>CAOKZL010000460.1:0-2448304 GCA_948472985.1 Iguana delicatissima | reverse complement strand
CAGAGTGCTAATGCTCACAGATCTCTGTGTCTTCTCTGGCCCATTGCTTTGTCCACATCGTCAATAAATCCAGGCAGCAGTACTTCTTGCCTTCTCAGACGGAGAGATGTCAGGTTGCATGCCCCCAGTGGGTATGGAACTGGTGAGCTTGCAGTGAGTTAGGAAAAACTGAGCCTGTAAGATTTCAGCAAATTCTGGCCAAAGAGAGAATTGAAAGACTTGTTCTTACTGGCTACAGACCTCTTCAGCCTCAGATAGCAGAGAAGTGGCAGAGCTACTTTTTTTCTCTCCTTCTGCCTTGCCCTCCATCCCACAGCTGTCAGGGACAACAGGGACTCACCAATAACTCCAGCCTGAAAGCATGAACACAGCCATCTTGAGACATTTTGCTGCCTGAGATGAAGAATATGATAGCAGCCCCCCTGTTCCATGTACCAAAGCTGACAGGATTGGCAGTTGAATCTTTGTTCAGACCTGAGAGTGAGAGATTATCCTCCATCACATGACACCGCAGGCTAGCTTGAGAGGAGCAAGACGGGCTGTGTGGCGCATGGCTCTGCCACTGCTCTGCTACCTGAGGCAACTGTCTCGCTCAAACTAACACTAGAGCCTGCTCTGAATTTGTTGTCATCTGTTTAAACCAACCAAAGAAGCAAAACCACTTAAGAACATGGTTGATTGGCCCTGCTTCGCCAGAAAACTCTAGTGGAAAAAGAAGAATCACTTAAGAACAGGTTGGTACTAGATTCAGGACAGACAAAAAGATAGGCTTTTCCATTAAACATGCCTTGATTGATGGATTGATTGATTGATTGATTGATTGATTGATTAGCACTGAACTGATTTATGGATTCCACTTTCAAAAGAGGTGGTATTGTTTGCCCCAGGCTCAGAGGAGAGGTAGTGCACTAGATGATGCTAGACTTCAGTTCCCATCACTCCTCACCACTTATGTTGTCTAAAACTGTTGGGAGTTGCAGTGTAAGAACAGATGGAGGGCCACACATTTCCCACTCTTACAGGACAATGGCTGACCTTTAATTACAATGTGACCCATTCATTGACAACCACATACCGTGGGTCCTCTTAATTCTCAAAGAGTGTCTTTTTTGGAAAATACAGGGCAGGGCTAAAGGGAGGGAAAATTCCTTTTGTGGACTCCAACTCTCAGAATCCCCCAGCAAGCATAAGCAATTGCAAATATGGGATGGATTTGCACGCATGGGCCACTGAGACTCACCACGTACCGGAGGGAGTCATATGAAAATGTTCTCACTCTTTCCACCATATGGTCTCCTCCAATTCCCCCCACAGCCATTTCACAAACTTCCCTAGAAGTGGGTGTTGAAGTTCCTACAGAATGAACTCCACTTGAGCAATGACTATTTGGGTGTCAGCTGGCAAACATGTTGAGGGTGACAAAAACCCGTCTCCGTGCTTGGGTGGTAGCGAGGAAGCCTGACAGCAGAATACTACTGCCATGACTCAGTGTGGGAAGAATTCAAAGACATGTGTGGGGCGGGGGGAACAGTGGCATGGGGGGAGAGGAGGAAAGAGAGACATATTCAATAGCAGTGCCAGAAAAGAAAAGAAGCTGTCCCAAAAAAAAAAAAAAAAGGTCTGTTTTTGTCATTGTTTTGCAGCTTTTATAATGCATTTAGACATCTTTCTGGCATTTTAAAATAGGGCTTCATGTGGGCTGGGGTTGGCCCAGATGTAGACCTTAGTAGCTTTATTCAAAAGACTAGAAAAGAAATTAACCTACCCACCCACCCCTTTCCCCCAAGAACTTGGGAAGAAAAGAGGCTTTCACACAGATGTGTCACAACTGCAGAATTACAAAGCAGTGAGAAAAAATGCACCCAGTTGCACATTTCTTCCAAGGATAGGAAAGAATGCTGCTTGTAGGATGGGAAAGAAGTAAACCCCTGCCCTCTTTCATATGTGTGTGAAATTTGCCTAAGATACAGAAATGACCAGTTATGGTAATGACTGACTAGAATTTCCAGTAGCAAAGGTGTGTTTGCAAACTGCTTGGCAAGACACTTCATTCATAAAATTGCTACTGGGGTGTACTGCAGATGTCGTGAGTTAATTATGTCCATGATGTGCAAAAGTTATTTCAGAGGGACTTTGTTTTTGTGTGTCTTTTCTGACTTATGGCAACCCTCAGATGACTTGGATATCTTGGCAGAATTCATTCAGAGGGGGTTGCCCTTGCTTTCCTCTGAGGCTGTGATAGTGTGACTTGGCCGAGGTTACTCAAATTTGAATGCTGGTCTTCCAGTGTCCCAGTCCAATACTCAAACCACTACATCAGTGGTTCTCAACCTGTGGGTCCCCAGATGTTTGTGGACTTCAGCTCCCAGAAGCCCTGAGCATTGACCATAGTGGCTGGGGCTTCTAGGTGCTGAAGTCCACGAACATTTGGGGACCCACAGGTTGAGAACCACTGCACTACATGATGTTGGCTTTTTCGGGGGGAACTACCTCTTCCATAATCCTGTGACCAAGCTAGGTGGGGGATTCTGGGAATTATAGTCAAAGCAATAACATTCCCCAGCTCTGACTCTGTTGCATTCCTCCTGGCTACATCCCTGCTGTTCATAGTGTCCTTCCATTTCTGAAGCTACAATCACTCTACTCTTCTTCCACAAGGCATTTACAGCCTTGTGTTTTCAGACTTGAACTTCATGAAAGACAGATACAAGAATACAAGAAAACAGCTCTGTATCTGTGGAAACCAAGTCGTTGAGGACAGCGTACATTACGCATCACATTGTCAAGTTATATGGAATTCCAAGAGATAAATGCTTGCTAAGATACTTAAAGTTTGTATCTAAGCTTAATCATAGAGACAAAATTATACACTTGCTTTCTAGTTCTATTAAGCCAGTGCTAGTTAAGGTACCTAGATTTGCAATGAAAGCAGCCCATCAAAGAATTGCCAGTATTAATTGACATTGTTTTCTGTAAGGTATGTGAATTCAGTAAATGCATTTGTAAATATTGTATTTCCATGTTGTATTTTTGACATTTTGATTAATCATTTAAGATAGTTTAAGCCTTGTAATTTTATCTTTTGTTGCATTATTTGATGGCTTATTACTGAGTTTTCTATAAAACTCAAGCTATAAACTATGTTTGGTTGCCTAACAATAAAACTGAACTGAATTGAATTTCTCAAGGTATGCTCAAATGAAGGGTCAGCATAGTATAGTGGTTTGAGGGCTGGACTAGGACTTCAGGAGACCAAGGTTGCAATTACTACTCGGCTATGAAAACCCACTGGGTGACCTTGGACAAGTCACTCTCTCAACCTTAGAGGAAGGCAAGGGCAACCCTCCTCTGAACAAATCTTGCCAAGAATATCCCATGATAAACTTTGCCTTAAGATCTCTATTAGTTGGAACCAGATATCTACCCAGGTGCTCAGCTGGATGTGCAAACTAAAGCATAATGCAGTGCATCACAGCACATGACTGAACACATCAGCAACAGGGCCTCATGTGCTATTCCACTTCTGAAACCTTGAATGAAATGCAGATGCTGCTCATGTGACAGAAATGCCCAGCCTTTTGTAGGGAAACTTGTACATGTGTAAGATATGGACAGGATTCCCACCCATATGTATTACTTTTGTTGTTCTGTGCTTTCAAGTTGACTCTAACTGATCAGAAAAATCTCAAGGAATACCAGGTGCTGTAGGCTATATTTCAGAGGAATAAAATGGTAAACCATCTCCCAGTGTTCCTTACCTAAGAAAAACCAGATGAGGGTGACCAAAATGGTGAAGGGTCTGGAAACTATGCCCTATGAGGTGCAGCTTAGGGACTACGTATGTTTAGCCTGACAAAAAGAAGGTCAAGAGGTGACATGATAGCCATGTTTAAATATTTGAAGGGATGTATGTTGAGGATGGAGCAATCTTGTTTTCTGCTGCTCCAGAGACGAGGACATGCAGCAATGGCTTCAAACTACAAGAAAAGAGTTTTCACCTAAACATCAGAAAGAATTTGCTGACAGTAAGAGCTGTTTGGCAGTGAATATGCTGCCACAGAGTGTGGTGGATTCACCTTCTTTGGAGGCTTTTAAACAGACGCTGGATGGCCATTTGCTGGGACTGCTCTGAATGTGTGTTCCTGCATGGCAGGGAGTTGGACTCTGTGGCCACTGCAGTCTCTTCCAACTCTATAATTCTATGATTCTATAAAATTGATGGGATTGTCACAAGGTGACAGGTGACTTGTAGGCACAGACACACAGACATACATCATAGGATTTTCTTGGCAAAATTTTAGAAGAGGTTTGCCATTGCCTTCCTCTGAGGCTGAAGGACTGTAACTTGTGCAGACTCATCTTGTGGGTTTCCCTGTCTGAAACCATTTCCACACTAACCTGTTATAGTGCTATTATTCCACTTTCAACATCCTAAACTGCAAACTCCAGGATTAAATAGGATGTTGAAAGTGGAATAATAGCACTGTGGCCATTTCCACACTAGACTGTTATAGTGCTATCGTTGCACTTTCAACATCCTATGGAATCCTGGGGTTTGCAGTTTAGAGAGGGGCCGGGTGGCCCCTCCCGAAACTGCAAACCCCAGGATTCCACAGGATGTTGCAAGTGCAATGATAGCGCTATAACAGTCTAGTGCGGAAATGGCCATACAGGTTAATGCGGAAATGACCTAAGCAGGGATTTGAACCCTGGTCTTCCAGAATCCTTGTCCAACACTCAAACACTATACCATGCTGGCTTTCACATCTTTCTTTGTGCACATGCACACACTTTCAAGTCTCCTGTCAACTCATGCTGACCCCATAAATTTCATAGGGTTTCCTTAGTCCAGGAATACTCAGAGGTGGTTTTGCCAGTTCCTTCTTCTGGAATATAGCCTACAGCACCTGGTATTCATTGGTGGGCTCCCATCCAAGTACTAGCCAGAGCTGACCTTTACTTGGTTCAAAACATGGTAAGCCAGCCTTGCTCGTCATTCCGAGACCCTTCCTGTTCATTCTGCCAAGTCCCACCCTGATGTCTTTCACTGCCCCATTACTTAGGAGTCCCACTCTAAAATCTCTTGTCCTCGGCCTTCCCTTCTCTCTACTCTTGAAAGAAACATTCTGGGCAGATCCAGTGACAGGAAGTGGCTGCAGTCCCCGGAGGGTGCATGACTGCTCCCATGCTCCACTGATGGAGGCACCTCAGTTCTTAAGGCCTGAGGGCATCATTAGCCCCAGCTAAAGAGATGAGAGTCTGTGCTAGCATGCCAAAGGACTCCAGCCAAATGTCTCAAGAACACCCAACTCCTGACTTTCCTCCTTTCCAATCTAAAGAGCATGAAAGCCTCTTTTGTTGTTGTTATAGGGAATTTGCAAATCAGAGAGCTAGGCTCTCAAACTCCCATTCAATCTTCTTCTTCCCCTCCCCTTGCCCCAGAAGATGATTACACAAGTGAAAACACTTGAGTCAGTGTCTTTCATTTCCTCTCCCCTTGGTTTTTATTTTTTGGGGTAGGCAAATATTATTCATGCACCGTGAGTGCATGGGTTTTACTGGGAAAATGTTCTGTGTCCTCAAGAGTTCCTAAATACATGTTTTCCACACTTTATTTATGTTTTTTGGGATGTGGAGGAAGAGGCAAAATGGACCAAATCGAAATAATCATCCTCTTTAGAGACTCAAATTACAATATTGCATTGCACTTTGTATTGATTTTATATTGTTTACAGGTATATTCTGTCTTTTCTCCAGTTAGCTCAGGAAAATGTTCACGGCTCCTTTCCCCTGCACTTTCTCCTTACAACAACCCTGTAAGGTAGTTCAGCTTGAAAGAGAGTGGGTGGCCTAAGGTCATCAGAGCCCTGCTTTCAGCATCTTGTTCTCTCTAGTTTTGAAAAGAGACAGCAGGAAACATTTCATGGCTGAGAGGGAATTTGAACCTGGATTTTCCAAGTGCCAGTCCAGACTTGCTGTATTCTGTGCCATACTGGTGCTTATAAGAGCCCATTCACATACAGAATTATAGAGGTAAGATTCTACTATAACTACCATGGTTACACCCTCTGGGATCCTAAGACTAGCAGTTAAGGAAGGGGGTAATTATAATTCTCAGTCAGACCATTCCAGTCTCTCCCCAAATTACAAAGCCCAGGTTTCCACAGGATGGACTATGACCCTAGAGGCCAGGGTTCAGTTCCCTGCCCATCCATGGAAACCCAGTGAGTAAACCTGGGCATGTCACACACTCTCAGCCCCAGAAAACTTGATGATTAGGGTCGCCACCAGTCAATGATTTGAATGCAACAGCAGCAATTCTGTATGCTGATTGGGCCCCAGGAATCATCTCTCAGCAATATCATTCTATTATTTGCATACAGAAGGTCTATGGCCTAGTCCCTGGGATCACCAGTTTAAATGCGGCCCCTCCTGAAACTGCAAACCCCAGGATTCCATAGGATGTTGCAAGTAGAATAATAGCGCTATAACAGTCTACTGCGGAAATGGCCTAAGTGTGGGAATCATGCATACAGTCCATGTTGCTGGAGTGTAGTTCCCATCATCTCACATCATTGGCTAAGGCTGATGGGACAGTCGTGGTTCCCATACAATGGTTCCCATCAAACAGTGGGGGGGCGGAACAGCAACTTGTTTAAAAGATGAATTGCCGCTCCTGAATGGCCACATGAATCCATTTACTCTTGGGTGGGGAGAGCAAAAGAAATTTCAGTCTGAGGCATCCAAACGGGTTGAAGAATTCCAAAATAGCCTGGAAGAGCTGCATGTGGCCAATGGGCTACATTTTACTCACTCTTTTGCTAAAAAACACAGAGGTATCCTTGCACCTATTTAATAGTTGAATCCTCACTTCTAGAGGCTTTTAGAAGAAACAATTCCTCCCCTTTTGGGGACAGAAAAAGGGTGGTCTGAGGATTTTGGAGGAGCCAAACAGAGCCTCATGGACTACATGGATTTCCACGTGCAGCACTTTGGCTGCTATGATTCAGGCCACTTCCGCACTAGACTGTTATAGTGCTATTATTGCACTTTCAACATCCTATGGAATCCTGGGAATCCCAGGATTCCATAGGATGTTGAAAGTGGAATAACAGCACTTTAACAGTCTAGTGTGGAAATGGCCCTGTAGTTTGACCTCTTTTGCCTTATGGAAGACTTGGTGAGTAAAGAATTCTTTACTCTGCCACCTATAAGGGAGTAGTTTACCTTATCTTTCAGGCCCTTATGTAGATAGGGTGTGTTAAGGGGCCTTTAAGGCCCCTCCCCAAACTGCAAATGCCAGGTTTCCATAGGATGTTGAAAGTGGAATAATAGTACTATAACAGTCTAGTGTGGAAATGGCCTTAGATAGCCTGTGATGGAAGAGCAAGACCCAGGAGAGCTACTTTGGTGAAACACAGGAAGGTTACTTTCATCTGGAGTTGCCAGGTATTGAAACATGAGATGCCACCACAAACAAGGTCAAACAAACATTGGTAGCCTGAGCTGAAGGTATTTTATGGAAGAGAGCTGAGAAAGCCGTCTGCCCAAGTTCCAAGAAAGAAGCAGACCATACAGGCGTAGAATGGCCATTGGCTTTATGCTTTCTAACATAGCTCCATGTTTGTCAGGGAACTGTGGAAGTTGAAACACAAAAGTAATGTTCCCCAGTTCCTCAAATGACTCAGTTCATTTAAACAAAGGCCTCTGTATCTACTTCAAAGAGGGCAACTGGAGGTCTTACAGTTAAATGTGTACTATTTGTTATTGATGGATGGTATGATTTTCATTTCCTCTCTTATTTTGGAAGTTGGATCATCTGAGCTGCCCTTGTTGTGATTTGTGTGTCAGAAGTTTGCTATCAGTTCTTCCTGCAAAGACATGTGATTGTCTTATCAGGGATAATTTAGCAACATCTATGCCCGCTGCAGAGTTGGTTATTTAAAAAATATTAAAAAACCAGAGCTGGTCACATTTTATTGTCTGTATCTAATCATTAAAATAAAAAGGAGGCACAGTCAGAGTTTTGTAATATTCCAGTAACTCTATTAGAAAACTTAGGATGGGGACCATTACAGTTCTGGTGTTCCATCCTGTTTTGTTTATTATTTACACACCACCACCAGTGAATCTGATGCTTTATATATCAAGAAGCTTACAGTAAACTTCAATAATGGAGGAAGGAATTGAATGGCAAGGATAACCAAAAGCTTTGAACAACCTTGGCCACCAGGCCAAAGAGTTCAGAAGCAGAAGACAGCAGTGATGGATTTAAGTCTTTTACTCCAAGTCTCAAGTCAAGTCTCAAGTCTCTACCTTCAAGTCTCAAGTCAAGTCACAAGTCTGGAAGCCAACTTCATACCCCCCAACCAAAATTACAGAATTATTGGATAGAGAGAAATAAATTCAGTTTTAACAATTTAAGCAGAGTCAGCTCTCCACATTTTCCCACCTGCAGCTTTGGAAGTGGGGAATAGGATCCTATCTCACTCCCCATTACTGTTAATTCAAAAGCTTTAGAAGGAAGGATCCTTCCTCCTCAAGCCCATTGCCTAACACATTTGCTGTTTCCCTCTGAGAAATGTACCCTGCACTCTGGGGACAAGTCTTGTCTTTTGCTCTTAGGAAACATTTTAGAAGTCTCCTCTGATATGCAGCGAGGACAGGCTGCTGAGCAGATCTCAGGCCCATTGCCTAACCTGTTTGCTGTTCCTCTCTGAGAAATGCACCCACACTTTGGGCTTGAGACATATTATCATGTGACCAGTAGGCAAAAAGAGATGGAGGCATTGTTCAAAGTTGTAAGGTTTCTGGATGAATGTGTTATGTTACTGAACCAAGGGCAGCAAGTCAGTCATTAAAAATATACAAGCCTCGAGTTGAGTTACTGCATCATTTACGGCCAAGTCCAAGTTGAGTCACTGAAGCAACTTAAGTCCGACTTGTGTCCAAGTCTATTGACTCCAGTCTACATCACTGGAAGACGGTGGAATCTCTTTCATCAGAGAGTGTTTAAGGAGAGGTTTAGGGGATCCTGTAGCAGTCGGTTTTTTGCAGGAGCAAGGGATATGTCTACATGACATAGGACCATAGGAATCTACTTTATAATGAGTCAGATCCCTGGCCTATTTAGCACAGTGTGGTTGACTCTTCTTGGCATCAATAGCTCTCCAGGGTTTCAAGCTGGATTCTTTGTCTTACTGATAGTGTCCCATTCAAGTATTAATTGGGCCTAGCTCTACTTAGCTTCTGAAATCAAATGGGATAAATGTGTTTTGGGTGCTATGGGCATGGTATAGACTTTTGAGAACCTGTCCAAGTCAGTGATTGATTGAGGTTCAAAAGAACAAAGAGAGGAAAGAAAGTCCATCCAGGGATGAGTGTGAACAATGCACTCAACTTTCTTTCCACTGGGAGATAAAGACCAAGAAGTTAGTGTTCCTACCACCACTTGAAAAACACAAGCATTCCCTTCTTTTCAGCCTTTTTCTAAGGAAAAATGTAGAGTCAGAGCTATGTGGGTGACACGTTTAAAAGGAGTATCTGAAACTGGTATAAACTGAATCAGATTTTAGTTTTTCTAGCCCTGTGATACTTACAGATGACTGTCTGCTCTTCAGCTTCTTAGGGAGAAATATGATACCGTGAAAGAGTAAACAATACCACCACATGATGGCTAAGAGTACACACCATACTCGTGTTACGTAAAACCTATACTCGCTTAGTTAGGTGGTGGCGTTGGTATTCCACCCTTTTGCCAGTGTGCTTGCTTATGCTCCCATCATGCAATGGGGAGTGCACAAGAACTGTTTCTACAATCCCAGTGCACCAGGTGCTACACTGAGAGCACTGATGAAGAGCTACACATCATCCAAGAATGTGCAACCGGACATCCAACAGTTACACTTGTAGAACTCTGCTTACACAGCTGTGAACTGAATACTGACATTATCCAATGGCCAAACCAGTAAAATCCCATGTACAGGTATGCATTTGGATTCCAGACATCCATTTTGCTTCTGTTTGATGATGGGGTTTCCTGTATGCATGTGGACACTTTTATTTTTTAATCTGATCATGCTGCATGGAGAACACAAGGGACAGCTCTTTCTATGCTTAGGTCCCACAAAGCAGCAACAGGATGTGCTCTAAGAGAAGAGGAGTGATTCACACGGCAAATTGAGTCAAAGCAGACAGCAGCTGGTGGACATATGTTCTCTGCAGATAACCCAGAAAGAGAGAGGTTACTGGGGTCTATAAACTAAAATGCTCCCTCAGGTGAAGGCTATTAACCTTCCAGGAGCTGTGAAATGCTTGTGAAGATAAAGATGGTGGCGGTAATCATGAAGACAGGTTCTCTTACCCCAGTAGTTCTCAACCTGTGGGTCCCCAGATGTTTGTGGACTTCAGCTCCCAGAAGCCCTGAGCATTGACCATAGTGGCTGGGGCTTTTGGGAGCTGAAGTCCACAAACATCTGGGGACCCACAGGTTGAGAACCACTGTCTTACCCCTTTCTTATAGGTACAGATATATACAGGTGAGAAAACCTGTAGCGTTCTAGATTTTGTTGCATTACAACCATTGACCATGCTGCCTGGGTCTGGTAGGAACTGGAGTCCAACATCTGGAGGGCTATAGGTTTTCTACTTCTGCTCCAGGAGATGGAAGGATCTTGTAAGTGACAGCACCGCAATAACAAGGAGAAACAGAATCACAATCTCAAGCACAATCACAGAGGGTAATCCTCATCTCTCCTTCTGTAGTCTTGTGCAACCTGTTGGGGCAGTCTGGAAAGAGATTCTTCAGAGTCCCTCTAGGGACAAGCAAATTGGCCCTCCTCATTCCTACATATGACAGCAGTGATCATCAGCCTTCATCTTGATGGGTCACCAGTTGTGCAGGCCTGCAGCACAATGTGAAACAGCTTTAATAAGGTAAACCCCCAATTTATCTTGTTCAATTGCTTTCAGTTCTTGTTTACACATTAAGTTTGCCCTTTGGGTTTCCCACCTTCTTCAGATGTTGCTTAAGTAAGGCCAGCATTGAAGGAACGGTGAAACAACTCCATATGTGGCAATAGTTTCCATCCACCATGGAGGTCAACTGATGCAATGGCCCCTATACTCTTTTCCTTAAAATGCTACACTGCAACTTTGCTGGCATTCCTCATCATTCGTCACACTCCAGAGAAGCTGGAAATACTTATGCACCTGAAACGAGGAGACTTCAAGACGAGGGGCTTGCTCCCCCTGGGAGATATAATTTAGAGGTTGTGTGAGTATGAAGCAAATGGACATTGTGTGGAAAACAACTCCAACAATCTCCAGTGGTGGACATGCCAACTGACAACATCTACAGGCACATGAGGCACCAAAACTGGATCTGCTGGCTACCTTTTTGTTCCTCCCTTCTTAGAACAGCTTCCTTCAGCAGTCATTGTACTTGACCAACAACACAGGGAGTAGGGAGAAAGAGAGGCAATTTCCATTAGCTCAAGTGGGACCAATTGCCATGGGAAGTCTTCCTTCCCACCTGCCTCCCTCACTGGCCATTCCATCTGCTTATTCTGCAACTTTGTAAAACTATAGCTCATTGTCTAACTTCATTACTCTCCCTACTACACCATGCTGGTTTGGCATGGCAATATTAAGCTCCCCTTTTTAAAATGTTTGTGGTAGATCTTAGGGATACAGCTTGTACTTATACCATTTTAGATGAAGATCATGTACTGGTGAGTAGTTTTTTTGCACTAAAGCTCCAAATGTTTTGGACTACAACAAAATCCTTCTCCACTGGTCATGCCAGCTGGGGCTTCTGGGAGATGAAGTCCAAAACCTCCAGAGGACTGCAGTATTCCTCATCTCAATAGAGATAAACCCATTTGTTTGGCACAATCAAGAAAGCAGTCAATCACAGAGAATGAATGGGTGTGTCAGTCTTCTCCATCCCTCCTTATTCCCAGTCTCAGTCTCTCTAGAAAACAGCATCTACATTTAGGCTTCTCTTTGGGCCCCTTTTTGCAGTTTCTACCATCTTGTGGATGGAATTGCATGAATTATGCAGTCAGCGCCTTCTGTCATAAGACACTGTGAATTAAGTGACTTTTCTGTTGCTAATGGATTTGAAATGTTATTGCCCGTTTCTTACTGCCCTTTGTCGCCAGTTCCCACATGGCCAAGAAGGGGAGCAGCATCTGCCTGCATGGATACCCCTTTAGACCATCTTAACTCACAGCAGAAGTAATCTCTGAGACAAAATGTCAGCCTGTGACTCTAATGTCATCGCTTTTCTTCTCCTGTATGATTTTTAACTTCTTTGACTGATAAAGAAGCTGGTGAAGCCTTAAAAGTTTGTATGATGTTTTTTGTGCTTCTTAGTTGTCCCAATAAAGGTATTACTGTTTTGTGGATTTTGTAGCTGAAACAGGCTATCTTTATCTCACCAAATGTGGCATAGAGGAGGGAGCATTTAACTTGGAACAGGAAGATGCAAGTTTGAATCCCCAATGACTCATAAAGCTGGTTGAGGCTGAAATCCTACATGCACTTACCTGGGTGGAAACCACCTTGAAATCAAGAGAACTCGCTTCTGAATAAGCATGAGTGCATGATGAAAAGTCTCAGGAAAATCACCTTTTTTTCCTCAATCCAAGCTATTTCCTAAGGTGTTGAGAATAATGGGAAAACCCCTTGGATACAGCATGGATCTCTTTGACAAAGTGTTGACATAAAACTGTCACTAATAAATAATTGACTGAGCTATTTTTATCTGTCTCACAGTGTGGTTCTTCTTTACTAGGATGCCACAGCCTCGGTTTTTGCTATGAGTTAACACTTTTCTGTTTCCACTTTGTGTCAGGTCAAGAGGCACAGATTCTGTAACATGCTTCTAAAGAGTTGCTCTGAGTTTGGAAAAGTTCCTTTGGGTGGGTGACTGCAACTCCCAGAACCCCCTAGTATGACAACCTAGCATTCTGGTTGAGAGATTTCTGAGAGCTGCAGTCCAAAACAAACAAACAATCTTTCCTGAGTTGTGGGGTTGTCCCTGCATGACATGGAGAGTGGATAGCTGGACCCACGGCTAGATGTTATTCTTTCAATAGAGTTTTCTACTACAAAATCTTACATACAGAAGCAAGTTTGCCATCTTGATGAGAGAAAGAAAGTATATACATTTTAAAAATATACCAAGGAAGTATCCACCAATAAGTTTCAGATTATTATTAAGATTTAGAGTAGTGGTGGAAATAATATGTCCCTTCCAGATGTTGTTGGACTGCAACTCCCAGCATTCTACATTGCTGGCTATGTTGGCTAGGGCTGCTGGAAGTTCTAGTCTAGGAACATCTGGAGGCCTGCATGATTCCCACATCCTGATTCAGGGGGTACTCTGCAATGTAATGTGAAGAAAGTTTTCAGGAGGAGGCAGAGCAGTAAAGCTAGTAAAAGTTCCTTTTCTAGACTGCAACTCTCAGAATCCTGGGAGCTGTAGTCCAAAATACTTATTCTTTCAAGCGCTGAGGAAAAGGAGAAGATGAGGAAGAGGATGAAGAAGATGAACTTTATAACAGGCCTTTCATTTTTATTTACAAAATATGAGGTTTTGATGCAGGACAAAATGTTTTAAAAACAAGAGGAAAACAAGGATTTTACACTTGGCAGTCTCTAAGGAGCAAGGAGGATGCTTTCAGGCAGAGGTCAGACCTTCAACTTTGTCTGCAATTGGAATACTTGGAATAACAATCTGTTACACAACCACCTGACAATCAGCAACTTATCTCAAGCCATCTCTTCTAACACTACATTTTCTTTGTCGCAACCGGCTGACTTCTACTGTGTTGACCGGCTGTGTTTACTCTGACTGTCGATTGTTCTTTTAAGGACTTCATCGAGCACCAGGTCAGATTTCTCGACTTTGCGGTTGTTGCACCCAACTGTGGGGCAGCTGTGAGGAAGAAAAAAGGGGTCCTAGTAAATAAAACCAATGACCATCCAAATCAACGCAGTGGAATTTCTCATGTTGTTCTCTTGGATCCACAACAGCAATTCTGACTGGCTACTTAAAAGGGATGTAAAATGAAACACAAACAGATGCATTAATCTTACCATTTTTCCATTACACAAACTCCAGTTGCAAAACACAATTAATGGCTGGTATCCTGTTAATGACACACACAAGTGTAAGTCCACTTGACGTCTTTGTATGTCTTTTTTCGGCTGTTGCATAGATTAGCATTCTCTTCTACCCACTGCAGTGACCAAAGCTGTCCCCCGACCCAATTCATGGTTTTGCTTGACAACTTCCCTGAACAGCCATTCTTTGGCTGGGGGAGAACAGAAGAGACTGGAGAAGCGTCTGTCTATGCCACATAGTCACATGTACATCAATGACATCATCTACTGACATTCCATCAGATCTTGGTAGAACATATTACCAGTCTGATTCTGGCCATGGGACACAGCCAGGCATTACTCCAAACCCCCTCTCACTTTCTACCAACCACAGAATGGTCATTTGGGGAGGCTACAGCAGCAAAACTGAGTTTTGGCGGTAGTGATTGTGAAACTGTAGTGGAGCACGCAAGCTCTTAGCCAATGGCAGGTTCTCTAAAGCATGAGAAATGCTGCAGCTCCTGAAACTCAGAAGTTATCTAAATGGCTTGGGACCACAGAGTCATAGAATCATAAGAGTTAAAAGGGGCTCCATAGGTTGTTGAGTGCAACTCCTTGCTCAATGCAGGATATCCAGCTAAAGCATCCTCAGCAGGTATCTATCCAGCCTCTTTTTGAAGATATCCAGAGAAAGAGACCCCATCACCTTTCTAGGCAACTGGTTCCATTGCTGAACCCCTCTTACTGTCCAGAAATTCCTTCTAATGTTCAATCAAAATCTACTCTCCTGTAACTTCAAACCATTAGACTTGGTCCTACTCTCTGGGGCAGCAGAGAACAAACCTGCCTCCCCCTCTCTATGACAGCCCTTGAGGCATTTAAAGAGGGCAATCATGTCACCCCTCAATCTTCTCTTCACCAAGCTGAACATGTCTAGCTCCTTCAAGTTTTCCTCTTATGTTTTGTTCTCCATACCTCTCTCATTGCCCTTCTCAGAACCTGCTCCAACTTGTCAATATCCAATCTCTATGCAGGACTGCCTTCACTTGCATGTTCCCGAGCAAGATCTATTTCACTGGTCCTGTGTTGGTATGCTGCTGAGCTCACAAGAGCCTGATAGATAGCCTATCCAAGTTGTGTGTATGTGCGCTGTCTTGAGAGACTTGTGATCTGTCTCATGCAGAGTAGCAGGGAAACCTGGTATCAGTACCAGCAAATGCAGAGAACAAAGTAACAGGTTCCTGGGTCAGCACAACTCCTGGTCATGTACATGGGACAAGTCTCAGCAGGACAACCAATTATCTAGCATTACAGATAGCGCCTCATAATGGGAAATGTATTCAAAGACCACAGCCATCAACCAGGCCAGAGATATGTAGCTCCCAGACAGTCTCAAAATTTGGACCCTGGACCTGACACGTTTTCCCACCTCGCTGCCGTAAATAACTAACTTGGCCCTATATGCCTATTATACAGAACAGAACTCAGTATTAACAAGCTTACAGGTCAGAATTATCTACCTTTGTACATTTCTACGAAGTTACAAAAAAGATTTTCAGATCGTGCTTTGAGGATCTATGCTAGATAGGTGTAAGAATTTGGATCTCTCTTAATGGTTTGGAATGGTTTTCTTTCTCTTCTGCATTTGTTTTATTTAGTATAAACTGTTATGCAGTTTCTTCTTTCATACATATTAGAGGACAACAGTATTTTTTTAAAAAAGAGAGAGCATATCATGTATATTATTGGGACTCTCTTTTCCTCAGATCAGCTGGATGATGTGATTTCATGCTGACTCTCCTGGCTAGGTAACACATACCTGGTTCGGGGAGACATATGACGGGGAATGTAATTAGCTAAACAGGTGGGAATGGACGGCCTTGGGGAGAATGAACGTACTGAGATAGATGAATGTTGCTGCTTCTACATCTGTCTTAAGTGGAACACAATTTGCCCATGGTGGTAATAATAGGTAATAACATTACAGACTGCCATTTTTGCATATTGTTTGACGGCTTCAAAGAACTCTAGAAATGATAACTACTACTTTCTCACCACACAGATGCCTGCTGATGAGTTTGAAGAGACAGGGGAACAGATAAGACAATTTAAGTGGTTTGCCTTGAGCCACAATGAGGAATTGCAGCAAAGCAAATGCCATGGGAAATAATCAATTCTTAACATGGGCACAGAAAAACTCCAGCTCTGTGTCTTCAACTGAGCCAGATCTGTATCTCTTTCTGCAGTGCATGCAAACACTGATCAAGCATGGAACTGGGTACAGCACAGAGAATTTGCTTTGCTGAATCTGGCAATTTTTCATTAAAAAAGCCCCAAGGTTCTAGCCCTTATTATGTTTCAGAGACAGTCTTGAGAAACACATAAGATAAAGGTTGAGAATCCCTTATCTGAAATGCTTGGACCAGGAGTGTTTTGGATTTTTTTTTTGGATTTTGGAATATTTGCATATATATAATGAGATCATATACTGTTCCTTCAATGCAGAGTCTGCTCTTTTGTCAGTTCTTCTCCCCCAGCCTTCTTCCCGTAGGGAACGTGAGAGAATTACAGAGGCTTGCTTGGGACTGCATGCACACATACTGCTTGGAAAGTTTCTTAGTCAGCTTGGCACCTTTTCCCCCTTCTCAGCTTGCTTTGGACTGCACATGCATGCTGCTTGCAAAGCATGCATAGACGGGGTAAAAGGCACCAAGCTGACTGAGAGTTTGCAAGAAGCATGAATGCACGTACATCGTCCCAAGCAAGCTCCTCTAATTGCCTCACATTCCCTACTTCCAGAAGACTGGGTTCCACTTTTTAAACATTTCGGATTTTGGACCATTTCGGATTTTCAGATAAGGGATATGCAACCTGTATGACAAAGGCTGAAAAGGCAAAAGAGAGGAAGTTTAAAACAGAACTTGAAGAAGTAACTAACTTCCATAATCCTGCAACCAGCTGAACAAGCTGTATGGTCAGAAACAAAGTTTTAACTGAGCCTTCCCCACAACTCTCAGTTTTCTCAGCATCCTTCTTCCCTCCAAGTTGTGTGGAGTAATCCTGAAAGGAGGAAGAGTTTGGAAAATTCCCTTTTTGGATTACAGCTCCTAGTATCTCCCAGCCAGCGTGGTCACCACTAGTCCCATTATCCCTAGCCATACTGGCTGTGAGATTCTGGGAACTGTAGTCCAAAAAAGGAACTTTTCCAAGCTCTGATTTAAGGAAAAGAGGTTTTCCATCCTAGCTAGCAATATGGCTTGAAGTCTACCACTGTTTCAGAATTTCTCCTTTGGACCCCCAAATTTTGTTCCCTGACTTTCGATCTTCGTATTTCACAATCTCCAACTGCTCGAGCCTCATCTTGCTCCTCCTTCATCTGCTGCCCTGCTCTCTGCCTTTTTTAAAAAAACAAAATTCATATCATGGAAATAGAATTATGCAAAGTAACTGCAGTATGCTCCAGCCACCCACTCAGAATATTAACAGTTCTTGTCCTATTTGTTTCCATTTGTAATGCAAACTATACAGAAGGGACAGAGGCAGAAGACATGTCACTGAAAATGGAGAACAAAATCTGACTTTGACAGGCAAACAAGTCATTATTTTTCCTAAGTGAGCATGATGAAGATAACTCGTTACATCAATTATGTTTTTGTGTGCACGGCCAACAACAAAAGCTTGGGGAAGGATCCAAGGAGGATAAGATACATACATTCTCTCTAGATAAAACATAAGAATGCAGTCCAGTCTTCTGAACTGGCATGACGGTTTGTAAAATGCCATGCTAGGACTCCCATCTTTTTCCAGCTCAGTATTGGGAATGACTAGTTTCTCCAGTGTTGTGTACTAGGGCCACAGACAACTTTGGCACAAAGACCTTTATGCGCACATTCGCATTAACAAGTGACATGCTGGGAATCTCAATTGCTATTTATGTTGGGATTGGGCTGGAGAGAAGAACCTCCTTCAGCTCACCAGGAAAACCATTTCAGCTTTTTATGCATTTCTGATTTTGGGAAAACCTCAAGGGAGAACTTTGAGTATTTCATATTCACTTGCAAAAAATGGCTCCCGTTTTCTCCTCTTTCCTATTGCAACCTGAAAAAAGCTTCCCTTTGAAGAAAGGAGGCAGCACAGTAAGAACTCTGACCTCCGGTGAAAGCAACACATGGCATCCTACTTCCTGCTGGGAGAATCATGGGACTTGAACTTAGAAAACTGCAAGCTCCAACGTAATCCTTGGTAACAAACAATAATTATAGTGTCATTTACAGCAGAGGGGAAGAGTATGTGGCTCAACAGAGGTTGTTGTGTTGCAATTCCCACCATCTGTGGCGTTGGTGGGCTTTCACAAGTTGCGCACCTCTGATTTTATACCAAATGAAAACCCTTGAAGGGCCAGACCACATCCAAAATGGAGCCAAACATTTCAACATTTAAAGATGTTGACACCCCTCCCCACCAGAGTTCATACCATTCCTCCCTCTTATAGGGTTACTGTTGACTGCAGCAGGCACTGGAGCCCAACAAGCAAAAGGCAAATTGTTATTGAAGACTATAAAATTGCTTGTGGCATGAACAATCATGTAGAATCTAAGAACATAAGAAGAATCCTGCTGGATCAGACTGAAGACCCTTTTAAGTTTAATATCCTGTGGATCCCGTGGGCAATCAGTTGCCTATGGGAAGCCCACCAACAGAACATGAATGCAACTGCAAAAAGTTTGTGTGTGTGTATCTGTGTGGGTCCTTCCTAAGCCTTATTCAGCGCCCAATCCAGCTCTGTGCTTCTAATTGGGAGGCATGGGTGGACTGACATTTCAGTCTACCCCATCACTTCCATCCCCAGCCTCAGCCTCAGAGGAAGATGACAGCAAACTTCCTCTGAATAAATTTGCCAAGAAAGCCCTACAATAGGGTTGCTGTAAGATACAGTCATCCTGACTAACATCCATTGATGACCCTAAGCTCCATGAATTTATATACATTCTTCTTAAAACTGTCAAAGTTGGCAGCCATTGTTACATCCTGTGGCAGATGAGTTCTGCGATCTGACTATGCACTATATGAAATTTTTCCTTTTACCTCCTTTCTAATTCTGAGTGGTACATGGTGCAAAAAGTCTGATAAAAAGAACAAAAGTCTGGACTGTGCCACAATCAGAGGAGCACCACTGGCACCATTTTGAGGCCCTTTCCCTTCAAAAAGGACACATTCTATCTGGGAAGGCATTTTGCCCGAGACTCAGCATTCAGAGATGGGAGTCAGCATTCATTATGCCTTTTCTTCTCTGCTGTGTCTCCTCCTTGTTGTGTTTGCCTTGGGCAAACTGTGGAGTCTCACAGTTTGGGTTCTTTTTTTCTCTCCCTCCCGCCTTTCCCCTCCCAGTCTACAAAGAGGGTTAGGATAATTATTATTTATCTGGCACATGTTTTTGCCAGGATTAATTAATTCTGGTAAAGTGCCTTGAAAAGCCTCAAGTCAAAAGCGATCTGGATGACACAGAAGCAGCGATGCTTCCTCAGCACGGAGATTATTTTCAGCTGTTCGAAAGCTACCAAGGAGGAAGCTGCAGGGGTGTTATTTACAGAGGACAAACAGGAGTCTGCATTGAAAACAATCCCTGGTTTAGAGAAATACAATTGACCATGGCAAAGAGAATACAGTTTGTTGCTGTTGCTGTTATGTGCCTTCACATCAACTCTTAACTTATGACAACTTCATTCTAGGCTTCTCTTGTTAAGATTTATCACTGCTTCCCTCAAGTTTGCCACTGCTTCCCTCTTAGCCTGAGAGAGTATGACTTGCCCAAGTCCACCCAGTGGGTTTCCATGACTGAGCCAGAATTCCAACCCTGGAGTCTTAGTACAAAACTCAAACCTTTAAATCACACTGGGACTATACAGGTTGAGTATCCCTCATCCGAAATGCTTGTGACCAGAGTTATTTCACATTTCAGATTTTTTTTCGCAGATTTCAGAATACTTGCATATAGAGCAAGAGATATCTTGGAGATGGGACCCAAGTCTAAACATGAAATTTATCTGTGTTTCATACAGGCTTTATACACATACCCTAAAGGTAATTCTATACAATATTTTAATAATTTTGTTTATTAAAAAAGCAGAACCCAGTCTTCTTCCTTAAGGGAACTCATGTGCAGTACTAAGTGAGACTCCGTAATTCCCTCATATTCTCAGAAGACTGGGTTCCATTTTTCAAAAATTTTGGATTTTGGTGCATTTTCGATTTCAGATTTTCAGATCAGAAATACCCAACCTGTAATACTTTTATAGATAGGAAAATTTAAGTATGTGACTTCTATCTATCTATCTGTCTGCCTGTCTGTCTGTCTAAATGTCTACCTATCTATTGCAGGTGTTTACATTTTGCTGAGAATGCCAGTCTGGGAGATATTGGGAGCTATATTCAGAAAAGTAGGTTTTCCATGCTCTGACATGTATGCAAAGGCACACTGCGATCCCAAGGGGTGCTCATCTGCACACCTTAGAGAGCAAATAACGATTAGAACAGTGAAAGACTAATATGTCACAGAGAAGAGTAACTTACAACCTTGCTGCTCACCAATCTAGTTTGTCTCCTTCTATGTTAATTTAGACTGAAATCAGTCAAGAGAAAATTCTGGGGGTAGCTATATCACTGTATTCTAGAGCCTGGAAGAATTACTCTGGGGACTACAAAAATACTGTTGTTAAAAAAAAAACACATCCTCTTCCAAGCAAGTCAAGAGAAAATTTTGGGGGTAGGTATATCACTGTATTCTAGAGCTTGGAAGAATTACTCTGGGGACTACAAAAATACTGTTGTTAAAAAAAAAACCCTCTTCCAAGTCTATTACATTTATGTATATGTTCAATTCTAGTCCAGTTGTATTCTGTTTTCTGTGATTTTTTTTAAATGAATGTTCACATTTCCATTGCATGCTTTAACTCCCAAATTGTGCATTTTTCTACACAACAGCTGGAGTTGAGAATTGCATCAGAAAATTTAAAAAATGCAGAGTGCAAGGGAAATGGATTCCAATCCAAGTATTAGTTGAGGGAAGGCAAATTAGGAAGGCTCACATTGAAAATGAAGGGAATTCATTTAGACTGAATACGTTATTTCACAGTAAAGCTCAAAGTTGGTGTAGTTCAGTTCAATCACATGCTTACCATCACAGTGAAGAACTAGGTTCAGGTCCTAGGATGGGTCCAGAGCTTTAAAGAGTTACTTTTTTTTTGGAATACAGAATTTTTGTAGCCATTCTGATTAGAGGCTTGTGATAGTTGAGACCCAAAACTAATTTTTCCATGCTCTAGAAAGACCTTCTCTTTGGTGTAAGCTTGGTGTTGGCCCAAGGATGTAGCTATTGGGGAATGCAAAATGAGAGCACTAACTCGTATAAGAATTCTCCCCCCGTAATGAAATTTTCCTTCACTCCCAAAATCTACAGTATTGCACTAACTTAAAACTTCAAATGAACATTTAGTAATAGAGTTTAGGCATGCAAAGAAATGGAACTGGCAAAGTTACCATGAGAGGCAGTGTGGTATAGTAGTAGAAGCATAGCAGTGTTGGACTAGGACTCCAGAAGACCAGGGTCTCCACTTAGCTACAGAAAGCCACTGAGTGACCCTGGGCAAGTCACACTCTCTCAGCCTCAGAAGGCCATGACAGACCTGCTCTGTGATTTGTTCACCTTAGGATCGGCATAAGTTGGAAAACAACTTGAAGGCACATAGCAACAATAAAGTTATCAAAGATATGTGAGCCCAGCAAATATAAGTTCTAGGTATGACTAGTTTTCTGTGTCTCAACCTCTGCAAAGATAGAAATTTGGGAAGTGAAAGAAAATTTTACTTGGGGATCAGAATACTAATTTGGAGGGGCAGTGGCCTCATTTTGTTTCCCCCCTCCACCCTTGTGTCGGCCGATTGAGAGATTCAAGTCTGAATAATGCTGTAGACATCAAGTAGTGGATACAACACATGTGAGTTCACACACAAGCAGCTTGAGTGGGTCAGGTCTGGAACAGGGGAGACTGTTTCTTTGGACAGAATTTCCTTATAGCAAACTGATTACTCCAAAATAATTTTTGGAATGTTCCCCAAAACGAGTCACAACACAGCCTCTCCTAACCAGTGCAGTGCAGCTATTCCATCAGCATCCTTGCTTGACTCACTTTAATTTTTTAGTTGGTGCTAATTCCACTTCAAGGCATAAATTATAGGTTGCATCAGCTGCCACGGCTGGACAGGAGGAAAAGAGGATGAAAAGGGGACATTATTTTATCACCAAATAAGACAGACCCCTGTTTTAGCTGCTTTTAAGGCCATCCAGATTTGATTCGCTCTCACATGTTAAACCTTCACAGATCTTCTCCTCAACATAGAATCACAGAATCATGAGTTTAAAGAGACTCCAAGGGCCATCTAGTCCAACCCCCTGCCATGCAAGAATACACAATTAAAGCACTTCTAAGAGATGCCCATCCAACCTCTCTTTAACCAGGCTCTAAAGCACTCTATTCCACTTTTGAACATTTCTTACAGTAAAGAGGTTCTTCTTAATCTTCAGGTGCAATCTCTTTTCTTATCAGTTGAATCCATGTCCTAGTCTTTAGAAATGCAGAAAACAAGCTAGCTCCATCTTTTATATTACACTCCTTCTCATATTTAAAAGATGGCTGTCATGTCAGCTCTTAGGCCATTTCCACACTACACTGTTATAGTGCTATTATTCAACTTTGAACATCCTATGGAATCCTGGGGTTTGCAGTGCAAAAGAGGGGCATTTAGAATTTTCAGCCGGAGAGCTCTCTGGCCTCAATAAACTACAAACCCCAGAATTCCACAGGATGTAGAAAATGGAATGATAGCACTATAACAGTATAGTGTGGAAATGGCCTTTGTCTTCTCTAAGTTAAACATACTCTGCTCTCTCAGTTGTTCCTCATAAGGCTTGGTTTCCAGAACTTTGAGCATCTTGAAAAATGTTACAGTGCCAAAATGTTACTGGGGACTTCTGTTGTTATTGTTGTAGATCTCTGTGAAAACATGCACAGATTTTGAGCATGTCTAGAAAATGCACAATACTGGGAACTGCAGTATTAGGAGGAAACAGGAGAGGGTGTTCTTTGTGGTGGCACCCCCATTGTGAAATATTCTCCTCTCGGAGGCCCAATTGGCACCAACACTGATATCATTTCAGCACTAAATCAAAAGATGGCTTTTTATTAAAGCCTTCAGGTCTAACTGATTTTGCTCAGTTTGTGATATGGTTGACAGTATTTTAAATTGGTTTTTACTGGTTTTAAGCTGTCTGGTTTTTAACTGAGAAATGTTTTTTTTAATATTTTTAAACTTTTAAAATTATTGTATTATTTGTATTGTTTTAAACTGATTTTATTGTTAGCTGCCAGAAATCTTCAGATAAAGGGGTGGGAATATTTTTCGAGACTCAGTATGGTGTAGAGCAGTAGTTTCCAAACTTTAGCCCTCCAGATGTTTTGGACTTCAGTTCCCAGAGGCCTTAGCAGCTTGTCCCACAGTCAGGAATTATGGGAGCTGGAGTCCAAAACACAATACTTCTGGGCCTAAACAGGAATTTTATGCAAATTATAGTTTCTGCACATGGCAAAAGAATGCAACAAAATGAACAAGTTTTGGCATTGTGATCTCATAACAGACCTGAGGAGGCAGGATAATTCTCAAGAGCTGGGTTCACCATTTTGACACAAGCAGGTTCATTTGAGAATCTCAGCAATAGTAGTCCAAAAAGACAGCTTCACATCCTTATCCAAAATCGGGGGTTGGAAATACAGGCAGATCAACAGGATGGAAGTTGTTAACATGCCATGTGTTTGGTTTCCTAATTACCTTATCATGCTGGTATGCTAAATGACCCCTACTTCCTCACAGTAAGTACCTCCTGAACATTTTATTTCATAATAATTTGCTTTTGGTGTATTTTTTCAGCTCCAGTCAGCCATGCATGGTCACATGAAAACATACAGCTGAACTTTTGACTTTCTAGCAGACTGTAGTGCTGTGTATAAGCTGCACTGATGCTGGAAATGTGTACTGGCAAATGAGAGCAAGAATGTTGTACTTGCATCCATCTGGCATTTGAAATAAATAAAACTAGAAATCCGTAGCACAGCTATAATGGCCAAGGAAAGAGAATTCTCATTTCATCCCTGAAAAATAAATAAATGATACTCTGGCCAATGAGGAGAATCTGGCTTTAAGGCAGATACTTCAAAGTAGAATCATACAATCATAGAATCATAGAAATGTAGAGTTGGAAGAGTTCGATCCTGCGGGGCTCCAGACTGACTCAGCCTTCCATTCTTCTGTAGGTCAGTAAAATGAGTACCTAGATTGTTGGGGGCAATTAGTTAAACACCTTGTAAACCGCTTAG
Organism: Iguana delicatissima; assembly: GCA_948472985.1. Lineage (NCBI taxonomy): Eukaryota > Metazoa > Chordata > Lepidosauria > Squamata > Iguanidae > Iguana > Iguana delicatissima. Next base: position 2,423,766 of record CAOKZL010000460.1, on the reverse strand, counting down.
AGAGTGTTTAGCACTGATAAGCAGTATAGAAATGTAACTGCCAACTGTGAGTCATGAATCTCTAGTTTTCATGGGTCATCTCCACACAGCTGACAAGGGTGCAAATTTTCTAATTTTGGTGGGCTTGGCTCCAGGCAAGAGGAAAGGACTGTGTGTTCAGGTATTAAAGTAGCTCATTGCTTCAATTTGCAAGCCTTAATTGATTTGTTGCTGCAACTTGAAAAGACCCCCAGAGGGTCTCTGTATTTACTTAGTTAACTTCCTTCCCTTGCCCCCCGGTCACTGTAGCATCAAGGATTGCCATCTAGCCTGCTCTGCATCGACTTTCTGGTTAGAAGCAAGTAAGCTAAGAATAAATGTGTCCATCCCATTAAGCAAATAAGAAAGAATGATCCCCTCATTTCACCTAGATCTGAGAACAGTTGTTGCTATGTGCCTTCAAGTCCTTTCCAACTTATCGCTACACAAAGGTGAACCTATCATTGGATTTTCTGGGAGTTTGTGACGTGGGTTTCCATGGCTGAACAGGGAATCAAACTCTGGTCTGCAGGGTTATAGACCAGTGCTTAAACCATGAGATCATTCTGGCTGTCATCTGAGAACAGACTCTTTAGCTAAGAGTTAGAATCATAGAATCGTAGAATCATAGAAATGTAGAGACCACACGGGCCATCCGGTCCAACCCCCTGCTATGCAGGAACACCTTCAAAGCATTCCCGACATATGGCCATCTAGCCTCTGCTTAAAAACCTCCAAGGAAGGAGACTCCATTACACTCCGAGGCAGCATATTCCACTGCTGGACAGCCTTGACCGTCAGGAAGTTCTTCCTGAGGTTCAGGTGGAATCTCCTTTCCTGCAGCTTGAATCCATTGCTCCTTGTCCTGGTCTCTGGAGAAGCAGAAAACAAGCCCTCTCCTTCTTCTACATGGCATCCCTTCAAATATTTAAACATAGCTATCATGTCCCCTCTTAACCTTCTCTTCTGCAGACTAAACATCCCCAGCTCTCTAAGTCTATCCTCATAGGGCATGTCTTCCAGGCCTCTCACCATTTTGATCGCCCTTCTCTGGACTTGCTCCAGCTTGACCATGTCCTTCTTGAATTGGGGTGCCCAGAACTGGACACGGTATTCAAGATGAAGTCTAACCAAAGCAGAGTAGAGTGGTACCAGTACCTCCCTCGATCTAGACACCATACTCCTATTGATGCAGCTGAGAATTGCATTGGCTTTCTTGGCTGCCGCATCACACTGCTGACTCATGTTCAGCTTGTGGTCTATTAAGACTCCTAGATCCCTTTCACACGTACTGCTATCCAGCCACTTGTCCCCCATCCTATATTTCTGTATTCCATTTTTTCTACCTAAGTGTAGAACCTTACACTTCTCTCTGTTGAATTTCATCTTGTTAGCCTTGGCCCAGCTCTCCAATCTCTCCAGGTCATTTTGCATTTTGATCCTGTCCTCTGGCGTATTAGCAACCCCTCCCAATTTGGTGTCATCTGCGAATTTGATGAGCATGCCCTCTATTCCTTCATCCAAGTCGTTGATAAAAATATTGAACAGCACTGGGCCCAGGACAGAGCCCTGTGGCACCCCACTAGTCACTTCTCTCCAGGATGAGAAGCAGCCATTTGTGATCACTCTTTGGGTTCGGTCGGTCAACCAATTACAAATCCAACTAACAGTAGCCCTGTCCAGCCCGCATTTTACTAGTTTCTTTGCAAGAATGTCATGGGGAACTTTGTCAAAGGCCTTACTGAAATCGAGGTATGCTACATCCACAGCATTCCCTTCATCTATCAAGCTAGTAACTCTATCATAAAAAGAGATAAGATTAGTCTGGTATGACTTATTTTTGAGAAATCCATGTTGACTTCTTGTGATTATTGCCTTGCTTTCTAAGTGATTAGAAACTGACTGCTTAACGATCTAATCCAGGATCTTTCCGGGTACTGATGTCAGGCTGACTGGGCGATAATTATTTGGGTCCTCTTTGTTTCCCTTCTTGAAGATGGGGACAACATTTGCTCTCTTCCAGTCTGCTGGAACTTCTCCTGTCCTCTAAGATTTCTCAAAGATTATAGCAAGTGGTTCCGAAATGACCTCTGCCAGCTCTTTTGATATCCTAGGATGCAATTCATCTGGCCCTGGAGACTTGAATTCATCCAGTGTGGCCAGGTATTCCTGTACCACCTCTCTACCTATTACGTGCCTCATTTCCCCTGCTTCCTCACCTGCTCCCCAACCGCCAGGTTGAGTGCTTGTATCCTTTTGGGAAAAAACTGAGGCAAAGAAGGTGTTAAGTAGTTCTGCCTTTTCCCTTCCCCCTGTGAGTAATTCACCATCTTCTCTGTACAGCGACCCTATCGTCTCCTTCTTTTTCCTTTTGCTGCGGACGTATTTAAAAAAGCCCTTTTTATTGTTTTTAATGTCTCTGGCCAGCCTAAGTTCGTTCTGTGCTTTAGCCTTTCTGACCTCCTCCCTACATCTCCGGGCCACTTGCTTAAATTCTTCTTTGGTGGTTTCCCCCTTCTTCCATTTCCTATACATGTTTCTCTTAACACTGAGCTCAGCTGAGAGCTCAGTCAACCATTCTGGTTTCTTCAGATGCCTTCCATTTTTCCTCCTTATTGGCACAGTTTTAGACTGTGCCTTCAATATCTCCTTTTTAAGGAACTCCCATGCCTCCTGAACTCCTTTCCCTTTCACTATTCTTGACCATGGAATTCCAGCCAGCAGCTCCCTAAGTTTACAGAAGTCCGCTTTTTTAAAATCTAAGATGAGTGTTTGGCTACCCTTATCTTCTCCTTCCCACTGAATGCCAAATTCCAGTAGGGCATGGTCACTCCCCCTTAAAGATCTACCTCATTAACTTCTACCTCATTAACAAGGTCATCCCTGTTGGTCAGGATCAGATCTAGAATATTTGATCCCCTTGTGGCCTCTTCCACCTTCTGGACCATGAAGTTGTCTGCAAGACAAGCAAGAAACTTGCTGGACCTTGCTGTCTTGGCAGAGTTTGACTGCCAGCATATGTCTGAGTAATTGAAATCTCCTATTATTACTGTATCTCTCCTCCTTGAATGTGCAGTCATTCGGTTGAGGAAGGCGTCATCAAAGTCCTCAGCCTGGGTTGGAGGTCTGTAGTAAACCCCCACCAGAATATCCCTATTGTTTCTCGCTCCCTTAATTCTTACCCAAATGCTCTCGACTTGGCTTACTGGGTTTAAATCAAGGATCTCTTCACAGGTGAAAACGTCCTTGACATACAAGGCTACTCCTCCTCCTTTCTTGTTTGGTCTATTTTTACAAAATAGGCTGTACCCCTCTATTCCTATATTCCAATCATGAGACTCATCCCACCAGGTCTCAGTGATGCCTATCAAATCGTATTTATTTTGTTGTACTAGGAATTCAAGTTCATCCTGCTTGTTTCCCATACTCCGTGCACTAGTGTAGAGACACTTAAGTCCCTGGGCCCTTCCTGCAAGTCCTGTACTATTGTTTCTACTCTTCCCGCCATTGGCCTCTTGTACTACTTGTGCAGTATCAAATTGGGCCTTTTCCCCCTGCGCTTGACAAGTCCCTGCCCTGAATAATGCTGTCTCCCTCCCCAGCGGAACTTAGTTTAAAGACCTCTTAATCCTTCTTGCGACACTGTTTGCAAAAACATTCCTGCTAAGTTTTGTGAGGTGCAGCCCATCCCTCGCCAGAAGCCCATGTTCATGGAAATTCAGGCCATGTTCCAAAAACCCAAACCGTTGCCAGCGGCACCACGTGCGGAGCCAGTTGTTGACCTCTGCTATTGTCCTTTCCCTTCGTGCGCCATATCCCAGAACAGGGAGGAGAGACGAAATGACCACCTGCGCACCAAGGTCCTTAAGCTTCGTCCCCATAAGCTCATAGTCCTTTGCGATGTGGTAAAAGCTGCTCCTCGCAGTGTCACTGGTTCCGACATGAACCAAAATGAGGAGCTTATGGTCAGTGGGTTTGACCAACCTGGTTAGCCACTCCGTTATGTGGTTGATCCTGGCCCCAGGCAGACAGCAGACCTCTCGATTGAGCTTGTCCGGTTTGCAAATTGCTGTTTCGGTTCCTCTGAGCAAAGAGTCCCCAACCACCAGAACTCGCCTCCTCTGCGGCTTGTCCTGGTCTCCTCGACGAGCGTGTTCCACTAGGACTGCCTGGGCATTCTGTTGAGGCTGTGAGCATTGACCTAGTTCCTGTTGCCGAAGTTGGATTTCTTCTTGTTGACATTCTGCTCCCTCCGCATGGCGCTCCTCATTGTTCGTAAGGCCAAGAACTTTGAAGCGATTGTGCAGGTGAAGAGTCTCTGTTGCCTTCCTGGTCCTTCTACTCCTCCGTGTGACATTCGCCCAAGCCTCCCTGCTTCCCTCCTCATTATCAAATGAAAGGGAAATGCTATGGTGTACAAACTGTTGTCACCCCAGAGGCCATTCCCATAAAGTGTTTACACAACCACAGAAACTCAGGCCCACATACGGTGAGAGTACACAACTTCCAGAATGAGGGGACTGCACTAGGCATTTTGTATCCTCCAACATTTCACAGACACATGCAGCTAAGCAACATCAGAGCATATTCATGACAGCAAAAGTTATCAGTGAGGAAGAAGGCACAAGCTTAGAGAGGTTCCAGGAGTTTGTTTTTGCCTGATCCCATTGGCAAGGGCAAGATCCCATCCTCTCCTCCTCCCTGCTGAGTTAATTGAGTACTAACTGCATTTGCACTTTGAACTCACTTTCCAGCAACTGAAGGGGGAAAGTGGGAGGACGAAGAGAAGCTGGGACATTTTAAAAGCAGCTGAAACAGTGGGATGATGGAGGATTAATTAAGCCTGTCCCTTTCAAATTGGGACACAGATGAAGTATATAGAGTTTGGAGGGTTGTCCCTTCCCCCTAGTGGTTTCTGCTTCCAATATTCTGACCAGGCTCTTGTCAATTCCTAAAGAGGAAGTTGCCCAAACTGAACCGTATTTTGGAGTTTGAGCCTGTTCTTGGCCCAATGAGGCTTCTTTTTAGAATGAGAAGTGAAAAGAAGATTCCATTCACAGGCCTTAAACAGATAAAGGGTGAGGGATGAAATGTCCACTTGCAGTTTGTTGGGGGTATAATTGGCCATTTTATACTCCGAACATTAAGGGGGTCTGAGGGCTCAAAGGCTGGGGAATCACATGTCACCCTCAAGCTTCACTTGGCCCTTCCCAGCAAATAGCCAACTATTTAGATTTTGTATATATGTCCACGGCAGTGAACATCTCTAAGAACAGAGATCATTTTGGCTGAACTGTGTAATTACAGGAATTGTGGGTTGAGAGAAGCAGCTTTATTTATTAAAAGAGTTTATAACCCATCCTACAAAAAACAAAAATGTCCACCAATGTAGTTTACAAAATCCAACAGAACAATGCAACCAAACAGTCAAGGCTGTACTCATCACAATGCCAAAGGCATTTCCTTGCATGCAATTTCCTTTCAGTAAGAAAATTAGAGAACCCCGCCCTACACTTTTACTACTAAAGGAGAATAGCCAGGTTTGTATACAAAACAGTTATTATTTTTTAATAACATTTTTCCCCATAGTGCCAAAAATCCTACTGCATTGCAGTGTGTTACTGCAGGTTAGGCCTCCTTGGAGATAGCATAAAGATATCATTTTGATATCAATAATTTGGCTCTCTCCCACCACCCCTCTCCATGTGTTTGAGAGGCCCCTGGACAAGCCCAGAACTAGGCTCGGCCATCAAACGCTGCAATATCCCAAGACAATACAGGCAGGCCAGAAATAGCCAGATCCCCTCTTTAGAAGACTTCTCTGCAGACACCTCATTATGTATGCATGCTGTTTGCAAAGGACTCCCTGCCCTGAGCAGGTAACTTGGCAAGCTAGAAGCTTAAAGGCCAAGCACTGAGCATTTGCATACAGTCTACCTCTTTGTCAATTCGGACCTAATTCAATCATGCTAAATTGTGACCTTTCGGAGACATTGTCTCGCACTCAAAACCCATTGTTGTCCCCGAATAAGGCATGGCCTGCAGTCACACCTCACCCTATAAAACAACCCCTGATTCCGAGACCTTCCTCGGATCGCTCGGCCCGCTCCAGAGTTCTACTCCGCCTTGCTGCCGCATCATTTGGTGAGCTCCCCTCAGCTAATCGAGCTGAGTTTCTTCTCTGCACCCCCTAGATTCTCCGCAAGGTCCAGGACGACGAGACAGGTGTTGTATCACCCATTTTTTCCCAAAAATCCCTATTCTTAACTCAAGCTCTATTTTCTTAGCTAGCTGTGTGATTGTGGTGTCTTTAATATTTGTCTGTCTGTAATAAAGCATCGTTTTTATTACTGTACATCTGTGTGGCTGCTTGGCTGACCTGACCCCATAGACATTGGGTTGCAAGATCCTGCTAAGTTACCCTGCCTCTCGCTAGCTTAAGAGAGTGCTCCAGCTAATTTTCCCCAAAAATTGCGTGTTGTTGTTTGGTTGCTTAGGTGTCCCTCCTGGGACCCCCAGAGAATAGGGTAACAAGTGTCTCCAATATGTAGCTCCAGTACTATGAAACAATGCAACTGCGTACAATGCATGTGAGGATTTTGCACATATGGAATCTTCAGGAATTGCCTGACATGTGTAAAGGGTTGGAAGTGTCATGTGCCTCTGTATGTGTGTGTGTGTTAAAAGGGATGAGGTAAACAAGTGACATTTTCTCCCTTGGACCTACTGTTCTATCAGAATCATTTCTCTGCATGCTTGTGGTTGCTTACCAGGTTTTCTTCTTACGTTGCTCTTTGTTCCAGATAAGTCCCAGGATGGCATCTTCTTCATACGTGTGACCACAGACTTTATTCCTGACTGGGTTCCTCATCTCCTCCTGCAATAATTAATCAGGTTGCATTAGATGGTCCAAACCAAGATCTACACCACTGGCAACTCTTCATTCCACAAAAGGGCTTATTATGGATGCCAACCTTGTTCATCCCTGTCAATGAATGTAGCGATTTACAGCATAAGGTATGCATTGATGTGATCATACAGACAGATCTCCGCCTCAAAGAGCTTACATTCTAGAGCAAGGCAAGGGGAGAAAACACCAGGAGCGACAGGCAAAGTTAACAAAGCAGAGGGAGGGGAAGATGTGGGGCAGGGGAAGCTAAAGTCATAAAGTATGAATGAGCATACTGCATTTGTAAGTGCTCAGATCTTCTTTTCATACATTTAAATAGAAATGGACTGAGAAAGGGGATAGGATACAGAAGGGCTGCATGGATAAAGCAAATTTTAAAGAAGGGTTTTAAAGGAAGAAGGGAGAGGTACTGTTACCACCCTTTTTCCCCAGAGGGGAATTCTAAGCAAAATACACCTTCCTTAGTACTCAGTTCTCAGACCTAGAAGTTCTCAGACCTAGAAGTTAATGATCAGGATCCAGGGCACACATTTAAGGTTCTAGGGTAGCTCATCAGATCACAGGCAGTCTTGTCCATCCCTCTTCTCATAAGCAAGAACCTTCCCTTTTTGCAGGTGACAGCTGCCAGCTGAATTTATAAAGAAATCTTCCCCAACATATTTTCAGAACCTTGATTGCAAACAGGGGTTCTAGAAGCATTTCTGAAGCTACTTTTTACCAGGACTGAAATGGGGGCAAGGCAGTGTGTCCCCAAATGCAGAGAAAGATGGGGTTAGCATGCAACTTTTCCACAGTTCCTAAACCATGGTGGTCTACAAGTGGTCTACAATCAAGTACTAACCACAGCAGACCCTGCTTAGCTTCCAAGATCAGCCAGGATATGGTGCCTTTAGGGTATTTATGCTACACCAGTTCTTAAACATATCTGAACAGTATGAACAGCAGAAACAGGCCCAGAAAAGAATGATCCTGAAACAATTTCCCTTAAAATATCCAGAAAGCAGAGCTTAGAAGAGCATCTTTTTGGGCTACAGTTCCCAAGATGGTTATGCTGCCTGAGGGATTGTGGGAAATATAACTTGAAAAATTCCCCAAGCTCTGATAGAAAGCAATATTTTCCTAAAATGTTGCATTCCAAACTCTAGCTAAAATGATTGATAAGACGAAGAAAAGGAAAAAAAGTTTCAGAGTGTTGAAGAAGAGACGATTTTATTCTTAAAACTAATGATCAGTCACTAGGCATAAATTTTGGAGACACTCATTTTAGAATCTCTACATGCTGATTTTCAAGTTGTGTTCCCATGAAGAAGGCCAGAAAAAAATATTCTCAAGCTAAAGCACATTGGGCTATTTTTAAAAAAATCATCTCTTTTTCAAAACCCCGAGATTTTGTCTCCTTTCTACATCTCATCTATTGGATGCTACCTGCCCCCTTTGCTTTATAAAATGATTGATAAAAGCACTTACTGGGAATGTACCTTAGTAATATATGTATACCTCACCCACACATATTTCATGCTACAAAATATGAAGAGAATTAATTACGAAAAGCCCTCACATCACCAATGACTAATCTCTTAGATCTCATCCCAGCATGCATGGCCTACCTGTGTGATGGGGCAGGTGAAGTTCGTTTGACTTTGTGTCACCGCAAGATCCTCATCAACCTGTTCAAGTTCTGGGATCTGTTCCGGATCAGACTGGATGCCAACTACAATATAAACAAATGGAGAAAAGGCCACTCAGTAAAAGTGTGGTTGCAGTTATTAAAGAAGTCAGGGCTGTCATATAACACATTGCTGCCTGCCTGTCTGTCTAAATACAGATTTCCCTTGTTCTTCAGAGTCATCAAGAAACACAGTGAGCATGAGTTAGGTATGTGCAGCCCTGCTGAGGCTGCATGTTTGTGGAAACATGAATCAATCTGTCTGTTTGATTTATACCCTGCTTTCTTCCCAAAAGTAAGACTCACTGGGGGCATGATAAGATTAACTGAAATGGTACGAAAAGCACACATACCAAAAGAAGTAATATTAAACCACAATCAAACACATTGTAATATGGAAGTACAAATGAATGTACATAAAAGTACAGCATCCACCCATGAAAAGCCCCTTATTCAGCAGCTACATAATGTCAAGGGGCTGCCCAAATCATCATCATCATCATCATCACCACCACCATCATCTGCTAACAGAAGGGCAACCAGGAAAGGGCTAGCCTAGCCTCCTTGGAAGGGAGTTCCACAGTGGGTCCGTGGATCCACAAGTTACCCATCTGTGCTCTAGGGAAGTTACTCAGCAAAAGGAATTTTACCAAGCTTTGGCTGTGTGATGGATGCAGAAATGTAAGCTGGGCCATGAAAGCATTCATCCTCATTTCAGCTCTGCCTTGAAGCAACCCTGAAAATAGGAAAGGGGAGTTTGTTGCAGCTGGCAGGCAGGTGCCAAAGCTGCAGAGAGGGCAGCTTCAGCTCAGCCCTAAGTATAACACTATCCATATGTTTCTGACATTACAATTAGTCCCCCTGGATTCATGCACGTGGGCCTTTTCAGCTGCTCACCATATGGAGGCAGCCCTAGATTAAACCAAAGATATCCGTGTCATCTCCCTTCCACAATTTTTATGATTGTCTTAGCCCCAGAATAGCTCTGTAAACTGCAGTACTAAAAGGAGCAATGGAAACTTCCAGGATTGTCACAGTAGGTCCTGAATACACTCAACTACAGAGTATTTCTGGCTATCAGCAGAATTGACACACCATTCCTTTTCCTTTAAATTTTATCAAGACAATACCTTGTAAAGGCTTTTAAATGGCTATTTGTCCAGTAGCAAATTAAGAATAGCCTCTGGTGATCCACTAGGAAAGTGGTGGGTGGGAGCCTCCCCTTTCAGGTTCTCAGTGTATCACTGAGCTTCAAACATTTAACTACTTGGGACTACAGGTCATGCTGACTATAGTCTAGTCATGCTGGCTTGTTCACCCAGTCAGCACAGCCAGTTTACGGGGCTGCAGTCCAGAAAAGTAATGTTCTCAAGTCTGCCAGAACTAACAGCGGAAGATGTTGAAAAGTGAGGCTGAGATCCCATGTTGTTTCAGTAGAAGGTAAAAATATCTTCCAGCAAAGTTACAGTAGCCCAACCCCTGCACTGAATAGCACTGCAGCTCAGTGTTTGTGGATCAGTGCTCAATGTGCATGGTTGACAACCCACTGTACAACTGTAGTGAACAATGTATAAAAGCTGCATACAGGCAATACATATTCACATACTATTCTGTATACCTTAACGCATTACCCGATGTGCAACAATTCCAAATGCCCAACTCCAGTTACATTTTTGCACGGCATTTCTGATGCGAAAGGGCCCCTTGAGCGTTGTGCACATGTGAGGAGTGGTCTACACGACGCACTCACATCTGCGCGATGCTCAACAGCCTGACGCAGACTGTGTACACATTTTTTTCATTTTCGGCTTGAAGCTGAAAATGCTGCGCGGTTGTGCATCACTTTGGGGCCCCGCACACACTTACCTTGCATGCGGAGCCTTGGGAGCTGGGCCGGTCGTGCTTCCTGTCTCAGTGCAGCCTGGGAGGTCCCAGGCTGCACTGAAAAAGGAAGAAGCGGGGCTCTCGTGCAAGCAGGAAGCTCGTGTGGAGCCAAAGAAGCAGGGACGCGAAAGCCTCTCTCCGGAGGCTGTGAAAAGAGTGTATGTCAAGCATACCTCAGTTAACAAAGCCTCTGATGAAGCAGTTCCTTTTTACAAAGTCTTTTTACACCCACCCAGCTCCCTCCTTTTTTTGTTGTCCTATATCTAGCTGCAAGGTGTTTGGTTGTTATTTTTTTAAACAGCATTGAAATTGAGTGGATGGTGAAGGAGTACTGGAGAAACACAGATTTTTGATGTTGTGCTGCAGTAGAATATCTGCACTAAACAATGTAATAAAGCTCAAGCTGGAAAAGAATGGAATTCTATTCAGCTGATCCTTCTATAACTCTGTGTGCTTGTTTGCAGCAGGCAAGGAAAACAGCAAATGATCCTACTGTAGCTACAGGTGCCTGTTTATAGCAGGCAAGGTAAACAGCAGCTGAGTCCAGAATCCCCCATTGAGCATGTGTGAAAATACAAAGGAAAAAATATATTAGGCTGCATAACCAGCTATCCCCAGCATATTTTTGTTTTTAATAAAAAGTATAGATCTGTAAATTTAGCTATCAAAATGGAAGTTATAAGAAAAGTGAAAGCTGGTAAAAGGAAAAAAAATCATCCTCGATGTACTTCAGAAGATGTTTTCAAGTGGTCTCTAGATCAGTGGTTTTCAACCTGTGGGTCCCCAGATGTTTTTGGACTTCAGCTCCCAGAAGCCCCAGACACTATGGTCAATGCTCAGGGCTTCTGGGAGCTGAAGACCAAAAACATCTGGGGACGCACAGGTTGAGAACCACTGCTCTAGATGATTCAAAACATTTTTGTTTACTTATGCAAGGCTTAGCTGACCTGCTTGTTTCATTTTGCATCTGCATATTCTTTGCTTCAAATAAAAAGTTTGCTGAGGCATGTTGAAATGCTCTTTGCTCTCTAGGACAAGGAGATTAGGACAAGGAGCAATGGATTCAAGCTACAGGAAAGGAGATTCCACTTGAACCTCAGGAAGAACTTGCTGATGGTCAGAGCTGTCTGGCAGTGGAATATGTTGCCTCGGAGTGTGGTGGCATCTCCTTCTTTGGAGGTTTTTAAGCAGAGGCTGGATGGCCATCTGTTGGGAATACTTTGATGGGTGTTCCTGCATAGCAGGGGTTGGACTGGATAGCTGCTGTGGTCTCTTCCAACTCTATGATTCTGTGACTCTCTCTTTCTCACTCTCTCTTTCTCTCTTTCTCTCTCCCTCTCTTTGTTATAGGAAACTATACAAGTTATGTAGGAAACCATGTTATTTCTGCCTCAAGTACCAAATTCTCTGTCAGAGAAGTTTATGCTCATGCACACATATACCTTGTTCATTGAGGCACACCTGCACTTACTTACTTATTATTATTATTATCTTTATTTGTATCCTGCTTTTTGACCAGCATTAGGCCTCAAAGCAACTTATGTATTAAAACAATACATGTTAAAAACATACAAATAGTATATACAGTCAGCCCTCCACATTTGTGGGTTTCACTTTTGCGGATTTGATTATTCATGGATTATTTGCTGCTGCTTCTGCCCTATGCCATTTTTAATAGGGATTGCAAGCCTCGTGAGACTGAGAAACTGCGAACAAGTCCCTATTACAAATGGTGTAGGGTAACAGTGAAGGCAGCAAGCCCCGCCAGCCAGCCACTTCTGCCTTATGAAGGAACCCTGATGCCTCAAAGGAATCCATGGTGGGTTGAATATGGTGATCACACCTTTTTGTGTGTTAAATATGGTTTGGGAGGGTCTGGAGTTATTCACTGTTTTTCCACTTTTGTGTGAGTCCTGTGCCCCTAACCTTAGTGAATGTGGAGGGATCACTGTATTAAAATAGAATTAAACTATAAAGGAATTAAAACAGCTAAAAACAGATTAAAATAAGCAATTAAAATTAAAACAGTACAGCACCCCCTACAAACTTTAGGTATTAAAATGCCTGCCTGAATAAAAAGGTCTTTGCCTTCTGCCAGAAGGACAACAAGGTGCGGGTCATTCCCTGGGAAGGAAGTTCCAGAGTCTAGGCTAGGGTCAACTACTGAACTACTCTCTTCCATCCCCACCAACTGTGCTTGCAACGCAGAGATTGAGAGACGGGCCTCTCCTGACAATCTTAGAGCTTGGCCCAGTTCAAACCGGGGGATATGGTCTGTCAAGTGGCCTGGACTTGAGCCATATAAGACTTTAATAGTCATAACCAGCACTTAGAACTGTGCCTGGAAACAAACTGGCAGCCAGTGCAGTTGTTTCAACAGGGGTGTGGTATGGTCTCTACAACCAGTCCCAGTTAAAAATCTGACTGCAACTCTTCGAACCAGTTGAAGTTTCAAACACTCTTCAACGTCAGCCCCACATAGAGCGCATTACAGTAACCCAAACAGGATGTAACTAAAGCATGTACCACCATGGCCAGATCTGACATCTCAAGGAATGGGTGCAGGTGGTACACTAACTTTAAATGCGCAAAAGCATTCCTGGCTGCTGCAGCAACCTAGGCCTCCAGGCTCAAAGCTGAATCTAGGAGTACACTGAAACTGTGAACCCGTGCCTTCAGGGGGAGTATAATCCCACTTAGCAGAGGCTGAATCTCTATTCCCTGACCTGCCTTTTGAGTGACCAGGAGTACCTCTGACTTATCTGGATTAAGTTTCAGTTTGTTTGCCCTTATCCAGTCCATTCCTGATAACAGGCATCGGTTTAGACCCAGAACAGCCTCTATGGATTGGAGGCTTTTCTGTAGGATGCCAGGGGGATGGTAGCAGATTAGCAGGTCTTGAGGAAAGTCTCCCAGAAACTGTACTGCCAGGACCATGTTTATGCTGGAAGCCTTTTTGACTGAATTTTGCATTACAATGAAGGGTTGTAAATCTGAGCTGATTACAATCAGTTGATGATTCAAGCCATTTCTATGTGGGTGCCTTGCTTTGTTGCTCCAGTTTAAGCCCATTCCATCTGTCAGAGCAGAAATGGCAAACAAGAACGGGTTCTGCAGAACACAGCTTCACTGGTGGAATGGAGTGGAACGGTACCATATCTGTTATGCAACATCTCTCATTTGGAGACTCATCCTTCCTTTCCCCTGGGCTGAATAAATCAATTTCTCTCATTTCCTCATAATTCAGTGTGACCAAACACTTCCGAGACAGAAACTCTGACAGATGCTGGCTAGCCAAACGTTTACAGAGAGAGTATTAAACAAAGCAAACAATGTGTAGCTCATCCAGATTCCAGGATATATTGAGGGTTGCTGATCTGCCAAATAGGAAAAAAAAATGAAGCATGACCATTTCCACACTAGACTGCTATAGTGCTATTATTCCACTTTCAACATCCTATGGAATCTTGGGGTTTGCAGTTTAGGGAGGGGCTTAAAGTCTGCCCCAGAATGGATCAGAGGCCAGGGGAGCTGTTTCAGCGAGGGGTTTATATGCTCCCTATCACTTGCTTCAGTCAGCAACTTGGATTCCAACAGAGGTTCCAACTAAACTCATATTGGAAACAGGGCTTCATTGGCAGATCTTGACTGAAATCTTCTTGGGTTTTTACATGAGTGTACCCAGTGTAGACACTGGAAAACCACAACACTGTCCCCTCACAAAAAAAGGTTATGCTAGGGTACTAGAGGTGATTTTCCAGAGATTCAGACAGGATTCTCTCCTAACTCTCCTAAGGCCCACGGCGGGTGTTGATGCGATGTGATTTCTGTCCAGTGCTCTGAATGTCAAAGTGAATTAGAGACGTTAAAGCCCAGGTAAAAACTAGAAAATTTGTTTGTGTGTGGGTGGGAGAGTTCTGTTCCCTCCCTCAAAGCCTTTCCTCCCAGAAAAATTGGAGAAAATTGAAAATATGTATTTTATAAAACCTGAAAAAATAAGATTTTGGAATTATTTTCTTTTAGCTCCATGAATAAAATGTTTAAGACAAGTTGTCCCAATATTTACTCCCCCAAAATGATTTCTCAAAAACAATGTAATAGGAAGACTTTCATGTATGACAACATAAAGCGTTTGATTATTTCAATTCCTGGTATCTTTTCCTCAGTTCTTTCTATGCAAATTAATGCTGTATGTCTGTTTGACACTAACGAAGATTAGAAGAGACAAAATTAGTTTCTCTCTTTTACTAAAGTTGATAGTTTTTTCCCCCTTGTTCTTATTGTTTTTGCCTGCTTCAAACAAAGTGGCAAAACCAAAGAGATTTAGGATCTTGCTCCATTTGTGGCAAAATTTTAAAATTTGAAACAGGGAAATCTGTTTGTAACCATTATCTCACTGAGTTGTACTTTAACTATATCAAACTTTAGTATTATGCCAAACAAGAGTGTACAATTGCATCACTTTATATATATAATAGGGTTTACACTCAAGTACAAAAAAGTGGTTTTCAATATGTAAAGGATGTTAATATCACTTTTGCTTCAATTTTTCAAAAAAAATTCTCTTTCCTGAAAAAAAACAAACCCCCGGGGGGGGGGGAATCTCCTATGGCTTCAAATCTACCAAGTTATACCTCTAGGCCTGAACCTGCCTAGTTTCCACAGTCAGATGAGATCTAAAGCAAATCGGGCATATTCAGGGAAATATGGTGATCTCCCAGATTGCACCCTTCAATTGCATGTGCCCAACTGCTGCAAACAATTCCTTAGCTGTTTGTGTCTTCCTCCTCTAAGTCCCTGCCACTGGAATTTCTGCCACTGCCGGAGAACTCCAGTAGAATCATGCTCCTGACAGCCTACTTGGGAGTATAATATTCCCGGAAAGGAAAGTGAGTTTTCCTCACCATATTTCGCATCAGAATCACCTGGAATTTTTGTGGTTACAACAGGAACTTTGGTGACAACGAGGGAGATATATATCCCCTTTTAGGTTCCTTGGAGGGGGGGCAATGTTGCTTGCTATCCTCAGGAAATTACACAGCTTGGCTTCACAATAGATGCACAGCTGCTCCTTTATGTGGTTCCCATTTCCTGAGTAAAAAGATTCCAAGGTTACAGGTTTTGGAATCTATAAAATCTTACATTAAGCAGTGAGAGTGAAAATGTTACCAGACATAGAGAGCTGTTGGAAAGACTACCTAGCCAGTACTATCTACCTGGATTGGCAGTGGCTTTCTTAGGCAGACAAAAACCCAGGCAACATAAATCCAGTCAATTTGCAGACTCCTAGCCTCAAAATAGGTTCAGTACTTTGGAAAATTCCTTAAAACCTGACTTAAAAACCTGGAGTGGATTCATTATCCTACTGACATGGCAGCTATCAGCTTGCCACTGGACATGTGTACAACACAAGAAAACATGCAGGTTTCTTTGGAATTCTTGCCCACACTCAACATACACCCAAATTTTATGCAAGTTACTATCTATTTTTAATGTTTTAAAAGGTAATAAAATAAATTATCTTTATTAAAAAAAATAAGAAACTTAAGATTAAAAAAAAACTCGTTTGAAATATTTATAACACATCTAATTTTCTGAAGACCTCAAAGCAACATCTCTTTGATTGGCAGCACTATGACAACTCAGTTTGGAAGCCTCCTTTAACTTGAATGACAGCACAAGCAAAACACATTCAAACAATGAACACGTCCCAGAAAAAAATTCCTCCCACACATCTGGAGGTGAGTTTAGGGTTTTATCAGATGGCAGGTACAGAATTCCAGGCAGCCTCAAGAGGCACTCAAATGACCAAAGATATGTCAAACTTCCCTTCTTTTTGAAAATGAGCACCTTACCTTTTTCTTTATAGTTAAAGGATGGCCACCCAACTGCGTTAAACAAGAGCCTGCATATGAAATACGAATCAACTTGCCTTCCTGGGAAACTAATCATAAATGGGGAAGTCTGCTTTGAATGAAAGGGAAAGGCCTGACTTTTTATTACCTAGTTTCTGCAGTGTAGGTGTGATCACTGGCAGAGAGAATATGTCCTACAGGCAGGTACATTAAAATAACTAGGAGAGGGAACATCTGCCTAGAGAAAGAAACAAAAACACCTACATTGCTATGAGCTGCCACTTTTCAGCCAGAAGCTGGGCAACTGGCAGAAATTCAACAGGTAATTCATTTACCCTTTTTTTTCCCCATGCAAAGAAAGCAGCATTCTGCCTTTCTAACAGCTTAGTTTCTCTCTGGAATCCTACTGAAGAGTTCAGCAGCTACCTATAAGACAGCGGTAGGCAGCTGTATAAGGGACAGGGCAAGAGACCGTCACTCTCACAACCCTTTGGACCAACATTCCACAGCAAAGTCAAATATCCCTGCATGGGAGAGACCTTCCAGCTCTGTGATTCCATGACAGACTGCAGAGGAAAATGGAGGTATCTGGGGGCAGGATGGGGTTTGCAGCTGCTTGCAGGGGGTGAGAAGGTTTCACATGTTTTCATGGATTTGGAGTTTTCTGTGTGGTCTGCAGGCAAAAAACTGCCTGAAAACCATGCCAATTTTTTAAATTGGGAAACAGTGGGAGAGCTTTGTGGATTGGTGGAGGCAGAAGGATCCACAAATGTGGGTTCCAGGAACTGTATGTGGCCTGTGAGTTATATTTGCCCCACTCCTACTATAAGATTTCTATTGCAAATACATCAGTAAATTCCAAGGACTTCAGTAAGACTTTGTGTAGCAAGATCCAGAAGGGCATAGTTGCTACAGCAGGGACCTCTAATCTTCTTGGAATGTTATGTACATGTCTGGAATTCTGCCACAGGTATCATCACAAATTGGTTGCTGTGGCCCGAGGTGGCCAATCACAGAAATGCTGGATACACCCACCCCATCATCATCATACCCTCTAACTTTTCCCAGATGCAAGCCAGGACAAGTGTGGCCATGAAACATCAGACTACAATCAAGATAGCAAAAGGAAGATCACACAAGCTAGAAGAGGCTGCAGTAGTTTGCTTTTGCCTGAGCCTATGAGGAAAGACAAGATTCCACCACTATCTCTCTTTTCTTCTCTACTGCTCTCCTTTCCTCTCTGATGGATTAATTGAGTGCAAACTGTTTTTGCACTTTGAATTCAGTTTGTAGCAACTGAAATAAACTGAGTGCAAAGTTGAAAAGCAGGAGGAGGAGAAAGAAACTAGGACATTTTAAAAGCAGCTGAAAAAGTGAGTGACAAAAGATTAATTGGGATTATGCCTGCCAAATTAGAACAGGTAGAGAGTATGGTACATTAGGGATCTAAAGAATACTTTCACAGCCATAGTGAAAAAAGGGGGTCTCAACACTTGAGATCCCCTGCTGAGAAAAAGGAGCCAATCATAGATTCTACACATTTTATATCTTTGCACAAAAGCACCCACAGTTTTCCTGCACAGAAAAAATGCACTGGGATGGAAAACATGCATTTTAAGCAAAATATATTTCTTCGTGTGCAAATAATTTTTTTTCAAACAAAACACATGCGGGAAAACTACATGTGATTTTTCTGTACAGACTATTTGTGCAAACTGTATAAATTCTGCACTATTTGCAGCATTTTATATTTGTACATGAATCATCAGTCTATTTTGTACATAATACACACCTTCTACACACTAAAAAAGGTTTTTCTGGACAAGAAAACTACCTGTATTTTCATGCCATCCAATTTTCCCCAGCAATATTGAACATACATTTATTCATAGATGTTGAGCAATATTGGACTTCACTGCAATAGCAAAGTGTTAATGTGTAGAGTTCTTTATGGCAGGAAAAACACTGTGGAGACAAAGAACCATACCACAAATGGGACTAGTTTTCATGTTCGTGGTTAAGAGCTCATTTTAAAAGCAGGCAAAATGGAATATGCAGGCATCAGAAGATGTTTGCAACCGTTCAATTCTCATTTAGCTTGTAAGCATTTTGGTCAGCTAATGTGGCTGTCTTTTGCAATTCTTTGTGTTCCCAAACATCAAAAAGATTCAACAAGATAAAAAGAGTGAGTAGGTCATACCAGAACTAGTCTTGCCTTACAAGACACAAGCTTTTTCCAAGATGAAAATATGCAAAGTGAAGATCAGAACTGCTAACTGAAACTTCAGGTACATGTTTACAGTGCTCCAGAATGCTCTGGGCCTAACCTGTCAGTACAGTTACAAGAAAATTCAAAGATAGCAGATTCCACCTAAACATTAGGAATAATTTCCTGATATTAAGACCTAATCAATAGAATAGATGGCCTTGGAAGATGGTGGGAAGTCTTTAAACAGAGGTTGGATGTCCAACTCTTTAGCTGTGGATTTCTGCACTGACGGTGGGTTGGACTAGATGGTACTTTCCAACTCAATGATTCTAGACTCTAGAAGTTAACTGAATTCTGGAACAGCTTCTTACTATTTTCCATCACAACCTGATCAATTTGAGAACAAGAATGGAACTGCTTGCATAGCGCTGTTTGGCATGTGTCAAGCTGACCTGGAGAGCAAGAAAGCATGGAAAAAAGCAGAGAAACAATGTCAAACAGAGCTCCTCCCTTGTGTCAGCACAGATGTGCGTGATACACACTACCTTCAAGACCAGGCTTGCGAATACCTGCATTGGTTGCCTGGGGTGAGTAAGAATGATGTAGAAGTGATTAGGTAGGGCAGCTCTAGTTTGTGCCAACAGTATCTGAGACAGATAATATGTGTGTGTGGACAAATACTTAATTCGTGAATAAGTAATTTGGGTGACCATCTAGTCTTGACTGTTAAGAAAATAGATCCTCCCTCTATTAATGTGTAGATTTCATTAAAAGAAGACAGAGGGGTGGTCAACACTTAAAAGGGTTTTAAAACAGGATTAACAAATTCATGGACGATTTGACTATCAATAGCTAAGCTAGGAAAAGATACTTTTGGGGACAAAAACCACCCCCAATACCCCAGCTGAGTGGGAGATTCTGGAGCTGTAGTAAAGGAAATAAACTTCCACGATCTGTGAATGAAGCAGTTTCCACACCTGTATTTTAAAGCATTTTAAAAACCCCTAAATGGATGTACCAGGCAATTCTTCTCAATGCTTAGCTCAACCTCTTGAGTTGCAGAGGGGAAAATACCACTAAACAGCATTTTCACCCTGTTCCAGGTGATCCTATTCAGGTGATCCTACAGCCCTTTAAAAGTAAAGGAGATTTTTGGACAAGGCAGTCTTTAAACTTCAGCACATCTCCACATCTGACATCTGAACACATGTTGGGGAAGGTAGACTGCATTTACAATGGAAACAATCATAAATGAGCATCTAAGGTTTCTTCTCACTACATCTCTATTAATGTTCTTGGCTTATCCAAACACTGTCAAATTCAATGTGAGACAGTTAATTACATCAGAACACATGGCAGACAATATTTTAAACAGCTTCAAAACAGGAATAATAAATTCACAGAGGATTTGTCTATCAGTAGCTGATCCTGGAAATGTTACCTTTTCAGACAAACAAACAAACAAACAACTAAAATTCAACAGGAAGTGACATATGCCTGACATGAGAACCTGTCTCATAATATCAGGGGATGGGTGTTTAAAGAGTAGGAACAAGATTCTGCTTATTCATATAGCTTTGTAACTATATAAATCTGCACCTATGTTGTAGAAATGCATTGAAACCTTATTAGAGAATTGCAGAGATGTGTGTCCAGGCACTGGAAAGAGTGTTACAATGTGCATCAAGCACTTCTGATGCTCAGCGGGCACTCTTGATGTACACGGGGCACTTCTGATCTGCATCAGACACACCTGCTGTGCTCCAGCACTTCCTAGCCGGTGTCTGGACGCATATTGGGATATTTGTGCACGCCTAAGTCCACTTATGAAGATGTAGGTCTCGTACTGTATTTCTACCTAGGTCTTTGGTTGCAGATCTACCTTTTGCTTGCATTACTCAAAAAAACAAAACAAAACAAAAGGCTATGGGACAGTAAAATCACTACCATTATTAGGATCATTACAAGCATCATGATCATTTCTTGGGAAGTTGGCTTTTTTGGACTACAGCTCTAGAATTCAAAATATCTGTGCTTTATGTAGGGCTGACCTTGAAAAGTGTTCAGAAGCTACAACTGTTACAAAATCGGGCAGCCAGGCTTCTGCTGGCACCACAAAGTTATAAAATAGCCCATTTCAAAAATGACATAAGAAAAAGGGAACAAAATTGCCTTTTGATGTGATGAGTAATGAGTAATCCTTTCTATTTAGGGCATTTTTAGAAGTATTAAAGTCTTTCAAATTTTATGTCATTCTCATCAATATTAAAGTTTTTGCACATGGACAATGGAAAAACCTCTTGTATGAATAAGCAATGGGAATCAATTACTTTTAAAAAGATTTCCCAAGCTCTCATACACATACACACACCAAAGTTGGATGTCTTTGTGGACCTTTTAACAGTATCAGCATACCTTCTTTGTAACCCAATGAACTTCTAAAGACCTTGTTAAGACTGCAGAAGCAAAAACAGCAGAGTCTTGTGATACCTTAAACTTAAGACTAAGAGAATTTTTTTATGGCATAAGCTTTTGTGGACTGGAGTCCAGTCCATCAGATGGGGGGAAGATAAGGCTGATGAGGTAGATTCTACCTTGGCAAAGTCTGTTGTGTTTTTGTTGTGTGCTTTCAAGTCATCCTGGCTTACAGCAACCCTATCACAGGGTTTTCCTGACAAGATTTATAGTTTGCTATTGTCTTCCTCTAAGAAAGAGGACGTGTGATTTCTCCAAGGTCACCTAGTGAGGTTTCATGGCTGATCAGGGATTCAGACTCTGGTCTCCCAGATTCCTAGTCTCCCTGAAACTCAAACTACCACACCACAATGGCTCTGTGCAAGCTTATAGAACAATAAATCTGTTAGATTGTAATTCTCTTGCAGCTTTTCATTAGTGCAGGTATATTGGATCTAAGGACAATGTTCTGCTTCTGGCATCTTCTGGGGGACACATGGACAGCCAAAAAGGAGAAAGAGAGAGAGGGAGCGAGAAACTAGAGTTGGCCAGAAGTCCACTTCTGATTTTGAAAAACAGGATTTTTACATTCTTGAATAGTGCAGGTGGGTGCTGAAACATTTAAAAGGTGAATTGATGCTTCTGGTGCTTTCCTGCAGAAGCAATTCACCCTTTAGTGAAAAGGGGGAGTCTGCAGGGGGCAAAGGACATAAAATATTGGTGGGGGCTGCATTTAGTGCCAGGGTTGTCCTTTCCTCAGATCTGAGCTAGAATTACCACTTCTTCTGATGTTGTGTAAGGCGGTATCAACTACCTTCTTATGCCACAGTTTTGCCAGTATGTGCAATGGCTATTGGATGGTACCTGAGCGCCATTTTGGCTCTTGACTCAAATGGTCAATGATCAACCGAGGGAGACACTGGGAGACTGGCCTGTATCACTATCAGGCTCGCTGCCTTTGTCCTCCCTGACCTCCATGCAAGTATGCTAATAGGACTTTACACTCTGTCAGCTATGAATAGATCTTGGCCTTAGTTTGTAAGATGCCAAAATGCTCTGTTCCTTAACCTAATTAAGCATTTGCTCTGATTTTTAACCTTCATCTCAAGACTGGGGGTGGGAGGAGATGAATCTGAAGACTTGCCCTAGAATACCAGAATGCCTTGCTACAGATTTCTTTTTCTTGTTAATATCCAGAATAAAGAAGAGCAAAGAGAGTAAAAACTTAGGCAGTACTTGCTCCAAGGTGAATAGATGAACCTTTGTTCTTTAATCCACCTGAAGAGAACAGAAGCCCTTTTTTATAGAGCTATACACCAATATTTGGATTTGCAGATGTGAATCACCTATTTGGACTACTCACAGATAAAGCAGTGAAATTTAAAAATAAACTCTAAACCGGGGACCACACCCCTCTGAACAATTAAGGTTTCACAATACAAATGTACGGTGAGCAATGATGGACACCACTGCCCCTCCTAAAGCTGTAAACAGCCCTCAGAGTGAAAGAACTTATTGGTGATTATTCCGGGTGGTTCAGTCAGAGGTCAGTGTCGCAAGGATGTGAGGCACTCTTGGTTCTTTCAACCTCTGCATTAAAGTCATCACCCTTTGATTCAGGCGACAGTTTTCCCAGGAAGGAAAGTGGTCTTGGTAAGCGTTCAGGAAATGTTAAGGATGCTGGGAAATTGGACCATGGGTTTGTTTCCATTCAAAGCTCAGGTCTCATCTTGTCCCCCCCTTTTTTTATTAGAGGAATATGCCAAATATTCAAGCAATCACCATCAGCCCTACACATTTGGGGCTCTGACTTTCACAGATTGGATTATCTGTGACTTCCTCCAATCCCTCTTTCCCAGGGGAACCTTCCCTGTTGGTGGCGCTGATCAGGCCCCACTGCCCTTCAAAACCTGCCTCTGGTCTCTTCACCAGCAGCTACTTGGCCAGCTGAAGACAGCTTGCAGCCTGATTTCTCAGCACCACAGAACCTCTCCTGATGCCCCCCACACTCAAGGAAGGAGACTGGAAAGAGAGAGGAAGTATCGAACCATCACGTCAACCCACCTCTTTCCTCCTCCTTTCCCTGACCTGGTTTGCACCCTGGATGTCCATGCTCACAACAGTGCCCTGGCCCCCTTCCCACAGACACACAGACATAAACACAGACACTTTGATATTTGCATTTTTTCCCCACTTTTGTGAGGGTTGTGTGCCTCTAAGTCTAGCAAATGCGGAGAGCCAACTGTACTACCAGAAGACTGGAATACATGGTGGAGAGTAAAGATGGGAGGGTGGCTGGGTAAGAAGGAAAGAATTAACAAACCAACAGGGAGCAGGAAGGGACTTAAATACAAAAGCAACTAATGGTAATCAAGCAATACATACCAGTGAGAAAGTCTCTGGCCATTTCCGCACTAGACTGTTATAGTGCTATTATTTTACTTTCAACATCCTATAGAATCTTTGGGTTTGTAATTTAGGGAGGGGCCTTGTGTTCTGTGAGCTATTTTCATTATATAAAACCAAGTATCTCTTAATGCTGAAGTGGGATCAACACCTCCAAGGAACATTTCTTAATCAGTTCATTCATGCTATCAGCAAGTGCAACACACGCATATCAATATCATCAACATCAATCATCAATCAATCAACAATACAAAAAATATTAACACTAAACTGCAGTGTTATGCTGCATGAATGTAAGTAAATAAACAGCAGTAAAAGGAATGTAATGCATTTCAACACCTCACTGTACGCAAATTATACTTAAAATTTAATTGAAACAGAAATTGTTTTTTAAAAAATATTATGGTTAACTCTTAAATTATTTCCATATAATATCAGGATATAAAGGAGTGCTGGATCAAAGTTTTTGGTCCATGCATTTTCTCTGATTTTCCAGGAAGATGGTTGGGGGAGGCAGTGAAAATCCATTAAGAGAATGATTGTTTTATATTGCAGGACAATCTATCTTTCGAAGGGATGTGGGCCTTGCTATTATTCATAAGACAGAGGATCCACTCCTCCACTTCTTTGACTGGGAGAGAGAAATTTGCTGCTAGTTCAAACAATGGTGAAGCCACATGATCGGCCCAGTTGCTTTCACAATTTCCTGCATACTGGCCAAGTGAGACTATGCCATTTCCAGCAATATTGCTGGGACTGAGAGTAATGCTCCCCATTCTCTTCTGGATGATCATAAGCATCAGCTTTCAATTTTGAAACAACCATCATTGGTGGTTTCCATGTCAATGGGCTGGTGAACACACTTCAAGTTTTAGCCTGAACTTAAAGGAGCTATACAAGAAATGTAAAGTTTCTTTTAAAGTTCAGCATTTTTGATAGCATCTTTAAATTCTGGAGCACATTTCCTACCTCACTGCCATGGAAAGCATCATCTGCCATTGACTGGTTTCCTCTTATGTCTGAACTCAATGAAACCGTGGTTTGTTCAGACTGTGATTACTTATACCAAACTAATACGAAACAGTCTTGCATTTATTCAAACTTAATGTTGCCAACAGTACTGAAGGAAAATATCTTCTGAGTTACCCTATCAACGGTAAACAACTCACAGTTTGCATCTTATCTATTGACTTACAGTCTAGGAAATGTTTGGCAATATATTCATACCAGTTCTTTTCAGATATAGTGTCCTGAGATGCTAATATCGTGGATAGATATACTTCAGTTGATCTAAGAAGTTGCCGGCTTTGATATACTCCCTGAACCTTCAAGGGTATTGCTAGGTTATTTTAATAATGATGTTTATCTTACAGATAAAGATTGAGTAACAGATTTGTTAGCCCTAGCAAAGACAGGTCTTATGGCCTTTTGGAAGAACATTTCAGCATCATCCCTTGCAGAGCAGTTTAAAATGATTTGGAACACTGCCTTTATCACTATATTGACCTATTTCACAAGATGTTATCTTAGACAACAAATTCATGGAAAAATTGGATACTCTTTATTGTGTTTTGGAACATCAAGTTTTAGGATAACATTCAGCCTGATCTGTTTTTGCCTGCAGGATTCACATGCACACTGCTTGTGTGTGTATCATTGCAGACTTTTAAGATATTGTGAAATAAAAGACATATAAGATTTCATATGGATTACAAAATCTTAAAAAGATAATGATAGTAGAAGCAAGGATGTTTAAGGGCTAGTTTGGAAAGCAGATGGTAGTTAGGGATCCTTTTGTCATGGATGGGGTCAGAGAATAAATGAGGAATGGGAAAGCTTTGGCATTCCAAATATTTATGTACTGCAATTCCCATTAGCACAAATCATCACATTTGGGCAGACGGCATGCAACAACATTTGGAGCAGAGGTGGCCAACTTCAATGGGTATAGGGGGTCAAATCCCTCCTGGTAACCTGTCTCAGGCTGTGCTCCTGCCTCTGCCATCACACCCCCAAAGGTTCGGTCCTGAGCCTTTTTACAACACACACTTACAGTGCTATGATTTCACTATGATTACATTCTATGGAATCCTGGGATCTGTAGCTTGGTGACTGGAGCACTCTGGCCAAGAATTATAAACGCTCCTCCCTACATTGCAAATGCCAGGATTCCATGGATGTTGCTACAGCAGCAAAAGTGGGATCAAAGCACTATAAATGTGCAGTGTGAGAGAGACCCAGTTTTAAGCTCTACAGTTTTAAGAAGGCCATCACAAGCTGAAATCTACAGGAAGACAATGAAGAAGGTAACAGGTTCGGAAACCAAGCTCTATGAAGAATGGTTGAGGGAGCAGTAACCCTATTTATCAGGACTACTGAGATTCAAACTTCAGCTTCCTGAACTGTAAAATGGGTCAAGATTTCCTGGTTCAGAAATTTCTAATGTTTAATTTTGGAGAATCACAGGCTGAAGCACATCTGATTTTCTACCAATAAACAACCATCTTTTGATCATCCTGAGATGTTTCTCTTGCTTCTTCTCTGAATTTCATTGGATGCTCCCCAGTTTTTGCTTCTTTCACCTTTTAGGGCTACAACAGCAGCAGACTGCCTGCAACAGAGAGGGACAGACCTAATGATCTTTGAGGACCCTTCCACTGCTGGGAATCTGTGAATTTCTGTAAACCTTGTTTAAAGTCATCTGAGACAGTGACCATAACCAGCGCTTGTGGTAGTCATGAAAGTAAATTCATTTGAACATCCAAGGAAGCCATGGACACTGCAGATTCATTGGAAAGCACTGATGTGAGAATATCAGAAGATGCATAGTAAGGCAAAACAGATGCTCTTGGGTGTCGTCTGCTCGTAATACTAGAACCCATGAACAGACTATCCACACACTCTGAATGAAGGAGGAACAATCTGTGGCCCATCAGCTGCTGTATGACTGTCAGTTCCGTCAGTCCTAGCCAGTATAACAATTGACAAGGGTGGGTACTGCCGTTCACAAACACCAGAAAGGCTATAACTTGCCCATTTCTGCTCTACTCCCTTTACTGTTCTTTTCTCATAATGCTAGAAAGTAAAGTGGCTAACAGACATTGAGTGACATTGTCTACTTTAGCCAGTCTTTCCTGCATCTATGCCAATTTCAGTGAATGTTTAACTTTTATCCCACTTTTCTTCCAATGAACTCAAGGTGGCTTACATGATTCTCCTCTCCAGTTTTAGTGCCACAACAACTCTATGAGATAGCTAATATGGAGAGGCTATTTCATAAGCTTCATGGCTAAGTGCTGATCTGAGTCTGGATTTTCTTAGTTTCAATCTAACAGTCTAACCACTATATCATTCTGGCACTCACTGAATGGTAAACAGTTCTGGTAAGAAGGTTGTATCTCTGCCTAAATCTAGGATTAAAAAAAACAACAACTGTAAACACATAATGAAAACTGTACAGCACTGTACAACATTCAATTAACCTAACTTGAGAACTTAAACCCAAATTAATGATACTGCTGGTCAGAGACAGTCATCAGTAACATCAGAAACAGAAATGAAAGGAAATAGTTTTAATGAGTTGGAAACCTCAGGGAGTTATGTTTCTGAATTTCTTCTGTGTCTGCATTTTGCAATTATTATGGGAGGGATAAGCAACCACATCACACGGTACTGGTGCCATGTTAATTTGTTTGGCCCATCTTGCCTATTGCCATGCACATCAATAGAAAGAAATATCCCTGACACGAGGAGACAGGTTGCTTACCTGTAACTTATGGCACATCTAGCATAAACAGTGCCTATGGCAACCCTCCCTCCTCCTCCTCCTCCTCCTCCTCCTCCTCCTCCTCCTCCTCCTCCTCCTCTAAGGGCCTTTCTGCACTACACTGTTATAGTGCTATTCTTCCACTTTCAACATCCTGTGGAATTCTGGGGCTTGTAGTTTGCTGAGGCCAAAGAGCTCTCTGAGAATTCTAAATTGCTGCTCCCTAAGCTGCAAACTCCAGGATTAAACAGAATGTTGAAAGTAGAATAACATTACTATAACAGTATAGGGAAGAAAAAGGCCCTAAATCTTCTGGCACACCTTTTTTGTGCCCCCCTGGCATTGGTGCCCAAGGCACATACCCTACTAGCCCCACCCTAGATACGCCTCTGGCATTCATACAGGATTTGGCACAAACCCATATGTGTGATGCACAGAGACCATGAAGAAGAACAAATAGGAAAACTTTGGATGTATCACTGCTACATACTACACCACTACTACTACTCATCACTTTTGTCCAGGGGAGGAAAAGTTTGATTTTATAGGGAAGAGGTAGGAATGTCTAACAGATAATCTCTAACATCTGTTTGGGGACTCTGGTAGCTGGAAAAAGCATTTAATATGCCTAATAAATAAAAAAAATATGCTCATTATCTTCCTAAAACTACAATTCTGAGGGTCCTTTGGGAGAAGTCAAAGCAGTTAACATTTGCACAAAATGTTAGAGAAGTTCACAATGTCTGCACGTGGAAAACCTCAGTAATGGATTTCTCCTAAATAAATGAATTTGAAAAAGAACTCCCTGTGCCACTCCATCCCAGAAATGTAGCATCCAATCATGAAAAAATAAAAATAAAGGCAAAAGAACTATTTTTTTTAAAGGACCCAACAGAATCTGTAGGCTTTGCAGGGAATGGAAAGCACTGTTCCAAAGAGATTGAAAGGGTGGATCTGCAATAAAACCGTTGAGTCACGATGAGGCCACTTTGTAAATAGGGAGATTTTTTTTTTTTCAGTGAAAAACTTCCTCCTGACAAGGTGCTTTTGCTACCCGCATAGGCATTCACTCTCTCCCATTCCCCACACCCAAATGAGGTGAAGAAATAGAAAGCCAAGTCATCACCAAGTCAGCGGTGTTCCCTGAGAGGCGCTATTATCTGGGATTACACATTCCTGGATGACTACTCGCTTGCCCAAGGCTTATGTAGTACACACAGTCATTAAAACTGATAGCTTGGCCATCACTGCCAAAGACAACCAGGCATTAAAGGGAAAAGGTTGTGCTAGCTCTAGAAAAACACTTGGACTTTCCGAAGGTGGAGTGGTACTCCAAAACCTCACCAGGCGATGACACCACTCTGAAACACCGGAAGAACTGCTTAAGAACCAGGGCTGGAGAAATGCATGGATTGCCCGATGCCACCTGAATAAACAGTGGGGATCAGAGGGAAGGACCTGAAAGGGCAGGGGTGCTGGTACACAAACACCTTTCCAAAGGCCTGCTTGTGAAGCCAAATGT
Source organism: Iguana delicatissima (assembly GCA_948472985.1). Lineage (NCBI taxonomy): Eukaryota > Metazoa > Chordata > Lepidosauria > Squamata > Iguanidae > Iguana > Iguana delicatissima. The sequence goes on along the minus strand of CAOKZL010000460.1, from coordinate 2,395,076 downwards.
ACTCTTTGTAGGCCTGTGCTTCTCTGCCATGGCTGCAATCAATTGCACAGTGTGCAAAACTTATCAAACATTCATACAGGTTGAGATGGGGAGGGGAAAGGTTATGCAGATCACTTAAGCCATAGGCCATAACTTCTGTAGGAGGTGCTGAATACCTGCTGGGAAAGGCTGGTCTTTACTGCTGTTTTAAACTCATAAAGCATATCCAGCTGACAAGTCTCCTCCAGCAGGTCATTCCACAGTCTGGAAGTGGCCAAAGAAAATGCCCTCTGAGTAACAATTGTGAGCTCAGTTATGGATGACTGAAGTAAATGTCCCCTCAGAGGAGCTGAGAATATGGAGTGGATTACACAGTAGAAAGGTATCCCATAGATAACCTGAAACCAAACCATGAAACCACAGATCACACCCATTCAGGCTTTCTCTTCACCCATAGTGACTAAATATTAAAACTTTCCCCTCTCTCACCTATGTTTTAAGACATAAGTAAAGGATTATCAGAAAATGAATTCAGTTGCCAATGCCCAAATCATGGGTTGTTTATTATTGTTATTACTACTACTACTACTACTATCATCATCTTCATCCTGCCTTTCTCCTGACAATGAGACTCAATGCAGCTAAAATTAAAACAGTAGTTAAAACATACATAAATAAAAGTATACATATAAAACTTCAAAAACGATTCAGCAATTTATAGAGTTAAAAACCTTAAATGTTAAAAACATTACAACACATTAAAAACTAAACCAACCTTAAAAACAGAACCGCACAGCACTGAAAGCCCAACCCTGACACAAAAATGCACAAAAGCATTTTAACTTTCTGTCAGAAGGAATAAGGATGGGGCAATTCTGGCCTCTCTATGAAGGGAGTTCCTTCTGATGGCACTGCTCTGAAGGCACCAGATCCCATCTGATCTTGGAAGCTAAGCAGTGTCAGCTCTGGTTAATACTTGGATGTAAGCTCATCAATGAATACTAGGTACTGCAGGCTGTTTTTCAAAGGAAGGAACTAGCAAAACCACCTCTCAGTATTCCTTGCTTAAGAAAACCCTATGAAATTCATGGGGGTCACCATAAGTTGACAGGCAACTTGAAGGCACATATATACATTCCAGTGGCAGAGCCTGGAGTATGTGTGCGTGGGCGGGTGGGGGCGGGGCTATGGCATGAGGGGCATGGCCACTGTGCGCAGGGGTGTGCTGCAGCATGTGGGGGCGTGGCCAGGGCACACAGGGGCATGGTTACTGGCCAGGATGCCCCAGAACATTGCCACCCAGGGTGAATCCCCCCTCACCCCCATGTCCCTACGCAACTGACACATTCTCCTTATGACTCGAGATCTTTTGAGGAAGCTATCGTCTCTGTCTTGCCACCCTCACAGGCAAATCTGATGAGAAATAGGAGAGCATCTTCTCAGTGGCTACTCCCAGGCTGTGGACTTCCCTTCCCAGAAAGTTTAGACAGGCACCCTCTCTGCTCTCTTCTTGTAGACAGGTGAAGACTTTTCTGTTTCTACAGGCCTTTGACTAACCATCATGCTCTCCCTCTACGCATAACGGTTTATGTTTTAACTGGTTTTAATTTTTTGATTGTTTAATCACTTTTCAACTTTTGTATTTTGTGAATATTTAACTACGAGTTTTTTAATCTGTTGTAATCCCCTTTGAGTCTTGAAATGGGAAAAAAGTGAGAGACCAACAGCAACAACAACATAGTTGAAGTCAGGGCACTCTGTCTCTGCCCTCCCTCCACATGTTACCCCTGCCCCTTAAAAACACCTCAGTTGCTTGCAAAATGCTGTGTTTGTGAGTGGCTTGCACATTTTAAAGCAATTATTGGGCCCAAAATAGCCTGCCTATTAAAAACATTTGGGTGGGCTAGGATGTTGGGGAGAGCGAAATGCTCTTAAAATTATCAGTTGTCAGTCACAAGCCTTGGAGATGCCTTTTTGAGGCTCATTACCAAATGGTTAAGAAGTATTGTACACAGTTTTACCTAGATTGGTATAACATTCATTCATTCATTTCTGGCTTCTCCAGACTTGGGAACCGAACTAGATTAAAACAAGATTTCAAGAAGGTTGAAATAAGACTGAGCTAAGAATTTGACGAATGGAAGCTAAAACACAATTATATAAGCCCTCATATTAAAACAGCATTTTCATAGAACAGTTCATAGAATTGTAGAATCTTGGAGTTGGAAAGGGCTGCAAGGACTATCTAGTCCAAACCCCTACCATGCAGAAACACACAAATAAAGCACTCCTGATAGGTGCCCCTCCAATCTCTGTTTAAAGACTCTGAAAGAAGGAGAGTCCATCAATCTCTGAGCTATTACAGTCAAGACTGTTGTGTATCTTCAAGACATTCCCAACTTATGATGACCCTAAAATGAACCTATTACAGCAGTGGTTCTCAACCTGTGGGTCCCCAGATGTTTGTGGACTTCAACTCCCAGAAGGCCCAGCCACTATGGTCAATGCTCAGGGCTTCTGGGAGCTGAAGTCCAAAAACATCTGGGGACCCACAGGTTGAGAACCACTGTATTACAGGGTTTTCTTGGAAAGATTTGTTCAGAGGGGGGTTGCCCTTGCCTCCCTCTAAAGTTGAGAGAGTATGACTTGCCAAAGCTCACCCACTGGGTGACCTTGGTCAAGCTCATAGGGGAAGATATGAGCTTTCAGATAGTGAGGACCTATGCTGTATAGGGCTTTTGTAAGTCATAATCAGCAATTTGAATTGTTCCTGGAAACAGACTGGTCAGCAGTCTAGCTTTAGCATTTTGCTGAAGTTTCCAGACAGTTTCCAAAGGCAGACCAATGTAGAATGCATTATAGTAATCCAAACAGGATACAATCAAGGTATGTGTTATTGTGGCCAAATCTGACATCTCCAGAAATGGATGCAGCTGACACAATATTTTTAACTCAGCAAATACACAATTTATGGGAAAACCTAGACAAAACGGCTTGAAATAAGACTGTACAGGTTAGCTGTGATCTGCAATCCTACTGGAGGGACATTTCTTACTAATGAAATTACTCATCTTCGAGGTGTTTGGATTCCAGGAACGAGCCTACTTCAAGCAGCCACTTATTATTTGCAATAGAAAGGATCACATTTGAATGAAATGAGAGTAAGGTCTGGATGGGACAGAGATAGCTTGGGTTGCCTTTGTGGATGATCCATTCTGCAAAATGAACAGAGGGAATGTGTCCCTGTTGGCTCTTACTGGCTTTAGATACCATCAAGCATGGTATCCTTTTGGGTTACCTTGTTGGCATAGGACTTGGGGACACTTTTACAGCTCCTCTTTTTTTTCTGGAGGGGAGACATGAGTAGGTGGTGCTGGGAGATTCCTGTTCAACTGCTTGGCCGCTGTGGAGTGCCTCAACACTTTTTGTTGTTTGCCATGCTCTTTAACATATACTTGAAAGCTCTGGGAGATTTTGGGAAGGGTCACCAGTATACTGATGAAACCCAGCAATTTTACCTGTTTCGATCTAATTCCAAGTAAGCCATTTCTCTGGAAAACTGACACCTGGCAACAATAATGGACTGGATGCGGATGAACAAGCAAAAAGTTTAATCCAGACAAGAGAACAGATGCTCCTGGTCAGCTGAAAGGCAGCTCAGGCTGTTCTGGACAGGCTTATATTCCCTTTGATGATGCAGGTTCACAGTTCTGGACTCAATACTTCTGGACTTAGCCCTGAGCCTGGAGGACCAGGTTCCTGAGGTGGCCAGGGAGGTACTTGCACAATTAAAATTAGTACATTACTTGTGCCCATTCCTGGAAATGTCTGATCTGGCCATGGTGACACAGGCCTTAGTTATATCCCGTTTGGATTATTTCAATGTGCTTAATGTGGGGCTGCCTTTGAAAGGTGCTGAAAAAATTCAGTTGGCCCAAAAAGTGGCAGTCAGAGTGTTAACTGGGTCTGGCTGTACGAAGAATACAACCTTCTTTCTGCAACAGCTCTGGTGGTTTGTTTCCAGATACAATTCAATGACCTTTAAACTCTATATCGCTTAAATCCAGGCTGGCTAAAGGACTATATCTCCCTAAATGTGTGTGCTAGGGCTCTAAAATTTTCAGGGAAGGTCTTTCTTTCAGCATAATCACCTGTTTAGGTGCATTTGGTGGGAATGCAGAAGACCATCTTCTCAGTGGCTCCTCCCTGGCTTTGGAACAGCCTCCCTAAGAAGGGAAGAATGACTCCCTTGCTGTCATTCTGTCTCAAGTGAGAACTTCTCTGTTCCAACAGGCTTTTTAGGAACTGACTGCATGGGCTGTTCATGGTGCGTTTTGCTGATCTGTATCTTTTGTCTTTTAATGGATCTATTTCAAAGGCCTTTAATTCTGAGTACTGTTTAATTGCATTTTAATAACTTTTTAATGTGCTTTTACCTTCCTTTTTGTTATGTTTTTAAATTGTATTTGTTTTAGTTTCTGTAAGCTCCCTTGTGCCCCAATATTGGAAAAACAGGTAGGATATAAATTACCACAACAACAGTAATAATAACAAGAACATAAGACCTTATCATTTTGAAAATAGTTTTGGACCTTAGAATGGTCATTCTGCATTGCTCTTTAAAGCAGTTTTTAATTTATCATATGAGTGAAAAATTGTTTTTATTCATTATTGCTGCTTGAATAAATTACTGTTAGTATAATAAGTGCTACTGCTCATTTTTAAAGAGGAAGTATTGTGGTTTTAAGGGGATAATTATTTTGTTTGTCATGAGTAAATTATTGCAATGGAATCCTCCACACTGCATTTGTGTCCTAAAAGGCAGACTATGAAATCAAGTAAGAAATACAATAAAAGAGCAAAATCAGAGTTGTTTCGCTGTATTTTTGTACCAATGATTTGTTTTATGACTTTGACTTAGTATAAACTACACTAAAAGAACTTCATCTGAAGGGAAAAGTAGAAAACTGTTACAATAAAAATACAAATTTACAGACAAGAAAACACATTTTTTCCTTCTTGAAGAGCTGGCCAACCCCCTTAGCCATGGAGGAGGGACAGAGCTTTTACAATCATTCTACACTGGGTACAAATACACAGTGCACCCGCCGTATATGTGGGAGTTCTATCCCAGGAAACCCTGCGTAAAACAAAAAGCACAAACATTGCATCCCATTGCAGTCAATGGACACAACATGGGCACACACCCATTGCATCCACTGACTATAACAGGATGTAATGCTTCATATGACCTCACATTCATGCATGCAGAGGTCACACTAGAAGAGGATGCACCCCTTTAGTGATCCAACTTCTGACAGCCTGGCATTTCCAGGCCAAAGAAGCTCATAAATCCTTTGTCCTTTTGTCAGAGGATGCCATTCCTATCAGAAAATGGGATACTGATTATATCTCCTTCAAGAATAAGGGGCAATCCCTAACATCCCAACGGAAGGACCATCTAGTAGCCTGTTATCAGCACAATGTGGGGAATGCAACTCACTTACATTCTTTTTCAACCCAGTCTGTCACTCTTTCCCAGTGAAAACTGCTCTGGGAGTGACATGATCTAAGCCAAAGGTAGAAAATGAATGTATTTTAGCTTAAATGAATGTATTTTACCTTAAACCTCTCCGTCCCAATAACTAAACCTTTGAAGAAGCATGCTTAGAATAGAAGTAATCCATACACACACTAAGAAACCCCCAAAAGATGATCTGATGGAGAAAGGAGTATGGCCACCAGAGGAATCTGAGAAGAGCTGGATTGGGATCACAGGAAGGCTGGATTCTAGGTTTCCCATGTTTACAGTAGGCCCGAAATACCTGCATTCTGTCTTAAAGTGCGAACTAAGAGCTAATTTTTTAGTGGTGGGGGGTTTCCACGAGAGAAGCAGCTCCATGTAAGGCCAACATGGAGCAGAGTAAATAGAGAAGAAGGTGTTTACATTTTGCAGATAGCAAACCAGTAAGGGGCAATTTGGGAAAAGTCAGTGTGATGTAGTGGTTTGAGAGCTAGACTATAACTCTGTGAGACTGGGATTCAAATCCTTGCTCAGCCACAAAAAAGCAAATGGGTGACTCTGGACAAGTCACACACTCTCAGCCTTAAGGGAAGGAAGGCAATGGTCCATCTTTTCTGAATAAACCATGCCAAGAAAACCATAGGACTGGGTTGCCATCAACTGAAAGGCATACAGCAACAGCAACCAACAAGGAGGTACACTACAGAACTGGTTGAAAGCCACTAACATTTTAATTTTTCCCATGAATTCTCCATTTTCTTGACTATCCTTGGTACTGCTTCAGGTTACTGCACTGAGCACCATGGAACACCATGGAAGAGGTAAATGTCTGGGAAATATCTTAAAGAAGAAAGATAAATGGAGTTGGTCCTGCCTAAATACTCTAAAGACACAAGGTCCAGTCTGATCTTGGAAGCTAAGAAGGGTCAGTCCTGTGTCCATTACTCGGATGGGAAACCGCCACCGAATACCAGGTACTGTAGGCTATATTTTGGAGAAAGGAACTGGCAAAATCACCTCTGAGTATTCCTGCCTAAGAAAACCCTATGAAATTCATGAGGGAACCACACTTGACAGGTGACTTGAATACACATACACATACACACAAATGGAGTTGATAACTCTCTGCTGTCTGTTACATCTTTTTGGCACAGTGCCTCAAAGGGATGCCAAGAATCAAAGAGAGATCACAGGTATAGGGGGCAATAAAACATTAATGGATAACATGAGCCCTTTACGCACCTTACCTGGCCGTGGAGACCTCCAGTGTGGGTTCCAGCATCAGTTCTGCCGAGAGGAGAGTGAGACAAGATAATTCCCCTCCGCACCAGCTGCCTCTGTGTTCCAGGAAGTGCAATGCCTCTTCTTGCCACAGTGCAGTCGGCTAGTTTCCCAGGCTGCGCTGGGGCAGGAAGTGCAGCCATTGCACTTCCGGGGCCTCTGCAGACAAGGCAGATCCATGATGGTTGCACAATCACCCACCATTGATGGAGAAAACCTGTCAATTATTTGCCACACAATTGCGCTGCCTGGGGATGGGAGAAAAATGGGACCACGACAATGTCATGCATAAGCATTGTTGCGGTCCCACCCTTCTCCTGTCCCTATGACAGGTTGGGAAGGTGGGGTGGAAAGGGCCATGATATAGTGATTTGAATGTTGGACTATAACCCTAGAGACTAGGGTTCGATTCTCTGTTCAGCCAAGGAAACCCACTGGGTGCTCTTGGGCATGTCACATATTCTTAGCCCCAGAAAACCCTGTGATAGGTTCACCTTAGGGTTGCCATAAGTTGAAAATGACCTGAAGGCACACAACAACAGCAGCAGCAACAACAAAGTAATGGTGGAGCTTACATTGTGAAGGTCCTCATGCATTATGTTGCTAATTAACTCCCCCACACACAGAGACATTAGATTCAGAATCCTCTCTCTCTTTCTGTGCTTTGAGGTATTCTTGTTAGCTCATCCTTTTCCCTTGAAGTGTTGGTCTCATAGTTAGTTGCGTTCTTGGCTATCCTGTGTTTGAAACCCTTCAGGGCAAAGAGAAGTTCCACAATCTTAGAGGTGTTTTTTTTTTAAAAAAATCAGTTACCACAACATTTATGACACCATATAAATTATCATCCATAAGCTGGCACTCTGAACACACAGAAAAGATTCTTGAGAGATCTAGCTTCAGCTCACATGAAATGTCATTTCAGGCTGATGGGTTCTTTAGCAATAAATAAATAATTACTAGAAACAAAGTTAATTTAAAAGAGATTGCTTAAGACTTTGAGGTGGAGGTGGAATTGTACATTCAGAAATGGTAAGAAAAGGGTGGGGGTGCAGAGGAGGAGAGAAACGAAAACTTGTGCTTGTACACAGAAACTTGTCAAAAGATAGCATCAAGAATGAGAAAGGTGGCAGGAACCCGAGGCAGTTACTCCCCCCCTCCACTACCGCCATGCTGGAGGAAAAAAATCACACCCAAGAGAGCTATGCTTGATTCTGAGAGGAAATTTATGACTTGCTCTATCACTGGAATGGTGTAGTTAGAATAGAAATGGTAAAAACCTCAGGACAAAGGTTATTTCAAGGAGCATGGGCCCACTCAATGGTGTTTCACCAGACAATATTCTGTAGGCCCCAGCCCTAGTCTCTTGACCTACAAAATGGGTCCAAATCATCCCAGCCTACCTTGCAAGGGGATTTCAAGGGTGGCTGGGCACATTAGCTATGAAGTACTCTAGAAACTTAAAATGGAACACGTGTAATTGGTTGACCAACTGAACCCAAAGGGTGCCCATCAATGGCTGCTTTTCATCCTGGAGAGAAGTGACTAGTGGGATGCCACCGGGTTCTGTCCTGGACCCAATGCTACTCAATATCTTCATCAATGACTTGGATGAAGGAGTAGAGGGCATGCTGATCAAATCTGCAGATGACACCAAATTGGGAGGGGTTGTTAATACCCCAGAGGACAGGATCAAAATTTAAAATGACGTTGACGGATTGGAGAGCTGGGACAAAGCCAATAAAATGAATTTCAACAGAGAGAAATGTGAGGTCCTGCATTTAGGCAGGAAAAAAATGGAATGCACAAATATAGGATAGGAGACACATGGCTGGATAACAGTACGTGTTAAAGGGATCTAGGTGTCTTGGTAGATCACAAGCTGAACGTGAGTCAGCAGTGTGATGTCCCAGCCGAGAAAGCCAATGCAATTCTTGGTTGCATCAATAGGAATATGGTGTCTAGATCGAAGGAGGTAATGGTATCACTCTATTCTGCATTGGTTAGGCCTCATTTGGAATACTGTATCCAGTTCGGGCACCTCAATTCAAGAAGGATATTGACAAGCTGGAGTGTATCCAGAGGAAGGTGACCAAAATGGTGAAGGGTCTGGAAGCCATGCCCGATGAGGAGCAGTTTGGGGAGCTGGGTAAGTTTAATCTGCAGAAGAGAAGGTAAAGGGGGGACATGATAGTCATGTTTAAATATTTGAAGGGATGTCATGTCGAGGAGGGAGCGGGCTTGTTTTCCACTGCTCCAGAGACTAGGACAAGGAGCAATGGATTTAAGCTGCAGGAAAGGAGATTCCACCAGAACCTCAGAAAGAACTTCCTGATAGTCAGAGCTGTCCGTCAGTAGAATATGCTGACTCAGAGTTTGGTGGAGTCTCCTTCTTTGGAGGTTTGTAAGAAGAGTCTGGATAGCCATCTGTTGGGAATGCTTTGATGGGTGTTCCTGCATAGCAGGGAGTTGGACTGGATGGACCCTGTGGTCTCTTCCAACTCTATGATTTCATGATTCTAGGTTTGGCAGTTGTGGATTGTTCCTGGTCCTGAGGTTTTCAGCCCTGGTATTAAAGATTATACATTAAGTAATAACCACAGTTGTTCACAGTACATCATTTAAACACACACAGGGAACATATTTTCCTGTTTCAAAATTAAGAAAGAACTCTTAAGTGTCTATACACTAATGCACAGAGTATGGAAAACAAGCAGGATGAACTTGAAATCCTAGTACAACAAAATAAATACAATTTGATAGGCATCACTGAGACCTGGTGGGATGAGTCTCATGATTGGAATATAGGAATAGAGGGGTACAGCCTATTTTGTAAAAATAGACCAAACAAGAAAGGAGGAGTAGTAGCCTTGTATGTCAAGGATGTTTTCACCTGTGAAGAGATCCTTGACTTAAACCCAGTAAGCCAAGTCGAGAGCATTTGGGTAAGAATTAAGGGAGCGAGAAACAATAGGGATATTCTGGTGGGGGTTTACTACAGACCTCCAACCCAGGCTGAGGACTTTGATGACGCCTTCCTCAACCGAATGACTGCACATTCAAGGAGGAGAGATACAGCAATAATAGGAGATTTCAATTACTCAGATATATGCTGGCAGTCAAACTCTGCCAAGACAGCAAGGTTCAGCAAGTTTCTTGCTTGTCTTGCAGACAACTTCATGGTCCAGAAGGTGGAAGAGGCCACAAGGGGATCAAATATTCTAGATCTGATCCTGACCAACAGGGATGACCTTGTTAATGAGGTAGAAGTGGTTGGATCTTTAGGGGGGAGTGACCATGCCCTACTGGAATTTGACATTCAGTGGGAAGGAGAAGATAAGGGTAGCCAAACACTCATCTTAGATTTTAAAAAAGCACACTTTTGTAAACTTAGGGAGCTGCTGGCTGGAATTCCGTGGTCAAGAATAGTGAAAGGGAAAGGAGTTCAGGAGGCATGAGAGTTCCTTAAAAAGGAGATATTGAAGGCGCAGTCTAAAACTGTGCCAATAAGGAGGAAAAATGGAAGGCATCTGAGGAAACCAGAATGGTTGACTAAAGAACTCTCAGCTGAGCTAAATGTTAAAAGAAACATGTATAGGAAATGGAACAAGGGGGAACCACCAAAGAAGAATTTAAGCAAGTGGCCCGGAGATGTAGGGAGGAGGTCAGAAAGGTTAAAGCACAGAACGAACTTAGGCTGGCCAGACACATTAAAAACAATAAAAAGGGCTTTTTTAAATACGTCCGCAGCAAAAGGAAAAAGAAGGAGACGATAGGGTCGCTGCACAGAGAAGATGGTGAATTACTCACAGGGGGAAGGGAAAAGGCAGAACTACTTAACACCTTCTTTGCCTCAGTTTTTTCCCAGAAGGATACAAGCACTCAATCTGGCGGTTGGGGAGCAGGTGAGGAAGCAGGGGAAATGAGGCACATAATAGGTAGAGAGATGGTACAGGAATACCTGGCCACACTGGATGAATTCAAGTCTCCAGGGCCAGATGAATTGCATCCTAGGATATTAAAAGAACTGGCAGAGGTCATTTCGGAACCACTTGCTATAATCTTTGAGAAATCTTGGAGGACAGGAGAAGTTCCAGCAGACTGGAAGAGAGCAAATGTTGTCCCCATCTTCAAGAAGGGAAACAAAGAGGACCCAAATAATTATCGCCCAGTCAGCTTGACATCAGTAACCGGAAAGATCCTGGAGGAGATGATTAAGCAGTCAGTTTCTAATCACTTAGAAAGGAAGGCAGTAATCACGAGAAGTCAACATGGATTTCTCAAAGATAAGTCATGCCAGACTAATCTTATCTCTTTTTATGATAGAGTTACTAGCTTGATAGATGAAGGGAATGCTGTGGATGTAGCATATCTCGATTTCAGTAAGGCCTTTGACAAAGTTCCCCATGACATTCTTGCAAAGAAACTAGTAAAATGCGGGCTGGACAGGGCTACTGTTAGTTGGATTTGTAATTGGTTGACCGACCGAACCCAAAGAGCGATCACGAATGGCTGCTTTTCATCCTGGAGAGAAGTGACTAGTGGGGTGCCATAGGGTTCTGTCCTGGGCCCAGTGCTGTTCAATATTTTTATCAACGACTTGGATGAAGGAATAGAAGGCATGCTCATCAAATTTGCAGATGACACCAAATTGGGAGGAGTTGCTAATACGCCAGAAGACAGGATCAAAATGCAAAATGACCTGGATAGATTGGAGAGCTGGGCCAAGGCTAACAAGATGAAATTCAACAGAGAGAAGCGTAAGGTCCTACACTTAGGTAGAAAAAATGGAATACAGAAATATAGGATGGGGGACAAGTGGCTGGATAGCAGTACATGTGAAAGGGATCTAGGAGTCTTCATAGACCACAAGCTGAACATGAGTCAGCAGTGTGATGCGGCAGCCAAGAAAGCCAATGCAATTCTCGGCTGCATCAACAGGAGTATGGTGTCTAGATCGAGGGAGGTACTGGTACCACTCTACTCTGCTTTGGTTAGACTTCATCTTGAATACCGTGTCCAGTTCTGGGCACCCCAATTCAAGAAGGACATGGTCAAGCTGGAGCAAGTCCAGAGAAGGGCGATCAAAATGGTGAGAGGCCTGGAAGACATGCCCTATGAGGATAGACTTAGAGAGCTGGGGATGTTTAGTCTGCAGAAGAGAAGGTTAAGAGGGGACATGATAGCTATGTTTAAATATTTGAAGGGATGCCATGTAGAGGAAGGAGAGGGCTTGTTTTCTGCTGCTCCAGAGACCAGGACAAGGAGCAATGGATTCAAGCTGCAGGAAAGGAGATTCCACCTGAACCTCAGGAAGAACTTCCTGACGGTCAAGGCTGTCCAGCAGTGGAATATGCTGCCTCGGAGTGTAATGGAGTCTCCTTCCTTGGAGGTTTTTAAGCAGAGGCTAGATGGCCATATGTCGGGAATGCTTTGAAGGTGTTCCTGCATAGCAGGGGGTTGGACCGGATGGCCCGTGTGGTCTCTACATTTCTATGATTCTACGATTCTATGATTCTAACTCTTAGCTAAAGAGTCTGTTCTCAGATGACAGCCAGAATGATCTCATGGTTTAAGCACTGGTCTATAACCCTGCAGACCAGAGTTTGATTCCATGTTCAGCCATGGAAACCCACGTCACAGACTCCCAGAAAATCCAATGATAGGTTCACCTTTGTGTAGCCATAAGTTGGAAAGGACTTGAAGGCACATAGCAACAACTGTTCTCAGATCTAGGTGAAATGAGGGGATCATTCTTTCTTATTTGCTTAATGGGATGGACACATTTATTCTTAGCTTACTTGCTTCTAACCAGAAAGTCGATGCAGAGCAGGCTAGATGGCAATCCTTGATGCTACAATGACCGGAGGGCAAGGGAAGGAAGTTAACTAAGTAAATACAGAGACCCTCTGGGGGTCTTTTCAAGTTGCAGCAACAAATCAATTAAGGCTTGCAAATTGAAGCAATGAGCTACTTTAATACCTGAACACACAGTCCTTTCCTCTTGCCTGGAGCCAAGCCCACCAAAATTAGAAAATTTGCACCCTTGTCAGCTGTGTGGAGATGACCCATGAAAACTAGAGATTCATGACTCACAGTTGGCAGTTACAGTTCTATACTGCTTATCAGTGCTAAACACTCTCTAAGCGGTTTACAAGGTGTTTAACTAATTGCCCCCAACAATCTGGGTACTCATTTTACTGACCTACAGAAGAATGGAAGGCTGAGTCAGTCTGGAGCCCCGCAGGATCGAACTCACAACGTTGTGACTGGCATTTAACCACTGCACCACCAGGATTCTGGTGGAGTAGACCTTGAGATCTGGCAACACTAGATATACAGAGGGTGAAAGTCAATCACAACTGTTTTAAAGAATGTAGCCTCTGTTCTGTTCCAGAAAAGTTGAATTGAAGTAGAAGATATAATGCAAAATAACAATCAGCAAGAGTCCTACTAGATCAGGAGTCTGCAACTGTAGCCTTCCAAATGTTGATGGGTTACAACTCCCACTAGCCCTAGCCAGCACAACTAATATCAAGAAATTGTGGCAACTACAGACCAAAAAGTTTTGGAGGGTCACAGTCGTCCTCTCCTGCAATACACCAATACTTCTCTGATGGCAAAGTGGGCTTTTGTGAAGTAGAGGCGTCAGCATCTGTGAGGGGTAGCCAGAGCTTCTGTCTGCGAATGAACATCTTGCATTCTGTCAGCAGCAAAGTGTCAACACATCTGCACCCTGCCCCTTGTGATAATTAAACATGACAGGGCCATCTGCGATTTATATTACGCAAGCTTTGCTGTTCTCTGGGAATATTCTCACAAAGCCTTTATAACATGTTGAAGTTGATTTCACTCCAAGGAACCACTTTGACTGGGCTGACAATGAGAGAGGAATGACATCTTATGTTTGGTCTACAGCCTGTTTCCAACATTATGATTCTTCTAGAATCAAGATTAAGACAGAGTAAACTGAAAAACAAGAGATGGAGACAAACGTCCTCACTATGTGGCAAACATGATATAAAGTAGCTGAGAGTCAGGGAATCTGGTAAAGTGCCATGTATCATAGGCCCGTTCACACTACATAAATATAGCACCATAACCTACTTTAACTGCCATGGCAACCTTCCATGGAATCCTGGGATTGGCAGTTTAGGGAAGTGTAGTTATAATTCTCAGCCATAGAACTCTACTTCTTCACTAAACTACAAACCCCAGGCTTCCATAAGATGTTGCCATGGCAGTTCAGGTGGACTATAGAACTATATTTGCATACTATGAATGGAGCTGTAGAATGTACCCCACACTTTCCATCACCATCAGTACTCTCTTCTGATATAGGGTGACTTTCTGTAGAGAAAAACCTCCTCTAACAGGGGAGTTGCTCCATACAATTTCAGATGCCAATTTTCCAACATTCCATGGAGAGTCTTTACTGATGAAAGAGGATTTTGCCTTCAGAAAGTTGCCCACCACATAAGGTGGCCAGTGGAAACTCAAGAAGAAGGAGTGTGGCCAACATGCTTCCCCTCCTTGCAAATTTCTTGAACACAGAGTAGCCCTGCTTGGTGATCACCTGAACATACGTAGGACTAAAACTGAAGGCAGGGATGTGAATGTGCACATAAGCCCCATTTCCCAACATCCCTGAGCGCCCAGAAGTTGGTTAGACCTTTGCATGTTGAGTACAAAGGTCTAAAGAAGGATCAGTAATCACATTCACCTGAACGTCGTTACAATGTTCCTGTAATCAAGAACCCTGAGTTCCAGCTCATGGGAGATTTGTTCCCATGTTCAGCTGAACACTGTTACAGAGCCCTCTTCAGACCTTTGTGCTCATTGTGCAAAGGTCAAACTTACTTCTGGGTTATCAGGGGCATTTGGGTTGAGATTTACACGCCATTCATGTCTCTGGCCCCAGTTTTAGCAATATATGCATTCAAGCCAATGCCTGAGCAGAGCTTATGCGTATGCCTGGAGAGGACTACAGGGGCTAAAGCTGATGTTTTAGTCAGTTACATACCACTGTATCAAGAGACTGTATTATTTTCAGTACTCTTGCATAGGCACAGCACATTGCATTCACATATTTAAGTTACTGCCTCGGTGCTGAGATGGCAACTAGCCTTCCATCACCAGCTATTTTAGAATGTCACCATTCTTTTCGCTGAGAACCACGTCTTGTATCAAAAATAAGCAGGCTGTACCTACCCCTATCCCATTTTTTGAGGTTCTGATGAAATGACTGCATGCAACACCAATGAAGAAATGGTTCGTAGTGATTTATTATTATTTTTTTAAAAGTCACACTAGGGAATTTTAATGTAATACACAATGTCCCAGTTCACATCACTGACGCTGTGAAGGCACAGTGAAGCAATCAGAGGTCTGTTTTATCATTAGCATACTTTGATATGGGTCGGAGACACTCCACATATCCCTATAGAGAAAGCGTTTTAATGCAGTCCATTCCAAATACCTCAATTAATTTGCTTGACTACTATGATATTAACTGTATTGATAAGAAAATCAACTTAAAATGTCCAGTTATCAGCCTAATATTTTAATGAAGCTCTCTGGATTCACAGTTCCTTGATTCAGGGAAGTGGTCTCTTAATTTAGAGACTATTTCACTTCATTTTAATGAGACAAAGTGTACTGTAGTACATAAAAGCTCATGCTAGAAATTGCTTCTTCCTAGTTAGGTGTTTCTGGATCCCTTTGTCTTTTTATGCCAACGAACATGGCTATCTTTGAATTTTAATTCAGTGCCAGTCATAGCGTAACTAGAAATAAAACTTCAAAGCCACTGTAAGTCTATCTTACAAATTCCCTTGAAGGTAAAGCCCAGCCTACAGACAGGCAACAGGGGGAGGTGGGTGAGTGGACTGTTACCACTTCAGATTGTAAGCAGGGCTATCATATTTGAAAGCTCTGCCACATCAGAAAAACAATCTAACCACAAAACAAAACAAAAACCTCCCAGGAAGTAAATCTGTATCATGCAGCTTCCTAAATGTTCTTGGGGAGCAACTCCTATCAGTTCTACCCAACAGAACTAATGGTGAGGAATGCTGGAAGACACAGTTCAACGGCATCTGGAGGGCTACATGGTTACATGTGGTAGAGTTACTAGGTTGGATATGGGACTGGAATTTTGTTGCTTTAATATTCAGCAGATCTTTGAGCAGGAAGATGTACTGTAAAGTTCCATCCGGTGGAACAGTGGGACCTCTCCTCCTGCATACCTTCAAACCTACCTTTTAGCTGATGCAGCCTTCCCATAGTTATTTACTGGCTAGTGAAAAGCAGAAGGCACAAGAACCAGGAGTGTAGGGGAACAAATGAGGGTGTTTGTTGTTGTTGTTGTTAATTGCCATTAAATCAGCTTTGACTTAGGGTGCCCTATGAGTGAGAGATCTTCAAGTCATCCTGTTATCAAACAATCCTGCTCAGTCTTGTAGACTCTGGGACGTGGCTTCCTTGATTGAGTCCAGCCATCTGTAATGCAGTCTTCCTCTTTTCCTACTGCCTTCTGCCTTGCCAAGCATTATTGTCTTTTCTAATGAGTCCTGTTTTCTCAGGAAGGATAAGGACATTGCTCCCAAAATAAGAGTTCTGCCCCTACTCATGAAACTTTCTTCAGTCCTCAAGTTTCTAACATTGCAGATGAGCATACCCCTAATACAGTTTAGGGGTCTCTCCTTCCCCTCAAAAAAGATTTGGTAGAGCCTTGTAAAACCCCAACACACTTCATGAACTTACTAAAATATTGTATGTGTACCAAGAAGACTTCTACACACGCACAGTTTGCATGCTGCCAAGACTCACCATGATGCATCTACAGCTGTGTCAAAACATTCATTCTCAACTTTGACACATGTGCTGACACCACGCTGGCACGCAGTGCTTCATCAGATTACAGCAAATTTAGCAATCTTGGATTCTGAAAGTAACGTATTTGAAGGAATTTCAAGGGGACAGTTTCCCTGTAGGTTTTTCAAAGAAATTATGGGGTGTTAGACCTTATCCTGAGTTCACATCATTATACCAGGAGGATTTGTACAATAAACGTTTACATCCTAGTCACTGTGGGGGCAGAATTGTTATTTGGGGTGGTACTCGCTCATGACAGCTTTCAATTAAGTACAAAAGTCACAATTACAAACATTAAAATGAATAAAAGCATGAGAAAATAATTAAAACACATGTTTAAAACACAGCCATAAAACAAAATATAGCATCCTGCTCTCCACCCCCTTTAAAATGCCTTCTGCAGCAAGTGCAGCTAATTTCAAAAGCTGTCAGAAAACAAGGAGGGAGCTGATCTCAGATGTAGTCCAGGGGGAATGTGGCCTGCAGACTGCCTGTGGTGCTTTGGACCTCAAAGTGCAGCCCCTGAAGCCTACCTTGAGGCCCCCAAACTCCTCATTTTATAAAAACTGGGTGATTTTTTCTTACACATCCCCCCAATGGCTCAGAATGGGCCAAAACCAAAATAAATAAATAAATTTAAATGTTTATAAAGCAGTGGTTTTGTTCCCCTGTCCCCCAACCCTGACAAAAAGAAAAAAAACCAACCAAAATGTGGCCAATTTTGAAACCAGAGGTGATGTGACATCATTCCAGAGGTGTTGGGCATGGCGATGCGGCCTGCTGTAGGGTGCAGGGGAAAATGTCACCCACTGCAACCACTCACCCCTTCTCTAGTGACCAGGGAGTTCCAGAGCCTTTGAGAACCACCAAAAAGGTCTTATGATGCGCAGATACACTAAGCCAATTCAAATCAATTGAGACAGTACAAAGTAGCCTTCACCAACCACACTCCACAGCTCTCAACAGCTCCAAGCACAGCTGGCCACTGGGATGCCCAGTTGTGGAAGCTCTCAGAGATGATCACGCCATTTCAAAGAGACCACAGCAATACTATCACAGCTCCACTGTCAGTTTTTTGAAGCTGCCCAGAACACAGGTTTATTGAGATCAAGTTTGATTTATCTGTAGCCAACAAGAGACAGAGTTGTGTAACATAAGGGGATTTCACAAGTTAATTGGTATGAAAAAAAAAAAGCTGAGAGTCATTAGCCCTTTGGAAATTGCACTTCAGGTAAGTGAAACCTTATAATCAAAGCATCATTTTACAACTTGGATTGAAACGCTTAAAAAAAGATCTGTGTTCAGACAGGTCTTAGAGGAGTTTCCCCCTCCTCAAAAAGAAAAAGGATGTGGGGAGCAAATAAGATGAAGTCTCCGTGTTGAATGGGTGGGTTGGTCTCCTTGTGAGATGAATCAGACTTTTCATTCAGTTTTATAAGAAGTCTTGCTTCAAGCAGGGCCTATAATTACCTTCTGTTGCAAATCGGATGTTCAGTAATTACAGAGTGGTTAGAATCCAATACAATTTATGGAACTCAGCTAATGATGCAGTGATTATGTTAGTCTTTTCTTTGTGCTTGCACAGGTCAAAATCTAGGTCTCATTTCCTCTGTCTCATACTTTGTGGACACACATTTATAAGTGCATAGGCCAATACTAATCTTTACTGGTATTTGTTTACGAGTATAAACCATGCACACCTACAGATTTCAAAGTGCTGTAGACGAATCAGTTCTCTACTCCCAGTGCCTGCCTTTTCATTTATAGGTCTCCTATCTTTATTTTAATGTGCTACCAAGACAACCAAGGAGCAAAATGCCCAGAGATGGCAGCAGAAGGACCCCAGCAGACAGGACTTTATAGTTGTTGTTTGCCTTCATGTTGCCTTCAATTTATGGAGATCTATCATAGGCTTTTTTTTTTTGCAAGATTTCATCTGATAAGGTTTGTCACTGCCTTCCTCTGACACTGAGAGAGTGTGACTTGCCCAAAGTCAACCAGGCTGAGTGGGAATTCAGACTCTGGTTTCCCTAAACCCTAGTCCAACACTTAAGCCACAAGACCACGCTGAAAAGAATAAGCAACCTAACACCCTCCTCATGTTTAGGAAGACAACATCCATAAGTCCCAAGCAGCATGTCCAATATTCAGGGATTATGACCAGTACAGCCCAAATATTGTTACCAGGTCAGCAGCATCCTATTCTCTAAAATGTGGTAAGAGGAGGCAGTGTTTGCGATGTCACAAATGTGGGTCCTTGTGATGTCACAGAGTTTTCAACACTAGACATGGCTACAATATTTGAAAATATTTGAAAAATGATCAGAGAACATACTTCTCAGGTGTCAAGAAATTCTGGTAAGGAGAAACCTCAACTGATGAGAATCTTCACAGTCTGGGACTTATTCTACACAAAATGTACACATGGGTTTGTTTCTTTTTTTGTTTGTTTGTTTGCATAGGAAAGCAGAATTTTCTGCTTAGGAAACAGAATTGTATGTTTCTATATCAAAACTTGGTAAGTTACTTTTTGGACTACAATTAACAGAATCTCCCACATTCCAACTGGGGATTCTGATAGCTGCAGTCAAAAATAACCATTCAAGTTCTGTCATACATGTGTGCATGTGTGTCCACGTGTATAGACACACTCACGCCAGCACAGAGATCTATTTACCTTGGGGCAATCATTCTTCCCTCGCAGCCTGACCAAACTCATAGGGTTGTTGAGAGGGTGCAGTACAGTAAGAGGCTTTGAGTTCACTCAAGCTAAATGTAACTTACAAATAAATGAAGTTCTTTTTCACAAGAAGCATACAACTTTTAACATCTCAGTAGCAGAACAAAAACTGGCTTTCTGTTGCATCGGGGAATTATCTCAGTGATTAGCTTCCTGCCTACAGACACATGAAGAAAAGGGACATTCATCCCACAGTTCAAAATGTTTCAAACTATATATGTACTGACACTGAAATGAATCCCAGCACTGAAAGAAAACAAAACAATTAGGAAGAGACGCGATAAATTAGACCAAAGGCCTATCTGGTTCAATATTTCTGCTTATGCTGTGGACAACAGTTTGCAAATGAGAGGCCTAACAACAGGAAAGGAATGTAACTACACCCTTTACCCTATGCTCTCTAGAGACAGATATACAGTCAAAACATCTCTGATCGTGGAGGTGATATATAGTTACCCTGTCTAGCAGCTACTAACAGTCTCATCCTGCATTAATTTATCCAATCTCCCTTTAAAGCCATCCGAGGTGGACAACATTAACTACATCTTGTGGCAGTGATTTCCACAGTTAAATTATGTGCTTTGTAAAAATAAAAACAAAAACATCACCACAACCTCACTCCTTTTATTTGTAGTGAACCTCTCACCATTCAACTTCACTGAATGAACCCAAGCTCTAGTATTTTTCTGCTACTACTGTTATATGCATCAACTTCTTATTACTTATTACATTTCAAGGAATTTAGGGTAAGCTACAATGTATGCACATGTGCATGCATGCGCAGACATGTATCTCTGACTTAACTACTGATTTATGATGACTTCATGGATTTCAGGGTATTTTCTTAGACAAGGAATGTTCAAAGGTGGCTTTCCAGTTCCTTCCACTGAAATATAGCACATAGCACCAGGCATTCATTGGTGGTCTCCCATCCAAGTACTAAACAGGGCTGACCATGCTTAGCTCCCAAGATCAAACTGGATCTGGGGTCTTCACATAATTATTATGATACCCATGTTACAAACAAGAGACAGGGTTCAGAAACCCACTGGCTGATCTTGGGTGCATCACATACTCTCAGCCCCCAGAAACCCCCATGATAGGTTTGCCTTAGTGTTGCCATAAGCCAGAAACAACATGAAGGCACGCAACTACAAAAATCTAAACATGGACAAATTTCCCATCTAAAGTTTTTGTTTTCTGCCAAAGACCAAATTAGCTTTCTTCTCTGAAACCAATCTAGGTCAGTTGTTGCACAATTTATAAAGACTTAAACCACGTGGGACCTGGTTGCTGCTTTCTTCTTTATAACCTTCATTTGATTTTTGAGGTCATTAGGAGCCCTTGTACACTGCACAGTTATGATACTATGATTCCCCTTTAACTGCCATGCCTGAATCCTGTGAAATCATTTCTAAATGCCCCTCTCTAAACCACAAGTCCCAGAATTCCATAGCTAGAATCAGAACAGTTAAACAGTTAAAGTGGAATCACAGCACTATAATTACATAGTGTGAAGGTCCCTGGGGAGGCCCTCCTAGTTGTGTCACATGCTTCTTATATCCATTCAGCAGTTGTTTAGAGGAGGGTATCCTATTAGGGGCACCCCACTGTGTAGAATGTTCTTCCACCATAAATTTAACCTGTTCCAATTATTCTTAGTTTTCAACACATGTTAAAAACATGTTTGTCTGAGCAAACCTTCCCTATCTAGTCCCCCCCCATTATCTATTTCTTAGAATTAAAGAAGAATTTGGGTTTATGTTCTGTGTATGTGTGCACATTTTAAATTTCTTTGAGGTACACTACTTTGACATTTTTAGATATAAGCAGTGTGTGCAAATAATAAATAAATGCAACGAGTGTTCCATTGTTCATTAAATGTTTTATAATTTTTACCTTGATCAAGCGCTATTTGTTCTAAGTACTATTCGGTTTTCCATTTATTATTCATCTGCAGATATAATTATGATATTCATTTTAACACCATCAACTACAAAGACAGATTTATTACTGATTTAGACCATTTAACAACTGAATGTAAAAAATATACTTGCAAGGAGGCAACAACACTTATAATGACCTGTCTGCCACTCTTGAATCCATCAACTTAAGAACAAGTCCAGGGTTCCCATCCTGTAAAATCATGAGCGGGAAAACAGAGGCCGTTTCTGCACTAGACTGCCTCAAAGGCCCCTCCCTAAACTGCAAATCCCAGGATTCCATAGGATGTTGAAAGTGGAATAATGGCACTATAACAGTCTAGTGAGGAAATGGCCAGAGTTTCTCTCTGTATCAAAAAGCTGAAAAAAAGAAAAAGGAGGTAGTTTTTTTTGGCTGTGAGAGCCAGCATGATGTAGTAGTTTGAGTGTTGGACTACAACCCTAGAGACCAGAGTTCAAATCCCTGCTCAACATGGAAACCCACTGAGCAACTTTGGGCACGTCACATTCTCTCACCCTCAGAAGATGGCAAAGGCAAACCCTCTCTGAAGAAATCTTGCCAAGAGAACCCCATGACAGCTTCACCTTAAGATTGCCATAAGTCAGATATGACCTGAAGGAACGCAAGAACAGCAGCGACATTTGGGTATGTGTTTGTCCCAAATCTCCCATCATCTAGCTTCACTGGATGATTTCAAGTTCTAGAATCATGGCAGAGAGGGGAAAGTTTTTCCCTTATCCACATTCCTTACACTGCATATAATTTTATACATTTCTACCATGTTTCTCTTTACTTGTCTTTTTTTCCCCTAAGGTTGTTATTATTAGCTGTTAAGTCAAATTTGACTTATGCAACCCTGTGCACAAGAAACCTCCAAGAGTCCTGATCATCAACTGTTCTGCTCAGGTCTTGCAGACTCATGGTAAATAGCTCCAAATGCCATAACCTTTCCTGTACCAGAGTTGTTCCAGTCCTTCGATCATTGTGCCTTTTTCTGCTCCTTTTCCAGTACTACAAAATCTTTTTCAGATAGAGCGACCAGGAGCCCTTTCATATTACACAAATGCAGCATCGTGGTTCCATTTTAACTGCCATTGTTTTGCTCTTTGGAATCCTAAGAATCCTAAGGAAGGAGGAGTTAGAATTCTCCGCCAGAGAGCCCCAATGCTTCACCAAACTACAAAACCAAGGATTCCATAGGCTGCAGCCAAGGCAGTTCAAGTGGAATGTAGTGCTATAATTGCATAGTGTGAAAAGGCCCCTGAACTGTACACAGTATTCCAGCTGTGTTCACACTATGGATTTGTGTAAGCATAATATTGGCATTCCTACTTTCAATTCCTATTTTAATTATACCCTAAATGGTGCATGTCTCCTTTTCTGTATAGTAGCTGCACATCTCACTGCTCACCCCTCGCTTCAGATCATTAACAAATTGGAATGCATTCGTCCCAATCTATATCGTTGACAGACTCTTCTGCTCACTTCCCTCAATTGTGAAAACTCATAATTTCTTTTTATTCTCTGTAACGTTCTCTTTAAGCAATTGTCAATTCTCTGTTTTCTATTCT
This sequence comes from Iguana delicatissima, assembly GCA_948472985.1. NCBI lineage: Eukaryota > Metazoa > Chordata > Lepidosauria > Squamata > Iguanidae > Iguana > Iguana delicatissima. The sequence goes on along the minus strand of CAOKZL010000460.1, from coordinate 2,372,164 downwards.
CTGTATCCTGCTCTTTAAGCAATGTCTGCTCAGTCTGCTCAAGAATCTTTGGTGTGAGACTCAGTTGTGTAGGGACAGGGTGGTGGTGAAGTAGTTTGCCCCAGGTGGCATTGTTTTTTGGGGGTCCCTGCCTGCAGCCATGCCCCTGCGTGCCCTGGCCATGCTGCCATGCAACACAGCCATGCCCCCACACACAGTGGCCACGCCCCTTGTGCCGTAGCATTGCCCTTCCCGCCCCCGTCCGCACACTGCAAGCTCCGCCACTGGTGAGTCTAAATGAACAATGCTTTGGAAGTCCAAGTGTACTGGAAATAAAAGGGTGGGAAGGATTTAAAAGGACAGTTTGTGAGAATGGTGTCCATTCAATGTGGTAGAATCACAGAGCAGGAAGCGACTTCCCAAGTAACCTGTTCCAAACCCCTGTCAGTGTAGGATATTGGCTGGTGTGAAATCCCAAAAGGCTGCCATCCAGTTTCTGTTTGAAAACCTCTAATAAAGGAGAGCCCAACATCTTCTGTGACGGTCTGTTTCATGCTAACCATCTCATATTATCAGAAAGTTCTTTTTTTCCTATACTGTCAGCTGGTTTCTCTTAAAGTTTAACAGTGCATACTATCAGAAGGTTCTGTTTAATGTCTCTTGCCAGTTTAAGTCAATTTGTTCAGATCTTAAATTCTGCATTGGATGTGGCTGCAGGTGTGTGTGCACATGCACAAAATGAGGATATTGTCCTCTTAACCAAGAATTCTGTCCCCTTCAGTGAAATTTTCTTTCTGTCCCAAATTTCTAGCATTGGAAGGACATAAAACTTCTGTTGAATATTTAGAAACAGAGTTTAGGCATCCAAAGAAAAGGGAGAGGCAAAGGTACCAAGGGAAAATGAGCATAGCAAATACAACACAACAAATATAAACCATTTTCCGTGTCTCGTAGTCTACAGTGCTAGAAATTTGGGGATTAAAGGACAGAATTCTGATTTGCAGGGTAATTGCCTTATTTTGCTCTCCCTCTGCCCCCACAAATAGCTATGTCCCTACTTTCGGAACAACAGAGAAGAAAACTTTGAGACACCATAACTATTGAACAATTTGCACTAATAACACTATTTACCCAAAATCATGGATGGTGGGGAGTGAGATGAAGAAATGTAGCTTTGGTAATCCCCTGGAGTGGTTGATCAGAGAAGAAGACTAAACTTCCCATAACACAGCCTTCTTACTGCAAATTGCTTCTGTAAGCTGCAAGGAAAGGAAGGCAGCTGCAACGCTTGTCCTCCTTTAGAGGTTTCGTAAGGCTGCGCCTGTAACATACGAGTGATTCATATGCTGACATGAGTAAGAACTTTTAAAAAAAATCTGAGTCTGCTTATAGATTTGATAAAATAAGGATGAATATGATCTCCACAGTTCCTTCACAGCTCAAAAAGGAAATGGCTTAGAGCGTGTGTGTGATCCTGTTGAGCTTGTTCCTCAATTAGTCAATTTCACTGCTCATTTGTCTCCTTCTCTCACTCCTTCTAACATGCCTTCTTCTCCTGCCTAGAAAACCATTTCCATGTGTCTTCACCCATGCAGCTGCTTTTCCCTCTTTCAAATCCAGAAAGAACAGAAGTGAAAGGGAGTTAGATTTGTGGGTGATTTGTACTAGACTGAAAGGGTTTCTGATTCCTGGATCTTCAACAAAAACCACCCCAACTTATGCTACAGCCAATATGATATAGTGGTTTGAGCACTGGGCTATGACTCTGGAGACCAGGGTTTGAATCCCTGCTCAGCCATGGAAACCCATTGGGCTACCCTGACCAAGTTACTTTCTCTCAACCACAAAAGAAGGCAAAGGCAAACCCCTCTGAGTAAATGTTGCCAAGAAAAACTCATGATAGGTTTGCCTTAGGTTCACCATAAGTGTCTGTGCTGATGATTATACATTTATTTGAACATTAAAGAGAGCTTGAAAGATAACATGCAACTAAATATTTTGGAACAAGACTTGCCATAATTTTTTTAAAGAAAAAAAAAGTCAGCAAGGAGTTCTCAAAAAGACTGGAAAAATTTAATGATTTACCAGTTTCCTAAAGGCTGAGAGATAATAGCCAGAATCTTCCCAGTGAATCAAGATGAAGTAAGTTGGGCCTATGCCATTGCAACTTATTGTTTAGGTCCTTGCAGAGGCCAAAATTCTTTAACATCCACTCAATAATTAAAATGTCCCCCAAACTCACCCTTAAAGTGACGCAGCCCCCCAAACCTGGCCATTTCCATATCGCTGGAGAGTGCAGGGGAGTAGGTTTAGTATAGACGCATCCAGCTATTTTACTGTAGCTAGATGTGTTACAAGGAGCCAGCATGGTTTGAACACTGGACTATGACTCTGGAGACCAGAGTTCAATTCCCTGCTCAGCCATGAAAATCCACTGGTTCGCCTTAGAGACACCATAAGTCAGAAACAACTTAAAGGCACACACAACAAGAAGATGATGTATTAGAAGAACATCATCTGCACCTCTGGAAGAATACCCAAGATCCCTCTAGAGATGCCTGTTGAAGCATGTGCAGCTAGAGAAAATAGCTAGACGTGTCTCTGCTAATCTTCCCACTCTACATCAACATGGAAATGTCCATGTTGTTTGGGGTAGGACTGCATGATTTAAAAGCTGCATCTGAGGAGGAAGAACCAGGACAGGTAGCCATGAAGGCTACATGGCACACCTGTGTTTCCATATGCAGTATTTCAGCCAGTATCTTAATATTTCTTTTATATGGTGTATCCCTTGGGAAAAGTATGGAACTTAGGCACATACACACTCTCATCTATACGTAACAGGATTTTTAAAAAACTTAACAGGGATAGACACAGATCAAATGATTAAATAAATCTGTAAATCATTTGAACCTTCTTGAACACCATGAAGTCTTTAAAAGTTATTTATGACTGTAAGCATCATTATCCACAGTGAAGAAAGAGAATCTATTTGAAATGTGGCTTTGGAAGAGAGTTCAGTGGATATCATGGGCTGATAAATAAATGGGTCGTAGAGCAAACGGGTGAACTGTCCCTAGAAGCCAAGATGATTAAACTGAGATTGTTGTACTTCAAAGAGATCATGAGAAGACCTGACTCACTAGAAAATACAATAATGCTTGATAAGGTAGAAGGCAGTAGGAAAAGAGGAAGCCCACATGACAGGTGGCTAGACTCAGTCAAAGAAGCAATAGTGCTGAGCTTGCAAGCCCTGAGCAGGGCTGTTCAGGGTGACTTGGAGGTCGCTTATTTATAGGATTGCCATAAGTTGAAGTCCACTTCACAGCAATTAGCAATAACAATCCATTGCTTCATTATGATTATTTCACATCACCTTACAGTTTCTTTCTGATTATCTCTTAACATTCCATTTTCCATTTTTCTTTTCTTTTTCCTCTTTTCATTCTTGCAGAGTAAAACCACAACCAACTACTTAAGCAGGTGGTTTCAAAGAACCATCTGCATCACAAATGTCCTCATTTCCCGGGTAAAGTAGTAAAGCCATCTGCTAGCATCTGCCATGTGTCCCTTCCAGAAAACGTGGGGGAAATCCGGGATGCTTCTCTTAAGCACCCAAAGGCTGTCCAAGTGCAACTTAAACAAACCGATTTACAAGAATTAAAAGGGAAATCCCCAGTTTTTTTAAAAGAAGCATTGCATCATCCACCTATACAGCACAGATCCAGACAAGTTAGTGCAATATAAGAGTCCATAAATTTTGTTGGGGGGATGTTGTGATCCAAATTAACTGCAGCAGCATGATCTGTATAATACTGATACCAAAAATCCTCTTATGTAAAGAAGAGCTCCGGAAACTGCTGAGTGGCCAACTTTTAGTAACAAAGGAATACCCTAGCTTTAAAATCCTCACTAAACTAAGCTGTTATCAAGCATTCTGTGTACGATTAGCTTGTACGCCACCCTTTCATCAAATACATGCAAGGGTGGCTTTTAAAATGCTTTGATTAAAAAAAAATAGCACGTGAAATAACAATGATTACAGGTCTTAAGAATACCTTGAAGCAGGAGTAAGCCTTTGTTTTCATTTCCAGGAATCTGCATCATACCGAGTCAGTTACATTTCAAAAGTAAGATAAGCAGATACAACCTGCTCAATGGGTGTAAGGCAGGGGAGGACAACTACAGGAAGATAGGGGGCTGCTTTAGTTGGCCAGAAGACTTTGGATAGCTGCACCCCTGCTATACCTTCTCAAAAAAAAAAAAAAAAACTTTTTTGTCCCAAGCACCTTTTTTTCCTTCTCATTATTGCCATGCTTTTTGGCCCCTCTGATGTTTTTGCAATGGGAAGTAATCTGGGGTCATATTTTTTTTGACAACTCGAGGGCCCTGAGGGCCATAAAACAGTCCCAGTGAGCCACATGTGGCTCATGGTCCTCATTTTACTCCCTTTAGTGCCGGGCCACATTAAGATTTTTCCAGACCCTAGGCACTCTTGTATTCAACTCCCCGCCTCACTTTGATGTACCACTAGGGAGGTATCACCACTTTTTAAAAAAGTTAGAACAACGGGAAGAACAGTTACATCTACTGCTTTTTGAGTATGTAACTTATTTAATCATCTTGTGACACACAGTGGTGCTCCTATTATCTTTAATTCTGAGTGATGCTGAATTCACTATGTGTTTATCTTAAAGTCACCCCATACGTGTGCCCAGCTTAAAGTCTCCCAGTGTCCAAAATTAAGCATTTGCTCCAGTGATGGTACTCAAAGCACGTTTAACACTAACTAAATTTGAGACTAAATTTCTAGCATAAACTGTCCATCAGACACAACTCATGAAAGTTTAGGCTAGAAATGACTCCTTCTCAGGTCATTTCTGCACTACACTGTTATAGTGCTATTATTCCACTTTCAACCTCCTATGGAATCCCGGGGTTTGCAATTTATGGAGGGGCATTTAGAATTCTCAGCCAGAGAGCTCTCTGGCCTCAGTAAATTACAAACCCCAGAATTCCACAGGATGTTGAAAGTGGAATAGCAGCACTATAACAGTATAGTGTAGAAATGGCCTCAGTCTCAAACATGCTACAGGATTCCTTTATGTCTTTTTTTTTAACCAGTGCTGATCCTAGCTCACCTCTCTCCTTACCTCTCTTAATCCAAGCCACAATATTTCAAACTCCAAATAAAAGTATTGAGGGAGGCAAGTCTGGAGAAGGGTATAAGATTTTTATGCTTATCAAAAGTGGGCATGGCTTAAAAGAAAGTTTTTCAGGGCATATGGTTTCGTCTCCATCTGGAGTGGGATTTGTTCTGCCCTCTAAAAGGAGTTGAAGTACCTCTCCCAGTTTTCTTTCATCACTGGCTATGCTAGCTAGGGATGCTGGGGCACCAAACAATTGCCATCCCAGAATGCCACTGGCCATCCATTTGGCATGACCTGCCAAGCACTTGACATTTTTTCTTAATGGGTCAGAAGTATAACTGCTTTACAACCACTGTGAAACTAGGGGAATACACCAGCACTACAACATCATAAAAATAAATGCAAAAATATTACGAAGCCGGCATTATGGATGTGAAAGATAGACAATGAAGAAAACAGGAAGGAGTAAAATCAACACAGCTGAAATGTGATGCTGGAAGGGAGTTTTAAGAATATCATGGACCATCAAAACAAGAAATAAATGGGTCCTAGAGCAAATCAAGCCTGCATTCTCACTAGAAGTTAAAGTGACTAAACTGAGGCTATGGTACTTCAGACATATCATGAGATGAAGTGACTTGCTGGAAAAGACGATAACACTTGGCAAAAGGAAGGCAGCCTGAGAAGAGGGAGACCACAGTAGAGGTTAATAGAGTAAATAAAGAAAGTCAAAGATCTAAGTCTGTAAGACCTGAGCAGAGCAGCTGATGGCTGGTCTCCTGGAGGTCTCTTGCTTCACAAGATTATTATAAGTTGAAATCATCATGATGGCACATAACGACTGTAGTAAAAGTGCTAGAAGACTGCCACAACACCATTACAAATTCCCATTGCAAATTCTTGGAAACAGGCTTTGAAATGTTTTCTGTGCCCCCAGAAGGAATGTCTGGTGCCAAGAATTTGCAAAATGACATGTTTACACTAAGCAAAACTGGATGAGTAAACGACACATGATGCAGCACTTGACTGCTCAGCTTGCCTCAGATTTAAAGGAAAGAAAGTCATTGCCATTGCTGTAATTTCCTGGCCACAATATTGCCTCCTATACACATTTTTCCTATATTGTGCACAAATTCTGAACAAATGCATGCGCAAGAGAAAATGAATTGCCCACTAACAATGTTAATTGCCTAACAACCATGACATGCTTAAAAATTACTACAGTCAGCCCTCTGTATTTGCAGGTTTAACTTAACAGATTTAATAATTTGCACGTTTCTCCTGCCCCCACTGCCCCCAACCTCAAGCTCTTCTTTCCCAGGTGAACCTTCCATATCAGGACCTCCGCTCAGGACACACAGACCTCTTAAAACTTGCCTCTGGTCCTCCTCCTCCTCCTCCACCAGCTGCTGCCTGGACAGCTAAGGACTGCTTGTGACCCATTCCTTCAGCATAATGAACCCTTTCTCGATGCCCTCCACACACACCCAAGGAAGGAAATGGGCAAAAGAGGGAAAATATAGGGCCACCATGCCAACCCACCCTTTCTCCTTTTTTCCCTTTCTCTTCCCTGACCTGGTGTGGATGCTCGCTTTTCACATCATGCTTTGGCCCCCTTCCCACAGACATACACACACATTTTCATATTTGCAGTTTTTGCACTTATGCGGGACTCCTGTGCTCCTAACCCCCATGAATATGGAGGGCTAACAGAATTTTGGATCACAGTGGCCATCCTGGCTGGGGGATTCTGTGAGTTGTAGATGAAAAAAAAAACAGTACCTCTTCCAAGCTCAACTGTTGTAGCAGCAATACATTACTGCTGCTACTTCTCGTCTTTTTTTCTCCCTCTCTTCCTACTAATGGACCATATTTCCCTATATGAGATCTCTGGGAGAGATCGTTTTTGTGGTTCCACCATCCTCACCAACAGATCTGGGATGTGATACAGGGCTTATTTGGTGGCTTACTTCCTAGGCTCTGGAAGGCTAGAACATTTCCTTCTATATTCTCCTTTTGTAATAAGACTTTTTAATTCTGACAATATTTCAAGAACTGAATGTTTTTAAAGAAAGGGCTCTTGACAGAATGGTGTCCTGATTTTTAACTATAGAAATGCCTCTTGATTTATGTTGGGGTGGCATTTTTGGACCTGCGATGTAAACGGAGACTGTTGCAAATGCGGGAAGCCAGTTCCATAGGGAGCCACTAGAGACCAGGGGGTTGGGGAGAGAAGTGGTGGAGAGGTAATTGTTGTAGACTGTGAGGCCAAAAGTTTAATAGAAAAGGCAGGTTTCATGCAGCTGAAGATCTGTGAGAAAAAGACAAGAGATTAAAAATCCTAACATAGGAGCTTTAGCTTGCATTTTAAACCAAACATTTTAAACCATGATGACATGAATCTCTGCCACTATAGGGGAGAGGAAGAGGTACCACCTGTTTGACTACACCCTCCCAATGTACTGGTACAAGAAAGACCTTTCACACAGCATAGCCTTAACACATGATAGATACATAGCGAGGATTAAGCATGACACTCACTTTAGGAAAGAGATGGGAACTGTGTAGCCTTTCTGATTCTATCAGATTACAATTCACAGTGGTCTGAGTCTGCTTCTTGCCACACTCTGATCCCAGCACTACAACATCACTACCTCAGTGCCTGTAATCTGCATATACATAAACACAGGACTGTACAGGAAATCTCTGAGGAGCCTGCATGCTGCCTGCTTTCGCCTTTGAGGTAGCAGCTGCGGTATTCCTACTTGTTTATTTGCAGCCTCCCCAGAGATCTCCTGGTCAATACTGTATTTTATGTGTTTGCAAATACAGGTCTTCCAAAATCTGAACAAATCCAAAATACGAAACACTTCTGGATAAGGGATACTCATTTTTTATTTATATCCTGCCCAAAGTCCAAGGAACTCAAGGTGGCATACACTGAAATCAACTTAGGACAACAAACAACAATAACAGTAATTTAAAAAAAACCCTAAAAATATATTAAACAATTTAACCCCAAAACTTACATAATTTAAAAGCAGCTGAAACAATTTTAAATTATGCTGATCCTACATAGCACGTTGGTTAAATTTAGTTTGGCCCTTAAGGTTTCAATAAAAAGCCACGATCTGAGTTGACACTGGAATGCCACCAGCATTTGTGCCAATTGGGCCTAAGGTGAGGATTCCACAACTGAGGTGCCATAGCAGAGAAGACTCTTTCCCATGTCCCCCTCACAGTGTTATAGCCCCTACACATGGGACAAACAAGAGGTCTTTCCAGTAGACTTCAATTCTCAGTTAGGCATATATAGGGAAAGGTGCTCCCGCAAGTACTGAGATACCAAGCCATGTAGGGCTTTAAATGTTATCACCAGCACCTTGAATTCAGAGTACAGTCAGCCCTCTGCATTTGTGGGTTTCACTTTTGCAGATTTGATTATTCACAGATTATTTGCTGTCACCTCTGCTGCCTTCCTATGGTATTTTAAATAGGGACTGCAAGCCTTGTGAGACTGAGAAACCATGAATGAGGCTTATAAGTCCCTATTAAAAATGGTGCAGTGCAGCAGCGGAGGTGGTAGTAAGTGCCACCAGCCACCCACTTCTGCCCTGTGAAGGAACTCTGATGCCTCAAAGGAATCCATAATGGGTTGAATATGGTGATCATATTTTTTTGTATGTAAAATATGGTTTGGGAGGGCCTAGGGTTATTCACAGTTTTTCCACTTTCATGGGGGTTCTGTGCCCCTAACCCTAGCGAATGTGGAGGGATGACTGTATTATCAAGCCTCCTAGAGTCTGTAAAACAGAAGGTACAGACACTTACTTCAAACTTTGACAGCTAATGCAAACATCCTAACATGGTGTGGAAATGATAATAGCAACAAGGATGTCTTAAATGAAGTAGAGACACAACATCTTGAGTAAATGGTTTGTCCTGACTTCTCCATTGTGGTCAGACTTCACCACATTGTATTATTGCATTACAAACTGTCTGCACAGTGACCATCTTTTTACTGGGATGAAGTCATAACACTTCAATAGCATCAGTTCCCATCCCATCCTCAGATCCACACAACGTGCCTTTTGCAGGTTTTGCTCTACTAGTCCTTTTTCTTGGCTAAGGTCTTGTTAACCCCAAGAATCTCACAAACAACAAAGGGCCCTGTGACACCTTCAGGAGTGACAGGCTTTATTTGGCATGAGCTTTCATGGGTTTATTTATGCAAAGGGCCACAGGACTCGGTGCTTTTGCTGCAACAGACTAACATGGCGAATCCCAATTTTCACAAGTATCTCAACTGCTGTGGCAAAGAAACAGGAATTCAGGATACAGTTTCTAGGACATGGTTGGATAGAGGCAGCACTGATCTCATCTGCATAGCACTTTTTCAGTTCAGGGTAGGACCAAGTCTAATGGTTTTAGGTTACAGGACAGCAGATTTTGACTCAACAGTAGAAGGAACTTTTTGACAGTGGAAGCAGTTCAGCAATGGAACCAACTGCCTAGAGAGGTGTTGGGGTCTCTGGGTGTCTTCAAAAGAGATCAGACAGCTTTAGCTTTACACTTTATGCTTTATGATGCTTTAGCTGGAGGTCCTGCACTGAACAGGTGGCTGGAATCAATGGCTCATGAGGCCCCTTCCAACTCTACAATTCTATGGTTTTACACAAACATCCCAAGAGAAAGCACCAAAAGTCTCTCTAACTTAGTGCATTATTGAATGTATTTGTTTGTTATTTGTACATTCCAGCTTTGCTCCAAAGAGTTCAAGGTGGTAAACATGTCTTGTGCCAAAACGGGGTGTAGTTCCAGGCCTCCCCAAGAAATTTTTTTGATGCTGAACACTGATACACATTACTGCCACAGCATAAGTTTTATTGGTGATAAATTATGCAGCAAATGGTACACAACAGAGAAGCATTCCAGTTCTTTTGCTGATGGGGTCCAGCAACCCTTCACAGCCAATGGTAGAAGTGGAAACCCAAAAAAATTCTACCCAGATTATCCTTTGGCTGGTGATCAAATTCAGTCTTCATTGCTGGATATATGGGGAGCCCAGGCTGGGAAACGTTCCCCCACAGGCTGAGGCTATTGGAGGATGGGCTCCCAAGGGTTTTAAAGTGAAAAAGCAAACAAAGAAAATCAAAGTGCACAAGTATGAACCATCTCCCTCACCCGTGAAAGCTATGAGAACTGGCTAGCAGGCTAGCCATGAGGGGGGAAAATCACTCTCCCACTTCATTCTCAGCCTTCATACCTTTTTCCAGCTTGTAAGTGCGAAGCGAACACAAAAAATACCCAACAAGGTCACTTATACAAATACGAATACAGACAAACTCTTTCATGACACTGGATAGCTGCTAGCATTTGGCCATGATGCTACTGAGGTCTAGCTCACTACAAGAGATAGGCCTCCTCCTTACTTTATCCACACAGTAACTGCGAGATACTTTAGACTGAGAGGTAGTAATTTCATCTCCAAGTGCTCATTTAAACCCAGGACTTCTGCATCTTAACCAAACAGTTCGATCACTCTATCACAGACACTGTCTTGCAATTAACTAAAGGGGCTAATTTGCTGAAACTATACATCTTGCTATAATCTACACATCTTGTCTGAGACTTGCACAACTTTGCACAAACATGAACTAGAGCACTAGAAAACATGTAGAACACTATGAACACTCAACCGTTTCCTGCTGAATAGCAAGCATTATACACAGTCTGCAAACTGTTGGGAGACACTCAATGTTAGATTTCAGATTCGTCTGGCTCATACTACATGCTGGACTATTTTCAGTACAGCTTACTCAAATTCATACCCCTTCTCTTGAAGGAAAAAAACATATAACAACAACTCTATGACTCACTGTATGATCTAAACTCTTTTTAAAATATTCTATTGAGTTATTAACAATGTGAAACAGTGACTTAAACAAAACAACTAAGAAATGTACCAGGCCTTGCATATTATTTCTCAATAAAGAAGACTTTAAATGCTTATGTAAAGCCTTTGTTCACAGTTTTATAGCATGAGAAAGTAACAGAATACTAATTAATGAATAACTCTTTACCATTCAACTAAAGTATCTCAATTTCCTTATGGATCTTTTTTCTATGGAGAATATAAGAAAACCTGGATTAAACCAAAAGGTTATCTAGTCTAACATGGACTCTCCACAACAGCCAATCAAACGTTTGAGGGAAGCCCATGAAAAAGACACCAGACTCAAAATTCCTGCCTGTTATTTTTTTAATAATGAAATTATTAGAATTAATATTCTAAAAGGTTCATTGTCCCTGAACCCAAGCTTGGAAATGTTACTTTTAGGGACAATAACTCTCAAAAACTCCAGCTAGCATAGCTTACTATTTCTACACTGAGCTACCAAGCACTTAGCACTAACCCATCAGTCTCTTACAAACGGAACCTCTTTCTTGTTACGTCTTTCGTTTACATTATCCACTTGTTAGGAACTGCTGACCAGTGCTCCCCGTGGTGAAGCACACTAACTGCAGCCTCCTTGTGAAGTGATTCAGGAATTCCATGCAATTGTCTTATGACGTGGTGAGTTGCTGAATGACAAGCAGAAGTTCAGTGGTGGTGGGGAGCCTTCCAGACTTGAGCTTATTTCTCACATTGAAGATTGCCACTGTGCCCTTCCAGTCAAAAGACTGAAAAATTAGTTTCGTTAACAACTCCCAAAAAATCAGCTGGTATACCGTATGACTGGAGGACTGGCTGGGAGAATTCTGTGGTCCAAAAATGTGATCCTCCACCCCCGCCATACTCTACTTCCTGTTGCAGCTGAAATCTTGCGTGGACAATACAGTCTACCTGAGCTGCTGCTATGTCTTGTGTTTTGAGTCTTGCTTTTTGGTCCTAGCTCCCGACTTATTCTCCAGTCTTTCTCATTTCTCCTCTGATCTTGGATCCCTCCAGATGGCTGTCCACACCCCAACCCCACTATTATTCTTGGAGTGCTTGCCTCCTTAAATGACAGTGGCTAAATTCCTTCACAGACAACAAGCAAACAATATATCCAATAAACAGCATCTTCTGTTATTAGGATCTCTTTCACACTACCTGCTTTAACTACCATGGCTGCATCCTGTGGAGTCCTGGGGTTTGTAGTCTAGTCAGACACTACAGTTCTCTAGCTGGGAATTCTATATATCCTTTTCCTAAACTGCAAATCTCAGGACTCCATAGGATGGAACCAGGGCAATTAAAATAGAATGACAGTATCATGATTGTGCAGTACAAAAGGGCTGTTGGGCCTTTTTTAGGGAATCAAAGAGACCCATTTTTCCCCAGTGCTGATCTGGAGTATCAAACACACTGTCCAAACTCTTTGGAGGCTTCAGAATTCAATTATGCTTCCTCTTAAGAAACCTATTTTTAAATCTGGCCACATGAGCGACTTAACTTATTATTTACACATGACATTCATCAAAAGGTGCCCTCCTTAACAAGGTTGCACCACATCTGATCACTCAATCATACATTTCCTGGGAAGGGAAAATGATAATGAACTTAATCTAAGAGGTCTGACAACTTTCTTGGCATCTTAAATCTGTATTACCTAATCTGGAGGAGTCAGAGTGAAGCAGGGGAAACTAACTTTGTTCACTGAAGTGAGATTTTGTTTTGTTCACTGGCTACATCTCAAATAAGTATGCACAGATATCAAAGGAAGTCATTGGAACAATGGCATCCATATAGCAAAAGAGCAGTTAACACCAGACTTTTAATGAACATTCTTCTTCTCATTTATCATGAACATTTTTTTTCCATCCCTAGTTTCCTTTGAGATACAGCCAAATGCTCATTGGTGTCTTTGACATATGCATTTAATGTGGATGAAGGATGTGCATCTTCATCCGACACCCTCTGATGCACAAAAGACGACTGGTATCCAATCATACTCTTTGCAAATGACTGCAAACATTTTGATATTCACTGACAAGAACCAGTGAACTACAGCTTCAGGAATACCTGGGCTGAGGAATTCTGGGAGTTTTCATCCAACAAACAATTTTGCCCAACTCTGACAAGAACAGAACTACACATTTCAGCAACCAAAATTAGGTCTGGAATACTGGATCACCTAATAATAATAATAATAATAATAATAATAATAATGATGATGATGATGATGATGATGATGATACAATGATAAGAGAGGATAACTTGGATAGAGGAAGTGGTGGATGGGAAGAATGTTTTTTCCTCACCTGCCATCTCTCCCTGTGCTGCTCCTCAATCACTTCTCCCTTCTCCCCGAACCAAATGCACAGGGATCTAAGCATACCTACTGAAGAAAAAGCCTCTAGGAGAGCCTGGGGGGGAAATGGTAGACAGTGAAAGGCTTAGGCAGCTCCCCACCAGTTTGTTTTTCCAAACAGCATCTCCTCTCCACCTCTGTTTTTTGAGTTTGGCTCAAAAATATGTTAGCCTCCCTTACAAGATTAACTTTTCCTGAATGTTGTCCTTCCACTACACTAGAAATAGGATAGCCTTAACAGAATCTATAGCTGCTTTTAGCTTCCCATTTCCTGTTTCAAAAGCCCAACATTATGCATACAATAATAATTAATATCTGTATTTTTACAGTGTGCTGAAAACACTTATTTGTAAGGTAACAGATCCAACAGCACACCAAGCCTGTACTTTCTCTAGAAGCCAAAATGACTAAAGTGAGGCTATCATACTTTGGACGTATCATGAGAAAGTATGATTCATTAGAAAAGTCAATAATGCTTAGTAAAGTTGAAGGCAATAGGAGAAGAGGAAAACTGCATTACAGGTGAATTGATTCAACCAAAAAAAGTCACAGCTCTGAATCTTCAAGAAAAGAAAGAAAGGGATAAGGGTCCTGAATCACAAACTCAAGCAAACAAACTGTAATAAATGTATTATTACTACTTGTAACGATTATTTGTAAGTCATTAGTACTTTTCAACATGTGTAAATTACATATTTATTTAATCATTTCCCGACCTTGAATTTTCAAGACCTGAGCAAAACTGTGAAGAACAGGAATGCTCCGAGTTCTTTCATTTATAGGGTAGCCAGAAGTCAAAACCAACTTGATGGCAATTAACAACAACAACTATTACAGTCCTTATAACAGTGTCACATAGTATGTCTCATTATGCCCATGCTGCATATAGCGTTGCTGTAGCTGAAAGCCAGTTTGGCCCTATCTAAGGCTGCCTAATGAGTTCCTGGCAAAGATGAGATTTGAACCCATGACTCCATTCCCTAGCCACTATGCTTCTCCAGTTCTCATCTGAGAGTATCATTTGAGAACCCATCCATGGGAAGAAATATTCTTAGCTGAGATACAAGAGCACATCTGGATAATCACTACACCACCCATAAATGGATGACATCACCGGAAAAACACAGGGAATTTATTATCGCTTTGAAATGAAGTAAGCACAGTGTCTCAAGTTTGTTTCAGAGATATTTATGTGTTGCTTCATATATTACTGGTTTACGAACTTAAAAAAGAAAAACAGTTGTCACACGAACCTTTCTGACAAGTCAGTTAATCTGAGCAAACAAGGCTGAGGGCTCATCAAAAAACTATCTGCTCTTGGCAGGCAAAGTGTGTGAAGATGTAGCCTGTGAGGCTGAGTTTTCAGAGGGCCTTTCTATTAGTGGAAAAATGCACAGAATATTAATCATGTGCATTATGTTGGCCCAAATTTCAATAAAGAGAAAAGATATATAGTTGGCTTTGTGAAATACTGAAGGTGTAACTCAGAGAAATGGGGAAAACCAGCACCCATTTTCCAGTATGTAGTGTACATCTACAGTCTTCTATGCCCACCAGGACCTCTCCATGAATGGATCCCTCAAAAACAACATGGAAAGACCCTGTGCTGATAAACAATAAAGGAGTGAACCTGGGAACTGTGAATCACAAAGTAAGTTGAACACACATTTTGTGGTGAATTTATAGAGAAGCCTCTGACTTCATACTGATATTATGTGGGGAATATCTTAAATTGTCCCTTCTTAGTCTTTTTTATTTATATCTTTTTCCTATTCAGTCAAACTGGAGGATAGTTGCTTTTAATACTGAAGAAGCATATCGATTGTAAAATACAGGATTATTTGGAGACAACAACAACACGGAATGACTAGGAATATACAGAATAGACATCACTCTGCAAATGTTGCACTGACAGATCTCACGGCAAGGATGGGTGGCAAAGTGCCACTTTGGGGCTGCATATGACCCTCAAGGCAGTTTCCTGCACCATTTTTTTTCCTGTTCATTCCCAAAGGGCAAACTGCCTCCCCAATAGGCTTCAGGAGAAGCAATTCACCTTCTAAATTGGTTGCAAAGAGGGAAAGTAAAGAACAATACTGCACTAGAATGATTTGGAACTTTGTGGCTTGTTTCAAAGCAGTAGCAGCAACTGGTTTACGGAAAACATACAACTCAGAGCAGCATCCCCCAACTTGGCCCTTTCAGGTATACTGTATTACAATCCTCATCAACCACAGCCAACACATCCAATTCCAAGGATGATGGAAACAGTAATATAAAACTAGAAGATGTTGGGCTGTGGCAAGCTGACTGAGAACTAATTAATTTCAGTATGGTATGGTATGCCTACACAATATGCAATTTAGACCTCAATGCATTTTTATCATGAGTATCAGCTTCACGCCACATGACTGACACATTTACAGCTGAGTATTTCTTTCACTTCCTAGATTGGCAATTAGTGTGAGATTATTTTTTTTCAAAAACCTTTTATGTGGGTAGCACCATACTTGAATTAATTAGCATGTCAGCAAACAGCAGCCATTTTTAGAGCTATTTTTCTAGGAGTTTTTATAGTTGTGGGGATTAAGATCCTGCAGGCTTTTCAACTCCACTTAAGTCTGTTGCAATGACTATGCTTAGCATCTCACTGGTGTTTAGGTAATGGCGCAACCTGGCACACATGCTTGACTCGTTGAGTCAGTGACCATGTATTGTACATCAGGCCATGTCCAGTCCAAAGGCTGATGAGACTTTTTAAACAGACACCTCCCAAGAATTGCATTCAGACATCTCACTGATTCTGCAGATAGCCAATGATAAATGTGCTCTCTGATATTTTGCTGACATCACCTTATTAAGGGACTAAACTGATGCAACATTTAGCCCTCACAACAATGAAATTTATGAGTGCCTATGTACAAATGGTGTGGGAAGATTGGACAGGGAAAAGGTGCATCCATAAAAGAAGCCAATTGGTTCAGATCAATCAGCTCACAGGCCCACACATAGGGCATTGGGCCATAGCTGCCAAAATTTCTCGCCACTGGTCAGATTAGATGGAGTTGATGGCAGCTGAACTCCAACACCCAGAGACCAAAGTTTGGGAACTGATGTTTCAGGTTTACCTTCTCCAACATGTTGCCCTCAAAACAGAGGCTGGATGACCATCCGTCAGGAATGTTTTGATTGTGTATTGCTGTATAGTAGCGGTTTGAACTCGATGGACTCAAGACCCTTGTGGTCTCTTCCAGCTCTATGATTCTATGATTCCACAAATCCTACCATTCCAAACTAACAAAATCCTAGCCCAGACATACTAATCGCTCCAACGCAATAGCTTTCAGATAAAGTATGAGAGTGTTACCAACATGTTACAATTAATTAAAAATGTTGAAAGATTAGGTTTGGATTCAGACTTAGTACTGACGTTTTACCCTGGAGAAACCCTTGAAATAATTTTCATGTCTTGGGGAACCCCTGAATAAAACTTTATCTACAAGTGAAAAGTAATTTTTTTCCCCTTTAGTCATGGTTTCTTGTGGAACCTCAGCGACATCTCATGGAACCCTAAGGGTTCCAAGGAACTCTGGTTGAGATATCTTGGTTTAGAGTAAACATGTTGAAATCAGTGGGATTTCAGTTCACTATGCCCAACATAAGTCTCACTGATTTCAGAGGATCTGCTCCGAGCAATTCCAGATCCAGTCCTTACAAAATAAATACATACATACATACATACATATATAATATTTAACTCAAAATGATAACATGTATTTTCTCAGTTTGGACCAACACTGTTAAACTGATCTGACATTAAAAAAATGTAGATTTATGTTTGATTATCTGTCTGTTTTGCAGCATGTGTTTCAGAAAACTGGAAAGCACTAGAGGAGGGCTGGTAATAATATAGATTCTACAGGACTACTTTCACGACCTTGATAATTTTACTGGAGTTTAAACACTGTTGGGCCTATATGTCCTAAAAGCATCAGATTATATCTGATCTTGGAAGCTAAGCAGGGTCAGCTCTGGTTAGCACTTTGATGGGGAACCACCAATGAATACCAGGTGCTGCAAGCTATATTTCAGAGGAACAAACTGGCAAAAGCACCCCTGAATATTCCTTTCCTATAACAATGCTATGAAATTCATGCGGCTAGCACAAGTCAACAGGCAACTTGAAGGCTCATACGCACATGCATAAACATTTTTCACAACACAGACATCTAAATAAGAGATACTCAACTGCTAAAATTTACCAGGCTTAAAAAAAAAAGATGATTACTTGTATTTCTGCAAAATATCCACAAAAACATACACTGAAGTTTAAAATTAAAACAATGCATGTTAGAAATAATCCCACAACATTAAAAATTTTAAAATGTCTGTTGAAAATGAAGCTCAATCCAGCCATCCAGCAGTACTATCTTGACAAATCTCTTCACATAAAATCCTTTTTTAACGTGCTTGCAAAACAAAGATAAAGATGGAACCAGGTATAATTCCCAAAGTAAGGAGGAGGATGCTAACATCAGGAATGTGATCCTGTCCCTGAAGTAGCTGGGAAGTATCTATGAGAAGAAGTACTTGTAAAAGGGTATGCAAAGCCCCTGTTGAGTACTTTTTACAAGATATGCCTCTTGAACTAGGTATGAAACAATCAACAGGTGTCCAGGGTAGGTGCATTTAAATCAACATTATACGTTATTTGTAGCTCTCCTCATCCAAACACTGGAGGTGTACTATAATTAAGAATTCACAAGTATTTCATATGGTTCACATTCACCTATCAGTCTGTCTGTCATCTATCTATCTACCAATCTACCTCCCTCCCTCCCTACATTTGGCATATGTTCCAAAAGACTAAAAAGCATTACTGTAAAATATACAGCAAGACTGTTAGGATTCACACTTTCCAGACTAACTGGAATGCACTTAAGTGCTTAGTTTTCCTGGTTTCTCTTCTTCTCAATATAGTTTGTAGCTCAATGCCCCACCAAGATATATAGATGAGTATTTCATGTTGACATTCATATAAAATTGGTATTTTAGGATAAAAATGTTTTTAAAAGCACACTTTAGGTGTATACCTGCGTATATGAAATTTAGACTGTGAAAAATACATTAAAATTGTGTGTGTGTGTGTGTGTGTGTGTGTGTGTGTGTGTGTGTGTGTGTGTGTTAAATTGCAGACTGAGGCTGAACAAGTATGGATAAGACTTCTGAAAGAGCACAAAGAAAATTGATAGAATACAAATAGACAGATCCACTTCTCCCTACTGGTGACATACTGCACCAGCTGAAGTTTCTCAACTATCTTCCAATAGAATTTCACATAAGGCACACCGCAGATAACGCCACATTTATACTGTACTTTCTCCAAGCATGACTGTTTATGCAGCCCAAGATGGACATATTGGCAGCAACAAAAAATGCCCAAGTTTTGCAATAGTACTGCCCCCAGTAGTACTGTTGACATCTCAACAAGAATTAAGCATGATGAATTGATACAGGATATAAAACTAGAATACTGGGTGTGGTAGAGAAAATAGATCATACGGCCAGAGGGTATAGCTATGAGGCTGAAATCTGGAACAAAATAAAATTCACACTGTAACTGTACCCTCTAATTGAAGTCCCATCTGTTACCTCTGTCTGGGCACGAAGTCTAGAGGTTCTACAGGCTATGGAGATATCTTAGGTTACAGAAGTGAATCAATACATTTGTGAATTAAAAAAAAATTAACATTGGAAGGTTACTTTTTATGGTTGTTGAAACTTTACGATATAGCTGAACTGGATAAATTAACAATTATGCTAACAGATAAGACTACTAACCAATTTCGAGATTAATAGAAGATGATTAGTCCCTTACGGGAAAAGACTTGGGAGAAATTAGCTGCGTTAGGAATGATGGATTAAATCTTTTAATGATAAAAGAATCTCAGAAGGAGCATGAACTAACTCGTTGTAAATGAAAGAGAAGTTTAAAGAGATATACATTTTTAAATTCTATAATGTATATTTAGTAGAAAATATATTGACAGGAAAAATGTAAGTAGTAGTAGAGAACCATATCCAAATAGATAATGTGAATTAAATCAGAGGGACAAGAAGAAATAGAGGAGCACTCATATTTTTAGAAAAGGAAATTGGCTAGGGGAAAAGAGAAATATCTCAGTATTACTGGTTACAGTAGAATAGAATATTTTACAATATGTATTTCAATGAGGTATGCAATGTATCTAATAATCTATAAGGTATCTTAACACTTAGGTAAAAAAAATCTAATGTTTATCAAGCCCTTGTTCTTTTTAATAAAAATAATTTTAAAAAGTAAGGTTACTTTTTATGGTTACATTTTAAGGATCAC
The DNA here is from genome assembly GCA_948472985.1 of Iguana delicatissima. Lineage (NCBI taxonomy): Eukaryota > Metazoa > Chordata > Lepidosauria > Squamata > Iguanidae > Iguana > Iguana delicatissima. Next base: position 2,352,362 of record CAOKZL010000460.1, on the reverse strand, counting down.
CTATGACAGGGTTTTATTGGTAAGATTTCTTCAGGAAGAGTTGCTACTGCCTTCCTCTGAGGCTGAGAGAGTGTGACTTGCCCAAGATCACCCAGTAGATTTCCATGGCTGAGTGTGGATTCAAACTCTGGACTCCCAAAGTCCTTGTCAAACACTCAAAACACCCACCCATCACTTTATTTATATTCTTTCCCCACGTGCTGGGATTCAAGATGGTTTTTACAAAAAGACAGAATACAATAAAAACACATATAGTTAAAAACATACAAAATCAGGATTAAAACAGTATTAGATAACAGAATTAAAAAATTAAAATGTTACTTTAAAAAAGATTAAAAACAGTACAGCACCACAACAGTCACTTTTTTTTTGTTAAAATCTGTTTCCAAAAGTTTGCTGGAAAACAAAGGTCTTAATCTGTCACCAAAAGGAAAACAAAGGAGGCCTCCCAACTTCACTAGGGATGGAATTCCAAAGTGTGAGAGCAACCACAAAGAAGGCCTTTTCCTGCATTTCTACGAACCATGCCTCTGAAGTTTTGTTTGAGTTTTGTTTTTATGAAGAAACTTTTGCTTGTTCTTTTTCATGTAAAGCACCATGTTCAGTGATGGCACTATATTAACAATGACGATAACGATAACGATAATAGAAGTGCCTCCCCTGCATATCTTAGGCTCTATTTGCATGGCATTTTTGATGTGAAAAGGCCCCATGAGCCACATGACGACTCACATTTGCGCGACGCTCCAGGGCCTGACATGGACCATGCACTCATTTTTTCATTTTTGTCTTGAAGCTGAAAATTCTGTGCAGTAGCGCATTGCTCCGGGGCCCTGCGTGCACTTACCTTGCGTGTGGAGCCTCAGGAGCTGGGCCACTTGCACTTCCCATCCAGTGCAGGCTGGGAAGGTCCCAGGCTGCACTGCAAAAGGAAGAGGTGGGGCTCTCGTGCAAGCAGGCAGCTCGTGCAGAGCCGAAGGACCCTGGACGCAAGAGCCTCTCTCCGGAGGCTGTTCGTGCAAGCACCACATTTCAGCACTGAAAATGGGTGAGTTGCGGAAAGGGTATTAGAGAGTTTGTGCAGGCTCCTATCGGAAGACTGTTGTTGTTGTGTGCCTTCAAGTCATTTTTGACTTATGGTGACCCTAAGGCAAACCTATCACGTTTTTTTTCTGGGTCTGAGAGTATGTGATATGCCCTTGGTCACCCAGTGGGTTTCCATGGCTGAGCAGGGAATCAAACCCTGGTCCTCCAGCACTGCAGTACAATGCTCAGACCACTGCACAATGCTGGCCCTATATGGAAAGATACAGTCCTTCAAATAGCCTGGGCTTGAGCAGTACAGGGCTTTATACGTCAAACCACTACATCACACAGTCTGTTAGCACTATCTGGTTATTTCATTTCTATTTCACTTTTCTTCCACGTGGGGCCCATAGCGTAGAAGTGAAGGCCTGGGAGAAGTGAAAGATATCCTTTATCGCCTCTGCCAAAAGATGTACAACAGTACAAGGCTCCAGTACCAGATTCACGGTAACCCTGAACAGGTCTATTGTCTTAAAAAGTGGGGTACACTGGTTGAGGTCTAATAAAAATTTTATTGGGGTGAAGAATTGAGGTGGGGAATGTATATTTGGTGAGAGTATGGTGTAGTGGCTTGAGTGTTGGGTCATTTCCGTACTATACTGTTATAGTGCTATTATCCCACTTTCAACATCCTGTGGAATTCTGGAGTTTGTAGTTCATTGAGGCCAAAGAGCTCTCTGGCTGAGAATTCTAAAGGCCCCTCCCCAAACTGTGCAATTCCATAGGTTGTTGAAAGTGGAATAACAGCACTATAACAATGCAGTACAGAAACGGCCTTGGACAACAACTCTGGGGATCATGTTTCAAATCCCTGCTCAGCCATGGAAACCCACTAGATGATCTTGGGCAAGTCACACTCTCTCAGCCTCAGAGGCAGGGAAAGGCAAACTCCCTCTGAACAAATCTAGCCAAGAAAACCCCTTAGGGTCACTGTAAGTTGGAAACAACTCAAAGGCACACAATAACAGTATATTTGATGTTATAAAGTGTTGAAACTCCATTAATAAACCCTCAGACATCTTTATGAAAACTGCAAGGTGAGCACATTTTGCCGTTTTATCAGCATGCAGTGTAAGAACTGAGAAGGAGCAAAAATAATGGAAGTGAAGTTTGCTGACACGAGCAAATGGCTGGATCATTAACTTTCAAAATATACCAGTGCAGGAAAAATTAGAAATAGCTGATGAGTGGAAAATCTAAAACAATTTAGCCACCTAGTTATGAGTGGCACATCAAGACTGCGATGGGATCTCAAGACGCAAAGCCAACTGCGCAAACCTATCAGCTGGGGGAAAATGTTTCATAACATGAAGTTTTCCGATGGGAATGACACGGCTGAGAGATGCCTAAGTCTTAAAAACTCTATTGCATTACCTCTGTAGAAATCCTTTGAAACAGGGAGACAAAGTCTGAGCCAGCTGCTTCATCTCAGTGGCATAATTCAAGAGGAACATCTCAACTTTCTCATGGTCGGAAACAAACCATCAATGCACTCTATTGGCAATGTCCTCCACTCATTTCTTCATACCCAGGTAATGAATTTGCAGGTCCTGATTGGGAAAGAACCACACTGATGCATATCATCAGCATGTTAATGGGTTTTTACTCTAGGTATAGGATTAATCTTAAATCAAGGGATGGCAAACATATTGAGCAATAAGCAAGACAGTACACGGCCTCGAGGCTGCTGTATTACAAAATCCTCCTTCATTCTGTGCAACCATCCTTCACTGCCTCCTTCTAGGTACTGATGGATCCACTGGAACTTTCCACCTGCAGCCAAGCACTATTGGAGATGTTCTGCTCGATAAAAATGGCTGGCAAGCTGAGCTCAACAGGCTCCATACCTCTGGAACCAAACCCTGAGAATAGTCTCTTGGCCAATATCATACTTCCACAATAGCAAAATGCAAAACACCCCATGAAACCTATCCTATTGTATCCTAAATCCTGTCCAATGAAATACAAATGTGTAGGAATTTGTAGGGGCTACAAAGCAGACAATAGTAAATATGGCAAATACAGGATTAACTCCAAAGATAAGTACTGCAAGCCATGGTAACCAGTGGAAAGGCAGTTGTGTGCATCTGCTGGCGGAAGGGGCAGATTTGCCCTTGGCAAGCCCTGAACAAACCATCCTTTAAACTGGTTAGCAGCAACGTATCAGAAGCCAGATGTGGAGTGAATGATACTTGTTGGCTTTCCTCTCTTTAATTTTTCTTCTACTCTCATAATACTAGATCTACTCACACAATGAAATCAACTGGCAATAGGTTCAGGAATGGTAAAGAAATACTTCTTCACTAGGGAGTTCACTACAACAAAGTTACAGAGATGGCCACAAGAGTAGATGGTTTTCCCCCCAAAAGGATTAGATGTGTCAAAAAAGAATAGCTCTATAAGAATCTGTTACTCAAAAAGATAGCTCAGTACTTGATTTATACAACAGCCATGGAAACCATGGGACTCAGATTATGAAGGTTATCTACATGCAGACCAATGAATTGCAAAATATCATTTTTGTTAAAATAATACACATTAGCAAGCCTGTAAGATAGCATAGGCTAAAACAAGTAACTAGCCCAGGGCTATCCAGTCATGGCCCAGTGGGGACTAAAACCTGCATCTTCCAGGCCTCAGTCCAATGCCCTGATCACAACATCACACTGAAGAGAATCTCTTCCTGCAGAAGCAGTACACGTCTCAAAATCAGGGGCTAGGCACAGAAAAGAAAAGAAAAGAATCCATCCTTTCCACACCCTCTCTATAAGCTTCTACTAGAAACCAACTTTTTGATTTTAACCAATAGCACAATACTGATGTTCTTCTCACAATCTCTTTACATTGAGCTGATATAGTAGCTTTGCAATCTTTGCATCTCTGATCTCTGGCGGGACGCGGGAGGAAAGAAAAGTGGGGGCAAACCTTGGAATTTTCAACCACAGCAGAAAACTACCTAGATCATTTTTCACTTTGCCAAGCTCTTAATTCAATGTATTTATTATCTCTGAAGATATTTTACACAAAGTCAGGTTACAGTTTCTCCAAGCCCAAAGCACCATCCTATGTTCCTGCAGGCTCTTGTGTGGAAGTCTTTCCAAAATCTTTTGTAGGTGTATCTTGGGATCAACTGTAAATTCTTGTGCATGAAGTGCTACATCATGGAGATAAAGCTCCTTTCTAATAGGAAAACAATAAGTGGGTCTCCTGAAGAATTCTGCAGAAAATAGAAGCAATAATACAACCACTCTGCTCTGCTTTGGTCAGACCTCACCAGAACACTGTCCCGTTCTAGGCAACACAGCCCAAGAGGCTATTGGCAAGGTGATATGCATTCAGAGAAAGGTGAGCAAGATGGAATAAGGTCTTGAAACCAATCCCAATGAGGAACAGCTTATGGAGATGGGTATGTTTAGCTTGAAGAAGGGAAAACTGAGATGTAACAAAGCTATTTTTAAATATGTTACAGAACGTCACAAAGAAGATGAAGCCAGTGTGTATTCCGCTGTTCCAGAGACTGAAAACATGAACCAGTGGATTCAAATTGCAAGAAAGAAGATTCCACTTAAACATAAGGAAGAACATCCTGAAAATAAGAGCCACTTGACAGTGGAATGAACTGCTTCACAGGGTGGTAGATTCTCCTTCATTGGAAGTTGATGGTCAGCTCTCAGGTGTGCATCAGCTGTACACGACAGGAGACTGGACTAGATGGCCCTTAAATACCTTCTAGCCCTATAGTTCTCTGATTCTAACGGGCTTTGCTTCTTCCTCTGTGACAACTGCATGAGATTTCCCTTCCACAACACTGTTTTTCCCTCTGTGGAGGAGAGAGATCCTTGTATCTACTCATTCTGATATTTTACAGGGTTCTAATTTGCCAATTGCTGTGAGCAAGTGTGAAACTGCTTCAGGGTGTGTGAATATTTTACAGCTCATCCCTGAGAAACATGCTGCAAGTCAAGAAAGGGCTTGTCCTCAGGGTAAAGAGATACCAGGGACAGATTTGGCATCCAGGGTTTATCACCTGATTCTGTTTTCAAAGAAGCTCCAGGAAGACTTCCAAAGCATCTAGGAAAGCATTTGATTTGACAAGTGGGAAAAATGGGACTGAGAGACTCACTGTATCACCATGAAGCCATCTTTGAGAAAATGTGGAGCCAACAGGGACAGAAAGGATGATAATGCAGTGCTTCCATTACTATTTTTGGACTGTTTCTCTGGAATCTACCTATCCTCTCCATTAATCTCAATCTGATCAGCCAACCTTTCTTCAAAATGTTCAGTTGATTTTGACTAACATACTATTACAAGGAAAATCAATAACAGGGATATAAAATAATGGTGAATTTTCTTATTCTTGAAGAGAAAGGATTGAAAAAAAATTACACATCACTATGTGATCTGTTTTACACAAAATGCAATGTTTTTGTTTGCTTTTTTTTTTTTTTTTGAAGAAAACATAATGTCCAAGAAAAAAATATGTACAGTCATCCCTCCACATTCACTAGGGTCACGGGCAAAAGCCTCTCATGAAAGTGAAAAAACCATGAATAACTCTAGGCCCTCCTAAACCACATTTAACACACAAAAAAATACAATCATCATATTCGACCCACTGTGGATTCCTCTGAGGCATCAGGGTTCCTTCATAAGGCAGAAGTGGGGGGCTGGTGCCACTTACAGCCACCTCCTTTGCAGTTTCTCAGTCTCATATGGCTTGCAGTCTGTATAAAAAATGGCATGGGGAGGCAGCAGAGCTGACAGCAAATAATTTGTGAATAATTAAATCTGCAAAAGTGAAACCCATGAATGTGGAGGGCTGATTGTGTTTTTGAACAAAGGAAACACAGCTTGTTTAACTCCATGACTGGCAGCATTATGTCTGCACCAGATTTTAGATCTGTGGAGAAATCACTATATAAAAATGATGCATTCTGATTATGTCCAGTACTCAAAAGGCAATGTATTTATTTGTCCTCTTGTCCTGAGTCAAGGTACAGTGGTTTAAATGCTGGACCCCACAAGACCACAGTTCGAATTCTTGCTTGGCCAGGAAAGCCCCCTAGGAGACGTTGCGAAGAATCTCTGTGATACGATCAGCACAAGTTGGCATCAACCTGAAGGTACATTACAATAAGAACAACAACAATAATAACATTTTCCTGTCATTTTCCTGTCTCAACCATTCTCTTTCTCTCTCTCTCTTTCTGAATCCTTGCTATAGGGGAAAATTAGTATTTGTGAAACCATTATTCATCAGCTTGTAAAGTCCTCATTTGGCAGAATGCCTTCTTTGATCTTTCTGAGAATACATTATTCCCACATCCACAAATCTGTGCAATAACCAGGATACTTTAGAACAGAGCTTGGAGAAGCTAATTTTGCACTCCTGGACTCTACAAATCATCATTGGGGAAAAAAAATTCTGCTTCAGAATATATGAATAGGCGCAGCTGCTTTATGCACTCCTCCTAGCGTAAGGAATGCGCAGGGGTGGGAGTGGGTGTGGACAGCATCGCATCGGTTAGCATATACTTGCACAAAGATGTGTCTACCAGGCATGGCATTGTGGGGTTAGCCTGTGCAGTTCTGTGCCAGTGCTTATTATGTCACTACATGTGTCCACCTAGTTTTGGTGATATATATATTTTGACCAAAAGCAGCTCTCCATATTTTGAGGCACAGAATGATCTTTTAGGATGTCTGTATTCTGAACTACTGGGAGGAACAAGGAAACAGCCATGCGGGAACTAAATGTAGTACCACATATTTCAGAAGTCATCTGAGCCCTCGGTTGCAATAAATAAAGCTCAAAAACAATTTCTCCATTTCTGGAGGCCTTTGGAATTATGGGTGCATGCTAGAACAGAGTACAGCTCCCCACACCCCCCAAAATCTCCTCCACTGAAACCAGAAATGTACCTCTGGCCACTTTCATGTCTGATACTGTTTCCATTTCCAGCCTTGGCAGGGCTACTGAGGCAAAACATTGTCCTCCTAGCTTGTTTGAAAGTGCCAACCATGAAAGGTACTTGCTCTGCCACTGAGCTATAGCTGCTCCTTGTGGACAATGAACAGCGGCGCTCTGAGCCACTTCTGACTGTTAGTTGAAGGGGGTTCAATGGACACTGAGAAGTATCTCACAAAATATCCTAATAACAAAGATTGTCAAGATTGTCAGTGGCAGAAGCATAACAAGTTTACACGTGATATATATTATATATATATTACCTTATTTCACCTAACAAGATGCTGTTTACATAATGCCATAAAAATATTTCCTCAATTACTCAACAAGTAAGACATTTACTTTGCTACTTATCTGTTTCTGTTGTGGCTTTTGTTTGGCTAACAAATATGAAGCCTAGAGGATTAATAAACCAGGGTGGAGAGTGCTGGCAGTGATCTATTGAACACTTTTATGACCTTGTCAAGAACTGGACTTCAAACACTAACCTTATTATTTTCTTTTTATTTTAATCATGCAAAGATAACATAACAGGAATGCTTACAAGCTGGAGTAACTTCCATACTCTCCATGTAGCCATTTAAGCTTGGACAAAGAAGCTGCATGCCACAGGTAATTGTTAAATGACCTAAACACATGGACAAAGGACGAATGCATGAAGCCTGACAATTACATTACCAGATACTGTGGGAATATCCACTCAATCAGTCACAACCCACCTAACTGGTTCATTGAAACATTGCTCAAGCCACATAGAAGCCATTTGGGGAAAATCACCTCCCACAGGGTAGGGAAATGTCTAAAGGACCCCCTTCAGAAGCAGGATACAATCCACAGAAATGTATGCCAGATGAAACATAGGACTTTTTTTTTCTGACTTACACACACACATATGTACACATGCACACACCATACGCAACTGGTACTTTTCGAGGGAACTGATGTTTGTTATGGCATTAACTAATATACAGTCAGCCCTCAATATCTACTAGGGTTCAGTTCCAGGACACACACACATACACACCCATGGATACTCATAGATAATTAAAATCCCATTAAGTTCATGATGCTCAAGTCCCATTACATACCATGGTGTAGTAAAATGTCATCTCTTATATAAAATAACAAAATTAAAGTTTGCCTTTTGGATTTTTTAAAAATATTTTCAAGCTGTGATTGGTTGAATCCATGGATACAGAATCCACAGATACGGAGGGCCAACTGTATCCTATAATACACATGCCAAGTGTGAAGTTTCTAAAATTATCTAGCTCATTCCTTGTTTGCTGCCCAGCAGTATGGATCTACAACAGCCAAAACCTATGTGCTTCCTGGAAGCAGCTGGCAACAAAAAGTAAAATAGTATTTTGGTAAATATATGAATTTCATTCCTACAACATATTCATTTATACATACATAGTAAATGTGCTCAGTTTACCTGAGCTCAGCCTTCTGCTGCTGGCACAATCTATCCAGCCTGTCCAGCAGAAACATTCAGAGGCTGGGCGTGCACATGCACATGTGAACTTATACCACATGCAACTGCTATTACATTGCCCCTTTGGCATGAGGAATTCTTTATGGTACAATCACATCAAAGAAATAGCAAAGGGTCATTCTGACTGACATTCTGTAAGAAATAAGCAACCACCCTACAGTAAACATGAATGCAGAACTATGAAAGCATGTGTTGCAAGGCGTGAGTAGATGCATACTCAGATAAATATTTCACGGTACTTAAAAAGTGTCCATTTTGGCAGATGGATTAGCTATACATTTAATACATCAAAATAAAAGTAATCCACAGAAGAGCAATGGAAGATAATAGAGCAGAATGCTTGAACAAGACAATCTCTGCAGTGGTTAGGGAACAGAATGAGGAACATCCATTCATAACTCAAAAGAAACAGGATCTTTCCTGTTTGTCCATGGATGTACATGCAACTATTTAAAAAAAGCAGAGGCAATGGTAAGGTTTGATTTTAGGATTTCAGTGAGAAAAAAATGAAGCATAACTCTCCACTGAAGACCATTCATCATCTTTATGAAATTCAGAAGGGGTAGCTCAAGGTTACACAGTGACATATGAAGCTCCCTTACTGGATGTGTTCAGGGTGTGGCATAGTGATACTACTGCTATTCCACAATAAGGTATAGCAGTTTTATAAGGAGTGGAGGAAGGCTGTTGGAACATTAAGGCTGTGGCAGAGAAAATCATGATTACTGCAACAGATACTGGCTGGGATCCTACACCAGTGATGAGTAATGTAAACCTCTGTATGTGGAGTTATGCATTAATGCTGCTATGCAACCTCCACACTGGACAGCAACAGTGCACTGCTGAACTAAGAAGCCAAATGTGAAACCAAATGCACAACTAAATATGCATATGCCTCCATGTGCAGTGCACATGCAGATCCATGCACAATGTGCATCACAAGCAAAAGCACTGCATGCACAACTCTGCTTGCACAAACTTGAGCTGAATCCAGCTGTTCTGCATTAGGGAAAAATGTTCAACTCCTTCTGGAAATAAATTTCTGCATGCGTAAGACACCACCAAGAATCCAGAGAAGATATTTTCCCTGCCAGGTTCAGAGAGCATATTTGTGGCTGATTGTTTTAAATGTTTAGATCTCCCAAAGGCCTACCATTTATGGCTGCACAGCAGAAAGAAAAGACTAAGTTTTGCAACACGCAAATAGTATGTGTTAGAGGAAAGATATCATAATAGGCCATTTCCGCACCAGCCTGTTATAGTGCTACTATTCCACTGTCAACATCCTATGGAATCCTGGAGTTTGCAGTTTAGGGAGGGACCTTTGAGGCTCCTCCTGAAATTGCAAACCCCAGGATTCCATAGGATGTTGACAGTGGAATGATAGTACTATAACAGGCTGGTGTGGAAATGATCATAATGTAAGGAATGGCTTAAGTTCATAATCTAGAAGAATAATAAGTAAAACATCCCCATGGGGCATAGTGCCAACAGAATTGTCACCACAACCACCATTGTTTCCTGTCTCTCTCCCCATTGTTTCCTCTCTCTTCCACAACACAAAACAGTGGTACAGCTGAAAGCAAAAGGAAGTCCTAGCTACACAAAGTTTCTCTGTTTCAACAGTGTCAAACATACTTCCCCCAATCAGTATTTTGTTTCAGCATAGGTTTTCTTGGAAAGATGTATTCAGAGGAGGTTTGTCATTGCTTTCCTCTGAGGCTGAGAGAGTGTGACTTGCCCAAAGTCACCTAGTGAGTTTTTGGTTTGACTGGGGATTTGAACCCTGGTCTCCCAAAGTGCAAGTCCAACACTTAAGCCACTATATCACACTGACTCTCTCTTTCTTGTATGAATACATATTTGTTTACCTTACTCTTCATTTTAGTTCCACAATTGCTCCCAGCATTATCACCATCCAGCCAAATCTGACTAGCTGCACAACATTATGATGATCCTACTGGAACCTGCATCAGAAAAGAGTGTCAAGAGACCCTATGTAAATTCCTGGAGTCCTCTGGCCCTGCTTCTCCTCTTCCTGTTGCTCTTGTAATTTCAAACTTAACTGATTATCAGCGTAACTGGACCCTGTGTGCCTTTCCTGTTGTAAAAAGACCTATGTTGCATGATTGGAAAGGCAAGCACTCAGAATCCATCAATCAATAGTCAAGAGGATCTTCTTGCTTTACTGTATTTTATGGAAGCCAAACAGCTAGCTGGACATATGTTCAACTTCCAGTAATGTATATGCCTAGCTGATGTTATCTCTTACACCATTTTTTCCTTCTTCCTTTTCTTTTTTCTCTCCCCACTCCCTTTTCTTTGCCCTTTTGATATTTACAATCAAAAATGCAATACTGGGTTGACTGAATTAACAATGCATTAAACAATTAAAATATGAAACAGGCTGCACATTCCTCTCCAAGTGAGCAGTCAACAAGAAGAAACAGAAGGTTTCTGAGAGATTAAAATTGCCCTCTCTCTCTTGGAGGAAATGCAGACTGAGCCCAGGGCGAGAGGCAACTGAAAGGGAAGTGGCAAAATGAATGATCAGGATGAGGAGGAAGAACCATGGTCGTGATGACCATCCCAAAACTCGAAATTTCCACTACAGCTTTCCTTATGCCAGGGATGGGCATCTGCTGAGAGGAGGGGGTCTACACTGCCCCTATTTCAGGACCCTGAAGGGCTGTATGCCCCTCCAACCAATCAACCTCAAGCCCTTCTTCCCATAGTCAAAAGCACCCACAAGCCTCTGAAGAACACTTCTGGCCATTTTGCAACATTTTGGAGTATTTTACAGCCCTTGTCACTTCTTTTTCTGGGCTCATATAACCCTTCCTTCTGTTTCTGCAAGACTTTCTTCAAACCAGGAAGGACTGGACTTCCTGCTCTGGTCACTTCTTGTTTTGAAGAAAGGCTTAGGGAAACTAGAGGAGGTCTCTACAGTCCTGAGAAGGTGATGGCTCCATGTCCCAAGATGACCAACAGTGTGCCCCCAGGGCTTGGGGCACTTCCTATTGTTTTGGGGCAAAATCTGCTCCTCAAAATTTTGGAAAGGCTGGGAGTACCTGGGCACTGCATGCAGCTCTTGAGCCATATTTTTTCCTGCCTCTGCCTTACCCTGTTGATCTGATAACCCCCTGCCATCTAGGCCTTTCTTGCAAAGCACTTCGAAGAGAGTTCTACAAAGTTTGACGGGTCTCATTGATTGTCAAAAGCACTTACATCTGTCACTGCTACAAGAACTTTTCTAAGATATTTTAAAATTCCCGTTTGCCAAACGTTCTTTGCGAAAGGTCGGCTAAGGTAAAATTAAACCATGGCCAATCCTGTTGGGCAAGATAACTGTTACTCAGTTGGCTTGATCAGAGGTCAGTTTTGCTACAAGAACTCTGCTCATTTGCATCACTGGAAGAGGCCAGACAAAGTTGTCCATTGTCTCTGTGTGAGGTATTCATGGCACCACCCTCGTACTACAGCTTCATGAACTGTACAACACCTACTATGGCTATCAGATATGCATCCCATTATAGGATTTCAAGCCGCAACTAAATACTACCATTGTTGCTAACGGGAGTGAGTGTGTGTCTGTGTGTGTGTGCGTACACACGCACACACACAACTTTCAGGGGTCATATAAAATGTGTCCTTAGAAGTCCTTCTGCAGAATAATAGGTGGAGGGGGGAGCTTTTCTCCGTAATTAAGAACCAAAAGAAAACTTCAAAGTCTATTTGCAATTCATCTAGAAAAAGGAAAGAACGTTGAGGAGGGGAGTAACAGAGTGACCCTCACTTTTTCTTATGCTTTTCTCTTCCTTTCTAGCAGTCAACATACAACTTGGCTGTGTGTACCCGCTGCATAAAATTACGTAGCTATGCATGTATTTTGCATAAAAATGCCGTGCACATTTTGAGCATTTTTTCTGATTTTTGTATCTCACTGGGAGGCTGATGAGTTTGACACCAAAGTCCCATTTTCAAATTACTAGAAATGCTTGCTGTGCCAGTGGCCATACTATCTCAGACAGTCTGGGAACATCTAAGATTTCAGGAGGCATTGACACACATTTCCAAGATATCTTCCCATATCTTCACTCTGTCCTGATTTGTCAGGGACAGTCCTGATTAACTGGTCAGTATTTTGGGCTAAATAATTAGGAATGGAGGCCTTGGTGGGAAGGGGAAGCCCTTCCAACACAACACCCTTGAACTTTCTCAATTTGGCAGGGACAGTCGAAAATAAAATCTCTGTCATCCCACTTTTCCAGCTACTTTTAAAATGTCCTATTTTCTCTGTACTCTTCCTACTTTCCCAGCTTGTCCTCTTGACAACATTGCCTAAGGGTTGCCATAAATTAGAAATGACTTGAAAGCACACAAAAACAACCTTATCTTACTTCAGCTTCTGCAGACTGAGTTCAAAGTGTAAAAGTAGCTTGTATTCAATTAACTCAACACAGGGGAAAGGCAAAAAGGAAACTTGCCCTTCCCTGTAAGCTCAAGGAAAAGCAAAACTGGGAAATACATGGCCATTAATAAGGAACAACCGACAAGATAGGAGAGGCTGCAGCAGTTTCATCTTGCCTGGACCTACTCCTCTTCCCCTTATTGAATTAACTGAGTACAAACTACATCTGTACTTCAACTTGCAGCAGTTGAAACAAACTGAGGAGAAAGGAGGCAAACTGGAAAGAGGAGAAGGTAACTGAGATATTTTAAAGGTTGCTGAAAAAGTGGGATGACAGAGTATTAATCAGTACTGTCCTGGCCAAATCAGGACATTTAGAGGGAATGAGGGAATAATACAGATAAAAGTTCAGGTTGCTAAAAACATATAGAAGTTAAAATATAACTAAACTATCAATAGAATTATAAGCAATTTTAAAAATATATTAAAAAGCAACAAATATGGGCAAAAGGTCACATTATTAAAAGCTCTTTCTCCATAAACAGTCAGTTCCAAAAAGGCTATTGAAACAAAAAAGTTTTTACATGCTACTAGAAGGACAACATGGAAGTGGCCAATCTGACATCTCTAGGAAGGGAGTTCCAGAGCCTGGAAGCAGTCACCAAGAAGGCTCTCTCCTATGTTCCCACTATGTTACGGCACCGTGCACCCCCTCCACAACTGGCATGGTTTAATTGGCAAATATTATTTAATTGGCATTATTAATTGGCATTGATATAAATGATACCTGAGGTGACTGGAAAGTCAAGCTGTAAGAGGCAAATCATTGACTGCAAATGTATGAAAGCAAGGCAAGTCAGCCACACCCACTTCTTAGGCAAAAACCAAAGTCATTGTCAGGCTAATAGTGCAGCCACTCTCAAGACAAACAGACTTAAAGATAATGAGCTGGACATCTCAGAACTGAAAGGGGAAATCCCCACCAAAATCTGATTGTTTAAACCCCAATCCCGCACACCTGGACCTTTCCCTATTGTCTTCCTCACCTCTCCACAATATTGGGCTATTATGACAGCCACTATCCTTTTGTCACCAAAATACTAAGACCATTAACTCTGTCTGGACTTCATTGTTTGCATTGCAACTCTCATTGTCTGCTTAGCTGGGAGGGCAATTCACACTCATACCCACAAGATATTTTTTGGATAGAAGAACTCCTGATTTTGAGCAGTTCAGTGAAGTCTCTCGCCTTTCTGAATACCACGTTATCTGATTCCCAAATGAGAACTGCCTTTAGGTGCCTAACTAAGCCATGTTGCTGCTTTCTCTTGCTGCTCTTGCTGCTCTCTGGACCAGTAAACATTGCTTCATCCCTGAAAGTCCTCTGTGCACACTTTCCTCTCTTTCCCTTCAGTTAGCTGTTGTGTGTATATGTGAGTGTTTGGATCTTTTGCATCTCTGTGTGAATTTCTTTCAATAAAACACATTTTAATTTCATATTTGGAATCTCTGGTTGGTTCTTTCCTGCAAGGACCCCATAAACATAGGTGGTAGATCTCGTTAAGTTACCTCCCTCTCGCAGGCCTCCTGATTTTTGAGCTAATCAATTCCCCATTGTCACGTGGAGGTACTGGCATTGTGGGTAGACAGCGTAGTAACCCACGTTTTGGGGTAAAAACCAGATGTACTTGTGAGAGTAATCAGACCAAGAGTATTCCTCCAAAATCACATTACCAAGCCTTGTATTTGGCTCACTGATTTTTAAAAACTGCATAAATCTTTGCTTTCCATTTTTAAGAAATTTTTCCCCAACATACTAGCTTTTTATGTACAGCAGTGCTACTCTAAAGAGTGATGCCAGTCTACAAGCCATTGATTGCTGATCTGCAAGTTTTCAGGAAAACAAGAACAATGGTAACCAATGGTTCCAAAGATGGTGCCGGTCTCTGGCACACTGAGGAAAAAGCCCTGCCTGTCTCCCCAAATCAGGTAAGAAGCACTTAGGTATAGGATCCCCCACCTTATTCCCAGCAAGGAGACATTCAACCATGCAATTCTCCACCTATACTCTGTAAGTGGGAGGGACCATAGTTCAGTCGTAGGTTCCAAGTTCAGTCCTCCACATTCCCTTCTCCATGTGTGGAGGAAAGAGTAGAGACCACTTCTAATAGTAGTCTGCACGACAGGGTCAGCCCTACAATAAGGTGGCCCTTCCAGACACCACATGTTGTGTGTTATGAAAGGGAGTATATAATTTTCTACTTCACCTGACAAAATAACTTGTCTGGATACTATGCACCTTGACTTGTATGATGGTGGCAGAAGGGAGGGAGAGAAGTCATTTGCTACTCCAGGGAGCAATATCTGGGGTCAGCCCTGTCACTGAGCAGCAGCAATCAGCAGCTAAATAAGAGTAAAAGTTGTGGGTGTCAATGTACCCATCATTCCAATGTTTTAGATGGAAGTAAGACGATGCTATGTTCAAGTCACTAATCCATTATGAGTGACCACAAAGTTTATTCATCTAATCAGCTTTGTTGCTATATACATAAGAATTAGCTCCTTTTATACATATATATACCGAGAGAGGAACAGAGAGAAGAGAGACAGAGAGAAGGAATTGTGTGTAACTAAAAAGCATCTATGATCCTATACATGTTCAAAATAGCCTAACAAAAGATTTAATCTCTGTGTTCCTTCACAGTTACATAGAGAAATCTCTGAAGAGTTTCTCATGCAAGTGCAAAATGCAACCAGCTTCCATCCAGAACACCCTATGAAATCTATCTTTCATAGCCAAGCCCAGCCATATCTGTTCAGACCCTCAAGACAGAGTCAAAACTCTTGATTTACAGACGGCTTTTCTCAAACTGCAATATCTAACTAAGGAGGTAAAGAAACAAAATAAGGCATGATTAATACCAGGCATCATATACTACAGGACAGACCAGAAACATAAAATGACAGAACACCCCAAAGTGCCATCTATAGTCCCCAGCTGAGACCATTCAAATACATAATTAATGAGCTACAAACAATTCTGGAGAATAAAACAGCCCTTTCACAAGCTCTGGGAGGCAGGCATTTATTGGCCTACAGACAGCCTCCAAATTTTAAATGGCTACTCACTTGCAATATGATAAATAATATGCATGGTAATACAAGGACAAGACCCTGCCACAAATCCAGATGCCAACCAGGCCCCTGTATCTACTCTGGGAGCAATATTACAGGAGCTATTAACATCACCCATAACATTGGAGGTGCATTTACCTGCCCTTCTTCCATTGTGATCATGCCATTCTATGCCAGCAATGCCCCTCTAGAGTTTACATTAGACAAAGAGGACAGTCTTTGTGCACGAGGATAAATAGACATTAGAAACTGCAGTGCCTCAAAACCAGATGCAGAACATTTCAACCTTCCTGGACATACAGTAAAGGATTTAGAGGTCACAGTCCTTGAACAAGGAAATTACAAAAGAAGAAAAACAGCTGAATTGAATTATGTTCACAAATTCCAACCCATTAGCAGGGGTATGAACAAAGACAATCACTTCATGGCACACTACATGTACTAATAAAAGAGACTTCACTATTGCACATATAACAAAAGGAATCTTGTCAGAAAGAATTATGAACTGAGGGAAAGTGGTATTCAGTAGGCAGGTTTATTGCTTTCACGCAAGAGCCAAAAGACCTATATCACCTTGGCCAGTCCTTTGAAAATTTAGGGCAACAGATATAATGTATACCTTTCTGCATCCTATTATATTCTTTCTCCTACAACTGTATAAATATGCTTTATAATCTGAAGTTTTAATATCACTTTGTAGTGCATCTGAAGATGTGAGTTTATATGCCTGAAAGCTCATGTTTAAATAAAAACCAGTTAGTCCCAAAAATGTTGCCACATTTCGCGTTTTCCTTCCCTTCTGCCCCCCCCTTCAGAACAGTATTTCTAAAATACTGGACTTGTTCATGGCTCCTCTTTCTGACAGTGTAAGAATACATTGTGAACTTAAGAGAAAAAATTAGGAAGGGGTGCGATATGGTCAAAGATTGTTTTCCAAACTGATGCAGTCAATGTTGCTTTAAAGCTGAACTGAAATGTAATTACTTCTTTCTTGAAAATTACTTCATTGTGTACAAGAGCTCTCCATTAGAGCTCATTTGGACTCACTCCATTTGCCATTACTCTAGCACATAAGACAAAAAGGCATCTCAACAGTGATAAAACCTGAACACATCCTTAGTGTAGTTACCTCTCTCTGATACTGTTAATAGCTTGTAACAGCAGGGACCAGAAGGTGGGGTGATGATGTGCAGTGGGGACACATGGTTCTGAGACAACTCTCTGATGTTCAGGTAAGCTCATTAGAACTTATCTCGTGAAATTGGCTCCTGGTGTAACTTTTTTAAAAAGTGGAGCCTGCACACTGCGCAGATCAGACATTCTCCAAGGAATGATGAGAAGCCTCCCACCAGTTCTTGGACAGCCAAAAAGCATTATATGGCCTTTTCCAGATCTCTTCCCTCTCTTTTTTCCAGACATCACCCACCTTTTGGCTTGTGCCTCTGCTGGAAGCAGAATTTGGAAAAAAAAATCCCTTTTTGAATTAGCCAGCAAGCTGGCTGGAAGATGCTTAAAGTCATAGCCCAAAAGCCAATTTCTCCAAATTCTGGAATGTACAAATTTTCCTCATTCTCCCTCCTTCCCTTCTACTGCAGGAGTGGTAGTCACGCAGTCCCCAGGCCACATGTGCATATTGAGCAGGGGTCCCATACAGGCCTCCAAGGTACCTCTAAACCCTGCCAACTCTACTGTTTTTTTAAAAAAACAATGGCCAAAAAATGCTTTTTACAGCCCACAAAAGTTCCAGGGTGTATAGTTTTGCACTTAAATGCTGTCTTTTCAAAACAGCTGGAAATGCCATCAATTCCAATCAAGCCATGGCAGCATGGTACAGTCTGTACAGCGACTGGAGACACCATAAATGCCCCTCCAATTCCATGGGGCACACTGGGTGCCCACCTCCAGGTGCCTGCCTCAGTTCTACTGTTTCCCTCTTGTTGCATTTTGGACTGCAGATTCCTTGAGAGAGAAGTATATAGCATCTCCTCTTTCTCCTCCATAACCCCCGTTACCTTATAAAGCAGATTTGGACAATGGTTTTGTTTCAAGGGGGTACATATAGGGGTCAGAAGCACATCCTGGTAGTGTATATGATCTGAGTTCACTCACCCACACAAAACACACATGCAATCTCCCCTACAATTCTCTCTTACAATTATCTGCCTCCCTACACAGTCTGCTTCCATCATCTGTCCCCCATGCACACATTCATCCACACACATTTCTGTCCCTACCTCTGCAAACAGGTATGCCCATCTGATTGGCATGGAAAGCAGCAAAGACATACATGACTGGCTTCCTTCTCAGGTGCTTCTAGGTTAAGCACTTGAGGAGTAGGGAGGAGCACTGAAGGCTACAATGACCACATCTGGTTTGTAGATGGACCTATGTGCTGCCTTGTCACATATACCTTCCATTCTCTGGAGAGCACACACCATGCACAGAAACAGTAATGAAAGATGAAAGATTTATGTGAGTCTGACCCTCTGCAGAGAGAGCTTGCCTATGAAAATTAGGTATCAGCAATAGGCGCAACCCTGACAATGCCTGTATAGCTAAACTCTGATTAAATGTTTGTACAGTACTATAGAGAACACCTTATGACCACTGTCACTGAAACCTACAGTCTAACAACTAGGTTTTTAGTTTATTTTAGAAGTTCTTCAAAACTGCCTGGATTGAATCACATTTCAGGCCAAGCCAACCTACTCCTTTTCAGATTGTTGCGCATAGTTTTGTAGCTAAAAGGAAAAAAGAGAACAAAGAGATTTCTGTACATCCTCCTCTCTATATACAAAAGGCAAGCTGGAATTATTATGAGCAAGAAGATTCTTACAATTCTTATAAATATGAGTTCAGTTTAGGCTGCGTTCCTCCTCTAGCAATTTGCAAGAAAATGGAACATGTGTCTGTATTCTACTGTCACATTCTAATTAGGATATGGCAGCCCCATTATGTTTGGATGAATGGAATGCTATCACATCATTTCTGCTTAAAAGAAAAAATGTACAATTAGGAGAACATCTGCATTGGACACACAGATGTATTATGACAAAGAATTCTAAGAAGAATACAAAATTTTGCAAACTGCTTCACCAAAAAAATAATTCTTCCAAAGGAGGTAAAGGGGAAAAAATACTTTATTTCTATTAGAAACATTAAAACCAAAGGTAAAAGTGGGCTACTGTGTGGATTTGATGACCAATATTCTGCTTGGTAACCCTCTGGGGCCCATATGGACTGCCAAAAATTACACTGCCAAAAATGGGCATTTCTGGTTTCAGAAATTCATTATTTTTAGCTACTTAATAGTTAAAGAGATCCTGCAACCTGTTGAAAGGGCAAATTGCCTCTCAAAGAAGCTTTCAGAAGGCGCAATTGATCCTTTTTTTCCCTGGAAAAGGGGCAAGATGGTCAAGATGCTTCAGCTGGTGTAGAACGGATCTTACATGACAGAAAGTACAATAGTATTCATCTGATTCTGTTGCAAATTTACATTCAAGTTTCTAAGTTTAATCCCCAAAACAGCCATCGTCAACCTATCATTTTCCAGACATGCTACATTACAACTCCAATCATCCCCAACGAGCACAGTGACTGGGAGCGAGGAGAACCATACTTGGGATACTTGCCTTGCGCAGCCTCGGACCCTCATACATCCAGATCAGTTTCTGTTGCCTGTTAAGATACAGTCAGTCTGTGCAATCTTTACAATAAATCTGGATATTCACAGCTCAAAGTAGCACTTTTCTCTGGGACCAGCACAGCGAAAATTACCTGTGCTATAATGAGCAGTTTTAAGTACCTGAATCTATTTCCCCTGCAGACCTTCTTTATCTGACACAGTGATCTGTAATCAATCTAAACAGGAGATGCACCATGTCACTCAGGTGTCAGACTATTCTAAAGGCACACTTCCAACTGTTTTACATCTGCTATGCTTCCTCAGTAAGGAACTCTGGGAACTGTAATTCTGTCAAAGAAAGTGAAAGATTCTTTCTCTTGCAAAACTAAAATTCTCAAAGATTCCTTCTTGAGGTGCATCATGACTCTTAATACGGGAGTTCATGAATATGTAGTGTGAGCACTTCCTCCCTGCTTGTTGTTTCAGGACTTTTTAGTCAAGCAATGCAAAGTGATGGATTGCTACAAGACTGCTACAGGATAATGCAATCCATATACAACTGGCATTGTTTTTACAATTTCCTCTGCTTCCAGCTGAGTTCAAGAGTGCTCCAATGAAAAGCGTGGGAAGAATGCCACCATCAAGGTAAGTCTGGAAGGCTACATAGCTGAAAGAGGGACAAAGCTGTGGATGGAATGAACTAGAAGATGTAACTGAACTTGCAGAAAGCTTTTGAAAAGCAGATTCTAGTAAATAAACATTAGTAAGAACTTCCTGTTCAAATAGTGGATGAGATTACCTTGGAAGATAAGGAGATCTCTCTTGTTGTAGGCTTTTAAATCGATCTTGGATGCCACCTCACAGAGGTGTTTCAAATGTGGATGCCTGCACTAGTGGGGTTTGGGCTAGATGGCCTTGGCCTATGATTCCAAGCTTTTTAATCAAAGAAGATTAACTTCATTTTCATCTAAGGTTCTTCATCACTGAGCAAACTTAGCAGCCATTATAAGGCTTAGCGAATGGATTCCTTTTCCTATCCCTCTGGCTTATGCTCAAGGCACACAGAAATTCACCCTCTAGTATGAAAAGAGGGAAATGAATGTTTGGAAGATCTATTTGCATGGCAAGGCTTAGCCATTACCCATTGCCTCTTTGCATGGTGAATAATAAATTCATTTCCTTTTCCTCTACTGAAACGGCTTTATTAGTAAACTGACTGTAACCATTTCCTGATGTTCTCCCCCCATCTTTAATTAAGCATATTTAATAGACTGTTTCACATCTTAGTGGACCTGGCTGTATACTTAGAGCCTTTGAAATGGATAGCTGCCACCCTGTACCATTTACTATCTCTACTGGCCATTCTGGTAGTGGGAGATACAAGAGAAAGGAAACAGTATAGATTTCTATATTAATATTCATGAATAATAAAGTCAAGATGCATCTGCTGGCATCACAATCATTACCAGCCAACTCAGGTATTTAAGTTCCTCAGGGGAAGAAAGTCAAAGAGCTGTAATGCACATGCGCAACTGCTGGTGGCATTGTAAAAAAAGTATTCCCAGTATCTTCTCCCAAAGCAAAACATGAATCAGGTCTAGTCCTGTGCAAGCAAAAAGGTGGGCTATAAATTAAATAAATGAACAGACAACCTGCTTCAGCGGCAAATGGCAGTAACACCCTTACTTGAAGTCAAAGTGCAGGCCACACTATGTTGGCAGCAGAGGCAGAGACACCTTCAAACATGTTTGGTGTTCTCCCATTCACATTTAAAATCATCTACCTCACTTTTGCTAATGTTAGTGTTGCCCCATAAAAGGGGAGAGGAGGTTAAACAATGACAGGCACAAAATTAAGGGATAATCCTGGCAAATAAGAGGACATAAGGGAACTGTGTAGAACCTTTGAGAGTAACTGAGAAAACAGCATTTCTAGCATAAGCTTTCATAAACGCCTGTCCACGAAAGCTTATGATAGGAATTTCTATTTCTGTTAGTCTTAAAAGTGCTATACAATTCCCTTATTAATTTTTATGCTGAAACAGAAAACAGAGTTATGTCTTTGACTGCTACTACCTCATAAATAAAGACAGCTGAAGTATATTGGTACACTGGGGAGGGCATGGGAGGGCACACAAATGCAAATAAATATTGAAGCAGAGGAATAATATCTGACTACATTTGACTATTTCTCAGGCACACCCATATCTGCACCTAATTTACCAATTCTGCACTTAAGAGCCATATTGATAGACACCATTATATGTGTATAGCATAATCGTCTGCTATTAGTTGATTTTATTGGCTTTTACTCTCTTGTAAGACTCCCTGAGCACTGGGATGCACTGGAAAAATGCACTTGAAGGGGAAGATAGACACTTCTAATAATTAAATCAATATCATTACTAATAATAAAGCGGATGCTAATGATACACTAACAGCCAAGCTCCCCATCCCACAATCACAAATCGTTTGATAATATGGCCATAGTTATTTTGAAGTGCCTTTAAAAAAAATCCCATTTCTCAATTCATCTTGATTATATATGAACAGAGGAACCTAAGAACCTAGGATTTCCTAAGTCAGAATATCTGTTCATATAGCTTCTCCATCCTTCCCTGACTTGGTACTCCTCAGATATGTGCGACTACAACTCCTAACATCCCCTACCATTAGCAATGCTGCCTTTGTCTGATGGGACTTGTAGGCTGGCTCACTCTGACTGGCTACATCCTGCAAGGTCTCAGACAAAGAACTGTCTGTCCATTCATTGTTTTCTGTTGAGGCAGTAGGACCCCTTCCTTTCTCTGACAGTTTTTATACCTAGCCAGACGACACAGAGTCTCTATTTCATACTCTGCCAAAAGTAACTAATAGTCTTGTCCCAGTTCCTTTCATCACTTAACTTGTTCACTTCTGTCTTCCTTCACTTTTTTTTCCTTTAGGGTGGGTGTAGATTCCTCTCCCTGCCATGCCAGAATGAACCTTCACAGTAAGTCCAATCTCTCATTCTCGGGATGGCATGGAGGAGTAATCCACAACGACTGGGATCTACCCAAGCCACGTGCTGGGCGGTGGCTGTCCAGTTGATGGTGGATCACAATTCCCATCAGTCCTAGCAACATAATCAATAATTATGGCACTGCAACCCAACAACCTCTGCAGTTGGTTTCTCATCCCTATGCTAAACAGAAGCTACCATACTCTGGCATCCCTTAAGAGGCTGTTTTCCATTCATACATTTAAGCAATTATCATACTTCATGGCTCAAGTTCACCTCTTTCTCAGTAGTGTGAAATGAGGATTTCTCATCTTTCTAGTGGATAGAATTTGGGTTAAAATATCTATGAAACACATACAATCTACACATTGAACTAGCAAGTTGATTGTTTAAAGAAAATCACTTGATAATTTGTTTAGAAAGAAATGTTAGAAGTATCAAACTGTAAAATAAATAAATAAATCTATCTATTTATCTATCTATTGACACTTTGCCGGCCACCATTCCTCACTTTTGGCTATACTAGCTAGTGTTGGTGGGAGCCACAGTCTAATAGCACCTGGTTAAATACACAGAGTTTCGGAAATTAATTTTTAGAAAAATTAGTACAGGGACATCACGAAACCGTTCATAACTGAGCAGTGCATCAAAGCATCATCCCACCACTATTCAGTTTCAGAATGCTATTATCATAATCTTCTTCTTAAAAGAAACTTTCCTAGCTCTAAGACCCAAATGTCACCCATCCCTGGGATATAGCAATCTTGCTCCATTCGACTGAAATCTTTTTGCTGGTGGCTTCCATATTAGTGGTATGATGAATCCACTCCACATTTTGGTCCAAACTTAAAGGAGCCCATTCCTATCCCTGAAATAGGTCTATCATCTTGAATGTCTGCTGCAAGTTTAGATTAAGACCTGGAACAGATCCACAGTCCCACGGACAAAGGGGTCACCACCCATTATTACTTTTTGCCATTCGAATGAAATCCAAAAATATGTCCCTGAAATAATACAAGTGAAATATTTTCCAGAAAAAGAAGATAAGGTACTGGGTGAACCCTCCCATGCTTAATTTCAGCATGCCAGGCTATAGGAAAATTTGCAGAACCTGGGCCAATTAAAGGAACAAAACAAATAATTCCTAAGGCATTCCTAGAAGAATAAGATGTTAGTGGGTATGAAGGATTATGTGCACTTAAAGGGCATGATTTTCAGCTTCAAAACTGTGTACTGATATACTCCTTGCTGCCTGGATTAACTATTTATATTTGCACCAACCTTTTCATTCACATGGTGCAGTTTTGAAAAGACAAATGGAGGGAGAGGGGTATGTAGAAGAGAGAGAAACATGCCAGTCCTTTTGAAAGAAAGCCAAGTTTAGGACAACATATGATGAAAGTTCAAACAAAAGCTAATTTGGTTTAATGAACGAACCATGGAGGTATTGTGAAAGGATTGCGCAACTGAATGCTTAGCTAATTATTGTGAGATCAAATAACCGTTGCCATCGTTACCGCACTGTGTTTTCCATAACCACTTTTATCTCTTCCATAAATCGAGGTGACGCAACCAGTATAAAAAGTTTACTGTAACATGACTATTATGTTGTGGAAGGCATATGGCTATGGATGACCTGTGACTGTGATTATGTTCCCTTATTTGTTGGAGGATAACAAAGAGACCCGGATATGTTTTACTTGACAATGACAGAGCTGCTTCTTGGTTTCTTAGTACAGCTGTTTTTAGCCTGACTATTTCTGCTCCAGGGATAGCTAAATGTAATCTCGAGATGTTTACAACCCTCAGGCCCTCTCCCCAAATTCCACACCTTAAATGTGCACCTCAACCTTATCCTCAAACATCAGCAAAAGATGTTCTAATCTCTCCCTTCCTCAGTGGAAATAGCAAAAGAGGCCTGACTTGACAGAACTTGGAAAACATACTCCTTGGATTATAACTCCAGCATCCCCAAATCTGGCTGGGGACTTCTGGGAGTTTTAATCTGAAAATTAACTTTCCCAAGCTCTGCAAATCTTAGGAATGAATGAATCCGCTTCTTTCATTATCTAAAATGTTTGCATTTTTTTCAAGCATGAGTTCCTCCTATCCTGTTTCCACATCAGTAACAGAGTGGAAGCATGTGTGTGTAGTTGACTCCTCCTGTCTTAGTCCCAGAATTCAGGGTCTGACCTCTCTACTCAGGTCTTCAGGGGGAGGAGAAGAAATCCCAGGGCAAGAGTGCTCCATTGAAAAGTATCTGTGTATATATTTTTATCATTTGTTAGACGCTGTACTTTGTACAGGCTTCCTGGACTTATCTGACAGGTTAGGAACGGCACCACTGTCAGAAAATGGAATTGGCTGAAAAGCAGAACCCATGTACTGTACTATAGGGAGCATGAAGGACTTACAGAGGCTTACTTGGGACTCACTGCACATGTGCTGCCTGCAAAGTCTATCAGTTGGTTTGGCACCTTTTTTCTCCCCTCTCAGCTTGTTTTGCAAGCAGCACAAGCACACAAGCGGTCCCAAAAGAGCCTCCGCAGGTAAGAAGAACTGATGAAAGAGTGCAACCCCTATCAAATTAGTGGAACTTGTGCTTAATTTGGAAGCATCAAAAGAATGAGTTGTCATAAAACAGAGCATGAAAAGGCAGGGGCTTCTTGTATTTGCATGGAATATTTAGTGCAATTAAATGTATCATGCTTAATGACATCACCAGGTGCTGCTCCCTTGTCCCCTCTGACATCACAAAGTCGGGAGTCATTCCAAAATCTCAAGTTTTGGCCCCAAAGTCTTGGGACCTAGGATAGTACTGACCTGACAGCCCCCCCACAAACACACACCCCAAAACACACACAGAGAGAGCTGCTCAACAGAAGAGAAAGGCAGAAATCTGTAATTCCACAGAGGGGGGCACTGAAGGTACACCACTGGTTCCTGGTGAACAAAAAAGAAAAGATTATTGAATCTTTTCCTTCTGCAAGAGACAATAGAGAAGCTTGGTAGAGTTCGCCCATTATACAATTGCTAGTTCTCAAATAAGATTGAAAATACAGGCAAATGAGAGGAAACACCTCTGCAGCCAAAGATGCTATTTGTAAGGCAGACAAAGGGGTTGAAATGCCTCAGTGTACTTCAGCTTATACAGAAAGAAGTCATGGTTAAGCCAATGCCGACCGCTCTTTCAATTTTATTCAGTCCAGCATTTGGCTGAATTATATTTTTATGCTTTGTCCATTAAGATTTTATGCACTTTTAAAATATTCAAAGACTAGTATAATGGGAATTAAAAAGCAGACAGTAACAGAAAAATAAATAAAAAATGAAAGGTAATTACTTAAAGCAGAAACACAAGTGAAACATCTGACAGTACATACAAAATCAATATCAAAATCTGCTCAAAGCCAGTAACTAGGAACTAAAGCGAAGGAGTAAATAACAAGAAGCAGTGTGGCTGGCATAATAAGACCAAACTTTATTTTTTTAATTTAATTTTTATTAAAACCAATAAAATAAAAAATAGTACATCATTCTTAATATAGGTATATACATTTACTTTCAACATGCATTGTTTTTTAACACACTTATTCGATGATAATCCATAATCTAGAAAATTCAACTATACAATACATGTTGTACGAAGCTTAATCCAATCATAATAAGACCAAACTTTAAAGTTGGTCACAGAATCATCGTCACAAAGGCATTAGTAACATCAAAAGTGTTTGTATCATTTTGTATTTTTCACATTTCAGTGCTAGTACTACACAACTGGCACAGCTGTATCCTATGGAATCTTGGGATTTGTAGTTTTGTGGGATGACTACAAATTCCAGGATTCAGTAGGATGCAGTCACGACAGTGAAAGATGTGTCAAAGTTCTATAATTATGAAGAGTAAAAGAAACCTAAATCCCAGGTATTACGAATAGTCCCTGGGTAAGCAAGGAAGCTTGCTCATATAAACCTTAATTAGGTGTAATTATTTCAGCAGTGAGAAAATCCTACCTTTTGCCAAATGGCTAGAGGGGGAGAGAGAGTGGGAACTGTTCCACCACTGGGTGAGCTAGAGCTTTAATGTGCCCACATATTAATGGTGGGTAATTAGTAGATCCACGGAGAAGAGTCACAATTTCTGGCCTCATCCCCAAACTTCACATGTTGATGAAAAGTCCAAGAGAAAGTCTGTGTGAAGATGGGTCTTATGTTCCTAGGGTCTTCCCCCAAGATTTCTCTGTCTTGTAGGATGTACACAGTGCGTACAGAGCCTGTACACAAACAATACGTATGCACACGCACAATGTATGTCCTGCAAAAATGTAAGCTGCAGGTGATTTGCAATGTACTTACACATGTACCCCCTTTGTGCAGACAAATCTGATCAATCCTAGTAGTCCCAATCCTACTCTTCTCTCTACAAGTTGGGTATTCCTAGATACCATGACACAGGAACTTGGCTTAGAAATCAACAGTAAACATGGTATAAGAGTAGCCTGTGACATGAACATCATAATGCACGAAATCCCAAGCTAGGTGTGTAGCGGGTTCAGTGACTATCTTGTAGATCAGCCGTGCCAAAGTGCAGTCAATGGGCCCCCCACAGCCCCCAGTGTAGTGAGCAGGCTCCTCCAGCATC
This sequence comes from Iguana delicatissima, assembly GCA_948472985.1. Classification (NCBI taxonomy): domain Eukaryota; kingdom Metazoa; phylum Chordata; class Lepidosauria; order Squamata; family Iguanidae; genus Iguana; species Iguana delicatissima. Next base: position 2,324,995 of record CAOKZL010000460.1, on the reverse strand, counting down.
CCCGATTCTCATCCCCACCCCCCCCCGCCCATGGCCAATCACTCTCTCTAAGGGGCACGACTAGCCAGTTCTCATCATTTTCAGGAGACCTTGATGTGATTTCTCAGGAACCTAAAGAAGGTCCAAAGCAGAGCCTTCCAAACTTTTCATGTTGGCAACACCCTTTTTAGACATGCATCATTTCGTGAGACAGCAATTCAGTTTTACTAGCAAACTGGAGGTTAAACTAACCTTTTATAATAAATACTGACATATACATAAATTGTAATAGCAAAATGTATGGGAACACAACATATCTCATGAAAACCTTTCACATATTTTTTAAAATATATGATTTATAAATAATAACATACATTTCCAAGATTATAGGCGACACACCTAAACACTTCAGGCGACACACTAATGTGTCACAGCACACCATTTGGAAAGCTCTGGTCTAAAGGGAGAAGTGGTACAAAATGGTCAGTCCCATCCCCAGGGGGTTCAGCTGGCTGTTTGGAGCGGCCTTTAAAATGTCCCAGCTTCTCTCTCCTCCTTCTACTTTCTCCCTTTTGTCCTGGGCCTACTCCGATTGCTATGAACTTGAGTTCAAAGTCCAATACCGTCCTCCCTCCACATGCATGTGTTTGACCCTCACAACTCTGATTATTCGCAAAGCGCGTGCATGCCTTCTACCCTTCCCATTCTTCTCCTCCCATCCCCTTGCATTTTACTGTGCATGGAGAAGGAAGGCAAATGCACCCAGGCAAAAGGCAAAGGAATGGGAGGGGAGCCTCCTTCTCTCCTCTGGAGCTCCCCCCTCCCATTCAGGGTGCAGAATCCTCGTGAAAGTAGAAAAACTGCAAATAACTGCTCCCCGCACTCCTCCTCCCATTCCCTTCTGGGGCTCCCCCTTCTCCTTCCCTTGCTTTTTATCCTGGTGTGTGAGCATTCCTTTTTCGCATGAGGCAAAGGGCAAGGAAATGGCAGGAAGGGGGTCCAGAAGAGGGAAGGAAGGCATGTGAATGCCTTCCCCCATTCCTTTGCCGTTTGCCTCAGTGTGCCTTCTCTGCACCAGGGCCAAAGGCAAGGATATGGGAGGGGGAGTTCCAGAGGGTAGACGGAAAACATGCACATGCTTCCTCCTGTTCCTTTGCGTTTTGTCCTGGGGTGCATTCTCCACGCCCAGGCAAAATACAAAGGAATGGGAGGGGAGAGCTCTAGAGGGAGGACAGGTGCATGCTTTGCGCCCATTTCCTTCCTTTTTCCTTCAGCATGCCTTCTCCGCACAGGGGCCAGAGGCGAGAGAATGGGAGGCAGTAGCTGTCCACGCCTGGTCTGGGCTGGCAGCCAGGAGAAGCTGATAATGCAGGTTAAGAAGCTCAGGGAGTTAAACAATTAGTCAGTTTACTTTGGGAAGAAAACAACCTTACAAATGAGAAGCGAATAACAATCCCAGCAATGTCCATAAATCAGCATCAGGCAACATAAACACAGGTCAAAATGGCAGAATACCAGGCAAGGGAAGCAAACAGAAGCACACATGGGAGAAATAGTCAGTTGATTGCTGACAAAAGCTAGAAGAGAAAGTTCAGTTCTTATAGGTTCCAAGGTCAGCACAGCTGGTGCTTGATTAATTGGTGCTTGGCATACATCCGCTGGGAGTAACACAGGAGACCCTTTTGGTGTCTATGCTGGGTGAAGGTAGGTATGGATAGATCATTCTCTGTGTCAGAATGAGCAGGGCTCCCTGCTGGGGCTGACACTTCTGTCCCTGAGGCGGGTGGTGGTACTGTCTGCTCTGCAGGTTCTGCTGTAGCAGTCTCTATGTCAGGGCTCAGAGGAGGTTCTGCTGCCTCAGACTCTGAGTCTGAGTCTAGGTCCTGAAAGACCATGACACCAGTTCTGGAGGGGAGAAGAAAGGCACACATGTGCTTTCCAACCCATTCCCTTGCCTTTTGACCAGGCACGCTTGCTTTCCTTTTCCATGCCTAGCAAAATTCAAGGGAATGGGAGGAGGAGAATGGGGACGGGGGAAAGCATGCACATGCCTTGCGAATAATCAGATTTGTGAAGGTCAAACCCACAGATGTGGAGGGAGGACTATAGTAGTTTGCACTCAACTAACTCAGCAGGGGGGAGAGGAGAGGAGGGAGGAATTCTCCCCTGCCCTTGCAAAAGCAAACTGCTAAAGCCTCTCCTAGCTTTTGTATTCTTCTTCAGGAATAACTTTCACCATATTGACCACACTCTTGCTTGGCCATGCATGTTTCAGTTTTCATCCATGACATGTTGGATGGGTATGTTGCAGTTTCTCAAAAGGTTCAGAGTGCAGTCTTTCATGTTCATGAGGAGGAGAAAGCACCTAGACCTCTAGAGATTGGCCACCCGAATCCATCAGGGTCGGTACATTAAAATTTTGTTTTGTTTTGACAATATGCATTCCCATAATATAGACTGAAAGCTACCCTTATGTTTTTAATACAAGCCTTCTTCTGAAATTTTAATGTTAGAAGGAGAATAGCTGTGTACTGTCTGGAAGGATTTTTGTTAGACTGTTCTGTTAGGCTGCAAGATTTGGATGGTTTTCCCATACCTGTTGCCAAACTTCCTTTGCCAATTCCTATTTGCAAGTCTGTTTTCCAATCATAGATGTAAACAAATTTGTTATTATATCTCCCCTCCAGCAGGATGCAGGAAATGTCTAGCAGCAGGCTCCCAGAACTTGCCATACTCGGGCCTCAAATATTGCAACTGAACTTCTGATGTAGAGGTGACACTTTTAGAAATTGCTCCTCTTCCAAATGAGGAGAACATCTTAAATTGCAAGTCTAGGTGCTTGCTTCTGAAGCCTTTAAACATGTGGTGGCACATATAAGAACCATAACAAAAATCAAGTAGAACTATCCACTTAAGATTTCTGAAAGGTGACAAGGTGAAAGGTGACAAGGTGCCAGAAAAAAAATCCACTGCAAACATTTTTCTTCCTAATTTTCAGACACATAAAGTGGTGTAAGCAACGAAACCGGCTAGTTTATAACAGGTCACAGATAACTAAGCAATGAGTAAATCAGATCCTGCAAACTTCCTCTAGCACTCATGGCTGCTCTCTTCCTGCTTAAAGCAGTGCTTTCGTTCTGATTTGGTGACATGGTGCAATATGTTCTTAACCACAATGCATGATAAGGGAGTGACAAAATAGCATCTATGCCAAGTTGGTCCATGATAAAAATTAGCAGCTTATCATAGTTATAAAGATGCTTGCATTGTTCTATAAAGCAAACCTGTCTTTTAAAGAAAGGTAAGTACTCCATGCCACTGTTGCACCTTTAAAATACATCAGCTTTCTGTATCTAACAGTACTTTTGGATAACAAAGTCTGTAATACAAAAGGCTGAAACAGCTGGAATTATTTAGCTTCAGAATTTGGAACAAAAGAAATGCTAAAAATCAATATGAAAGAAGGCAGTTAATTATAGGGCTAACACACTCTGCTTACACTTGGCTGTTATTTCTTCCCCTTAAAGGAAGAGGGATGGGTCATAAAGTCTACCTGGAGGCCTTGCTCTTAGTTTTGCACTACCTTCCTGCTGATTCCAGATGTGTGGTTGGTGGTTGTTCAATGCTGACAGAAAGCCTCTCTAAACAATGCTGAGAGGCACATATAACTTCCCAAGTTCCAAGGTTAAGTTGTGCTATTTCAAACCAGAGCTTGGAAAAGTTGTTTTTTTTCCTGGACTACCACCCCACCACCCCACAGCCATGTGGGTCTGCAGCCAGTCTAACTTGCAAAAGGGAGACTGCAGACTTAGTGAAAAAGAAACGAGTAAAGGGCTGCATTTCCAATCAGAGTTGTTTGCTAGGATGTAAAGTTAATGCCCACCATCCATTCTGGTTGACATGAAGGCTGGCTGTGACCCAGAGAACTGCTAATACCTTCAAACGCACATCCGATCTGCTTCTGATGTGGCAAAAACATTTATCCAGTTTTCTGGAGGCAAGGAGAGGTGAGGTAAGGCACCCAGCTGTGGTGGTGCCACAGGCAACAATGAACACTGCCAGGCATTAATGGTTGGCTGGAGTGTCTTCGAAAGAAAAGGGAAGGAGCCTAAAACCTCCTACACACAATTAAGTCTTGGCTGCCAGTAGTACTCCTGGGAACTTTTCAACAGGCAATTGCCTGCACAGTGATGCAGCACAGTGGTCTAGGACTCTTCTCAAGTTATGATGGGAAACCAGACACAGTGTAGAATTCCAAAACTGAACACAGAGCTTAGAAGTAATGCATTCCCAGTAGCATAGTTACTTGCAATGGGCTACTTTGGCAGTGCAGTTAACACAGCCACAGTAAAGCAACTTTTCAGAAGTGTAATGAGGGGACCAGAATTTTAAAATATATACTTATATCTGTATCAAATGAGCAACATTTTATAGTTACTTTTAAGTACTTTTGATTTTAACAAACATTCTCCCTCCCTCCCTCCCTCCCTCCCTCCCTCCCTCCCTCAAAGACACCAGATCCCATCTGATCTTGGAAGCTGAGTCAATCCTTGCTAGAACTTGGATGGGAGACCACTAACGAATACCAAGTGCTGTAGTGTATATTTTAGAGGGAGGAACTCAAAAACCACCTCTGAGTATTCCTTGCCTAAGAAAATCTTATGAAATTCATGGAGGTCACTATTTGATAGTACATGCAACAAGAAATCAAAGAATATATTCATCCCAGTCTTTAGTTGAAGATCTCAGGCATTTTAGAGGCATTCTGAGATGAATTTTGCAGATGTGCCATTCTCTTATGTATCATAAAGTTCTTTTTATATATACAAATAAATCCTTGAAACATTAGCAGTAATGAATTAATAGAGGATCGGAGTGGTTTGGAACAAGTCCTTGTCACCATGATGAATAATATTTACTTTCCAAGTTCTGACTAAACGTGATTCTTCAAGTCTGTTTGAGAGCAGCCAATAAGGCAAATATTTTTTAAACTTCCATGTATTTTATTATTATTTCTTTACTAAAATATTAATCTAGCACCCTATATCATGAAATCTCACTTTAGTATATTTTTACTGCCCACTTCTATAAAATTCCTTTTGATAAGTGGTATAAAAATCTGTAAGATAAATAAAAAAAATAGGACAGTCAAATAGGGGAGGAAGCAGATTCATGGCTAAAAACACACAGTGTTAGGCACGTTTGAGACTGACCCAGACTAACTTCAGATGCATACATCTGCAGAAGTGGGTGGAGGCCTCAAAAATTTATGTTGAAATCAACTGGTTTAGTTTCAAAGGTGCCATAGGACTCTTTCCTTCTTTTTAGACAGAAGCAAACAAATATGGCTAATATGGCTATTCCTCTGAAGGTTACTGGCTGGGATGCTTCCAAAGAGCTACTGTGAGTATGTCTAGAGGTCTGCTTGCACCTAACAGGGCTTCTTGAACCATGTCATGTCACCTTGCTTGAGTATGTAAAGCAACATTCCTTCATAGTGTATAAGAGCTGCTGCTATTTGAGGAACTCAAATCAACAAACCTTCTTGGCCACTGATGGAGAGAAAGGAGATTTAATAAATAATAATATATGTAATAAATAAGTAAATAAGTAAATGCACACTTCTCAGAGAAGCACCGAAGGGGGAAGGAAGACTTTTCTCCTGCTTCCTCACACCATTTTAAGGTTAGAGTAGACTGAACAGCAACAACCAGGCCGGTCAGTCATGCAGCATTTGCCCTTCTCTCTCCCTCCCCTTTCGAGCCATCCAGTCTACCAGAAACATTGAAGTGCACGCACGCACACACTTTTATTTATTTATTTTTTGCTTTCTTCACCAGGTGGAGAGGAGATCAAGTCGGGTAAAGGAGGGAGGGAGGAGAGAGCACAAAAGGGGGGAGGGGGTTGAATCCCTCTAAGTGGAATCTTCAGCACAGCATGGTGGCCATATATGAAAAAGAAGGATAGCAAGGAGAAAGATAGCAAGGAGGACCAGAGTCATATGAAAAGAAAAGCAGGTGTCACCCCTTGGCAAGACATTGCAAGCTGGAGTGAAGGATCACCATTAGCAAAATAAGCTGATGCTCAGTTCAGATGAAAGTGTACACAACTTATGAATGGAAATGAGGAAGTGTGCTCAGAGTCTTTTATGGAGGGGTTGTTTCAACCCCCGTTTTCTTTCTTCAACCCACTTTTTGGGGGGGGGGTCTTTTCCCCTGCCCTCCCATCTTTTGCCATCTTAGTCTCCTCTCCTCCTACTGAAGAAGGTAAAAAGGGGAGGCTGAGCATTCTGATAGTACACTGGACAGTTCTCCACTGGAAAGGAGGAGAGGGAAAGAGAGAAAAGAAGGGCAAACACTGGCTGGCTGTCAGGTACGCTGTCACTCAGCTGTTGAGCCCATCTCCTCCCCACTGCGCAGCAGCCAAGTGACCGGCAATGCACAGAGTGAGCCAGCCAGCCAGCCAGCCAGCCTGCCTGCCTGCTTCCTTTTGCCTTCCACTTCTGAGAAGCCTTCAAGCTTTTCATGGACCTCCTGTGAAGGCATAACAGATCCCATGTTAAGAACCACTGTTATAGAAAGTTACATGATCTTTCTTATTTTGCTGAATTATGACATTTTTAACATTTCACACGACTTCACATGACTGCTTCTCGTTGCAGAAGAAGGAGCAAGAAGAGGATTCAGATGGCTATAACCCCACCACTGGATATTTTATTTTTACAAATAATTCTGTTGAATCAGTTCAAATGTCAATTGAATCTAGATTCTTGCTTCTCACAGAGGCGAAGCAGTGCTTCCCTAAAGCAATAACCAAGACACAAGGAAAATATTTCTATTTTGCCGTTCCTCCTGAGACATCTAACTAAGCAGCTCCTGTGACTTCTGAAATTTCAAACAGCCCACATAGTCTGAAGCATATGTTCCTTTAAAGGGTCAGAAACTTGCTTTTCTACATATAAAATAAAATTCTTAGGATACTGTAACAGATTTCAAACACTTTCTTCTTTTCCTGTGGTCCCACAAAATAATGGCCTGCCAACAAGTCCAGACTAGTTCCTTCACATACAATACAAAATGGAAAGTACTTTTCACTGTGCTATATTAAAATCTACTTTGAAAGACTTTAATATTGTTTGGCTTCACCTGATTAGCTTTTAACCAAAACTAGATGTTTTTGCTGACCTATTTACAAAACTACCCAAACATTAATCCGCAAATCCCGCAGTTATGCAACTTTTGGAAAGATTAAGCATTCGTCATGAGAAAGTCTGTATTTCTTTAAGCTCAATAAAGTTGTATGGTTTAAATCAAGTTCATTGATTAAATTTACATTCATGAAAAACCCTGGCTTTTGTCACTGCCAAAAGGACCACACTTTGTGTTGTTTGTGATATAAGCTTTGGCTCCATGCTAAAACCACAAAATATTTGCACTGTGGTCTCTTCTGGAATAGAATTTGCCTTTGAGGTCTCAGAATTTCCACAAAGGTATTATTGCAAGACATTTAGAGAGTCCAGGATGGCTGAGCATTCTCTCTCTCCATTTTAAAATCTTTAAATATGAGTGTCACGCTTCAGAAAAGGAAAAAGGTACAAGCAGGAAATGACCATTTTACATTCTTGAGACTCCACCAGAGCATTCTCTAACCTGGGACATTCCAGATGTAACAATAATCATGTCGGCTGGAGATAATGGGAGTTGTAAGCCATCAGTTTGGAGGAGGCTGGTTAAGATAGTAGTCCAGTGGTTCCCAAACTTTCATTCTGCAGGGGTTTTGGACTTCAGTTCCCAGAATTCCTGACTGTTGGCCAAGATGCCTGGGCCTTGTGGAAGCAGAAGTCCAGAACACTTAGAGCAGTGGTTCTCAACCTGTGGGTCCCCAGATGTTTTTGGACTTCAGTTCCCAGAAGCCCCAGCCACTATGGTCAATGCTCAGGGCTTCTGGGAGCTGAAGTCCAAAAACATCTGGGGACCCACAGGTTGAGAACCACTGACTTAGAGGACCAAAGTTTGGGAACTACTGCAACAGCCTAAACTCTGGAAGTCTATTTTCCCAAATGAATTGAGTATCTCACAGTCAAGAATTGTCATTCTTAAAGTCTGGATTACTGTTTCTTAAACTGTGGGGGCATGGAGAGGAATTCTGTAGGCATTATGACTGAAATTGTACACCCTTCATTTATCACATCTTCATTAAAATTAAGTATGTCTGACAGGGGCCAGATAAAATCATTTTGGGGCCTCATGCAGTTGCCTATTGACCATCCCTGATTTATGCAAAAGAGGTGGAATGAGGCAGACTTAAGTGGGATGAGATGATGCAGGAGAGCTGTGAGGAAAGTTGTAATAGCAGGTTGATAGTTTTTAGCTCATCAGGGCATCTGTATCATAACACAGAATCTGACTGAGACTGCATTTTCTTGTATCTAGCAGTAAACAAGCAGGTTTGCAATGGGGATGAAAGATATGACAGAGGATTTGTTGCTTTCTTAACATATGAAGAGCCTGACATAAAGAAAACCTGGAGAGGGTGTATCAAAGGAGGAGGCATTTTAAACTACAAGCATGCAAAAAGAGAAGGCAAATGCCAACCTCTGGAAAAAAAGATAAAAAGTCCAGCTGAGAAATTACACCTGACAAATTACTCATAATTTACTTTGGAGTAAGAAAGTGAGGCCTGTGGTTTGATCAGAGCTGGCAAAAGTTAATTTTTTTGGAGGGGGGGCACAACTTCCAGAATCCCTCAGCCAGCCATGGGTTTGACATTCTGAAAGGTAAATACAACAATGGGACAACAGGAACAGAGTGCAATCCTAAAAAAGCAAAGACAGACTCTCTCCTGCATATGGATATTAAATAAGGACTGCTCTATTAGTCCTCCGTCTAATCCAGTGGTTCTCAACCTGTGGGTCGTGACCCCTTTGGGGGTTGAACGACCCTTTCACAGGGGTCACCTAAGGCCATTGGAAAATATGTGTTATAAAATAAAAAGAAGGTGAAAGGAAAATTACCTGGGAATGCAACGAAGTCTGTGAAGGGCGGGGAAGGGCTCCCAACCGCTCCTTTAACATCCAGTGGCCATGTTGAAAAGAGGCGTTCGGAAAGCAAGAGAGGGGGCTGTGAGAGGAAGGAGTATTCCTGACCAATCCCAGCTCGCCAGCAACACAAAGCAAGGGAGGGGGCTGTGAGAGGAAGGAGCTCTCCTGACCAATCCCAGCTCGCCAGTCACACTCCAGCACGCGAGCAGCCTCTGCCAGGAGGAATGGCCACCTCCCAGCCAGCAGGTCCTGGCCCTTCTGTATGAGTGAATGCAGCAGCGCAGGGCCATTTAGCATTGTGTGCGGTGTCCTTATTCGCTAGGAGTCAAACTGCAGTGCCTATGGAACGTAAAGAGGTAAGATTTGAACCTCCTGTGTCCTCAGTGTCTTCCCAGGGGAATGTGTCTGAGTATAGCAGGGAGGTGATAAGACAAAGGATGGCTGAAGAAATGGAGGTGCACGTTTAGGCAAACCATATGAGTGAAACGATTTCACAAAATACATAACAAGTTTAAAAAATGTACTGCAAGTTGGACAATCCATTGAATTTGAATGTAATGTCATTATTAAGCAGTCAACAAACTACTTCCACGAATCCTTCATTTTCACATGATTTTCCTGATGATACAAAAGTTATTCAAGCTGAATCAAATGATGCTGGTGTGTGTTTACCAAAAAAGTCTACCTGTAGGTCCAAAGTGACTAGAGTTGAGGAATCTGCTTTGTCACACTCTGAACAAATCAACACTGAATCTGACAGTGATGAGGAACCAGATTTGGCAGGTACTCATGGGGATAATGACTCTAAATCAGATGGTCCTATTTCCGAGGAGGAGGATGCAGAAGATGATAACAAAGTGAGATTATTTTCCTCAGATTCTTTTAAAAATTTGCTGAAAAAGGTGTTGGTAACTCTGGGACTGGACAGTCTGGAGAGTGCCACTTCAGATATTGATAAAAACAAGAATGTTGCATCAATTGTAAGGAATAAGCCTACAAAATCCAGTGTTATTCCCATGCCAGATTTATTTTTGGATTTAATTCAGTTTGAATGCAGTGAAACCAAATCTTCAAACTTTGTATCATTTATGGTGGACTAAATATCAGATATTTACATTACGATTCATAACAGTAGCAAAATTACAGTTATGAAGTAGCAACGAAAATAATTTTATGGTTGGGGGTCACCACAACATGAGGAACTGTATTAAAGGGCCGCGGCATTAGGAAGGTTGAGAACCACTGGTCTAATCTGACATTGTCTTTCCCCATCAACCAGTATTGAGAGACATATTGCTTCTGATACTGGAGATAATATACCGACATCATGACTACTGGCTATGAATAGCCTTATCGTCTTAGTCTCTTTGAAAACTGTCTATAAATTGGTGGTTGTCACGATGTCACAAGTTCCTTAGTGTAACTATAGGCTCGGTGAAAAATTTCCTTATTTTTATGTGTTCTGAATCCCTCTCCTCGTTCTGCTTCAGTGGATAACCCTGGGCTCTAATATTAGGAAGGAGAAAAAAATCTCCTTATCTACTTTCTCCACACTGTACATAATTTTATATATCTTTATCGTTGTCCTCAACTGCCTTTTCTTCTCTTAAGCTATAAAACTCCACTGTAGCCTTTCCTCAAAAGGAAGTTTCTTCAGCCCCTTGATTATCTGGGGTGCCTTTTTAAAGAGCAGTTCATCACATATCTCTTCCCACTCTGAGAAACACTTCAGACATACAGAGCTTCATTCAGCTTAAAGTATTGTAGTCATTTTCTCTCTTGCCATCCAGAAGCTAACCATCTTGATTTCTGTCACACCATTCCAGTAAATCATCACTCTGTCCCAGATCAAGATTATAGCCCACAGCTTTTTAGAGAGCATAACTGTCAGGATAAAACTATTTGAAAAACTGGGATATGAAAAGGGCATCAGTGTCTTTTTTTGTCTTTCTTTCTCCTCTTCTCTTGCATTCCTTTATTTCCTTAACTCATTTTGAGTTGAAGAAGGCAAAGGACTCTACTTCCATATTGTCCCTTTTTCATATTTGGGCAGGAGGTATATACATACATGTCTATTTAGTTCCCTGTGTATGAATATGCAGTGTGCTACAAATAGAGGATATGGCTTATTATGTATTCTTCTGTGATTCTGTGCCAGCCTCAGTAAAAGATTCTTTGTATCTCCATTAGAAGGACCGTCTTGGATATCACAAATCTTTGACTGAGCAAACGTGTAAATTATCTACACTTGCAAATTACTTGCAGATATGGATCCCTGTGCAAACCATCATCACGCAGCTTCATTCAGTGTGACTGCCAAAAAGATTGGAGCAAAGGTTTTAAAAGCTGCTGCTGTAAGTTGTGCACATAATGAACTGATTTGATTGGTACGTTCAAATTTTAAAAATTATGTTTTTTGTTAAACTTGTAAGAATCTATGGTTATAGTCAAGGACAGTGACTGAATGACTGACTGACTGATGTCAGGCATTTTTTTTAAAATACAGAGTTTGGAAATGTTACATCTTAGACTATAATCCCCAGAATCCCTCAATCAGCATGGACAACAGCCATGCTGCCTGGTAGATTCTGGGATCTGTTGTCCAAAAACGAACAAACAAACAGTAAACTTCCCAACCCTTGGTTTTAGAAATACAAAACTCTCAAATATGTTCATGATGGACAGTTACAGCTCTGTGACTTCTGTACATGCTTCTCTGTAGGAATGTCTTCTTTTTTTTTTCTTTTATGCAGGAGATTCCAAGGAAAACAGCAGCCATTATGAAAGTGAACAGAGAGCTACAGAATACAAAATACTGCCAGCAAAGACTGCCTGTTTCCACAGCTGGCCTGAGTAATTTTGTTGCTTGAAGCAAAGGACAAGACAGCAGCCTCCTATTCCATTTACAGAACAGCAACTGAATCTCATTTGAAATTGGGGAACATCTTTTACTGCATGTGGGAGTTCACAAGCTAAGCCTAAGGAGTGTAGCCCAGGTAACAATGAACACACAGTTCTGTTCTCTAAAAGTGGCAGACTGTCAAGGGCATACTTCCACAGTCTTCATCTAGACATCTGCTACCTAAGGCAGCTGTCTCACTTTGCTTAATGGTAGGATCAGCTCCTCCTATCTCCCTATAAGCATGTAAGTCCTTCTGTTTCTCCCTGGAAACAAAGGTGCTCTTGCTAACTAAGCCTTAGCAAATAGCAACTTGACAGACACTCTTTTTGGTGGTAGCATCACAACTGTAGAGAGCCAATGTAGTCTGAACATTGGACTACAACCCTGGAGACCAGAGTTCAATTCCCTGATCTGCCATGGAAACCCACAGGTGACCTTAGGTGTGTCACACATATTCAGCCTCAGAAAACTCCATGATAGGTTCACCTTAGGGTTGCCTATGTGAAGATACACAACATAGAATCATAGAGTTGGAAGAGACCCCAGGGGCCATCAAGTCCAATACCCTGCTATGCAGGAACACACATTAAAGCACTCCCAACAGATGGCCATCCAGCCTCTGCTTAAAAACCTCCAAAGAAGGAGACTCCACCACACTCTGAGGCAGCTTATTCCACTGCCAGACAGCTCTGACCATCAGGAAGTTCTTCCTGAGGTTCAGGGGGAATCTTCTTTCCTGCAGTTTGAATCCATTGCTCCTTATCCTAGTCTCTGGAGCAGCGGAAAACAAGCCCACTTCACCCTTGACATGACATCCCTTCAAATATTTAAACATGGCTATCACGTCCCCTCTTAACCTTCTCTTCTGTCAACTAAACATACCCAGCTCCCCAAGCTGCTCCTCATAGGGCATGGCTTCCAGACCCTTCATCATTTTGGTCGCCCTCCTCTGGACATGTTCCAGTTTGTCAATATCCTTCTTGAATTGAGGTGCCCAGAACTGGACATAGTGTTCCAGATGAGGTCTAACCAAAGCAGAATAGAGTGGTACCATTGCCTCCCTCAATCTAGACATCATACTTTTATAGATGCAACCAGGAATTGTGTTGGCTTTCTTGGCTGCCACATCATCACTGCTGACTCATATTCAGCTTGTGATCTACCAAGACTCCTAGATCCCTTTCACACATACTGTTATCCAGCCATGTGTCCCTCATCCATATTTGTGCATTCCATTTTTTCTGCCTAAGTGCAGGACCTTACATTTCTCTCTGTTGAAATTCATTTTGTTAGCTTTGGCAACAACAACAATCATACTTGTAGACTGCTTCTCTCAGGGAGGCTTGGTAGACATTGGTGCCAAACAAATACATTTATTTTCACAGATCTCTATAGACTTGTAATCCTGTATTGACTCCCTTTATGTAGCTTGTACCTCCTGTTTGTTTCAGTCATATGACTTCCATATTGAGTCAAAAATGACTTGAAGGTACACAACAGCAGCAGCAGCTGTTATCTTCATTATTCCCAGTTTCACAGTTTACCATATCTTGCTGCCTAGTGTACTAGTGTATCAATGGTTCAGATTCTATCCAAGAATCTAAGAACCAGTGAGGGACTGTGAGATAACATAGCATGTTCCAGGTAGTGTCACTCTGTTTGTACTTTTGCTACTGTAACCCTGACTACAGCAATGGCATTCAACTATTTTGTCAGCCTGTTTAGAATTGCTCCGGAAGCACCTTTCACTGCTGGGATAGCAACCACAATTTCTATATTGCTTTATATTTGTATAAATCCTGAAGTGGCATTTTAATGTACACAAGCAGTCCTGAAAAAGGGTTTTTGGGGGAAGGAAGAAGGGGAACCCTTAAACTTAAAATTTAGCACGCTAGAAAAATGTTACTGCCGTATTCATAAACAAAGAAAAACCCAGTTCAAATACTCATGTTCATCCCTTGATCCTTTAATATCCTATGCAACCACAAATCACATGTCAGAGACCAGGGGTGTAACTATTACTTCTGGGCCTCCAGCCAAGGCAGGCCTCTTACCACTGCCTGTCCTGCTCCTAGTCCCTCCCATGATAGATGAGATGGTGATGGCATCTTTGTTCAGGTGGCCCATTTGTACTTTTTTGCTCCTGAATCCTAGCACATTATTCTATGCTCCAGAAAAGACATAACTTCCCTAACACTTTACACCTTTCTCAGGAAGTAAGTTTTTTTTCCTTGCATTCAACGTGGCAAATCATACGATGAATGAGCATAAGAAATGCTCTCTCATAGCGCACAGTTTCTGCACAGCCTGGGATGAACCTAAACCACAGTAAATCAAGAGCCTCACCCTTCAAGATCTGAAATAGTCTCCCTAACAGAAATCTGTAATACTGTTGCTTTTTGTAGATCCTTGCCAGTTCTAAAGAGTAGGATCAGATTAACCCTCTCCAGACATCAAAAACTGAAAGGGTAACAGAAACTGCAATGAGACTTACACATTTTTCAAAACATTATCTTTTAACTTAACTAAAAGGAAGAAGAATCCTTAAAGTAACATCCACTGAAATGATTTTGCACTCTTGACAATCTCATTTCCACACATTTTCTTTGACATCTGTACAACATCTGAGTTCGATGTAACAGTTTCCTATTTTCAGCCTAATCTGAACTTGGCTTTCCCATGCTCTCAACAGAGAGTTGCATCAATTCCTAGTTATCTGACAATGCATGACATATGTTTGCACAATCATGTTTGTGGTATTCATACTTTGCATTTTCCTTAGTTCATCCTTTAGATTTTTAGGTGTATCTTTTAAAACAAATGCAACATCTGATGCTGTCTTGAAAGGCTAAAGGATATCAGTCAATAACATTTTTATACTGATATTTGTTCTTCAAAAATCCACCAGCATCCAGTGGGTTAGAGCTGAGTTTTAAGAACCTCACTTTCACTCACCACTGTGTCCCTGTTGACTCTCACATTTCTGGAAGGAAATGTGATCATTCCCTTAAATGGAAAAAACACTTTTTAAAAAAGAATGAGTGACTCAAGTGACTAATATCATATCGGAGCACAACTTCCTTTTTTAATGAAGTTATCACATATGCTTTGCAGGATCCTGGAGTTACTTTCACTTTCAGCTTTTTTGTTTATTCCCTTAAGATTTAAACGTATCTGAAGACTGAATGAAAGAAGGAAGTTGAGTTCCATCTCAGTAAGTTTACACTGTCATTTCATGATGGCGGCCAGTACGAAGTTATCTCACAATTTCTCATTATAAAAGCAATTACATACACAACATTCTCTCACAGCAGTACCAATTCCATGATGAAAAAACGCATGCATTGAGTAACATCATGGCCTGTGCTCATTGAACACAACAGTAGGGATCAGAGAAGATGCACTACCAAATGAAGTACACATGTTCTTTGTTATTTCTCTGCTTCAAAAATTATATTTATATGTTCTTCTTTTATTGTCTTTTTGCCATAGCATTTGCTGGAAACCTATTTCACATCACCAACTTTCAGCATTACTTACCCTATAGGATTGTTGTGAAGAATAAATAGAAAAAAACATATGCACCACTGTTAGCACCCTGGAGTAGGGATGATATAAACAAAGAAAGGATAGGTATCACTTTACCATTTACATTCAGGAGTTTCTTTCTCTTCAGGCCATGGTCAAGGGAATACTTTGGTAAGTTATGTTAAAGTACCAAAATGGTACTGCAAAAAATGATATCTAATAGGTTGTATGAAATCTGTATTTATCCACTGAGCATCAACAAACTCCCTACACCAATTCTATACAGGAGATGCCAGGATATCCTCCTTAATTTATGGCAATGGAGAAACTGAAGATATTACAGTTCATATTTACTACACTGCTATTTAACAGCAAATCACGAATCTTAGAGTTGGAGAGAACCACAAAGGCCATCTAGTCCAACCCCCTGCCACGTAGGAATACACCACTGAAAGTTGCCCATCCAAATTCTTGCTTTTATTCTACTTAGATTTCATTTCTAAAATATCTACGACCTTATTGTTCTGAAATTATGCCTTATCTATCTTTGATGGAGAAAAGATGGAAAAGAAAGTAAAAAATATTTGCCATGTCTTCATAAAAGCAGACATTCTGTTTGCTAATGAAAACAAATGAATCACAGCTGGAAAAAAAGTGGCAACTCCTGCCATGAAGTTGGTTAATATGTGATTACATTTTGTTCAGGTTTATGCATTTGATTATCATTTCAATGAATGTAAAAGCAAAATCTCTGTAGAGGAGAGAAGTTGAGAACTTCCTCTCAGGATCAAAGTTCATGCTTTTGTCTCTTACCTGCCAATGTTTCTTTTATGTTTTTTGTTATGTTATGCTCTTATTCTTATTCACCTCACCATCACCACACGACTGGTTTGAATTTGTTTGGAACTTTTTTCAGTTTAACAACTATCAAGACAACAGTTCAGTCGGCTAAGTAGTTTATGTTTAATTGCACTAGATCAATGAAAAAGGTGTTCCTGATCATATCAGGCAGACTTTTAAAAAGACAACAATTTAGTGGATCTGTACATCTGTATCTCCACACAGCCAGCTGGATACTTTCAAATACTGCAGGTGGCAGAGGTTATCTTAGAAGTGGGATTCACTTTCTTCCAAAAGGGATCCCTCATTCTAAGACAGGATGTTTTCTAACTGTGCCCTGAAGTAATTCCCAGTGCAACCTGAAGCAGCTGTGGGACAAGGATTCATTTTCCCAGCAGTTCAGCTGACCAGCTAGAATGGCTGTTGGGCTGTGGTGGAGAAACAGGATTGCTGTTCACTGATGCTACTTCTGATATTGCCAAAGCAGGCCAGATTCACATTCTCTCCCTTCTTTCTTCTGGTTCCTAGTTCTGTTAATAAATATTGACAGCTGCAAAGCTTCTTCATCATCAGCCTTTCACTTCCTTTGCATTTTAGGCATACTATTCCAGCCACACCTGATTTCTGTTGCTCTTGCTACTTTGTGAGTAGGCCAAAATGAGGCCATTGCTTATAAGGAGTATTTGTGTTTCTCCAGGATCAGCTTTAACACCTGATCATTGCTGACAATCACCCTGGACACTCCATTTCCCTTAAAAATAAAACTGTAAGCTCCTCAACCCAGGAAGTGCAAGGCACTTGGGTCTAATTGCCACTGCAATTTCCCAGTGATCCAAAGCCAAAGGACAACTATCCCATGTTAATTTCCTGGTGACATGAAGTCAGTAGCATTGAGGGAAATTAATATGGCAGCTAGATCCAACAGTCTGGTGCTATTTGGAATAATAGACTGCTGATACCATGGTAACTGTTCTCTCCAAACCTTTCTCTTCTCTTGTTCCACCTCCTTGTTATGGACATTGCTCCCATATTTCAAAGATGGACAACTGTGGGTCTCCAAACATGTTTAGACTGCAACCACCATAATCCTCACTGTTGGCTGTGTGATTAGGGTGGATGAGAGTTGTAGGGCAAAAATGGCTGGAGAGCCATTTCTTTCAACAGAATTTCTTTCAACAGAGAGAAATGTAAGGTCCTACACTTAGGCAGAAAAAATGGTATGCAGAAATATAGGATGGGGGATATGTGGACACGTGGCTGGTTAACAGTACGTGTGAAAGGGATTTAGGAGTCTTCATAGACCACAAGCTGAACATGAGTCAGCAGTGTGATGCGGCAGCCAAGAAGGCCAACGCAATTCTTGATTGCATCAATAGGAATATGGTGTCTAGATCGAGGGAGGTATTGGTGCCACTTTATTCTGCATTGGTTAGACCTCATCTTGAATACTGCATCCAGTTCTGGGCACCCCAATTCAAGAAGGATATGGATAAGCTGGAGCAGGTCCAGAGGAGGGCAACCAAAATGGTGAGGGGCCTGGAAGCCATGCCCTATGAGGACAGACTTAGAGAGCTGGGTATGTTTATTCTGCAGAAGAGAAGGTTGAGAGGGGACATGATAGCCATGTTTAAATATTTGAAGGGGTGTCATGTCGAGGAGGGAGCGGGCTTGTTTTCTCCTGCTCTTGAGACCAGGACAAGGAGCAATGGATGCAAGCTGCAGCAGGGGAGATTCCGCCTGAACCTCAGGAGGAATTTCCTGACAGTCAGGGCTGTCTGGCAGTGGAATGTGCTGCCACAGAGTGTGGTGGAGTCTCCTTCTTTGGAGGTTTTTAAGCGGAGGCTGGATGGCCACTTGTCGGGAGTGCTTTGAGGGTTTTCCTGCATGGCAGGGGGTTGGACTGGATGGCCCTTGTGGTCACTTCCAACTCTACATTTCTATGATTCTATGATTCTATAATTGCCTACCATCTTCTTTAATGAGACGAGGTTGTTCCACTCTTATAGTAAACATGACCAAAAAATGCAGAACATATTTTTCTTCCTCATAACTTACTGAAACCATCTAAGATTAAACTGGTTAAGACTATTCTTTAATCAGGAGGTAAATCCTGTTATCAAGGGTGAGAACACCATTCATTTGAAACATAATGTAACAACATGAGAAATGTCAGCGCCGGTTTCCCACTATCAAGTGGGTGACTCCTGTTTTCCAAGTGTTGTAACACTTGACTTGATTATTACATTCCAAGAAAGCTGGCTCTCTCATTGGGCTGCACTCTCAACGGCTTAAGAAGAGATCATACAGTGAGCTCCTCACTCAAAAGACACAGCAATGCTAGACAGCAGCAGTCTTAGGCAATGTGTGGACTAGTTTGCTCATTGATTCTTTGAAAAGGATGAGTTAGAGGTGTGATGACATGAACAGAAGAAGTTCATTTCTTGTGGAAAAGTCACTTTTGCAATTCATGTCCCACACTTCTGGCCAACACTAAGAAACTATACTTAGCATAATTACTTACAGTTACAACGGAAAGTGTTGGGAGATTTGGATAAAGAAATGAATTAGTTCACAGCTTGTCCTCTAATGAACTGTCCTGTTGAACCAGAACAAATGGTCTACAGAGTCCAGAAATCAGTAAAATTACTTTTTGGGATCAGAACAAAGTAACTTTTTTGGAACACAAACAGCCATACCGGCTGGGGAATCCTATACAACGAAGTAATTCTTCCAAGCCCTGATAAAATCCAGCATTTTGCTTCTGACAGCAACTATAGAGATATCTTGGAGAGTTCACAAAGTAGGGCATGAAGGCAAAAACATTTCCCAGTCCTGTTCTTTCCTCCTGAGGTCTGGCACACAGAGGCGCACTATCTCTAATTCCATTTAACTGTGACAACAAAGGCTATGTCTAACCTTCGTGGAAGTTCCTCACCCTTTTTGTATCTAAACTAGTAGCTATTAACGTATCTCATGATAGTGAATTCTATTTGTTAATTATAGATAGCACTTTTCTTTCAAGTTTCTCAAATTATGATAGCCTGCCAGATCAGCACCTGGGGAGGGGGATGGAGAGATAGAGAGAGGGTGGGGTGATGAGTTGCCTATTCAGTGGGGTCCACATTCATGGGGTTTTCCATCACAGAAATGTTTTCATCTAATTACAACACTATACATCTCCCTATGGAATGAACAATAGCCATTCACTTATACGGGAGAAAATAAGAGCATGCACTATATTCCAAATTGCAGCAATCTGCATTGTTCACTAGAACTCAAACAGATGAACCTAGGAACGGAGCAAGCACCTATTAAGAGTGAAAGGAAAGTTCTGAACACAATACAAGACAAGAAATTTGATAGCAAGAAGCCTCTTGCTCCAAACGACAGCTCCACCTGTCATCTGAGCAACAAGTGGTCCATGCATTTGATGAGGAGCTTCAGCAGAGTGGGCCTCCATGGAGCCAGGGGACACCAAGAAGATGCCATCATCATTTGTAGAGAAGTAACAGGAAAAGAAACAGTAGCAAATGAACCAATGTCTCTTTAAAAAGAAGAGTTGAGCAATCAAGCACCTGGCATCTTAAAGGTCAAACAGGTATAAATCCCACAGCAGTGGTTAGGAGTTTCTGGTGTTTGCAACTGCTCTGTCTCTTTGGCTTTTGTGTGCTTCCTGCTCATGGACTTGTCTGTATGCTTGATCTCTGGTCTGACTTAAGTTTAACATATCTTTTATCTTTCCTTTGTGGTTACTGTTAACTACTGGCTTCTTCTGACTTTGATTCTTGAACAGCTGAGGCCTTGCTACTGTGCTTCCCTTCAACCCTGGTGAACTCTCTTGATCACCAGGATCTGATCTGGACTAGTTTGACTCACTTGTAACTGCTTTTCCTACTACAGCTTGCCTTTCCTGGCACCTGCTGACTGCTGACACATGACAGTGTGGAATAGAGAGGTGAAAAGACTGATAATCCCTCAATCCCTTAGAGGACCAATGGGGGGGGGCTCACAACTAACACTCCCAAATTGTTGCCTCTCAAACCACAGGAAATCCCCATTTCACCATCCATAAATGGAGTGCTTAAATATGAGGTCATTTTGTTGAGATACTGATTCCCATTTCCTTAGACCAACAGCTTGATTTACTAGACACATTTTGACCTTGGTATCTCTTTCTTTGATGAAGTCCTGTCATCTGCCTTTATTCCCAAACTCTTTCAATCCTAATCAAGCCATCTCTGCAATCTGGGTGCAGCATGAATGAAATTTCATCATTTCATGCTACCTAAGGATCTCAGTACTGGAAATCTGGCACACTGGGAATACAATCAAGACTGTATTTGGTGTGAATCTAGGCAGATTCTTAAGGGCTAACTGCCTTGATAAATGGGAAATCAGGATGTTGATTTCCTTAAAGCCTTTTCAGGAAGCACCAGATCTGGTCAGCTTCCATTTGAAGCAGTCCCACAAAACAATAAGAAAATTACTGTATTCTTCTTATGCTTTTCTCCCTGGGGGTGGGGGATGGCAGAAAGGCTTGGAAAAGGTTATGAGGAGTATGTGGGAAGGGTAATCCTCATTTCTCCAGTGCTCTTGCACTAATCAAACTCAAGAGTCCTCTGGGATGACTTTTAAGCAAAAAGTCAGGATATTTGAATGTAAGGTTTTCCCATAAAGTCACTTAGACCTTATGGAGGGAGGCCCTTAAGCAGGGCTTGGGAAATTTTTTAGGCTACACTTCTTTCATTTTCCAGGCAACATGGCAATGCAAGCTGGACAATTCTGGATTTTGTAGTCGAAAATGTATTTTTTTCACCCAACTTTGGCCCCAAACCCTTTGCAATGCACACATATCAGTGAAAGTGAAGAAAAGAGGGTTTGAGAAAGATGTAAACTTTTACAAGAGCCTTCCAGAAAGCAATCTTGACTTTAGTAAGCATTCCATGGTCCTCCACAGATACTCAAAGCTAGTACTCATCCCCAAGGCCAACTGTACCAGGTTTATTTATAAATATACCAGAAGAATATGCAAGGAACTTCAATGCAAGTCAACCAGTTTAATAGGTTTATTGAGCCAAAACCAGGAGGACTTTAGTGTTTACCCTTCAGAGCTGAAGACAAACTCTGTTCCAGGAGAAAGAAAACAATCTCCCTTCTCCGCTGTTAAGGTCACTGTACTGCAATGTGACACAGTAAGCAATTGTGCAACTAAGCCCTCCAGAACCTGATTGCAACTTTGGAATGTGACCGTTCTTGTGCAATGGTGTTTGTCACCATCATATGAAGAAAAAAGCCATTGGGAAATAAATCTCTTGTTTACCTGCTGGTTGCTGATAACAATCAACTGTTTCTCTTACTGTAGTGGATTTCTAAACTGAAGGACCTATGCTAAAACTGCTGATCTGCCACAAACTCTGCTTTAATATATTCTAATTAAGCAATTTTGGACTGTTCCTCCAATTCCCAGGCTTGATGCAAAAGTGCATTGGTGTTTCATGAGAGGATGAAGTCTGACTAAAAGCACTGTACAAGGTTGCCACGTTGGATACATCTTCCATCCTATACTTTAGAACAAGGAAACCTCATGAAGCATGGTCATCACCATCTCCCTCCCCACTTCCATGTGCACCAATGTAAGAGCCATGACGTTGTCTCAGGGTAAAAGAAGGAATAGTCAACACAGGGAAACAGTGACCCACCTCAGGATTTGCTAAAGATGGCACTACTGAATTGTTGCTTTATGGGCATTAACTTCTCAGTTCTATTCCCAACTTCCTAATTCTATCCTAAATGGTACCCTAAATTCCCCCTATAAACTCTAAAGGGGCTGCTTCTGAGCAGACATGCTTAGGTAGGGCTGCCTCTCTGGTCTCTATTGCTCTGTCATCTCCATCTATGTCACCACCACTACCATCATCTTCCATTGCAAATAATTTGGGGATTATTAGTAACACAATCATAACAATAACTATTTTAAACATAAAGGAGGATTCTACAACCTGAGAATAAAAAAGAAATTAAGATGTGACACTAGTTAATGAGAGCAATCTATTGAAGCAGTGTTCAGAAAACTTAGCACTTGATTGGAAAAAATTACTTGGTTGGACAGTTACTCCCACCTGTTAAAATCAGTGCATCCAAAGTGTTAAAAATAGAGTTGGGAAAAGTCTGGTCTTTTCTGTTCAAAGCAGAGCTTTGGAAACTTGCTTTAGTAGGACTACAACTCCCATGCATTGTTAAAAGCAGCACAGCAAGGGTGTTTTAAAAGGATTCTGGGGAAAGTTTGGCTTTTTCTGTTCAAAGCAGCAAGGCTACCCCTTTCGCCCATGACCGTCCCACACTGAGTAGGAAGTTGGAGGAGGAGTTCTACTTGCATTATCTTGACTCATTTTTGTCTGGGTTCAGGTCTGGTTTGGGGACAGAATTAGTCCTTTTTGCCCTGACAGCTGGAAAGAGAGGCACAGGGAATGTAAATTGATTGATTTAGCTTAATATCAGTGTCTTTTCACAGTATTTACCATATGGTATCCTTTTGGATCACATCTGTGAGCTGGACATTAAGGGCACTATTTTATTATGACTTTGTTTCTCTAGTTGGACCTCCACATTTGCTAGGGTTAGGAACGCAGGACCCTTGCAAAAGTGGGAAAACCACAAATATCAGAATGTGTGTGTAACTCTGGGAAGAGGGGCAACGTAGGGGCACCCAGGGTCCAAAATACGTCAGGGAAAGGAAAAGTGGGTGAGTCAGTATGATGGCCCTATACTACCTTCCTCTTGCCCATCTCCTACCTTGGGTATGAGTGGGACATCAGAAGCCAGTTCGTTATGCTTAGAAATTGAGCTGTGAGCTGTCCTTAGCTAGCCCAGCAGTGGCTGGTGGAGGTGGAAAAAGACCAGAGGTGGATTTTTAAAGGGCTGCACAGCCTGATCAGAGCTGCCTAGAGGGAAGATTCTCCCAAAAAAGAAGCACCTGAAGTGGAGGGGCAGGTGTTGGAGAAACTCACAAATAATCAGATCTGTGAAAGTCAGATCCATAAATGTGGAGGACCAACTATACTTGCAATGAGAGTTCCAAAAGTTAGCACTATGGTAACTCTGTTGTGGGCTGCAATAAGATAATATCTTGTTCCTTCTGCTATTTAACACTGATATGAAGCCATTCAGAGATATGGGACACAGTGCTATAAATATACTGGTGACACATAGCTCTACTTCTCTGTAACAACTGAATCAAGAGACTACAAGGCTGAGAGAGATGCTCAGCTCTACATATATTACAGTAGTGCTGGAGCAAGTGGACTGGCCACCTCTTTATTACCCAGCTAAGTTCAAGATCTTGGTGTTGACATATGACACTCTAAACCAGTGGTTCTCAACCTGTGGGTCCCCAGATGTTTGTGGACTTCAGCTCCCAGAAGCCCCAACCACTATGGTCAATGCTCAGGGCTTCTGGGAGCTGAAGTCCACGAACATCTGGGGACCCACAGGTTGAGAACCACTGCTCTAAACAATTTGGGACCAGGTCTGTGGCAAACTTCTTTTCCCAATACAGGCCAAAGCAATTTCTTATGATCATCTGAGGAAGTCTGCAGATTGTCTTTGAGCAGTAAGCTGGAACTGAGCCTTCTCCACAATGGCCCCCACCTTTTTGAACCCCCTCCCCAAGGTAGTCAGGAAGCACTAAAGGAGGCACGCTTTAGGTCAAGGATAGCAACTGCTACGGGAGAGGAAGAGAAACTAGTTTACATAACATGTAACCAGAATAAATCAAGGCTCCTCATTTAAATGGACAAAGATTGTTTTTGTCCATGTGACAGGATCCTTAAATGCCACAGCAAAACTACTAAGTGGTAGCCTTGTAATTATGACAGTTTGGGAAAGGCACATTAGATCTGCCATCCATTGTGTCAGAATTGGGGATTGTCTTGGATGAGGAGGAACCTGATACTATCATTCCGAGGTAAAGAGATTCTAATCGGTGCTACACTGCCAGCACCAAAGCCCACTGCACAACCACAAAACAGGTTTTGGCAATGCATACTTCCCAGCTAACATGCCACGGCTCCAATCTTATTTGGCACTTAAATGCTCTGTAACCACTCTTAAAAGGAGGGGAAAAAATAAACTAGCTGTGTTCAAAGGTTGATTGTAGAGTTGTAATAAGCTCAGATAATCATCTAGTTCACGTGAGAAGAAACATTTTAAGCCCAAGGGCCAAACCGACCCTGAGTAAGTCCAGTGGAATATGTGCCAGCAGAAAACAGGAACCAGAGCTTGGCCAAGTTACATTTTAAGAGTGCAAGTCACAGAATCCCCCAGACACCATGACCAAAGAATTCTGGGAGCTGTAATTCAAAAAAGTAATATTTCTCAGCTCTGGAGAGGACCAAGCCTTCAAGTAAATGGAGTTACCCTCACCGCTAACTTCTACCATATCTCATTGTGCTCGTCCTTCACTTGTTCTCTTTCTGTGTCTCTCCCCCATTCTCTCATGCACACACACTCTTACACAAATTGGGTCAGTTTCACTTGCTCTTTGTCCTTCTCATTATTCGTGGCTATAATGCTCCCAGCTTCTATGATCATGTCCTAGGAATTCTCCTGCAGCAAAAGGACATATATTTTAAATAATGACAACAATAACATTTTATAACTAACATAACTGGACTATAAAACTAATTCTGGATAACCTTTGGGCTACCATTTTTTTAAGGACTACTACCCCCCAAACTCTTTACCATTGACCATACCAGGTGAGGTTGTGGGAGTTAAAGCCCCAGACATCTAGATAGTCAAAGTCCTCATGTTGGTCTATTCCTTTTATCACCTCCAAGTGAGAAGATTCCCCAGACTAAGATCAACAGTTCCCAGGGTCACCAAGCACCTTGTTTTACTACACAGTGCTGTGATTCCACTTTAATCGCCATGGCTGTATCCTATGAAATCCTGGTATTTTTAGTTTGGTGAGGCACTAGAGCTTGCTGACTGAGAATTCTAAACGCCCTTCCCTAAACTGCAAATCCCAGGATTCCATGTGATGCTGCCATTGCAGTTAAAGTAGAATCAGAGTGCTATAAATGTGTAGTGTGAAAGGACTCCAGATGAGCTTTATAATTAAATGGGGGTTCCAACTCAGGCCTTTTCAGTCCAAGTCTGTTTCTAAAACTACTTCATTCTTGACCCACTGCTGAACTTTTCTTACATTTGCAAGGCTCTTCCTAATATTTCACTTCTAGCTATTTTCTACTGCTTTTTTTTCATTAAAAACTGTTCAGAAAGGGAAGCTCAAAGCCAATGTTTCCTGCCCTCTCCTCATCCGTTCCATATAACATTTCGAAAATCTGTCAGCAACGCCCCCTTTCCACCATTAATTTTATGACAAAGAAACTTGTGGCACCTTAAAAAAAAATCCAGCACATCAATTCTGCCCTCGTCATGCTGAGTGTTTCCCTACCTCCTCCACAACACCAGCAGCCACTGAGAAGGCAGGCAGGAAGAACTCAGAACTTGAGAGGTGAGCAAAGGTGATGGTGATGGTGGGAGTCATTTGCTGAGATGAAGACAGTTTGCTATGAGGAGGTCGTTTTTGGCAGCATTACCATGGTGACCACAATGTGTGTTCTAGCCCTCACACAATGGAGACGGGAAGAAGGCAAACTAACCACAGTTCCACCTACATATGGAGTAAATGAACCACCATCTGCTTCATCATGGTGTGGGTGTCATGTGTAGCTCATCCCTTTCTCCCTACATGAATGGAGACAGTTGATAAATGAAGATAGGCCTATGTAAGCAACACAATATGGTGGTCAAGACTGGAGATGATGCAGTGGATTATACCACTTTAGCTGGGTGGGGGCGGTATTATTTTTGGATGTGTCGGTATGTGAGGAAAATAATTCCTTGGGAGTAGGTAACTTTTCCAATAGCTAGAAGATGCCTATGCTAGAATCTTTTTCCATCTCCGGTCTTTTCACATGGGAGAACCTGAACCTCCATTAGGGTGAAGCAGATGGGTTGATCATTCACCAACTGTGCTTCAAGGAAGTCCAAAGCCAGACTGGTTTTCCTTCTTTACTCAAGATGACAGGGGTCTGCTCCATTTCCTAAGCCAAGCAATGTCTCAAAAATCACAACATAGCTGTCTATAAATAAGCACATTTTTAAGAGTTCAGGACACCTGACTTGGAACTGATCATTTAACCATATGTTGTCCAGTAAGTCCTGAAAAAATACTAAAGAATTCGCCTTGTGGAATATGTTTGCCTCACAAACATTTTAAAGACTGAATAATTTCTAAAAAGAATGCATTATCGAATATATCTGTGTAACAAGCCATTTAAAAATCATTTCATCATTCTGGGCTCTCACTAACAACAGCCACAGAAAACTCTGTGGTCAGAATTGCCACTATGGTTTGCTCAAGGTGACATTTCAAAGCTCAAATGTGAAGGTTCTTCCTCAGAGGGAACATCTAAGGAATTTCTAGGGAAAGAGAAAAATTTCAGTAACACAAGTGAAATTTCTCAGAGGAGCTTCAACATGTTAGGCTTTGACAACAGCAAAGTTCTGGAGCATGTTTGAGGGGCTGCATTTGAATAAAATGTCTGCGCAAATGCAACAACAGCAAGAAGAGTCTTGATAAGACTAGGCAGAATTCAGAGGAAGGTTTCTGACATCTCTCATTGTAATCCATATTCCACTATTTATTTTAACTTCAATTATATAGTACCACAGACTATAAGCTTTCAAAATAAAATTTATACTGACTTCATAAGTTAGCAACTACACTGGTATTTGTGGTGTTTCAAGCATCTATTTAATTAAATACTACACTTGAACAGAAAAAAAATGAAATGCACAGATAAAGGATGGGTGATACCTGGCTTGACCACAGGACATGTGAAAGAGAAATAACAGAAGTTGTTATTCTGTGAAATTCTGTGAAATAACAGAAATTGAAAAATTGATTTCAATGGTTTTCATATTTTTCTGACAGCTTCCATGTTTTCACTGTGCACTATGCCCCAGAACAACTCAACTTCCAGACATTAAGGCAAAACCAAGATGACATCTTAAAGGCCACTTGGTACCACTACAGTGACCCTCCACAATAAAAATGGTTTTAGAAAATAAGTGTTTAAAAGAGGTCTAGAACAGTTAGCAGTAGCAGGCACCTCTAGACAGAGTTTGGAAAAACAACTTTGTTGAAATACCCAGAATCACTTATAAAATCCCCGAGCCCACCTAATCTCTTCTCCAGCATTCCTCCACACTTATTTCCAAGTTGGAATGTATCTGGCCAGGAAATACTGGCCAGTAGTTTTATCACACTGTTAGAGCTTTGACTATCCTTATTTCTTCCTCTAAACACTTCTGCCCCCAAACAGGTTTCAAAACACAAAAGCTTCCAGATTTCTGTGAGTCTACCTTTCAGATCACAAAGAGACTCTGTAGATACCAGCTCAGTGAAAAACACACCCTTTTGTTGTTGCTCTGTGCTTTCAAGTGATTTCTAACTTATGGTGACTTATGGTTTGCCCTAGGCAAGCCTACCAAGGGCTTTTCTTGGGAAGACTGGTTCAGAAGGAGCTTGTCACGACCTTCCTCTGGGGCTGAGAGAGTATAATTTGCTCAGGGTCACCTAGTGGATTTCCACAGCCAGAGATTTGAACTCTGGTCTTCAAAGTCATAGTCCAGCACTCAAACCACGACATGCATATATACCCTTTATATGATGTGTCCTTTGTTATGTTGTAGGTTCCTTCTCTCATCCTTCCCTGTGACCTGACAACCCATTACCTACTTCCCCTTCTTCTCTTGCCTGGCTCATTTATGTTCCATTCTATCTGTCTTGTTTTTAGAAATGTGAGAATTACAATCCCACTCTACTTTGCCAAGCCCCACTCCACCATTCAAGGAAACAAAAGCAGAGAAAGAAGCTCAGCCTTTTTTCATCATCAAAAAAGAAAAGAATGAGTTCTTTGGACAGCATCCTCCAAGCAATGTGAAAGCACTTTAAAAGCAACAGGTTACATAACCTGGATAAAATGTCACAAAGTTTAACTCCACAATGCAATCAACTTCTTCCTAGAGCCAAAAGCTGAATTCAGAGAACCTGCACTTTCCAGAATCAGGAGAGAGAGAAAAAAAGAAGAATGTCTTTTTGTGTGTCTGTCTTTCACCATTCTCCGATTCATTTGACTTTGAAAGCCACACAAACAAGCTGCTGGGTTTCATACATTATTGCACAAGACGGCAATTCGCAAGAATGAGACATGTTCACAGTTCCTAGAAAAAAAAAAGCTGCAGTAATGCGGGCTGCCAACTTGTTCAGTGTCAACCTTCAGGCAGCATAGCAGGCTGAGCAGTAAAAATGAGTCATGGTGAGTCACTCTAAAACTATTTTTTGCTTTGAAAGTATTGCCAGGCACAGGGTTAATATTCAAGCCAGTGTAAATTTAGCAATGGCAGGAAAAACAAGAGTTTCCATGGTTGCTCCTCAACAATGTTTATAGTGCATATGTGCCACCAATAAGCAAAGGAGGCTAAGCCAAATAAATTATGGAGACACACTCCCTTTTTTCTTTTTTTCATTTACAAACCAAATTTTGATACATTGGGTTTCGTGACTCATGCTCAACTACTACTTTCTCTACTTTCTCCAGTTTTGGCAAATAAATTAAAAGTACAGCAATCACCAGTGTGCTACTAATGATCCACTGGAGGGTACCATTAAAGTACTGTAAATAACATACTTCTCACCATTGCATCAGATACTGCTTTTTTCCATCTTCTCTTTTGGCTGGACAAAAGCAGGTGAGCTTGCCAGCCTCCCACATCAGTTATTCAGCCAGGGACAGAACTGGGACCAATTAACACAACTATGTTTATTAAGGGATCTGTTCAGCTATCAGAGGCTAATAAGAGGTTGCATAAAACTGCTGTTACGAATAAACTGTTAGAAGTAGGCCCTTCTTATCATGTGAATGAACTGACCAGAAGTGGAAGAAAGTTTATTACTTATTCACATTAATTTGCTCTCCGTCTTTTTCTTCAGTGTGCCAGCCCTGCTGTCAACTAAATTGGTTGGTTTGTTTTGAACACGTTTTTAAATCTTGCTTTTCACCCAAATATGCTCCCAAAGCAATTTACAAGCATCAGAAGACGAGACTGTCTGTGCTCACAGGGTTATAATCCAAAAGAAACAACACAAAAGGAAAGAGGATCAGGAGGAAGGATGGGAGGCAGGGAATGACCCAGTGACTAGGATTCTTGGTTTCAAGGTTCAGCAGCTAGGAAGTTCAGTTCAGGGGAAGTTCAGCAGGTCATCAAGCTGGATGTAAGCATAATGGAAGGGCCACTGCTTCTTCTCTCTCTCTGTTTCTCACAGCAGCTAGCTGGACTAACAAAAATCACTAGGCCTCTGTTGTTTTGCTCTAATATGCTTTGGGAAGCACTGCACTTATTCACATCACTACAGAAATAAGGAATATTCTAAATGCCTCTTCTGTGTATTAAAACTTTTAGATCCAGCCTTCTCTTCAGGTGCCTTCAAGAGCTCACAGAGCAGTCCTCTATCAGTCTATTCAGAAGTGTGTTTTACTAGACTCACTGGGTTTACTCCCATGTAAGTGGACCACGCCCTCCCACTGCCCTAATTTGGTAGGGACATTCCCAATTAATCCTCTATCATCCCACTTTTTCAGCTGCTTTTAAAATGTTCTGGTTTTTCTCTCATCTTCTCACTTTCCTCCTTTGTCCTCAGCTTACTTCCATTGCTGCAAAATGAGTTTAGTAGTTCGTACGCAGTGCAGGGAGAAGACAGCAGGGGACAGAGTCTTCCCTTCCCTGTAGATTCAGGTAAATGCACACTGCTGGAGCCTCTCCTAGCTTCTCTTTTTTCCTCATTAACAACTTTTGCCATCTTGATCACACTCTGATGTTGCTTGGCTTTTCATTTGTGTCCAGGTTTTTATCTGTGAAATGCTAAAGCATATGATAGACAGAGGACTAGAGCCCAAATGTACCTAAGTAATTCAATTAGTATCTTCAAGAAGAGGACCAATTTTTATGTTGGGAAGTCTTCTGAAAGGTACAGGTCATGTGACTCTAAAGCACAGATGGAAGTTTCTCTCAATCAGTCATTTTCCAACTGCTTAATTAACTTCCAGACATCAAAATCCAAAATCCACAAAACATTGATATCTTTATTGGGCTAACTAAAATTCACAAAATACATCATGCAGTCTTTAGAAGCTTTACTGGGTTCTTCATCAGGCAGTTTTGTCCATTTTAGTCGGTGTCACTGGTTCGTGGATTTTGGATTTTGTTATATTTTGCAGCATGAGCAACATGGCTACCGCTGAATATGCTTCCAGACATCAGTTTATTTTGTTCTCACCTTTGATTTTTTTGTTTGTTTGAATTTCACATGAAAAAATTGTATCTATTCTTGTATTCATTTTTCCCAAGACATGCATTTTAGTAACGTTGCCTATACAGATTTTTGCAAGCAATTTCCCACACTTTGCAGGCAATATATATATTTTTGCAAGGTTTTCTTAATCTACAGCTTTTTTTAAAATGCCATTTTCACTTAACATGCGTACTTTTATGCAAATTTTCCATAATATACCCAATTTATATAGAGTTTGGATTGGGAAACCCCACTGCAAAACTCAGAAAAGTGAGAATTCTGAGGGATAATTGAGTTTCACTTCATATATTCAATTCATTTCAAAGTGCAAAGTTAAGAAAGCTTGGACTAAAATGTAAACTAAGCAAATTTCTCCCTCAACCTCAGGCTGAGGTTCCAAGAATGTTTATAAGGAACATGACCCACAGTACAGAAATTACACTGACTTCTGCTTGCTCATAAAGGTCATTTCAGATATCTTTACCACAGTGATACCCACCAGTGCATGGGTGGATATTAGAGAAAATTCAAAAGGTAATTAAGTAGTAGCAGATAGATTACCAGAACCGCGCTAGATTGCCAAACAATTACACATGATTACAGCTGCCTGTTAAAGAAATAATTTCTTGCTTTGCATTTTAATACACTCCTTTTATTCATTAGACTTAAGTTGGTATAATTATTAGTTGCAGCCTTGAGTGAGATAAAGTAATCAAGCTGCTATTACTTATTGCTTTTCTGACTGTGGGAAGAAGGTTCCTACCCAGCTTCTGCTTCAGAGTCTAGACGTACATTAAGAAAGACAAGAGAATGGGAATTTCTTTTTCTCTTAAACTATCCAGATGTAGGACAAGTAATGGATACCTCCATCCTGGAGTTTCTCCATAGTCTGTGCCAGAACAAAGATAAAGTGTACCAGGTGCGGGCAAAGTGTAAGCAGTTTTTGCAGCCTGCCAACCCCTCCAGATTCCCATGACTTCCCTTTATCTGCCTCCTCCCATAGTAAAATAATTTTCTTGGAAGTCTCCACATATGAGGATTCACCTTTTTAAACAATTTGCAGGACTCCAATGGTTTAACATCAAAAATGTTCCTTTAAAACCACTGAAGAAAAGCAGACTTCTAGCATTTGTTGTTGGCTGCTTATCTGGCTAACTGTGGGGCCCCTAGAGTGGCAAAAAATTGGCCCTGATATCATCCGAGTTGCCCACATGAGATAATTCTCTATGCCATTTCTTTTTCCTAACTGAGAATATGATAGATGTAATTACCAGGTACAACTGCAGGCTTATTTGATCTTTTATCTGCTGTTTTTAGAATGCCATTCTGCCACTGGAAAAACTGCTCCTTCTGATGGTTCACCATCATTTTATCTTGTTTTTTACTTTATCATTTCTTATCTATCATGACATTTTTACTCTGCTACATAAATAGGTTGGAAACTTTTAAATCAAAAAGCAAGCAAACCAGACCAGCCATGGGCAAGAGTCAGGATGCAAAGCTCTCCACATGTAGCCAGTGGATAACATAGGAAACATTGAGTTGAGTCTATTTCATATTTCTTTTGGTATCCCTAAAAGATCTTTCAGACTCAGGAGTTGGAGAAAATTATATTTTTGGACTGCAACTCCTAGAATCTCCCAAGCAGCAGAAATCCATTATTATTATTACTGTTGTTGTTGTTTCTTCACAGAGCTCTGTTCAGAATACCATAACCCTAATGCACTGATGGCTTCCTTCTATTTTCATTAGTCTTGGGTGAAAATCAGGGATATACGCATAGGGGAGGGACAAAATCAGGGCACTGCCCTCAGTAGGAATTCTAGTCCCGTGACGTTTTCTTTTAATCTGCAAATTTCTTACACTACAGAGAGCGAGATACTGAAATTTGTTTACACCTAGTGTTTGCATATTTGCTGTTCCTTGGCCCCTTTGTCTGGCCTTTTTCTTTGGCGGTCTAAACTATACTTCCAAATTTTCAACTGAAGTTTTAAGTTAATGCAATCTTAGAAAATTGAGGAGTGAAGGAAAATTTCATGAGGTAGGGTTAGATTATTTTGTGGGAGGCATCATTCTCATTTTGTGTCTGACACCCCCCCACACACACTCCATTGCTACACTCCTGGTGACAAATGTCCTCCAGTTTCTCAGCCACATCCACAAGGCTGGGAAAATGGGAAGAGTTTTTCTGAAGAAGGGCAAGTTAGGGACTGCTTACAAGTAAAGCTGAACATAACAGCATCCATTAGTAAATTGCTCTCTTCTTCTCCCCATTCACCCCATGCTAACTTGAAACATTTTTTTAAAAGATGGGGCTTGTCATGGCTTAACTGATAAGCTGCCTCTTCATACAAAGTATTTAAAACTTTTACCTGCCCCTCCCTCCCAAAATTTCTTCAAATATTTCCCCCTTCCAGGAAACAGACACAGTGTAATCCTTCACCTCAAAGTTAACTGGTTACCATATTTTTCGAAATGCATTCATTCCCCCCAGCAAAGGAGCTAACAATATCTTTAAGCAGAATATTGTTTTATAATGAGATGCATGTTTTCTCTGTCTTCAGTGTGTTCTCTGTGTTTTCCTTTCTTTCTGCCCTGTTTGACAATCATCTGTTGTTGGATTCTTTGCGCCGAGTAGGGGATTGAATGAGATAGTTTAAAAGTACATGTGTACAGACGCACAGAAATAAATACACCCACCCACACCGAACACACCTTGTGATTCTATGACTCCAATCCTATGCACAATTACACATTTTTAAACTACTGTTGAAAACATTGGTATTACGCCTATGTACGTAGGTGTAGGAATACTGCCTGAGAATGCAGACAGGAAACCACAGCTCTCCAAATCTTGCTAGACTGCAACTCCTACCATTCCTTGTTATTTATCATCCCAGCTAGGGCTGATGGGAGTTGCAGTTGAATAACAACTGGAAGGCCATACTTTGCCCATCTCTGCCTTAGAACAGAGAGTGCTCCAAGATGCTGTTATACTCAAAATCCCATGAGCCCCAGAAGCATGCCCAATAGGCATGACAGGGATGCAGCCTAACAAGGACGACAAATTCACTGTTACCCTGATTTCTGGGGTCCCTTGGGGGACACCTCAATGTGCTCCATGTGATAGGGAATGGAAACTAGCCAGAGCACAAGTAAAAGCAATGCAAGAGGCAGGGTAACCTAGCAGGGTCTTTTTACCCAGTTTTTATGGGGTCAGGCCAAGCCATAAACCAAACAAGAATGTCCAATAAATGATTTTACTGAATGCAAGTCGCACACACCAATGCAATCACGCACACACGCACTCAAGAGCTATTAAGAAACAAAAGAGAGGAAATTGGATAGGGGAGTATTGGAGCAGTACAGTTGGGGTAATACTGTACCTTTTCCTGAAGTCCTGGGTCCAGCAAGGCAGCAGAGAAGTGGGGCTCAGCACGGAGAGGGCTGAGGGGATCACTCAACGGACGGAGCAACGGTCTGCTGGGGTGACCGGGAGTGATCCAAAGAACCACTCAAAAACTGGGACTATTTGTAGGGCAAAAAGTACCTGGAGCACTAATCCTTTCCCGGAGAGAACAATGGGTGTTGGAGCGATAACGAAGCTCCACCATGGTAATTTCCTTTGTGTGATGGGATTGCAAGGTGTTGCCAAAGTCTCAGGATCTTCGGTTGTGTTAGTTTGTGGTGTGACTTCATGTAAATGGTCCTCGCCTGATGGAATATTTGCTCAACTTGGGGCAAACACGCTAATCCCCTCAAGTCAGCTTCTCAGGGGCTGAGGACCCTTTGTTTATTGTGGGTTTGCACAGCTCGAGGTCTCCTGGGGCTACGTGACTGGGGATTTTACTGGCCTGACCTGGTTTTCGATCTTTGA
Organism: Iguana delicatissima; assembly: GCA_948472985.1. Classification (NCBI taxonomy): domain Eukaryota; kingdom Metazoa; phylum Chordata; class Lepidosauria; order Squamata; family Iguanidae; genus Iguana; species Iguana delicatissima. The sequence goes on along the minus strand of CAOKZL010000460.1, from coordinate 2,290,407 downwards.
CCATTGCTGCCTACGTGCCCATCCCGGTGACCTCTCAGGCACATTGAATCATATTTTAATATCAAAATTGTAGACCCCGAGATAGGGTTTTTCCAGCAGAGTAACATTCACCACCTCTTTTTTCAGAATATTCACTGCTGTCATTGTCCAGACTTAAAATAATTATAGAATAAGTGCCGTTCAAACAGAATGTTGCGTGGCTTGGAAGTGAGTGGGTATACAGCAATGAAGTCCTTAAAGCTGGAAACTTTTTTTTTTTTGATAGGTATGACTTTAACAATTTGCAGAATGTCAGCTTTCCTAAGCATAAAAAATTGAAATGCAACTTCCAACATCTGTTCTTATGCATATTACTCATCTGAAATGTGTACAAGGATTCTGGTGAGCACAGGCAAGCCTGATCACAAGACGTAATGATTTTGTAACACAACTAAGTTGCACAAATGAATTACTTATACAGTCAAGAAATATGGGAACAGGATGATCTGATGAAGAAAGGGAAAAAAAATTGCTGAACGCTACCCAGATCAGCTGCAGTTGCTTAACCGCTAAGCCTCAGAAGTGTAACACTCAGCTGAAAGGATTGCAAAGTCTCCCCCACCCCTGCACTGCAATGATAATAAAGTCACCCAGTCACAACCTTGCAGGTCAAGGGGCTGGAGGCCCCCTGCATTCCAGCTAAATGGATTTTTCTCTGTGAGGCTGTACCTGACCTGACAGTGTCATTGTTTTGAAGAAACTCATCCAAACAGTTCCAGCTTTAAGAGTAGCAAGGGAAGAACATGGTTGTTTTGGAAGCTGGGGAGGAACAGGAAAGCAGAAAAATGTTGGGAAGCTTTGAATTGCCCAGGGACTTCAGCCTTATTCACTTATGCAGGAAGCATGTTTGGAGAATTAAAAAAACTAAGAGGAACTTCAAGAGAAATCCGCTGCTAGTGCACTAGTGAGAGATGGTCATCCAAACTTTGTTTTAAAAAGCTCCAATGAGAGAATGTCCGCTATCTTTCATGGCAGTCAGTTCCACTGTCAAACAGTTCTTACTGTGTAGAAGTTTTTAATATTTAGGTGGAATCGCTTTACTTGTAATCTGAATCCACTGAATCCATTGGTTCAACATGGAGAAGGAAGGAAACTAGCTCTGTCTCCTTATATCTCCAGTTCCATCAGTTCCTTCATGCAGAGAGACAGATTTACAAAGGAAATTGTCCCCTAACCAGGCATGCTTTTTGTATAATTGGGAACCTGAGTTCCTCACTCATGTGGAACATGTTCATGCATGTGGGAAGCTTTCCTGTGCAGAAAAAAAAAATCTTCATATGAGCAATGCAGCTAGAGAAGGAGTGGGATGGGGCTATCATGCCCTCTTCTTCAGATGCTGATTCAACATGCTTCCAGGTTGAGTGAAAAGAGCTCCAGTTCTATACAGGCAACGGCAGTGAGAAATCTTGAACTTAGCCTCACAATTAGTATCAGAAGACAGGAGTTGCCTGACTGATCAACCGACCGAACATTTCACATTTATTGTGAAATATATCATGAGCTGTTAAAGATGTCCTTGTGTTAGTGCCCATCTTACTTTTACACTGAAGCATGGGACATTCAACAGTTCTTCAATAGAGTCAGGCACCATTTTGCTCCTTAACCCTGCAGAATCTTATTCATGGATGCAATCTAACAAAGTATATCTCCTTAAGAATAGAGAAGCGAGAGTTTAGACCCTATATCCACTCTCCCTTCTTGTACTGGTCATTTCTGTACCACTGGCATCTCTGAAAAGGAACCTCCTGAAACAGACTTGCACAGAAGGGAATGTCTAGGGCAATCAGGCCATCAGAATTTTAACAATGAGCTGGTGATCACACAGATGGTGCGTATGCATGAGCTGAGGCAGCTTTGGGCTACAAATGCATGAATGACCACACACAGTGCAGCCACATGGACTGTACATGGTGTAGCCACCCAAAGAATCACAGAGCTGGGCACAAAATTTTTCAAGGGGTCATGTATCAAGATGGTACTTTGCTTTCCAAGATGTGCAGGTGAACCAGTTGGCCTGGGACAGAGCCTGACTATCACCCCTATACAGAAATCTATTTGTCATTTCATGCTAGGGCACATTTTGCTCAGTACTGCATCATCACTGATGTTATTCTCAGTCTAGGAAGGCCACCAGTGGCACAGTGCAAGAAGTTCCACAGACTCTTGATGAGCAAGAAAGCATTCTTTTTAACAAAAGTACCCCACACATGCTCAGAACAGCTTTTCTCACATTCTTTTTTAAGAGAAGTGTTGGTGCTTCATTCACAACAGGATAATATGAAGACATTGGAATGGCCTTCCTTTAGCCATTTTCTGGTAGACCAAAGCTCTTGCTGACTTGCTAGAACTTAAAGGACCTGATCTCAAACCAGTCCTACTTTAATACGTTATAGGTAGAACAGAAAAGCTGTTATTATCAGGAGAAGCTAATTGTCTCTGACAGCGCATGGAGACTTAAGTAGTTTGGATGAAGTCCCTTGGGTAGATGCTCCCAAGGGACTTCATCCAAACTACTTAAGCCTCCATGCACTGTCACAGACAATTAATTCTAGGTGCCAGTCTTTTTGAACATAAAAGCTTACACATGTCACAAGTGCCTAGCAGTCGGGATCACCATCATCTCCACTGCATTTGCTGGGGAGGAGAGGATATACAATGGGCTAGTGTAATGTTTTAGGACAGTGATCCTTAAATTGTCCACAGACTTCTGGGGATCTGAGAAGGCCTCACGGGGGGTCTACAAAGCAATAGGGACACAGCAGCAGGGTGTGTGCGTAAGTGCCAAAACTGCTCCCTCATTTGGGCACGTGCACATGCCTGCCACCATTCCCTTTCTTCAGGGACATTGCAACGGGGGGGTCTTGTCTGATGAAAGCCATATGACAGCAGATGTACATGTGCATCCAAACTGCTCCCTTGTTTCCAAACACGGGAACGATTTTGGCACCTTCACACACATCCCTGCTGTTGCAACCCTTACGAAATGGACACAGTGGCAGGCATGTGCATGTGCACATGCCCAAACTGCTCCCACATGGTGGATTAAACAGTAGATAGCCACCATTTTTCCATGGCCACATCATGTAGGCACAGGTACCATGCCTATTAAAAATGTGTGAAATCATTTCTTCAGCACAGGCCCAGAGAATCCACTGACCACAAACCATAATGGCAGGCAGATCAACAGCTTCTTTATAAGCAAGGCAAATGACAATGACAGTAGAAATTTGTAGAAATTTTGGAGAAATGTTAGAAAATGCCAAGAGGCAAGGCATGAGTTGCTGAGCAGCTTTGGGGGAAGAGATTAAAATCTTTGACTCAGATTTATCACCTGTCAAGTGGGAATAATGATACTTATCTCAACCAACTTCACTGGGTGTTGAGAGAATTAATTAAGATATCTTGTCAAGCATGGGGTGGCTACTTGTTGCTGCCTGTTCACTGGTCCCTATCTCACTGAGATACCAAGTTACAAGGGATGCCAGAATGGCTGAACTATAAATCAGGATGATCATACCTGAAAATCAATCTCATTTTCAAACTGACTCTCGAGGCAAGACGAGGACAATAACTGACCATTCTAATAACCTAATAACCTTTCTAATAACCACATACAATTATTAGAAAAGATACAAAGATATAATATGTGAAGAGTTACTTGAAACATAAATTAAAAACAACTAGCTGCCCTCCTCTTGTCCTTTCCCCACCAGGGAAAGATCTCATCATTCAGATAGGCCTTAACAATTTGCTAGGTCTAAAATTTAAGACTCTAAATGGACATGATGGACTTTTAATATTTTAATGTATTGATTAAGTTGGTCTTTTAAAGTGCTATAATGATTTTTAATTAAGGCACAATTTTACATTTCTAATTTATTCTGTTGTATTGGGTATTTTAATATGATATAAGCTGATGATATACAGATAAAATTAATGAGTGAATAATTAAATAAAATAATTTTTCACGGTACAGTTTTTAAATGGCTTTTTAATATTTTTAATTGTATGTTTTAAATTGCTGTTAATTTTATTGATAGTTTAATTCCATTTCAGTGTTCACACTTTGTATATTGCGATCATTTTGCATTTCTTTTACTTTATAGGTCATCTTGAGTTCTAGTGCTGGGAGAAAAGGCAGAATATAAATTATGGTCATGTTGATGCTGATGATAGCAATAATGTGGCTAGATTTATATTAAACTAAATTAAAACATCATTGTCATTTTTTAACACAAAATCTATGCATATCTACACAAAAGGAAGTACCACTGAAACCAAGAAACCTTAGTCCCAAGTAAGTGAGTTTAGGATTGCACTGAGAGATCTACAGGTTCACTGGCAACCTCTCTAGTGGACAGCACGTAATTAGTTCTGGAATAAGCAAAAAATTGAAAAGAGCCCCTGTTCTTTTTCTGTGCCTGGAAAAACCTGAGGGCCCTCTCTGAAGCTTAACTATCTTTAAAAGTACAGGAGAAATATACTGAACTTTGAAGACTAGGATTGCCAGAGCTCAGGGACTGTCCATGAGTCTCCAGTTTTCATCGGTCATCTCCAGGCAGAAGACAACAGTACACATCTCTAGCAATATTTGTACAGCAGCAGCTTGTTGCAATCTGCAAGCCTTAAATGATTTCTTGTTGCAACTTGCAAAGACTCTCAGTGGGGGCTATGTATTTAGCTTCCTCCTTCTCTCCTAGTTGTTGTAGCATCAGGACTCACCTTCTGTTTCACTCTGTACTCACATTACGGCTAGAAGCAAATATGGTAGTCTAGATTACAGCCAGCCCTCCACATCTGCTAGGATTGGGGTGCAGGAGGCCCACAAAAGTGAAAAAAAAACACCCACAAATATCAAAATATGTGTGTGTGTGTGTCTGAGGAGTGTGGGCATCCAGGGTCCAAACCAGGTCAGGGAAAGGACGGGGAAATGGGGTGGTTGGCATAGTGGCCCTATGTTTCCTCTCTCTTGCCCATCTCCTTTCTTGGGTGTGTAGGGGGCAGCAGGAGAGGGTTTGTGGTGCTGAGAAACTGGTCTGGAGAAATTCACAGATAATCAAAGATAATCAAATCTGTGAAAGTCAAACTGACAAATGTGGAGGCTCAACTGTAAATGTTCCCTTCTCCTGAAGTAAATGGGAAGGAATAATCCTTGCATTTCACCTTGAACGGGGAACAGCCTCTTTAGCTAAGGTTTTACTCTTAATTTCCAAACAGGAAAATACATTCCCTCTGCATGTCTTTGACTAACAACCTGTGAGCATTTGTGATTGGTATTTAACGCATAACACTTAATGACATCACCAGGAACCACCCCCTGGTCTCAGGTTTCATCTTGCAAGCCTCAGGGCCCAGATTAGCAACCCCATTGAAGACACCTGGAAAGCCACACAACCTCTTTCTGAGGTTCAGCACAATGAGAACCATCTCCCATCCTTCAGCAGTATCATTATTTTCAGTCTTGCCTGGATTCTCCAAGATTAAACAAGCATCTCCGTTCTTCTCCTGTCCTTGTTTTCTTATTCTAGCTGTACTGACATAACCTATTTTTAAAAATATAGCTCCTGCCACAGTTGTAGCTTTCACACAAATATGTCAGACACACCTCAGAAGTTTTAGTTTAAGAGTACCTATAAAACGGGTGGATGTATAGATGGATATATAGATAGACAGACAGACAAACAGATATTCCATTTGTGTTTAGTCCAGTTCAGCCTCTCTCTTTGGCAAAATGTCAAAGTCCTGATTTAAACTTTGCTTTCTGAATATTTCCAAAGCAGATATTTATTCCCCTGCAGCAAGGGCAGAAACATTCCATTACAAATGCAGTCTTATTACCCTGCATGCACTACAACCCAGAGCCTTTGTTGCTGTGAGAAAATAAAGACTGCCAAACTAATATTGCATCCCTTAATGATCTGTTTCCCCATCAGCATCAAGTTCTTTTGAGAGAGTGTGTCTTTGCAAAGGATGTTGATGGGCAAATTAAGAGAGAAAGGGAGAGAGCCAACAGAGACAGGTTTGCTTTAAAAGTGCCCTCACTAGAAATGACTAAAATTGTCTCATGATTCTGGCCAGTGTCAACACTTATCACTCTGTGTGTGTGTGTGTGTGTGTGTGTGTGTGTGTGTGTATGCACACACGTGTCTGTGCATACATATATGTATGTTCCTTTAAGTCACCTCTTGACTTATCATTCCATGGGACAATTTTACAAATGGGCCAATCTCACCCACACAACTCAAAATACCTTATCCTCCCCTCCAAAAGCTTAAAAGAGTTAGGGGGCCAGCTTCAAAATCACTTAATGCTGGCAACAGAGTAGAATGGTTTGAACTTTGGGCAGGCATATATAATATCTGACCCTTCCGTTGCATATTCTACAACTGCCCTGAATTGTGTCATTGTCAGGTCAGCTTTGCCGTCCCTGCCATACAAGGAAATGTCATGTAATGTAATGCAATGTGATTCCTTGTAATGTAATGCAAAGTAAGGCCATGCAATGTCATGTAGTTCTTTGATGTTTGAAACAAAGGCTAGAAAGGGGATGAAATAATTGGGTGAGAAACAGTGTGCGGGCAAACACAGCGGCAAGGACATGGTTGGCACGATGAGAGAAGAGTAATTTTAATTGGCAGTCAGATGGGATGCTTGTACTCATAAATTTGTAATGTTACCACATAAAAGGCACTAGATTCAATAGTCTTTAAGTCTTGGCAATAGCCAGAATGTGCTGCTATTACTCTGTTGTTCCTGAATAAAGTTTCTGTAAAGTTCCAAGCCTAATTTCGGGAACTGGAGACTGCTTGTAAAATGTCCCAGTTTCTCCTTCCTTCTCCCACTTACCTCCTTTGTCCTCAGCTTACTTCAGTTGGTGCAAACTGAGGCCAAAGTGGCAAAGTAGTATGCGTTCAGTTAACTCAGCAGTGGGAGAGAAGAGGATGGGATCTTACCCTTCTCAGTAGCTTCAAACAAAAACAAACTACTTCTGCCTCTCTCAGCTTGTGTGTTCTTCCTTGCTGACAACTTTTGCCATCTTGAGCACACTCTGGCCATTTCCGCACGAGGCTGTTATTGCGCTATGATTCCACTTTCAACCTCCTATGGAATCCTGGGGTTTGCAGTTTCGGGAGGGGCCAGCTGGATTCCATAGGAGGCTGAAAGTGGAATCATAGCGCTATAACAGCCTCGTGCGGAAATGGCCTCTGATGCTGCTTGGCCTTATGTGTCCCCGTTTCCATCTGTGAAATGTATGATATGGAGGTCTGCCCTTTCCTACCTCCCCCCATCTTTTTTTTTTAAACATTCCTAGATAGTATCTAAAACACAGATGGAAAGGATCTGGCCTATGGGACCTTTTCTGTGCTCCCTAGAGTTCTGCATTGCTGAAGAAATGGCCCCAAATGGAGACTTTACCCTCTCAAGAGTACAGTTTCTCGTTAAATTGACACTCCCTCCCCCAGCACCTTATCTAGGTTCCAAACAGCTGTTTTAGAAAACTCAAAGCATCTTTCCAATTACTTCCAGAAACTGAGGCAGGTGCGACCCCAAATGTGCCACAGTTGTTCACCCACCCTGATACCACCAGCTTTTTCAAGTCTTTAATGACCTCTGATACATGGCTGCGGGTTGCATTTGGCTTAGTAGGTCACAAATTGTATAAGCTTAAGCTACAGCCAGGATGCTGTAGTGGTCTGAGGGTTGAACTATGGACGTTTCTGCACTGGACTGTTATAGTGCTATTATTCCACTTTCAACGTTCTATGGAATCCTGGAGTTTGCAGTTTAAGGAGGGGCCTCTGAGGCTCCTCCCTAAACTGCAAACCCCAGGATTCCACAGGATGTTGAAAGTGGAATAATAGCACTATAACAGTCTAGTGCAGAAATGGCCTACAACTCAGGAGACCACAGATCAAATCCCCACTCAGCCACGGAAACCCACCAGGTGATCTTCGGCGAGTCATACTTTCTCAGCCTCAGAGAAAGGCAAAGTCACACTCCCCCCTGAACAAATCTTGCCAAGAAAACCCCATGATAGGGATGCCATAATTCAGAAACGACTTTAAGGTATACCTAAGAACATTCCACCAGTAAGAATTAAAGGGATAGTGCAGGCTTGAATTTAGGGCCCTTTAACACTATATTATTTTAGCTCGATGATACTATTTTAACTGTCATAGCAACACCCTATGGAATCCTGGGATTTGCAGTTTGCAAAGTGATGCTTAGAATTCCCAGCCAGAAAACTCTACAGCCTCACCAAACTATAAACCCCAGCATGCCATAGGAGGCAGCCATGGCAGCTAAAGTGGATTTAAAATGCTGTAACTCTGTAGTGTGAAAGGGACCACAGTCATATGTCTATTCACCTGTGGTGCGGTAGAATAGTTTCCAAGTGCTCTTGTACAAACTGGGCACAAAATTCTGCCAAAAACGTATAGGAATTTTATATAAAACAATGTTGTGTTTCCAATAATAATTCACAGGCTGGTTTACACATTTACTTTCATCACCAGATGACTGCAGCAACCATGTGGTGATAATGTTCAAGTATGAATATATCCAGTGCACAGAGAATCCTTAAGAACTTCCTCCAATGCCATGCTTTTCAATGGAGTCTACTCATACAAGTAAAAGGATGAGAAATGAAGCAACATTCACACGCATGTGCAAATCTGCTCCTCAATTCCTAAGGACTAGATTTAACGAACACTGAGATCCTCTAATATTACTGAGTCTGCTCAAATGTCATTTCACGTATTGAATAGTCCACTTTTCAATGCCACACAGACACTACTAATTTCCATCAGCTGGGTTGTCTTAGGAATCTTCAAAGAACTGAGGAATGGTAGTTTGGTGAAGATGCTGCAAATTCTCTGTTACAGATCCTCACTTCCCCACCCACAAACAGAACTACAGTTCAAAGGATTCCCTGGGGAGAGGAAATTACTATTCATGTAGTCTGTCAGATAGATGCACCCTGAAAGATCCAAAGTACTGGATGTGAACAAAATGTTTATACACAGTTTTCAGCACCCACCTCTCCAGCTTGAATATGAAGCATTGAGTGTAGTGGAGTTTCAGTCATACCACTGCCAGGACACAAAAATCTATGCATCCTTAATAAGCACTCCCACAAACACATGGGTGCCAATCAAGGGTAAGAAGGACCTATACCATTACAAGTGCTGGCATTTCACTAATGACCAGTCACAACTACAAGAGTACCTTAGGGAATTCCAACAATCCTAGTTCTCAAAATCCCAACCATGTGACCAAAACTTGAAGATATGTACCTTCTTTGCAGATCACAGAAGGATGAAAAACAGGTCTAGTTTTAGTTATTACAGCTTTGAGCTTCCGAAGATATAACCACCTGGACATTAAAACATAATGACCAAGCAGTGGCAGTTTTTCATTATACAGAGAATGACAATTATACTGACAGGAGGTCAACAACCCATACTTGTCATTCCTAAAGATGCAGCAGAAAGACTTTTAGAGTCTAGAGTCTTGCAAACAGCTTTGAAGCCCAATCAGAGGTCATGTAACATTGTAAGTTTCTAGTGTTACAAATAAGGACATCCTATGTCTGCTTCTAGTCATGGCTGATCATAAGATACCAAGGTCTTATATACAGGAGGACAGGGATCTTGAACCATTAAGAGCTGTTTAAAGGAGAGAACTTCAGTCAGTGCAACTTTTCTCACTATAGTTTAGAGAGACACACCTAATGAAATCCTTTCTTCATTCCTTTTAATATTTAAATGGCAGCCCTGCCTTTATTTACCTATAGTCCCCCAATAAGAACAGGCACTCCAACGGATCCATTGATTTAAGACGTAGTAACTGGTAATGAAATGCAATGACTCGTGTTTCACACCTCCATCACCACGGGAAGAATAATAAAAAGCTCTCATGGTGGCAATATGAGCTATGATTATCAAACTCAGCAATATCTAAACAGGTCCCATTGATTACAGAAATGGTGTGCAAGATATGCAAGACTGCAATCTAGACCTGTAAACAATGATGATGCTGAAATCTGTGATTATCTGGCTTATCTCTAACCCAGTGTACCTCACAGCCTGGTATCCAGAGATCTTGGAAAAATTTATCTCCTCAAGTCACCTGAGTCCTTAGTATAGAAATCAGGTTGCCTGAAAACTATAGATCCCAGGACTCCTTATGCCTGGAATATTGCTGAGTATGCTGCCATTACTGCATAGTAGGTACCCAGGGTCGGAAAGAGGATTTGCAGGGAAGGCTCCAGGCTCTATCTATCATTACTGTCAAGAAAGCAGAAAGACAAGGAGGTAGAACGGGAACTGAAGGATAAATTGCAATTCCATTGCACCACAATGTATCTCATTTGACTCTACTGCAGAACTACACCACACAGATTCATTCACCTAATTTCCTGGCTCCTGAACATTATGATTCCTACTCTTGGAGACATATATAGTTTGCTTGTTCTTCTTTAGGAGAAAAAAGAGTTTGGTACTCCAGTTCCCTACTCTAGAAAGTAGAACAAAGAACAAGAGTGAAAGGAGAAACCACAGCTTAATTGCCATCAGCATATACGTAAACACTAGTTCTGGCAACGCTACATATCACTTACCACTCAAAGAATGATTCTTGTGACCACATACACACTAACTGTCCTATAAATTGTCAGTTTGTTCTTTCAGCAGTTTCTGATCTACCAGCTGATAAATCATTGATAAAATCTGAAAACTAAATAAGGGATGGATGGCAAAACAAATTATTTCATAAAAGCACTGGCCTACCTGTTGTTATTGGTATGATTTAAACCACAGCTTGATATGACAGCTAAAATGTTTTTTTTCCAAGATTTACACACTTTCCTCCACTGTGAAAAGATGATGAAGATTTTAAAGAGCTTTTGTGTGCAGACTGAGCCAAAGCCAGACATCCTGCCTGCAGCTTAGTTGCTCATTTTTACTCCCAGCTAAGAGCTATAAAGCAGCAATTCACAAAACTTTCAAAAATTAATTTTGGACCACAAATGGCAAAGCGATGGGTGAGGGTAACATGAAGGCACTGACCCACCCCATAAGAATTCTGCCCCCACAATGATGTTTTCCTTCAATCCTCAAATTTCTAGCACTGCAGTAATTTAAAGCTTCAGCTGAGCATTCAGAAATATAGTTTAAGAACCCAAAGCAAAGTGGCAGGGAATGCAAATACAGCAGAGTCCTAGATGTGAAAGATTTTCACCATCTCATGCTCTGTTGTTGTTGTATGCCTTCCAGTTGTTCCCAACTTATGGCAACTCTACAGCAAACTTATCATGTTTTTGGGGGGGGCTGAGAGTATGTGATGGCCCCAAGGTCACCTAATGGGTTTCAGTGGCAGAGCAGGGAACTGAACCCTGGTCTTGAAGGTCATGGTCCAGTGCTCAAACCACTATACCCTGCTGCCTCTACGCAATGCTATAAATCTTGAGATTAAAGGAAAATTTAAAGGCGAGGGACAGATTTCTTATTGAGAGAATGCCTCCATTTTGTTGCTCCCAGTGGCCACACCCTTTGAAATATCCTGAACCCCCAGACACCATGAGGATTTTAATTGTTTTAAATTACATTGTAAATGTTTTTAACTTTTCTGGAAGCACCATTGAGTCCCACCCCGGAAGAAAGGCAGTATATAAATACAACAAATCAATAAATAATCTAAAAAACATTCTGGTAATACATAGTATTAAGGATTGGAAGACATGAATTGGATTAGGCAAACTGTCCTGAAGATTTTCACATAGTCAGGAAACCCCTTCCACATCAAACTCTCTGATGAAGAACCCCCCACAACCAGCTGTGAAAAATCAACTACACATTGTACAGCAGGGATAGACAACCTAGTTGCCTCCAGATGGTTTTGGCTGCATCTCTTGTAAATCCATGAATCTGGCCAAGGGCCAAGAATAATAAGCCACAGTCCAAAACATCAGGAGGGAACTGATGAGATTCCTCCTCCTGTTGTCAGGTTTTCTTGGTCAAGTTCTAAGATGCACGTGTAACTCACTATAATGTAGTTAAAGCTGTTTGGCTTCTTCATTGACCCTCAAAATCTAGGAATAGAGATGGAAAACAAATCTATATTAGCCAAGATTTCTTATGAATTTATGCAATCTGTACTCTGCAAGACTACTGCAAAGCAGGCATGTGTAAGTTTTAGAGAAAATCATGTGAATCACATTCTTTTTTCTTCTTCTTTGAATTCTATGCAAATAAATGTTTCCAAAAAAACCCAAACCCATACATTTGAAAAATGTGCACAAGCTTACTTTATCCTATGATAGAAATAGGCACAAATGTATAGTTTAAGAAAAATCAGTCAAAATGTGTACATTAAGAAACCTGCATAGCAAAATTTCTTTTTGTGGAGAGAGTAAAATCATGCACTCCAATATGGAAACTGGACAATATGTCAGTGAGAATGTTACAAAGTACAATGAAAATGAAATAGTTTTTCTCATTCCTAACTGGGACTGCACCATGTACCATACTCAAACCCTGCTATGGCTATACACATTGGGGGAAATTTAATTGCAGTGGGCAAGCTGTCTTTTACAGATTTCTCATCCATCATTGTCAGTATTTTCAATGAGAGCCCTCTGCCAATGTTCCAAGGATTCTCGCAGTTTCCCGGAGCATAAGTTGAAAATTACTGAATTAGGCCATAGGAATTTTAATATGTTGCATTGTTACACAGTTCATGTTCACAAGCTGTAAACCTGGGAACAGACACTGTAAGCATTTTCCAACAATACAGTTCCATGATTAAAGCAAAGGTCTCCTTTGGATTGCAACACATCCTGGGTTGTGAAACTGGAACAATTTGTTAGAGTGACAAAATGAAAACAGCTTACCTAATCCTTTTAAAAAGATCCTATCAAAAAGAGAATACAGCATATGTATAAAATAAAAATAAAGAGTGCACCTCCAAACATTAAAAAAAAGGATGTGAAGAAAGATTTATGTTATATATGTATGCAAATGAGATTGGCACCGTGAGAGAGAGTCAAGAAAATAACTGCTTATTACTTAGTGCTGTGCATTTAAGTGCACAAAATGTTCCCTTTCAATGAGTCCTATGAGAGAAATGCAAATTACGGCTTGATCCCCGATTGTTGTCTTTTGTGCTGAAAACAATCCACAAACGAATTAAAATAAAATTGAGCTTCTGCAGAATACTTTCAAGTCTGTCTCTTCATTCATAACAGAGTATCGCAGGAATTCTTCTGGCACACAGTTTATATAGATAATAAGAACGAGAAAAATACAGATGAGCTCAGTCTACTGATAGCAAAATCCTAATTTAAACTTTGGCAGCATGCTGCTCCCCCTTGGCTCATCTTGAGTGATGCAGCTAGGGTTGGACCTCAGGGCCAAAGCCAAGGCACTCATAGCAGGGGAGGTGAGCAGAGGAACGACTACGCAGAAAACAGTGAGGGAGAAACTGGAAACAGGCTGTGTGCCAGGACTAGCACAAGTATGCTGAGGTTCACTAGGGCTAATATTGGTCACTGCAGCATCTTATACTTTTAAGCACGTCAAGGAAGTCAACCAGCTAGCCATGCACATGACTACAGATACTCATTTTATTATATTTTTAAAATACATTAGCTTTTTCATCAACCAAATGATGCTCATTCCCTAGCAAATATGCTTAGCATCAGGACAGCAGAAGCAATTCTATATATTTCTCATAGCAATGATGGTATCACAGTTTCAGTGAGCCTGAAATGGGATACTGAATGAATGAAATGATTTACTTTGGTCACACACCAGAACAGAAATGTGAAACTACTTGTGTACGGATGACTTTTCTTATTCTTTTCTTTTCAACACATTTATTTGCTTTAAATATCAGGAATGCATCAGCAGCTTTAGACGGAAGGGGAGGTAGGAAGGGGAGAACAATGTTTATTGTATGCTTTTCATATATTAAAAAATATATTTAATTTTTCAGGCCACCATGACACTGGGATTGTGTGCTCCTATGAAGCAACAGGCTATGCCAACGGCAGCAATGCTGCTGGTAGGGTCTCTCATGCCAGATGGGCTTTTGCTGAGGAGACAGACTAAATGGGCCAAACAGCTTCTGGGCAATAGCAGTGGTGCAAGATTGGCAGAGGAGGGGTGCAAGACTGGCAGAGGACCTCTTAGAGACAACAGCAGTGGAACCATAGCTAACACTTGTTAGTACTGCGCAAAAGAAGGCATGGTAGACCTCCTTTTGAATATCTTTTACCATGAAAACCCTTTGATGAGACAATCCAAAACAAAGTAAGAGATAGTGCTAGCAGGTGAAACTACCAGGTTAGATGACACTCAATGAGCTATTGGGGTACAGCAGAGGACAACTATGAATAGTACTGTGGCTAATAACATAACTAGACTCAAGCCAAAAAGTTGTTCATTTGCTGATGTGCTCAGAGACAAAAAGAAAGTCCAAAGGTGCACAGCACATACTGTAGGAACATGGAATGTGGGAAGCTTGAATCAGGTGGAGTTCAACATAGGTCCTTTTCGCAAGGCATTTGTCATGCAAAAGGGCCTCTGGAGCGTCGCACCATTGCGAGGAGCGTTTCAGATGACATCCTCACAATTGTGTGATGCTGCCGGGGCCAGCAGGCACCAATCGCACACTATATTATTTTTGGCTTTTAGCCAAAATGGTGAGTGATCGTGCATCGCTCTGGGGCCCCACGCGCACTTACCGTCCATGCAGAGCTCCAGAGCTGTGGCCCTTGCGCTTCCTCCCCCAGTGCAGCCTGGGAAAATACCCAGCTCCGCTGTGGAAGGAAGAGGTGGAGGTCTCATTTTGCCTGCTGGATGGCTGGCAGCTCCTGCAGAGCAGAAGTAGCGGGGACGCGAGGGCCTCACAGAAGAGGCTGCCCACGTGATCCCCGTGCAACCGCGCCAGACTCAATAAGTTGCGGAAAGGGTCACAGTAAAACAAGACATGGAATGTAAAATATTGCAATACTTGGAGTAAGAGAGCTAAAGTGGACAGAAATGAGACATTCTGAGTCCAGATAACTGCATCATGTTTTACTCAGGAAATGAAAATCTAAGAATTAATGAGGTTGTGTTAATAGTGAAGAGAGATTTAGCAAAAGTAGTAAAAATATACTGCACAAATGTAACCAAATCAATAAAACTTAAGGGAGACCATAATCCAAGTTTATGTTTCAACTACAGAGACAGAAGAAGAAAAAATTGAAAGACTCTGTGCTGGAGTCCAGGAGGAATTTGATCATACAATAGAACAAGACTTCTTGTTAATTATAGCCAACTGGAATGCAAAAGCACAAAGCACAGCAGAATCAAAGATTGTAGGAAAATTTGGCCTAAGATCAAGAAATGAAGCAGGAAACCAAATGACTGCATTTTGCAAAGTCAACAGTTTCTCCATCACGAAAACATTCTTCAAGCAATCAAAGAGGTGATTATATGGATGGACATCACCTGATGGACAACTAATATCAAAGTCAGAGTAAAGCTAAAAAAGAACACTAAGAATATTAGACCAAACATTGTGCTAAAATACAACCTGAAGGACATCCCTGTAAATTTAAAGATAATGTAAAAAACATATTTGCACCATCAAACCTAATTGACTGGGAGCCAGAAAAAGTCTGGACTGAAGTCAGAGACATCATCAGGGATGCATAAAAAAAACACTATCTGCAGCCAAAAAAGGAGAGAAGCTTCAATGGGTGACAGATGAAGCTCTTCAAAGCAGACAAGAAGTAAAACATGACAGAAATAAAGTCAGTATTCTAAATACAACTGTTCAACAACTAGTGCACAGGAACAAGGAGAACTACTATCATTATCAGTACAGAGAAACAGAAGGTGACAACAACAACAACAAAAACAGAACAAGAGGCCTCCACAAGATCCTAGAAATCAAAGGGAAATTTAAACCACGAGTAGGGATGTTCTATGACCAACATATTATACGACCAAGTAGAAATTAAAAAATGATGGAAAAAATGCACTGAAGTAACTAGAGAAAACTGATGAAAGGATGACAGATTCATTCAAGAAAGAACAATATGAAGATGAACCTACAATTTTAGAAAGTGAAATGGAAGCTCTGCCCAATGCACTTGAGAGAAATAAATCGCCAGGAACAGGTGGCATACCAACAGAGCTGCTTTCAGGCTACAGAGAAAAAATCTACTCTAATTCTAACTGAAATCTGTCAACAAACATGGGAGACAAAATAATGGTGCACAGACTGTCAATGCTCAATAGTACCAAGCTTCTCTGAAAGCCCGTTGTTCACCAATACCAGTGACTGTCCTTCACTTCTGCAGCAACACCAGAATGTGCAGCTAGCCATGCTGACCAGGGGATGTTAAGAGCTGCAGTCCAAAACAGTTATTTTTCCAGCTTTGTGCCTGGGCAGGTGAATTCTAATTGTGCTAAGAATTTCAATTGTGCTAAGAACTGGACATTTTCTCTTCTTCAAATCTACTGTACAAGACAAGAGGTAGGAAAGGGTATGAGCTGTTTTATACTTGGAGTGAATTTTCTGAGTCTAGCAATAAAGCAAAGACTTACACCGAGTTTTCATCCGCTTGAGCTGATCCTTAAACAAGACAACCTTCTCATTTGTTTGCAAATCGAGGTCACTGTTTGTGCTTTCGAGGGCTTTAAACTTCTCTTCAACTTCCAGTTTTAAGTCTGGAATAATTTCTGGCTTCTGTCGCTTGATCTGCAAAATAAACAGACCCAAACAAAAATGATATTACTTGTTGCAACTCTATTACACACCACAGCACATCATCTTTCTCAGACCGCTGTGATGGAAAAAAAGGTAAAGTAAAATTATGGAAGTCTTCCCCTTCTATCCAGCTCATCAAGCAATGATAAAATCTGCTTGTTTATATGCATTGCAGTTCTTATTAAACTCTGATTGCTGCAGTGTGTCAATGACTTGATCTCACCTGGAACAGAGAATTCTGTAAGGATGACAATAAAAATGTGACTGCTCTGAATATAGCATTAGAGTAGCAGGCATACCCACATATTGACACCACTGCAGAAGAAACAAAGAGCATAAACTATGGGAAGACATCACAAGAAATTAAACATCTTCTATAGCTAAGGCATCTTACCATGGCACAAAAAACTGGAAGCATTCCTTGAAAATGAAATTAGTCTAATGGCTGAATCCACTAGTCTGTGGCCCTTGGAATGAAGACATTTAAAACCATCCTGCCTCCCACTCCTTTCTCACTCTCTCCCAATATATGGGCAATGAGACATGACTGTGAGAAAGGCAAGAAAGACCCTTGATGCACAGGGTCCTATACTTTGCAGGTGCAGGAATATGTCTATATCATACATTTTCCCTAGGAAAAATGATCTCATCTTCTTTTGCTTATTACTCATCTCTTCCCTGAAGGATGTCTATCAAGAAATCTGAGGATGTCTCAACACATCTTGAACGCTAGCACTCAAAAAAAAAAATCCTACAAAAGATTGAAAAGTCCTGAGCATTCACCCCACAGCTCAGCTTTTCTCCTCTGTCATCCCCACACAAGACACCAGGTCAACCTACTCCTGCTTCATGAATTTGTATTTTATTGACTTGCAGATTTAAATTCAATAAATATACAGATGTGGTCAGGTACAGCTTCTTTGGTCCACAGCTTCAAGAAATCCTAAACTGGAATTTAGTTAGCTCATAAAATCCTCTCTGAGAGATTCTGGGAGTTTTCCTTTTAAAAGTTTTATTTTTCCCAGGTTGTGTGATTAGGCAACTAAGGTCATTTCCACACTACACTGTAACAGTATTATTATTCCACTTTCAACATCCTATGTAATCCTGGGATCTGCAGTTTAGGGAGGGGCGTTTAGAATTCTCAGCCACAGAGCTCTTTGGTCTCAGTCAACTACAAACCTCAGAGTCCCACAGGACGTTGAAAATGGAATAATAGGACTGTAACAGTGTAGCCCAGTAAGTTGTACTTGGCATAAGTTTTTGTGGAATCCAGCCCACTCCATCAGACACATGGGCCACACAAGCCATAGAAGTATAGAATCTTTCAGTTGGAAAGGACCACAAAGGCCATCTAGTCCAACCTCTGCAGTGCAGGAATACACAATTAAAGGACTCCTGAAAGATGCCCGTCCAATGTCTGTTTGAAGGCCTCCAACAAAGGAAAGAGTCTGACACCACTGACAACAATCCAATCTACTGCTGAATAACTCTTACAATATATAAGTTTTTCCTAATGTTCAGGTGGAATCTCTTTTCTTGTAATAGCCTTGCTGGGCACTGGATGAAGTGGACTGGAATACCATTGTTGTTCTCCCAGTGGGTGACAGCCTTAGCTAAAACCAGCTCCAGGTAGGTCAAAGCATAGTCTATGGGCCACAATTGGTCCCCCAAGACCATTTTGACAGTTAACTGGATGTTGTTTCACACAATATTATCCGGGGGGGGAGGAAAGTCAAGTTTTTGCACTCACAGTGTTCTCTATGCACTAGATCTGGCTGTACTCCAGACACATTTTGTGTATAAATGCACACCCTTAAATAATCTGATACCAACCAATCATTTCTGAAATAATAACAGCACTTTGTCCCTAGAGCTTCTACAGTAATGGGTGCTTCCAACCAATCATTTAGGTGGCAATAATTACAGTTGCACTGCAAGGTCACGTTAAAGAGGTCTGGTAAATGGGTTTGCCACATGCCAAAGCTGGACATTCCACCTGGATAGGTAAAGTAGCGCTCTGAAATGAGGCATACTAGTAGGATTTCCAACAAACAGGTTCCTGTTTACTCTGCAGGAATGCACAAGGAACTGGATCTCAATGAGGAGGTATGAAGTCAGAAGACAAATCAAACCTCTTTCACAAGTCCATCCACATGTGGATTAATGGAATTGTAGGAATGGAGCACAGAGATAAAAAGATGGGGAAGTGAAACCATCATATCCTTGTGGAAGGATATTCAGAAAAAGGTTTAACCCGACCTCTCCTGTTAAACCTCTCCAATGTCCATATGGACATTGGCTCTGGAGAAAGCATGATTAAACTTTCCGATTTTGGACCAATCTGCTATATCTAGAGACTCTGTCTCAGTGGGACATAGGTATCCAGCCCCCAAGGTTTGCAAAGAGATTGCGAAACCCCATGAGTCTTGCAGTGAAACAATGAAGAACCATGTTGCCTTGAAGGTGGAAATGGACAGTTAGCATGCGCTCCCTGCTGCAGATTCAAAAGTACAGTATTGTTTACATTTGAATTCACAGTGGGTTAAATTTGCAGATCTCGAGCTCACAAATACAGCAGGCTCACTGTACAAGAAAAGCAATCCCACCTAAACATTAGGAAGACTTTCTAGCCCAGTGGTTCTCAACCTGTGGGTCCCCAGACGTTCGTGGACTTCAGCTCCCAGAAGCCCCAGCCACTATGGTCAATGCTCAGGGCTTCTGGGAGCTGAAGTCCACGAACATCTGGGGACCCACAGGTTGAGAACCACTGTTCTAGCCTATAAGAAATGTTGGACAGTGGAATAGACTGCCTCAGAGGGTTACGGACTCTCCCTTTTTGGATATCTTTAAACAGAGGTCGGATGGCCATCTTTCAGGAGTGCTTTAGTTGCATGTTCTTGCATTGTACGTGTTGGACAAGGTGGCCCTTGCTGTACTTTCTAAATCTAAGATTCTACAGTTCTATGGCTCCTGAGAGCCAGTCAATTGTGCTATCACCTCAGATACTATAAGTTGCTTATGGCAAACATTGCCCTCAGCTGGCTCAAATGGCCAGGACTACTGAGAACACCCCTGTCCTCAGCTATTTTGGTTGATCTTGCTCCGTGGGCTGATTTTTTTGGTACTGTTTTCAGTTGTAATTCTGCAAAATGTAAGGATCTCTCCCTAAGCATGCTGATGATTTCTTGTTTCTCAGTGGTTTTACTTTGGTTACAATCCTGTTGGTGCTCATTACCTAAGTTCTCCAATACAGCGGGAAGGAGAAAAAGTAAAGCCGCTATCATAAGCAGAGCTTAGAGGGTATGTTTTTAAAAGTAATTTATACCTATTATTCATTGTAGCTTTAAAAAAAGCAATCTGTTGCTGTTACTTTTTGCTTGCTCCATATTCATTACTTTCTACTATTTATTTAAGCCAGTGGTTCTCAACCTGTGGGTCCCCAGATGTTTTTGGACTTCAGCTCCCAGAAGCCCTGAGCATTGACCATAGTGGCTGGGGCTTCTGGGAGCTGAAGTCCACAAACATCTGGGGACCCACAGGTTGAGAACCACTGATTTAAGCTAATAAAATGGCATGACACTAGAATAACTCATGTCAAAATTCCTCTTTAAAAAGTTATTTTAAAAAAATTAGGAGTAACCTATTAATGGGAGTAAGGCAGGATTGTAATTAAATGAAATATAAATCAAATAAATTATACCAGCCATGGTATATGAAGCTTTCCGGGTGTTGGATTGAAACTCCCAGCATTCACAACATTGGCTATGCTAGGTAAGCCTGATGGGAAATGCAATCCAACAACATTGGGATTCCCATCCCTGGTAGAATACTGATAAAGTAACCCACCTTATAGTTCTCATTTGCTATGCTACTTTTGAAATGTAACTATTCCAATTTGATTATCAAAAAAGTAACTCCTTTCAAGTACTGGTCACCCCAATCAGCCATTAAAACTTCATCTGCCTTCATTAATTCATCATTAGCAATGAAGAAATATTTGTCTTGATCTCAAAAAGAGGTCCTCTGAATACTAGATTTAGAAAGCGCCATATATGCTAACCTGGACTCAACTATAAACCACCTAACCTATCCTTTTAAAAGGCCCAATTTAGATGTTACACATTAGGACATGTCTTCCTACACAAGTGAGAACCATCATGATCTGATCCATAAATTACCACTTGTTCACACATTCTTGTTTTAGTTTTTGTACTGACTCCCTCAGCTACAAAAAACTTGCTCAACATGTTGCGTATAGTATATATCATAGTTCATGGAAGCTCTTGACTAAACTTCCTCCCATACAGAATTATGATGAAAGCAAACTGTGTCAAGAACCACCAACACAGGAGGAAGGAAATGTAAGAATCTAAGGCAATATGGAGGAGGAAAATTCAAGTGTGATTACATCATAAGAAGAAAGAATATCTGGAAGGAAAATTCAGGAGACGAAAGAATGAAATAATTTGGCATCTCTATCAACCATAGTAGATTAACGAAAAAGAGAATCTGTCAACAGCTTTCAAAAGGAGTGCCCGAAAGATAAGCAAAAGCATAGTTTCTACTAATAAGAGAAAAATGGCTTTACACTTCAAAAAGGTAAGAGTGAAACCAAATTATATATTCAGGAATATCATGTAATACAATCTTTTAAGGCAAAGAACTTACATAAGTGTAAGTTTTCCACAATTTTTTTTAAAAAGAAAACACTTCTAGTCAGGAAGGCTAGTTAGTGAAAAAAAAAGTTTCTGTGGTCTAGCTTCCTCCCTCTTATTCTTCTCCGTCGTGGTGGTGGGGAACATTCAAACATGTGGCCCCAACTCTACCTGCAGACTGCAATCAGTGCCATCCCTGGATGGCCCCTGGATCTTCAAATTTGAACAGTGGGAATATTATCTTAATTATAAGGTGAATTCACTAAGGGAGCTAGGTCAGCTCAGCAAGGGTACAAATTGCTTAGGAAAACCAAAACCTTGGAGGAAAAAAATATTTTGGCTTGCTTTGGTCTTCATACAATCACAGAATCATAGAGCTCGAAGGGGTCCAATGGGTCATCACGCCCAACCTCCTGCTCAGTGCTGGGTCTCCACCTAGAGAATCTCCAGTCTTCCCTCTCTCTCTTTTGTCATTTTAATATCTACCTTCTGATTTTTACCTTTTCTTTCCTTTAGTCATCATTGTTTAAAGGCTCATTTACTGATGCTGTGGGTCATTTCTGAGGGAATCAGAAGGCTGGTTATAAACAAACAAATTCCATTAAAATTCTGAACAGTTATCTAAAGAGACTTTCATATTGAACCATATTGCTTTCTTTATACCCCATTTCTTCCCCATACTGGGAGACAGAGCAGCTTATAAGACACAAAGAAATACAAGTAAAGACACATATCAATAACAAAAATATAAAAAGTGTTGTTAAAAATGGTAACAATTTGTTCAGAGGTGGGTTGCCCTAGCTTTCATCTGAGACCAAGAGAGTGTGACTCAACTGAGGTCACCCAGTGGGTTTTCATGGCTGAGCAGGAATTCAAACCCTGGTGTCCTAGTGTTCCGGTCCAGTATTCTAACCATTACAGCATGCTGCTCTATAAAGGTAACACAGCACACTAAGAAAAGCCGTTTTCTTTCTTTTCTTGTAAACCGTCAGTCTCCTCAAGTTAAAAGTTTGTTTCCTTTAATTTTTTTGAACAAGTCATCTCATCTTTAGAAGCAAGGATGAGGGCATTCACATAAGAGAGAAAGCTGACAGAATATCAACTTCTTTGGAGGCAAGGATGTTCAACCCTTCCTCCTGAAGTGTCAGTTTTCTGTTACGTGATTTTGGCCAGGTAAGTTGTTAAGTCTAGTTTTACAATTCCACATTCTGTTTTCAGGGACCATGGTGGGCCAATGCTTCATGTCCTCCTTACTTCCTGACCCATGACATCAATTTGGGTCAACTTCTTGAAACCAAACAATGTTTTGTTAGAAAAAAAAAATCCAACAAACATGCAAAAATAAAATTAAAAATAAGCACCTTGCTTCAAGCTACACGAGATAAAAGGGTCATGTTTATGGCACTTCCCTCAGCCAAGAAGCAACTATATAACTCAATCAACACCTCACTGGCATTGGCCAATCTATGGAAGAGTTACCCATCATTTTGAAATGGGGGTGGAGGCACAGAGAGTTTCCAGAACACCTTGCAAATGACATACTAGCGCAAGCAGGGAGTGGTCAAAACACATATGAATAGTTGGGTCAATCCCCCAAGCTTGTTTACATCAATAGTGGCAATGACAATGGCAGTCCCAAGGCAGAGACTGTACCTATTCTCCACTGATGTTGGACAAGCATGCTTTCAGTGTACTGTTTACCCAAAATTACTGTTGTTAGTCATTGTCTACCCAGGACTTTTCAGTTATTTAGTTACCAATATTTAGTTACTTTGTCCTACAGGACATCTCACTGAAATTACCACTCTAGAGGTCTGTTTGTATCTACGTCTTCAAACAACTTTTTTCCTTCATGTCTGGCCTTCCACTGCTGCTAACATCTCATTGACCAAAAATAATAATATCTGGAGATCTATTACTGCTGAAGATAATACAGATATGGAAGTACCATCCAAGAGAGACAGACAATAACGATGTTTTTCTTACAGCAGACCTATGTCCAAAAAAGCATGAAGCCACACAGAGACCGTATATGTGATGTTGGTATACATATGGCCTATGTTCCAGTGTACAATCAACTGGGAAGCTGCAACCAGTCCTAGCTTCCCAGCACAGGTCCACAGAAATAAACCAGAGCTTAGACATGTTACATTTTAAGGTCACAATTCCTAGAATCCACCAACTTGCATGGCCAAAAAAGTAACTTTTTCAAGCTCAGGAATGCACAAAGGTGTGAGTGTCACACATGACTATCTAAATGTAGGATTCATATTGTTTCCTCTATGGAAATAGTTTTCTCTGAAGCAAAAATACAGCCTCAAGTGAATCAGTTGAACTGGTATTTGTGTATTTGAATTTTATATACCAACTCATCATTAAGAAGATGCACACATGTATGGCTACTTTAGGTTTTACTAATGTAATTGGTTTCAGCCACACTCTCTAAAACAGGCCTGAATACTGAAGGCCAAATGTAAGAAAGGCTAGCAAAGGCCTTGACAAGAAAGAGAGACAAAGATTAAAGACAAACTTCTCTTCTCATAAACCTATATCTGTTTTGATTTTGGTATATATGCAGTTTTGGTTGAATGGACCTCACCTAGAACATTGATCTTCAACCTTTGTCCCTTTCCAGATGTTTTATACTGCAGCTCCCAGAATCCATGATGATAGGACTTTGGGAATGAAGTCCAAAACATATGGAGAACCAAAGGTTGAAGACCATTGACTTAGAGAGGTTAAACATATTTAAATACATGCATACAAATGAACAATAAATATGTAAATACATAGGCCTAAATACAATTGTTTGTCCTGACTAGAATAGACCCACTGAATCAAAAGGAACTTCATAAGCGAACATTTATGCAAGTTCCATTAATTCAGTGGATTTATTCTGATTGGGACTAACAACAGATTTAGGCCAAAATCTGGTCAGGTGAAGTGGGAGGACTGTGCACCCCACAAATTTGTTGTTGTTATGTGCCTTCAAGTCAACTCACCGAGCTTCCTTGGTAATATTTATTCAGAAGAGGTCCACCATTGCCTCTTTCCGAGTTTGAGGGAGTATGGTTCACCCAAGGTCACCCAGTGGGTTTCCAGGGATGAGTGGGGACTCAAATCCTGCCCTTCTGAAGTTCTAGTCCAACACTGAAACCACTGGGTCATGCTGGGACCCACCATGCTGGGTCTCTCACCTCAAAAAGAGCAATCATTATTTCATAGTGCTTCCAGCGTTCTCCAAAAGAAGCTGTTCCCAGTCCAATGTGATTTTCAAAAATATCATTTCCAGCCAGACAAGGAAAAACAAAATCCACAACAGAATCTCCAGTTGGCTGTCAAAGTAAGGAATACATTTGATGGTCTTTGTGGCAAACATGAGACTGGGAATCTGGAAGCAGCACCAAGGAAAGAGATGAAGTCTCAAGTCTCCCCTGTCATCTTCCCTTTCCTGTCCTTTCCTCCCTAGCCGCAACAGATGCATGGTTTGCATCCAAATGGGCTGTTCCTCTGGAAGAAGACAGGATGCAGTTCCATGTCTGGAAACCCTTACTAGTGGTGCAAGGATGAAATATGAATGTGACATGCGCATATGTACACCCACCCACTTGTGTTGAGCTTTTCAGGTTCCCAGACCACAGTCTGGTATCCATACATCTATCCATCCTGCTCTATAAAGTGGAAGTCAATTTACCACACACTGCCTTCCAGTTCAAATGCACAGGCTCCTAAATGGGCAGGAGTGTGGCTATTATTCAGGCAAAACAAATATGTGTCTCATAAGTTTCCAAGCTAATGTGAAAAAAGCATGCAACCCACTGTGGGAGAGACCAGCAAGCAATTCTACACTAGGAAAGTACAGGTCTTAGAACCTTTTCATGTCATCCGTTGCACGTGTACATATGTGTGTGTGTGTCTGTCTGTGTATACACATGCCTTCAAGTCACTTGTTGACTTATGATGACCCATGAATTTCATAGGATTTTTTAATGCAAGGAATACTCAACGGAGGTTTTGCCAATTCCTTCTAATGAAATATAGCTCACTGCATCGGGTATTCTTTGGCAGTCTCCCATCCAAGTACTTTACACAATACAACTTTAGAAAACTGAAGGCTCAATGTAATTTTGGGAAGGATTCATGCCAACCTCCTATGGTATAATCACTGCAATTTGTGAACTGTGACCATATCATCTCAGGTACAATAGTACCATCTCATACATGGATAGCAAAAATTGGGGGATGGAGGATGAATTCTAGTGGATTTTGGAGGGGGGGAGGAAGACTGCCATTCCCATCGTCTCCCACCAAGAAGCCTCTCCAGGCAATATGATATTATCACAGAGTTGTTCATAAGGCCACTCTGCGGAAAACAATAGCCCTACTAGTAGATGGAATACCTCTTGCCCTAGAACTCTTCTTGGAACAATGCTATTTCTTGATAAAGCATCACTCAAAATGCAGTATAGGGAAGGCAAGTGCAAAGGCCAACCAATCAGGACAATCTCTAGCCCTTTACTGGACTTTAGATTATTTTATAATCTTGAAAAGAACATTGTGCAAGAATACCTTCTCATGTATCAGAATGAACCAGAAGTCTAGTTTTAATCTGTGGAGAGAAGAGCATCCCAAAGCTATGAAAAGCCTGGGAAATACTAACACACACTGTTCATGCACGTGTGAAACTGAGTGGGCTTGTAGACAAATTACAGTAACAATGACTATAGGAACGTCAACATTTCAGTGCTGTATAAGCTTCCTGCATACAAGGGGTGGGAGTGGAAAGTAAGAAACTGCAGAGATCAGGAAGCCTGAGTTGTCAACACACCACAAGGCATACATTTGTGATGCTGCTCATGCACACCTGAATCACCACTTTAATGTCTTGCTTGAATCTGGAAGTTAGGAAACACTTCCACTATGTGAGAACAGATGGGGAAAGTGAAGGATTTGCCCAGATATGTCATAAAATCTCTCCCCACCCCGAGGGGAAGTTTGTATATTGTTGTTGTTACTGTTGTGTGCATTCAGGTCCAACTTATGGCAACTCTAAAGCAAACAATCACAGAGTCTTCTGGGGCTGAGTGTGTGTGACATACCCAAGGTCAGCCAGTAGGTTTCCATGGCCAAGCAGGGAATTGAACCCTGATCTCCAGGGTCTGTAACGCAATGCTCAAACCACCACACCACACTGGCTCATAAATTTATATATATAAAGTCTAAAATCAAAACCAAGATTTAAATTTAAGGAAACCTTCTGGCAGAAATTACCAACGCTTTCAAAGAAAGGTAGGATACATGTGGCCCTCCTGATGCTGTTGGATTGCAACTCCCATAAGCATTTAGCCAGTACAACAAACAGTGAGGGACTGTGGGTATTGCAGTTCAGTAACATCACAGTTTTCCCTACCTGTTCTATAGCTATCTCAACATGCATTTAGTGGCCAAAATTCCACCCTGAGCATCCAAACAAGCGTATGAGACAGCCCCATTCACCAAACTGTACAGAAAGTATACCACTTCAGAAACCACAGGATATAATGCAACATAGTCAAGGTTAAAAATGCTCCCAAAATGGTTAAAATAAAGCCCTGAGCAGTGAATTCTGTTGGCTGAGAATCCTGCAATTCTAAAGCACAGGATTGGGAGGTGGATGGGAATACTGAGCAATACTTTGTTCATTTGGAAACACAGGGGGAGGGGGAGTATGCTTCTGTGTGAGAGAAAGACAGGTTAATGTATGTGGCTGACTCACTTTGTACAAACACATGTACAACAGCTTGTGGTTGCTTATCATGCTTTGTGATAAAACTGATGTACTGTACCTACCTCAAAATTGCCCTCTTGTGCTTTATAAAGCTGTGAGTCACAACTAGGTTACTCAGAACAATTTACAGTTTCATGACAGGGTGGAGATTTTTGACCAAAAGGACAACCAATTTTTTTCCCCTTTTTAATAAATAAATAAATCAGAATTTCTTGTTTACAGGAGATCTGCTTGTGGCACAGGTGGGCAAAGTGCAGTTCTGACAGCTACTTCTGCATCGCTTAACTGCTCCAACACTCCCCAGTCTGCCTTTTTGCCTGTTTTTTTTTTTTTTTTTAAAGGAGGGTGAATTGCCTTCTCTGGAAATCTGCAGGAGCAGCAATTTCCCTTTCAAATACTTTTCAGTCCTCCCTGCACTATGAAAAAAAATACTCATTTTTCAAAACGAGGAGTAGACTTTCAGTCACCTCCATTTCTTATGGCTACACTGGCATTCTATCCAGCTAAAAGAGTCTTGTGGCTAAAAACTGGCCCCTGGATACACCACTGTTGCCCACGCCAGGCTTAAAGTTTGGTAGAGAACATGCAGCCCTCGAGATACTGTTGGCCTGCAACTCTCATGAATCTTAGCCACTGCAGTGAATGGTGAGGGATCATGGGACTTGCAGCTGGATGGTCAGATATTCTCCATCAACGGTCTAGGGCAGGACAGGGGAAGATGCAACACACATGTGTGGTCTTTAACTCCATTCTGAGACCTCCAAATGCCCCTTGTACCTTGCACATCTCTCTCCCACTTGTTTTTCATAAGCAAAAGTGATTTCCAGTCACTGTTAATTTCTACTCTTCTGGGCCTAATACAGCACAGGTGGCAAAATCATGGCAAACCTGCCTTCAAGTCCTCAGAAGATGAAGGAGGCATGTAAAAAACAAAACAAAACACAAAACCTTGGGAGGGGGGCTCTAAGGTCCACTGAATGGTGTATGAGGCTCTAGACCACGGGCAGATGCCCGCTCCTGCTTAGAAAAAAGTGTAGAAATATCACACACAAAGACACACACTTTAACTATACTCAGGTATTTCACAAGAAGAGTTATACTACACATAATTAAGTGATTCAATATACTAGATACTTAAAAATGTATTTGGCTGGTGTAAAATGGATTCAGCATTTTGATTCAAGGAAAAAAAACCTGCTCATAACTTTTATCATGATAACTGATAATGCTGTCAATATTATTACCATCTCTCATCATCTTCAACCTCCTATTTTTATCCTACTTTTCTGTCATAACACAGCCATCCCTCTGGTCATAATCTCAACAGATAGCATTGACATCATGCAGAAAGATTGCAAAGAAGAAAAGAAAGCCATCTCAAAAAGTGTTGGTGTGTGATGCAGTGATGCATGAAAGTGGATATAAACCAAAAAGCATCTCTGTAAAGGGATCTGAACTGTACAGCCAAGGAAAGCTTCACTTGTGCTGCTGTGGCAAAAAGCAAGAGCAAATATAGCTGCAGTTACCATGAGGAATAAAAAAGGTAGTGACAATTAGCATTGTTACATTGCTCCAGAATGTATGTGTGTGTGAGAAGCTGTAGTGTGAGTCTCTTATTCCAGAGTGAGATTTTTTTGAACTGCAGGATCCCCAGCCAGCATAATTTCATCAACCTTTCTTCTTCCAAAGTGAAGAAAAATGTACATTCAAACAACTTTCAAATACACAATCTTAAGTGTTCCCATGATGTATCAGACCTGGTAGTATCTTAAAGATTAACAAATTTATTATAGCATGGGCTTTCTGGGACTATAGCACGTCAGCCTTTAAGGTCCCAGAGGATGGGGGTTTTTTTTGGCTGCCACAGACTAACACAGCTGCCCCTTTGAAAAGTGATAACCAATCTATCTATAACAACATGGTTAAGTGATATATCAAGCCTATCCCTAGCAGACAAAACAGTCTCCTTTGTAACGAGCATCTTTTCTTGCCTCATCTTCTGGTTCCCAAGGGTGCTCAGAGTGTCTTCCTGTGTGTGCATTGCACCCTGGCTGAACATAGCAAATAAAAAAAAATTGTTCATTATATTTGCATCTCACCTTTCCTTCAGTGGGATCCAGAAAAAGTACGTGGCTTAATTCTCTTCATTTTATTCACACAACAACACATCCAGTAATGAGAGAGGAAGAGGATCAGGAGTGGCTAGTACAGTCAGCCCTCCACGTTTCCAGGTTTCACTTTTGCAGATTTGATTATTCACAGATTATTTGCTGTCACTTCTGCTGCCTCTCTAGGGCATTTTTAATAAGGACTGCAAGGCTCGTGAGACTGGGAAACTGCAAACGAGGCTTGTAAGTCTCTCTTAAAAATGGTGTGGGGCAGCAATGGAGGTGGTAGTAAGCCCCACTAGCCACCCACTTCTGCCTTGTGAAGGAACTCTGATGCCTTCAAGAAATCCATGGTTGGTTGAATATGGCGATACCATTTTTTGGTGATTTGGGAGGGCCTAGGATTATTCACAGTTTTCCCATTTTCACAGGGGTCCTGTGCCCCCAACCCTAGCGAATTTGGAGGGATAACAGTACTTAGATGGGAGAAATCAGGGAATACCAGAGATTTCCTGATAGAGCTACGGGGGTGAGGGGGAACCTGCCTGATAATCTGCAAAGCCATTGCTAACTGTCAGAATTGACAATATCAAGCTAAACAGACTGAGTATAAGTCAGTTTTCTGTGTTCCCACTCTGTAGACTAGGAGTTCCTTTTCCTATAAGACCTGGGTTCTCGAGATTGTTCATAAAACACATGCACAGACAGACAGACATAGACCATAGACAGCAATGGTTGGACTTTAACATATCAAATGTAACAACAACTGTAAGGATTTTGTTTTGGTCCCAGTTGGCAAAAAGCAAAACTCTTCACTTTTCCTTTGCCACGTCATTTCAAACAGTGAATATGATTACTCAAACTGCTGCACATTTCAGAAGCAGATAAACACCTACACAGAGATACATTTCTGGGGGAAGTTGTGGGAAGCACATCCTGCTAGTCTACCTGGAACCATACTGCCCTCAGAACTATGACGAAGTATATGTGCAACTTAATTTCCCTCCTTTTCTTTCTCTCATGCTTGTTCCTTCAGGGGAAAAACCACCATACTTCATAGGCCAATTCTCACTTCTACCTAGAAATTCACCTTCCACAATTTCACCTACATTTAACTGCAGCTACAGATAATCAGTAGAGATCTAAGAAGAAAAGTATAGTGTTGCTTTTGGAAGCCCAGATTCATTAGGATGCTAACTGACACAGGCCAAAATACCATACAGCAGAGTCAGTACTATGCTACTCTCTCTTCTTATTGCAGAGGAGGAAAAAAAGACAAATAACAGGCTATACCTAAAGAAATTGGATCATAAATCAAATAAAAGTTCAACCCACTCCCTTTGTAAAGTTCTTAGGATAGAGACCAATCTTTTTGTATTTTGGAAGATACAGGTTTTTTAAAAATATCATGGTATAGTGGTCTGAGTGCTAGACTACCACTCCAGGAGACCAGGGTGCAGATCTCCACTCAGCTATGGAAAGCCACTGGTTAACCTCAGGGAAGTCACACTCTCTCATCCTCAGAAGAATGCAATGGCAAACTTTTCTGAATAAATCTTGCCAAGAAATCCTTACGGAAGAATTGCCAGATATCAGAGTCAACTTGAAGACATAAAACCAAAAGTAACTTTTTCAAGCCCTATCTACTATAAAGAATTGCTAGAGGGGAAGTGTAAAAATAAGAAAGGCAGATAGACATGAACCCCAGCCTTATAAACAGGCCCACAAAAGTTACTATCCTGCTGACAGTTGGAAGAGAGGAACAAACAACACTATTTCTAGTGCAGAGGTCTGATGTATTTCTACAGTGAGTGTGAAAGAGTGGATTTCCCTCCTTTCACTGACCTCTTGGTTTCTACATCAGGTAAAGAGCAGTGACAGAGTGCTCCATCCCTTCAGCTGCATCTAGCACAAAACACCCAGTATCTGCCTGCATATAATTCCTTTTTGTCTGTGGCTATCACACAAGCACTTAAACAAAAAGTTGATGCACACCATTTTGACTTCCTTGGAAGAAAAGATGGAACATACACATGAAACAAGAGGTACATACAGTCATAGATTTCACCAAATGATAACCAAATGTACAGCTTGACCCTCACCAAACTATGAATTCCAGGATTCCATAGATGGAGCTATGCTAACTGAAGTGATATGAAAATGCTGTAATTATGTAGTATAGATACACTGCATGAGTCTATGATAATTGCTTAAACAGCAAGCTAGGGAAGA
The DNA here is from genome assembly GCA_948472985.1 of Iguana delicatissima. Classification (NCBI taxonomy): domain Eukaryota; kingdom Metazoa; phylum Chordata; class Lepidosauria; order Squamata; family Iguanidae; genus Iguana; species Iguana delicatissima. The sequence goes on along the minus strand of CAOKZL010000460.1, from coordinate 2,258,839 downwards.
CCCTCATCTGAAACCTTGGAAACTCAACTCTAAGCTGGTACATAGGAAATAAACACTGCCACTCCCTATGGTATTATAACATCTAATACAAATTGCCCTGTATCCAGGGATCTAGATGTCATGCCAAGGGCCTAAATACCCTAAAGGCACCAGATCCCATAGTTCTTGGAAACTAAGCAGGGTCAGCCTGGGTGGGAGACTGCCAACAAATGCAAAATGCTGTAGCCTATAATTCAGGGGAACGAACTGGCAAAACCACCTCCGAGTATTCCTTGCCTAAGAAAACCATGAAACTCATGGGGTCACCACTGTTTGACAGGCAAATTGAAGGCACATACGCACAGAAATGCCATGCACTTCCCTGCCCACTACAGCCGGAAGGGCTGAGTTAAGGGAAATAAGTGACTTTGTGATGTCAGGTTCTCAGTAATTTCTAATAGCTGTTTCAACAAGGGGGTTCATTATTTATTTACATATCTATTTGCATTGTATAGGTATTCATTTTCAGATTTCTTTAAGAAGAGATTAATTTTAAAACGCAGAGACCAAGACCTGCTTGAAGCTTATTGTCATTTTAATAGTACCAGCTTGATCCAGGCAATGGGATCCCATGTTCCTTTTAGTCATCTTCAGGAAGACACCTCCAGGACTAAATGATTAATTTAAAAAAGCTGGACAGGTTGAGGCAGCCTTGCCAAGTCTTTCAGCAAGGTAAGGCAAAAAACTGTGTTACGCGTTATGCTGTCATAAATTATGAGATTAATATATGCCTGGGCTTTTGTACAGCTTGACATATGGAGAAGATGCTTGGCCAGCAGTCAGGAAGTTATCTGGAAAAGAATGAAGAACCTAAAAAAAACCAGTCCCCTAAATTTCACAGCCACAGTGGTCAGAGGCCAAGCTGGTTAGGGGATGCTGGAGATGCAACTTGACAAAGCTTTGAATGTTGCCAGAATTTGGAACACAAGGCACTCCTATCTGCTTGGTAGATTACAAAGAAAGAAAAAACAGGAACATAACCAGTGATGGCTGGTGCCTCCCATGCCAGCAGTTGAATTCCCTCTGGGTTTTGTCTGAACTTTAGAAAAGCTAACCAAGGTGTTGAGCCTGTTTTGAAGATGGCATTAGCATCCTGGACAGGTCTTTTAAAGCTCACGCTAAAACCCTGACAGATGAAGCATAATCTTAAAAGTTAAGAGGTATGTGCACAGTGTATATGGTGGGAAGTGGGATCAGAATGAAAGCAGATATAGAACCACAGAGTTGAAGAGACTACAAGGGCCATATGGTCCACCCTGCCATGCAGAAATATGAATCAATCGAAGCATTCCTGACAGATGGCCATCCAGCCTCTGTTTAAAAACCTCCAAAGAAGGAGAGTCCACAACACTCAAAGGCAGCATATTCCACTGTTGAACTGCTCTTCCCATCAGGAAGTTCTTCTTAATGTTTAGGTGGAATCTCTTTTCCTGAAGTTTGAATCCAAGCTTGCCCTATCTTCAATATGACATCCCTTCAAATATTTAAACATGGCTGTCATATCACCTCTTAACTTTCTCTTCTCTACGCTAAACATATCCAGCTCCCTAAGCCGCTCCTCATAGAAAGGACGGTCAGTGACAACTACATTGTTCAGTATGGCTATTAACAAAACTCCCAGTGTGGACAGTTGCATTAGTGGTGGGCCCTGCTTCCCAACCACCTTTGTTCGTCCAAGTGTGGAGAGGAATTTTTGCAGAGGAGATATAGTAGTTTGAGTGTTAGACTAGGACTCTCGGAGATCAGGGTTCAAATCTCCACTTGACTGTGGAAAGCCACTGCGTGACCCTGGGCAAGTCACAGTCTCTCATCCTAAGAGGAAGACAATGGCAAACACACTTTGGCATGAAAACCCTGTGATAAGCTCACCTTAGGGTCACCATAAATCGGAAACCATTTCAAGGCACACAAGAACAAGCAAGGATAGGAAATTTAAGGCTGTCATGCATAAGTCTCAGTGTGAGCACCATGTCTCCTCACAGGCTGTCATTGTAGGTTCCTACTGATTAGAAAAATTGGAGAACTGACATAAAATGCATTTCTTAAAAGTACTCCAAAACCAAATCGATGCACTTGTTTTGGGGGAGTGGTGGATGCTATCCACTGTTGTTTGAACGTACATATTTCCCAAGGACACCTTGGGAAATCGTAAAGTCACTTGACTTATGCATCTATTTCTTGCCCAGGGCAAGTCAAAGAAGTCTTCTCTTGCAGTCATTCATTTATTTATATTTGGATAACCATTATTTCACTGGGAGGAGAAAAAGAAATCATAGAAGCAAAGCAAATTTGCTAGTTGAGTCACACATGGCCTTTCTGAATCATCTGAGAACCAAATCCTTGAAGTGACTCATCTTTGTTAACTGAAATCAGACTGCAAAGTTTCTGCTCCAAAAAGAAGAGGAAGAAAAATAGTCTACGCCAACTAAAAACATTTATTTGAGCACCTTTGCTTTCTTCTTCTTCAAGGACTAGCTTCAAATTCCCTTAGCTGAGTTATTATGAAGTTGGTTTTGGTCCCCATGGGCAAAAAAAAACAAGCGGTTGGAAAGCAAGTGAAAAGGGCCATTAATCAGCCAAGCAGCTGGAGTTTTTCTGGTTCAAAGGCAACTCCACCAAAGACAGAAATCACCTCAGGGTTAACATCTGATTCAGGAGACTGAAGACTGAACACCACACTCCAAATGGTGGTTGAAGGCAGGGAAAGAAGGTTGAGCAACAACCTCCCAGACAATTGGGAAATGCCAAATGAGGCATGTTTGGGGGAGCTGACCCACAGGTATGAAACACTACTTAAGCGTACTTGAGACTGCATGGGGGAGGGACGGAATATACCATGGATGTTACCATGTTGACAGCAACATGGCAACCACCCTGCAGTGGCAGTGTTACAGTTTAGGAAAGCCATTGAAGTACACAGCGTCCCCCAAGATCTGGCTTATAGCAGTGGCCACTCAACCATGACTTGTAATGAAATGCCTATGTGCATTTTGCTCAGAAAGTTAACTAAGCAAAATTAGAACAGCCTGAGGTTTGTCAAAAGACTCTTGGTGAAGCCTCTAGAAAACTTGAAAGAACAGTTGTATAGTTGTTGTTGCTGTTTTTAAAAAAATCATTACAGATATACATAGAAAAGAAAGAGAATGGAAAAGAGTGGGTTCCCTAAGATTCTAAGATTATAAGAGGCCTATGTATCAGTATTCTTGTAGTGTGCCTTCAAGTTGTTCCCAACTTATGGCAACCCTAAGGTTGAACCTATTACAGGGTTTACTTGGCAAGATTTGTTCAAAGCAGGTTGGCCATAGCCGCCTTCTGAGGCTGAGACAGTATGACTTGCCCAAAGTCATCCAGTGGGTTTCTGGGGCTGAGTATGGATTCAAACCCTGGTTTCCCAGAGTCCTAGTGCAACACTCAACCACTACACCATGCTTGCTCAATATCAATATAACCTGCCTCTTTCTCTCCCATGTACATATATATAAATCTGTCTGAAGTTTGCTCTTATATCATGTATTTATAACGTCATAAAAATATAAAGATGTATTTTGTAATGGACGTTGTTCCACAGACAAATAAACTTGATGATGATGATAAAGATGTAAGATCCTCTAGCTATCAAATTATGGATGACCTTGCCAACATATATGATAAGTCTTTTTGCTACAGGATGGACATACAGCATCCAACCACACTAATCATCAGTTAAATTCCAAAAAGCACTACTGTTTGTGCATGTTGCTTAGTGGGCCAAGTCCAGACTTTTTAATCCTCGCCTCAAATAAAACAAAGCCAAGGCTGGGAAAAGTTTTTTGGACTGCAACTCCTTCTCAGGCATTGCAGTCTTTAGAATCCTGGACGCTATGGTCCAAAAACTAATTTAATGAAGTTCTGAAGAATGTTTAAGCATATATCACTGCATTCCCTACCCCCTTTGCCTCTCCCCTCCCTGTATCTCATCTAATTCAACTGTCTAAGCACCAAACTGCACCTGATACTCAGTCATACAGAATTTCCCCTGATTTAAAATAAAAGAAAGAGAAGGAGAGATAAAAATAAAATACAGCTATGGGGGCGGCAAACTAAACAGAAGACCAGTCTTAACTGTCTCCTTTCCCACCATTTCCTTGCTAAAGGGTGGGGGGGGGGAAGCACACACATAAAGATCAACGATCATGCCACAAAGGAAAAGGCTATAGATAGCTTTATGAGACCAAAAAGAAAATCTGGAGACACTTGGTAGCAGAAAAGCAGTGCACAGTCCCTGAGTGTAGTCTAAAAGCAGAAAGTAGTCTGAAAGTTCGTTTTTGGACTCCAACTCGCCAAGTCAGAATAGCCACTGGCCATACTGGAAGTATAATCTAAAAAAGTATCCTTTTCAAACTCTTTGAAAGTGGAAGCATCATAAGAAAACTTTTAAAGCCAAGCAGGTATCAATCTGCAGAATGGCTGGATAGATGAAGGCTAAGGTCAGGGTAGGGGTTGTAACTGTATATGTAGTCCCCTGCCTTGTTGGTAATATTCCCTCCTTCTGCTGGAGCCTGTCTGCCTACAGCTGTGATGCCAAGTAAAGATCAGGCCATGAGACACAGTTGGGCTCTCCAGTGCTAAAAAAAACTAACTAAGCTGCCCCTGCCGCTAATGGGCATACATTAAGATAAAACTGGCACAATTAAGATGGTAACACCAGTGATTCAGGCATGCTACGCTAGCCTGTGGATCCATTTAGTGCCACCAGATTGCCCCAAGCTTCTACTGACCATCTAAAAATAACACTGATATCACATTCCCTCTATTCTGCTTCAGTTAGACCTCATCTGGAATACTGTGTCCAGTTTTGGGCACCCCATTTCAAGAAGGATATTGACAAGCTGGAGCATGTCCAGAGGAGGGCGACCAAAATGGTGAAGGGTTTGGAAGCCATGCCCTATGAGGAGCGGTTTAGGGAGCTGGGGATGTTTAGTCTGCAGAAGAGAAGGTTAAGAGGGGACACGATAGCCATGTTTAAATATCTGAAAGGGTGTCATGTCGAGGAGGGCTTGTTTTCTGTTGCTCCAGAGACAAGGACAAGGAGCAATGGATTCAAAACTACAGGAAAAGAGATTTCATTTAAACCTCAGGAAGAACTTCTTAATGGTCAGAGCTGTTCAGCAGTGGAATATGCTGCCTTGGAATGTGGTGGAAACTCCTCCTTTGCAGATTTTAAAGCAGAGGCTGGATGGCCATCTGTCAGGAGTGCTTTGATGCGGGTTCCTGCATGGCAGGGGGTTGGACTGGATGGCCCCTGTGGTCTCTTCCAATTCTATGATTCTATGAACAATGACTGCTACTACTACTTCTACTACTACTACTACTTCTTATCTTTTTCTTGGTTTGAAAGTCAAGGTGGTTTGCAGATTAAAAAGGATATAGTTAAAAATTCATAAAACTTCTCTACCTTCATTATCACTTTCTAGTTGTTATGTACCAAATGGTCCCACTGGTGCTGCCATCTTAATCACATCAGCTCTACCTCTGAAATGCATAAGTTCCAAAGCCTGTAAAAGTTCCCATAGCTGGCTAGGTGATCCTCAGAGATGTAGTTCAAGAAACAAGCTTTACAAGCTGACCAAATTCTGCATGCTATGGAGGGTCAGAGCTCCTCTTGATGTTATTTGCTATTCCCAACCATCCTCTTCTTATGCACCACCCAGTTGAACCAACTGAGCATTGATATCACATCCCAGAATTTCCTTTGAATACAGGTTCTATTTGCAATAGTATGGTGTACGGTTTGAGTGTTGTAGTAGGACTCCACTTGACCATGGAAGCCCACTGGGTGACCTTGGACAAAGAAAGTCTCAAAGGAAAGCAATGAAAGCAAATCTTGCCAAGAAAATACCATGATAGGTTATGATAGGGTTGCCACAAGCTGGAAAAGACACAAAAGCACAGAAGAACAACAAATCTGCACTATGCATTTATAGTGCTTTTGATACCACTTAACTGCCATGGCTGAGTCTTACGGAATCCTGCAACTGGTAGCTTCATGAGGTACTTAGAATTGTCTGCCAGAGAAAACTCTCCTGCTGTAGTTCAGGAGTACACACTGTATCTGTACCCCAGAAAATTCCACATGTCTTGCCACCAAACAACAAATTCCGTAGGGTGGCAGTTACAGAGGGATACAACTGCTATAACTGTACAGTGTACAAACACCCATGGTATACTGTAGAACTAGGCCTGGCTACCAAGGGGGCAATACACAGAGTCCTTTGAGATTCATTGTGGAAGAAAGAGGCTGGATATTTTGGGGAAAAAAATCTTCACTATTCATTTCTGCCTTACCTTTTAAGTCAGAGTCACACAGCTGAGCCTCACATAAATTTTGTTGATGAATTTAGACTGCAAGCTCTTTGGGGCACAGCCACAGCCACTCTGCTGTTGTTATTGTGTCCTGTCAAATCCTTTCTACATTGTGGTAATCCTATGAACAAGAAACCTCCAGGACATCCTGTTATTAACAGCCCTGTACAAGTCTTGCAGACTCAGGGCCTGGCTTCTTTTATTGAGTCAATCTAGCTGTCATGAAGTCTTCCCTTTTGTCCTCCCGTCCTCAACTTGTATGATCTTTTCCAATGAGTCTTGTCTTCTCAGGACATGTCCAAGGTAGGATAGCCTTATGAAAGCTGGTTTGAAAGTTGAACAGGAAAAAAAACCAGTACATTTGAAATGCTGCTGCTGGAGGAGAGTTCCGTGGACACTATGGAGTGCTAAAAAGACAAATGAATAGGGCAAATCAGTCTGAACTCTCACCAGAAGCCAATAGACCAGTGGTTCTCAACCTGTGGGTCCCTAGATGTTTGTGGACTTCAGCTCCCAGAAAACCTGAGCATTGACCATAGTGGCTGGGGCTTCTGGGAGCTGAAGTCCAAAAACATCTGGGGGCCCCCAGGTTGAGAACCACTGCAATAGACAGTCACACTTCAGATATATCACGAGATGATGGAAAAGACAATGATAGGAAAAGCAGACGGTAGTAGGGAAAAAATAAGACCACATTACAGATGGATTAAATGAATCAAGAAGGCCACAGCCCCAAGTTTGCAGGACCTGAGCATGGCTCTAGATGAGGTATCTCGGACATCTTTCATTCATAGGATGACCATACACAGAAGTCAACCTGATGGCAAATTACAACAAATTATGGCCTCAGTTTAGTCATTTAGGCTTCTAAGGAGAGTTCAGGCTTGATTTGCTCTAGAATCCATGAATTTGTATTTTGGGGCTGTCTATGGTATCTATACAACTCTCCTCCAACACCATATTTCACTGTTTTCGTTATTACCTCTGAAAAGCACATCAAATCTCATTGCTTCCAAAATAATGTATAAATTAACTCTGAAAAATAACATACAGCAGCTTCACTCTCTAAAAGGCTACTGAAAGACAAGCTAGGTCACATGCTTTTGGCTTCCAGGCTCACAACTGCAGTGATCCTAGACCTGAGTCCTATTGTTAGTTCTAACTAGAATAGACCCATTAAATCAATAGTGCTTATCTATATGCTGGTCACCATTCAACAACTAATTCAACAGCTCAGCTCTAATTGGGATTAACAGAAAAATTCTGGCCACAGAATAGGTAGTGATAGGTAAGTTGAAATTATATCTAAAGCAGATAACTGAGGAGGGTCAATTTTCCACCATCAGGAGTCACCATGGGTTATATCAGTCCCTATCCAAACATTTGAAAGCAGCAAGAAGGCAAAACTGCACGTGGGTGATTTTGCTTCTTTGTGCATTGGTGGGCCTGCACCTCATTTTATTGCATAGCATAGCATAGATCCTACAGTTTTCCAGGAATGGAAAATGGGGAGGGGGTCTGATTTGGGAAGTGTACTGGATGAGGCAGGGACAACCAAAATTGCCTGTGCCCAACCCTGTCCTCAACTTCCAATGACAGTACAAAACTAAGAGATTAGGGGAAAAAAATTTTGGATTACAAATCCCTAAATCCTCCAGTCCTTTCAGCATTCTTGTAGTTACACCTGCACTTCAAAAACAAATGTTTCCCAGGAGAGGAATTTGTTCAAAATGTGTCTTTCCTAAGACCCAGACAGAAAGTTCACAAGACAGGTGAATTCTCTTCTTTGAAATGAGAATTTCCAGCACTTTACTATCCTTAACAATTAATAGCTCTTCAAATAATTTTGAGGGAAAACTACTGTAGGGCAAAATCCTCCTTAGTTTAGGCAGTGGCTCCAAAGGGCAGGGGGTCAAAATACCATTTAATTTATTCTAAGAATATTAACATTCAGTGTTTTAAAGAATTCTCTACCAGGCCAAACAGAAAGAGGAAACAGAGAGGAGGAAGCAGAGACTCAATGTAATCTCTCTCACACACACACACACACACACGCACAGAAAGAGAGAGAGAGAAGTCAATGGCACCATATCCATGCTGAACTGCAAACGGCTGTATAACTGTTCTTGTTAGGTCCAATCGAAAACCAAGTGAGGATGAGAGTTTGGAAATATTATTTGTCAAAGACTATCATTTCCAGAATTGTCCCGTAAACATGGTCAGTGTCTGTCTTGCATTCACCAATCTTATTCTCATCTAAACTCCATACCTCTGTGTGTCCAAAGTAGACATATACCTCGATTTCTGGGGAAGAATTGCAGCCATTATTCTGCTTTAGACATTTGATTTTACATTCAAACAATGCTGTCAACACCAGAAGTCTATTAGTACTAACGGTTGTGGCTTATCAGAAGCCCTGCTTTGTTTCGACAGCACATCAGAAGAATTGGAGAAGTCTGTCTCTGTTGAACCTCCTTGTCAGAAAAAGAACAGGCTGCCAAACTAGTTTATCTAGATGTGAATGTTTTCTTAAAAGTCTGGAAATGTATTAAAGGAAGAGGCTGGATCATTTTGAAATGCCCTGGTCCTGGTTAGGACCTGTTCAGGCACTGTTACCCAGGGACCACACCAGTGATGGAGTTCAGGAGATGACTGATAAGGCTGAAGAAGTAGAATGGCAGCAACCTCCCAGCATTCGTCTGCTCTCTTCCTCACCCCCAGAAAATACACATGCACAGATGCACGTAGAGTTACCTCTGTCTGTAGCCTTCCTATTATGAAAGGAGGGAGCAGGGAAGATGGCGGTAGCAAGAGGAGTTTTAGAGGCCCTATTTGAACACTGCTAGGAGAAAAAGTCAACGAACAAACAGACAAATCCATTTTTCACAACCCCTTTTTATTCTAGAAAAAATGGAAAATTCCAAAATTAAGGAAAAAAATTGAAAATTTGGATTACAGTTTTATTTATTTATGTAGAATAATTAATAAAATGTTTTAAACAAGGTGTAAATATTCTAAAACCTCTGTAACGGTACGCAGATGACAGTCCTAAACTGGTACAGTTGATGACAGGTGATTTGCAGACCTCTCATTCATGGGTGTATGTGCCTTCAAGTTATCTGTTGACTTATGGCAGCCTCATGAATTTCAGAGGATTTTCTTAGGGAACGAATACTCAGAGGTGGTTTTGCCAGTTCCTTCCTCTTAAGTATAGCGTACAGTACCTGGTATTTATTGGAGGCTCCTAACATCTAATTATCACTGACCTTGTTTATCTTCCAAAATCAGATGGGACCTGGCACCTTTAAAGTATTTAGACCCCTCTCTCATTCATAGTATCACTATAAATCAAAGTTGTCATGGCAGCAATTAACTGTCAAGAGGAAGTTTCCAGCCTTGTGACTATGTACTTGAAAGTGAAATCCCCAAAATCAAAGAAGCATGCTAAGATACTGTCAGCGTTATATAAAAAGAAACTGTGTACACAAGTACACAATTTCATAATGATAGTGGAAATTCAGATTTTCTTGGTACTGAATCTGAACTGCCTACATGCACAATTATTCTATGGAATGCTTGGTAATTTCTGAACCACTTCATGGTCTCTGAAATAAGATAAGGACAAGAAGCTATTTAACCCAGGAACAGTAAGGTCACATTGGGGCTCACTGTGGAAATTGTTACCTATTCTCATATTAATGCAACTTCAACATATTGTTCTCATAAAAAAAGTTGTTCTACACATTTATTTGGGTTTGCAGTGGATCTGAAAGCTTTAGAAGGACACATCCATGACTTGACTCACTGTCCAAAGGGCCTGTTGAATTTTGGTGGGTACTTCTGGATGAAGGAAAGTCAAAGATACAAATATCAATATTATATACAGGCTAAGGATTAATGTTAAGAAGTTTCTGAATCTTAAGCAGAATACTGTTTTTTAATAATAATAATAATAATAATTATTATTATTATTAAAATTATTAAAAACAGTATTCTGCTTAAGATTCAGAAACTTCTTAACATTATTATTATTATTATTATTTTGATAAGACTCATATTTTACCTTGGAAAACTTACAGGTAGGATCTGCAGGTAGGACTTTTTTGTAGGTAAAACATGCTGTAATAGATTGTAGAATCTCCATTTTGCTTCCCATGACTAATGCCTTTTGCTGGATGTCTCCTTCATGAATTTTATAATCTTTAGAAAACAACGCAAGTAATCCTAGAAGCAATGGCCATCAGTAATTTTGTGATAAATGAAATTCAGAGATGGATTATGCATGGTGTAAAGCCATATTTATTTTTGCCTGTCTTGAATTACAGCCCATCAATTTTATGGTGACCTTGAGAAAGTTTCCTCACTGATTTCCTTCAAAAAGTTTATAATCCTGCAAATATTATAAGTAATATTAATAACTCTTCCCTTGCCCATGTAGTCTCCTTCCTCAACTGAATAGTCCCAGTCTTTTAAAGAGTTTTCTCACATGGGAGATAACTCCGAATGCCTTGATTATTTTATTTGTCCTTTCTTGTCCCCTCCAGCACCTGAAAGACCAAACTTTCTCTGAGCAAATCTTGCCAAGAAAATCCTGTGAGAGGTTCACCTTAGGGCCGCCATAAGTCAAAAAGACTTGAAGTCATACAACAAGAACAAGAGACTGTAGACAGCCCAGGAAAAAAACATGGCAAAACTGCCAAAGCCTTGGGGGACATTTTGTGTTGATTTTTCCTCCCAGAAAAGATTTAAAAAAAAAAAAAAGCAAGAGTGCAACAGGTTGTTTTTTTTTCTGAGCACACTGAAGCTCTCAGCCCATGGGAATTGCCCATCCTGATGTACAGGGTAGCAACTTGCACAATCCTCCATCTCCTGTTTGGTGTGAGACCTCAGTGTACAGTAGACTTCTATTCCTCACTCTTTTGTAGGCAATAGACATTTTCAGGGCGTACAGGTCTGTTTTTTGCTCTCTTGTGTTGGGAAGCTGTGTCATATGAATCAGGTAACTGGAACTTCTACTAGTAGAGTACAATGGGCCCTCAGGATCTGCTAGGGTTTGGTTCCAGGACCCCTGTGGACACAGAATCCACGGATATGGATGGCTGATTGCATTTTTTCAAATCTGCTACTATTCCCAGTACCCTGGGAGCTTGCCGTTTCCAAAAAATTGGTGTAGGCATACTTCAATTACAAATCCTCTGACCAAGAAGCTTTTTTTTCTTCTCTTTTTTTAACAAAGCCTTCTTACACTTGCTCATCCCCCTTTTCTGCCTTATTCTCTGCCTACCTTGAAGGATGCTGAAGGAGGGATGGAGAAACACAAACTTTGGGTAACAGGTTGCAGCAACAAGTCTGCTGTAAACAATGCAATAAAGCTTGAATTAGGAAAGAATGGTTTTATTCTAGCTGATCCTTATCCAGCTGTACATACTTGCCTACAACAGACAAAGTAAAGAGCATCTCCTACAGAGATTCTGTAATGCTCTCCTACAGAGCATTATGAACAGTAAAACTGAGAGAAGAAGAAATAGCAGACTAGCTGGCCTCACCAGTTACCTGCAATATACTTAAAAAAAAATTGTAAACCAAAATGGAAATCATACGTGGAGGATAGTGAAAGAAAAAAAACATACCTGGATATACTGTTGAAGAAGCCCTGATGTGGCCTTTAGAAGGTTCAGAATGCTTTTGTCTACTTACACGAGGCTTACCTGATACGATTGTTTCATTTCACATGTGTATAGTTTAGTTAGGTGAAACATATTGAACTTTTTTGTGTGGTGGTGCAGGAACACAATACTATTCATATAATCATAGAGCTGGAAGAGACTACAAGATCTATCGAGTCCAACCTCATTCTGCGATGCAGGAATACACCACCAGAGCATTCCCGACAGATGGCCATCCAGTTTAAAAACCACCAAAGAAGGAGATTCCACCATACTCTGAGGCAGCATATTCCACTGTTGAACTGGTTTTACCATCAGGAAGTTCCTCCTAATGTTTTGGTGGAATCTCTTTTTCTGTCCTAGTCTCTGGAGCAGCATTCTTTCCATATTATTTCTACTTCTGGAACCACATTTTCCAGCAAAGAAGTAATGTTCAGAAACATATCACTATTTGCAGCGAAGACTGTAAATGTATCCTCTTTATACTAGCACTTGCATGGCAGCACCATATCAAAATATGGGCCCATGCATGGTTGTCATTCAGCCCTGTTGCTGTTCCAATTTCCTAAGAATGACAGAAGTATTACCCATACAAAAAGCTGACATATGCACTTCCACTACTATGTTTGTCATGAACTGAACTCACACACACAAATAGAACAGTGCTTAAATACTATTTATTAGGAGTGTGATACATCGTACAGGACTTCAGCGAGTGAACTGGAGGCAATTAGCAAGATTCAAAACATAAAATACAAAGGAGTACATCTTCCCACCTGCAAGAGACCTTGAAGTCTTGGTGCAGCCTGGCTATGCTTATCAGTGCATTCCTAGCTTTTGTTTATCTAACGGTCTCTGGTTCTCATACCTTGTTACAAGCACGCTGCTACTTAACTCCTACTACATATCCCATTACTAAAATCTGGAAGGCTACCCGGCATCCTGCCCGTCCCGAAAAACAACAACAACAAGTGAAATAGCAATTAGGAATTTGAATCAGCATAGCAAACAATGAATAGGGGAAAAAGGGGAAGGTTGGGTAATTTAGGAGAGAAAGGGAAAAGGGGAGACAATAACTGAAACGGACTTATGAAAAGCATTAGCTAAACAGGAAGCGGTGAAAATGCTGATGAAGGAACAGTGGCGCGTGTAGTCGGCACTCTCCAAAGAAGAATTCGAAGGAGCTGGTTTCAGTAAGCTGGAATGAAAAATGAAGAAGTTTGTAAGTGTCAGGTAAAAAAAGTTCAAAGGTGACATTAATGGCTCGTTTGACTGGGAAAGGACCAAGGTATTTGGGGGAGAGTTTTTTGGAGGGGCCATCAGTGGCAATGTTCTTAGAGGAGACGTAGACTAGATCTCCAGGCTTGTAAGTAGGATTGGAATGGCATTATTTGTCTGCAAAGCGTTTGTGAGAAGCTTTGGAAGACTCAAGAGCGGAGCGCACAGAAGTCCAAGCAGATGATAGTTTTTTAATCCAAGACACAAGAGAGGGAGGTTGAGTTTTAGAGATGGCATTGGGGAGTGCGGAAACGGCTTTGAGTCAGTGCCAAAGACAACCTCAAACGGAGGTTTGCCAGTGGAGGAGTGTAGAGCTGAATTGTAAGCAAATTCGGCAAAAGGCAGAAGGGAGGTCCAGTTGTTTTGGTTGGAACTGACGAAGCAGCACAGCTATTGTTCAAGGGTTTGATTTGTGCACTCGGTTTGTCCATCAGTTTGGAGATGATAGGAGCTGCTGAGTTTTTGAGAAATGCCAAGAGATTTATGGAGTGAAGTCCAGAATTTGGAGGTGAATATGGGTTCTCTATCTGAGATGATTGTGGAAGGGAGTTCATGTAGTTTCCAAATGTTATTGATGAAAAGGACAAGTAGTTTCTCAGCGGTGGGTACTTTTTTAAGGAGAATGAAGTAAGATTGTTTGGAGAAATGGTCAGTGATGACCCAAATGGTATGGAAACCGCGGAGTTGGGTAAACCAATAATGAAGTCCCATGAAATAGTATCCCAAGGTGAGGAAGGAGCAGGAAGCAGTTGGAGAAGTCCATGTGGTTTAGATGTAGATGATTTGCAGGTGTTGCAAACAGGACAGTTTTTTATGTATTCTTGGATGTGTTTGGTGGGATCCAGCCAGTGGAAAAGCTTCCTGGTTGAATGTAGAGTTTTAAGGAAATCAAAATGTCCAGCAGGTTTGGAGTCGTGATATCTCTTTAAAATTTCAGGTCAGCAAGCTAGGGGGACATAGATCTTAGTTCCGATGAAAGCCAAGTCATTGAATCAGGCAACCGAGTCTTTGTGTGTTTGTAGCCAGGTGTCTGTTGGGTAGGCAGATTTTAGGGAAAACTGGAAATCGGAGTCAAGCAGGGTTGAAGCTGATGCACAGGCTCGTTGTTGCGCTCATGTAGTAACTTGTAATCCAAAAGTGTCTGGAGAAAAAAGAGTATTTTCTTTGGTAGGAGTAGAGAAGGAGGGTGGTTCGTGGCAAGGCAGTCTGGAGAGCGGATCCGCCAGAGTGTTTGTTTTTCCAGGCTTGAAAACGATTTTGAAAATAAAGCATTGGAAAAATTCGGCCCAGTGGGCTTCTTTAGGGGTCAGCGTCCTGGTGGTTTTTAGTGTTTCAAGATTATGATGGTCTCTCCGTACTTGAAAAGGAATTCTAGCACCTTCAAGGAAGTGGTGCCATATGGAGAGTGTGAAATAGATGGTCCTGGTTTCTTTTTGCGAGATCAGCCAGTTGCGGGCTAGAGAATTTTTTGGAGATGAAGGTACATGGTTTGAGGTGGCTGTCTGTGTCCTGTTGTAGGAGAATGGCTCCCATGGCGAAGTTGGAGGCATCAGTTTGAATTATAAATTCCTTATTAGTGTCAGGGAATAAGAGCAGCAGTTCAGGGGTAAATTTTTTCTTGAGGGTATCAAGGGCAGTTTGGCATTTTTCAGTCCAGAGGATGAGGTTGCATCAGTTGTCCATCCCGCCACCAGGTGCTTTCTTTAACAGGCCAGTGAAAGGGAGTACAATTGTGGCAAAGCCTTCTATGAAGTCACGGTAAAAGTTTGGAAAACCAAGGAATTGTTGTAGTTGCTTTCTAGTTCTGGCGGCAGGCCAGCGCAAAATTGTAGAAATTTTGGAGGGGTCCACATTTAGGGTATTATTGCAAACTCAATACCCTAAATAGTCAAAAGTTTGAGCATGGAACTCACATTTCGAAAGTTTAACAAGTTCATTGTCTATAAATCTTTGTAATACAGTGCATACAAATTTGGTGTGTTGTTCAAGGTCCTCTGAGTAGATCAAAATGTCATCTAAGTAAACAACAACACTCTCATAGAGGAGGTCTTGTAACACAGAGTTGAGGAACATTTGGAATGCGGCACGACCAGCTTGTAATCAAAATGGGAGAACAGTCCATTGGTAGTTATCCAGGGGGTCTGAGAAGGTGGTCAACCATTCACTTTCAGGGCCCATGCATATTCTGTGGAAAGTTTCTTTGAGGTCCAATTTGGTAAAATATTTGCCTTTAACCAATTGGTTTAGGATATCCGTAGTCAAAGGAATTGGGTACGCATTAGGCAATACTGCCTGATTAATTAAATTATAGTTCACAATGAGCCTTGGCTCTCCTACATTTTTTTTCTTATGGAAAAATATGGGACTGGCTGTGGGAGCTGATGAGGGCTTAATGAATCCGCGTTGCAGGTTCTTTTGTTCAGGAATCTTTTTAGAGCCTCTAGTTCTTGGTTGTTCATAGGGCGTATTTTGGGTTTGGGAATTTTAGCTCCACCTATCAATCTCAGTTTGCAATCAAAGTCTCTGTGCAGGGGCAGTTTGTCTGCTTCGTGGTCTTCAAAAGCTTTCCACAGATCCTGGTACCCTAGTCGGATTTTCTGCAGTTCCTCAGGACTCAAGTTAAGTGCCGTGTTCGGAGATTTTATTTCCAGCACTAGATTGACATCATGGGTATGCTTGAGTAATTCTTGGGTCCAGTCAATTTGGAGATTGTGCTTTTTCAGCCAGTCGTACCCAAGAACTACTTGGAACCCAATTTTGGTGGGTACTAGGAAACGTAATCGCCCCTGTAAGTTCCTCACTTGAACAGGTATGGGTTTGGCCCTTTCCCATACAGGGCCCCCTGCCATGGGTGAGCCCTCCATTTGAGATAAATTGACGGTCTTTTTAAGGGGTTCAAACTTTACTGCAAGTTCTTTGGCCTCTGTAGGATTCAATAAACTAGTGGTGCAGCCTGAGTCAACTAAGGCCCTGTACATTCATAATTTCCCATCATTCCCTTGTAAAGTTACTATAACATATACATGATGAGTTTAGTTGTACTTACATTTGTGGACTGGTCGGGATCCCACTCATCACTGTCTGAGTCAGAGGTGGTCAGCGGGCTGTCCTCGTCATCGCAAGGTCCAGCAGAGTTTCTGCTGGCGGGACATTTGGTTGGCAGTTTCTGAGTATCAGCTTTACAGGATGCAGGCCAGGTGGTGGGGGTGCCCAACTTTTCTTCAGCGGATTTCTTAGATCCCTGGCATTCTCTGGCAATGAGGCCTTTTTTTCCACATTGGAAACAGGTACCTTCTTGGAGTCGTTTTACCTTTTCTTCGCTGCTTAGGAAAGTGGTTTTTCGGGGTGCCGGGGTTCGGCGACCGCTTTCTTGGGCTTCTCTCTGCCAGGCGAGCTGGACACTCTCCATGATGCTTTCCACTTCTCCGGCTAGTTTCATCCATCCCAAGAAACTGGCAGGATCTCCTTGTGTCAGGCAGCGATCTAGTATGGTAGGGTTTAATCCATCTCAGAAAAATTGCTTGAGGATGTTATCTTTCCATTCCGGTATTTTAGTGGCTAACTTTCTGAATTCACGGGCGTATTCCCTGACGGTCCTTTTTTCTTGGTGTAGTTTTCTGAGTTGGTATCTGGCTTGTTCTTGGAAGAAAAGATCTTCAAACCTTTCTCTGAGGCTATGCATGAACAGCTGCAGATCGGCTGTCTCTTCAGCTCGTGAGTCGAACAGGCTGGCGATCCACTCCGCTGCTTCTCCACTGAGGTACTGGCTCAGGTATCTGACTCTGGCGGCATCTGACTCTGGTCTGGGAAGTTGTTCCCATAGTCGACCATATAATTAGAGGCCATGTTGAGGAAGTATGTTAGGGTGGCACCATCACCATCGTGAATGGTCTTCAATTCCCAAAAAGGTCTTGAGCCCACTTGTAGGGCCGGTATCCTGGGAGGTGCATGTACAGCAGCTGCCAGAGCAGCTGCTGCTGCTGCTGCTGAGATCTGGGGTGGTGCATGCCCAACCTGAGGCACCAGAAGTCTCGAGTTGTGTAGCTGAGCTCTCAGTTTAGAAATTTCTTCCCGTTATTTTTCCACTTCTTCTTCCTTGGTTAGAAGTTGTTCCAACAAGCTGGTCTCGACAATCGATGTGTCCCATCTTGTCGCCCGGCGACACTGGCGCAGAGTGGTTTCTGGTCTTTCTCCCCAGGCCCAGGATTGACCTCCAGTCGGGATGGTTGGAGGAACTGAGGGCTGTGTCTTGGGTCTCACATCAGGAGGCCGGCTGGGGTCCATCTCATCTCTTTCGGCAATTCCATCGCCTGGAGCTTCAACAACTCCACCGGATGTTCCTTCTTCTTCAGGCTCTTCTTCAATTTTTTGATACATATTGCAATATTTTTACAAGGAGTTCACTCACTCTGTCATGAACTGAAGTCACACACACAAATAGAACAGTGCTTAAACACTATGTTTTAGGAGTGTGATACATCATACAGGACTTCAGTGAGTGAACTGGAGGCAATTAGCAAGATTCAAAACATAAAATACAAAGAGTACATCTTCCTGCCCGCAAGAGACCTTGAAGTCTTGGTGCAGCCTGGCTATGCTTATCAGTGCATTCCTAGCTTTTGTTTATCTAACCGTCGCTGGTTCTCATACCTTGTTACAAGCAAGCTGCTACTTAACTCCTACTACATATCCCATTACTAAAATATGGAGGGCCACCCAGCAATGTTCCTTCTATATTAAGCCTGCAGTGCAAACTCCATGGAGGCAGGGATAGAACCAGATGAAAATGTACACACCCCCCAAATGATTGTACAAAGATTGATGAATAGGTAATTTACATATGGTCTCCAGCTCCACAGCCCACAAAAAATGCAAATAGGAAAGAAAACAGATCTAAAAAGAAAAAGATGCTATAATTATGGTACTGTAATTATGGCAGAAACCAGGGAACAATAAGAATAACTCTGATAACTCTATTATTTGCAGAAGATCGTGAGAAAGCCAGTGTTACAGTGCTCCTGGATTTTTCTCCAGGAAAAAAAACTTGTGCAACTCTGAAGATAATTGGGGGAAACTACTTTCCAATTAAATATAATTAAACAATTGCTCTGAAATTTGCTAGAGTCAAATATATAGAGATATATACATACACATACACACACTTTAAAAAAAAAACAGACTTCTAGGCATCCCTCAAGGAGAATACGTGAGTTATTTCAATCTTTGTATATGAGCAAGCTAGAAAGTCAAATCAGGTCCAATCCTGTGGTACAAATGGTTTGCCCAGTGGTATTAGATTAAACCACACAAACTAGACCACAACAAGAGTAGAAGCAAACATGTTGCTTTGCATGTGATTCCTAGAAACCGGCTTGCATAGGAATTTTATCAATAATTATTGAATCAAAAGTATGCTTTGCTGGCCCTTAATAACAAACTAAACATCTCATTGGAAGGATAAGCATAAATTCCCCACAGATCACTTCCCATGATCTCAACCATTTCTATTTGGTCTGAGGATACAGATGGAAGGATCTCATTGGAAGGATAAGCGTATATTCCCCACAGATCACCTCCCATGATCTCAACCATTTCTGTTTGGTCTGAGGATACAGATGGAAGGATCTCATTGGAAGGATAAGCGTAAATTCCCCACAGATCACCTCCCATGATCTCAACCATTTCTGTTTGGTCTGAGGATACAGATGCCTGACAATCTACTTCTGTCTGCATTTGATGACTTTAAATGGGATACCTTGATTGAGATGCATTTTCCTAACTTATCTTAATTACTTTGCAAACATTTCCAATCATTATCTGATGAGATCCAGTAAGATTTGCAACAAAGGGAACTACCATGAGTAACACATGCATGTTATTGTGCCAAGACAGTTAAAAATAAGATCTTAATGACTACAGCCTTTATCACAAGATCCTACCTTTAAAAGAAGCTTTCAGTAACTGTGTGTGTATTTGTTTTTTGGCTACAGCTCTCACTGCTGGAATTCTTACTAGGCTTAACACAATAGTGCTGCACAGAAACTGTTCATCTTATAATTTAAGAACATGCGTGCAATTAATGATCCCAAAAGGAACAGGCAAATTAAAATGGTACAGTCTAATTACTCCGTCATGAGCAATCACATAGTCATCATCTACAAATCAAAACTGCAAAAGCACCTTCTTTTTTGCTGAAGAGGCCAGAAGTCTGTTTTCACTGATCATGAATGTGGATTATTTTCAAGAAATATCACCTCACATTTTTCAGAGGCGAGTCCCAAACTACAGGGCAGCAAAAAAATCACAGACTGTAAGTTGGGAAGTAGTGAGTATTATAATTGCAGACAAGATTGAAGCTAAGTCTATGGGTCTTTCCACACCACACTGTTATAGTGCTATTATTCCACTTCCAACATCCTGTGAAATTCTGCGATTTGCAGTTTACTGAAGCCAAAGAGCTCTCTGACTGATAATTCTAAATACCCTTCCCTAAACTCCAAACCACAGGATTCCACAGGATGTTGAAAGTGGAATAATAATACTATAGCAGTATAGTGCAGAAATGGCCTATCATCCTCTACACACATCACTTATAAGTGGTATCCATTTTTAGAGAGGAAATGGCAAGAGCTTGGAAAGAAGGCTTTTTTGGACAACTCCCAGCAGCCTCTGGCCAGCACAGACAATGACCATGTGGGCTGGAGAGTTCTAGGAGTTGTAGTCTAAACAAGTAACTTTTCCAAGTTCTGGGAAATAGGACACACAGATAAGTGGTACTGAACTACACCCTCTACAGCTTACTTTTCCAAGCCTGATATTCAGATTCTTCCCCCCGCACCCATGCCTAAGTCAGGATTTAAAGGATGTGGCTGAAAGCAAGCAAGCACATCTTTCAATCTAAGAAAAAAAATTTCCCTGTCCTCAGGTTCAAAGTGGCTTCCAGATTAAACACATATCAATATATCTATTTCTATCTCTGTTTATCTCTATCTATACAGATAAAAGATTTTAATAATAAAATACTTAATGAAAAACAACTTCTAAAAAGTGAATATATACAAAATATTAATTAAAATTAAAAAATTAATTTAAAAATTAATTTAAATTAATTTAAAAAGCAAAAGGAAAGAAAATAAAAGGACCAAGTCGGTGTCAAAACTACACTGTCACAATGGGAGTTTAAAACAGATAGAAGTTCCATTGGAGTCTGTCATGTGGAGGTAGACAAACTTTTTTGGAAGAAGCTTCCACAGTCCCGCACTCAAAAAGTACACTTTCAAGCACACTCCTGGAGATGGCGAAGGACTAAGTAGGACCTAAGATATTGTAAAAGTTGATTTAAACAGGAGGGTAGGGTTTTACAAGCAAATAACCATTGCTCAGAACTGTGCCAAGAAACAAGTGAGAAATCAGTGTAAATGGCAAAGAACTGGTGTACTTGTTCCAAGACGTGAATACCACAAATCGCTGTGGACACTGCATTTATCACCAGTGGCAATATCCAAGCAGTCCCATGTAGAGCACAGTGCCGTAATCCAGTCTGGATGTGATTAGAGAGCAAGAGACAGGGGCAAGAGCAGTGTAGATGCAGCACAAGATGAAGCTCAACATAGGCCTGAATCAGAGCTCTAAAAAGTTACTTTTGGGGACTGTCATACCCAGAATCCTCCAGCCAACACGGCCAGTTTGGGTGCTAGTTTCTGAGAGGCTGAACACATGGAAAGAGAAGACTACTGTGTTTCCTTATCCACTTGTAAAATTCCATGTTCCCACACTCCCACAAAGAGGAAATCTCTTCATGTATAGCATGACATCCGTGGCAGGCACAGGAGATGTACCCCCCACACACACACACACTCACTTCTCATCCATACATTTAGCCCAACACATGGACAGCTGTGTCCAAAAAGAGCTAATGTGAACCCAATCAGCCTCTGAGTCTCAGCAAACTAAAAACAAAAACCTCAGAGATGGACAGAATAAAAACCTTTCTCAAAAAACCAACAGCTAAGCAGTATGTTGAGGGGAAAGCCATGACTCAGACCACAGGGGGGAAAGTAAGTCACTCAGTTAGGACTACTGGGGACCCCACCTGTTAAAAAGGAGGAGGGAACCCTTTTTCTCTAGCTTTCTGCCACCCTCTTTCCTCCACAGCCAGCAAGCTGCTGCTCAGGGTGATGGAAAACAGATCATTTTTGCTATCACTGTTGCCAAACTTAAAAAAAAAATGCTCCTGTATCTTTAATGATTGTGCAGAACAGGGAATTTCAGCAAGTCTTGCTTGTCTCCTAAACAGGTGATAAGCCACACCTGCTAAAAGTCCTTTGACTGCACAACCATTAAAAGTACAGGAGCCTTCTGTGGCAATCCTAGTTGCCATAAGTCAAATGCTGCATGTTGAACCCCCACTATAGAACAAAGATTCAAGTTATGTGTCCCTGTGTGATGGTAGGAAATGGATGGTAGTGCTTTCTTATTAAAAAGGCTGGGTCTTACCCAGAAGTCCCTGAAATTGGTAGGCTTTTGGCCCACCATTGTTGATTCCATATCAATGTTCGGAGAAACAGCAGTTGGGGGTTTTATTGTCTAGTGTCACAGGACTGACAGGGCAAGCTTCTCCACCATGGGGAAAGTGGTGTGAAATCACCATTACAGCTGCTGCCCCAACCACTTCTCACATTTTGACTTCCCTGAAACAAGCACTGGGGAAAATGTAATGGAAACATCATTTGTGGTGTCCCACTATACAATGCTGTGTTTTGATTTCAGTTGAACCAAACATTTTCTCAAGGGCTTGGAGGCTGGTCTGAACAGAAAGGCGAGCTAGGTTGCACTCCCCCCCCCAAAAAATCAGAACAACAGAAATAAAAGCCTTTCCCAAACACTGCCCCCCCCCC
This sequence comes from Iguana delicatissima, assembly GCA_948472985.1. Lineage (NCBI taxonomy): Eukaryota > Metazoa > Chordata > Lepidosauria > Squamata > Iguanidae > Iguana > Iguana delicatissima. The sequence continues at coordinate 2,236,617 of CAOKZL010000460.1, read as the reverse complement.
GAAGCTTTATGCCATCACATTTTACCAACCACTCACACAGTGGATGCCTCAAGGTATAATGAAGCAAAGTTGCTGAGCTTTGTTGTATCTCATTATGACGGCAACCGTATTTATATAGGCAGCATGGGTCTAAATGACTGAAGGGTAGGAGTTAAACAGTCTGAAATTTTCAGGTCAGAGATCATAATTATTTTTTAATAAAATGAAGATAAATGATGACACCTCTGATCCTCTATCTCCAAGCCTGTCTCCCTTTCTATCCCACAAAAACCCTAACTCATCTGATTACGATCTTGCACCTCAGGTTTCTTCCAAGATCATTTCCTTACTTCAGTATCACCTTCTCTTAAACTGCCTTATCTCAATTAACTTTTCTCCATCTCTTTACCTTTCTTTCCTTACTGAAGATTTAGCCTATCCCTCTATAACACATGTGGGAATTACTTTGCAGCTCATTGTGTTCACTGGGTTGGTGTACAGCCACTTTCTGAAAACAGCAAACTGAAAAATTCCAGTTTAGAGCACTAATTCAACAATCATATTTGGGGGAATCCAATGGACATATGAAGCTGCCCCATACATACACTTCAGTAGAAAGTGCAATTCAGCACAGTTGTGCAGCCCTACAGTAGACTTTAGCTTCTGTGATCCAGTCACAATTTTGTACTGGATCCAGTTGGCTGCTTTATGTCTATAGGCAGCAAGTGTCTAGAGAGACAGATTATTCTAACGGAAGCAGCTACAGCTCAATCCAGTCCAAGTCATAGACAGGTAATTCAGAAAGAGGAAGGAAGGTACAGGGCCAAGGTCTCAGCTAGTTCAGAGGTCAGTTATCAGATAACCAAAGCCAAAGAAGTGTAAGACAAAGAGTTCTTAAGTGTAAACAGTCCGTAGGTAAAAAATCCCAAGAAAAACATGAACACCAAGAACACTGCCAGTCAAGAGACTGCGAATGGTTGGCAAGCAATGATTTATAGGTGGTTGCCTCTTGATGTTAGGTGCTTGATAATTACAATTATAAATCAGTGAAGTTTCTCCTTCTCTTTTTACCAGACTTCAAAGGATACAAGGGCAATTCTTCACTGTCTATCAAGTTATGCCGTAGGGAGACCCCTCAGCTGTTTTGGCCACCAACTTCTCAGACTCAGGGATGGAGCTGTCATCAGAAGCCAGTAATTCATCACAATCCAACTTCTCCATATCAGGTTTCTCAGATTCCAGAGGAAGAGTAATGACATTGGTGGGCTTGGGACAGGAATGGGAAAAGTACAGCTCATGAGCTTCAGGAAGCTCACTATGGCCAATTTTGCAAACCTTGGGTCATCCTAGCAGCCTGCTCAGCCTTTTTATCATTATTATTATTATTCAAAAGATACCCCACACCCCAAGGGGGGAAATTTCCAATTATTTAAGTTCCTCCAGGCTATGTTAGGCCCAAGAGAGGCCTTTATTTAACAAGGAAGTAATCTAGGAGATGAGCTCCAATTTATTTACTAGTCAAATACAGGCATACAGTTGCTAATACAGAGGGTTAGATTCCAGATCACTGCCATAAAGTGAATATCACCTTAAATCATAGGGGGTGGGGTTTCACTTGCCAGTGCAAATAAAAATGTAAAAACACAATTACACTGTCATTTATTAAGTGCGCGATAGCACCAGGCCCAAAAAAAAGATGCCAAAGTAAAAATAATAAATTTTTAAAATTGGCCAAATACAACATGGTACAAATATGGTACAACCAGACTGAGCATGGGCAACAAAACAGTTCTGTAGTGTATAATTGAAAATGCAGTATTAGTGAAGTGCTCTTAAGTGAATCACCTTAAAGCAAGGGACACTACAAGGCACTTTCCTGGTCACAAAACAGCTCAGGGGGCCAAAAACATAACAAAATTGTACCCCACATCCCAGTGAGTATGGGGTGTATTTTAAAACAATCCAAATGTGGATGATATAATAAAGAGGCAGCCTGCCAGGGTCTTATTGGGAAAAGGGTACATGCAGCTTCCCAAACTCTGGCTGCTGCAAATCTCTGGCCCAGGAGTTCTGATTATTATTATTTTTTATAAGCACATCATGTAAACAGCATTTTCAGAATTTCTTTTCAGTAGACTGTGCCCACGTAAGAAAGCAGTCCCTGAAACTATGACTCATGTACTTCTGTACTATGCTTGTATTAGATTATGAGGTGCTGTTTTATTCTTCCTCTTTTGGTCAGTGGAGAGAAAACTGATAACACCGTGTCTATTAGATAATATTCTTTACATTACTAAGCAAGTGGGCGAGCTTTTTTTTTTAATGGTAGGTATATTAATGCTCAAGTGTGTAACTGAGTTAGATATACTGCATCCATGTTTTGTCTCTTATTGCCTTCAATTGCACTGCATTTGTTGCTTTTATCTGAACAGGTCATACGTCCATAATAAATTGTATCATAGTTGCTGGAGCCCATCAGCAATGCATAGGAATAAGTGTTATAACTGATCAGGGATTCCAACAGTTTAATTTAACTGTTGTTGTTGTTGCTGTTGTTGTGATTGTGTACCGTCAAGTCAATTCCACATATGGTGACTCTAAGGTGACCCTATCATAGTGTTTTCTGGAGGCTGAAAGTATGTTTCCATAGCCAAGTGGGGATTCAAACTCTAGTTTCCAGACTTATATTCCAATGCTCAATCCACTACCCCATGCTGGCTGTATGGTTAATTATGGTTATTGTTAAACTACTGAGAGTTAGAGACTCATGAAACCAAAAATCTACCAGTAGATCTCTGTCTCCCTTCACCCTTTGTCTTCACCTTGAATTAAAACATGTGTCACACGATGAACTGCAGACCAGAATTTTTAAAAAGCTGTTCCCTTCCTTTAAAAAAAAAATCAGGTTATAGAAATATGGATAAAGGCTCTCGCACAAAAAACTGCCTCTTCTGAAGACAATGTCTGCTAAGATACAAGTGCACATCCAGGGACAAGCCAGTCCCAGACCTATCTGCTGCCAGTCGCTGGAGAGCTTCCAGAAAAGAAGGAAACAATTATAGCCAATGGGCATAAATGTGGTGCCAGCGCTTGACACAGCTGGGGGAAGAAAAGTTGCCAATCTCCCATAGCAGACAGCTTAAGAAGCACTGCTCTACTGCATAATGCGGTATAGCAGTTTGAGAGTTGGACTATAACTCTGGAGACCAGGGTTCGAATTCCTACTCAGCCATAGAAACCCACTGGGTCACCTTGGGCAAGTCACACTCTCTCAGCCTCAGAAGGCAGCAACAGCAACCCCACCCCCAAAATAAATCTGGCCAAGAAAACCCCACGGTAAGGTCGCCATAAGATGGAAACAACTCGAAAGCACAAATCAACATCACAACAGTCTAAAAAACAGATGATACTTGAGAACTGCTGCTTTATTCTTATGCATGCATATACACGATGTAATCCATCAACTAACCAGAACAATTAGCTTAAAAGGGATTTCTTTCAATTGTCTGACAGCCTTAGAAAGCTCCCATGTGCAGGAGGTTCATGGGAGCTTAACTGAATACACAGTTATAGGCATGGGTGCAAGATCAGATCTGTGTTTGGGCCATATTTTCTAGTTACGTTCAGTTACGCTCAGGATCAGCATTCCATAATCCAATCAACAGTAATACCCAAATGAGCAAACAGCCAAAGGCCAAATCCCAGAGTTAAACTCTCTAAACCAAATTAACACTGGATGAGTTCATTCCTCCCTGCCCCAGCTCACTTTATAATTCACACACACACACTATTTGCAGCATTCTTAGGAGAAAAAAAAAGTCTGAATCTGAGATCTTCTTGAGAAAACTCAGAGGGGGGAAAAAAAAACAAGGAAGGGAAACTGGCACCTGCCCACTTCCTTTCTTCTAATTCTAAACTGAATTAGAGAGGAAGCATGATTTTCATCAGGATTGCAGCTAAGTAATATCAGTGAAATTCCCCCCACTTCAGTAATTAGCTTTAAAGGAAAGGTCTAATTTGCAGACCAGGGTCCAAAACCCCACCCAGCCATGGAAACCCACTGTGTGACCTTGGGCAAGTCACATACTCCTAGCCTTAGGTGAAGGCGATGTCAAAGTTTCTCTCAATAACTCCTCTCAGGAAATCCCCACCATTGTTGTGTTGTTGTTAATATCTGCAATTTACAGGGACCCTACAAGTCACCCTATCATCAACCACCCTGCTCAGGTCTTGTAGATTCAGGGACGTGGTTCCCTTGATTGTGTCTATACATCTGTAATGCAATCTTCCTCTTTTCCTACTGCTTTCCCTCTTACCAATCATTACTGAGTCATGTCTTTCCATGGTATGGCCAAAGTACAATAGTCTCAGTTTAATCATACTGGATTCTAGGGAGAGAGTTCAGGCTTGATTTGCTCTAGGAACTATTTGTCTGACTTTTTAGCAATCCACAGTATCTGTAGAACCCATCTCCAAAAATAGAGGCAAAGATGGTCTAGAGCAGTGGTTCTCAACCTGTGGGTCCCCAGATGTTTGTGGACTTCAGCTCCCAGAAGCCCCAGCCACTATGGCCAATGCTCAGGGCTTCTGGGAGCTGAAGTCCAAAAACATCTGGGGACCCACAGGTTGAGAACCACTGGTCTAGAGGAATACCAATGTAGGCTGAGGCCATGCCCCTTCTTGGCCAGATGGGAACAGGGGACAAAGGGCAGTAAAAGACAGATAATAAAATATCGACTCCATTAGAAACAGAAAGGTAACTTCCTGTGAGATCCAGGCTCCAGACCATCTTAACAGACAACAGAAATAACCTCTCAAAGAAAATATACGCCTGTGTCTTGAACATTGTCACATTTGTTGTCCTGTATAATAAAACATTTTTGTCTGATGAAGAAGCCAGTGAAGCTCTGAAAGCTTGCATAGTGTATTTTTTGCATTTTGGTTGGAAAATAAAGGCTTTTGTGGACTGTGGATTTTATTTTTTCAGTATATAATTGTGACAGAATGGAAAGAACACAGATACAACAAGAGCAGCAGAAAGACTGCACAACTGTTCCAGACAAAGCTATCTCATTCCTGACTATTAGATAAACATAGAACCCTGTACTTTCTAGTTAGTCAGTAAAACCAGCTCATATTTGATAAGACAGAATCTCCAAAATATGAGGACTAGAAACAAAAGCAAAAGAAAGCTTGCTTTTATTCTCAAGATTTCCACGGGATGAACTGAATGGTAGATGTAAGACAGTCAGTTACATATTTCTATTATGCAGTCCCCTACTTTTCTTGCCCTTTTTAAAAACTCAGATGCACAGCAGTGTCTTCACTCTACATCACCACATTGCCCAATGTCTGTGTTATTTTCCTGAACCTCAGTGTAAGGATGCCAGGCAGGCCACACTACACATTACAAGGATGTCCTGTATCTTGCTCTCACTTACAGCCCAGAAGCCAAAGAAAACTGTAACAAGACAGAAGCTTATTATAACACACACGCCAGGCAGAACATTTGAAAAGCCATGTTCTACCACCTGCTGGACTCAGAGGAAAACTGCAATGAAACCCAAAGAGACACTTCTCAAATTTTTGCAGTCCTGTTCCTTCTGTGTGATGACAGCAACAAGGAGTAAGAGATAGCAGTGTCGGAAATGTATGGACAGAGAATGATGAAACTGCTGCTGGAGAGAAGAGGAATCATACTGCTCCTACATATATACGTACATAACTCCTTCTACCTACATACAAGGTGTGCCACCAGTAAATCTGGCTGGATACTTGGCCAAAAGAGCGTTTTCTGCCCCAAATAGTTGCTACTTCTGTTGTCTCTCCCCACTTGTAACAAAGAATGGCAAAACCAGAAAGCTGTCTCTGCAATGCAGAGACTCAAAAATCTTTTTATCTAGAAGAGAAAATTGGAAATAAGGTTAGGTCTGAGAAAAAAATGGTCGCCCCAAATCCTCCATTCTGTTTGTAGGTGGGGAAGCAGGAGATTTTTGCTAGATATTTTCCACTGAAAATCTCTTTTCAGGAATGTGGACACAATTCTTCAAGAAATAATTACCAGTAACTAAGAGAGTGCATACTGCAATGGACCACTGTACCGAGGTAGAGGTTCTGACTCTTCCCAAGTTACCTGGAAGACCTCTTAATCATAACTTGGGAAGTGCCAAATGGGGAAAAGAAGCACACAAGTCCCCCCTGAAAACGAGCTCCCCTATCATCTGTTACTAGACTTCCTTGTTTAATTGAAGGAAAGGTGTTTTTCACATGTAAATTATGATTGAATCAAAAGCTAAAAGGTAAGGTAAGGGCACTACACTAACCATTCTGACTTCAGAACTAAACTCTCTATGTTACTAAGACTTTCTTCACAGGAAATACATGTACAATCAGAGAGTAAATATGAATAAATTACATTTTCCCATTCAGAAATCTAATATATGGGCCAAGGCTCACCAACATGCCCAACAGAAATGCTCTTTGACATTCTGTACTTCTGACATGAATACACAATTTGTTTTGCATTGCCACCACTGCCATTTATGCTCACCCCAAATAAGTCAAGGAAAATGTTTGCTGCACCCTACACATATATTCCAAGGCTGTATCTAAAGTACCCTGTGCACACTTCTTCAGGAGCAAATCTTACTAAACTAAGGCATTTTTCCTAGTACAATGAGCCTGCTGAATTCAAGAGAGATTGGTTCTAGGACCCCTTGCAAACACTAAAAATAGTGCATTTTCAAGTCCTTATGAAAAAACGGTGCAGGTCAGCAGTGATCACCACTGCCATGTCCCTGCCAAAGCCCAGGGTGGTCAGCAACTCTTGGACAAAGCTCCTTGCCATCTCAAGATTGTTTGCAGTGGCAGCGATCCCAATTCTGGTGGCTCACTCACAAGTGAATGACAAGAATGACACCTTCAACAATCAGCCAGCAGCTAGCTCCTGAACAAAGTACCTAACCATCTTGCAATTGTAGGCAGTGGCAGCAGTCCCAATCCTGGCAGCTTGCTGGCAAGTGGTTGACACTCTCAACAGTCCCAAAGCGGCCAGTAGCTCCTGGACAAAGCTCTCTGCCTCCCTGCAACTGTTGTCAATGGCAGCAAATCTGATGCTGCTCGTTCATTTGCAAATGAGCAACCAGGATTAATGCCCTCAATTGCTGGCCACCCCAGGCTTGTTGAAGCTATGATTCCTAATCGTCGTCATTCACTTGCAAACGAGCAAACAGGACTGGGACTGCCACCACAGCTATATCCCTGCCTAAGCTCCTCCTTGCCCTGCGATTATTGAAGCAAGAGAGTAGCAGGTTCTCTTACTCATGTCCCATCTACGGGGAGCATGTGGGACCTCCACTTTGCAGGGCACTTGGGCCTTGCCTGTCGCCTCAGGCCTTGCCGCTACTTCCCCTGCTTCCCTTGGACCTCTTCTGCACTGGATGTCAGGTAGTTTAATTTTTAACACATTTTTTCACTTTTTAGTTTAGTGTAGGGTTAAATATACAAATGCTGAACTCACAAATACTGTGGGCCCACTGTAATCATGATAACAAAGAATCACACTGTCAGCGTGCACCTTTTGGGACAGCAATATTATGTGCACTGTATTTGCTATACCAGATACCTTGATGCTATACCAAGAGACTAGTTTCAGGCTTAGCATGGGGAGCATTCGGTAAGGGAGAGCAAGGTTTTGGATTAAGTGGCAGAAATTATTTTTCCGTACCTTGCATATGGGAATCTGACCATGTGTCCTATTCACAAACAGGAGAAGGAACAGAATAATAGTTATTGTTATTGGTTTTAGTTACTCTTTCTGATTCACATCTACATAAGATTTTTATGAGACTGTCATATTTATTCACAAAACATAAGACAGATAAAAAAGGACCACATGGATGAAAATGCAGCCATATACATGTTAGAACTGAGAAGGTATAAATTAAGAATCTTAAAGCAGGTAGATCTCATGATTATGAAAGCCAGGAAGATATGTAGCTTACTAGTACAAAAAGAACTGACCAGTCAAAATGGGATACAGAACATTATTTACAGCAAAGCCTTTCAAGAGGTGTAGGATCTCTCTCCAACCTAGAAATGTATTTTAATTACTAAAGGTCAAAATAGTGTCTACAACTCCTCAGGATCTATGATATAATCTAGCTGTGTGCTAGGTAAGGAGACAATAGTAAATTATTTCATTACCATGAGACCCGGTTAGGGCTACTGAGCTGCTTGGCTTAAAGGGGCGACTCAAAAAAATTAATGGAGGGCAGATCTATCGAAAGCTTTTAGCCATGACAGCAAAATTGTTCCTCTAAGTTCAAAAGCAATATATCTCCAGATACCAATGCTGGAGATGTACGATAGGTTTCTAGTACTGGACTGACCTTGGGTCTCATCCAACAAGGATTTTTCTGTGTTCACTGACTACCATTTATTGAAATCCCCTTGCTCTTTCTCCAGTGCTGTGAGGCAATATTTATATTTATATTCAAACTGAGAAAGAGAGAGAGAATAGAAGAGTCTTTTTTTATAAATAACTATTCACAATCACCACAAAAAGATGCATATGTTTCTTGGATAACCACAGTCCATTTTACTCAAATGTCAACTTGACATTTGGAGACCACAAATTGAATAGCTGTCAAAGTTGCTATCATATTGTCTTGTGCTATGTAGACTCACAGTCTCCCTCTCCTCTTGCCTCTTTTGTGAATTGCATTAGTTAGCACTGAATAATTAGCACTTTTTTGGTCCTCCTTCTCCCACCAGAACAGTATCTCCACATAAAGATAAGTTCAACTATATTTGAACTTCGGGGTTCATGCAAATATACTCATACACACATACATATTCCCAAAGCTCATTTGGAATTGATACTCTGATCAGAGACGAGAAATCTTTCTCACCCTAGGAGCCAAATTCCATTTTGCAGATGGTCTGAAATGATGTAATTCAGAAGTGAGAGAAGCCAAAGATATAGTGTAGGGTCATCGGTAGAAGTGGAGGGAGGCAAGCAAAGTACAGTAAACTGGGTCAGCGCTCTTAATACTTGCCAGTTTAGATGTATTCTTACCAATCAGCAAAAGCACAACTCAACTCCATGCATGCCTACATAGGAGTAAGATCCAATTAAAAAAAAAACATTCCTGCAAAGCAAAGCTCAGATCTATGCAGACTATAAAAAGTCTAAAGACTTTTGAACATCCTCTTATCTCCAATCACTGATCCAAGATAACAGCAGACTGCATAAGTCCTGTCAAAGATGCTCCTTTGCCATGTTAGTTTTACTAAGACCCCAGAAAAAAAGGACCAAAAACAGCAAAATGAACGAAAGACCAAAAAGATAGCAAGTCACACCCATTACAACAGCCTTCCCTAACAAGACACCCTCTCAGACTACAATTCCCATCATCCTCAGACAGCATGAGCAGATAGTGCCCTCTCACTTCTTTAATTTTTCCCATTATTTCTTATGAATGTGATTTGTCCTGGCATGTGCACAATGTAGATATATCATCATGCAGCTGGGTTTTTGATGGTGCTGTTATTATTTTAAAAGCAGCTGTTTATATCTGATGTTGTACAAAAAAAGTGTTCCTAGACCACAGTAAAATTCAGGCTACATATAGGAAAACAGTATGAAGATTATTTAGCCCTATGACATATGAAACAATAGCTTGAACCCTATAAATTAATCCAAACTGAAGTACACCCATAGAATCAATTGTTAAATGATGAGATTACACACAGGCAAATGCCACTGATTTAATGGCTTTACTCTAGTTGGGACCAGAGTCAGGCCAAATTAAATGCCACCCTGGGCAGCAGGCTCAACTGAAATCTCTACTTGGCCACAATGCTCACTGAGTACCTTGGGCAAATCACAATCACTTAGCCTATCCTACCTCACATGGGTGCTGTGATGATATAACGTGATAATTCAAATGTATTGGAACTACTTTGAGTAAAGCTTGTTGTTTTAAAAAGAAATCACAATATGTGAACCTCCATCTGTACTCATCATTTCATTAAGCATTGGTGTAAACTAAACTAACATCTTCCAGCAAGGGAAGTCTTTGCTTACCCTCCAGAATACTGTAAAATGTAAGGGTGATTGGTGGTTTTTGGTTTGTTTGGGGTTTTTTGCAATCTTTGAGCTTTCTAAAATTCTCATATGTCCTTTCTTCTAAGGAAAAAAAAAACCCTGCTCTTAGGAGCAGAATTTCATCTTTGCAACAGATTGCAAGGGCTTCCCACATTTTTAAACATAACTGTTTTCCAAAATTTCCAACAACTTCTGATTTTCTGTTTATAGCAATTTTGACTGACCACAGACCACCACCATCCCAGTCCTGTGAAGGTGGAAATGGTCCCATGACCCACACTAATGGCTCACCCCGATGAAATGCACAGAAACCCAGATCAAGCCTTTGATAACGGGACACTGTACGACCGATGCATGATCCAAAATCAACCTCACTCTACCTGGACCCTTCCAGATATTTAGACTGCAAATCCCATATGCATCACACCATTAGCTGTGTCGGGAAGAGCTGATGGGAGCTGTAGTCCAAAATATCTGGAGGGCACCCGGACTCAGGAAGGCTGGTCCAGGTTTGGCCCTGAATCCAAAGAGCTCTTTTGGGTGCACCCAAGGTCTTGTGTGCAAATTCCAACCCCATTTAGCCTCTGACTTCCTCTGTCACAGACTCCTTTTGAAATGCTGCCTTAATTCAAAAAGAAAGTTTGCTCCCTAGCAGAGAAAGGCTGATGTTCTTTCTTGTACTCCAAAGCCAAAACTGTGTTAGGCCTGCAGCATCAGCCACACGGCCTACATATTCAAACAGTCAGAAGTGGGCTGAATTCCAGAGCAGCTACTCATACGAAAACAAATATGTGTTTCAGGGTAGGTACACCATATGGCTTGTCTCCTTTTTATTTTTCAACCTAAAGGCATTTAGGAATGAAATACCCTTTAAAAAAGGAGAGAAAAGGCTTTCACTAGCCAAAATGTTTGTCCCATAACAGAGGCTGTGCTGATACAGAGTGATTATGTCAAAACACATCCCTGGAACAAAAGGTTAAAGTCCTCTACCATATTTCATTTCCATAGGGATTTAAGTCATAATAAAACAAAGAGGTGACTCACACGCTAACACAAATCTACTAACATGCATTACTCATTTGAGCAGACAATGTGCTGAGGGTTTACAGAAAATACATTTGGGAAGGGAAATAAAAATATAATACATCATTCTGAGCTGTCAAAATTACATGGTGATGTGTGCTTCTGCTTGCCACAATCAACAATATTGACACTTTACCATTTTTTTACAGATTTTAAAAATGTATTTATATTTTAACACAAAACAACGTGAACCAACTGACATTTTTAATATAAACTAAAATTAATACACAGCACCAAAACGGTAAACTAAAAACACTAAACAGTAACTAAACACTAATTTATTAACACACAAAAAGGCTCTGACCCCCTCAGAACAAACTGTAATGAGAAAGAGAAAAATAAGGAAAAAAAATACTATTCTGCCATTACAAACTCAACTAAGCAAACTTACTAGGGTTACTAATAACCATATCCATAAATTATTTCACTGTTTGATTTCTTACTGCTCAAAAAGTCCATAAATGTTTTTCAGTCTTTCAAAAAAAAAATCCTCAACTGGCTTATCCACCATTTTTTAAAGATATTGAAGGAGAGGACCACCCCAAGTCCAGTGGTTTTCAAAGCATGTTCCACCGAACCCTGGGGTCTTCTTATAAGCTTATGGAGGAATCTGCACTGAGAAATCAATTATGGTAGCCCTGTCTCAGGCCAGTGTTAGCATCCCTCAAGAAATTCTGGAGCCTCAAAAGGATCTGTCACTAACACCTACCCTGGGACCTTTTCAAGCAGCTTCAGTCCAGGCACTCCAATTAGTACCAACTGAGCTGCAGAATCATCCACCACTGTCATTTCCCACAATGCCCCTGATTAATGCTACTCTAGGACACAATGGAAAATCAAAATGGCAGTTCTAATCATGGGAGTTGTCGTTAAAACACACACACACAGACACACACACACACACACAATGGCAATGTACATCATTCTTAAATATGGGGGAAATTAAAATGGTAGTTCCTATACTCAGCTGCCCAAGGCTGATGGGAATGCTAGTACTACTACCACCATTAAATAAGTCTCCTATGAACATCTGGATATTCTTCAGCAGAATCAAGCTTGCTCCAGTGATCTAATGGTGGCAATCAGAAAAGACTGGAGCCAGAAAATAAATGCAGAACAATTTGTTCAGTGAGAAATTAGAAAAACACACAGACTCATCAGCAATGAGATAAGACAGCAGCGTAAATGGAAAAGTCAATAGATATATTGATTGATGGAAAGTGTGTGAAAATGTAAATACAGAAACAATAGGAGATTAATATAAAGAGAAAAACAGTACAGTAGTAACGCGAAGAGAAAGCAATTTACCAAAAAAAATCACTAAAAGAAATGACTAAACTACTACTCAAAAATTATATAGATTTCTTTTAAAGATTCCATCAGTCTATAATATTTTAACATTAACTACACTCCCAACTGTATAGTAGTGCATCTTAAGGAAAACGGTTGGGGTGAAAAGGAAAATAATATCTCAAGCAGAGGAGACAGACTCAGTTTGGTAGGGGTAGCCCCCATTAATCCTTTGTCCTCCCACTTATTCAGCTGCTTTTAAAACACCCCAATTTCACTCTCCTCCTTCGACTTTTCCCCTTTGTCTTCACCTTACTTCAGTTGCTGCAAACTCATTTCAAAGTACAAAAGTAGTTTGCAGTCCATTCTCTGCAGGGAAGATAAAAGAGGAAGGTGCAAAATCATGGCCTTCCCAGTAGGTTCAGGCAAAAACAACTGCTGTAGCCGCTACTAGCTTGAGTGTTCTTTCTCATTAAAATATGAGCATACTCACAGGGATAAGGGCCACTAAAAGCATCTTGACCAACACTCTCTTCACTGCCTCAAAAAACTCTGATGTACCCAGCACTCTTATCTTCTCATGACCTTTAAAGCCACATACATTTTGGTCCAGACTATTTGGAAGCCTGCATCTTCCCATATGAGCCTGCCTGAGCATTACAATCTTGGGGAAAGGCTTTCTCTCCATCCCACCATCCTCCCAGGACATGGCAGGTGAGGACATGGGAAAGAGCCCTCTTGATGGCTGCTACTAGGTATAGAACTCTCTCTTGAAGGAGGCTGGGTTGGTGCCCCCTCTGCTTTCTTTTTACCAGCAGGCAAAAACCTTCCTATTTGAACAGATCTTCAAGATATACGCATTTGGGGTAATGGGATGTGCTATGGATTTCCTGCTTATAACATGTAGAAAGTGCTTTACGTGTTTTCATTTTAAATTAATGTCGTAACATAATGTTTTAATTGGATTATTTAATGTTAGTTTTGCAATTCATATTGTTTTAGGCATTTTGTTTTAACCTATATTGTAAGCTGCTTGGAGTCCCAATTTTGAAGAATGTTGGAATATAAATAAAACTAAATCAATAATTTTTTCTCAGCTTCATAAACTAAATAGCCATCAAGGTGAGTTGTTAAGTAACATGAATAGGCAGGATGTAGGGCTCTGTTCTACAAATTTGCAGCATCTTCCTGTTCACAGCCAAGTAGTTAAAAATCAGTACAAACATGTCTTGAAGGATTCTTTGTGACCTTGCATGGGCAGCCACATTTGTCCTTTGAGTCATTTTTGTACTCTCTCAGAGAATGTAGCAGAAGCGTTCAAAGTTCTTAACCCCAAACAGCCACAAACAAAAATATCTCCCTAGGACAAAGAGTAACTGAGACCACAACTGAGACTCTTCCCACTCACACTGCTCTGTGCTGAGCCACGCTGCCTCCCAGTTCCAGGCACAGGGATGCAAGCTGGCCCAGTATAGAAGAGAATGGATGGAAAGTTTCTCAGTATCTAACCTTCCCAGATACCATTCTTGACAGCCACAAACAGGTTGGGGGGGGGTGGAATATAAAGTTCTGCACTCACTTATCCAAATTCTGCAGCAAGAAAATGGTGGATTCTGCAATCTGTGTACATGAAGAAGAGGCATAAAGAAAACTAGAAACTATTGGTTGATCACCAGATTTGCAGTAGATCAGCCAGCATTTCTGATTTAAATCATAAAGTCCCTTCTCACCTCTACTGAATTAATGTGTTCGAATGGTAGAAACTCAGATGTAGATCTGTACCCATATAAGCAGGTCAGCCCAGTATATAAGATGACTGGGCACAGCAAATAAATTGGTTCCACCCTGACCCAGGAGTCACCATTTTACATCTCTAACCATAAATGCTTTGCTCTAGTTAATCGTCCCAATACTCTGATTGCAAAGAATGCTATAGACTCCCTATGTCCCTATGTTTCTCCCTATGTCTGGAGAAACCTTTTATTTTGCACAATGTATTCTGCAATTCTTACTGCTTTTCCTAGGTTTTTTTTTTCTCCCTTCACTGGACTGGGTGCAGGACAGCGGCAGACAAGCAGTTGCTGGGGCTGCCCCACAACTACTGCAAATTTTATTCAGCCAACTGTGATTTCTGGGATATCGACAGGCAGCATTATCCACATGCTTTGAAATGATACCTTATAGGGCCATTGAATTAAGTCACCATCATCCATTCCTTTTAATGGGATTTGTTTAGGAGAAATCTCCAGTGAAATGTTACTTCTGGTTCTATGTTAGAAATCTATAACAAGTGCTGAAAAATCAGAATGCAAATATCAGCTTTTCTTTTCTTAAAACAGAAAAAGAGGACATAGGCTATTAATAGCCTATATGAGTACAGGAAAGAATTTTACCTCTTTCAGAGCATTTCAAAAATGCAGACAAACTGGATTTGGAAAATGAAACTTATCAGGATTTTAGCTTATAATAGGACTGAAATTCTTTTGAAACAAGCTTATTGCCCAAATGCTGCAAGGATTTCCAATTTTCCGCAATTACTACAACTGAAGGATTTCTTAAAAATTATGTTTCCTCTCTGGGCAGGAAAAAAGGCCACAACAAAGAGGAGTGCAATTGTGTCCTTCTCCTATTTTCTATAATTACGATTAGGATGCCAGAGTTGGCTACACTTGCAGTCTACAAAACATCAAAGGCAGGATGTTGTTGCAATGAAAGAATAACCCCTCTGGCTTCCCAACAGAACATGGCCTTCTGAGATCCAGAGCATACCTGGGTTCCAGCAATGCCTTAGCCAACTCTGTATATCAAAAATGCTAAAGCAGATTTGAAAACAGTCCTTTCCTGAACCCTTCTTTTCCTTCTCTTTCAAGATCTTCTCCTACTGTCAAAATTGAGCATTGAGCTTCTCAGGGCGGGGGAATCTGCCTAGTTGACTTATTTGTAGATCATCACGTACATAAATAATGTGATAGATAGGCAGCTAGAGAGATAAGCGGGGCTATATATCTAAGCCAGTTCTCAGAATTGTATTACACAGAAGCATGTCAACGAAATGCAATCCAGGAAAGGATCATAATTCCCAGGGAGGAGAGTTTATGTTCTATGTCTGAACTCACATCATTTGAACCCCCAGTGAGGTTTACAAGTGCAATCCCTGTACAGCAGTGATTCCCAACCTGGGGAACATGTACCCTCCAGGAGAGCAAACCAGAATATTTAGAGGCACGCGAAAAAATTGAACAATGGTGGGAAAAGGCACATACTACAACAGCAAAGACAAGATACAAGTCAAAAATTGTGGAATTAATTGAACATTATGACAAATGCAGAGCAGGTTTCCTTCAGTATTTAACCTCCAGAAAAGCCCCATTCCCTTGCTTTGTTATTTTGAAGAATGGTGGGGAGTCCCTCCCTAAACAACATGTTGAGAACATGTCACTATAGGGTGCGTGTTCAGTGGAACACCCCTCACAGGCTCAGTTTTCACTCTCCTCCACTTCACGAACATTTGAATGCTGTCACACCGGTACTAGGATATATCTAAGCAGGTACCTCAGTCAGCCATGCAAGCAGCGTTAAATGAATGTTCTTCTGGGTGTTCTTTACATCTCTTCTCTTCATCACTGTTTAAGTTTTAAATTACAGTTTGCTCTCCACATTCGTTAAGGTTAGGGGCAAAGGACCCCTGCAAAAGTGGAAAAATTTCAAATATCAAAAAAATTTCAAACGTCAAAATGTATGTGTGTGTCTATGCCTGTGAGAAGTGGGCCAAGGCACAGCAGGGAGAACAAGCATTCAAGGTTCAAACCAGCTCCAGGAAAGAAGAGGGAAGGGGACAGATTGGCATGGTGGCCCTATAGTTCTCTCTCTCGCCCATCTCGTTCCTTGGGTGAAGGTTTGCAGAGCTGAAAAATTAGGCTGAGCCATCCTTAGCTGGCCAGGCAGGAGCTGGTGGGTGATAAAGAGGACCAGAGGTGGGTCTTTAAAGGCTGCACAACCTGATTAAAACCATCAAGAGGGATTGTTCCCCTGGAAAAGAATCGCCTGAGGTGAGTGGGCAAGGGTTGAAGAAACCCACACATAATTAAATCCATGAAAGTCAAACCCACAAATGTGAAAGGTCAACTGTAATTTTTGTTTGTGTCTTATCAGATATGGATCAGTGGTTGAAAACTGGCACTGAAACATAATGAGGATCGCCAATCACCAAGTATTTACTTGATTCTACCGTATCTTTTGAGTTCTGAATGTAAATATATGCACCGTCTGTTCACTTTATTACTCCATTGCTTTTTAATCCCATTATTGGACTATTTATTTACAGTTACAACATATAAGCTTGAAATAACGGCAACTATATTAATTACAAACATTTCTAATGTGAAAAAGACAGTTTATGGAAATGAGCTGCCAAGGGGGTATACAAGTGAAAAAAGGTTGGGAACTACTGCTGTAAGAGCTTCCAAGGGCTACAATTCCCCTGCAACTTCCAAAGTTACCAACTCAGTTACCAGAGCAATCCATTTCTAGGTACTCAAAACAGAAGTTGATGGCCGCCCAGGGCCCTTACATTGTACTTTCTCCATCCTAATCTAGAAGCAAAGCTAATGTGGACAACAGAGTAGAACTGCCAGTTCAGAATTGTGCCAGGCCAAAACCTAGGATGGCCCCCGATTATGTTACCCATTGCATACTAACCACACTTGCTCATATCTTGCCATTTAAACACACATACAGTCATACAGATGCAGAGAAAATTTTTCCTGTTTGAAAATTAATACAGAAATCTTAAACAAAGGGGTTGTTCCAGATCAAGGGGAAATTTATTTCATCAACTTAAAGAATCTTTAATCTATCCAATATGTTTCCAGCTGGAAGGTGAATGCAGAGCAGGGTGGATGGTGAAACCTAGTGCCACAATAAGGGGTCAGAAGGAAGAAGCTAAACTAAATATATGTAGAAATTCTCTGGAGAGTCTTTACAAACTGCTGCCAGAAATCACCTAAGCTTTGCAAATTGTTGCAAACTGCTGCTTTCCTCGTGAGCTGGAGATTTATACACAGCCTTTTTCTCTGGCCTGGAGCTAAGTTGGAGAATTTGTGCTCTTGCCTCCCACCTGGATATGACCCATGAAAACCGGAGACTTGTGGTCAGGCCTTGAGACCCAGCAACCCTATCACTGAGCCGTACCCATTCCCCATTTCTAAACTGAGATCAATAAGGCAGCCTTGCTTTGTCCCCTTTCTCTCCTTAAGGCAGTGGTAGGAATCAGGTAGCCCTCCAGAGATTGTTAAGCCAGAGGTTCTAGCATACCTAGACAGCATAGCCAACAGCGAGGAATGCTAGGGCTTACACACCTGGCCCACAGTGTCAAGACTGGATAGGATAGGAAGGGATATGAAAAAGGAGAGAAGCGTGGGAAAAGAAACAGGAGAAAGGACTGGAACCCTCTCTCCTTCCCTTTTCTTCCCTATCATCCTTAAGTGGTCATTATCACCTTTAAACCAAGAGTTTTATACATGGAGATTGGGTACATATGAATTTAAGCTCTTTTTTCCCCTTCCAGACTATGAATATAGAATGGATGACTCACTCAGGCATATGTAGGCAAGCAGGCAATTAAACTTTGTTGTGGGCTGCACTGCCTTTTCTGGTCTTATTTGCAAAGCTGTGCTTACACAAAGATTATGAAAATGGAGAGTCAGTACAGTAGGTTCTGGTTTCGGGTTTACTGCTGCATTTTAACTTTCACATCAACCTATTTCCTTCCAACCTGTTATTGTGGAACATCTGACGGTAGCCATTTCAACGAAGCTATATTTCAGGATATGTTTTTCTATTTAATTGGTTTCAAGGCATAATATAACACACCCTTAATGATCTTTTGATTGACACAGTAAGGAAGTATTATTATACTATTGGTACAATTTTGCTTCTGATTTTCTTCTTGGGCACAATGACTTGTTCTTGTAGGCATTACAGCAATCTCCTCCATTTCATTAATTCCCTTCCTCTTTTGCAACTCTTCAGTCTTGCTTTTGAGTAAGCAAGAGTGATTTCTACCTGAATCCCAGTTATATAATAAATGCTGCAGAGTAGTAAGGCATTCCAATGCCAGAATTTTCCACAAGAAGTTAAATCCACATCTGAAACCAGCACCAATCCCAAGCTGCTATCCAATGAACCACCAGCTACCATCTTGCATCACACCAATTCATTACCCCCACCACCACCCCCAAAAATACTGGAAGGAGGTGGCCATGTAGCTGCAATCAGAAGGTCCTCTGCCAAACACTCGGTGTACTGTCTGCTTATTCAAGTTTATGGACTTGTCTCCAACTGCCTCAGACTGGCAAGGACAGCCCAAACTAACCCTCAGCTCTCCTACGTTTGCAGCTGCTTTTAAAACGTCCCTGTTTCTCTCTCCTTTTCCTTCTTTCTCCCTTGTTGGCCACAGCTTACTTCAATTGTGCAAACTGAGCTCATAATGCAAAAGTAGTTTACACTCAGTTAACAACGGGTGTGAAAGGAGAGAGGGGGAAGGATTCTTCCTTTCCTAGCAGGCTCAGGCAAACTGCTGTAGCCCTTCCTAGTCTGTCTGTTCTACCTCTTCAGTAGACTTTGTTGTCTTGACTCTGATGTTGCCCTAGTTTTCATCTGTGAAATGTTGGAGGGTATGGGACAATTCTAATGTTCTTACATGGCAGGAACCTAAACATGCTGAAATCAATAGACCTTTAGGGAAAACTATTCCTTGGCAGTTAAGAAAATGGAGACCACTTGGTTTTCCTATTGGAAAATAACAGCATATTACCAAAGCTGCTATCCTGCTGTCCGTGCTGCACAGCTCTATCACCCTCACACTTGGTTAAAATCACACAGCCTTCTTGAAATGTGATCAAATTCAATTAGCTAAAAAAAAAACCAAAAACTTAAACATGTTTAACATTTGTTTTACGGGCTTCCAATTTCACTCAGTCTCCAAAATGACGAGACACAGGAACTGTTAAGGGTCATGCCCTTAATTCAGTGCTTTCCAAACTTTTTTAATTAGCATACCCCTTGGCAGCCCATTTCCATAAACTGTACCTTCCCCCACTTCCTTTCTTTGAGGGGAAAAAAGTCCAACCAGGAAGGTTCAATGAGCCCCAAGGAACCATCCTCACATTCACAGAAATTAGCCAGCCACCCTGCCTGGCCCTCTCCACCTCATTATGCCTCACTAACTACCCAGCTGCTCTCCATGGTCTCAGAATCCGGTTTGCTCCTGCCTGAAGGCATGGAGAGCGGGCAACTGGTGCCCGTTCGTCCCTGAGTTGGATTCGCGGTGGAACTCGATGCCTGCACTAGGCATGCTCTCTCCTCACAGAGAGGGACACAAGGAAGGAGGAGAGAAGAGCATGTGCCCCCAAGGCTTAAGAACCATGAAATATGGGTGGGGCTAGGGTTGCTGCAGCTTGAATAGAATGACTCTTTTAAAAAAAAAATTGTGGGCCCAATGGCAGCCAGAAGTTTGGCTTGTGTGTCACTCTTCTCTTTATCTGTATGATTCCCTCCTCTGCCCCTGTCCTTTAAGGTTCTGGGATAGGAATGCCAACACCATGGACAATCAAGAACCACATCCATTTGTGACATCCTCTGAGAAAGGCTTAAATTTTATACTTTTTCCACCATTATTCAATGTTTTTTGTGTACTCCTAAAGCATCTTCATTTGTATCCTGGGGGTACAGGTACCCCTGGCTGGGAATCACTGCCTTAACTGATACATTATTTAGGCATTATGCATATAGTATGGGGGGCTCTAACTACTCTAAAGGCACCAGATGCCATCTGATCTTGGAAGCTAAGCAGGGTCAGTACTGGTTAGTACTTGGATGGGAGACTGTCAAGGTGCTGTGGGCTTTATTTCAAAGGAAGGAACTGGCAAAACCACCCAAGTATTCCTTGCCTAAAGAAGTCCTACGAAACCCATGGCATGGTCATAAGTTGACAGAGGATTTGAGGGCACATATACACACACAAAGATTTGGATCATCATCTGTTTTATCCACACCTCCCTCCTGCCCTAAACGTAATCATGAACAAGCAAAAATGGAGGTAGATCTAAGGAAATAGTCATGTTTGGTATTTCCCATCTAAAAATCCAGGCAGCAAAACATTTATAAAATCTCTGTTTTCCAGGTTTATCTTGACTTCCTTCACTTTAGGAACATTATACAGGAAAAACGAATTGATCTTTCTTTCTAAAATGTAAACCAAAGGACGATTTCATTTTCTAAGACCTTGAACATAACAACAAACAGGGTGTAGGTGAATCTGGATTGGTGAACGAGAAGTGGGGGGAGCAGAACAGCAATTTAAACCTCCTGGAAAACAAGAAGTGGCAGAAGGTAAGTCATCTTACAGGTAGGTTACATGGAGAACAGAAGGGAGTTTCCATTTCTGATCAAACAAAGGATTTCCCACAGTCTGTTGCTGGAAATACCACTGAAATCCAACTGCTCATTTCTTATTCACCAAACTGCTGAATCAATGAAAAGAGGAAGTTGGTATGGTTCACCTGCTTGTTTGCTCCAATGGCAGCTTAAGTCAACAACAGCTTCGCTTTCAAAGTCACCGAACTGTATGCTTTGCTGACAATCTTTCATTTCAACAGACAGTTTTATTGTTTTATAAGTGGCAAGGGTTAAGGATTATTTGAGGTCAGAGGAATATATACATATATTCTTAACCTCCAGAAAGATTATCTCATGATGACTTCCTCAAAGTACACTATCTGGCTGAAAACATAAGGAAGGTAGCCCCATATCAAACAGCCTAGGGATCTCTATCATTATAACATATGCCGAGACACTGATGTCCAATGTTATTTTGCTCTTTTTGCTTTTGCTAATAACAATGCTTAATACAAAAAAGGAAGTCCTCCACTAGAACCTCTGCTGAAAGCTGTGTAACAAGAGTGTACAAAATTCTCCCCGCAAGTCCTTGCTTCTGGGCTGCGGCTCCCACAATCTTCACCACTGGATATGATGGCTGGGGCGGACAGGTGGTGCAATCAACAATAATCTTGAGAGCCACAGTTGTCCATCCCAGCAGTATCAGGCAGGAGGATAAGACTCCTGGTCTTTTTTCTCTCTCTCCCATGGGAACTCTTCCCTTGTCTCTTCCTACAAGGTCCAGCTCAAGGCCTTTCCTTCAACGTTCATAACAGTGGGGAAGATGCATCAATCTCTTGAGAAATCTGCTGGACTGCCCTGTCTCATGTGGGTCTGAATGTGCCTTCAAGTCACCTATTGATTTATGACAACCCCTTGAATTTCATAGGGTTCTCTTAGGCAACAAATACTCAGAGATGATTTTGCCAGTTCCTTCCCCTGAAATACAGCCTTCAACACCTAGTATTCCTTGGCAGTCTCTCATCCAAGAGTAGACCAGGGTAGACCTGCTCAACTTCCAAGATCTAGTCCCTCTTGAGAATTTAGATCCCCAACTTACTATATGTATACTGCCTAAATAACCTATCAGTTAAGGGTATGTCCCCTAACAGTTCCAATCCCTCAGCATTTTGGACTTTAAGTGAACCTTGAAATCCCTTAAAACAACATGTTAAACATATTTAAGGTTGTTTTTTTTAGTTAACTGAATTTGATTACATTTTGAAAAGCTTATGTGATGTTAACCACGTGTGAAGGTGACACAGAACTGCAGCATGGATGGGAGGAGAGCAGCTTTGACAGCATGCTGTGATTTGCCAATAGAAAAACCAAATGGTCTCTATTCTCTTAACTGTCAAAGATTAGTTTTCTCTAAGGCTCTGTTGATTTCAGCATGTGTAGGTTCCTGCCATGGAAGAATATAAGAATTGTGCCATACCATCCAGTATTTCACAGATTAAAACTGGGCCACATGTGGCCAAGCAATATCAGAGTATGTTCAAGATGACAAAACCTACAGAAGAGGAAGAACAGACAAGCTAGGCGAGGTTACGGCAGTTTGCTTTTGTGTGAGCCTACTAGGAAGGAAAAGAATACTTCCTCTTCTCACGTCTCCCACCTGTTGTGTTGCCCTGTCTCATACCATCCAACATTTCTCAGATAAAAATGGAGGCACGCATGACCAAGAAACATCAGACTGTGTGGTCACTGAATGAAGTAACTATATTCACCGGGGCAGGTCAAGATGGCAAAAGTTACTGAGGAAAAACATACACGCTAGGAGAAGCTACAGCAGTGATTTCGTCTGAGTCTACTGGGAAGGGCAAGATTTCTTTCTCTCCTCTCCTCTCCCATCCACCTGCTATATTAGAAGCACTGACAATTTTCAAAGTTTTGTAATTTAAAAAAAAATATTCAAAGCGGTTCAAACACATCACAACAAACACTGCAAGGTAGACTGTATTTTTATCCTTTAACTGAAAAAAGAAAAGAGAAGCCTTGAAGTATACAATTTTCCAGAATAATTTTAGCTCCTTTATCATACCAGCTTTCCAGAAAAAAGAAAAAAATCCTAAGAGCCATTCTTCATCATTAAAAAAAAAGAAAAAAAGACATGCTTCTGATGCAATACATGCAGATGCTGACAACTGGCCTATAAAGGAGATCATTATCTGTGGATAACAATCAGTCTGTCATATGCAGGAAGGGAAGAAAGGTTCTCCCAAGTTCCTGCTCATGCAGACAGCTAACCATTTCACTGTTTTAAGCTCAGATTTGTTTGTAATATGTGTGATACATGGACCATGCATGTATGACGAGCCCTTACTTCTCCCAGACTGGGGTGGCCAATCTGTATGCCTTTCCACACAGCTCTGCCTCCCCTGCATAATACCACCTTCGTGTAAAAAGGGCAAGCATTTTCAATGTTTGTTTAGGAACTACACAATGATTTTATAGTAATGTGTTTTCTGTGTTACTTATCACTGTAGACAACTCAAGCCAAGTATTTACAAAGATAAACTTAACATTTATTAGGATAACAATAAGAATAAGATAGCATGTTAGAGTCCACATGCAGTTCAGTGTTGATATATTTCTTCAGTGCACTTTTCAGACTACATTAACAGTTAACTCCCTGCTCAGAAACAGTTCAATCATGTCCTTAGACTTTCACAAAAAGGACTGTTTTCATACAACGGCACTTTGGCCAAACTCCCACCAAAGATTTAACACTCCTAACATACTCTCTGACCAGATCCTACTAGGGCTCAGTTACAATTCTGCCTCTCACTAGGTTTCCACTGAGAACTAAACCTCCCAAAATACCCACACTCTCTGGCTGACTGATGGACTCTGCTCCCTAGCTCCTTGCTAGGCTCTCGAAATCAAAATACCCACAGCTATTGGGCTTTATATGATTTTTTTCTCTCAGCCACAAGACACCCCCCCCCAAACACACTACTGGGCTGGGTTTCTCTCCTGAAGTGCTCTTCAGGCTGCACTGGCAGTGCAAATAACCACATCCCCAGAACTTCTTCACACTATGCGTGCTCCCACATCAATTCTGCAGCCCCCTTCTAAGGGTTTCCTGCCATCCTTGCTGCCCTATTAATTGAAGGTTTCAGAGTACAAGTCATTCACTTCCTCCCCATCATTCATAATTTTATGCATCTCTAGCACGTCAGCTATTCTGTTCCTTTTCTTCCAAACTTCACAGAAGTTGGTGCCAAAGCTAATTTATTCTAGTGGTATCTGAATCTTTTCTCAATCAGAGTTTCAAACATAGATATATGCATTTTTCTAGAGTTTGGAACATAATTGAAAAATAATAATCTATTAATCATTTCTCACTCTGGAAAAGTAACTCATCATATTCTTCTTCAGCAACATAATGTCTTTTAGCTATTTTAACAAACAAATAAATAAAATTAAAAATCCTTCCAAATGCCAAGAATGGCCCTTAAAACTGTTCCTGAACCAATGAGCAAATTGTTACTTGTTGCACTAAACACTTTGAAATTATAGTGTGGTATCACTTTTAAAAATGTAGCAACTACACACTAAAGGCATCAAAGTCCATCCGATCTTGGAAGCTAAGCAACGTCAGCCCTGGTTAATAATTGGAAGGGCAACCACCAATGAATGCTAGGTAGTGTGCGTCATATTTCAGAGGATGGCAATGGCAAACTTCCTCTAAGTCTTCCTTGCCTAAAAAAACCCTATGAAATTCATGGGGTCACCATTAGTCGACAGACAACTTGAAAGTGCACACACACACACTGCAACTGCTTTCATTCAGTCCCTCATTCGTTGCCACCAAAAGCCATTTTGATTGGCTACAGCAAAGGAATACAAAGGGTGACGTGAGCCCTGTCACTAGTCAGGCTATTTGTGTATTTGTCTTTCCAGAGCAACTTACATAGAGCTGTTTTTTTTAAAAAAAAAACAGTTATTGCTTTTTTTTCTGTTTCTTCCCCATCCATTTTTTCTTTTGCATTTTGTTGTCTTTAGATTTTCATAACTATCCTTTTTATCAACTCTGTCTAAGTTACTCTGGAAGCTGTTTTTTTTTGTGGGGGAGTTACCTAAGGAGCTGGATAAATAAGCTTTAAATAAATAAATTTACCTGATTTACAGTATCTTCAACTGCTTTGACATAGTGGCTCACTTCCCTGCTCATTGCAGCATAATCCAACATCACCTTTTCCATTTCATTAACCTCTTCCATGTCATCTGAAAAAGCAAACCATTACAGAAATTTATGCATGTGTTCTTTGAGACAACTGGGTCATGACTCTAAGAGAGGCAAATGAGTCCCAAACACAGGACAAAAATTAAACAAGATACTACAGGAACAAATTAAGAGCTCTAAATAGGAAATTCAAATGTTATTAGAACAAGGAAATCAATTAACTTACTTATTTGCCTGCCACTTGCCCAGGTTGTTACTTCTATTACTGGCCTGGTGGGTCTCTTCTGATTCATCAACTGTTATTAATACATTAGCACTATTCCATAAAAGTGCTTGAGCTTTTTGCAAATAAAGTTAGAAAGGGCACCCCTGGAAAGTTCCACTACCCAAACCTGACCTGTTGCATACTTCTTTCTTTAAACTGAACATGTTTCCCTAAATGATTTCTCCCCTTCTCTAACCCAAACACCAAGCATCGTGGGATATGTAGTTTCTCAGAAAGACTAACAGTACTCCAGGAAGCCTTCTAGAAGCAGTAACTGCATAATTTTCTACCACCCTAGAGCTATGCTAGATGGTTCTGGAGCTATAGCTTGAGGGCGCTGCAGAAATCACATCACTACTGTTTCTACAAGGTTAAGCTTCTCTAATCCAGAAATCTGAAATCTAAAAATCTCTCAAAGCCAAAGCTCTTGCTCCCAGCCAGCCATTTCCATCTTCAAGGTGGTGGCTATACCACTCCTATTTGTTCATCTCTCAGATCCTCAGTCTCTCTCCAGCCTCGCATCTCATACACAACAGAAATAGTGAACAAATGAGACACAAGGCATGAGAGAGTTGAGAGGGTCTGTGAAATTGAGACAATACAAGTGCAATGCTCAATGCGTAACCAAGCCTCCTGCCATTTCATAGATCCTCATGTCTCTCTCTAGTCTCACAATTCATTCATTTGCTACTTCTGTTGTGTATGAGACATAAGGTTGGAGACAGACAGAGGATCTGAGAGACTGAGGATATAAGAGACCTGATATCTGTATTCAGAAAAAAAAATACAGTACTGTATAGGAGGTCTCCTGTACAGCCACCCACTTCTGCCTTTGAGGTGGTGGCTGTGGCACTCCTGCTTGTTCATTCACAGACTCCCCAGAGATCTTCTGTTATATAATGTATAATATACAAATATAGGTATAGTAGAGCCTCCATGCCTGTGGAGGTTTTATTGCAGGACCCAACACGATTGATGAAAAACACAAATGCTTGCATCCCATATTATTAAATGGCAGTGATGGAGGCAAGAACGCTGCAGTACGTCTGTGTTCTTGTTGCTGCCCTTTTAAGTATAGGATGTGACGCTCCACAATCGCTGGAATTCTCAGATCTGAAGGTAGCATATATGGAGGGCTCACTGTATTCCAAAATCCAAAAAAATCTGAAATAAAAAACACTTCTGGATCTCAGCATTTCAGATAAGGGATATTCAACCTGTATTAGCTTTTCTGAGAATCTGTATGTATCCTGCACAGTTTGGTTTAAAGAATGAAAGAAATGGTTTATAGAAAGGTTTAAGCTTAAAAAAAACTGTAATAGAGATCAATTTTTACCCATAGGGCAGCTGCAACATCCATCAGGTTTTGGGCTTACACCTGTGGAATAATGAGTAATCACTACTTTTTATGCTGAAAAATGAATTATTGCCTTGTTAATGTTACAAAAGAGGAAAAAGAGCAACGTCACCCCTCTTTATCCCCAATATTAATGTGTTATGAATGACACCATAACCTATGCAATGTTACCTTCAAGCTTTGGACAGATCCATTAAGGCCACAGTATTGATCAAGGTTTTGAGCAGAGTCCTTAGAGGTCCGGTCTTGTCTACCACTTAATGAGGACCATACACAGGGTCTTGGCTGCCATTAGTTGTGGATTTTAGCTGTGCTTTAATTATCTTTGTGTTTCAGAATTGTATTCCTGTTCTGAATTGCTGTTGCTTGTATTGTGCTGTTTGCTATATTTTATTCTTACAATATTTTCAATTGTATCTGCATCACTTTAATATTTATGAAGGCTTTTTGTTTTGAAAACTGGGACTCAGTGTTAATAGGGTGAAGATCTTTACTGGAACAGTTGTGCTGGATTACACCTTTGTGGAAGCAGTTGCACAAAGTAGCTATCCAAGAGATTGTGCAACATCTTACACAACCATTTGGGTAATGAAAACTGAACTGGAAACCACCATTGTGCTAGAATATGCACCACTTGCTCAACAGAACTTGTACTAGTGAAATAATATAAATAGGTACAGAACCATTGTATATGTACCTCAATCAGTACAATAAAATCAGTAAACTTCCTTACTTTCCAGACTGCTCCTGTACATAACCTGGCATGAGTAGATAACTCATGGAAATCCAATGTCTTCCTATGCTTACATGAAAATATTTATTTATCCATTCATTCATTTAATATACTGCCTTCAAGAGGGCTTACATTCAGTTAAAATAAAATATAGCTAAAAACACCCTATTTGTAAAAAAAGTTAAAAAAATTGAATAAACAGTTCTGTTAAAAGTGCAAAGTTGCAACAGTTTAAAATACACTGAAAATATAATAAAAAAGATAAAAAGTCCCTTCTGCCACATGAACTATGAGCCAACTAAGAATTACAGTGGCCCCTCTGCATTTGCGAAGGCTTGGGGTGCAGAACCCATGTGAAAGTGGAAAAATTACAATTAACTCCTCCCTGCGATACCCCTCCCATTTCCTTTGTTTGTCCTGGCGCACAAGCCTTCCTTCTCTGCACTGGGGTCAGAGGCAAGGGGATGGGATAGGGGAGCTCCGGAGGGCAGAAGGAACTAGCACTGAGGGAGAAGGAATTGGCAGGGGGGAGGAAGGCCGCGTACACTTTCATTCTGCCCTCCGGAGCTTCCCCTTGCCTCTGGCCCCAGCGCTGAGAACTCATGCTGAGGCAAAAGGTAAGGGGATGGGGAAGGAGAATATGGCGGGGTGAGAGACGGACGCCTTGCAAATAATCAACTTCGCAAATATTAAGTCCACAAATGTGGCGGGAGGACTGCATAAGCTAAATAAAAAGAGTTTTGCCTTCTAGTGGAAAAAAAGGAAAGAGGAGGCCAACTGAATCTTAAGAGGGGTTAAGAGGGGACATGATAGCCATGTTTAAATATTTGAAGGGATCTCATGTCGAGGAGGGAGCAGGCTTGTTTTCCACTGCTCTAGAGACGAGGACAAGGAGCAATGGATTCAAGCTGCAGGAAAGGAGATTCCACCTGAATCTCAGGATTTTTTCCCAGAAGAGAGAACAGAGGGAGCAGAGGGAGAGCTGGGTCTGTGAAGACATCCTAGACCAGGTGTGTTTACAGGCTTGAGGGGCTGTGCTTGCTTGTGTGTTTGTTGCTTGTGTTTGTTTAGTCTTGCTTGTGTTTGATTAGCCTCTTTGTCCTGGCCGTGTGCTCTCCTTGAGCACATGGTCTGACTAATGAGGGGGAGGAGCCAGCTAGGGAGGAGAAGCTTTATTAGGAGCTTCCAACTGCAAGCTCCTTCGGCGTGCGCACTTAAAGTACTCTACTTCAGTCCTCCAATTTAACCCTCAGCGTTCGGTAGAGCAGACGTAGCTTATACAGCTGAATTTCAGAAAGAAAGCCTAGTAATTCTTTCTAGAATTATGTACTATACTGCTCTCTTTCAAGTTTCTCTTTCAAGTTTCAAGGATGGAAGGTGAGGGCGCGGCTGCAGTCACCTGTAACACTTGTGGCATGTTCCTTTTCTTGCCACAAGATGTTCTCAGGTACACCTGCACCAAGTGCAAACTGGTCACCTTCTTGGAGGAGAAGGTGCGCCAGCTGGAGGCACGAGTTTCTGATCTTCACCTTCTTAGGGAAGGGGAGGAGTTTTTGGATACGGCAGAGAAGACCTACTGGAAGACCAAACGCTCGGAGGAGCTGCCAGATTGGGAAGTCAGCACACTGGGCCAGGAAACGGAGGCTTGGGCGAATGTCACACAGAGGAGTAGAAGGACCAGGAAGGTAACAGAGACTCTTCACCTACACAATTGCTTCAAAGTTCTTGGCTTTACGAACAATGAGGACTGCCATGCGGAGGGAACAGAATGTCAACAAGAAGAAATCCAACTTCGGCAACAGGAACTAGGTCAATGCTCACAGCCTCAACAGAATGCCCAGGCAGTCCCAGTGGAACATGCTCGTCGAGGAGACCAGGACAAGCCTCAGAGGAGGCGAGTTCTGGTTGTTGGGGACTCTTTGCTCAGAGGAACCGAAAGGGCAATTTGCAAATCAGACAAGCTCAACAGAGAGGTCTGTTCTCTTCCTGGGACCAGGATCAACCATGTAACGGAGAGGCTAACCAGGCTGGTCAAACCCACTGACCATAAGCCCCTCATTTTGGTTCATGTCGGAACCAATGACATTGCGAGGAACAGCTTTTACCACATCGCAAAGGACTATGAGCTTATGGGGACGAAGCTTAAGGACCTTGGTGCGCAGGTGGTCATTTTGTCTCTCCTCCCTGTTCAAGGATATGGCGCACGTAGGGAAAGGACAACAGCAGAGGTCAACAACTGGCTCCGCACGTGGTGCCGTCATCAACGGTTTGGTTTTTTGGAACATGGCCTGAATTTCTATGAATGTGGGCTTCTGGCGAGGGATGGGCTGCACCTCACAAAACTTCGCAGGAATGTTTTTTCAAACAGTCTCGCAAAGAGGGTTAAGAGGTCTTTAAACTAAGTTCCGCTGGGGAGGGAGACAATATTATTCAGGGCAGGGACTTGTCGAGCGCAGGGGGAAAACGCCCAAATGATACTGGACAAGTAGTACAAGTGGCCAATGGCAGGAGGAGTAGAAACAATAGTACAGGACTGGCAGGAAGGGCCCGGGGACTTAAGCGTCTCTACACTAATGCACGGAGTATGGGAAACAAGCAGGATGAACTTGAACTCCTAGTACAACAAAATAAATATGATTTGATAGGTATCGCTGAGACCTGGTGGGATGAGTCTCATGATTGGAATATAGGAATAGAGGGGTATAGCCTATTTTGTAAAAATAGACCAAACAAGAAAGGAGGAGGAGTAGCCTTGTATGTCAAGGATGTTTTCACCTGTGAAGAGATCCAGGACTTAAACCCAGTAAGCCAGGTTGAGAGCATTTGGGTAAGAATTAAGGGAGCGAGAAACAATAGGGATATTCTGGTGGGGGTTTACTACAGACCTCCAACCCAGGCTGAGGACTTTGATGACACCTTCCTCAACCAAATGACTGCACATTCAAGGAGGAGAGATACAGTAATAATAGGAGATTTCAATTACTCAGATATATGCTGGCAGTCTAACTCTGCCAAGACAGCAAGGTCCAGCAAGTTTCTTGCTTGTCTTGCAGACAACTTCATGGTCCAGAAGGTGGAAGAGGCCACAAGGGGATCAAATATTCTAGATCTGATCCTGACCAACAGGGATGACCTTGTTAATGAGGTAGAAGTGGTTGGATCTTTAGGGGGGAGTGACCATGCCCTACTGGAATTTGGCATTCAGTGGGAAGGAGAAGATAAGGTAGCCAAACACTCATCTTAGATTTTAAAAAAGCGGACTTCTGTAAACTTAAGGAGCTGCTGGCTGGAATTCCGTGGTCAAGAATAGTGAAAGGGAAAGGAGTTCAGGAGGCATGGGAGTTCCTTAAAAAGGAGATAATGAAGGCACAGTCTAAAACTGTGCCAATAAGGAGGAAAAATGGAAGACATCTGAAGAAACCAGAATGGTTGACTAAAGAACTCTCAGCTGAGCTAAGTGTTAAGAGAAACATGTATAGGGAATGGAAGAAGGGGAAACCACCAAAGAAGAATTTAAGCAAGTAGCCTGGAGATGTAGGGAGGCGGTCAGAAAGGCTAAAGCACAGAACGAACTTAGGCTGGCCAGAGACATTAAAAACAATAAAAAGGGCTTTTTTAAATACGTCCGCAGCAAAAGGAAAAAGAAGGAGATGCTAGAGTCACTGCGCAGAGAAGATGGTGAATTACTCACAGGGGGAAGAGGAAAGGCAAAACTACTTAACACCTTCTTTGCCTCAGTTTTTTCCCAAAAGGATACAAGCACTCAACCTGGCGGTTGGGGAGCAGGTGAGGAAGCAGGGGAAATGAGGCACGTAATAGGTAGAGAGGTGGTACAGGAATACCTGGCCACACTGGATGAATTCAAGTCTCCAGGGCCAGATGAATTGCATCCTAGGATATTAAAAGAGCTGGCAGAGGTCATTTCGGAACCGCTTGCTATAATCTTTGAGAAATCTTAGAGGACAGGAGAAGTTCCAGCAGACTGGAAGAGAGCAAATGTTGTCCCCATTTTCAAGAAGGGAAAAAAGAGGACCCAAATAATTATCGCCCAGTCAGCCTGACATCAGTATCCGGAAAGATCCTGGAGCAGATCGTTAAGCAGTCAGTTGCTAATCACTTAGAAAGCAATGCAGTAATCACGAGAAGTCAACATGAATTTCTCAAAGATAAGTCATGCCAGACTAATCTTATCTCTTTTTATGATAGAGTTACTAGCTTGATAGATGAAGGGAATGCTGTGGATGTAGCATATCTCGATTTCAGTAAGGCCTTTGACAAAGTTCCCCATGACATCCTTGCAAAGAAACTAGTAAAATGCGGGCTGGACAGGGCTACTGTTAGTTGGATTTGTAATTGGTTGACCGACCGAACCCAAAGAGTGATCACGAATGGCTGCTTTTCATCCTGGAGAGAAGTGACTAGTGGGGTGCCACAGGGTTCTGTCCTGGGCCCAGTGCTGTTCAATATTTTTATCAACGACTTGGATGAAGGAATAGAGGGCATGCTCATCAAATTTGCAGATGACACCAAATTGGGAGGAGTTGCTAATACGCCAGAGGACAGGA
The DNA here is from genome assembly GCA_948472985.1 of Iguana delicatissima. Taxonomy (NCBI): domain Eukaryota; kingdom Metazoa; phylum Chordata; class Lepidosauria; order Squamata; family Iguanidae; genus Iguana; species Iguana delicatissima. The sequence continues at coordinate 2,204,606 of CAOKZL010000460.1, read as the reverse complement.
TCAAAATTCAAAATGGCCTGGATAGATTGGAGAGCTGGGCCAAGGCTAACAAAATGAAATTCAACAGAGAGAAGTGTAAGGTCCTACACTTAGGTAGAAAAAATGGAATACAGAAATATAGGGTGGGGGACACGTGGCTGGATAGCAGTATATGTGAAAGGGATCTAGGAGTCTTCATAGACCACAAGCTGAACATGAGTCAGCAGTGTGATGCGGCAGCCAAGAAAGCCAATGCAATTGCATCAACAGGAGCATGGTGTCTAGATCGAGGGAGGTACTGGTACCACTCTACTCTGCTTTGGTTAGACCTCATCTTGGATACTGTGTCCAGTTCTGGGCACCCCACTTCAAGAAGGACATGGTCAAGCTGGAGCAAGTCCAGAGAAGGGCGACCAAAATGGTGAGAGGCCTGGAAGACATGCCCTATGAGGATAGACTTAGAGAGCTGGGGATGTTTAGTCTGCAGAAGAAGAGAAGGTTAAGAGGGGACATGATAGCCATGTTTAAATATTTGAAGGGATGCCATGTAGAGGAAGGAGAGGGCTTGTTTTCTGCTGCTCCAGAGACCAGGACAAGGAGCAATGGATTCAAGCTGCAGGAAAGGAGATTCCACCTGAACCTCAGGAAGAACTACCTGACAGTCAGGGCTGTCCAGCAGTGGAATATGCTGCCTCGGAGTGTAGTGGAGTCTCCTTCCTTGGAGGTTTTTAAGCAGAGGCTGGATGGCCATCTATCGGGAGTGATTTGTGGGTGTTCCTGCATAGCAGGGGGTTGGACTGGATGGCCCTTGTGGTCTCTTCCAACTCTACATTTCTATGATTCTATGATTCTAAGAACTTCCTGACGGTCAGAGCTGTCCGGCAGTGGAATATGCTGCCTCAGGGTGCGGTGAAGTCTCCTTCTTTGGAGATTTTTAAGCAGAGGCTGGATAGCCATCTGTTGGGAGTGCTTTGATGTGTGTTCCTGCATGGCAGGGGGTTGGACTCAATAGCCCCTGTGGTCTCTTCCAACTCTATGATTCTATGAATCTGCCATGGGAGAGAACTCTACAACCTTGGAATTGCCACAGAACACTGCCTCCCATGTTCTCATCAAAGGTGCCTGTGATAGTGATGGGACTGAGAGAAAGCACTCCTCTGAAGATCTTAAAACTCCTAGGGGCTCATATAGGGAGATATAGCCTTGCAGATTGCTTGGACATAAGCCATATGAGGGCTTTAAAGATCATAACCAGGACTTTGAATTCTAACCCAGAAATGGGCTGGTAGCCAGTAGTTTCAACAAAGGACATATATGTTCCCTGCAACCAGCCCCATTCAGCAGCCTAGGTACAGCATTTTGAACTCCTGTTTTTCTACAGTTTCCAAAGGCCGTCCCACATAGAGTGTTCACGTCTGCATGTGCCTTTAAGTTGACTGTCGAGTTATGGCGACCTACCTCATGAATTTCATAGGGCGTTCTTAGGCCAGGAATACTCAGAGGTGGTTGCATGACAGTAATCCAACTGGGATGTAATCAAGGCATGTGTTACCATGGCCAGATCTGACATCTGCTGCTCTACTCTACCAGATGGGAGGAGTTACACTATAAACGATGCAACTCATTCCCACAAGATTTGCGATGACTGCCAACTTGGACAGCTTTAAAGAGATGTTAAACAAATATATGGAAAATGAGGTTATCAATGACTAATGCTCATGACAGCTATATATAGTCAGCCTTCCACATTTGCAGGTTTGACTTGTAAAGATTTGATTATTTGTGAGACTTTCCAACCCCTGCCACCCCCCTTTGCTTCTTTTCTGGGGGAACCTTCCATCTCGTGATTCCAATCAGGCCACACAGGCCTTTAAAAACCGTCGGATCTTTCTCCCCCTCCTCCAAAAGCAACTGCCTGGCCACCTAAGGGTGGCTCACAGCTAGACTTTTCAGCATCACAAACCCTCTCCTGACGCCCCCCACCTAAGGAAGAAGATGGGTGAGAGGGAGGAATCATAAGCCCACCATGCTGACCTACCTCCTTCCCTCTCCTTTTCCTAATCTGGTTTCTCCCCCACCATGTCTCAGCCCCTTTCCCACAGAGACACACGCACACACACACACATTTTGATATTTGCAATTTTTCCACTTGTACAATGGCCCTGTGCCTCTAACCCTAACAAATGTGGAGGGCTGAGTGTATTAGCTACTGGTATACCATTGTTATTGTGAGCCTTCAAGCTGTTCTTGACTTATGGCAACTCTACGGTACACCTATCATGGGTTATCTTAGCAAGATTTGTTCAGAGGTAGTTTCCTATTGTCTCCCTCAGAGGCTGAGAGACTGTGACTGCCCCAAAATCACCCAGTCAGTTTCCACGTCTGAGCAGGGACCCAAACCCTAAGCTCTTAGAATCTCAGTCCAACACACAAAGCACTGTAACGCACTGGCTCTTCTTTTGGTGTAACCCTGAATAACAATTGAGAAATAGGAGCAGGAACGGTTTGAATCCCTACTTGGCTGAGGAAACTCACAGGATGACCTTCAGCAAATCACTCTCTGTCAGCCTTAGAAGAAAGCAGTGGCATTCCCCTCTGGACAAATCTTTCCAAGAAAACTCTGTGAGGTTGCCATAAGTTTAAAAAAACTTGAAGGCACACAACAACAACAACAACAACAACAACAACAACAACAACAACAACAACAACAACAACTACTCAGTTTCTTGCTTCATAGATTCTAACAGGCAGAAGAACCCAAAAATCAATTTACAAATCGTTTATGCTACATGAAGTTATCCTTTCATAAAAAAATCATTCACATTTATCCTCCATCTTCTAAATCTCCCTCCCCATTTTATCCTTAAACAACCCTACAAGGTTGCCCGGGCCAGGAGACCATGTAGGTTTCATGAAAAACAGGATTTATCAAGCTGCTTCCACTACATCGTACCATACTTGCTTTGAGTAATAATGCTTTTTATTCAAGAATACTTGCTAACTTCCCCAGCATTATCAATCATATTTAGTTCATATCTTTTACACATACAACCATCACTCCACTCTGACAGCAGACATAGAGAAGAAACATTTTGTCATACGGGATGACAGGTGTTTTCCAGGTGCTTCAGAACGTAGGCTCTATTTTTATACGTTTTGCAATCAAAAGCCATTTCACAGCTGTTGGGCAACTTCGGATAACGCATTACTCAGAGAGTCACTTCCCCAGTTTTATGCAACAATGCCTGTGTGAGAGAAAGAGAGCGTGTGTGTGTGTGTGTGTGTGTGTGTAAGTGTGTGCCCCTAATTTCTGTTACCAACACCTAGTCATTAGGCAATCAGGATATTTTGTGCATAAGTTGTATTTAGTGACTCATAACACTGCCTAAGAAATATTTAATAGAAACATAAATGCCCTCTCCTGTTGAACTACAGCTGAAACTATAATTACTCTCCATTCTTGTAAATGCCAGCCAGTATAAAAATCAAAAATTGAGTCAGCATTTTCTAACTCACAGGAAAGAGTGGAGGTGTGCTTGAGCTAAAAATGGCCCTCAAAGCAGCAGCCTCTTCCCCACAGAAATTAAGCAAATCATAGAATCGGAGTCGGAAGAGACCACAAGGGTCATTGAATCAAAATGTCCAAGTCCCATTGAGTCTAATCTAAACATGTTCTTCAAAAGATAACGTATCAGACCCTTTAAAAATCCATCTATCCCTCTCCTAAAGGACGACAGAGAAATGAGTGGGATGCCATACCCATCTGCCCTAGTAGCCACCATAGCCAATGGAGGGGATTATGGGAGTTGCTGTCCCACATCATCTGGAGTGACATAAATGGCCCATTCACATTTTCAACTAACTTCTAACAAATCTCCAGAAGTGTTGAATACAACCCCCATCATGGCTGGGAGATGAGGGGAGCTGTAGCCTAACACAACTGGAAGGTACAGGATTGGGCAGAAACTATTCTAAATTGACTCCCCATCTTTCTTCCTAATAATCTTTTTCACTTCTTCAAGTTGGTATATACAAATGGTATGAAGTTCTAAAGTTATCAATATTTCCTCCTGTTTTTGCCATCTTGCTTTCTTCTCTGTTTGGGCAGAGAAAGAGGTGGACAGAAACCATAAGAGCACCACAACAGGGACAAGGTCCTGCCCATGATGATGCCAGTTCCCTACAATTCCTTCCTAGTGAGGCAATGACACAGTTGGTAGTGCCAGATACCACATACAGAAGTGCAGTGCATCATGTGTTTTGTTTTTTTTAAGCAAGCCACATTTCATTTATTACTTATCCTGTTGCATAATGCTGACCTTGGCAAGTCAACTTCCCAGCTGAGTTATCTTAACTGCAGAAACAGATCTGTTGAAATGCACCTTAATTACAACAGTGATGTTTCTTGACTTTAGTTCTTTAGGTTATTTTCATGTTCCTATCGGTTCACATGTTTCGAATGAAGTCCATTAACTTCATTCAGCACTGAGCACTACTTCCTTTTACTAGTAAGACAAGATAAAAGAGGAAGAACATGTGAAATGAAAATAAAAATGCTGACAATATTTGAATGCTTTCTTTGGGGAGCTCCCTCGTATCAGTTGTTCTGCTTACATATCACATCTGGACCATTCTGGTCCCTTCCAGTTTTGAAAAAAGTGTACCTTCATTATGTTGTGTCATATCCCATTTACACATCAAGTTTTGCTTAATGTAAACATGTCATTTTGTTAATTCTTGGAACCAGACTTTCCTTCCTGGAGCACAGAAAAAATTGAAAGTCTGTTTCCAAGAATTTGCAATAGAAATTTGTAATGGTATTGTGGCAAAGTATTCTAACACTTTTATTTCAGTTGTTATTTTCCAGCAGGTTGGCCTCAACTTATGGGTGACATTATAAATGAGATTCCTCCATGAGCTCCAGTCATCAGCTGTTCTGCTCACTCTTGCAAACTCAAGGCCATGGCTTCCTTGACTTACAGTCACCTTCCATATTTGTGGGTTTCACTTTCATGGATTTGATTATTACTGGTTTTTAAATTGTCTTCCCTCTGCATCAACTTTTCTTTTCTTGGACATTTTGGGGCTATATAATAGTTTATCGCCCCTATACCTCTGTGAAGTGACATAGAATTGGTCAGTACAGTCAGCCCTCCACATTTGCGGGTTTCTTTTGCAGATTTGAGTATTCACGGATTATTTGCTGTCAACTCTGCTGCCTCCCTATGCCATTCTTAATAGCGACTGCAAGCCTAGTGAGACTGCGAAACTGCGAATGAGGCTTGTAAGTCCCTATTAAAAATGCTGTGGGGCAGCAGTGGAGGTGGCAGTAAGTCCCACCAGCCACTCACTTCTGCCTTGTGAAGGAACCCTCATGCTCTCAAGAAATCCAGGTAGGTTGAATATGGTGATCATACTTTTTGTGTGTTAAACATGGTTTGGGAGGGCCTAGAGTTATTCACGGTTTTTCCACTTTCATGGGAGTCCTGTGCCCCTAACCCCAGTGAATGTGGAGGGATGCCTGTATATCCAACGTGTGCCACTTTCTGATCCCTAGACTGCTCCCTCTTCAGAATACCAGCAGCCGGGGGCTCGCACTGTGGAGATCAGTCTCACCAGGTGGGAAGAGTGTCACAGCTGCAGGAGAGGTGTGAGGGCCACACGAAATGGCCTGGTGGGTTGGATTCGGCCTGTGGGCCTTGCATTCGACACACGTGGCCTAGGAATAAGATGTGAGGACGGGCACTAGACCCAGGAGATAGAATCCAAGACAAACATTTGAAAGTGTTTCTACTCAAAAATCATAACCATTAATATATATGTTGTTGGAGTTGGAACCTCATGGATGCTCCTTTCAGATTAATTCTTGAGAGAAGAGGGAAGTGACATTTGCAGGTAAGAAGGAAGCAAAAGAGCAGAGTTACATAGAGCAGAGTGTACATGTTTCAGACAGGTGAAACAAGGGACAGCATTACCTAGACTCCCCTTTCTCACTAATCTCTTTATACAAGTGTTGATTCCTCCTTGCTTCCAACACTGTTGTGGGTGTTGAGGCTACACTGAGGTGAAGAAGACACCACAGGCCAGAAGTGTGTACCATTCAGATGTTTTTTGACAGGAACTATTTTACTACAAAATATAGGAACCCATGGCCCAGAGCAGGACTGTTAACAACAGGCCCTCTTGGAAGGTCTCGCATTCATAAGTCATACACAACCTGATGGCACGTAAAAGCAACAACAAAATTAGCTGCTTTTTAAAATCTGGAAGATAAATTGTTACTTTTTTAAAATTGTAAATATATTAATTAAATTGGCGGAGCTTTCCATTGTAATTGTAATTGTAAAACTGTAATTGTAACTAGCTGCATTTTGAAAGTAATTGGCCAGTCCTGAGAAGAAACTCTGACAGTGATCTGCACAAAAAGAAAACACTGGTATAAATCCAGTGCTATAGTATTTCAAAAGGTAAAGGACTACCTTTCATGAGGATGTGGCCCAAAGCTTATTCTGGGTTATAAACACACATATATCTTTACTGGAACTCATTAATCGTGGGACCAGAACACTTGACAGTGGGCCCCTGCACACTATACAATTATAGCACTATGACTCTACTTTAACTGCCATGGTTGTGTTGTATGAGAGCCATGGCTTTTTAATTTGGGGAGGCACTAGACTTCTCTGGCAGAGAATACTCAATACCCTTCCCTAAACTATAAATCCCAAGATACAAAAGGATGGTGCCATGGAAGATAAAATAGAATTGCAGTTGTTTAACATGAAAGGGCCTAGTGTCTTATACAAAACACTGGGCTGGACACAGTATTAAGACAAACCTGTATAGGACATCTTCCTATCGGTATGGCAATATCATTTTAGGTGGTCCAAACCTTACAGGGATGTTGTATTTCTAATTTTTTACTTCTTTATAGGTATGTTGGCAATAGCTGTCATGGAGACAGCACACTTAACAGCTGGAGAGGTTGTAGCTTAGGAGAAGAGCACATGCTTTGCATTCAGGAAGTTCTAAGTTGAGTCTCAACATTTTCAGATAGGGCTAGGAAAGTATCTTATCTGAAACTCCAGAGAGATTTACCAGTCAGAGGTGACCGTACTGAGACAGATGGACCAATGGTCTGACTCATTATAAGACACTTATAATGTTACTGTAAGACTAACTACTGGGCCCTGAGCTTGGCAAAGTTATTTTTCCAGATGACAATTTACAGAATCACATTCACATGCTGGTTGGGAGATTCTAGAAGCTGAAGTAAAAAAAAAGTAGATTTGCCAACTTCTGTTGGATCAGATGTGGACAGCCTCCTGGTTGGGTCAATGTGTGGTTTCTGATAGCTCCAGAACCTTATTTTGAGTGCACACCCCTACCTGATGGTTACCTGCAGTTATAGCCTTAGAAGCAGCTTATGTTGAGACTGGCTTGTGCCAAAGGGTCGCAAAAGAACAGAAGCCCTGACAGCAGTACAGGCAAGAAAAATAAGGCAAGAGAAGGGGGAAAACACTAGAACCAGTCACACATAACCCAAATATATACAGTGGACCCTCCATATAAGCGACCTCCGGATCTGCAAATTTAAGCAATTGCAGAGTGTCATGTCCTGTATCTAAAATGCAAGCACACTGAAGTGTCCGTACACACATGGCTGCCATTTAGTAATATGGGACATAAGCATTCACATTTTTTTTCCATTCACAGGGGTCCTGGAACTGAATCCCCATAGATATGGAGGGTCCACTTTACAAGTGTACTGTTAATGAAGCAGATGTGTTCTGGACTTCACTTTAACAGAAAATTCGGTACCAGAGGCAAAAGTAACATGGAAAGGATAGGGATAGATTCCATAAAAAAAAAAAAATAGAATAGCTGAACATGTTTCAGTAAACTTTCTGTTAAAAACTAATTACATAAGCAGAAAAAAACAATTTAAACCTTCTAATGACCACTTGAAGGCTTCTTCCAAAATGCATCAAAGGATGATTTTCTTTTTCACCAGCCTCCATTATTCTTTGCCTTCCATTTTGCTGGCCAAACTTATAGAAATATATAAATTTTTAACTTGGTGGGGAGCTGGTGGGCCAGGCTTACCTGCTTTCCCCTTTTCTCACTCCTCCATGTTCACTAAGGAATTTTGGAAGCAGCTGCTGTTTTCGTTGCCTATTGTGGAAAGACAGCCACAGCTGTGATAGGACCAACTAGAATAGGATCTCATTCTTTCTTTGCTCAAGCTTTACTGCATTGGTTGTTGTGGGTTTTCCACGCTTTGAGGCTGTGTTCTATTACTATTTGCTCCTGATGTTTCACCTGCATCCGTGGCTGGCATCTTCATAGGATCTGAAAGAGATCCTCTGAAAATGCCAGCCACAGATGCAGACGAAACATCAGGAGCAAATACTAATAGAACACGGCCTCGAAGCCCAGAAAACCAACAACAATCTATGGATTCTGGCCATGAAAGCCTTCGACTTTATCGCACTATTTTACTGCAGGCATGCTGCTGCAACCTGACATGAATGTCACTGTGTTTCTCTAGCCCTTCTTCACCATCCTCCTAAACCTCCTAGCTAGACAGGGAGAAAAAGGATGGAGGATATAGGCAAAAAAAGACTTTGTAAAAAGGAGCTTCTTTATCAGAGGCTTTGTTAACTGAGGTATGCCTGTACTCGACCCATTTTTGAACTTGAGAAATTCTGCATCACCCACCAGCATCTAAACACTAAATTGCACCAAATGTTGCTGTTAGTTTTCAGGAACTACCCCTTCCCATGCGCCTTTAGTTGTTGGCTAATTTCCCATGATCCTTGTGAAAGCAGCTCCCTCAGCTGCCAGGAGGTCTGCAAACTTTCCACCCACAAGGCTGACACGGATTGTGCTTCATGAATCACAAGCAAGGTTTGTTTAGCAAGCAACTGTCACCCTCTTCCCCAAGGCCCAAATGAATCATGTTTAACAGTGTATACAAACCTTGGCCAACTTTAACTTTTTTCTCTAAAACTATATATAAAGGAGAAGCAGCAGCAAGTGTTCAACATGGTCTGGGATCTCCAACTATATCAGCTGAAATTCTTTCAGCACAACAAGCAATACATTAATTGTTGCAGATCTTTGATAGATATTTGGGGGGGGAAGAGAAAGAGAGAGAATAAAAAACAAACAGGCAGGACACAACAGAGCCAAGAAGGATATTAACTAATTACCACTTATGCTGCGTTCTTCCGGTCTCAAAATTCCACCCACAATGGCTCTGTTGCTAATTTCAATATGATGCACACCAGAGCCCTTACGGCCGTCTTAATTTCTAGGTGTACATGTTTGTGGCTTTAGATGATGAAGGATAAGCATTAAATTGATCCTGCCATCAAAGATTAGCATCGACCCCTGAAGAACTGACTGCCCTCACAGCAAGCTTTACACAATGAATACTCTCAAGCCAGAATTATGAATGTACTTCACTCTCCTTTGCAGCATGTAGAAAAGAAAAAGGGAAATTACCTGTGCTTGCTTCAATTTGTTCAATAAACTTCTAAAACCTTTCAGGTATTTTTTAACTTTGCACCTATAATTCTGAAACAGTGAGGCATAAGCAAGGCAGTGCATATGCCATGATTCCATAATCATAACATTCAAACATGGAATTTGTAGAAGGGCACATGTTTAAGCAAATAGAGCATCCATGTTTTCATTTGTTTAAAGGAATTTGTTTTAGATTTTAGCATTAAGAGAAAATCTGCCTCAAAATTGTATGGGCAACACCTAAGGAACTGAAGATGGAAAACAGATTTCCAAAAGAATTCTATACACTTCTGCATAACAAACATACTAAACTGCCAATTCAGAAGGCTAGATGCTATACCAATCATATTAGATCTTGTCAATATCATTACAGTTTTATAAATATAAAGCGACAATCAACCTTGTTCTTGTGCTCCCTTGCTTGCACAAACTAATCTGGATTAGTAGCAGGAACTGAAATACAAAGGAACCTGTTTTTGCAGTAAGGTTATATCAACTTTATGGGCAAACTTTCTATCGCTTTAACAGTCAAAGAATCTGAGGGATTTAAATTTGGTAAGGGAACGCAAGTTTAAGAATCCAGAGGATTTAAGACTGGCAAAAGAGTTCTATTAAAGATTGCTGAAAAGCCACTGAATTGACAATATTAAGCCAAACAGGCAGAATCTGAAATGGTATATGGGCACCACCTATGTTCCTAGGCCATTTCTGCCCTACACTGTTATAATGCTATTATTCCACTTTCAACATTCTGTGGAATTCTGGGGTTTGTAATTTACTGAGGCCAAAGAGCTCTCTGACTGAGAAGTCTAAATGTCCCTCCCTAAACTGCAAACCCCAGGATTCTACAGGATGTTGAAAGTGGAATAATAGCACTACAACAGCATAATGCAGAAATGGCCCTAGTTTCTCAATTATAGTTTCTGGGATTCACTAGGGAGACAATATGCCTCTTAAACCAGACCAAGAATATGGCATTAATGTGCTGCTTAATTTTACAATTACTATTTTTAAATTTGGATTCTTTAAATACATTCTTGGGAGAGTTTACAATAAAACCACCATAAAATAACTAATACACAGACAGCAATTCTATACAAACAGTATCTAAATAAAATACACCAACAACATTTTAAAAGAAAGGTTGAAATCTGTGGGGGAGGAGAGAAAAAGACATCAGTGGAGGCATTAAGTGAGCCTAAGGAGACCATTCCAAAGGCAAGATGCCACCACTGAAAAGACCCTGCCTCGGCTAGACAACTACCACTCCTGAAATGGCAGGGGGGCTTCCAATGAGAAGTATAAAATATGGACAGACAGACATGGAGAAAGGCAGCTTTTCAGGTACCCCCTTCTCCAGGTTGACTGGAAGGAGAAGGCTTGGACTACAGTTCATGAAAGTAACTTTTCCAGAAAGGTGTTTCCTGATTTCAATTAACAACCTAGCAGTTACATTCTGAACGACTTCCAAACTCTTATCAAAGGAAGTTCTACACGTAACTTCTTATTAGTAGGAATACTAGCCTAGAATTCTCCTAGAAATGAATTTGTTTGAAGACTGTTGTTTAAACCTAAGGACACAGTAAAGGTTCTACAGCCAACAAATAAGCAAACTAGCATATCTTAAAGAAGTAAAGGCAGGATTCTTATGTTTCAAATATATCCCAGATCAGCACAAACAATTCAAAGCTAGATTTCAGGGTGGCACTTATAAAACCATTTCTGTATATTATCCATTTGTTTACACTGGCTCCTACTCAGCAAAGCTGCATGCTCCAGAGCATGCCTGCACACAAGAGTTAGGAGTTTTCATTTACATTTTTCTCCAGCAGCCACAAATCAAAAGATCTGCAAGATGCTGATTAGTGCCAACATCTGGGTATTATTACAAGCCATATTCTGTTTGTCACTAAATAGGTGGTTCCTCCAACAAAACCCTGGTGCTTGTACCAATCAGCCTCACAAAGATCTCATGATGAGCTGATTTCAGAGGGTAACTTAAGGGCTCTGTTGAATCAGAGCAAAGTTGCCAATGGGAAGTCCACAAGCTAGGTATGAAAGCAATAACATCTTCAACTGATGATTGCCACTCCAAAGTCTGCGCTCAAGTTGAAATGACAAGCATACTTCAGTTAATGCTGTAGATGTGTTTCTGGGCACTACTTCTTTAACAGAAATTCTGGTACCAGAGAAGAAATAACTACATGACAAAAAAGAAGAGCAGACCAACATGATTTAGCAAACATTTTGTCCAACTAGGTCAGGTAAGCTTTGCACAAGTTAAAAAAAATATTTAACCTTCTGGAAAACTCAGATTATTTTTCCAACAGTCCCAGCCTCTACTTTTCTTTTGATTTCCATTTTGGTGACCACAGTTATACATCTATCCTTTATTTAACTTGCTACAGGTAGCTGATGAGGCATGTTTATCTACTTTCTCTTTTTCTCTCTGTTTTGTTCTTCAGATATATATTCAGTAAGGGATTTCAGAGCCAGCCACTGTTCATCTCGCCTGTTATGGACAGGCACTCCCACCTACAGAGAGATTGGTTAGAATAGAACCATATTCTTTCCCAGTTCAAACTTTATTGCATTGTTTACTGCACACAAACTGCTGCAATACAACACTGAGAGTCTGTGTTTCTTCTGCCCTCCTTCATTATCCTCTCAATGACCATGCAAGTAAAAAAACCTCCAGCTAGACAGAAGACAAGGATGAAAAGGGAGCTGGGTGCATAAAAGACTTTGCCAAAAAAAATTATTTTTGTCAGGGGCTTTCCTAACTGGTTTGTTGCTGCTGTATGCCTTCAAGTCATTTCTGATTTATGCCAACGCTAAGGCAAAACTATCACAGTATTTTCTTGATAAGATTTGTTCAGACGGGTGTGCTTGTGCCGGACTTTGGGAAAACTCCTTTTTCAACTGCAACTCCCAGAATGTCACAGCAATGCTGGCTGTGGCATTTTCAATTTTCTCAAGGTCTGTGACTACCTGCCTAGAGGCCATCAGCTTCTGGCGCCATGCTAACGCACACTCCCATATATCCTGTCCATATCTTAAATCTCAGGAAAGAAAATGGTGCCTCATCAAAGTTAGTGTCCTTCCTACACAGGCTACCTGACATTTTCCCTGCAGGCCAAGGAGGCTGAGAGTACTTTGCTGTCAGGTGGCTCCTCCCAGCTTTATTAAGGCTCCCAAGTAGCCCTGAACTAATGAGACTGGATGAAATATCCTCTTTAATATGTTACTCCGTTCCCACACACTGTCACAGAAACACCGATTCAGAATTAACAAGGTCAAGTGTTGTTTTTTTTAACCTGGGAGATGCCTTGAAACTAATGAGAGGAAGTAAAGGAGGCTCTTTATTATATCACTTCACACCCACACATTGTTGCAGAAAAGAGCGGATGTAGATTTGAAAGAAGGGCACTTTTGCCAACAGGGAAGCACACTGCTGAATGCAAAATTAAGCGCCTCGGTGCATTACTGATTCTTCAGCTCCTCTAATGCTATATAAACCTCCATGTAGCATGCTGCTCAGAATAGAAGCAGAACATGAAAAAGAGTCAGACAGTAGCAAGAGGGCACAAACCAGCACTCTTTTTCAGAACATTTACATGCTTTAGCCATGTTGTACCCACTGATATAGTATTTGTATCATACAAGCTGCCATTCCCATAATGAATAAGTCCTTTCCATAAGTTCAGAATGTGTGTAGTGAGGAAATAGGTTCTGTCCCTGTTGTGTGGACATTTGTTGGCTCGTTTGCAATGTATGTAAGTGCAGGCACGTATAAAACCACATAAGTTGCTATCAAGTAAGACTGTTTATATATCTCTATGTTGTTGTAATGCCATCCCTGTGTACTTTATTCTACATACTATTATACTACATTGATCAGGTTGAGGTTTTTCTACCCCACTTTGCAATTTTTAGATTCAGGGCAAGATATAAATATTTTAATAATTTGTCAAATAAATAAATAAATAAATAAATACTCCAGGGAACACTCTAGAACCCCTGGCAGCTGGAAGCTCTAATGTCAATAGGACTGTTAATCTGCCCTGGGTTTTACCCCAATTTTAAAGGAACAGCTTACTGTGACAAACCCTAGCCTAAAAATAGACCAGTACTTTGGATTGTTCTCTTAAAGTTCAGACTAAAAAATAGAGTGGGATTTGAGTATTGGAGCAGGACTCTGGGAGCTGGGGTTCCAATTCCTACTCAGCCCTAGAAATCCACGGTGGCCTTGGACAAATCGCAATCTCTCAACTTTAAAGGAAGGCAACACCAAAACCCCTCTAAATAAATCTTGCCAAGAAAACTCCATGACAGGTTTGCCTTAGGGTCACTGTAAGTTCAAAATGAATTAAAGGCACATAAGAAAAAAAAGAATCTTAAAACACAGTGAAAATGCCCCTGTGTCCTGTGGAGGCCATCTGGAGGCAAAATAATTTTCTGAAGAAATAACTGATAACTAGGAGGCCTTGGGAGCCACAAAAATGCCCCCAAGAGGCTGCACATAGTCCATGGGCTGAACTTTGCCTGCTCCCACTGAACGGAAAGTACAGTGGGCTCTCATCTCATGTTACATCCACACACACAAATGGGAGTTTGCGCAAAGCATCATGTCCCATTACAGTCAATGCACACAGCAGGTGCATACTCATGTTGCAAGCATATGCACATTGCATCCACTGACTATAATGGAATGCAATGCTTCACTTTTTTGTTTTATGTGGGGATCCTGGAATGGAACCCCCACATATGTGGCAGATGGAACTATAACTTAATTCACCTGCAAAACAAATATTGTTATCTATACTACCATCAGAGCGGAACCACCATATTGACAAAAAAACTGAACAGATGTTTTAAAACACAGTAAACTAACAGTGCTAAAAAGGACAGGGAATTGACAAAAATGTGCATTAATTTAAAATTCTTGTGATATCTTTCTTTAAAAAATGCCTTTCATTGTTCAATAAACTTCCATTTGAGCCCATCTGAAGGAAGAACCTGGAAATAGTATCCATTATGATCATTACATTTAAACTACCATCTCTCCTTCTCTTACAATAGAGCAAAACAAAAAAGATACTCAGGAATATTATTAAACGATCATTTACGGCAGCAAACAGGTAAGATTGTTTCACATCCAGGCAGGTGGGAATGGCACCATCATGTGGTGAAAAGGTGACAATTAAGGTAAAAAGGTAAAAATTAAAGTAAAAAAAAATTAAGAACAGCCTCATGTTGAATCTCCACAGTGACCACACTGACCTTGAGACACCAGAAAGTTTCTTTGCCACACAGCCTAGGCTGTCCAATTCTTTCTGCTTCATAGAGAGAGGGAACCAGAATTAGATCCAAAGGAAGAAATATACTTCCTGTCATTTCATATCCACATATGCAGGCACTTCTTGGCAAATTTACAATCCACACCTAGGAAATTGCTGGACCAAATCCAGCCCCCTGAGGCTGTACTAAATTTTAATATTCCTTGCTTAAGAAAACCCTATGAAATTCGCCATAAGCCGATAGGTTGCCATACATCAACGGGTGGCTTTAAGACACACACGCACAAACGGCAGAGAAATTTTGCTCACAGAATCATTTGTTAAGGCCGCAGTTTGAGCTACTTGCTTTTTTGGGTGATTGTGGTAGCTAAACAAGCCAATGCAATTCCGGGATTCATCAATGGGAGTATAGTATCTAGGACAAGGGAAGTGATCCTACTAATCTGTTCTGCTTTGGTCAGACCCCTGAAATACTGGGTCCATTCCAGGGCACCACAGTTCCAGAAGGATATTGACAAGCTAGAAGGGGTCCTGAGGAGGGTGAACAAAATGGTAGAAGGCCTGGAAACCATGCCCTATGAGGAGAGACTTAGGGAGCTGGATATATTTAGCCTGGTGAGAAGAAGGTTAAGAGGAAACGTGATAGCTATATTTACATATCTGAAGGGATGTCATATGGAGGATGGAGCAAGCCTGTTTTCTACTGCTCCAGAGACTAGGACATGGAGCAATGGCTTCAAACTTCAGGAAAAGAGAACTTCCTGATGGTAAGAGCAGTTCAACAGGGAATGCACTGCTTCAGAGTATGGTGGAGTCTCCTTCTTTGGAGGTTTTTAAACAGATGCTAGGTGGCTATCTGTCAGGAATGCTTTGATGATGTATTCCTGCATGGCAGGGTGTTGGACTCAATGGCCTTTGTGGTCTCTTCCAGCTCTAGGATTCTATAAGTAACTTGTTCAAGATCTAGTATGACTTCCCGAGTGGGTGAGCTTTACCTGGAGAAAGTGAGAAGGTGCAACCACCATTTTGATGGCAGCTCTCAACCCCCTACCATAGATGAAAACAGAGTGAAAGAAGAAATTAAACTGCAGTGGGGAAACTGACGAACTGTTGCCCAGCCTTGCCAGGTGCTGATGCCAAGAATACAAATTTTTCAAAAAGGAAGTTGAGTAAATCAAATCCTCCTGTGCATTATTGTGGAGCAAAGCAACTGCATCCAACAGGCACAACTCCTAACAATCTGTATATTGGTCATGTATTCCCTTGGTCACATGTCTGAGCTCAAAAACAGGCCTTATGTTTATATTGACAGAAACAGATATGCTTCTTCCATACACAGAACGTACCTGGGTCACTCGGGATTAGAGACATAAAGAATATTTGCCATTTTTTCTCATTCTCAATGAGGAACGGTATCTCAAGAGTTCAAGACACCCCATCAAGAAAATGGTCAACCCTCATACAATTTTTTGTAATTTGGAACCTTTAGTGTGAAAAAATCATTTACACAGAAATATCTAGTTTTCTACACAAAAATGGTGGGCTTCAGCAAAAACAAGGTCTCTTACACCAAAAAGTGTTTTTTGCACAAATATTTTTTTTTGGGGGGGGGAGCCTGAATCATCAAAAAAAGGAGGAAGGGAAGGGGAAAAAATGAAATGACTTGTTCTTGCATGCAAGAATGGAGTACACAAAATTGTATGCCCATAATAAGGAGTCCTTACTCCACCCCATTTAACTCTACATGTTTACATATATAGGGTCCTTTTGGACATCTGCCAAACACATATACACGAAAGCAGGAGAAGGTTCGTTCTTCCATTGCAAGGATGGGCAAAGTCGTTGGACTACAACTCCCACATTCATCACCACTGCTATGCTGGCTATAGCTGATGAGAGCTGCAGTCCCACAACATCTGAAGGGATTGACTTTGCCCAACCCTAGCATGATATATGGAAGTCTCTGTCTTAACTCTACAGTTCAGCCTGCATGTGAATTGCAGATAGGTATTATCTTTTGCAAGCATCCTAGAAGGAATATTGCCTCTTCTCTCTTTCAAAAAATCTTTGAGGCAGGAAATTTAATCCACATTCTCCAACTAATGAATATAGTCTTATGCTTATTAACAAAACCTCTAATACTAATAGGAACTCTCCAAGCATTTATTATCTTTTTTGCATTTACATTTTAAGTGCTTTATTCTTCTAATAAACTGCAATGAAAATATGATGGAAAGGTAGCATAAAAATGCTTACAATTAATAAGCACTAAATGCTATCAAGCATTAAATACTATCCATAATATGTCTTGAAGTAAATGCACATCCAAGTAAGTTTGTGAAATGACTGACAGGGGAAGATTCTAATTTTTCAGATGGGAAACTGAGGTATTATGAATATCAGGTAACTTCCCCTCAGGATACAAAAATGAGTCACTGGCAGAACCAGAATAAGAACAAAACCAGAAAGGACCTCAACCTGATCTGCAAGACTAGCAATAGATCAACTGTCGTATTTTTTTCACATACAAGGTTCTTTAAAAAAAACATGAGCCAAGGAGAATTAAAAAAAAAAACACCTCCTATATCCTAAACACAATGTTATCACACAGAGGGAGGTTCCAACTATTAAGAATAATGTTGATTTTGTTAAATAATAAAAAGTATTAAGTAAGAGTTTGAGCAGGAGTAGATCCAACCCAGGCTTGCCAACAATGGAAATCTGTTCACACAAGTTCCTGCTTGGAAGAAAATTAGGCAGGGACCAATTTCTGTCAATTCATTCTTTCCCTTGTGGACCCCAGAAAAAGCTTTTCTAGAGATGTGGGGGCCCTTCAGAAGAGTATGGGAAAGAAATGGCAAAGAGGTTGGAAGAGAGATTGTGTGGAGGTCTTTCTCTTAGTCCTACCATCTTTCTTGGCACATTTGGTGGGAACAAGGGAGAGAGCCTTCTCAGTGGCTTCTCCCAAGCTCTAAAACTCCCCCCCAGGGAGATGAAGACGGCTCCTGCCTTGTTCTTCTTCCCTCAATAAATGAAAACTTTCCTATTCCATTCGACTTTTAGGAACTGACTGCAATGGGCTTTTAATGGTGTGCTGTTTGATTATTTTTATCTTCTGACTTTTAATGAATTTTTAAGTGGTTTTCAATTTAATTGATTCTTAAATGGCATTTTTTAAAAATAACTTGTATATGCTTTTACTGTTCTTTTGGTCTGTACAGTATTGTATTTGTCCTAAATTCAAGGAAATACCTTGAGAGACAGCATTGAGGGAAAAGGGAAATGAAAATTATTATTATCAATAACAACAGTAGTAATAGTAATAATAGTAATAGTAATATCCAACTTCATCATTAATGTTCCTTGCAGATAAAGGAGGTGCTATCCTTCCATCTACAAAAGAACAGTCTGGATGCAGCCTCATATCTCCATTGATAGAAAAGAAATCACCCAGTTGGTTAGGACCTCAACCAAACTAAGGCCTAAACAAACGAGAGAGATATGGGAGATGCACAACTGAATCTCATCACACTGATATTGAATTTTAAATTAAGAGCAGAAGAGTTCCCAAACTGGACTGGGACAACAGAATTGGGATAAATTTACACTCACTCATCTGGATGAATCTATTGCTGGTCTCATCAGTTAAGTGTGTATTCATTCATGAACTCCTCCCAACTCATTTTACATCAATCGCTGTGTACAAAAATTTACATGATTTATGTGAGCTATTTATACTACAGTATACATTGCTAGATTGTGTCTGTCCCAAAATATTCATGTTGATCTTTTTTTGAGCTGAGAAGTTGATTGAAAAATTCAATGAAGTGTAAAAACTGATGGAAAACTATATTCAAATCTGTGTTTTAATCCAGAAAGTATAGACTAAATGGCTTTTAAATGCTGAAGTAGCCTTCCTGGCCTTACATGCTCTACTTGTCTGACCTAAATGGCCCTCCATAATAGCAAACTGCGTTATGTTTTAATTCAGAATTATGGCCTAACTACGGCTCATTATAACAAGACAGCTGCAGAATTTCTGGACTGAAGCTAACCTGTTTCAAACAAACCACAGTTAAGATTAACCCCAGTTTACTGAATTCAGACAACATGGGAAGCTGTAGTTAATCTGAAAATGGTTGTTGAGGTTTCTCTTCACAACTGCACTGGAGGAGAAGGGAGTTCATGCCAAGGTGAGGGGAAGCTCATTTTAGTAATGACAGACTATGGAACCAGAGTGGTATAGTGGTTTAACTAGCATTCAATTCCCTGCTTACCCATGGAAAGCCACTGGGTGACCCTGGGTGTTTCACACACTCTCAGCTCCAGAAAACCCCATGATAGCTTTGCTTTAGGGTTGCCGTAAGTCAGAAACAACTTGAAGGTACACAACAGCACAACCGTGTCTTAACCAGCCCAGGAAGTGACTACAGCATTCAATATGGACTTCAGGGAATTTACTAACTCCAAACACAGTGCTGACAGATTATATTGCAGAGATTGAGCAAGTTAGTTTTTGGATTACAACTCCCAGAATTTCCTCTGGGGGCTGTATATAAAAAATAACTTTCCAAGTTGATTAGGTAGCTCTGTTTAATAATAATAATAAAAATACAGACAGAATCATGAAACTAGTTCTGTCAATGGCATTTGCCCTGATCATTTGAAGAACCTTCACATTCTGAGACAGGACACCTCTAAACCTTTGGAAAGTAACTTTTAAAACAATAAGTAATTGCTATTAGTGCTTACAATGTGGTCTTTTTTTATTCACTGATGTTACTTGTTCCAATGTTTGTTTGTTTATTTGCAACACTTATACACACTGGTGTTTCTTTATGCTAACAAAATTAAGCAGGTTGGTTCTTTTAAATATCTTGGGCTAGTCTTTTCATCCACAGGTTCCTGGTCATTGCAGATCAAGAAAAACAAGCTAAAAGCAATACTGATATTCTTTCCTGTACATATCCTGCCCTATAGTTTTACCCGTTGCACTACACACTGCATTTTGATTATTATTACTACTACTACTACTGTTATTATTATTATTATTACCACCATCATCATCATCATCATTACTAGGATCAATAAGAGAATGGCCTAAAAGCTAAATAACAGAATGACCTAAACCTTGAGAGCTAGCATGGTATAACGGTTTGAGGATTAGGACTCCAGGAGAATGGGAGTCCACTCAACCACTGAAAGTTACTGGATGACTTTGGGCAAGGCTCAGCTTAAAAGAAAGCAATGGTAAGTCTTCTCTGGATAGCTCTTCCCAAGGAGCTATCTATGATTGGGTCATCCTAAGATGAAGGCACAAAACACACCAACGATATAAAGGTTGAAACGTTCTCATCAAAATGTATCTAAAAATGTTCTCATTTCTTCTATTCTTTTTGAAACATGATTTTGTTACGACCTCGTCAGCAAAAATGTAACTAATTAGAAGTAACTTTGCTACTTCAAGCACAGCTCTGAATGCCAAGATACTGAAGACAAGCAAAAGAGAGAAGCCTTATTTTCTTAAATAAATACATTCGTTCTTAGCTTATAAACCCCCTCATTGTTGGATAGCATTGAACGAGATGGAAATTTGGTTCAATTTGGCAGGACTCAAATTTCTGGCAAAAGCTGCTGCAGTCATCACTGAATCATAGAAAACAGACAGAAAACAGCCCAAAACACTGTGGTTCAAACTTGCCCTCATATGGGTACAGTATCCTCTTTCTATAAGCATTTAGAGCAAGTGTGATGACTAAGAAAGGGAGGGCTACAGAGGCAAAATATTTACACAGAGGAATCCCTCCAACTCCAAAATGAGCACACACAAAGCTGTGTTTACTTTTAAACCAGTTAATTTGTTCCAGCCTGTCCAATTTTCTTAAAACTTGCTGAATATCTTTCATTCAGATAGAAGAGCAGGGTTAAATGGGGCAGGAAGGGGCCAGCCATCATTTTCACACACCATAAAATCACTGTCATAACATGTACATTGTGGTATACTCAAATGTGGAATATGAGGGTCCAGAATTCCTCCTTCCACTATTGGTCACTGTGTAAAGCAGAGATAGGAATCATACAGCCCTCCAGATTTTCGTGAACTGCAGCTTCCAGTATCCATCACCCTTGGCTATGCTGGCTAGGACTACTGGGAGCTGTAGTCCAACAATACCTGGAGGGCCATATGATTCCCACATCCTGCATTATACCAATAGAGTCATGGCAGTCGTTCCATCATATCCCAACCAGGGGTTGGACTTGATGGCCCTTGTGGTCTCTTCCAGCTCTATGATTCTACAAAATCTATACACCTTCCCTACATGTTCTGTAGGGAGAGAAGCCAGATCTCCACAAGTAGCGTTTTACTGCCTGAGATAGGGAACAAAATGGCACCTGTGCCACTTCTCATGTACAGAAGCCAATGGACTGACAGGTGAAACCAGGGCCCCTATACTTTTAATGGGTGGGCTGAAGTGGTAACTGCAGCAGGTATTGCTTGTTGCCCTATTGTGTGACAAACGATATCTGTTGCAACTCCCTCTTCAATGCAAAAATTCAAAGTACAGGAGCCTTCTCTAGGGTTGCACTCCGGCAACCCTTGATTAAACTTACTTCAACACTTGAAATAGGACAGTGTTCACAGCCCCACAAGGCCATAATGTAAAGAGGCTTAGGACAGGATGTGCAGTATGCATAGCTCTGTTTTCCAACAGAGGGGAACAACACAACACAGTTATACCACTATGATTCCACTTCAGCTGCCACAGTTCCAACCTTTAGTATATTGGGATTTGCAGTTTAGGGAGGAATATTTAGAATTCTCAGCCAAAGAGCTCTAGTGCCTCCCCAGACCACAAACTCCAGAGTTGCACAGGATGCAACCGTGGCAGTTCAAGTGGAATCACAGTGTTACACTAATGTGTAGCATGAAAAGGTTCCTGGAGGCTGGCACTGCTGCTCTCTAGTATTTGCCATCTGAGGTAACCGACTCCCTAATGCAGAGGTCTGAAACTGATAAGGGTTAAGAGATCACAGTGTCGTATTGCAAGGATTACTTGCAGGGCTGCATTCCCCACTGATGCTCCTCTACCCCTAAAATTTTTTAAAAGAAATTTGTTCCCAAACATGCCCTAGGGTGAGGCTTGGGGCAATTCTGCCATATTTTGGCCCTCTTTGGTCCAGGACAGGCCTTCCTTTTCAAACAAGTCATCCAGAAGCCAACTGGACTTGCTCCCCGCATTCTCCCATCTGCCTGACGTGTTATATGGAGCCCTGTGTAACCAAGAGTCCACATTACAGAGGAAGTCTCTGTACACAGCAGTCTCATTTCTAACGACGCACCTCAAAATAGCAGAAAGGTGGAGTTGCGAAGGCAGGGCCAGCAGGCAGAGTCCCACCTCCTACATACACAATTCTTAGCTATAGAAACAGAGACCTCATATAGGACTAACAACTCCACAGAAACCTCTGTACGAAAGCCCAGGTACTTGCTGTGTGAAGAAGTCAGCTGATTTAATTTTTAAGCAGAAACTAGACATTTTACATTTTTATGTACTTTTAAACATTTAGCTATTCTTCCAACATAAAACCAGCCTACCATAAGATAGTTAACCATGTGACATCATCATGAGTTTATCCCTTATAACCCCTAACACATGGGCATACAATCTAGATTTTACCACAACACAAACACACAACATAAGGCAAACTGCACAAGATCTCCCCAATGAAGATTCAGGTAATTTTACAATACATATATATATTTTTTAATATTTCAGCAAGCTTTCTGTGTTTTATCCTAGAGCTGTTTTTATTTTAACATGGTTTTGATCTATTGTTGTGTGATACTGTATTTTACAAACTAGAGTTGGAAAGGCTTGCGTGGACCATGTAGTCCAACACTTTGCTTTGCAGGAATATACAGGTAAAGTACTCCCAAGAAATGGCCATCCAACCTCTCTTACAAACCTTCAAAGAAGGAGTGTCTACCCATTTCTGAGTCAGTCTATTCCACTGCTGAACATAAGATTTCTTAAGTATATAAATCTATCCTACATAAGATTTCTTAGGTATATAAATCTATTTGGATAACCTAACATCAAAAGGGTACAATCTAAATATACTAAAGAAACAAATCATCACTACTACTACAACTTTAAAAAGTTATTAATCAAGTAATTAAAAAGTAACACCGTTACTATTTTAATACATAATGGACAGGTTTCTAAAAAAAATTTTATTTTAAAAAAAGGAATTAATTTCTATTTTATTAACTGCAGCATGGCTAAGGATAGCTAAAAATTGGAAAATAAAGTAGGATTCTCATTTAAATGAACGGTATAAAGAAGTATAGGATACAGCTGTTAATGATAAACTGGCTTGTAATACTGAAGTAAAGAAGGGGGAGTTAAAAAGAGATATTTTTATAGATATTTGGGGTGAATTTATTGATGCGTTAATAAAAAGTAAACCAACAGAAGAATCATTACAGTTTTGGAAGGAGAATGGAACCACATGAGGGGAATGGAAGTGGTTATATCTCTAATGGTCCCGGCTGGGGGGAGCACTTATGATTTAATTGTAGAGTAGATTGAGTTTTAAGAATTTATGGATGTAAGGGGTTTTTGAGGCTATGTTCATTATGTATTATGTATTGTGCTGTGTATTATGTAAGTTTAATTAAAAAAATAAATAAAAAACAAGTATTTATCTTAGAGATGAATAATTGTTTCTCAGTATGGCTCTTCTTTAATCCTCATTAAGGCCTCACTGCAAATGTGGGATTTAACAGCTCTTTCTACAAGCGCCATCTCTCTCACCAAATGGACTGAATCAGCTTCCTCAAAGCTTAAAAGCGTGAATCACTCCAACATGAATCAAAGGAAAATCAAAATGCCTTTTCAAGTGGGTTCTTTATAACACAACTATGCAACTCTCTGTAAGAACCAATTTGATTCAGGTTCCAGTTCTAAACATACTGTATGGCAGGTAAGTTCCTTGCTTCCAAGTGATGGGCTGAACAGTGATGTCTGAATCCTTGTCAGCTCGATTTGGAAATGGTGACAAAATCTGCTTTCTCCTGAAAAAAAAAAGCCGTATTTTCCTCCTAATATTGGTTGTGCTGTGTTGCAATGGATTTCAAAAACCCATCCACTTTTGATCCAAGCCTTAGGAGAGTCATGCAGTTGTCCAGATGTAGTTGGACCACAAGTCCCATCAACCCTAGCCAGCATAGCCAATGGTAAGGAATGCTGGGAGTTGTAGTCCACTAACATCTAGAGGGCCACAGGATCCCCCACTCACTTTAGACATTAATAAGCACCCACATTTTGAAAGAAATAATGAACTTCAAAACTTTGAATAACTTTGAAAGAAGTAATGTTCAGCAAATATTGCTTCGGGGAAAAAAATCTTTGTGTTAGGCAAATCTACATTCCAGATGAGGTAACGATAACTCTGGGCAGCATCGCTACTGCATACAAGTGATGCCCTATTGCTCAGGAATGCAAGATTTACATGAAGATTCACTGTAAAAGAAGCAGACTTGCAAGATTATCAACACCAAAAATCTCCCTTTAATAGCAGCTTTTCAAGATGTTTCCTAATGAGGAAATTGCTGGAAGGGGAAACTGGACATTGAAAGCCAGCTCAGTTTCTACAGACTACCTCAGGTTAATGACACAAAAGCAAAAGGTCACCTAGAAGGTATCTTCATGAGGTAGATCAGAGAATGAAGAGACTGTAGCAATGTTTGCTTCATTCATCCCAACCTCCAAACATAATATCGAGGAGGGGGCTTTCCAACTTCTAACAGACTTTTTATATCACAACCTGATGTGGAAAACACACAAGAGATGCCTAATGAAAAACGAACTTCATATGGACCCTGCTTATCTACCCAGCTGTCAGCCCCAGGAAGTTCTTATTTTTGGCCTGATTCCTGAAAAGTCAGCTCCTCTAAGACTCTTCTAATGATGATGCCTAAGTGCTAAAACCTGCCATGCTTCTTTTGGTAAGAACATGCAAGTTTTCAAGGTTGACAAAACCCTTTCTCAGGCCACATGAAAAGGCTGATATTAAACCTGGGGTTGCAAACTAAAAATAAAGTAAGCAGAATATATGCCAAGCATCCACAGGGCGGATCCAAAGTTCCTGGAGCAGAGTTGCACACAAAGTACATAGGAAGCTGTTTTATATCAAGTCAGATAATGGGTTCCTCTGGCCTAGTAATGGCTATCCAGACAGGCATCGACCATGCAGGGTTTCAGGAACCAGTCTTTGCTCTGACAATGCCAAGGATTGAATGTGACACCTTTACAGGTAAAGCATCTGCTCTACCAATGAGACAAAGGCTTCCCAGAAGAGCTTTTGCTTCCCGTTCTCTCTTAACCTCCCACCCTCTCCATGAAACAATCCTCTCCAGAGTCAGGGGACTTTCCAGAACAGTGGAGAAGATGGCATGAGGGGAGTCTTCAGGGGAAATCAATGAATACCACTTCCTTCTCTATCTCATTTCTGAAGCTCTGTTTAAAGAAGCCTCCAGTGCATTCAAGCTCTTTTCATAAACTCCTGGAGTTTTCTGAATGACATCAAATCATGCCTCTAGAAACAGATCTGCTGAACTTCCAAGCAGAGAAGAAATTGGAGGGGGTGCGATCCGGGCACAGCAGTCCAGAAATTACCTTCTTCCAGGCTCTGCCTGCAACTGAGCGAGCTGACTGCAGATCATGACAGATACTACAACTCTAGTCGAGTAAATGAAGTAAAATCAGATTACTATTTGCCCAGCCCTATTTTAAGAATTCTGGGTGATCTGTAAGAAATTCTAACTCCCAATTATTTAACAACAACAACAACCAAAGGAGTCTCACTTCCCCATCATCCCAAATTACACTACTGAAATGTACAAAGCTTGGGTTTTGTTCTTGTTGTTGTTGTGTACCTTTAAGTTGTTTCCAACTTATGGTGACCCTAAGGTGAACTCATTGCAGGGTTTTCCAGGGAAGAGAGTGTCTGACATACCCAACGTCACCTGGTAGGTTTCCATGGCTGGGCAGAGAATTGAACTTTGATCTCCAGGGTCTGTAACACAATGCTCACACCACTTTACCATGCTGGCTCTCTAAAGCTTGCGTTTAGTTCTGCAGAGAAATTCACTCCATGTAAAGCTTGGATTTATATGGAGTGAATTTCTCTGCAGAACTGTCAGTTCCATACAATTTTGGTACTCCATTCCAAATAAATTCTGAGCTAAGAATTCTTCAATACCAAGTACATGTCTTTCACATCAGGCTCCAGTTGCTGGATTACAGGGCAGGGCAGGACACTATTCTTGGTAGTCTGCATGCTTGGGTGGTTAAACTGTGAAGGTAACCAAGGAGCAGTAAGAAGAAAAGTCAGTCCCATAAGACTGAAGACTGCCCTGAAAAAATACTTTTGGCCCCACGTTCCCCAACTATATAACTTCTGGTATTCATTCATTCCCACACTCAAACTGGAATCTTAATCCTCGCTTCTATTTCAATTGCACTGAATTCAAAAATGTCCAACAGTGACCTAACACCCAAACTCCTATTCACAGTGTGCTGCAGACATTCCAGAGATTGCTATAACAGGTGAATGATTAACTGCATATGATTTGCAACATGAAGTCTCTGCTGCCATCTCTTGGTTTCTTTTTTACATAATCATTAAAACAACAAATCTGCAAATTCAGTTCACGTGCATACTACAAAAAAAAATTTCTAAAAAATAATCCCTAGCATAAAACTAGTTTGGATACAACCCTGTATTTGTGCTTTTGTAGGAATAATTGTACAACCCTACACACCAGAGGAGCCAACATGGTGTAGTGGTTTTAGCATTGGACTACAATCCAGGACACCACAATTTGATTCCCCACTCAGCCATGGAAACTACCTGAATGACCTTACGTGTGTTAAACTCTCTCAGCCCCAGGGTTGCCATAAGTCGGAAACAACTTGAAGCCACATAACAATATATCAGGGGCCTAAACATGCTAAAGGCACCAGATCCCATATAACCTTGGAAGCCAGGCAGGGTCAGCCCTGGCTAGTACTTGATGTGAGACTGCCAAAGAATACCAGGTGCTACAGGCTATATTTCAGAGGAAGGAAGTGGCAAATCCACCTGAATATTCCTTGCCTAAGAAAACCCTATGAAATTCAAAGTCAACAGGTGACCTGAAGGCACAGATATACATCAGGACATGTAGAAAGACAGCACTGGATAGGTTGCACCATGACTCTGGAAGATCAGGCTCCCTGCTTAGCCATCAAAACCCAGAGTGACCCTAGACAGGTCAACTCTCTCCGCCTTTGTAATTGCTGTCAAGTTGGCTTTGATTTATGGTGACCCTATGAATGAAATGCCACTAATATGCCCTGTCATCAACAGTCCTGCTCAAGTCCTACAGATTCATGTAGCAGACAAAAGTGTCCCAACCAAGAAACCAATTGTTAGAGTGCTCTGCCAAAAATAGCTTTTGGTCTGGCCCCGGGTTTACACATATCAGGCTTTATTCCTGCCAGGAAAAGCCTACAGGAAGGGAAATTAGCTTCCAAAACAAAGCTGAGAACAACAATTTCAGAAAGCATCACTGAGCTTAGAAGGGTCAGTGAATAGGGTTTACTTCCTCGTTTCTATCTACCAACTCAGAAGTATATTTCTGAGTCCAAGGGTGCTTACCCTACATATGTAGGAATAGAACTGCAGCATCAATCCAACTGAAATCAATGATATTTATTTCTAGATTTGCTGCTTTGTGCCTTTAAACTGATGCCAATTTATGTTGACCCTACCATAGGATTTTTTGCAAAATTTATTCAGAGGGGGATTGCCATTGCCTTCCTCTGAGGCTGAGAGGGTGTGACTTGCCAGCGGGTTCTCTTTACTGAGCAGGGATTGAAACATTGGTCTCCCAGAATCCTAGTCCGACATTCAAATCAGCACACATATAGATCCATAAAATTATATTGTTGGATGTGCTTAAGTTTGTCATGAGGGTGTTTTGACTCTGAATTATTGTTGTCGTTGTGCATCCCTCAAGTTGTTTCCACCTTATGGCAACCCTAAGGTAAACCTATCATGGAGTTTTCTGGGGTGGACAGCATGTGATGTGGTCAAGGTCACCCAGATTTCCCTGGCTGAGCAGGGAATCAGACCCTTGTAGTACTACATTCAAAACACTACACAATACTGGCTCTTCTGGACTACTATTGAAACTGAAAACAGAAAATAATTTTTTTAAAAAACAATGTAAACTGTAATGTTGTATATTTTAACTAGTAAAATTATTTCATACTCCTCGGGACTTCAGATATCTATGGTTTTGATGAGGGTGTGATAACATAGAGATATATTGAATAAAGCTGATTCAAAAGCAAATAATGTATCTGGTTGATAATGCTTGTGACAGAAAAACGTTGTAAGTTCTGAAGCTTTTTGATCCAAACTCTCTTGAGTTATAGGCTGTTGTGGGTTCTCTGGGTTTTGAGGCCATGTTCTATTAGTATTTTCTAATACTAATAAAACATGGCCTCAAAACCTGGAAAACCCACAACAATCTATGGATTCCGGCCGTGAAAGCCTTCCACTTTACATCTCTTGGATAATGTTTGTAGATATAGTTTGAACATGAGCTCCCTCTACTGGTTTCATTAGAGTAGGCAGACTATGGCTTCTTTACTTTTGCTAACAATTATCAAAATCTGTACAGTAATTTAGAGAACTGCCTAAATCAGTGGTTCTCAACCTGTGGGTCCCCAGATGTTTTTGGACTTCAGCTCCCAGAAGCTCTGAGCATTGTCCATAGTGGCTGGGGCTTCTGGGAGTTGAAGTCCACAAACATCTGGGGACCCACAGGTTGAGAACCACTGGCCTAAATTATGTTACGTAATATTTTCAGCGCTTGGACAAAAGGGTTAAGAACACCAAATCTGGCAACTGGATTACATCGCAGACCATACTATCAGAAAAGACCCCAATGTTCTTGGAAGAGAGATAGATGCTCTCATTGCTAGGCTAGGGAATCACTTCACTCACTCTCCTCTACCAGCAGTTTTCCTTGGTGTTGCTCAGAAAAAGTTATGTTTCTGAATTACAAATCCAAGAATTCCCCACCCAGCATGGAACCTATAACCCAGTGGTTCTCAACCTGTGGGTCCCCAGATGTTTGTGGACTTCAGCTCCCAGAAGCCCCAGCCACTATGGTCAATGCTCAGGGCTTCTGGGAGCTGAAGTCCAAAAACATCTGGGGACCCACAGGTTGAGAACCACTGCGTAACCTGTAGTACAAAAAAGGTAATTTTCCCCCAAACTCTGCTCTTGGGCTTCTACTGGCTCAGGATTCCCAGAGCAGTTGTCAGGAAAAAAAAGTAACATTTTCCCAGCATCTGCTCCTTGGTTACCTTCACAGTTTAACCACCCAAGCATGCAGACTACCAAGAAGAGTGTGTACAGGTCATCCCTGCCCTGGCAAACCGTCTCTGGGTCAAACCCAAACACCATGGCAGCTGTCTCCTCATGGAGCTTTCCCTACTTATTGGGGGGGGGCAGTTGGCAAACCGCCACATATGCTAGGGCAGTTCACACTAAATCTGGGCACACAGTGTACTTGCTGTGAGGCTGTTGCACTCTCCATCCAACCCTGATTTTTCACAGCAGGTGGGAATTTTTCCGTGTCTTCAGAAACTTTGCAAAAGACCCACAAAATATCAATTCTCACTGTGGATATCTTAATCTCAAACTTGATCTCCTCAGTGCTCACCAAAACAGCCTGGAAGATGGTCAAGCTTTGGTGAAGCTGTTTCAATGAATATTTTATTAAATATCATTGTAATTAATGGTTGCAGATGATGGTTTACAGCAGTGAAAAACTTATTACCAGTGATGTATTTAAGTCTTTTAATTCCAAGTCTCAAATGAAGTCTCAAGTCTCTATCTTCAACTTTCAAGTCAAGTCTCAAGAGGGGGAGCCAATGTTAACAGAAGGAGAAAAGGTGGTGGTGGTGGGGTATATGGAGGGAGTCAATGAGCATACAAGGGTCTGTAGCTTCAGAGTGGGGAGTAGGATCCATCTTACTCCCCATTCTCAAGCTTGAAGCTTTTGTGTCAATGGGCAAAAAAGAGTCTGCAGCATTGTTCAAAGTCATAAAGTTTCTGGATAAATGGGTTACGTTAGTGAACCAAGGGCAGCAAGTCAGTTGCAAGTCACAAGTCAAGTCAGTGTGTGATTTATTGTCAAGTCAAGTCCAAGTCCGATTTGAGCCTGAGTCAATCAACTCAAGTCTACATCATGCTTATTGCTACATTCTGTTTTCTACGTGGGATTCTAGTCCTTGGTGAACAACCCCAAAGGCCTCAAAGATTTTTAGGCACACATTGCACTTCCTATCCTGGGAGAAAGCTAGCGGTGGGGGGGGGGTAGAACAGGAGCTGTTAAACATTTCTCTAAAATTGCACACAAATGGACTCTATTCAACTACTTCAGTGACTTCTGGAGGGAATGGCTTGCATCACAGCTTATGTGAAAATGTCACAGAAAAAGGAGTGAATACCAACAAATGTCAATTTAGTTTTGTTTACTTAACTTTTGTTAACTTTTGTACCTTCACAGTGTGGAGTATCATATGTACATCAAGCGGTAACAATGTCAATTAAATCAATTTTAATTCCAGTTTGTAACAAAACAAAATGTGGCAAAGTGAAAGGGGTGAATACTTCTGCCAGACACATTCATGCAGTAATGTAATCCTTTCAAGCTCATCACGAACTGTCCTGATATCTGTGAACAGTTCGTACTCTGACAATTATCTGTCCTGGGTGTACCACACTGAAACAGAAAATTGAAAATTAAAATAGCATGCAGTGAAATGTGCTATGTGAGAACCAGTCTAAATTTGAATTTTGCAACACAAAAGAAAACACAGTCATGATCACAGTTGTATTTAAATCTGGTTTGTTATTAAAAATTACAAATTACCTGAGAGGAAAGGGAGAATGTATTTTTCATTCTGGAATGATTTACGTGGGCAGGGAGATGACACATCACTGTTGCTTCTTTCCTGCACACTCAGCAAGGTGAGTAGTTCCCACCAGACCAAAGATGGATTGCGCTCATCTCTTTCCCTGAGCCATGTTTGCACACTAGGACTTATGGGAAGCCTTGAGAAGTGACAGTAACCAGAACAAACCTATTTCTTTTTAAAAAGAGACTCACTGTGATTTTCCACAAGGTCAAGAGCAACTTTTGTAGCCATTTCCATTCCGGTACTTATGTAAGACTGGCAATGTTTCAGAGATGAAAGGCAGGTGTCCACGCCGCTGAAGGAGACCACAGAATGGCCAGCCATTCTGATTGATTTTCCTGAAAAATATATTTATTTTACTATTTATTTTTATTCATTTTTTTCTTGATATCTCACCTTTTTCCTGACATACAACCCAAAGTGGCTTACAAGAAGATTGAAACAAAATAAAGCTAAAAACCTGATTATTAAAAAGTGAAAACATAATTTAACATTTATCATATTAAAGTACCACTAACTGTAAAAAGTGTAAAATTAATCTATTAATTAATATCCTGTCTTTCCTCCAATATGAGATCCAAAGCAGCTTACAGTATAAAATTACAATAAAACAATATAAAACAATTAATGAAACATAAAATTTTATACTTCTAGAATAATGCCATTTGGGGCAGACATACATTCAAAAGCAGAGAGGGAAAGAATATAAATCTGTTGGATTTCCATCTCCCCATGGAAGAGATCTAGTTGGTGGTTCCCAAGACTGGCAGTGGGACAAAGTGCATCTTCCCCTGAAAATGTGTACCTTTCTAAGACTTGCCATGTATTTTGGCAAAAAAAAAAAAGTATAAAAATGATGCATACATTTGAAAAAATGCATACAACAAACCATGCATGTATTTTATCCATTTATTCATCCGTCCATTCATTCATTTGATGATTTCTCTCCCTCTCTATATCAAAGGATCTCAAGAAGGCATATAATAAAATCAATTCTAATCGGTAAGAATGACGTTGCACAAACTAAAATCATATTAAACAATTTAACAAGAGAAAACAAGACAGATTTATTTATTTAATTTTTAAAAAATTTATAGATCATTTGTCTCCCAAATGGGACTCAAAGCAGCTTGCAATATAAATTAAAACAGAACATCTAAAACAATATGGAGTACAAACATTTAAAAAACATTAAAACATACAACCAATTAAAAACCTATTTTTACAACATTAACCATTAAACAAATTAAAATACTTAAAACACGTATTACATTCTAAAAAACAGCATATCTAATTGCATATCACTCTGCCCTGGTCAGTTAAGGCTAAAGACTTGTTTAAACAGGAAGGGTCTTTGCCTGCTGGCAAAAACACAAAAGAGAAGGGGCAAATTCAGCCTCCCTTGGATGGGAGTTCCAAAGGCTGGCAGAAGCCACCATGAAGTCTCTCTCCATCCAGGTATAGCATTATTACCTATATTTGATAAGGTTGATTGTACCCAGGCAATGAAGGATTTAATTACAATTAACTGCAGCAAGGTTAATTATATCAAGAAAATGGAAAGCTCAAGAAGGTTTTCAAATAAAGGATTGGTATAAAGAAGTGTGGAAAATTGTGATTAATGATAAATTAACACATCGAATTAAGGTCAAAAAAGAAATAATGAAAGAGAATGATTTTGAAGCAATATGGAAGATAGTTGTGGAAAAGGTCCTAATAAAAGAGGGAAGTGTCCTATCTCCACAAGAAGAATTAAAATTTTGGAAGGTGGAGTAAGCTGAAATATAATTGGCTCGGGGACAGATTCACATTTAGGTTAGGGTCTACATTTAAGGTTAGGGTTAGTATTAATATATTTAGTAATAAGATCATATTCAGTAACAACAATAGGTTAAATATAGTTGAAAAAGATAGAGTTAAGTACAAAATTATTATAACAATAATGACTAGAATGAGATTTAGATACATATGACAAAAATATATAAGCAATATGATGTACAATGTGTTGAATGATGATGTTATATGATGACAAAGGATCTGGAGAGAAATAGTAATATAAGCTTTTTTGTTGTATTTTTTCTTTTCACTTATATGTTAATCACGTTGTGTTTTTGTTTTCTTTTTTCTTAATAATTAATTAATAATTAATTAATAATAATAATTAATTAAAAATAAAAAATAGAAGCCACCACGAAATCTCTCTTCCATGGCCTCCCCAGTTAGACCTCAGAGGGTGTTGGGATGAAAAGAAACCCTTCCCCTAGGCAAGCTCATATGAGGATACACAGCCTTTCAGAATGTTTGGATCTAAATAATATACAGTGGCCCCTCAACTTTCATGAGGGTTCGGGGTGCAGAACCCTTGCAAAAGTTTAAAAAAACAATCAAGGGAGTGCTCCCTCTCTCACTCCCTTGCTTTTTGCATGTATATACTCTGAAACATACACACACCACTATACACACACAGACTTCCATACAGCAAGGGGGGAAAGTCTTGCAACCTTATGCAGAGTTGCTGGTGAGATTCTGATAAACACAACAGTAATAAGAAAGGCAGATTTTTTTCACACCCCAATTCAGAAGATATTCAAAAGGCCACCTACTTTATCTTCTTCTTAAAGGAAGAATATTCTAGAATCAGTGGTTTTCAAATGTCTCCCTTTAAAGGATCTTTTCCACACCAACCTGTCAGTCAAGAAACACTGGCAGCTGCCTGATAACAATTCCAACTGACTGTCCACCTATCTCAGTATTGTTAGCACTGGAACAGCTCTTCAGAAACAAAGACGGGAGACTAAAATATCTACTGCTCTCCAATCCTTTCATTTTTCTTAATTTCTCACTTGTCTCTCTAAACTAGACTCAAAGGAGCTCACAAAATTAAAGACAGTTACAGATTTACAAAAACACAAAAGTGATAATGTTGATACACAACCAAAGAAATTATAATGTTAAGACACAAATGGATTCAAACCAAAACTATTAACTACTAAATGCCCCTTTCTCAGTATTCAAAGTTGCCAAATGTCCATTTGAATTCACAGTTCTTTGTCTGTCTATGGAAGGATAACAGGGAGGGAGAAAGCCTACTCTGCCTTACAAAAGAGTTCCATGACTTGGGACTAGCCACTAAAAAGTCCTCTGACATGTCAGGTCAAAGGACAGGATCAAAATTCAAAATGACCTTGACAGATTGGAGAGCTGAGCCAAAGCCAACAAAATGAATTTCAACACAGAGAAATGTAAGGTCATATACCTAGGCAGAAAAAAATGAAATGGACAAATATAGAATGGCGGACATATGGCTAGATAATGGTACATGTGAAAGGGATTTAGGAATCTTGGAGGACCACAAGCTGAACATGAGTCAGCAGTGTGATGAGGCAGTCAAGAAAGCCAACACGTTTCTTGGTTGCATCAATAGGAGTATGGTGTCTAGATTGAGGTAGGTAATAGTACCACTCTATTCTGTGTTGGTTAGCCCTCATCTGGAATACTGTGTCCAGTTCTGGCCACCTCATTTCAAGAAAGATCTCGACAAGCTAGAGCATATCCAGAGGAGGGTGACCAAAATGGTGGACGGTCTGGAAGCTATGCCCTATGAGGAGCATCTTAGGGAGCTGGGAATGTTTAGTCTGCAGAAGAGAAGGTTATGAGTGGATATGATAGCCATGTTGAAATATTTGAAGGGATGTCATGTCTAGGAGGGGGCAGGCTTGTTTCCCGCTGCTCCAGAGACTAGGACAAGGAGCAATGGATTCAAACTACAGGAACAGAGATTCCACCTAAACCTCAGGAAGAACTTCCTGACAGTCAGATCTGTCCAGCAGTGGAATATGCTGCCTTGGAGTGTGGTGGAGTCTCCTTCTTTGGGGGTTTTTAAGCAGAGACTAGATGTCCATCTGTTGGGAGTGCTTTGATGTGGGTTTCTGCATGGCAGGGGGTTGGACTGGATGGCCCCTGTGGTCTCTTCCAACTCTATGATT
Source organism: Iguana delicatissima (assembly GCA_948472985.1). Lineage (NCBI taxonomy): Eukaryota > Metazoa > Chordata > Lepidosauria > Squamata > Iguanidae > Iguana > Iguana delicatissima. Next base: position 2,169,761 of record CAOKZL010000460.1, on the reverse strand, counting down.
CTATGAAGTGTCAGGCTTATGACCTTGTGTAGGCAAAGCAGAAGTCACAGAATGGGACCACTGTCTTTCCCTTAATACCACTGCATTATACAGAATTCTGGGGAAATGTTCTAAGTGACACACACACACACACACACACACCCCGCTTATGTTGGCATGGGAATTATTCTATGTGCATAGAGATTACAACCCTGAAGAAATCTAACTCTTATGGCTGGTCACCATAGCTCAGAATTGACACCAGAACAGGGAGGGGACAGCAAGCTCATTCATCATTTCCAATTATCTAGCTAAAGAATGCCTAATAAGCTCCAGCTTTCCTAGAAGAATTTGGAAACTGCTGTGCTCTACTTGAAGATTTCTGCCAGTGCACTCTCCCACTTCTCCTTGAACACTTCCAAGAAAGGAGATACCACAAACATCCACAGATCAGACAGCATATTACATTTAAGAATTGTTTTCATAAAGTATTTTATATATTATATTGACAACAGAAAGGATCCAAACTCGTCTGCTCATGTCTACCAATACCTGCTGCATCTTTACAATGAGCAACACAGAACCCCGCATTGCTGAATCCCCATGTCAACGTGAAATATGAAATTCAAGCGTATAATTATCTATTATACTTCTGAGATGTGGAATGCCTGCCTTCAGAAGGCTCACTTGGCTCTCTTTTTGCTTGTTTCACATTTAAACTTGCTTATTTTCACAGGTTGACAGCTCTTGCTATTTATTTTCTGCTGATACAATCTGTGGCTTAATATAATGTGCCTTAATATAATGTGTTTTTAAAAAAACAATGGTTGTAATAAGCTGTGTTTTATAATCAGTTTATTAAACTGAGATGCTGAGCCACTTTTTTCCTCTTCTGTTTTAAAGGTAAAATGCTCTGAAATCCTTTAGATCTGACACTGAAATAGTCAATACAGAGTAGGCCATGAATATATTGGTTTAAGTATCTATTTTTTCAAATTCACTTTCCAAGTACAATTACATCAGGACCTTTTGACTATGCATCAATGTCTAACAAGCCTAGAAAGCCACTGTGGCACAACATCTAAGAGATTTTGGAATGACATTTGGGAGATCCATTTCTAGTCTCCATTGAGCCCTAAAACTTAACTTGAGCCAGTCACTTTATCTCAGCTAGAACTACCCTTCTGTGTTGTTGAGAGAATAGAAAAAGGAGGGGTTATTTTGATCTCAGAAGAAAACAGAAGCTCTCTAATATTATTCTTATGGAAATTATACCCTGTATTTACTGATTTTGGATGTGTTCATTTCTATGCCTTCCTCTTGAAAGCCTGATTGGTTGTGACCTTGGTCTCATTCCAGATCCAAATTAAAACTTAGCTTCTTTATAAAAGCCTTTGTGGTAGAATGACTTTTTCCAAACCTCTATACACTCATGTTTCACGCTGTTGATGCAAAAGTACAGAGATGACACAGACTTGCCCAAGAAGATCAGCAGCTGTAATAGTTACCAAAGGTGTCTCTACCAAGTATTGATGTGGGGTGAATAATTATGCAACCTACGAATGCTAATTTATCTTTGCTTATTTAACATTTCACCACAATACAAATATTTCAAACCTTCACAGTTCTGAGAATCTTGTGTACATCAAGCAATAACAATTTCAATTAAATCCATTTCAGTTCCAGACTGCAACACAACAAAATGTGGAAATGTTAAAGGAGGGTAGTGGATACTTCTGTATGGCACTGTACTCTGTTCTCAAAAAGGGCCGGGGCCAGCAGCTCTTTGTTCAGTAATAACAGACACATTGGGCTAATCCAGCTTGTCAGTTTCCCTGTGACCAACACTATGTTCTTCTGCTGTTCAAATCAATCTGTGCATATATTTGTGGGGGGAGATCCATGCAAATTTCTTTGAAATACAGAGACACACAACACATTTAATGATGTGGTATGAGGGTCACTTTTAAAATCTCCATTATTCTTAACGAGGAATTTTATTTTCCTAGCAGCTTAGAGCTGGAAAGCACAGTGGCTGTGAGAAGGACAACCACATACGATTTGCCTGGGGTCTAAATTCTAGAGCCAAATGTGTTTTGATCACTTGATCAAGTGTGATAGCCGTGAATCAGACAGTTCACTCTGGAATGTAAATACCCACCCCTTCCCCTAAACCCTCAAGCATCTTTTCTAGTCAGTACACAGGATACAAGTGGGAGATGTAACTAAGTGTTGCAGTGTATCCTCACCTACTACCAAGAATGCTTCACCCAGTCAGGTCCTCCTCCAAGATACTGTAAGTTCTAAACACCTCAAGCAATGCATTTCATACATCCTGGTTTTTTTCCAGCTCATACTCCATGTTTCATGGCAACTGAGTATGCTTAGAACTCTGTTGGTGTCTTACATAAGTGTAAGTTCTCCTATGGAAGCTGTTGCTGTTGTCCAATGCAGAATGTCTGTGCACTGGAGCACCAGGTTGCAGCAGCAGAGTTGTTGTACATATAGATGCACATTCAGTTAGCACTGAACATTAGGGCTGCACAGCACAATCGATACATAATTCTACATGCAGAGATTTACTCTATGAAACCCCAACGAAAGATCTCAGTCTTGGTCCTCATCAGGTTGTTTCTGGCCACCTTACGATGGCTATTGCTATTGTTGTATTGTCGCAGTGGTGGCAGCAGCATGTGTTTACATTCTAAGTTTCCCCTTATAGTGGACGTGCAGTTTCGGGTCAGCCCGGATGACCTCTGGGTGTGAGGGAAAAGCAGTTGAGAAAAGCAGTTAATTTTCCCTGCGACTGAAGTGACTCTGTGTTTGAAAGAAGAACAATAGGACACTGTGAAATAGAGTGTTAGGGAAGATGAAATGTGCCTCGCTATGCTTTGCAACATTTGTAAGATAATGCAGGAAGATGGTGAGAACTATTGTTTGTGTCAATTTCCTTTCTTGAACGTGTGATGTATTTGCACTGGAGATGTATAAATTGCTTTGAATGTAAAGAGGCGGGGCTCAGACTTTTGAGAATTATCTCACTGAGTCATTGTGCACAATAAATCTTTTTTCTAAACCGTGGGTCTCTATCTCAGTTCCACTACACCCTGAGAATGCTGACACTTTTTCCTTGTTTCCCAATTATCATATTTTGTCATTTTGGTCATAATCTTGGTGGTACTCACCATCTGTGTTTGCTATGAGAGGACATGATAGTTGGGAAACATAACAGCAATAGAATTGCTTCCAGATCTCCAACAGCAACTTTAAGGTTGATTGGGAAGCAGGGGAGGGGGGGTGTCACTTTCCTCGCCAGAGTCTCTAGAATAGGTTTCTCAACCAATGTTCCCTGTTACGGTACGGTTCCATGAGAAGTCACAAGGAGATCCAAAAGAAATCATTATTTTAAAAAAATGAGCTGCAATCATAATTAATAATTAATAATTTTGAGCTATAGATACAATAATTTTTATGCAGAAGTTCTTTGAGACTTGAATTTTATTTCAAGGGTTTCTCTAGGGTAAAAGGGTTGAGAAAGGCTGCTCTAGAAATAGCAGTAAAACAGGCCAAGGGGACAGCATCACGAGATCAGATTCTGTTCAACAGAAAGCTTGGAAAACTTATTTTTTTGACAATTTGTTATGTCAAAAACAAGTAGCTGGAGAATTCTGAGTCATACTCTAAGAATTAATTTTACCACACTCTAATTCTACATTAGACATGTTCCCAAATATTTGTTGTATGCCAATCCTATTCCTGACCATAAGGCACACCTTGACAGAATCATAGAATGATTCTGTGGTCCTCACAAATTCACTTGTGGAAATCACTGCTCAGCAAGTGACTCTCTCTTTTCCACAAAGGGAACACAAGAAGCTGCCTTATACTGTTTTATCTGTTGGTTTTCCATCCAAGTATTAACTAGACCCAACACTGCTTAGCAACCAAAAGTGGACAAGATTGTTTATTCAGGGCAGTACAGCTTTAAGACTAGAGCTCATTTCTAAAAGCGAAGTAACTAAGTTACTGTCCATGTATAGAGGACCCAGAAACATACTAACGAGTTGAGTGCAAACCAAATTAAGTATTTTTCCTCCTGGGAAAGGCGTAGAGTACAGAGAGACACTTTTAAATCAGAACACATTATTTTATTACTTCTGTACTGACCTTCTTCCTTCACTTCCTCTGTTGCTCCTCCACTGTAAAGTTCAAATTGTAAGCTTCTATGTGTTTTCTTGCAATCATAAAGCACCATGCACACTGATAACATAACCAATACTATTGCCATATTGTTATTGTCTACAATATGTTTGCATTAGAATTGTTTTTAATATGGTATCACTACCATGTTAATATTGAAATGTTAACGCTGTTAATATTAATAGTCTAAATTCTGTTGTCAATCCTTGTTAAAGCAGACACACTGATCAATGGTATTTTCAGCACATTGAATCACCATTCAACAGTTGAATGACTGGTCTGCTCCATTTGAGGCTGGCCAACAAGATACCCACCAATATTGTTAATTCAGTGTTAAAATTGAAAAATAATATTTACTTATTTGTATCCTGCCCTTCTTCACAAAAAGTCCCAGACTGTGAACAACCACTATAAGCACACACAAGTATCTACTACTCTTATGTTGAAATGATTCTCTTTGAGAATTACTATTATTCCTATTTCCACTTCATACTCTCCCTTTCTTCTAGCAAGTTGAAAGTAACATATGTGACGTTCCTCCAAACTTCACAACAATTCTGTGAAGTAACTCAGGTTGTGAGCCAAAATGGCCAAAGTTCACCCAATGAATTTCTTAGCCAATAGAATCTATGATTATTATGATTATTATTATTTATTAAATTCATTTATATCCTGCCTTTCTCCCAACATTGAGACTCATGGTGGCTAACACCACATTTAAAAACAATATAGATGCTAAGTCATTAATAAAAGTATAAATATAAGAGTTATTTGAAAAGCAATTAAACAAATTATAATTTAAAACACTAAAATTAATCCAAAGACCATATACAGACCTTAAAAACAGCACTGCACAGCACTAAAACCCTACCCCAGTCACTTTTGAAAAACTTGATGGCATAAAAATGTCTTGACCTCCCGATGGAAGGACAGCAAGAACCGAAATTCCAAAATCTAGTTAGAATGATGGGCTAGGACAGGTGTGTAGATTTTAGTCACTATCTAGAATCTAGACTAGATTAGACTAGGGCCATTTCCACACTACACTGTTATAATGCTGTTATTCCACTTTCAACCTCCTGTGGAATTCTGGGGTTTGTAGCTGACTGAGGCCAAAGAGCTCTGTGGCTGAGAATTCTAGATGCCCCTCCCTGAACTGCAAACCCCAGGATTCCACAGGATGTTGGAAGTAAAATAACAGCATTGTAACAGTGTAGTGTATAAATGGCCTAGATTCCAGTAACTACAATCTAGACTGGACTAGGCTGAACTATATTCTAATCACTAGAATTAATTTCCATTTCACAATTCCCTCTCTCCTCTGTGTCAGTTTACTACTGAAGAATCTAGACTAATCAGAATAATGGACGAACTTGTTTCTTTGTGTTTGTTTCTGTGTGTGTAAATTCTAATCGTGAGAATGTATTTCAGACTAGACCACACTCTAGTCACTAGAATTAATTCCCAATTCATGCTCCCATCCCTGTCAGTTTACTATTGAAGAATCGAGACTGGGTTCTAACTCACTAGAATGATAGACAGGAACTAACCTCTCTCTTTGTGTGAGCACATTCTAGTCTAGACCAGACTAGACTCTAGTCACCAGAATTAATTTCCATTTTTTAGTATGGTGTAGTGCAGAGCTTTCCAAACTTTTCAAGTTGGTGACACACGTTTTTAGACATGCATCATTTCACGACATAGCAATTCAGTTTTACTAGCAAACTGGAGGTTAAACTAACCCCTTCTAAGAGATACAGGCACCTACTTAAATTGTAATAACAAAATGTATGGGGACACAACATATCTCATGAAAACCTTTCATATATTTTTAAAACTATATGATTTATAAATAATAACATACATTTCCAAGATTGTATGCAGCACACCTACACACTTCAGGTGACGCACTAACGTGTCGCGGCACACCATTTGGAAAGTCCTGTTGTAATGGTTTGAACATTGAAGGTGTCGGGAAATCAGGTTTCAAATCTCCACTTGGCCATGCAAACCTAATGGATGGCCTGGGCAAGTCACATTCTCTCAGCCTCAGAGGATGGCAAATGCAAAGCCCCACTGAACAAATCTTACCACGAAAACCCCATCACAGGTTCACCCTAGGGTCACCCTAAGTCCAAAGTAATGTGAAGGCACAGAACAACAAACTTCTCAGTTTATTACTGAAGAATTTAAACTAGATTCTAGCCACTAAAATCTAATTAGAACGATGGATTAGAAGTTGTCTGTCTCTCTCTCTCTCTCTCTGTAGATTCTAGTCATTAGATTGCAGTCATTAGAATCTACACCAGACTAGACTAGAGTCCGGACACTAGAACTGATTCCCAATTCACACTCTTTCCCAACCTCCTCTGTTTACTGCTGAGGAATCTAGACTAGGCTCTAGACGCTAGAATCTGGACAACACACACACACACACACACACAAGTGCCAGTCCAACCCTCTAACCACTAGGCCACACCACTTCTCCGCTCCACTGTTGCACGACTGCCCTACTTTTGCACAAGCCTGAGGGCCTTTCCGCACTACACAGTTATAGCGCTATCATTCCACTTTCCACCTCCCATGGAATCCTGAGGTTTGCCATTCAGGGAGGGGCATTTAGACTTCTCAGCCAGGGAGCTCTTTGGCTTCAGTCAACTACAAACCCCAGAATCCCACAGGATGTTGAAAGTGGAACAACAGCGCTACAACAGGGTAGTACGGAAATGGCCTGAGCCTTGGCGCCTCTCCTTTTCGAAGTCATCCCCCGCTTTCTCCTTCTTTTAACTGTGGCCGGTTCCGCACTGGACTGTTCTAGCGCTACTATTCCACTTTCAACCTCCTATGGAATCCTGAGGTTTGCAGTTCAGGGAGGGGCCACAGGATGTTGAAAGTGGAACAAGGGCGCTGGAAGAGTCCGGCGCGGGAACGGCCTGTGGGGTAATAGGGCGAAGGGTCCAAAGAAGCCCACCAAAGCAGCGGCTGACTTCTTACCTCGGGGGGCTTCGGCTGAGGGGCCACCTCTTCTTTCCCAGAAGCCGCGAGCAAGCAGGGCCAGAGGGAGGGCGGCGCTCTCCCCCTCCCACGTGCGCCTTCCCGCGGTTGGCAACACGCCCCCGCCCACTACGGGGAAGGGCCGCCGGGGAGGGAGGAGGCGCGCGGACGGAAGAGCCGCCGGGCGCTCATCATCAGCCGGCGCCCGTTCACGTGACCCGCAGAGGCGCTCACGTGACGCGCCGCCCGAGGCTGCTGGCTGTGTCGCCTTCTCTCTCCGGCTCTCCTTGCTGTTTCCCCTGCGTGTTTTCTCCAGCTGGCCTTTTCAGACTGACTCTCCTCTCCTCTCCTCTCCTCTCCTCAGACCGTTGTCCTTTCTGCTGCTGGAGGAGGAGGAGCTGCCCTTGGGATTCCCTCGACTTAAAAGCGGGGGAAAAAAGAAAATTGGAGGCAAAGAAGGAAGGAAGGAGGAAGGGGGAAAGAAGGAACTGGCTCCTTTCCCCATCCGCCTGGCAGAAGGGGGGCCAACGAGGCTGCGTGAGGGAAGTAAGTACGGGACACTCACGGGGACTGGGAGCCTCCCCAATCTATTTTTAATTCTGTGTATTTTAATTATGATATATTTGTATTGATTAGTTTTATGTTTTAGTGTATGGTAATTATAATGTCTTTTTATTGGCATGCTGGTGTTAATTGTATTTTAATCTTTGTTGTACCCCGCCTCAAGCTTTGAGAAGAGGTAGGTAAGAAAATAATTTTTTATTACTGTTGTGGTTGGTTTTATGTTTTAGTGTATTTTAATTATAATGTGTTTTTAATTGGCGTGCTGGTTTTGATTGTGTTTTCACCTTTGTTGCACCCCAACTTGAGCTTTGAGGAGAGGCGGGTAACAAAATAAACTATTGTTATTATTATTAATTATTAATTGGAAGTTAATTCTCAATTGAGTAGTGTCTTTATTGGGAGCATGTGAGCCCCAGGAGCATGCAAGCTCTCTACTTTTCCAGGACTGTTCATCTGCCGAGGAGCTGTAAAAAATGGGGGATTTACGCTTGTGTTCCACCCACCCTGATGAAGAGTTCTGTAGAACTTGGAAGCTTGCACAATTCTGTGGCATTTTAGACAGCTGTAAATACAGCACCTGCTGTTGGATTTTGGTATTATGTTCTGTTTTATTTGTTTTCTCAAGGAGCAACAGAGCTACATTTTGTTTGTGGGGGGTACTGAATATGTGGAAGTAGAATAAACAAACATTAATATAAAAGGACTGTCTTTGCCACAGAGCTCCTGTGTTATTAGGAAATATTTATTGACTTATAGCATTTGTTTATCACTTTTCAACCTGGCAAATGAAATTTCAACATGGGTTTTTGCAGAGATGGTAGGAGCGTTACACCTCTTGAACTTTTGTCATGCTACCAAGGTACCTAACTAACTAACAAACCACAACAACATCCTGATGTGTATGATAATTGTACATCATGTATTTACAAAGTGTTTCTCCCCCTCCCTTTCATCACTAGCATCACCTGCCCCATCCCATCCCATCTCAAGTTTGCTATTAGAGGGATTGGCTTCAAGCTTAACTTCAAGAATGTGGCACCACTTTTCTTTCTAATTGAAAAAAAAGTATTTATTGAGTATGTATTGCACCTGTCTCCCAAATGGGACCCAACATGCCTTACAATGATCTAAAAAAAAAACCCTAAAACAAAATAAAGCAAAACTCAGTAGGACTTAGAAGTCTCATTCTTTTTTTTGTACAAGTCAAAGATCCTTTAACTTTGTATTCTGTTTTCTACATATGCTCCCACATATTTTAGTGAAATTTAAAAGCCATGCTTCAAAGTAGTAGCACTCTTTGTTGTTTGTTTCTAAAATATGATGCATACTGCTCCAGCACAGGGAAGCTCTATCTAGATTTTTCATTATCAGTATTTAGGCAGAGTTCTTAACCAGCCCTGCTCTTTGAAATTCTTTTTAAACTAGAAATGTCCCCAGAACAAAACAGAAATAACAAAATTATTACGATACAACAATAGAACAATACCCAGCTGTATTGTTTTCCTACCTTTTTGATTGTCACAGCTCCATCCTAAAGAATTTGTAATTGAGTGAAGTAGTTCAAATCCTTTGCTATAAAATTTTGTGCCACTCTTTTGAGATACAAATTTAAGGTGTACTTAGTGCCAGCCTAGACTACAGAATTAACCTGATTTGTTTCTCAATCACACTCTTCTCAAGTACCTAAGTACCATAACATGCTACAAATCCTGGGAGGCCTTAGGGCAGAACTATGACAATTAGCATGGAATGACACTAACTGCACAGTTATATGCCTTCTGTGGTGTTTGAGTGGGAAGGGAGAGGGGTTTAATATGTGGAGCGCCAAGACCTAATCGGACAGGATGGTGAGTTGAGGCAGCTCTGCAGAATTGGGGCTGGGAACAGGAAGTTATTTGCAACAACAAGCAAAAAGTATTGGGCAAAATGAGAAATGAGAGTGGGAGATGGAAGGGTGTTAGGCGTACAGAGCCTGATTCAGGAAGTAGTTGTTAACAATATAACTTTTCAAGGTACACGTCGATTGAGAATAATGCAGCCCTCCAGATGTTGTTGGATTGCAGCTTCCAACATTCCTCACCATTGAATATGCAGGCAGGAACTGCTGGGAATTGTTATCCAACAATTTTTGAAAAATATTTTTATTAAAAATTTTAATTAAAAATAACCCCCCACACACTTCCAAGCTTGTTTTCCACTTGAATCTGTGTGTATCCATTCCATTCATACATAATTGTTGCTTACTCAAGGGATTTGTTACAACTTACAACATTAGACAATTGCTTTGTTACCTTACTACCTTGCTACATTGTTACATTATTATTTTACCTTGCTATATTATTACATTGCATTGCATACAATCTTGCTTTATTCTTATTTCTTTTCTTATATTATGTCTTTATCCAATCCAAAACTTCTCTCCATTCCCTTTCAAAGTTCTGGATAGGTTTATTTCTCAAAGAAAATGTTAACTTTTCTCTCTCTACCATATTCAGGACTTTTACTTCCATTCTTATATATCAACATATTTCCTTTCTTTCAAATATTAAGCATATATCAGCCTTGCAGCAGTTATCAGATATAACAGTGTCTTCTGATGACATCTTATTTCTCTTTGTTGCCCAAGCATATTTAACAGATAAAACTCTGGCTTCATTTTAAAATTTACATTATAAATTCTTTGAATTTCATCATTATCCAACAATATTTGAAGGGCATAACAATTCTCACTCATGGCTTAAAGATACTGTTTTTTCACAGCAACTCTGTCAAATAGCTCGCTGTTCTACTAATTTTAAAGATTTGAATTGAGACAGGGAACTAGTTGCTAAAGAAACCACATAGCTGGAAGTGTGACACCTAGATGGGAAGATGAAGACAGGTATGCTGAGTCTTTGAAGGACACTTTATCACAAAGAAAGCTGTCTTTTGCATTCTTGGAGTTACTTTATTTTACATACTATAGTTTGGGATCTGGTTGTGTGTTTTGATTCCTGTTTAATGTGGGATCAGGCTCCATCACCAAGTTAGTGCATTTGTAGCAAATGGATCTTCCCACTTACAGGACATGACCGTTTGCATGCAACATGCGTGTGTATTTCCATTTATATTATTTGTTGTATACACAGTCAACGAAAGAAGCTCTCAGCCTGATGACATCACATAGAGTATGTCTGTATCTTACCACCTCAAAACATTTTTTTTCTCATGTGTGGAAGTGCAGGTACCTGTCAAAATTTGGTAGTGCTGCTTTTGCCTGATAAAATTGCCCTGTAGGCCCATTAACAGTCCAGTAGACCATCTGCATTATCTAGAATTTGAAGAACTTGCTTCCAGAGTCTCCAACCAGTATGGCCTCTGGACAAATTGGTGGGGATTCCTGAGAATTCCAGTTGGAAAAAAAGTAACTTTTCAAATCTCTGATTCTATCCAATACACTGTGTTTACTCTTCAGTGGGTACTCTACGCATATTTTGCAGAGAGGAATGGAGTATGGTTACATTCTCCAACTCAAGAAGTGCATGTTTGTTTGTTATTAATGGCAGGGACCCTTCAACCCTTCTGTGGTTTCACACCCTGCTTTATGGTGTGGAATCCCATGGCAATGTCTGGATGAAAACATCTTTTAAGAATATTAAAGCTGTAATGCTCACTACAGTCGGCCCTCCATATCCGTGGATTCTGTATCTACGGGTTCAACCACCCATGGTTTGAAAATATTCAAAAAAAAAATCCAAAAAGCAAACTTTGATTTTGCCATTTTATACAAGGGACACTATATTACTATATCATTTTATATAATGAAACTTGAGCATCCATGAATTGTGGTATCCATGGGAAGTCCTGGAACCAAACTCTAGTAGATACTGAAGGCCCACTGTAGTCTTAGGGGAGGGGGCTAAAACTAAAAACTAGCTGGCAAAACCAAAACATGTTATGGAAAGGAAGATCAAACATACAATGTTAAAATATATTCTGTGTTCCATAATTTTCAGGTATGTTAATGGAGGGCTCAGCAATGCATCTCTCAGCAGATAACTCAAAGAGTGAAAAAATAGAGCTGAATTGAAAAGTCACCTTTGAACATTTGCCATCCCTTCGCCATGCTGGACTTCCTAGCTGAAAATAATCACTGTGGACAGGCAATTCTTAGGATTGTGTCTTGTGGAAATGCAATAATTGCAGAATTTCTGAGACTCTCAGAATTCATTCCAAGTGTGTTCCGACTCAAAGACAAAGCAGATCAACAGAAATATGGTGATATCATATTTGATTTCAGCTATTTCAAGGTAAGAATTTAACTTTTCTGAAGAATTCATTAAACTTTTTTTTCACCTCTTACTGGATTGTAATTTTTTCTTATGATTGAAATGGACCATTCTTGAAAGAGTAGTCAGTTAAAAATATTTGGGCTTGATTGCCAAATTTAGTAATTTTCTCTGTTTCCGAAGTTCGGCGTTGAGTACTTATACTGTGAGGAACGCCATTTGTGTGCAAGAGGGAGAGGTAGCAGCAAGCTAAGAGATAACCAGAAGTTTTGTCCATTCTAGTCTCATCAACTGAATGCAGTAGCTGGATTCTTGTCAGTTTCATATTTACTCATGATTTCACCTGTGAAAATAATTGGACATTTTTGTCTGATGTAGAATGGCTGCATCCTGTTCAGGCTTGTGGAAGTACAATTGCATATATGGTGCTATTGTGCATGAAAGTACATTTTACATGGATCTGTGTGTGGATTTGGTTGTGCATTCAGTGGAACATATGCAGTCTTGGTTCAGTCATTCAACAGAAGAATTGCATGGAACAGTTAATATGTAATTCTGCTTATGGAGGCTTATACTACACAAACCTGGTATAGAAATTCAGATAATATATTCTAACATTGTATTTTACATAGAATTCACTTCTAATTACAAATTATCCTTCATCATCATGATGTCCATATTTACCCTAAACCAGATTATTGCTAGAAAAGGCATTACAGGAGGAATGTAAGAGAAAAACATATCACTTTCTTATGGAGTTGTCATGCAGATGCATACCTCCACCTTTCTGCTGTGTTCCCTTGCTTTTGTGTTTAACATTTTGTATTATAAATCTGGCAATATAGTCATAATTTTAGTTTCTGTGCCACACTTAATGCTCTCGAAATATAGAATTTTTGGAGTGCTAGCAAACCAAATCCAAGGATTTAAAAAATTCTGCTTTTAATTGTATATAACTCGTAATTATAGACTTTTGAATCTCAGCCTGGCCACAGAAACCCACCGGGTGTCCTTGGGCAAGTCATATTCTCTCAGCCTTATAGGAAAGCAGTGGCAAATGTCCACTGAACAAATCTTGCCAAGAAAACCTTAGAATAAGGTTGCCATAAGTTAAAGCTGGTTTGAATGCACATAACAGCAGTATTTTATCTAACCAGTCCTTTATATGAGAAGCCTTTGATTGTCCCCAGAACCTAATACACATTATTCTCATTCCATCACCATATGAGATTTTAATTCTATACTTTTAGCATTATTGTTTATTGATTTGAAAAGTAACACTTCCTCATTTAATTAAGAGATCCTACTGTGAAATCTCAAAACATGTCTAATTACTGCTATGTGAGTGAATACTGAAAGGTGCTTATACAAGTAGTAGGCCCTACTGAATTCAATGGAGACCACTGCAAAATAGACATCCATAGGATTTCACTCAGTATTTTTTTACATCCAGCATTTTAAAAAAATATTTGTAGCACTTTTCACTATCCTGCCACACATGATTAAATATCTTTTCTAGAAAGACAAAAAAAGTCTGTTGAAGTCTACACTTTGCATTCATGAGTGTGTCCACATATCAAGTGAATTCTGCCTTTACGGTTCTAAAGGTAATGATTTTGTTCCCATTTATAGGACTGTGGGGAGACAGATTTTATTAAAAGAATTATTTCCTTTTTCCAGGGACCTGAAGCATGTGAGGGGAAACTGGAAGCCAAACCTGACCTCCAGGACTTAGATGATGAATTTCGTGAGAACAACATTGAAATTTTGACAAGATTTTATCAAGCATTCCAAAGTGTCCATAAATACATAGTTGATTTAAACAGGTAACTGATATTTAATGTAATCCCATTAATAACTGTGATCTCCCTGTTCCTCCTTAACAGTATTTTTGCCAAAACATTTCATGGTTTTTTTACATCCAAATGCCTTTGCATGATGCCATCAACTATCAGTTTAAAATCCAAATCAAAAGAGGGCAGTTAAAAGATTTGCAGTTATTAAAAGAGAGAACTTAACATTGATACATTTTTAAAGAGAGGGGAGGGGGGACAAAAGCAGCTTTAAATTACATTATATTTTTTACATATTTTACATATATTTTTACAAATTACATAATATTTTCAGCTGCTTTCCAGGACTTGGAAAAAAAAATTAGGATTATATCACCTACTACCCATGCTGACTGGGCAATTCTTAGAGGGCCAAAAAAGTAACTTTTCCCAAAATTTGCTGCTTTCTAAAGAACAGAAGGAGGGAGAGCTGGAGGAATAATCTTTCCTTACAAAGGCAGATTGCTAACTGAAGGACTATGAAAAAGGAGTGATTGAATGGAATATGCAGCCTTCCATGTCTGTCCCTTTGTTTGTCCCTAAAGGGACAGTTCTTACATCTACAAACTTCTGATTACATGAAAGCTGCTGGAAAGTCCTTGCAGGTGTTAGCTTCCAGCTGTTTCCACTGCTGCTGCCATGAGCAGCCTCAAAAATCTTTAATTCTTTGCAGAGGTCTTGCAAAGCATTCAACTTTTAACGTACCACTCAGATGTACCATATGTTGTGTTTGGATTTTCATGTCAAGATATATAGGAAATGCTCCATACCCACTGCAGGAAAACTCCTCCCGCTGTTATTTCTCCAGAGATTAAATTGTTCACTTGTGTCATACCTAGGTATCTGGATGACCTCAATGAAGGAGTTTATATCCAGCAAACCTTAGAAACTGTGCTCCTTAATGAGGATGGGAAACAGCTATTGGTAAGCACCGAGACTTCTGTGCAAAAATCTACTGTCTCACACCACAATCATATGTGTGCTTACGTAGACCTAGGTTGTATTGAACTCAGTAGGCCTTACTTCCCAGTAAATGTGTCGTTGTTATTCTGCCGATGTAAACTGTGTTTGTCAAGATTTTAGAGAGTAAATCATGCTTCCTCACGCTACAGTCCTCTCCCTTATAAAGATTTGGATCTCATGCAACTTTGTAACTTCTGTAAATGCCTTCATACTTGAAGGACTACATGTCTCAAATGAGAGTGAGGCATACAACCAGCATGGCAAAGTGGTCTGAGCGTTAGACTGAGTTCATATTGCCACACAACTGTGGAATCCCACTGGGTGACATTGGGCAGATCACCATCTCAGCCTAAAAGGAATGGCAACCCCTCCAAAACAAATCCTGCCAAGAAAACCCTTTTGAGAGTGTCACCATGAGACAGAGTCGACTTGTAGGCACATAAGAGCCACAACACATGTGTGAACATCATGCAAAGTCAGAGCCTGGCATAATACGTTGCACCAATGTCATCTATAATGCATTACTTGTAAACAAACAAACAAACAAAAAGAATGACAGTATTCTTTTTTTAGGAAAAAAGTCATAATTGTTGTTGTTTTTTTGCCATGCAATCAGGGATGCTTATTACTGGGATGGGATGGGATGGCAAGGTGAAAAAAAGGTTTCTCAATGTCATCTTGAAGGTTTAAAAAAAATGGAGGACATTTTGTTAGCTTTTTTAAAGATGGGTTTTTCCTTCCAAAAGGAGCTAAAAACAGGACAGTATTACTTTCTTTATTTATGGTGTTGAGTTCGTTGAAAGGAAGGGGGTCTTTGTAAAGAGTTATGCAACAAAATACTTTTTAAAAGTGACTTTCCAAGCGCTGCCTGAAGTTGACCTGCTAAAAATGTCCCGGCATGCTGAGATATGGCAGATCGCTTCAGGTGTTTTTTGATTCTGCTTCTGAACTTGGGCAGCATAATTCTGCCAGGAGCATTTTTGAAAGCCCAAGGACCTTCTAAAATGTACCTGGTGACTGCCCATGTGTTGCCTACCTCCTGTTTAATTTGCCATCCACTGCAATGAGTGCTGTTCTGTGTTTCTTTCTTTTAGTTGCATGGCCAATAAAGCTAAATAAATAATAGCTGTGAAACATACTTCTTTTCTAGAGGCAAAACTAGAGATGCAATTACTCATTTCTGTTTTCAAAGCTTGGAAGAATCACTCATGTTCAGTGGAGCCGTCCACCTATATTTCTAGACATGTGACTAAAAAGAAAGAAACACAGAACAGGCACTCATTGCAGAGACACAGTGAACAGACTCCTTTTCAGACTAAACAATTCTGAAATACATCCAGTCTAACAAGGGCAAGCCACAGAAGTCTACCATCTAGAGCTGAAGAAAGTTACTTTTTTGGAATCCAGCTCTCAGAATCCCTTAGGCACCATAGCAGCATTTGTTGAGGAATTCTAGGCAGTTGTAGTGTGTGTGTTTGTGTGGAAGAGAGAGATTAAGAGACTGGGAAGGAGGAAGAACTCCTGTCCCACAGCACAGTAAACAATAATTCTGTGTCACGCACCAGTGCTCATCTGAGTGTAGAAGAGGACACTGTTGCAGCATGAGATGATCTCTTGACTGGTCTTCATCCTGTTAAGGTTGAACTGAACCCTGTGAATTATTTAAAAGAGAAGGAGCAGCAATTCAAGATGTCTCTGCAACCTTGCAGTCTCTGTATACAGTTCTGTTTCCAATCAATTCAGCTGGCATCAAGCACAAAACTGAGCACATTATGTTGGTGAAATGATGCTCAACCAGGAGCGAAAATGAAAAGAGGAAGGAATTCAATTTTTTTTCAGTGCAAAAAAAATTCAATGTATTATTTGATTGAAGTAATTTTTGAGTCTGGACAGTGAAAAAAACTGATAGGGAGAAAATCAACTCATTTGAAATGTGGTCCTGGAGAAGAGTTCTGCGGAAACTGTGGTCTGTTTAAAAAACAAATAAATGGGTCCTGTTGGAAATCAAGCCTGAATTGTCTCTAGAAGCCAAAATGACTAAAGTGAATCTATCGTACTTTGGCCATATCATGAGAAGACATGATTCACTAGATAAGGCAATAATGCTTGGTATGTTAGAAGACACTAGGAAAAGAAAAAGACACATTGGAGATGGATAGACTCAGTTAAGAAAGCCACAGCCCTGAATCTGCAAGACCTGAACAAGGCTGTTGATGATATAGGGTAACTTGGGGGTATCTCATTCAGAGGGTCACCACAAGTCAAAGGCGACTTGATGGCAGTTAACAACATCAAATTTGTTGGTAACCCTGGCCAAGGGACCACTTTAGAACCTTTACTTGACCAAATAATAATAATAAATTCAGTAATAAGTCTGCATTATTTTCAATTTATTTGTTCACTACATTTCTTTCTTGTCTTTCCTTTACTAAGCGCTAAGTAGCATGCATGGCTCTTCTCTTTCCCACTGTATCCTAACAACAACCCTGTAATGTAGGTCAGATCAAGAAGCATTGACCGGCCCAAGGTCACCTAGTGAGCTTGCATAGTTCAGTGGAATTAGAACCTGGATATTTATGTCCCCATCTAACACACTCCATCATACTGGCATTAATGCTTTAGCCCTTATGCCTATTGATCTGAGTGAACACGCTGTTCTTTTTTGTTTCTGTAGTGTGAAGCCCTCTACTTGTATGGTGTCATGCTGTTGGTCATTGATCAGAAAATTGAAGGAGAGGTCCGAGAGAATGCTTGTTTCCTATTACAGATACAGGTATCTGACCCTGTAATACAGTTTTTTCTGTTGACAACTTTGTCTCAACCATCTAGTGTTAGTTGTTATTGTCAAGTTGTGTGAGTATTTTTTTTTTATCTCTTTTCTCTTTTTGGTGAAAAGCCTTCAAAGCTGCATGGAAAAGTGTTAAAATGCATACTACAGACAAGATAGAGCTGCAAGCAAATTGAAAAAAACCCCATAAAAACAATAAGTTCCCAAAATTAAAAAGTTCAGGATTAGGAGCTGGCAAAAAGTAATCTAATATATTAAAGTCAAAGTTTGTTTGTCTGTGTCAGGTGAAGACTTCATATGATTGGCTAAGTCAGGCAAGGACCTCATATGATTGGCTGCCTAAGAAGATTATATGGAATCCTGGGGTTCGCAGTTTAGGGAGGGGCCTTTAGAATTCTCTTGGGTCTCAGTCAACTGTGTCTGTCTTGAGTAGGCTGGTTGCTATGTAGATGAGACCTAGCAGCAAGGAGGAGGGCAGTGTATTGCTTCAGGAACCCAGCTTCTGCATGTTAATAACTCTGAATACAGATTGGATTGGGGAATAAAGGGAAAAGTTACAGGTACTGGACAAGACAATTTGGGGAATTAGAGACACAAGATCTCAAATCTTTTGGTATAACCTCTGAGAAAATAAAATCCTGGGCAATGCCAGGTATATATGCTAGTCAGCTATAAGGCTACAGAAACCAAAAATTCAGTTGTTATGAGAAGGCCAAGAGAAAAGAACAGGTTCAATTATTTAGTGAAAAAAGGGAATGAGAGGGAGCCAGGCACACTTCTCTAAGGAGTAAGATCCAGACTCTCAACGCATCTGCTGAGACAACTCTTTTCCATACCAGCAATCTAATCTTAGATAATAATAGCACATGAGATAAAAGTGGAATTTTTTCTTTATTGTATTATTTATTTCATTTACATGCCACCTTTGTCCAGAGTGGGACCCAATGTGACTCATGAAAAGAATCAACTAAAACCTAACAATAAAATTTTAAAGAGAATTTAAAATGATCACACTGAGACAGTTTACAATCATTAAAAGACATAAATAAAGCACCTCCCGCCATAAGAAGCCTCCCTGTGAGCAATTACACTTGAAAAGCTTGTTTGAACAAAATGTCTTTGCCTACCAACAAAAGGAGAATGGGGAGGGAGCTAGCCTTGCCTCACCTCCCATAAGAGGGAATTCCAGAGAGTGGGAGCACCCGTTGAGTAGGCTCTCAGAATTCATAAGAAGGTGAGATTTCTACTAGAAGGTTCTTTGCTCACATTTGTTTCTGCTATTATGGTACACTGAATTCATTTTAAACTATCCATGCAGGGTCTCATTCACTCTGCACAATTAGTGCTCTATTGCACTTTAACTGCAAAGGCAACATCTTATGAAATCGTGTAATTTGCAGTTTAGTGAGAGTTATTTAGATTCTCAGCCAGGATACTTCTATGCCTCACAAAACTATAAATCCAAGGGTTCCAAAGAATGCACCCATGGCAGTTAAATTGGAATCACAGCACTATAACTGTGTTGTGTGAATAGGCTGCAGTTGTTATTAAGAGTTTTTGTGATACCTCTTGCTTTCAAATTTCTCTCTCTCTTCTTGACCAAGTTCTTATGTCTGGAATTTTCTTCTCTTTTTGTTGTCCAGTGCTGCCCGCTCAGCTGATTCCAATATTGATGACATCTGTAAGCTGTTCCGGAGCACAGGGTATTCAAGCCAGCCGGGAGCAAAGAGGCCTCCTAATTATCCTGAGAGTTACTTCAGCAGGGTGCCCATAAATGAAACCTTCATCAGCATGGTTATTGGTCGCTTGAGGTCAGATGACATATATAACCAGGTGAATCATGGCAGTGTTACTGGATAGGGAAGGAAAATGGGTGTCTAGGCCTAACTTGTGCTGTACTGCTATGTTGTTTGCTTTCCTCTTATGTGTTTACTGTGTGTGATCAAAAATTTTCCACACAGCTCTTAACCACTGCGCCCCTCTTTTTGCAGGTGTCTGCATATCCACTACCAGAACACCGCAGCACTGCTCTTGCTACTCAGGCAGCCATGTTGTATGTGACACTTTATTTTGATGCATCTATTCTTCACACACAGCAAGCAAAAATGAGAGAAATAGTGGATAAATACTTTCCAGACAACTGGGTAAAGATATAATTGTTACTGCTACTGTTACCAGTTTCACATGATACCAAATGTTACAATTAAACTTTAGGACAAATTGGATGGTTCCAGTTCCGTCCAAGAATCTTGAAATCAATGACGTATCATCAGATAACATGGCCTGTTCCAAGTACTGTCACTTTTTGTCATTGTGCTGTTGTGATCTAATCTATGGTGATGTCATTAGAAGTTTTGTCAGTTCCTCATAGCACTTATCACCACTGGGATAACAGTTGTTTTCTTTTCCTAGGGACAATGAATCCCAATTTATTGTTCTTGCTATTATACTAAAATGTCAAATATAAATTTGTTGTTGTTATTGTTATTATCACCATTTATTAGTCTTAACATTGAACTGAAGTAGCAAAATGTTCAGACACATTAAGAAATACTTTTCTTGCCCATTCTGTCACTCCGTTCTCCTCCTATATGTTCTTAAGTTTTTAATAGCTACGTTATTAAAGAATGCAAAATGAAGCATACAAATTGTTGTGGGAAAGTGAAAGGGCTTGACTGATGGTTGCTGCCAAGAATGTGGAGGCCCAGGGCCTATGCAGTTCACGCACACCACTTTGTTTGGAAGAAAAGAGTAGCTCCTTTCTTTCTGTGGAGATCCTGTGGCATGCAAGACAAAGCTGTAAGGGAGCAACATTTCCCTCCCACCCACCCCTTGCAAACGGTTCACTGTTTAGCATGCCCAATTGTGAAAAGGACTTTTGTTTGCAGGGAAAAACGAAAGAGGGAAGTCACCAGTGCTCATTGCCAGGGTCATGGTGAGGTTTCTTTCCCCACTAATCTGCCTGTAGTGGTGCCATGGGTCTTGTAGTGGCATGTGGAGGTTGTGGGAAATGGCTTGTATTACCTCACAGGAGGAAACAAGGAGGAGGACCCAACTAATAGGAAAACTTGTTGGAGGCTAGAGGCAGGCAAGTGACCCCCACATTAATGCTTATGGTTCATGCTTACTAATATTTGTGCCCTGGACTCTTTAGGTTGAGAAACTTGTGGCCCTCCTGATGTTGAATCACAGCTCCCATCAGGTTAGCCATTGGGAGTTGCAGTTCACCAACATCTAGAGAACCATGTATTTCCTACCTCTAATTTAGACCTAACTACATTGAGACTAATATAGATGTAACACTCTTCAGTGTTGCTTTTCCACCAGTGTGCATTTACTTCTGATTTTGTTGTCGGCTGAAGAACTGTGGGATACATAATAGCGAGTGCTGTCTTCTGTTGGATGTCTCTGTTTTGTGGTATGTTAAGAGCCACATTTCCTTGACGTGATATTTTTATAAGCAGCCTTGAATTGCATTTTGGGAAAAGGTCGGAATATAAATAAAAAAACAAATGAACAATAGGAATATTTCTTCTGCTTGATTGCAGGTTATTAGCATTTATATGGGGATCTCTGTCAATCTAGCAGAAGCTTGGGAACCTTACAAAGCTGCAAAAACTGCTCTGAACTACACATTGGATCTTTCAAATATCAAGGAACAGGTAGGCAAGAGTCCTGTGGAAACGTAAGCCCAGTAGGAGCTTATGTGAAACAGCATTTCTTGTAAACCACCTGAAATGTGATGTTTCTAATATAACATGTAGGGCCTCTAAGGGCCTCATGCTGTACATATCTACACCAGGGTGGGTAATTTGCAGGCCTCTAGACATTGTTGGAGTGCAGCAACTGTTCTCATTCGCCATTGGCCCTGCTATCAAGGGATGATGGGACTTCAGTTCCAGCAACATTGGAAAATGACTTGTTCCTCACTCCAATTCTAAACCATCTTGTAGACCAGGAGTGGGAACCATATGACCTGCAGGCCACGTGCAGCTTTTGGAGGGAGTCCCGTGTGCCCCCTTGGCCCTCCTATCCCACAAAATAAAACACTAGCAACTCTCCCCTTCAATTGGCCAAAACCTCTGTCTTTTAACCAAACAAAACCCCACTCTCTGTTCTTTGTAAATATATGGTTGAGACATCCTGAAACAGCCAAAAGGACCCAAGTACCATCCAAAAGTGGCCAAGAGTGACCAACTATCACTTCCACTTATTCTTTTTTTTTTTAAATATTTTTATTGACAATAAAAAACATACAGACATAGGACTTCCACTCATTCAAAATGGCGACTGTGGTAGTGGAGAGCAGGCGTCCAGAATCTCTTATGAGCTGGAATGGTCTTCCAAACCCCAGAGTATTACTTCCTCTGATGTAGACCGTTGAATGTAACATTCACATGTATGGGTGAGGATAACCATGTGCAGGCTTCATACACACTAGAAAGCTTTAGCCAAACAGGTTTCTCATTTATTTTCTTATATGTGGTATCCTAAACATGGACAGCAACAGGTGAAGCAAATTTGCCAGATCAGTGTTGAATCTGAATGTTAAAGCAGAAATGATATACAGAGTGAAGAAATGTATAAAAAGTAAATGGATTGGGGTTGAAGTAGAGAAAGGCTGGCCCTGTTATGAACAGAAAATTAACACTGACACATCATATTGTAATACTAAGCCTGCTGCCCTTAGTGCAGCAACCTGCAGATTTGTTAGACTACAGTTTCCATCTTCCCCTGCTGCATGGCTGTAAATGGTGAGAGCTGTAATCTAGCACATCTGGAGCACACTGAGTTGGACATTGTAGTTTAAAGAACACTAATGTCATGTTGCCATACTTCTGTGTCATAATATGGAACATGTAGAAGGGAGTCTGGTTTCATATAGATATACGTATGTATGTATGTACGTATGCACGCTGATGTTTAATATTGCATATCAGAAATTCTATTAAATGCTATACTTGCTGTCCTGTAGGAGTATCTACCTGCAAATTAACTGTATGTGTTAAGTTGCTATAATGTGACAGGCAAGTGGGATATGGGCTGAAGAGTAAAGGCAGAAAAATAAGTGTGAAGTGTGTTATGAAAACAAAGTGTTTTGACATAACAGAGCAGGCTAAGCAAGTGATTCAACAACTGCTCAAGGTTGAGAAGCTCTGTGAAAAGCACCAGCCTGGGAACAACAGAGCCACACTTTACTAACGAATGAAAGCTAGCTTAGCATGCACAAATTTGTAATGGATTGCTTATAAAAAAAAATATGATTACTGTACCATTCAGTTCTGGCAACTTCTGTGGAAGTGTGCAGTTGTTACCCATGACTATCCTTTGAATAAACTGCTGTTAACTTCAGAGTGCATTTACTGGAGCAAGGAGTTATCTTGTGCATGACAAGTAACAACGATAACAAGATTTTTAAAAAATCTTTCACCATGTTTGCCTGATGAAGACATGTATGTTTTGAAAGAAAACGTTGTACTTTTTTGGTTGGCCCAATAAAGATATTACCACAATATGGGCATTTAAATTGATCTTAATGGTCAATATGGCCAGCCCTCCATTTTTATGTGTTACTTACAGGTTGTGTTTAAAAACATTGTTATGCTCTAGTTTGGAAGTGTTTAAAATCTTGCAACTGGGGTATCTCCCCATACTCTTTCTCCTCTGCTGATACTCCAGTTTCTGTCTCCAAAGGCCAGTAGGTCTGCTGCTGTCACAGAGCGTGTTCACACCCAGGTGCAGCAGTTTCTTAAGGAAGGGTGCCTGAGGGAGGAACTGGTGCTAGACAATATTCCCAAGCTGCTGAACTGCTTAAGAGACTGCAACGTGGCCATCCGATGGCTGATGCTTCATACAGCGGACTTGGGTAATGTTTTGGTTTGGTTTGGTTTGGCTTCTTTAAAATGTGTACACCTCCACTTTCCTCATAGTTTGAAGCAGTTCATAAAGAATGTAGAGCATAATTGGGTTTTCCCCCCCCCCAGATTTAGTCTCAAATCCCATTTGGGGCAGAACAGTAGTGTAAAAATAGTTTTAGAAGCAATTATGCTTTCTCAAAGATGGTACAAAGGGGTGCATAGTGCAAGATTCTGTCTCACTTTTGACTTGGGACAGAGCTGTGTGGCTGTTGCAGAACAAGTGAACTCAAGGCTTGATGCCCATTGCTCAGTCAGTTGCACAGCTATCAGATCCAGCACAATTACACTGTTGTATATTTACACCACCTTAAAAGCATGTAGGATCTTGGCCATAGTCATACTTCCAGTAAATCCATCAAAATCAATGAGAGTTCAGTTATTCATACCTAGTTCAAGTCCCACTCGTTTTCATCAGGTCTCCTCTAAATCTGGAACTGACCCAATAAAAACAATGACATGGAAGAAAAACAATGACACAAGTCAGCAATAAAACAATTTTAAAAGCATTATAAAACATAATGAAAAGCAGAGCTTTAAAACAGACTGAAAATAGAGGCTTATATATAATTATAGAGAGCAACAAAGTTGTTGTTCTTTTAAAGTCTGTTATGTTGCTCTGGAAGGCCTGATCCACTCTTTTTAGGTTCAAAGGATACATTGAGGTAAGACTAAGCCACTAAGAGTGTAAGATATAGCTTTATTGATGACAAACGGATTTAAAAAGGATGCAACAGCAGACAAAAAAAGCAAAGAAAGTGTTCTTGCATCCTTTCGTCTGAAGCTTTGACACAGCCTTGGGTGGAGATGGTCCCTAACTGCTAGATGCTACAGTGATCTCTTAGCTCCAAATGGACCTTCACATTTTTCAAGCATTTCCCCTTCCCAAGACTAGAATAAAGGCAATCCCTCCCAGGTGCCCATTTCTGTATACACCTTAACCAGATAAGCTTTCTAGAAGGAACAAGGTGACACTTGAAGGTTTGGGAGTGCTGTAATCCCCTCTCCACCTTCCCTTCAAAACAGAAAAGAGAACGATTCCTGCTCTCAAAGAGAGCTTCTTATCAGCATTATATCTCACAGTAGCTGCATTGCTGTTAACAATCGTACTTAAGGCCTCCTTTCAGAGTACACAAAGCTCAAGGACAATGCAATAAAGCTATGAAATAGTTAGATGTGGGCTTTAAAGTAAGCTAGTATATATACATATACACACACAAACACACACACAGACTCATATTAGTATATTTCTGTTACTGTAAATTGCCATCAGGTAGAGATCTGTCATTCCTAGGGTTGCCATGAGTCAAAGTCCACTTGATAGCAACTGTTACCATAAGAAGTAACAAGTCTTAGTTGGCATAAATTTTCATGAAAGCAGCCCAATCCCAAGAAAGCTTGTGCCACATAAAACTTGATAGTTTTTAAGGTGCCACAAGGCAGTATCTGTATTCATTAATAATAATAATAGTTTAAAATATGTCCTCTGTTTTTGGAGGAAACATTTGTTGTTCCCTTCCTCTGATTTCCTCCAGGTTATGATCCAAATAACAAGCGTCTTCGGCAGATGAAGGATCAAGTTTTGACAGATTCCAAATACAATCCCAAGATACTTTTCCAGCTTCTCCTGGACACAGCACAATTTGAATTCATCTTGAAAGAGGTAAGGTACCACTGGAAGTTGTGTAGTATGCCCATGCTTAGTAAAGAACTCTACAGAAGTCAGAAGCTTTCTTTCAGGTTTCCCTATTGTATTCACTAGCACTGCAAAAGAAGCAAGCCACATTTTCTGCTAACGTGTGTTGTCCTTTCAGCAAGAAAGAAGCTTCAAAGAACTCCACATTTTGTTTCGTCTTCACTACAGTCTTGCTATTCCATTGATAAGATACCAGTGACCCATACTACTGTATCAGTAGGGATCAATCCTTATCAAAATACATCATTAATATTCTGGAATTTTCCACTTGCTGTACGCTGTTCTGATTTAAATTAAGCAGAACCTCCCTTTTCATTAGATGTTCAAGCAGATGTTATCAGAAAAGCAATCAAAATGGGAAAGCTACAGAAAAGAAGGATCAGAGAGGATGGCTGAACTGGCAGACGTTTTTTCAGGTGTTAAGCCTCTAACAAGAGTGGAGAAAAATGGTACGCGGACATATATAAGCAATAAGCATGCTGTTTGTTATTGATTGCTTTTCTTTAGCTCTTACTTTGTAGAGATAAGACTGTAAGAAGCTGTTCTGTAGTAAGTTGTATTACTGGTGTCCCATGCATTTTGACTTGGCGTTAGTAGTCCAACAGTCTAACCTTTTTTTAAAGTATGGGTTTATTGTGCTGTGCTTTTTTATTTTATTGTTTTTTATTTGAACTGCTGTGCCTTGGTGACTTTGTAATAAAATACTGCATAATATTTGTTTTTAAATACCAAATATTTAATAAATAAATGCCAGATGACTCAATAAAGATATATATCTAGTAAAAACTTTGTATGCAAGACTGAAGGATGTGTTTCACTTTAAGGGGGGGCATTATCTCTTGTTTTGGACATTTGGGAAGTGATGATTTGTTCACTACCTTGACAAATTGGACTCTATTCTTTGTATTGCAGAGTTTTTTTAAACTTTCACTTATATGTCTGCATGCACAAAAAATCAAGCCCAGCCCTGAATTGATTTTGTTCTCTACAAAATCATCATCAGCATTTGAAAATGTATAGTTCGTGAACTGAGTCTTCTCTTTGAATTTAAATAGCCAAAATATTTAAATATCTTAATTTTTTTTTCTGCCAAAACAGAAAATCTGCAAGCTTGGTTCAGAGAAATCTCCAAACAAATAATGTCTCTAAATTATGAGGACTCCACTGCTGCAGGCAGAAAGACAGTGCAACTAATACAAGCTTTGGAGGAGGTAAAACAAGCCAGGGTTAGGGATGTCACTTCTGTTCTGTCACGTTTTTGCTGTCCCACTCTGAATTGTAATTTCATTGTGCCTTTTCTCCCTCAAAGTAACTTGTTACAGGTAACTTGTAATTTGTTAATTCCAAACTCTAGTTTATTACTGTACTGTATTACATGTATATCTTACATAGTGTTTTGAGCTGGAACTGGCTAGAATTCCAGATTACATGCTTCAAACCTTTGTTTGGTACCAAACACTGACATCCATCATTGCTGCAAGATGAACTTTATTAGTGGCATATGGTGTAACTGGTGGTCTACAGCAGAGAAAGCATACCAGTCCTTTAGCTGGTAGATTCTATCACCCCTTTGCAGCAAGGAGTAGAACTGAGTTCCTAAAAAACTAATTCTCATAGCTGACACTCCACATCCATATTGGGTGGTAATAGGGTCCATAAGCTGGGGCTGGAGTCTGCCTCCATATCTGGGAGAGGACTATGAAAGATGCCATGATTTATATAATCCAGAAGTGAACCAAGGAAATCAAACATATGCAGACACAACACATTCCCTATCTTAATACTATGAGAACTGTACTAGCATGTTGCTAATAAGAAAATTTACCCCCTCTTCTGTTCTCACCCCACCATCCCATTCGTATTTAGCCGAGTCTACTGAATACAAGTGAAACTTTTCTGTACCACTGTACATCTTTTAATATTTGGCCATGATGCTAACAAGGACTATGCAACCCATATACATGGTGGCAGAGACCATGCTCACTACAACTTTCCTCCATAAAGCTCAAGGGAGTATGCATGCTCCTCTTCATACAAACACACATATCTTCCATTGTACCCTCGCTCATACCTTGCCATATAAGTTACTAAGAGAGACATTTAATGGGCCAGGATCACTCTGTGAGGATCTTTACTGAGTGACAATCTGAACCTGGTCTCTGCTTAGCTCTCATGCCTCCATATCCTTAGCACTTGGATGATAATTAATATGTGGAAAGGCAGATTATTACTAAACCGATGTTGGCTTATTACTATGCTTTAGAAGTACCAACTGTAATTTGCAGCAGAGTCATTTATTTCATTACATGCTAAAGACATTCCCTCTTCCGTACAGCCATACTTCAGAAGGCATGACCCTGGAAAGAGAACATGAATAATAGGACAGTCAGATCCAAAAGAGGATTGAAAATGTTCCTGTGCTAAAGATTTTGACAGTTTGCCTTCCAGCATCATTACATTGCCAAATATAAACATGGCTTTTTACTCGA
The DNA here is from genome assembly GCA_948472985.1 of Iguana delicatissima. Taxonomy (NCBI): domain Eukaryota; kingdom Metazoa; phylum Chordata; class Lepidosauria; order Squamata; family Iguanidae; genus Iguana; species Iguana delicatissima. The sequence continues at coordinate 2,142,073 of CAOKZL010000460.1, read as the reverse complement.
GCCTTTGGAGTCTAATTATTTTATTCAAATCTGTCCATGTGCATGACTTTAAAATTACCTTAAATTGTTCTAATTGGTTTTAAACTGTCTTGTTTTAACTTGTTAAGTTGTTTAATATGCTTTCAGTTTGTTTAAGTTTCATTTAAATTTAGTTAGTTTAAATTGGTGGAGCTGATTTTTGTCTTTTTTTGGTACATTGCCCCTAGATCTTTAGATATAGGAGAGTACATAAATACTTAAATTAAAAAAGTCATTTCGTGCTTATTTTAATTTCATTAAACATCTCTACCTTGTGTCGGTCGGTTGTGCTTTAATTGTTGGAAGGTTCAAGAATTTCATCAACTGGAATCCAATCTGCAAGTCTGTCAGTTTCTTGCTGATTCTCGGAAGTTTCTTCATCAAATGATCCGCACCATCAACATTAAGGAAGAAGTTTTGATCACCATGCAGATTGTTGGCGATCTTTCCTATGCCTGGCAGCTAATCGATAGGTACAGTTATTAGAGGTGTTACATTGGTTTATTGCTTTCAGAGAATGTTTCTGTTCCATGGCCATGCTGGGTGAGCTATTCTGTGAGCTGTAGTCAAAACAATAATATTTCCAAGCTCTGTTTGGTTCTAGCTCTCCATTCCCTGAGATTTCTGGAGCATCAGAAAGGTAGACCTGCTTGTCAGGAAGGCTAAGTTTCTCCCAGATGCTGTGGTTTTCAGAGTGCAAGTATACGCACTAATAGTTACACATGTTTAAGTCAAAATGAAACAGTGGACATCTCATCCATGGATGCATTAGCCTTTCCCCTCTGTACACATACGAACAACAAATAATTCTTAACAGTAATTTTTTTTGTATGTGTTCATTTAAATCATATTTTTTTAAAAATTACAACATCAACAATCATAACTTTTAACAGTACAATATAATTTATATTTCAGTATAAGTGTATTATTCTAAAAACAAGTCCTCGATGAATCTCAAAGTCTTTTCTACAGTGCTCGGGCCTTCTGTGGTTCTCTTGAATGGCATCTGTAATGAGGCTTTTGATCAGCTCTGTTCCCCTCAGAAGCAGCCCTTTACTCCTTGGTGACAAGCGTAACACTGTACTCCTCTAAGGGAAAACAGTCTACTGAACATGTCCTGCAGGTCATCCCATCTTTAGAAATATGGATGGAGGCATTCACAGAAGATAGAGAATTCATAGAATATTAATTGTTCTGGAGGGAAAAGTGTTCAAGGCTTCTTCCTGAAACCTCAGGTTTTTATGAGGTGATTTTGGCCAGATAAGTTATAAATCCAGTTTCACAATCCTGCGATCTGCTTTTAGAGATCATGGTGTGCCAGTGTTCCACATCCTGGTTGTTTCCTGATCCATGACATCAGATTGGGTCAAATTCTTGAAACCAAACCATGCTTTGTTAGCAAAAAACAGACAGACAACCAACATGTAAAAATGAAAATGAACACATTGCTTCAAGCCACATGACAGTGTAGGGAGCATGAAGGACTTACGGAGGCTCGCTTAGGACCAAGCGCATGTGTGTTGCTTGCAATGTCTCTCAGCCGGTTTGGTCCCTTTTTCCCCCCCGCTCAGATCAATTTGCAAGCAGCAAACACACGCAAATGATCCCAAGCACGCCTCTGCAGGCAAGAAGAACTGATGAAAGAGTAGAACCCCTGTCAAATTAATAGAACTTGTCCTTAATTTGGAAGCATCAAGAGAGTGAGTCATCAGATAACAGTGTGTCAAAAAGTAGGGGCTTCCTGTATTTTAATCTTATTTTTTAAAATGTTTTTAGTGAAATGGGATTTTAGTTTTGTTTTACTCTTGTAAAATATCTTGAGTCTCAATCTTGGGAAAAAAGATGGATATAAATAAATAAAGTGATTAATTTGTTTCCTCTGTAGGGGGAAAGCCCATGTTGGCAACCATATCTACCTTCTCCCTGAAAGCTGTATGTTCTAATAAAAGATTTCAGGTGCTAGGTGAGATTGTGATTTCTCCCTCTCTTTTCTGTCTTCCAGTTTCACATCTATCATGCAGGAAAGTATCAGGGCTAATCCGTCTATGGTAACCAAACTCAGAGCTACATTTTTAAAGGTGAGTAGATCTGTAAAACTGACATGAACCAGATGTTTTCACAGATCCCAGTGCTTGACACTGACACCCTTAGCTTGGAGTCAAGAACCTGACCTTAAGAACGGTTTAATAAGTGCTCTCTGAACTGAAGTTCTTTTTTTCTTATGATACGCGAAAAATGGACGAAGGGTTTTAAGCACTAGAGCCTCACAGACTTCTTCCCATTGCCCTAAATCCATTTTGGATTGAAATTTTGATCGCTCTGGAACTCAGTCCAAGCCAAAATGAGTACATTTCAGTTCGCAGTGTGAACAGGTGTACTCCTTGCCTTTACGTTCACCTTGCTACAATTGCTGTGGCCAGCTGACATGCTGGCAGCAGGTACTCTGGGAGCTTTAATGCAAGAAAGTAACTTCCTCACGCTCTCTGGAGAAGTGGTCTAGGCCCCTATCTATTTTTATAGTCCTTGGCATGGTTAGAAACCTAAATCCTTCTGTGTTTGGCTTTTAGCTAGCTTCAGCTCTTGATATGCCTCTGCTTCGTATCAATCAAGCAAATAGCCCTGACCTTCTCAGCGTATCACAGTATTATTCTGGAGAACTGGTGTCCTATGTGAGGAAGGTAAGACCTTTCCTTATAATCCTACTCCAATTGTGTTTATTTTCCTGATTTTTAAATGTTTGCTTTCAAAAGAACTGTCACAGGATTGCACCTGAATCAATCTTCTTGCTTCTGATAAAAAAAGGTTTTGCAGATCATTCCAGAAAGCATGTTTACCTCCCTCCTTAAGATTATAAAGCTGCAGACACATGACATCATTGAGGTGCCTACTCGCCTGGACAAAGACAAACTGCGGGATTATGCCCAGCTTGGGCCACGTTATGAGGTGAATTTTGATTTTAAAAAACTTGGGACAGGAGAGAGGTAGAGGTGCTGATGAACATAGGTGCCCGCTAACCAGTGATGTAAACTTGAGTCAATTGACTCGAACTCAAGTCGGACTTAGGTCACTTCAGTGACTCAGTTCGGACTCAACTTGGCAATAAATGATGCACTGACTTGACTCAGCTCAAGACTTGTATATTTTTAGTGACTGACCTGCTGCCTTTGGTTCAGTAACATAAAACATTCATCCAGAACAGCGCTTCCATCTCTTTTTGCCTTCTGGTTACCTGACAATGCATCTCAAGCCCAAAGTGTGGGTGCATTTTTCAGAGGAAAACAGCAAACAAGTTAGGCAATGGGCTTGGGGCAGAGTTGCGGTCTGCTTAGCAGCCTGTCCGTGCTGTATATCGGAGGAGTCTTTTAAAACTTTTCCTCAGAGCAGAAGACAAGACTCGCTCCCAGAGTGCAGGGTGCATTTCTCAGAGGGGAACAGCAAATGTGTTCGACAACAGGTGCTTGAGGAAGAAGGATCCTTACCTCTAAATCTTTTGAATCTTCAGTAATGGGAAGTAAGATAGGATCCTGTTCCTCACTTCCGAAGCTACAGACTCTTTTATGCCCGTTGACACAAAAGCCTCCAGCTTCAGGAAGGGGGAGTAAGAAGGATCCTATTTCCCACTTCTGAAGCTGCAGATAGCAAAATCGCAGATGTGGAGGGCCGATTCTGCTTAAATTGTTAAACCTGACTTTATTTGACTCTGTCCAGAATTTCTGGAATATAGGTTGGGGTATAAAGTTGGCTCCCAGATTGAGACTTGACTTGCGACTTGGAGTAGAAGATTTAAATATATCACTGCAGCTGACACAAGGCAGCAGCTTCCCCCTACAAAAAAACCCTTGATGTGTCAGACTACAACTCTCATCATCCCCTAGTGGCAATGTCTGAAGGCAGGTCAGGGAAATATTAGTATTATGAGAACATAAGGGATGCCTTGCTGGATGACCACAGAGGTAAACAGATGCCCACAAGTACAGCAAGAAGCACTAACTTTTCTCAGCAACAGGTATTTACAAATGTGCTCTTTCTACATGCAAAGATTTCATTTAAGCTTCATGACTCTATATCTAATCCCTCCTCCTTTTTTTTTCAAAGCCATCCAAGTGGCTGGCCAACACGTCCTATGGCAATAAAATCTCAAAACTTACTCTTTTGTTTACACTAAATCTATTTATTGTTGGACTTGCAATCCGGTAGTATCAGAAGAGCTGCATGATTCCGTTCCTGTCCTAATCCCATTATTAACCAACAGGATTAGACTCACTGAAGCAATAGAAATTTGATCAATCTCAATACTTGCGTAAGTTTGCTTGATTCGGTGGATCTACTGAAGTTAGGACTAACTACTTGATTTAGGCCACTGTAACCATCCACTTTTTGTATTTTCAGTGGGATGCCGATTTAGCCCCTGCTGGAACCATTGTTTGTAATTAGTGGATTGCATTCAGCTCAATAGGCCATAAAGTTTCAGAGGCATGTCTTGTGGCAAGTGATAGATGTAGATAATTTGTAAAATGCACATGTGGGAGGAAGGGAAACTTCTTTAGCACTCAGCTGTATTTACTGTAATCACTGCTGCTATTTAACAGCTAGTCTTATCATTCCCTTTCCAAAGGTTGCCAAGCTAACGCATGCCATTTCAATTTTCACGGAAGGCATTCTGATGATGAAAACAACATTGGTTGGGATCATTAAGGTAATGTTTCTCATCACAGAGCAAGCCAGCTGAAGCAAAAAAAAAAGACTGGAAAGGATTTTCCATGTGACATTAATAAATGCGGGAGGTGAATACAACAAGCTGGGTTAGTGTCGCTTGCTAGAACATCAGGGATCAAAGTCTCTTCTACTTAACTCTCCATTCACACCTAGGCTAGCATAATCATAACAGAGTCATAAAAAGGCCCTTCCCCTATCATTCGTATACAGTCCGATTGACTATAGCACTGACATCATAACATTGGTCTCCATTTGACTCAGACTTGAGGGTACAGAAGTAAATAAGATCCGGTGAATAAAGTGCAACAAAGTCCAAATCCACATGATGGAGATACCTTTATTAGACCAACCAAAAATACATTGCACAAGCTTTCAGAATTCTCTAGCTTCTTCATCAGGCAATGTTAAAAATCATATATGAGAAGATGGTGTCAAAGTCAACATTGCTGGTGGAGATCACAAGTTGCACAAATTCTGTAATGTTTCCCTCTCTCAGAAAATACCTTAACTGAGGCTGGCTACAGAAGCATACAGCTCCCTTGTTGCAGCAGTTCCACTTCTGACCACAATTCAAAGTGTTGGTGGTGACCTATAAAACTCTATAAGGCTTAGGTCCAGGCTGTTTGAGGGACCATATCTCCCTATATGAGCTTGTTCAAGATCTAAGATTTTCAGGAGAGGCCCTTGTCTCTCCCCCAGTAACTTCCTAGGCATGTTTGATGGCAACAAGAGAAAGGTTTCTTAGTAACTGTTCCCTGCTTTTGAAATTCCCTCCTTGGTCTCCTTCCACTGGCAAATTAAAAAAAAATAATCCTGTACTATCCGGTGTTTAGGTATTGACTGCCTTTTAATGGTGTACTGTTTAGTGAATTTTTATAGTTTGTCTTGTCATGAATTTTAAATAGTTTAAAATCTACAAATTGTTGAATTGTTTAATTTTAATTGATGGCTGTTTAATTTTATATTGATATATTTAACTGATGTTTTAATTTGTACTGTTTTTAATAATCTGTAAATCCCACTATTGGGTGTGTATGTCAGGATATAAATGAATAAAATGCCCCCAGATGAAATCCTGACCAAATACAGACCATAGTTAACAATTGTTATGTGTGGCAGAGTGATGGAATTGTTGCATTAACTCTTATAGAAAGCGTGTTGGGCTATGTATACATGTCTCTTCTCTTGTGTGTTTCCTTCCTAACTTAGGTGGATCCAAAGCAGCTGCTAGAAGATGGAATAAGGAAGGAGCTGGTGAAACGGGTGGCCCTAGCTCTACACAGAGGACTCACCTTCAACCCTAAAGCCAAGGTGCCTGGAGAGTCTCTCTCAAATGCTCCTCATTTTCCTCTGGTTCAATATGGTCTAAGCCAACTGTGATGTCACTGGATGTGGAGTTATATTAAAACTAGAAACTGTATCTACCATTACCTGGGTTGATAATTGATAATTTTGCTTGTATTTGAAACAGAAATTTGAGTGGTAGCCCCTACAGTCCTTAAAAAATGTTTCACATGAAGCTCCATGCAAAATGGACCAAAACCAGCACTTCCCCCCCAAAATGTCAAAGTTTGCTTATTAATCCTGAATTTGCACCTCCCTCGCAAAAAAACTCTTGAGACATTAATGTAAGCGTAAGTACAATGTTTGGTCAACATCAGTTCATAAACAAGCATTCTAGGACAAAAATAAATCCAAAGTATATGTTTGGGACCTGTGTGGTTTATGGATTGGGTCCAAATCATTACAACACTCTTTGTTTTGCTGTTTTTATTTATGTACCACCTTTTTTCCAATTTGAGACTCAAATCATATTACAACTGTTAAACTTAGTTAAAAATTAACAGCATATGTAAGACTGAAATCTTATATGGCAACTGGCCATTTGCCACCATCCAGACTTTCTGTAGAGCCCCACTATGGCCATTACTTGTCTGGTGGAGGGCAGTTGAGGAGCATCTGGCTATGATCCTGTGCCCAGATGCAAAACAATTGCCTCATCCACTGAGGTCTACCAGGACCATCCAAAGGTCTCAGCAGATAATGTAAGATGCAGATTCTGCATGTTGCTGTAGGTACAGGTGATTCTAAAATCTTCCCATGCTCTCCACCGGCATAGAATGGTGGTGGGAGGCTGCAGCAGCTGTCCATTAAATTGAAGGGATTTTGATCAGTACAAAGGGACAAAGGAAATACTGACATTAATGGTGACCAAAAAAACCCCAAAAAGACGTACACAGGTGTGACAGGTTGACCAGCCCAAATCTGATGACTTGGTGAGCAAGCACGCGGAGTGTAGCGCAGGGGTGGGCAGCTACATTGGGTCTGAGAGTTAAGTTTCCATACGTGGAATCCTCCAGGAGTTACAAATAATTCTTCAATAATTCTTTTTGAAAAATGGAAACTGCAAGTGGTCAGATGTCCATTTTTGGTTTGGAGTAAAAAAATTGAAAAGAAATATTGAATAGTCCAGGGGAACCCTACAAAGTGAATTCTTGCTCCCATCGGATTTCAGCCTTTGTTTGACCAAAGAAAGGGCAGTCCAAGGAATCTAGAGGAAGCAAGGGCCTCAAAAATAGCCTTCAAAGGGCATATGTGGCCTCAAATTCCCCTGTAGCTGTTCCTAGAGAAGTAAGATCTGGCCACAATGGTATCTGCCTTGGTTACATCTGTTTTAGAATACTGTAATGCACTCTACATAGGGTTACCTTTGACAAGTGCTCAGAAACTTCACTTGACCCAAAGAGCTGCAGCCAGGTTGTTAACCGGGACTTGCTACAGGGATTACACAAATCCCTTGTTGCAACAGCTCCAGTGTTGTATTGTGCCCCAGTCTGTTTTGGGCACAATACAAAGCACTTTTTGCCCTATGAAGCCCTATACAGTTTGGATCCAGGTTATATGAAGGATTGTGTCTCCCTTTATGAGCCAATTAGAACTCTAAAACCATCTGGAGATGCCTTTCTCTCTGTCCCACCATGTTCTCAGGCTCATTTGGTGGGAACAAGAGAGAGGGCCTTCTCAGTGACTGCTGTCAGACCTGGAAGTCCTTCTCTAGAGAGACCAGGATGGTCCCCCCTTGCTGTCCTTCTGTTGGCAAGTCAAAACATTTTTGTGCCATCAGGCTTTTACAGACTGGCTAGGGTTGGGCTTTAAATGCTCTGCGGTGCTGTTTTTAAGCTTTGTATATACTTTTAATAAATTTTAGTTTTTCTAATGTTTGTTTTAACTTTTTAAATTGTTTAATTGTATTTTAAATCTCACATTTATACGTTTATTAATGCTTTTGTATTGTTTTTAATTAATATAGTTAGTAAATGATGTTAGCCTCTTTGAGTCCCATTATTGGGAGAAAAGCAAGGTATGAATGAGTAAAATAAATTAATTTCCCACCCCAGTGTAGAAATGTAAATTATAATATAGCTAATGGAGCTTCCGTCCATCCTTCCCTTGTATTTTATTTTATGTTTCACACACTGTTCTTAGATCACATGCAGCTACCTAAAAGCGAGATTGCCTGTATTATAAAATGTTACATTAATTTCTCCCTCCTTCATATGGGGATGATTTTTAGTATTTTTCAGCCTTGTAGCTAGGTATAAAAATTGTTGAGCAATACTGAGATTCTGTTCAGTCTCTTTCTGATGATATTATTAATCTTCTGTGTTTTCACAGCTCAGTGAACTCATGCCCAAGTTAAAAGACATGGCAGCCACCATGGACGGATTCCATCGTTCCTTTGAGTACATCCAGGATTATGTCAACATTTATGGTTTAAAAATCTGGCAAGAAGAAGTTTCACGAATTATCAATTACAATGTGGAGCAGGAGTGCAATAACTTCTTAAGGACAAAGGTACAAAATGGTCTAGTTAAGTGCTTAGTTCTGTGACGTCATTCCACTGTCAGATCATCATTAAGAATAGAATACAGTGATAGAGGTATTTACGCAGCATTTGAAATCCATCTTTGATTTAGGATAGGGTGGGATACATACAGTCCTGCAGATGCTTTTGAACTGAAACTCTCAGCAACCCTAACCAGAACAGGCAGTGGTAAGGAGTGCTGGGAGTTGCAACTGAACAATGGCTGGAGGGCTGCACAATACCTATGCTTGCTTTAGAGTCTAATTCTTGGGTTTAGAGACCTAAGCAGCCATCTTATGGAGAGCCATACCATTGGTTCCCCTAGCTCAGTGTTATCTATACTAGCTCTCCCCAACTTGGGACCCTCCAGATGTGTTGAAATACAATTCCTATCATCTCAATCTCTCCTAATGCCAGGTGGGAATGATGGGTTTATAGTTCAGTATACCTGGATGGCACAAGGTTGGGCAAAGCTACTCTCAGAGTTTGGAAATGTTACTTTTTCAGGGCTACTGACTCCCAGAATCCCACAACCAGAATGGGCTCTTTTAGTAGTCTAATAATGTAATGTTTCCAAGCTTTGCACTAGTGAATAATGAATACATTCTTGCTGGAATGATTGTTTTTATAGAAATAGGTTTACTTTTCACCTGAGCCCCACTTGAGAGAAAGGTAGCATATTGGTTTTTTTTATATATATATATATATATATATTTTGAAAGAGGTCTAGAAGAGTACAGTAGCCTTAGAAATATATATGAATCTCCAAAGCTCTGCAACCCAGGAGACCCACAAATGAGTACTCGAGAGAGAGGCAGGCATTGAAAGTAACAATGATCAGACCCAGCATCAGCGCAGGCATGCTAGGATCCATTGGACACATGATTTTCGCCCTCCATCCTTCCTGTTGTTCCTTTAAAAAAAAGTTCACAAGTCATAGCAACTAGCCAGGGATGTAGCTGGCCACAGAAGCAATTTTTATTACTTCTGTTGAAAGATATGTTATCGTTTTGCACAGGAAAAATGAATCTTCTTCCTATTAAAGTAAGCAGGATTATTATGAGGTCAATGGATGCAAGCTTCTGTTTTATTCCTGTAGTGTCATGATGAAAACTCAGTTTGAAATGTAAAACTGTATATTCTTAGTATATATGGTCTTCCTGTTTATGTTTTTTAATTAGGGTTAGCAAATGGGTTTTTTGGGAAGTGAAAATGCTGCAGGATTTCAGGAATGTAAAACAGGGGTCAGAAAGAGGGGGAGAAGAGGAATGTTAGCTGTGCATTTTGCAGCTGAAGTCATGCTTAATGATTCTCTGAAGGGGAGGCACCGAATTATCATACATAGACTTGCTATGTAAACATGCTAATCATGGCATGTATGATCAAAAGGTTTAATAAAGTTGTTTAATAATAAACAAAAGAGGAGGCCCCAGTATGCCAGGGTCTAAAATAACCTGGATGTATCCTAAGTTCTCTTTGAGAAAGTGTAAGATAAATATTTGATAGCTTGTGTGCCTCACCTTTTCCAGACTGACAAAGGCCCATGGAAAGTGTCTTGCCCAAAGATCTAAACATTACAACAAAATAAATATTTTAGTTCAAGATAGTCCTCAAAATTATTTGAACACATTATCTTTCAGATTCAAGATTGGCAAAGCATATACCAGTCCACCCATATCCCAATACCAAAATTTGCACCAGTGGATGAATCTGTTACATTTATTGGCCGTCTCTGCCGAGAGATTCTGAGGATCACTGACCCAAGGTGAGTCTTGTACATGACATCTTCTTAGCTGTTGGGCTATTTCTGAAATCATAGCCCTTGGTAACTATATAATCACTGGAGCTGTGAGAAATATTTACTTTTTCACAAAAATAAGAGGGGAAAGAAGTGGAAGTTTGTCACAACATTATCATGAAAACTTCCCCTCTTAACTCTTGCAAACTTTTTGCCAAATAGTTCATCGTTGCAGTTTTCCATATTTTTTTTTTAAAGAACTTGTTCCACAGTAGTCCCAGACAATTAGGGATCACAGAGTCTTTATTGCATCATAACTTTGTACAGCCAACCAGATAACAGTATGTAACTGAAAAATCAAATCAAAATGAAGATGGCGCTTACTTGCTTTTATTCTGAATGCAAGAAAAAATTCACCTCATTTCGCACAGATGTCCTCCCCCCAAAATAATGCTGGAGAAGGGGAGGGCATGTTTCATAAGAGATAAACTTTAACACAACATGCACAGTGTTTGAGTTGAGTTCAACCTTTGTATTAGCTTATTTGATCTTGGTCAGAGGTTACCCTGATTTTTTATTAAACCTTCTTAATAAGTGCATCTGTTGTTCTGATGTCATCTTTCACTGTGTTTTTATCCCTCAATTCCCCACTCATTTCCTATCAGAGTTGCATGTTATATTGACCAACTGAACACCTGGTATGATATGAAAACTCACCAGGAAGTAACCAGCAGTCGCCTTTTTTCTGAGATCCAGGACACTTTGGGCACCTTTGGCCTGAATGGTTTGGACAGGCTTCTCTGCTTCATGATTGTGAAGGAGCTTCAGGTACCTGGTATTTATAATGCAGAAGCAAGGAGAGAAAAGATTTGGAATTATTGATAGATGCCTGGGTGATTTTGCAGTAGATCTGCAAGAGTCACTTATTTGTCTGTCAAAAGGAGATTGGAATGTTGGGCAGCCTCAAAACTGGAAAAGGATGGCTTGTGGTAACAGTTTCACTGACTGTCACAGGAATGAGCAACTGAGTAAGGGCCAATTTTCTCCCCTCAGGCTGTAGAATAAGTAAATGGAAACAAATTCTCTATCTAGAAGCCTTTACCAGGTCATTGGTTTCATAGAATTATAGAGTTGGAAGAACCATCAAGTCCAACCCCCTGCCATGCAAGAATATACCATCAAAGCATTCCCAATAGATGGCCATCCAACCTCCATTTAAAAATGTCCAAATAAGGAGACTCTAGCACACTCCCATAGAACATATTCCACTGTTGAACTGTTCTTACCATCAGGAAATTCTCCTTAATGTTTAGATAGAAATCTCTTTTCCTGAAGTTTGAAGCCATTGCTCCATGCCCTAGTCTCTGGAGCAGCAGAAAACAGGCTTTCTCCATCCTCCATATGATATCCTTTCAAATATTTAAACATAGCTGTCATGTCTCCCCTTAACCTTCTCTTCTCTAGGCTAAACTTATCCAGCTAGCTAAGCCGCTCCTCATATGGTACGGTTTCCAGACTTTCTACCATTTTGGTCACATTCTAGCTTGTCAATATCCATCTTGAACTGTGGTACCCAGAACTGGACACAGTATTCCAGGTGTGGTCAGACCAAAGCGTTTGTCCATACAACAAACCTGGGAATGTAGATCATTATTAGTCGCATTTTACCAACTGCAGAACTAAGGCTGTGGTTTGCCTAAGGGCTCCATGTGAGAAAGAGACAGTGGCTGCTTGCATGTTTTTGTCATGTTCTGGTAAGCTAGACTTTTCTGAAGATCAACACTACCAATATGTCTGTATTTTCTATGTTTTTAGAACTTCCTCAGCATGTTTCAGAAAACAGTGATGCATGATAAAGGAGTACATGAGGCACTGAAATCTCTTATGAAGTCTGTCAGTCCTCTCAAAGGAATTGTGGGTAAGTTCCTTAAACCAGAATTCCAGGTTGAAAACACAGTTTCAGAAGGCAGGTCACCCAACCTGTGTATGGCTTACAGTAGTTCTTCAAGCAAGTGTTTAAAATGGGAAGAAATTTGCAGGACAAAAATGATACCTTGCAAAGATGATCCCTTATACAAACAGGGTGGGGACCCCTTTTTTCTGTCAAGGATCATATTTCTTTGGGGAGAATCTGCCAGGGTCCAATTGCTGATATGCGTTGGGCTGAAGTTAATGGTGGGTAAGGCCAAACCCCAAATGAACAGGGCCATTGCTCTTCTCACTCTTTCTCCCAACCCCTTTCTCTCTCTCTCCTTCCCCAACCGTTGGAATGCCGGGAAAGGAGCATATTTCTTTTTCCAGAGGTCTGAACTGATAACTTGCAAAGGGCTCTTAAAATGATGCTCAGTACTGCAAGTTGTCCATACCTGTCTTAAAGGCTGTGCATTGTTTTGTGCACAAGGGACAGCAAGTAGGGCATCCTACATTGCTAGCACAATCAGCAGTCGTCTTAGAATAGAGCCCCTATGTATCTTGGTGTAAGTTGCCTTGCCTTTTACAAACTGGGGTAAAGAACCTGCATCTTGGAATGCAGAATTTTTAAGGCTCCACTCTCACCATCCCAGCATACCACATTGTGTTGTGATAGTACCTCCCACCACAGCCATTCAGTGACAGGTGAAGAGCAGAAGATGGGGTCAGAGAAGCATCTGGCTATGTTCCTGTAATCAGGCAAGAACGTTAACATCATCCAAAGAGATCTGCCATTGTCCTCCAGAGTTCTTGGTGAATGATGTCATCATTCTGCATCTGGCTATAGGGACATAGCCAGATGTTTTTCTGATTCTTGCATCCAGCTCTTTACCAGCCACTGAATGGCTACAGAGTGGGAGACATCATAGTGAAAAGGTGGGACTTGGTCGTTGGCAGAGAGATGAAGATAATGCCAGACATACATAACAGGCAGGCATACATTGGACCTATATTTGCATATGTCACCAACAGGATACTGAACAGCAGTGGTTGTTAGGGAGGAATGAACATACTTCACACAAGGCCAGCCCTTAAGGAGCATTCTTAATAGGGTGAAACCTGTGAAGAACTACTTTAATAAAAATGTTGAAAACATCCTTTCTAGAATCTCTTTATTTTTCTGTGGCTTTTCTGTTACAGCCAATTGTGTCAAGGTGTATTCTACAGCAGTTGCCAAAACTCAGAAGATATGGGCCGCTTACCTTGATGCAATCATGAAGGTACTTGGATTCTTTTTGATTGTCTTGAAATAGATTTTTCAGCTACACTCCTGTGGCTTCCTTTGTGATACCTTTGTTCCGAAAACTGAACTGGATCCACGTTCAATCCTGCTTGGAGTAGGCTCATGGACATTGATGGGACAAGTTAATCATTACTAAGTAAAGTCCCATTGATTTGGGTGGACTTGCTGTAAGCATGACTAAATCTGGACCCTACCCATAGAGTTGAAGGTTATAGGATGTGTGAACGTACAAGAAATGCCTCTGAGGCTGTGCAGAGTACTTCTCCTCTTTAAAACTGCCAATCAATACACATCTAGGATAAAGGCCTAACAGAGATGGCATCAGTCAGTCTGTCCAGTTATTGTTTATGCCTTGCTGTTCTCGTAGAAGAGCAGGGAAGGCACAGTTCATGGCATGCATGTGCTCCTAAGACCTGCCAGCCCACTTCAATTAATTTGTTTTGGAGAAATGTTTACTAAAAATACTGAACAGACCTATTTAGGCTGTAAGGGTTCAATTCCACCCCCTTTTTTTTCTGGGGTATTTTAGTCAAGTTCCAGTTTAATTCCTGGTTTAAGGGAGGCCTTACCTGGATCTAAAACAGTCCAGGGGGGCTGGAGGCATGAAAAAATTAGAGAATAAATTTGAAATTTGAAGAGTTTCTTTAAAAAAATTAAAATTCAGCAGGTCCCAGGGAGGAGGAAAACACAGTCCCCCAGCAGTTTCCCACCATGGAAAGCAGTGTCACAACATAAGCTCAAGTTACTGGATTCTCTGTCACATCAACAGATCACACTGCCTTCACACACACCCCACTCCCCTCAAAACAAGGGAAACACTACTGAAGGAAGTGATATGGAATTGCTCTTCTGAGCCAAATCGGGAAAGATTTGTGAGCTGTGCTGGTGAATCAAGGATCCAACTTTATTTGGGGAAAAAATGTATTTCTGTCCCCCCACCTTGACAGACCAGAATCTGAACAGAATGGGAGCTTTGAGGGACAAGGTCGTTTGCTCTAATATAGTTTGTTGAGGTTGCCAAGTCACTGCCATAAAGTGTATGTACTGGGAAAATTTCATGAAGCTAACAAATTTGATAGAAGTTTTGACTCTGGGCTGGGCATCAGTTGGCTATGTATAACTTCCTTTAAGGTAAGCAACCATTCCCCAGTCCTGCTAAGCAACCCATTCTCCTCTCCCTTGGCATCATAGGGAATGAGATATAACACGTAATCTTCGTAGGGTCATCTTGTTCTTCTGCAGAAAACTTTTTGGGCCTAAGACACTCAATGTAAAAGAACTGGAATCATTTTTTGGGCTAGCCCATGTGAAGCCAGGTTAATTTCCTCATCAAAAGAAAGTGCTGCCACATCAGCCTAGGCTTCTGACATCAACTTTGGAACTTTGGAACATGAGGGTGTCACCTCCCTCCATATTGAAACATTTAAAAGACAAAATTGGAATCTTGAAGTATGCTTAGAAGGCAGAGGTAACATCAGGGCTGACTAGGAATCAAAATGTTTGATTCATTTTGTTTCATTTATTTATTTATTGATGGTCATTCTCCTATATAAGAATAGAGGTAGTGGAGCTAGTGTGGTAATAGTAGTTTGAATAGTTTGGACTAGGACTCTGGGAAACAGAGTGGCTTGGCCATGGAAACTCACTGGGTGGTCTTGGGCAAGACACACTCTTAGCCTCAGAAGGAGGCAAAGGCAAACAACCCCTTAGGGTTGCCGTAAGTCTGAAACAACTTGAACACAACAATATGAGAATTAAAAGTTTTCAGGGGTTTCCCTCTGTTGGATGAGATTCTTAGCATTTTTATGTATTTTCTATTTTTTCCCCACTTTGAAACTCTATTTGCCAATACTTGATTTGAATCAAAATTTTTTAAAAAGTACCTTTTGAAAAATGCAGTGGGGTTTCTTGAGAAGAAAATAAAAGCAAGCCCAAGAAGTACAGGTCATTTTGCTCTCAAGTTGCAGAACTTGATAATTTTTCAACATTTTCATCAAGGATAAGAAAGTTTGCAAATTGTCTTTGCATCTTTAGTCTGATGTCCAAATAACAGTGCCCTACCACCACCAGCAGGTGTTGCTAATATTCTATTAAATGATGAGAATATCCTGTCAGTATTCTGCACCTGAGACTTCCTTCCACTTCCCATTGTAGTTTCAGTGAGATAGTGAGGATTCCTAATGTGAATGCCTAAGGGTGAAATCCCGTGCATATTTCCATGAAATCTTATTGTGCTCAGCCGAAAGAAGCTCTGAGTCAACATGCATAGGGATTAGAACCAGAGTTTCAAAAAGTTGTTTCTTTTAGTCTACAGCCCACTAAACCTCCCTGTCAACAGGCCACTGACCGTATCGATTACGAAGATGCTGGGAGCTTTAATCCAAAAAAGTAACTTCTCCAAGCATTGGTTAGGGCTATGAATCTATGCTTTTACCTGATCTTCTGTAAAGTCAGTGTTAAAATGACAGGATGCTTTATGCAACAAAGTATATTTATTTATTGCTTTTTTTCTTTTCCTGCTCTCTCTGCAGGTTGGACAGATGCAGATTTTAAGACGCCAAATAGCCAATGAACTTAATTATTCTTGCCGGTTTGACTCCAAACATTTAGCAGCTGCTTTGGAGAACCTGAATACGTAAGAATCAATGAACAGTCTTTGAAAATCAGTTTGTGTCACCAAAATAGCAAATTGCTGTATTTTAAATGTGCATCACAAGGTGAAAATTTAAGATTCAAGACATCTGGTGTTTAATTGATTCAGAAAACTGGATCAGTGTAATTGAGTCAAAAATGTAAATTAGGATGGAGCAAGGGCTGTTGGAACTTAAATTCCATAAGGAATGCAAAACAGGTTAGAAAGTGATTTCCTGTCCCTCTCCAATGTGAGATTAGGGGCAATAGTTGCTGGATTTCAAGAGTGTTCCATAATCTTCCCTGAGATCTGTGTTAGCTGAAATTGAATGTCTACCACATCACTGCCTCCCAACAGTGTTGTTGTTACTGTTGCTGCTACATTCAAAAGTTTATATTCTTCCTTGAAAACTAATAAAAGCCGAGATCACATATCAGGGTGTCATAGTATAACTCTCCACCTGCAGAATTATCTCTAATTATCTGTAATCATGGAACACATCCCTTGTGTTCAGTGGCAGTATTGAGCAATGGCATGTACCTGCTCATCCACAGTGGTGCCACATATAAAACTTGGCTTCCACAGCCTCAGACTGAATGCAGGCATTTTGCTCTGGACAAGAATGCCTGTCCACCGTGCTAACAGCCACTTCCATAAGGATTCCAGCCACTTCCATAAGGAAGCTGATGCATGCATAAGACACTAACAGGATCCCAGCCACTATTTTAGCATCTTAAAGTGAAGGGCAGGGTAGAGAGAGAAGAAAGTGGCAAGAACTGGATTTTGAGTGGTGAAAACAGATATGTTTTGTTTGGACACAGCTTTGAAATCAGCCTTTCCCTCCCCATGTTAACTTTAGATCAAATCTATGAAATCTATGAAAGCTTATGCTACTAACTTCTTTCTCTCAGTTAATCTCCAAGATGCTACAAGATCCCATTGCACACCATATTAAGACACCCTTTCCACCCAAGAGGTTAAGAAGACTACCTAAGTGAAAAGATCATTTCCAGAAAGCAAACAGAGAGGGAGCCAGCTGGATCTCACAGGGGAGGGAATTCTGCAGCCTGGGAGCAGATACTGACTAGGTGGTGGCTCTAGAAAAAGCCCTCCCCTAAATATTTTGAAACTTGAGTAGGCATGTAACAGGAGATATGTTCTAGATAGTCTGCATAGGGCTTTAAAGGTCATAACCAGCATTTTCAATAGCAATATAGCAATAGCATTTATTTCTATACCGCCTATCAACTAGTGTTATCTAAGCGGTTTACAATGTATTTTAGCTAATTGCCCCCAACAAGCTGGGTACTCATTTTACCGACCTGCGAAAGGATGGAAGGCTGAGTCAACCTTGGAGCCTGGCAGGATCGAACTCACAACCTTGTGGTTGCAGTACTGGCATTTAACCACTGCGCCACCAGGGCTCACACAAATGGTTTCAAGAAGTAAAGGGCTAGAACCCTAAGGTTGGGGGGGGTTTAAATTGAAATGTTAGGATGTTGACTTCTGCATTTGTGCATTGTGATCCAGGTGTTAGCAGCGGTTTAAAGGAGCTATCTAAAGTGCTGAACTTATATGGGGGATAGAATTCAGCACCCTGGAGAGCTCCTTTAACATTTGGACTAAGAGCAGAACCACTACGGCTACTAACATGGAAGCAACCAGCCACAGCTGGGTCTTAGCCTTCTGATGAACTCAGATTACCAAAGTTTGATCTGTTTCTTCTGTTGTCCTTCCAGAGCAATCCTTGCTGATATAGAAGCTCATTATCAGGACCCATCTCTGCCTTGCCCTAAAGAAGATAACACCCTTCTTTATGAGATCACAGCCTACCTGGAGGCAGCTGGCATTCACAATCCATTGAATAAGGTGAGGTGAAGCTATTTTCCTTTATGACAAAGTTATAACTCATCTGGAGAGCCACCTGTTCTTCATCCTTGTCTTATGAGATCATTTGTGCTAATAAGCAACTACAGGTTCTCTGAACACGGGTCTTCATGTAGCCATCCACACTCAAAAGTGAAGTATCAGCGGACTTGAAGCACAAGAGTTGCAGAAACAAAGGTCCCTTTTGCCATTACACCACTCAGTGCCTCATCAACAACATCCTCTTCTTCTTTATTTGTATGCTGCTTTTTGACCAACATTGGACCTCAGAGCAGCTTACATTTTAAAGCAATACAGTTTTAAAACATATAAATAATACATATTAAATCAGAATTAAACTATAAAAGAAAACGGTTAAAAAGGGATTAAAAGAAGCAATTAAAATTAAATTGAGTATGGTACCTCCTAACCTGTTCTTTAAAAACTTTCTACAGTAGAGTCTCGGTTATCCGACCTAAATGGGCAGGCGGAGGGTCAGATAACCGAAATGTCGGATTAGGCGGAGGCCCGTGGCAGCCGCCATTTTGAGGGCGTGTCTGGGGGGCGTGTTTGGGCATGTCTGGGAGCGCGGAAATGCCTACAGCCACACCCCCAGGCAGCCGCGACATCGGTTAATCCGGAAGGTCAGATAACCGCATGTCGGATAACCGGGACTCTACTGTATATTAAAATGCCTGCCTCAGTAAAAAGGTCTTTTCCTGCCTTAAACTGAAAAGGGCCGATTCTGTGGAATTCAGGGGTTTGTAGTTTGGAGAGGCACTTAAGCTCTCTGGTAGGGAATTCTAAATCCTTTATGAAACTACAAATCTCAGAATTCCATAGGATGGAACCATGGCACTTAGGAATGGTATCAAAGTACTTTGAATAGTGTAATATAATTGAACAGTGTGAGAGAAACCCAAACATCTTTTGCAGTGAGGAGAATCAAGGGAAAAAAAACGCAGTGGAAAGTGAGAGTGCTCAGTGGACTTGAAATGCTGAGTGACTGGTGAGAGGTGGGAATGAAGAAATGAATGGACTTTATTAGTGGCAAATCCTATGCTTTTCCCAGATGTTCCTTAGAAACTGGAATACTTTTAATCCGATGTTTGGGAGCAGTGGTGTGCTTATGCTAGATCCTACTGCTTTCCTCAGGATCAGCAATTCTCCATCCCTGTAGCAGTTCTTGCTGGACATTTATAACCCTGCTCAGAGGACTGCACAATCTTCTGGAGCTGTTTTTTGGTTCCATGGGGCTATAGCAGGAAATAGGGGAGCAGGAAGAAATTCCAAATTTCACTAGTTTGGGTCTTGGCCATTATTTTTTTCAATTCTTCTTGTATTTTCAAACCCTTTTATTCCTGAAGTGTTTTCTTGTGGTTACTAGTAGCTGTTTTGTGTGCTAAATATCAACATAAAAGAGTGTATATGTATGAGAGAATTGTGGCTGCATGCAGTGCATTTCAGTTGTTAGATTTCTCTATGTTTTTAGTGCCCCTGTAAACTATTTTAAGATAAAGTATGTTAAGATGATCAGGGTTAATATAGATTTAAAAGATGATTCAGCTTTGATTAAATCCATTTGGAAACTGTTTAGGTGATGTAACATAGAATCAATGTAGACTTTTCAACATCTTTTTAATATAGAAATCCAAAAAAAGTTGAAGTCCAAACAAGTTGTCAGCATCTTAGGCCTTCCTCTGAGTACCTTCACTCAGTGAGGTACAGAGCTACAAGAGAAAGGGCCTTTTTAGTAGTGGTCCATTGCTTGTGAAAAGTATGATGGATGCCTACATTTTTTCCCTTCCAGTTTCTTCAGGTCTTTGAAACTATACTGTGTTTTTAGCTGTATAGATGGGGTACTTTCAAATTCTTTCTGTTAAAAATTGAGGTGGAGGAGAGGTAGGATTTTATTCATTGTATCTCATCTTTGTATCTCATCTTTTTCTCAATACAGAGACTGAAGGCAGCTTACAAATGACTAAAAACCGTACATACTAAAACCATACAGAAACATCTGTACACATATATGTTTATGTGTTATTTTAGGAGTCTTTCTTCCCTATGTTTCCTAATTTTAAACTGTTTTTTTTTTTAGAAAAATGATGATTTAGTTTATTATTTGATTTTGTTTCAAACTCAGCTGCCTGGAAGGTTATCAGCCTATCAATTCCACAGATAAATAGATGGTTTTTTCCATCTCTTACTTTATCTCTTTCCCATTTTCAGATCTACATAACGACAAAACGATTGCCATATTTCCCCATTGTGAATTTTCTCTTCCTGATTTCCCAATTGCCAAAGCTTCAGTACAGTAAGAACTTAGGTATGGTATACCTCTTTTGTAACTTGTGACTTTAAACACACTCCATTTACCAAGGAACTTGAATTATACCATTACCATTGAATTCCTTCCAGGCATAGTTGTTCCATTTTAACTGTCTCCTGGCAAGTCAGACGAAGAAATCAACAAACGAGGTTACAAATAGACATGTTTCTTTGCTGCTCTTCCCTAGGTTTGGCCTCCTCTGTGCTCTTGACCTACATTTCTGATCAGGCCCATCCAACATGGCCATAAATGTTTGGGGTTCCTGGGCAAAAATCTGAAGGGATTTACATTAGAGAAGGATGACTTCTCTAGGTTTACACAGATGGTGGTATAAGATTCTTCTTAGGCCTTACTTAGAATCTTTATGAAGGGTGCACACAGGTTGTAGGTTTTGTTATGGTTATAGTTTTTGTTATAGTTTTAGAGCTTCGTCCATTAGTAACTAAAAAAAGACCATTTATCCAGCTAAATTCAGTTTTTAGTCCCAACTAAAATAAACTAGGTGAACTGATGGGACTCACATGTATGTAGACTTACCGTGTTTCCAATTATTCAGTGGGTCTGCTCTTGCTTTTGATTACTAACCACTGGCTGATAAGCCTTGTATTTGGTTCAAGCAGCGAAACAGAATGGAACAAAAAAATATGAACAGATCTCAATTTTAGACAACCAGTGTTTTCAGAAATGGGGATCAGTCATTGTTCTTTTGTCCTAAAATGTTATGTGTCATCTAAAACTTGAAATACCTAGCAGAGACTCCTTCAGTCTCCAGTCTCCACTTTGAAGCTGGGCCTAAAGCACAAACCTCCTAACCACAGCACTTATGTAGATTTTGGGACTTTTTCTGTGACATTCTGGTGTGTAGTAACAAAGATATTGCCCAACTGTGGATTTCAGAAAAAGAAAGAGAAATATTTTTTTGTTGACACAACAGTGTTTTTTGTCTTCATTTCTCATCTGGGAAGCAATCTTCTCTTCCTCATATGTCTGTAGCCATAGCATTTCTATGGATATTTTCTTCCATAGTGAATGGATTTGCAAACTC
Source organism: Iguana delicatissima (assembly GCA_948472985.1). Lineage (NCBI taxonomy): Eukaryota > Metazoa > Chordata > Lepidosauria > Squamata > Iguanidae > Iguana > Iguana delicatissima. Next base: position 2,120,650 of record CAOKZL010000460.1, on the reverse strand, counting down.
AGTGTAGAGCTAGGTGTGCAGTCAGTTGCAGACATGGTAATTGTGAAAACTTGAGGCAAACAAAAACAGCTCTGAGCGGTATTGGAATGGCATCAAAGGAGGCTTTGTAATCAGCTGTGAGGCTTTTATTATATAAACTAAAGCAACCTCCCACAAGTGTGCTGAACTCAACTGTAATCACCTTGGGGCCCTCTAGGCAAGTTGGACTGTAATGCACACCTTCCATGGCACTGTAGTCATTGGTGAGGATGATGGGACTTTGTAATTCAAAACATCTGCAGATCACAAAGTTGTAGAAGGTTGGTTTGAAAGAAAGCCATTGGCCAGATCTCAAGCACTTTGCTGGACCCTGTCAAGATCTCTCATGACCAATGGCTTCCATGTCACTTTGTGGCATTGCAGAAGATGGAGGTTGAGATTCATTATTTTAGGCTGCCACATAAGTGATACTCCATTGAAGCACTGTCAGTAATTGCAGCGATGAGCCCAGTGGTGTCACTCAAAATTATGAACAACCAGTTCTCATCCTCAGCTCTTCCCAATGGCTCTGGAGGACCCAGTCCTTCCCTGCTTCCGGCCCTCTTGCCTCTCCATCCTGCTCATTCATGCAGGTTTCCCTCCTCTCCCCTTTGCTACTCTTTGCTCCCTTTTTACCCTTCCTCAGCCTTTGTGTCTTTTAACAACTTGTTCCAGTGAACCAGTGCAAACCATCTGCGCGATATCACTGCCAGGGCCCCATGCCAAGGATTTATGGGACTTCCCCACTGGCATTAATGAGCCTTACAGGGCAAAAACTGATACCAGAGGGATTCACCAGAAGATACTTTGTGATTGAATGGAAATCATAACTGACATCACCCCTTATTTACCATGCTAGTTTCTATCCGTTTCCATATTCTTTGCTTTGCAAATAGCCAAAGGACATAGAAGAGCAGAGTTGGGCCCCTTCCTGTTCCCGTTTTCTGTGCTTTTTACTCTTTTGAAAGTGCTGTTTTGACCTTATAAAGGCACAGATTGGCAAATTAGCATTTAAATGGAGAATCATGCCCCACTCTGAAGATTCCTGCTACCAGAGTTCTCCAATGTTTTGGTCCCAATATAATTTCTATAAGAAAATTGACCGACGCATGAGGGGTCTGGAGGCCACACTAAGCCTGCAGGTTACTTAGTTCCTATCCATTGGTGTAGAAGCTTCTTTTAAATTACTTTCTGGGCCTGCCATTACCAGACAGTAAGCTGTTGCTTTGTCCCCACATCTCACTGTAGAAAGAGTGAGGCTTTTTCCATGCTACTTTTGGTGGCATAGAGAGAAATCCTTCTTCATTCCCCACCCTTCACAGATCCATGGAAAGAATGGATTACTCCCCATGATCAGGAGAACATCATTCTTGAAATATTCACTCCTTGTAACCCAACTTTTCCAAGCTGAGAAATGTCTTTGTTTGTTGTCCTTCAGGGATGGTGTGCAAGAAACCAGCAGATCCCATTGACTGGCCTCCTTTGGTGCTCGGGCTGCTCACTCTGCTGAAACAGTTTCATTCGCGCTACACTGAGCAGTTTTTGGCTCTGATTGGACAGTTTATTCGTTCAACAATGGAACAGTGCACAAGGTACCCATTTTCCCTTTCCCTAAGCAATTCCTTGAAGACTTGCAGATTGTCTTGTTGTTTCCCTTAACACAGGCTATTCCATCAGAAATTTCTCAAGAGCAGAACAAGGGTAACTTCTGTTTCTTCAAAACGGCTTAATTAAGACTGTTGCCCAATTTCAAGGCATCTTAGTCAAGTACAGACAAGTACTTAGTCAAGTACAAAGTAAATGTAAAGATGATAAAATAACAGCTCTTGAGAGAAAAGCATACTTTGTGTTTTCAGCCTCCTTCCACTGAAGGAGAACACATCTGCCATTTGTTGCCCTTCCCACATGTTCTGATATGCACATTAACAGGATTTCTTGGAAAATTACGTTTAGAATCTTCATCCCTGGCAGCTGAAGGAATAGCTTCCCTCTCCCATTTCCCATTCTGCATTGCTCCAGGCCAGTTTTGTGCTTATTTTACTTATCAAATAAAAATACATATTGGCAGAACACAAAGTTTAAACCCCATCCACATGAGTTCTGTTTGAAAGGAAAGGACCACTGCTCTTTCTGGATTACTTTCAAAATCAGAAAGAGATACTATTTGATAGTTTAACAGACTCTAAAGTGTTTATGAGATATCGACAAGAGGTACATAAATAGCATATGTGATTAAAGTGAACTGCAGCTGTTTCTCTTTTAGCCCCTTGTTTCCCTCCACTTTCTAATAGTCCAGTCCACTGCATTCACTCCTGTCTTCCTTCACACTTGTTGCATTCTGTTCCTTCACACCTAACCACTCACACGTCAGGCTCACTATGTGCTGCACCACAGCTAATCATGTGCCTACTTTCTGAGCCAAAGGAACAGCTTCCACCATCCTCCGACAATTCAGTGTGTACACATATGCATACCCCAGGCACATAAGTGTATACTAAGTACAGGAAACAGTGTCCTCTAGATGTTTATAATGCAGGTCATGTAATCCCTGACCATTTGGGCATATTGGCTGAGGCTGATGGGAGTTGTAGTCAAAACTATCTGGAAGTCACCATGGCTGGAATCCTGTATCAAGAGATGTACCTCTGCCACTTAGCTATGTCTACCAGTGTTACCCCCTCCCACCACAAAAAACCACACACACACACACACACTTTGAAGTGAGGAAGCTCCATGATGTGTTCGTTTGCATGTTGCTGGAGAACAGGAAGAACAGTGCAGATGCATCCTGCTATTCCAGCCATTTTCCTGTAGCTGGATGTGTTGCAGCAGAAATCCGCAGGGACCTCCAGGGCTCTAGGGAAGTTCTTGAAAATGATGTCCTTCCAGCACATTAAAACCAACCATTAAGGTACTGTTTTGGGGGACTGACCAAATATTTGAGCAAAACACAATAGCTATTAGAACATCTCAGAGTTGCGGTTTTGTGTTTCTCTATAGCCAGAAGGTCCCAGAAATGCCGGCAGATGTTGTGGGTGCCCTGCTTTTCTTAGAAGACTACGTTCGTTATACAAAGCTCCCACGAAGGGTAAGTAAAATAGCATAAACAATTTAAACTGGTGGTTCTTGGCCTGGTGACCCCTGGAGGTCCATGAAGCCCTGCTGCTGGATACCAAAAGCTGTGGCAGCAACAAGGACTTGACCAAGGTTAGTCACTGTCTGAGCAGGGATTTGAATCCTAGTCTCCAGAAACTTTTCATAAATAAATATTTGAAGATTTAAATATCTGAACATTTAAATCTAAATCTAAATATTTAAATCTTGACTTAAGCCTTGGGGTCCCTGGCAACAAATTATATTTACAGGGGGTTTCCGGTAAAGAAAAGGTTAACAGCCACTGATTTAAACAATCCTAAATTCAAATCAGTGAATAATTTAAAGAAGATAAAAACATATTACACAACTCAAATAAGTTAAGAGCTTTAAAGGGCTAAAGGAAATAAAACCGTGCTTAAGAAGAAAATTAGGTCCCAAAGACTTGAATAAGTAGAAGCCATGCTTTGACCTGACACCAAAAGACCAACATTGGCATCATTTGGGCCTCCAAGAGGAGGGCATTCCAGAAATGGGGTGACACAGCCAAGAAGGCCTTATCCTGTGTCCTCCTCCATTGTATTGCCTGCTGGTGGAACATAGAAGTTAGAAGCCAAACTCACAAAGCAGAAAGCCTTGGAGTAAGTGTCTGCTCCACATCCAGGCTTTTTATGGGTTTCTTTAGTCAGTTCTTAATCTAATTTAGAGAAAAGACATGGCTCAGATAGCAATTTGTGATTGATTTAATCTCTAGTAAAAGATCTGAGTCAACTGAGAAAGACCTCATCTTGAGAGCTTGGAGATCCACCACTAGTCCATATTGCATGAGATAGATCAAGCGTATGAGCCTGCTCCTTTCGTTCATCTCAGACATTCCATTGTGAATGTTGATTCTCATCTGGTCCATATTCTGGGTTGGATTAAGTCAAAAATCTTCTCTCATTTCAGTGGCCATTTTTTATGCATTGTTGAACATGAAATGCATACGGTCTTCCCATGCTGCTACTTATTTAACAAATTATGTTGTATCCCTTTACTATTTTGCTATTAAAGTGGGTGATTATTATTATTATTATTATTTATAAATTTTTAACCAGGGTCCTCTTTCCTCCAGGTTGTTGAAGCCCATGTGCCCAATTTCATTTTTGATGAGTTCCGAACAGTTCTGTGAACACCAGAACAAACCACAGTCCTAGGTCGAAGTACTCAAAAAAGGGTCGAGAGAGAAAATAAGGATCAAGAATGAAGTCAGAACTTCAAAACTGCTTATTTTTTTTTTAATAACAGAGAATACCTATTGGTGCACAAACTTAATAATTGGTACTAACCTCTTACAACTAATCCTGCTCCAAAATCACGCATTTTTCTTAATTCAGTACTTGATACTAGCAATTTCTATTTAACTTGTAATGTTATACATAATTCCTCATGTACAAAAATTGGCCAGTTTATGTTCTTAAAGAGCGACATGTGGACGTAACATGACTTTTTGCACAGGAATTAAAATAATGATACTAAAATGAGAAGGTTTAGACTGTTTGGCAGGTTTCCATATGGTTGAAGTGTGTTTATTTACTCTGCATCATGGTAAAATACCAAAAGACTTGGAACTACTACTAAAGAAAGTTAAGAATGTGCAAAGGCAGGATTACCACGGAAAATTAAGAAAACAAAAATGATGACCACAAAAGGTTCACACAAAATGGGTGGAAAAGAGGTAAAAATAGTTAAGAGTTTCTGTACCTTGGCTCAGTCATTAATCCAAATGGAAACTGTAGTCAAGAAATCAGAAGACTGAGACCTGAAAGTACAGCTAAGAAGAAACCGAGGTAGGATCCTCAAGTGTAAAAAGTGAAGGCAATAGGAAGAGAGGAAAATTATAGTGGATATATTCAAAGCTGTAGCTCTGACTTTGCAAGACTTTAGAAGGATTGTTAATAATAGGTTGTCTTTGAAATCTCTCATTCATAAGCTCATCAGACGGCTCATAGCAACAACAATTAATGATGTTGGAGAAATTAACTATCTGCCAAGTAGTTTCTGGGGCCCCAATTGTGAATATTTAAGACTTGACCTTGGAACTATAGCTTATTTCCCTGAAGTGTAACAAAGAGCTGTCTACCTAAACTGATTAAGGACTGTTTGCAAAACATGAAGTGGGTTTTTAGGCTAGTTTATGGTAACGATTGTTAACAAGGCATCAACTAACCCATGGTGCAAAAGAGCAAGATTGCCCTGTGCATAACCTCTAGGGCAAAACTCAGTTCAGTAAGCTATGGAATGGAGTCACTGTGCATTTGGGATTTGAGCCATAGTTAAGGCAACATACCATGGCTTGTGTACTGTTCTCATTGAGGAGCATTTGATAAGTTTTCAAGGACATTGTCTGAATTCTTCTACTCCACTTATGACCAAGTGGAGGGTCACAACTTGTGTGTTGAAGACCCAGTATTTAGCCCTGCTGTTCAGCTGTGCAAAGCAAGTAGTCAGGATAAAGGGCAAGACAAATGACAAGAGTGTTTGTGCTGTTTGCATCACTGCAGATGTACACCCTATGAAAGTTGTAGTCTGAAGGCACCAAATTGGGAAACCTGTTACAGAAGTTAGAGCAGTGATACACAAAATGGCGGTCCATAGACCAGTACTAGTCTTCATGAATTATCAGGAAAAAGACAATTGTAGGAAATGGGTACAAATATAGTACCTCTCTGGCACACTGGGGGAAAAAATTATTTGCTAGTCCCCCACCCAAAGAATCTACTGGAATACTGAGTTAATCTACACTAAGAACAAACACAATATAGTAATACTGTCCTTGAACAATGCCTCTTTGTATTCAAGACAGGTAGTAATCATAACTGAATGATATGCCAAATATATATGAATTGTCAATGAATTGCATTATAATCTCTCCATCTACCTATAGGAAAAGTGACAAAAACATTCTGCTATGAAGTAGTAGACTCTAGCAACACTTGTTATGTGTGTGAGTAGACCAGGCTTTGGCACAGCCTGCTCCACACAGCTGCATATTTATTTGAATGATGTATGAACTGTGCAATCTATAAATAAGGCAGTGAGATTATTTCTGAAATCGGAGAAAAAGGAAAACATTAGAAAGAAGGAAAGAGCAGTTATTTTCAAAACCAGGATTACCATCCTTCAATCACGTTACCCAACTTACAGCCTACATTAAAATTCCACTATAATTGGATATACTCCTGTGATGATAGAATCATGGGTGCTGGTCTATAATTATTGCTCATCTGGGGTAAATGTAAATTGCTTGTTCTCAAGGGAACACACTCTTGAGTGTAGTAATTATCACTCTAAGGCCCTTTTCACCCCACACTGTTAAAGTGCTATTATTCCACTTCCAACATCCTGTGGAATTCTGGGGCTTGTAGTTTACTGAGACCAAAGAGCTCTCTGGCTGAGAATCCTAAATGCCCCTCCCTAAACTGCAAACCCCAGGATTCCACAGGATGTTGGAACTGGAATAACAGCACTATAACAGTGTAGTGTGGAAACTGCCTTGGAATACTATAGGAGCTGAGAAAGTAGTTTTACAGCTGTGTAAGGAATTACCAAATTTACTGTAACTGTAGTGCAGTAAGTCTGCCAACAGCCAGATGGCTTCTGGCATCCTTATTAGCATCATGGCCAAACATTAACAGTTGTACAATGGTATGAACAAACCAACTTTTATTAGTGACCTCCTTAAATGCTTTCTGCATTTGCTTTGCAGTCTGAGGCTGGGAAAAAGACAGGAAAGCTAAGAATGGATGTGGGAGTGAGGTTTTTTTGGGGGGGCAAAGTTTAATTCTGATTAGGAGAAGGGTCATGTGGGTTTGCTTTGGTTTTTTTGTTTGCTTCTGCACTATATAACATTTGGGAACACATCTTCCACCAGCCTCAACCTGGAGTGGGATTGTCCATAAACACCCCATGTTTTGTCCAGCAACAAGCATTCGATCTGATTGCTGGCCACGGGGTAAATCTGCATAGAATTTGTTCAGAGTTCCAGTTCTGCCATTGGCCCTAAGGAGATGCTGGATCCTATAACGGAAAGAGCTGGAATGCTTCTATCATTTACTGCATCACTTACCATCACTAAAGCTTACACTATAGCAAGAACATATGTTGAGTTGTCCAGCACCAAAAGAACCCTTGGAATAGCCTGGAACTACAATCACTTCTGGAGCAAGATGTGTATTAACATCATTTTAGTAAAAGTTGGAAAAATTCACCTCTCCAGATATACTGGCGCCAGCATAGCCAGTGGTGAGGATGGGGAACTTCAGCCTAACACCTGGATGGCCATACATTCCACATCCCTGCTTTATAAATCTCCCTGCAGTCTTTTTACTCCAATAAAACCTTCTAGGCTACTAAAGAACTCATTGTCATGCCTCCTACAGCCAAAACTGAAACTAAGACCCTTTCCGCACAATGGGGCTCAAAAAAGTCCTTTTGTGGCAGCCCCACGCAGAGGGAAAGTGCGCGAGGAACGCTCCCCTCCACACCTCGCCCAGTTGCTATGGAGGGGAGCACTCTGGCCCCGCCTCTTCCCTTCCACAGAGCAACCACTGCTGCGCCCAGGAGGGAGGTGTTGCCAGTGTGCTTCCGCCCTTCTGCATGGCCAGAAAAGGCAGCAGCGTGGTGCGACAGTACACGTGAAACAGATTTTTTCTGTTTTACAAATACCATGCTCGTGCAACGACAAGATGGTGGGGGGACCACAACAACGTGCAGAAGCACGACCTGCAGAGCGCTGCCATCATGTCCCAACAGCAGGGCAGCCACACAGTGTGGAAAGGCCCTAAGAATCCACATAAATCATACTACATAAAATAAAACAGAGGCATGGGATTGCAATCAAACATAACATGTTTAAATTTTATCTGATACTAAAGGAAGGTTTCACATTAAAATAAAAAATGTCAACAAAGGAATGTACAAGTAAGAACAGCACATTTTAAATAGTTCGAGCTGCCTCCTTTGTTTTGTTAGCTTTTATTATTATTAATGGAGCATGCCCATCAACATTTATCAGCTTTCTTAATCATTAATAGTGGTCATTGTAAACATCTACTTCTTTCAAAAACTTCATTTAAGATATCCATACCTACATATTTCTTGTCTGTGTATAACATACACACATTCATCTCTGTATCTAGAGGTGCCAGGTTGAAAATGGGTTAGGCCTCCTGTAGTTTTGTTAACAGATTCTGGATCAGAAGAGGTACTATCAAGTTCTATCAGACCTAATTATCACAAGTCTTCTCCCTCAACCCCATAAAATCACTCTATAGCTGCTGCATCCCCATCCTCAGCCAGAGAAGAGCATCATGGAGAAACATCCACCTTTGTTCCTGTAACTGACAGCATGGTTGAACACCTCTCTCTCTCACACACACACACACACTCTCCACAAGCCATTAAACAGTAGCGTATCTTAAACTTGGCTTTCAGGGGTGAGGGAGGAGACATGCCATAGATCTGTCTGATGGAACCTTACAGTATTTCTTCCTGATCCAGGATCTGTTAACAATTTAAGCTAGAAGAACCCAGCTTCATATTTAGCCTATCACTCTTATCTGTATCTAACAGCTAGATTCACTTTTTTTGTGAAATGCTGGCAGAATAAGCAGTTAAGGCAATGGTAAGAACCTGTGGCCCAGTAGATGTTATTGGATTCCAGCTCCTATCTCTCTCAGTCATGTGGCCAGTAGTCACAGAAGGTAGAAGCCACAGTCCAACAATATCTCAAATGCCACAGCCTCCCCATTCCTGCCTTAATGCTAGCAAGAGACCCAGAAGGATACTTGAGCCAGCATTATTCAGTTTACCCAAGACTGTTTGCAGGAATCAAACAAATCTGAACAATGGTCTAGTTCTCACTGAAGCGGTGAAGTCTGGATATGGGCTTAGGTTCAACATGATTGAATGACCTTGTATACAAAAAATGGATAAATCCTTGAACATACAAAACTAGATTCCAAGGAAAGGGTTCTAGCCTATCATCCTACCCCAAATTCTATATTTTCCATGTGCAGGGTGAGTGGAGGTGTTTTACAAGTATTTTTGGCTAGATTTTGTGTATGGAAGAGCATTCAACCACACCAGTACCTACCTGCAGCCACGAACAGTACAGCACAGAAACAATGTTGGGGGATTCTAGAAGTTGTAGTCCAAAAAATTAACTTTGCCAAGGTCTGAGACAGGTTTACCATCTCAGTGAGAACTAAGCCAACATTACGCAGGTATACTCTCTCCTGTGCTTGCAGGGTCTCTCCCACAACAGAGCTTCATCTAACACTTAGCTCCTGGCCCAGAGAGTTGGATGACCAAGAAAAGAGAAGGGCTTGACAGCTACCAGATCAAAGATTGTTATTAGCACCTCCTTATTCTGGAGATTTCTTTCCAAAAAGGAACCTTTCCAAAAAGGACCTCCACTCCCTCCTGTAGACCAGGACAGACTTCACACAGATGTCCACTCATTGCCTATAAGGATTATACATCTGTCTATACACCAGACACCAGCAACTGCATGGAGAGCCCAACAATTTATCTTTCTGTATAAAGATATACAACTACAAATCAGAAAATAAAGTTAGGCTGCATTTTTTTTTCTCTCAAAGAGTTTGATTTAAAAAAAACATAAAGAGACAGGACAAAACTATTTCATATCCACAAGGCAGGCAGTAAGGAGTCTAATGTTGTCTCTCTTCCTGTAGCTTTGTTTCTTCAGATTTAATAGATGAGGTACTTCACTTCAGAGTATATGAGTGGGAATATGACAGAGCAAGCTCTGTAAAGTACGGCAATGCTGCTGAAAACTGCTCGTGGTTTGGTGATCCAGGATTCTGATTTGAAGCAGAAATAAACAGCATAGAGAGCAACGGCAAAGAAGTGGCCTATCAGAACAAGAGGCTTAGGTGACAAGCTGCAGGAAAGGATTGAGAGAGGAAGAAAAACAGAAATGTGAGCCCACCATTAGGACACTATCGGAAATTGCAGGACAATCATCCACTGAAATTTCTTAACAACAAAGTCTCTTAGAAAAGCAAGAGAAAGGAAAAACTTTTGCCATCTTCTCTCTAGATCGGGGTGGGCAGTGAATCCTGTGCACTGCATGTGGCCCTTGAACCACCCTCCCCAAAAATTTCATGACCCTCCATAGCCACTACAAAACACAGCAGTTTTGCTCCTCCAAGTCTTCCCCACTCCCAAGTCTCCCATATATGCCCCAAAAAGCAGGGGGGAAGGTCCAAAAAGTTGCTGATAGAAAAACTAGAAGTGATGTGATGTTACTATCAGTCACATCAGTCACACAGGTAAAGCCCACAGAGGACTGCAGGGGTGAAAACTGCTCCTCCTCCTCCAGTTGCCCACCCCTGTTCTAAATCTTCCTGTGGAAGACTTGGGCTTAGGGCTAACCCTGGAAAGATATCTTCTTACTCATCACTTCTCTCTGCACCAGCTGTTCTAGTTTAGGTGCTTTAAAAGAGGAGGTAAATGCTTAGTAGTTAAGGGCAAATGCCTGAAATACAGAAGCTCCCAGATTCAATTCCTGGCATTTCCAGTGTTGTTTTTTTAAAAAAAAAGCAGATAATGTGAAAGATCTTTCTATGACTGAGGCTTGGGAGAGCCTCCACCACAGACAATACAGAACCAAATGCAGAGATAGCTGATAATCTTCATGTTGGTAGAACAATGAATCCATTCCAGATTTTAATGTGAATTTTAAGCAGCTATCCAAGGTACTGAACCCATCCCCCAAGTGGACTGCACATTTTGGACAACTCCTGTAAAGCTTGGGTTAAACTCACAATAGATTCACAGTCCCACTGACAGAAGCCATCAGCTACCGTGGACTACACAGACAATTATTTTTTGTCCGTATTTGTTCTTATGTTCCCAAGAAATGGTATATAACTTTAATACATTTTTGAAAATCTGGTGCATGCCCTGGCTCACTTATATTAATAATCTGGGACCTATATTCTAGGTGGTAGACTGTGGAGCATCCCCTGAGCTTGAAGCTCAGCACCTTCCACTCTGCACTGATTAAATGGGCTCACTTTCATAGAGGTTCCACACTCACAAAGAGGACTCTGAGCAAGGTTAACTAGAACAGGTTGCTTACCTGTAACTGTGGTTCTTTGAGTGGTCATCTGTGCCCTCATACATTAGGAGCTTTCGTGCCTGCGTGGTAGCGTTTGGAAGATTCTAGAGCTTGTTAGCTTGGCGGGAACCCCTCCCCCACGCCGGTACTGCGCCTGCTCCTCCCGCCGAGCAATGGTCTCTCCTCAGTTCTGGTCTGCCGAACAAGATGGGACCTGAAAAAGAGGGAAAGGCAGGGAGGGGATGTATGAGGGCACAGATGACCACTCGAAGAACCACAGTTACAGGTAAGCAACCTGTTCTTCTTCTTCGTGGTCTCTGTGCCTCATACATTAGGAGACTGTGTAGCTTACCGGCAGGATAGTGGGTCAGGTCCCAGATCCTAGAGAACAGAAGCCAGCACAGCACGGCCAAATCAAGCATCTCTCCTGGACCGGCAGTTAAGTCTGTAGTTGCAGATGAAGGTCGATGGTTGGGACCAGATCGCCACATGGCACAGCTCCGGCAGGTCGACGCCTCGCAGGAGGGCAGCAGATGTCGCCATGGCTCTGGTGGAGTGAGCCCGCAGAAGGTCTGGCAGAGGCTTCTTGGCAAGCTCGTACGCCAGGTGTATAGTCTGCACCACCCACTTGGGGAAGCGCTGGGTGGACACTTTGTGGCCCCTCCGGCGCCTGCCATAGCAGACAAAAAGATGTGGTGTCTGTGTCTGCCTATAGACCGCAGTCCTGTCTTTGTAGAAGGCTGGCAGGATGATGTCCTGGCTCAGATGGAAGCTGGACACCACCTTCGGCAGGAAGGAGATGTCAGGCCGGAGGACCACCTTGTCACAATGGAAGACCAGGTATGGCTCATTGCACCATAGCGCCGTCAACTCTCCCGCCCGCCTGGCAGAGGTGACAGCCACTAGGAATGCGGTCTTCATCGTGAGTAACCTGTCGTCTGTCATCGTCATCGGCTTGAAGGGTGGCCTCGTCAGCTGTGACAGCACCAGTGATAGCGACCACAGTGGTAGCAGCAGCGATACTGGTGGGTAGAGGTGCTGTAGGCCCTTCAGGAACTGCTTGACGATACCGTCCCTGAAGAGAGCAGCCGATGGGGATCATGGCGGCTGGTATGCCACAATCGCGGCAAGGTACACCTTGAGTGACGGGAAGGCCAGGCCCTGTTGTCGTAAGTGAAGGAGGAAGTGGAGCACAGTACGCAGGTTGACGGGCAATACCAGCTCTCGACATTCCTCGGCGAAGGCCACGAAGCGCTGCCACTTGTAATGGTAGTTCCTTCGCGTGGACTCTTTCCTGGCCGCGGTCAAGACGTTACCGATGACCGGGTCATCTATGGCGATATCCTCCAGGCATGGAGGGCCAATACCAGCAGGTCCGGGTGCAGCACGAGACCGTCAGAGTGGGACAGCAGGTCCGGTACCGTTGGAAACCTGAGAGTCCTGCCCTGGGCGGCCTCGATCAGGGGCCCGAACCAGTGCTGCCTCGGCCAGTACGGTGCCACAAGGATCGTGTCTGCTCGGTCCGCGATGCTTTTCGATATCACATGGCCCAGGAGCAGGAATGGAGGGAAGGCGTAGAGGAGACCCTTGTCCCACGGGAACTGGAACGCGTCACTGATGGAATGGTGATCGCGGTCGGCTCTTGAGCAGAAACGACGGCACTTCGCGTTCTGGCTGGTCGTGAAGAGTTCAACGGTCGGCTCACCCCAATGGTCCTGAACCATCTGGAAGGCCTCATCCGACAGGGACCACTTGTGGTGGGAAGAGGTGTCCCTGCTGAGGGCGTCTGCTGTAGTGTTCTCCTGCCCCACCAGGTGAACTGCCACCGGATGTATCTGAAACGAGACGCACCAGTTCCAGAGGTCGAGCACGACGTTCAGAAGTGTGGTGGAGAGGGTCCCTCCTTGCCTGTTCACGTAGCAGACTGCCGTCGTGTTGTCGGTGAGGATCAACACCATGCGGCCTGTGCCCAGGTGACAGAACACTCTCAGTGCCTTGTGGATCGCCAGCAGCTCAAGAGCGTTGATATGGAGGGGGCATCTTGTTGTCCATCCACCGGCCTTGGACTCGGAGGTCGCCGGTGTGTGCTCCCCAGCTGAAGAGCAAGGCATCTGTCGTTACCGTAACCAATGGCTTGGGTTCGCGGAACGGCATGCCTGACAGGAGGTTCCTGTACGACTGCCGTCGAGGGTCGCCCCGATGAAATCGAGAACCGGACGGGTTCAAGATGGGACTTCTTGGGGTTGACCCTGAGTCCGAGCTGAGTGAGCAATGTCAAAGTCCAGTGAATGTCCTTGTAAAGTTTCTGTCTGCAGGACGCCACCAATAGCCAATCATCCAGATAGGGGTAGATGGAGATGCCTTCCGTCTGCAGGAAGGACACGATGGGAGCTATGCACTTCGTGAATACCCGTGGCACAGTGGAGAGGCCGAACAGCAGCACCCGGTACTGGTAGCTGGTGCCGTCGACCGTGAACCGCAGGTACCGCCTGTGTTGCAGGCGGATCGAGATGTGGAAGTAGGCGTCTTTGAGGTCTATGGACGCAAACTAGTCCCCTCTCTGGAGGAAGGGGAGGATCGAGGGCAGCATGATCATCTTGAACCTCTTGGGGCGGATGTACTCGTTCACCCCTCTGAAGTTTAGGATGGGATGCAGGGATCCATCCGCCTTCGGTACCGTGAAGTACCTCTAGTAGAAGCCGGTGGTTTTGGTTGAAGGTGGGAGTCTTTCGATCGCTCCCTTTTCAAGGAGGAACTGGATCTCTTCCAGTAGAGCTGAGCTGGCCGGGGTGGAGTAGTAGACGCCCCGTGGTGGAATATCCTGGAACTCTATGGCGTATCCCAGGAGGAGGATGGTAAGTACCCAGGAGTCCGCAGTGATCTCCCACCATTGGTCGAGGTGCCTGGCCAGGCTCGGATGATGGATCAAGTCTGCTGGAAGGGCGAAAAATGGCATGGGTGGTGTCCTGCGAAGACCATCAAAATCGGGTCTTCGCTCCAGAGGAAGACTTCTTCAACGACGAAGATGGGCGCCGCCTAGGAAGCCTTCATGAAGCAGAAGATGTTGATGGTCTCGACACGGTCGATCGCGGAGACCACGGCTAGTATGCAGAGGATGAGGAGGACCTTCTCCACGAAGACCTCGGCTGGAAGCTGCGGCGGGATTGGGCAGGCTGGTTGATGCCCATCTTCCTTGCTGTCAGCCGGGCCTTGATGAGGTGATCCATGGCCTCACTGGTGGAAGAGCCCTTGGCCGTCGAACGGAAGGTCTTCAATCCATCGATGGCTGTCCTCCTGGAGCCCAGAGGACCGGAGCCACGCATGACATTGGAGGGCTACGGCACCAGCCATCACCCTCGAGGTGGTCTCCATGGCATGCCCTGAGGCGGCAATCTGTTGAGTAGCTACAGCAGTGGCCTCGCTGAAGATCTGAGTGGCTGAGGCGTGCGACTCCTCCAGCAGTTCAGCTAGGAGCGGCACGAGTCGGTCCAGTAGATTGCGATGGTAGGCCGCGAGGCATGCCATCGTGTTAACCGTCCTGGCCACCAAGGACGACGCTGAATAAAAACGGCGACCGAAGGCATCGAGCTTCCGGCCTTCACGGTCGGCGGGGTGGTATGCGCCCAATTGCCTCCCTTTGTTTGGGCCGACTCGATGACGATGGAGTTCAGTAAAGGATGGCTGAAGAGGAACTCTGCGTTCTCCTTCTGTGTCCTGTACAGGTGCTCCAGCCTATGCGGGATAGGCTGCGCTGACGCCGGCTTCGCCCACGGCTGCTTCACTGCCTCCACCAGCGTCGGCAAGAAGGGCAGCTGTGCGGTTGATGGTGGGCGGGTCTCCAGATACTGGAAGACCGGGTCCTGGGCTTGCAGAGCATGTTCAGTCACCTTCAGGCCAAGGGCCGTGGCCATTCTGAAGAGGATGGCTGAGAACTGGCGTACATCCTCCAGTACAGACTCCAGACCCGATTCCCCAAAAGCCAGAGGAGGGGACTTGTGAGATGAGGGATTCGACTCCGCGGAATTGGAGTCCAACTCATAGGAGTCACCTGATGGAGTTGGTGACCGCTCTGCCTCCTTCTCTTCAGCAAGCCTACGGACCGAGGGAGCCAGGGTGACCGCCGGAGCTGCAGGCTGTGTCAATGTAGATGTGGCCAGTGTCGTGGCCAGTACCGAGGTCACCTGCAGGAGCACCACCGAGGGCCGAGGGCTGTGTGCTGCCTGCGTTGTAGACGTGCCGGCCACTGTCGTTTGGAGCACGGTGGACTGTGGCACCGGACGGGTAGCTGTGGCCGTCGTCCACAGGGGTGGTGAGATAGCCCTGTAGCGGGGTGAGGGCTCCCGGGACCTTCGGTGACTCAGAGATCAATGCAGTGATGACCGATCGTAGTGGGAGTAGTGGGCTTCCCGTGGTGGCGAGTGAGACCGGAGTCATGGTGACCAGTACCGTGGATCTGGATGGTACCGGTCCTTGTACGATGGCGAGTATGAGTAATAAGAGCCAGCCGGCTCGTGCCACACCTGCTCCTGGGCATACCTTCCAAGGTAGGCTGGTGGGGAGTAGGCACTCTCACCCGAGCGTACCCTCTCCAGGCGCATCTCCAGATAACGCGGGGATGGAGGCCTGGCCCGCTGCTCCGGAGAGCGGGATTCGTCACATCGGGAGGCTGGTTGCTGCCTGACCATAGCCTCCTCTCGGCGGTTTGCCAAGGCTGGACAGCGACTTGGCGGGGTGGTCTCTGCAATGAGCTTGGGCAGCTGAGAGGGCGAGGCCTGCACGGCCTGCTCGTCATCCGACACCTTGAGGACATCCTGTTCCTCCAGAGGCTCCTCTTCCTCAGGAAGCTCCATTGGTTCAGGTTCCTCGGCGGGCTGAGTGGGTGGCGGAGTTGGTGGTTGCGCCACTCTTGGTGGGGAGCGCCGTTTCTCCTTCCTCTTCTTCTTCTTCTCCTTCCCGGCATCTTCGGTAGCAGGATGCTTTTTCTGGGCCAGGGTAAGCGGCTTGGAGGAGGATGTGGAGCCCTGCAAGCCCGCAGGATCCTCACGCACCTGAGTTGCCGAGATCTTGGGAATTCTCAGCAACTTCATGATCGGTACCGAGCCCGGTACCAATACCGATGTCGTAGAGGGCGCGGCAGCTGCCGCTGCCAAAGAAGAAGAGGTCGGGCGTTTCTCGGCCATCAATACCGTCTCCAGTCTCTGAGCGCGCAGAGATCCCAGTGGGATTTTTACCTTGCAGCCCTGTTACGAAGTGTCTGGTGGGTGAATTCTTTACAGATACGGCAGGCTTGGACGATATGTCCTTCACCCAAACAGAAAAAGCACTTCGTGGAAGGAAGGTCGGAAAGAGCGACCTTCCTTCCACAGGAGGCGCAGTGTTTGAACAAAGCCGACATAAAACAAGGGCAGGGCGAGGTGAGGAGAAGTCCGAGAATGCCAAATACAGTCCGAGATCCAAAAATCATCAACAGCCAGAAAAAGGGTCAAACCGATCGTAACAATACTAAGACAAGTCTGAAATCCGAAAGGGGTAGTCAAAAATCCAAAACCGAAGTCAAAAGCCAAGAAAATCAAGCAAAGCACAAGCAAAAACACAAGCCAACAAGCAGAACCTTCTGTTCACGACGGTGGACAAGAAAGAACTGAGGAGAGACTGTTGCTCGGTGGGAGGAGCATGCGCAGTACCAGCGTGGGGGAGGAGTTCCCGCCAAGCTAACAAGCTCTAGAATCTTCTGAACGCTACCACGCAGGCGTGAAAGCTCCTAATGTATGAGGCACAGAGACTACGAAGAAGAACTACCTGTTCCTAACAACAATTTGAAAAAACTGTAGATGTTTCTCCAACTTACACAGAAAGTAATCCAATGGGACCAGAGACACACTCTCCACCCAGCTTGAAGTAGAGGAAGCAGGCTCTCCTTAACTGATGCAGAGAATCTGCCAAACAAATGAAACAGGATGCCAGTTTACAAAAAGGCCAAGCAAAGGAATGAAAGATGATCTTGCATCAAACAGTGGAACCCCCCCCCCCAGTGACTATAATATTTACAATGGACCCCAAGCATTTGGCTGCCATCAAATGGAAGAGTGTCTATTATCCTGTTAGCATTCTCCAGAAAGAGTCACAGCTTGGATGTGGAAATCACACCACAGGAATACTGCACTTTGGCAGCATTCCCATGGCAATCAAAGAGGGCATCCCAGTCCTAAATATCAAGTCATAAACCCATCATGGTGCAACTAAAGCCACGTGTAGTTGGTGAACAGGGTTCAATCATACCAGATGACTTTAAACCAGACTGAAATTTATGGGCTGAAGGCAAACTTACAACAGCAAACTGAAGGTACCCAATGGAGAATTTCCTCCCAGTGGAAGTCAAGCTAGCTCCATCTCTTTTGAGTTTCCAGCAGGCAGCTAAGACTCTTATTACACATAAGGATGGCTGCTCTAGCTGTTTTAGCTTTCTGTAGTCTTAAAATTATTTTTAAAGAGTTGTTTTAATCTGTTTTTAAATATCATTTTCTATCACCTCCGGTGTTCTGGTGGGTTGAGAGGTGATAGACAAATGTCTTAGATACACAAACAAACTATACTTATGAAGATGTACTTTTTGGTAACACACTTACCATCTGTTGCAGCAAATAATTCATACAGAGCCTGTGCAAGAACATTCACAACAAAAGAGTGGGATTTTCTTCGTGTCCAGTAAAAGGTCTTTTTGGCCTGCAAAAGATAAGCAGTCAGTTGTTAGTATGAAGATACAATACAACGTTGCTACCCAAAAGGTTCTATCAGTTCATGATGTTTTAATATGGTTGAGTAAATTACCAGCACTCCCCAGAGGCAAAGAAAAATGCTATGAGAAGTGGTGTCAACAAGAGCTGGTCTATGAGAGGATTCATCAAATCAACTAGGTATATCACATCTATGGAAACACAGAGCTGGATCAGATGATTGATGCATCTAACCAAATTACTGCCTATTCCACCATGTTCTTTCTCATCATCAGCTACCTGACATTTTAACTGGAAATGCCAGGACTTCCTCTGCCACTGAACTATGGGTGCTTCTCTACTACGTATTCCCTTTCCATCAAGAAAGTGGAAAAATCAAGTTTAGGTATAGTACCTCAGCCAGTGAAGCATATTACTTCAAGAACTACTAGCACTGCCACTGACTCCGCCCTCTTCCACCATGGTGTCAAAATGTCCTAAAACTGTACATCTCCAAAAAAAGCAAAAGCAGGGTAAGCTTGTCCAGATATAGTATTATTATATTATTAATAATTTAATATAATATATAATTTACAATATTATATAACATGTAATTTATAACATAATCATGGATTTCTCCCATAAATTAATGTTCTGTCATCAACATGCTATAAACCACCTCTTTCAGCCTGTTCCCTTGAGGAACCCTCGAAACAATTTTCAGGACCCAAGGACCTCCTGCATAAAAAATATTGTTATCTACAGCTCAAAAAAAAAATTTTTTTTTCAATCACAATCTCTTCAGGAATTCCTAGTAGCATCTCATGGAATCTTAGGGTTTCAAAGAAGTGTGGCAGAGAAACCGTGGTGTAAACTATCATAATTAGAACCCACATCATCAGCTACATGGGGCAAAGAGTAATATAATGAGCAGACAAAGTCCTGATAGTCTTGCTGGCCCTTCCCTAACCAATTCGCTCCAGTTCACAACATTTGCCTGCCCACTGACCAATGGTGTAGAAGACACAATGGTCAGTCTGAATGAGGCTGCAGCCTGATGCAGTTTTCTCCTGATTATCATGATGTCTGCCACTCTAAGCTGTAAACAACCAAGACAATACCGTTATAAAAGTAGCTGATGCTAAAGCTGGAAAATGTCCGCAATACATTGCACAGGTTCTTGCCCAGAAAAGGTCCAGCAAAGTCAGTGTTGATGCACGACCAAGGGTTTCTCATCATTTTTCAGAAGAATATTTATATTTCTAGAGGTGTATTGCTAAACATGACACATGCTACTTTTCGATGTCCCTAGTCATCCCTAATCAGTACACACAGCTCCTGGCTAATGCTTTTATCTGTGGAATTCCTGGGTTGGCTAACTAGTAGCATGTCCAGCCTGAACAGTCTTTCTGGTCCTGAAATTACTACAGGATTTCTCTATATGACTCAACCTTTAAGAGCAGACAGCTCCCACTAGACTAATGGAAACAATCCGAATTATTTAGGCAATATCTCAGAGAGTTATCATTTCAACTAGAAGAGAACATATCCTGTGGAGACCATTCTGTGGCAGCACTGACTGGAAATGCTGAGGCAGTAGGCATAGAAGAGCACCACTGGATGCAGGAGCAGTCTCAGCTAGAAGGAATGTCAGTAGGGTCAGGTTTGCTCATACAGAAGACCCTTTAGCTCAGTGGTTCTCAACTTGTGGGTCCCAGATGTTCGTGGACTTCAGCTCCCAGAAGCCCTGAGCATTGACCATAGTGGGTGGGGCTTCTGGGAGCTGAAGTCCACGAACATCTGGGGACCCACAGGTTGAGAACCACTGCTTTAGCTCCAACAACTGAATTTTATGCGCCTGAGGAGTGATTGCCTTACAATGCATGCAAGACCCAATATTGTGTCCTTCTCCAAGGCACAAAAGACAGTGCAAATGCCCATCAATAATGGGGATCTTAGCGCCACAGGAGGTGCACTTCTTAAATTATCCCATGGCATGGTCAAACAGTTAAATGAAGAGATGAGAGAATATCCAGAAAACAGTCCTAGTCAAAGGGAAGGCAAAATCAAACCAATCCAAATCAGCATCTGATAGAAGAGTCAAAATGCGGACCAAGATTAAACTGAAAGTAGGAGAAGTGATACAGTTCACCAATAGTTCCTGCAATGCTGCTGCTTCAGCAGACAAAAAGGAACGGAGGATATGAGTGGGAATCAGGCTGATCACATGGACCAGGGGAGAAGGGGATACCGCCAAAAACATTTATATTACTCCAGAAAGTTCCATATGATGCACTGTGCAAGTGCAATAAACCCCATTTGTGTGAGTCACGAAGTCCACAAATAAGAACTATCATTTCAGCTATAGAAGAACTTATCCTGGGATAAGACCTTCCACTGTCATCCTGACTGTTGTTCAAACTGAAAAGGAAGTTCTGGCATAGTTTCCAGCATGAGATAAATTCTGCTGGTACTGTAATAACACAGTTGGGACATTAAGAGCAGGATACTCAAGTTTATAATCATGACCACTATAAATTCGCGTATCGAAGTCAAGTCATAAACATTAAGTATGAGAGAAACATGGCAAACTCAAATCTTGGGGAGAATCAAATATTGTATTGACACCTAAAGAGGGGAAAGACAAAAAAGAAGTTAAAAATTATCGACCAATCTCCTTGTTAAATATACACCACAAAATTTTTGCAGCAGTGTTGGCAAAACAGCTGAGAGAGATATTACAGGATAAGATTCAAGAAGGCCAAAAAGGCTTTCTCTCTGGTAGATATATGAGAAGTAATGTAAGAACAATTTTAGATGTAATTGAGTATTATGAGAAAAACCCAGGGAAGAAAGCAGCACTTATCTTTCTAGATGCAGAAAAAGCATTTGACAATGTTTCCTGGGCTCTTATACATTGGGTACTTAGAGAATATGACTTGGGAGAAGACTTTTGTACATGGATTGAGATGATTTATCAAGAACAATCTGCGAGACTAATAATAAATGGAGATATTTCAACAAGCTTTCCAATAAACAAAGGGGTTCAGCAAGGGTGCCCATTAACACCATTACTATTTATAGCTGTTTTGGAAGTATTGTTGAATATAATGAGGATTCACAAATAAGAGATCTGAAAATAAGAAAAAAGGAATTGAAATAAAAAGTTATGCAGATGATGTAATTATATTCCTGGAGGATCCACAAGAATCAATTCAAGCGCTGATGGAAACTTTGCAGAGATATGGACAAGTGGCAGGATACAAGATAAACAAGGAAAAGACAATCATGATGACACTAAATAGGACTAAAAAAGAGCAAACCAATTTGGAGAGAAGATCTGGATGTCAATTAACTAAGCACTTGAATACTGTGTCCAGTTCTGGGCACCCCAATTCAAGAAGGACATGGTCAAGTTGGAGCAAGTCCAGAGGAGGGCGACCAAAATGGTGAGGGGCCTGGAAGCCATGCCCTATGAAGATAGACTTAGAGAGCTGGGTATGTTTAATCTGCAGAAGAGAAGGTTAAGAGGGGACATGATAGCCATGTTTAAATATCTGAAGGGATGCCATATAGAGGAGGGAGAGGGCTTGTTTACTGCTGCTCCAGAAACCAGGACAAGGAGCAATGGATTCAAGCTGCAGGAAAGGAGATTCCACTTGAACTTCAGGAAGAACTTCCTGATTGTCAGGGCTGTCTGGCAGTGGAATATGCTGCCTTGGAGTGTGGTGGAATCTCCTTCTTTGGAGGTTTTTAAGCAGAGGCTGGATGGCCATCTGTTGGGAATGCTTTGAGGGTGTTCCTGCATGGCAGAGGGTTGGACTGGATGGCCCGTGTGGTCTCTTCCAACTCTACATTTCTATGATTCTATGATTCTAAGAAAACAAAATATTTAGGAATTATTATAACGCAAAAGAACCAAGAACTATTTGCAACAATTATTTGAAGACATGGAAAGAGATTAAAAATGAAATGGAGAAATGGAATAATTTAAATTTATCTTTCTGGGAAGAATAAATGCCTTTAAAACGTCTTTGATGCCCAAACTCATGCTCTTTTTTAAAAATTTCCTATTAAAAATTTATTATTACACCTGTTGTTTAGATTGGATCAAAGGCTAGATTCAACTAGAGAAAACAACTATAAAAAATTAGAGGAAACAAAGATCTGGATGGCATAGATATTTATGCTATATAGATTACTGTGAATAAAGAGTTTAACCACCATTGCATCTGGAAGACAATGTTAAAGGTTTGGCTACAAATAAAGTGGAAATATTACACAAAACTTCCAATATGGACTTCACCTCAAGGAGTATATAAAATTGCTCCAACAAAACAAGGAAACCTATTTAAAAATAAATATAGTAAAATAGGAGGGGGATAAACCAAGAATGTGAACAGCAGAAGAATTAAAGGTTGATGGACACAAGTTAAACTGGTTCCCATGGCAAGTTGAAGAAAGATTCAAAATGGATCAAAAATTGTATGGATTTGAGAAAAAAGAGAATGAATTAGATTCACTGATGAAGGGAAATCAAAAGAAGGAATCTCTAAGCTTTACAAATTACTGTTGAAAAGAGAAATGGAACCAGATGTAATTAAGATAAATGGTTAGATGGGCCCAAATGTGGGACATCCAATTGAGAGAGCCTGGGAGAAAGCATGGAAAACTGATATAAAATTTCCCCAAAATTTAAATTTAAGAGAAATTTTTCAAAAAATCCCGGGATGGTATATGCCCCCAGAAAGATTACAAACTAAAACAAAAAAGGGGAATGCGATGTGTTGGAAATGAGAAGTTGGTATTTCCTGACGTTTTCTGGGATGACAGGAGGAGCAACCCACCACGATAATTTACCCCGGCCAGCTGACGCAGGACCCTTTGGGGTGTTTCTGTTAAACCGTTAGAAAAAATACTCCCTGCCCCTCTCTCTTCAGTTACTTTCCTAGCCGGACAGTGTTATTCTCCGTAAGCTCTTATCCTTCAACCCGTGGGGGCTATTGTCCTCTTGTCATCCCAGAATGAGCGTTCATGTAAGTACCAACTTCTCATTTCGGGCTGACAGGAGGATCAATCCACCACACATGGGATTTTCCCCAAAGCTGTTTCCTGGGGGTTAATAACACAGCACTGCCTGCAGCACCTTGCGACCAAAAGCCACCTGTGCTGACTTGTACTTATCCAACTTGTAATGTCTGATGAAGGTAGATGCCTCCTTCCATCCCGCTGCCTCCCATATCCCCTCCAAGGAGCATGTGGTGTCGTATACCACAGAGGTCACCATGGAACGTGTAGAATGTGTCCACACGTTCGCCGGTTGAGGCTTTTTTGCATAATCATAACTGATAAAAATACATGTTTTGATAAGACACTATCACTGTCTTACTAGCCTGTTGACTTAATGTTTTATTTCAAAAAGATATCAGCAATGCGCTGTCTTTCTCAGCTCTTTAGTTTTCTTAATGTAAAACTTTACGATTTTGCCGGACATCCAGCGTATGCCAAGGAAGCGCCATTTTCCACATAACTGCCATGCCGCCACCTGTCTCTTCAATGTGTTGGGCCTTAGGCCCTTTTCTATTCCATCTTGTAGGAAATTAAGATTTGTGAAATTCCTATCTCCTTCAACGACATTCCCTTTCCTGAACTCCAACGCAGGAAAGTTTTCCACGTCCTTTCATAAATCTTTTGGGTGGATTCACGCCTAGACCCTAGGATGGTGTTTACCACCCTCTCGGGAGCCTTGACCCACTAGGCATCCCCCCAAAATCCATGCTGTTAGATTCAACCAGTGCGGAGGGATGACCACCGGACCCTGTGTTAAAAATCCGGTCTGCACGGTAATTCCAAGGTTGGCCTTGACACAGCCTCAGCAGCATTGGAAACCAAGGCCTTCTTGGCCAGAATGGAGCTATCAGCACCACCGAAGCCTTTTCTTGTCGAACCTTCAAAATCTCTGTATAATTCTTATTGGGGGAAACGCATAGGGAATGCCTGGCGGCCATGATACCGACAGCGCATGGGATGCCTCGCACCTCTGTCTCCATGTAACAAAAAATACCTTTTTAGTTTTGTGTTCTGTGCAGTGGCGAAAATCATCTGTAATGGTCCAAAAATGTTGTTGACTTCCTGGAATACCTCCATATCGGGGGCCATTCTCCCGGATGTAAGAATTTCTGCTTAATATCCGCCTGAGGTTTTTGATGCCCCTCAGGTGTATCGCCGTGATAGATTTATATGCCTCTCTGCCCATTGGAATAGGCGACTGCCTCGCCCATATTGCCCAATGCAGCCCTCCCTGTTTGCAACGAGGTTTCTGTCATGTTGTCCGTTGAGAAATACATGACGCCCCTTGACCAGATGGGCACATCCCTGAAGTGCTAGTCGAATGGCTTTCAACCCCAGATAATTGATGTTGTGGTGACTGTGACTTGCCGTCCAACGCCCCTAATGGACATACCTTCGCAATGTGCCCCCCAGCCGTACAGGCGGGCATCCTTGTTAAGTGCACCATGTTCTGCACTTGAAAAGGAATTCCTATTCCACCTTCTTTGTTTGCAGCCACCAACGCATGCCGGGAAACGCCGTGGTATTCTACTGTGTAATGCCTCTTCCTTGCAATTGCTGCCTGATGTGACATCAGCAATCTCTGTAGAGGCTTCCATGGTAGCTTGCCCACTGAATTAGTTGTGTTGTAATCCCAAAGTGCCCAGTATCTGTGCCAATCGCATTATGTCCATAGATTTGTTTTTCATTACCCTTTTGGGGCACCTGCTTTACTTTCCTCACTCTTTCTCGGAAAGGTCATCATGCCCTTTACTGTACTTATATGGGCTCCTAAATGTGTTATTCCTTGTCAGTTAATACGTCTTTTCTTTTTTATAAAAGCAGTCCAAAATTTGGATTGTCAACCGCACATCCTGCGGTAATCTGGCCTCTGACCTTGCTTTTACCAGGATGTCGTCTAGGTATGGGAAAACTGAACTCCTTGAGTTCTCAAAAATGAAACAGGGGAATTAACACCTTCGTAAACACCCTCGGTGCTGATGCCAGGCCAAATGGTAATGCTTTGAACTGGTAATGACCATTTCCGATTGAATCTCAGGTATCTCCTGCCTCGGGAAAATGGGATATGAAAGTTGCTTCCTTGAGATCGATTGATGCCAAATAATCTCCTATCTCTAAATTTTTTTTTTATGGATTGCAATGTTTCCATTTTGAATTTCGTATTCCACAAATTTGTTTAGATACCTGAGATTCAGCACCGGCCTTTTTTTTTTCCATTCGGCTTGGGGACCACAAAGAACACCGAGAAAATTCCCTTTCGTTATCTGTTCGGGTGGCTTTTTAAGGGCCCCTTTTTCCAGGGATTTAATTTCCTGGAGCACTACCGTGTTTCTCCACGTCCTTTGGTTCGGGGGGAAGGAAGATATCTGTCTCTGGGAGTAGTGGGGAAAAAATTCTTGAACCTTGCGTCAAACCCTTTTAACACCCACTGATCTGATGATTCTGCCCACCTGCTTCCGAAAGACAAAATTTCCCCCCCTTTCCCTTTTCTTGTAGTCGTACTGTTGTTTTCCTCGCTTTGGGGTTCGTCCCCCGCTTCCCCCCTTGACCTTGCCTTTATCCCCGTATTGCCTCATACCTTGAGGCCTTGATCTATTCCACTGAAATCTACCCGACCTTTTCCAGATTTTCCCAGTAGCCATAACCCCCCCCTCCTCGAAAAAGGGGTAGTTGGAGAGCCATAGCCTTTCCTTTTCCCCTTCCTTTTTTGAAAGGGTTGGATATTTTTTTTTGTCTTTAGTCTCTACTAAGATGCTCTCTAAAGCCTTTGGGCCAAATAGAGTTCATCCTGATAAGGACGAAAACTAAATTTGCTCTAGATTTCTATGATCCCAATGTCTAAGCCATAGGGATCGTTTGAGTCACCAAGTTTACGTTTTTTGCTACATATACTGTTGTATCCAGCCCGCATCTGCAATGTATTTCAGGGCTTTCTGAAATGCTCCACAGCCTTCCTTATCGCTCTCCCTGAGAAGTCCGATCTTAAAATTTTTAGCCAAAGTACCGCTGCTTTAGCCACCATTGATGCCGCAGTGAAGCTCAACAGGACTTGCTCTACGCTCGTCCATTTCCTTCAGCTGGTGTCTCCCTCTTTGGGCATAATCGCACCTGACACTAAACCCCCGAGGGACCTTGGAACTTAACATACTTCCCTAAAAATACAGCCTATTTGTTTGTGCTACTCCCTTTCTGATATTGCTTGCGTATTCCATTCTCCATGACCATTTCTTTGAAAATTAGGCAGAGGGAACTCTACGTTTCTATTTCTTTCTTCCTTTTCACTGATGTAAGGGCCAGACTTTTTTCACTGTTTTTCTGCCTTATCATTGTGCAGACCTAAAGTCTAGTACCCTTTAAGTAGGCTTTTGAATACTCTGGGTCAAACATCCTGTTTGAATCCAGCTCCTCCCCTCAGCCTCAGAAAACATTTTCTCTCAGTCCTCTATGTCTGCTTCTTCCTCCTTACGTCCTCATCCATATCATTTATGTCAATCCCTGTAGTGTGTTCCTCTGCTGAATAG
This sequence comes from Iguana delicatissima, assembly GCA_948472985.1. Lineage (NCBI taxonomy): Eukaryota > Metazoa > Chordata > Lepidosauria > Squamata > Iguanidae > Iguana > Iguana delicatissima. The sequence continues at coordinate 2,094,104 of CAOKZL010000460.1, read as the reverse complement.
TCCCGTGTATTTGATTGCACCCTTTGCTCAGAGGAATTATGTTTTTTTCCTATGGCCGACTGGGTGTATAATCATGATCTATTCTTCTTTTCTTTTGACTGGGTTCAATGTGATTCTCTTTATCCATATGAATGTCATATGAGTTATAATTTTGATACCGCTCTTTGGCTTGTCTCTTGCAATATGGAGCTGTGGTGGTTTTTCCGCCCTGTCCACCAACCTCCTTGGAGAGGCGTGACGTGCTGGAAAATACTGCCCCCCTGACTTCATGAATTTGGGGGGACACTGTTTTTTTTAAACATTGACTGAATGTGGAACGGACGGAGAGTCAGACCAGGTCTGTTTTTGTGCTGTTCCCCCCCGCGTACCTGCCCGGCAACTGCTGTGAGTCAGCTCTCTTTTGTGGGACATTCATTAGCCATCCCCCAATGAATTGCCTCATCTCCAAACTCCATGACCCACCGTCAGCCGTAATGCGGTTGGTGGCTCCACCGCTGTCCTGACTAAACGGTGTGGCAGCCCTGCATATCTCCGCTGCTGTCGCTCTATTTTGCTCTGAAGTGTTCTGCGCAGGTGGGGCCACACTAAAGGCAGCCGCCGTGCCTGAAGGTGGAAACCCCTGATGCCATCTTGGATGTTTATTTCCAAGATGGCGTCCGGACGCTTCTGAGGGAGCTGCTTAGTAGCCGCGTGGGTTTTTTACCCCTTTTTTCCGAATCCTTGCTTTTACCCTTCTTTTCAGTCCTTTTTTGGCGGGTTTTTTATTCCAAGGGTTTTTTATTTTTTTAACTTAGTTCGTCCACCTCACTCTCACTAGATGAGAGGAAAAAGCGCTAGATTGGAGCACGTTTTTCCTCCGAAATACGATGCTCCCTTATCTGTATTGTTACTCCAGCTCCTTCGTCCGAAGCCGCCTTAGGTAATCTTCTGGACGGACCCGTGTTTTGTAGTGACCGAGGCCAAATCCGTGGTGCTACGGTTCACTTCCTCCGCCATTACGTTGCTTTTTTTTCCTTTCCTACTGTTAGAAATTAAATGCTTTGTCTATTCTAATTTTTTATCGTTCTTCTGAGAGAGGGACCGAAACGCTAACTGTACCGCAGGAAAAAATTAACTGAAAGAGAGGGACAGGGAGTCGTTATTTCTAATGGTTTAACAGTAACAGCTCCAAACGACTTGCGTCAACTGGCACGAGGATCAAATTCCATGCGTGGTGGATTACCTTTTCCCGTCGCCCGAGAATGTGATGAAAAGGTTGGGTCCTTTTTTCATATGAGGTGGACCTGCAGGAGGGCAAAAAATTTTTGGGAAAGGGGGTACATGATGAAATTCAAAGAATTTGTAAAGTGAATTTTGAAATGATGCCGGAATTTTATTTGTTGAATATTTTGGAGCATAAAAAATACCAGAAGATATTGTTATATCTGATAACAGCAGCAAGGTTACATATGCGCAATATTGGAAAGAAAAGAAAGACATTGACATAGAAGAGTGAAAATTAAAGGTTCTGGATATGATAGAGACAGAAAAATTAGCATTTTCTTTAACTTTGAAAGGGAATAGAAACAATTTTCATTGGCTAAAAAAATAAAAGTACAAGAAATTTAAGAAGAAATGAATGTAATTGTTCCTTCTTTTTTAAATGTAAACAAAATAATTAACTGGGGAAAAAAATATGGAAGGGAGGGGGATATATTCAACAAGGATGTATATCCACTCTGTTTTATGAATGTAAAAAATTAATAAAATATTCTTTAAAAAAAAGGTTGATCATCAATCCACTATGGAAGACAAAATGGATATTAGTTATCTTTAACAAAAAATGCCAAGAAACTTCAAGTCAATTAAGTTTACAGGTACAACCAAAGAAAAAAAAAGGGGGAGTAACCATGTATAAAAAAAAATAAAAATCAACTACACATTGTGGCAATAGCTTAATTAACCAAAAAAGAAATCAAAAAATTTTTATGCTAGCTTTTGAAGCACATTAGCTTCTTCATCAACAAAGATGTTAACACCATGTGGGGGGAAAAGGTGACACTGCTGAAGTCACAAGTTACAGCTGTTAATTTCATCATGCTATTTGATCACTCAGCAGTAATAGCAACACATTTTAACTTTAGCTTTATCGATAAATCTTTATCAACCTGGGCATAGTTTCTGCCGGTTGAGATTATTATCATGAGTATAAGCCAATAACTACGCTCTCAGACAGCATACAGATGACAGAAGTTCCGACACTAAATAAGAATGTATCACAGATAAGGGATGGCAGTTTCTACTCATCTTAGTGAAGTACAAAGCTAGAAATCTTCTGAAAGCTTTCCTTATGCCAACAATTCCACTTCCATTGATGTGACAAACCTGAGATTTCTGAGGAACATTTACAAGACCTTGGTCCCTTTCACACTATACCGTTATAGCACTACGATTCCACTTTAACTGCCATGGTTCTGCCCTACGTAATCCTGAGATTTGCCCTTTAAGGAGGGGTATTCAGAATTCTGAGCCAGAAAGCTCTAGTACCCTCCAAACTACAAGTCTCAACATTCCATGAGATGCAGCCATGGCAGTAAAAGTGAAACCATAGTGCTATAATTGTGCAGTATAAAGGGGCTCTGTCTATACTCTAACAATATGCAAATCATGTCTTTAGTATGTCTATAGATGGGTGGATACCAAATGTAAGAATATATATATGCAGGCAAAAGCAAGAAAACTATGTTAACTTATGCTAAATGATAGCATGGGCCTCATAGAATTGTTACAGCTCAGGACCCTATGAGATTCAGAGAAACAACTATGAGATTCTTTACCAAAATTTTAGCTGCCATCAGAACAGGAAAATAATGACTCTCAGCTTGTCTTTGTGGATTAATTCATTCCTATTTCCACATCAGCCTCTCAGAGAGAGTGAAGACAGCATAGCAACCCCCTGTGGCCAATCACAGAAAGATACTATTCCGTCTTTTTCTTCTATTGGATTTTTAAAATTATTGTACAGCATTTTGGAATCCTTTTGGATGAAAAGAAGTTTAGACATTTTTTTAAATAAAAATAAATTAATAAGCAGCTGTATAAAGCAACGTGAAAAACATTGTCAGGTATTCTGCTTGAGCTTGACTGTTAGTGTGGTGTGCCTAGAATTGTTTTTCTTGGGGGCAAGAGAAAGAGGTCAAACTGCGCTTGGTGGTACAGGTGCAAAGATGTTATGGCTATCTATCCGCTGTATTTTTCCGGTCCTGTGGGAAAGCTCTAAAACATGGGAAACGTGTCACATGGTGAGGGTCTGGGTGTGGTTAAACACAGGGTAAAAAGACTTACATCATGTGAAAGTTCTCTCTCTTCGTTCTCTGTTTGCTTTGCTGTTTTTTGCTCATGTTACTTGCTTTTTATGCTTTGTGGCAAACGCTGTCTGAAGCAGTATGTATCCTGCAATGCTTCAAATAAACTTTGGACTAGCCTAGATGCACTTTCCATGGCCGTTTTTTCAATCTGGGGCAACTGGCAATGATCCAGCATAGTTTCTTGTTTTTGCGTTCTGCACATGCTTTAGCGCCAGAACCCAGGCGCTCTGACAAACCAAACCTGAAAAATGAGCCAAAATACAAAAGTGTTGGGAGTGAAAGTCAAAATCCTGTCCTACCTGCAGAACAGCAGAGTCCTCATACAGATCTGGAATGGCTTGCAGCAAGTACCTCCATATCTTGATGTCATTCAAAACAACACTCATTCCTCCACCTGTTAGGGGGTGCCTCATGTTATAAGCATCTCCCAGGAGAAGCACTCCTAAAATAGAAAGAGTCAACCACAATTGTACAGGTATGGCATACCGTAATTCTAACAGATTTTGAACAGCTTGTTTAAAAGTGACGAAATAAATATTTCATCATGCCAAGCACAGATACTTTAGCCATCTCAGTTTCAATGACATCAACAGAACTAAGCCAGATCTGTCCAGCTGAGTCAAAATAGTCCTCCTAAAGCTGCTACTTTTTCACACGCTGTCCAATTGGGAGCAACATTTTGAAGATGAAAGTGGGGGACTGATAATAATGGAGTACTCCCAACCGGGGTACCAGTGATTGTTTTTATTAACTGCTGTCAAGTTGCCTTCAGCTTATGGCAGCCCTACGAATTAAAGACCTCCGACACAGCATGTCTTGCTCAAGTCTCACAAAGTCAGGGGGGTAGCTTCCTTGAAGTAATCAATCTATCTGTGCTGTGGTCTTCCTTTGTTTAGACTGCCTTAGATACTTCCCAGCATTGTTCTTTTCCTATCCACCACGTCATCTTATGATGGGTCCAAAGTACGATAGCACCAATTGATTCATTTTGGCTTCTAAGGAGAGTGCGTGTGATACAATCATGATACAATCAACATGTTTGGTTTTTCTGGCAATCCATAATATCTGTAGAACTCTTCTCCAACACTATATTTTAAATAAATTGAACTTCCCCTGTCATCTTTCTTTACTGTTTACCTTTTACCATCATACATAGGAGCACTTAGAAAGAGGACAGAAAACACTGCCTTAAGACTTTATGATAACACTATTTGAGGATGTGGCATCTTCATGAGGCCAATATGAGTGATGGGAAGTGTTTAGATGCCACATGACTCAAGAGCCAGAAGTGGCTGGTGATGGTGGTGTTTTCCAAAATACTATGCAGAGGTCCTACGCAGGCAGCTGCCACTCACTCCGCCTTTCAGGAGTGCCAATTTTCCCTTTTTTTAAAGCAAGGGCAAAATAACAATGAAGTGTTCACTGAGGACCAGGAGAGCTCCAAGGTGTGTAAATGAGGCAGCACATGTATTTCCCATCCCTGCTCGAAGGTCTGCTGGAAGCATCACCACTGCCAGAACTACAAAACATCCAGCAGGAACAGCAGAAAAAAGATGAGGACATTTGGGATGGTTTTATGAAAGCTCCACCCTTACGCACACAACCTGAAAGCCCCACCCTTACGCACACAACCTAGCTCCACTTTTGCTGGAAATGTTCTTGAAAGGACTTCTGGCTCAGTCCTACTTTAAGGCAGACCAAGTCTATCTCGCACAGTTGGTGTCACTTGGAAATCTTGACATTTCAGGAAAAATGCAATCAGATATTACAGACCATGTAAGTTTCACAACTACATGAAAGGAAGCAAAAGTATATTGCTTACCATAGGATCACACTCAAAAACAGTTTGCAGTTCACATTTAAAAGTTCTTCCTGTACGTTTACAAATGCACACTGCACAAAGTCTTGTGCTATACCTCAAAACTTAACAGATTTATTGTGGCACAAACTTTAATCAACCTGATACAACTTTGTCAAGTGGATCTCTGGGCCATGAAAACTTCTGCTGCAACAAATCACTTAAGTTTCTTGAGATACCACAGAAAATAAGGTTGGTTTCCACCATTTACTGTATTTTTCAAATGGTGATTTACAAGTCACAAAGAGATGGCCGAAAGTGAGCCTACAAAATCCTAACTGCTAATCTGGTATCTAGATAGTACAGAGAGAGAGAGAGAGCCTAATGTATGCAGAACAGCTCCCTTGGCAAATACAACAAAATCTTTGGCTGGGATCCAAAGAACTATACGCGTAAATTCTGCACACGTAGGAGATATCTGGCTTTCTATCTTTCAAATACATGGCTACCTTCTTTGAAACTGAGGGATCTTTCAAAAGAAGTCTGTGTTGTGGCACTGGAAGCAAAATATTCTCTGCCCTTCAAAGAAAAAGAAATCAAAAGTCCCACAGGGCATCCTAATCCCTTGGACAAGCTGGTCCTTAAGGTACCAGATTAAGATATCTTTTTTCTTTTGTGCACAGACCTGCTTTGTTCACAGGTGAAGGAGGCAAGAAGCTCGCAGGCATGGACCTCAAGCGATCATTCTGTACAGCTATTAGGAAAGGCTCTTGCAGATGTTCTGGGGAAAAATATCATAACAAAAAACAGTATCACAGTTATTTCCAAAATGTTTGTCTTTTGATCAAGACTCAGAAGATAAACTACCTAGAACATGGATGGGTCTTCCAGATACTGTTGGACTGCAACTCTGATCAGCTCAAGGCAACACAGCCAACGGTGAGGAATACTAGAAACAAATGTTCCAACAGTTATCTGGAGGGTCAGACTTTGCCCAAAGCCACAATTAGCTTCAAATGGCATGAGAGAAGGAAAATGACTTGATGCCCCATCCCAATATCTCTGACAAATCAGAGATGGATCTCTAGGGCAATATTGCTTGAGACCAGTTAGTTGGCTTTCTTCTTTCCAAGTTATTGCCATTGCCCATGATAACCCCCTGTAGAAAGTAAAATACACTCTAACTGTTATGATACATACTTTGAGGGGATATCACAGAATACTTGCTCAAACTAAGGCTGTCCAGAATTTTAAATGAATGTCCCTGTAACAGGAATCACATAGAAACAAGAAGAATACACCAGGAACATCTGGTGAGCATATTTGATCACCCTAAATGAGAGTTGTCCCAAACCACAGTTGTAGTCTTACAGCTCCAGTAAACCTTGCAGTCCTCTGTGGAATTACCTGCCTTATACCAAGCAGGCAGAATTCAATTCAGGAAGCCTTAAAAAGCCACAAATCAAGATGCTGAATGGCTACATCTGGATAGTGGCAGAAGAATAAACAGAAGGAATTCAGATGGCTCAAACAAATCAGTCAAGCTATATTCATAGGAAAAGGTGAAACTTCTTTAGCCACTGACCAAGGGAAATATTTCTTGCTAGTTCTGAAAGGAACCCAAGGGAAGCTTCCCAAAGAACATCCCATTTCCCATTTGGTTGGTTGCTACAGTCACCCAAAGGTGCTCATTGGGCCTTCCAAGACTTGAGAGGGAAAGCACACATTAGCAATCCTGCTAGAAAGATGCCAGTTTCCCAATATATCAATAGGCTGTTGGTACAAGATTTCTGCTTATGTCTACAGTGTATTTTAAGAGACTCAGGAGCATGCTACATAAAAGGCACTCATCATCATAAAAATGTAGTAACCAGTAACCAGTCAAAAATAATATCATATCAGAATGTTGTCCTTTTGTCCTTGTTGCCTTGTGAAAACTGAAAGGAAGGGATAAGGAAACAGAGGGTATACCCTTATGTTTTTGTGAAATCATGTGTGTTTTGGAAAATATACATGTATCTTTTATTTTTTCAAAAGAAGACAGTGCACTTCCAAACCCACTGCTGACTAGAGACAAAGTTATTAAGTTGTATCACTACTTCTAAAGGTACCTTTGATAGCAAGAGACTTTATTTTACCATCTACCACATTCTCCCAAATCGCAGCTACTTTTTCACTGGAACTATGTGGGCCAGAAATATGAAAGCCTATTAGCTTATGACAGACACACAAGATCCCTTCTGGCTTCAGCTCTCTCTCTATGTGTGTCATAGCTTAGTCACTTTCAGACTCCACCTTGTTTCTGCTTCACATGTGAGCTCTCCTTTCACTGAAAGATGTTCAAAGCCAGAATGATACTGATCAGTAACATCTGCTTCCCACCAGCAGTAGTTTCCTTGTTCTGGGAAAAGCTAAGCCTCTTCCATGAGAGGATTTTTAATGGAAGGCAAGTCTAGCATCCACTATGGTTGATCTGCTGTGCACTGACTCACCCCACCTTACATACAAACACAAGGATGGCATTGTTTCTATGTTTCTGGTAGACACTCAGACATTCAGGTACACATATATCTTCCCCACTAAGGAAAATAGTAAGGGAGAGATTTACATAAAATAGCATGAAGCAAAAAGAATTGGACAACACTTCCCTAACGATGCTCTCCCAATCTGAGGTGGGGATGTTCCTTGGTTGGATCTGAACTAAAATTCTGCCTGTATCTCATCAAATTAGGTCATTATGGAAAAGTTTACAAATTTTGTTCTACATTTCTTCATAGTGAGCTATTGGAGCCCCGTGGAGCTGTCCATGGTCTAACAAATTCTGTTTCTGATCATATGTTCTTCCATTAAAAGCTGTTTCAATGAGTTTTTAATGGATTCTGATAAGTTTAGTTAGCTAATGCTTGTTCATTTCATTATAAAAAATACCAGCTGTACTTGAACATCTTTCTGCCTAGTTCTTTAATTAATATATTGAATTGAAAACTGGACTGGATTTGTCTGTACCTATTCTGGAATATGGCCTCACTTATGGACCAGACTTCTGTTTAAAGAGTAAAAAGGACAAGAAGCTCATCCTTCTCCAACTAAATATGTAAGCTTGATTTTCCCAAGAAAGGATTTATTCAAAACATATGTAGTGGCTGTCGATCACTGAGGAATTCAGGCAAAGAGTGCTTGGCAATCTGCCTTACCTCAAAAGGTTCAAAGTGCACTCACACCAGTTTGTCACAAATACACACAGATTTGAGCAGATAACCTTCCACAGTACTGCCATTCAGTGCACACCTTCTTACCTGGTAGTTGTGGATAAATCTTTTCAGTCATATATTCCTTAAGGTTCTTTGGCATTTCACCTCGAATGTCAACAAGGACTCGGGTTTCGTTGGAAGAAATCTGGTAGACAAGTATGGGACTAGGATTTCCCAAAACAAGTTCAGCATAGTTGGTTTTAAACTGAGGTGAATTCTTTATAAAAAGAAAAAAAGAAAGAAAAAACATCAAAGGTACTTTACAACTGACTTTTCATAATATATACCTGACCTGCCATGCATTCATTAAACAGCCTTTTTTTTTTTTGAAACACTGGCACAAAAGTCTCATTTCCCTATTTGTAAAATGCCATCGGTGGGGAGTGCGAGCAGAGCTTCAAATTAATTTGTTGGAGAGCCCTCCTATCAGAGGGCGTGGGAAGATGAACGCAATCTAAGATGTCCTCTGCACACTACAGGAGAAAAACTATTGTAATTACCTGCTTTAAGCATCCAAACCAGATAATGGATATAATTAGCTTTTTAGGGAACACTCACCTTCAAAATGCATCCTATAAAATGAGATGGAACTCTGACTTTGCTAGAGATGAATTTTTTTCTAAACTTGGAAAAGAGACCATCAGCCACAATTGTAAGCGGTGCATGGAGCTCCTACAACACAAAAGGATTATAACAAAAGGGATAAATAATGTCAAATAGTGCCACCAGGCATTTCCTGAAGATATTCCAGGCCAACTGAAGTTTTCTGACATAATTTAAAAGTTTGTCAGTGTATACAAAAGCACGGTTTGGGGAATTTCTGAGCAACAGTTTAGTATGCTCTATTTAACAAGAGAAGCATGCCTAAAAGAAGAATGTTACTATTCCTCCAGTCTCAGTATTGTGAACCTAATACCCCAAATCACACCATTTACTGGTCTCATACAACATATCAACCTAACATGTGGATGGTGACATCATGATGTACACTCAGTACATGCACAACCAAAATCAAAACTTGCACACCAATCAGTTAAAATACATCTAGTTCCTATAGGAGAGTGTGGCACTGGGCTCATATCCCTTGCCATATATCCATACTGCATTTCCTATTGAAAGCCTTCAAGGTCTTGATGTTAATATACCTAGACACATGAAGTTTCTAACCTTGCTTCCTGAAAGACATATAGAATTCTACATATTTCAGTCAAGCACATATTTATCATGTTACAATCAAAATCTGCAGGAAGTCAAAGACTAAAGCAATAAGCATAATGTTCTTTCCACTGAATAGAGGCTATTTTACTCTCTTGCAAAGGCAATATATTTAATTTTACTAACATTCCTAACCAAACATGAAGAAACAATGGGTTGAGAAATTGAGACATATTCTGGAAAATGAATGCACAATTCGATAGTGACAGCATTAATTAGGGCTGTTATGAAAGATGTTTTACTTATTTTGAAGATGAGTTAGTTAAGACAAAATGTGTACATCTCATTCTTAGGAAATGGTATGCTGATTGATCAAGGTAATTACTATTCTCCTAAGCGTATGCTTCCTTTAAGAAAACAGATAAACAGATAAAACGAAAACTGACTCACAAAGCAGGTTACTATCAGAAGTATGGAGCAATGTACATTGCCCTTCTTTGCAATGTAACTTTCAGTCACAGATTTCCTTGAGGGATTTGTGAAAGGTTGAACAGCAGGATAAAACAAATTAATAAAACGCAATACTTGGGCAGCCTGCTCTTAAAGAGGCTATGTAAGTGAGACAAAAAAGTCAATGAACATTCGCAGAAAATTTTGGTTGGTTTATTCTAAATCAAATGTTTCACAGCTCTCTACATCTTCTCAAACAGTAGCTCCTATCATACACTGAGATGGTATTCCACACAAGAATTCTGTTCACTTTTTCCCTAATGTTGTCAGGCATCACAGAGAAGCAAACTCTCGAGATAGCTGAAGATATATTGACAATTCAATCCTCTCTCTTTTCCATTTCTGTCACCAGCAACACCCAACTCAGACCCTTAGGCCACTAATATTGTACAATTCCTTCCTGAAAACCTAGAACATCTGTGCCCACTCCAGACCATAACATTGTCAGCATTCAATTATCAAGGTAACCCCCTTTGGTTATACTAACAAAGTCATGCCTTAATTTGGTATAAGATTAACTACACCTGAAAAAGTAGAATATCTGCCCAGCCCCTCATCGAAAATACCTTTGTATCTCCAGTTTCCTTATCTTTATACACAATTCCGACTACACAGTCATCTTCTTCAAGCAACTGGACCACTGTCCCTTCAATGAATTTTGTGCTGAAAGAAAACAGAATTAAAAAAAATAATCTGTATATACATACACAGAATACTAAGGTCCATATCCCATAATGCTATCAATCAAACAGACATTTCTGCCTAGAAGAGAAGTACACAACCACCACAGGGGTGGGAGCCAATTTTTCTCCCCATGGCAGGCTGAAATTAGATGAAAAAAATAAAAAGATCTCGGTTAAATTAGCTAGAATTGGGGCCATTTTCAGCATTTTGAGTGAGCTCGGCCAGGATATGGAAAGTTGGGGGACTGCATGCATGATGTTGTTTCAAATAGTCTCAAGAGCATACAAAACGGGATTGAGGCCACCTGCAGGCTGTAGACCACACATTCCTTGCTCTGGCGTAGAAGGAAGGCTGCTGACTTTAGCTGGTGAAAATATTCCCGTAAACATATCTGAAGACTATCTTCCTGCCCCAGGGGTAAAAAAGAAATCCGTCTCCCATCATTCCACATTCTACCCAAAATTCTAGAAGAATTGATACTACAAGCCCATTATCTCTGCCTCAATGTAGGTTTCTTCCCATGCAATGAGATGGAAAGAAGCAGGGGAATCCACCCTACAGGTCCGTTTATTTTATTTTATTTTATTTATATCCTGCCTTTCTTCTAGCATGTGTCAGATGTTTTTAGTGTAAAGGCCATGGGTGCAAATCAAGGCAACATACAATATTTTAAAAATACAATACAATTTAAAAAATCTTAATACAAAAGTTAAAACACAAACTAAGCTTTGATTTTAAAAAACACAAGTTAAAAACAGCATTAAAAACATGTTTAATATAAAATAAAGCAATGCATAATAAAAAGCATATGCACTAATACATCCTTTCTCAATGCTCTGAAGGATTTTCACTGTACCAGCAGTAATTCTTCAAAGAAGCAGTCACTCCTACCTGTATAATGCTAGGACAGGAAAAATGTGTCAGCATTATTTTATTTTATATTTTGCACAGGACTGCTCTAATTAGCTTTATTTAAAGAATGGTAGCTTAAATTGACAATTAATTTGGAGTGTACAAATACTTGTGTCTTGCTCCTGCAGATCTGTTTGATTATCAGCAAAAGAACAAAACAAGTCACACAACACATGCAACATGCAGTTTTGAGAGTACCAGAATGAAACTGAGGTGAACAGAGATTTTCCAGTTCATCTGTTCTGATCAGATACTGGTGAATGGAAAATGCATGAGTATTGTTGCTGTTACAGTAGCACAGTCCCCACCATAATCAGATCACTACAGATCTCACAGGAAACAGTTTAAAGTCAGTATAAATATTTTAACAGTAGTAGAACTGGGGGAAGCAGGGACAGATGGGAAATTCAAGCAAGCAAAAGAGGGATGTAAGGTGTCATATTTTGTCTAGTAAAAAGGGGTACATACCTGTAACATTGTGAACAAATATAAAATGTGCCAAATCAAATTTTTAAAGCACTTGGGATGCAAGGAAAAGAACACATTTGAGACAACTTGGTGGCCATCAATTTTTTTCCTTATATAGAAACATCTCCTCCTTCCCCACCACCTTCACAATTTAAATATTGGAAAAAGCCATTTTGATCATCTTGAAATAACTCAATGTACCTAGAACTTATGTCCCAGCTTTTATGGCTTTGTATTCTTCTCTCTATCTTTATTGCCCGTATCCTCATTTTATTTATTACTCTGTTGTTGGTCAGATACTTTGTTAATATCCTTAACTGATGTCAATTTAACATTTTTCATATAAATTACAACAAAACTAAAGAATTCTTTTTAAAAAATCAAATATGCCAAATCTTCCCTCTCTCTTTATTGTTTAATGTAAAAGAAAAGGTATCCTCTTGTTCAAGAGAAACCAGACATTCCTTACAATACATAAAGTTCACAAGACAGCAAAAACATTACCGAAAAAGAAAAAGACCACCAATAGCATAAAAAAAGCAGATGAAGCAATCCTATGCCATCTGTAGTAAAACAGAGTATCAAAGAGGAGGGAAACACCTCAATATTGGAGCAAAAGGGAAGAAAAATAAAACCCAGCCCAACTCACAGTCCGTGCCAAGTATCTCTCTGCAAGAGACCACAAGTGCTTAGGGTTGGAGCTAGGTAGGCCTGAGTTCAGAGGGCAATCTACAGGGTTGACAGCACAACCAAGAAGGCCTTAATTATAGAAACTTCTTGCAGGTCAGCCAGTGTGGAAATCCAGTGAAAACCCTGGAAAAAGCCTGAGGATGGCTTTATGGGGGAAAGCTGTTCTTCAAATAACCAAGTCTTAAGCTTTTCAAAGTTTTAATGGCAAACATCCAATCACAGCTGGGCCCAGAAGCAAACAGGTACTCAGTACAAAGAGTGTGTTCTGGCCAGTCTTTTGCAGACAGCAGCCTGGCAGCAGCATTTTAAACTCACTAAAGCACTCTTCAGTGGCACCTCCAGTGGCATTGCAAAAATCCAGTTGGAAGTTATCAAAAAAATGAACGACCTTGGATTGGTCTGCTACAGGCAGAACCACAAGCAGCTTGGAAAAAAGAATTGCACCCTATCATATGTACAAGAGTCATATCATCTCATACCCTAAACTTTCGCTGTCAAAGTGGTTGGCTACCAAAAGTTGGCCAAAGGCTCTGGTATATCCCTTCATTAAGCCCTAAGTTATATGCAAGACTGATTTGAACAAACAATTTACTACCCAAACCAGAAGACTGACATGATTCCCTATAAACCTGAAGTAAGTAAGAGGTATCTAAATATATATTACCTCTGAAAGGTAATATAACCGGGAAAGGTAATACAACCGGGAAAAATGGGGTTTTTTTAGGGTAATATAACAGGCATTACAGCAAAACTTGATGTGACATCAACAATACAGAAATGGAGGGATGAGGAAAAAATTTTTAAAAAATTTTAATACTTAAATTAGATCTTGATTGAAATCAGCTTTTTTATTTTAAAAATCATAAAATATTAAATTTCTTGAATCTCATTTTAAAATAACAGTTAAAAATAACCTAAATGTCATCATAAACAGGCTAACTCAACCTACTGCTTACAGTCTCACAAAGATGAATTAATTGCCCTGTCACATTCACATAAATTGAGGTACCTATAGTAAAACATGAAAAAGCAAGAAAATTCATACTTCCCTTTCAACCTACAAATTAAAATGACAGAAAGAATGGGGCAGACAAGATCCAGTTATAGAAGTTTTAAGGACAGTGGATATTAAAATAACCAAGATTTTGGAAAAATGAAAGTTTTTTAAAAATGTAGATTTTGAAAAAAAGCAAGAATGGTATAATAGTCATGTATTTCTGAGTGCTAGCCTCTTTCTTCCCAGAAAAATCACCATCTGTATCTATATGGTTTCCTAGAGCCTCTATTCTCTGTTTTTGGCAGGGGGGTCCCAGTTATAGTACCTATTTAACACAGATGGGCAAGTAGGCTCTGTATTAATATTGTACATTTTTAGGGAAATCATGGGCAATGTGTAATATTTATGTAACATGTAAGCTTTATTTTAATAAATCCAGTTGTTAGTTTAATAAATCCAGTTGTATGGTAGACCTACTAAATCAACAGAAGTTTTATAAATACTAAATGACCACTCTTCTATTGATTCAGTATGTCTACTCTAGTTGGGACTAACAACTGAATTTAAGCACAAATAAGGTTATCTTCATGAGAGTAAGTTAATTCTTATCATTCCTAATATATAAACACAGCCATCTAAAGCATGATACAGGTAATAACACATATTAACATTTCTTAAATGAAAAAAGAAAGCTATACTTAAAAAATAACACAAACTTCATTTATTTGAGGAAACTTCATTTATAACAGTCACTTAAGTTTGGGTTTCTCTTTGTGATTTAAACGATTTAAATAGTCTCAATCTAAAATCCCTCCACCCTGTACAGTTCTATTTCCAATGCGTTTTTGCTAGCAACAGCTCCACAGATGCAATTTGGATGGGGGTGGCAATGTGGAAGAAAGGACAGTACCATGGCTCTTTCATACAATACTATGGTTCTGATTCAAATTCCAGCCACAGCTACTGGCCATAGAGTGGGGAAGACAATGAATCATAACAAACATGTCTGTACTTTTTTGCCATTCACAACTAACACTTGTTGAATAAGAGACATTTGCAACAGGGAGGCTGAATTTCCCATTCCTTCATGTAATGGCTTTAATTCAAATCGCCCACTGTGGATGCCTTTAGCACAGGATTGAGCAACTGTGGAAGTCTGAGGAGCTGTGTTAACCCCTCAGGTGACCTTGGGGAGCCATACCTTACACCATGCCCATGCCTACAAAAAGAATTAAAAAATTATTTTGGCTCCAAAATACCCCAAACATTCTGGGAGTTGTGTTCACCGTATTTTGTGGCCTTCCATTTTAGGCCCAGGAAAGCCTTTTTCAAAGAAAGGACAAAAGAAAAAAAAAAGGAAGTGAGCAGAAGTCACTACCTACTTATTTCATGTCTCAAAAAGGCCTTTCCTGGGCCTCAACTGACTCAGTGAGGCACAAAACATGGTGGAAATGTCCATCACATGCTCTAAAGGGCATTTTGAGGCAAAAAAAAAAATTGTTTGCAGGAGCCTTCCAATGTGCCAGAATTGCCCTCCACACCCTCACAGGACATATAGGAGCAAAAAAAAAAAATTGACCCTGGGGGCCACAAAAGCAGCCCTGGCCCACAGGCTACACTTTGCCCACCCATGCTTTAGAATTCCAACCAAAAAAGAAATTCATCCACAGATCTCCCAACATCACATCCAGTTTGACCTTGGCTCAATGAAAAACAAAATGTTTTGAAACTGGATGCGCAAGTTTCAAGTTTACTTGCAACTACTTCAGTTGGAACTGAATTTTGACACTCATTCCACTTTTCTTTCAACAGGGGAAAGTATCAGTTTTGTTTTCAGCTTCCTGATGTTGCTATTGCACAATCAGAGATGGTATCAAGTTGTTGTTGCTAACTGCTGTAAAGTCAACTCATGGCAACCTTATGAATGCGATACTGCCAAATCACCCTATCATCAATAGCTCTGCTCAGGTCTTGCGAATTCAGGGCTGTGGCTTCTTTGATTGAGCCCATCCACCTGTGATGCAGCCTTCCTCTTTCCCTATTGCCTTCTACCTTACCAAACATTATTGTCTTTTCCAGCAAGTCATCTCTTCTCACTCGAGAGTCAGCGTGGTCTAACGATTTTCACGTTGGACTAGGATTCTGGAGACCAAGGTTCAAATCTCTGTTTTACCTCAGAAATCCACTGAGTGATCTTGGGCAAGCCACATTCTCTTAGCTTCAGAGGAAGGCAATGGCAAACAAATTTTGCCAAAAAAATCATGTGATAGGTTCACCTTGGGATCGCCATCAGACAGAAACAACTTGAAGACACACAATAGGTCTTTTCATGATGTGTCCAAAGTATGACAGTCTCAGTTTAGTCATCTTGGCTTGATTTGCTCTAGGACCCATTTATTTGTCTTTTTAGCATAGAATCTGTAGAACTCTCCTCCATATTTCAAATTAGCTGATTTTCTTCTCATCAGTTTTCTTGTCCAGCTTTCATAACCATACATAAAAGCTGGAAATACAATGGCATGGACAATCCTAACTTTTGTATTCCATCACACATCAAGTTACAATGAGTTTAAATCATTACAAGCAACACCAACTAAAATTTTAAAAGAATAAGAGTTTCATGCATTATGCAGCAAACACAAATGATGTGCTTATCAAAGCTACAATGATGTTTCTTAAAGAAAACACATATGATATTTTCGTAAGTGGTTGAAGACCTTCCTCTTTGATTTTCTGGATTAAGCTGCTGAGTTGTGCCAAAAGTTGCTAGGGTGGGTGATGGCTGGTGCAATACTGCAGGTTTTATATTTAAATATACTGTTATATATACTGTTATGTTTTACTGTCTTTGTGTCTGATTGTATATGTTTGATGTTCAGCCCTTCGGTGGAAAGGGTATTGCTGCTGCTGTTGTTACAGTATCAATTATCTCACATAAGACATCTGAAAATATTTTTATACACAAGACTGGGAAATTAGCTCAACTAAATACATGCCCCTGAAAGTTTCACAGACACATACAAGTGGTGGTGGTGGTGATGATTACTATTACTATCTACCACTTGGTGATTTACAATTCAAAAAATGTAAAGCATCCTGCCTAAGGGTTCCTAACCTTAAAACTTGACATATTGAGGAAGAGCAAAAGGAAAGGGACAGGTAGTAAACATTCAGGAAGAAAAGATCAATGGTGAAAAATAATCAGTGGGAAAACTTGGGGAAACAAAACTCTTCCTTACAAATGGTATCATCTCAAGAAAATGTTGCATGTTATGGAAACATTGGTTTAACAGAGCAATACCTACAGCTACTGGCCACATTTGGATGATAGGGTAAACCACATTTTATTTTTAACAAGCTCTAAAATTCAGAATATCCTGCCAAAGAATGTGAGAGTTAGCAGGTCAGGATGACCTAAGACAAGACTGAATGTGGCTTGGGAGCACCACATCTGATAAGGCCCATGTTAGTGGTTTTGGAACACTCTGCCCACTCATTCTTGGCTCTTTCCTATGATTCTGTACATGTTCACCTGCTGAGAGAAACTGCTATGTTCTTGCTTCCACTCTCTCTCTCTTATCTTTTCCAGCTTTAATGTTTATTGAGCAATGGTGGGATGCTGGAAAAAACTGCAAAAGTGTGGAAGCTCTGAGGCTGTAAACAGATTAAGAACAACTATTGTTCAATCATTCAACTTTTTGAATGATATGTCAGTTAAATGTTTATCGCCTAAACCCCAACATACCTGCTGTTTGTGAAATACTGGAAGAACTCTGAATTTAGTAAACAAAGCTGCCACATAAGTTAGAAAAGACCATCTTTCAACATTTGCTTTTTCACTGCCAAAGACAGTAGTACACCAACCCCCAAAACAGCCTTTAAAAACAGCACACATGATTTTATCTCACAGTTTTATCAGTTTAACTCTTGCTCAATAATTAACTTTTAATTTATTGACCTATTGATTATTTATTAAACTTAAAGCTTATTGCATGTTTTGGAGCTCAAACCATGACTTGTGTCTGCATTTGCTTTCCAAATCATGAACTATACAGCTATCTATTGAACGGCCATCAATTCCTTCATCAGGTTCTGCAAGGTAAGGCAGACACAAACCAAATTTTGGAATGACTGAGCACTGGTTGTATTAGCAAAGCATAAAATAAAAATTTTAAGACAGCAGCAAACTATACCAAAAATATTGATTTATAAGTGAAGATTAAAAGCCACTGTACACAAATGAACATAAATCCTAACAAACTTCCATAAAACAGGGCAAGTAAACATGCATGCATTTGTCTCCAGACTACACATCCAAAGTCTGCCTGACCCATGCTACTGAAGAAGACATGTAAACACTTTGCACATGTTGCCACAAATACAGACACTTTGTGCGCACCAGTTAACAAAGTGGACCTACAAATATTTCAAAAGTCTAAAATAATTTGATATGCATCGCTACAGAGAACTATAGCTTGTATAAGACAAATGTGTCTCAACACACACACACATACACACACACACACATTGTCTTCATCAGTAGCTGATCAAAGACAAGAATAAACCAGCCTTTCATAGCTGGCAGAATAAGGAGGCCCTTCCCACACCTAAGGTGAAACTACAGGTGTGCACATATTCTATCCTTAAGGGAAACCTTCTTTAGAAGATTAAAACAGTGGCAGAAGCCTCTATACAATCAGATACAGATACATCATATTGCTGGTTTGACTTTCACAGATTTGATTATTTTTCTCCAACCCCTACCCCCACCTCAATTACACCTTTTCTGGAGGAAATTTCCTTCTTGGCAGCCCTTTAAAAACCTGCTTCTGGTCCTCTTCCTCCTCCACCGGCTGCTGCCAGCTAAGGATGGTTCACAGTCCGATATCTCAGCAATAATCCCTACATCTAAGGAAGGAGATAGGTGACAGAGAGGTAGCATAGGCCCACTCTCTTTCCCTGATCTGGATTGGATCCTGTTCTCCCACCATGTCTTGATCCCCTTCCCACAGACATATGCACATTTTGATATCTGCAATTTTTCTATTTTTGCAGGGTCCTGTGCCTCTAACCCTAACGAGTGTGGAGGGCTGTATACTGAGGCTTCTGCCTCTGCTTTAGTATTCTGCCACCTATGAAAAGCAGATAACCTGGTCCTATAATGCTAAATTACCATTATCATTTTAAGCCTTATTGTTTTAAGTAGCCATTCTTACTTAGGTTCTGCCATGGCTGCTTTTCGAAGGCCCATAATGAAACGCCCATGATGGAATGCTTTTCCACTTTGTATTCGGCCATCTGCTGTAGAAGGGTAAGGAATTTCAACCTCTGATTTACTTTCCAGGTCATGTACTATGTAGCCATGTATCGTGTGTGAGTCAATTCCTTCCACTGCCTCTGCAAAATAAGGATCAGGATATTGGAGAAACAAAGGATAAGGAATGCAAGAAATATCCATGTTATGACAAAATGGGACATTGTTATGGGATCCCGGATGCTTTATATTTTGGAAGATGAAGATTCAAGATTCTTCACCAAAAAAAAAGGAAAAGAAAAATAAATTTGTACTGTTATTCATTGTATCTTTGGAAAAGTTATATGGTGTATAATATTTTTTGCTATATGGTAGTATATTTATGTTTATCATTTTGTGTTGGTATTAGACATAATAAGTGTGACTTGTTCAAGGTGTGACTTGCTCAAGGTCACTCAGTAGGTTTCTATGGCTGAGCAGGGATTCAAACCCTGGTCTCCCAGTGTACTAGTCCAACATTCAAACCCTTACGCTACATTGGCTCTCATGGCTTCTCATAGCTATACTAAAACATTTGAGAGCACGGAATGTGGCCAAAAGCTATTAAAGAAGGTGAAAACTCATCATGCTATCCCATACTTTCAAAACATGAGTGGGGGTTTCTGGCAGGAGAGCCTAAATTGCCCACAGAAGTTCCCTATCCAGCCAGAGAGCTGCTTCTGCTCCTGGCTTCAATCACTGATCTGAAATAAGGAGCTTTTTAACAACTGGAAAGCTTGTACAATGAAGTGATTGTTATTGTTTGCAGTCCTGAAAGGCCAGGAATTGATTTAGTGCATCTACTCTCACTGGAAGCAGCAAACTAGGTTAGTCCCAAGCGTTTTGCAAAATGATCCAAAATTCATCCACTGTTTTTTGAAAGATGGGAGTCTTCTCTACATGGACTGGCTCAGAACTTGGAAGAGTTACTATTTTGGATTACAGTGATTAAAAATTACAGTCAGGCAGGACAGTGACCAAATGGGCTCAGGAAGCTGTCATCCAAAACCTAAATTTCCAAAATTCTAAGTTAATTACCTATTCATCACTGGTAAAATCAGCAACACACACTGGTAAAACCAGCAACACATGGACAGGGCAAATGAGGTAAGATTGCAGGGTAAAATATGAAAATGTTAAATGCAATAGTGCATAGGCCTTCTGAAGTTAAGCTTTTCTAAGTTCCACTATTTTGAAATCAGTGGAACTGAAAAATGCTCTTCACTGTGTTTGGCCTGTGCTTCATTTGGAATCTATAAACCCTTCCAAACAGCACATTCAACCCTAGTTTATGAGGCAGAATTACTGGCATCTCTGGAAGTGAGTAATGAAACGATTTAATGATTCTCTGATTGTGCTGATATACTCTTCTCCTGAAGCAATTCAGTGGACACAGAGAGAAAGTACGCATCTTCACATGTTTGAGAAATGCACTGCCATGATATGTGGGGATATAATTGTTACAGGCTGAAGCTACAGCACAGTAATCTTTCAGCTCATCCCACCAACTGACTGCCTCTTCAAAAGGTACCTGATGTTCTTTTAATTCAGTGTATACCAAAATATCTCATGAAGAGAACCAACAACTGTTCCTATGTGCCAGAGACCAATAACATATTTGTGTCCATAGGCTACAATTGTTTCTTTCTCTTGTAGAAGCTCACCAGTGATCAGCAACCAACAGCCTGTTGACTAGTACTTTTGAGTAGCATTGCTTTAATTCATTTGTGAATCACTAACAACTCTCAGCTCAAATGCATGTCTGGGCTGCCTCTCTACTCTCTCCTTTTACTTGCCTGCTTGAAGCCCTATGCCAAAAAAAAAAACCTCAAAAGAGTTTTTCACACCTTGTGGACTTCTGCACATCCATCATGGTGCCTTCTGAATAATAAACAATGTCAATAAAGAAAGTGGTTAATTACACAGCAATAGTGACATGTCACAGTTAGAAGACAGGAATCAGGCTTTAGGTTGCAGATTTCAAAATTGCTCCCACTACAGCTGGATTGCACAGTTTGTAGCCTACTAATCTGTGTTCAGTACATAAGACAACAAGTTTTTAGGTGCTTAACAACTGTATCATTTTTGGCCATCCCATATGCAAAGCAAAAGGTGGATTGAGTCTCTAGCATATCATACAAGTATCTTACATGCAAATCAAATCAATTAGCAAATCTATATCAAGTGCAGTTTTCAACTAGCAGAGGAAGCAATGGCGACCTATGCGGCTTCTCTTTCTGCTTCCTATGTATGGAAGAAGTGGAAAGTCAGGTATCTCCTAAAACAGGCCTGCTGCAAGGGTGAGGTAAGTATGGCCCTTGGGCTGCATGTGGCCCCTCCAATGCTGTTTTAAGATCTCCTGGGACCCTTCAGGAACTCCCAAGAAGTTTATTTTTTCAAGGGAGAATGTTAGAGAGTTATTTTAATACACAAACCCAATCCACTTTAGGCTACTATTGACTTCCTGTCCTTAAAAAAAGGTCTCTCCTGGACTAAGAGCAGTCCAGGGAGCAAAGTACAGTGAAACTGCCTCCCTTCCAGACATTTTGCGGTGTGAGGGGGCACATCTGGGGCTCTACTTTTAAAAACTTTTTTTTAAATTGTGACCATGGCCAATATGTCCCCCAACCATTGGCAGTTGCCCACCACAGCCTGCTGATTTTAAAATCTTGTGAACTTCACTCTCTCACAAATATGTACTTCCTTTTAAAAAGGCAGTAAACCTCCTTAGTAACTTCCTCAAGACTTTTTGGTTAAACTTCCTGGTGTGAAATTCACCAACTGAATTATGTGATCTCCTTATCTCGTAATGGCCATTTCTGAAGCAACATATATGAAGTGTGGGATTTGTTGAGGGAAAGGTCTTGCGCTTACTCCACAATCTGAGAATGTCCACTGCTTGCTATGCTGAAGTTACACAGATCTGCACATAAATCTGAACAGGAGATTACAGATTGCTGTCTGTAGAGTGATACACAGAGGGAGAAAGAAAAAGACAGATAGATAGCTAGATAGATAGCTAGATAGATAGACAGACAGACAGACAGACAGACAGACAGACAGACAGATAGATATACACACACACTTAAATACACACAGTATATGTTTTAATACTGCCTGAAAAAATTCTTCTGATTCATTTGCTAAATACCTAGCTTTTCAGATCTGGAATCTACAACAAATACTGGTTGTAAACCTGTAATTATATGCTCGAGCATGTTATTTCAGAACAGATAATATTCTTACCATGGGATACCCCAACATATTCACAAGGATCTGGGATGAAGTGAGCGAGAGCTGTATGAGAGGGGAACAGAAGGTAAAGGACTCTCTTCCTTTGGAGTTTTTCAAACAGAGGTTAGATGGACACCCACCACAAATTTTTTGGTTGTGGATGGCTGGCAGGAGGTTGGACTAGATAGCCCTTGAAGCCCTTTCCAGTTCTATGATTCTAGAAACTTTCTTTGTCATACTCTGCTTCTTCATTTCTGAATGTAGATGCCTCCCATGATTTGTTGTATTCTCTTTCTACGTGTCTCTCCCTTTCTTTTCCCAAAGTAAATATAAACCATGAGAAGAGCAGAGCCCTAGTTGTATAGTCAATTCTGCCTGTAAGTCAACCCTCACAAACAGCATTTAAGCAGGAAAAAAAACTTATAATAAGAAGCATAAGCTAGAATAGATTGTCCACTCATTTTTTTAAGTGGAGCAAGAGCATATCAGCACAAGATCTATGAATCAAAGGCTTACATTTCATCAGTAGTAACATACCTTCTAGGCTGAGGTCTTTGAGAGCATTATATCCCCCAGGTTGCAAAAGTTCTCCAACTATCCTGTCAGGTTCTTTCAGATCTCTCTCAATTACGGTCACTTTCCTTCCATCTCGTGCCAGCACCGCTGCCAAAGCAGAGCCAAGCACACCAGACCCCACAATGATAACCTCTGGATCATACTGAGGAGCAACTGTGGAGGCTGTAGTAGTCTCACTTGTGGTCTCAGTTGAGATGTTGAGCCCCCTTCTAGCCTGTGTAAAGATTAAGTCAAAAGCAAGTCAAAATGGGGATACGTAGGCTGCTATGATAAGCACTAACTCACAGCATACAGATTCATCACATCGTTAGGGGCATGCACTTCAGATTTAATAAATTAGGTCACACAATACCACATAAGCACAGCACACCAGGGAAAGAATTCTGAGTACATAGCAGGCACGTAATGTAGGCAAAACTAAAAGACTGGTCTTAAACATAGTCAGGAAAAGAAACCAAGTATACCATACAATAAACTTGAAGCAATTTCAAACTTGTTTTGAAATCTTTAACAGCTAAACTACCATCAGAATTCTAGCCAAGTTCTACAAACCAGACCATTTAAAAAGCTTTCTAGGCAATTTGAAAAGAATTGGTGGGCTTCGCAGGGGATTTGGCTTAGTTTGGTTTCTTTACGCCATGCCTTTCATTCCTGTCATTTCTGTCCTGAGGTTGTAAAGAGCCGCTTTTCAGGTAATCACACAGAAAATCTCAACTGTTGTCATTTGTCAGATTTTGTTGCTATAATAATATATTGCTGCATGTTAAACTAGTATCTTAACAGCTCTGATATTCTACTGAGGATCTATTACAGCCTTACAGGCATTGCCTCCTAACATACCTCTACGAAGAAATATCTTCAAGCCATACCCTCACCATACCTACTTAAAAATAATCTGCTGCTTGCAGGAAGTCCCAGCACTACCCCATTGCCATCAATAAAAACAGCGAAGGTAACAGATATTTTGGAAAGGCCTTTCTCTGAGATCCTGGAGAACTGCTGCCAGAGTAGACAATGAACTGGGTTAGCTGGACATAGTCTTGACACTGTAGAAGGCAAGTTTGAAAGAGATGGAGCCAAAAATAATAGCAAATGGTAATGATGGTACCTCAAGTCGAAGTGAAAGCAGCAAAATCCAAGGCCTGAAACTGAATCTTTTTCATTGCCTTGCCCACCTAGCTCTTTCATCAGGCTCCTGGCATCAGGGGCTACAGACTATCTAGTTGCCTGTGAAAGGATAAATGCCTATCTTCCCAGGACGGTTCTTTCTTTGGGTGATACCTAGGCAACATATGGGGAGGGCAGTTATTCTCTACTATGGTTTCCATAAAAATTTGGTTGCTTTTGTTCCAGGGCCAGATCTTCTGACCCTACAACTGGTGCATAGCCAAACACACACAATACGTAACATAATATGCTATCAGTATCAGCACCAAATGCAGCTACTGGTGGCCCTTCATAAGCTGAGTGCAATTTTAGTTTTCTGTTTATAATATCAATACTTCAAGGAGAGGCAGCAGTTTCTCCCCAGTTCTACACTTTTTTTTCAATACAGGTTTAAACATGCATGTAGTCCAGCATGTATCTTGGGAGCTGGAAAGGAACTGGAGATGTCTCAGTCATATAAAAGATTAGCTCCACGTCTTTTCCACTAGATCACGCAGGGGGTCCAGCACAGTTTGTCTCCCCTATTCTAAATGCTATACATAAAAGCTACCCAGTGAACATCTCTGAGCTTGAGGCATGCAGAAACAGGCCTTAAGGCCCTTCTGGTTGCCTTGGCTTCTTCCTTCCTTCTCCCTCAAGCTGTGCAGGCCAGCCTCAATTCCTTCAGAAGCAGTACTGACTGGTGGATAAGTTGACCCTGGTTTTCCAGGTTATTTTTTTTTTTTACTAAAGTTTCTCAACTTATGGCCAACAATATACTATCATATTTGTCTTCATATCTACACACACTCTCATCCCCTAGCAGGCTTACAAAGCAACTTACAATAATTCAACAATATTAAGTCTAGAGGTTGGGAAGCCCAATCATACACACATCAGTGAAATCTATTTACAACTCAAAGACCCACTACAATGGAAAACAATATAAAAGGGAAAAAAACTATAGTGGAAAATGAACAGTTAAAAAGTGTTCTTCTAAACACCTGGTGAAAGAGAAACTTTTGGGACCTCCCAGAAAAGAGAGCAGACTTTGTAGGAGCCAGTGTTCCCTCATTAAGGTACCACTTCTAGAAAGATCCTACTCCTTGTTATAGGAATACCAAGCTCATTCCAGACAAGGTAGATACCAACAGCAAAGTCCTCTCCTAGCACAAGAGACAGAGTCTGTAGCAGTTGCCCATAAAACCAGTTTGTAGGATCAAATTGGGCTAAGGTGGTAGGCTGCCCAAACAGTGCCATAACGAACAAATAGTACAGCACTCTGTGTGCTTTGAAAGACAGTTCATATAGCGCAATCTTACTGGAAAGAGACATGCAGTGCAATCTTATACATGTTCATGTTGTTGGTGTTGTGTGTCTTCAAGTCATTTCCATTTTATGGCAACCCTAAGATGAACCTATCACAGGGCTTTCTTGGCAAGATTTATTCAGAGGGGGTTTGCTATAGCCTTCCTCTGAGGCTGAGAGAATGAAAGCAAATCCCACTGTAGTCAGTAAGCACAGTAGCAAATGTGTTTAAGATTCTCTTTTCTGCAGATTTCTAGCATCCATAACCCTGCTCTTATCTATCACAACTGTAGCCCTGCTAGGCTGCTGGTGACTGCAGGTGGGACTGAGGAATCCTATCGCTTTTTCTTCCCACTGATTCCATTGGTGGTGACATTTGGCTGTCCTTCTGACAAATTACAACTGTTGTCCTATATACACGGCTGGTCTGTGAGTAAGCTCACTGAACTCTGTTAGGACTTGTTTCTGACTGGGCATGTTTAAGGTTGCATTGCTTGAAAACAGACTGAATTTATCTTCTGGTATGTAAAGCTAAATACTACGAAGGTGGGTCCTTGGCATCTTTATGCTTATACTGACTCACAGCTGCAGCAGTCATTGACTAGAAGTCTCTAAATGTACAGTTACAAGAACAATGACCTTCTGGTAGTTACCACAGATACCTGCTGTAGTTTCAGAAGGTCAATAAAAGTCTATGCCTTACATCTAAGACTCGCTACTTTTAGAAGGGCTCTGGAAAATCTAAGGTATAATGTGATGCAGTGCCTGATAAACCAGATAAATATTTGGCCTGTATATTTTCTAGATGAGAACAAGCATAGTGTAGTGGTTTGAGTACTGGATTATGACTGGAAACCAGGGTTCAAATCCCCAGTAAACCATGGAAATTCACTGGGAGGGCTTGGGAAAGTAACACTCTCTCAGCCTCAGAGGGATACACAGGCAACCCCCCTCTGAACAAAACTTGACAAGAAGACCCCATTATAACTTTGACTTCTTACTGTTGTGTGCTTTCAAGTTGTTTCTGACTTACAGTGATCCTACCACTAGATTTTCTTGGCACGATTTATTCAGGAGCTTGCCTTTGGTTTCCTCTGAGCCTGAGAGAGTATGACTTGTCCAAAGTCACCCAGTGGGTTTCCACGGCCAAGTGGGGATTCGAATTCTGGTCTATAGAGTCATAATCCAATGTTCAAACCACTACACCACACGAGCTCACAGATTGGTTTTAGGATCATCCTAAGTCAGAAATGACATGAAGGCACACAAGAACATGTGTCAACACCTTTGCTAGCCTAGTTCATAAATAAAGGAATCCTTGGCCCAAAGGTTTGCCAGATATTTTTACCTTTTCATGCACTTGATTTTTTAAATGATTAATCTTATTTTTATTGTGCTGTCTACTTCATACCTATGCATGCATTTTTTTTCCTTTTTTTGGCATTGCAGAGTTTGGTATTCTTTTCCAACCTCCAAAAAGTCCAAAGCCCCCTCCTCCACAGATTCACTGTTACAGTGCAATAGTCCTCATTCCATGGCCGTTCCGTACCTGGAAAAAGACAAACGTCTGGCTATGGTCCCATAGCCAGACCTCAGACTGAGGACAGCATCTGCTGAGGCCTCTAGAGGACACAGCAACACAAACAGATTCTGGTGGAAGATATCCTCAATCCACATACGGGTATTGGTACAGAGCCTGATGCTTCTCCTATCCCCCCTGCTCCCCACCAGCATTGGAATGGCAGTAGAGGGAGCTAGCACAGAACAGCAGTGAATCTGGGGGGTGGTGACAGGGGAGCTGCACTGGTGTCCCAAGTGCAGAACTCTTATGCTATACTGACTATGTAGGATTCTCAGCCTAAGAAGTAAGACCCATTTATATTTATTTTCAAGGTGTACAGTGGGGATGTGCAACTGCTGTGGACATGATGGATCAGTCTTCCCCCTCAATCATGCAATATGATTTTGAATAAAGATCACACTCAAAAGTGACTGGTAGTCTCCTTCCAATCTTGATTTCTGGACATTCCAAGTGTTTTCGATGTTCAAGGTGGCTGCAAGCAACAGTGCCACCAGTAGGAGCCTTCAGGAATGGTTACTAAAAGCTTGGGTGTCTTTCAGGCAATTT
Organism: Iguana delicatissima; assembly: GCA_948472985.1. NCBI lineage: Eukaryota > Metazoa > Chordata > Lepidosauria > Squamata > Iguanidae > Iguana > Iguana delicatissima. The sequence goes on along the minus strand of CAOKZL010000460.1, from coordinate 2,066,607 downwards.
TATCCGAAAAAATAAAGGCGGTTGGGTGCCACACACAGCCTGTGGCCCACATGCTCCCCATCTCTGACTAACAGGCTGGATCACTTTACATTCTTATGCAACAAGTCACAGGAGAAACATGATTGCTATCTATGAACAGCTGCTTGTTATCTACATAGGACAATTATGAATGAGAACCTATACTTTTATCCTAGCATGTGAGGCTGACCAGGGGATGTGGGGCATTTGAAATGCCAAGATTACACATACTGTGGAAACCAACATTCTATGATTGTCAAAACGTTAGTTCAAAAGCCAATGTGGTATATGGAACAGGACTGGGGATCCACTGGGGATTCAGTTCCCCACTGAGCAATGGAACTCACTTAGTGACTTTAGATTGGTTACTCATTCTTAGCCTGTCCAACTTCACAGACAAGGTAAAGTAAGGAGTCTGACTGTCATTATGAGGATAAGGGGGAAAAGAGAGTATTGAACACAGTAGGTCTATTTCCAAGTAAATCCACCCTCATTAGAAGAAAGGCAAGACAAAATGAAACTATGAAATAATTTTTCAACCTAAACAGCTCAGAGTTTATCAAGTTTACATCTGAAAAAAGGATTTAGAATTTGCCAAACGTTGTAAGTCTAGTCCGCTCCTCCCACCCACTCATCCATTTAGGCAGTGCGGTTTTAAATAGGATTTCCAAAACTCAATGGAAATCTTTAAGCAAACAAAGTGCGCATCCTTAAAAATTAAGGATATTTTCCATCATGAAAGAAACTGAATATTAAAAACAAATCTCTCTAAAGAAAGCAAGGTTATTATTTTGAAATACCAGAAAGAGAATATATTTGTCACTGTAAGAATGAACCTACCTTTCTAGATTTAGGCTGAAGCACCTCTGGAGATCCAGTGTGGGATTTGGTCCAGAAAAATCCAATGAGTGGCATGGTAGCAAGGAACCTGGACAGCATTCCACAATGTTGCCTATGCTTTTGCTGTTTGAGACCCCATGCCCGATATCGATGGGAGAGTAGCAAACCAACAGAGAAGAACACCACCATGGAGATCAGCACCTCTTTGTTGGCATAACTCAGCAAGTCTCCACATTTCTTATAGACATAGATGAAAGATGCGATGCCCAGAAAAGTCCACATTATGAAGGCTGTGTTGTATTGTTTCAGTCACTGGCGGCTTTTCTTTTACAAGTCCTATAGAAAATAATGCCCCCCTGAGCAGTGTGTTTCTTCACAAACATACAATCAAAATGCTTTAAGAAATTACAAAGACCCTCATTTCTAACATGAGGTGAAAAGAAATAGAAAGCGTACTACAGAGTCAAAGCTCTTGCCAAACTGCAAGATTTTCAGAAAAAAACTCTCTCTCTAGTCATAAAAGCGGTTTCTCAGTTTAGGCACCAGGAAAAAAATGGAAATGTGCACGTTCAGGTCAACATGTATCCCTGGAAATGATACCATTTGTTTCCATCTGTTCACCAGCCTGTTGATTTGTGCCAGTACACATGTTTTCAGAACTATTTACCCTTCATTGAGTAACAGGAGGACCACCCTCTGCCCTGGAAAAAAAAAGAGATTTTGTGTAGGTGTTTAAAAGAGTGACATGTCAAAATCAAGACACAATCAGCGTGGCTTTTAATCATGCCATTAAAGTTCACTCTCTCTGTAATTTTTAGAGGCTCCCTTTACCTGGAAAAAAAAAAGTAAGCTACTAAGAGGGAATGATTGTGACCATACACTGCTTTTCTAGAGGCATCTGGTTGGTTGTTACAGGAAACTGAATGGTTGACTAGACAATCAGATCCAGCAAAATAAGAATGAGTTTTATAAGGCAAGGCTCTTCCAGTCAATATTTACTAGTGTGTATAAAGCATTTCTATCCCTCCTCTTCTTTAGGTAGACAAGCTCTCTCAGAACAATTTATAGTGTATATCAAAGCAAAAAAGAAGCCGGACTATACCTGGCATCCTTTGAGTGAAAATCCAAATATAAATCAAATAAGTAAACAAAATAATAAATAAAATCCTGTTACTTATTCCCAAGTAGAGGAGACAGAAGCAGTCGCTGAATAAGTGAATCAACACGTAGGTAGGTATCATTTTGAAAGGGTCTAATCTAGTCAGGATTAACAGAATTAAGGCCTGTTCCTGGCCTCAGGTATAAAAAATCTTAAAAGACATGGCACAAAAGGAAAAGGGAGTGGAAGGGAGGAGGAAAACACTGATAAAATAGGTAGATAAAGGTAAATACCTACCTACATGGAGACTGAAGGAAGTTTCTATTTTTGCTCTACTCTTCTTCCTTCAGATGACCCTGGCCAGGGCTTGGGGGTTTTTTCTGAGAGGAAAATATGACTTTAGTCTTCTTTGGGCTCAGTGGATGCTTTGATTGTGTCACCTGGGCGCTTTCCTCATCTCCTGGAAAGAACCCTGAGCCTTTCCCTTGCTGCTGTTTCTCAACCTCCTCCGCCTCAGGAAGCTGACTCTCCTTCTCCTTACATACTTTCTTCCCAGAGCTTGAGCAACCCAGAGCAACCCACCGGCCGCCTCCACCCCTGGAGGAAGAAGGCGCTCTTCGGGATGGAGGAGGGATGCTCTCGCTCAGCGCAAACAGGGACGGGTGATGCCAGAGAGCGCCACATGAGAAGTGGGCGGGGTTTATGCTGATGATCGCCTCCTTCTTCCCTTCACTCTGGCGCTGCCGCGAGCCTCCTAACCCAGCCCGTCCTGGCCAATCCGCCACGCTAAGCTGAGATGGTCTTATGGCGCTTGGACCAATTGGAAGAGGAGAGAGGCGGGTTTCAGGTCCCGCGGTAGACTAGTGCGATGTGACGTAAGGCGTGCGAGGGCTTTTTTTTTTAAGGCGTTTTGACGGACGAGCGGTTGGCGCTTTACCGTTCGTGGGCAATGGCTCGTTGTTACCATGGTGACGAAAAGGCTAGGTTCGTAAACGGTGAGGGGGGTTGTTTAGGTCAGGTCTTGGCGGAGCATGCGCAGAAAGATTGTAGCCGTTAGGCCTGAAGGGACGGTAAGAAATCAAAAGTGGGTAAGATGCGTGTACAGAACAAATCTCATTTTGGCTGGAACCACAGCTGTCGTCTGTAGCCTGTGCTCTTGAGCATGTGCAGAATGTATTTTCCTGTCTGCAAGTGAGGAACCCGCCTCAGCGACCTTCGGCACGGGGGGAAGCATTGTTGACAAGCGTACTGTTTTGCATACTCTCCAGACAAATTATTTAAAATGTAAATACTGACATAAACCCGACAAACCTAGCCTGGCTGTGGTGAAATAAAAGCTGTGGAGAAATGGGGGGCGGAGGGGGCGGGATCCTGGGGCTCCACCAATTATCATTGTCAGTTTGGCTCGACGAACCAATCGTAGGGTTGAGAAGAACGGGGGGCGGGGCGACGTTGCGTAAGGCGTGGGTAGAGCGCTGCGCGTCTGACGCGTGGGGGACTGCGGTTGCCATGGCGCTTCCAACGCGCGTGGAGCTGGGGAGGCTGGCCCAGGAGGCCTCGGCCTTGGCCGGCGTCGTCCGTGGCTCTCTCGGACCCCAAGGAGGCCAAGTCCTGCTTACCCGCCCGACGGGAGAGATACTCCTGTCGCGGGACGGGCTGCGGGTCCTTCAGGCCCTGAACCTGGAGTCCCCAACGGCCAGGTAAATCACGCTGGTTCTGCGAAGCCCCTCTCGTATTTTCCTGCCAGGTCGGTTCCGTTACTCAGCCAAGTTTACGGGGCGAGGGGAGGCAGAGGGAACGAGGGAAAATGGCTGACAGGTGGGGAGAGGGGGCGGCGGCCTGACATTGGTGGCACCAAGCCAAGTGGGACCTGAACCCACACTCAAAAAATTACTAGGATTTCCAGCGGCTCGGGTGGACTTGAACCCACAGTTGACAGTCGGCCGGGAGACTCTGGTGGGACTCAAACCGACAGTCAATGATCACCCTTGAATCCAAACACGGAGGTGACTCTGGTGGGACTTGAGCCCACAGTAAACGGTCACCCTTGAATAAAAAAATAAAAATGACAAAAAGCACGTGGGGACAAACCCAAAACATTAGGTCCGCACAGACTACCTGGAGTAGTCCACGCAATTGCGGGTGAACTTGGAGCCGGCCTGGAAAGATTTCCAACTTTGGCCAAAGGGACTCCCCCCCCCGCCTCAGTAAGAATGGAGCAAACGATCTCTTAGGTGACAAAGAGGAAAAGACGCTTTATTGAAGAAAAGAAAGTTTTTTAATAAGGTGGGAACAATGATCTCATAGAGCATACAGAGCATGTGCAAGAATATTAAGAATATTTGCTTTCCCAGGACTAGAATTCTGATGCGTGGTTGATGATACAGTAACTTCTGGTTAACAGTGAACCCTGTATCACACGTGCATTTGCCCAGCAATGAGGTGTAGGAAATATTGTTACAGTGAGCATTGGGAACCAAGGCTGAGAACCTAGGCATTGAGCTTTTCCAATTAATGTCAGCATAATTTTAAGTAGGGCAAGGGACTGACAACAGGAACCTTTAAAGTTGACTAGAATTCAAAATGGAGGACATTAGTTAAGCAAATACAAAAAGACAAAGAGTTTTCTTAGCTTAGACATTTAAGCAGGCAATACTCTCTGTGAATTAAACTGTCCAGGGCTCTGAATCTCCTAACAGCCCTGCAGAGTAGACCAGGGCCAGAGATGGGAAATACTGTCCATTTTGTCTGTACTCTTTTACTGCTAACAACATCAATGGTAACCCACAGTCTCCTTGCTGTCAAAAGCTGGAGAGGGGGTTTGAAGCATTAATCAACCTATTATTATTATTATCCTACTTTTTTCCACAGTTAGGGTCTCAGCACGGCTTACGATAGTTAAAATAATCATAACTAGAATTGATTTCATACAAAAGTTTTGAAAGTGTGATTGAACTATCTATAAGATTAAAACCAATTATTTGTTATTTATTTATTATATTTGTATGCCACCTTTCTCCCAGAATGGGACCCAAGGTGGCTTCCAACAATAAATTAAAATATTAAAACATTTTAAAACAATTATAAGCATATAAAATAATAAAACTAAAATAATATTCAGTTTAAAACAAGTTGGTAAATAGAGCTCTCTGGCTTACATAAAAAGCCTGTTTAAAAAGAAATGTTTTTGTCTGCTGGCCAAAGGGGAGCAGGAAGGAGGCCCGTCTAGCCTCCTGTGAAAAGAAAATAGCAAATAGTACACTACATTATGCAAGGCTTCTTCCCCTTAAGCAGTCAGGCTTCAAAGGTTTCAAAACTTCAAAAGTTGCAACCTTTCTAGAGAAAGAGAGCAAGGAAAGGCCCAGCCTAATTTTTCTGGGAAGAGAGTTCCAGAGCCAGAGAGCAGCCCCTGTTGAAAGCCCTCTCCCATCTTGCCACCAGATGTACCTGTAAGGGTGGTGGGAAAGAGAGACGGGCCCCTCAAAAAGATCTCAAGGCATGGGCAGGCTCCTAGAGGGAGATTTGGTCCTTCGATCTAGATAACCTAGACCTGAACCATAAAAGGACTTTACAGGTCATAACTAGCACTTTGAAGTCTGCACAGAAACAGACTGGCAGCCAATGGAGCTATTGTAGCAAAGGAGTGGTGTGTTCCTTGTAATCAGCCTCTGTTAGCAATCTGGGATGGAGAACCATATACTTTTCACAATCCCTTATCATTAACCATGCTAGGTACTGGTGATAGGTGTTATAGGCCAAAGCCTCTCCACTCCTTAAATGTACTGCAGACTCATAAGAAGTTTATTATGGATGAGACGGGATCATTTGTAGACTTTCTTATCACAAGATATGGCAGTTGCCAGTGGCCAAGATGGGGTTGAAGGGTGATATTCATTTATTTTGTTACGTGTCAAGATCAGTTTTATTCCAGTGAGCTCCAGGTGATATTTATGACTGTCTCCACTATAGTCTCACAACATTCTTGTGGGATAGGTCAGGCTGAGACCGAGTGATTGACCCAGTGATTTTTGTGGCTCAGTGAAGACCTGAACTTGGAAATCCCCAGTCCAACACTCCACATCTACATCATACTGGGTATTATGGATCACTCAAAAATACCTCATTATCTTGCTTCCCATTTGCCCAAACGCATGCCTCTGGAATGGTCACAAATATGAAGGAAATAGGGTTGACTAGTTGTTGCAGTTGATACTCATTGGCTTATTGTCTCTAAACCTAGTAATTCTATATAACCATCAAAACAAGTATCCACTGACTCAACATGTTCTTCTTGATACCTTAATTTTTCTGATCTTTAAAGCCATCTAAGTTAGTAACCATCACCAAATCTTATGGCAGCAGTTACCATAAATTATGTGAAGTAGTACTGTATTATTTTGTTTATTTTGCTAACATTTTTGTGTTCTTCCTTGGCTGTACAAAAGAAGTTATAGAAATATTAACAATCTTTTGCTACTCATGAATCTGCTACTCAGTTTGGGTAATCCTGAGTTTTATTATCGTGTTCACTTTTGCCATGTACATGCTTTACAGACTTCCAGCAATTCTGAATTGGAGATCTTGGACAGAGTTACATACAAGGTTTTTTTTCATACACAAAGGACTATCCATGTATGAAATCATGAGGAACCTATAGCCCTCCAGAGATGTTAGACGCCATATAACAAACCAGGAATCTACTAAAGCAAAACTGAAGCTTGGTGTATAATTCTTCTTCTTCCCCATAGGTTAGCAGATAGAAGGGAGAAGTAGTGGCTATGGTGTTTGATACACACTCATTCCTCCTAAATTATAGTTGATCATTACATATGACCAAGAACCTCAAGTTTAATATCCTTGTGTGAGCACACAGGAAAGTTCTATAGGGAGTGTCTACTGTTCCTTTCTGATGGACGCCGGCAGAAATCAATATTTAAAATGAACTGTTTTATAACTGAATATTTTGTTTTTTTGTTTTTAACAGAATGATGATAGCTTGCATTTCTACTCACTGCAATTCGATTGGAGATGGTGCTAAAACATTTATTATCCTACTCTCAGCTTTACTCAGAGGGCTTGAAAAACTTGGCAAAGGAGAGGGCACTTCCTTTTGTGAAACTGTCCAAGGAGGAAATAAATATAAAGAAAAGTGTTACATAACAAAGCAAATTTCTCAATTTCTTATTATGATCCAAGACATACTAGACCACATAGTGACCCAGAAACTTGGAAAACATTTTCTAAGTGTCTTTTCTGTTTCTGGTACAGAAATAAATAGGAACACAGTGGAGTTGGTACTAGAAGCCTATTTCTGTGGGAAAGTAGGGTATAATAGGCAAAAATTTCTTTGCCAACTGGCCTATAATTTCTTCTCCAAAATTACAGCTGGTAAAGATAGGAATGAAGCACTGTATTTGGTACATGAACATTTTCCTGAGTTGCATACTACTGTGACAGGCCTTCCTTTTTCAAGTTCACAGATCCTAGATGGACTTATCCTTCCTAGAGACTTTGCTGTATATTGTCCTACAAATGGTGACAAAAAGGTTATCATAATAACAGAGGCTATCCACTCTTCTTTGTCTGATTTGGGTGTAGAAGTTGCCATAAAGCATGAAAGTCAATATGAGGCATCTGAACTCTGGATTACAAAAAGGACAGAAGCTCTGATGAAGCACATGCAGGAAAATAACATCAGAGTGCTACTGTCAAGTGTAAAACAACAGGAAACTGTTCATTATTGTGCAAAAAACAATGGCATATGTATTGTAGAATGCCTATCAGCAGATGAAATTTCTCTTATATGCAGAATTACTAACATTTCACCATTTAAACCATCTCTAGACAATATTTGCAATGATATCACTGAAACCGCTATAGCAAAATTTTGCCAGCCCTTACAGGTTGGCACCAAAAGATTTGTTCACATTAACTTTGCAAGAACTTGTGTCCTTGAGCCCTGTTGTGTGATTTTCTGTGGACCAATACATGGACTTACTGAGCAACATGCTCATGCTTTTCATGGAGCATTTAAAATGTTACAGCATATGTTTACAGCTATCTATCTGTCTGAGTGTTATAATTCAAAACCTGGCAGTCAAAATCTTTCAAACGCTGTGGATAATTGTCAGCAGTGCCCAGCTGTGCAGCAGAATTTTGGTGAAATACAAACTGATTGTAGTGATAAAGCCATTGACAAGGAACTGAAGCTTTGTGAGTTTAAAATGGAAAACCTTTCTGAAAGTGAAGATGGTTTACTGGCATCATCTCCAAAATACAGATATCCAGAAGAAGTGGTGAAAGTGGCTGCGAATGACTTTCTGAAAGATGACCAGTTTGTTTATACTGAAGTAAAGGAAAGGATCAGATTAAGAAATGTATCTGGGCAACTGTTCATTGAGGAAAGTTGTACCAGACGAGGATGTGGACTTTCACTTAAATCTGAAGAGAATAATAAAAGTGATATTGAGAGTAATACCAGCTCTTACATAAAGATAGGATCGGTTGTGCCAGTAGGTGGAATCTTTGAGATCCTGTTACATTATTATCTGTCATGCTATGCAAAGCAATGCCAATCATCAAACCTATCTGTTCTTTGTACTCTGATTGCTGATGTATTGCTCATTGTTCCAAAAACACTCTGTAAGACACAGAAAAGGAGTGCTTTTCCTCAACTATATCTTGAAGTCACCAATGCTCTCAGGAACAATCAGCCACTTCTGCCAAATAAAAAGTACCTAGAATCAGTATCTTGTAAGTACCAGTTAATAGTTTCTGTTCTTCATTGTGTAGCTACACTCCTCAGAATTGATATGATTATTGGCATTAAAAGGCTTCCTCAAAAGGCTGAAGAGAGTAACTCAGACGCTGACATCTGAGGACTCATTTCTTGTAGGCAAGTTATGCAATGTATGCTTAGCAAATGCATAGAACCAGGCATTATAACTAGTTTTTTCTTGGTCCTGAACGACTGCAATGCATTTCTATGCTACATTGAGGGCCTTCATACCGTACTACTAGGGAGTTTAATATATATATATAAGCAGTGAGTTTTCTTGAATCCTCAAAAATTTCTCACTGAAAAATTGTGCGTTAAATAAGGAAATGCAATATGCTAAGGCTGCAATGCTGGATTTGCTTATCAGAGGATAAGGCCCTGTGAACTCAACAGGACTTATTCTTGAGTATAAACTTATGGGATTGCACTGTAAGAGGTATTTTGACCTTTTGTTCTTTTCCTTTAAAAAAAAAAACTTAAGTGGTGTATTTTAGCCTCTTATACTAAAGCTGGGCTACACAGAGTCTGCCTGATTAATATACTTTCCATATAAAAAGAATCCTGTCCCATGCTCATGAGATTTCTAGAAGCTTCACAAAGAGGGAAAAAAGGCTGAAGGAGATAGACATTGCAAATACTATGACGGAAGTGTATTTTGCTTACAGGCACCTCCCGTTCTCTTAGAAGTGGTTTTCAACTCTCCAGGCAAAATTCAAGTACTAGTAAGAGAGGGAACTACTTTTAGGGGAAGGGTGGTCATGCTCAGGCTCTCCAGATGTGTTGAACTGCAGCTCCCTGCATTGGCTGTGCTGGCAAGGGCAGCTGGGAGTTATTTAATGACATCTGAAGGGTTGCACAGTTCCCATTTCTGCCACAGGGAAAGGCAACCAACAGCTATTCTTTCAGTTCCTCTTCCAGCTTCCTCTATAATGGCAGTGGGGACCAGACTTCTCTGTAGGTAGGAGTCATTTCTGTGAAGGATCCATATGTGCTTCTTGGTTTTCTTTTCGTGTTGCAAAGTTTAATCAATAACTTTTTTTATTTGTTTACGGGAAACAAAATAAAACCTGCTTTAAGTGCTAAATGTTGAATTTTTCGCTCTTTTGTCTGAAATCTTTTGTTCATGCCTGAAATCCTCAATGTCAGTGTTTTAAAGGAGTATTAATAATAAATTAATAACTAATTTAATTATTAATAACTAATTTTGAAAAGAAATATTAATAATTTCTAATTAATTTTTTTTAAGATCCTTGGGAGAAGATTAAAATAACTTTATTCTGTAAATATATACTTGCAGAAAACTCTGCTAGATAAAAGACTCTTGTGTGGATAGAAGGTTACATTGCATTCCACCATGAGACAATGAGTAAGAGAATGAAGGTTGTGAAAATTGCTAGTGAATTGTTAGTGTGTTTGTTTAGTATGCCTGAACAGTTTTGCCTGTAAATATATCTGATTCTTAGAACTATTCTTCTAGAATGAGGTCAATTGTAAGTTTGATTGGTATATCAATTCCATCTGCCGAATTTGTTTTGTCTTCATTCATAACATTGCTGATTAACTTTGTGAAACAATTCAAACACATATCCATGTTAGTCTGGATCACTATGCAAAGTGTTCATCCGAATCAGTCAGCACCTTTGAGATTAACTGAGAACAAGAAGTTTGTAGCATAAGCTTACATCAGTCTATGAAAACTTTTGCTAAAAGCATCTTTCTCTCAGTCATCACCTGTGCAGTATTTTTGTACTTGTTGTGACTGGTTGAGAAGCTGTCATTAAAAACAAAAGAATGAATCCTGTTAAGACCCAAGCCAGTATGTTAAAATTAAACCTAATTCAACTCCATTTGTTGCAGTTCACAAACCACTGGTAATGTAGCATTTCATTCAGTAATCTCAGTAGAAAACAAATGCCCTACATTCAGTGTGCTAGCTCTGTTTAATTTTAAATAATATGCCAAAGGGCCATTTTTTTGTGCAAGACTGCAGTTGGAAGACCTCTTTTGATTTATCTTTCTGGTAGCTCTTGTTGTTTGTTAAGGTATTTGTTTTAACCAGTCAGATTTTCTCCATGCTACTCACACCAAAGCACGTATGAGCTTGTGCTACGTAAATAGGTCAGCAGTGGATTCAAGCTCATAATTGTAGTTTTTGCCATGAGAAGCAACTTTAAATGTCCTTTAGGTAACAGCCATAGGCCGTTTCTTAAATACAGTTGACTTCTTTAACCCAAGGGCTGAGTTCTAGTTTGGAGACATTCTTGGGGGCTACGTTGGAGTAGTATGCCAGGCCAAAGGCAGAAAAATAAAGCTAAAATTAGTAATATGTTTTAAACACTTGCACAAACCTGCGAAAGCGTCACACAACGTTATAAGGGGAAGGGGAATGCTCAAGGGTCAGATTGGGACTCCCAGCCACCCAGTGTTAAGGGCGACAAAACTTAAAGCTGAATAAATGGGCAAATTCTTAAATTCTGGTGTCCCTATCAGATAAATCATGGCACCCCCTGTGTTCTATCTGATAAAACTAAAAATCCAGTTCCAGATAATATTAGTATCAGAGGTAAAGATCTTTGAAATTTCAAATTCTGGATTGTATCCAGAATAGAATTGAGAACAAAGAGTACCTCTAGACAGGGCCCATTTCAATACTGAAGATCTGCTAGATGTTCACTCAATAGTTCAAGCGTAAGGTGAGTTTTGATCATTGTCTAGCAAAACTGTGCTGCCTGGAACATCTGACATTCAGCTTATTCCAAAGGAAGCCTGGTTCTAAAACACATTATTTCTCCTTCAGAAACTTGGCATCTCAAACTCTTATTTTCTTTTATCTTGCTGAGAAGGAATTTTAGTTTACTTTAAAGCCCATTTTAACTGTTTCTCACCTTTACTGCACTCCGTTGAAGCTTCACATACTCAGTGAAAAAGCCTTAGAGTGCAGAGATGCAGCTGGTGTGATACTGTGCCAATCACAGCACTGATAAGGAAACTCCATCAGAGAATTAGATTCTTCTTCCTCTTTCAGTTTGGAGGCAAGGGGGCAACTATACTCCTCTCAAACCTATGAGTGTCTCCTTAGGTTCTAGAAGTCAGTTCTACAACTTTGGCAACTTTTCTTTGTCCTGGTCTCAAGTGGATGCTTGTACTTTAATTGGGAACTTGAAAGACCCATCGGTAGCTAAGAGAACAGTGTCTGAGAAGTGCAGTCTCAGGAACCACCCACATTTGAAGCTGTATTATAGGTCACCTGGAGGCACATGAGAACACTTTTTCTATGTTTTATGTTACTGCATACTTATTCCATCTGTCAGTGAAATTATTGGTCACAGGTACACTGAGTGACTTGGTTCACTTCAGTGTGTACCCTGAACCTACCAAGTTAAATAGGACCTGAATAGATCAGTCCCTCCAGATCACTACACAGTCTCATATTGTGATGTTCGAGGAAAGGGTAAACTTTAACCAAGTCTTAATTAATGGTGTCAGCAGTTGTTAATGACAGCCTAGGAAGTTACATCATCTTGCCAACTACATCCATAGGACAAAGTTGAGGTTTCCTCCATTATTTATTTGTTGTTTGACATAAAAATTAGAAAAAAGATCTTGTCAATTTGTTAAAAATGGATTTAATTGATCTCAGCTTACAATTGATAATTGATTTCAGAGATTAGATTTGTGTTTTGCTCACTTTTTAATAAGGACATGAAAATACCTGTTAATTCTTTAACGGCACTAACCAAGGAATGTTTTTATTGACTTAAGTTTCCTTCTATTTTCCCTTTTTCTTGTAACACTTTTGTCATTTCTTTCCTCAGCTGTGATACTCTGTGGTTGTACTTGAAACTTGCAAAAGTAGAATCTTATATACGTCTATGTAGAAGTATGTTCCATGAAGTGAAACTAGACTTGATCTTAAGCTTAAGTGTATGTAGGAGTACAACCTAAATAAACTCATTTGGAACAGAGTGTATTTACTCTGAAAAATTTCAAATTTTCATAGTTGCAAAATGAACAGACAACAAGATTTTTCTTACTTCTGTAACCCAAATGCCTTGAGGAAAATTGCAGTCAAACAAGAAAAACACAATTTACTTTTTCACAATATCTGAGAAAAACTTTCAGAGAAGTGTTGTGAAATGTAATTTCTTCACAAAATCCCACTATGTGTAATGGATTCATATTTGCCATTCACCCAAAGGAATAGTTGCTCCTTCCTGCATTTTCTGTTATACGTCTTCAGTGTAGGAATGTAAGGCAACCTGTATTTGGTGTTAGATGACTTTAATTATATGGGTTCAAGTAATATAGGAACATACTTGTATACAAAAGTTATATGCCAGCAGCACAACAATGGATATTGGGCAACATTTTTGAGTTATGAATCTTTTTTTCCTGAGAATGTGACTGTGGGCTTAATTAACAGTCAATATCTTTTAATAGTGTCTTCAAGTATTATATTTGTACCTAAAAAATATAAACTTGATGTTACAGGCTGGCTGCTGATTTGGGTTATATATATTGCAAAATTTAAGTAACTGAAGTTCAAGTAGCATGTTTGTAAAGTGTAAAGGTAATTTTAAAATACAAAGCAAAAATCTTTGTGCATAATGCCAAGGGCTTAGGCACTGACAGATTCCAGGTAAGAAGCCAATCTAACAAAAAATGATGAGCCTGAAAGAGAACACAAACAAATGATCAGCTTATTATAAACCCCCTTGTAAAGGATTACTGTGCTGCATTAAAAGCTTCTTGGCTGGTGCAATCTGATAGAAGGTAGCCAAGAAGTATTGGCCTCCAGGTATGACATCACAGATTTGTCTCTGATTGGATAAGAAAAGTGTTTAAAAAAATTAACATTGGTTACTTAAGTGGAGGCTAGTAAAGATCTCTGATTGGACAGTTGGAGACTGGGGAAGATATCAAACTGGCCTAGGAGAGACAGAAGCCAGACTGACTCAAGCGCCAGTCTCTCATGTATAAAAGCAACTGTTCATAACAGCTTAGACACCAATACTGCTGTTCCTAGGTGGTAAGACCCATACCATGCCACTCCAAAAGAACCTCTTCTTTCAAATAGGCTACATGTAATTCTTATTTAAGTACCATATTTGCCAGTGTATAAGACACACCCCATTTATACACTGGCAAATACTATTTGCTGGCGTATGAGACACATCGGTGTATAAGATATACCCCATTTTCTAAGAGTATTTTTTTTGGGGGGAAATGAGTCTTATACGCCAACAAATACAGTAGAATATATGCCCATTAGGAATGTTTATAACTATATAACAGATGCTGCTAGATATAGCAATTCCCAGGGTTGTTAACTATCATGGAGCCTTCACGATATTCCAGTCCCAATATTGTGTAATGCGTTGTCTGCAATGAACGTAACGTTCCTAGATACTGTGTTGTTGTTGTCCATAAGATCACAGAGTTGGACTTGACCACTAGGGCCATCAAGTCCAGCCCCCTGCCATGCAGGAATACACAAAGCAATCCAAGCATGACTTTGAAATGCCTCCAAGTCATTCCCAATTTATGCTGAACCTAAGGTAACTCTATCATGGGGTATTCTTGGCAAGAATTGCTTAGGGCGGCTTCTTCTGGGATTAAGAAAGTGTGACTTGCCCAAGGTCACCCAGTGAGTTTCCATGCCCAAGTGGGGATTTCAACTCTGGTCTCCCAGAGATGTCCCACACTCAAACACCTATGCCATGCTGGGTCTCCTAGATACTATGACTATATAATTTGTTGTTGTGTGCCTTCAAGTTGTTTCTGACTCACCTATCACAGGGTTTCCTGGGGCTGAGATTGTGTGATGCACCCAAGGTAGGTTTCCATGGCAAAGTGGGGAATCAAAGCCTAGTCTCCAGGGTTATAGCCCAACTTCTTACTGTACTCTTCCAGGAATATTTGTTTATACAAGCAACCAACGAACCTGATGAGTTCATGATCCTGACATTATTGCTCTTGTTTTACTTTTCTACATGTTTCTTCAAATAAAAAACAAAATAAATATTTGCCTGGAAATGTTTCTTATGTTAAAAGATTTAGCAGCCCAACTAGAGGTTCATAGTTTTAAGCAGTGGGGAAACCATTACTCAGGCAAAGCTTTGCTGGTATCATGGTTAGACTAGAAAGATCTTCCTGAGAAACATGTATACGTGCAATGGAAGGGAGAAGTTTACTTGCTTATTTATTGCATTTTTATCTTTCCTTTAACCTTTCTACAGTCCTCCCTCCACATTTGCAAGCTTGATCTTCACAAATTTGATTATTTACATGGTGTATTTACTCTGCTGAGTGCAGAGACAGAAGGCAGTTACCCAGACAAAAGACAAGGAAATGGGGGTGGGAGAAGCATGCACGCACGTGCTTGCCTTCTCCCCTCTGGAACTTCCCACTCACTTGCCTCTGGCCCTGGTGCTGAGAACTCTCACCTAGGCAAAAGGCAAGAGAATTTGGGGGGACACGGGTGGATCTAAATATGACTTGTACCCTGAAGAATGTAAGGAGGTGTTACAGGAGCTGCAGCAGGAGAAACTACAGGAAGCCCACAAAAGAATTTTTCAAGAGGAGATCACCTATGTGTTGAAAGAATTGGAGGTTCTCCTGTCTTTGTGGGCTGGAGCAAAAGGGATTACAAGAATTGCTTCAAGAACTGCTTCAACAAAGATTTGAGATGCAAGATGAGGTTGCTTCTGAACTTTCAGGAAGATATGAAATAGACTTTAGCAGTCAAAGTGGTGGGAGAAGATATAGGATTATGTCCAGCTTTGGGAAACAGTGGAATGTAATGTCAGAGCAAAATGACAGAATAGTGGTTGTTGAAGATAAGATTATGAAAAGTTTTATGAAAATAGGGGTGGGAGAAAAATAATTACTTTTAGAAAAAAATGATAAAGTTAATAGGTGTTACTGGATTTGGGGGGGAATTTGGAATAGCTGCATGGTTAAGGATATGATTTTTAAAGAATAAAGTGGTAAAGATGAGGATGCTGGATATGATTTCATAATGTAGCTTTATGATTCTGAATTGTTTAAAGAAGAAGAGGTATAATAGTCTATCCACAGATGTGATAATTAACAAAGTTATGTTGAATTAATAGAAAAGAAAAAAGCAGGAAAGTGATTTTATGGTGGTAGGCTTTATAACTTTGACTTAGAAGTCTTGTTTTTGTTTTCTCTTTTTTCCCTAAACTCGTGTGGGAAGTATAAACTGATAAATGAGTTATGCTGAATGTTGTTCTGTAAGCTTAATTGTTATGTAGTTTATTTAATCAAACTTTAAATTGCATGGATTACTAATAATAGTATTACTAATATGTTTTGTTGGCTATTGCTGTTACCATATATTTTATGACTTGACTATATATTAGTATACAAATGTTTGCTATTAATTAAATATATCTGTAGTTAGATAAATATTTATGATGTTTTAGGAATAGCAACATGTAGTTATTATGAGGTATAAGGTGATGACAGATGCCTAGGTGTTTGACTGATTGATTATTAGGAGCTGTTTGCAATGAGGGCAGGAACCAACTTTTAATTCATTTTTTTGTAGTTTTGCAGTCTTGTTATATATTTCTTTTTTTAAAAATATATTCTTTATACTGTGTAGTTTTTTTTCCCCTTCTAGTTTGGTTTGTGTTGTTTGTTGGATTTGGGGATTTATGTTTTGTCTTATGTTTCTTCTATGTTTGTATGTTTTTATTAATTAAAAATGGTATTTTAAAAAAAGAGAATTTGAGGGGATGCTCACATGAGCCTTCCGTCTCCCCTCTGGAACTCCCCCTCCCATTCCCTTGCCTTTGACCTCAGCAGTGGGAACTTGTGCTGAGGCAAAGGGCAAGAAAACGAGGGGAGGCCCTGGGAGAGGAGTCGTGGGGGAGAGTTTTTTGCTGTTTTTCCACTTTCACAAGGATTCTGCACCTCAAACCCTCACGGAACTGGAGGGTCTACTGTACCTAATAGCATTCAGAGCAGCTAACAACATCACTAAAAATAAACTAAACAATAGTACCATTAAAATCATCACCAAAAACAAAACAAAAATCCTTAAGCATCAAAGCAGCATTCTAACTGATACGTGGGCAATATAAAAACCCGTATCTGCTAACTGAAATAGTACCATTCAATAACAGATGGAATCGCTAATCAGCTTGCTTGACTCTTAATTGATTTAAACGTAAATATTTTGTCTAAATTTGTCTGTGAATGAGCTGACAAAATGAATTAGTGCTCCAGTGGAACTTGAAAGAAGTCCCTGTGGATGGAGAGGCATGTGAACCTCCAGAGTTCTGATGCCTCTAAGCATTATAGTCAGAATGATAAAGCCACCTCAACCCCTTTCCCCTAAATGAAAATAATGTGACATAGACCCAGTGCCATGCATTTCATCAGCTGGTCAATTTAGTTTTTCAGTTATGCAGAACATTTTCATTCTCAGATTTGTCCAGTTTCCATCACATTTGTAAAAACTTTTCAGTTCTCCTTATGAATGGATAATGGCGCCCTCTACTGTGCATATGCTGAGGTACAAATAACATGATGTAGGCCATTTCCACACTAGACTGTTACAGCGCTATTATTCCACTTGCAACATCCTATGGAATCCTGGGGTTTGCATTCCATAGGATGTTGCAAGTGGAATAATAGCGCTATAACAGTCTAGTGCGGAAATGGCCATAGTTTCACCTGGTAATATCTGAAAATCAGGCTGCTATTAAGAGCAGAGAAGAAATGGTTACAAGCTGGCCACCCAGATACAAAAGACACGTTTGTTGAGATAAGAACATGTCAGTATTGAAAAGAATTATATACTGCATTTGCTGGCATATAAGACTCATTTTTTTTCCTGAAAAATACTATGTGACAATGAGATGCGTCTTACATGCCAGTGCGTCTTATATATGCTGCAAATAGCATTTGTCAGTGTACAGTGGGGTGTGTCTTATACACAGGTGCAGCAAATACGGTATATGTAATTCACGCTCTGCTTTATGTTTTTATTAGTTGAAAGGGTTGCCTCTTCTGCTTCTTTGCCTGAGGCACAGAAATTTAGTAGGCAAAGATTTTTATGACTTGGAGATAAACTTTTAAAGGAAATATGGATAAATTTCTAAAGACTTAGGGGAAGCAAAAGCTTTGGCTACCTGGATTCTTAATTTCAGAGCCAGATTTTTTGATAAAAAGAAAAGGGCCAGAGTTCCTTTATTTTTGGTTTTACAACACCTCTCAACTTTCCAGTTGTGTTTTAACCGCACCCTGAAATGCAGCTTTCATCCTATGCGTGTTTATTTGGAAGTAAATCCTAGTAATTAAGTAGCATTTCTCCCAAGAATTATGTACAAGATCACAGCTGTGACATGGTGTATCTGTTAAAGGACAGGCTACTCTCTTTTAAAAGGACAACAGACAAGAAATAAGCGTAAGATGATCTGAAGACTTAAATTTTCCCTATGATTTCAGTGACCTTCCTTGAAAAATGAAAAACAAAGGAATTGCACCATTTTCTGGAGAAGTACCATTTACCATTTGGTAGAGACACTACATTTCAGAGGAAGGAACTGGCAGAACCGCCTCTGGGTATTCTTTGCCTAAGAAAATCCTATTAAGTTAATGAGGTCACCATAAATCCGCAGGTGCCTTGGAAGCACAAACACAAATAGGTACTATTTAGATGGTGGGGAGTGGTTACAGTGGGAAGACCCCCATTCTTATGCTGTATATAGATCTGAAGTGATTATTTTTAGGAGTATCCATTTTTCTGTCTAACTCACTGGTTCTACACATTACTATTATAAACATGTAAATGGGACTTAATTTGCTTTATGCATGCCAAAAAAATCACGTTCTAGTCAGAAAAATGAGCAATTGTTTTGGTCCTATTAGCCCTAAATGATAGCTGTGGCCAGAATCCTGCTGGGCGGTTACAAACACATAACCTAGAATTATGCGCTTGTGACTGTTTCATAATCACAATAACTTCATAGCTATACTATGTAGGGGAGCCAACAAAGTGACCAGTGTGTACCAGGACATTGTGCATCAGGACACCAAGTAGGGAGTGCCAATACACATTGGTACACAGGCCAAAGCGCTTCCGGATATTCTTCTTGGTGCTCTGTTACGCATTTTCGCAATTCCCTGGCAAGATTTCTTAATGCCCTCTGCTACATAGCTAATTATATATAACATTAAGTAACGTAGACTGCATTGGAGGATTCTAGACAAAACCTGCTTCAGGAATACACTCGGGCCTCCACATTTGTGAATTTGACATTCTCAAATTTAATTATTTCCAAGATGCCTGTTTTCTTCCCCCCACCCAGGCAAAAGACAGGAGGGGGGCAGGGAGGGGACTCAAGGCATGTGCCCTCTGTCATTGCTCCCTTCTCTGCGTTCCCCCTGTCATTTGCCAAGCAAGAAGGGAAGGTACATGCCTGAGTTCCTCTCTGTGCTCTTCTCTGCCTTCCTACTTTCATTTGCCAGCAAGGAGGGAAGGAAGGCATGTGCCTTCTGGCACCACGCCCTTCCTCACCTTCTCCCCCGCCCCCCAGGCAAATGAGGGAGAAAGGCAGAGAAGGGCACCGGGCCTTGCCTCCCCACTGGAGCAAACAAGAGGAGGAATGCAGAGAAGAGTGTGGAGATGGAAGGCGGAGGTATATGCGTTTCCTCCCCTTGCTCAGGTAAATGATGGGGTTGGGAGGAGAGAGGGATGGGGAGGGAAGGAATGAGCTTGCATTCCCTTGCTCACTCACTTGGGCAGGATGTGGGGAAGTTGTTGTTGGTATTATTATCATCATCATCATCTTTATTTTTATCCTGCTTTTCTCTCCGAGGGGACTCAAAGTGGCTTACAGCCAGTAAAAGAAACATAATTAAAAAACTGTCACATACAAAAGTTAAAAGAAAATTAAACCACAGTAATAATTAAAACATGTTAAAATACATATAAAAATGACATTAAAATGTCAATTACATAACAATTAAAATGACCAGCACCAATAGAAATTACATATAAAATGCCTTCTGGAAGAGGAATGTTTTTAACTGTTTCCTGAAGGTAGGCAGGGAGGGTGCCAGTCTAACCTCTTTGGGCAGGGAGCTCCAGAACCTGGGAGCAGCCACTGAGAAGGCCGTCTCCCATGTTCCCACCAAATGCACTTGTGAGGGTGGTGGGACTGAGAGAAAGACCTCTCCTGCATATATCAACACCCAGGCTACAGTTCTTCAAATAACCTGGACCTGAGCCATGTAGGGCTTTAAAGGTCATCACCAGTACTTTGAATTGTGCCCAGAAACAGTTATGCATGGGTTTTCACTTTCATGAGTGTCCTCCACCCCAAAACCCTCACAAAAGTAGACAGACACCTGTAATATCTTTTTTAAAAAAAACAATGTTTTGGCAGATTATGCCATGATTATGAAGTGCTTTTGAAGTCATCAGGAGAAGAAGAATTAATGCGTATTATGTAGAAACTGGATCAAATTAAGGACCTCTGAAGAAAGCAAGCCAGCACAGTATGAAGCAGGCACTTCAACTTCTAAGGTTTTGACTGATCTATACTTCCTTAGATCTAAAGAAAACCAGGGAAATGAGTGCCTGCCTTGGTTGGTGCAGAATCTCTCCAAATGGTTTGAGGAAGCTATTTTGGTGTAGGGAGGAGCATTATGAACTGAACCCTTTTCTGCTTAGAGACTGCGAGATGAACTATGTCATTAGAAACAGAACTGAAGTCCCCTGCTTATTTTAGCCAGAAAGCCTGAATCCCACTCCATCGCTGTGTGTTCAAGCACACCCACACCCACTACCACACTAGAAAAGTTTCACTAAATAAAAAGTGGGAGAGTTACACTAATTTTCTAGGACTGAGCAACTGAATGTGCCATCTCATTTATCTCATTTGTGAGTTGCTCTGTAGCCAAGGGCAACATACATCATAAAAGAACACAGAAATCTAGTAATAATAAAAATTAATAAACATTTAAAATAATTTAGAACATAATTGCAAACCAGCACCATATCCGCCTACTAAAAGTACAAAAAAAAAGAGAGAACAGCACAGAGAAGAGCTAGATGCCATGACTTCAGCAGGGCCCCAAATAAATGCAAATTTGCACATGACCTTGTCATGCTGTAATAAATAGTTCTGATTACAGAGATGGACAAAGTAGTTGGAAACTGAAGGCCTACCACCTTTTGTCAGATCTTTCCCCATCATGGTTATTGAAAGCATCAGGATTAGGCTGAAGATTTGGACTTAGAGGCACTGAATTCCTACATGAGAAAAAAACTCCAAATTAGCTGGCTACAAGTATGCTTCAGAGCACTCATCATAACTGTTAGAGTTATTTGACAGTCCTGCCCCTGTGTTAAGACAAGCATCAGGGAGAGCTCAAGTGCCCATTGCTGGGGTCAGCCAGGTTGGAATCCACAGGAGAGAAAGCCTTGTTGGTGATAACCTCTAAACTATGGAACTGTCTTCCATTGATCTGCCTTTTTTACCCATCATGTATAGATATTTAGGCATGGATTGAAGACCTCACTTTGGAGTGCTGCCTTTAATCTGAGATTGTAATTTACCTATTAAGAATTCTTCAGTTTATCCTGTGTATTTGTTAATTTGGCAGTATTTCCCTAACCACTTTTCTGATAATGATTTATTCCATTCAGGAAACATCAGTGGGAGAAAAATGTCTGAGGAATAGCAATTTCAGGGGGAAGAACACAGGCACACTTAACTGCTTTGTTTTGGTTCCCCCATGTCTACTTCATAGGGAAGCAGTGATTATAAAGTTACCAAAGGCCAGACTGAGAGCAGAGACAATACATGATATCCAACTCTATTACGCCTTTCCGTCTATTTTCAAGGAAGTTGTTCCTATGCTAAACTGGTGTCTGGCAGCTGTAGGAGTGAACAAATTGAAGCTTAATCAAGACAAGAGAGATACTCCTGGTCAGTTGATCCTGGCCCCTGGTCAGACAGATGTGGGAATAGGAATTCAGTCTGTGTTGGATGGGGTTACACAGCCCCCTGAAACTGCAGGTTTACAGTTTGGGGGTACTCCTGGATTCAGCCCTGAACCTGGAAGCCTAGGTTTCATTGGTGACTAGGAGTGCATTTGCACAGTGAAAACTAGTGCACCAAGTACACTCATTCCTGGAGAAGTTGGATCTAGCCGTGGTACCGTGGCTTGGTTTTATCCTGTTTGGATTACTATAATGAGAAGGGAAACAAAGAGGACCCAAATAATTATCGCCCAGTCAGCCTGACATCAGTACCCGGAAAGATCCCGGAGCAGATCGTTAAGCAGTCAGTTTCTAATCACTTAGAAAGCAAGGCGATAATCACAAGAAGTCAACATGGATTTCTCAAAAATAAGTCATGCCAGACTAATCTTATCTCTTTTTATGATAGAGTTACTAGCTTGATAGATGAAGGGAATGCTGTGGATGTAGCATACCTCGATTTCAGTAAGGCCTTTGACAAAGTACCCCATGACATTCTTGCAAAGAAACTAGTAAAATGCGGGGTGGACAGGGCTACTGATAGTTGGATTTGTAATTGGTTACCGACTGAACCCAAAGAGTGATCACAAATGGCTGCTTCTCATCCTGGAGAGAAGTGACTAGTGGGGTGCCACAGGGTTCTGTCCTGGGCCCAGTGCTGTTCAATATTTTTATCAACGACTTGGATGAAGGAATAGAGGGCATGCTCATCAAATTCACAGATGACACCAAATTGGGAGGGGTTGCTAATATGCCAGAGGACAGGATCAAAATGCAAAATGACCTGGATAGATTGGAGAGCTGGGCCAAGGCTAACAAAATGAAATTCAACAGAGAGAAGTGTAAGGTTCTACACTTAAGTAGAAAAAATGGAATACAGAAATATAGGATGGGGGACAAGTGGCTGGATAGCAGTACGTGTGAAAGGGATCTAGGAGTCTTAATAGACCACAAGCTGAACATGAGTCAGCAGTGTATGCGGCAGCCAAGAAAGCCAATGCAATTCTCGGCTGCATCAACAGGAGTATGGTGTCTAGATCGAGGGAGGTACTGGTACCACTCTACTCTGCTTTGGTTAGACCTCATCTTGAATACTGTGTCCAGTTCTGGGCACCCCAATTCAAGAAGGACATGGTCAAGCTGGAGCAAGTCCAGAGAAGGGCAACCAAAATGGTGAGAGGCCTGGAAGACATGCCCTATGAGGATAGACTTAGAGAGCTGGGGATGTTTAGTCTGCAGAAGAGAAAGTTAAGAGGGGACATGATAGCTATGTTTAACTATTTGAAGAGATGCCATGTCGAGGAGGGAGTGGGCTTGTTTTCCGCTGCTCCAGAGACCAGGACAAGGAGCAATGGATTCAAGCTGCAGGAAAGGAGATTCCACCTGAACCTCAGGAAGAACTTCCTGACAGTCAGGGCTGTCCGGCAGTGGAATATGCTGCCTCGGAGTGTAGTGGAGTCCCTCCTTGGAGGTTTTTAAGCAGAGGCTAGATGGCCATCTGTCGGGAATACTTTGAGGGTGTTCCTGCATAGCAGGGGGTTGGACTGGATGGCCCTTGTGGTCTCTTCCAACTCTACATTTCTATGATTCTATGATTCTAATGCACTCTATATGGGGCTGCCTTTGAAAAATGCTCAGGAACTTCAAGTGTTGCAAAGAGCTACAGCCAGGTTGCTAACTGGGACTGGCTATAGGGAACATACAAACCACTTCTTGCAACAGCTCCACTGGCTGCCAGTCCATTTCCAGGCACCATTCAAAATGCTGGTGGTGACTTATAAAGGCCTATGTGGCTTGTGTCTAGGCTATTTGAAGGACCGTATCTCTAGGCTCTAAGATCATCTGAAGAGGCCCTTCTCTCTGTTCTATCACCTTCTCAGTCTCATTTGGTCAGAACAAGGGTGAGGAACTTATCAGTGGCTGCTCCCAGTTTTTGGAACTCCCTCCTAGGAAGACCTAAATGGTGTCCTTGCTCTCCTTCTGTCAGCAACTGAAAACATTTTTGTGCCACTAGGCTTTTAGAAACTGAATGGAGTGGGCTTTTAATGATGTACTGTGTAGTTTTATGGTTTATATAATCTTAATGAATTTTCATGTTTTTAATGTTTAATGGTTCAACTTTAAAAATTATCTAATTGCTTTTTAATTGACTTCTGCATTTATACTTCTATTGAAGTTTTTGTATTTTTTTAATCTGTATTGTTTGTAAATGTTATTAGCCAACTCGAGTCCCATTACTGGGAGAAAGGTGGGATATAAATGAACAAAAGCGTCGTCGTCGTCACCATCATCTACACTACACAGATTTAGACCTTTCATGCCATTTTAACTGCCATGGCTTCATCCTATGGAATCCTGGAATTTGCAGTTCTCTGAGGTACTTGGAATTCTCTACTAGACAGTTCTTGTCTGCTATCCCAAACTACATACACATTAGATTTCCCTACAGAGACTTTTTTTTCAAGTACCTCACCAAGTTGAAATAAACTATGCTCTGGTTATACTCAGATTAAACTACCACAGTGATTTATATGTAGGGCTGCTTTTGAATACTGTTCAGAAATTTCAATTAATGCAGTGTACAGATGCTAGATTCCTAAGCAAGATGGACCATATTTAACCAGTCCTTCAACAATAGCACTTCACAGTTGTCCTTTCCCAGGCACAATTCAATGTGCTGATGCTTTTCTTTAAAGCAGTAAAAAAATTGGGAATCTGGTTCCCTAAAGGACTACATCCTCCCAATTAAACATGCCCAATCACCATGTTCATAATCAGAGATCCTGTTCCTTAATCCTGTCTTTTGAACTTAACTAGACAGCAACTGGAGAGGGCTTTTCCCATTACAGTGCCTCATAGCCTTTCCAGCAGCTGTTGTTGGTGGCTTCTGCATTATGGGGATGGTGAATCAACTGTGTTTTAAGCCAAATGTTAAAGGAACAATGTAAGGTGCTGAATCTCTTTTGGGAAGAGTTTAGTGACTTGGATAGCTCCTTTGAAGTTCAGAATATAGTGGCCCTTCCACTTTCGCAAGAGTTTAGGGTGCAGAAGCTTCATGAAAGTGGAAAAGCCACAAATAACTCCCTCCCACATCCCCTCCCATTCTCTTGCCTTTTGCACACTGGGGCCACAGGCAAGGGAATGGGAGGGAGTGCTCTGGGGGGAGAGAAGGAAGGCGTCCACAAGAACAGGAGGAGAACAGGGAAGGCACACAGGCACCTTGCAAATAATGAAATTTGTGGAGGTCAAACCAACAGATGTGGAGGGAGGACTGTAAAACCTGGATACGTCATCTCACTCACATGGAAGCCACAGCTATCACTGTTGTTAAGGGTATGCCTGATACCAAATTTGATGTTCTTTCAGTACAAGCACCATTTAAGCTGCTTAGCCTTTCTATAATGTCATCCTGTTGACTTTCATTAATTTTTTTCTGCTCTCTGCTGTTTTTACTATTGTATTTTATTACTGCTGTATTTTCTAACTTTTTGTACATGGCTGAATTTGTATATTATTGTTTATTTGCTCCTCTGTGACTTCTTAGCTGAAGAGAAAGACATACATTTTATGAAGAATGCATAAACAGACCTTCATTATTCAGATGTTTGCTGTGTGTTCCTTTGAATTTCTGTCTCTGAAGATCTAATAAAATGTATTTCCTTAGACACTTTTCAGATTGCCTAATAGCAAAGTTTCTCTAGGCAGCTAACAATATTGGAATGTCCCATTTTGGAACATCATGTCATCTCCCTTTGGTGGAATACAAACAGTGCTGCTGTATTGAGAAAAGGCAGAATCTCAACACCTTCAGTCAAAACCTTTTTTTCATGTTTGCAGATTACTGATTCAATGCCTCATCTCTTTCATACATTCAGCTGAACACAACGGGACCAGGAATAAGAACCTATAACCTGCCAGATGTTGCTGGACCACAACTCCGGGATCTATCACCTTTAGGCAAGCTATCTGGGGCTGATGGGAGTTGGAGCCTAACAACATCTGGAAAGCAACATGTCCCCCACATTTGCAAAATAGTGTGGAACCATACATTCTTCTGGCTGCATTTGTTAGTGATTGTAGTCCAAAACATCTGGAGGGCACTAGGTTATGAAAGGCTGAAGTAAAAAGAGTGGTAACTGGAACTTTCTTGCCACATGTATAGCATAAGTGCTGCAGGTTTTTCATTTTATGCTGCAGCTCTGAAGGCCCTGTATGAATGTAAGACTTCATTCATTTACTTGTATTGTTACTATATACCTTCAGGTCAAATCCAATTTTATGGCAACCTTACCCACAGGCTTTTCTTGGCAAGATTTACTCAAAGATGGTTTGCCTCTAAGGCTGAGGGAGTGTGACTATTATCATTTATTCATACAGGACTATCAATGTACATGGTGCTTTACAAGTAAAACAATAAAAAATAGTGAGTCCTGCCAAGGGTGCGCAATCTAAAATATGTGTGTCTGCGCACACACACAGAGGGAAGAAATAATAAAGATATAAAATGATACAGTGCAATTGTAAAACAAATTATCCAGATCAAATACAAAAAAACCCGCAATATAAGATAAAGCAAATTGACAAATACATGTAATAAAAATGTGGAAGACTATAAAATATAGGGCTGAAAGATGATGGGGGAAGTTGGTTGTCTAGGGCTTTGAACGCTAAGACAAAAAGCTTGTACTAAATCCTAGAAGCACTATGACTGTGAAGACATATGCTGTACATGGATTTCTCAAAAATAGGTCATGCCAGACTAATCTTATCTCTTTTTATGATAGAGTTACTTGCTTGATAGATGAAGGGAATGCTGTGGACATAGTATATCTTGATTTCAGTAAGGCCTTTGACAAAGTTCCCCATGACATTCTTGCAAAGAAGCTAGTAAGATGTGGGCTGGACAGGGCTACTGTTAGGTGGATTTGTAACTGGTTGACTGACCGTACCCAAAGGGTGGTCACCAATGGCAGATTCTCATCCTGGAGAGAAGTGACTAGTGGGGTGCCACAGGGTTCTGTCCTGGGCCCGGTGCTGTTCAATATCTTCATTAATGACTTGGATGAAGGAATAGAGAGCACGCTGATCAGATTTGCAGATGACACCAAATTGGGAGGGGTTGCTAATACGCCTGATGACAGGATCAAAATTCAAAAGGACCTGGACAGATTGGAGAGCTGGGCCAAGGCTAACAAAATGAACTTCAACAGAGAGAAATGTAAGGTCCTACACTTAGGTAGAAAAAATGGTATGCAGAAATATAGGATGGGGGACACGTGGCTGGCTAACAGTATGTGTGAAAGGGATCTAGGAGTCTTCATAGACCACAAGCTGAACATGAGTCAGCAGTGTGATGCGGCAGCCAAGAAGGCCAACGCAATTCTTGGTTGCATCAATAGGAGTATGGTGTCTAGATCGAGGGAGGTATTGGTACCACTCTATTCTGCATTGGTTAGACCTCATCTTGAATACTGTGTCCAGTTCTGGGCAACCCAATTCAAGAAGGATATGGATAAGCTGGAGCAGGTCCAGAGGAGGGCAACCAAAATGGTGAGGGGCCTGGAAGTCATGCCCTATGAGGACAGACTTAGAGAGCTGGGTATGTTTAGTCTGCAGAAGAGAAGGTTGAGAGGGGACATGATAGCCATGTTTAAATATTTGAAGGGATGTCATGTCGAGGAGGGAGTGGGCTTGTTTTCTCCTGCTCTTGAGACCAGGACAAGGAGCAATGGATGCAAGCTGCAGGAGGGGAGATTCCGCCTGAACCTCAGGAGGAATTTCCTGACAGTCAGGGCTGTCCGGCAGTGGAATGTGCTGCCACAGAGTGTGGTGGAGTCTCCTTCTTTGGAGGTTTTTAAGTGGAGGCTGGATGGCCACTTGTCGGGAGTGCTTTGAGGGTTTTCCTGCATGGCAGGGGGTTGGACTGGATGGCCCTTGTGGTCTCTTCCAACTCTACATTTCTATGATTCTATGATTCTATGACCAGGGTTCTAATCCCTACTCAGCCACTGAAACCCAGTGAGTGACCTTGGACAAGTCATACCCTCTCAGCCTCAGAGGAAGGGAAAGGCAAACCCTTCTGAACAAATCCTGTCAAGAAAACCTCAGGATAGGTTCACCTTAGGATCACCGTAAGTCGGAAACAACAGGATTCAACAAGACAACAGAAACTTGAGAGTGCATATGGACAAACCAGCAGGTGGTGCTCCATGCACATCTATGACGTTGCTTACATGTTCCAAAGCAGGTGATCTTTGCTGAAGGTGGTGGAACAGGGGAGAGAGTTCACTGAAACAAATGCATTGGAAAATTGCTCTTAGCTCAACTTATCAACAAACGAATCAGGACAATGAACAGCACTCTTTCTTTAAAGAATTCAAAGCAAACCATTTTTAAACTGGATTTAGAAACAGAATTGTATAATTGTTGCAGATGGACTTTTAAATTCTAGAACTCCAACCATTTTAACATTTGTTATCTCAGTTACCCTTAAAACAGTCCTACAAGGTAAGAAAGTAAAACTATCCTGTTCCTGTAGAACAGAGGAGAGAATCATGTGGCTTGCCAGCTGTTGTTCAACAGCTTCAACCAACATAGCTAGTGGTGAGGAATGCTGGGAATTGTAGTTCAACATCTGTAGACCAACATCAGGAAAGCTGCATGATTCCCACCACTGTTGTAGAGAGGGAGAGTGAAACTGAGATAGTGATTTAGATATTGCTCATGTGAGTTCACATTGTAGCCCAGTTTTTGCTGAAAGAGTGAGGTCCAGATGTGCTGAACAGCAACTCCTATCATTCCCAGCCAGTGTGGCCAAAGTGAACAAATGGTGGACATCATGGTCCAACATGTCTATGGGTATGATTGCTGTGGGTGATGGGACTTGTAGTCTAACATTCTGTTTCTCAGGCTATCTGATGTGAGAAAGAGGTATTTCCTACCCCCCCCCATCCCAGTGTGCCAAAGATCAGTGCCATATTTGTGCCCATTACTGGGGCTGGCAGCCATCCAGGGACCTCCAGTCTGAGTAGCACTGGTCTAACACTTCCAGGAGGGCTCTAGTTTTACAGATGGTTACTCTAGCCATTGCAGGAAACAGCAACAACAGTATCTGTCTATGGGTGTGGGATGCAAGCAGGAACAAAAGAAATGAGTCCTTAATATGGATGAAACAAGATCCTTAGTGTCTCTTACAAACATTTCACAAGACTCTTCTTTAAGTAGCGTGTTGAGTCAAGTTGAGAAGGCAGTGGCAACGATGTTTAAAAGGGCACAGAGTAGCAACCCCTCCCTGCAGGAGATTGCTTGACGTCTCAAGAAGGTAACGGATGAAGCACCCCTACTGAATAATTAGTTTAAGATTGTGCCATGCGTGTAGATCAGACTGCATGTTAGCAGAGAAGGGTTAGGACTGTTAGGACTGTTCTCTCTTGGAAAATATATATATATACAGTCACCCAAATCTGCACCAGGCCCAAAACAAATTCAAAGATCTCTTTGAAAGGGGAGAACAAAGAAAAGAATCAGTCAAGACGAAACATGCCCTCAGGCTAACTTCCTATTATTGACTTACAGCTTTTGTACACCAAAATTTTGTCTTGGCCAGAGTACAGAGAGCTATTCTCTTACTCTTGTATGCTGGGTAAAAACCTCCCATGCAAGCAACAGCTATCAAGCTCCTGGATGGGCAACTGCTGCTGCTCTGCTTCTCTTTCTCCCCTTCTCACCAGGAGGAAGAAGATGGAGAGGGTAGGCAATTCAGACAATGAAGATCTGGTTGCTCTGGGCTCTTGGGGGAAAGAAAACACAGATGTACTGCATTTGAGAACACATTCTCTCTTCTTCCCCCTGAAAGAACAGAGACCAGCTGCTTGTTTATGGTCTAAATCATCCTCAGCTTATTTCAGTTGCTGCAAACTGGGTTCAAAATGCAAAATTAACTAAATTAACTAGGGGTGGGGAGAGGAGGGGAGAGGTGTAATCTTACCATTGCCAGTAGGCTCTGGCAAAAGCAAACTACTGCAGCCTCTATCTTATCTTGCCTGTTCTTCCTCACTAATAACTTCTGCCATCTCAACAATGCTTTAATGTTGCTTGGCAATGTGTGGCCTAGTTTTCATCTGTGAAATGTCAGAGGGTATGAACTGTTCCCAAGGTCTTCCTGAGGTGCTAACCCCAGTTTAAACAATGACATCAATTAAAAGACTTAAAGGTGGTCCAGCCAGGTGGCTGGCTGGGGGATTCCAGGAACTTCAATCTAAAAAGAAAACTTCAAGCTCTGAGATTAAGATACACATGGCTCTCAGCAACCATTGTCAAAATCCAACTCCCCCCCCACCCCCGCCACCACCTCCAGAGTTGCAAACACTGGGGAGATCGTGGATCTTCCGCATCACGTGCTGTTTGACCTTCAGCTTCGTGGCTAAGTGCTAATGTGAACTGACATCTCCGAGCCAAACACTGCCATCTAGTACACCACCCCGGCTTTCATTCTCTGCATTTGAGCCCACAAATGTATGTGAAGGATGCTTCAGAATTCTCCCCCCCTCCCCAACAGCAATTACAGCGGACGCTTGGCAGAAACTCCCAGCCAAAAGAGCTGAATGAGCTGAATGAGGCATCTTTTAGCTCAGAGGCACAAGGAAGCATTCAAATCAAGGCTCTAGCAACAAGAATTACCCAGGAGGGAAGCAGACTTTTTTTTAAAACACTGTCTGTGACTGAGGTTTTCGTTAAGCCCTTATAAAACTTTAAATATGATGAATAAATAACCAGGTTTCTCAAGCAGAGATGAGCCCAAAGCTGCTTCTGTGACCCTCATGTGAACTTTTCCCCCATCCTCTTCTCCCAGTGGTTTATTTAAAGCTGCCATGCGCTGCAGCGCAGCTGTTAAGTAGCGGGGAAAATAGACTCCTCCACGGAGGCTTCTAGATGAGCTGCATGGGGCATGGGTTGATTTATTTATTTGTTTATTTTAAAAATGTGTTAATCCATGCAGATAATTCTGCTCTCCTGTGTGAAATGCTAATGTGAACAGAGACTGAAGCTCTAGGCCTCGACAGCCTGATTGTGAAAAGAATGGCTGCTTCAACAAGCACCCTTTAGCTCCAGCACTATATAAAGGGAACGGAGAATCTCTGGTCCACAGGCCCATTGGAGGTCCCAGTTTGGCCCACCAGCTTCTTGTTAGCCTCATCATCAATCTCCAACCAGTTAGCCTTATCTGCATCCTCCTTTCCAAGTGAAATGAGATTCTTTTTTAAATTAAGAAACCTTCATTGGTAACACTGGAACTTTGGGGAGTTTAATTGCAAAGGGAAGGGGCATTTTAGGAGGAATCTCTGCTGCGGAGGGAAGGGCTAAAGCAACTCTTCCTTCACCACAATGAGGCTTTTAAAAGCCTTTATTGGTCTAGGCATGTAAATCCCCACTTGCCTCATGAGGAAGAATAAACAAGAAAAAAACAAAAGTGTTTCTTCTGGCCGGGTGAGATAACAAAAGAGTTCTCTGCCCATTTTCACAAAGCATTCTCATATGCAATGCAAATTTTCGCTTAAAGTTGCCGCCTTGTTCTGTGGACTTTTGAAAAGTATAAGCCCTCGGATGGATTGTTTGTGTCATTTTGATCAATAATCTTGTCCTCTTCTGTATTTGCAGTGTGACACATGCTGCAAAAGAGAAATTTCGAAACAACAACTGCTAAGAACCATCTTGTCCACATTTGCTGTCTCAGGAGATTAAAAACAAAAACCTTGGAATGGTTGGCAATTTTTCCTACATGGTGTCTCAATATATTTCTCATTACGGTTTACAAAAATTAACCAGTATATTTTTTACGTCTCACCATTGGTGTCAGTGGATGTCCATAAGATGTATGTAGAATTGAGCAGGACATACTCCCAGGTATGCGTATAATATAAAATCACTTTCTGTTGTTTTTAAAAGAGAAAAGCTTCCTTGGGCCTAAATAGGATCAACCTCTCTCCCCTATGACCTGAATAACGCGGTTGCTTCTCTTGGAGGTTTCATTTAGGGGTGTAATTCTTTGTTTGTTTCCTTCTCAAAGAAATCAACAAGTAATTTAAGCAATTTTCTTCCTGCTCTGAGAGTCTTCAAGAACTGTTAATTTTTCCAGATTTTTCATAATTTGAGACTTACTATGTGCAAAATTCACATGTGACATTTTTGAGCAGGAAACAGTGTTTTCTGTGAAGGAAACAGCATTTTCAGCATAGAAAATAACATTTCTGCACAGTTTTCTGAGCAAAAATACCACATGCAGATTTTGTGCAGAATAGTTCCTGAAGTATCTCATCAGTCCAGGAAACTGTTTTATATTGACAATCACTACACAGTCACAATTTTGACACTATTGGCACACCCCACAACCTACTTTACCAGGCATCAGCTGCATGGGGAGAAGGAAGTCCACTCTTCTAACAATCAGAGTGCAGTGAAATGACATTTCTGTCAAGTTCGGAAGTATCAAGCCAGGAAAAGTTAAGTTAAGTACTTAGTTAAGTATAAGCAGAGACAGAATTCTCTCCATTCATTTTCAAACGTCTGCAGAATTAAAGGTCTTCATTTGTCCACAGAAAGATAATCCAGAGGGTGCCAGTTTAATTCCTCTAGGAAAGGAGTTCCAGAGCCTGAGAGCAGCCACAGAAAAGGCCCTCTCTTGTGATCCCATCAGGTATACCTGGGATCATGGAAAGACAAAAGAAGGGCCTCCTCAGAAGATCTCAAAACATGAGCAGTTTTGTATGGGAAAATAAGGTAGTTCAATCCAACTGCTCATCTACAACTAAAGAATAAAATTACAGTACCTCCTAGACAGCACAGCCTCTTGCACAGTAGTATATGCTGGTATAACAGGGCTTGTGCAGCACTCAGTAGGATGCCACTCATGTACATCATCCAAGGAGGTGGAACTGCATACATAATGACATATATCGCAGTGAAAACCCACAGCAGGATTCCAGCTCAAATAAATTATAAGCATGCCACAGGGTTCTGTCCTGGGCCCAGTGCTATTCATCATCTTTATCAAAGATTTGGATGAGGGAATAGAGGACATTCTTATCAAATTTGCAGATGACACCAAATTAGAAGGGATAGCGAACACCACAGAGGACAGGATCAGAATGCAAAATGATCTTTAGAGATTAGAGAGCTGGGCCAAAACTCACAATTTTAATTTCAACAGAGAGAAGTGTAAAGTAGTACACTCAAGCAGAAAAAAATGAAATGCATGGATATAAGATGGGTGACACCTGGCTTGACCATAGCACATGTGAAAAGGACTGAGGAATCTTAGGCCATTTCCACACTAGACTGTTATAGCACTATTATTCCACTTGCAACATCCTATGGAATCCTGGGATTTGCAGTTTTGGGAGGGGCCAGCCGGCCCCTCCCGAAACTGCAAACCCCAGGATTCCATAGGATGTGCAAGTGGAATAATAGTGCTATGACAGTCTAGTGCGGAAATGGCCTTAGTAGACCACAAGCTGAACATGCGGCAGCAGTGTGATGTGGCAGCTAAAAAGCCAATGCAATTCTCGGCTGCATCAATAGGAGTATAGTGTCTGGGTCAAGAGAAGTGATGGTACCACTCTATTCTGGTTTGGTCAGACCTCACATGGAATATTGTGTCCAGTTCTGGGCACCACAATTGAGGAAGGATATTGACAATCTGGAACATGTCCAGAGGAGGGTGACCAAAATGGTAGAAGGCCTGGGAATCATGCTCCATGAGGAGCAACTTAAGGAGCTGGGTGTGTTTAGCCTGAAGAAGAGAAGGTTAAGAGGCGACATGATAGCTATGTTTAAATATTTGAAGGGGTGTCATTTGGAGAATGAAGTAAGCCTATTTTCTGCTGCTCCAGAGCACAGAGCAATGGCTTTAAATTTCAGGAAGAGATTCTACCTAAACATTAGGAAGAACTAATGTTTGGGAAAGTTCTCCCCAAATCCCAAATCCCCCAGCATCTTGCCATGCTGTCCAAAAATAAAATGCCCACCACATACACACACATTTCCAGCTTTGTATCCTTTCCCAGATTCACTGAATGTGCAGAACATCAAGAAACATTTCTGTCATGGGTGTTACTGGTGGGATGGGATGCACCACAATGATAATTGGCCGCAAGGTATGTGTGTAGAATCCCTGATTCCCCTACCTCCTCAAACAGTATGTTCTTTCATGACTCTACACCAGTTCAAGATGTGGCTGACCTTGCCTTCACAGTGAATTTTTAATCCCAAGGGTCATTTCTAGAAAGTTTGCAAGAGTACGTATGCTTAAATTCAAAGTAGCAGGATGTTCCTCTGTCTTTATTGGATGCAGGAATAGATTATGACCTAGATATCAGCCATAGCAACCAAGTTATCATTAAGGTTAGCTCATTGGGGTGCAGAAATGGATAGGTTGAGTAGCTTTACATCCATTCCTATGTAAACCTTGCACAGCACTGTTAAGTGATGTAGGAGTGGAAAGATGCAAAGGATAATGTAGTCCTGCTGCATTTTTCCAATTTTTTTTTTTTGAAAAATGAACTATATTACTCACTTCCTCTATTTTAAAACAGCTTTTCTTTCATCTTTCCCAAATTCCCTGAAGATCTATTCACCACTACAGAGGCGAAGAAAAGAAGAAGCTTCCACGCTGTCTCTTCAGCAAAGCACATTCTTCAGACATCTCTCTGAACTGCACTGTCATGTGCTCTGAGCAAAGCTTCTGACGAGCAAGGCATAGAACAGAGAAGAAAACCCCATGCCAGCCCACAAAGGACCGTGCTAATGCTACATAACCTACTTTTTGCTGGGGAATACTTTGTTACGATAGCAACAGCAGCACACGATATTATTGGCAAGCACTAGGCCAGCCACAGGAATTTGAGGGTTGTTTCTGTCCTAAGCCTTGCCGTGTTTTCATACCACCTATTTAATATAGCAGGATGACGGCCAGTTCAAGGGCTGTTCACACAACTGGTGAAGGTGTCATAGCAGCTACAGAAAAAAGCTGTGGAGAATGCTGAGCATGATGCTCTAGCCAGATGCATGCATCGGCTCCCATACAGAAGCATTAAGGCACACAGTTGCAACAACTGCTCAAACTGTTACTTTTGTGTCATTGATGCACCAAAAGCCAAATGGCCATGGGTGACCATTGGGCTAGCTTGCCACACCTGAAAGCCAAGACTCATGGAAGTCTCCTCCAGCTACCCTACATCTCAGTCGTTTGTGGGACTTGTGCCCCTCTCAGATCTTGTAGGACTCCAGCTCTCATTACAATAGCCAGTGGTCGGGGAAGACAGAAGTGGTGGTACAAAACATTTGAAGGGTCACAGATTGTCCACCCCTGACCTTGATGTTTCTATGAAATGTATCACAATCATCCCTCCACATTCACTAAGATTAGGGGCACAGGATCCCTGTGAAAGTGGAAAAACCATGAATAGGCCTTCCCAAACAAAAAAAGTATGATCATCATATTCATCCCACCATGGATTCCTCTGAGGCATCAGGGTTCCTTCGTAAGGCAGAGGTGGCTGGCTGGTGGGGCTTACTGCCACTTCCACAGCTACCCCACACCATTTTTAATAGGGACTTACAAGCCGTGTTTGCAGTTTCTCAGTCTCACAAGGCTTGCAGTCCCTATTAAAAATGTCATAGGGAGGCAGCAGAAGTGACAGTAAATAATCTGTGAATAATCAAAGTCAAAAGTGAAACCCGCAAATGTGGAGGGCTGACTGTATTTGAAAGGCATCCTGTTAGTCAAATATGCAGTTGTAAATCCAGCTTCTTCCCAACTGGAGGCTAAAGATGGCCTATAACAAAAGAAATCTAGCTTAAAAATATACTAAAGTTAAAAATCATTAACTACCTCACTATACACTACCTCAGCCATGCAATGAACCCCTGACTATTGAACTCACCTGTCTCCTGCACCCCCAACAGGGACATTAAGTGACTGAGGAAGGCAGGGAAAAGTGTCCAGCTATTTTCCTATTACAAGATGATGATGACATACTCCAGGACTTCGGCAGGACATCCCAGGAGGTCCAGAGAATGATGTTATTGTTGTAAATCCAGTTATAGCAACATAGCTGGATGCTACATGGTTGGATTCCACTCTCCCCAGCCTCTAAAAGGCTTGGTGTGACACCCTTACATGAGACAGGTAAGTTGTCCTGCAGGGCAGGTAGAATGAGACACAGTTCTGTCTGTAAAACTTTACATTTGGCAAAATGATGCAGGCTCATTGCCTTTGTTTGTTTGTTTGTTTGTTTGTTTGTTTGTTTGTTTGTTTGTTTGTTTGAATCCTTGTACCCTACCTTCCCAGCTAAAAAATGCCTAAGGCAGCTAAAAGATCAAGAGTTGGTAGATTAAAAACTCACTGCCATAAAATTCATCTCCAGAGAATCAATTAAAACCATCAGCTTGTCAGGCCAAGGACTTCTCAAAAGAATAGATGTCTCTGCAACATGGTGGATGATTTTCAGAAAAGGAGCAAAGGGTTTCCTAAAGATAGATTCTCACCATGATCACCAAGAAGCCTTGTTGGGACATTGTAGGAGGTCCTTCTCAGTTGAATTTCTGAGCAATCCAGCTCCTTTGGAGTGAGAAGATAGTTACATCCCCTTGGAAGAATGAATGTAATCTGCACATTGGCACACAACATTAACAAAGTGCTCATTTGAGTTGTCTGCACAGCCACAGTTCCAGTTCTAGATGGAAACTTATGGGCTCCACATCTCAATCACATCTCTTTTTTGCAGGGTCTGTCATGGTACATGGTCATACACAAGGGAATATGTTCATTCATGAAGCATGAGTGGTAGCACTGAGATTATACAGATAGGTGAGAGGACCTGGTTGCTACTATAATTAATAATTCTACAATCATAATGCATATCTGGTGAAGTGGACGTATTTCCATAAATTGGCCACATATTGACATCTCAGCCATAATGTGAGGGTTGTTGTTCCTCCTATTATTGTTATCAACAGAAACTCAGGAAAACACTCAACAGCAATTGCCAAGCATCTTTTACTGTGACAGTCTTAAGAGTCATTGCACCAGCAAATCGGTAGTTAGAACAGAGCAAATGGAATGCCAACCCACCATTTTACATACATTGTATTTCAAATGCTGTGTTCCAGACCAAATCTATTCAGAGCTACTTGCCCTTCTACGAGAAGCTTTCAGAGTTACAAATTATCTCACTTGCTTTCTGGTCAGTTTCACCTTCACAAAGTTTCCTAGACAGTATTATTTGGCAACAAACACAGCCCAGAAGCTGAACCTGCTCAATTAAAGCAAAGCTCAGCTCTTGTGCAACCAAGTATCCTCTTATCTGTCTGGTTAAGGACTCAGAAAGCATTGAATGTAGACTCTGGACCAGAACCGGGGCAATTTACCATTGTTGGACTTTAGCATCAGAATTCCCCAGCCAATATGGCCACTGGGCATGGTGTCTTGGGGAAATGGAGGAGCTTCGGGGAAAAACATGGAAGGAGCAGAATGATACGGTTTTTGTAAGATCAGAAGCAGATTCTGTAGCACCTTGGAAAGCTCCCAAGGAGGAGAGGTAGTGCTCCAGATCCAAAGACAGCATGAGCTCAACTGAGGTCTGAAATAGCAGAGCAGGCTTCATGATTGCCAATCCTGGAGCTGTAAGTTGGAAAGGTCTTTAAAACCAGATATTGTGACTTACGACCTTACTCTTGAATTTTTGATAGTCTCTAGGAATACCTTCTGCCACCTGAAGAAGAGGGTACAGAACTGAGTAAGGAACTGGTGGCTAATACATTAATAGGGAAGTGGACATAATGTCTATACTGAAGAAGTAAAAGCCACTGACCAGGACAGCAGAGTTTATTACTGAGTCTTGCATGTCATGGTGGCTTCTGGGTTGGTTTCCCATACATTGTGCCTTGAGGAAACCTGGTAGTCTGAAGAATACTTTCTAGAGAGAGCTCGGGAAAACTAGATGTTTAGGACACAGCATCCAGATTCCCCCAGCCAATTTGGCAGTTAGAGTACTGAGTAATCTTCTGATGTCTTACTTTTTCACTTGTTTCAAAAATGTTCCAGTTTCAATCCTCTCCTCCCTCTTTCTCCTTTTGTCCTCAGCTTGCTTCAGTAGCTACAAACTGAATTCAAAGTGTAAAAGTAGTTTGCACTCAACTCAGTGAGAGTAGAGAAAGGGGCAGAATCTTTCCCTTCCCAGTAGACTCAAGCAAAAGCAAACGGTTGCAGCCTCTCCTGGCTTGTGCATTCTCTCTCCTTAATAAGGTCTGCTGTCTTGCTCTGATGTTGCTTGGCCTGGATTTCATCTTAGAAATGTTGGAAGGTATGGATTCCTGATTCTGCAAAGCAGCCTGAAAGCCACAGCCAGGCTGCCAGTTTCTTACCCACCTTGTTCCAAAGCCTGGAATTGGTTGATCACAGTTTAGAAATATTCACCTGGAATCTGGGGACAGTGGGCTTCAAGAAACAGCTTTTCCAAGCACTGCATCTGACCCAGTTAGAGCTTACAGCCTTAGCAAATACTACTAGACATTAAGATTCAACCAGGGGACCACAGCATAGACATGATGCAGTTTACCTAGGAATTTAGGGAAGCTCCTATTCAGTCAGAGCGATGGCATCCAGCCTTCTAGCATTAATTAGCAGATCTTGCAGGGAAGTTCAGAAGCAGGTCAGAATGGCAACTCCACTTTCTGTATATTTATAGCATTTTTAAAAGGCTATTTATGTTTATGAGCTTCAGAATAGCCTGTGGCAATGAATTCCATAGGCCGATTACATTTTGGGCGAGGATCTTTTCCGGCCTATTTCTCACACACATCGGCTCATGATAAAACATTAAAATAACATGATCCTAATTGATTCATGGGCCAGATTAATGAGTCGCAACCTCGCCACCTGAGCAGTGAGCTTAATTTTCTCTGTCAGTTCCAAACAGTGTTTTACTTGTCCTCAAATCTTCTGTCTTGTTAGGTCAATTTCAGCAGTGATTTGTCAAGCATTATTAATCCATCAGCCCAATCAAGTCTGGATGTCAACTATACCGATTACTTCACAGCAGTTGAGTATCTGAAGATGACACTTCCTTTTTACCTAGAAGAGCTTAAGTAAATGCCAGAAGAATCAGACCAAAGCCCAGAGAGCAGAAAGTAGGACAGACTTCAAGGTCATGGGGTTTCTAGAGCCCCCAAACCCACCAGTCAAAGCCATGTAGAAAAGACAGAAGAGAAAGCAGACAAATAGACATTCATGTAAAGAATCTTGCCTGTTTGTCTATGTTGGGGGGCCTCTTCACATTCTCAGCCCAACAATGTGTTCAGTCCCACAACTGAGTTCAGTTCTTTCAAGCAAAAATCAATTCCTGATTTTCTCCTTTTCTAAGTTTTCTTTTTTTGTTGACTTACAATGACCCTAAGGACTACCCCTATCATGAGGTTTTCTTGGCAAGATTTGTCCAGAGGGGATTTGCCTTTGTCTTCCTCTGAGGCTGACAGAATGTGACTTGTCCAAGGCCACCCAGAAGGTTTCCATGTTTGGAGGGTGGGTTCAAACTCTGGTCTCCCAGATCCCTAGTCCAACACTCCAACAACATGCTGACTCTCCCTCTTTCTTTATTTCAACTCCCTAAGAATAACCACAGTTTATTCTGATTTCTCTTATCAGAAACCCTCACATAATTACTATGGACCAACCAAGAGTTTCCAACTGACCTTCTGCCGCAGAACTGAATGTCCTGTTTCCAGGATTGGCAACCTAAGGAATCTTGCAAGGAAGGGTATGGAGGGGATAATGCATTTTTGCCCTCCCTCCTTTTTTTCGTATAACAAGTAATGATCTGTTATTGTTTGTAAACCATTCATTTGAGTGGTTTCTATTTTTGAAATGCATTTTTATTTTTTAAAAATTGAGTAAAAAGTAACATGCTGTTCTTAAAGACATATGTAAGAGTAGTGGCTAAAGTGTTACTCTGGAAAAAAAAATCAAAAGTATCACTTAGAATATTACTTTTTTAAAAAACACATGAGCAGGCTGGACCGTAGAAGGAGGAAGTGGTTCTTTTTTTGAGTAAGATGGACCCAGACTCTGTAGAACTCAGAAACTAATAAGCAGATGCTCAGATTTTGCCCATAACCTAACTGGCAGGTGGTTAAATACGTGCAGCATGCATGGATCTTTGAGGAATTTTCTTTTTCTGAATTCTAATGTGACCTGACCTGGGATGCATACACATTGCACAACTATAGCAGTTTGATACCACTTTAGCCATCATGGTTTTATCCTATGGAATTTAGAGTTTTGTAGTCTGATGAAGTACTTAATCATTTCCCTTGCACTCCCTCAAAGTGTACCGCTAGGCTTACAGGCAAAGAATTTCAGGCACCCCACAAAACCACAAATCCCAGGATTCTATGGAATGGAACCACAGCAGTTAAAGGCATATCAGAGTGCTATAACTAGGTTGTCAGTTTCAGGATGTACAGATACATCCCTGAACTACACCTTCTGGGCGAATGTGCTGAATGGAATATAGTTATCTCTTCTATGTTGTAATTTTCTGGATTTTGCAGCACTGCATTTGTTCAAAAATGTTTTAGAGGAGTACATTTCAAAATGCTGTTTTGAGAAAGCTGTTGGAGTATTTTAATTGGTTTTAAACTGTCTTCTTTTAAATTGTTAAATCCTTTAATATGTTTTTAGTTTTTTAAAATCATTTTTACTGTTTGCATTGTTTTAAATTGATCATGTTGATTTTATTGTATGCCACTCTGAGATCTTTAGATGGAGAACAGGCTGTAAACATTTAATAATAAATATGTACCAACCTGTGTATTTTATTTTTTATTATTGATTTAATTAATTTATATCCCACTTTTCTTCTAAATTGAGATCCAACGTAGTTTAGAACCATCAAAAACAGTACAATTTTCTAAAGGCTATTAATGCAAAAGTTAAAACACCATTAAATCAGACTTCTATTTTTAAAAAAGACACAGGTTAAAAGCGCTTTTAAAACACATTTAAAACTTTATCAAAAAGAAACACAACACCTCCCCCACTAAAACCTCCATCCGCCACAGCATATTAAAAACCAAATGCCTTCCTAAATAAAAATGCCTTTACCTCCCAGTGGAAAGACAGCAAAGAGGTGCCTGGCTGGACCTCCCAAAGAAGCAAGTTCCACAGCCTGGCAGCAGCCACTGAAAAGGTTCTCTCAGTGAAAATGCTTTCAAAAATGCCTATTTAAGAGTGCATTTCTTGCAGATCTGTGGGAGCTAGAAAGAGTACAAACAATGGACAGCTGCCACGTACTGGCCAGAAAGCAAGGAAATGGGTAGGTGCCTTTACATCAGTGGTTCTCAACCTGTGGGTCCCCAGATGTTTGTGGACTTCAGCTCCCAGAAGCCCCAGCCACTATGGTCAGTGCTCAGGGCTTCTGGGAGCTGAAGTCCACAAACATCTGGGGACCCACAGGTTGAGAACCACTGCTTTACATCCAGAGCCTTGTAAGATAAGGCTTATATGGGTCTACTGCATGAGTTACTCAGGCAAATCTTGTGAGACCTTTATGAGACTTGGATCAGCCACTGATAGGTTGCGTTCTTCAGCTGCTGGCCAATTCAGCTGGCCACAAAATGTTGGGCTTGAGAGTAGCTCCTGCCAGACTTCTCTTCAGTGATGCTGCATCTGGTTAGGAAGTGAGTGACAGGCAGAGGAAAGTGTGGAATTTGCACCTCTACCTCCAGGGCCACTTTCTCCTCCTGCTCTTCCTCCTCCTCCTCCTCCGCTAAATCTTCCAGCATGGTTGTTGTCCCCTGGCATGGGCATGTGTCCTACTTGCCCCACCCTAGATACACTTCTAGTGTCAGGGCTGTTAGGAACAAAAGCAGAGCCTGGAAAACTTACCTTTTCACATTACAGCTCACAGCTCTCTCTCTTTCCCCACGCAGGTAGCATGGCTGCCACCCATGCTTTGTTATGGTATTCTATGAGTTA
The DNA here is from genome assembly GCA_948472985.1 of Iguana delicatissima. Taxonomy (NCBI): domain Eukaryota; kingdom Metazoa; phylum Chordata; class Lepidosauria; order Squamata; family Iguanidae; genus Iguana; species Iguana delicatissima. The sequence goes on along the minus strand of CAOKZL010000460.1, from coordinate 2,024,816 downwards.
CAGTCCAGAAGGAAACTTTTCCAATCTCTGAAACCATTTCATGCTGTCCCCAGAAAGTTAAAACATGGAGGGTTCTTCCATGGCATGAGGTGGTTCAGAATGGTAATGTATTAAATGTATTAAAACAATTCAAATCCAAAAAGTCAATTTAAAAGCCAAGAGGCATGAAATCTGAATAAATATTAGCAACAGAACATTCGAAACAGTGTTTGAATGTGCAGAACAGCAGCAAAACCTCCCTCAGATCGAAACAACAACAACAACACAGTTTTCAGCATAATCCTGTATATGTCCACACAGAATTAACTCTGTTCCGTGGGACTTACAACTAAGTCAATATGTTGCACTTCTAAACAGTGAATCTTCCATGAAAAATGTATGTTTTCATTCTGGTCTCACTGTACTGTACCTTCAAAAGGAAGGAGTTTCAAAGACCAGGGGCCACCATCAAAATTTTTGTCCTTTGTAGAAGACAACCTAACATCTAAAGTCTTGTGGTATGTAGAGCAGGGCTTTAGTAGCAGATCTGAAGATCAGGAAGTGAGGAGGAGTAGCATTCAGTGTATTTTTGAGTAAGGAGATAAGCATATCAATTTATGTTTCGGCCTAGCTTTTGAAAATGGAAAAGAATCTGTAAAAACGCACCATTGGTTGCTTTTAACTGTACACTGCACACCAGTTCGAAGTCCCATATGGAGCAGAAAGTGCAATTCATGTGAACACTAACAAAATGTATGGACAGCTGTCCATGGATAAGAGGAAGGCAGAAAAGGGGAATGATATAGTTGGAGGCAGACAACTCACTGTGAAGTTCATTTGTATAAGATAATGCATTCTTTGTTGACCCAAATTCTGTTTCCAAGGGAAAGAACCTTACATAAGCAGCCAGTGGAGCAAAAGGGGCTATTGGCTGCAGCCTGCTAAAGTACATCCCATTCAAGAAACATGTCCCTTGGGTCAGAATTTAATTGCTTTCTGAAAAGCCATTACATTATATGGAATTGCCCTGTAGGCCATTCCAAACATGTCATTCTTCAAAGGAAAAAAAATAAAATAAAGGGTCTCTGCTGTCTGTTTGAAAGTCTTTCGCTGTAGTGCGTATCTGAGTATGCGTGCATGTGTGCATGTATAACCTCACACCTGCTTTGTCTACACATTCCGCATGGGACTGCCCTTGAAAAACATCCCAAAACTTCTCCCAGTACAGAATGCTACTTGGAGTCAATCGACTGGAACCCATCATGCTAATCTTTCTTGAACTGTGATGGTCACCTTGGTGGGGATTTTCCCCAGGATTCAGTTTGAAATGCTGGTTATATCCATTTGTGCCCTAAACTGGGGGTGGGGGTGGCTTTGGAGGGTCCAGGGGTTTCACCCTCTCCATTTTTCACACTTAAACATCCCCCACTCACCAAGTCCCCAGGAGTAGGGCCGCTCCTTTTTCCCCACAAACTGAACAGTTGCTTTTCTTTTTCAAAATGTTTTTTTACTGAGGACAAGAGGCAACCTTAAAGACAGAAAATGGAAAAACATAATGGCTTCCAGCTGACAAGGGTTCAGGGCAGCCTGCATTTTATCACTCTTTCTGTTTAATTTTTATGCAGAACATGTCATATGGAAAACTGGATTAGATTCAAAGGAAGGAAGCATGAAAACTGGAGGAAGGAACACCAACAATTTAAGATATGCAGATGGTACCATACCACTAGCAGAAAACAGCAAAGACTTGGAGGAACTATTGAGGAAAGTCGAGAAAGAAAGTCCAAAAGCAGGATTGCCATTCATTCATTCATTCATTCATTCATTCATTATATTTCTGTATCATCTCCCAGCACACAAAGGCTCCTAGAACAATGAATAAATAAAAATCAATTAAAGCAATACAAAAAGAAACATATTTTTAAACACATTGGAATACTCTTGAACAACTCAAAGCAATCTAAAAACAATCCTACAATCTAGTTTTGAAACAGTTAAAACAGCAGTTTCAAACACTGAATGCCATGTGGAACAGCACTGTTTTGGACGGTCAAAAATATTGGTCAAAACTTTGATCAAAAATAATTACCACAGATTATTTAAATAACTTTTACATGGATGATAAAGACATTGAATGGTTTCCATTCCACCATTAAATAAGATTTTGGCCTTTCAACAGATACAATGAAATCAACTGGGCTTGAGTTAGTCATGTGTATCTTAAACCCCAATGAACACTGCAAGTATTACTAAATCTGCACCCAGACCAATGTAAGGACCAGGATGTTATAATGGTTACAATGCTGGATTGGGACCAGATCCTTTTTATTCTAATTCTAATCCGTTGAGTCATGTCATCTCATTATGTCCAAAGTAAACTGCCTCTATTTAGTCATCTTACCTTCTAGGGAAAGTTCAGATTTGATTGGTTCAAGACCCATTCTTTCACCTTTTAGCAGTCTACAGTATCCATAGAACTCTCCTCCTGGGGAAACCTAGGATCTAATATACAGTGGAACACAACAGAGTACAATGTTACAGGATGTTAATTATAAGCATTCACTGTTACCTCTCCTCCTGTCTCTTCATCTCCCCTACTAAGGGTGGGAATTTGTTGGGGCAGGAATTATTTGATACACAGACCACAGGAAACCTGCAGAGATTTGTACAGTCTTCAGACATTAGGCACTCCCATGCTAAATCCTCTGGAGCCCTCTCTCAGTCACACATACATCTCTATGCACACATATACACATGCATGTGTGCATACACACTTACAAGCGCACACAAACACACAGAGAGTGTTCTAGCTGGTTCACAGCTCCTCATAGCTGTGTAAGTTCCATTAAACATGCAGTTGTACTTTTTTGGCCATTGTACATTGGACATATTGGGTTCATGTCTGCATAAGGCAAGTTCCACAAATACAGTCATCCCTCCTTTACATGTGGTAGAGATGTAAACATGTAAGGTAATTTTGGAAACATATACATGATATAATCACAAAGGTACTACAAATCAAATACCCAATGAATTTTCATTTCTACCAACTTGATATGATTGAAGAGATACAACAAATTCAAGGACTAAAAAAGCATCAAAAGAAACTTTTATTGCATATGACAACAGCAGCTCAACTAACAATAGCTCAATATTGGAAATCAACTACTATGCCAAATGTTGAAGAGTGGTTGTTGAAATTATATGACTTAGCCAAACTAGATAAATTAACATCGATGATATCAGATAAAAAGGACAAAGAATTCTGAGACATATGGAAAATGATAATTCCCCTATGGGAAAGGGACTGGGGGGAACCAGCTACAGTGGGAGTGCTAAACTAATCCTTAATCATACCAGATAATTTGAAAATGGTTTTTAAGTATCATTCCAGTCTATATTATGTAACGTTGAAAGTTAAATATATATGTTAATTATATAGTTTTTTTCCTATGTTTATTGAAATTTCTAGAGTAGAAAAAAACTCTACAAAATATTTAAAAAATAAGGGAAATACAAACAGATTATAAGTAGAGATACATAATTTTGTCAGAGCTAGAATATAATAGGCAGCACAAATGGAAATAGACAAGCACCCATCAATTTTAGAGAAGGGAGTTGGTTGGGAAATAGGGGTATTAGGGATACCGGATCTATATTAGAGAGCAGCAAAATTTCTCTTAAGGTTTAAAACTTCTATGTTGTAATGCAGTATGTACTCAAACTTGTAATCTAATCCAATGACTTGTTTTATTGATTTTGTGGGTTTTAATAAAGATAATTTTTTAAAAAGTGCAGTTGTCCGTCCACATTTTCAGAGGCTATGAGTGTAGGACTCCACAAAAGTGGGAAAACTGTGAATATCCATAGGGTGCAATGGGGAGTCCAGTCTTTCATTCGATGTGCCAGGGTTCCTTCACAAGGTAGAAGTGAACAGCTGGTAAATCTTCTGCCACTTCTGCTGCTTCTGTACACCATTTTTAACAGAGACTGACAAACGATGCCCCACGTTCACAGTCTCTCACAATCTCTCTCAGTCTCACGAGGCTTGCAGAGAGACTGCGAATGCAAGGTGAGACTTATAAGTCCCTATTAAGATTGATGTAGGGTAGCAGCAGAGGCAGTGGCAAGTAATCTGTGAACAATCAAATCCATGAATGTGAAACCTGCAGATGGGACGGCCGACCATATAACCATTTCACCTTGGCCTAAAGTCTACTGTTAATCCAAACTACATTGGAGCTGTTGAGTCAGTTGGATTTGCCTGTGTGTTGATTGATTCATCAGTTGGGTGAATGGGTCTACTTTGGTTGGGACTAACCAAATCATTTCCAATAATGCAGCTGCATATTCTCACCAGTGCGTTTAATGTACCACCCTATTCACTGGGATTGCAGAAACAGCCACTGTACGTTCCCCATTGTGCGCTGAGACAATAAGCAGACTCATTAGCAGCTAGGTAATGAATTGCACAGGATCAATATTCAGCAGACAGATGGTGTAGCAGAACCACCACTTAACTATCTGAGTGTAGATTTACATTATATGAGCACACTGTAGGATCTTAGTTAGGGGCTTATGAAATCAGAGTATTGTACCTCCAGGGGGCACAATTCTCTGTAAAAGCAAAGCAAGTGCCCCACATTTTTTAAAAAATCCTTTCCCAATTTTCTTGTAACTCAAAACTAAGTAGGTGAGGCACATTCATCCCCATGGCAGCTAGTGGGTCCCACGTCAGTGGGGTGGTGAATCCAGTTCAGGTTTTGGATAGCTCTAAAAAAAGCTACCATAGGTGCTGCGGCTGGTGCTGGGGATAGACAGTTCAGCACCTTGGATAACTTCTTTTAAAGTATGAATTGAAACCTAGAATGGATTCATTGCTCCACTGAAGAGAGATAGAAGAGCTATCCACACACCAATCCATAATTAGTTGTAAGTTATTCTCATTTTCTCTCCCTCTCACCCTCTCTGTCATTTTCCCCCTTCCCCCATCTTATTCTCTGTGCATTGGTCAGTTCGGATGATTCTGTTACAGCTGTCGTTTGGGGAAAGGATGCACATCATAGACATTTTAGAAATCACACCAGAGTCATCGCTTTTTAAATATTATACGGCCGTTGGCACTGAAGAATACAACCTCGTATTGTGCTCCTGGATTTCTATAGGGCTCGTCTGTGTCCCACTTCTCTCTCTGTGGGTTTGCAGCAGTTATGTCAACTCTCATCTTACATTTGTAGAAGATTCCTTCATCCTGGATGAACAGAGAATGCCTTGAAGACTGACATTAAAAAGAAAGATGACCTCACTCACTGCAAAAATAGAAAGTCAGTATAACGGAATTCTACAGAGCTTTTCATAGCAGCAAATCAACTGCATGCACTCAAAAAAGGATTCCAATAAGAAGTATTACAAGCTGGATTTACACCCAGATTGTCATTTGGGATTTGCCCCGCAAACTGAGAAATAAATTCACTGTGTTCCACAAATAGGGCTAGCCTAGTCAACGTGCATAGCTCCCTGACACATTTTTTCATTCTATGAGATGGAAAAGCTTCAAAGTACCTTTCCTCATCGACTAGAATAACAAAGAAAATAGCTAGAAGTGTGTTCCCTTCAGGTAGCCATTTCACTCTGCCTAATGGTAAGGCCAGTCCTGACTACACACCTGTAGAGTTTGGGATCCTCCAAGCCAAATGCAGCCCTATCCTATATATTGACCACAATCCTACATGGCTCAGCATAGTTTATTTCCACATATGGAACTACGTTACTGTTACCATAAGAGCTGGTGCACATTAGGGTCCACCCACAATCCCAGTGTCTCCTTAGAATTTAGGGGGAATAACAGCTCAAAGGAGGCCTGTGAGAAGAGGGTAACAGCAGGATCTTTTCACCTGCGTATACCAGAGCTAAGTGTAGAGAGGACTCCAGCTGGAAGTTAAGCTAGGTATTCTATTTTAATTGACAAACACACAAACACTCAGACACTCTTAAGAACCATACAAGGCTATCGGAAAGTGAAGTAAGAAAGGCTGGATAGACAGAAATTGGGTAGAAAATGACATAGTTACCAGTCCTGAAGAAGGGGTCACAGTGAAGGGACCATGTTACCGTCAGATATTGTCTAACATCTGATGGTAACATGGAGGAATGGCAGTGTGGAGTACCATATGCAGGATAATATGCCCAATGAACTACCATTTGCTGGGGCCAAAACTAGGGTTTATATACTCTATTTCCTACTCTGAAGGGGATGTGTAAACAAAGCAGTAATGGCTTTCTCACAGGATTGGCAAAGAAGTCTGGAATGGGCTGATTGTCTTAACTTTAAGTGACAAAATACTGATGGGAGTCATGACAATCTCTTAATGTCTGGTCGGGCAGGGGGTATTGGAAAGATTTCCCTAAGGCAAGATCACAGGATGGTCCCTGATTGCTTCACCTAGGCAGTTTCGCCTTCCATTGTATTCAGGTGTGTGTGGAGCCTGAGGTGCTGAAAAGATTAGCATAAACCCATTAGCATCTGAGTTTCCCACCAAATCCTCTCTGAACTTGTAACCTGACCATATCTAAAATCAGCTTGACCTGGCAACATGCTCTTCCTGTCAGCATGCCTTCGATCATGTTTTCCTGGCATAAATACATTCAATTATGAAAATAGCACATCCTGTAGGATGGGGGTATGAGTAGGGTATGGTGATACTACAGTGAGAAATTTATCACTTTCTGGACCTATTGTGGAACCTCTGAAGTCCCCACAGGGCCATTTCATGCCTGGCAGAGAGTGATGAGGGGTTTCACAGAAGCATTTGGCTGTGTCCCAGACGCAAAACAATTACATCATCTGCTAAAGTCTAGCAGGGTTTTCTGGAGGTCTCAGTGGCTAATGCAATCATTTTGTATCTGTATCATAGCCAGAAGCTTCTCTGATACTTCCTGCTCTCTGTCAGGCATGGAATAGCAGTGAGAAGATTTCAGCAGCTCAACACTAGGTTGGGGGGGGGCTTCAGTTGCTGCAGAGAAAAATGGCAATAGCAGCCTCCGCAGTGACCAAAAATAGGCATAAGCAGGAACACTTGTTTATGCCACTAACAGAATATTAGCCATTGCGTGAGGCCACTTATTTGCATGTGTAGTCCCAGATAATGGCAAAAAAGAGAAAGAAGAGAGACATGAACTTGGTGGACTGCCACACTAGCGGTGTGTGTTTGGCTATAGGGGCACCAGTTGTCAGCCACAATCTAGAGAATGGCACAATTAGCTCAATGTGACCAGCTTGTATTTCTTAAACAGAAAGCTGTTTGCGGAACTTAAGAAAATTTGAGATGCAGAACTAGTGATGTACAGTATGGCTGAGTCATGCACAACACTTGAGATCACCTAAAGCAGTGGTTCTTAACCTTTTCTTTACCAGAGGGTCACTGTAAATATAATTTGTTTCTGGAGACCCCGAGACTTAACTCAAGATTTAAATATATAAACTTAGATGTAAATATTCAAATATTCATTTATTTATTTATTGCTTCTAGAGACTAGGGCCATTTCTGCACGAGACTGTTATAGTGCTATTATTCCACTTACAACATCCTATGGAATCCTGGGGTTTGCAGTTTTGGGAGGAGCCAGTGGGCTGCCACTGCTGTTGGTGTCCAGCAGCACAGCTTCGCAGACCCCCGTGAGGGCTGCATGGACCCCAGGGGTCCCCAGACCCCATGTTAAGAACCATTGACCTAAAGTGATATTTTGGGTTGGGGTCTAAGACTTCACAATCTCTCCCTTTGTGAAATCTGATGATCTATACATCCAACAAGGAAATAGTTCTGATTTGGAATTTGGAGTATTCTGCTTATTTCATCAGGGCGATATTTTTGCTTCCTTAGAAAGTAACTGGCTTTGTGCCATCCTGGCTTTCATTCAACCAATTTTCTACAAGTGCTTTAGTAGATTTATTTATTATCATTTTTATTATGGCTATAATTAGGTATATAGTGAAGATTCAAAACTAGCATTTTCTATGGGATAAAATATTATCTTCAAAAATACTTAAACTAAGTGAATATTCAGTATTTTCTCTCCTGTTTGGTGCCATTGTCTTCCATGTCTGTTGCTGGAGAAGGGCCATTGGTCCATGGGTGAGAATGTGCTTTAACAAAAAAGCTCCCAAGAGTGGTGGCTAGTGGTTTCCATGTCAGCAGGGCAGTGAGTCTGCTCTGGGTTTTAGCTTGAAATTTAAAGGAACTACCCAATGTACTGGACCATTCTTTGGGAAATGAGGTTCAGCAACTTGGTTAGCTCCTTTGAAGTCTGGATTGAAACCTAGGATGGATTCTCCACCCCACTGACATGGAAGCCACCATGGGTCACGTAGTTCATAGGTTCTCTTTCTGAAGGTAGGAATAAAAACCATTGTTTACATTACTTTGCACTTTATACGGTACTGAACTGGATGGACAAATGAGCTGGTTTATTACAATATTAGGTTTCAACATGCTTTCCTTCTTGCATTAATGCTTGGTGATGTATTCCTTCATGGCAGAGGGTTGGACTCAATGGCCTTTCTCGTCTCTTCCAACTCTATGATTCTGTGATGATTCTATGATGCTATTTTCTTCTCTTTCCTAGAGGAGTGGCAGCTCACAAGGGTGGGAAGACACTGGCCATGCTCTTGCTTTGGGATTGTGCCACATAAATATCTGCATGCAGAGGTGCAAATTAATTGTGTGAGTCACATCCCTTGCGTTGAATGACAACATTGTACACCAAATGTACACCCAAATGCACAACTAGATGCCATAAGGCACATCCACGTACAGTGAGCTCTGCCATGCTATTCCACTTCTGCAATCTTGAAGTGAATATGGACAGTCTGCGCTGGGCAAAAATGTCCAATTGCTTCTGCAGAGTAACTTATGGTTGTATGAGACACCTACAGCATTTGAGCCATTATGATGCTACAAGGCTGGTCATATTTGAATGTATGATGATATAAGTAGAGGCAGTAAGAACAAGTAAAATATAGTTGCTTATTTAAATCAATCAATAAGCAAATAGATTTTGGAAGGGAATGTTGGAAAATTGTTCTAAAAGTGAGGTGGGTTTTGAGAATATCAAAAATTGTTGTGACGAAGAAGAATCAGCTTGATCTTAGCTCTGTTTTTTAACCAAACTTCCCTCTTAATTAGACTTAATTAGACTGATGCAATTGCAATTTGAAGTCATATATCAGTGATATGTTTGCTAAAACTGTGGGATTTTTTTTTCCAACAGGCTTACATGTCTATACAGTATTCCCTAGTGGTGGTTTGATTTCTTGGCATTGACTCCCTTTGGAATGTTTCCAAATGATGTTTGTCTTTCTCAAATATTCGAGGCTCAAGGTACTAATCATACAAACCATTAATCAATTAGTATATTTGTCACAAAATGATTTTATTTCACCATTGTCTCTTCTGAATTGCAGTTCAAGCATATGCATCTAGGCAATGGGACTAATCCCAACCAAGCTTCTGCATTCAGGAATAGGCATATACTCTTGTTCCTGTTTTTAAATTAGAGGTTCCAGAATCCTCCGGCCTACAGCACCAGTATCCATGCTAGCTGAGGAATTCTGAGAGCTTTGATTTTTTAAAAATAATATATCCAGTCTTACCAATGCACATTTTTTTTATTTGCCATCAAGTCAGCTTTAACTTATGGTGATACTATGAAGGAAAAACCTGAAAGAGTCCTGGTCCTCAACAGCCTTGCTCAAGTCTTGCAAACTTAAGACCGGTTTCTTTGATTTAGTCCATCAATCTCTAATGCAGTCTTTTTGTTTTCCAGCTGCCTTCCACTTTACTGAGCGTTATTGTGCTTTCCAATGACTCATGATGTCTCATGATATGTCCAAAGTACAATATCCTCAGTTTAGTCATTTTAGCTTCTAGGGAAAGTTCAGGCTTGATTTGTTCTCAGACCCATCTGTTTGTCTTTTTGGCAGCCCTTGAAATCTATAGAACTCTCCTCCAGTACCACATTTCAAATGATATAATTTTCTTCCTATCACATTTCTTCATAACCACACATAGAAATTTGAAATACTATGGCATTGGTGAATCTGACCTGGGTTAAGTCAATACATTCTTTATGAAGATGGAAACTCCATCAAGCATAGGGTGCTCCTTTGAATGAATGTTCCACCAACACATGCCAGTCAAGGTAGCTAAATGGGCTATCCACATGTTTAGAGATAAGATATTCCTCTGAATATCAGATGCTATGGACAAACAATATGGAATAGGCACCAGCTGTCAGGAGCTGTAAGAACTTGAAATGATAAACTTTGGATCTGTCCTATTTGGTGAGGCATTAAATTGCATATCACAGCATCTACTTATGAAATGGTAAGTTAAGAATCCTCAGAGTGATGCCACCTACTGATATCAGGCACTGGATTCTCCTGGACAGGAAGCGGTAAAAGAGGGCTTCCTGTTCTAATTAAGTCTTACCAGTGTTCCCAAGTTTTGATATGTTCTTCTATATTTTGATTGTTCTTTGGTCTTGTTCTCTGGTTTCCCTTTTTGGTCATGCCTCCTAATCTGTCCTTCAGTCTGTACTCGCTTTCTAGTCTTGACTTCTGGCTTCTATCTCTCATGTCCTGGCTCATCTCTTGGCTTTTGGCTCTTGGTTCCTGGCTCATGTGATACTTCTGCCTACAGTTCAGCTCTCAAAACACTCCATGTTGTTTTCCTGTTGAGTTTGCAAAAAATTCTGGCTTTGGATACAGAAAACTGTCTTCATTAGTCATCACACTCAGTGGGAGATGTGTTCAATTTCCACAACAAGACACCGTTGATGAGGAAGATGGGGGTGAGCATTTGTGGTGGAATTTGTATAAAAGATATGTATTTCTCTGTTTTATTTACTTCAGAAGTACTGTAACATTCATCCACTCTAAGGTTGCTTTTCTGTTTAGATGCTGCTGTTTAGTTTTAAAAAGTTTTTTTAAAAAAAGTTTATCTAATTCAATCCGTTTAGACATTTGAAGGCTATTGCCGTTTATGTTCCTTCCTTCATCCAATGAGATTTGGGCAATAACATCAGCCTGACATCCTCCCTAGTTGTGTTGCTGCTGAATGTCAGTTGCATCTAAAATGAATGGAAACTCTCATCCATGACATGATAATGGATGAAGAGGCTGATCTGATCTATGCCAAAATGTGGTAGGGGAGGTTAGCTGATTGAACCCAACATTGACTACCTAATCACAATGTACCAGCTTAAGATGTTGCAGTCATCCTGAGGGTTTCTATCTTATTGACCTGGAAGCAAATACACCTAGGACTGATAAGACAGAGGGCTTGTTTTGGATGTTGAGCCAGAAAGACAGAGCAGGGGTGTTGTTGGAGTTTGGCTCACCCTTTGGTCTATCCATCTTCCAGCAAGAGCTACCAGGGTGGTCTCAATCATAGTGTTAGAATGGCCCAAGAGGGTAGCACTAGGGGAAATGATATTAATACCCACCTCCCAAACAGATGTGAGGATCCATTCCAATCTAATGCAAAATGTGGAGCTTGAACTAGCTCTGGTATGGCAGGAACAGACTTAGGATGTTCTTATGTTGTTCAAGACATCTTAGTAGATGAGTTCCATTACCAGTGCCTTCACCTTTTTTCTATAGATTGAACACTGCTGAAATTAGGCACTATCCTTTTGAAACTGATGCTGCATATATATATTCCAAAAGTCCAAAGCATGATGGATTTTGCATGCCTATATCTTGGAAAGTAACTTCCTGAATTTCAAATTCAACTGTCTAGCTCCATGGCCATCTGTTTGAGCTATTCAAATACCACATCTAAAAATACCCTTAAAAGCTGTACATTGAGAGAAACAAGAAACTTGATGCAGGCTCAAAGGAAAGGGAAGAATGTCACAGCCTTGGGGGATAAATACAACCAAAGGAGGAGGGAAGGCATTCATAACGGCAGCAGAGATATTTTCAAAGAAATGATGATTAGCTCTTTTTCACAGCAGTTTCCCACATAGTGTATTCCTATGCTATGCCGTAATTAAGAAGACAGTGGTGCCAGACATCAGCCCATGTGCTAAGTGCTAAGTTCAGAATGGGAACTGAACAATGAAAATAGTGGCCATGACATACTAAAGGCCAAGATACTGAAGAAGTGACAGAAAACAGCATGGGGATGACTCTTTGTCATTAAGTTTGGGGTCTGCTGGAGTGGTGACAGAGTTTTCACGAAGTTTTTTGACTCCCTCAGTGTGCAGCTCAAACTGTGGACCTGAAATTGCTCATCTGCTCAGGCCTGAAGACCCAGTCAGCCCAGAGGTCATGAAGTTAGTTGCTAGTGCTGACAGCTTAAACTGGATCTTCAGGTTTGGGCCAGTGGCAACTGGTGACTTCAATGTCAGTGGGATGTTGAAGCTTCTCTGGATTTTAGCCTGAACTTTAAAGGAGCTATCCAAAGTGCTGAACCTATTAGGCAGTAGAGGAGTGCCAGAAATACAGAAGAGAGAAACTACTCCTCTGTTGTCCAGGCAAGAACACAATGCTTCGTAGCAGGAGGAATATTTGTTTCTGGGTGGAGGCATTCACAAGTTCTTGAGCTTGGAAAGTAACTTTTTAAAGTGACTAATTACATTCGTACTTCTAACGGAACGGAGCTGTGCTTTGAATATCTGCTGGAAAAATGTGGCAGCTGGTTAGAATTACATTTAGTACTGGCTTTGCCCCTCCCCATACCCTTAGCCCTGCCCATTGCTAACCCTCCAATTACCAATGGAAGGGGAAGGATAGAGGAAAATATAGAGGGAATGACTTTTGACCAAACCAGACTTGCCACATGTGGTGATGACTCACTTTGAGCATCAAGAGCTTGGTCCTTTGCTTCTCTGACTTTTCAGAGTGGAGCTATAGGGGATACAGTTGTAAACCAGTTGGTCTATTATAGCAGGCATCCATTCGTTCACTGGGCCAAATGATTGGCTCATTTTGGCCAAGATCCTGGATCTGGAGATATATTTTTAAAGCTTCATACAGATAGAATTGCACACTTCTTTCTCGCTGCCACCACCACCACCACTCAAGCCCCACCTTTTAAGCTGCCGTACACATTTACTGGCTGGAGAAGAGTAGCAAGGGAGTGCCAGAGCAGTATCCAGATATGTTGCTCTAGCTGGATGCACAGTGACAGATATCCCCAAGGATCTCCTGATGATTCTCCATAGGTCCTGGAAGATGATGTCATTGCTGTGCATCCAAATATAGAAACATAACCGGACGCTGCTCTGCTGCCCTTCACAACCACCACCTCCACTGCTCTCCACTGGCCAGTGAAGGCCCATGGAGGGGCCACAGCAGCTTAAAATTTTGGTGAAGGGTTGGCATTGGGTGGCTGGTAGGAATTCTGACCTCAATGATAAAAAAAAAGTCTCACACCTTTGTAAATCATCAATAGGCTGCTGGTCTATGTGTTTGCAGCCAGTGGAACTACATGAGTATTCTTCACTCTCTGTAAGTTGCTGCCTTGATTCTTCTACGTGCCTTTACAAGTGGCTGTTTAGTATTTTTTTCCACTCAATTATTCACAGTGGACTGCAACACAACACTTTGATATGAGAAATTACATGTGCTTTTAAGTATGTAATCTGATGTCTAGACTATTGTTAGCACCTTTCCACTCAAGCATTGTGTTGCTCACACTTTTTCCCCATCTGTGATTCATCTGTTATGAACTGTGTGGGATGTGTCTGAATATGCACTGTACACAGAGCTTGGGAAGGGAGGTTCTTCTTTTTATGGTACTTTTCTGTACTACAGCTGGAGGATTCTGAGAGCTGCAATCCAAAATACTAACTTGGTTTGAACTGACTTTTCAAAGCATGTGGTAGCACCTTTAGATCAACACAGAGTGCATGATGATAACTGAGAATTACACTTGGTCAATGATGTCTTTCTTGGTTCTGCTCCACTTGTGCCCAAACTGAGATTGGAAAGTTACTCTTAAAGACCATTAGTTATAGTTCCAAAACCTAAAAAAGTAGTTACTTTTGCAGCTGAAATCTGGTTATTCAAAAGCATTCAGGTGTCCTTTGGGCCCCACTAGTCTCTCATTTTAACATGTCCACCATCTCTGCAGAAGTTAGGAGTCCCAGCAAACCTAAATCCTATCATGTAGTGATCTGTTCATGACAATGAGGTTCTTTCAAACTCCCCTACACCCAGATCACCATCATCTTGGCCAGCAAAACCCAAACCAGGAACTTGGTCTGCTACATATGTGGGGACAGATATTAACTGAGACAGGCCCATTGTTGCTGTGCAAGCCATGAAATCCTGAGCTGGCCCTGATGAGGGTGCCTCAGCATAGATGTTAAAATCCCCCAAGACAATAAGTCTGGGAAAGATTAACATCTGAGATCACCTCCAGCATCTTGGCAGGAAGACAGTTGGGCAATGGGTAGAGAGTACACCAAGAATTCCCATCTTGTCTTGTTGCCCTGTTACAAGGTGTATACAGTCAAACCTTAGAGGCTGTTGGACAGAGTGCCTCAATAGATGAATGCACTTACAATAGATCACTATGACTCCTCTCCACCCATCAGATCTTGCCCTCTGCTGCACACAGCTGACACTCCCCTCTTCAGTCAACCTAGTTTCAGTTATATATGCAAGGTCAGGTTACTCATCCAGGATCAAGTCCTGCATCAAACAGCTCTTCCCAGTCACTGACCCAACTTTAAGCAGTGGTATGTTCTGCTCTGATGGCATTCTACTAGTGTGACCTGGAATCTGTTGGTTGGATGGAGAACCAGAGGAAGAAAGGACATGTGAGATGTCTCTCTCCACTTCTCGTCCATTGACTTGTTCTACCTCTATCACCATTCCTGCTCCTGCCCATTATCACTGAAATGGCAACACTTCTTGTATTTTCTGAACACATATTTGGCTGATCTGAAATAAAGAATAAGCAAACTATCATAAACAAACATACAGGCCAGTTTAGCCAGAAGAACTGCCAATACTTAGCTAAAGCTGAGTAGTTAAGTAGCTCATGGGATTCCACTCAATAGGTGCTTTATTTTCTTATTTAGAAAGCAAACATATGATTCTGGCAAAAGCTTCCCAAAGCATAGTAGCTTGTGTTGCTCCACTGTTCATTCCATCTGGATTCAGTAGGCAAAGCAGGATTCCATTGCGCCCCAGGCTGTGGCCTCAAGATATGAGCCAAAGGGAAAAAGCCCTTGCACTTTTGCTGTTCTTTTCATGCCAAGAGGTTCACCCCAGTACCAGGACGCAGGTGCAAACACAGACAGGACCTTCCCCAACAACCACAACACAGAGACGTGAACAAGACAATACTTACTGCAGCCAGCATAGATGAAAAAGGGAGAGCCCAAAAGACTCACAGAGTTTATACAGAGAAGATGCATTAATTAGGCAAACAACTGGGGGAAGTTGTCAGCTCATAAATACAGGGAAGGGGTGGGGAGAAATCTGTTGCAGACAACTGGTGTCACCTGCAAAAGCAACACATCCTACATTTGGATCTCTGACTCATGTTCCTGGAAACTTTGACCCTCATTTTGTGTGCTGACTTTGCTACTGGATATTCCTTCAGACTGTCACTCTGAATTTATTGCCAACTCAGACTGCTGAAACAACAAACAGTAATTGGCTGACAAAACTGTAAACTTTGTCCATGGCTGTCGATAAATTCTTTAATAGGAGAGCTGTGAACCTTGGCTGGCTGCTGGCATAGGTCATCTGCCTTAACGATACCTCCAGGGTGGGAGGAGCCAAACACAGTCTCAGCAACTTCAGCTTCCCTCACTGGGAACCAAGAACCATGCTTGAACAGAGAGGAGGAGCCAAAAACAGTCTTCTTCTTCTGATAAAATGAAAAGTGGAGAGCTACATAAATGTCATCAAGTCTGTTTTCTTTATCTAAAATGGCTCTTTTCGGTCATACTCTGATTGATATAAGGGCCACCAACAGTTGTGTAGGGACAGAGGTGTGGAGGGACGTGGTTCGTCCCGGCGGCAAAGTTTTTGGGGGCATCTTGGACTGTAGCCACACCCCTGCATGCCCTGGCCACATCCCTACATAACCTGGCCATGCTCCCCATACACCGCAGGCACACCCCACATGCTGTAGCCCTGCCCCCTTCCACACACCCCTCCACACATTCCAAGTTCTGCCACTGGCCATCAAAATGGCAGGACTTATCACCCCATATGAACCTGCCTGGGCATTGAGATTCACATGAGAGGCTCTTCTTTCAGTTCCACCACGTTCACGAGATCATCTGGTAGGAACATAAGACAGCACCTTCATGGTAGCTGCTCACAAACCGTGGAACTTCCTTCCTAGGAGATCTACACTTAGAATAGCTGTCCTTCTGTCAGGAGCAAAGACTTCTGAGAATTGAATGATTTTAAAGATAGAGCTTTTAATAGATTGCTGTACTGTTTTTAGTTGTACTGCCTGTTACTATTTAAACTGTCTGTTACTATTTTTAATTGCATCTTTTAAATTATTCTTAAAGTTATTGACAAGATTTATTCTGTTTCAAAGTCAATCTTCTGTTTGTTTTAACTACCAGATGTTGTCACCTTTTGCTACCCCATTATCTGACAATTCACTCTTTTGACTCTTCCAAATTAAGTACAAGTTCCATTCATTTGACCAGGGTTCCACTCTTTCATCATTTCTTCTGGCCTACAGAAGATCAGGTAGAACCACTCACACTCACATGCTGTTTGCAAAGTGAGCTGAGACGGGGGAAAAGGTACTAAACCAGCTGAGAGACTTTGCAAGCAGCATGTGCATGCAGTTGGTAACAAGCGAGTCTCCATAAGTCCTTTATGCTCCCTACAGTATAGCACATGGGTTCTGCTTCTGAACCAATTCCATTTTCTGACAGTGCTCTGGTTCCTAACTTGTCAGATAAGTGTAGAAAGCCTGTTATCTCACAATTGTTCTAATTTGTAAGCCGCATTGCATGTGGTTTTTGAAAAGAGGTATTATATAAATAATTGATAATAATGGTGATGGTGATGGTGATAGCCACCATCATCAGCATCATTGTCTTCATCATTGTTGTCATCACTAAAACAACATCTCAATGAAATCTCCGTAGAGAGGATAACAATAGGAGAATCACAAAAAGAGATGGTACTTGGAGCATATTCCATTGTCTTACTAAACCTCACTGGTTCCTACATTTTTTTGGACAGCATCTGAATCATTCATGGTCTAAACAAGTAATTCCTGGCAGACTGTATGAAACCCAGAGGATAACAGATTGTTACTTCCAAAACAAGGATGAGATTATTAGAAGAGTCTAAAAATGGGGTGCTTGCACAATGCAAAGTCTTCCTTGCAACAGGTTAAAGCAAGCCAAGCCACAAATGCTACACGACACAATAGCAAGAGAGTCCCTCCTTGATTTATGTGAGTCATCAGATTGCAAATTGTAGGGATTTTCTCTGGCACCTGGGGACATAGCTATAATAGCAGTAGGCAAACTGCATTTGCTTGCTTAGACTGAAATTCCTTACACTTCCAGGGACTTAGTCCCATTGAATTCAATGGGATTTGCTTCTAAACAGGTAAGTATAGGACTGCATTATTGGTTATGTTTATGTACTTCAGATCACTTAACTTTGGTTGCCAAATTTGTCCTCACTGGAATGACACTAAAATCCAGGGCCAAATGTGGCAGCTCTACATGGCACAGGAGTATGCTAGACCAGCCTCCTGAATTGTTAGACCAGACTTGTAAGACTAGAGGCCAAAAGTCCACTTCCTTTCCTGAAGCAACAGGGAGGGAACAATAGGGAGAAAAGTACCATGATTTAATGGCAGCCAGCAAGCAGTGGTGATTGCAAAACACAACTGCAGGAGGCACATACTGCTTTTGGGCTGTGTGCATTGCCTCTCTCTGTGTGTATATGCTTTCCAGTTGCCTATTGAATTCAGGCAACTCCATGAATTTCATAGAGTTTTCTTAGGCAAGGAATACTCTGAGGGAGTTTTGTCTGTTCCTTCCAAAATATAGCCTACAGCAGTGGTTCTTAACTTTTTATTTACCACAGATTCCCTTCAAATATCCTTCATTGCCACGGACCACCAAGACTTAAGTCAAGACAGCTTCTGGCTGTATGTCTGGCAGCAAGAAATGTCACATGCTTTCTATCAGCCACTCAGTGTCATGCACTTGTATTTTATCACAGCATGCAGAAGTAGCAAGTGCTGAGTCTATTTTTTTGCTATCAAACAATTTAATAACCTTTGAGTGGTTTAAGATATTGTAATGAAAATATGTACAAATTCTTTTCTCCAGGCTAAACATACCCAGCTCCCTATGAGGAGTAGCTTTGGGAGCTGGGTATGTTTAGCCTGGAGAAGAGAAAGTTAGGAGGTGACACGATATCTCTGTTTAAATATTTGAAGAAATGTCACATGGAGGATGGAGCAAGCCTATTTTCTGTTGCTCCAAAGTCTAGGACACAGAGCAATGGTTTCAAACTTCAGGAAAAGAGATTCCACCTGAACACTAGGAAGAAGTTCCTGATGGTAAGAGCAATTAAACAGTGAAATACGTTACTGTGGAGTGTGATGGCGTTTATTTTTTTTGAGGTTTTGAAATAGATGCTGGATGGCCATGTGTCATGAATGCTTTGATGGTGTATTCCTCATGGCAGGGGATTGGACTCACTGGCCCTTATGGTCTCTTCCAACTTTATGTTTCTATGATTTGATAAATGATGTCTGTCACTGGCCAAAGACTCCTGCTCCTCCCTCCCTCCCTCTCTCTCTCCCTCCCTTCCATTCTATTTTAATGATAAAAGCTTGTAACATTTCCTCAAATCTTTGCAAATCCCCTGTAAGGACCTTGCAGGACCCCCCAGGGGTCAATGGACCCTAGGTTAAAAACCACTTGCCTACAACATTTGTTGGTGATTTCCTATGCAACTACTAAACAGGGCTCACCCGGCTTAGCTTCCAAGATCAGATGAGATCTGGCACCTTTAGGGTATGTCCTTGCTTTAATGTCAAAATGATCAGTTTTGGTCGTGCTTGAAATGTTTGGAATTACTGTTTTCTGCTGTTTTATATAGCCACATTCTGAGTATTTGCTGGAAAATACCTGAAACAAAGAAGTGCCCGTAGAGGAGCAACAGATCTCCAAGGGCCTGGGCAGAAGTCTTTTCCAGCCCAGTTACATGTCATCCTTTGGCCAGAGATGACACAGATTGAACCTGAAATCTTCTCTTCTCCCTGATGTGTGCTCCCTTTCCTCTCCAGCCTCTGTTGAGAAAGCTATTTGTTGTAAAGCCGCCATTCCGAACATCATACAAATCAAACCCTTATCTCTTGGACATTCCCAGAATCCTCTGCATAAACACTAATTTCTTTGCCCTGGGACTGGGGTTGCTTTCAAATGAAGTGTCTTTTTTTTTTTTGAACAATGACAGCAACCAACTGCATCATTGCACTCGACTTGACCTGTGCAGAGTGAGGCAATCCCATAAGCTGAAAGCCAACAGAAGCTTGGATTAATGGGACAGAAACAGGAAACGTCGCTCAAAGTACTAACTCTGAAAAGGAGGCTGCAATCTATTACTCTAACAAAGCTTATGCTTCTGCTGAAAAATGGCGAAGGGTACTGTTGTTTAACATTAAACACGTGCGCTTGGAGTTGTCTGCGGACAGAGGTTTAGAGTATTTATATGCAAGCTGGAGCTTAGGAAAGACACATGGCCATATGGAAATGCTTAATCTGCTTGGCTACACAGGTATGGGATGCGTGAAGGAAGGCAAATATATACTGTCAGCTTTGAGACAGTGGCCTTTAGTCAAGGATTGTTAGCGCTGTCTAGACAAAATAAGGAAACAGAAGAACCTCACCACTGACTGAAATCCTGCCTGTTAGAATGCCCTCCCTCTGCTACCCTGGGGCTCCTTGGAAGAAAAATACATTCCTTTTGTACCCTCTAAAGTAGGCCATAATCCCATAGGCAAAGGGGAATTGAAGATGAACTGTGTTTCAGTGAGATGGTTCTTTAAAGAGAGAACAGCTAAACTCAGTTACCTGAAACTCATAGTTAAAAACTTTGTCCCTCTGTAATTAGTGTTTGCCTTCATAGGCGCTCCTCTTATTATGCAGGAAAAAGCAGACTGTCTAACAACAGAAGGCAATAGTACTTGCCTTCAGCGGTTTGCATGGTAAGAAATGCAAATTGACTCAGACAGAGGCCGGGTGAGTCAAGGGCCTGCTCTGAGACAGATGAGGAAGGGTTTACTACAATGAGATGCAGCAATGGTGTGTTTCTCAAGACTTGAACTCATAGAACTTCATGAACCCTCACATATCATCAGGAATTCATCCTACCAGCCATCACCATATACCACCAAGTTCTTCAAAAAGAAGGGAACTGCACAGAGCTTGGGAGGTTCATTTTTACAGTAATTCATTCCCATTACACTTTATTGTACAAGGAAGTAATCCATTCTTGTTGCTCATTACAAAAATAACTTGTTGCAGTACTCTTTGTATTACTTGTTTCCTCATTAGTCCCACAGCAGGAGATTTCAGGAAATGGCATAAAACTTGAATGTCATAGAATCATAGAAATGTAGAGTTGGAAGAGACCACATGGGCCATCCAGTCCAACCCCCTGCTATGCAGGAACACCCTCAAAGCACTCCCGACAAATGGCCATCTAGCCTCTGCTTAAAAACCTCCAAAGAAGGAGTCTCCACCACACTCCGAGGCAGCATATTCCACTGCCGGACAGCCCTGACCGTCAGGAAGTTCTTCCTGAGGTTCAGGTGGAATTTCCTTTCCTGCAGCTTGAATCCATTGCTCCTTGTCCTGGTCTCTGGAGCAGCAGAAAACAAGCCCTCTCCTTCCTCTACATGGCATCCCTTCAAATATTTAAACATGGCTATCATGTCCCCTCTTAACCTTCTCTTCTGCAGACTAAACATCCCCAGCTCTCTAAGTCTATTCTCATAGGGCATGGCTTCCAGGCCTCTCACCATATTGTCTGTCAATTTTCTCTAAAATCACCTTAAAATGCCTGGAAAGGTAATGTTAAAAGTAACTAAATGCCATGCTATACACCAGTAAAAGTAACTCTTGCTTCATTACATTTGAAATACAACATTGTTTTGCCTTTATTACTCCAAAAAGGGTAATTTGTTACAGATAGGTTTGCCATCCCTCAAGTCTAGGCTTCCAATTTGCATGTTATGTAAATTATCTTAATTATGCAAAATAATCTAATTTGCTTTCAAGCTATGCAAATTCAGCATATTACCGGTAATTGTTGTTTTTTTCCTCCCACTGTATTTCAACCTTTATATTATTTTTTTACAGTTACAACTGATTTGAGCCAACCAGAGTGCTGGCTGGAACTCAACATAGGACTTGCATCTCTGTAAGTGAACTCAAATGTGTAGGAAATACAACTGAGTACTATTGCACCATCTGCATTCACCTGAGGGCTGCCATGATGTCACAATGTATGGGCATTCATTGTGCAATGGCAGACAGCAGAGTGACTGATGTGCCATGCCAATGTGCAATGGGTGCCAATGCGCATCTGGGCACTCCCAATGTGCATCTAGACACCAGTTGCCAGAGTGCAGCAGGAATACACAAAATGCATCAGAAGTGCCCAGTGCTCATTAGCAGTGTCCAATGTGCATCAGAAGTTGTGGTGCCTAATCTTGTATCAGAACTACGTGATGCATATCAGAAGTACCCAATGTGCATCAGAACACTCTTGCTGGTGCCTGGATGCACTAATGCGATTTTGTTGCAATGTAGCTATAGATATGAAATGTAGGCTGTGATATAGAATATCAGCCAATGTTAGCAGTGCTGGATTTGGAACAGGTTCAGATCTCTTTTGGGTTGTAGAATTCACCACGTGACTTGGGTCACCACCACTTCTCAGCAAACCTGCCTTAAAGTTCCCTTGCTTCTTGTACTCCATCACTTGTTTTATTCATTCTCCATTCCCTCCTGCTCCCTCTCACCTCACGCTCTTACAATGGGTCCCTCTCCCTTGCTTCCGCTCCACCACTTGTACTGTTCATTCTCCCTTTCTCTCCTACTTCCTCCTTCACTTTCACCTCAAACTTTTGCTGTGCTTCTCTCTCTCGCTTCTTCCATGACATGACTCGGACTGTTCACACTCCTTCCCTTCTGCTCCCTCCCTCACCTCACTTTGTGTGATCACAAGTCATCCTTCCCTTGCTTCTTACTCAATGCCACTTGCATTTGTCACACCACTTACTCCCCTCCTACACCTTCCCTCACTTCACCACCCCACAATGCACCCCCTTACCTCTTGCACACTGCTGCTCTCACCACTCTCTCTCCATTCCCTCTTGCTCTCTCTTTCACCTTGTGCCTTCACAATGCATCCCACTCTTGCCTCTTATACACCACTGTTTGTATTGCTTGCATTTACCATAGCAATAACATGTATATTTCTATACTGTTTATCAGCTAAGTGCCCTCTAAGTGGTTTACAATCTTATTAGCTAATGGTCCATAACAAACTGGGTACCCATTTTACCGACCTGCAGAAGGATGGAAGGCTGAGTCAATCTGGAGCCCGGCAGGATCAAACTCACAACCTTGTGGCTGCAGTACCGGCATTTAACCACTGTGCCACCAGGGTTCTTCTCTACTCCCCTTCCCTCCTATTCCATCCCCCACCTCATGCCCTCACAATGTGTTCTTCCCTTGCTTCTTGCACTGAACTGTTCACACTGCTTGCTGCCCCTTTCCTTCCCACTCCCTCACCTCACCTCACCTTATGCTCTCCTCTCGGTGTGTATTTCCATTGCTTCTTGCACTCCATCTCTCATGCAGCCAGCTCTCCCTTTCCTCCTACTTTTTCCCTTGCCTCACATTATTCCATCAAAATTCATCCCTCCCTTGTTTCTTCCACACCATCACCTACACTGCTTACTCTCCTTCCCTCCAGCTCCTTACCTTGCCTCACTTTGTCTCCTTGCAATGCACCCCTCACTTGTGTCTTACACACTGCTGTTTGTCCTATTTCCACTGCTCACTTCTCTTCCCTCCTACATCTTCCCATGCCTCACTATATATGCCCCTGCAATGCCAACATCAGGATGTTTGGCTCCTGTCATAAAGATCTTCCAGTTATGTATTAGAATAGATCTGTTAGCTAACCTCAGCATGGCTAGAACCAGTTAGAGCACTACAAAGTATCCGATGCCAATTGTTGATTGCAGGTATGTATTGGTTTGTAGCTTGTTTGCGTATTCTCTTGCACCAAATGGTTTAGTGTTTTATTGCTCATTGCTCCAAAGCATCTGGGAGAGAGGGGAGAGACCAGAGGAGGAAAACCAAAAGCACCAAAAGGTATTGTGGGAACTGGAAATGCTTTGAGATAGGGAGGCAGGAAACATGTTCCAGCCTCAAGGATGAAAGTTAGCTAACAACTGAAACTCTAGGAAATGTTTAATAGGATGGGAAGATACTAGATTGATGACCTTCTCCAATCACAGTTCTGTGTACCCAAATTTGTATAGAAAGTACAAAACCTGTAACCACCATGGCCATCTGGCCCATCCCTAAACTGCAAACCCCAGGGTTCCATAAGAGGTTGAAAGTGGAATAATAGCGCTATAACAGGCTAGTGCAGAAATGTCCCATGTGTACTGTAGTCTCAGCAACTTCAGATGAAGTGTGCTGTGTTGTTTGCTTTCCTAGAAATAAACATTATTGTTCAACTCTGAGTGTGGAGTACAAGCTAACCAGGGAATGGCAGCCTTTCACTCTTGCCTCTTTATCTGACACCACTCATACTGTTCACTCACCTTCCCTTCTACTCCTTCTCACACCTCATCCCACCACCTCACAATGCACACTTTCATTCTTTCTTGCCCTTCTCCTTTACTTCCCCTTCTCTTGCACCAGAAAGGCAGGGGAGAACTCATCCTCACAGAACAAACTCACAGAAAACTGCTTCTACCTTTTGCTTCATATTTCAACTCTGATAAGGGCTGGAGACTTTACTCTTCTGAAAAATAAAAGCCTGAAATCCAGGCCAAATGTTAGTCCAAACTGTGCACTTGCTGTTTTTCCCTACAGTCTGGGTGAATCCCAGCCAAACTGGATGTACAGCAGTCTGAATTACAGTTAACTGCACAAACTATAACTTCCTACCTCCAACTACAACTAGAACTATGGGAGAAGCAGATAGATTGGCTTGCAGGAGACCTTAGTGGGCTTCAACCCCACACTGTATTGCCCATGGGAAAAAAATCAAAAACATTTTAGATCCAAATGCCTCCTAATACCCTGTAGGAGGCATGAGGGCATTACTGTTACTTTTTGGGCTCCACTGGATCAATGTAGCCACCCAATGGATGCAAGGGGAGATTGAAAATCCCCCCCATCTCTAGTGTAGACTGATCCTGCTGTGAGGATGTACACCTTGAAAAGTCTCCTGCTATCATTCTTTGAAACTGTGCTGCTCTTCTTTTCATTTTTCATCAATGCTGAATATATAACCATTGCAACCTTGCAACTGCTTCCCCTTGAGAAGAAGTGACACCATCGCTGCTAGCAGCATCCCAGTGTGCACACTTTTCTTTTAGCTGCCTAGAATCCAAATAAATAAGGCTACATATGGCTGGGATGAATTGTATAAACTGAACATTGGCCTGAAAAGAAGCTTAAAACCCTAACCAGGGTCACTAGATGTGACAAGAGTTCTTAGAGCAGCTTTTTCATATATATAAAATAAGGCCTAGAGTAGGGGTTAGATTTTAAAGCAACAGCAATCTACCAGTTGTTGTTTTTTTAAACTTCCCTCCATGCCATTTTTGTGATTTAATTTACACACATGCACACAAACATATGTACAAACTCCACTATCCGGCACTCAGTGGAGACAGGCAGGTATAGGCTGGAATCCTGTTAGTGTCTTACACTGCGTAAATTTCCTCCACGGAAGTGATTGGAACAGGTATGCATGCAAAAACACCGAGTAGATAGTTTTGGAACCAAGGAAGCTTGGAGTTCTTGAAAATAAATTTTGCAAGAGGGCAAGACCTACTAAGGACTCCAGCTAAGCCCTGAAATGTTCGGAATGTTGTTGTATCAGAACAGTACAAAAAGTGCAAGGATATTTAGAAAATGCATCTTATGATCTTTGTATTTTTTGAAAAAATATTATTTATTGCTCTTAACCCTCACCCTCACTACTGGAGAGGGACACGTGTGACGCAGACTCAATGAAAACAGGCATCTTGTTTTATTTAAAAGCATAAATATATACTTCTGTTCATCTCTGCTTAAGATACAGGCTGAAAATTCTGGAAGCTGTATTTCAGAAAAGGAACTTACCATACTTCAAAAAAAAGCTTCAGGTCAAGTTCTTCCCACTCCATACAGTCTCTTTTTATGATGTCATCTTGGTTTTGTGTTAGGAAAGCAAGCTGACAGCTTATTCAGCCATTTACTCTGAATTTTCAGAATACGTGGAGGAACTTATACTCCTGGTAAGCAACCACCAGGTTCTCTACTTATGAAAAGAAGGAAACTGATGCTCACTCTGAGAAAGATAGTCAGCCCCCACATTTGTGGGCTTGACTTTCATAGATTTGATTATTTGTGAGTTTCTCCAGTCCTTGCACCCCAACATCAGGTGCTTCTTTTCAGGGGGAACCTTCCTTCTAGGCAGCTCCGATCAGGCTGCACAGCCCACTAAAAAACCCACTTCTGGTCCTCCTTCTCCTCCATCAGCCACTCCCTGGCCAACTAAGGATGATTCACAGCCCAATTTCTCAGCACCACAAACATTATCCCAGTGCTCCCACACACAATCAAAGAAGGAGATAGGCAAGAGAGAGGAAGTATAGGGCCACCATGCTGCTACCCACTTCCTCCTCCTTTCCCTGACCTGGTTTGGACCTTGGATGCCCATTGTCCCCACCATGCACCTCAGCCTTCTTTCCATAGAAACACACACAATCTAACATTTGTGATTTTTCCACTTTTGCAAGGGTCCTACACCCCTAACCTTAGCAAATGTGGAGGGCCAACTGTACATTGAGACAGGGGAAGTGGTTGAAATTCTAGTTCCAACTAACTAAGATGGAGATGCAGAGAGCTATGCTTGCCCCCAATCTTTCAAGAACAAAACAGACAATCTTGATCTCCAATTAAATATTATGAGGATGGTCCTTGTGGTGGGAAAAAGGGGTGACCTTTGATACATGTGCAAACTCCATGGGAAACCAAATTCAATAAAATAAATTAGACCATTTGTGGAACCTATTAGTTCTTCTGCACAGTTATGAGAGATCCTCAGTTCCCAGTGTCAGTGGTCTCACCAGCAAATCAAAAAATGACTAAGTGGCTGAAGCTATATTCTTTACAAACCTAAATTTGAATTATTAAAAGATGTTGGCAATTCTAGCTGGTCAAACCATCATGGAAAAGAGCTTAATTTTTGGATGTGTATTTTGGATCGTATTGGAAAAGAAGCCTAAATGTCCTAAAGGCACTATATCCTGTCTGATCTTGGAAGCTAAGCAGGGTCAGCTCTGGTTAGTACTTGGCCAAGAAACTACAAACAGCTAACAGGTGCTGTAGGCTATATTTTAGAGGAAGAAACTGGCAAAACCACCTCTGACTCTTCCTTCGCTAAGAAAACCCTATGAAATTGATGAGGTCGCCATGAGTTGGCAGGTGACTTGAAGGCAGATACACATAATGGAGATATAGGCCATTTCTGCACTAGACTGTTATAGTGCTATTATTCCACTTTCAATATCCTATAGAATCCTGAGGTTTGCAATTTGAGGCCGCTTGCTAAACTGCACACTCCAGGATTCCATAGAATGTTGAAAGTGGAATAATAGCACTATAACTGTCTAGTATGGAAATGGCCATAAATATTTGCCCTGTTCAAACCATCTAGAAGAAACTCTAGGGAGCACTGTTGAGCTGCATCAGAGTGCAGGGATTTGTCTCAAGGTGGTATATATGTTATATACGGTATAAGGGCAACTCCACTTATATGGTAAGAGAAGTAGAAAAACTCAACACAGCTGACATTTTTATCAACCAGCTGCCCACTACCAAACACAGCATTTAGTTCTACCCTATAGATGTTTGTTTTCCAAAAAACATGAATAACCATAAGCTTTCTTGCATAGCAGGGGGTTGGACTGGTCTCTCCTGTGATCTCTTCGAATTCTATGATTCTATGGCCCTTTCTGCATCTTACCTTTTTCTGGCACTGGGGTGCGGGGATTGCGTGAGCAACCTCTGGCGAGAGGCACTCACGTCCCTACTGCTTCAGCTCCACACAAGCTGCCTGCTCATGCGAGAGCCCCACCTCTTCCTTCCGCAGTGCAGCCTGAGAGTTTCCCAGGCTGTGCTGGGGCAGGAAGCGCGACCGGTGCGGTTCCAAAGCTCCGCACAGCAGGTAAGTGCGTGTGGGGCCCGGGAGCAATGCGTGAGTGCACACCATTTTCGGCTTCCAGCCGAAAATGAAAAGGTGTGCAATCCGCGCCTGCTGGCCCCTGGAGCGTTGCATGATTGTGAGTGCATCATGCAGATTGCTCCTCACAATCACGCAACGCTCTAGGTGCCCTTTCGCATGGCAAATGCCATGCAGAAAGGGCCTATGATTCACTGCGGCCAGTTCAAACAACTATTGGTGTTAGCTGTTGGCCCATAGTCATTCTATTCTGCATTAATTCCAACAGACATGTTGTTCTTTTAGCAAGCACCATTTTGTAGACCACCACTAGGATGAAAAAATCTTATCCATCCATCTATCCATCCATCCATCTATCCTGGAAAAGAAGGACATGGGATACAATGAAGCAAAGCAAGCTAGAGTTGCTGAATCTACATTGAGGAGACAGACTATATTTTTATGCTGACAGTGTGACATGTCAGTTGCATAACACAACCTTGTTAGTGAATTGCAACATTGTTCAACTGAATGTACAACCAAATATGCATATAGATTTATGCTGAATGTGCATCCAGGTGCAATATGCAATGCTCAACAGCTTCTGGAGGGAAACTTACACATCCTTAAAACATCAATAGGATTCTGGACCTTTGGTGTCTGTTAAGGATGTAATTCTTCACTGACATTGTTCTCAAAGGAGGCAAAAAGGAATATTAGCAATTTGCTTTCAGCTGTGATAAAGTCTTCGAAAACCACACAGTTTTCAAAGACTGTTTGTAGTTTAGGATTTACTCTGTGCAGATTTTGTTTTTCACCCAAGGGTACCTGGTGTGAAAGGCAGGCGTGACTCATAAGGGTTTGTCAGCTGTGGGGAGAAGAAGATGCCTCCATCGGTGAGGGGCATTGTGGGCCTCATTGCATGTAACATCCAACATACTGTGGCAAGACAAGTTTATCAGAAACATGAACCTGATTTTCAGGACAAATACAGCAACCTGGTTCTAATTGGAGGAGTGGCTTTCTGCATCTCAGTTTGGGGCTACGTTATAATACAAACAGCGATTTGTCCCCTATTGGCCAAGTCACACCAAAACCATGGAGAGAAGAGTAAAGATATCTTCATAAGCGTTCTTTAAAAACTTAAGAACAGCCATGCACTGGTCTAAACTTTCATTGGAAGGTACCTACGGCATGCCTAGGATGGCACAGTTCTTTGTATCATTTGTAATGTAATATATATGTTTAAAATAAAAAAAGGATTTACTCTTTGCAAAATTCCCGGGTGTGTGTGTGTGTGTGTGTGTTTGCGAGATAACACTGTTGTTGGGAGACTTACTCTGCGCAAAATTCACACAAGGTTTTTTAAACAGAAAACAGCATTTTCATGCAGGAAACATTTCAGTGCAGAAAACCCTGTTTTCTGCTCTGAAAATGTTGTTTCTTGTGCAGAGAAATGCTGTTTTCAGTGCAAAAAACTTTGCATGCAAATTTTGCAAACGATATTTCCTAACTGCAAAGATTTTCATTGATCCTAGATTCTCCTCAGCTTGGTTTCCTGGCTCTTGAGAAATATGTTTTTCTATCATTTTACAAATATTTTCAAACATTATTTCCACCTCTAATCTCTAGGTCTATCATCCAGATCTTGTGAGGTTTTCTGAAGCCAATCAGAAGCAGTGTTACAGCAGTTTCAAATGATATTCCGAACTGCTGGGCCCAGGCCATTTCCGCACTAGACTGTTATAGTGCTATTATTCCATTTGCAACATCCTGTGGAATCCTGGGATTTGCAGTTTAGGGAAAGAATATGGAAAGTGGAGTAATAGCACTATTACAATTTAGTGCAGATAAACTGCTGTACAACCTAAATTTATTTATTTTTATTAAAATGTTTACATCCCACCCTATATCTAAAGATCTCCAGGTGGTCCCCAATAAAATCAGTTTAACTAGTTTAAAATGATTTCAGCCAGTAAAAAAAAATAAATTTACCAGACTAAAAAACATATTAAACAATTTGACCTAGAAGAGTGTTGTGCGGTCAAACCAGAGCTGTGCGAGGGTGAGAAAAAGAGAGATTGTTTTCTCTATTTGATATGCTCTGCTACCTCAGGCAGTTGCTTCACTCCACCCAATGGTAGAGCCAGTATCAAGTTTCATGGGTCCAGAGAGCAAAAATTCTTCCCCCATCTCTTACAATCAACAGTACATCACTAAGGCCCCTAACTGTACCATGTTCTGACATTGCTTCTTTCAAGAGTTATGCTTGCAGATAAGCTCCCTGGCTCCCACAAAATTGTTTTCCTAATCTGAAGACTGTTAATTGAGGAAAAACCATGTAAGGTTTCTATCATCCTGTTTTCAGGTTACTCATCCACTGCGTTTATCTGACAAAGCCCCATTAGATTAATTACTCAGCAGCGAGCATGTGACAGTTCAAGCATCTGCATTTGTGTCAATATCCGGGGTTTCATCTCTTGAGTTTGCTTTTACAAACCTGAGAGTCCAGGAACCTTGCTTTTAGTATACCAGTTAAACACAATGCCCAGTGAGGAAAAGCCAACAGAGACCCTTATATCAGCTTGAAGAAAAACACAATTACTTCATGTGACACACTTGCCCATAAAACTGTGGCAGGCAGCCCCTTAGTGATTTACACACTTCCTTTATGCATGTGGCTGCACTTTTTTCAGTCATGGCATAACATCCATATTCAGCTGGAGGTTACAGAAACAGAGTTAAGCATGAGGTACCCCTGCGCATGAGGTGTCTCATGAATTTCACATATAGATGTGCGCTGTACATTGCACATGCCAGGTATTTATTGAGCACTCCAAATGTGCATTTTACACATTCATCTGATCAGTGTGGCATTCACCAACGCATGACTGCCACAAAACTCTGCAGTGTAAAGTTACAAGATCTCTGTCTGTATTTATTTATCTAGTTAGTAAGTTACTTAAAAGATTTATGTACCAGTTTTCAGCAGAGGTTCCATGGCAGTTTATCAAAGGAAGATAAAACACATAAATAAAATAGAACAACTGTTAAAAGAGAGAAACACAATAAAATACTTTGAAAAACCTGGGAACAATACAAATGTATTTTCCCAGCACTGGAAAGATAATAATGTTGGGACAAGGTGAGTGGAATTTAGCTTAATGTTGACTCATCGTTCAACAAGTAATTCAATGGGTCTACTCTGATTGACTAACTAATAGGATTTAGGTCCTGTTCAGTTTTGCTATCAAGTATTACTATATACACTTAAGAATAAACCTAGAGATTTTTGTCAAAAAATTGACCCCCCGCAGAACTGGGTTGACTTATCTGTGGGTCAATGTAAGTACTGTACCCTAAGTCTTATCAAAAAAAGGAATCATCCTCTTCTTTGCGTGTGAAAGGTAAAAACTTAGTCCATCCCAGGACAACCTAAATGAAGCTTTGGTTTCTCTTCAGATCATATAAATCTTTCACCTAAAAGAAGCACCAACTCCTTCTACTCTCTCCACCACAGAGTGCTTCTGGCCTTCTTGGATGTGTGTGTGTGTGTGTGTGTACGAATGCATGTGTACACAAGTGCATTCTGCTGCTTCATGGGAAATGGAGCCTACTTTAAAAATCAATACAGACCATTTGCTGGACAGCAAAATGGTAGCAAAGCCCTGAATTCTCAGGGTCTAGGACACTCCTGACCAGGGTACCCTAGCTACAACATGCTTATTTTATGACACAGCAATAGAATTAAAGCTATATGGCTGTTTTCAAACTTTGGATCCAGCAACCATGAAAGCTGAAGGCAGCAGGCAAGCAGACAGACAAATGGTCTGTATTGGTTTTTAAAGTAGGCTGCATTTCCCATAAAGCAGCAGAATGCACTTGTGTACGCATACGTGCACACACACACACATACACACACACCTACTTTTTACCAGCCAGCAGCGTATAGAGTAGTGAGCTGTAGTCTGAGGCCCTTTCCACACCTTATCTTTTTGTGGCGCTGGGGCACGGGGATTGCGTGAGCAGCCTCTTGCAAGAGGATCTCGCGTCCCCACTGCTTCAGGTCCACAGCCGCTGCCTGCGGGCGAGCAGGCAGCATGAGGGCTCCTCCTCTTCCTCCCTGGGAGGATTCTCCCAGGCTGCGCTGGGGCAGGAAGCGCGAGCACCGCGGCTTCAGAGGCTCCACACGCACAGTAAGTACGCACGGGCCCCTGGAGCAATGCGCGATTGTGCAACATTTTTGGCTAGAAGCCGAAAATGAAATAGTGTGCAATCGGTGCCTGCCGGCCCCGGCAGCATCACGCAATTGTGAGGACGTCATGTGGACCGCTCCTCACAATTGCACGACGCTCCAGAGGCCCTTTCGCATGGCGAATGCCGTGTGAAAAGGGCTTAAATTCTGGGAGTTGTAGTCTAAAAAGTACCTTTTCCCAACTCCTAGTGCTCTTTCAAATTAAAAATTAAAATACTGGATTTATTTAACCTTTCTGCTGTGGTTATCTAGGACTATCAGTGTGGATTACAAACAAAAGATGAAGAATATAGGTCTTAAAGGGAGACATTGTTTCATGCATTGGTCCACTTTATGAATTTCCTTTGTTCTCATGCATGGCCTAAAGGACTGATAATAAGGCATTGTGAAAGCTGGTGTCATAATAATTTTACCTAGACGCTTACAGGAGTTTTTTTCCCTCTCTTTTATTCTTTCTCCTGTTTTTCTTTTTTCATAAAGGCTCTTGATATTCTTTGATGTATTCTCCCTCACCCCATTGCCTCTGAATCAAATGCCAATACTGACTGACAGATTTAACTGGGTTGACAGGATCTAGCATTTCTCAGGTAGTGTACACTCTGAGCTGATTCACACAATAACTTTTTATTTTAACTATGCATCCAAAATGTTTAAAGCAGTGGTTCTTAACCCGGGGCCTGTGAGGAGGTCCACAAAGCCCTGCTGTTGGGCACCAACACTAGCAGCAGCAACAGTGATGTGGCAGCAGTGCGTGTCTATGTATGTGTGCCACAACTGCTCCCTTGTTTGCCTTCAAGCTACTTCTGGCTTATGGCAGCCCTAAGGCGAACCTATCACAGGGCTTTTTTTTCCCTTTTTTTTTGCAAGATTTGGTCAGAGGGAGTTTGCCTTTGCCTTTGCCTTTGCCATCCTCTCAGGCTGAGAGGATGTGATTTGCCCACTTGGTATCTGAGCAGGGATTTGAATCCTAGTCTCTAGAAGCCTTATATCATCAGCAAGAGCTTGATGATGTCATTAAGCATGATATCTTAAGTGTGAGTGACTCATACCATTCAAATCAAAACAAAACCTGTGTGATGCACAAGGAGGATATTCAATTGTCAAGACAGTTCTCTCACCCTGAGATTCTTCCACCTTCCCTGTGGAGTGGAGAAGAGAGTACAGATCCTGAGATCTAGTAACTCTGGTTCCAACATTAGGATGATCAGATTCCGTAGATATGGAGAATACAGATGAAGGGATGGGAGAGTTAGAACATGGCAAAGGCAGGGGCTACAGGCTTCCCTGCTAACAAAGCTCATTCCAGATACACCATTTCTGACCTAGACATGCTACCATTGCAATCCGAAAGCCACAGATTGTTTAGGCGCTGGTTGGGGTTAGGAGAGTGGTTCTTAGACTTTTTACTTCTGTGACCCACTTTAGATCTACATATGGATCTACTCAACGTCATGCCCCCATTGTTGTTACCACGGCATTCTGGTCTGGTCTTTGGTGAACTAAGATATCATTTTGATATCGTAATTCGGCCCTTTTTCCTGCCACCAGCTAAGTGTTTGTAAGGCTCCACCGGACAAGCGTGAAGCTAGGCATGGACGATAGTTGTAAAGTACCAGATATAGCCAGTTCCGCTTCAGGGGGTAGCCACCCGAAAACAAACACCTTGATTGCAAGACAAAGAGGACTCTTTGCCTGTGAAAACACCCTGGCAAGCCAGGTACTTAACGGCCGAGCTAGCCGCATCTACATCTCAGCCATACTATTGTCAATTTGGTTCATAACTCAATCATGCAAATTCCGACCTTTCAGAGCCTTTGTCCCCAGACCAAAACTGATTGTTCTCTTGCAAAGACCAGACTAGCCTGCAGTCGTTCTGTCCCTATAAAAGTTGCCCCGTTTTTGAGAGTTCTTTGGAACTCTCGTTGGACCTTGCTAAAATCACTTAAGCTCTTGCTGAATCACTGGAACTCTCGCTGGACCTTGCTAAAATCACTTAAGCTCTTGCTGAATCACTGGAACTCTCGCTGGACCTTGCTAAAATCACTTAAGCTCTTGCTGAATCACTGGAACTCTCGCTGGACTTGGCTGAAATCACTTAAAACCTTGCTGAATCACTGAAACTGTCCGGAACTCTCGCCGGATCATCTTGCTGCCGCTTGGCTCAGCAGGTTCCCCTCGGTCTCCACACCGGGTTTCCTTTCTTCTCTCCAATTGGTGTCTTCAGGACTTCGGACAGGTGACGTATTGCTTATTTCTCCACAGAACTCTCCTTCTTTCCTCACTAGTTAGGTGTGCTTGAGTTTTATTATTTTTCTCGCTTAATAAAACTGTTAGTATTTTAAACTGCTTGACTCCTCACTGACCTGAACCGGTATACATAGGACAAAAGGTCTCGCTGCATTGCCCTGCCTCTTGTTAGCCAAGAGAGTACTCCAGCTAATTTCCCCATCTTTGCTTGTTTTGGTTTGGTTATTTGGGCATCCCTCCCGGGACCCCCAGTTTACAGGGTAACATTGTCCTATCATAATCCCCCTTGCCTCTACCTCTCTCACACACAGGCCCCTTGTGCCATTCACAACCTCCATCTTAATGCTGATATCTCGCACTCTCTGACTCCTGTCTTCACTTCATTTCCCCCATCCCACCTGAGAAACTGCCTCATGGTTGCTGAGGGACATGCCCCTGCTGTGCCAATGACAGAATATTCAGAGAAGCTGAGTGGGAAAAGCATTTAAAAATGGAAGCCAATTTTTGCTATGTCTGAGTTGAAGGAAGGGGAAAGACACTTTGCATCACTCTTTTGCAAAAACCAGTCAATCCTCAATGGTGCGCGCACAGAGAGGGAGAGAGAGAGGGGGGGGTCATTTCCCCATTAGACTGTTATAGCTCTATGATTCCACTTTCAACATCCTATGGAATCCTGGAGTTTGCAGTTTCGGGAGGGGCCAGATAGCCCCTCCCAAAACTGCAAACTCCAAGATTCCATAGGATGTTGAAAGTGGAATCATAGCGTTATAACAGTCTAGTGCAGAAATGGCCATAGACAGGATATAGAGAGAAAGAGAGAAGTTTGTCTTTCTTTTTCAGATCTGGTAAACTTGCAAACTGACTTTTCTTGGACCCCCCTTTGAGCAACCATTATGACCCCTCTTTAAGGTCTTCCTCCACAGTCTGAGAGCCACTGGGTTAGGATCTTTGCAGGGCTGCTCAAAGGGCAGTGATGAAAAACAGACTTGATGTTCCCAGTTCCAGGATCAACAATACAACAGACTGGAAGACTTTCAGACTACAGAATGTATTTTCTGTAACAATGTTTGGGGCTTTGCAGCAGCCAAAAGGACAAACATAGATGCACTGCAGTTTTGCATGCCAAAGGTAGAGACTGTGATCTACTCATGCCATTTTGCCGCCAGAGCCAAGAGTAAGATGTCACTCTTTTGCTGTATGTAAGTATTTGAATTTTTTTCAACACTAGTGATGGGAGAGTGTCTTCTGCTGCACCTCTAAACAGCAAGACTAGGGCCATTTCCACCCTACACTGTTATAGTGCTATTATTCCACTTTCAACATCCTATAGAATCCTGGAGTTTGCAGTTTAGGGAGGGGCATTTAGAATTCTCAGCCAGAGAGCTCTTTAGCCTCAGGAAACTACAAACCCCAGAATTCTACAGGATGTTGAAAGTGGATGTTGAAAGTGGAATAATAGTACTATAACAATGTAGGGTGGAAATGACCTAGCTTAAGGGATGAGGGTCATGTTATGTGTTAAGGGTCATGTTATGTGCTCATTCTTCAAAACTATGCCACTAGCTCCCAGAATCTGCTGCTTGAAGTAACTAACTACTTTACTGATTAAGTGGAAGGACCAGCCTTAAATTTAATAGTAGGTCTCTGACTGGATTATTTGCAACTGACCAGCAAGGGTTTCTTGGCAAACAACAAGGCCAAGAAATGTACCTTTGCACTCATATAGCAAGCCAACCTTTCTCAGCCTTAGAGAAACGCAACGGCAAACCTCCTGTGAATGAATCTTACCACAGAAACCCTAAGATAGGGTCACTGTTACCACCATGAACTGGTCTGGCCTTTGGTAAACTTTAGATATCATTTTTGATATCACAATTCGGCCCTGTTCTGTCACCCTCAGCCAAATGTTTGTGAGGCCGCCGAACAAGCACGAAGCTAGGCATGGCTATTATATGCCGACTCATGCTTGTTTACACCAAGGCAAGCCAGAAACTGCCAGATCTGCTTTAGGAGACCTCCCAAAACAAACACCTTCATTACAGATGCATGTCAAAACAAAGAGACCCCTGCCCCGAGCAGGCACCCTGGCGAGCTGAACGCTCAACTGCCAAGCTAGCCGCATCTGCATACCAGCCATTCTATTGTCAGTTCAAACCTTAGCTCAATCATGTAAATTCTGACCTTTCGGAGACATTGTCTCCAGCCCAAGACTCATTGTTTTCGCTCCAGACCAGACTAGCCCACGGTCATTCTTTCCCTGATAAAAACCCCCAGTCCCGAGAGCTCCTCAGATCTCTTGCTGGACCACCCGTTTGGACTACCTTGCCGCCACTTCATTCTGCAAGCTCCCCTCAGCCACCACGCCAAGTTTCCTTCTCTTCACTTGGACCTCTTCAGGACTACGAGAAAGGTGTCATATCACCCATTTCCCCCCAAAACTCTCATTTCCTATTTCTAGTTAGCTATGTGGTTGTGTTTTCTTAATGATTTGTCTGCTTGTTAATAAATATCATTGTTGCTATTTTAACTGCCTGACTGCTCACTGACCCGAACCTGTATACATAGGATAAAAGACTACCGCTAAGTTACCCTGCCTCTCGTTAGTTTAAGAGAGTGCTCCAGCTAATTTCCCCATCCTTGCTTGGTTTGTTTGGTCATTTGGGCCCCCCCCCCGGACCCCTAATCTACAGGGTAACAGTCACCATAAGCTGTGGTTGACTTGATGGCACATAACAAAAAATTATATAGGTAATCCTTGAGTATGTTTTATGAGGGTGCGCTGGGTAGGGGTTGATTAGCTTTAGGTATAAAGGTAAAGTATGTAGTCACCTGCCAACTTATGGCAACCTTAAGAATTTAAAATAGTTTTCTTAGGCATGGAATACCTTTGCCATTGGTTTGCTGTTACCTTCCTCTGAATATAGCCTACGGCATCTGGTATTCTCTGGCGGTCTCCTTTCAAATACTAACTATGCTTTACCCTTCCAAATTTCCAAAATTAGACAGAATCTCATGCTTTCAGGGTATTTAAATAGACCTCCATCATATTGCCTCTCCTTCAGCCCTTCCAGCTTACAGGCCCTTTCCGCACCTTACCTTTTTTTGGCGCTGGGGTGCAGGGATCGCGTGAGCAGCCTCCAGCGAGAGGCTCTTGCATCCCTGCTGCTTCAGCTCTGCATGAGCTGTCTACTCCCGAGCAGGCAGCACGAGAGCTCCGCCTCTTCCTTCCACAGCACAGCCTGGGAGTTTCCCAGGCTGCACTGGGGCAGGAAGCATGACTGCCACGGCTTTGAAGGCTCCACACGCATGCCAAGTGCATGTGGGGCCCTGGAGCAACGGGCAATCGTGCACCATTTTCGGCTGAAAACCGAAAATGAAAAAGTGCATGAGCGGCATCTGCCCTACCCTGGAGCGTCATGCGATTGTGAGTGCATCATGCAGATTGCTCCTCACAAGCGCACGATGCTCCAGGTGCCCTTTTGCATGACATATGCTGTGTGAAAAAGGCCACAGTTTTCCATCTGGTTCACACCAATGGACCTTAGGTAAAACACCCACATAAAGAGCCCTCACATCTTGAAGGCTACCCAGGTTGGCTTTAGAACTCTTTGTGTATTTCCTCAGAAGGAAGATTGACTGTGTTTGTCAGATTTATTAACACAAATTTGCATAGACTAAGTCAAGGAAGTATCACTTCCTGTGTTTCCTGAGTAGACATGAATAAGATGGTATTGTTAAACTGGGCATATTTATGTGGACTGTAGATCCCTGCTCATCATGGATTATTGGGGTCTATACAGTTTTTCAGTTTTATATCACTGCTTCACAAATAGCTCTGGAAATTATATGCCTATTCCATGTTTTCTTTGCATGGGCTGGTGCCTAATGTGAAGGGGTGGAAAAAACTATTAGCCCGTGGTGACATGAACAACTGTTTCTGTTCAACCGCTTGTACCTTAATCCTTGAACAGTTCTCCATGAGCAAGGTGTCTGCATATAGCTGAGCCAAGGAATTATCAAAAAGCCAACCCAGCCGTTTTGAAAATGGTGAAGCGTACTGAAGCTAGGGGCATCTTGAAATCAGTGGGGATTTAGTAAGTCAACATTTAAGCCAGTTCTATTCATTTGAAGGATCTGCTCTTGTTGGAAGTTAATAATTGGATTTAGGCCTATGACTCTATGAACCAGCTTTAGTTAACATTGGCTGTGATTCTAACTTACTCACAAAGCCATTGTGCTTTATCTGCCTTTACAGCATTTTCACTTGTCCTGACAAACTTTTCTTCTCTGTTTTCTTCTCTACCTTTGTGGCTGCAGTACCCCAGCCCTTCACCTTTTGTTGTTGTTGTTCATCTTCACGTCTTCTGCTACTGTTATAGAAACAACCTGGCCTTTCTCTTGATTTGGCTATCTTCCATCTGATTTCTTAAGCTAACAGCTGAATGAGCAAATTCCTGGAAGACTTAAGACATTGCAGGATATAGTGAAGCTGATTCATTTTTCCTAAATCATGACTCAGACCTGAACCAATATAATCTCTTTCCACCCTTCCTCAAACATTGAGACTCTACAGAGAGACAATAATCAGTTATCTTTTTATTTTTTAAAAGAACAGGCTCTTACTGACCCTGGTTACCACATATATACCCTCATTTTCTGGGACATCCATAATAAATGAATTTTTTTTTCTCTATGGGATGTAGTGGCTAGGGTCTTCAGCTGGGAAATCTACCTTCTAGTGCCCATTTAGTCATAGAACAATAGAGTTGGAAAAGAACACAGTGGCCATCGAGTTCAACCCCCTGCTATGCAGGAACACAGATCAAATCACTCCCAACAGATGGCCATCCAGCCTCTGCTTAAAAACCTCCAGAGAAGGAGACTCCACCACACTCCAAGGCAGCATATCCC
Source organism: Iguana delicatissima (assembly GCA_948472985.1). NCBI lineage: Eukaryota > Metazoa > Chordata > Lepidosauria > Squamata > Iguanidae > Iguana > Iguana delicatissima. Next base: position 1,985,931 of record CAOKZL010000460.1, on the reverse strand, counting down.
AATGTCGGACAGCGCTGACTGTCAGGAAGTTCTTCCTGAGGTTCAGGTGGAACCTCCTTTCTTGTAGTTTGAACGGAAAACAAGCCTGTTCTCTCTTCGATATGACATCCTTTCAAATATTTAAACACGGCTATCATGTCTCCTCCTAACCTTCTCTTCTACAGGCTAAACATACCCAGCTCCCTAAAACGCTTCTCATAGGGCATGGCTTCCAGATCCTTCATCATTTTGGTCACCCTCCCCTGGAGAGGTTCCAGCTTGTCAATATCCTTCTTGAAATGAGGTACCCAGAACTGGACACAGTCTTCCAGATGAGGTCTGACCAAAGCAGAATAGAGTGTTACTATTATTTTCCTTGATCTGGACATCACACTCCTATTGTTGCAACCATGAATTGCATTGACTTTCTTGACTTTCTTTCATCAAATTCACTGGGTGATTTTGGGCTTGTCACTCTCTTTCAGCCAGACCAGAGGTTGGCAAAGTTACATTTTTTGGACTAGAGCTCCCAAAACTCCCTAGCCAGAGTTCTGAGACTCCTTTAGCATCTGACTTCTTGTTGTTGTTGTTGTATGCCTTCAAGTCTCTTCCAACTTATAGCCACATTAAGGGAGTTGGACTCAGTGGCCGTTGTGGTCTCTTCCAGCTCTATGATTCTATGTTCAGGAGTACACTGTATGGGTAGGACTGAAAGGTCACTGTTCACTTTATTGCTGTGCTGGGGATTTGTAAGACTTATTTGACTCCAGATCAAGGTGGCTGGGCAGCCCATGTATACAGACACATGCTTTCTGCCAGCAGCCAAATGATCAGAAAAAAGAATACACTTAGCCTCCTTCTCCTCATCTGCCAGACAAAATGTCAGCACTGTTGACAATCCCTCAGTCACTCTCTTTGACAGAACATTGGTTCACCCAGTGATTGTGGTGGTTTCCACATCACTGGAGTGGAGTGGTGAAACCACTCCATTGTAGCTGAAACTTTGGAGGAGATGTCCAAGATTCTAGTTTGGAGACGTACTTAGACTTCTATGTGAGATCATTCCCACCAACTGTTCCAGTTTAGTAGAAACAGTCTTGGTCAATCATCTGCCATCCGACTTTCTTATCTGCTTTTAAAATATTCCAGTTTCACATTCTTCCCCCACTTTCCTCCTACATTCTCAGCTTACTTCAATTGCTGCAAACAGAGTTAATTTGTACTCATTGATAGCTTTTGTTGTGTTGTTGCCTGGTCACACTTTTTTTTACCTTACTCTGATGTGGCTCAGCCCCATGTATCTTGGTTTTCATTGTTAAATGTTGGAGGACATGCACAATACTGCTAGGACTGTAGTTCAGAACAGTGGAACTACAGTTCCCAAGAGTCCCTAAGCTGGAGCTGTGACATTTAAAGTAGTATCAAACTGCTATAATCTTGTAGTGTAGACTGTCATTCTAGCAGCAGTGATTCTCTCTTTTGTCTGGAGAAAGGGTGGTTTGAGGATTCTGGAAGAGTCGAGAGCTGCAAAAGCAGTCATGGGGGGTGTCACATGTGGCCCCAAAACTGCATTTTCTCCATCCCTATGCTTAGGCACAGGCACCAGCAATGGTGAAACAACACGAAAATTTTCACATACAACAGAGTAGCTGAGCCATTCTTGGGAACCATTCTTGGGAGACTTGATCCTAGAACATTCCTACAATTAGTCTTTTTGTGAGACTATTAAAACTCTGTCCAAGAATACACACACTTTTTTTCTTTTAATGAGGAGCCTAGAATATGGCTGAAGCCTTTATTTCCTGCCAGATTCCTAATGGCAATGTTTTAAAACTTAGCCCTGGAAATGTGCAAGGGGGTAAAACTCTGTAACCCCTATTCAACCACTTCAACCATGCTTCTCTGAAAAAGAAAGAGGAAGGATTGCAGATAGAGGGAAGGACTCACAGGAAGCTGTTTTTAAAAAAGCTTCCACTGACCTAATGTCTGCATTTCAAAGGAAAAGAAATATTAGTCATCTCCTTAAACTCGTAACTTAAATTTTATCATCCTTCTCTATAATAACTAAAAGAAGAGCCTTGGGAAATTTATATCTTGAAAGGTGGCTGTTTTTGCTGCACTTTATTAACCTCTTTATATATTTTTCATTTGCCAGCAGCTGGAAAAAATGTTCCAGCCTGCTCTTGGGCCTTTCCAGTAAAAGTAGTTTAATCTGCAGGAAATAGCTAGTGAAGCTGTTCACACCATGGAGACAAAGGTAGGAGAATGCCTGATCTGGAGTCAGACCATTGAGCCAGCTTGCCCAGATGGGTACTAGTAGACCTCCCAGTGTTGCCAGACTGCAAGTTCCATCATCTTTTCTCACTGGTTAGGGCTGGTGGGAATTCCAATACAACAACATTTGGAGGGCCACATATTTTTTAGCCCTGTTGTAGCCCAATGTTGTCTACCAATGATCCTTAAATGCACCGACCAACGTACTGCTGGAGAGTATATTTTCTGCAGTGCAAAGGCAAGCAAATCCCCAATCTATTTCTGTGCCTACAGAAACACTAGGACCCATGTGCTAACAATAATGTTTAAAATGAGAGCCAGACAAAAGGAAAATGGTGGCCAGGAAATGGTAAAACCCAGGTTGCTGAAAAAAGTAGCAGGAAACAGCATGGAATCTGGGGTTTGATGACTACTAGAGTAGTTATTACAGGTGGTTTTTGCAAGAAATTGGCTTTTCTTGGTGTGCCACACTGTTTTTATCTTTTGTCATCTTGGCTAATGAAATCTAGCAGAGGGAAATTGTTCAGGTAGGTCCAGAGGGTGGGAATGCCTCAGTGTGCTGGGGGAGGCAGTGATGTACCGCCTCTCAAAGAGGACCTCTCTGGACTCATAGGCATGTGGCAACTACCACCCCATTGCTAATAGCCCCTTTGGGAGCAAGAGGTTTGAGCCTGTGGTGTCTGGACAATTGCAGACATTCTTGGAAAAAATGAATTATCTGGACCCATTTTGGTCTTGTTTTAAGCTAAGGCATGGCAGCAAATTGGCCTTAGTAGTTCTAATTGATCACCTACTCTAGGTAAAAGGTGGGGAAAGTGCTATCCTGAAGATCATAGGAAGTTGCCATTGCAGTTAAAGTGGAATATAGCGCTAACTGTGGAGTGTGAATGAAACCATGCATGGATGCAGTTTTTAAAAATAAATTCAGTGAACCATACTAGCAGGAAAAATGTTAGCCAAGAACTCTCTAGTTGAAATCCTGCCTTCTTATGAATTCATGATCTTGCTGGATCAATGGCCTTTGAGACCATTGGCAATGGTATCTTACTGGACCAGCTATATCAGGTGGGGGTAGAAGGCATTGTGTTATAGAGGTCCCGCTATTATCTACAAGGTTGGCTTTAATAAATAGCATTAGAGGACCCAATGTTCATTCCACCGATGACATTGAAGCTTTGAGGTGCCACAGGGCTCCATTTTGTCCTCCATTATGTTCAACATCTATATGAAGCTGTTGAAGGAGATTATCAGGGGTTTCAGGGTAGGGTGACTTCAATATGCTAATGACACCCAGCAATACTTCTCCTTGGCATTAGAGTTGGCTGCGGCTATGCAGGTGCTGGATCACCTTAGAAGCTGTAATGGATTGGATGAGAGCAAACAAACTGAAGCTGAATCCTGAGAAGACAGAGGCTCTGTGTACTGGTGACTCTCAGACCCAAGTATTGAGTAAGCATCATGCTTTTAAGGGGTGGCATTCCCAGTCAAGGAGTAGGTACATAATTTGGGAGTACTCCTAGATCTAGAGAACATGGCATGGAGCACTTGGTACCAGCTCCTACTGGTACATCAGCTATAGCCTTGCCTGGACAGGGATAATTTAGCTACAGTAGTCCACATGTCAATAACTTCCCAATTAGAGTACTAGTCTACACAAGGCTGCTTGAGGAGATGACAGAAACTACAGCAAAATTGCTGACTGAAATACCATATAGACAACATATAACACCAATATTAAGAGAGCTACACTGACTGCCAATTTGCTTCTGGTCTGAATTCAAGCTGCTGCTGCTGCTTCTGACATTTAAACAACTTGGGATCTTGATACCTGAAGATGCCTTTACCTATATATACCTGTCCTCCTCAGTGTCCCACCACTGGGGGAAATATGAGGTGGGAGGACATGAAAGAGGGCTTTCTCCACTCTGGCACTCTGACTGTGAAATGCCCTCCCCTTGGGGGTCCAACTAGTGCCAAGCTAAAATGCAGCTCTTTATTAAAGCCTTTAGGGACTAGTTTATTTCAAAATGTTAGAAGTGATTTAACTGATGTTTTTAAAGTTGTTTTAACCGTTGCTAAGGTTTATTAGAAGGCAAAGGCAAACCCTCTCTGAACAAATCTTCCCAAGAAAACTCTATGATAGGTTCCTCTTAGTCAGAAATGACTTGAAAGCACAAAAAACACACACATAGGTTTTTTTCTAGCCCAGATTATTTATTTTTTTAATCTGGAGGTGTTTAAATCATTTTTACTGTGTGCTGCCCTCAGATCATGTGATAGAAATGTTTAAATAAATAAATAACTATTTTTAAAAATTCTATAAACAGGTTAATTGTATTTTAAGCACAACTTTTCACATTCCCTGTATTTAATTCCATCTTACATGTAAAAGAACAACAAAAAAGTTCCCTGTCCCCAGGCTTACAATTTGCCAATATTCTACAACAGTACTTAGTTATGTATATGTAACTAAGTAATGCATAAATAATGCCCAAGAATGCACACATGAATGTCCAAGAATAGCAAAGATCCTTTACCTAACTGTAGATTGAACATGAGACCTTCTGTGAATGTAAAGCATGACTCATGGCTTCTCATCCCCCTAAAAATCACCAAGATCCCCTACATATTTCTAGAGAACAGCACCTCCCACTCTGATATAGCCCATGCAGGTGGAGTGCGGAAATGGTCAAAGACTTGACAAGGGAGTTCTGGGGATTCTGGAATTCTGGGGTTTGTAGTTTACTGAAGCCAAAGAGATCTCCAGGTGAGAATTTTAAATGCCCCTCCATCAACTGTAAACCTCAGGATTCCATAACATGTTGAAAGTGGGATAATAATGCTATCACAGTGCAGTATGGAAATGGCCAGAGAGAGCGAGAGTGAGAGCGAGAGAGAGAGAGAGAGAGAGAGAGGTTAAAAGGTTAAAGGTTAAAACCAACCAGTCACACCTTCTTTCAGGACACTCTGTCTATTTGTCTGTTTATCTATCTATCGTCTGTCTTATCTATCAATCATTTCATTTTTATCTGCTTTTCTGCAAAAGGAACTCCATTCCACTATCACAATGATTCCATCATCACACAAAACCGCCACTGAGCATTGAATTGCCACTGAATATTTGCATGTTTCTGCCTCTACACACCTTAGGATTTGTATTTCTACAAACGCTGGGCTTCCCCCAAGCTTCTTGGTACCACAAAGATGTGAATGGTGCCACCCTGGCTGTTTTAAGGATCCATGTGCAGCATATGAGTCCATTGTCGGTATACAGAATAGCCACTGTGGCACTTTCTTCCAGAGTCATTATAAAGTATTCCATGCTAATAATGAAATTGACAAAAATAGGGATGAGTGAAATAACCCGAAACAAAACAAGATAACTTTTATATGAAGCAGAAATAGAATACAAGAGGGTCTTTCAGAACCTCGGGCTGTGAGTTCACTCTTCTGGCTACTGAGAACAGGGCATTGTTTTTATCAAATGTGGATGCAGCATCAACCTAAAAAGGGTAACATGTACCAAACAGGCTGCCTACTTCCCCTCTAGGCAGGACTAGTTAAAAATAAGTATGTGAACACAGATCACAGAACATTGTTTTCTTGAAACCGGACAAGGGTATTAATTTTTTAACGATCCTTGGGCTTTTGCAAAAGAAACCAGAGAAGCAAACCTGGGAAAAGTTGCTTTTTAAGACTATGGGCCCTTTCACACTACAGAATGATAGCACTATGATTCCATTTTAACTGCCGTGGCCTTATCCTATGGAATTTTGAGATTTGTGGTCTGATGAGGCACTAGAGCTCTCTGGCTGAGAATTCCAAACAGCCCTCCCTAAACTGCGAATCCAAGGATGCCATAGGGTGGAACCATTGGAGTTAAAGTGGAATCAAGTGTTGTGTAAAAGGGCCTATGTCTCTCAGAATTTCCCACCAGGTATGACGATGCTACCTGAGGGATTCTGGGAAGAGTATTTTTTAAAAATCATTTTCCTTAGCTCTGATGGCAAGCCATAGAGAAAGGTAGATTGACAGCTTTTGCAGTAGAATGGGCGTATCATAAGTAGGGAGGGGCACGATATGCCAAGGGCAGAAGGGTTAAAAAATGAACGCTGAATGCCGGAAGAGAAGAGTGAAAATGCAGCATGAACTTGCCTGATGTCACAAATAGCTTGGCCCTTTGTGAGTCTAACAGACTCTCTAAATCAGTGGTTCTCAACCTGTGGGTCCCCAGATGTTCGTGGACTTCAGCTCCCAGAAGCCCTGAGCATTGACCGTAGTGGCTGGGGCTTCTGGGAGCTGAAGTCCATGAACATCTGGGGACCCACAGGTTGAGAACCACTGCTCTAAATGGTTAAATCCGTTAAGAGGCTATGCAGCTCATTATTTCTAACAGCTTCAAGTTTGGCTGCTTTTGTTATCAAGCACCTGTGTGTCCATGCAACATTCAAGGTCATTTCCAGTCTTCCCACATGAAACTATTTTACCAATTAGGAGCTATCTCACAAGAACGATCACATAGCCTTTTACTAGAAAGTTCAGGATCTTTCAGACTTTCAATCTGACCCAACATGGCTTGTAGAACAAAGCGGGGTAAAATATCCCCAACAGTTCATAGCAGAATTTTTGCTGAGTGAGTGTGTTAGCCATCTGCACCACCTTGGTATGCAGTACATTGCACTCTGTATATGCTCAGGGTCTTGGTGGTTTGAAGATCCTGACTTAGTGTTAGTAAGCGTGGCTAGTAAAGCTGTGCTTTTTTCTTTTGCACTGTTGTAATATAATTCCCAAAGAAAGTTCTTTATTGTGAATAGCTATAAACTTGCCTCTGTCCTTTGTAAATAAGTCCATCTCTGTTCATTTGGTCCTGAGTCTGAAAGCTGTCATGATATTATATATCCACTCCTAGCCAATTGGCCACATGTTACCAGTTGTGGTTTTGTCTCTACTGCTCTAACATAGTGGATATAAATTTGGCCCTTTCTTTGGTGCACATCCAGACTGATTAAGAAGGGGTGATTAAGAAGACCCAAACACACTTGGTTTATCCCAGTGTGGTGTTCTGGGCTCCAAACTGTACCCACTATTGGCTTAGGAGCGTAGGGCACTGTCCTTGTCTAGGGACGGAAAAAATATTTGAGTAATAGACAATAATAGACAGAAAAGAATCTTTGCTGTTTTGATATTGTGACAAAGCCTGTTTCTTTCTTACTCAGACTGGTATGCCAGCTCCCCGATCTGATATGGCACGTTGTAACTTCAAAGACAACTCTGCCTTCCCCTCAGACGAGACCTTTCAATGGTTATTTAGATCCCCTCTATGGCAGCATGTTTCTGTGTCTTTAAATACAGTATGCTACTCAGCTGAGTCAGTATTTATAAAAATAAACTATAGTATTTATTAAAATAACACACAGAACAAAGTAAGGAAGTTCATATGCAGGCCAACATTCATACAGTTCTTCAGAGTACTTTTAGTCAGGTTTTTTTTTATATCTTTAATCTCTCATGTAAGCACAAGTATCATAAACAGCCCTTTAGCTACCCTCCCACCAAAGAATCAACTCCCAATCTAGGTCACACTTTCTGACCAGATTTTATAATGGTTTAATTATTCTTCTGCCTCTCTCTAGGCTTTCCCTGAGAATTAAACCCTTCCCACTCAGACAATCTTCCTGGCTGACTGAGGGACTTTATTCCAGAGCTCTTTCTCACTGAAGACTTTATTCCAGAGCTCTTTCTCACTGAAGACTATCTCATGACAATCAGTGCTTGCCTTTATATTCACTCTGCCACCAGGCCCCCCCCCACACTAATGGGTGGGGTTTCTCTCCTGAAGAGCTATTCTGGTTGCCTGGCAACCTGTTGCTAGGCTTCTCTAACACTCAGGATAGTATATAGTATATATACTCAGAATATAGTAATGTGATTAGTTCTTTCCCATGAGAATGAAATTTATGAAGATTTATCTCTCTTTGTCTTGTCCTCCAGCTAAGCAGAGAGGCCAGGGTCTTACAAAGAATGCATGGAGGGCTACTGTTGCTGCACCCCAGCATCTATCATGTGAAGCCGTTGCTTCCCTTTGCCTAATGATAGGGCCAGCCTAGCAAGCATTTACATTTTTTTCCAGCTTTTTATTATAAGATTGGGGTGGAGGTGCAAACCGCTCTATAATATCAGGAAGAACTACATAAACTTAACAAATTCAGTAAGTAACATTCTAGACAGCTGGAAATAGAGATGCTATGCATGATTTTTTTAGAACGTGTATATGTTCAGAAGGGGTGAGTGATATTGATAATAGAGGCTGGAATAATCTAAAATCTGCACCCCTCTGGTACTTCCCAGAGCTCACAACATGAACTCTACATGAATCAATGTGCTCCTTTATTGTTAGTAATGGATGCCTCTTTTAAGTGGTTAGATCTTATTTGAGAGCAAAAATGGCTTTTTGCTAATTTACTCTAACAAAACACAAAGGCAATTGATCTTTCTTCCTTTCTTTTTTTAATTGTCTGTCTTGTAGAAATCAAAGGCTAAAAATGGCGCTTTCATATTATCCCGCCGGGCTTATCAAGGAAATGTTGTATTCCATTAATAACCTTGGTGGGAGGCAGGGAGTTCAGAAATCTTGAAAGATATAATTATGTCATATGTTACAGAATCCTGTAATACTGTAGCAGCTTTTAAAAATTCTATTAAGTATGTGGCTTTGCCAAAAAAAAAAAATGTGTGAAATTCAGCATCACATTTCTGCCATAGGGTGCTTCCTGACAACAAAAACAAAAAAGCAATTTTACTTTACTTTTGCTGATGCTATACTATGTACCTGTGCCTTCAAGTTGCCTGTTGACTTATGGTAAGCCCATAAATTTCATAAGGTTTTCTTAGGCAAGGAAGACTCAGAGTTGGTTTTCCCAGTTCCTTCCTCTGAAATACAGCCTATAGCACCTGGTATTCATTGGTAGTCTCCCATCCAAGTACTAACCAGAGCTGGCCCTACTTAGCTTCCAAGATCATACAGAATCTGGTGCTTTTAGGGTATTTAGGTAGTACAATGCTATATGAGTGATATCCTAATTTTGTGTTAATAGTACCCTGTGCAATCCTCACCCACACAATGGCCTGCCTTCTTTGGAAAGGAGAGTAACTCTTTCACTGCTACTCTATAGTTCTGCTGTTCACCTTCCTGATTAGAGTTCACAGATCTCAGAGCCTAAACCCCCTTCTCCAATCTGCAGGCAAGGGGAAAGAAACTCAGGACAAGCGAACTGCCTTGAAAAGTATGTGTGTGTGTGTGTGTGTGTGTGTGTGTGTAGATGCATGCATATATTTTCCTAATTTGTTACACTTGGTAGTTTGGTCTGAATGCCATATACTGTGGTTGATATTTCATACATCCTGTTTAATGACATCAGGAGGGCTACTCTTTATAACACCAACCTTGTAACATCACCAAGTACCACTCCCTGTGCAAGTTACTAAGGCCATTTCCGCACTACACTCTATAGCGTGATTATTCCACTTTCAACATCCTATGGAATCCTGAGGTTTGCAGTTTAGGGAGGGGCCGGCTGGACCCCAGAATTCCATAGGATGTTGAAAGTGGAATAATAGCGCTATATGAGTGTAGTGCGGAAATGGCCTAAGTCTCAGGTTTGGCTCTGAAAAATCAAGGCCTGGAACAGTGCTGACTTGGCAACTCTACTCCTGATAAGTCTGGGTGGGTGACCTTGCTGAAGCATGACTTCTCACTGTTCTGGTCTGGCAGTGATAGTCGTGGTCATCAGTTGGGAGGGCAGCAGGAGAGGAAAGGGTGTTTTCTCTCTCTCTCTCCCTCTTTTTCCTCTTCCTTCTGGATTTACCTCAATTGCTTCAGACTGATTTCAAAGTGCAAAGGCAATTTATGCTCCTCTTAACAGGGCAGAAACAAGAGGAGCAGGCAGAATCTTTCCCTTCCCAATAGACTCAAGCAAAAGCAAACTGCCGCAGCCCCTTGCTTGTGTGTTCTTCCTCATTCATAGTTTTTGCTATCCTGACCATGTTATGATGCTGCTTGAGCATACATGCATCCTCGTTTTAGTTGGAGAAAATGTGAAAGATATGCACATACCAATGTTGTTTTGTTATTGAAATGACCAATCATACTTCAAGAAGCCTTTGGGTGACTCAACTGGCCATTTAAAGATGAGGGATTGCATCTCTTTTTAGGCCCCAAATAGTCTTTTTGTGAAACAGAAAATAAGCAACAAAACAAAATTAAAATTAAAATTAAAAAATTAAAAGAATCAGCATGGGAGCTCAGGATGTTGGAGAACTGAGGAGCTGCACTGGAGGAGGGTTGGGGGCTACAAGGAGGACTTTGCCCACCGCTAGTCTTTAGCAACAGCCAAATCAGCAATAGCCAAATTCAATTTCATAATAGTTCTTAGAGGCCACATTCTAGTGGTGGGTAAAGCAAAAGTGTGAGACCAATAATGGTCATATTTTAGTGCAGAGCTCTTACCACCAGTAACTAAACCTTATGAAAGGCATTTTAACTGTTGAGAGCAACACATGAAAGCTGGGAAACCATCATAAGATGATGTTATTGGGGAGGGAGAGCAGTCCTCTGGGGAAGACTAGTAGGGCTGAATTCAGGCCAAAAACCCAGGGTTCCTTGCCCTTGCTGTAGCAGTAAGTTTGACAGCTGAAAATGAATAGGCATTTGCAGCAAATATAGTTTCTGGCCCGGAGGAGTCAGCAATAAAGGACAATGAACTTCTGTCTTCCAAGAATATGGTTCCTCTACCTTGTATTAAAAGAGCTGTATTTCAGTGAATGGGAGGCTGAATGCTTTGAACAACAGGATGCTAATAATTAACAATAATTAAATAGTGATAATGATGATGATGATGTAGCTGGTAAGTATGTGTCTATTAAAATAACATCATCATCATCATCCATCATTATTACTATTATTACTATTATTACTACTACTACTATTATGGAAGAAAGTAATGCATGAAAACTGCTACACAATTTATTTTCCATCCATTCTGCATATATTAACATTTATAAAGTAATAAAGATGAAACCCCACCACATGGAAATAAGAACTTTGAAGTCTGTTTTGTACTAAGAGGATAGTTTACTTTTTACAAGTAGCACCAAAAAGGGGAAAACTCAATCAATTTTAAATAAGGAAAAGACTGAACAGCTTTATGTCCTGCCACAGCCTACAGTGAATATTTAATTGGATTTTTTTTTTTAAGCAGATGATACATTTTGCATATATGTGTACATGTGTATAGGTGGAAAGGGGGCCAACTCACAAGTGCTGAACATAAAGCTACAAGATTTTTTAAAAAATGAAGACAAGATACAGTGAAAAATAGCTGTCATAAAGAAGGGAAGTAGGATGAGAGGAGTTTGCATTTAAAATGATATTCTTAAGCAACCCAACTTCATGGAACAGTGAGAAGTCCTGGCTGGCACTCTTGTCAGCTGGCCTTTGTTGTCAGCGCCAGCTGGTGTGGCACCGCAAACTTATGTCTTTTAATCAAAACTTTAGAGAGGCTATCAGAGGTAGTAGGGTTTAGCAGCTTGCATAGTTCCTGTAAACTTCAGACTAAATGCTGGAGCAGACTCATTGGCCCTCCAACCTGAAAGCTATTAGCTGCCACTTTTTGTGGCCAAGACCAGAAGAGTCACTCACATGCACACACCCAGTAGTTTTCTTGTGTATATACAATGGTTGACTACTAGATATGGACATACAGCTAACTGCAGTGGACAGCAGCCATTTTGGTAATTGTAGGAGCAGTTCTTCATCCTGGACATTGTAGGTTGAACTCATATACAACTTGGCTCCATTATCAAATGGGTTGCATCCAGATTTAATAAAGTACATCCAGTGAAATTGATGGAACTTAATTTAGTCATCATAACTAACTCAAGAGCTACTGTTTTCAATGGCTTTGCTCTAAATACAACAAAATTAAGTCCCATTGATTTTAATGAGTCTGCTCTAAGTATGATTAAATTTGAATCCAACCCTATGTGATGTACTCAAGTGGTCATGAAGAGAGTGGAATGGCTGAAATGTAGACAGTAGATACTTCACATTGAATAACAATGTTCCTTTGGTTATTGTCTTCTGTATAGCCATTTATTAATTCAACACCCCCAGCAAGCGGAATAAGAGATCTGGGTGGCTGATGAGTTATATGTGTGTGTGCTTTTCCTTTATCATGCTAGATGCTACTTTAAGAATTTCAAGAGATTTCTGAGAATCTAGGAAAAAAACTAAGGCAGAGTGTAAAACCCACAAAAACACTTCCTCTGAAGAATGTAGCTGCAGTAAATTGAAGTCTGGCAGCTTCATAATACAACCATTTGGGCAGTCAAACATGTGATGTTTTGTGGGGGTAGATGAGTAGGTTTGTAGGTTTCCTCATGGTGGCAAGTCTTACACCCAACTTTCACATATTCACTCTCTCCCCTGCAATTTTTGTGCATCAAAGCCTTGATGCAGAAAATCTGAATAACACAGGGAGGCTAAAGCCTGTGTCCTACTATCTAGAACTTAAGAAAGTCCATTTCTGCCGGAGATTGCTGTCCCATGATAGGGATGTGTTGCTGCCAGTCTGCAAGTTGTGCATTTGCATGACATTGTTGTGGTCTCGCTGCCAATGCATCCCCACCCATCACTATCATGAGATACTCCATTACCAGAAAAAAATGGTAATGACCCCTGATTGTGCAGTGCTCCCATTGCCGACAGCCATGCAGAAAGGGAGGAAGCACAATCTAGACACTTCCTTCCCTAGTGCAGCATGAGAAGTGGCCGGCTGCTGTGCAGAAGTAAGGTGCCTGTCACTTATGTTACCCTTCTTCAGGCAGCAGGCCGGGTGAGGAGGGGAGCATTTGCTTTGCACTCCCATTCCAGCAGTGCCATGATGAGATGACAACAGAGATGGGTAAGGTACAGAAATGGCCAAAGTTACTTTGTTGGGCTACAGTTTCCCAGAAGCCTCTAGCTCAGGGATTCAGGTTGTGGTCCAGAAAGTAATGTTTCTGAACTCTGCTGTTAACTGCAATCTCAAGTCTTCCATTCAATTACTTCTTGGGATCCCTGTTTGGTGGCTGTGCCTAGCCCTGGAAGCCTGGTTCTCCTCAGGAGCAGAGGAAAGGAATGTCTCATTAGCAGATCCCCTGCATTTCTATCACTCCAAGGAACCCCTGAACCGATGTCTAGCAGGCATAAGACTAGAGGTCTTCAGGACAGTTGTCTGGATTCTTGGCTATCTCTTGGGACTCCCCACCATGGTCATGAGGACTGCTGGATGGTACTCCAGACAGGAGCTTCAGGAGTGTCAGAGAAGTGCCTAGCTAACCACACATCAGGAGAAGAGAAAGCTCATGCACAGACCAGCTTGGCTGAGAACCAAAAGAGGTGAAGTCTACAGTTCCTGTAAAATCCTTTGGTCTGACATACATCCTTACTAAAGCTATGGTGGAAAGCCGTCCTAAAGTGCCAGGGAAAAGGAATGTGTAAATTAGTAGCACCAGCCTTAACTAATATAAATTATAAAAGAAAGATGAGCAGCATCCTCATGCATTAGTACAGCATCCCTATTCCTCATTCCAAGAGTTCAGGGAGAAGGGAAGTCAGAGCTGCATCTTTTTTCAGTGCAGTAGTATAGCAGGGCAAGAATGCAGCAAAAGTAGGACCCCCTACTGATTCTACCAAACTGGGTATTATGCAATGTTAACTGATGCTCTTTGGGACTGACACGCTGACAGATCAATATTGATGCCTGCATTTTTAGAGCACTTAGGATAAAGTACCGTGGCTTCTTATAACCCAATGCCTCTTCTCATCTTAACCAGAGTTGGAAAATTACATAATGAAATACAGTTGTCCCTCTACATTTGTGGGGGTTAGGGGTGCAGGACCCCTGTTAAAGTGGATAAACCACAAATACTTATAGGCCTCCAAACCATATTTAACACACTAAAAAAGTATATTCAAATCTGGGGTGGGGAGCATGCCAGCCACCTGGTTCTGCCTTCAAGGCAGTGGGTTCCTTTGCAAAGTGGAAGTGGGTGGCTGGGTGGGCCTGCCACCAGCTTTACAGCTGCCCTACACCATTTTTAATAGGGACTTAAAAGTCTCTCTTGGCTTCACAGTCTCTCACGGTCTCTCTCACTCTTGTGAGGCTTGCAGAGAGACTAGCGGCAGAGATGGGAGCAAATACTCTATTAATAATCAGATCTGTGAATGTTAAATCCATAGATGTGGAGGGCCAACTGTGCTTTTTTTAAAAAGTAATGCGTTACAAGCCTCCACTCATGTACTTTATTGCTGCTTTTCCAAATTACCATTACATCACTAAATCAGGCAATTGGTTTAATCACTCAGCCTGCCATGGGTGTGGCTTTTGTGCGGGGGGGGGGAGGAAACTGAGGGCACTGAACCTCCCAAATGAAAATTCTGCTCCCCAATGAAATTTGCCTTTAATCTTCAAATTTCTAACATTGCCGAACCTTCTATAAAAATACAGTTTAGGCATCCAAAGAAAAAGGCTAAGTTTCCAAGGCAATGCAAACCCATCCGATTTATGAGTTCTGGATGTGGACACTTTTAATTGTCTCACTCTCTTCAGTGCTAGAAATGTAAGTACTGAAAGAAAATTTCATTGAAGAAACAGAATTCTTATGTGGGTGGGCAATGCCCTCATCCCACCACCACTCCGTAGTTACACCTCTACAGCCTACTCTGCTCAGAGCTTGGAAATGTTACCTTTCTGAACTATACCTCCCAGAATTACTCCAACCAGCATGGCCTTTGGAAAGTTCTAAACCCCCAAAAGTTATTTTTCCAATCTTTGAATCTGCTGAATAAGAGTCCTCTGTTCTCCTGCTCACTTTCCCACTTCTGTGTTTATACCTAGTTCTGTGGTATTGAGGATTCTAGTCGGGGTGGTACATCAGGCTCATCTTTGCCCCTGGGGTTGTCCATAGATTGTGTCTGGTCATCCATTCTACAACCGCCAGACTTGAGAAATCTACCCAGTTGCAACAAGTAATGAGCCACTGTAGCCAGCTGACTGTAAATCAGCTTCTTTGCTTCTAAAATTAAAAGAACAGCTCTTCTTTTCTCCCAATTTATTTGTGGGATGTGATGTGTTGAATTAGTACATTGGCTTCTTTACAAAAACTAATTAAAGGAGTCACATAATGGCACCCATTCACTGCTATACTTGTCTCACACTGTCCTCGTGTGAGCGCAGTTTGGTTCGAGGCCCAGATTCCAATACGTGCAGGGCCGCTGATGTTACTATCCATATTTACAAAGGGAGGGTCTTTCCCCTTTGTCAGCATTCTCTATTATGACCAATATCTCCCAAAAGTACAGAAACTGTACTCACCGTATTAAGATTCAAGGCTTTGGTTTATGTGCCTGACAGCAGGAAGGAAATAGATATTTTGGCTTCTCTCTCTCTCTCTTCACTGTTACTCTTCACTACAATGCAAAGATAGGATTGTCCCTCTGATTAGATTAAGCCAACAATATCTAGGTTTTGCCCTTGGGAGTTACTTCAGCACACTCTTCCCCAATACTTCACAGATTAAAAGTGAGACACGTGTCACCAAGCAACATCAGAGGGGGATCAAGATGGCAAAAGTTATTTGTGGGGAAAAACACACAAGCTAGGAGATGCTGCAGCAGTTTGCCTTTGCCTGAGCCTACCAGGAACTGCAAGATTCTGTCACCCTTCTTCCTGTCAGAAATAGCTGATAAGACCCATAAAACAATTTAACACAGAATCGGCTGAAGCATCAGATGTTTATTATTTCGTCTCTGCAGAGCTGGGTGCATCTCAAGAGAGAAGGACACCCCCATCATGAAATCACCCACATTTTATCCCCGACGCAAGCTCCCCCCTCTTGAGACCTAATTGGTCAAGATTCACAACCTATCAGAATTTACATGCCCCCTTCCCCATATTTACACTATATGATCACGCATATTCCCTCGTGGTCCCTTACTTTTCATTAGTAGTTCCAAAATGCCCATCAAACAGATCTTAACCTCCCATTTTGCTAATTAGTGCCAAATTCCTGCCTTGTCTTTTTTATCAACTTTGATCTTCAGTCTGCAAAAGCTCAGAAGGGAGTATGTTCCCAACACCCCTACTATTGAGTTCTTATCTCTTTTTGTCTGGTTCCTTTTGCACCAAGGTCAGCTGCCAGTTTCTGAAAATCTGTTCATTTAAAAAGTATGTTAACCCTTAATCAGAACAAAATAATAGGTTGTTCACTTTAATGAGAGCTTTACTGACACTGCTACCTAAAATCTTCCTTCTTAGACTTATTGTGTTACTGGAGCTCAAATACAAAATATACCAAAATATATGTGTACGCATATCTAAAATGTGTAACACTTATAAGCTAATACATATATATTAATAATACTGCAGAAACTAAAATATATGTTATATTATTTCTCTCATTCCTCTATCCCCTCTGCTGAGTTAATTGAGTACTATACAAATTATTTTGAATTGCACTTGTAGCAATTTGTAGCAAGTACTGTATATACTCATGTAAAAGTCCAGAAATTTCAGTAAAAAAAAATCGATCCAAGAAACTTGGGTTGACTTATCCAAGGGTCAATCAGTGTAAGAAGTGTACCTTATGGAAAGGCACCATTTTGCTACTAAGAAATGCTGAAACTTCATCAGTGGGGGAAGTTCTTTCTCTTTTTTTACCTAGAGTTGTCAACTGTTAATTGTTAGTTATTGTTATGTTATCTGTATTGTCATTTGTAGGGTTATGTTATTGCATTGTGTTGTATTGTACTGTATTGACACTACATTGACACTTGATGTTTTGGCTTGTTTGGTTTGTATGGCCTTTCTTTTCTCAATGTTTAAATATCTGTCTGATCTACCCTATTTTTTTTTAATACATTTTAAAAATGTGAGAAGTATACCTCAACTCTTATTAAAAAAAAAAAAAAGAACCATCCCATTTTGCAAGGAGGATAGTGAAAGGCAAAAGCTTAGTCCATCCTGAAAGAACCTAAAAGAAGCACTTTCCTACTTCTACTCTCTCTGCCATGGTGCCACTTCTGGCTTTTCTGAGTGCCTGGGTGGGAAAATAGCAGTGGTGACTCGTCGGTGCTTCTCCTCAAAGGAGTGCTCAGAGACAAGAAGGAGTCAATGCTTTTAGGTTCTCCTGGGTTAGGCTGAGCTCTTACCTTTTCTCACTCTACTCAGAGGCCATTTCCGCACTAGGCTGTTATAGCACAATGATTCCACTTTCAACATCCTATGGAATCCTGGGGTTTGCAGTTTCGGGAGGGGCCTCAAAGACCCCTTCCTAAACTGCAAACCCCAGGATTCCATAGGATGTTGAAAGTGGAATCATCGCGCTGTAACAGCCTAGTGTGGAAATGGCCAGAGAAGAGAATGGTTCCTTTTTAAATAACTTAATATTGTTCCTTAACTTTATTTAAAAAAAAAAAGAACTATCTCTTACACTGAGTAGAATGTCAGGTCACTTTGCTTCCCTGCCATAAGGGTGTCATGCGCTTGTCCCAGGACCCAGACAGGACCATTCCCAGTTTCCACAACACAGAGACATGAATGGGACAACGCTGACTGCAGCCAATGTAGTGGGGAAAGGGAGAACCCAGGAGTCAGTAAGGACACATTAATTAGGCAAACAGCTGGGGGAGGCTCTCAGCCTATATAAATGGGCAATTGATATTATCAGTGGAAGCAGCAGGCCTCATGTTTGGACCCCTTGCTCATGGTCCTGTAAACCTTGACCTTTACCTTGTGTACAGACTTCGCTGCTGGACTGTAGCTCTAGATTTATGAACTTGGACTGTAGAACAACAACTACTAACTTGCTAACAAACTGTTGAAACTTTGCTCATGGCTACTGATAACAGACTCTCATAAGAGAGCTGTAAGCCTTGGCGGGCTGCCGGCACAGGACAGGGATTGTATAGAAGAAAGTCTAGTTTTGAGTGTACTGATATGTGTTTCATATAACCTGCTATAGGCTACTGACTGTATATAAGAACCTACCTACAATCTACCTATGTATTGTCTTTGCATGCGTTGTGTTGTTATAATGTATTCTAATGTTTAATGTATCCAATGGTACAGTGGGAGCTGGAGAGGAAAAGAGGGGAAATGAGTGTACTTGAAAAAGCACAAATTGTGTTACGGGAACAAGTGAGGGTTGACATATGGAAAGGGTAGGAGTCAACAACTGCTCAAGGTATGAGAAAGTCTGGGAAGAGAAGCAGCTTGGGAAAGAAAGTGCTTTGGTTAACTAACCAATGAAGGCTTAGTGCACACAAATTGTAGAGGCCTGCTATAAGAAAGTGTAATTTCACTTTGCAAATTAGTTCTGGCAACTGGCAATTAGTTCTGTGGTGGTATGCAAATGGTAGTCATGAACTTCCATGGAATGAACTCATCTAAACCTCAGAGTGTGTTCTTTAGAGCTGGGGTTATCGTGTACATGACACAGAATGATGAAAGTGCTTTTGAATGCCTGGGTGGGAAAAGGGCAGTGGTAGTGGGTGGGTGGCTGGCACCCAGAGGCAGAGTTGGTGCTTTCCCATCTCTGTGGAAGGATCCTTGATTTATCCATGGGTCACACCAAAATCCATAATTTTGGCCCCAGAACCTACCCTTAACTTATACATGAGTACATAGGGTAAGCTAGGGGCCAAGGAGGAAAGTGAGGGGAGGAGAGAGAAACTGGAACATTTTAATAGCAGCTGAAAGAGTGGGATGATTTGACATGATGGTCCCTGCCAAATCAGAACAGCTGGAGGGTATGCTTCAAGCAGCCAGTTCTTGTGGGCCCACCGTAACTACTGCTGTGACCATCTCAGCCTCAACCTTGCCAGTTCTAACATTTTGTTTATGGAAGAAAATGAGGGACTTTGGTTGCAGCTGGCATTGCTTGAATGCATTCCTCAGTTGTCAGTCTCCATATTAATCTAGAATCAACTTTTATCAACTGACTGTATCCCCTTCTCTATCTGTTAAAAGCCTTAAAATTAGTTTACAAGTTGGTTTGTGCTGTTCATTATTGGGAAAGGTGATGTCCCTGTTCTCTTCAACCTTCTAACCACTTTTATACCCATGCGTTCAGCAGAATAAAGTCCAAGAAACCAAGAAAATCTCAAGAGATGCATTGCCATTCCAATCTACTCCTTTATCTCCTTTGCGCACAGGCACTAATCAGAAATTGCACCTGGCTTACTTTAACTCCACATCTTTTCTTATCTAAACCAGAGTTGGAAAATACCATAGGGCAATACTTCTAAAAAGTAACCAGTTACAAAGCCCCCAAAGTAATTTTTACAGCTCCAAAGTATTTTTTTTAAGTTATGCATCTCAATACTTTGCCATTTTTTCTTCTTTTTGATTACTTCTTTGGATTGGTAAGAACATGGAGAATTCTTCTCACAATACCTCTATCAAGGCTTCTAAATGGAACCCAAAGCAGTTACTGATAAATATTACTTGTGGCTTTAAAAAAAAAGTCATGCCATTCAATTTAATTTTATTACTTTTGAACTATAGCCTCATTGTGACCTCACTGCCAACAAGAAATTACAATTGAGGATTAAACTATATATTAAGGAGAATGAAATTAACACATTTTCCCACCAACAATGAGATTTCTTCAGAGATATGTGCCTCATCAATTAGACTTGCAAATTAAACTAATATTTAGCTTGTAGTGACCAACAGCAAAACAAAGCATGCCAAATGAAAGATGCATAATCGTGGAAAGACACATAATGTGACAAACCTATGTCTTTCATAATTTGAAGAAATATTTTCTCTAAAGAAATGCTTTTTAAATGAACCTGCTGAGATCTTAAGATCCTCAAGGGAGGCCCTTCTCATGGTCCTGCCGCCCTCACAGACACATCTTGTGAAGAAATAAGAGATGGTGATCTTGCTGGCCATTCTCAAGGACATTGGAAGGACAGCCTTCCAAGAGAAATTAAGCTCATTCTTGCTTTGTTGTCTTTCTGCTGGCAAGTGAGAACCTTTTTGTTCTGGGCTATCTTTGCCAACAGTGGCTGTTGAAAAAGAGGGCTTTATTGGGATGCTGTTCTTCTTGTATGTTTCTGGTATATTCTTAAAATGTGTGGGGAGTAAATTGTAGTCCTTTAGATGTTGTTGAGCTGCACCCTCCCATCATCCCTCACTATTGGCAAGGATGGTTAGGGCTGCTGGGATTTGCAGTCTAACAACATCTAGAAGGCTGAAGATTGTTCAGCACTGTCTTCAAGTTTTTTAATCGAGTTCTTTTTGAAACTATGATAACAGCTCTGATTGAGAGTTGATATTATAATTTAATTGTATTTTTTGTTGTATATGTTTTCTTAATCACAGTCCTTAATCCTCCAAGGCAGTATATCTAACTCACTACTTTTCAGCTCTTGTCTTAGCCATCCTAACCTTCCTTTTATTTGCCCAACCTGTTGCCCAGCTTATGTTAAATCAAGGCAGGAATTCTGTTAGTGCATTCAACCAGCAGTTTCATTTTTCCCCAGGACAGGCAGGGTTGGCAAAAGAAGGCAGACAAAATCTTTCAACTCTGAGCAGTCAATTTCTCCAGAATCTTGTTTCCTTTATCGTTGCAGCACCCCTCCTGTTGCCACTGCTAGTATGATTCCAGCGATGGGATTCCAACTTGCATATCCAGTATTTACACCTCTAAAACAGGTTCTTAACCTTGCAGGCAAATAGATGGATGTGAGTGTATTAATAAGGAAGGAGATCAAACAATGAACAATATATATGTATGTATGATGTATATATGTATATTTGCTCCCAGTTCATATCAGGAGGAAGAGCAGATATAAAATACACTGATTTGATTAATTAATTAAATAAATCTGATATCCAGTCTTCCTCCTAATACAGACTAGCTGCAAAAATTAGTTTTTCCTTTTGATTTTTTCCCCACAACAGTCTATGGAGGAGGGAATGTATTTTTAGTGCAATACAAAAGATTGTATGCAAAAATTTTGTGTGTACAGGTTGAGTGTGCCTTATTCAAACTGCTTGAGACCAGAGGTGTTTGGGATTATGGATTTTTTTTCCAGATTTTGGAATATTTGGATATATATATAAAATGAGATTATATACCATTTTTTCTATGCGGGGTCTGCATTTTCATCAGTTCTTCTCCTCTTGCCTTCTTCTTGTAAGGAACACAAGGGAATTAATGGAGGCTCACTCAGGACTCCACATGCACATGCACCCTGCTTGCAAAGTCTCTCATTCAACTTGGTGCCTTTCCCTGCTCAAAACACACTTGGGACTGCCCACAAATGGTCTCAAGCAAACCTCTGTAATTCCTTCATGAGGACTGGGCTTTACTTTTCATAGTCTGTATTTTGGAGCGCTTCTGATTTTGGATTTTAAGATAAGGGATACTCAGCCTCTGTATCTTCATGGCAATTTATTCTCAAAGGGTCTCATGACTCCAGAAAAAGGTTAAGGCCACCAATCTAAACAAAACATGCTGAGAAAGCAAAAAGTCTGAGAGAGGTGATTTGTTATTTGGCTTCAAGTTATTTCCAGCTTATGGTGACTCTAATGTGAATCTGTCACTAGGTTTCCTTGACAAGATTTGTTCAGAGACAATTTACTGTTGCTTTTCGCTGAAACTGAGAGAGTGTGACTTGCACAAAGTCACCCAGTAGGTTTCCATAGTTGAGCAGGGATTTGAATCCTGCTCTCCCAGAATGTTAGTCCAGCCCTTAAACCACTGTACCACCCTGATGATATACAACTAGAAAACTGGACAGAATATTTAGGTGATTAATTCTCCTTGCAAACACATTCATGCACATGAACCTATGTGTGCACATACTTCTGACACAACTTCTTTTTTTGTATTGCTGTCACTTTGTAGTAGGCAATTAGCATGAGGGTAACAGCACATTGCTGTCTTCCATTAAGACTATAAACCAATTGAAATACGGTGTGTGGGCTGGTTCAATTGTGTGGCAATGAATCAACTGACAAAGTAATTTATCAGTTAAAAAAAACCTGCAATATTACAAAGGACCTGACATTATAAACCTGATAAATTATGAGAATAGCATTCAATCTTAATTGTGAAAGAATTGTCTGGAAAGCTATTTTAACAGCTTGATCATGACACTTGCTGTACTGCAAAATAAATATACAGAATTAAGTGCTCTTCTCTTGACATCTGTACACCACAGACCATGATGACACTGTGGGAGTAGTACAGAAATGTTCACAGCAGATGTGCCTGTGTAAATGTTTCAAGTTGAGGCATTTAATGCACTGGATAAGCAATGTATGCTGTTTTTAAACACTTCAATCAGCCAATAACATCATGTTTGTGGGTAGCTTCATTTGAAATTTGACATAGGAAAGGGAAAAAAATCAAAATTATAAACTTCAATTAGCTAGGCAACCAATTAAATGCTATCGGCATTATATACAATTAGCAAAGGAAGTAACTGGTTCACACTCCATTACTGTTCAAAATATTTCAAGAGCACCAGTCTGTCCAGCATCCAGTTCTGGTTTTGCACAAGGAGAAGACCTCAATAAATCATGGATTCCCAGTATCTAGTAGGGAATGTTTGCTAACTGTCCAGACCAGACTTCTGAGTGGGTTGGAGGGCAGCGACAGAGGAAGAGAAAGAAAGAGAAATTACTTCACTGTCCGGTGCATGTGGGTAGAAACTGCACACTTATCAGCATTTTACAGATGACAACTGGAACACCTGTGTAATGAGGGAGAAGCACACATGTTAGGTGCAGCAGTTTACTTCTGTCTGAGACTACTGGGAAGGGCAAGATGCTGAGCTGAGTGCAAACTACTACTGCACTTTGAACTCAGTTGTACAATTGAAGTAAGTTGAAGACAGAGGGAGAAAACACAAAGAGAAAGAAACTAGGACTTTTTTTGTGGTTTTCTTGTTTATTGTATTTCAAACTAATCACTATAATTGGATCCATATAGAACTTCTTCTGTAACTCCTGTAGTGCATTCCAGAACATCTGCAGGTAGAGTTCAGTTATGTAATCTGTTCCATTGGGGAAGGCAGTCCTGTTCTCCCAGACTTGTTTTGCCTAGTGCATGCTCTAATTTTTAGCTGCTCTTCAGGATATTAACAGGGGAACTATGCTGATGAGCACCACAACTTCAAAATTTACCACTACATCACCAGATGGAACCACAGGCAGTAACAGCGCCTTCCTTCAACTTGGCCACTTCTTGCATGTATGCATTTCAAAGGCTGCCTTTTTTTCATGTTTACTCAGGAGTAAACCCCATAGGTTAAAAACAACTATAGATTAAAGTCCCTGAAAAAGTGAGACAATGGGGGAGCAACTGGGAATGTCCCCACCAAATTGGGACAGTTGGAGAGTATGGAGTATGATAACTTAGGGGCAGCCACTGAGAAGGCCATACCCCATATCCCCCATTTTGGTTGCCTTTTTTTGCCTCATTCTCTGCAACATCCTTTGTGAGGTGCAGTAGCCAGAACTGCACAGCATTCCAAATACAATGTCTGCAGTAGCATTATAGTATCAGCAGTTTTATTTCTGTTTCCTTTCTTAATGATCTCCAACATGGAATTGTCCTTTTTCACAGCACAGAATCTATCCAGCATCTTTTTATCCTGGTACGGAACCAAGAAAGGCTTCAAACCTAGTTTCTTCTTGAGCAATGATGATGGGTTAATTGAATTTTTACTGTTAAAGCAAATGCCAGTGTAGAGCTTCCTCTTTCTTCTGTAGCAGAGATGAAGAGCAATCTGTAGCCCTTCAGATGTTGTTGAACTGTAACCCCCAAACTCCCTAGCTCAGCCTAGACAATAGTGAGGGATGCTGAGATTTGCTGTCTAAAATAATCTGGAGCAGAACTTGAGAAAAAAGTACTGTTTTGAATTCTGCCTCCCCCGCCCCTGATTCCCCAGCCTGTGTGAGCACTGGGCATGCTGACTGGGGGTTCCAGGATCTGTATTAAAATAAATTACTAAGGGGGCCACATATTGTCCAACCCTGTTTTGCTGGCTTTACTCAAGAGAAGCAAACAGCTTTGCAAATTGTGAGAGTGAGACTTGCAGAATCTCAGCTTTTCATAATGTTGGGCCATTTCAGCACTAGATTGTTATAGGCCCTTTCCTCATGAGGTCAGTGAATCACTCTGTGCCGTTACTCACTGGTTCTTCTTGGCTCAAAGCAACACAGACTCTCCCTTAAGCTCTTCTGCAGGGCTCCTCCAGGGCGAATCGGAGCAGTGTGAGGTCTGTAGATCTGCACTGCTCAAGCTTACAAAATGGCTGCTTCCTGTTCTTCGTGGGTCTGGACCAACCGCTGACGCTGACCATGCCCACAGCCTGCCCTCTGCTGATCACAGGCTCGCATTGGTGCGAGCCTGCGCATCTGCACAAGTGAGCAGGAACGCAATGGCACGCTCCAGAAGATTGAAAGACCGATTTTTTCTGGTCTTCACTTAGCGCGCTGGAGGGCCATTGGGGGCGTTTTGGATCAGACTAAGGTGTGGAACTAAGGTAAATAGTCTGAACCTAGTCTGATCCAAGGTGCGGATGACCTCCGTGACAGGACGCCTTGGCCCGTTTTAACTTCCTCGTACAGAAAGGGCTATAGTTCTATTATGTCACTTTCAACATCCTATGGAATCCTGAGCTTTGTAATTTAGGGAGGGGTCTCTGAGGCAAGTAGGGTAGAGTAAGCAAGTAGGCTAGAGTAAATGTTCCTTATCCTGTCTCCTTATGAAGTGAGATGGAATTATCACTTTATTTCACCTTGTTTTGGGAACACCTCTTTTAGTTAAGGTTTCTGCCAGAATTCCCAAACAGGAAAAGGCTGTGTGTATATGTGTGTTTGAATGACAAGCAACTGTGTTTAGTACTGAATGGATAACACTTAATGACACCAGATGGGGCAGTACTTAGGTTTTGGGCTAGAAATCTCAGAGCCTGGGAAGATCCTCACTTGGCAACCTCACTAGAGTGCCATATTAGGCCCTCAGGGAACTTTGGAGGTCTACCTGGACCCCTGGACTTTGGCAAAGAAAAAAAAAAGTGTTGTCCTCCGAAGTTCATAAATTCCCTCTAGGGGGCTTTGTGAGATTTTTTTTATCATTTTGGGGCCCTCTGGGCTGTTTTGAGAGAGACTTCTAATCACTTCCTTTTATATGTGAACCTATTTTCAGCCCAGGAATGCCAGTGAGTCTAATAGCCTGTTCCCATGCATTTTTTTCTGAGTTACTCAAGAGACACACAAAATGTTGATAACAGAAATATCTGAAAATTCAAGAAGTGATAAGGGAAGAAGCAGCACACTAGATTGCCAGGCATTAAGGGGGCCTGGATAAATTGCACGGAATCAACCTTTTACAGTCTGGTGCTGCTGATGAGCATTCCTGTCCAACAACATCTCAAGAGCCACAAGTAGCTCATCCTCAGTATACCCATATAGCAAGGAGCAAGACTGTGGTTGCATCAGTCCTCAAAGTACCTGAGTGCTGCAATACCTGCATTGTGCTGGTGGAATGAAGCTGAGAGACAAAGAGTGTGTTGTGGATGACAAAACCCTGCAGTGTAGTCCACTGTTGTTATCCAGTCTCCTGGCATTTAGAAAAATGCATTTGTTAATGGTAGCAGTGAAGTGGGAAAGGTGACCTTAGCTGCTTTCCCACTCATAGGAAAGCACATAATCATAGAATCGGAAGAGACCACAAGGGCTACCAAGTCCAACCCTCTGCCATGCAAGAACACACACTCGAGCACCCCCAGCAAATGGCCATCCAGCCTCTGTTTAAAAACCTCCAAAGAAGGAGACTCCACCACACTCTGAGGCAGCATATTCCACTGCCAGACAGCTCTGACCGTCACGAAGTTCTTCCTGAGGTTTAGGTGGAATTTTTTCCCCTTTATTTTGAATCCATTGCTCCTGGTCCTAGTCTCTGGAGTAGGGGAAACAAGCCTGTTCCCTATTCAACATGCATCCTTTCAGATATTTATACATAGCCATCATGTCACCGCTTAACCTTCTTTTCATCAGGCTAAACATACCTAGTTCCCTAAGTTGGTCCTTATAAAGCATGGTTTCCAAATCCTTCACCATTTTGGTCACCCTCCTCTGGACACGTTCCAGCTTGTAAATATCCTTCTTGTAAGTGGGAAACAGGTGGAACTCTTGTAAATAGGTTGTTGTTGCTGATATAAACACACTGACCAGAATCCCATTGGGCCCTCATGCTTATGGAAGATGCCTATCAACAGATCACATATAAAGGAAATAAAGTGTAATTGTTTTGATGCTGGCATCTACATTGTGGAACATGGAGGATCTGGGTTCTAGTCCCCACAGAGCCTGTCACTCACTGTGTGACCTTGAGCCAGTTATTCCCTCTCAGACTGACCTGCCACATAGGGTAGGTATGAAGATAAAGTAAGGAGAAAGCAAGCCATGTATAGGAAACCTCTGCCTTTTGATGCCTGCCGTCTGATGACTTGCTCTTTCAATGCTTCCAAGTTAAGGGCAAGCTCCATTAATTCAACAGGAGTTTTGCTCTCTCATCAGTTCTTCTTGCCTATGGAGGCTCACTTGGAACTACTTGCATGTGTGTGCTGCTTGCAAAGCGAGCTGAGAAGGAGAAAAAGGCGCCAAGCTGGCTGACAGACTTTGCAAGCAGTATGCACACAGTTGGTCCCCAGTGAGTCTCAGTAAGTCCTTCATATGCCTTACAGTACAGTACGTGGGTTCAGCTTTCAACCAATTCCTTTTCTGACCGTGCTTTGGTCCCAGACCAAAGGCATGTGTGCTGTTTTGAAGTCTTTGGAGAAAAGCTGGGATATAAATAGAACTATAAAAAAAACAAATAAATAGATATCTGAGCTCCTTACATTGTTATCCTGCTATTGCTGCTATCAAGCAAAGTTGCCCGCATTTCAGTGGACTGCATGCAGCTCCCAGCCTTCATAAAGGTTTTCTTTCTGCTGACATAAATGAAATTACTTGTACCATATTACTGAAGAACAAAACAATAGAACTTCATTTTTTTGTGTTTTCTTTCAGCCTTTTGTTTTGTTTTGTTTTGTTTTCTTTCAGTTTTCTTTCTTTCTTTCAGCCTCTCCCCACTACCCTTCCATCCTTATTCTCAAGAACTTTGGAAATGGTATATGTGGTGATGAATGGTATTACATAATTTTACCAAGAAATTGCTTTAAATGTTTGTTTCTGGCTGCTGCCTTCAATTTCAACAGCTCCTCAGTTTCTTGTATTTAGCATGTTGGGGGAGAAAAACAGGTGGTGATTTTCAATCAGAAATCAGTTTTAACGTGACTGCCTTTGCAGAAGATGACCTAAAGATATCACCTACGCAAACAAACACTGATTTATGCTGCTCGCTGCTTCCAGAACTTGGTGATGTTCTTCATGATGTCTGTTTCTAAACTGAAAAACTATTATATTTTTAATCTTTGAAATTGTTGTTATTAATTACTGTTTTAAATTGATTTTATTGAGATGCCCTGAAGTCTTTGGATAAAAGCAAGACATAAATATTTTAATAAATAAATAAATAAATAAATTTTCCCTACTGATTTGTGAAGAGGGTAGAAACTCAACACAGAGATAAATAAATAAATTGATGGTGTGAAATAAAAATAATGGATTTTGTGAGGGGAAATCTGTTAAGTGGCAGTTAAAGCATGATGAGTAATGCAGTCAAATACTCTTTTAAAACTCATGCTAAATCTAGCTTGATAGTCCAGGAATTCCTCTGTTGTCTGCTCTTGTCCTAGGAAGTGGACCTTGGAATGCAGACATTGATAAAAGTTACATGGAACACAATAAATAAGTCTGTATGCCACAGACAGATGTGAAAATCTTCAGACATTAAAAACAACTTTCCTTTGTTTCTAGCTGAGATAAGGAAATGTAAAAGCAGTCTTAAAATAGTCAGCCTTGTAATTTAGTAGTTAAGAGAAGCAGCTTAAACCAGATTGAGGGGGGTTGGAGCAGCTGGCCATGACATACAGCCAAGGTGAGATCTGGTATTATAATTTGGGACCACCTATATGAACATGCACAATGCTTGAATGCTGATATAATAATGTATTCACGACATAGTTCCTATACGTATGTATTTGGATTAGCCAATTAACTAGCAATTTTTGCCTCTATAGTCATGCTTAGCAGGATATATAGCTGCTTGCATGCAGCCATTTCTTTGGTGTGGTTTGTCATGGGTGCATGAGCACAGCTACTCCCCACTTGCACAAACTAAATAAAAAACCCTTTTGCGATGATCCAGGTGTTATTGACTAATCATTGATTGGAAGTTTGTGATTACAAGATGAACAAACTGATGCTGCAAAACCTGGTGGTTCATGGATGGATCCATTTTGCTGTTTCCTTCTTCTGAATATAGCCTACAGTACCTGGTAGTAATTTGTGGTCTCCCATTGAAGTATTCACCACCGCTTACTCTATTTAGCTTACAAGATCAGAGAGGACCTGGCACCTTTAGGGTACTTAGGCCACATCTGTGTATAGAGTATTGCTATTTTCCCCAGTGGGAGAACGGTAACCTTTGTTTTGTTTGCTTCCTCCCAAAATTGCTGGCCCAAATGCCATTCTCATCTTGTCCTCCCTAGAAAGCTTAGCTACATCTTCCATGAGTTCTGAATGGCTTAAACTGCCATTAAGCAAAATTCCTTTAAACACACTCAGCCATCATGAGCACAGCAAAATTGTGTTGGCATGTTGCCATGCAACCTGATGTTTTATTGGAATACCCCTCCTTTTGCAAGGCAACATTGCCATACGCGTGGGGTGATGAGTCATAATTTCTGAAACCACATCAAGGGTTTGTGAATGTTTTGCAAGTAATGTTTGCAGGAAGTGGCTTGCCATAGCAACCCGATCCTCAACGAACCTTACCAGTAGAAACCTTCACACTGGAATGGATTAGATGTGCAAGTGGTAAAGTGTGCTGAGGATCTCAAACTAAAATGAAGATCATCCAGCAAACAGTGGATTGGGCAATCCTCTCTGTCTGGGCACAGACTGCCTTTAGTATTGTGTAAGCTATAATTTAAAAAAAAAATCCAAAAACTGGAATTCACATGATCTACCAATGTGTTTTAAATAAATCAGCTAGACTTGCATAGTTAAGGCACAAGTTCTTAAGCAAGCTCCAGTCTTCAATCTTGTTTGAAAAGATCAGACTCTGGAAAGAATTTGTTAAAAATAATTTGTTATCTCCAAGTCATTCACATTTTCAACAATAATTTCTAAACTACTCTGTTTTAATCATAAAATATCAGCTGGGTTACATTTGAATAATGACTACACTTTCTTGCTACTTAAGTCATTGTTCTTCTGTGCCTTCAAGTAATTTCTGAATTTTCTGACTTAATGGTAACCCTAAGACAAACCCACCACAGGGTTTTCTGGGGCCGAGAATGTGTGACATGACTCAATGGGTTTCCATGGCCAAGCAAGGAATTGAACCCTGGTCTCTAGGGTTGTAGTCCAATGCTCAAACTACCATGCTGGCTTTCCACTTAAGTCATTTCTGGGCATTTTTAATCATGCCAAACGATAACTTCTTATCAAATCGCTTAACAAATTAATTAGCAATTTTTAAAATGTTTTTCACATTTAAAAACAATTAAAACTTTCATTGATTTTAATGTATTAGTGCCAACAGTTACATTCCTATCCTCTAAAAAATATCCTGCTTTGATGGGCTAATTCATAACCTATCTAGCTTAGAGATCCAGTGACTTCAACTATGAGCAGGCACTAGGGAGTCCTCAGACAGTAACCCCTAGTCCACCATAGACTACGGTATGCCTTCTGCTTGTCACTAGCCTCATCTATGGAAGTAGCACGACCTCTTGCTACCACTGCTGCTGCTTCTCCTTCTAAATTAATAAATTCAGCAGCAAACCAGAACCCGGGTCCAGAACAACTTAGGAACTCTGGAGCAATCACTATACCTCCCAACACTTCACAGACAAAAACTGGGATACATGTGAGCAAGCAACATCAGAATGTGCTCGTGATGGCAAACATTATCAAGGAGGAAGGAAACACAGGACAAGAGAGGCTATTGTAGTTTGCATTTGCCTGTGCCTACTGAAAAGAACAACATACTGCTCTTTCTTTCCCCTGCTGAGTAAATTGAATGCAAACTCCTTTTGCAAGTCACACTAAGGCTGCAGCAATGGAAGTAAGCTGCGAACAAAGGGGGAAAGTGGAAGGAGGTGAGAGAAAGTAGGTCATTTAAATAGCATTGGAAAAGTGGGATAACAATAGATTTATTGGGACCTTCCTTGCCCAGTAGGGGCAGTTGGAGGGTATAAACACAGATAGCTAAAGCAATTTGCTTCCTTCTGGTAGGGCAGTCTATGGCCATTTCCGCATGATGTTGCTATAACACTACAGCAGCGGGTTGTTTCCAGTCCACGAGCCGTGCTACCGCACGACATCATCTCTATCCAGCTGCTATCCAGTCCCCAAGCATCACCAAAACACCATATTCTCTTTCCAGGAAAAATCTGTTAAGAATCTTATATAGTGCTTCAACCTCGTCAGCCTACTCAGTGTGGTACTATTATAATTCTTAATAGCACTTCCTGTTATCACAGATCCAGCAGTGGGCAGGCTGGGGGTACAACCAGCTCTTCCCTTCTTCAGTGACTCCCATGGCATGATAACTTTCTATCACTTCCCTGTATTTATTTTAAATTTTTCCTCTGAGTTAAAACTTTTTATTTTTTTTAAATACATTTTAAAGAGTATAGGGCAAAAGTCCAATAGAATATCGGCATGTTATGCAGTTACAACATTGCTGTGTTAGTACAACTACCAAAAGCAAACAAACAGAAAATGCTCAATCAGGGGCAGCGGGGCAGGGTGAAGATGGGGAAAGGGAATGACCAGGGACGCTGTAATGTGGAAGGAACACCAGTGCAATACTGCTACCCATCCACTTAAGGCGGGAGGGTGTGGAAAGGAGCATCCCTAGCCTGATGGCACCACGTGAATGGCAATGCTGCCATTGTAACAGTATAATACGCTAATGGCCTGTCATGCAGAAATGGCTTATATGTTGTTGTTGTTGTTGTTGTTGTTGTTAATATTCTAACACAGTGCTTCTTAACCTGGAGTCTGGGGGCTCCTGGGGGTCTGCAGAGCCCTCGCAGAGGGTCTGCAGAGCCCTGCTGCTGGATAGCAACAGCTGCAGCAGCAACAACCGGGACTTGCCCCAGGTCACCCAGTTTCTGAGCAGGGATTTGAATCCTACTCTCCAGAAGTCTTTAAATATGTGAATATTTGTATAAATATTCACATATTTAAATTTAGATATTTAAATATAGTTAAGTCTTAGAGGTCCCTGGCAATAAATTATATTCATAAATGGCCCCCAGTAAAGGAAAAGTTAAGAACCACTGTTCTAACATTTTCCCAGCCATGGAACTCAAGGCATCTTACAAAAATGAAATGAATACAAATCAAAATTTGCATCACTGAAACCATACAAAGTTAAAATAAAATTAAACTATTAATAGAATTGATAGCAATTTAAAAGTATAACTATTAAGACTACACATACAGACAATGAAGCGCGTTATAAAAAGCTCTTTCCCCATTAACATGAAGTCCTTGAGGCCTGCTGAAAGACAAAAAGCTTTGCCTGCTGCTCAAAGGACACCATGGGAGTCTAGCCTCTCTAGCAAGGAGCATCCACCAAGAAGGCTCTCTCCCATGTTCCCACTAGATCAGTGGTTCTCAACCTGTGGGTCCCCAGATGTTTTTGGACTTTAGCTCGCAGAAGCCCTGAGCATTGACCATAGTGGCTGGGGCTTCTGAGAGCTGAAGTCCACAAACATCTGAGGACCCACAGGTTGAGAACCACTGCACTAGATGTTACGGTGAGTGTACTACAATGGAGAAAAGGGCCTTTCCAAAAGATCTCAAAAGCCAGGCAGGCTCATATGGGAAAATGAGATCCTTCAGATCGCTTGGAAGATCTGGGATGTCTGGACTTTCATGACAAAGTTATGTGGTCAGTTTGCACAATTTGAGCGTCACGAGAAAGAGCAGCAAACTGTGATTTTGTTTGTTATTACTGCAGTTTCCTGCCTCTTTTGCCAAAACAACTTGGTTAGATTTAGGTATCGTGTGCCTTATCTTGGGTGGGGGAGGGTGCCTTTGGCTGCTGTGCCTCAAATAGTAAAATACCTTAGGCTGCCTTAGTTGGAGGGAAGTGAGGATGAACTCTTCCTCTGTCGTGTGACCTGCTCAATTGCCTCCCTCTGGGCTCTTCCTCACATTAAATAGCATCTGACAAACCAGAACTGATGAGGCCCAGCCTGCCACCATTGGTGCAAACACCTTTCTACTTTTGGGAATGCCCACCTCTGTGTTATCTGCCTTCTACACATCAGCACATAGACAGGATTTAGCCTGGTGTGTGCCAGGCTGCTTCCTCACTGCCCTTTTCTGGGCATTCTTCCCTTTCCCTAGTCCCCTTCCCCATGGCTTTACCTACTTCTCTTTCCCACTTGCCCTCTCTCCTTCTCATGTATATCACATTAGGATTAAGACCTTTAACTACAGTCCTCCCTCCACATTTGTGGTCTGACCTTCAGGAATTTGATTATTCACGAGACATGTGCTTGCTCCCCTCTTTTCTCCCCCTTTTCCTTGCATTCCTCACTGCAGGCTTGCAAGGCTTGTGTTTAAAACTGACTTTTTTTCCCCTTTTGGGTGAGCAACCCCCCCACCCTGTTGGAGGCATGTTCTCTCTGCCATGTGGCTGCACATTCTGTTTTGTCATGGCTGCTGATTGGTCAGGTGCTCTCTTTGCTCATACCTCTCCTTTCTCAAGATGGTGACCGGAAGTAGCTAGAAGCCAGAATTCCATTCTTCTCTGTCTACCAGTAAGCCTTTACCTTGTCCTTTTTCTCTCCCCCCGCCCGCCAAACCCTAGGACCAGAGGCAAGGGAATGGGAGGGGGAGCTCTGAAGGGGAATGGGAATTATTCACAATTTTTCTACTTTTTATTCACAGTTTTTCCACTTTAGTGAGGGTTCTGTGCCCTAAACCCTCACGAATGTGGAGGGCCACCATAGTTCACAGTGGGCTGATGTTGTGGGCTGGATAGAATTTGATTGTTGGCCACATTTGGCCTGTGGGCCAGGGATTCTTTATATTTGCTTCAAGGCAGCATCAGTTCCTCCAAAAGCAACAGCATATACTTGAAATGGTTCCTCCTAGCAACATTTTTCATTCCTCTTTAAAGAGTCATGCTATAACATTTACTTAACTTACCTGTAATGTTATCTATATTCTCATCCAGGCACTGACCAATTTTAAACCTACGTAGCTTCAACCTAGGCCGTGAATCTTCTGCCTCCATAGCATGCCTCAGGCTTCTAATATCATCTATTAGTCTCGTTAATCATGCTTACGGGTTATGACCCAAATCCCAGTTGTTTTGAGGAGCTAACAGTCAACAAAGTACATTAAATGAGGAAAGCACTGTCCAGACCATGTTTTTTAGAAGAAAAGCTAAAACTTCCTTATACCAACGACACACTTGTAAGAATATTATACATATGGGCTTGCACGGAGCACAGGATAGATGCGGGAACTTGAAACAGTTTCTTTTGTTCCTCATCGTAGGCAGGCATAATTATGTCTTGCTATTTTAAGTTACGCTGTGGTTAGTACAAAAGCTAAAATGAATAGGGGAAGGGAATCCTTTGTTCTTTTATTCCATAGAAAGCAAGCTTTGAATGAAGGGGGTGTGTTTTCACAAACTCTTCATGTGGTTAGTTATTTGTCATGGAAAAGGAGAGGTGTGCCCATTCTATTTCATATTTACATACAGTCCTCTTTCTTAAAACTATATTCATTTTAAAGAAAAACAGCCCTTTTTGGATTGACATGTTGGCTGGAATCCCCTTGAGGTTTTACACATGCATAAGTTTCCCTATGGAAGTGGTTGGATATCTTTGTGTGATGCAGAACAGCCACATTCAACTGAATGTTGCAGAAGTTGAGTTGGACATGCAAGGCCCCTGGATACACACTGTGCATGTATTCACACTGCCCATTTACACACAGATACAGGGTTCTCCCACTTATCTGACAGGTCAGGGATTCAGAGCGCTGCCCGAAAATGAAATTGGTTGAAAAATGGAGTCCATGTACAGTACTGTAAGGAGCATGAAGGACTTATGGAGGCTCAGTTGGGACCAACTGCACACATGCGCTCTGCTTACAAAGTCTTTCAGCCAGCTTAACACCCTTTTTTACCCTCTTAGCTCACTTTGCAAGCAGTATGGACATGCAAGTGGTTCCAAGTGAGCCTCCACAGGCAAGAAAGACTGATGAATGAATGTAACCCCCTTCATTTGGAAGTGTTAAATGAGCGAGTCATCAGATAATAGGGCAGTGGTTCTCAACCTGTGGGTCCCCAGATGTTTCTAGACTTCAGCTCCCAGAAGCCCTGAGCATTGACCATAGTGGCTGGGGCTTCTGGGAGCTGAAGTCCACAAACATCTGGGGACCCACAGGTTGAGAACCACTGTAATAGGGCATCAAAAGGTGGGTCTTCCTGTATGCACACTCATTGGTTGTGAATTCAGAGGTACATTTAGTGTCTTGATCCACTTGCACAACATTGCCGTTCATTACAAGGATTGCATAGCAGAATTAATCCATAATTCTGCATGCAGAGATTCATGTTGTGTTTCTATGTTCACTCAAGCTCCAAAAAGCTGGGGAATCGCAGCTGTTAAGGGCTACATGCTCAACCAATATGTTATTTGGGCAATTTGGTAGAGTGTGCCAGAGCATGATTCCAGGTTTACCACTCATTGGGAGCCTGATGGTTGTCAGAATGGAAAACGTGGGGTTTTTTGGACTGCAGCTCCCAGAATCCCTCATAGTCATAGGCTGTACTATCTGGGGGAATATGGGAAATGGAATCCAAAAGAATAGTTTTACAAACTCTGCAGCAAAGTGCTGGAAGATTTATTCCAGCTGGTCATTTTGTTTGGATGGTCTTATATTTCCCAGCTGGAGAACTGCAATATAAATATTAGTTTCAGTTGCACTATAGTTTCAGATACATAGACTCTGTTTACCAAATAGACAAATCTTAGCACTAAGATCCACCACTTTGACAATGACATCTGTCCATCTTACAGAGAATTTACAAGTTAATATAAGATAAGATGTCCTGAAACACTTAATTTTTTAAACTAAAAAATACAAATACCATATGCTACTGTTAGGTTACAGGACATGCTAGATTTAAGACCAACAGAGGGCTGTATCTAAGGAGCTGGGTAACAGTTCTTCCCAGTTCTTCCCTTCATTGGATCTTAGTGTATGGTGCCCCTTAAAAACTCCCCAAGCATCCTCCCATCCCCAAATTCCATCTCCAAAATGGTAAACCACATATACCCAGAAGCTGGTGTGTGTATGTGGCCATTTCCGCACTACACTGTTATAGTGCTATTATCCCACCTTCAACATCCTATGGAATCCTGCGGTTTGTGATTTAGAAAGGGGCATTTAGAATTCTCAGCTAGAGAGCTCTTTGGCTTCAGTAAACTACAAACCCCAGAATTCCACAGGATGTCAAAATAATAGCACTATAACAGTGTAGTGCAGAAATGGCTTGTGTATACAATTTCTCTTTTAATTGTTCCTTGATTTGCCATTTAAATATCATTTTGTACTTCCTAGGCCTGTTTAAAGTCAGAAAAAAACAAAGTGAATCTGGAAGTGAGTAGAGTTCCAGTTTTGTCTGATTCAGGTTCGTCATGGGTGTTGATTGTTGTTATAACTTACACCTTTCCAGATTTACAGGAGGCAAGTTCCTTTCCCATAAGATTTTGGATTTCTCATTCCAATCAGTGATTGTCTCCTTTATGGATCAAGGCTGGCATGAAGAGTTAAGCACATCTATAAATAAGGACAGAGAGGTTTGGGTTGTTTTGCAAGCTGCTATCACTCCTAGTTTAGCAGCACCAGAGGGAAATCAGCTTTCATTAACTTCTTGCCCAACTTCATTAAGCCCAGGTGTGGGAATCACAGAAAGTTATCACAGCAATCTGAGTGCTTGCAGCAAAGAATAGGTCAATTACGTGCATAAAAACAATACTGGCTTTTATATTTTTGCATGAATTCTTTTCTTTTTGTTCTGTTGTTGGGTGAATCACAGCAAGTTAGGAACACATAGCAGAAGGCCATCTTTTCCCAAGATGCTTAAACCTTATATCAGAGACAGTGTAAGAACACAGAAAACCAGTCTTAAACCTGCAGAGATAAGCTGTTTATCTAACCTGGCACCAGAGCTGAGAAAAGTTACTGTTTTATACTATAACTCCCCAAGTCCTTCTTTGGTGGAGTCTCCTTCTTTGGAGTTTTTAAAGTTGGATGGCCATCTGTTGGGAGTGCTCTGATGTGTGTTCCTGCATGGCAGGGGGTTGGACTGGATGGCTCCTGCAGTCTTTTCCAACTCTGATTCTATGAAATCCCTGGGACTGAAAGGCCAAAATTGTAACCTTTCCAATGCCTGTGCAATACTGTCTGCTTCAGTTCTCTTTGAGATAATTCCTAGCATCTACCTGTTTATTTTTCTCACTGAAGATGGCGAGAACTGAAGTGGGACCTTCTCCATGCAAAATGTAGCACAGTCGGTGTGATGTAATGTCTAGAGTCTAGACAGTGGCCCTTTCCGCAGTTTGCCTTTTTGCGGTGCTGTGGTGTGGGGATCGCGCGAGCAGCCTTCATCAAGAGGCTCTTGCGTCCCCGCTGCTTTAGCTCCGCACGAGCTGCCTGCTCCCAAGCAGGCAACTTGAGAGCCCCGCCTCTTCCTTCTGCAGAGCAGCCTGGGAGTTTCCCAGGCTGCGCGGGGGCAGGAAGTGCGACCGCCACAGCTCCGGAGGCTCCACACACACGGCAAGTGCGTGCGGGGCCCTGGAGCAATGTGTTTCGGCTGTAAGCCAAAAATGAAAAAGTGCACGATTGACACCTGTCCTACCTTGGAGCATTGTGTGATTGTGAGTGCGTCGTGCAGCTTGCTCCTCACAATCGTGAGACGCTCCAGGCGCCCTTTCACATGGCAAATGTCATGCGAAAAGGGCAAGTGTTTGCCTTGGACTTGGTAGAGCCAGGTTCTAGTCCCCGCTGAATTGGGTGACCACAGATGGTCTCATATTCCCCAACTGGGGACTTGTAATACGGATGGTAACTTAAGCTGCGTGATTGTTTCAGTTGCACAAAACTCCATTGTCTTATTCTAGCAAGCAGACAAATCGTGAGACCTAAGTCCACCTTTCAGACACTGACATCTGCCTGACCTACCTCACTGGATTATTGTGAGAATAAAGTAGGGAGGAAGAGGAGTAGGGAAGAGGAAACCACCTTGAACTAATTAGAGGAAAGGAAGAATAGAAATGTAACTAAAAAAAATGAGTATATACAAGGGCATAGATACTACTACTGTGTTATGCTTCCTCTCCATTACTGGGATGGAGTAGGGTAGGGTACCCAGCGTGGTTTGAGTGTTGGACTACAGCTCTGGAGACCAGGATTTGAATCCTAGTTCAACCATGGAAGTCATCTTGGTAACCTTGGGCAGGTCACATTCCCTCAGCCTCAGAGGAAGGCAAAGGCGAACCTCTTCTGAACAAATCTTGCCAAGAAAACCCCATGATAGGTTGGCATTAGGGTCACCATCAGCAGGAAATTATTTGAAGGTACTCAAAAACAACAGAATATGAAATAATAAACACCCTTCCATTCTCAACCTAACGGAGGCCACAGATAATGCCAACATTAACCCCTACAGTTCCTCTACAGACTGCACCAGTACCTCCTGGGGGCCACTCACATCACAAAATAACAGCGCTGTTATCCCCCTGTAATTCTCACGACTTCATCCTATGGAATTCTGGGGTCTGTAGTTTTGGAGAGGTGCTAGAGCTCTCTGCCTGAGAAGTCTCAATGCTTTTCCCTAAACTTCAAACCCCAGGATTCCACAGGCTGGAAGTATAGCAGTTAAAGTGGAATAATAGTGCTGTAATAGCATAGTGTGAAACAGCCTCTGAAGCATTAGCAGTGACATCATATCATGGGCCAGGGGAATCTGGGGTCTCCTGGGAGGCTTTGGGAACTGCAAATGTGGTATTCCAGGGGCTTCATCTGGCTTGTAGGTTACACTTACCCCACCTCTGCTTTAAAAGTTGTACAGTATTCTCTCTTGTGGTCCAACCTTGGCAGACACAAATCCGAGCCTGCATGAAGTGTCGTGTCCTGAAGATAATATGATGCAAGCAATCAATTTTTTTTTCCTAGAAGAGAACCCCTGCATTATATAGAGGGCGTACTCTATAGTTGCGCACATAGGATCACAGTTGTACCTCCTGATCCTATTGTTACTCACTTAGAAATGAAATGAAGACCCCTTAAAATAACAGCACCCCTAGGATAACAACTGTGTTTTGAATTGTTTATTTCTATCTCCAGTTTACTTACTGCTTTTATTTGAAGTGCAGCTTATAGAAGCACATTTCTTGAGTCAGAGTTTTTATGCCGTAAGTAAGAAGTGTGCAATTACTTAAAAGTTACCCAGTGGCAGCAGATTGGACTGAGGAATAGCTGAGGGAGATGTTTCAGTCACTGCCTTGGAAAAAAGGATTAATTCTCCACATTTGGAAATCTTCCTCACTCAGTTTCAGTTTGAGGTTGCCATTTTAGGCATGTTTACCTGGGAACAAATCCCAGTGACATTAGATGAACTTACTTTTGAATAAACATGACTAACATCTGGCTGCCAGTTGGCCCAGATTTCTTTCTTCACATTCTAAAAATAAGAGAATCTTTTCATATTTAAATTCTGGATATTGACGTTTTAATGCACAGGACATTCTGTAGACATTATCTTGTTCATTCTAGTATCAATGCTTTTGGAAAATTATCTTTAAAAAGGATTAATACGATGACCTATTGGAGCCATCCATAACTGAGCAGATGATTGTATCATGCTCTTTCTTTCTTTCTGTCTCTCTCTAATATTCTACCTTTCTCCTAACATAGAAACCAAAGCAGCTTTCAAAATGAATTAGGACAAAATATAACTAAAACAATATATAATACAAAAGTTAAAACATTAAAGAAACAATCTGATTCATTTAAAATATGTTAAAAATGTATCAAAGCATAGTAAATCTATAGCATTATTGTGTGCCTTCAAGTAGTTATTGATTAATGGCGACCTTAAAGTAAACCTATTGTATGGTTTTCTGGGGCTGAGGATGGGTGACACACTCAAGGTCATCCAGTAGGTTTCCATTGCTGAGTGAGGAATTAAACTCTGGTCTCTAGGGTCATAGTCCACTACACCACACTGGTACCCTATTAAAAAAAAAATCCTTCTGGCTGCACGAGTTAAAAGGTGAAAACTTTTCCTTCTGGAGAAAAGAGAGCAGAGAATTCCACAGCCTGTGAGTATTACTCAGCTAAGGACAGCTGAAGCATGTTATTCTGTTTGTTCTTTTTAAAAGTAAGCCTTGTAATGGAATCAAGAGGTAATAATTCTTATTCCTGGTAAGGATTAAGAGGTAAGAAGAACCACCTTGGACCAGAGAAAAGGCCTATTTTATCCAGTATTCTGTTCACGAAGTGGCCACAACTACTACCTATGGGAAGACCATGAGTGCAACAGCAGCCTATCCAGCATCTCCAGTGTGAATGAACTGGGCTAAAACCACCAGATGTTTACATTGACGTACTCCATAAGGGAGCCCATGTTTCACTGAAAGTGCCATCTTCTTCTCCCTGCAAACCTATCTTTTATGCAGTTATTTTCTAATTTAACCCAAAGCTCCATGTCTTTCTCCACCAAATGAAAGAGTCCGCTTTATCTGCTGGCTTCCAGCCTTTAGGCAAGAATCTTGCTAATAAAAGCAATACAGCAATAAGCTGTTTGTGTTTTAAGTTATGTATTTATACCCACAAAGAGGAATAACAATAACTGCCTCTCATCACATTCAGTCTGATTGGAAGTAATTTGCTTTATAAAGATTAGTATTTGTTGTTCAGATTCTCCTTATTCCGGGGAACGTGAGTCACAAATGTAGTAGTGTTCCCTTTGGAACTCATCCTAACAAAATGTTAAGATGTTTTAATGTTAAGGATGTTTCATAATATTAATGTGCTAGTTAATTTGTATACTTGTTAAATTTTAGGGTTAAAAATAACATTTACTAAGAGTATCAAATTAAACAGAATTACTCCAAAAATGTTGTTGGCTTTTAATTACTAAAGTAACAAATGTCAGAACCATTGCTGATTTTTTTAACGATTTAGGGATAATACACGAATAAGCATTTCCAAGCTCTTGAGTTTAAAGATTTTTTTCAAACTAGTGCAAAGAGGTCAGAGCTCTCACAAAAGAAATTCTGAATTATTATTAGTTCAAGATTATTCCTGTCACCTCCAGATTCACACAGCCTCCTCAAGCTTTTTTTCAGGGCAACAGAGAAGCCTAAATACCTTAAAGACACTAGATCCCATCTGATCTTGGAAACTAAGTATGGTCGGCCCTGGTTAGTACTTGGATGGGAGATTGACAATGAATACTAGGTGCTGTAGGCCTGTGGTTCTCAAACATTTTATCCCTGTGATCCACTTTACATCAGCATGCAGACAACGGGGCCCCTGATCAAACTAGTATGTGAATAAAAATATTTTGTTTGTTGAGTGTAAATACTTTCAATCACACATTTACGTATATTCATATTTTAACATTAGTAGTATTTACCCAGTGTTGCCCAGGATTTTATTTTCTAATAGGTAACACTTATTAGAAATACCTTAAGAATTACCTTACCTTACTTTAGGAATTAGATGCAATTGAAATACGCAGATTTGATATCCTGTGTCTCTAATTCCCCAACTGCTTTGTCCAGTATCTGTAACTTTTCCCCATATTCCCCAATCCAAATACACTATCCTCCTCCTTCTTGCTGCTAGGCCTCATCTCCATAGCAACCAGCCTGAGGCCCAAGAGCTCTCTGGCTGAGAATTATAAAGACCCCTCCCTAACCTGCCAATTCCAGGACTCCATAGAATCTTCACAGGCAGCCAATCGTATGAAATCTTCGCCTGCCTGACACAGACAAACTCAAAAACTTTGACTTTTATACATTAGTTAACACGGTGGCGGAGCTTGGAGTGTGTGGACGGGGGGCAGGAGGGTGACGAGGCTTTGATGCAAGGGGCGTGGCCGTGTTGCGTGGGGGCGTGGCCAGGGTGCACGAGGGTGCGGCTACAGGCCAGGACGCCTCAGAAACATTGCCGCCTGGGGCGAATTGCCCCCTCTGCCCCCACATTCCTACGCTACTGAGATAACATCATTAAAAGTAAAAAGTTTTATTTTAAAGTTTTTAAATATATTCAATACCTAACTCAATTCAATCCCCAGAAGTGGAGGATCACAAGCACTGTTGAAAAAAGGACTTGTGCACATCAGAATCAATAACTCTGCTCCCCAGAAGCAGAGGAGATCACAAAGAACTGTCTAAAAAGGGACCCCTGCCATCTCTCTCTTGTATTACCTTTCCCAGACTATCCCGTGCTTCCTTTACCTCGTCCCATTCCATACAGGGAGGTGGCATATAAATGTTGTGCCTCCAAGTGTGGCTGTGATTACACAGTCTGCATCGTATCATGGGAGGAAAGAAGCTTTTCAAGTGATGGGTGATGGCAGGGGGAAGGAGGCGGAAGGTAAGAAGATGGCAAATACGGCTACCCTTTCAGATACACTCAGGGCTCCTTCCTTTTTCCAGCATGTGTGCTTATGAAGCAATAGCAGGCGAAGAAGCAAATGAAGATAGCCTTCTCATGACTGCACAGTTGGCACTGGAAATCTAGATCAGGCTGTGGAACAATCAGCGGGGAAGAGACTCCTCTTTTCTGTTACCCCTTCCCTTTCCCTAAGTTTCTCTCCCTTCCTCCCCCCACCGGTGAGTTAGCAAGGGCTAATGGTCATAATTTAATATTCAAAAAATATTTTGTGCCCTGGGGTCCTACCACACAGTTTGAGAACCACTGCTGTAGGCTGTATTTCGGAAGAAGGAACTGGCAAAGCCACCTCTGTGTATTCCATGCCTAAGAAAACCCTATGAAATTAAAGGAGTTGCCATAAATCAACAGGTGTCTTGCAGCATGTAGGGACACACAGAAAACGCAATGTGTGTGGGGGGAGAGCTTTAGTATGGGCATGCCTTCTTTTTTAAAGGAACAGTATTCTTAATATAAACTCTGTGGAAAGCCTCTGCCCCATCAGAGGTGGGGAGGAGGAATACTCAAGGAATCCATTATTAACCACATGTATATAACCATAAAGGCCCTGGGGATTTTGTTGTTGTTGTAATATATCCTGGATTTTAGAGAGTCACCCTTTAGGTGAGAATAAAATGTTGCTTCTGGCACTGAGAATTGTCCCTTTATGGTCTGTGATGGTGGATTCAATAAGGCCAATCAGCTCTTTAACAACCTGCCTCTGATCCTCCTTCTCCTCCACCAGCCACTGCCCGGCCAGCTCAGGACAGTGGGTAGCCCAATTTCTCAGACAATGCCCACAAACACCCAAGGAAGGAAATGGGAGAGAGAGAGGAAATATAGAGCCACTATGCCAATCCTCTCCTTTCCCTGGCCTGGACGAGTCTCCACCCATGCCTTGGCCCCCTTCCCACAAATGCAGACACACACACTTTGATAGTTGCACTTTTTCACTTTTGCAAGGGTCCTGTGCCCCTAACCCTAGTGAATGTGGAGGGCCAAGTGTATTAAATATGTGTTTACATATATGGA
Organism: Iguana delicatissima; assembly: GCA_948472985.1. Taxonomy (NCBI): domain Eukaryota; kingdom Metazoa; phylum Chordata; class Lepidosauria; order Squamata; family Iguanidae; genus Iguana; species Iguana delicatissima. Next base: position 1,942,696 of record CAOKZL010000460.1, on the reverse strand, counting down.
TTACATAGTGTCTGAGTATGTCTGTTTAGCTATGTACGCATGCAAAATGTATGTATCTTTTGTGAAGACAGACCATAAAACTCTGTATTAACTATAATAACCCTTTTAGTAATAGATATAGGGAGAGCGATAGAGGGAGAGATAACTATATCTGTTTATTTTGACATAAAAAGGAGACTAGCAGCAGCATAAAGATTAACCAATTTATTTCAACATAAGTGTCTGTGAACTGCAACCCACTTCTCCAGTTGCATCTTGTCCCAGTTGGCCCCAGGCTTGTCACATCATACTGGCAGCACAGGACAAGTGTTGGCATCTTGCATCTGAAGAGGGGACCTGTAGTTTATGAAAACCGGTGCTCAAATAAACTGGTTGCTTTTTAAGGTGCCACAAAACTCCTTTCTATACTGAAACAGGCACACTCTCTTTTTCTTTCTCTAAAAAAGGTTAGTGTAATTAACAGCCTTGCAGACTCTCTTTCCAAAAGATAAATACATTTTACATTCACATATTCACATAATACATATTACATAGATACATAATGAGGGTGTAAAGCAGTCAAGCCCAAATTATACTTTTATTATTACTGTCAAAAGAAGATGTGCCTTGCACAGCTATATATATAGCACACACAGCACAAACGCATGCACATACACAAACAGATAGAGTTGTTGTTAGTTGCCATCAAGTTGACCCCAACTTATGGCAACTCTACGAAGGAGAGATGTCCAAGTTCCTCTGTTATCAACAATCCTGCTCAGATCTTGGAAACCCACGGCAGTGGTGGCCTCCTCAATTGAGGCCATTTCCGCCCTACACTTGTTACCCTAATTTCGGGGGTCCCTTGGGGGACACCTCACTGTGCTCCACTCGACGGGGAATGGAAACTAGCCAGAGCACAAGCAATAGCACTGCAAGAGGCAGGGTAACCTAGCGGGGTCTTTTTACCCAGTTTTTACAGGGTCAGGCCAAGCCAAAAACCAAACCAAATGTCCAATAAATGATTTTATTAAAGATAAGTCTCATGCACCAGTACACTCTCGCACACACGCACCCAAGAGCTATTAAGAAGAAAAAGAGAGGAAATTGGACAGAGGGAGTATTGAAGGGGTGTTTTGGGGGTAATGCTGCGCCTTGTCCTGAAGTCCTGGGTCCGAGGAGGCAGCAAAGAGGTGGGGCTCAGCACGGAGAGGGCTGAGGGGATTGCTCAACAAACGGGGCGACAGTCGGCTGGGGTGACCAGGAGCGATCCGAAGAAACGCTCAAAAGCCAGGACTATTTATATGGGGAAAAGTACCTGGAGGACTAGTCCTTTCCCAGGGAGAACAATGGATGTTGCAGTGGGCACAAAGCTCCACATCGGTAATTTCCTTGGCGTGATGGGCTTATTAGATGTTGCCAAAGTCTCCGGAATTTTGGAAGTGTTGTGGTGTGATCTCTGGTCCCCGCCTGATGGGATAGTTGCTCAACCTGAGACACAGATGCTAATCCTCTCAAGCCAGTGTCTCGTGGCTGAGGACCCTTTGTTTATTGTGTTTTTACACATCTTGAGGTTTCCTGGGGCTACCTGAGGGGCCTGACCTGATTGTCGATCTTCCGACCACGCCTGCCTATGTGCCCTTTTGGGGACCTCTCTGGCGCCCAGAGCTATATTTTAATATTAAAATTGTAGACTCCGGGATAGGGTTTCTCCCTCGAAGTAACACACTGTTACAGCGTTATTATTCCACTTTAAGGATCCTATGGAATTCTGGGGTTTGTAGTTTCCTGAGGCCAAAGAGCTCCCTGGCTGAGAATTCTAAGTGCCCCTCCTTGACCCGCAAACCCCAGGATTCCACAGGAGGGTGAAAGTGGAATAATAGCACCATAACAGTGCGGTGCAGAAAGGCCCAAAGCATAGACCTTCCTCCTTCCCCCGCGCGCTCTCCTCTTCCTCCACGCGCTACTCCCGCCAATCCCCTGTAGGGGGCGCGCTCAAGGAAGAGAGCGACTTAACCCTCCTCGTCCTCCTCCCAGCGCCTTTCCTTTCCGCCAATCAGCGGCCGCAGCCCGAACATTCTGCGCTCGTGACTCTCCTTCCCGGGGAAAGAAGGTTCCAAAGCGCGAGCAGCTGCTTGGAGGGGGCGCGCTGGGGCGCGCTGCACTGTGTGTGTGTGTTTTTTTTAATTTGTGCTTCGGTGTGCTTAGGAGCACCGTAGAGGAGCAAAAGCTTTATAGTGGAGGAAGGCAGGGCGGGCGGCGTTATTTGGGGAGGGGGCTTGCAAGCTGAGAAATCAGCACGCCGGAAGGCATCCGGCGGGGAGGAGGGGAGAGAAAGAGGAAGGGGCTTTTCTTTGTGTTTTGCTATTTTCTTTGGATTTAGTCTTTAAAAAGCCAGGGGAGCGGGTGTATGCGAATAAGAGCTCCGGTGGGGTTGAGCTTTCCTCTCGTCCTCCTGTTTGATGAGGATGCATTTTATGCAATAGATTTTTGGGGGAGGCTGAAGGGGGTGTTGCTTATTTAAATGTGGCCAAGGGGTGTTGGCTTTTGAATGGAAACGCCTCGTTATTTTTAGTGCCTGAAGAAGATCTGGCGGTTATCCCTTTTTTTTCTTCTTTTTTTTTTTGGTGGGCAGAATCGGATCTGCAGCTGCTTAGAGGCATAGTTGGCTGCGGAGGTGGGGAGTTGTGGAGGGAAGCAGGAGACCTTCTGGTGCATCCGATGCATTTTTAAACAGCTCGCCCTCCCTCTCGCCGGTTGGGCGAGACAAACACGCACAGCCCAGCCTCGATCCTACTTGTTGGGCGCTGGTGGGCATGAGCCAACATGGAAAACGATGGCTCTTGCCGTCTTTGCGTGTGGGGGTTAGAAGCGTCTTGATTTTCTTCCCCCATCCGTGGGACTTTTCTCGGCGCTGCGCGGGGCTTGCAAGGAGCAAGCACGTTGGGGCTTTGTAGAGGATAGGGAAAGAGGAAGGTGCAAAGGGTTTTTAGCTCATAGCTCTGGTTATTCCCTTTTTCGTCCCCAAAAAAGCTTAGCTTTGGGGTTGCATTTTGCACCGGGCGGGAGGAATTGAAGTGAAAGATTTGCTCGCTCGCCTCCATCCGCTTGGTTGAGGGATAAAGATTGGGTTGTGTGAAGCCGCAGCCGTTTCCTCTGTGTCTGGGCTGTTTTATTTTTCGAGCTGGGGGAAAAAATGGAGGCTGTGATAGAGAAGGAATGTAGTGCGCTTGGAGGACTCTTCCAGACCACCATCAGTGACATGAAGGTAAGAAGGGATGGGGGCACCCCTCCTGTCCACCCACCCAACCCGGCCGCCTTTGACAAATCCCCCACTCCAGGGTTGCACGCTCTGAATTCCACCTGCATTGGAACGATTGCTAGTGGTGACTGGGAGGGAGGGAGAAGGGAGAATCTCCAACGCTCCCCCAGCTCCCCGTGTGTTGCATGCAGATGGAAGGAAGCCTGGCTTATATTGACATCAGCCGTAGATGTAGGCATCCCCCCTCCCCCGGATTCGTGCTTGTTTTAATCTCCCTCCGCTACCATCGAGGCAAAAGCGACCGAGCTTGTTTGCAAGCCCATGGCTTTTCTTTCCTTTTAGGCCATTTCTGCACTAGCCTGTTGTAGTGCTATTATTCCACTTTCGACCTCTTAATGGAATACTGGGGTTTGCAGTTCAGGGAGGGACGTTTAGAATTCTCAGCCAGAGAGCTCTTTGGCCTCAGTAAACTCCAAACCCCAGAATTCCACAGGATGTTGAAAGTGGAATAATAGCACTATAACAGGCTAGTGTGGAAATGGCCTTAGTTGTAGGTGGGCATCTCTCTCTTCTTCCATCGCCCCTCATTGCTTTCTTTTTCCTCCTGAGGCCCAGGATTTCCCAGCATCCTTGGGGATTGTTCTTATTCTTCCAAAGGGTGTGAAACCTTAGCATAAAACAATAAAAAAAATGATAAATCAATAAAGAGGGAGAGTGACAGTGAGGCGAAGCTTGAACATCAAAGATACACTGTGATAATGGTAAATCTCTATGCTCCGTTTTGGTTTATTGTTTCCCACCTCCTTTTCCAGATTTCTCAGGCCTGCTGGGCAAAGTGTGAACCTGATATTTATCCAAAGCTTTGGAAAAGTGCCTTGTTTTTTTGGACTACAGCTCCCAGTATTCCCCTGCCAGCATGGTGGGTTGGGAGACTCTGGGAGTTGTAGTTCAAAAAAAAAAGGTGCTTTTCTGAGGTTTGGGTTTGTCGGATACCTCCTTTGTTTCATTCCTATACCTGTGTATGTGTTGCTGTTTTTTCTTTTGGAAGAGCAAGTGGAACCAAGGCCAAGAAATAATGATTCCCCAATGCCATCTTGGATAGATAGATAGATAGATAGATAGGTATGAATTAGTATGCCCCTCGGTTGTTTCTAGTTGTATAGTTACTGCTCTGCTTGTATGAGAACATGATACTTAAAAATTTTGAATTGTGCTGTCTCAGTGGAACCTCCATATACAAAGGCAGTATAGCTTTCAATTCTGGTTGTTGGGGACAAACAGAAAGTCTGTGAGCTACCTGCTTCTCACATAAGCTCCCAGTTTAGAAGCTAACAGAAAACAGATTGAGGGTCTAGGTCAGTGGTATCTGATGTGGAGGATGGGCAGATGTTTTCCAGCATGCCAAGGACTGGGACTAAATTTATGCCCGTTGGGTACAACTGTTTCTTTCTTTCCTGAAAACTTGCCAGGGACCGGCAGCTGATAGTTCAGGGACTGGCACAAGTCTAGATGGTGCTTGGTGTGATTCATCAAGACACTTCTCCATAAAGCTGATCTGGATTCTGATGGTAGCTAGACATACTTACATTGCATAAAGTATCTTTTTATGTTTGTGGGGGCTGCAGTTCACAAGCTTTGCAGTAAAAAGATCTAAGGTTCAATGGCAGGAATCTTCAGATGGACCTGGAAAAACTGCTGCCTGAAACCCTGGGGAACTTCCTTCAGTCAGTATTAGAAACTAAGGACCTAAATGGGCTGATGATCTGACTCAGTAGAAAAGAACTTCTTAGGTTATAGATAAGGCCAGGAAAATTGTTAGCTTTATTTTTTTAATTGACTGCTAAGACGATAATAGTAGAAAAAGATTTTTGCCTCTTGACAGGCTTGAGGAGAGGAAATGCATTCCACCAAGCAGTATAAAATGATAGAAGAGGGACTGATCTTTCTGTCCTCCCTCCACCAGTTTGCAGCATTCCTCTGCTATCAGTATAGCAGGGGTGTGAGTGGTGCAGTCTTCCAGATGTTGCTGAACTACAGCCCCCAGCATTCCTCAGTGTTAATTGTGGCGGCAAGAGCTTCTGGGAGTTGCAGTTCCAACAGTATCTGGGCTTCACAGTTTCCACCTGTGCTGTAGAACAAGGATGTGCAACATGTTGCCTGACTTAAACTCCCATAATCCCTCCCACAATTGTCTGTGTTGGCTAGTGCTGACTTCAGCTTGCAGCAACATGCAGAGAGCTGTACATTCTCCACCCCTAGAGAGGAAGGGGTCTTGTCTTCCTCCACACCCAGTTTACTTGTTCACCTGGATGGAATTTCTTATCACTTACGGTGACCAAGCGTGTGGTTGCAATGCAAGTCTGGACAACTTATGATTACATTCATAGGTGTCATAACGCCAGCCTTTTTCACAAATTGTAGTTTCTCAACTTGCAGAATTGTGTTTTTTCTCACAGTAGAGTTTGTGGTTGATACCTGTGTATGGATTGTAGTTCTAGTCACAGATGGGAAGGGCTGTGTACTAAACAGCTCAGTAGATAAGCAAGTTGTTGAAGGTATAAGACTCAGTTCCCTACATCTTTGCTTCAGAGGCTCTGGGGCAGCAGGACTGTGGAAAGATTCTTCTCTGAATCCTGGGATTGCTACTGCTAGTCAGAGTGGATAGTACAGGTTGAAATGGACAAATGCCTTGGCATAGTGGACCTTCATGTGTAATTGTGTGTGCGTGTGGGAATGTGATTGTAGCTGTTCCATGAGAAGAAACTGCTGACTACTTCTCATAAGGTGTGATCACCATCAGTTAGTGTTTGGGTACCATATGGTCCTCTGCTTACTGTTGTCTGCAGAAAGACATTAACACATGATGCATATTTAGAGAAGCATTTATGATAATGCCTGTTCTTCTATTTAGGATTATGTTTTTGGGTGTTTGTTTGCATACGTGATCTCCAACCATTTCAACACACTTGTGAGACCGCAGAGGGATGAATTAGCTGTCAGAGAACATTGTAACATTTTTTTTCAACAAGAGCAAGGTGCCTTTTATTCTGCTCATGGAAGGAGAAGTGTAACCGCTTGTTAGCTAAAAAGGGGCCTATAAACCGTTGTGGTGGTAATCAAAATCCAGTGATGTTCTGTGGACTCTTAAACACATATTCCCAGAATGCCGCTGCATTGTGTTTTTTAAATAGTTTGGAAGATATGTCATCTCTTGCTTTCTGCAGTGGAAAAAGAAGACCCTGGTACTTGAAGGTGAATGAATCAAAGACTTTCAGGGAGTGGTATTAATTCTTGAACTATAAAGAAACTCAAATGAAGAATAGATACATTGGGGCTTTAGCAAGCGTTGGAAAGGGATTGGGATTGTCCTGTGTTTTTGTTTTTTTGGAAAATCAGATCCTTTTGTATTTTTGTCTGAGCAAACCTGTGAACTTATTAAATGTGCAGCTTTTTTAGTTGTGGGTGTGAATTGCATTGTACATTAGGAATTTTCTCATAATGAACTTTTTTGTGAAATGATTGGATTTGAGATGTTCCTTTATCAAGCAGAATGTGAATCTCTTGATAGATTGGGTGGCTTGGGATCCAAAACAAAGCCTGCAATCATTTTCATTAAGTCCACTTCAACAGTGTTGGAACATTTTAGCAGATGCTGTCTTCTGTCAGATGGAATTGTTAAAAGCAGTCGGAGTGGAGAGAAACGTTATCCTTCTGTTCTCTCCAACAGGAAGCAGATACATCTTGAACACTACTAAGCTGCAACCTGTGGAGGAAAGACTATTCACCTGAAGCCCTTTCCTCTTCCCATTTTAAGCCACACACGAATTTTGTTGGGACTGAACAGAGCCGTGAATGCATTTTAAAGGAAACAGGCTCTCAGATGTAGCAGAGGAAGCACTTAAAAAAAAAAAAAGGAGCACTACAGAGCATTTCTGAGAATAAGGGAAAAACCAGACCCTCTCCTTTATATTTAATCTTGCAGTGTTGTTTAGTGAACCAAGACATTGCTGACAGTTCCAAGTTCCAGCTGTGTTAGGGTATTAAACAATGACCTTTGGAAAGAAGCTTCTTGTGGCATACAGGGCTAATACATTTGCTGTGGCTTAAGCTTTTGTGGTTTAGAGTCCATTTTATTGCATGCAGGAAATGTTTCCCAAAACCTCCTATTTCCAAAGTCCAAATCTTGTCCTTAAAATGAAGCAGATTCTTACAATCTGCTTCTGTTAATAATTTACTATCTAATTGAGTGCACAAGGCAATAATTCTATGAATAGAATTTCTTTATTTACTTAATTTATGTCTTGCCTTTTTTCCAATATTGGAACTTGAGGTGACTTACAGAATACTAAAACCAGAACAGATTAAAAGCATTCAAAAACATCTCTCTCTCTCGTTGTGTATAGATATGTGTGTGTATATATGTGAGTGCGTGTGTATGTATATTTAAATATAGTTATTTTAAGTAGCAGTTAAACAAACATGGATCAGTAAAATACGTGTGTCATGAGAAGTAAAGATGACTAAACTGAGTCTGTTGTACTTTGGACCTGTCATGAGATGACATGACTTGTTAAAAAAGGCAGTAGGGAAAAAGAGAGATTGCATTACACATGGATTGATTCAGTCAAGGAAGCCGTGCCTTGAGGTCTGCAAGATCTGAGCAAGGCATTTGTGATCTCTATGGTCATCTAACTGCTTTGGCATTTGGCCTTCAGATGCAAGAGTATGTTTCTAAGGTCCATGCAGTCCCTATTCAGATCCTGCATGGAAATGGTATGGTACCACCAGAGCTGGAAAATATTTCAAGGTAGGAAAAGACAGGAGGCTGCATTAGAGGTGGATTAATTCAAACAAGGAAGCCACAGCATGAGTTTGGAAAATGTGACCAGTGCTGTTGATGACTGAGATTCCAGGAGATCTCTCGTTAAGTCATAAGTCATGACCATAAGTCAAAGTCACTGTGATAGCAAATAACAATACATACACATGTATAATTTTAGAAAGCAGTTAATATCTGTAGAATTAAAACCATTTAAGAATTCATAGAAAGACAAGATATAAAATCCCAACAAAGAAACACACAGTTAACTCCATTGAAATCACTGGGGTTTAGACCTAAGTAAATGTAAAAAGCCAGTGTGGTGTAAGAGCCAGTGTGATTTAGTGGTTTGAGCACTGGAGTATGTCCCTAGAGAGCAGGGTTTGATTCCCCACTTGGCGACCTTGGGCATGTCACACTCTTCCAGCCCCAGAAGGGTTGCCATAAGTTGAAAACAACTTGAAGGCACGTAACAACAGCAACAAATGTAGTATGGACTGGGCTGTGTCCCTGATTTCATTTCTCTGGATTGACTGGTTATAGTTGTATAGAGCCTCTTTTTTCCAGTGAGCTCAAGGCAGTATACATGACTCCTGTCCTCTCTACTTTACCATTAGAACAACCTGTGATGTAGATCAAGCTGAGATACTAGGGGACCTTGGGGTACTCACTGAGTTTCATGATTCAGTGTCAACATGAGCCTGGATCTCCTAAGTCTCGGACCGTCACTGTAGGCACCACAGCATGTTGTTGTTAGGTGACTTCAAGTTGTTTCTAACCCTATCATGAGATCCTTGGGCTGAGAGTGTGTGACACACCCAGGGTCACCCAGTGGGTTTCCGTGGCTGAGTAGTCATGCTGAAATCACTATGCCATGCTGGCTTTCTTTCAGATAGCTGTTTGACTTGTTGTCCATGAAAAGAAATGGCTAATTCTGAAATCCTGTATACTCTTGGGAATAACACCCGTCAGTGCCGCAGTGCTTGTCCTATTTCTGACATCCTTAGAACTGGGATACAGATACTTGAAACTGGTTTGAAACAAAACAAGAAAAAAAAATAAGATGATGAAAAGGGAAATAAAAAATGGAGGGTAGAGAAGGGAGGGACATAATGAAACAGTACAGAAAACTAGATTTATTAAGCATTCTTTGTTTTATGATTGTTTGTCTTCAAGCAAACAGAAATAAAATGCAACAGGACTGGGAGGTATGATTGAGGTAACTGCTCTGCGTTAAAAGAAGGGGGATGAGAATGAGGATACTGATAGTGTTGCTAGCAATAACAATATAAATATTATTGCCTTATTAGTAAATATTGAAAAGGAAAAGGAGATGACTTGAGTCTGGGGTATTTGTAGTGGCTTGAATGTTGGACTACGTCCTGGAAACCAGGGTTTGAGTTCCCTCTTGGCCATGTCCCTCTAGGTGACTTCGAGTGTGTCACACACACTCAGCCCCAGAAAACCCCGTGATAAATTTGCCTTACAGTCAGAAACAACTCGAAGGCACATAAGAACACAACACAACCCTGAGATCCATAGAAGAGGCCCTTCTCTCGGTCCCAACACCTTAACAAGTACAGGTGATGGGAACATGAGAAAGGGCCTTCTTGGTGGCTGTCCCCACGCTTTGGAACTCCCTTCCTAGGGAAGCAAGAACAGCCCCTCCTTGCTATTCATCTGTCAGCAGGTGAAAACTTTTTTATTCAGACTGGCATTTAGAACTGAGGGCTTTTAACAAATGACAATAAGTACTGTATTGTTTTAAACTGTATTGTGTAACTTTGAAAATCTTTTTAAGAGTACATGTTTTTAAATATGGTTAATAGCGTAACTCAGTTAAAAATGTTGACTTTTTGTATGTTTTAAATTATATTTTTAATATGTAACATGCCTTGAGCCCTAGTCCTGGGGAAAAGATGGGATATAAGTAAAGTTAATAACAACAGCAACAACAATAATAATTTAATGTTAGTCTGCTGGATTTTTATGGTAATTTAATACTGTTGGTTGTCTGCCATGGATTATATGTCTTTTGTTTGGCCTAGCTAGGCTGTGTCTCACAAGTATCCCAAAAATATCTATTTGCCATGGTCTGGTTGTACTCCTGAAGTGGGACACCATGGAGTCATTTTTGGGAGTTGCTTTAAATATTTCAGATTTTAGTTTTGCAGGGAGAATTTCCAGCTGACAGGTTAAAAACCAAAGTTCTCGTAAGGATTACCCGTCATGGGTGTTGGTAGTGGGTGTAGCTTTGAGGGCCGGTTCAGCTGCAAGCTGAGACAAGGACAAATCCTATTGAACAGTTTGTCCTTGTCCACGCTTGTTGGACATGGTTTTAACCGCTCCAGTTCAGCTGCCACCTGTTCGCTTGTTGTGAAAGAATGGGTAAACTTCCTTTGTGTCAACAGAGCTTCCAGGACTGAGGCAGCCCATGTACCAGATACTCTGGACAGCTTGGGATACCCATTTGTTGCCGTAGAGTGTTAACATGGGGCAGGAAGGATCTTGAGATTTCCCCAAAGCCTGACGTTGTTAACCTGTCACTCCAGCTTGAAGCATTGATCTGCTTATCCCAAAGAACCCACTTGTGTTTTCCCAGATGTCGAATCCCCACCAGCTGTCCAAATTCTTGGCTTTCTCTAGCAACTTTTTGACAGTTAATCTTAAAAGTCATCAGATTGCAATTTCAGACAGAAGGAAAAGTACTCTGAAGAATTGCAGCTTCTCCCTGCCCTTAAATAGGAACACTTGTTATACTGCGTGCAGCTGTGATGTTCAAAAACAGAAGGAACACCCCTAAGACAAATGCAGGAACCTCAGTTGCCCTAACATTGAGTGGTTCATGCATATGTGCCTTCAAGTTGCCTGTGCATTACAGGTGGTTATTTTGGATAAAACATCTCTCTGTGATCTAAATTTTATCTCTGATGTAATAATGGAGGCCTAAATCCAATGGCTAGTCCCAATTGGAGACGTATTGAATCAATGGGATTTACGTGAGTGTTGATTTTACCATTCACCACTAGACTGAATAGGTCTGCTTTAGTTCAGAATAACAATCGGATTTGGGCTGAGAAATGATGCAGTTATCTCCATTGTAAGATAAAACATTTTTTTGTTTCTGGGGAAAGCTACAAAGGCCTCTGCTTCTCCTCAAGTATCAAAGGCAAGATTCTTCTGAATGCCAGTTCCTGGGGAGTCACAATGAGAAAGGGTTGATTTCATCACATCTTCTTGTTATTTTCCTGGAGATATCTGCTTGGCCATGGTGGAAAACAGGATGCCAGGCAAGATAGGACTTAATGTCCTTCTCCTTTCTTTCTTTAAAACAAAATGTTTGGAAAAGTTCCAGTAAACTGTGCCTTGGATGCCTGAAAATTATCCAACCCTTGTACTATGAAGTTTGAGTTAAATTCGACAATGGCTTACGTAGGCCACTGAGTAGGACAGACTACTGCCTTTGGTTCTCCCAGTTGGATTTTTATCCATTTTGTTTGTGTGTCCGAGTTTCTTCTTTTGCAATGGAATTGTTCCTTTTCCAAAGTTGATATTGAAGCAGCATCAAAAGACCTCCAGCAATTTCCAGATCACAAAACAAGGGAAGTTATAGCTTCATGTTGTTTAACATCTTCTGGTTTAGTGGGCGTTTTGTGTTGTTCCAAAGGGTGTTTTGAGATTTTCCAACAGTTTTGAAAGAGAGAAAGAGGATTGTGGTTTGGGGTGGTGGTGGGTCAAAGGTCCAGGATGAGACAATGATAACACAGGCTTCTGAATGGATTCGTAGAAATGTATTGAAAAAGTGAGGGGAGTCAAGGGTGTTGGCACCATCAAATTGTGTGACTGCATTTCTTTTTCAAGGATTGGGACTCACAATAGCTTACAAATTAAAGTGATTACAATATGATTAAACAAAAAATGAACAGTGAAATGGAATTAAACTATTAACACATTAAAAGAATTTAGACCATATACTTAAACATGATAAAAAAGCAGTTAAAACAGTACAGCTTAAAACAGTATGGCACTCTTTTAAAGCCCCTTGCTTAAAGCCTTCTGTTCTGAAGGCCTGTCAAAATTAACAAGTATAATCCCAATGATTTTTTCTAATGTAATAATTCACATGATTAAAGTTGTCATTTGAGCAGTCTAGAAAGGATGGGTATGTGATGTGTCAAATGACACTATAACATTAATTTGTTTAGTTAACTTGCATTTAATGCATCAGTACTGTACATACATATCTGGGAGTAAATTCCATCTAATTTACTAAATCTACTCGGATGCGTTGCACAGTTACAGCAGGGCTGATACCACTTTAACTGTCATGGCTCTTATATTATGGAATCCTCGAATTTGTAGTTTGGTGAGGTACTTAGCATTTGCTCTTAGAGAGCTCTAGTCTGTAACATAGTGCAGTAAACTAGACTGTTTGGTGGAGAATTCCTGTTACCTTCGCAAACCAAACATCCTGGGATTCCTTAGGAAGGATCCACTGCAGTTGAAGTCATGTCTGACTGCCATAATTTTCAATGTGAATACAACCAGAGTTGGGTACTTGTTTTGATTCCAGGATGTCTGTGGTTTTGTATGTCCTCTTAAATATATTCCTGTCTTGAGATATCTGTTGTAGCACATTGTTGGTAGAAGAATGGCTTGGGGAAGGGGGCAGAGGAATAGGCAGACCAGGTATGAGGAATCTTTAGTCCTTTATATTTGTAGAACTATAGTGTCTATAGCACCTTATTGAATTGTAGTTAAACTCCTCTGTTCACGGCCGCAGAGTCACCAGGTGGTCTTGGGCAAGCTATTGTCTGTCAGTGTTGCATTCAAAGAATCATAGAGTTGGAAGAGACCACAAGGGCCATCCAGCCCAAGCCCAGCCATGCAAGATTACAATATCAAAGCATTCCTGACAGATGGCTACCCAGCCTCTGTTTAAAAACCTCCAAAGAAGGAGACACCACCACACTCCGAGGCAATGTATTCCACCGTTGAACTGCTCTTGCCATTGGGAAGCTCTTCCTAATGTTTATGTGGCATCGCTTTTCCTGAAGTTTGAATCCACTACTCCATATCCTAGTCTCTGTAGCAGCAGAAAACAAGCTTGCCCCATCTTCCACATGACATCCTTTCAGATACTTAGAAATGGCTATCATTTTTGACTCGTAACATTCTGTATGCTAAACATACCCATCTCCTAAGCTGTTTTTCATAGGGCATTGTTTCCAGACCTTTTACCATTTTAGTTGCCCTCTTCTGGGCACGTTCCAGCTTGTCAGTATTCTTGACTGTTCATGCAAGTATGTCGTTTAAGGCTTGCTCATAAGGATTATCACACTGAGGTGTGATTGCCAGTGGTTAGCATATTAGAGAGTGATTAAAGAAACCCATGTTGAAGTGAATGGCACTTGCTTGGGCCACATACTCTTAGCTGGATAAAGAACTTGCAAAAAAGCCTGCTCTTTGGGTTGGGGTTGTCCTAGGCCATTTCTGCACTACGCTGTTATAGTCCTATTATCCCACTTTCAGCATCCTGTGGAATTCTGGGATGTGTAATTTCCTGACACCCAAGAACTCTCTGGCTGAGAAGTTTAAATGCCCCTTCTGAAACTGCAAACCCCAGGATTCCATAGGATGTTGAAAGTAGAATCATAGCGCTATAACAGCCTAGTGCAGAAATGGCTCTAGTCTCTGAGGAGATAATGCAGGCCATAGTTCTTTCCTAGCTTTCTAGCTTCTTCCCCCAAATTGAAAGTATTTCATAACAGAAAGCTAGCATGGCCTAGCTAACATTTCTAGACATGCCTCTCAAAGAAGCAGTAACCAGTGATAACCAGTATGGTGTAGTGTTGTACTGGGACTTTGGTAATCTTGGGTCAGTCATTCTCTCTCAACCTGATCTACCTCACAGGGACGATATAAGGATATAGCTGGGTGAGCCCATTGGAGAAAAATGTAGTAAAAGGTGATAAATGATCACTAATGTTAGTTAACAAATAAGTGAAAAGTAACAAATAAAGAAGACAAAAAGTGAAAGATAAATGCAAATTAAAAAGAAATGTAAAAAAAAAAGTTTTGAATGAGTGGTTCTTAACCTTTTCTTTACTGGAGACCCCCTGTAAATATAATTTGTTGCCAGGGACCCCCAAGATTTAACTCAAGATTTAAATACTTAAATTCAGATTTAAACATTCAAATATTTATTTATCTGTTAAAGGCTTCTGGAGACTGGGAATCGAATCCCCAGTCAGACACTGGATGACCTGAAGCAAGTCCCTGTTGCTGCTGCAGCCCTTGGTATCTAGCAGCAGGGCTTCGCAGACCCCCTGTGAAGGCTCTGAGGACCCCCAGGGGTCCCTGCAGCCCAGATTAAGAACCACTGGTTTTGATAGCTAGTAAGAATGCTACAGAAAGATTGAATATGCAGTGATGTTCACAATTACCTGGGAATAAATTCCACTGAACTCAGCAGAATCTACTGAATAAATGTGGAAGATTAAGCTGGTTGAATTATTATCGTTGGAGTACTTCACATGAGTATTCTGCTTGAATTGAGACCCTGAAGTTTTGCCTTGTTGTGTCCTTTCAAATTGTTTCTGATTTGTGGTAACTAATGTGATTCTGTCATGGGGTTTTCTTGGCCAGATTTCTTCAGAAAGGGTTGCTGTTACCTTCCTCTGAGGTTGAAAGAGTGTGACTTGCCCAAGGTCATCCACTGGGTTTCCATAGTTGAGCAGAAATCCATACTCTGGTCTCCTGAAGTCCTAGTCCAAGACTTAAGAGCACTACACCACATTGTCTTGTGTACAGCTGACCTTATCATATGATGGTTGTGGCGGCTTGTATACTATTTCTATTTAACTGAGACAATGGAAATATTCTTTTTATCGCCTCTAACTGCAACTCACAGAATCCCCAGCCAATGAGTATTGCTGGGTGAGTGTTTCTGGGAGTTGTAGTCCAAAATAACTTTCTCAAGCTCTAGTTTGACTAATTTTGTAACATGATGAGATGGTATTTGTACATTACCAGATGGGTAAAACTGATCACAAATGCTAATTGGGATAAGTAGTCTTGCATATGTCTTTGTCCTCTCTGTAGTTTTTCTCCCCGTCTTTTTTTTTAAAGCGGAAGATATTTTTTGCCTGCCCATTGTGTTGGGTCCAAATACAGCTGATTGTTCCCTTGTTTGTTTGCAGTTAAGTGAAACCAAGTGGCCCTCCTTGCTCTGTAGTTCTTTGCCATGGCAAACAGCTGCAGTATGTTTCTTTTTGGACTTGGGAAGAAGCAAGGGAGGGGGAGAAAGAACCCTTCTCATTTTTAATCCTCTGATCTTGAGTGTTGATCTTGGAAACAATCAACCCAGCAGCTGTCAGCACATTGGGGGTTTCTTTAAACTTATGGCATAGCAGTGTAAATGGGTAGCTATTTTTAGATTTTAAAGCAGTTGCTCTGAAGGTAGGAAATGTGCCCCCTAAGGAAAGGCAGACAACTTCCAGGGGAGCTCTCTCTCCTCCTTGTACCCTCTTGTTGTCCTTTTGGTTCAACTAGGGGTGTTAACCTGCATTGATCATTCATGGTACAGATCAATGACATAGTTGTTGGGGATGTTTTTTCCTTGAAGCTTTTCCTCAGACACCTCTAAAGTTAAGGCTGACATGACGTGAGCCTTTAAAAGAAGTTCAAAAAATTCTTTAGAATTTAACTCAGCACATAAATAAGCTTTTTACTTGTGAGAGATCTACAACATCTACTCACATTTTTAACCCACTGTCACAGTCACATTTGGTGCGGACATGTGAGAAAGACCTTCTTGGTGGCTTCTCCCTAGGCTGTCAAATTTCTTCCCACAGGGGACTCTGTTTTTCATCTGCCAGAAGGCAAAGACTCTTTTATTGAGACAGGTTCTAAGCTATTAAGGGTTTGCTGCAGAAAGTTCTTTAATTTGTGTGTTTGAGGGGGTGTTGCTATACGTTTATTGTGGTTGCATTTTAAATGTTTTACTACTGTTTTAAATAAGTGCTTTTTAAGTAGCATTGTTTTCTTAATAAAAGCAGTTTAAAAATATGATTGGTGTTTAGCTGCATTCTGTTTTAAACTATGTTGTGAGGCTTTGGTTCGATTTTGGGGAGAGAGAGGATATAAATGGATTTTTAAAAAAACCTTTCCCTTTTTGTAATTGTTAAAGAAGTAGCCAGGTTTGTCTTTTGCAGCGTAAAAAGAAGGAAGGAGGAGGAGAAAAAAAAGGAATGAGGCAGCACCTTTAAGTCTGACTGGTTTTTATTTCAGCATGAGCTTTTCATGAAATAAAAGCCTACTTCTTCAGGAATAGTAGAGAGCGATTTTAAAGTCTCAGGTGTAAAACATATTTATACAATTGTGGGAGTAGGATAGAATTCTGAAAAAGTGGGTTTATTTCTACAAAAGTTCAAGCCTTTCCCTTTTTGGTTACCTATATTTGACTCCAAGTCACCATAAGTAGTCAGGCACGTAGCTGGTCTCAAATAGCCTTCATTATTGTTCAACAGAGATACTCGTAAGCTTCAGTTCCTCATTCTGTGTTTCATCCACTGACTTTCTGGCCTTTGCTTTCACCTTGCCAGCATGTCGTTGTTGATTTCTGAGTTTTCTCTACAACTGGTTGTACCTCCTGGCACCCTGTTGCCAGCCCATCTTGGATTCAGATGATGAAGCACCTTTGCAAACTAGCCTTTCAGTGGCTGCTTATGGTGATGCAAATCTCCTCTGGGAAAACAGGTGTACCATGATTTAGAGCTGGATGCGTAGCTTGGTGGTTTTTGTAACTTCATTTGTGGCGTGCTCATTCTCTTTTCTAACCTCAGAGCAGTTGACTGAGGAAAGAAAGCTGCAGACAATGCAAATACGCAAGGCTGGGTTGCGAGGAGCTCTTGCTGTATCTCTCTGTGGCGTTCTTATATTGTTGTCACGTGCCTGCAAGTTGAGTCCAACTTGTGATGATGCTGTCATAGGGTTTTTGTGGCAAGATTTATTCAGAGGAAGTTTGCCATTTCCTCCTTCTAAGGCTGAGAGAATATGACTTGCCCAGGGTTGCCCAGTTGGTTTCCATAGTTGAACAGAAATTGAAACACTGGTCTTCTAGAGTGCAGGTCCAACATTCAAACTACTATACCATGTTGGCTGTGTGCATTCTTATATTGGTGCAGAAGGGGCAATGGTTCACTTATGTCAGTGGTTCTCAGCCTTTGGTCCTTCAGATGTTTTTGACTTATGCTCCCAGAATCTGTTATCATTGGCCATGCTGGCAGAAGCTTCTGGTAGTTGCAGTACAAAACAGCTGGAGAATCAGAGGTTGAGAACCTCTGACTTGTATAGCAGCAACAATACAAAAACGGCAGGTGTGGCTGACTTCATCTCCTTTGTAGCTTTAAGAGACAGTGCTCCAGACCTGAAAGGAAATTGTGCACAGGCATATACGGTATTAGCCAGTTCTGTGTTATGGTGTCTGCACATATGTGCTCTCTTGTTCCTAGAACCAAACCAGCACATTGGATGGACATGTGGCAGCTGAAGTGGGGCAGTGCAGTGGCAGCAGTTTAGAGAGGAGGGTTGAAAGAAAGAATAGTGGCTGAGGCAGCCAGTTGCTGATCAGCTGCGTATAAACCTCTGAGGATGGATGTATAAAGCTGTCTTAAACTCAGTGAGGCTGCTGGCCATTTTAGCCCTGTACGTTCTGCTTTGTCTGGCAGAGAGCAGTCTAAGGTGTCAAGTGGTACTTTTCCCCAGCCTTGTTACTTGATATCCTTTTAATTGGAGATGTTGAGAGGTGATCCTGCAGCAGTGATGCAGGAGATCCTGCTGACTGAGGGTCAGTAAGAGATGGTCAGGCAGTTGCTCCAGGGTGTTCTCTTGCGCTGGTTGCCCTCCTGCTCCAGAATGTGCCCCAACAGCAGGGCAAAGATGGTGGCATTCTCCCAAGCAGCTGCCATGGTGTCTTGTGTAGGCAGTGACGGGGAAGGACAGTCTTCCTGAAAGTGGTGTCTCTGTGTGTGCATGCACACATATGGAGTTGCTTTTGCCTCTGCTCCCTAGGGTTGCCAGCTCAGGACTGTCCCAGGGCCAAAACCTGAGACCTGGGGATGACCTTTTATCAGGGCACAGTGGTTTAGTTCAAGTGAAGTTACAAGGGGAAGCCCCTGATGATATCATTTAAGCGTGATAACATCAAAAACAGATGCAGAAGGTATGCCATTCAGATAAATAACTCTGAATCTAAGAAATGAGAAATGCACAAACACACACACATTTCAAGGCAGTACTCTTGTCCTGAGATTCTCCTCCTTTGCTGTGAGGACTGGAGATTCAGGACCACATTCTGGGAACCCTAGTGCTTCCTGAGGTCATCTTTTCCCATGGAAGGTTTGGCCCTGGTATGTGGGACCTGCTGCATGCCAAACTATTGTGCGCTGATACTGAACTGTGAACCCTCCCTGGTATACATGTGTCTACAGATGCTGATGTTCAGTGTGAACACAAGGTTCAGAATTAGGGGTACCATCAACCATGATGAGTGGCAGTTCCTGGCAGAATAGAGTCTGTTGATCAGTACAGCTTTCAGCAGAAGTCAGAAGCAGGATTTTTCAGCCAGTATGGCCCCTGGCTGGGGAATTCTGGGAATTAAGTCCAAAGCCCAGGACTTCTCCAAGCTTTGCTGTGAAGTGTTGTACTTCAGCAGAGTTTGGAAACTGTAGCTTTAAAGCCACCCCTGCCCCCAGTTTAGCAAAGTGCAGCCCTGCGGGTGCTGGTGAAAGGTTTCGTGGTGTTGTTACACAGCGTGGAGTTTGCACAGCAAGGAACTTGTGCATTGCTGCATAAAGTTATGACTGATTGAACCAATGTTTGAGGATGGAACATCTGTAATTGTGTACGGAATGATAGTTAATGCATAACATATGATGGCATTCTTCAGTTCACTCATTTCTCAACCCAGTGCATAAGACAGCGGGGACAAGGGAGTTATAAAACCCAGCCATGTGAAATAGGCCTGTCTACCAGAGAATTTGTTATCTGTTTTTCATAACCAGTCTGTGATATGAAATGAAGTATATTAAGTAGGGCTGGTCTATTTTTACAGTTGTTGTTGTTATTGTTATCTAGCTTTTCTCCAAAAATTGGGACTCAAGGTGGCTTAATTTAAGAAGTCACAAAAGATTTGGTCAAATAATAGTCAAGTGGTTTTTAAAGTGATAACATTATGAGGATCCCTCTCCAGGAAACGGTGGACAGGCAGTGAGTGGGGAAGGAAAAGAAGAAAAAGGAAACAAAGGTTTTTCCTTGCCTCTTAAGAATGGTACTTCTGAGTTAGAAGGCCTGTCTCATCCAGTTTCCTGCTTCTTATAGTGGAGAGTTGAAAACTAAACTTTTTTTAAAAAAAATTGTAAGTTGTTTTGGGTCCCATGCTGAGACAACGTTGGAGTTTAAATTGAGCAGATAAATTTTGATTTGTAGCTCACCTTTCCCCCCAAACTGGGAGTCAAAACAGCTCAGAAGTTTTTTTAAAAAAAGTGAAAACACACTAATATGATACTGAGGCACAAATTAAATGATGTCTAAAACATGATTGAATTTAAAGGAGTTGAGAAGTATATCAGTAAACACTGCCTGCCCTTTAGAAGCCACTTCCAGAGCAGCCCAGTTAGTTGTTACAAGTCCCCCGCATAATTTTTTTTCCTGCCAAGGAAGGAAAGTGTTCCTCCTTGAGAGAGAGTTCCACATCCTAGGGGCTGCTTCCAAAAATGCTCTTTTTCAAACCCCACTAAACATACCTTCATGTATGGCAAGACTGAGATGTGACCTTAAAGCCCACCAGTAGGACTTGCGGGCAAGAGCCTGACCATTGGTGTTCATAGGCATTCTGTCCTCTGCAGTGGAATATAGTATAGGTCACATTCAGTGCTATTCTTTTGTGTTCTTCTTATCTACCTGTGTTTTTTTTTTCTTTTCTCATTTTTGGCTTGGTCCCATGCATGACACCAGTCCATCGCAGATCATGCAGTAAACAGAATTAAGTCACACCACTGCGTACCCAATTCGATTGGACTAATCAGAGGTGTTTAGATGATTCTGCCTGTCAGGGCCTCGGGCGTTGCTGCGCCGGCGGGTGCCGCGGAGGCCGATGCCGCCGTTACCTCCGAGGAGGAGGTGGCGGGGCCGGGCCCGTCGGAGGTCGCAGCCGACGACGGGGGCCGCGCGGCCGCCGCGGAGGGCTCCGCCGCCGGGAGGGATCGGCGGAACACTGCGGCAGACGCCGATCCCGGCGAGGGTCTCCCCAGCGCGATGGAGGACGATGATGACGAAGAGGATCGTCCCAGTGCTGCGGAGGCCGCTGGCCCGGCTCCCAGGCCGCGGGGCGTGGCGGACGAGGACCTGCGGGAGGAGGCGGGCCCCAGGCCCGATCCCGGGGCACCGCCTACTCGCAAGGCTGCCTCGGAAGAGGCTGAGGCCGCCGCGCCGCCGCCGACGTTCCAGCGGCGGCTCAAGGAGGCCAGCCGCCGCTCCCGGCGGCTGCAGGAGAAACACCTGGGGGCAGGGAGCTCCCAGCTGTAGCACAGCTGCGAGTCCAGCCACGTGCTCGGCGCGGATTGGCCGCGGCCTGGCCCGCAGGCCTTTTTAGGCAGGCGCGGGGCTGGGGAAGGCACGGAGCAACAACCGTTGTCTTCCCGTGCGTCTGTCACCCGTGCCTTGTTCCAGTCCAGCCCGTGTCTGCGTTCCGCTGCCCGGCTCTACCAAGATCCTAACCTGCGTTAAAGGTGCAGTAACCATTTTGTGTTCAGGGTGAGGCAACCCCTTGTTATTTCCATTGACGCCTGCTGTTAAGGCAAACCTCAGTTCAAGGCCCCTTGCTGGCTGCAGCGCCCCTGTGGGACTGATTGGGACACCGCTGGCGGCCGCCTCCGGCCCGGCCCCTGCTTGACCTCAGCCCGCGCTGACACTGCCTTGGGCCTGTTTGCCATTGAGAAGGTTTAATTATGGGATGGGCTGTCATTCATTTCTTCCTTTAAACATATGAAGGGTGTTCAGAACTCTGTACTCTGTGTGGTGAAAGATACAACCACACTGCAGAGTTGTAGCAGTTTGAGACCGCTTCTAACTGCCATGGCATGTTACACAATTATAATGTTATATTCCATTTTAACTATCATAGCAGCTGTAGCAAGTCTAGTAGCCAATTTTCTGCCTGTGGGACTGCCTGGGGACTGCATGAACTGCCAAAAGATATTGAAAAAAAAACAAGAACCTAGGACAACTGGCTAGAACTCCATGTCTGGTTTTTAAAAATGGATAGTGTTTGATGCTTGAACAATACCTGGATGGCTTGCAATGTATTTAAAAGGTGAGCTCCTCTCCCGGGGGTTTCAGAAGAAGAAGTTCATCACTTCTGAGAGCAAGAAAAGGGGCCATTTCAGGAATCTGAAGGATCAAGGACCACAAAAAAAGCCTTTGAGGACTGTGTCCAGTCCCAGGGCCACGTGTTGCCTCCTGCCTTTAGAAGAAGACGCTTGACAAATGAAGCAGCTTATGGTTTAAGCTGTGAGGAGTGTTTCTGTGAGTTTATGTGTTTGGGAGGTAGAGAGAAGTGAGGAAAGGCAATAAAAGGCTCATTCAGTGAGGAAGGACCTGATAGACAAGATGTCTGATGATGATGGAATGAATTGCTGTTTTGTTTGGTTATTATGCTGTAAAAGGTGAGGTTGAGGCTATGAGTGAGTCTGTTGCAGCTCATGTTCTTGATCTGGTATTCCAAAATCATGAAGAGTTGACAGATCTCTTTCTGAGTGCAGGCGTCTTCACGGTTATCAGTGACTGATCTCTGACAAAATGTTATCTATTTAATAGGTCCTTGGATTTCTCCTGGGAAGTGTGAAGCGATGAGTAGGAGAATGATCAAATGGGTGTGAAATTGCCCTAGAATAGTACCATATTTTAAGGGGGAAAAGGCCAGTAAATTGGGTTGAATTTCAAATTTTGAATTTGAGCCTGGAAAGAAAGCTGGAATTAAAGTTTTAGAGTTCTGTCTAGGAAAATACTGTAGTTATCTGTGGTAATATGGGGGTTAGGTTTGTAGGGAAGTTGGGGATATAAACACTACAGCTAAGAAAAGTTTTCTGGATTACAGTTCCTAGAATCCTCTGGTCCAGTAGCCATGCAAGCTAGGGGATTCTGTGATTTGCAGTCCTAGAAAATAATGCTTCTAAGCTTTGAAGATACTTGGGAAGATCATTAGTTATCACTAGGAAGAGGATGGAGGGCAATCAGAGCAAATGGGTTGGGATGAATTTAGAGGATTATTCGTTTTAATTGCATTCATTATAGACTTCAATCCACTGTGATTTTTGCAAGAGAGAGAGACATATTTTGCAGATTTATTCAGATGTACATTTCTAGCACAACTTAAGGTATACTTGTGTTGTACTTTGTGCTGAACTGGACACTCTTAAATTTCATGAGTACAAATATTTATGTTAATAAGTAACTGTTCTTGACATCGTTGAGAATTAGGTACCTTTCCATTCCAGTAAATGTGGAGTTCTGTGAACCTTGAAAGTTGTGTAATGTTAAAATGGGTTTTGTGTCATAGTGAATCCTAACAATCTGTAGCAGTTAGTGTGGAATGCATTAGCCACATCAATCATGAGGTCCAGAATCTGTGATAACGCAAAAGCTATTTTGTCCTAGCTGCACTGGTCACCACTGTGCTTTTGGGACCAGTTCAGGTTGACTTTGTATTAGAGATGTGAAAACTTAGGGGTTAAAACTGGAAAAATTCAGGAAAAAAGTTTTCCTTCCTGTTTTTTTCCATTTTTTTTTCTAAGCATCCTCTTATTGTAAAAAAATACATTAAAGATTTTTTTTTTAATGAAATGCTTAAGGCAAGGCATTCATGTATTTTCTCCTCCAAAATTATTTTGAAGAACTATGTAAAAGCAAGACCAAGACTAAGGTTATTTCACTTTCGACGTGCTATAGAATTCAGGGATTTGCAGTTTAGGAAGGAGCAGTTACAAGTCTCAGCCAGAGAGCTCTTTGGCCTCAGTAAACTACAAAACCCAGAATTCTACAGGATGTTGGAAGTGGAGTAATAGCACTATAATAGTGTAGTGCAGAAATGGCTTAAGTGCAGGAACAGCTCATTGCTATTCCTGGACTTAGTTTCCTTTTCTTTTTTGTGGCAATGTGTACTTGATGTCTCATTGGCACTATGAACGACTAGAAATGACAAAATAATTTTCTTCGCTTTCCAAAGGCTAATGTTTTTTTCTATTTTTTTCCCTTGTTCCTTGCTAATTTGCTTCTCATAAACTAAGATGAAGTTCCTTAACTATTTTGAAGTTCTTTAACTATTTCTCACAGGTTAGGAGCTTGTAGCTTGATTTGTAACAAAAATATATAAAAAAGGCATTTGTAATTATTGTCTGAAAAAAACTGTGCCTTTAATTTTACCATTGATAATTTTATGACAGACAAAACAAGGCAAAACACATTTTTTACATTAGCAAAGCAACAGATTGACTTTTAATTTGTAAAGGTACTAATACAGCATTTTTTCCATTTTCCCCCAAATTTTTGTTTTTAAAAAATCCAGTTTTTCCCCCGTGGCTGGAAGTTTTATATCTCTAGTTTGAGTCAGAACCAGGGTGAGATTATAGGTCTTCACTTGGAAAAAAAAACACACATACTGCTTACCCTTCCCTTCTGTTCCTAAGGCCTTTAAGGAAAACACAGAACAAATTCCTTACCTGGTAGACCTCATCATGGTGTCTGCCCAGTACCAAAGATGAGGCTGTATTTTTATTATATCTCTCTATTTTCATTCATATGTATTTTTTTTAAGGAAAGGCAGAATAAAAATGTTTAAGTTGTTAAGAGTGGGACTAAATGTGCTTATTGATGTGTGCCACTCCCAGCTGGCTTTTTGGAAGACTGGTAAAATGAAGATATCTCATTCTTTTTTTCTCTTGTTTCTTGTTCTTCCAGGGAAGCTATCCAGTTTGGGAAGATTTCATCAACAAAGCAGGGAAACTGCAGTCTCAGCTTAGGTAAGCTATTATCATCCTCATATCTCTACCTTTCTTTCTTTATTTTTTGCATGGTAACAGTGGTATTCCTCCTTTAATCATCTGCTTATGCCCACAGTTTGAATCAATTAGGTTTGTAACAGATGTTTCTCTGGGTCCTTTCTAATAATTGTTTGCTTATCAGGAATCATCTTAAGGATCACGTGTTCCCTTCCTTCTTCCCACTTCCCTTGTCTCTTGCTTTCTCTTTTTGGTGCTAACCATAGTTTGTGTTAACCTGTGTTGACAGTGGTACTTGTATGAACAGTGATTTGGAATCATGGTTATGCAGACCCTTAGCACTTAACCATGGTTGGTGTTGTACTAGTGCTGTTTTGAAACATGGGTATTGAAGGAAATTCATGAGTAAGGAAGGAAATTCACGAGTAAGGAAGGAAATTCACTTCAGTGGAGGAGCAGGGAAAGAAGTGGTGCTCTCCGGCCTCACCTGATTTGTGAACCTTGGTTTGCTTTGTGCTGTGCTAGTAGACCCTATTAGATAAGTCTTTGTCTTCACTGTTTTGATCCAAGTTCATTGTGCTCATGTCCTCCCCTTGTTGCACAAATACTGAAATCTGGATATCAGCTGGCTGTGATATCTCTGTGCTGTTGTATATTACTGTATTGGTAGGCACTGGGGTGCACTGAGCATTTACTCTCAGATCTGGTTTCTAGATGTATTTGATTCCTCATGAGTCTTTTGCTTTATTCTCACTGTTATGTTCTTAATATTATACTTCTTAGATCTGAATGTCATCTTGGGTCTTCTTTCTGTTCAGTTTATAAATCCTCATTTTGGATTTTTCTTCATGCTTTGTATTTTATGAAGAATGAGCAGAGAGATAGCGCAAATTGGGTGCTTCCAAGACCTTAAACAACACCTATTGTAGCGGCCCAGATTTAGTAGAACTGTCCTCATTAATAAGTGAACTTGTAAATTTTGCAGTGGGCCAGTCTGTGTGCCTTTTGGCCTGTGTGCCTAAACTGATCACTAGAAACCTAAAGCTGTGAAAGAGATTATGCTAAAAGTCCATTGAAGGTTATATAGCTGCTGAGTAAGGGGTAGATGTGTCCTATGCACTCCTTTTTCAGTTGTTATTGTGATTCTGTATAATGCCTTGATAACAAAATAGAAATGATATAGAGAAAACTTGAGTGTTTACTTAACTTTTTTCCATTCATTTTCTGTAGCCTTGCTTGAAATAGTTGGGTATGCTGACATTCATCTTTCTCTTTTCTTGTGAGCTACCAGTTCTTTCTTCCACATATCTGTATTGTTGACCAACACATACAGGAAGGTTGTAGGCACTGAATTGTTAACTTGTAGCACAGCTACTGGTGCCATCTTATACCCTTCTTGTTTTATTAGGATGTAAGTGGACGTGTGAACATTCTTTGAAGACCTTTCCCAAAAGAGTAACTTCCCTGACCCTTCTTTCTATGCTTTGTAAATTCTTCAGGTGACCTGTCAAAATACTTCCCTTTCCTCTAGCGGTTTGAAGCCCAGGAGTAGAAGTAACTTTATATTTGGAAATAAATATGGAATTCCCAACCATGTGTGTTGCTCTGCAAAATGGTGGATGGGGAAATTGTGGCCTGTGGACTGCATGTGCCTCCCCAGGGCCATTTTGGGGCCTACAGACTCCCTTTAAAAAAAAAAGAAAAGTTTTTTTTCTCCAAATACCCCCTACTCTAGGATGTAGGGGGAAGTTTTACCACATTTTGGGGGCTCTCTTGGGCTGTTTTAAGCCTAAGAGAGACCTGTTTTGGAGCAGAAAGTGATGTAGTAGTTCTACTTCACTTCCTGTTGTTAAAAATTGTTTCCCCAAGGCCTACAACAGCTAGAAGTGGCTTAAAACCTGGCAAAATTGTTCCCCACACTCCCTAGATGGTACTTGGGGACAATCTGGAGGCAAAAGAAGTTTTGACTTGTTTTCTTTGTCTGTTTGTGTAGATAGTGTGGTGTTGGTGTGTCCCTCTAGGGCAGTGGTTCTCAACCTGTGGGTCCCCAGATGTTCATGGACTTCAGCTCCCAGAAGCCCCAGCCACTATGGTCAATGCTCAGGGCCTCTGGGAGCTGAAGTCCACGAACATCTGGGGACCCACAGGTTGAGAACCACTGCTCTAGGGCTTACTTGGAGGCCAGTGTGACCTCTAGATTCCTACCAGTTGCCCATCACTGGTCTAGGAGAAGGTTTGTTTGTTAAAAGAGAAGTGTAAGGCAGGTGTGTGAGGTGTTTAACCCTTTTCTCTGTCATCCCTTCTACTTTTCCTTCACCATTAGTTTCTGAGTGTGCTTTTCAGACGTGTATAAACTCAAGACATTTTCTGGATATACATATATCTGATGTTCTTGACATGACAGTATCTGTGGGTTGGCTTCAAGGAGTTTTTGAACTGGCCACCATTTTACTTTACAGTTCCTTCCTGTTTTAAACACTTAAATGCAATTTGAGTCAATTTTTTCTGGAAAGGGGGTTACAGCTTTCATTAGGTTCTCAAAGGGTCTGTTGATCTCCTCTCCAAAAAGTTAAGAATCACTGATATAAGGGATTTCTCATCCTTGGCTTTAGTGTGTCGTGATAGATAGGTCCCACTGACACATGTAGAGCTAATCCTTGGAGATGAGGTGGTTTATTTGTCACTGAAAACACAAGAATAAAAATATCCACAGTACTGCAGTTGTTTTTGGGATTAGCAAATACTACTACAGAGCTTCTTGTAAGGAAACAGTTAGCTTGTAAGTGACAAACAGTCTTACATCTCATAAGCAAATAAGACGAATAAAATACCAGTTCATGAATCAAGCTTATTGTGAGAGTGAAGGCTATGGGTGTTCTAGAAACAAGGCTGTAATTATGGGGCTATGAAACTTTGTAGTAGACTGGGTTTTGGTTCCAAGAAATTGTAGGGGTAAGTATTCAGCAATTCGGGTTTCTGGGAGGAGGAGAGAAAGAGAGGAAGCAACATGAAGGAGGTTTAAGATTTAAAGGGACAAGGAGGACATCATGTGTAATGCTACAACAACTGGAATGCACCGAATCTTGTCCGATTTCAGAAGCTAAGCAAAGTCAGACCTGGTTAATCCTTAGAAAGGGAGGTCACCAGGGAACAGTAAGGATTTCCAGATGAGACCGGGAAAATATCCTGTCTGAAACCTTGGAAAGCCTCTGTCTGTCAGAGTTAACAATATTGGAAGCGTTGTGGTATTTTCCCCACAGGATTTTTTCAGAGGGGGTTTGCCATTGCTGTCCTCTGAGACTGAGAGCGTGGCAGGTTTCCATGACTGAGCAGGGGATCCGAACCCTAGTTCTACACGATGCTGGCTCATTGGCAAGATTTTCTTGTAGAGCTTTGCCTCTGCTTTCCTCAGAGGCTGAGAGAGTGTGACTTGCCATGAGTGGGTGGGATTTTGAACTCTAGTTTCCTGGAGTCCTGGTCCAGCACTCAAACCACCACTCCATGATGGCTCCTTAAAGGTTAGGAATAGCTCCCTAACTTTAACAAACATTGATGAGTGTTAGTATGTTTACCAGTGGTGGCAATGGCCTCTGGAATGTAGGTTCTCCTTGGTAATTTTTCTGATTTTCTTCATTTATGTGAGTTATGCTTCCCCCTGTTGATTGCAGTAGAATAGGAGGGTTTGTTTGTAAGTGTATGTAGCCGCCCCCTTTTTTTGCATCTTTGAAGCCTCATCACTACCACTGAACCTGATGCTGTGCCATCAGACTTTGGAACAGAAGTCCTGGTCCCCCCATCCTTTCAAGCTGTTTTCCCTAAACTATATTTCCTCCTTCAAAGAATGCATGCTGGGAGCATATGGCTTTTTCTAGAAGAGAATGGATACTTCCAGAAACACCCAGGAAATGTGAAAATTTAATTCTTCTTTTACTATGAAGTGTGCTCCCCAAGCACTTTTTTAGGAAAAAAAGAGTTTTAAGTAATTTCCACAGTGAAATTTCAGCAGTGTGCTGCAGTGGCAAGGTATGTGTTCAGCATGGGAGGGGGCGCTTTCTTCCCAAAGCCTCCCCCTTGCAGGCTGTATGCCTTGCAACACACTAGATATTCCTCAGTTTCCTTCCAGCGTACCTTTCAAAATGGCAACCACGTGTGATGTTGTGTCACTTCCTGTTGCCATTTTGAGAGGGACTCTAATGAAAACGGATACCTTGGGGAGGTCCTCTGGAGGATTGTTTGTGAGCAATTTTATATGCTTCGGAGGCTTTCTGTGTGGGTTTTGGGTGAAAGACATACAGAGTTGTTTGAAACTTTGTGGGTTATGAGGCCCTGCTGGGTAGGCTTCAAGGGCTGCAGAAGTGGGGTACAGGGGCTACATTTAGCCCACTTTCCCTGTGCATTGTATAGTCCATCAGGGGCTTTGGTCCCCCAGATCCTTGAAGTAGCCACCTCCTGGGGTAAGATTGAAATCACAGGCCTTCGCAATTACAGTCTGTACAGGAAAAGTCTAAAACCACACACAGACAGACATCTGACAATTTTGACAGTATTCAAAACTGTGGACTGTATAGAGAACAGATAAAATGTAATATATAGACTATGAACTTCTAAACATGCAGGAGCTATGCGGAAGGTACCATGAGGAAATCACAACAATAGAATACTGCCGTCAACATAATCCATTTCCACTCCGTTATATGGAATTCCAGCTGATCTGAGAGGAAACAGAATATTCAAGGGGGTGTTGGCAGATGACGATTAGTCTCTGCTACTCAAAAAGTCCTGGGTCTTTGACCCTGTGACCCCTGCTTCCAGTGTGTCACTGAGATGGATCTAAGCAGAGCTCAACAAGAAGTATCCACACTGCTTATACTTCCTTCTACCTTGCAAGTGGGCCATTTCCAATATATACTGCAAAATGAGAATAGAAAGTAGATATTGGTTGTCTTCCCCTGATTCTGAAAGCATGTGCTTGACTCACCTCCAAAGTCAAGTTGAGATAGTAGATGATAGGTGACCTTTTCATCTATATGGTTATAGCAATTTGTTTCCACTTTAACTGCCATGCCTGCATCTTGTGGAATCCTGGGATATATAGTTTACATAGGAACTAGAGTTCCTTGACAGAGAATTTTACTGTGTTTTATTTTACTTAAAATACTTCTGTCCTATCCTGGAAGGGCCTAAGATACTAATGAGATGCTTACAAAGGCCCTGAGGCTGAACTCTTCAGGAACAGCCAGCGTTGATTTAATTCCATCTTGGAAAATGCTTAAGTTTAGGAACCTGTAGGTTTATTTGCCTCCTCTTCCTCCTGCTGTGTGCCCTTGCATTTAATTTATCTCCAAAGTCATGTCCTAGATTTCTTAAGTTTTGAATTTGAATATGTAATTAATTAAAGCAAAGAAGGAAACGCTTCAGCATAAGTTTTTAAGGTGAACAAGGTCCTTAAGACCTACTTATTCATGAAGTACCCACTGTATTTAGGAAATCTGGATCTGCTGTCTGTTGAGGGTAAGACTTTGGGTACCAGCTGCTATTTGATCTAGGCTGGAAAAAGAAAGAAAAGGCTATTGGATGCAGAAGAAAAATTCTCCGTTAGAGTTCTGTGTTTAAAACTTAGTTGACTTTCATTTCCTTGCTAGAAGATTCAGCTGAGGGCCAGACTACAGGATCAGTAGACATTTTTGATGTATTTCTTGCTAGATTGTTCCTCTGAGACAGCTGGTAGAGAGAACTTACTGTTGTAATACTTCTCAGCATTAAAGGAATAGCAACTGCTCCTTGTATATAAAAATCTGACATGTTGTAGAGGATATTCTCCTTGATCATCTCTGTATCTCTGTTAGGTGTTAACTTGTGGATTCACAAGTCATATTGTTTATTTTTTAAGGAAATATATATACCTGCCAAAATTGAGCTCCATTGCTGGGGGAAATACACTGTGTGAGGACATGTTAGAGGGGCTTCTCTGTAGGAGCCTGATTGGTCCCAATGTTGGAGTCATTCCAGTACTAAATAAAACATGTTTTTTTTCTAGAGCCTTTGGAGTTCGTTGATTTAATTCAAATATGCATATGTGCATAGTTTTAATTGTTTTAATGGATTTTAAACATTTTAACTTGTCAGACTCTTATATGTTTTTAGCCTGTTCAAATTACTTTTGTTGTTTTAAATTGTTAAAATTGATTTTATTGCATGGTGTCCTGAGATCCTTGGATATAGGGTGGAATATAGATGTTTTATTAAATAAATGATAAAATATATAAAAAGGAGGATTTCCTGTGTCCATTCTGAAGTGACTTAGTCCAGCTGTTGATCATATGTCGTTTCTCAGTGAGATCACTAATATACAAGATTCTGAACAAGCAGGAAGAATGGAAGTACAAAGGGGGTGTTTCTCCCTCCCGTGCCTGTGTTAGAAAGTACAAAGATGAGCCCGTATATCTTCCCCATTAGCAGTGTACATGGGTTCCAGGTCCAAACCTTGTAAGCTTATTATGTCATGGAAAGACTCAATGATACTTATGTACAATAATTTAAAAATCTAAAGAGTGGCCTTCCTAAATGAGCAAGCATGTTACACATTTACTGCATCCGTCCTTGCAACAATGCACAGAGCTGGGAAATGTTATTTGTTGTTGTTTTGTGCCTTTAAGGTGTTTTTGACATAGGCAACACTATCACAGGGGTTTCTAGGGCTGAGTGTGTGTGACACACCTAGGTCACCCAGTGGGTTTCCATGTCTGAGCAGGAAATTGAGCCCTGGTTTCTGGGGTTGTGGTCCAGTGCTCAAACCACTATACCACACTGTCTCTCTGCTGCAGGATGACAGGACTATTATTCCACTTTAAATGCCATGGTTCCATTCTATGGAAACCCTAGTTTTATAGTTTGATGAGGCACAAGAGGTCTAAATACTCCCTGAACCATGGCAGTTAAAGTGAAATGATAGTGCTATAATTCTATAATGTGAATGGTCCCCTAGTCAGTTCTTTTGGGGAAAGGGATTTAGCATTGGAGGAGGAATATTTGATTTATCAGAGTCTCTACCAGCAGGAGAACCTTTTGGGCACTGCAACTCCTAAGCCTAGCAACCACCATGGCCAGTGGGGAATTCTGGGAGTTGTACTCAAGCATATCTTGAAGACATTAGATTTGTTAAAACTGGACTGAAGCATGGTTTTCAACTTTGGTCCGCCAAATGTATTAGACTATAATTCCCAGAAGCTTTTGTCAGCATGGCTAACATCAAGGGATTCTCAGAGCTGAAGCCCAAAATGCCTGGTGGACCAAAGTCTAAAGCGGGGTGGACAAATGCAGCCCGCAGGCTGTATGTGCCCTCTTGGGGTCAAATTCTTCTTGCCCACAAATGCCCTAAAGAGGTCATGGGACATTTTACCATGTTCTTGTTTTCTTTGGGTTGTTTTAGGCCTAGAAGAGGTCTTTTTGTACAAGAAGAAGTGACATGCTCTTCCAGAAATGGCCCAGGAATCCCAAAAGCCTTGCAAAAATATCCCATGCCTTTTAGAGGTATTTGGAGTGATGAGAGGGGAGTTAATTTAATTTTTTTTTCTTTCGTCCTGGGGTTTGGTGGTGGCGTGTGCTGCCTTCTAAGTTGTCCTGAAAAGGAGCCTCTTAAAGTTGCCAACCCTTTGCCTAAGGCCTAGTACCCCTTTTTTACTATTGAACATTTGAAAATTGAGTGTGCATTTGTTCCACTTGGTCTATAAGTAAAATACACATTCTGACAGTGTTAAAATGGTTTGATTGTAAAACATGCCCATCAGGTTCAGTAGTTACTTGCATTTTTAACTTGGCTTGTTTTAATATTCCTCTTTCTTTTCTTCCCCTCCTCTACCAGGGCCTGATTCACACATTAGACAACAGTAGAATGTGGGTTTGTCATCAGATGTACACTTGGCTGGAAGGAGTAGTTAATCTTGGTTCTTGGGCCAATGTATCCAATGTATGACTCACATAAGTTTTATGACTAAATATAAATTTTATATTCACACTTGAAAATATTCAATTTTATTCTACATTTGTTTCTAAGGGAATAATATGTGAAAAGGGCCTGATGCTAGTGATGGCATTTGTTACTTACAGGAAAAAATATTTTAAAATATTCCCTGTCTTCATTCTCTGGTGCAGCCTGTCCCATTGTTAGGTCACTAGATGTTATTGGACTATAATTTCTGTCATCCCCAAACAGTGTGACCAACGGTTGGGGTAATAAGAGTTATTCAGGGCTCCAATCTTGGAAAATACCGGTACTACTTGTAATTTGTAGTAAACCATATAGCCTGTATTAGGACATAATTTCATGCTTAATTTTTTTTACAGAATAGTAGGAAATAATTTTATGATTCTTTAAAGAGAGAGAAAGATCAGGGTATAAATGTGGTTAAGAAGAACCACAGTGAGGCCTTTTTGTTCCTGTTGAAGCTCCAACTAGCTTCTTTCTTCAGCCTTAATATATCTATCTTTCTTTTGCATGTGAAGTGATCAGAATAGATTGTGACAAGCCGCTTCTAACACTGTGTTGTCTGACTGTATTTTAGGACGACGGTAGTAGCAGCAGCTGCCTTCTTGGATGCCTTTCAGAAAGTGGCTGACATGGCGACCAACACACGTGGTAAGCAGATGTGTCAGTTTTCAGTTTAACAGAATGCAGTGTGTGTGGCTTATAACACACATTTTCGCTCTCCCTCAAAATCTTGCTACTATTGCCAACGACCAAATCTGTTAGACATCTGTGGAATATCCCCCCTTTCTAAAGTGTGAATATGTGCTGCATGAACAAAAAAATACATAAATGCTTTGGAAGAATTCAAAGAGCCAAAAACCTGCCATTGATGTTTGATTAGTGTAAATAACAGGCAAGTGGCTTCATTTGCCATCTGAACAGTACCTTGGTGTGAAAGAAGAAAATACTTATTTGGAGAAGTAGCTATTGACATATAATGAAGTATGTTATGAGAGCAGATATGTCTTGCAGCTTCAGAAATAAGCCCACAATTTATTTACTCACCTATACCTGTCACAACATGTGGCATGTTGACAGCCTGAAGGAAAGAATACAACTCACTTCCAATTTACAAGGCTGCTTCTCTGATCGCCTGAGGGTAATTATTTAGTCACTCTAGGTGAGCGACTACTTACAAGCTGGCTATTTTGGCTGAACCCTAGACCCTGAACAAAATTCTCCCCTGACTTGCATTTAAATAAGGATGACAGCAATTCAGAGCTTTTCTGTCTCCATTTTACAGCTTTTTTTATACATCTGTAGATTAGCACTTATGCTGTATTCTTCATTTATTTGGGGGAAATGTCCCCCTTCCTTTTGTGCATGTGTATGTGGCTTTACCTTACCTTTTTGAATCTGGTCAATGTGTGCTGCTGCTTCTTTGTGGGTGAATGCGAACCCCTTTTTGCAGTGACTAGGGAAACGTCAAGAAATGTTAACTGAGAAAACCCATAGTGTATGATGTATTCTTCTCTTGCATTTTTGGACACACAAGAGATTTTTGTATACCAGTCATAATTACAGGAGGTGCAAGTTTTTGCTATTTTAATCTGCTCTGTAAGATTCAAATGATATGCCTGTATGATGTTTTGGTTGCAGCTGCAGAAAAGCAGGCATAAAAAATAAATGGCTGCGTTTACCATCTTTCACATAGTCCGTCAAAAATTATTTAGAGCATGGCTATAGCTTGAAACGCATAGTGTGGGTAACTGTGGATGGCATTGCTTGTGTTTCGTGGCCCAGGCAATACTAATCTATGTTTTAAAAAGGGGGGGAGGTGGCATTTTACAAGTGGCATAAAACTCTTTTCATTTCTTTGCCATTTTTTTAAAAAACTGAGACCAAGTAACACAGGTATCTCTTTTAATCAGTTGCATTGGTGCCCCAAAGGATTTTCTGATGGTGGAGCTGAAGAGGGGATTCGATGTGCTGCCCTGATGTCACATAATGGTGGGATGGACAAAAGGGGTTTGGAAGGGTTGGGCAGAAAAGCCTTGGAAAGAAGCAGACAAGGGGATTGAGAAGACAAGCAAAGTAAGGGAAGGAGATTACTCTAGGAGTGTTGGAACAGGGATTGATCCAGATTGATGAAGTAAAAGATCAGAAGGAGAGGAGTCTGAGTTGATGAAACAAACAGAGACTAAGCAGAGGAGAGAGTGATAAAATTCTTAGGTCCACCTGTGTTTATTTCAGAGTGTACTCACCATGGAACTGCCTTTCCATGCTGGTTGGATTGTGGCTGGTCTACAACAATGGTAGCATTACTGCTCTTATGATCTTCTAAGTCTAGCATTGCCAGCTTTTCAAACCAGGAGTAAAGGACAGTTGAAATTCAAGACATGCAAGATTGATAGTCAGGAAGTAGCTAATAGCAAGTTTATGATCTACCGAAATACCAAATGAAAGCATTGATTTCATTGAATTTAGCCATGTGCTTCTCTGTAAAATGAACATATTGTCCACATTCATAAATTACGTGATGCACATAGTTTTGTCTTTATAAAGGGCTCACACCCCAAAATATGGGATTTTTAAAGAACATCTTCTTCCTTCTGTATAAAAGAAAAAGCTTCCCAAAGCTCAAAAAAAAAAGGGGGGGACAGGACATATGTTATAATAAGATACATGGCAATTCTACCCAGGTCAGGCAGGCTTTTGATGAGAAGCCAGGTTAAATGTGCCAAACACTTTAATATGGTGAGGGGAATTTGCTGAGTAGCAGCAGTAGTGGGAAGATGTATCTGATGTGCACATATTTGAACTTTGCTCCTCACTGGCACTGCTTTTAAACTGATTGGTATGGCAGGCATTTTTTTGTTTTGCTCTTGTCTATCTTGTAGAGACCTGTTACACAGTGATGCCTTGGTTGCTGTCCTGTTGCAAACATTCCAAAGGCCTTGGTTTACATTGCTTGCCTTTGGCTCTGGGTAGGATCATTCACATAGTAGTGGCTTTGTTGCCCTTGGTTGCTGTTGGTAAAAGATTTCAGCAGAACTTGATGCGTTTATAAATAGTCCCTGTGAAAAGAAAACTACTTCTTTGACTAGAAAAGTGAATCTTAATAGTAAGGTGCTATGTGTAGAAACCTTGTGTTCTTTTTGTTTATGTTTTATCACTGTCTGTCCAAGAACAATAGCAGTATCTGAAGTGCACAGAAGCAAAAATTCTTGTACCATGAAGTTGGCTGTTGTTAGCCAATGGCCATTCTACAAATTATTATTTTTCAAAGAAAAAGTCATCTGAAAGATTCCTTGGTGGTTATTCAAATTATGATTCCTCTAGCATAGAAATCCTAAGTACAATATTACATAGATGAAAACCAGCACATATGTGGCAAAGCAATATCACAACATGGTCAAGTTGGCAAAAGCCAATAATGAGGAAAAACACAGAAGCCGGAAGAGAGTGCAACAATTTGCTTTTGCCTTAGTCCACTGGAAAAAACAAGATTCAACTGCTTCTTTTCCCCCTGTTGAGTGCAGACTTTGCGTGTTGGAACAATTGCAGTAAGTTTTGCACAGTGGAGGAAAGTGGGAGGAAAGAATCTGGAACATTTAAAAAGCAGTTGAAAAAATGGGATGATAGTGGATTAATTGGAACTGTCCCTGCCAGATGGGGAACAGTTGGAGGACAGGCAAATATAAATTACAATAATAATTTCAAGGGGTCATAGAGGCCTCAAATTCCATGTCAGCGTTTCCAGTGTAGCCTTTGGCATTCCTGCCAAATATTATAGATAATACATGTCTAAACATAAGCAGAGATATTCTCTCCCACACAAGTGTGAAGAAATGAGTACTTTTTGGTAGTACACATGGCATTAATTTACAGTCTGAGGATTACGATCTTTGGAGAGGTTTGATTCCTGTTTTAATTAACACCACACCAAAAGTCAGTGAGGTTTTTCCAGAGCTTGGGGAAGTTACTCTTTGGAGTGCGGCTCCCATAATTCGCATGGAGTATTTCCAGGACAATTTTAGAATTTGTTATGCAGAAATGTAACTTTTCTGTGATTTTTCTCCCTGGCACCTCTGTGTGAAAGTGTCTCTGCATAATATCTTTTGACGGTTGTCATATGCTTTCTAATAAGTGTTTAGGAATTGATAGCTTGCCAGAGCTACAGTAACAGTTTCTAATTTTGGTGACTCATAGGGAATTGATCATTTTCAGTGGAAAATAGTGGCAGGAATGCAACTGCAAGGCGAAGGGCGAATGTACTTCAGCATGACCCTTTTTATATTCAGGGTCAGTTTATGTGTGTGTTTGTTTAAAGTATTTCTGTATCCCTTCCCAGCTCACTGGGGTTCCTGGCTCAGTGGACAAATAAAAATCAGTTAAAACAATACAGAAATAAAAACATTTTAAAAACACCTTAAAATACTTTTTAAAAATTTGTAAAAGCAATCTGAAACCAGTCCCAGAATCCAGTTTTAAAGCAGTTAAAATGGCAGTTTCAAACACTGAATGCCATGCAGAAGAGAAATGTTTGGGCTGCCTGTTAGATACTCAAAAGAGATTTGG
Source organism: Iguana delicatissima (assembly GCA_948472985.1). NCBI lineage: Eukaryota > Metazoa > Chordata > Lepidosauria > Squamata > Iguanidae > Iguana > Iguana delicatissima. Next base: position 1,906,031 of record CAOKZL010000460.1, on the reverse strand, counting down.
CCAGTGTAATTTCCTTGGGTAGGGAGTTCCATAGTTTCTACAGAGAAAGTCCTGTTACATGTACGCACCAACCTAACTTCATGAGGTGTTGAGACACACAAGAGGTCCTCCTCTGAAGATCCCAAATATGGGAGGAGATGGTCTTTGAGTTATCCTGGCCCCTAGTCATTTGGGGCTTTGTACATCAACACCAGCACCTCAAATTGAACTCAGAAGCAAACTGAAAGTCAGTTCTTAATAGACTGGTGATATGTGATCTCTAAAATTACCACCTGCTACCATTCTGGCTGCTGTGATTTGCACTAACTGCACCTTCCAAACAGTTTTCAAGGGCAGCCCCATGTAGAGTAATACACGCAGTCGATTACACAGTCAAATTTGGAGGTAACTAAGGCAGGAACCACTGTGGCCAAATCTGCCTTCCTCCAAAAAAGGTGCAGCTGGTGCACTATCTGAAACTAGACAAAGGCGTTCCTGGCCACTCAAGCAACCTGACATTCCAGGATCAGTGCTGGGATCAAGGGAGTGCAACCCCATCCAGAACAGGCTGTGATCACAGTCCTAGGTTGATTTTCCTGCTGATCTGCAGTACTTACATCTTGTCTGGATTAAGCCTTGCTGTGTTTACCCACATTTAGTTCTTTATTGTATCCAGACAATGATTAAGTACTACCACGGCCTCCTTGGCATCAGTTGTAAAGGAGAGACAGAACTGGGCTGGGCATCATCAGCCAACTACTGATATCCATCCGCAAAGCTCTAGATGACCTCTCCTAGCAGCTTCCTGTGAGTGCTTGCTTGTACATGTTCAGTTAAAATCATTTGATATAAAATAATTTGAGTTGCATTTTCTCCTCGTCACTGTCATTTACAGCTACTTGGTGCATATTGAACCATGTCTGGATCTCTTTGCATGTATGAGTATCCATGCTTTTTGGAGTAACCCTGTGGAATAGACTGGTGTTGTTATTGCCAAACTGTAGATTGGATATTACAGAGTCTAACAGGGATTGAAAAAAGCAGCCTTCTTAAGGGTATCAAAAGAGGTCATGATTTGAGGTTAGATGTACCCATGATGCTGTTCATCTCTTCAGCTAATCCCTATTTTAATTGAATATAGATTAAATGCATACTTTTGAGTGACAGCTTGACTTTCTTTTTTGTATATGCTGTAGACTAGGGATTGTAATGCAGAAATAGAAACCTTTCCTCCACATCACTAATAGCATAATAAATCTAATTCATGTGGGCAAATATGCCACGTACCATGCTGAGTCATTGGAGTAGATCATCTCTTGATTGCAGTAGGATCAGAGTGTGGCATGCAGTGCTTCTGTAAAGCAAAGTTCATTTTTGATGTGAAGTAAGAACATTCTGTTTTTGTGTACATGTGAGACTAGGATCAGCACAGTTGAGCTTAAGGCATTTAGTTGTTTGTGACTTTTATGATTTGCACTTCCTCCAGTGAACTGAAAGCAGTGTGCATGACTCTCCTTCTCCCCTTTTTTCTGTCAGCATCCCTAAGGTAAATCAGGCTGGGGGAGATTGAATGGCCCAGTTACCTGGTGAATTTCATGGCTCACTGATGACTTAGAACCTGGTTTTTCCAAGCCTCAGTCCAGAACTCTAACTACTCTACACATCATCTCTTGCAAATTTTGTGGGGTGTTCTTGTCCAGAAAATGAACTTGAGGTTAGAATTAAAGAGCACCTGGTCCTACCAGTGCTCTTAACAGCTGCACTACAGTTGTTATTTGCTTTGGGGAAAATGCTTGGCTCCTGCTGAATTGGAGTATCTAGCCATAATGGACAAGTAGGGCTTGGATGGTATGTAGGAGGACTGTTAATTAGTTGCCTTGGGACTGTTTTGGGTTTGCAGTATGATTTTGCCTAGCACAGTTTGATAGCATTTGTTGTTATAGCCATTCTTGGGTGCAGCATCAGATCTGGTGGTGGGGAGACATCACTGAGAGCTCCATTTTTTGTAGCATTGCATGGTTTGGTTTGTACTTGAAGACAGCAGGTTCACAGCTCAAGATATGAACTCCATGATAACTCCTTTATTACAAACTGATTTCTGTTTATTTCTTTATTAATAAAAATACAGGTAATTGAGATCCATCAGGTTCTCATGTTGGTCTTTGCAGTGTGAGCAGAAGCCAGTTCTCCTTTCGCATTCTCTGTAGCTGGATTCCAAGCTTTGAAAGGAATATAGAGATGATACATATGTTTCTGATAGCCAGCAGAAACCCACTGGGTAGTGTTGTGCAAGTCTCACAGACTCAGGCTCAGAGGAGAGAAATGGCAAATCCCCTTTGAGCAAAAACTTTTCAAGAAAACCCTGTGATAGGGTCGCCATAAGACAGAAATGGCTTGAAGACATACATCACAATCAGCACAACAACATATGGTGCTGCATTCTTGGTTAAACCAACTCAGTACTGGCATCTGGCCAAATATAGAATCATAGAAATGTAGAGTTGGAAGAGACCACAAGGGCCATCCAGTCCAACCCCCTGCCATGCAGGAAAACCCTCAAAATATCCTTTGCCCCTAACTGGTCCACAGACATTGTACTTTTCTGCTTGGCGTGTCATGCATGTTTCTGCCTTGTGGTGTTCCATATGGTTGGTTCTGCAGGTTCCTTCTGTTCTTGGATGGAGAAATGGCTCATTTGGGGCAAGTGGCCAATGGCAAAGCAGTGAAGTGCAACTGTGACAAACTATACCTGAACTACTTTTATGCTTGACTTGTGTATGTGCCTTCAAATTGCCTGTCAACTTACGGCAACCCCACAAATTTCATAGGGTATACTCAGAGGTAGTTTTGCCACTTCCTTCCTCTGAACTTGATCTAGGACTATGTAATCAGTGTTTGTTTTCATTCCCTTTAAATTGGGTAGAGAAAGTGCAACCTACAGGCTGCACATGGCCCTCATGCCCCATTTTGTGGTCCCTGGTGCTTTCCAGAATTTTCATTTAAAATAACTGACATTAGTTTTTCACCAACATTTGGTGGCAAGCTACTCTTATCTACTGTAGTCAGTGGGCAATGGAACTAAATATACTATAGTTAATCTGGAGTTGTTTATTGCCATTAAGTTGGCCTCAGTTTATGATAACTAAATGAATGAGAGACTTCCAGTATCCCCTGTGGTCAACAGCCATTTTCAGGTCTTGCAAATTCAGAGCTGTCAATTCATTAGTTGAATCAATCTGTCCTTAATATGGTCTTTCTCTTTCCTTTGGCACTCCATTTTATGAAATAGTTTTCTTTCCTTCCTCTCCCCATGTTAGGGTTGTGTTAGAATTGCCGTAAATCAGAAAAAACTTGAAGGCACACAACAACAACAGGTTGTCTTTTCTATGTGTCATGCGACTCATGGTATATTCAAAGTACAACAACCTCAGTTTGGTCGTTTTGGCTTCTAGTGAGAGGCTTGATTTGCTCAACATCGTAGTCAAATTGTTTCATATTAGTTCAGTATCAGTTGTCAGTATCATATTAAAGTCATTTAAGGTAAGGATAAGGCTCACTTAAATATGTATATACATTGAATAATAGCTTGAAGATGAGTGGAAGGATTTTGCTTGTTAATCGGTGGGAGAATTTTAAGTAATTGGATATTATTTAGTGAAGAATTCATTTTTAATTGTTTTCATTGAATTTTTAGGCTGCTTTTCATATATATTTTTAACAAAAGAAAAACAAAAAAGGTGCCAACGTGGCAAATGGCCCCCCAGATCAACAGAGCTGCCCACCTCCTTTCTGAGAGAAAACTGCTGACTTGTGTGCTTCATGCAGAAAAGGAAGAGGCTCTCTGTATTTTTTTTAATTTCTGGTTTTATTTTTAAGCCTTATGGGAAGTGGCATGGTAGAAGTATAGCAAAATGCTCCCTTGTCGTTAGTTATTGTTTTACTGAAAGTTGCAATCTATTTTAAAGGCCTGGACATTCTAGCTGAGGGAAGCGTTTTTATCCTTGTCAGTCAGCAGTAGCCCTCGTGAGCTGCTCATCAAGTTGCTTTTATCAGCACTCGTTTTGCAAGAAGAAAACTGCTTCGTGTATAATACTTCCATGTACACATACTCTATTATTAAAAAGGTAGCACATCTAAATGGAAAGCTAGGGTTACCATCAGTGTCCTCTCTTTTGTTTGCTTTTCTTTGCACCCCCTTCAAATAACAAAGTATTATAGTGTCACAAAAGTGAATTGTAGAAACTTCAGTTTCTTGATCTGGGATAAACATTTTTTTATGCTATGTGTATATCTTAACCTTTTTTAAAAATTAGACTTTGCTTAAGCTTTACTTACCGAGTTTCAGTCAACACAAATTAATGTCAAGCCCTGTTCTTTTCTGTCACGCTTTTGTTGTGGGGAGGACAACAGGTTTGTGGAGAAATTCCTGATTTTTCCAGCCTCATAGCTCATGTGGAGAGTTTTCAGGCAAACAAGAATGTCTCCTCTTTAGACTTGTTGCTTTCTGTGTGAGGAAAGTGATGATGGAGGGGGTTGAAATTGGGTGTTCTCTTTGTGTGTTGACCAAAATCCTTCAGGGCTGAACAGGGCTATTATCTGAGCCACCTTGTTTCCCAGGGCTTGCAAATAAAAAGTAGCAGTACTGGGTATAGAAATGTCAGTGCCATTGTTTGGAAATACTGCTGCTTTTCTTCCAACCTCAGAGATGAGAAGCTGAAATTTGAACCCTACAATGTATGTGCACTTCACAGTGTGGAAGACCTTTAATTGCTGTAGCTTCATGCTGTGGAGTCCTGGGATTTGTAGTTTGATGAGATACATAGAACTCTAGTTTACTTTTCTACACTACAACACTAGAGCTCTCTAGCAGAGCTAAATCACAAACCCCAGGAGTCTGTAGAATGGAGCGATGGCAGGTAAAGCATTATCAGACTGATAGAACTGCGTAGTGCAGGTAGCATTATTGTTGCTACTTTGTCTTTGCAGTGTTGGCTGTGCATAATTGCTCTTTGCTGTATTACGTGGTCACACAGTTGCCACTGGTAAGGATATTATACCATCATTTACAGAGTTGGATCTCTAGCTTGTTTGGTAAAGGGAGATGAGTTCAATACCGACTGTTAGCAAGCGATGAGCATTCAGAAGTGGGGATTAGCTAGGGGTAGACACATGCCATCTGGATGCTGGGGCAAAAGTGGGGTGCATGGTCACTTTGGCTGCATCCCCTCTTGTTGACCAGAATCTGTTGTTCCTCTGAGTAGTGCATCAGAAGTCTTAAATGGCACATTGGGGCAGAAAAGAGAAAGGGCAGAGAGACTTAATAGCTGTGGTAGGCAAGATGGATAATCCTGACACCAGGGTTTAGAACTGGTCAGGAGAACCAGCATAGTGAAGAAACTGAAGAGTGTTATTAGAGGATACCCTGGAATTTTTACAGCAAGAAGGGAAGCAGAGCGTAGGAAAGAGGGAGAATGAAAAATTGGTAGCTCATAGCACTGGTAACATTTAATTCTTTTTTTAAGGACAGGAAAGTGACTGTTCTTTAGTTCTCACTCTAGTTCAGCCGTGAGTGCCAGTGTGATGCAGTGGGATTGTCGACAGGGGAGATCCCTGGTCTAGTCTCCTCTGAGCCATGAAACTCTCTGGGTGACCTTAGGCCAATCATTTTCTCTGTCAGGCTGACCTACTTTACAGAACTGCTGTGAGGATAAAATGAGGACAAGATGAGCCATCTACACTATTTTGTGGTTGCTGCAGAAAAGGCAGGATATAAATGTAACTAAAAAGTAAACTGAATGTTTTTTGGTCAAAATTGTTTCCAGTTAGGTTGTGGCTGTTGGTGTCTTTGCACATGCATGCCTTTCTGTACAGATGCAGTTGGGATATTTTTTCCAACCTGAAGAGCTGCATTCCGTTCAGGGTAGCAGAAACAGAGTTGTGCATGCCATGTCATTCTGCATGGATGAGCCCTGTGTATTGTTCATGTTCATTGCACATTGGCTACTCAGTGTGCATTGTGTATGATATGCTTGCATGTTTGGTTATATGTCCAGTTGCACATTTCTCTCTTGTGCAGTGTTGCTATTCAGCAGAAGGGCCATGTAGCACAAATAATGCATAACTCCATATCTGGAGGTTTTTGTGGTTGAGCCCCGATGTAGGAACATGTAATCTGAAGAATCTGTCTCACTGAGGTTGTATAGGTTTCTGAGAGCCTGTGAGAGTTTGTCAGGAGCAATCATTTCAAGTACAAATTGCCATATCAACTGAACAGTCCAGTTTAACCAGTAATGTTAAACTGTTTTTTGTTGTTACTCTTCCATTGCATGAAGCAGAGATTGCCTTAGAAGAAAGCGAGTCTGTTCCAGGTGGGATGTGGGATTTATTTATATATGTGATGCCCATGTGAGTGGAGAGTACAGCTCTGTGAGGCAATGAATATTTCAAAGCTTTGGTTAAATGTTCTCCCCTTTCTACCATATATGTTCTTTGTTTTTCCTATACGGGCTTCTCTGGCTTATCTGACAGTTTAGGGATGGAGGGATTGTCAGAAAAGTGGAAATGAGTGAAAAGCGGAACCCATCTGCTGTAGGGAACACGAAGGATTTATGGAGGCTTGTTTGGGGCTGACAGTGCAGGTGCACTGCTTGTAAAGTCTCTCAGCTGCCTTGTCGCCCTTTTTCTCCCCTCGGAGCTCGCTTTGCAAGCAGCGCATATGCAGTTCCAAGTGAACCTCTGCAGGCAAGAAGGAAGTCTACTGTCTTGATGCTTGCAATACACCATTAATTCAACCAGGGATCTGCTCTTTCCATAGGCAAGACTTAGGACCCAAACAATCCTCAGCAGGCAAGAACTGAAGAAAGAGCAGAACCTATATTGATTTAATGGAACTTACCCTTAATTTGGCAACATTAAAAGAGTGAGTCGACAGATAACAGAGTATTGAAAGGTGGAGTTTCCTCTATACCGAGCATTGCCTGTCTTGTGGAAAAGAAAAGATTTTTAAAAATGCCTGGATTGTCAAAATTTTGGCTTTCAGGGGGGAGGCTTGTGTGATTTCGGGGTCATTAGTTTGACTGCATTAGAGGGACATGAAGGAAACCAGAAGTTGTAGTTCAGTGCATCTAGAGGACACTGGGTTGGGAAAGCTGCTGTTGACTCTTTGTAGCATGTCACCCACATCATCTGGCCCTCAGCTTTTTCGGGGTGAGGGCTGCAGAGAGGAGTTTGACGATGAAAGAAAATCAAGATGTTTTGTTCAGATCTGCAGTTCACAAAGGAAAAATGAGAAATTAAATTCAGTAACTCTTCTTTTTTGTTCTTGGTTAAATGATATGTATATTAAGCTTAATTAGTGTGGGAGGAAGCTATCAAACTGGCACAGCATTCTTTCTCATTCATCCATGTGCGTGCATGTGTTTCTTTCCTTAAGATTGAAATTCTAGCTAGCTGAGCATTAATATAGTCCCAATTAGTGCTGCCGTGACACTCTTTAGCTTTGGGGGAGATTTCCAGCTTGATAGATAAAATAATCACTATGGTAACCAACATGGCTGCTTTTATCTGTGGGTCTTGTAAAAGACTGTTTATAAACTGCACATGGGTTTCTTTTTTGCCAGTCTCGTGTTCTTTGAAAATATAACTGTGTATGCTATCCCATATATTTTGGGGAAATGGACTAGAATACAGTTAGTATACTATTTTGTACTGGATTTACAGGAATGAAGAAAGTCATACATACATTGTGTGTGAGCTAATTAGAAGCTCCAACATAGGAGTTACCTTCCAGCAGGGAGAATGTTGGTCCATTCAGCCAAGTGGTGGGAGTCACGTGGTCCTCCAGAAGCTGATGGCCTACATCTGCCAGCATTCCTCACCATTGGTTGTGCTGGCTAGGGCTGCTGGGAGTTGCAGTCCTACCATGTCTGGAGGGACCACACGGTTTCAACCTGCTACCTTGTCTGTGCTCTGTCTGAGACCCTGAAGGAATACTGCCAGCCGCTTCTGTTTCTTCCTGCTTGACCCTTGTTAAACTAGACATGTCTGGAATTGAATCTATGACTCTTCCATGTGCACAAAAAAGCATTTTGTTTGAGTTGTGGACCATGTTCCTGCTTTCAAGTTCTCAGATTCCTTTGGTCTTTATAATCAGGAATACATCTTTTTTAAAAAATGTAAACTTGCTAGTTCAGACCTAAGGTTGTGGTCAATAATCTTGTTCATACTTTATGGTTTGACTAATGGAGACAAGAAGATGCTTAGATTTGTCAGCAGTGAGTGACTGGGGTGCTGCACTGGTGCCTTAGTCACTTCATGTGTTTGTACTTCAGTTTCCAGAAGCCTCAGTCAGCATGAGCTATGGGTATAGGGTTGTGGGTGTGTGATCCAAAACTTCAGGCTAGTTAGAAAATCCGCACCTCTCAGCTATGGTGTAATTAAGGAGGTGCCTTCCTTTTCTGAATCACACATGAACTTCTGTTTAGAAATAGCTCATGTCCTGATTTTATGACATTTTCTTATGTTCTAGCCTTCTCTAAGCGTGCATAAGTATGAACAGTGTAGATGTGAACTGGGTAGAGCTTAATTGAATAGAATTGATTCAGTTCTCATTACTACATTGGCTCAAAAAAGTCCAGGACGTTTCCTGAAATGTGTATTCATGTCTTTACACATGGTCTGGTCTTCATTAATTTAGAACAAAACATCATGTGAGGAAGACAGCAACCCCTGCCCTGTTATTCAGTTTGTAGTGAAGGTCCTTAAGTTTTTAGAACCTTGCATGGGCAAGTATTTTAAAATGACCCTCAACACAGTGGGTGCCAGGGATTACAAACAGGACCCTCACCTGCTTGGCCGATTTTGTAGACATCAGCTTCCCAAGACAAGTCTTGAAGGGATGGAAATGGAAATCTGAAGCAGATTGTTAAAATTATTGGCTGTTTTGTACTGGTCTCTTGATTTGAAAAGATGAGGAGAAATATTCCCTGCCTTTAAAGGCTTTGTATAATTTGTGGTTGTCTGCAGCAAAAGCAGGGCATCTTTACTTTGAAGCCTCCTTTGCTGTCAGTTTTTGATGTTAGGTGCCAGGTAATTGGTGCCATGGCAACAGTAGTGGAGTAACTAAACATGAGAGGGTTTTCTTTTGATGAATCTGACACACTGGATGGCAACAGTTGCTAAAGACGCAAATTGTCTGCTGTTTATTGATAGATGTTAATCAATATTTGTTCTCGTTTATGTGCTGCAAAGCTTTGGGAGGAGGAGGAGAGTGATGGAAAGAATTCTTACTGTGTTGTAATGAGTAACACAGGAGGTCTTCTGTACTGTACTGAGCAACAACACACAGCCCATGGGCCACATGTGACCCATCTGGTGGGGCAAAAAATACTTTAAACAAATGAATTGAGACTCCTTGAAAATTCTGCAGTTTGTGGTTTTCCTCTAATATGGGATGCAGGGTCTTGTTTTAGCCAAAGGGCTAAACGAACTTCCATTTACTTCTGATTTGGTGAGAAAAAAGCACAGTGGGTGCCAGGGATTACAAACAGGGTCCTTACCCCACCAGAGTGGTCCTACTACTAACCCACTTCTGCTGTTGTTTTGCTGTGCCTTCAAGTTGTTTCTTACTTATGGTGACCCTGTCACAGGGTTTTCTGGGGCTGAAAGCATGCCCAAGATCATCCAGTGGGTATCCAGAGCTGAGCGGAGAGTTGAACCGGGGCCTCCAGGGTTGTAGTCCAAGGCTCAAACCACTGTATCCTGCTGGCTCTCACCCATTCCGAGGGACATCTGTGTGGGATGATCTCATGGCTTCAGAGGCATGTGAGACCTGTTTGAAGAAAGAATGGGTTTAGTTTAGTGACTTCAGGGTCACATTGCAGCAAAGGGAGATTGTGTGATGAATGGTGCCATGCAAGGAATAATAAAATGTGATGGGAACAGGAAATGCAAGTGTTGTGTGCTTCTTGTTGCTTCCCTCTTGGTGCATTGCTTGAACTAGTATTTGCGCTTCCCCTCCTATGTGGACAGGATTTGCAGGTTGAAACCATCTAGAGTTGGGTCTCAGATGAATTTCTGTCCAGTTCCCATTGTTGCTCTCCTCTTCTTTTAGTTCCCTTTAAAAACTTGATAATATACTGAATGTATGATAATATACTGAATATATACACACCTTTGCACTTCTTTTTTCTATTTACTGTGGACAACTTCCTGATCTTTTCAATGGATTTTTAGTGTGTGGAGGTGTGTCTCAACTGCTTTCAGCAGAAAAGGAACCCACCCATTTCAGAATCCCATCTCAAGCTTCTCCTCATGTCTCCTCATGTGCTATGTGGAATGATCCAACAGCATGCAGCTGGCATTTATTTTACAAAACGGAACTCTGAGCCCATTAATGTCTTGAAGAGGAAACACATATGTAGAAGAAACAAGCAAAGACTGTTAGAGCAAGAATAGATACACTGCAATGGCTGTCCGTCTGATTTCCGCCTTTAAAACCCCATTTTGCCCCATTGGGGGAAGCTTTATGTATTAATGCCAGTTTGTTTGAGTTGGTTCTCGGGTCTCTTTCACATCACACAGTTATGTCACTTGGATACTCCTTTCACTGCCATCATATTGCCCTTATGGAATTGTGGGATTTACAGCTGCAATAGCCATTTAGAATTCTCTGCCAGAGAGCTCCAGTCCACTCCTCGTCCAGGCAGTTCTAGAGCTTTCAAGCAGAGAAATCCAAGTACCACAGCAAGCTACAAATCCCAGGGTTCATTAGGATACAGTCATGGCTGTTAAAGTGGTATAAAAGTGCTATAATTTGTAATGTGAAAGGCCTTTGGTTGTGAAGTGAGGGAGGGAGGAGAGAGAGAGAAGGAGGAAGGGAGAAGATAAATAGAGAGAGCAGAGCAAGGTCAATGATGCAAGAAACCATGAAATTATTATGATTTGGGAGCCTCGGTTTTCACATCAAAAGAGCTCTGTTTCTTCCTTAAACACAATGGCTGGTGGCTCTTGCGTACTTACTTAGGCATTTCCCTCCTCTTGTGACAGTGTCTTCCTCCCAGAGCGATTCCTGAGCTGAGCTATCTGATATTTGAGTTATCCCTGGAGGATGAAGCTCTTCCATGCTCTGTGTGCATTTTAAAACATCCTCATTACAGAAGCGTTCTCTGGCTCATTAGCACAGCCATTCTCAGTGCTGTGTATGTTGCATGCAAGCAAGCAAGCTTGTTATTGTGGAGCAGTTTATGCAAGCTCGTGATGCATCTTACATTTGTCAGGTTTGACTGTTTCCTTGTGCTTTTGCTTAAAATAGGCCAACATCATTTTTCTGTTCACCAGCTTTTTGGGTAGCAGTCAAATCAATTATTTGTTTTGTTTTTCCATGCAAAGAGACAACTTGGAATAGCAAGACTTTTTCATGCACCAAAGCTGGTACTTCTTCTTTTTGCTTGATGCTTCTGTGGTACCTATAATGAATGACACTCATTCAAAAGGGGAAGCCTGCCAAACATCAAAAAGCTCCCAATGTATTACATTCATTGTGTCAGACAAATAGCTTTTTGTTCATGGATTCTCTCACACTTACTCAGGTGAACTGGCTTCTCTTCTCTTTTAGGAGATTTGTTATTGTTGTTACTATTTGTTGTCAAGTCAGCTTTGATTTATGGTGACCCTAGGAATGAGAGACATTTCAGAAGATAGACCTTACTAAAATCAGCAATGGGTTATCAAAAGATACTTTGATTTACTTCTCATTGTTCCAGTTGTTCGGAGTGTTGCCAATGGCAGCTCTTGGCAACGTAGAGTAATGATTTTTAGAGTTCATAGAGAAGCACAAAATCCATCCCACGTTGATACATTTTTGGGCCACTCAAAAAACACAAAATATATCACACTGACTTTTGAAGCTTCACATATTTTTTCATCAGGCAAAGTTGGTAAAATAGTATATTGGGGAAAGAAAGTGAAAGTGTTGTGGTAACATTGTATACATTTTGGATATTATAGGAAAATCATTTAAACAACAGGTTTAAATGTTAGGGTTCCTCAACCCTTGTCCTACCACCTGTGGGGTTTTCTACTTGAACAGTCCCAACAGTGCCACCAGCTGTGAGGTTTGCTCTCAGACAATCCCGCCACTGTGGCGAATTGTGTGGTTTCTACCATTTAAGATACCAAATGTGGAGACTTGTATGATGCTCATTGCAGTTACCAAGACTGAGGACTTTCCTTGATCCCCACCTCTGCTGTAGCTTCCTCCTCTGCCACTTATGTGACACACACTGTGGGGACGCCCACTGTGGGGACCATCTAAATGCCCTCAGTGGACCCCACCCCTCTCTATTGCATGCTACCACCAGAAACGCTTTATTTGAATCCAAGCTGTTCCCAGAGGCAAATGTTATATAAAAACAAAAACAATTATTTACAGAAATTAAATATAAAACAGTAGATTAATTATTGCATTAAAACGCCACATGCCCTCTCACACACTCCTCTCAGGCTAACTCAGATGAACCATACCAAACCAGTCAACTCAAAACTCCCTTCTTTCCCTCCAGCCCTAGTCAAACTCCAAAAACTCCCAAGTGTCATTCACCAGCCTTATAGAAATCTACTCAAACATTCCACTGATCAGCATTCACTCCAGCTTTCTGTTCTGTCCTCCTGCCAACAGCTCCTTACCTTCTACTCTTAATACACAATCAGTAAATCAACAACATTTCCAAATTCAGATCCATGGCATCACAGAGCACCCCCCTCAATTCTATAAGGCAATAAAACAGGCAATGAAGTTTGGCTCCTTCATAGGTTCATAGGTTATTCTGTCCCTAAGCATCAAGGCAAATGATGGCATTTATGTTTTTACAGCCATGGCAGATTGAGATGCTCAGAGTTCTTTGATGTGGGCATGCCTATATCTGAGCTCTGTATTAAAGTAATATCTTGTATTTAGAAATCTAGACGTTCTATCCCTTAACAAAAAAGCTTATGTTGTCTTACATTTCAGTGCTTGTTTTGTGGAATTGCTTATATTTGTAAATAAATAATACTGCTGAAACAGAATCTGAGTGAAGATTTAACTACACAGCTAAATTGTATCAGTGATAAGAGGTAACAGCAGTCACATTTTTTCTCTAAATCATGGGAGTAGTTAAAATTTCATTTGGCTTGTATTAGCATTAGATCACATGTTGTTCACTCTGCATGAAAGTCTCAGAAAATCCTTATGTATAGTGGCTATCCAGTCCACTGGCTGTAACATTCTAACAGCCTAGTTTTGTGAAATGTCCCAGGGCCAACCTCTACCGAGTGTCCGAGGTTTTGACACCAAAGTGTTCCATGCAGTTGACTTGGCTTGTGTGCTAAATCTAGTACAAATACTGCACCTTTCTACATGTGTAAGTTACATAGCAGTGTGTTTTGTGCCTTCTGCATAGAGCAAATGACATGGATTGGCTTGTGTTAAACTTGAGTGATATCATCACCTGTGACTAAAAGGCAGTGGTTTTTTTATATGCAGAATTTATCTGTTGAAAAACCTCACATTTCTTGAATGCTTTCAGTGCATTGAATGTTTGTTTAACAAACTGGTTATTAAATATATTTTTATGTTATTTATACACACACAGGAACTCTGCAAAATTAACATGTTGGAGAGTCAGACTCTAGGCTGCATTTCTCCTTGGTGTGGCACTTTTGTATGTACAAGGAGCTTTTTCCTTCTGCAGTCTAAGCCGGTGCATTGCAGCAACAGATGCATCAAGCAAGTCTGCCAGTCATAGTTCCCCTTTTATTTAACCAAATAGCAAGGCCATCAACACAGAGTTCCTTTTTTAAGTTAACAAGACTTGCTGTATATTATACAATGTGTGTTTTTTAAGTTGTTGCAATCAGTCTGCTGATGCTGATTGATCAGTGTATATTTTCAGCTGCACAGCCAACACCCTTTTAAAGAAAGAGAAAGAAGCATTAATCTGAGGCCAGTTGGCATCTCCCTGGTTATCTGGCAATAGGAGAGGGAGCATCTCTTTGCAACACTGGTGTTTGGAATAGTTTCACTCTGCTCATCTCAATACCATTTACTTCTAAGCAAAATTGAAAAATCTGCATTATTCCCCACTGTGAGTGCCTAAGCGTAGGGACTGGTTACTATAGAAACTAATATCGAGGATCTGACCGAAAGTTGGGCACTGGAGCTGTCTCAGCTTATTTCACAGTATGGTGCAATCCGAAATGCAACATGAATTTTCACTATGGAAGAACTGCTAGTGTCCCCTCTAAAGCATACAGATTTTGCTTGGGTAGCAGCACAAAGGCACACAAAGCTTGGGCTGGTGATAGCTGTACATTTTTCAGTATGAAACAGGTTCATCCACACCAGTGCAACACTGCCTTCTGAAATCTTTTTGGCTCATCTTGAATTGAAATTCAAGCCAAGGGGTGGGTGGTTTCTTTTTTCCTTCCTCTATCTTACTGTAGCACAAAAGGACAACAGATGGGTTGCAAAGACAGTATTCCCAGTTGGTGCAAGAGCTCATGTTCCCTCTTGTTGTGCACCCTCTCTAGCGTTGACAAGTGAATTCCACTCAGTGGGGCCCAAATTCTTCCATGTCTGTGACATCTCAATAAACAGTGTGGGGTATGTGTGTGAGAGATCAGAATAGAGTTGAACCATCATTTCCCCCCTGCCAAAAAAAGGAAGTAATGTCTGACCCAGACAATGCTGTCATTGATATCTGCATTGGATATCTTGCTTATCCGTGGGTCTCAGAATAGCACAAAAAAGGCCATGTCTTGTCTCTCTGCTAAGCTGAGAGGCACTGAATTGAATGGTGTAGCTTAGGTTTGTATTCCAAAGGGGTTGGGATTTTTTTTTCACACGTGTTGCTACAATCCCTGGTAGATTATACTGCATTTATAGTTCATTCATAAAGCTACAGTGGCTCCATAAAAGAATTTCATTTAGTTTGGGGTGTTTCTTGGTGTTTAATTTTCATGGATGCTCAATTTATTTGTTCAAATTGACTAAGAGGGTGACAGATCTTAATTTGGTTTATGGACTTGTGTTTTGGTGTAGTATGTGGGTCTTATCTGTGATCTGCCGACTGAAACCCACGCTGATTTTAGAGGTGAAGAGTTCATGCATTCTTTATCCACAGCTGTTGCTGTTCAGCTGGCTAGTAACCTAGTTATGAGAATGAGTGTGTGGCACTAGAAGAATTCTGATAGACTTTTACAGTGTTTCTAACCTCAGATACAGTGGAGAAGGCAATAACTTATTGACCTAAACTCTAATTTGTATAGTAACATCCGTGGAACACCCTTTATTTATTCACTTTTTCAGAAAAGTACAAGAACTCCAGCTAGAGCATTCTCAGCAGGAAGCTGTCTAGACGCTTTTTGAAAATGTCCAGGGAAAGAGACCTCCGTATGAAGGTCCTAGGAAAAATGGACCTCCCCCTCACAAAAAAAACTTCTTAGATGTTGTGGTGGTGGTGGTGGAACAGGGGTTCCATCTATATGCCACTTCTGCTTTTTTCTAGGATTCTTCATCTCTAGTTTTGAGATGAAGGAGAAGAAAATACTAGCTAGGGATCTTGAATCTGGCCATTGACACAGGAACTGAAAAAGTATTCTAAAACAGCATGCATAGGTACCACACAAGTGAAGAGGCAAACTGCTCTGGAAGGGTTCATAGGAGGCCTGTTCAGACTGTGGCGATACTAGTTGTAATTTTACCACTGTGGTCCCTTGGCAGAATTTCAGGTGGGAATATAATGTCACCAGTTCATCACGCAGCTTTGCTTCACAAGATAATTCCTCAAAGGTCTGGTGTGCTGTTTTGTTGTAACCAATTTGCATGTCAGCGGGATCTTATTGGCAAGAGTCCTTACTGGCCATGAACTACATGTTGTAGACTCTGAAAGGCTTAGAAGGCTATATATATAGCTTCACTGACTGACTCGCTAGTATGAATGGGTGTATATCTGAAGATGCATGTGCACCAACCTGCAGAATCCTTCTTGTGATTCAGTGAGGAGAATGCTGAATAAACTTTGCCAAGAGGTAACTGCTCTGCAAGATCAGATTTTCCCATTTCCCACAATCCATGTTAGATCTTCAGAAGAAGCATTCTGCACAATCAGGCTGAAGGCCTGTCCAGCATTCTTTTTTACACAGTGGCCAACCACATGCCTCTGGGAAGACCACAATCAGGACATGAAAACAATATCCCTTTTCTTGCTGCTCTTAGCAAGTGGAGATAATGGCAAAGACCACAGTAGGCCTGTTCTTTATACCAAACACACTGTATGATACTGCTGTGGGCCCTACCTGTGCCACATGTACTAATATTTTGCTGGTAACTTGTTTGGTGCTTTTGATTTGGTGCTAGTGTAGGAAGCATTGCTATGCAGACACAACTAGAGGAGGTCCACTGAGTCAGTTACTGAATGGTAAGTCAACAGTTACATGAATTCCATTGATTCAGTGGGTTTACTCTAGTGGGTTCTAGTAACTGGCATCCTCTTTAATCTCATTTTAGCATGTGGAGTGAATCAGCTGGGTCCAGTACAGTGCTCTTCAATCTTCTTGTCAGTATATACCTTGTAACTTAATTCCTTGGCAAAGTGATTAAGATCCTGAATTGTGATCTGTTTTACTTTCTTCCCAATAACTGTGGCTTAAGTGAAGCAGAAATGGAAGAATGGTATTGATGTTGACCTCCAGGAGACATGATTTTTGAGTTCCACTGTAACTAAAGGATGGCTTGCTTTTAAGGGAGAAGGAAAGGGGAAATTGCTTTGTCAACCGTTAGTTTGATTGGGTATTAGCATTTTTGCTTATAACTGCTTTTGTTTCACTAAGTGCCTTGCTTACGTTGGGGGTGATGTTTTGGAATTGCTGAATGGAGTGATCTGCAGAGGGCCAGAACTTCCAAAAGGGGCAGACAACTGCTGATAAAACTGTAGTTTTAGCTTGGATGAGATGTTGTTTAATCTCTTTAAATTGCCCTATGTTGCATCTATACAAGGGGTATATCCCAGCTCCTCTGCCTAGTATGCTGCCCCAGTCTGACCTCTTTACTGCCACATGTACCTGTTTTAATCGAAGCTGAAGTCAGTGTAGAAAGCCACACAAGACCCCCATCATGTAGTCATATCAGTACAAGGGGGTGTTTCTGCTATGTGCATGTGTCCCCGTATGAGTTTATGTCCAGTCACACGACTGCAGTAGGCTGTAGTATTTTTTTGTTGTTGTCGTTGTTCTTGTTATGCATGTGCATATTTGCATAATAGAATAGCCTTTCTCCATTTTCTATCATTTCTGTTTGCCCACCTGTACTCCTGTTGAATTGGGTTAGTTACCTCAGCCCTCACATGTGTTGCCTCTTCCCCTTCTAATTTGCTTCTTCATTTTTAAAATTTAATTCCCAAGAAAGTGGGTGTAGGATTGATGGCATATGGTGCGATCTTATATAGGTTTACTCAGCAGTAAGTCCTACTGAATTCAGTAGTGCTTACTCCCAGGAAAATGTTTTGTAGTGCTTGCGCCATTGGACCCCCATCACCTCACTCAAAAGGACATCTCAAGGCAAGTACATATTCAAAGATTCAAAGCTTTACATATGTCCGGACTGTGAAGAAGAAGAAGGGGAAGAAGAAACAGGCCTGGCCCTTCCAGCCCTTTGAAAGGTACACAGGAACTGGGACCCTCGGAGACACATTTCTGATGTCTTTGTGAGGTCCAGCCACCAACCAGTCACCACCCACCAATGTGGCCCAATTCTCCACCCTCACGCACTTCCAGCCTTATCCCAATTTGAGGGTCAAATCACATTTTTTTTTAAAAAAGGTTCTTTCCAAAAACAGAGTATACTGGAGTTATTTTTTTTAAATCTACTTAAAGCCCTCAGACATGAAAAAGAATTGTTTTTATGTCAGAATGGGTTTCAGTAGGTAAGGATGATAGATTTAGTCCTAGTTTTGGCTCCCAGTGTGCTTATTTAAAACAGGTAGGCATGTGGAGGAGAAGGGGGGAAATAGGCTTGGATCTACTTGTAAATCGTACATTTTGGGGTGATTTGGAATAGATCAGCAAAGATTTCTGACTCCCAACTGTTTAACTAAAGCAGAAGGAAAATGACCCTCACCCTGTTAAATTGCATGACTGCAAAGAAGAAAGTCTGAGATAACCAAGGAAGCTGAAGTCCCAAACAGCAAGGAGACCAGAGGTTGAAAATGGCAGGTCTAAATCATGTAGTACCAACACTGGCCAAGAAGAAGTTTGTTCTTTACAATCCCAAGTTGACAAGTGACCAGCTTCTGTGTTTCTTCCTCACCTTCATGGAAGCCAGCTCTGTGGTGCATCTGCTTTGCATTTTTTTTTTTTATAAAACTCAAAATTGATAGGGCTGTGAGTGGGGACAGTTAGCTACCAGACAAACCAAGGATGGCAGGCAGCTGTCAATCTGTGATGCCTACTGTAAAGATACTTTAAGTCATTGGTTCCCAAACTTTGATGCTCCAGATATTTTAGACTTGACTTCCTAGAATTCCTGACTGTTTGCCAAGCTGGCCAGGGCTTCTGGGAGTTGAAGTCCAAAACACCTGGAGGACAAAAGTTTGGAAACTGCTATCTTAGGTAAAAAGCACAATGCATCAACATGGAGCTGAGATGGCCACTATTAGCTTCTGCCCCTCATTGACCTCTTTTGTTTAGAGGTGCAGAAGTTCTCCATTGTGATACAGTCTATCTTATATGAAACATGACTTCCAAATTGTATGGAACAGGGCATAACTGCATCTCAGAGTAGACAGAGTAACACATGGATGTGCCATTATTTGGTAACCACTCCTTAAGTCCCAGTTAGATTATCTCTTATATTTTAGTTAAATCTTCCTTTCCATTTCATACCCTACATATAACAAGTAGTGTAACTCCTTTCACTGCTTCTTCTTTTAGGTCTTGCACCGCTCCAGTTTTTCAAATGAGCATAGGTTGTCAAAGTTTCAATTAGTAGCATCTTCTTGCATAAAATATTTTTTTTTAACGATTAAGAAAATGATTAGAAAGTGGAACTTTGTAGCAGTTTATCTCTGATAGGAGCAATGTATCTTTTCAATTTTTATTTATTTATTCATTTTTAAGAATTTTTCCCATGTTAAAAGCTTTCCCCTAGCAACTGGGAAGAGCATTAAACATTAACAGCGTGTTCTTAAGTCGGATGGAATGAAATGAGAGCAAGTCAGTTCAGCTTACCTTTGATTCACTGCATCAGAGAACTGTAAAAAGGGAAGGTTGAAAGGACGGGAGGTTAATACCAACTGTTTGCTTGCCCTATCTGTCTCTCTTTTCAGTTATGTCCTTTATTGCAGATGTTTGCCTCAGTGCACTGATATGCTTTCCAATCATGACTTCTGTGTACTAGAAGAAACCATACATATCCAACATGACCCATCAAATTGATAAGATAAATGTTCTGTTTTTTGAGAGCCTTGAGCTTCATGTTCAGAATGAAATACAACATAGAACTTTCTAATATTACTATACATCTTTGTGGACTGTCAACATATTCATGGAGATAATGTGGAAGAGAACACCCGAAGATGGACAGAGGATAGCTTTGAATTGATTTATATCTTTTCCAAGTAACAGTGAGAGAATTTTCCACACCATCTCAAAACTACCTTTGAGAAAGGAGAAAGAGCTGTTTTTTTCGGCATGACATGGAAGTACAGGGTTCTGTACTGTCTGTAGAGTTAAATATCATAAAGTGTCCAGGACCTTTGTCTTTGAAGGTAAGCTTGAGTGCAGAAGGGTGTGTAGGAGTAGGATTTCTGTACGTAGTAGCTAAGATTTAGTGACCTGCCTTGTTTGTTTGTATATTTGAAATCTTTCTATATTCCTTCATATTTGCACAAGTCCCAAGGTGGTTTACAGCAACACATAAAACTGTAAATGAATCAAATGTCAAAAATCCGATAGTCCAACATATTAGAGAAATACAGGATGCAGGAAAGCTGAAATAAAAGTTCTGATAGTAACAGAGGAAATCATTGTATATGTATGTTCCATTGATTCAGCGGGTCTCCTCTAGCTGTCACTTACAATTGGATTTTAAATGTCGTTTTTCAGTAAATACCTACACTGTAAGACATCACTGAAGCCTGATGTGCCAGTGAATGTCACTACATAGGAGGCCTGTGTCCATGTTGCCACTAAATAGAAGTCTATAGACCAACAGTATCTCCCATGAAGATTGTAGTGGCTCCTGAAACTGGTATAGGCGTTTTTCTTAAGGAAGTGTTGGTCTCATGTTATATAGGGCTTTGTATGCTAATTGTTGTGTACCTTCAAGTCGTTTTTGACTTGCAGCAACCCTAAGGCAAGCCTATATTGAGGTTTTCTGGAGCTGTGTGTGTGTGTGGATTTCCATGGCCAAGTGAGGAATTGAACTCTGGTCTCCGGCATCATAGTCCAGTGTTCAAACCATGACACCACACTGGCTCTCTTGTGTGCGAATACCAACACCTTGAACTTAATTTGGTAGCAGGCTGGTAGCTAGTGTCCTTCAGGTAGAATTGCACCCAGCTTCTTTGTTGTTCAAAGGCTTAGCAAAATCAAAGCTGGTTATGCAAAAAAAGGAAGAGATGTTATTAAACAAAACCAAAACTTGACATAATTTGTCATAATATGTGCAGTGTGTGGAATTCAGCTTTTCTTGAGGCAGAATTTGGTTTATGTTGATTAAAAATGATTTATTTTATGCTATTTTTTGACACAGAACATAGGGCATGACTTATTGTTTCTGTTACGAATTTGCAGCTTTTTTTATGATGTGCAGGGAAAGCATTAATACTTTATAGTTTATATCCCTTCTTCTGAAATGGTCCCATGATAGTGAATGGGGGTAGTGAGGATTCTGAACAAGAAGTACAGTGTACCAGCTAAGAGCGTACCTTAGTCTTGACCCACCAGCAAAACTTTCTGTTCCATTCAAGAGGCATAAATTGTCCTGAGCAAATAGCTTTGTCATATGAGAAGATAAACTTGAATGTTGCTATAAAAGTGCTGATAGCAACCTGAATGCTGCAGTAAAACTGCTTAAATTACCAACATGTTACCATTTTCCACCCAGTACATTATTAATTGGTTTTGGCAATGCATTTGATTCTTGGATTTTTCTGCAAAATCTCTCTGAAAATAATAGCCTTTTTAGTGCTACAGTTGCTGAAATAAAAGCTGAAAATATAAACTGATGATATTATCCTTTATTAAAAACCTCTTTTAAAACACAGAAAAACAAGCCTGTTAACTGGATCAGCATGTAGAGATTGCTTTTTAAAATTTCCTCCATTACATTAGTTTTGAATCCTTTCTAATGTGTTTTTCTTATGACTTTTCAACTTGATGGTGATGGCTGTTTTTGGCAGGAGCGCAAGATGAGAGCCAGCTTCAGCCTAAATGCCTTGTCTTCATCAGTGCTTTATGTCCATCAATTAACTAACCCCAAGTTTGGTGATCTGCAGTAGAAGCAGGAAGCAAATCTGATTATCTGAATGATATAATTCATTCCTAGATTGTGAGAGGCAAGGGTCATGGTCTGGGGTTCTTGTTTCCTTCTGAGCACTAGGGTTGGAAGAAGCCTTCTACATCATCTTCTCATCTTGTTACATATACCCTGCTTTATACTCTGAAGACGTCAGATCCCATTTGACTTTGGAGGGTAAGCAGGATTAGTCCTGATCAGTACATGGAAGGGAGGCCAACAGGGGATACCAACTGCTGTAAGCCAGTGTTTCTTAGGATATCTGGTATGGAGGATGGCAATTCTTGGTCTCTAATGTGTCAGGTACTGGCAACATACTTGTGGCTGTTGGCTACAACTGTTGTTGTTTTGTTCTTTTCAACATGGAAACTGTGTAGATAGACAGCTAATGGCTCATAGACTAGCAGTGGTTTGTAGACCACCACTTTGAGTAGCACTGTTGTAGGTTTTATTCAGAGAAAGGCAATGACAAATTACCTCTGAGTATTCATTGCCTAATTAAACCCTATGAAATTAATTGGGTTGCAACAAGTTGGGATTCAATGACAATGGTTCCTTATGTTCTGGAGAATATCAGGGCTCAACACCCTCTCCCTTCTGCCTTGTGTTTTCTGAGAAAAAGATTTTTTTAAAAAATAATATCCTGGTAAGTCTTGCCATGGAGACAAATTACCAGATCTTCCCATTCTCCCTTAAGGAACAAAGTAGGAACAAATTATAAGTGAAAACTCTTTAAAATAAAAAAAATAGAAAAGAGTTAATAAAAGATAGATCAAGAGTTAATAGGAGATAGATCAAGCAACTTACCTAGCTTAAAAAACTGACTCTCTATGTACCTTCCCTCTGATTACAAGAGGAAGGACCAAGCCCATAGGTACAGGCATCAGGAAAAGAAAGATTATTCTGCAACTCCATGTTGCCTTCCCCAGCCCTCCAATCTCTTTCGAAAGAACAGAAAACCTAACGCATCTGACTAGACAGTCCCTCATTTCCTTATAACCATTTCCTAGGATTCCTGTCTTTGCTCCAGCACGGAGTAATTAGCTGCAAGTTTACCCCACTGTGGCCTCTCTTTCTTTCTTCCTCTACTCATAAACCTTTGCTTTTCCACCTTCTCACCTGTCATTGGATATCACAAGGCATGTGGGTGTAAAGGCTAATGCAGTCTCTCCCCGATCATCCTTTGTTCACACACCCCAAGTTAACCCTTTCTATAGTCTGGCCATTACAACACCTGTAAAAACCCAGCACAGTTGGTTCCTGAAAGTCTAATGGAATAGGAAAGTGTTCGCTTGCTGAGGGAAGGAGAATAGGAGGGAGCTAGCCTAGCCTGTTTAGGGAGGAAGTTTCAGAATCTGAGAGCAGCCCTTTTTCTTGTTCTCACCAAACCTATCTGAGAAGATAGTGGGACAAGAGGGAAGAACCTCTTGTGAAAATCTTAAAAGAGTTTAAACAAGCTCATATAGGAAGATATTTCCGTACAACTAATTAATCATCAAATTCCTGTTTAAATAGTACTAGCTGGTGAAAGTAGAGCAGAGGAGTCAACCTGTCCTCCCCTGAAAGGAAATTCCACATCTTGGAAGCAGCCTAAACAGTGGAGTAGAGCAGAAAAACAGTAGGATGCCCTGAGGATTGCATTTGTGGTCGACAGTTGCTAGCAGTGATGCCTTCAGAGAATGAAGAGGCAGCTGTAGGGCACCCAACATTGTACCTGGCTAGATTTCCAATGGAGATTCCCTTCCCTTCCCTTCCCTTCCCTTCCCTTCCCTTCCCTTCCCTTCCCTTCCTTCAGCTGCTAGCTGCTACTGCTCTGGCCATAAGAAGGAGAGGAAGCAGCATCTCTTCCACTTTATTTTCATCTAGATTTTTAAATTGAACTTTACTATCTATGGAATTTAGTAACAAAGTACTTGAGTTTCTCCCTTCCCTCCCCCTGTTCTTCTTTTTTTGTTCTGTTTGTTTAGATTATTACCTTGGTGGCAGGGACTGTTTCATTTTTAGTATTGATATTCAGTTCTCATAACCTTTGTGGGTGAAGAGCCTGGTAAAATGTGTTTAATAAATAAATCTGATAGCAAATTTCAATATAAACAGGTGTTCAGTAAGGATAGTCAAATCAGTCCATTTCTGTTCTGTGTCACTCTTGCATGCCTTCATGCATAATTCTATTTCTGCATCAATTTGTGATTTTTTTAAAGAAAATCATTTGCATATGTATTCTTACACTTATTTGCTCTCCAGAATATGCATTTTGATACATCTTTTTGAGCTGAGTCAGAATGTTTCAGAAGTGTGAAAATGGATGGATAAGTAAGTTCCAACCTACACATTAGTCTGGCATGTGTGGATCAAATTAATTAGTATTGGAATTCACAAAGGCCCAAATACTCATTTATTCTTAGCGCTCAGGGCTTCTCATAAGCAAGAATTATGAATATTTCCTGCACTATTCGCATAACATTCTGTAGTTAAAAAAAAAACTTAAGCATTCATTCTTGTATATCTTGAACATTTGTTGAGCAATAACAGTAGTACGATACAGCCCAATACATGCCATGTGCATTGAGGATAAATTTAAAAGGTTTTCTGGAAGTGTAACTTTGACATGTTAACGCCAAAAATCTCAGCAAATTAGAAAACACTTGTTATTTTGCTTCATTTATATAGTTCTTTAGTTTGATTGTATTTATGCCCCTCCCATGTATTGTGCACAATTTGGGCTCTTGGGGCACTTACAAAATGCACATGAGTGGACGGCTACAGTGGATGAGAAATGACTTCCTTTGTGTGGTTGTGCCACCCCTCCCCCATTTTAAGGAAGTCCCAGAAAGATTAACAGCTCATTTGGCAATGAGCATCAGCCACTCATACTATGTGATTTTAATTGTCAACACAGAACATTGTGTCCACCATATGGCTGAAGCAGTCTCTCTGTCACTTTCTGGAGAGCAGTCTCTCTGTCACTTTCTGGAATGCTGAATATAGGTCATGGAAGAGTTGCAGAAGACACTTCTGCCTGCAGAGCTAGGAATAGACACGAGTAATTAGGAACTGACAAGCAATGGAAACAAGACTTTGTTTCCTGTGGTCTCTGTGAACAGAAACGAGAGAGGGATGAAGGTGCGTGCCATGAACAATGACACTTCTGTCATGTAGTCTTCAGTTCAGGCTGTTATCCCATATCCAGGCTTCATAGGGTCTTGTTAGATGTGTCAGTGCACACATGGCATCTTGTTGGTCTCGGTATTGCAAAATCATCTTTGTGAAAAGTTAAAGATAGAACGTTGAGCTGGGATGGCCAGGGCTTCAGAGGGTTTTTTGGACTGTAATTTCCAGAATCCTGTGACCATGCTGGCTAGTCCGAAAGATTAACTTTCATGAGCTCTGGGGATGATGAATCTTAAACTCTGGTTTGGATTTGTCTGTAAGCATCCAGGCAATTTGTATCATTTCTTTAGGACGAAAATGGTCCCTGTCCCCATAGTTGACAGTGTTATGTATTTCTGGAAATATAACATTTCTTAAGGAATTAATTTAAAGAGTTGCAGGCAAGTTCACTCCCCAGCTCTGCCTAAAGAACTTGAGACATTTTCCTGTTAATCTGAGAAAACCAGCACAGCAAGAAGAAAATACGTATTAGAGTGAAAGCCTATGGGAAAGAATAAGGATGTAAGGAAAATGGGGTGAAAGCAAGGTGAACCAAAAGTACTGGACAGGATATCTCCTGGAATAGATGCCATTAATGTTGTGTGCCCCTTTGTAGAAGAAGCCTCTGCTTCTAAATAGCAGCTCAGTTGGTTGAATGCAAGCTGTTGAGTAATGTGCGGATAAAATGTTTATCATCTTTAAATACATGGGGTACCTGAACATTCAGTTGCAAGCTTTACAGCAAATGGGGGGGGGCTCTTCCATTCAGGGGTCAAATTCAGTGCCAGGTAGGGACTACATTCTGAATGATGGGTGGGGCCAAAGTCAAGTGGGTGGGACCAAAACTACTAGAATATTTTAGCTCAAAGCCATGGTTCTCAAACTTTTAACACCATGAACCTCTTTACATCTACATGAGGATGTTGTGCCCCCCCCACTCCATGTCACACACCCCATTCCATGTCCTATATGATCCCTGTCTCTCTCAACAGGCCGCTTGTACCACATGCACCATTTGTCTTAATGAGTTGTTGTGGTCACTGAGGGACATATGCCTGTGGTACCACTGGCAGAATGTTTGGAGAAGCTGAGCAGGAAAAGCATCAGAAAAACGGAAGCCAAGTTTGCTATGCCTGAGAATGGAGGAAGACATAACAAGGGAAGACGCGTGTTGCTTTTTTACAGAGGCCAGTCAATCCTCCACTACTGTGCCCTTCGCTTAGGGTCCTGCCCTACAGTTTGAGAACCACTGGTTCAAAGCATTTACTGGCAGTAACTAAGCTTTGGAGAAGAAGTCCAGTTGTTTAGAATGGGAAACTTGTTGTTTTGTGTCTTCAAGCTGACTCTAATTTATGGCATCTTTTTGAATAAAAGATTTCTTCAGAAGAGATTTGCCATTGCCAACCCCTTCAGCTAAGAAAGTGTGACTTGTCCAAGGTCACACAGTGGGTTTCTGTGGCTGAGCAGGGATTTCATCCCCGTTCCTAGTCCAACAAACATATCATTACACTGTGCTGGCTTTGGGACAATCTCTGTATACAGTCTGGGAGCCCAGTAAATGTTGGTATCATGGGGAAGGGAGCATGATCATTTGGCAAATCAGAGGAAGGTTGGATCCATCATGTGCTCCCCCACCCCTGCTTTACACAATATTTATAGAAATGCCACATTGACAATATAAAAAGCACTCATCATGCTGGAACGAGAATATTTAAAAACCAAGTGATTTTCTTTTAAATCTATAAATCTGTCATCTGGGGAGCTAAAACCTCTGCAATGTGTAAATGTGTCTGTTTTGTTTGTAAAGTAATTGCCTCTGTTTTCTGTAGCGCAAAGAATTTTGACTATTTGTGCTGTTTATATATCTGACCATATTTTTTTTTTTGAGGAATTGCAGCTGAACCTCGCCTTGATTCTTTCAACTTGCTGTAGAAGAATTCTTGGCTGAAAAGAAACTCTCCAAATAGAGCTACTATTCTAGTAATTGGCACTATGTTTCTTTGCTGTTGCAATGGCATCATAAAACCTCTAATTACCTACCAACTGCAAACAGGATGAGATAGCGTGGGCTACAATATCGGTTAGAGAGAAACCAATCCTTCTGTCTTGCACTGTGTTCATACTTCAAGGCAAAATTGGTTTTATTTGAGCAAAATTGCCAGGGCTTTCCATAAGAGTCTTGGGAGTTGAGGTTTGGCGTGGGTACTGACACTTAACTATTGCCATGCTCTCTGAATTCCTTGGGGAAGCAGTGTAAAGTCTGTATTGTAGCTGTCCCCTTGCAATACACACGAGGTATATGGTTCATAGCAAATTAGACATACTCTTCTGTGCATGTTTTTAGAAAGCAAAACAGAACCGAGTTTTGCCCTCTAAGATGTCTTAAGGCATTGGTTTAATAGGAGATGTAAACATCCTTGTCAGGCTTTCCTGGTTTGTGGCTTTGTTTTGTGTTTAACAGAAGAAAGCAGCAGTTCATGTAGCACAGAGCAGTGGAGAAACAATGTCCTTAAGACCTGGTCAGATTTGGAGAGAGGAGCCAGATGATTAACTTGGGCTGGTTACTGGAAGCACACAACTTCCTTGTTATAACAGCTCCACTGGGTTGCCAGTCTGTTTCTGCACACAGTTCTAAGTGCTAGTCATGGCCTGTAAGGCCCTATACAACTTGGGTCCAGGCTATCTGAAGGATTGTTATCTTCCCATATCAGCCTGTGTCAGCCCTAAAGTCTTCGGCACTTCTTTGTATCCCACCACCTGCACTTGGGAACGTGGGAAAGAGTCTTCTCTGTGGTTGCTTCCAGGTTCTGGAACTCCCTTCCTAAGGAGGCTAAGATGGCTCTTTCATTACTGTCTTTGTGGCTGCAGGTGAAAGCCATTTTTATTTTAGGACTTTTTATAGTGTTGTACTCCTTTTATTCTTTGTTTTAAATTAGTATTTTAAACAAGTTAATACTGTTTTAATCTATAGTTTTTGTATGTTTTTCACAGGATGTATTTTTATTGTAATTCTGTTTTGTAAGATGCCTTGAGTCCTGGTTTGGGAAAAAGCTCAGTATAAGTAAATTGATGGATGGATGGGACTAAACAGGTCTGTATTTTATTATTTTGTCTCCTTCCCACTTACCTGGGGCAGGAATGCTGAAACAAAGCTGAAATGAATGGCTCCTCCCCTCTTCAATGTTCCTGTTGAAGATTGCTAGGATAGGGGTGAGGTTAAAGCCTGTCCTTTTCCTTATGACCCAGATTGGGATCACTTCTTCCCTGCCATCATTAGAGTGGAAGAGCAATCATGCCAGCTTCAGTCATGCCTGTGGGAATGGAGGAAGCTCTAACCACCAGCTTGCTGGCACATCTTAAGTGACCCAGATCCAGACCATAGGTTTCTTACTGCAGTTAGGAGCACTGAAGCAACTGAGGTTGCTCCCTCAGTACTGCTTGATCTCTCACCACTTTTAATAGCGGTATTTCCTGCTATACACTGCCTATGAATGACAAGTTGTACACTCTTGTAGAAAGAGCAGTGGTGAAGTGCCTCTGCGTCCTTCGGTTCTTTGAAAACAGTCATGCATGAGACCTCTTTACCTTGTAAAGGAGATGGAAATGCTGTGAGTGGCATGGTGTGTTTTTATATATTCCCAAGTCGTTTCAGGCTTCTGAAGCATTACTTTTTGGAGTCAGCTGGAGACTGGGATATAATGCTAGATTGATGTTTCTAATCCTACAGTTTTTGTTCTCCCACAGCAGAAGCAAAAACAGGCATTGCGTTGATCTGGGATGGCCATCTTACAAGTGAAATCTTACTTGTGCTTACTTAAAAGTAAGATCAATTTGCTTTATTGGGGCTTGCTCTCTTAAAAGTGTATATAGTGACTCTTATTTTTCTTGTCCATTTACAGAAAGTGTTCTTTTATGTACTCATTTTATGTCTTTTTCTTTGCAGTTTTACCTCCTGTATTTGTTTTTTGTTCTGTTAATGCATTTGCTGCCCTTGAAGGAATGGATATAACATTAAAAATATGATTTTAGGGCTGCCTTAGTGAACAAGGCTCCTGCTGGCCACCACTGATGTTTTACATGGCCAAGAGCCCAAGAACATGAAGCAGCCATCTTAAAAAGCAGTGAAGTGACTCCAAGTGCTCAGGAAGAGGAGCCGCAAGTTTTTACAAGTGCAGCTAGGGATCAGTGTGACACCAGTCCAAAAGTGATTGTACATACCATATATGCCTCAGTTAACAAAGCATATGTGTTTCTTGGTATTACTGCTTTAACAGAAAATTTGTTACCAGAGGCAGAAGTAACACAGAAAGAAAAGGGATAGATTCCTCCATCACAAAGAAGAGGAGCAGTTCAACATGTTGTAGCAAACTTTTGATTCAGAATTAACAGTGTGTACATGTGAAATAAAGCAACTAGGTTAGGGAAGCTTAACATTTTGAGCTTTCAAGAGACCACTTGAAAAGTTCTCCCAAAATCCATCCAGGGGTAATTTTTTTCTTTCACCAGTCTCCACTTTTCTGATGATTTCCATTTTAGTGGCCAGACTTATAGTTCTGTATAAGTCTCCTTCGTTGGAGGTTTTTAAGCGGAGGCTGGATGACCACTTGTCGAGAGTGCTTTGAGGGTTTTCCTGCATGGCGGGGGGTTGGACTGGATGGCCCTTGTGGTCTCATCCAACTCTACATTTCTATGATTCTATGATTCTGTGCTTTCTTAACATGTTGGAAGTAGCCAGTGAAGCAACCTTATCTGTTTTCCCCCTTTTCTCTCAGTTGCAGCAGCGGCAGCAGCAGCAGCATAATAAGAATAGTAGTAGTAGTAGTAGTAAAATTTCTTACCTGCCTCTCTGTATGGACAGCAGATTAAAATATAGCACTAAATAGACATGCAATATGGCTAAAAGAACATGGACACTCATTACAAATATATCATTAATTAAAAGAGCATAACATCAATTAAAAAAGCATATGCCTTAAATACAATACATTCATAATTTAAAAAGTTATAATTTAAAAACCATCTACATAGGCCTGCCAAAGGTGATTGGTCTGTCATGCTGTTTTAAGTGTAGACAGCATAGCCAGCTGTTGGAATTTTGTCTGGCAGGTCATTCCACAGTTTGGGGGCAGCTGATGAACAATCTTCTGGTTAACAGTTGCCAGCCTTGTCCTGGCTGGCTGAAGTAAATGTCCCTCGAAAGACTTAAGTGTATGGGGCAGAAAGGTAGTCCTGTAAATATCCTAACCCAAACTGTGTGGGCTTTAAAGGTAACAACCAACATTTTGTACCTTGCTCATAAACTAATTGGAGTAATTTTAATGTTGGTGTAATATGATCGTTCCTAGATACACCAGTAAGCAATCTGGCTGCCGTGTTTTGTATGGATTGAAGGTTCTGAACTTGGTACAGTGGTACAATGTATAGCGCATTGCAGAAATCCAGCCTTGAGGTTACCAGTGTGGGCATGTGGGCACTA
Organism: Iguana delicatissima; assembly: GCA_948472985.1. Taxonomy (NCBI): domain Eukaryota; kingdom Metazoa; phylum Chordata; class Lepidosauria; order Squamata; family Iguanidae; genus Iguana; species Iguana delicatissima. Next base: position 1,875,873 of record CAOKZL010000460.1, on the reverse strand, counting down.
CTATCTTTAGGTCCTCCAGCTCTAGGAAGTGGCATAGTTGGCATATCAGCCAAAGCTGATAGTAAGCACTCCTGGCCATCATATCTATCTTGGCTGTCCTTTGGAGTGATGGATCCAGAAGCACCCCCGAGCTGCAAACTGTTTTTCAGAGGGAGTGTAACTCCGTCTAGGATTTGCTGACACACTTCGGTGCCAAATTAGGACTATTCAAAGTAATCACCTCTATCTTGTCTGGATTCAGGGTAGAATTGTACTTTATGGTATGCCATATAACAGCTCTTTTTTTGAGGAGTAACTGCCCCAAGGCACCACCATCTGGAACCTACCCAAGAGATAGGACTGGAACCACTGAAGCACTGTGCTCCCAGTTTGATTTGCTGTTGACATATGCCCATTCAGAGATTGTAGAGGGAACTTTTGTTTACCTTGTCTGTTGTAGAGAGGCTCACACCGCAACAGTAAAGTTGCAAGATAAGAATCCCACTCTTTCCAATCTCAAGGTTTGTTTGTTGCATTGTTTAGTACAGACACACTGCTCTTACCTGACACTGAAAGTCTATTTCTCCAATCCTCCTTTATCACCCTCCTGGTGTGGATGCTGCTAAAAAACTTTCAGCTACATAAAAAGAGTTGGATTGCCATAAAAAGAGTTGGATTGCCATAAAAAGAGTTTGTAGAAAGGAGCTTCTTTGTCAGGGACTTTGTTAACCAAGGTATGCCTGTACTCTCATTGTGAGTCACTGTTGGATTAAGGCCAGGAATGGGACTGAATGGGCCACAAGGCCTTGGAATGCCATGGTTTCTCATCAAGGCATCTGGAAGTGTTTGGAAAAACTTGAGTGAGCAGATAGTCCTGGAGGAAAGGGCTAATGTGAAAAACTGCGCTTGCATGTGTGTGAAATTGTCAATATTTAACTTTTTGGATAAGAAACACACTCTGCTTTAGATCTTGCTGTAAGGTTGCGTGTTTTTGAGCAGTGCAGTGAAAGGGGGTGGGGAGGTAGGTGGTATGTGTGGACTTCAAACTAACCAAATCTTTAATAAAAAAAATCCATCAGTACAGATGGATTTTAAGTGGCATAAAATATGTAGCCAATTTACAAGCTCTGTTGAGCTGTTCGCAATTTCCAATTTGCAGAAAATCAGTTTCTCTTGCCAACTTCTGCATTATCTCAAGGATTATGGTCTTGCATCTTCTCTCCCACCACTGCACTCCTTATCCAGCAGATACATGGTCTCTCTAGTATTCTGCTCTGCGATGTTTCTAAGTCAACTGTTGCCAAACTATTTGCCAGATGACATTCTTCTTGCTACCCTAGTCAGTGAATATTCCTCTCTTTGTTCTTTAAGGTGTTTGTTTACCATTGTTTTGAATCTTACTGGCTTTCACCAAGTGTTAACCAACACGGAACGTAATTAAGGTTTTGACTGGTCTAGACTTTGTCAGGTTCAAAATCCACTATCAGATCCACAGGTGGAAGATAATAAAACTAGAGGTTCAGTTTTCCTCTTTGGTTTCTGAGTTTGTGACCTGGGCCAGTAAAACAAGTGGTAGGCCTATCCATTTAACTGACTTAAACTGCGTTAATAGTTGTAACCTCTCCTGGGCATACTCTGAGCTGTAATTGCAGGCGAGTGGTCCACAGATCTTTCAGAGTAAATTCTTAGCATCAGCAACAAAATGATGAGTCCCAGGATCCTTCTATTGAAGTTTTATTTGCTTTATGCCAGTTATTAGTGCAAGGCATGCTTTGTGTGAGCACCCTGAAGCATAAGTGTACTTAAGATTGTTGTCACTAGTAATGGATACATTGGATGAGGATAATACTACCAATAGTACAGAACACAACAATATATTGTGTTCTTCCACAACTTTCCTTTATCAAGGGTTGTCTGATCAAACTGACTTTGTTGTTATCCTTCCTGAACAAGTTTGCATATGGTTCAGGAAACAGCTTGGGATGTGCATAAATTTTGCAGGGCTTACTTAGCTGTCTTTGTGGACTGAAATTGGTTGACAAAAACCATTTTATATCCTTGCAAACATGAGGAGGTTGTACATCCGGTCATACCAACAGCCCATCCAGTCATACAATTGCTCCCTTCACTGTTGTCTGTGGCCTTCGGGGTATAGTAGCTTTCCCCATTCCTGCTTCCTAAGAATCTTTTCAATGGCAGATGCCTAACCTTGAACCTTCTGTATGTGTGAAACATATGGTCTGTCACAGAGCTAAACACCTATTCCATCAGATTTTTTTTTTGAAAACTTAACAATCTTCCTGCTAGATCACTCAGTCTAGTCTTAAAGCATAGAAGGTGTGGCCTGAGGCTTATATGCGGCCACTGACCGTCATTTCTGCATTTCCTAAAGCACCGCTGGTGACACCCCCCCCCGCCCAAATGATTTCCAAATGTGGCAGTTAATTTCTTTAACCCCCTCATCCCCAAACCAATCAAAAAGCTTTACAAAAATCAGTTCCAGATAGACCAAAATCTTTCAGAGAAGTGATGCAATATCACTTCCTGCATGCTCTGAATATGACAGTGCAACCTGTGGGAGTCAAAAGTGACCCCTCTCCTTTCAAAGTTGCCTACCCTTACCATAGAGGAATAAATTGCTGTTAATAGCTGTTGTTGAAGGAAGTTGTTATAGCCATTCAGGGGACTGGAAGGGAAACACTGGGGGAAAAAAACCTGATGGCAACTATCTTGCTATGTCCTTTTTGTTTTCCTAGTGCTTTTCTAAGCAGGCAATGTGGTCTGATCTGAATTTGAAAGCAACAAACAGTTAATCTGGATCAAGTTACTTGCACCAAACAAATTACTTTCTGAAAATACTATAATGACTAAGGGAATGAATTACTTTTAAAAGGTTACTCGACAAGCTAGGTCTGAGGTACTGCCGTGTCTGTGGAGAACTGGTAAAGTATGACCTGCCACAAAGGTAATATCAGCAGCCTGTGCAAGTAAGGCCATTTCTGCACTAGACTGTTATAGTGCTATTATTCCATTTTCAACATCCTATGGAATCCTGGGGTTTGCAGTTTAGGAAGGGGTCTTTGAGGCCCCTCCCTAAACTGCAAACCCCAGGATTCCATAGGATGTTGAAAGTGGAATAATAGCACTATAACAGTTTAGTACAGAAGTGGCTTGAGAAGCATCTAGTTTTCCTGTGGTAATGGTCATCTTGCCAGCAGTTGGAGTTTATTTTCTACAAGAAATTACAGATTTGCCAGTAATTAGAGATTATATTTTTGCAAGCAGTTACAGGTCATATTTATTGGAGCCTGACTTAGCATCAATTAGTTGGGTTTTTTTAAATAAGAAGTTACAGGTTTGTTGACAATCAAAGCTTGTATTTTTTGCTAGTAGTTTCAGATAATAGTTGCTTTCCATTTATATTGATAGTCTGTTTTAAATGTTGTAGAGTTTCATTCATGCTGTGTCTTTATATTTGGGCCTGCTTGTTAGTTCCAAAGGCTGTTTGTATTCCCTTTCTTACATATTATTGTATGTTGTTTGTATATCAATTATTTAAAAAATATCAATTTGTGTATTTCTTATTTGACAGGTGTATTTATTTATGGTGGTCTTGCTCAGTCTATGTTTTGTGACTGAGGCCTTTCCCTCTTGTATTTGACCAGTGATGGGATTATTCTGGCTTTTGGTAAAAAGTAATAAATAAGAATTATCAGAAAATCTGAGGCTCACTTCAGATGAAATGTTTGTGCATGGCAACAGTGTGTGATCAGAGTGCCGTAAAAGAGTGTACGTAACTAATAATTCAGCAGTCATGCTAAATTGTAGGTGGTAGATGATTTTGAAAATGACAGGAGGGAAAATGGTAATCCTTTGCTTAAATTCACAATGCTTTGTTCAGATGAATAGGTGTGTGTACTGTGGTGAAACTGTAATTAGTGCTCTGAAGTGAACTCCATACTGCTTGGAAGTGTCTCCAGCAAAATTTTGGGAATTGGCAGTCATGAAGTGGCGGGGGGAACCTCTCCTTGAAAACTGGTGTTCTGAGAATGGAGAGAATGATTTTTGGCATGTGTTTGTTTTAAATATAAGACATAGCACAGTAAAGCCAAAAACCACATCTTCTGTGATTCCTCCCTTGAGCCTACCTCACAGATCAGCAGAGCCATGATCTATTTTTTAAATATCGGCTGAGCTGTAATCAAGGGTTTCACATGCAGAGCAAGATAGTCTCTTCCCAATTCCCATCAACCTTGACTTTTGTTTTCTTGTGCAATCAGCCTTTATCTGAAAGAAAGATTGATTGGGTTAGGAACAAATAGCTTCAGGATGGTCGCAAGCACAGTTTGATGTGATCTTGAAATCTGCCTGCTTTACTATTTCATCTGCGTTTTGAAACAGCAAGGATGTGTAAAAATACAAGAACAGATCCTGGCACCTTGAAGACTAAAAAGTTTGTTATCCTGTGTGCATTAGCCTGTGGTATAATAAGTTTGTTGGCTTTTAAGATACCATAGGATTCTTCATTTTTTTGCTGCCCCTTCAGAAGAGGCAAAAATACAACATTCAGTGGTAGATTGCAGCATCACAGGCACTGATCAGTTCTCATCCCTCTTCTCTTCAGCAAGTGTTGTAGGATGAGGTTGTTGCTGACCCTAAATGGGCCTAGCATTGTTTGCATTGAGCCCAGAGCTTGGAAAAATTTACATTTTGGGATGAGCACTAACAAAATCCATCAGTCTGGCCATGGACTTGGTTGGTTAGACAAGTGTGCATGTTTTCTTCCAAGAAAGTAACTTTATTCAGTTCTGATTCAACCCTATTTATTGCCATTGCTAAAGGTCTTGTTAGTTGACTTGGGTTCTATTTTTATCTGTATTACTATGCTTAAACTGCCTTCCAAACTGTTTTAAATTAGTGCTTTTAATATGATTGTTTATTTAATTGATTTTAAATTTCATATTATCCATTGTTTCAGTTGTATTTCATTTTATCTTATATTGTGATCCCCATTCCCCCCGATCCCATATTGGAAGAAAGCTGGGATATAAATTAAATAAATAAAATGTACATATCTGTGATATGGTGCTGTTTCTTGATGGAGTTAAAGTCATGTTTAAAAAAAATGTACTAAAGCTCGTGGTTGACGATTGACTTTTGAAAGTCCCCACCCCATTCTTTTTAATGCATAGAATATTCTTGAGATGACAGAAATATAATCTATATTTATCTATATGGAACAAGTTTGAGGTGCCTTTTTGAGACAAGGGCAAACAACTGTTGCATAGTTTTGACAAACAGCAGCTGGAAGGCTAGCCTGCAGTCCATTCATTGTAGAGTTCTGATCTTGTGCACTAACAGTTAGCATAAGGAGAGTGAGAAGAGGTAGGTGCTTGAATGAAAAAGATGCCAAAACTTCCACACAGCCCCATCTCATACTTCCTTCGTACTTTTTTCTCATGTCTTCTCAAGTGTCCCTTTGGCTGCTAGGTTGAGTTAAACCTCTCTGTGGGTGGTTGCAGGCAAGCCAGTGCTTGTATATTTACCCACACAGAAATTTGCTATTTGTATGATCAGTAGGTTTTAAAAAAATGCTGTACAATGCTATTCACTGTGTGTTAAGAATTTGTGGATTCCTTAGGTGTTAGCTATGAAGGTCCTCTAGCTGCTGGTGGTGGGGATGTGGTCATACTGGAGCTTGGAAAGTTACTTTTAACAGTAGCTTCTTATGCAACTCTTTACCAACACACAACAAAACAGTTTGTACCAATCACACTATAATAATTATTTCTTTTAAAAGCATTTGATTAGCTTATCATTACTTTTCACTGGTTTTGGAAGGAGAACCCTAATACTGGTAAGATAAAGACATGGACAGCAGCTCAAAATGTGTATGAAACATGCCTGTTGAATGCAACTTAAGCAGGTGAATAGAATATGTTATTTAACACAAGGACGCTGTAATCGGGAAACTGTCATTCCCAGGCATCATATTAGTTTTGAATTCTGACATGTTCCCATTACTCAAAAGTAACACATTACTTGCAAGTCATTCTTTCCATGCTGTGGATATCAAGAGTCACTATCACCTGTCAGGAGGCACAGCTCCTGCCATATATCCGTCTGCTGGATGTGTATTAAAATAGTGTATTGTAGTCAATGTAGATGCAGTGCCATAGATCTCCATAGTGTTAAGCTAGTGTGCTACAAGGCATCCAGTGTTAATTGATGACAACAGTGTATCTGTTTGGAGCATGCCTGTGTTATTACAAAATATCAGTGGGTTAATTGCTTTATTGTCTATTGCTATATTGTATCTGGTGAAGGAGAGATGATCAGAGCTGACGAAAATGAAACTGTCAAGTAGAGTGTTTTGTGAACTCTAAGATAAGAGGCAAGAAATATATTACTGCCCAAAGGATGAGAAGAACCAAATGTGAGTCTCAGAACTGTCTAAACCTGTAGGCTGATATTAGATTTATGATGCTCTCCAGTCGTAGCTTTGTGCACCTAAAATTTGAGTTTGTGTCCATAAGAGAACTTCATGCATGCTTTAGTTTCAGCAGCTTTGGAAGAAGTGTGCTGTGTTGCTTGCTTTGCAACAAATAAGTACTGTCCCCACCCATGGAGATATGCAGATTTGAAAAGACGTGGTTGCAAGAGATAGATATTCCTACCCTTCCTTTTTAGCCCCGCCTTCCACGCTCAATCGCTTCACAGCTTGGAGGAAAAAGAGATGGTTCTTAATTTCTGATGATATTGCAGTTCTTAAAAAATATAATCAAGTGCACTGCGAAGTTCTTTACTTTAGTCCTGGCCACAGTTATACAGATAAAGTACTAGCATTCTACTAACAAAGAGCCAGCATTATGCACAGGTTTGAACATTAGAATAGGACTCCAGGAGACCAGCATTCAAGTGTTCAAATGGAAGCCCTCTTGAGTGACCCTGGGCAACTTAAACTCTCAGGACCCTACCACACTCTACTGTTTAATGTGCTATTATTCACTTTTAACTGCCAGAGCAACATCCTGTGGAATAATGGGATTTGCCGTTAAGGGAGGGGCATTTAGAATTCTCAGCCGGAGAGCTCTTGGACCTCACGGTTAAAGTAAAATCATAACAGTGTAGTGAAATAGATCCCTCAGTCTCAGAGGAAGGCAATGGCAAACCTTCTTAGCATAAATCTTGCCAAGAAAGCCCTGTGATAGGATTAGCATAAGTCAGAATTGGCTTGAAAGCATTTCTGCCAGCAGCCATTTCACCTGATTGTAGCATAGGTAAAGGTAAGACTTCAAAGGCTTCACCACCAATTCAGCTGGGTCAAAGTGCTATTTGGCTTCATTGCCTTCCAGAACTGTCTGTACATGCAGCTTTTTGGAGAGTTAATGCGTGGCTCTATTTGTTTTCCTCTTCCCTCATGTTTATTAGATTGCACACCTCTGGGTGGAAACTGTGCTGCATGTTATCCTTTTTGCATGGGGCCAGGAAAACTTTAGACTCTTTAAGAAGATCATAAGATGAACCACGTTGGATCAGATCAGAGGCCTATCTAGGCCAACTTTTGTTTCCTATAGTGGCCTTGGAAATGCCCACCACTTCATTCTCCTGTTCTTCAGAGGCATGTTGCCAAATGATGATATTGGAGACAGCATTAGTCATCATGACTGATAGCCATTTATAGCTCTCATAGCTCTTCGTGAAATGATAGCATTAGCCATTTTGTGGATGTGGAAGTGAGATTGAGATCATGAAATGCTTGAGGCTATGTGGTCAGGGCTATTTTTCACATACTCATTTGCTTACACAAAGATTAGAGGAGATGTCTAAGAAAAACATGTCAGCCATAATGTGTAGGTTCTGTTTTGCTATAACTGCAGGTGTCAGGAAGCTGTTGAAAATAGATATTTACATGTTATTTTTAAATGACTGCTCATGTAAGTATGTGGATTTTAAAAAGAAATTGGTTTCCCACACAAAGGTGACCCCAGATTCGTAAGAATGTCACGTGCAAAACAGTAATAGATTCTGGGTTGTCAGAATCAGCAGAATTCAGTCTGAAATCTTGAGGAGCCTTTCCCACTCCATGTGTCTGGCACTATGATTCCACTTCAACTGCTATGGTTCCATTCTGTGAAATCCAGGGATTTGCAGTTTGGTCAGGCACACTAGCAGAGAATTCTCAGAGCCCCCCCCCCCGAAACTGCAGATCTAATAATTCCATAGGATAGAATCATGGCAGTTAAAGTGGAATCATAGTACTATAATTGTGTAGTGTGAACAGGCCCCAAGTCTCAGCAGGGTGGAATTTTTGCTGATGAATAGACTGGAATAGATATTCCAGAGGAATAGACTGGGAAGATACAGAAAAATTCCCTGCCACAGGCTCCGGCATAACTCTGCCTCATGTAAAGATAGGGAGCATGTGATCTTTTAGCTTAAGAATGGGAAAATCTTTGCTTTTTGTATTTGACATTTCTAAGCCTTGGTTTTGTTCTCTTCAGAATATGAAGAAATCTGTGACTTTTGGCACTGTTTGTAACAAGAATCCTCTTTGTTTTTCATCAACTTATACTGATGGCAAATGCTTCTGAGCCAGTGCCTGATCTGTTCTGATCTGGGTGCAAAACTAAACTGACTTGGTGTGCTTGACCTGTCTGTTTTCTGTATCTTTTCCTAAAGACCTGTTGCCAGACAGTTTGTCTTTTGATCCCCTGTTCCTTTGCCATTCTGGTTCTCGCCTACCTGTAGTCATGACCTGTAGTCTCTACAGCTCAACATTGCCTGTGATTGACTTTCTGACCTTTGCTTTAGATATTTGCTTAAAACAGCCTTTTGCACAACAACCTGAATCTGAGACTTGCTTTGATTGCATGGGGATGTTCAACTCCAGTGTCTGAGTGACAGTAGCTTGGTGCTGGCAGTGACAGAAATAGGACTTGAACCCAGGCATTTTGGAGTTCAGATCACTATCAGTTAGGGCAAGAATGGACAACTGTGGAGCCACACCACTGCTCCCAGTACAACTGGAAGTGACATCACATCATTTCTGATTCTGGTTCAAGCGTGGCCAAGCTTTGGTGTTTAGGGTGAGTTAATGAGGTTTAAGCGCTAAGGGACCCAAAAACCCTTTTTTGTCATGGGTTCAGTGGTTTTTCACTGTTTTGGGACCACATTTTCAGCCAAATTTTATAAAAAAAAATGGGATCAGGGAGCTTCAAGGGCCACAGAGTAGGGGCCCAGGGGCCCTATGCCTGAACTAGGGGATACTCTATTACTTAATTGACATGATGTGGAAATTATATCATGAACTCAGATTACATGGAAGTCATGAAAAATGGGTGGTTTCTGTTAACTTGCATCACAGAACTGGCCAGAATAACAAAAGAGCAATTAACTTATATACTGCTTTTCAGCATCTTTGATTTAAATGCTTTGTTAAAGAACTAGGATGTTGGCCTTGTACTGAGGGCACCTGGTCACTTTCCTTGGAGACTGTGAGCAGATCGTGTTAGATCTGCTTCATCTGAAAGCACACAGGAAATTGGGCTAATTGAGGATTAAAGGGATTCCTCTGCACAGTTAATAACCAGTAGATGGTGTACTCAAATTGGGTCACCTGAGTGTGTGTGTAGATGGCAGATTCCATCTTGGGCACCCATATACATAGATGCTACAGCAGAATCATGTATCTTCCCCTGTTGCCTTCTTGTCCATCTCTATTTTCACTGAATTCAAAGATGGAAAATGTCTGTCATTCCAGGTTAAGGATGGGAAAATCTACAGATTTTGCTTGCTCTTCCATTCAGAATTTTAAAGCTCCAGTTTCTTTCTGTCCTCAAATGGAAAAAAATTGCTTGTGTTGGTAAATCATTCAATCACCAACTGACTATTCGCACCAGCCATTTTCATTAAAAATGATGATTCCCAGCATTAAAAGAACTGTGTTGTGCCTGCCTATTGTATTAAACATTAAAAAGGAGGAGCCTTTCAGAGGAAAGAGACGGTAACTCTAACTCAGCCCCTGAAATATGGTTGATCACTGAAAACCTGGGGCAAGGATATGTGAAATTTGTTAGTTTTTGGTTTCTTATAAAATCTCAAGTTCTTTCTCTCCTGAGTGTAAGAAATTTGTAAATGTTGACAAATTCTTACTAAAAAGAAGCAAGCAAAATTTTCCGCTATCCTTATTCTAGATGTCATTGAACTGCAGCTTACCCTATTCTACATCTTTGGCTCTCTTATTTAGGGCTTATTGGCGCTACGGTCCCATATCATCTGGAGGACTATTCCAGTTTGTTGAAATTAAAAGAAATCATCTTTATGGTCTCACCTACGACATGGAAGTTAAAATTACTGGAGGAATGATTCAGTAATCTGAGTTCTTTATTTCTCACAAGGAATTTTTAAGCGTCTGTAACAGTTGTGGAGAACCAGCAACGTGTGGTGGTTTCAGTGTTGGACTGTGACCCAGGAGACCAGAGTTCAGTTCCCTGCCTGGCCATGGAAACCCATGGGGTGACTTTGGGTGTTTCACACACTCAGCCCCAGAAAACCCTGTGAGAGATTTGCCTTAGCATTGTCATAAGTCAGAAATGACTGGAAGGCACACAACAACAGCAACAAAAGTTGTGAACAGTCTCTTTTCACTAGACTTGGAATGATTCATCTCTTGGAAGCTGTACAGCTATTTTATCAGCAGAGCCCCAAGATCCTTCAGTTACTGTGAACGTGGGACATGAGATGTTCATTCAGAAGTCAAAAACAGCTCCTAGGTGTTAAAACCTGAGAGGTTTCTCCTGTGCTAACGTGTTGGCCTTTGGCAGGTAGATCGGGGTGGAACACTGGATCACACTTGGATTGGGGAAAATCCAAGTGCATACGTTGATGGGGCTGGAATGTTAAATAGAAAAATAATTACAGCTAGGTTTTAGGTATTTTTTAAAAATATGCTCTGTGTGTGAGGGAGTGGTTTGTTTTTTTAGGAGGAAAACCATGCTATTTTCTACTTTTAGGAGTTCTGTCAGCATGAAGGAACCTGAAGAGTTCTTATTGTACTACTAAGGATTTGGAAAAACCAGAGTCTTTAGCTTGCTTTTACTGCGGGAAAAATTAAAATGACACAGTACAGGCCAAACACTTGACTTAAACAGACTAAATAAATCTTGAATATTTTCTTCAGTAGACTCCCCCTCTCAAAAGGGATTTAATTTGCTGAGGAGAAATGCTGTGGTCAGGAGATATGTTCTCATTGGATTTGCTGAATATGGATATTGTCCTTCCTATCAAGTTCTTTTTAACTCTTGCTAAGCATAAATCTGCAGATGGTGTGGGAATAATTTGTTCTTCTGTTGAAGAGTTTCCTGAGAGGAATTGAAAATTGTGGTGTATTCCATCAAGTATATCGACATCTTGGCTGTTTACATGTTAACGCTGTTGAGATGAATTCTTAAATAAACTCTCTTTATGCCTAAGCCTTGTACCTTTCTTTGCTCTTGTGCGATGGCAATTACTATTATTTTATTGCTTATCATATTTACATAACATTTGGTATAATAGTATCTGTGGCATCTTTCTGGAGCTGTCTGATCACTTAAGATTATGTATGCCAGAATTCTAGTCGTGTTACAGTACGCATCCTCTTTGGAAATTTGAAAATTGACAAGAAACTTTGTGCAGCCTGTTTATTAGGGCTGGTTACAGAGAGCACACAACACCCTTGTCACACCGGTTTCACCGACTGCTCCTCTATTTCCAGGCATAATTCAGAGTGCTGGTCATTACCTATAAAACCCTTTATGGCTTGGGTCGAAGCTGTCTGATGGACTGTATCTCCTCATATGTGAATCTGCCCAGGATTTAATATTTTTGGGAGAGGCCTTTTTCTTGGTTCCATTCCTTTCACATGCATGTTGTAGGACAATATGAGAGGGCTCTCTTCTGGCAGCACTCAGGCTGTGGAACTTCCTTCTAAGGAAAACTAGAGTGGCCTTCTCCTCCTCTTTTCACCAGCAAGCAAAGACCTTTTTATATAGGTATACTTTGGGCAACTGACTCAGTTGCTGCGGAAGGGGCGTTCTGTGCTTCTTTCTTTCTTCTCTCTGCTTTTAAATGGTTTAAAATTGCATTCATTTTGTGATTGCTTTAACATGTTCTGTTTAATTGTATTTTAACACTACAACTTACTATATATATTTTTAGCTATATATATATTTTCTTCATGTTGTGTGCCACACGGCTTCCTTGTATTGGGAGAAAGACAAGATATTAGGGAGATATGGGATAGACAGATCCCTAACCTCATCTCCATATCAGTGTTTCAGAACATACATTCTTTGAATGTCTTATAGCAGACAAATAAATGGCCTGAACGTCTTTCCCTTCCCTTGAAAACAAATGTTTTAGGATGTAGTGAATGTGTTGAATTGCCCTAGATAGAATGACCTATCTTTTGTACAGCAGCTAGTGATAGAGAAGAAAAAAGTTGCAAGGAAGACGGAGAGGGGGGACATGTGATGCTGTCCCTCTTTGGTTTCAGCATTGTACATAAAATTAATTTTTGATTTGGAGGTTACCTTTTAAACTGGTTTAAAACAATGTCCTCCAATTAAACTCTCTTGATGATTCCTTTAGTAGATTTAAAAGATAAAGATTCAATGATGGCTCACTTTATTTCATATGTAAAATCATAAAGTGTTCCTCTAAATCTGAAAGCAAGATTGACAGTTATTGGTGTTTTGTGGACACACTTGATTGCACCAGTCTAGTATTTAAAACATACAAACAGTATAAATCCTGCACAGTTTTGCTGTGAAGTGAGTTTTACTGTGTCCACTAGGACTTAACTCCCTAGCAAGCATGCTCAGGATTGCAAGACAATTCCCTCTTTAGCTGTCCCTCCATAGCGTTTATAACAAGGCTGCCTTCCCATTGGATAAGATGACCTGTTTGTTTCACATATTGAATCTGAAGGAGCACCCACCATCCTGCTTGCCTGTTCCCCTTATTCCCATCCACCAAGGGGTAGACACCAGCAGTTATGTCCTCAGACTGTAAAAAGCTGGCAGTGCTCTGACAGGGCTCTCCAGATTATTCATGCCATTCTGTGAGGAAAGATCCTCCCACACAGTGAAGCATTGCAGGAATGATATCCCGGGAAAGTGCCTTTTAAAGTTTCACAATTCACTACTTCTGCAGTTAAAATATATAAGATTTCACAGTTCACTTCTGTTAAACTTTAAAATGGTATTTGCTGCCCTCCAGGTGTTCTGGATTGAACTCTTTAAAATCTGCCAAGCTGGATGATGGCAGTGGAAATTGTAGTCAAAAAATATCTGGAGGATCCCAGGTTGTTAACCTGTGTTTTAACATAACATGTCACCCATCTCTGAAATTTTTCTGCACTAATTATCCCATCATTGACCGCTGTGATTGGGAATGAGGGAACATTTTTCTGGGAAATGGAGTAAGAAAAGGAGAACTCAGCATAGAGTTGTTTTTTGCGCCATCCTTGTGTTCTGAAATGATTCATGATCCCCCTCTGAAAGTGCTTCTGCCCTGCGTGGTTATGTCAGTTTTAAACTAGTTTAATTGTAATGGGTCTGCTCTTAAGGAATCCCAGTGTTTGTAGCCTGGTGAAATAGTTTGAATTTTTTTGCTAGAGAGCTCCAATCTACTGCCCTGAATGACAATCCTGCAGGTACCCCATGTGCCTGCCTACACTACAAAATTAGGCTGACTTAATCCTCAGTCCTTCTCTTCTTGTGGTAACTTGCTGTGTACTGCGTCAAAATAGAAATCCCAGGATTCTTTAATCTGAGCCAAGAAAATTAAAGTGATATGAAAGTGACAGAAAGATTAGTGAAGATAAACACTGACACTTTAGGATGGTTGTGGGGAACAACAATAAATATGAATGGCTCTTTTCAACTTCTCATGTTAGTGGAAAATTAGGAAGAGAACAATGCAAGATAATTTAATCCCATGTTACCTGAAACTATCTCACTGTGCATCAATCTTAATGTGTGGTTTGCCATTTCCTCCCACATTTTCCCCATTATTCTGGAAAGGAGCAATATGTTGATTAGAAGAAAGGTAGTGGTAGAAGTTTGGACCCAGACTATTTGCAAAACCATCTGTCTCTATGTGCGCCTTCCCGTGATCTAAGATCAGCAGGAGAAGGCTTTCTCTCTATTCTAGGCATTTCTGGTGAGGACACAAGAGAGCCTTCTTGATGGCTGCTCCCAAGTTGTCCCCCCCATTTTTCTGCTGGCAGGTAGAGACCTTTTTATTTTAGGAAATTTTTATTTTAGGAAATTTGTACAGGCACATCCCCTCTCTCCCTTGAATTGAAAGAGGGTAACCACATTTTCATACAACCGTTAGAGTGCATGCAAAGGATCTGGCACCAGGCTGTGGGGGAGTGGATCTTGTCATTGTTAAGAACTGGGTTCCATTTAAAATGCTGCTTTACAGTTGAACAGCCCCAGAATTGGAGCTTAATGGACCATATCAGCTTTTGGCTTGTAGATGTTACTTTAAATTGAGCTGCTTCAGAGAAAATATGATCAATCGAATGTTCCTGTCTCTTTCTGTACCAAATGGCCTGCTGTGGATATTGGAAACTCATTTAGTTCTAAATTGAGTAGGTCATAGTGAAGTATTGAATGTCTTTGTCTTGACTCCTGTTTTAACCTTGGAAATTGTTAGCTTCCTTCTTGGTTAAACTGCTTTGTTTAGCTTTGCAAGTGACAGAAAAATCTAACACACCCAACCTGCGTTCATTTCTGTTGGTTAAGAGCCTGTCCTCCAGGTATTCATTGTATGTGCTTTGAACACGTGAAAATGGATATTAGGTTACCACATTTTCTTGACATAGTTCCTGAACTGAAATAGTTTCTTGTGTGAATACAAACTGACTACCTGGGGATGTCACTTGACTAAATTTCGGTTTCATTTATTGCATTTATAGTAGCATTAGCAAGCCCCATGCTGAGGCCATTCAGATTTGGTGATCTGAGTATGTTTTCAGCCCTTACAATTTAAATGTTTCTGTTCTTGCTCAAAATCTTCTTTCCTTCAGGAAAGGAGGAAAATGTGATCCTCAAATTCTCCTTCATGGTAGCATAACATATTTAGTCACGCTAGGATTACCATTAATCCCATGGGTCATCATATTGCTGGTCATATTATTACTATTTCCTATCAGTAAAGCTGCATATTGCTGTATCTTTTCCCCCTGGAGGAGCTGCCTAGTGATGGAATCTAGAAAATTGTTGTATATTTTACCCCTGTGAATCATGGTTGATTCTCTAGGTGTATAAAACATTACGCTGGAAAACAAGAGCTCCAAGTTTATATAACTGGTAGGAGTGGCATTTGGCTCTTGATCATCCATATGGGAATGTAGTCCCTCCAAAATGGGAATTCCATGATGCATGAACGCCACATTTCTTTTGTGTATGATTGTGCCCACTCTCTTTTCTTCACCATATTAATCCCCCAGAAATCATTATTGTGGTCAGGCATATTTGTGATTTATAAATTCTGTGCCAAATCCAGAGTGCGGGACATGAATTTAGAATAGTGGTTAAAATATTTTTGAGTCATGGACCTCTATAAGAATTCGTTGAAAGCTGTGGAACCACTCCCCATAAAAATACACATAAACATAATTTTCAAAGTGACAGGAAGGAAAGTAACACACACACACCTCTTTGAAGTGCATCTGTGGATCTGTAGGATAAAGATGGGAAACATAAAGCCTCCAAATATGGTTGGACTGCAGTTCTCAGCATTCTTCATGACTGCCTATGCTGACTTAGAACCCAACAGAATCTGGAGGGCTGTGTGATTCCCACTGCTGATCTAGCCTGTATTGTCATGCTAGTTGGAGGATCTGAGGTGTCATAGTCCCCAAAAGTAACATCTCCAAGCTGCGTTATTGGCCTCCTTAGGTGTTCCAACCACCTTTCCTGAAATTCAGTGTGTGTATGTGTGTTTGTTTGTATGTGTGTGGGGTTTTTCTCCCAAAAAAGAAATTGTCACTAGGACTTTCCCAAAGGGAAACCTGGGGCATAATTGCTTATTGAAAAGGAAACTCGCTTTTAGGTGCCTGGATGCTGCATCCAAATGTATGGGGAAAGAGCAACCATTCGGTTAGAGAAAGAGCATTTGCCTTGTATGTACAAAGTCTTAGGTTCAATCCTTGGCATCTCTCCCTGATAGAACATCAGCTAGCAGATGATGGAAAAAGGCCATTAGCTGAGACCTTGGAGAAATCACAGTACACATATTAGTCTCACCTGTTATTGGCCAACTTCCTGTGTTTCGAAGTGGTTGATAGACACATGCATCTTTGGTACATAGAATTTTCCTTAAAAAAATAATTCTATTAAAACAGTTTAAAGCAAATAAGTTTATAAATATGTTAAGGACAGGTTTTTTAGACCTTTGCTGTTCTGTGTGACAGCTAATGCACACACCCACACCTGTACCCACCCAAATTAGATTTTTCTACTACCAAACAGTTTCTGGCTATTAACTCCAAACAGACCAGCCCCTTCTTTGAGGCTAGGAAGCTTGCAGGTACTATCATGGGAACACACCAGTGACTCTTCAAGCATTAGTTATCTTAATGCTGTTCAAGAATTTTAGATGAAGGAAGAAGACCTTCATGAAAATGGAAGAGATATGTTCTTCCTTAATATGAATCATAAATTCATATTGTTGTTGTTGTGTGCCATCAGTTTGTTTCTAACTTACGGTGACCCCTGAGGCAAACATATGGGTTTTTTTTTGAAAATATTTGTTCAGAAGGGGTTTGCCTTGGCCTTCCTCTGAGGCTGAGAGTGTGTGTGACTTGGCCAAGGTCACCCCCCATGTCCAAGTGGGAATTTGAATCTTGTTCTCCAGAATCATAGTCCAGCTCTGGCTCTCAAATTCATGTTAATAAACATTAATCATTAGGTCTGGTTTTAACTTGGTAACTAATTTGATATCTTTTTAGTCTTTTATAATTACTGTTGTTGTTCATTGTATTAAATCAATTTTTTGTAAGCCGTTCTGAGATCTTCAGATACAGAACAGGATATAAAGATTTGAATGAATGAATGAATGAATGAATGAAATCTTTGGCGCTTCACCAGGTAGAGGGGAATGCAGGGTGTTGATATAGAAGTGTGCTTGCATATATTCATGCAGTTTTCTGACCTTTTTGCTACATTGTAGTTTCAAATGGTACGGTAACACTGATGTGTTTTTGAAAAAAATCTTTTTAGTATTTAAAATAAGTCTGTTTTAAAAGTATGAAAACCAAGGCAAAGCACACCAGAAATCTCTTTTCCAAATAATGGCTCTATTATTATACTTTTTTTAAAAAAAAATCACCATTAGGAATGGCTCCAGGTCTTATTCAGATCGACTGTGACATGTTCACACTTCATTTTTTCTGGATTCCCTACTCCATGCCCAGTTATATATTGAAATATGCAAATATTTGCCTTGCAGCTTTCTTACTGTCTCTGTGTCTCTTTCTGTTAGTCCTTTGGGATATGTTCTTCATTATCACAAAATGTAGGGCTTTTTAAAAAAGCAAATTAAAAGGTAAGGGCAAGAACTTAAATCTCTGATGCAGTAAAAACACAAACAGTGTGTGCTCCCTCTCTTTCAACAAACACTTCTAATATAACAACACAAATATGTTGTAGTGGAGAGACCTCCCCCCATTTCCAACAGCTTCATTGTGGAGGGGAAGGGTAAATGAGGCCATGTTCACCACTTTGAAATATTTGTTTTACCATTTGAAAAAATGGTTTAACTTTGTTCTGTCACCTTAAAGTTCTGTGTCTCTCCTTCACCTCCACCCTCGCCCAAATCCATCCATGCATTGGAAGTGTCCTCTATTTACCTCATTAAAAAAAGGGGGGGGGCCTCTGTCCATGAAATGTGCTGATACAGCCTTTGCTCCCTCAAATTCTGTTTGCAATGCACTTTCTCACTGAATGGCTTCCTCTAATCTGCTTCTTTTTTCCTTTCCTTTCCTTTCCTTTCCTTTTTTTTTTTGTTCTAACTTAAATGGTCAGTTATTCTGGTGAAAGGCCCAGAGTTGAGGGCCAAGGGTTGTGAGTTCTATTTTTGGCCAGTTCACAAGGTTCCTTTGTCGCCTTGTGCGAGTGTTCATTAGGGCATGATAAAAAGCGCACTGAAATAGATGAGGTTCATTCTTTCTTCTTTCTCCTTAATGGGGAGTTAGATACTGAGTCCATAATCTGTGAAATGTGGTGTCCTCCCTCAGATGGCTAATATCTGCTTTGCTCATTAAGGCTGTCAGTCTCTGGATGCCTTGGCTGAAAAACAGAAGAATGCTGTGCCCATGAAAGCATCTGGTCTCTTTCACACTAAACAATTACAGCACGTTGATACCTCTTTAACTGCTGTGACTCCATCCTGTGAAATCATAGTTTATTGAGGTGTTTAGATATCTCTGCCAGAGAGCTCTAGCGCCTCACCAGACTACAAATCCCAGTATTGAGGTGCTGCTATTTTGTAATGCGAGACCTTGCTGTGAAAAATAGGCTTGTAAAATGAGGATTCAACAAAACTCTCCCATTCTCCTGGTTCTTTAAACATTATGCAGAGCTTGGCCAGGCTGCCTAGGGATTCTGGGAGTTGTTGATGAAAAAGTAGCTTTTCCAATCTTTTTATTGTTGTTTGCAGTCAAGGTGGCTTCGACTTACAGTGACCCTAGTCATCAGCAGCCCTGCTCAGTTTTGCCAACTCAGGGCTATGGCTTGCTTGATTCAGTCAGTTCACCTGCCATGTGATTTTCCCTTTTTCCCACTCTCTTCCTCTTCCTCCAAAATTATTTTGTTTCCCAGTGGCGCTTCTTGTCTCATGATACGTTCCAAGCTCTGTGCTACATCAACTTGTAGACAGTAAACTTGAGGGTATGGAAGAGGAGAGAGTATAAGCTCAAGGCTTACAGTGGCTTGCTAATATAGTAAAGGGTGAGATTCATACAGTTCTCCAGTTTTTGTTGGACTGCCATCGGCCCAAGTAAGTATCAGCAGTGATAAGGAATGCTGGGAGCTACAGTCCAACAACATGAGGAGCTGTTGTTGTTGTGGGCCTTCAGGTCGTTTCTAACTTATGGCAACCCTAAGGTGAACCTACCATGAAGTTTCTGGGAGATGAGAGTCTGTGATGCACCCAAGGTCATCCAGTGGGTTTCTATGGCTGGTCAGATAATTGAACCCTGGTCTCAGTGTCGTAATTCAGCACTCAAACTACCACTTGACCCTGGGTCTCTAGAGTTGCTTTGTACTTTCTTCTGGCAAGAAGTGTCTTTTCCCTTTGCCTGCCTTTGGTGGCCGTTGGTACCTTTCACTTGATCTCCAGTCCTCAAGAGTCCCTTTTGGCCTTTTGATAATTTCATACTTCCGTAATATAACGTAAAAAGCGTATGTTAATGTTTATTATCCAAATCTTATTTGTGGCAAATTTTCTGCATCCTCCTAATATAGCCCTGCCTAAAAAAGTTGAGTTGTGCCAGTGAGTACAGTTTTAAAATAATTATTTTCAGTGTTGGTTTATTTGAACCAACCAGTACTAAGAAGGAAATGTAGCTATCCAAGTTTCTGAATGTATTTATTTAAAAATTTGCCCAGTGTGTTTCAGAAATTGTACAGCATGTTTTACCTTGGGTCCTGTGCAAGGAGAAAAGCAGAATAATAAATGAACGAATAAATGAATAAATAAATAAATAAGTACCTTTTCTTCAAAACGATAAAAAGTCCACACTATCTTGACCATTGTTTAGGAAGACCCAAATGATGCTCCATACTGCATAGACTTCTAATCAGTTTAATAAATATACATGAAAGTTCTGAGAATCATGTTTCCCTCTGAAGTTGTTCATTTTCCATTGCTTTCTCTACTTTTCTTCTCTTGTCTTTCCATTTGACTGCTAGAGCAGGACTGGGCAGACTTCAGGCTTATGTGATCTACTTTGAGTCATGCGTCTTTGGGATTTTACTGTATCCTTGAGACCCAGCCACTAGAGTTTAATACTTCCAGAATGATTCCATTGGGCAGACATATACTTCAAATTAAAGAAAGATAAAGGTGTTTGTGAACCTATGCTCAGACAGGAAACCTGTTTTCAGTGCCAGGATTGAGCTCTCCACTCTTTGCATCCATGAATCTACCTGTAGTTTCTGCTCCAACATCTGTTCTTAGCAACGTGCTTTAGAGAAACTGCTCCCTTAAATTGTTGACCTAGCTAACTTGTCCAACACCCTTGCTGATCTTACAGTAAATCCTGAAGAGCTCAAACAGTAATATATTTTAAATTGTACTGTTTTAAACTGCTTTTTATCCTTTTAAGTGTTGGATTTAAATTGTTTTAATGTTGTTAATAGCTTCATTCTAGTTTAATATTGATTTTTTTGTGTTCTTAACTGTATTGTAACTATGGATTTGGAAGATTGAGTCCTAATCTTGGGAAAAAGTCAGGGCATAAATAAAGTTTGTTGTTGTTGTCATGATAATGATGATGATGATCATCATCATCATCATCTTCATCTCAGTTTTCCCTTTGTTGATTTTTACTACAGTGAACAGAAGCAGGACGTTCTAAAGCAAAATCTCAAACTGCAACTCACTTGGTACCGCAGTCTGGCTTGCGTGACGTGCTCAACAAAAGGCGCACTAGCCTGCAAGGCAATTGCATAGCTACTGAAGTATCCGTCAACATTAATATCTGCCTTTCGCCTTTCTGTTGCTGTTTGTTAGCATCCTTGAATTTTTCTCGGATGAGAGCCCATCCGGCACTATGCTATCAGTTTGTAGGGAAGTGGGGGTAGTAGTGGAGAAGGAATAAATTCTGGTCTGCGAGGTTTGTTTGACTTCTGACCTTCCTGTTCTTCTTTATCTTAAAGAGCACTGGATTCAGCCAAGCTTTGCCCCCTAAGCATAATAATCTTTAAGAAAAAATGTTGGTTCTGAACAAAAGTGTGTGTGTGTGTTGCTTCTGTATGAGAGCTTGTTCCAAAGCTTTAATTCAGTCTATATCCAGATACAATAAAAAGCATCTTGCTAGATGGTTTGAATTCCAAAGATATATTTATATTACATGTTTTAATTAAATTTCTATCCAGTAAGAAGCCCGTTAAAGCCTTCTCTCAAGAACTCTTGGAAATGGCAGTGTTTTAGTTGGATCATTTTTTCCCCCTGCATAGCATTAGTTACTTCCATAGTTATGGGGTATAGCCTCAACATATGAGAGAGATCATGTGGTTCAAACCCTGTGTTATACAGATCTTCATTCTGCAGCCTCCCGCCCTCATGTGTTGAGGCAAGAGCAAGATGGATGCCAGTGTGTGTGCAGCTCAGTGGCTAGTAGCTTTCAGATATATTTTTCAAAAATGACAGTTTTTAAAAATGATCTCCAAGCTCTTTGATTGCTAATAAGAAGACTGCTTGTTGTCCATGGATCGTATATTGTGTACTGCTTTCAGCATCCTGGGGAAGTTCGGAACTTGTGTCACTTTGCTCTGTGAGCAATTTGGCAAATCTGTGAACAAGAGTTTCCAAGGTTTTAGCACGGTCAGTCAGCTGGTCAATGCCTGGGTCAGTTAAAGTAGCCATGGTGGTCAGTTGGACTGAATTAGGCCTATAGTACTGAAAGGGCAGGTTTACGAAATGGAACTAGCATTTTGGCCAGTTTTAATAGCAAAAGTGATGTGACAGAAATGCCTTAGACTATTTCCGTTAGCACCATAGTGCTAATAGTGGGGAAGATGTTGCCCTCCCAGATGATGTTGGACTGTATCTCCTTTCAGTCTTTGTTTCAGCAGAGCCAGTGGTGAAGACTTACAGGAATTGTAATCACAGTGACATCTTACTTACTAAAGGCCCATTTTATCCCAATTGGATTTCTTCCACTGTCCAGTTACTTTGACCTTAAAAAAAGTCCTCTTCACTTGATGTCTTCCATCATTATTGCACCATTCCTTTACTGTCACAGGTTGAGAATTTTTGAGAATTTTAAGAACAAACATTATGTGTATATGAAATCAAACAGCCAGGTCAGGTAGGTTGTACATAAGTAAACAAAAACATTTTGAACCTTCTTGAAACTGCTTGAAGGCTTTTTCTGAAATGCACCCAGGGATGGTTTTATCTTTCACCAGCCTTGACTTCTCTTATTTTTTTTCCATTTTGATGGCCAATCTTGAATACCCATGTTTCTTTAAGGTGCTGGAAATAGCTAGTGAGGCAGGCTTATCTGCTGTCCTTGTTTCTCTCTGTTTTGCTGTTCATATGTGCTTGGTAACAGATTATGGAGATAGTTGTTGTTTATCTTGCCTGCTGTAAGCAGAAACACACAGCTACTGAAGGAGTGCACATACTGCTGCAACCTGACACTGAAAGTGTGTTTCTAGCCATTGCTGATGCTGCTAAAAGGATTTTCAGTTAGACAGAGGTTGGGGAGGAAAAGAGGGTCTGGGTGGGCATAAAAACACTGTAAAATGGAGCTTCATCAATGAAGCCAGAAAGTTTGTTAACTGAGATATGCCTGTATAGTGCTATGTGTCCACTTCAAGTGCTATGGCGTCATCCTGTTGGATCCTGGCATTTTAGTTTAGAGAGGGACATGTAGAATTCTCAGTCAGAGAGCCTCACCAAATGACAAACCCCAGGGTTCTGTAAAATGTTTCCATGGCAGTTAAAACGGAACCACAGCACTCCAATTTTGTAGTGTGATCTCCCTTGGTAGGGAGAAACATCATAGAAACTGGCTACTAGCTTCTTTGCTTGCTTAGTTGCAGAATAATTTTGACTAGAATAAGAGTAGTGCCTCTTTTCAAACTAGGAGCAAAAACCACATAAACTTTGGCCATATAAACTTTTTATGGGGGTATAAACAAAAGTGAGAATGCAAAAATGAAAAGCACTCTTCTTTGTTCCCTCTTTTCTCTCTGAACAGGCAAAGAAAAAAAAGTCAAATTTGACCTATTTGTGGACTCTGTTCAGCTGTTTTCTTAGAAGTGGCATTCTTTCGAAATATCGGGTTTAATCCTTGGATATGTATATAGATTTTTGTGTAAGGCGCTTGCTTTTTTTTTTTTAAATTAGGTGAAGGAACAGTGTGTACTGATCTGCCTTTCCTACCCGTTTTTATGTGTGTTGACTAGAAGCAAACTTGACACCAGCAAGAGCATTCTTTTGCTTTTTCCTCCCTCTCCCTCTCCCTCCCAGTTGCAACAGCATGAAGAAATGCATGGTGCTGCTTTGCATTGGATTTTAGGCACTTTAGTATTCTCACATCCCCAACAGACTCTACACACTCAACTAGGTTATTCTTAAGGATGTGGAAATATACCGGGTTTACTTGTGCTGTGTTTCTCAAGATTCCTGCCAGGAGTTTTGTCCCATCAAGTTTGGCATCAGATTACGAGACTCCCCCCTCCCTGCAAATCAGAGTATTTTGATGTTCTTCCTAATCTACAGCTTCCCTGACACATACATTTTATTCCATTGAGTAAAGCATATTTGTGCACCTTTTTTCCCCAAATACATGCATTTTTCATTGTGCACATTTTTCAAATCTACACTTGGTTTTGTGAACATTTTTTCTTTGCCAAAACCGTATTGCAAACCTTGAAAGCTACAAATTTCCACAACAAGGTGTGTCTCATCCTGTTGTCAGTCTTGGGTGATACAAAACTGATATTTTTGTAAGGAAATATGAACCCAGTGAACTTCTTATTCATCGCTAGCTGTTGGATACTCCTGGACAGGAAGAGATAGTAAGGTGGATTTCTGTTCCAGCTTGTGGAGCAAGTTCTTCTGGAGCTCAGCTGTGGTTTTTTATCCTTGGTTGCCCTTTGGTTCTGGCTTCTGCCTTGTTCTTTGCTCCTGGTTTTTGTCCTTGTTCTTTGGTCTTCATTATTAACTTTGACCCATGTCTCTTGGCTCCTGCCAGGTCTGGAAAGGTTGCCTGTGGCCCAGCCCTGACATTAAACATGCCTCGATAAAAGTAAACACAAATTTGTCCACATTCATCTCTTACCTCTAACCTTTTTCTGTTAACTCCTTCATTGACAACAGTTATATTGTAAATTTCTTGTGAGCAGGAACCTGTCCTTTTTGCTGCTAAAATGTCTGTTCTGTTTATAATGGTCACTCAGAATATACAGACTTGGAATATATAGTCAACATTACTCTGCAAAAATGTCTGCTAAGCATACTAAGAAGATAGTAGCCAGTTTCTGTTACGGTTGCCCCTGTCTCTAACTAGCAAGGACACAGAGGCTCTGCGGGCTCCCTCACACAGCACCATTATAGTGCTGTGATCCCATTTTAACTACTGTGGGAACATCCTCTGAAATGCCTCACTTGGTAAGGCATTAGAGCTCTCTGGCCGAGATTTCTAAATGCAGTCCTCCCTCCACATTTGCGGGTTTGACCGTTGCAAATTTGGTTATTCACAAGGTGCCTGCTTGCCTCCCTTGCCCATTCCCCCCTCCCATTCCTTTGCCTTTTATCGGAGCACTCTGTGCCTTCCTGCTCTGAGCCTTGACAAAAGGCAAGCAGATAGGAGGGGGGCACACATGGAGAAGGAAAGTGCACATGCCCCTTCCTCCCATTCTCCCCGTCTCATTCTCTTGTCTTTTGCCTGAGTGCGCGGAAGGAAGGCATGCATGCCCAGGCAAAAAAAAAGAGAGAGAGAGAGTGGAAGCAGGAAAATGATGAGGGGAAGCACACACGTGCATGCCTCTTCTGCATGGTGGGCTGCCCCATCCTGTTTGTTTGCCTTTTGCCAGGGACATGCACTGAGGCAAAAGACAAGGGAATGGGAGGGGGCGCTTACATGAGGAGAATTACTCACATGTTTTGGACTTTCGTGAGGATTCTGCACTTCAAACACTCATGAAAGTTGAGGGGCCACTGTACTTCTCCTTAAACTGCAAATGGCTGGATTCCATAGAATTTTACCATGGCAGTAAACGTGGAAGCATAGTGCCTGTACAGGCATACTTCACTTAACAAAGCTTCTGACATTGACATTCCTTTTTGCAATGTCTTTTTATGCCTTTTCCTTCTCATCCTGTTTCTAGTGGGAAGATTTTTTTTTAAAACAGTAATCAGCATTCAGAGGATGGTGAAAGAGAACTGGAAAAACACACATTCAGTATTGAGTTGCAGCAGCATGTTCGACATTCTCCTCTAGCCAGTTCTACAGAATCTCTGTGTGCTTGTTTGAAACAGACGAGGTAAACAGCAGCTGCCTCCAGAATCCCTTGGTGAGCATACGTGAACAGGAAAGCAGAGAGAAAAGAGGAGAAGAAATACACAAAGCACTCAGAACACTTGAAATGTGATGTTCATATTTCTTACTACTATCATTCTTGATCAGATCAGGGGTTTCAGACATGCATAGCACCATATGTCTGCCCTTGTGTTACTCCAGTGACTCCTACAGGCAGCTGCTGAGCCATGTTAGCAAAAATTAGTGTGTGGTATACATTTAAATGCTGAATTGTAAAAAGAGACCTTCCAGGTTTCAAATTCCCCAGGCAAAGCTTCATCAACAAAATGGAATCTGAGGCCTTTCTGTTTTGACTTTCAAATACGAGGAATTCAAGTACGTTATTTATTTTTCTTCAAGTACTGTGATGTCTGATAATGCAGCAGTTTAGTGTCTCTGTCTTCAGTCTCTCTCTTGCCCCAAAATTCTTCACGGTATCCGTCTGACCAAAATAATCTGAGGAACTAGAGTTGGTTTTAATTTTTTTTTTATTTAATCCTGTGAAAGAATTTCATGGCCATTTTGACTTCACGCTCCAACAGTGATAATTAGATATGTGACCCATTTTCATTCTGCTTCCTCACAGGGATTAGTCAGCCTCGTTACAAATACAGAGATTGGAGGGAAGGGGTTTTGGATTTCCCACTCTGAGGTGTTCCTTTAGAAGATGTCCCAAACTGCTTTAAGGTGTCTTTACTGTGACTAGCCATGTCTTTAGATTTCTAAGTAACTGTTCCGGGAATAAACTCTGTTGAAATGCAGGTAAAAACCCTTAATGCACAGGAGCTAGAGAAGCTGGCAGTGTAGCATTTGCCTGAACTCTACACTGTCCAGATTTATTTCATATATCACCACTTTGATGCACCCTAGAAGGAGGTACAGTACAGGGATAGAGCATGTGTATCTGTATTCATAAGAGCTGTTTCACTTTCCACAGGTATATAACTAGGTCTCAAAAGTATCAGGTGGATTTCTGTGACTTAACTGGAAGGAATTTTAGGATCAGGGTATCATTTTTATGTATATTGTTAGCATTAAATACATTTAAAGCTTACAGAGAATGAAGTTGATCAAAGGATAGATAACAAAACCAAGCTGTTGGGAGTGGGGAAGCAGGTATTGTCTTTTTAGAATGATTCCAGTCTAGAGTTTGGAGAAGTTATTTTGAACTACCATTCCCAGAATTCCACAGCTTGCAAGGGGGATTCTGGGAGTTGTAGGCCAAGCTGTGCTCTAGTTATGCGTAATGCAGTACAAATGGGAAGCAGACTAGGTTTCTCTTTGTGACTTTTACAGTGCTCTGTTTAGAACTTGCCCAGCTTCTTGCTAGGTCTTCAAAAGGTTGCATGATAGAGGACGAGTATACTTGAGAACTTCAGGTCTCTTAACTCAAAGTTTCTTTTTGCTGTAATATTTTATTTTCCAGTGTGTGTTGTGTGTATATGTATGTGTGTGAGGATATATGTGTGGGGGGCAGGATATGTGTCTGTGTCTGTGTATACTTCATTTGGTTGGCTGTTGTTGTTAGCTGGATACATGTTGAATTCTTGCAATTATGAGGGTGGTTAATACTCTTTAAAAATGAATAAAAATTAATATGCGGCTAAATAATTCAGTACTATTCATTAGAGAATTGGCTTTGCAGAATCATTGCTTCTCAACTGTGTTCAAATGTTTGAATCGAAGAGGCCAATCTTTAAATGTCCAGTACTGTAGATTTGTTTATGATATCTGTGTTTATGCTAAATACAGGAAGTCTGATGGTAAGTTCACTGTCCAGAGGTTTACTCAAAAAAACACATTTTTAAGGTGGGGCGTTTGTTGATTTAAGTCAGTAATTTCTGGTGTTGAGTTCACTAGGCTTGGCCTGATTACTATGTGCCTTTGTACTTGTTCACATTTCTCTGTGACGTGGCATTCTCTGTAGAGTTCACATTTGTATGCACTTCTGTGATTTCTGTAGCCCTTTTCTTTCCTTCCATCTTTCTCACTGTCTCACAGGGTTGTGTCTGAAGTGCAGTAAGTAGATATGTAGGTTAACCTTTTTTGAGACCTTTGAATGGATACAGGAATAACCTTTTCAGAACCTGTCCAAAGATTTGCTTTTAAAACCACCATTTAGAATCAGCACATTAAAAAGCATACAGACCCTGAAATAAATGTGGGTAGAGAGAGAAGAAATTCTGCAAGCAAAAGTGATTGCATACGCTAGGGTAAGGAATCAAAATTAGTAAATACATGAATAGATATTCCCAGTTTCTATGTATGGTTGAAAAAAGTGGTTAGTGAAGATAGGAAGAAAATCAACTCATTTGAAATGTGGTGCTGGAGAAGAGTTCTGTTAATGTTATGGGCTGACAAAATAGCTAAGAAATGGATGCTAGAGCAAATCAAGCCTGAAGTTGTCCTAGAAGCCAAAATAATTAAAGTGAGGCTGTCATGCTTTGTCCATATCATGAGACAGTATGACTCATTACAAAGACAGTAATGCTTGGTAAAATGGGGGGTTGTGGGAAGAGAGAAAGACCACAGGGCAGGTGAATAGATTCAGTTAAGGAGGCCACAGCCCTGAGTTTGCAAGACTTGACCAGAGTTGCTGCTTCTGGGATGTTTTGGAAGGTTCTTTTTCATAGGGTCACCATTAACTGGAAGCTGGTTCAACCACAATTAACAACAATAACAACAACAAATCCCACAGTCCCTCATGACTGATTGGCCTGGCAGTCTTGAGCTGATGTGAGTTAAGAGTCCAACATAATTGTGAGGGCAGCAGATTATTTCTCATTTCCAACATAGGATGCATATTTGGGGGTTGTCACAGGTATAATGAGGCAGTGTGGTATAGTGGTTTAACATTTGATGTGCTGGATAGCAACAGTGTGTGGAGAGCCAACATGGTGTAGTGATTTGAGTGTTGGGCTATGACTCTGAAGATCACCATTTGAATCTCTGCTCAGCCATGGAAAACTACTCAGTGACCTTTGGCAAGTCACGTTTTCTCAGCCTTAGAGGAAGGCATAAATAAACAAATTCCATCTGGACAAATCTTGTTGTGAAAACCCCATGGTGGATTGGCCTGAGGGTCACATTCTCTGTAGAGTTCAGAAATGACTTGAAGGCACACCTCCACCTCCACCACCGCCACAACAAAACAGGTG
Source organism: Iguana delicatissima (assembly GCA_948472985.1). NCBI lineage: Eukaryota > Metazoa > Chordata > Lepidosauria > Squamata > Iguanidae > Iguana > Iguana delicatissima. The sequence continues at coordinate 1,847,421 of CAOKZL010000460.1, read as the reverse complement.
TCATGCTCTCACTGTTTGCAGCTGTGATTAAGCAGTTGGGAATAAGATGTGGGATTGTTCATCCCCACTCTCTTCTGGAATTGAGTCCCATTTGCCCTCAACATAGTTACTGTTGAGGGTGACATCATTAGTGATGTTAACAGCTGTTGATGTAGTTTCGTATACAAGTCCGCAAAAGTTGTCTACTCATCTATCCACACATTTCTATTGGTCATTTATATTATGTTAACCATTTATATGTATAAGTAGTGACCACCTGGTCCAGGTGGCCAGCCATGAAAAGTGCTATAAACTGGAAGACAGTTTATTCTAAAGACATGGCACATGTGCTGTTATTTGCCTCGGGTCCAGGGCTATTTACAAACCCATCTTGAGACAGACCAGGGCTTCTGATCAGTCAGGTTTCAGGACAGCCTTTATGGTACCTACCTTATGGATCTTCATTGCTGTACTTGAGGCACATCACCTTAATGAGATATAGTGATTTTTTTTTACTTGAAAAGGTTCCCTTTTTTTTCGGCCAGTCAGTCTCGTCTCATTTGAAAGCTCTATCCAGCCCCCAACGCAGGTGCGTCTTGCCAATACCTGCCATTCTGATTCAATACACTGCTTTCCTCATACTTCTAGGAAAAGATTATTTTGACTAAATGCCATGAAACTTGGTAGCTTCAGGAAAGAAGTGTAAAAGAGGTCAGGCATTGAAAACTTGTTGACAAGAGGAATATTAATTTAGGTCAAGTAGAAAATACAGAAATGCCACTATGTGTCAAGCATTTCATTTAACTGGAGGCTCTTTGGAGAAGCTGTAGGAGTGTTGCAGGGGGGCAGTAAGCCACCTGTTTTTGGAAACCAGAAGAATAAAACAGAAGACAGTGCCTGAAAAAGAGGCATTGAAATGCTTTACGTTTCATTCTTGCCTCTAAGTTACATACATTTTCCAGTATCGTAGTCTGGTTACTGGGTCTATGTGACTGGGGGCCCTTTCATATTCCATAGTTATGTCACCTTGATTCCAGTTGATGCCATGGTTAGATACTTGGGAATCCTGGAATTTACTGTTTAGGAAGAATTCTCAGCCAAGCAGCTTTACTGTCTCCCCAAACTACAACCCATAGGATGCAGAAATGGCAGCTAAAGTGAAATCAGAGTACTATAATTAATGCAGTGTGAAAGAGCCCTGGGCTATGAGCACATTCTGCTGACATTCCCATATTGTTCTCAGTGCAACTGATTGATCTGTGCTGAATGCACCCCCCAAGGCCAGCGTTTGAGGGGCCCCTTGGCAAAGTATCCTCCAGTTGCCCTTGTCCTAGGATTAATGGGCTTCCCTAACCTTAGTAGATCACATTCACTCTTGGATTGTAAGGAATTCAAAATGGCAGCCCCCAAAGCTTTATCAAGGGTGAGAATGCCATTTTAATTTGCCATAGAGTTGAGAAGAAGAACTAAGTTGGGGCAATGTGGGAATCCCACAAGATGGTTTTCTGCATAGTTCTCCAGCGCTAATAACAACACTGCCATTAAAGAAAAAAGAGGTTTAAAGGGGTCCAGAGAAGGCATTAGTTTGATGGACTTTTCTGAAGTATTATAGGTCCCAGCAGCTGCCCAAAGATGGTGTTCTGATGCTGGGAACTCAGGATTATGTGTACTGTTAACGTTATTGTGAGTACTGTAAAATGGTGGAAGTATAATGCTTAGAGCTGAGGCACATCTTTGGCAAATACTGCAATGTTTCAGGAAACATTTGAGGAGCCTTTTTTTACTTTCAAAGTTTGGATGGAAAAGGATGGTCATGAAAATGATACTCCATCTTCAGTAAAAAGTGTTTTGGGCCCAGGAGAACTCAGCTGAAGAATATTACTGAACATTGATTTTACACTTTAGTGTTATGTTACAGTGGTGCTGCTTGTGGATATGATTTCAGAAAATTGGGGTAAAGATCTTCTGAAAAAGTCTATTCTGAGCAGTTTCATTCTGACACTTATGATGAAGTTAGTTTTACTTACTTGAAGCATTTTTGTCCCACTCTTTAGTTGTTTTTTAAACCTAGTCTCCTTTTACAAGTATTAGCAGTAAGACAGTTCCTGCCCTCAGGCTTACAATCTAAAAGACATGGCATGCAAGGAAAAAAGGACATGGGGGCAGTGAAATCAATCACCAATTCTTGAAGTTGCCATTCCTGTCACAACCACTTGGCATGGAAATAATTCTGTTGGCATGATAGAATGGATGCCTCTAGATGACAGCTGAGGGAGGGACCAAAGATAATTGATATTTTTGTCAAAGGCGATAAATGAACCCTGTCTTCTTTCTCTCCTTCTAGTCTTAAGCTTTCTGCCCTAGTCCTACTTCCTCCAGAACCAAGGACTGTTTTGGCCTCCTAATAGAAAGATGCACTCCATTCTATGTGTTTGGCTTGATGGGTTCTTTTATTTCTAAGGCAGCATGGTGTAGTGGTTTGATCATTGGACTATGGTCCTGGATATCAGGGTTTGATTCCCTGGCTGGCCATGGAAATCCACTGGGTGACCTTCAGTGCATCGCACCCTTTCAGCCCCAGAAAATCCTGTGATAGGTTTCCCTTAGGTTCGCCCTAAGTCAGAAATCACTTGAAGGCATACAACAACAGCAAAGTGTTGGAATAAAATTGTATTTCAACATTCAGATTATGTCTGTGGAGGACAGCATACTTGGAAGTAGACCTAGAGTCAATTCACAGTTCAAACAGTATTGGTAATATTTTATAGTGATCTTCTGTATTCTGGCAAATGGATGGATAATTTAAAGCTTTTAAAAGAGCCTTCTTTTGTTTGCAAGTGTTTGCAAAGAATAAGAAGCATTTTCAAAACACTTGAAGGGGTGTTAATGGAATGTACATGAATCTGTCAGTCTGGTTCTTCACCACCCCTGCCCCTGGTATTCTTGAAGAGGTAATGGAGAAATCATACAAAGGTGTTGATACATGTGGGATGGTTTTCATTTTCGCTGGATGGGCACATTCTCTCCAAAGTGGGGGATCATGATGTCCCAGTAATTGTAGCTAAATGAACATGGCTGGTTAGTTCTCAGGCAGACTGAACCTAATTTGTCACAGCTGTCGGAATGATCATGTCATACTGGATGCCCTTTGGGAGGAGTTGTTGGCTGGAAACTCTGCTAACATTTATTGAGATGGAACTGAGAAATAATATGGAATATTTGCTGACCTCTAAATTTCTGTAAGGGCTTCTTTCCCTCCCCCTTCCCCTGTTCTTTTAATTGCCTGCCCTGTCAGTATGAAGTGACAGCTGATTTAATGAACTGTAGTTGCATGTAGTCGAAGCTTGATAGGCTGAGATATGTTTGTGGTGCATTTGGAGCAAATTTCTTGAATTTCCAGAATTCTTTTGGGCCAGGCTTCTCCAATCTGATGGCCCTCAACATGCCCAGTGCTGGGTTTGATGGGAGTTGTAGACCAGCAGATTTCAAGAGACCAGTTCAGAGAAGTTCCTATTATATTGTTTGAACAATGAACTGTCTCAATTTGTTTGTATCTTAATACTGGAGCAGAATGAATAGAATCTGAGAATATTTTAGATTTAGAAGTTCTTGAAGATTATTTTGTGGAGGCATTGATTTCAGTGGTGTGTATTGTGCACCGTGGGCTGTCTTGAAGTTGCTGACTTTATATGTGTGTGTTAGATTTGTTCCTCACTCTTTTTTTTCATATAAGAGGAGACAGAAGGTGACTGTAAGAGTATCTTGGAACTGCTTGGAAGAAGTAGGGTGGGTCTAGCAAGGACGGCACTCTGGAAGAGCTGCTGCTTGCCCAGACTGTAGTCCAAAAGAGTGGTAGTGATAACTGCCAACTTGGACAGTGTTAAAAGGAAATTAGACTCATTCAGGGAAGATGGTGCTACCTATGGCTAGTCATGGAGAAGGCAATAATATCACCAGCAGTGTCAGACACAATATACCTCTGAATACCAGTTGCCAGGGAAGTAAGTGGAAGGGTCATGTCCTGGCTGTGGACTTCCCATTAGGGCGTCTCTTTGGCTGTTGTGGGAATAGAATGCTGGACCAGATAGGCCTTTTGTCTAATCGACCAGGAATCTTCTAATGTTCTTTGTATCCATAGGTTCTATCTTTTGTGTGATTACAAAAGTAGTTTATTAATGCATTGAGAGTCAATCCCTTCTATTTGGAGGCTATGATTCTTACAAACAGTGGGCCTTTTCACACTACAGTTGTACTAGTACAGTGTTCCCACTTTAACAGCCATGGCTGCATCCTTTAGAATCCTGGGATTTGTAGTTTAGAGATGAGTATTCAGAATTCTCAGCCAGATCTCTGGTTCTCCCCAAACTAGAAGCTCCAGTATTCCATGGGATGTTACCATGACAATTAAAGTGGAATCGTATTTGTGCAGTGTGAAAAGACCCAAGCCAAAGACCCTAAATGTGAGCTTAAAGAATCCAAGCATCATAGAGTTGGAAGGGGCCCCATAGGTCATAGAGTCCAGCTCCCCCAATTCAGTCCAGGAATTCCAGCTGGAGTATCCCCAATAGGTAGGTAGGTAGCTGTTCCACCTTTTTTAGAAGTCATCCAGAGGAACAGATCCTACCACTTCCCTTGGTAATTGGTCTCATTGCTGAGCCACTCTTCCTGTCCTCCATGTATGTCGCATGACAGTTCATGGTGGGTTGTGTGAAAGCTTCTGGGTAGTGTGAATGTACTTGCTTGTCTGAAAGGCATCCTGGCCCAGTTAGATTGCTGAGGGTCATTCACTCTTTTGTAATGGAAGATGGCCATAGATTCTTCACCCCAATATCCATTACTAGGATATTTACACATCTGTCAGGAATTTATTCAAACTGCATTTTCCAGTGTGAGAACTAGGGCCCTTATGCTATGATTCTCATTTAATTACTTCAGCTGTGAAAGCTTGGAAAAACACTGGAAAATTCTGTAAAAAACAAAACAAAACCCGCCCTGTTTTTTTCCTGAAGGTTTTATTCTTCCAGAAAAATGGAGAAAAACAGATTGTGAAATATTTTTTCAGAATGAAAAATAAAATATTTAAGATAGGGCGTGTATATATTTACTTCTCTCACATTATTTCGAACACTCATGTAGAAAGTAAATTTACATGACTCGTATGTAACACTGTGTAGTTGCGGTTGCAATTTTTTATCTTGATTTTAATTTTTTCAGTTTGTTTATGGGAATGAGTGCTTTATGTCTGCTTGGCACTATGGAAGACAGAAGGAGACAATTTTTTGCTGTGTTCTATTAATATTGATGTTTCTTTTGTTTGTTGTTTGGCAGCTTCTCATAAACCGGCAAAATCAAAAAGGTTCCGTACAGTTCAGGAACTCGTATCTCATTTCTAACAAAAAGAAAATTCTTGAAAAAGTAAATTCAGTTTGTTAATTATTTTCTGAAAAAGACTGTGCTTTGAAAATATCAGATATGATACTTTTATGCCAAAGTTATACATCTAATGACTTTCAATTTGTAAAGTGGGCTAATGCTGCATTCCCCCCCCTGAAAATTTCCTCTTATCCTCAAAACAGAAAAAGAATGCTTTTTCCCAGAAATTTTACCTCTCTACTTGGCTACATCCTACGGAATCATGGGTTTTGTAGTTCATTGAAGCATAAGAGGGGAAACTTTGTTTTAACTGGTTTCAGATTTTAGGATGGTTTAATTGCTGTTGAACTTTTATATGCTGTTTCCATGTTATATTTAACTTTTTAAGCCATTTTGAGTCCCAATCTGGGGAAAAGGCGTGAAGTAAATGAATAGATAATTCCCCTCTGTCTGGTGCAGATCTCAGAATCCTATGCCATGTTGCCATGGAAGTTAAAGTGGAATTATGCCACTAGAATTATATAATGTGAAAGCACCCCCTAATTTACTGCAGGCTTCATGTCTGCAACATATTGTGGGCTAATTTTTGGATTTAACATTTTCTTCTTTCGCCTTCTAATTTTTTGTACTACCCAAGTCTGATGAAGAGTCCCAAATAACCTGAAAGCTTGCAGATTTTTGTGGCATTTTGTTTGGCCCTAATAAAGGTATTGCCCAACTGTGGATTTTGTAACATGACTGTCTTTGTTTTTCCCTTTGCTGTGTGGCTTTAGATTTGATACATGTATCTCAAGCTGCTTTGGATCTTAAAAAGGGATTCAGTCTAGCCTAAGAAGTGCAGAGAAATTTGTAATGGTAATGGACACAAAAGGTTTGTTTTCATTAGCCTCGTTTAGCTAAGAGTTCTATCAAACTGGAGTAGCTCCCCAGTATTGTTATCCGTGAGGCTTTGATGTATGTTAGTCATGTCAGTGATGCAAAGATGATTACAGATCAGTGGGCAATCTTATCTGCAAGAAACCACTTTAAATTAGAAGCAACAGAAATCTTGATTCTTGTCAGTACCAAAATGAGTAGATGCAAGATAGTTCTATGGTCTTATCTGGTGCTGCCAAAAAGGAGGCCAAAGTGTGGGTGGGAGGAGGGAAGGGAGGGGAGGGGGAGAGAGAGAGAGAGAGAGAGAGACCTTCCACTTAAATAGGACACCATCTGCTTGAAAAACACCTCCTGTTAAGGCCAATTATGCTAATATTTTGGAGTGTGTTTCATTCTTTCACATTTGTTTTTCACCCTTCCTCACAGAGATTGAAGGGTACTATACAGGAAGCTGTTCCATTTCATCCTCCCAACTAGGGTTGCCAGAAAGAATAAGTCATAGAGCAAGATCAAGCCTGGGTCTCACTACAGTTGGTCCTCCACATTTGAAGGTTTGACTTTCATAGATTTGAATATTTTCATGTTTCCCCAACCTTTCTGCCCCCAACTTCAGGCGCTTCTTTTCTTGGTTGTGTAAAACCTTCCCTCTTGACATCTCTGATTAGGCCACACAACCCTTAAAAAAAAAACAACTCACCTCTGGTCCTCCTTTACCACCACCAGCTGCTGCCTGTCCAGCTAAGGAGGGCTTGCACCCTGATTTCTTGGCACCACAAACCCTCTCCCAATCTCCCTCACACCCAAGGAAGGAGATGGGTGTGAGAGAAGAAGTATAGGGCCACCGTGTCAACCCTCCCTTCCCTCACCTTTCCCTGACCTGGTTTGGAGCCTGGGTCCACATGCTCCCCACCATGCTATAACCTCCTTCCCCCCCCCACACACATTTTGATACTTGTGATTTTTCCAATTTTACTGAAGTTCTCCACCCCTAACCCTGGCAAATATGGAGGACCTACTGTATAAGCAAAAATGACTGAACAGAGGCTGTCATACTATGGACACCTCATGAGCCAGCGTGACTCATTGGAAAAAGAAGATAATGCTTGGTAAAATAGAAAGTGGTAGGAAAAGAGAGAGACCATCCTATAGGTGGATGGACTCAATCAAAGAATCCACAGTCCTGGGTTTGTAAGACCTGAGCAGGACAAATGATAACCAGAGCTCTTAGAGATCTTTCATAAAGCCCCCAAAAGGCAAAGTTGACTTGATGGGAAATGACAACAAAAGGTTGCCAAAGAGGAAAGTAGCAAAAGCTCCTGCACTTCTAATGTTTATGTAGGTGAGAAAATTTCAGCAGGTGCTACTTGTTGCTGGTTGCCTGACAGGAAGGCCTACTGAAATTCCCTCTTCTACACAACCATTAAAGATACAGGAGCCCTCTCCAGTAGCAGAGCTACTCACAACAGATTAGTGAGGTAGGTCAAACTGGGATAGCTGGCTCAGGACCTTCAGTGACATGTGTGTCTTTAAACCCAGTCCTAAGTTAATTTTCTAAACTGTGTGTGTCTGAAAGAGAGAGTGAATGTCTAAATCGCAGTGTATTACAACCATTTTTAGTTACTCAGGTTTCAATATTTTTGGCCACTGTGGTTGTAAATGATACCACCACAAGCATCTTTTCTCACAGCAGAGAGGCAAGTCAGTAGGAGGGCTACACTCTGAAAGCAGGTGTTTTTAATTGAATTCTGCAAAAATAAGTACCCTTACTTAATACTTTTGTCACTCTGCCCCTTTGCATATACACTACGTACCTATCTGTTGGTAATTTGTGGCCTGTAAGGGCATAGCAACTCAGTGTTTCTGTACCTAGTTGCTTGGAGACAGTGATCCATGGCTACATATGTGGCAGCTCTAATAGCTATGTACAGGCCTATGTGAAGGAGGATAGAGCACACAAATGACAGAATTACACTTATCCTTTGAATATTTGGGTTCCGTAAGGTGTCAGCATGCTCAGTCTAAGGCAGTGGTTCTCAACCTGTGGGTCCTCAGCTGTTTGTGGACTTCAGCTCCCAGAAGCCCCAGCCACTACGGTCAATGCTCAGGGCTTCTGGGAGCTGAAGTCCACAAACATCTCGGGACCCACAGGTTGAGAACCACTGGTCTAAGGTCTCCTCCACCTGGCTGGCTGCAAGCACCATCTGGACAATGGCTAGAATGTGAACAGCAGCAGCTCAGCCTAGCCCAGTGAGATCATTTGATATGGAGAACCCATAAGAAGTCTGCCAGGGTTGGCCCAAGATATTTTGCTGCCTGAGGCAGAAGATAGTTTGGTCACTTTTTTTGCTCCAGTTCTTTGTGCAGAAGCTGACAGGACAGATAGTTGAATCTTATACTGGCAAGGGAACAGCTTCCTCCATCATACTTCTGGGGGACAGACTGGTGCGTACAAGACAGGCAGTGTGGTTAAATAAAAATATTTAATTTAATTTATTTGATGTACATCCCACCCTTTTCCTGACATCACTTAGTGCAGTGGTTCTCAACCTGTGGGTCCCCAGATGTTTGTGGACTTCAGCTCCCAGAAGCCCTGCGCATTGACCATAGTGGCTGGGGCTTCTGGGAGCTGAAGTCCACGAACATCTGGGGACCCACAAGTTGAGAACCACTGACTTAGTGGGTCAGATGTAATGGTTGCAAAGCAGGAGCAGCCATAGTTGTGGAAGTTGCCTCACTTTGTGTAATGTAGAGTTGGCCCTTGCTCCTGTTGGCTTTGGATAACTGACTCTTTTAGCCTATACTCCCCATTCTGAGTTAACTTGTCAGAATTTGTGCCTCCATGGACTTCTCAGCCCTTTACCTTGTTGAAATTGGTACCTTTGGAAGAGTCATCTGCTTGTCTCTGGCCCCTTGAACTAATAGCCAGATTCCCCCCAGTACAGATACTGTAAATCTAATTGCTGGGGAGGAAGAAGGGCTCTCACCAAAATGCACCCCAACACATGCATCCCAGATGCCCCCAGTATTTTGCCCTTGGCACTCTGGGTGTTTTGGATTACATCTCCCACAGTCTTTTACCTGCACTATAGAATCACAGAATCATAGAGTTGGAAGACCACAACAGCTGTCGAGTCCAACCTCCTGCTGTGCGAGAACACACACTCAAAGCACCTACAGCAAATGGCCATCCAGCCTCTGTTTAAAAATCTCCAAAGAAGGTGACTCCAGCACATGTAGAGGCTACATATTCCACTGTTGAACAGCTAGTTGACAGTCAAAGTCTAAAACATCTAAAAGGCCTAAGTTTTCCTATTTTTGGTCTACAGCTGGCTTCAGCATAATGCAGGAGAGCACAGGGCTTGAAGAAAAGAATACAGCCTCCTCCTCTCTCCCAGTGACTGAAAACCTCTCCCCCCTCAAATCTTGCTGGTTCATTATGTATAAGATCTGCAGAGCAATTGGAGAAGGAAATTAAACCCAAGGAAGAAGATCAGTAAATGCAACACTTCGTTCCCTCATTGCTTTCACAGGCAGATATAACCAAGAGCAATGAGGCTTTACTGAATGTTTATTAATAAAATGACTGTGGGGAATCCTGCATATTGGCTTTGCTTGGTTTCCTCCACCCATGTTTCTTGTAACTTTTCCCCTCATATTTGCAAATATGTATATTTGTATATGTACGATTACAGTGTACTGATGTTCTGAAGAAATCAGGTGGAGCATAGTCAGGTTTGCTGATGCTCAGCCACGTAGTAACATAAAGAGGATGATATTGCATGTTCAGAGATACCTAAGATAATCCCTGTTTTAGACCAGAATGGCTGCAGCTGTTTATATAGACAGCCTGAATCAAGTCAAGTTCCTGTGTGAGAGTGAAGGGCCAGATCGCTTCTCTTCTTCCATTCTGAATAAAGAAGCCAGTTGGAGCAGCTGGTTTAGAAAATCCAAAATAGCCAAGTGGTCTGATCTTGGAAGCTAAGCAGGATCAGCTCTGGTTCGTACTAGGATGGGAGATTGCCAACAAAATCCCAGATGTCAGAGGAAGAAACTGATAAAACTGCCTCTTAGTATTCCTTGCCTAAGTAAACACTAGGAGATTCATGGGGTTGCCCTGAGTCAACAGGCGACTTCAAGGAATATACACACAGGCAGCTCTCACTGCAATGCGTAGGAATGGAAATTCCTGGGGCAGCTTAGGAGGAAGAACAGCTGTGAAGCAGCTCTGCCATTGTGCCCCCATTTCATGCCTGAGACAACTGGTTTCTCACTGCCTAAGGAAGAGGCTGGATGAAAATACACTGAGTCTGAAGTCCATCTTTCCTGTTATTCTGTATGTGTTCTCCCAAGGCCTATTAGCAGCTCTCCTGGGTCTCAAGTAGAAGTGCTCTGTGTGTTTATGTCCTCCTTACTGGAGATGGCAAGAAGTTTAAACTCTGACCTTCTGCAAGCAAAGTATCTCCTGAGCTGTGGCCCCTCAGGTTCCCAAGTCGTGTTGTTTTGAGAGAGTTGCTAGTTTGCCTTGAGAAATAAACAGTTCTGTAGTTCAGTGTGACCAAAGTAGACACTCGCAGAGAAGACTGTTCTGTTGTGTCTATGCATTAGTCACTGCTGTGCCCCTATCTCTTTGTAGTCTGCTTCTGGTTTTGCTGTCTCATTGTGTGATACAGTGTTCAGATAATTTGGTTGCAAGTACAGTGATCAACAGACATACCCTGGAGAAGATACCTGTTATGTCTGTCTGCCAGTTACAACTCTTCCAGTCAGGGAGCCTGCTCAGAACAGTAACTCATGCAGAAGCACAGCAGTTTGGCTATACTGAAAATGGGAAGTTTTTGTATTTAAATACTCTAAAGCAGGGACAGGCAAATTTGTATGAGTGGAGAGTCACATTAGACCTCTTTGGAACTCTCGAGGTGTTTCACTGCCCCTGGATTTGTTACCGCCATTGCAGCTGTCTTCAAAATTCAGCCGCCACCAGATTTCCTGCAGTGACTATAGAGCAAGAAGGTGCCAGAAAGCCCTTCTGCACTGTAGGGCTTTGCAAGGCTGCAAGACAGAGTATCTTTCCATCATTAAAATTAAACAAAGTGTCAGGAAAGGGGGAAAACAGCAGTCCTGGCAGTGGCTGATCCTGGGACAACAGGGATAACCTGCAGAGGCGACATATCACCTTCCTTCTCCTTTGGATAGAAGAGTAAAATGTACTTCCAGTTTAATTTGAGGTGGACATGAACTTCTTCATAGTTGGAAATTATTGTCTTAAGGACCAGTAGAGTCAAAACATGTGACTATATCAGATGTTTATTGCCAGGAATCCCCCCTCTTTTCTTTTTTTTTGCCTATTACCTACTCAGCCAAGAGTGCTTTTCAATCTTTGGGATGTCCAGTCAGCAAGTTTCAAAGATAATTTTATCTATTTAGATGATTATATCTAAAATGTTTCTTTGGTTATTGTTGTTTGCATCAAATTGGCTTTGGCTTAGGTGACCCTACGAATAAGAGACCTCTAGAACCCTGGTGATCAATATCACTGTTCAGATCTTGCAAATTCAGGGCCATATTGAAGCAATCAGTCTCTAACATGGTCTTTCTCTTTTCCTACTGCTTTCGACTCTACTGAGCATTAACCACCAAATCACGTGGTCACATGATCTGACCAAAGTGTGATAGCTTCCCTTTAGTCATTTTGGCTGCTAGTGAGAGTTTACACTTGACTTGCTATGAAGACCCATTTATTCATCCTTTTGCCTTTCCATGGTATCCACAGAATCTCTTCTCCAGCACCACATTTCTAATGATTTCATACTGCAAAAGTGACACAGGCTTTTGAAGGAAGATTCTCTTAACAACATAACATTTGAATTGTTCAGAAACTGGAGTTGCCATAATGGTGAGTTTTGAATAACAGAGGCCCTTTTCTTCAATTCCCAATTAATAGGGAGCTAGTTTTAATCTTAGTTTAAATATTTGTTGAGTCATTTCACCAGTTAATCGATTTAAAGCTTGGCAAAAAAAAAAAATCCCCTTACTTTCCAAATGAGTATCTCTAGTTTTAATTTCTCATCTAACCTACTCTGAAGCTTAATTTCCCCTGAGAACTTGTGTATTGCTCCTGTTTAAAACTGTGTGTGTAAACCCATCAGTGCCAAGGCAAATGTAATGGCTCTACTGGGACCTTTTTTCTGCTATTATTTATTACTTACTTTTCCCACCAGTGAATTCTAATAGATTGCCAAAGAGGTTTCTCAGCTTACACAACAATGTAATTTTTCTTAATGGAGGATCTAGCCTGATGGAGTTGAAAATGGTTATATCCTTTTCAAAATCAGCTTCATTTTCCCAACAGATAAATGAGGAAGTGATTGGTTTCTGTGTCCTTAAATGGCTTCCCTTACCTATTGCCAATGCGGGACGTAATTATGACGAGGGAAGAGGCCTTTTCAGGACCTGTGGAGGTGTGGATGAGTCATAAGGAGGGGAATTGGAATTATTAAGGTAGGTTTAGCATTTAGAAGAAGAACACAGAATGGAGTCTCCATAAACAGAGACAAGAATGCAGTTTCGTGTTCTTGGGATCCATCATTGAGTAGAAGGAAAATATATGGAATTTAGCAAGTTGTGAGGTTATGTTTGTTTGTTTGTTTGTTTCATTTACTTTTTGGATTTGCACCCTGCCTTTCTCCCAAAGGATAGCACTGAAGGCAGCTAACAACAGATCAGAAGAAACAAAACAAGTAACAGTTAAAATATAACAAATCATTAAAAAATGCCTCAGTAATAAGAGAGAACAGTGCCTAACTCAGGGCTGGGTGGCCATAGTGCTTCAGATGTTGTTGCTGAAGTGCTGCTCCCAAAAGCTCTCACCATTTACTCTGTGGCTAAAGGGAATTGTGGGTCTGGAAGAGAAAACAGTGTTGCTCACCCTGTCTTTCTTGGCTAAAAACTCTTTCCACAACACCAGCTTAATTTCCGTATGTCTGCCTGAACAAAAGCGTTTGCCTACAAGGTCCTTGGTAGGGAGTTCCACAGCTTGAGGGCAGCTACTGAGAGTGTATCCGCACCTTGCGGTTACAGCAGTTTGCTATCACTTTACTGCCATGCCTCCAGCCTCCAGAATTCTGCAGAATTTAGTCTGCAGAAGAGAAGGGTCAGAGGGGACATGATAGCCATGTTTAAATATTTGAAGGGATGCCATGTAGAGGAAGGAGAGGGCTTGTTTTCTGCTGCTCCAGAGACCAGGACAAGGAGCAATGGATTCAAGCTGCAGGAAAGGAGATTCCACCTGAACCTCAGGAAGAACTTCCTGACGGTCAGGGCTGTCCAGCAGTGGAATACGCTGCCTCGGAGTGTAGTGGAGTCTCCTTCTTTGGAGGTTTTTAAGCAGAGGCTAGATGGCCATCTGTTGGGAGTGCTTTGAGGGTGTTCCTGCATGGCAGGGGGTTGCACTGGATGGCCCGTGTGGTCTCTTCCAACTCTATATTTCTATGATTCTATGATACTTGTGTTTGTAGTTTGGTCTGATACTTAAGCCACCCAGTGTGACATAGTGGCTTGAGTGTTGGAGCACAGCCATGGAGGCCAGGGTTTGATTCTCTACTCTGCCATGGAAACCCACTGAATGACCTTGGGCATATCATACATACTCTGCCCCAGAAGATCCCGTAATAGTTTCACCATAAATCAAAAGAACTTGAAGGCGCACAGTACATAGACTTCTGTAATGTTCTCCCCTGAACATATTAGAACTCTTCAGTGGAGAATTCTCTCATAAAATTGCTAATTCCATAAGTTGGAACCATGGCAGTTAAGATGGTATCAATGTGCTATTATTGTGGAATGTGGGTAAAGTCCTCAGAAAGGCCTCTCCATTCCCCTACCAAATTTGCTTCAGAGAGTGGCAGGATTTGAGAAAAGGGACTTACCCAAACATCTTAAAAGATAGGCAGACCCATATGGGAGAATATGACCTTTCAGTAGTATATTACAAGAGAGATGGGGAAAAATTAGACATAGGACTGCTGATCTCTTATAATTTGTGCTTCCGCCTGGGGTGGCCTGATACTATGCTCAGTGGCTTTTCCCACCATTTCTCTTTTGGCTGTTGTATGAGATATAGTTGCATAGAAGGTAAACACTGTACTTAGGTAATGGATGTTCACACTGTGAGCATATCTTTTTCACTCCCCAGGAGGCAGGAAGAAAAGAGATCCTATGCTGAAAAACATTCCCTGCCTTATTGTCTGTTTGAGAGACACTTCAAAAGTGTTGCTATGGTTTCTCTCTCACTCTTGTATAGCCTTTCTGCCTTCCTGTCATTCCAAGCTCTGTGAATACATTGGAACAGAATAAAATAGGTCTTGTCAATTCCCAAGTGTCTGACTATGATAGTCCATGCAACTTTGGGCTGGTAGGAAAAAGATGATATTGCCAGCTGTTCTCCTCACAAATAAAAACCTGGCTGCGTAATATCTCTGCATCCTCTTCTTATGCCGTCCTGGAATTTACCAGCCGTGTATAATCCTTGACTGACTTCAATGCTAGTGTCAAAATCTGTTTTTCCTAAAACTGCAGGCTTGACCATATTTTGCTAACATCTTAAGGCAACATTTCTTCATTGACTTGTCTGAGGAACCTTTTCTACTGTAGTAAATTTGCGGGGGCTAGTTTTAGTGTGCATATTTGGTTTATATGGGTTACTGGCCAGGTCTGTCAGACACCATCATTTTTCCTCTATGCCTGTCTCTCTCTAAATTACATAGAAGGATCAGCTGTGTGAAATATCTTCTAGAGAAGTCTGTCAGCCTCCCACTATCCAACTGAAATATCATCGTATGCCAAAAACCGTACAATGTAGTGTTGATGATAGTGTAGCTCAGCTCTTGACAGGGTCTCTTCCCATGATGCCAAAAAACTTGACTTCAGAATACTTGTAGTGGCTTGAGTGTTGGACTTGGACTCTTGGCCATGGAAGTCTGCTGGGTGAAATTTTGCTATGGTGGGTTTGTCAAAAAACTGGAAATGGCAAAAACAACAAAGAAGACTCACCAGTGCATGTAGAATTCAAAGACCAAGTCATGTTAGTCTGGATCAGTATGTAAAGGGATCTTGTAGCACCTTTGAGACTGAGAGAAAGAAGATTGGTTGGCATGTGCTTTGCTAGACTCTACAAAAAGTGATGCTACCAACTATATGTGGAGGCAGTTATAGACATATTATTAACATTTATGTCCTGGCTTTCTTATAATGAGCTGAAAGCAGTATACATCATCACAACCACCCTGTGAAGTAGATGAGACTATGAGAAAGAGTAACTAACCAAAGGTCACCCAGTGGGTTTTATGGTTTAGTGGAGACCTTAACCTAGATCTCCCAAATCCCAGACCATTTCCACACTACATTCTTATAGCACTGTTATAGTGCCGTTATTTCATTTTCAACATCTTGTGGAATCCTGGAGTTTGTACTTTACTGAGGCCAAAGAGCTCTTTGGTTGAGAATTCTAAATGTTCCTCTTAAACTGCAAACCCCGGGATTCCATAGGATGTATAAAGTAGAGTAGTAGCACTATAACAATGTCATGGGAAAATGCTCCCAGTTTAGCGCACTAACCACTACACAAGCATAGGCTCATAAGGTCATACATTTCACCTCATGTTGCTTTATTGTGTAAAACTGGCTTGGATTCCCCCCCCCCCAGAGTAGCAAATTAAGAGTGGCTAAGTTTAAATGACCCAGTGGAATTTGGATCCATCTTAACAGGAGCCTTTGGATAAAAACTTGGTATGTGGATATTCCATATGCTTCCTGTCTCTGTCAGTAACTAATTATGTGACCTTTGCCAAGTAATTTTTGCCTTTGTTTTCACTCCTTCATTTATAAATACTGGCATATCTCAAAAAAGCTGTTTCAGCAAACACAAAGAAAAATTGCTAAACATAATATAAGTGTATGAATTAGTGGTATGAATTAGTAATGACTGTAATAACAGCCTTTTAAAAAATTGCCTTCAGCAGCAGGAAATGTTACATTTACTACTTTTAACCAATTGAGATGGTCAGCGGGAAGGCTTTTTCTCTTTTAGGATCTATGCCAGATGTTTAATTGTGGACAGATTATTGCTTGATGTAAGAGTATGAATGTAAAAGATTGCAGGGGAAATCCCTGTAGCTCCAGTTATAAATTTCCACCAGATGGGGTAGAAAAGATCCCTTGAGGGATCTTGAGGCTTGAGGGAGCAGCTGCCATGTAAGAGCAGCAAAGAATAGAGAGTGAGATGGAACAAGATTTAAAACTAGTCATTGTGAATGAAAAAAACCCAAAGTAAACCCAGCCTCACTGATTTGTCAGAAAATATTCCAGTCCCCACAGAAAGGCTATACAGGTTTCTGTTTGTGCGTGCACATGTGCCTTCCAGTTGCTTGTTAACTCAGGGTGACTCCTTGAGTTAAAGAAGTAGATGTTCTCCTGGACATATCTGTTAAAACAGAAAATTTGATACCAGAGGCAGAAAGAAGACAGGAAGAATAGGGTACGTTCCTACACCACAGGAAAGAAGAACCAGATCAACATCTTCTAAAAAACTTCTATTCAAAACTAATATGCACTTGTGAAATGAATCAGTGAGGTCAGGTGAGCTTTGCATAAGTAAAGAAAAACATTTTGAACCTTGTGGTTCCAAGAAGCCTTGGAGGCTTCTTCAATAATAATTTTTTTCTTTCACCAGCATCCACATGCTTATGATTTCCATTTTGATGGCTAAGCTTGTAGATCTATCCTTTTTTAACAGGCTAGGGGTAGCTTGAGAGGCAGGCTTTCCCTTTTTTTCTTAGTTTTGATGTTCACACAGGTTCAGTAAAGGATTTTGTAGTCAGCTGCTGTTTATCTTCCTTGTTGTAGGCAGGAACACACAGCTACAATAGATCAGCTAAAGCACAGTACTACAGGCATTCCTCATTTATTTGACAAGTTAGGGACTAGAGCACTGTCAAAAAGTAGAAATCTTTGAGGTGCAGAAGTGAATTGACTTGGCACCATCTTTTTGTTCATTTTGTTCAGTCCCCAGAGCCTCTCTTCCTTCCTTTCCGGCCAGGAGCTTGACTCGCTGTCATGCCACAGCCCATTTCTCTAGCCCCCTCAGAGGGATGGACCTCTGGCCAAGACATGCAAGCACACTGATGCTCCTGAGGGTGGTGCAGTGATGTCACAGCATTGAGGACAATGCACACTATCTGCAATGCACACACACCATGCCTACCCCATCTCCCCTTGCTGGCTGGCTGACTAACAGGCAGGCAATGTCATCTGCCCTCTTTCTCCATAGGCTAGTGCTGCATGAGGCCTAAAGTGAGATGGCACCAAGGAGAGTTCCTGGGGAAAGGATATCAACTTTGCCTCTCTGTAGAAAATCTTGAGTGGAGCCTTTCTTTTTTAAAATCCTGCCTCCGCAGACTTCTTTTTGGGCCTCTAATCCATTTTGCTCTTTTCCGCTCATAGCCCTCTTTCCAGATCTTCCCATGAGATTATTGTGGGAGTGGGCTTTGCATGAACCAACCTGGTACCTTCTGTGGTAATCTGTGCAAAGAGAGAGAAGGCCTGACTATATCAGCACCATAGTTATTAGTTACTGTTTATCCTTTACTCTCTATGCTAAAGATGGCATATCTACCTTGCTTTGGGCATTTCCCAAAGGATAGTGGGAGGATAGTCTGATTAATACTCAAGGAGACTCAACTCTTCCCTGATCATCCAGCTGATTCAGGAAGCAACTGAGGGATGAATTCAACACTGAAAATAGATAAAACAACATCATCTCCAGTTATCTGCTATTTTTGCTCACCAGACCTTATCCACCTTTTCTCCCCCTTGCTGAGGGAATGTACAGCTGGTTTATCGACTATTGTCACTAAACTCTCTATTAATAAGACAAACAGGAAATCATCAGGTGAGGGCTGGGGGACTTTTGACCTTGGTAGGAAGGGGTCGACTGCACACACTCAGAATATAGATTGCCGCTTTAGAGGAAACAGCTTTGAAAGATTCACCTGCTGTTTAGAATTAATTAACTATTCCCACAGGGGACTCTTTGATTTAGCACTATAATGCCAGGTTCCCCACATTAGCAATGGGCTTGCTATATTAGATGCCTGGCCCCCTGTGTTTCCTTCTGTTCTAAACACAAATACCTCTCTCTTCTAATTCCACATAGTCTCTCCTGTCAGAGCTTGGAAAAGTTTTTTTTTCTCACTATAACTCGCAGGATCCCACAACCAATGTGCGGGATCTGCAAATCTAAAAAGTAATGTTTCTAGCCTCTGCCTCTTAAATGAACCAAATTCTTCAAGGTCTTAATGACTGCATGTATAAGAAACCCATAGCTTCTTAGAGAGCCTAAGCTTTTACAAGGGGTGTGGCGTCAGACAAATAATATGGCTACTTAGTTCAATTCCTGAAGGTTTCAATTGCCATTCAAGGGATGAAGGACATTTGCTGACCCTCAAAAAGCATGAGCTAATTACCTCTCCCTGCAGTTTAACATCCTCGTGCCCAAGAACAGAGGCTGGTTAAGAGCAGTCAAAGAGCTCTTCTCTCTTTGAGCGGACCTAATTGGTTCTTTCTTGTTTCAAACCCCTTCATATTCTTAGATTAAAAAATATTATATGTATGCCACATTCAGACAGCAAAAAACTCCAAGAGCTGTAGCTGAACCATACTTCTGGAATCTTGGCCATTTGGAAAAACTTGCCAGTGCTCAAGCATCCATCAAAAACTGTATCGTGATACACCTTTCTATTCAAAGTGTCAGCTAGACCATGTCCAAACAGGTATGGGGGGGTAGGTGTTGCTTCAAGATGTTTTAATCTGATAACTAAGCTTGAATGCAGTATCCGTTATTTACATAGTGCTGTTTCTGAGATGGTTAAATTAAAGGAGAAAGAGATGAGTGAAGAAAGTATGATTCTTCACGTGTTGCTAGGACTATATCTCCCTTCACACTGGTGACTAGCTAGACTGGCTGAGGCTGATGCATGTTGGAGTTGAGCAATATCTGAAGAGCCATAGGATCTTCATTAATAATATAATAATATGATATAATAATAATGTAAAGTGAGAAACACAAGGGGGAGTGAGACAAATGAGTGTGTGTGTGTGTGTGTATATATATATAGAGAGAGAGAGACAGCATATATATATATATATGTATGTATGTATGTATATAAAGCATACACACATATATATCCCTGGATCTCTGCTACTTCGTTTCTCCCTCTCCCTTTTGTGTTTTTATATGTGTGTGTTTATATGTATTTGTTTACCGGTATATATCAATATACAGATATAGATGCATAAAGCAAACTGTGTATTCTGTGAACAATCCTACCATTTTCATACTGCCACTTTAAAAAAAAATTGTTTTCGATTGAGCTGAACAAACATTTTCATTGGAATCCTATGCATACTCGCTCAGAAATAATTTCCAAATGAATATACATAGGATTACAATGCCATTAACTACTGCTCATTGGCAAGAGTGAAGTCTTCCCATTACTCAGAATTTCGTCTTAGAGGCTTAGTGAACATGTTACCCCCTTCTGAGCAGAATGAAGACACATTCTTATCAAAATAATTGGTGCATTCCATCTGTCCATCTGCTGTTTAATACAGCACTAAAATTGTAGCAAACACTAGAAGTAAAACAAACGACCCAATTAAGAAGGAAAAGACAATTCCTTAAACAGTACTCCAAAAGATAAACAGACTGAGGCATCTGTTTTTACAGTGTGAAAAGGCCTGTTTGATTAAACACTTTAATCTCATGAAAAAGCCCATCCAAGAAATATTTTGTGTTTCTATACCTTGCACTGAAAAGAGCCATTGTGCTGTAGTGGCTTGAGCACTGGACTGCGACTCTGGAGACTAGAGTTCAAACCCCCAACTGGCCATAAAAACCCTTGGGCAAGTCTCACACTCTCAGCCTCGGAGGAAGGCAATGGCAACCTCCCTCTGAACAAATCTTGCCAAGAAAACCCTGACAGGTTTACCTTAAGGTCACTATAAGTTGGAGGTGCACAGCAACAAGAACCATGCACTATAGTGGAGGCAAGGTAACATAGCAGCATCAGAATATTTCAAATACCTAGATGAGGATCAACAAATTTTTAGAAGCCTGTGAAACAAGGAGCTTTGGAATTTCCCAGACTTGATTCATTATCCTGTGGTCCTTGGTCAGAGACATATGAATCCTAGCCTTGCTTAAAATTTTCCAAATGTCATAATGGTGGAGAGAAATTTAGAAATAGGCTTTGTCACTCAAATATCAAGGAAAAATACAAAGCACTTGTATGCATATGAACAAATGATTTATAGCACCAGGGAGACTTGAATTCAAATCAGTCATTTTTTTCCCCCAGACTAACCTACTTCACACAGTAGTTGTGGGGATAAATGCGGAGAACCACATTGTATTCTGCCTGGAGCTGCTTCTCAGGGAATACATGCAGATGATATAAATGCAACAAATAAAAGAAAATAGAATAAAACAGAATAAGACATAAGAATCTGCCTTGTATCAGGTCAGCTTATGCTGTCTACATTGACTGGAAGGTACCATTCACAGTCTTCAATGAGAACCTTTTTCTTCCCTACCTGGAGATACTAAGGACTGAACCATGAGCCATTAGCATGCAAATGTCATACTCCGTGACAGAGCTATGGCCAGGTTGTGTCTACTACCTTCTGCAGCTGCAAAAAACTGCAGCCGTAACTTGTAACCTGCCTATGGTGGCATCTGCTGGACTTCACTCCAAATTAGTGAAAAGTTCCAGCCAATTAGATCACCCAACATGGGTAAATTTTCTCTTGAAAGAAGCAACTGTACCTACCACTAACTTTAGGAAAAATCCTACCCAAATCTTGGGACAGAATCAAGACTAAAGCCACTGATGATGGAGAACTTCATCTAACGTCCTTCTTCCGTTACTGGCCTATGTCTCCAAAGAGCACTTGATATAGAGCACCTCAGTACTGGAGAGAAACAGTACCAGTGTGCTCTTTGGTTCTTTCATGACATGTGCTCTAAATCAACATTTGGATTTGTTCTGTGAGTAATTAAATACAATCATTCTCTACCGAAAGCAACATCAAAAGAGAATGTCAACTGTTTACATGACATGCTGTCTCCAAGGCTGACTTTTAATCCCAGCAATGGCAAGTTATTAAAAAGAACGATCAGACTTGTAATGTTTTAAGACGGCCAGTTCCAGACCAATTCGATGCAAGCAAAGTTACATCAAAAGGAAACCACCAGACTTTGCCTATTCAAATGTTAAGGGTGGGGAAAAGCATCATTATTTACAGAAGGAATTATTTCCTTTGGCAACAGTTCCAAGTGCAAGGAGGGACTGTATAATTTTCTTGCAACACCTTATACTTCCAGAGATTTCATCCTAAACAAAGGCAAAAAAGAATAAGCCAACTGCACAGTCATGCCTAACAAGACTGAACAAAAAGATGGTGCTGAGTCGACTGAGAGAAAAAGCAGCATGTGGTTGCTTTTCCACAATCTGCCCTTTTGACCCTTTTCAATTACAACCAGCACCCATGTATTTGATGTGTGGTCAAAAGAGCAGTCCATGCGTCGAATATATGGGTACTGGTAGTAACTGGAAAGGGTTGAAAGAGTGAATCATCAAAAAGTGGATCACTGAAAAGTAGGGGATACCTGCATGAAGTGAGTTTGTATTGTGTCCATAACAAAACTAGACGCACTGTTAAAGGAGGCATGACGGCTCAGTTTCAACCTTCCTTCATACAGTGTCATTTCTCCAGCCTTCAAATTTTCCTATTTCACGGGACATCTTTTTAGAGATGAAACAAGTGAGAGAAAACAATGAAGCCCCAGCAATTTTCATAATGATGACCTTTGAAATGTTTTAACTCCTGGCCTATTATTTGTGGTAGAAGACCGAGCAGCAGGTGATTAGCTTCACTCTGAGTCACCACATCTCTCAGTGTAATAATTCAATTAGATGCTTTTAACATCTTTCTGTTTGTTTTGCTGCAACCACCCTCCTGCTGGCTGTGGTCTTGGTTAGCCTCCCGAAGCTTAGCAAGGTCAGACTGGGTCAGGGTGGAATGGGAGACTTTCATCCCAGGAGTTGCTGGGAGATAGCAGACTGTTCCAAAAGTGATAAACTGTCTAACTGTGCTCAGCACCACTGTACTGTCTGAAAAAATATTATCACCATCACAACATGGGCCTTCAGATTCAAGGGCAATGCAATGTGATACCTGCGATCCCATCCCAAGTGTTCTGTTTAACCAGAGGTGGGAATCATGCTGCCCTTCAGCTGTTGTTGGGCTGCAAGTCCTGGCTGCAGCAGCCAGCATAGCCAGTGGGCAAAGATTTTGGGAACTGCAGTCTAACAACATCTGGAAGACTACATGTTTCCCATCCTGGTGTTTAGCAATCCTCTAGAATCTATATAAAGGCAGAAAAATGAACCGTAAAATCTTTAGTCCACATCCACGCTGGAACCCATGCACGAGAGAGCTTGACTCTTGCCATATGGTCACCCAGCAGTTCCAGTTCAGCAGTGTGATTCATTTCCTGTCCAGGGACTGCTACAGCACCACCTTGTCAAACAGCTGCTTCCCAACAAAAAGAAAGCATACAACAACAATCTAAACCAGGAAAGAATACACATACACCCCAGACACTTCCTCTTCTAGATCGTTTCCCCAGGCAGTCTACAAATCATCAGGAAGCAACTCAAGATACATCTGACACTCCTCCAAATGATGGAGAAGCTCTGTGTGTTCAAACATATTATCCTGACCAATTAAAAATTCCAGAAACCAGAGACGCAGAAACTGGAAAACCGATACTTTTCCTTTCCAATGAACAGGTGAGACTGTCTGCTACCTGAAGATGAAGCTTTAATCTGGGAGCTTCTTTCTTTCAAACCACTAGAGTGTACAAACCAATCTACCTTCTGCTTTAACCTACTGCATCACCTAGTTTTGCTAACATTTTTTTAAAATTTCTATGTTTCTTTCTACTTTTGCTCTGTTCACCAAGCAACCTGTGTATTTCACCTAAGATTGGAGGCTAAACTCTTCCAATCTGGATTTTTTTTTTCAAAAGCAGCCAATTATGTCTTTTTTTTCCTCATCCAAATGATAACCTCTCCCCATCACGACCAACCCTTTACTTTTTGTAATACCTTGTCTGGTGGTTTCAAAACCTATGGCCATAATTTTGCTCTTATTTGATTTGTCTCAACAAAAGAATTGGTGTACCTCAGTTTAAAAAGCATTTGACAAGTATCTTTTTATTATTTTTTTTTATGCCACCCAGCCCTCACTTTTCCTCCTTGCCCTCTGTCTCGCTGGCTTTAGCAGCATCAGTGTTGGACAGGTAGTGATGGAAAGCCAGAAAAACACTTTTAGTGTTTGGTATAGCAACACATCTGCAATAAACAGTGTAATAAAGCTTGAACTGCGAAAGAATACAGGTGTTGCTTTTTGACAATCTGCTCTTTCGACCCTTTTCAATTACAATCAGAACCCATATATTTGACTCGTGGTCCGCTCTTTCAACCACATGTTGAATATATGGGTTCTGGTTGTAATTGAAAAGAACAGACTATGGAAAAGTACCTGGTACTTTCTGTGGCTGTATTGGACTATAGCACTCATCATCCCAATTATCCATGCTGGCTAGGAATGGTCTGGCCCTCTTGTTCCACACATTTGGACGATGGCAGTTTGAGGAGAGGTAGCTGGAGCTTAACGTTGTTTTGATCAGTAGAAAAACCGGGCCCTTTCACTCTACACAGTTACAGTGCTATGAATCCATTTCAGTCGGTTTTGCAGATTAGGAAGGGACATTTATGTTTCTTAGATGGAACTGTCGAGCGCCTCACAAACCTACAAACTCCAGCATTCCATAATGTATAGCTGTGACAGTTAAAGTGGAATCGTGGTGCTGTAGTTCTCAACAGATCAGATCAACAGATACAGTTCTCAACAGAGCAGATCAACATCAACATTAGCATTATGTTAAATTAACGTTATTTTAAATTATTCTTTCTCTGCCATTTTAATGTGCTAGAGGTTTCTAGTGAGGCTTTTCTGTCTGTTTTGCTGTACATGCGTGCTCAGTAAGAGATTCTGGAGGCAGCTGCTGTTTACCTTCCCTGTTGAAGGCAGGCACACATAGCTACAGTCGGATTGGTTTGGAGCAGAGTCCCATTCTTTCTTAGCTCAAGTTTTATTGCATTGTTCACTGCAGGCATGTTGCCTCTATCTGTTACAAGCATCTCTTGCTTTTCAATGACTCACTTTTCAACATTCTGCTCTTTTGACCAATGTAAATTATAGACATGTGGATGCAGAGTCCACTCTTTTGTCTGTTCTTCTCCTCTTGCCTTCTTCCTGTAAGGAACACGAAGGAATTGTGGAGCCCCTGCAGTTCCCTCGTGTTCTTTACAGGAGGAAGGCGAGAGGAGAAGAACAGACAAAAGACTGGGTTCTGCTTTTCAACCAATTCCACTGTCTGACAGTGCTCTGGTCCCTAACCCATCAAATAAGTGTGGGATGTCTGTACAAAAGGTCTGTTTCCCTAGCAATCTTTACCATCCTCTGATTGCCAATGCTGATTTTAAAACAAAGTTTCCAAAAAGACAGAAGAGAAGGAAAAGGGAGGGGCTGGACAGATGTAAAAAGGCTTTGTGAATCTTGTTGTCAGAGGCTGTATTAACTGAGGTATGCTTGTAGTGTGAAGGGGCCCCCATTATATGAGTTTGCCATTATAATGCTGAATGTTGGCAGTTAGCTCTGGCCAAAAAAAGCGGGGGACTGAAATCTTCTTTGTAAAGTTGAACAGGGAGTGTTCAACTTTACAGATCACAGTTCTAGGAGCTGCCCAAAGCCTCTAGACACCAATTTTAAAAAATGTTTGTGCTGATTTGGCAGGGTTTTTGTTTCTTTGTTTTTTGCTTGAAAGTTGTCCAAATTGACCCAAAACTGGTTGCAAACATGCAGTCTACTTCCCCCCCTCCAAAATTTCCCCAGCTGCCAAAATAACAATGACCAGAAATTGACCAAAATAGTGCCCAGAAGCAACGTGGCTTCATTTGTGTTGCACCAAAGCAAGATGCTGTGATCCACTGTCAGTGTAAAGCCCCTATGCCCTCTCCACAGTTGCTCCCCTCTGCCCTTAATATTGCTTTTCAAGGAAATTGAGGCTTTTTTCCCGCTACCCATATGCCAATTGAATTTCAGTGTTATGGTCATTAGTGGGTTGGATAAATTCAACATGGCCCCTCGCCCGTGAGAAAATGCCTACTTCTGGTTCAGATAGACGTTAGTGAACAAGAATGACCATCTGACTCAGTATAGGTAGGAAGCTCCTGAATGTGGATCTGTACTTTTTCTTACTGATATACTTTTAATTGAGATATGTTTTGTATAATTTGCTTAACAGTTTCCAAAATGGTAAGAGTTTGAGCACTGGTTGATATTACAGTGCATTGTGTTTTTATTTCTATATGCTTTTTAATCTTCCTGTGAGACTCCTTGAGTCCCGCTTCAGAGAGAAAGACAGGATATGAGTAAAAAAAAAATACAATAAGTCTGCTTCCTATATTCCTTTCTGTTTCTCAACATGCACCAGCCTTAAATCTGGTAATAAAGGATGTTATCTTGAATGTATAAAATGGCAAGATATCTCTCACAGGATTTTTCTAGGGGTCTTAGCAGTCTCAATTGATCCAAGAAGTAAGGATACTTTTGCCACTTTTTTCCCCTAAGTAGGATTTGTGGTGGGTGGGTGTTTCAGCAATTCATTGTTGTCCTCCTTTTTTTTGGTGGCAGGTGGCTTATTGCTGCTTTCCCATTGCTCTCAGACTTGTGTACCAAATTCTTGGGCTTAAGAGGCTTAAGGAGCCAGCTGCTTTTTTGGGGGGGGCAGTGGTGGGGGTGGAGGAAGCAAGCATGATGGTGAATAGCCTTGTGACAAAACAAGCACAGCTGGTGTTGAGAGAGGCTACAGTCACCCCAAAATATTTATACCCGATAGCTTGAAAAACTTATTTTTGGACTACAATTCCCAGAATCCCCCAACAAGCATGCTGACTGGGGGATTCTGGAAATTATAGGTATAACTCAGTTACAAGAAGTAGATGCGTTCCTGGACATTCTCTAACAAAAGATTTGGTACCAAAGGCAGAAGCAATGTGGGAAAAATAGGGATAGATTGCTACACTTTTATAAGAAAGAAGAGAGGTCTAGCATGTTGTCAGCTAACTTAATTCAAAGTTAACAATATGCACGTGTGAAATTGAACAACTGGGTGAGGTAAGTCTTGCATAACTACACAGAAACATTGTAAACCTTCCAGAGACCACTTCAAAGCTTCTTCTGAAATGCATGCAGGGATTGTTATTTTCCTTGCATCAGCCTCTACTTTTTTTGTGATTTCCATTTTGATGGCCAGATCTATGCTTGTCAATATGGTAGGGGTAAGTAATGAGGCAGGCGTTATCTGCTGCCTGCTTTTTTCTCTGCTTTACTGTCCACTCATGCTCAGTAAAGGGTTCTGGAGGCAACTATTGTTGGCAGGCACACACATAGATCAGCTAAAACAGAATTCTGTTCTGTCTCAGCGCAAGCTTTATTACATTGTTTACTGCATACATGCTGATGCAGCCTGTCACTGGAAAATCTGTATTTCCCTAGCCCTTTTTCATCATCTTCTCAGTGCTAATGCTGCTAAAACAAACAAAAAATTTCCAGCTAGACAGAGAACAAGTAGGAAAAGAGCAGGGTAGACCGGTGTTAATTTTTTTTTAAAAAAAGGAGTGTCAAGGCTTTGTTAACTAAGGTGTGCCTGCATAATCCAAAAAGTGAATGATCTTCTTCCCAAAAATAATCAAGAAGAGTCAGCCTATGAGCTGTGGTCAAAAAATAACACTTTTTCCAAATGATTTTCCCCCCCCACCACCTAAACAGAGGTCAGTGTATTTGGTGCATTGGTGTGAATCAGCTGATTAGTTTCACTGTGGCTGAAGAAAGATTAAAACTTGTGCTTCCCAGATATAAGCTGAAGGTTGTATTTGTGTGGTACCATCAGCCATACTATGAACAAGCTGGCATACTGATACGTTCTGCTCGGTAACTCCCACGTGGTTGCTTCTACAAGCAGGACTAGTTAAGAATCTTGAGCTCTTGCTCGCTTCTCCCTGGAGAAACTAGAGTCATAGCTTATGAATCTGGCTTGGACTTCAGGAGAGGCGAACCTGAGTTCTCAGTTCAGATGTCATAAGGATGTGAAGTCTGTGGGTTGTTTAGCCAATCTCATTTGCAACAGGGGAAGCATGAGCTAGTTCACTACTCATTTGTGATAAGCCGCAATAGAATTGCAGTGTAAACACAAGCCTAATAATCCAGCCACTTCTCTGCATATTATTATTGAATGTCACTGCATATGCTATACCACTGTTCAATATTCCACACCAGTCTATCAAAAACTGACATACTGCCAAAAAAAAAAGTGTGGAATCTGTGAAAATGCATGTGTCCAGTAATTGGGTTAATTCTCTAAAATCATAAATGGCCCAAATTCACTTGTCATTTGAAAATTGTTAACTCTGTAATAGCAGTCTTAGGCTGCAGTCCAGTGCATATTACAGGGGGGTAAATCCCATTGGACGCAGTGTGACGTGCTTCTTTGTCAACATTAATAAGATTGCTTTGTTACTGTAATATTATTTCTTTCAGTGATCAGGCAACTTCATCTGTAGATGTTAAAACCACAAATATAGTTTTGGAGCAAAATCTCTCCTTTTTCCTGATGAAATAATTGTAGAGAGATGAAAAATGTTGGCGCTGGTAGTGAAACAAAACTGTGGTCTGTTACACCCTCACAAGCAGAAATGCCAGGTGTTTAGAATATTTTTAGGGAGTCAGTAATGTTGTAACTGGGAGGGAAGGCCAGCTGGTGTCCAGCATAATCCTTTTTCTGTCATGTCTGCGTGTCTTCAGATGATACTTGTCTTGTGTTTGTGTGCTGCGTGGTCTGCCCTTTTTTATTCTTTCCATCTGTTCCACCTATTCTCCCCCTCCCCCTTTCCTAGCTTTGACAAATGGAGCAAAGGAAGATTTTGAGCAGTGGAGGACATGAAGAGGTGGACAAGTGAAATAGATAGCTTCTCCTTAGCTGTGGGCTTTTATTGCTAGATGAAAGCTTAGGTGGACAGGAGCTATTTGCGTTAAGCTGTAGGTAACTATAAGCAGCAGACCGGAGACAATTCCGCGTGGTGGACGTTCGTAACTCTAAGGGTCTTTTATACTACATAATTATAGCACTGTAATTTCACTATTATGGCTGTATCATATGGAATCCTGGGGTTTATAATTTGGGGAGATATTATTGCTCTCTAGCTGAGAATTCTAAATGCCCTCCCCCAAAACTATAAATCACAGGATTCTACAGAATGCAGCCATGGCAGTTAAAGTGAGATTATAAGTGTCAGAATAACTGTGTACTATGAAGGGTCCTGAGGCTGCAGTCCAATAAACTGAGCATGAGCAATGTCAGGGGTCCACACTAATTCCAGATTTGTTGCTGCTCAGAGAAGGAGGAGGAGCACAAGTACTATTTAAAACAGCAAAGCCTGTGCTCTCTAGGCACCTTGCTTACGAGTAGAATTATGCTTCCAGGAGAGCAATTCTGCTGATAAGTAGGCGCACAGAATGCATATTGCTGGTTTAAAGATAGAACAGTGCTTTTAAAAAAACCCTGCAGCAGCACCAATTTCTGTGAAATGAGTAATCGATGAGGTTCAAAAACTGCTAGGACAGCTCCCAGTTCCCACAAGCTGCCTACTTCTGCTATAAAATGGTTGCCTAAGAATAAATCCTATTGAAATCAATGGGTTGTTTTGTTGTTGTTGTTGTTTGTTGGCTGGCGTTGTTTGTTGTTGATATGCATAGGATGGAGCACTTAGTGCTAAAAATTTAGCTGTTGACTGATCAAAGGATTTTTAGTTGATTTAGGGTATAATTCTTTGCACATTTATTTGGAAGTAAATCTCATTGAAGCTAGTGGGACTTCTGAGCAAACATGCATAGGATTCCACTGTTAAAAAATCTTCCTGCTAATCAGTGGAACATTTGAATGTGGAGATACATAACCAGTGCTTGAAGACAGACATCTTTCTGAAATCACAGTGAAACTGTTGTGTAATGTGCAAAATCCTCATTGTTATAAGAGCAGATAATCTTTGTTCCTCCCATCCCATCCATGTTGAGAACACCATTGAACTAAAGTTATACTCAGAAAACAAAGAGTTGGCCGAGGCTATTGAAAATGCATCCCTGTTTGGTTTTGTTAGTTTAATATTTAGTCGACTTGCTTATTGAAGACTTCTATTTTAAGTTTTTTTTTAAAAAAAATATTATTAGACTCTGGAGATGTTTTGAAGTAGCCAGCCTCCAAGAGGCAAGGCCAACAGAAGTCTGAAAAAAAATCTTATGATGCTGGCATTTACAGAGTCAGAGCATCTGTCTGTCCTGCTCTGACTGGCAGAAGCTTTCTAGGGCCTCAAGCAAAAGTTTTGGCTTGTTACCCTGTCCAGGAGAGCACATAGACAGGTGCCTGTACTCTTTTGTATACCATTTGCTTGGATGTTATATATCCTGTTTCTGCTGCTTGAATTGATGCATCTCTTTTTGGTCTCTCTTTCTCCCTCTCTTGCCTCTAATTAGGCCCTTGACAACATTCACTTTCAAACAGGAGTTTTGGGTGCTCAGCCGCTATTGCGGCAAATACGCTTTGATGAAAGAATTAAGCCCCCCTCCCTTTACCTCCCTCATCCCAAGCTGCAGCAGATACCTGCTCATTTGGAAACAGTCTATTCAGTATCTGCGCATACAGACACACACCATTTGCACCCTTCTGCAGCCTGCCTGCTTGCATGTCTATTAAGGCCATGCTCTGTTTCAAGATGGCCAGAGCCTCCTAAATGCAAGAAGGCTTTATGGAGTAAAACAAAGCTCAGGCTTATCCACATCAAATGGAATTGCTGCTGTGTAGGACATGAAACTGGGTAAAGCCATTCTCTGGTGTCAGAGGATTAAACAGGACTGTCGTGACTAGACCTAGAATTGTTTGTCTTGGCAGAAGGGGGGATGTCCATGGAGAGTGGTGGAGCAGAAGAATGGCGGTGTTTCACTTTAAGGACCAGTTCTTTATATATAGCCTAGCTCTGGATGTTATGCACACTGTGGAGATTGGTTGCTGTGGAGGGTGAGCCTTCATTTCACAGGGAAGCAAGGGGCACATTTACATTACCCAGTTTTATAGCACTGTGATTCCACTATAGCTGCCATGGTTCCCTGTCATGCTATTCTGGGATTTTCAGTTTAGGTTGAGGTAGTTAGAGTTCTCAGCCTAGTTCCTCAACAGACTACTAATCCCAGGATTCAAGAGGATGGAACCATGGCAAATAAAGTAGAATCATAGTGCTGTAATTCTGTAGTGTGAAAGGACCTCATGACTGTGGGTAGTAGTGTTGACATACTGGGTCATCCTGTCCATCCACACTGTTTCCTCTGGTACTACCAGAGCCTCCTGCAGTAGAATGCCAAAGATATATCAAAATACAGGTGTTCTTGCCATGAGGTTGATTGCCCAAGCACCTGTTCATGCAGCTTGCAGCCGAATAATATCGTGCCCAAATCATATGTAAATGGATCCTGATTGTACAGTGAAGTGATAAGCTGGGCCCAAGAGGTTGGTAGGCTTTTTATGCATAAATATGTGTGAGTACATCCACATGTATGTATTGTAAAATTGCTCTTAAGCATTTAACTTATTCTTGTTACAATTTGTTGCTGTTTTAAGCAGTTGTTTGCTCTTAGTCATTACAATGTTGTTTTTTTTAAGTAGTTCATTATATTGGATTCCCTTTGGATTGGATTCACTTTGAGGAAGGTGGGAAACTTGGAGAACAACACAAAAATGGAAAAATTTCCTGCTAACTGCCTGTAAAATGTATTGATAAAGTATGACCTGGGAGCCTCATGTGGCCTCCTAAGGCTGTTTTCATGGCCTTTGACCCATCCAAGCTCCCTCCAGCACTCATTTTTCAGACCAAAAAAAGGTGAATTGCTTCCACTTGAGAACATCCAGATGTGACGATTCACCAATTAAATCTGCTTCAAGTCCTTCCTAGACTGTTTAACATTATTCTGCTCACCCCACCCCCCGTAATGGAAATGGATGTCCAGTTACTTTCTGCTTTGATTTTTTTGAGGGGGTGGCAGTTGTATGGCCCCATCCTTATTCTAAAATTGCCCCTCCTTATTCTGTGTCCTTTAAAAATCCTTAAAAATCTTAAAAAGTAACTCTGAAAATTAACTAGAAAACACTATCTTTCACTTGTGAAGTAAGGGTCAAACTAGGCATTAAAGGGAGTGCATATTCCCTGTGAGTACATCATTTTCCCTTCTGCAAAGGGATTTCCTTAAAGATGTGTTACCACAGCAATCAGATTTGCAAATTAAGACCACATTTACTTTCCTGTGATTAATCACAAAACAAGCACACTAAAGTTTAGTTATGTTGGTGCTGAAAAGTATGTGCTGTGATAAACACACTCATTTTACCACTTCTAAAAACCCATCTAGTTTATGCCTAATGTTGTTCCCATTTCTACATCACTTTTGATATCTTCATTGCTCCCCTCTAACTATAGATAACTATATTATTTGTGAGCCGTTATGTCTGTGCTGCACTCACACTCCAAATTGGCAAATTTTAGGAATGTAGGAAGCTGTTACTATGCCAAGTCAAACTGTTGGTTGACT
This sequence comes from Iguana delicatissima, assembly GCA_948472985.1. NCBI lineage: Eukaryota > Metazoa > Chordata > Lepidosauria > Squamata > Iguanidae > Iguana > Iguana delicatissima. Next base: position 1,815,318 of record CAOKZL010000460.1, on the reverse strand, counting down.
CAGTTTAGTCCTATCAACAGCATGGATGGGAATGTCCTCTAGATGTTACTGAATTTACAGCTCCCATCACAGCCACCATTGGCTAAGCTGGCTACAGATTACTGGGATTTGAAATTCAACAAGACTTGGAGGGCCTGCTTTCTAAGGTTGTGATGCAAAGCAGGTTATAATATATTAAAATGCGATGTATTTTTATATCATATTAAAACATATTAAAATGTTTAATAAAGCAAAATAATATATATGAAATGGTAAAATATGAAAATGTATTGATATGGACACTAACATAGCTGATTTTGGTAAGACAGGTTTAGGAAGAGCTTTTTTATCCGTTGCTGCCAGCCATAGTAGCTCCAAATTCAAAAGCAGCATAGAAGTCTGATTATCTGATGTGAAGTACAAAGGATGATAATCTCCAACATGCCATGAATTTCCCCCATGGGCATTGGATCTTCTTCGTGGAGACAAGTGTTTCAGAATTGATGGACGTGAGCACTAATTCAGGGAGGCAGTTTTTTTAAGGTTTGTGTTCTTTGGGAATGGCACCATCTACTGGTTTCAAGTGCTCTATACTGTCTGGTTTACAAGCGGCTTTTCATTGCATCATAAAATTCTTGGAAGGCCCTAGAGCCATTGTGAATCAGTAACCGAAAAAAAGTTGTGCCTCTTCTCTCCCACAAACATACAGAGCAACTGTGGAATGAGATGCAAACACTAATTCTGGGAAAAGAAGCCAGAATAGTATTTTGCCAGATATACCATTAATGCATGTACTTACTTGGAGCTCTGTTTCCATGGGTAATGAGGAAAAAGTGGTTGTGAGCATCTTTATAAATAACATGGAGGTATAGGTTCTGCAAGTACATTCACCATTGGTGAGCATTATCTTTTAGCTTGGTTTGCCCAACATCCTGAATGATTTCTGCTATTTCTGAACTTGGAAGAAAGACAGGGACTCCTCCTGGTAGGGTGATGAACTTTGTGAAGAAAGCAACAAGACTTTCTTTCTCCTCTCTGTCCCTGAGTGTTGGTTGAAGGCAGTGATTCCCACATTCTAGTCCTTCAGTTGTTTTGGACTTCAACTCCCAGAAGTCCTAGCTGTCTTGGCCCATGCCCAGTGATTCTGGGCACTGAAGTCCAAAACACCTGGAACACCAGAGTTTGGGAAACACAGGCTTAAGAGGCATGGGTCCTTTGCCCAAACAAGATCTTACCTTCCCTTTTGGCAGTAGGGACATGCCTATGACAAGCACAAATTTTGAAAAGTCTGGGATCCCTCCTCCAAAGACAGTCAAAATTTATGAATCTCTGTGAAGGCAGCATCCCCATCAGTAATACTTCTAACAAAACATTTTTTTTAAAAAAAACATTTTTTTTCCTGCAGTTGGGATTTGCATATCTTTTGAACAGATAATACATTCATTGAGCCTATGTCTTTACTACATGGCAGACCTAACATCTATTTGCTGTTTACCAGCTATCACTCAAAGTGATCAGTAAGTTGGCGAGCACTGAGAGAATAAGTGATAATATAAGATCAGAGATTTGGGATGTGCATATTTCTGTTTTTACAATGTCCTGCACCTTGATTCAGCATCTCACCTGATCTCATAATGTTCAGGTGATGTTGTGTGTGTTTCCATTCCACTTCTCTTATTTGTACTTAAAACACAGGTGCACACTGATTGTCTGTAGCAGATACAGTGGCTTGCAGAAGTATTTGCTTCCCCTTTGACTTTTCCACATTTTTTTTTGTGTTACAACTGGAATCGAAAAGGATTTAAATGGCTTGAGACACTCAACATGATGAAGGTACAAAATATATTTTCTTTTATGGTGGTGGAAACGTCAAATAAACAAATCCAAATTGACACTTGTTTTTGTAACACAACAAAATGGAAAAGTCAAGAGGAGCTGAATATTTCTGTGGTGCTCTAACAACTCAGTGGATTATATCTTTATAAATGGATAGTTTTGTGGTTCTGTTTTTAAAGTCTGGTGATATGTTTTAAGTGACTACCATGGGCAAATGACTTCTGTGTGTGAACTAGTACATATTGTGTACTTGATTGGTTACCTGATTTCTGAATATTGATCGGCTTTTAAGTTCTGGATTAATTCATATTATTGTGAAGATCTTGGAAAATAATTTCCTGGGTGCATAAATTGATTCTTCACAGGTAGTGCTCTGGCAGAGCTCTGTGAAACTTCTGTGTGGAAGTAAATATTCCAATAAATCTTGCTTGTGTTATTGCTTAGCCTTTAGTTTTGGAATGGAAGGATAGGTGGATGTGTTTTTTAACCCACCTTGCACCCCCACAAGACTTGTAGCTCACAGTGCCTCACAACAAGATTGAAAGATGCAGATAAAAGCATATCATCATCCATCACCATCAACAGTGGAATTAAAAATAATTTAAAATACAAAAGCAAATTTTTTTAAAAAAGGCAGCATCCATCCTTTCCCAGCAGCCAGTCAGTTTCCCAAAGCCTGCTTGAATAAAATGTTTTTTGCCTCCTGGTGGAAAGACAATGGAGAAGTGATAGCATAACTTTCCATGAAACAGAGTTTCTAGATTAGGAAGAGCCACCAAAAAGGCGCTCTCCTGTGTCATCATCCAATATGTCTCTGAGAATTACAGTGCTAATGATTGATAAAAGACTTTTAGGTTTTTCAAGTTTTTCCATTAAATCTCTGAATAAAACCTTCCTGTTGTTTTATTTAGGCTGATAACTGTTTTGTCACTAAATTGGTTGCCATTTCATTTGTTTCTGTATTTGTCATGTCAAACTCTGAAATCACTTGGAGGAACCGTTTCCCCACTTAGCAGATGCCAGCATGTATTTTAATTTTTCCAAGAAAAATAAAAGGTGAATTCTGCCCATAACCATGAATTCCACTTAACACTGAGACTTCTTTTAGGTTGCTTCTCTGGCATGCAGTGACAGCCACCCTTATTCCTTGGTGTGGCATCATTCAGTAATTTTTCTGAAGGGAGTATTAACTGTATTATGGCTCTAGTATCACCTAGTAAAGGCTTTTGATCATTACAGGGATGAGCATCTTGTGATCCTCCAGATGTTGGACTGCAGATGTAATCAGCTAATGGTTTCGGGTTTGGGGTGATGGGAACTGCAGCACAGCAATTTCTGGAGGATCACATTTGCCTGCCCTTGCCTTATTCTTATCCAGTGGTTCCTAACCTGTGAATCCTCAATTACTAGACTACAGCTAGCAGAATCCCTCATCATGGGCCGTATTGGCTTGGATTGGGAATACTGTATCCAATTTTGAGAACCACTGGTCTAATCTGTGCTTTAAGTACTATTTTTCTTCCTTTTAAGCACCATTTGAAATATGTGTGTGGAAAAAAGCTCCCCGTGTTCCAAGTTTTTTGTAAGTGTATAAAAATGTACTTTAAAAAATTAAAATTTTTCACTTTCTCTCTTTTTTGCTTTCCAGGTGCTACCAGAGAAATTGGTTCTGCTCTGACCAGAATGTGCATGAGGCACAGAAGCATAGAGTCCAAGCTCAGACAGTTTTCAAGGTGAGCCATGCATGCCAGTGAGCTGAAGGGAGTTTGGAAATAGCTCTTCATTAGCTTCTGGATTGCAGTCAAGATGTAATTGGTACACAGCTTCTTTCATTCAGGACCAGATGAAATTGTTTACTGGGGCCAGCTTCCAGCTGACCTCTAACTTTCTGTCGCTGGGAACACCCTTTTTCTCTCTCTCCCTAAACAAACTGGGCTTTGTGAAAGGAGAAGATTTTAACTGCCCATCCTGCGAAATTGGGCTTGCTGCTCCAAGCCTTTTTACAAATTATACGTCAGGAATTCCTATCCATAGTGTTACTGTAGCTCAGCAGTGAGTGAAGAGTGCCAAAAGACAGGGCTTCCAGTATTGAGAACTTGGGCTGTTGCAACAAAGGCAAATATTTTAATGGGTTCACTCTCTAATTATCTGCTAACTCTCTCAAATGAATGTGAGAGTTTCTATTGCTGATTGGCTGAGAAATTGAGGTACAACAGTATAGACAACTTGATGCCTTCCAAGTGTTAGGGCTACAGCTCCCATAATCCTCGGCCATGGTGTTTTGAGGCTGATGGGAATTGTAGTCCAAACTGTCTAAAGGGCGCCAAGTTGCCTACTTTCCTGAGTTATGAACAAGGAAGTCCCTGGTGGAAACATGCACTGTGGCACTTAATTGCTAAGTGACTAGCCACAGTCTTTCAGCTGCAGCCACATGCTGTTCCATTGCCATTATGGACTCAACAATGCAAATGAGTCCTGTCTGACAGGAATGTTTTAAAGGTTGTTGAAATAAGGTGTGTAAATGCTTTGTTCCAGTTTGTTATAAATTTGTTCTTATAAATGCTAAGTGGTTGTTAACATACGTGAAGGGATTTCAGAATGTTTCCTAACAGGCTTAGGGATAAATTCAGATTGACTTCTTCCCTACAGGGTTTGATTCCTCTTTGTGTTTTCTCAACAAAACTAGTGCTTTAATTGACTGCCTGATAAACCCACTTCAAGAGCAGATGGAAGAGTGGAAGAAAGTGGCCAATCAGCTGGACAAAGACCATGCAAAAGGTAATAACGTGGTTGGGTGACAGTGAACAGATTCTACTGAATAAATATGTTGCTATCGTTTTTTGTTTTTTTTAACTGACTCTATTCCCAAACAATTTCTCTTGCTTCTTCTTCGTGGTCTCTGTGCCTCATACATCAGGAGCTTTTGCGCCTGCGCGGTAGCGTTCGGAAAATTCTAGAGCTTGTTAGCTTTGGCGGGAACCCCTCCCCCACGCCGGTGCTGTGCATGCTCCTCCTGCCGACTAACGGTCTCTCCTCAGTTCTTTCTTGTCCGCCTCAGCGTACAGAAGGTTCTGCTTGTTGGCTTGCTTTTTGATTCAGTTTTTTGGTGTTTTCGACTTCGGATTTGGCTTTTGACTACCCCTCATGGATTTCGGACTTGGCTTGGTACTTTCTCGATCGGTTTTGACCTTTTCCTGGCTTTGACTACGATTTCGGATCTCGGACTGTGTTTGGCGTTCTCGGACTCTTGTTTCCTGTTTCTTGCCTTGCGCCTGGTTTATGTTGGCTCTCTTCAAACACTGCGCCTCCTGTGGAAGGAAGGTCGCTCTCACTGACCGACACTCTGAGTGCCTGATTTGTTTGGGTGAGGGGCACAACGTTCAGGCCTGCCCCATTTGCAGAGAGTTTACGCATCAGAGTCTCCGCAACAGGGCAGCAAGGCTTAAATCCCACTGTTGGGAGGAGTCTCTTTGTGTCCAGAGACCCGAGACGATGGCCGAGAAACACCCGTCCTCTTCTTCTTCTTCGGCAGCAGCGGCGGCTGCCGTGCCCTCGACCTCGTTGGTATTGGTACCGGGCTCGGTACCGATAATGAAGTTGCCGAGGATACCGAAGAGGATACCGAAGATCTCGGCAACTCGGGCACGTGAGGACCCTGCGGGCTCGCAGGCCTCAACCTCCTCCTCCAGGCCGTTGACCGCGGCCCAGAAGAAGCGCCCCGCCACCGAGGGCCTGGGGGAGGAGAAGAAGAAGAAGAAGAGAAAGGAGAAGCGGCGCTCTTCACCGACGGTGGTGCAACCCCCGACTCCACCACCCACCCAGCCGGCCGAGGAACCTCAACTGATGGAGCTCCCTGAGGAAGAGGAGCCTCCGGAGGAAGAGGAAGTCCTCGAGGTGTCGGACGAGGAACAGGCCGTGCAGGCCTCACCTCCTCAACCGCCCGAGCTGATCGCAGAGATCACTCCGCCGAGTCACCGTCCACCCTCGGGCATACCACCCCCTCCGGACTGTGAAGGACGGAAGCTCGATGCCTTCGGCCGAAGGTTCTATTCGGCATTGTCCCTGGTGGCCAGGACGGTGAACACAATGGCATGCCTCGCGGCCTACCATCGGAACCTCTTTGACCGACTCGCTCCACTCCTTGCCGACTTGCCGGAGGAGTCACGCGCCTCAGCCACACAGATCTTTGGTGAGGCCGTTGCGGTGGCTACACAGCAGATCGCCACCTCGAGGCACGCCGTGGAGGCTACCTTGAGGGTGATGGTCAGTGCCGTAGCACTCCGACACCACGCGTGGCTCCGGTCCTCTGGGCTTCAGGAGGATAGCCGTTGGCAGATTGAAGATCTACCGTTCGACGGCGAAGGGCTCTTCCACACCTCCACCAACGAGGCTATGGATCACCTTGTCAAGGCCCAGCTGACAGCGAAGAAGATGGGCATCAACCAGCCTGCCCAGTCTCGCCGCTCTTTCCAGCCGAGGCCTACGTGGAGAAGATCCTCCTCTTCATCGGCGTACCAGCCGCGGTCCCCGCGGTCGACCGCGTTGAGGCCGTTGACGTCTTCGGCTTCGAGGAGGCTTCCCAGACGACGGCCATCTTCGTCGTCCAAGAAGTCGCCCTCCGGATCGAAGTCCTGGTTTTGATGGCCTTCGCAGGACTCCACCCATGCCATCCTTCGCCCTTCCGGTAGAACTGTTCCACCACTCAAGCCTGGCCAGGCGCCTCGACTGCTGGCGGGAGATCACTGCGGACTCCTGGGTACTTACCATCGTCCGCCTGGGGTACGCCATCGAGTTCCAGGATATTCCGCCACGGGGTGTCTACTACTCCACCCCGGCCAGCTCGGCTCTACAGGAAGAGGTCCAGTCCCTCCTCGAGAAGGGAGCGATCGAGAGGCTCCCGCCTTCAGCCAAGACCACCGGCTTCTACTCGAGGTACTTCACAGTGCCGAAGACAGACGGATCCCTGAGGCCCATCCTAGACCTCCGAGGGGTGAACGAATACATCCGCCCCAAGAGGTTCAAGATGGTCACGCTGCCGTCGATCCTCCCCTTCCTCCGCCGAGGGGACTGGTTTGCGTCCATAGACCTCAAAGATGCCTATTTCCACATCTCGATCCGCCCGCAGCACAGGAGATACCTTCGGTTTGCGATCGACGGCACCATCTACCAGTACCGGGTGCTGCCGTTCGGGCTTTCCACCGCACCGAGGGTGTTCACCAAGTGCATGGCTCCGGTTGTGTCCTTCCTGCGGACGAAGGGCATCTCCGTCTACCCTTACCTGGGCGATTGGCTATTGGTGGCGTCCTGCAGACAGAAACTGTACAGGGACATTCATTGGACTTTGTCCCTTCTCACTCAGCTCGGACTCAGGGTCAACCCCAAGAAGTCCCATCTCGAGCCCACTCGGGTTCTCAACTTCATTGGGGCGACCCTCGACTCGGTATCGGTGAGGGCCTTCCTCCCAGACGAGAGAGCACAGACGCTTCGTCGGGCGGCGTCCGCTGCCTTCGAGACCTCAACGGTGTCAGCAAGGAGGATCCAACAACTCCTCGGCTACATGGCCTCGACCACCGCCGTAACCTATCTCTCCAGGTTACGCGCCCGGCCGCTCCAGCACTAGTTCGTCAGGGCCTTCGATCCACTCAGGGACGACCAGCGCCGCCGATACCGCCTGCCCCAACAGGTACGCCGATCGCTCCTGTGGTGGCAGTCATACAGGAACCTTCTGTCAGGCATGCCATTCCGCGAACCCAGGCCGTCGGTCACGATAACGACGGATGCCTCGCTCTTCGGCTGGGGAGCGCACACCGGGGATCTCCAGGTCCGAGGCTGGTGGATGGACGACGAGCTGTTCCTCCACATCAACTCTCTTGAACTGTTGGCGATCCGCAAGGCCCTGAGAGCGTTCCGACACCTGGTCACGGGCCGCACGGTGTTGATCCTCACCGACAACACGACGGCAGTCTGCTACGTGAACAGGCAAGGAGGGACGCACTCCACCACGCTGCTGGGCATCGCCCTTGAACTTTGGAACTGGTGCGTTCTGCTCCGGATACACCCTGTGGCGGTTCACCTGGCGGGGCAGGAGAACACCACAGCGGACGCGCTCAGGAGGGACACCACTTCCCACCATGAGTGTCCCTGTCCGACGAGGCCTTCCGGATGCTTCGGGACCGATGGGGCGAGCCGACCATCGACCTCTTCGCGACCAGCCAGAACGCGAAGTGCCACCTGTTCTGCTCGAGGGCCGGCCACGATCGCCGCTCCATCGACGACGCATTCCAGTTTCCGTGGGACGAAGGGCTGATCTACACCTTCCCTCTGTTCCCGCTCCTGGGCCACGTGATCGCGAAGATCATCGCGGACCGGGCGGACGCGATCCTCGTGGCACCGTACTGGCCGAGGCAGCACTGGTTCGGACCCCTGATCGAGGCCGCCCGGGGCAGGACTCTCAGGTTTCCCACGGTACCGGACCTGCTGTCCCACTCCGATGGACTGGTGTTGCACCCGGACCTGGCAGTGTTGGCCCTCCATGCTTGGAGGATATCGCCCTAGACGACTCAGCCATCGGGAACGTCTTGACCGCGGCCAGGAAGGAGTCCATGCGAAGGAACTACCACTACAAGTGGCAGCTCTTCGTGGCCTTCACCGAGGAACGTCGAGAGCCGGTATCGCCTGTCACCCTGCGTACCGTGCTCCACTTCCTCCTCCATCTCCAGCAACAGGGCCTGGCCTTCCCGTTGCTCAAGGTCTACCTCACCGCGATCGTGGCGTACCAACCGCCATGATCCCCGTCGGCTGCTCTCTTCAGGGACGGTACCGTCAAGCAGTTCCTGAAGGGCCTGCAGCACCTATACCCGCCGGTATCGCCGCCGCTACCGCCGTGGTCGCTGTCATTGGTGCTGTCCCAGCTGACGAGGCCGCCCTTCGAGCCCATGGCCACGAAGGACGACAGGCTGCTCGCGATGAAGACTGCGTTCCTAGTGGCCTTCACCTCTGCCAGGCGGGCGGGAGAGTTGACGGCGCTACGGTGCGATGAACCATACTTGGTCTTTCATCGGGACAAGGTGGTCCTCTGGCCTGACATCTCCTTCCTGCCGAAGGTGGTGTCCAGCTTCCATTTGAGCCAGGACATCATCCTACCGGCCTTCTACCCGGACCCGACGACACCTCTGGAGCGGTCCCTCCACTCCCTGGACATGCATCGGACGCTGGCCTTTTACAAAGACAAGACTGCAGCCTACAGACAGACACCCCACCTGTTTGTCTGTTATGGCAGGCGCCGGAGAGGCCACAAGGTATCCACCCATCGCTTCTCTAAGTGGGTGGTACAGACTATTCAACTGGCATACGAGCTTGCCAGGAAGCCTCCGCCAGACCTGCTTCGGGCCCACTCCACCAGGGCCGTGGCGACATCTGCTGCCCTCCTGCGAGGCGTCGACCTGTCGGAACTCTGCCATGTGGCGACCTGGTCCCAGCCGTCGACCTTCGTGCGCCACTACAGGCTCGACTGCCGGTCCAGGAGAGATGCCCGGTTTGGACGTGCTGTGCTGTCTTCTGTGCTCTAGGATCTGGGACCTGACCCACCATCCTACTGGTAAGCTACATAGTCTCCTAATGTATGAGGCACAGAGACCACGAAGAAGAAGAACAGGTTGCTTACCTGTAACTGTGGTTCTTCGAGTGGTCATCTGTGCCCTCATACATCCCCGCCCTGCCTTCCCCTCTTTTTCAGGTCCCATCTGCTTCGGCGGACCAGAACTGAGGAGAGACCGTTAGTCGGCGGGAGGAGCATGCGCAGCACCGGCGTGGGGAAGGGGTTCCCGCCAAAGCTAACGAGCTCTAGAATCTTCCGAACTCTACCGCGCAGGCGCGAAAGCTCCTAATGTATGAGGGCACAGATGACCACTCGAAGAACCACAGTTACAGGTAAGCAACCTGTTCTTCTCTGTGCTTTCTTAGAAAGCAAATTTTCAAAGAAATATCCATCTTAACTTATTTCAATAGTCTTATGGCTTCTTAAGACAGATCAGTTTGTTTCAGCATGAGCTTTTGTGGACTACAGCTTGTCTAAAGTTGTAGGCTGTAAATTATGTTGAAATAAATTGATTATTTTTGAATGGGGCAAAAGACTACATTTCCCCTTCTCATTTTAACAGGAATGTAGGGTTCGCTAACCATCTCACGTTGAGATAATAACCATCAAAAGTTGATGCAAGATATTGGCTCCTTCTTAACCCCAGTTAATAAACTGAGAATCTGGGAATCCCATTCTCCTTTACTACATTCCTCTTTTGTTGCTGAAATATCACTGTTAACAGTGGTTGAAGTTAACTGGGTTTCCTGTTGAACCACTATCTGAAACTCACATTTTAATTTCAGATTCTGGTTGAATGAGAATCATATTTAGCCTATGTAGTGACTAATGCTTGTATCAGTGTAGAATGGAGAGGCATAATTCTTTCAGAGAAAGGAAGTTTTTCAGGGTTGGAGTGTGTAATGCTGCAACTGGATCTTGGTATCTTAACCGTGGATGGCAGGGAGCCAGTGTTGCACTGGCATGAGTCGTAGGGCACGTGGAGCCTGCCATCTTTAAAAGAGTGAGGTGATATGCTTATTTCATACAGAAGTCTCCTGCCATATACTAATTGCTCCTTGATTTATATGTATCTGAGCACTCCACCAAGTGGTGAGAAGGTGATACAATCAGAATTTATGGTCTTGAAATGTTTCTGTGTCTAGCTAGACTGCATAATTATTTTGCCGCCTTTTACTTCATAGAATTGCATTTGTAGTAATAGTAACCATAAAATACTACTTGTTTCCTAAGATGATAGATATAAAGTCATGACAGGACCTGTACTTTATGTATTTTTAACTTCATTTTTTAACATTTATTTCATGCTAAAGTGGAAGAGTAGAAAATAAGGCAAGAACCATTGCAGTTCATAACTCTCACTTAAATAGACAAAATAAAACACAACAGAATGTAAATGGCCACTTCTACATAATATTGTCTACTTAACAGCAGCCTATCTGACTGTTCTTAATGACTGCTGCTTGTAATTGTTTGTTTTCAAAAATGTTCTTTTGGTAATGAATGTATTCTACTGTTTTCTAAGTTGTTGTTTTCTGAAAGTGTTAGATGTCGGTATGCTAGGCTGTTGCAGAAAAAGCAAGAGTAGGTTGTTGTGGATTTTCTGGGCTTTGAGGCCGCATTCTGTTAGTACTTTCTCCTGACATTTTGCCTCCATCTGTGGCTGGCATCTTCAGATCCTTCAGATCCTCTGAAGATGTCAGCCACAGCTGCAGGTGGAACGTCAGGAGAAAATACTAATAGAACACTGCCTCAAAGCCCGGAAGACCCAGAACAACCTATGGATTACGTCCATGAAAGCCTTCAACTTTATATAGAGCAAGAGTACTTTGGCACCTTGAAAGCCTAAGAAAGAATTGTTATGTCGTTAGCTTCCAATACCACAGTCCATTTTGCCTGATGTATGAAGTTCTATCCTGAATTACAGGATACACAGGTTTTGGGATGGTGGGGTCTGTAAACAGTGAGGTTAAAGGATCATGAAAGGGAAAAAGCAAAGACAGTGACACTCATATTATTAACAGCATCCTTTCACAAAACACTCTTGTGTTATCAACAGCAGCTGTTCTGTAAATTGCCATTGCTGATAACAGAATTGTCCTTGTCTGTACTTTTTGGATTTCATTTCCTTCTGACCGTAACGATTTACAACCTATCCTTCTGCAAACCATGCGTATGTGTATATCTGAAACTCAGGTAAATGATTCAGGTCTCTGATGAATCGCACTGTATTCCTCAAGAGCCAATATAATAACAAATCCGTTAGCCTTTTAAGTGTCATAAGACTCCTATGGACTTCACAAAAATGTGTTTGCTCTTATAATCTGCCACGGTGGTAGTGGGGTACTAGAAGTGCGAGTCAGGAAGAGACCTTGCTTATAGACACTAGTCTTCATACCCTAGAGAGAATGTACATTTTAAATAAATAAACCCCCATTGTAAATGACTGGGCAGGGGAGTGTATCATTGGTGGTTGTGATAATACTAATACTGCAAAGTATTTAATAATTATTATTAAATATTGTTAAATACTTAAGTATTTAACAATATTTATACTCTGCTTAGATCTGACAGTTAGCTAATGTGTATTCTTCATATTCTTCTTTGACCTTCTGTATATTTTTTTCATTCTCTGTGCCAAGGTAGCACATGATGTGCTAGGGCCCCTTTTTTTTTTTTTTAAGGTATCTTAGGTTGCAGTCCGGTAGATACTTACCTGGAAACAAGTTCCTGTTGGACTTAGGTCTGAATAGGCATGAATATTATTACACTCTTATACAATTTTCTGCATGTCTTGTCAGCTTCTAGCAATGCCAGGAATAGGTGAGTTTTTCAAAGCATATTACACTACTGATGCTGAACAGGTCACAATACAGACTGTGTTTGTTTCTTTTAGAATATAAGAAAGCCCGCCAGGAAATAAAAAAGAAATCTTCAGATACACTGAAACTGCAGAAGAAAGCAAAGAAAGGTAAATTTCCTCATTGTTTTTTCTTCACCTGCTAGATGAAATGGTGCCCTGAAGACTCCCCATCTTTGATTTGTAGAGATAAACTGTGATAATATACATAAATCATATACTTAAATAATTGCTTGAACATACTGATAGTATATATTTTAAAAAAACACTATCAATAATTCAAGTAATTGTTTTGTGTTCCTGATTTATGTTTATAATCATATACACTAGGTGTCTCATCTAGTGTGCACCATGGAGAAATACTTAAGAATTTGCACCCTTTTCCAAAGTTGTTAGATTACCAACAACTGATATATTCCTTGCACATCCATTCTTTTTGGAACACAGCAAATCCATTTCAAGTTTGGAGAGGATCGTTGTAAGAGTAAGAGTCGCAGCAAGGATCAAAGACTTGCCTTTCCATCTATTCAGTTTGAGAGAGAAAGAGTTGTTCCTGGTAGTAAACAGGAATAATTTGAGGAACAGTGAAGAGCAGAGCCTACTGAGGAACAATCACAGTTAGTCTGAAACACTGGAAAGTAGAAATTTCCCTTTCTATCCCACCACAGTGCACCCTTTTTTTACAACTTCATTTTTGGTGTGAGGTTGCTATGCCCTTAATTCCTGATCTTTAATTTCGGTTATCTAAGTCAGACTATGAGCTATGATTTCAGAAAGCTTGTGTTGACTTGTTGGTTAGGTCTCTATTTTGTCTTGTTCAGGGATGGTGTCTGTATTAGGTGTTGCTGGGTATTGATTTAGGCCTATGCTCCTTTGGGAGGATCTGCTGCTATTGCTGTCATTTACCCATCCAGTTATCCTGTCTGAACATGTGAGCAGTGCCAAGAGTGAGGAAATGGAGCTTTCCTTCTGATGATGGGTGTAGAGGTAGAAGACAAGCCAGTAAAATGATTCAGATTGTGGTCTTCTAAGGGCATCTTGCCCAAGTTCTCCACCCACATACATACATTATCTTCTCTTAGTGTCCAGTCTCCAGTTTGTAAAAACACAGCATTGCTGTATTGGCATGCACATTCTAATCTTATGCTGGAAAGTGCTTCTCCAACAACAAAGTGTTGTAAAAATAACCTCTTTAGTTGATAGTACACAAATTTTGTACAGTATTTTATTTTATAACAGTGTAAACATTCTTGGAAAGCAGACTTGTCATTTTTGGTGCCTTACAACAATTAAATTAGCACATTATGTTGTGTCCCCCCCACATTTGTGTGTTCCGTCCTTAAACAGTATAACTCCTACAGTCTCTGCTGTTTGCTGGCTGTTATAACATGCATTTGTTTGTGCTGAGTAGGAGGAAGTTTGGATGTAAAAGTCAAAGTCATTCATGTGGATGTCCTGATATATTTCCATATGTAACCAATGATGCATTTTTATAACAGGTGTTACTGTATTGGTTCAGGGATGGCTTTCCACCTGAAACCATAGTGATATATGTTCAAGGCTCTGGAGCAGGCATATGTTTTGTATGGAGCCCTGCATGCCTACCTTGTCTGATACCCCTAGCCCTTTTGTACTGTATAATTGGTCACCTGTTCAGTTTTCTGGTTCTGGTTGGCCATCTTGATAATTTAGGAGTGTGCAGTGGTGGACAACAGTGATCCCATTGTCACCTAGACATGTTCTTTTAAATGCTAAGTCCTGACTTAGTATGAGGATCAAATTTTGGTGTACAGTATTAGGAGCAGGGTGATCCTTATTGAACTATCAAGGCTGGAATCTGGTGGGGTTGTTTTTGCTGTTAGAACTGCTTCTGTCAATAGAACTGGATGGAAAGCAATCTACCTCATCCCTGCAAAGTCTGATGTGCCCTTGAAACCTGCTCCAGACAGTTGAGAAACTCTTTGGAGCAGGATTTAGGGAAGCAGTGAGAGCAGTGAAGAGGAAGAAAATTCCATTGCACTAGATGTGGGTGGTAATCTCTTTATTGGATTCAAGTAAGGTTGCCAGATTGAAAATTGGAGAGAGTGTGCCTGTACCATCAGTGGTTGTGTAAAAGAGAGAATTTCAGCAGGTGTTACAAGAGCCCTCTCTAGTTTTCTGTCTAGTAACCCTAGTCTTCAGACCGGGGGACCCCGTGGTGCTGAGCTGTCTCCTAGGGCACTTGTTCTTAAATTTTGGTCCTCTGGAAGTTCAGGACTTCTGCTACCAGAACTCCTAGCCATTTACCATGCTGATTGAGGTAAAGTTCTAAACATCTAGGGCCTTCTCATATTTTGGGCTAGCCTGTCTTTAGTATTTCTCTGATTTTTGCCTGCCCAGCAGGCAAATCCATTCAATATAACTCCCCTGGTATTTAATGTATTGGTAGTCAGGCAAAGATGAAGGAATGTGTTCATGGGTTTTTATTTTATTTTGCAATTCATTGTTGATATCAGCTTGAAAGCAGCAACAGTTATAGTGACAATTGCCTGTGTCTTTACCTCTTATGCAGTTTTAAAAAATATGGATTAAAAAGTTAAAACGTTAAAATGTTAAAAGTATGGATTAGATTTTCTTCATTTTGTTGTTATGGAATTGATATTATCACTCCATCAGAAGTTTGAAATAGGGAAGGCAAAAAAGAACGTGGGAAAAAAGAGAAAAATAAGATACACTATTTTTGTGTTTCTTAAACCCCTGAAACATCTAAACACTATTTTATGACAAGCTGGGGTTTTTTTATAAGCAGTGTTCATATAAGCCCTAATGTAGAATTTTTATGTTAGCTCTTGAAGGGCTTAATCTTGATTCAAGCTTAAACTAACTGAATGTGTGAAATGTTAGACTATTCAAAATGTTATTTGGGAACCCTTGTGAAGACTTCCATAATATATTTGAGTGTCTCATGTCCAAGGTGTACAATTGCCTCATGGATTTTGTTTCCAGACATTTTGACCCATACCTTTTTTTTAAAAAAGGGTGCTTTAAAAAAAAAAGACATTTCAGAAACCAGACTGTTTCCACTGAGGTTTATGGTCTCATTTGCCATTCCCTCCCCCTTGGCATTATTTTTATGGAATTTGTATAATGTTATAAATAATAGAGAGATGAAGAGAGAATGGGCACATGTTAGATCTATTCAGAATTCAAAGCATAGCCGTGTTAGTCTGGATCAGTATACAAAGGGATATTGTTGCACCTTTGAGACTAACTGGGAGAAAGAAGTTAATAGCATAAGCTTTTGTAGACTTAAGCCTACATATTGCATCTGATGAGGTAGACTTATGTCTGTGAAAGCTTATGCTACTAACTTCCATCTTTCAGTCTCAAAGGTGCTACTAGGTCTATCTAGAGCAGTGGTTCTCAACCTGTGGGTCCCCAGATGTTTTTGGACTTCAGCTCCCAGAAGCCCTGAGCATTGACCATAGTGGCTGGGGCTTCTGGGAGCTGAAGTCCACAAACATCTGGGGACCCACAGGTTGAGAACCACTGATCTAGAGGTAAATGTGAAGAGAAATACTGGAGTGTTGTTTGGTGGAGGAGATGGGGTGCTCAGTGGGCATGTGTGGGGCAGACTTTCATGAATCAAATCCAAGCCACAGATAAGTGTGGGGACTTGTTACTTCCAGTTTGGTTAGCTAATAATGGGTGTCCTCATGTTCATTCTTGAGCCTGGCTTGAGAACATCTCTAGCTCTGGAGTATAGGAAGAAGAAACAAGAAAATTTCCTACTACCAGTGGGAAATGGTGGCAATATGAATTCCCATAAACATGTGTTTCTAAAGAAGAAATACATTGAACTATAGTTACAGCTGGCCAGGTTTGATGTAGGTTTCAGAAGCCATTAATATATCTGAAACAGCATTTGCAGAGAGATCTTAAAATAGGGTAGTCAGGAAAGTGAAACACTTCCGTATTATAGACAAAAATATCTGCTGAATTTGTCTCTGGGCAGTTGCTAATGAATTGCCACACTTGGGGTTGGACACAAAATAAATTGGAGTAGGGATAACAATGAGGAGAGCAGAAAGTGGAGATTTGAATGATGCATTTATTTGTAATCTCACATAGATAGTATATCTGGAAACCATGTTTTCTTTGTGCAGCTATCTGTTAACTGTAGTCTTTTCAATTTGCCATGCCTGTCATGCATGGTAAATATTTTTAAATGGCAATCTGTCCCTGATGTTTTCTGTGCATTTTTGTGGAAACTACATAAAGGACAATTATACATTTCTCCACATGTAACCAAATGCTACATTGTTTTGTGATTATATATGTTTATATATGCTACCTTGCCCTTTAGGCTATGCCCTCACCAAAAGCTTACAATAAAAATGTTAAAAAAATAAAATAAATTATAGGGGCTCTATAATCACTCTCACTATCAGAGTGAAAGTATATGGCCGTTTTTTAAAAGCATTTTCCCATAATGATCAAATTCCTCTTCTGGATGTTAAGTGTAGTAATGGTGGTCTAACTATGGGGGGGTAGAGGGTGTCCCCCCCCAAATAAGAATTCTACACACCCACCCACCCACCTACCAACACATACCCAATTTTCATTCAGTCTCCAAATTTCTAGCATGGCTATAATTTTAAATGTTAGTTGTTCATTTAGAGATATAGCTTGGGCATCCAGAGAGAATGAGTGAGCACAGTGACCAACAAAGGAAATAAAAGAGTTTTAGGCATGAATCATTTCTAGTGACTCGCTCTCTGGAATACTAGAAATTTGGATACCAAACGGAAATTTTATTTGGAGGTTCATTTTGGGGGGGGGCACTCCCTATCACCACTACCACCATAGCTACCCCTCTGGTAATGGTGTTTGAGATGTAAACCAGATTATAGTACATAATTCTAGTGGCTACAGAAACCCTAAAATGATTATATTTATTATCTTTGAAAAAAACTTGACTAGCATTCATATGGGAAGGCTGAAATATGAAATTATAATTTCCCAGTCATCAGTTTTAAATTTACATGTGATATATTAAGGTGCAGAATTGATCTGGAATCAATTGCAGTGCTACAATTTCCCCAGTGTTCTGCTGCACCACATTCTTCTGTGTGTGTGTGTGTGTGTGTGTGTCTCAATGTTCATATTTGTTTATCAACAGCACAGGAAATGCTTCAGTAGTTCTGAACATGTATGTTTTGGTTCAATATCATTTCCAGGTGGAAAACTTCAAGTTATAAAAACCAAGTTTTCATAGAACTAAAATCTATGAACTAAAATCTATGAAGAAAATCTATGAAAACTTGGTTTTTACAACTTGAACCATTTTGTGTGTATGTGAGCCTTCAGGTGACACTTCACCTCTGCTTTTCTAGTGAGAAAGAAGTCTCAGGAAACCAGCTGGCTTGTGAAAAGTTCTTGCTTGGCCGTTGGCCATTCCTTTTCTCACAGGGAGAAGCAAATGAATAAGCTAGGGATCTCCTGCATTCATTTAACTATGAGCACCTGTGAATATGTCAGATAATTTGATCTGTCAGTAGGTAGATAATCAACTCTTTGTAACAAAAACAAATCTTACTGAAGTAAAAAATATGGTGATGCACTTTGAACAGTAACAAGAGAATACCGGAGTAACAGTTCACTTTGATATTTGGCTCTCTTTGGGCCATTGAATAAGATGTTTTGTAATTTAAGTCTCATAGTTTTGGATAGGAAGTCTCCAGATATTTCTGTCTTAAAGGAGTTGAAGATGTTTTTCGTATGTCTCACAACTTTCATCTGACAGATGTTTAGATTTGAAATGCTAGAACTCTTTGTTGTGAAAAATTTTATTTGGAAGTAAGTTATGTCCATTTTTAAAAGGAGCAAAAAAAGTGGGTCAGGGGTAGTTTTATTGTAGGATTGTGGTAGTCCCTGTTGTGTATGTAATTAAAATTAGTTATTGGCACCTTTTGGGGGATCAATTTGCCATGTTGAAAATGTTCTACATCATCCACTAGATGTATTGATAGAATGTTACATTGCCTCTTTGTACTGCGGGAGCGTGAATTACTTGTTGCTCCTTGCTCAAAAGCAACTAATGATATTACAGTAGAGTCTCGGTTATCCGACATCCGGTTATCCGACCTTCCGGATTATCCGACATCACGGCTGCTTGGGAGCGTGGCTGTAGGCATGTCCGCGCCCCCAGACACGCCCTCAAACATGGCGGCTGCCACGGGCTCCGGCTTATCCGACATTTCAGTTATCCGACTTTCAGCCCGCCCATTTAGGTCGGATAACCGAGACTCTACTGTATTTGCTAGTAATTTGTTACTACCTTGTTACTTCTAAGTTGCTTTTTCAAAAACTCTCTTGAAAATGTAAAAATAGGCCAGAAATCCCTCAAAAGACCCTCAAGTCAACTCTGGTCATTACACTTGAAAAATTATGACGTTAACACCAGTCACTGTATATCTCAGTGGTGACATTACCACTTGTTACTCTTTCTCCCCTCAAAGTAGCATATTACAAATAACATTACTTTTAAGGCATCGCCTCCAAGTTCTAGGGGCAGGGTCAGAGAAGGGCCTGACAACCAAAATGGTGTGGTGTGGTTAGCCAAAGGCTTCCCATCGCTGTGCTAAATCTAGAAATGAAAGAAAGGCCAGATTTCCAAAATGAAGAAAGAAGTATGCTCTCAGTCCCCAAAACCATGCCTTGTATAAAGTCAGTACTTCTCTCTCCATTGAACTAGTGTCATACATTTAATATTTTTCTTGACTCCTTATCTAGTTCATGAAGTTGTATCATATTGATCTGGCATGTGACCATTTGAATCACTAGCTGTTAAGACTCAATGAAGAAATTAAGTGCTGCAGTTGAATAAATTTAAACTAGTTTTGAATACAACAAATTTTGTTGGGGGGGTTAAAAAAAGTATTTCAAAATTATTAAGGTTGAAGTATTACAGAAGAAAGTCATACTATGAATGCTTCTCTTCAAGATAATAATAATGAATAAATAATAGGAATGCTAGAACACTGGTTTTGACTTCCTTTTATTTTCCTTTCCTGTGTCAATTTTTGTATCCTGCTATTTCTCATCATGCTCACCTTCTCGACAGCTGAGGCACTGGGTAAGTCTAAGCTGCACTGCATCTGGTGGCTGGTCGGTGTAATTCTTGCTGTGGTCTCTATGGTTGTCTAGCTGCCTAGACTTTAATTTTGAGCCTTTTGAAAAAGGCACCTTTTTGGCCTTCAAACCCAAGAGCATGTTTGAAGGTTCACGCCTTCCTTGTTCAGATCCTACATGGAAACAGTAGGGTACCACCACAGCTGTAAACTATTTCAGGTAGGAAAAGAAAGAGACTGCATTACAGGTGGACTGATTTAAGCCAGGAAGCAACAGCCCTGAATTTGCAAGACCTGAGCAGAGCAGTTGATGATCAGAGATGTTGGAGGTCTCTAATTCAAAGGGTCATCATAAGTCAAAGTTGACTTGATGGCAAACAACAATTAAAAAAAATGGGATCACTTTTTTAAAGTTCTAGCTTTCATTCAGCATGTGTTTTCAAGGTTTTAGGCGACAATATTGTCTCTAGTTGGATATTTTTGTAGTCTTAATTTAAGGGTGTTTGGATATCCCAGTTCACCATCATACTTTTTCATGATGTATGCAATGGAAAGTAGCTGCACATTTTCCTAGTCTGAAATAATACTAGAAAAAATATTTGTTAAAATCACAGACCAATTTTTGTAAAAAAAAAAAAAAAAAAAAGTGACTGTGAAAGAATTGTTGCAATAGAGTTCCTTTGACTCTGTTTGAAGCTGAACTGAGTATCTAAGTCACCCTCTGTTGGAATGAAAACAATAATAGGAGCTTTGAGTATCTCTTCTGCAGTTTTTCAACAAACTGATTTCAAAGATAATTTTAAAATAACATCTTTTTAAAGTCTAGAGCCTAACATCATCAGTGTTTGTAATCCCTTGACTCTAAAATCCTTCTTTCTCCTTTAAAACAGTCATGTGCATGTTATTCCTTGATTGATCACATATATGTGAGTTCTTTATACTGGAAATTGGTCAAACTAATGTGTTCTTACTAGTCTCCGCTATTGGTTCTGCAATTGTGTCTTGAGTTTAAGGAGGCTTAATTTGAGTTGGGCTATTTGGAGTAGAAATTTGTTATCTTAGGATGTTATGAACTTTGTTCATGAAAATGGTTATTTTAGGAAGTTATGAGCTATGAAGGTACAGTAAAGAAAGGCCATGGTTATGATTTTTGGCATTGTCATCAGTATCTTATGGTCAGCAATTTCAGTATCCACAAAAATATAGCAGTATTTAAGTCTCTCCAAAAAGATGTTAGCACAATAGTAGTTAGCATAATAGTACTGGAAACCAGCATGGTAGGGATATCAAAAAACATTGAAAGTAATGCCCATAATTCTGAAATGTTCTTGTATCTTCCTGTCATCTGGTTTCTCCTGGACATTACTGAAACCACCCTGTCCTTGAGTATTCAAGATTAATAACATAAATGGATAACCTCAAAAAAGCTGAGAGGACTATACAAAGAACATCCCTTTATCACAAAGAGCACCTTTGTCTTGTTGTGCATTTTATGTAATCACAGTAAAATGTTTGGGTCAGTGGTTTGTCCCCCTGCAAGCATTGTGCATGGCAATCCTTTTGGAAGTACTTTAATCTTAAGTTTCTCCAGAGTGCATGCCACCTTTGTCTGCACAATTTACAAGCCGTGTTCTGCACATAAATGAGTTGTTGGGATACTTTCTGGTATCTTGCACAACTAGTAAATGGCTCAGACAAAGGTATGGAACCCTCAGATGTACAGAAATCCTTTTGGTAAAATGATCTTACATTTCCTGAAGAAATTCCCTTGCAAAAGGCAAAACGGTGAGTGAGACTTGGTGATATGCGTGCTTCGGTCCATTTTTTATATGCTTTGCTATTAGAACCATGTGGTCCAGATGCAGAGAAAGAATACAGGACAGAGGTCTCTACTTGTGACCAAGCTGCTTGTTGTCCTTGCAATGGAGTATGCTCCTTTTGTGCTGAGTGGTACCTAGCCAGATGTGAGGGACTGTCTGAGGATGAAATGTTGTTTCTGGCCTGTTGTGTTACACAAGCAAAAAAAGAAATGGGAGGGGACTGTCTTCAAAGAGCTTGTTTTTGGTTTTTTGAGTGGGAATAAAGGGAAGGGACGTTAAACAGCAGATAACTGAAGGATTGCAACCTTGGATTTATGGAAGAGGTGAGTTTGGAGAAAGGATCTGAAGGAGGGATATGGCGATGTTCAGAGAGAGAGCTTGACTGGACTCATTTACAAGACCTAACCTGTTCCCAGATTCTGGTATGCAAAGACAGCAGTAGGATATAGCCATCCTGACTAGTAGCCAGTGGTGGCCTCACATTCCACAAATAAATTGTCCGGGTTGGATATCATGCTTTTTTCTCTCTTAGCAGCAACACTGGATTGGTCTTTTATGCATGTTTGGCAGGAGATGAGGGCAGCCTGGACTTTGATGAAGCAGCCTTCCTCTGAGGTTTGTAGGTGATGTTTTGGTTGTCCCCAGCCCTACATAGCCAGGAAGTAAAAGAGGAGCTAGGATATATATTACAGAGCCAGAGCCCTGTTGAGAGATGTCTGATATGTGGCTTGTAGCATAATGCTGATACTGAGTATGGTATAGAGGCTGATGTCTTCCAGACATGTGTTCTAAATAATGGACACTGACTTGGATCAGTTGAGCCTTACACTTCAGTGCGCTTCTAATATTACACTTGTATGGCATCAGTACTTGCAGAAATAGTTGTAAGGATGTAATTCAGATTTAGTGCCTTAAGATAAAAACTTCTGTCATGCACATTTGCACTTGAGTAGCCAGGTGGTTCGAAGCATAGATCAGAATTTGAGCTTTTAATTTCACCTTGCAGTTCCAGTAATCATCAGTACATCTTGCACTGGGCATCGTGAGTAACCTTCAGTAGACTGGATATGAGTTAGAAGTGGCTGTTTCTAACATAAAGTGTGCAATGTACAAGATTGGTTTAATCTTTTTTCCTCTTGGAGAAAGTTTTGGGCACCCTGACCTAGCACAGCCTAGGTGTTGGAAATGGAGAGTTGGTTGGAGACGGGCATGTTAGGCATGAACCACATACCATTAAAGAGGATTCTGGGTAGTACTCTTCAGTGTCATAGGCCTAAGTAAGATTGGAAAGTGCCAACTGTAACCAGGACTTGTTTTTTACTGAGTGAGAACAAACACAGCAGAATATGGCTCTTGGCAGTTGCCAGAGTATGATAGTTCACAACCCTGGCAAATGCTGTCCTTACTAGTTCCCTTAATGTGGCAAGAGTGGCATGGTCTGGTAGATGAATGAAAATCAGTCATGTGGGATTATGTAGGCTGAAGCAAGAAATGAAAAATAGGATGAAAATGGAGATAAAGCTTGGGTTGTCTTCTGATTATTGGCCATATGAAGACTTGGTATTGGTGTAGCACTGCTTGGTATAGAGATGGACTGAGGAGTATCAGCAATTCCTGTTAACACTTCCTGTAGCTGGATGTACTGCATGTACATTATTCTGTTGAAGAGCTTGTGTGCAAAATTAACTGGCAGTGAGCATCAGTCATTCCTTAAGCTAAGGTATATTTTTGTATCAATAAACTTTTCCTCTTAAAAAGCCTTCTGAACTCTCTTGCATGCTATTCTCCTACAACATGTTTACTACAGTGCAACATTGAGTTCAAGCATTTTAAAAGAGAAATGTACTGCTTTAATCAGCTGCTGTCTCTTGCTAGCTTCGATTCTGTTGTTCCCCTTATGTTAGCTTCTCCAGGGAAGCACTTTTCTGAAATATACCTTTGAAAGATTGAAGTGTTCTGCTTGGGAAATCAAAATGCAATTCATAATATGGTGGTGGCCCCATTAATGAAATGAGTTTGGCAGGAGATAAGAGCTGGGCATACATTTGAATGCAAATATCTTTGATTACTTGTAATCCTGTGGCTTGAGTTCAGTTGATTTGCCTATTCCTTGTAAAATTGATTCCCTCCTTCATGCCTTTTCCTGAAATGTTTGTTTGTATATTCCCCAGTTCATAATACAATATTCTGTTTAACTTTTGCTTGTGAATCAGGGTTGACCAAATTGCTCAATATCTAGTTCAGTCCCTGGTGTATGCATTGGAATGATCGGATATCTGTTGATGGGAAATATTTCTGCCTGAGACCTTGGTGAGCCAATGCCAACCAAAATAGACAATATTGAGGAAGGTGAAGAAAAATTAATCTTGTAGAAGGCGGTGTCATTGTTCCAAGTTCCAAGTGAACATTAGCAAGACCCACTGGATGTCATCATTTATTAACTACTTATTATGGTGATTTATATCCCATCCTTTAAGCTACAGGTGACATCAAAAATCATTATTAAAATCACAACAAAAGCTGTTTGTAAATAGGTCTGGATCCTTCCCAGAGAGCAGACAGTGATAATTGATCCTCTTGAGGGGCACACAAAATCCTTCTGGAATCAGGTGGTGATTCTTGGCTGACTGGGTAGCTAGTTTTTCTCATTGCCCTACATAAGAAATTGTGCACCTTGGATCAGTGTACATGATCTTTGGCTGCAGATTGCAGGGGAATATTGGCAATGAGCAGGCAAGCCATATTTATAAGAGCATAAGAAGAAGGATGCTGGCTCAAAACAAAGGTCTCTGTCTAGTCCAGCATCCTGTTTCCTGTCTGCTCTACTTTTATGCTGGATGGCCACTGTGGGAAATGGCCTTCTCCCATTGTTCTCCAGCAACCAATGTACAGAGACCTGATGCTGTTGATCCTGTATATCCAAGAACCAGTGTAGTTTAGTGGCTGGAGTGTTGGACCAGGACTTTGGGAGACCAGAATTCAAATCCCCACTCAGTCATGGAAAACCTCTGGGCCACCTTGGACAAGTTGCATTCTCTCAATCTCAGAGGAAAGCAAAAGCAAAACTCCTTCTGAACAAATCTTAACAAAAACAAAAACCTCCCTGTAGGTTCCACTTCCAGTTAAGGTTGCCATACATTGAAAATTACTTGTAGGCACACAACAACAACAAGCATATATCCATCATATTGGTAGTGACAGATACCATTATTGTCCATGGATTGACTGAATCTCCCAATAAATCTGTCCAAGCTAGTCGACATCTCTGTATTTTGTGATGGTGAGTTCTACAGTTTAGCTGCACTCTGTTTCCTTTTGTTCGCCTGGAATTACCCATCATTTTGCACAACTGGATGAATCCGGATTCTAGCATTATGAAAGGGGGAGAGAAACTTTTTTATATCTATCTTATCCACCCTTTGTGTAATTTTATAAAAATTTCCATCATATCCCTACTATCATTGACCTTCTATGTTAAAGAACCTTCAATAAACTGCTACAGACAGCCAAGGAGAGATTGGAGCATGAATAGAAAAGGCTTCACATGTTTTATTTAATAATAGTGAGTTCAGAAACCTAATCCATTTAAATTGGCATTGGATGGGGCATATTTTAAACACATTAAGTTGGCATTAAGCGTTAGTCATTAACATTAATATTAGAAACCGTAAGACCAATAGAGAAAATTGCATATAGTACTTTAGTTAATACAGTTGCTTGCAAGTGGTATATACTGCTGAATATTTGGGAAATTTAAGGTGCCTTCCCCAACATGGCATGTTCTAGCTGTGTGACAGTTCCACAGTCTGGCCGTGGAATGGTGGATGTCTGATCTCATACACCTGGAAAACGCCCAATTTGGGGAAGGCTGTCTTAAAGCATCTTAAACATCTAACCACCTATGCAGTTAACATATGTGGTGTAGTGGTTTGGGAGAACTAGAATTCAAATCACTGCTCAGCCTTGGAAATCCACTGAGTGATCTTGATCAGGTCATGCTCTCTAAGTCTCAGACCAAAGCAATGGCAAATCTTCTCTCAACAGGTCTTTCTGAGAAAACCCTGTCATAAGGTTTGTTTTAGGGTTATCATAAGTTGAAAATTACTTGAAAGCACCCCACAACTGATCTGCTACGTCTCTTCTGTCGGCCCACACGCACCCTTGCCAACTTGTGTGCTGTTCACTCAATCTTCAAATACTGTTGGTTGTTTAAGAGACAGTGGCACAAAACTTGAAAAATTCCTTTCAGAGTACCTCTAAAAACACCTAAAAGTGCTCTTTAAAAATGAAATATAAAACTGACTAGAATACACCACTCATTATAACAAAACACTTGTGTTATTCCCACTCATTGTATTACCTTTGAAACATGATCCCATTAGGTTGTGATTACCCAAAGGAGAAGTGGAGGCATTATTCATTATAGGTGTGTCTTCCTTAGGATCTCTGCTCTCACCATTCCCCTGTCAAAGACACACACAATGAATTCCTCCCATCTTGATGTACCTGTTTGAGGGAAAGCAGTAATTGATTCACTACCTTTAAAATAAAATTCTAAACCTTTTCTTCATCTCTTTTTCCTCACCTGTGTAGCCTTTTGAATTGACTGTTTTTGAAATGTAAGAAAAATGTCTTGTTTGGAGTTGCCTTCAAATTCTTCCAGTTTACATTGAAAATGGAAGCAAACTCTGATGGTGTAGTTTTAAATTCAACATAGCTGGGTCTGCATTTAAAAACATGACATGCAGGTCATCAAGGATTGGCACCTGTCTGACTTTAGCTATGTGGGAGAAACAATCCAAATATTTATTGATCATCTTGTGAGTAACTTGAGCCTAAAACTATTTTTATTTTCCTCATTTGTAAAATAGGTAGAGGAGACATCCAGCCTCAGCTGGACAGTGCATTGCAGGACGTGAATGATAAATACTTACTTCTGGAAGAAACAGAGAAACAGGCTGTTAGAAAAGCCCTAATTGAAGAACGTGGCAGATTCTGCGCATTCATTTCTATGTTGCGGCCTGTGATTGTGAGTTTTGTTTTCAGTCCTTCTCTCATTCGTGTCGGTGTAAATTAATTTTGGCATCTGAAAGCAATAATGTGTTTAATATATTTTAATGCTGTTCTTTCATGGTGTATTTATTCATATATTTATATATTATTAAGTAGTCACAGAACAGACATACAAAAGGAGTGGGACAAGATAGAATAGTGTATGTCAAACACAATAGTTGAAAAGGTTTTTCTGGAGCAGAGCTTTCAGATAATTCATTACAAATTCATTCATTATGCTTGATTCATTTAAAAAATTCAAGAGCAATTTTTACATTTGTTTAATTGCTAACCACCAGTGTTCTGATTTCGGAGTAATGACTTTTGTTTCCTGTTACCTTAATTTGTAACTGGACATTTTAAGTAAGTTTAAACATTGTTTAATTTATGATTCAACAAATTAATTTTATATTTTACACCAATGAATAAATTTTCTTGGATGTTAAGGTATTAATGCTAACACTTAACAATCCCAGGCTTTGTTGGAACATGAAGGCTGCCTGTGGTTTCAATTAAAGAAAGCATTTCAAAGAATAGTCTTCAAGGCCTTTGAAAAGGATCTAAACCTAAGTCCTTTGGAAGGGAGTTGCACAGAATGTGGACTTCTCATGCATACTTCCTAACTGATCTTAACAGTGGCACTCCAGAAGAAGTACCCAAGGGTTATCTCAATATACAGATGTAGTTGAATGACCAAGATGCAATGAACATGAAGCACTTGACCAGTCAAAGGTGGCTTCATACAGCAGAAGGCTCTAGGCCTAGGACAAAAGGAAGGATTTTCTTCTCTTCTGGGAGGTGGTATAGTAGAGTGACAGTCCTATATTGGCTTTCCTTGGGAATATGTCCTGTTGAATGTAGTGGAACCTATTCTTGAGTAAGATTGCATTGTAAGACTGTGAGAATCATGTTTTAAAACCCCTTGAAATCTCAAATGTATAGGGTTGGATCAAGCAAGCCACTGTTCTCTCACATCCTTGCCCACTGCCCACGCACCACGGAGATAGTAACAATCCCCTGCTTTCAGAGCACGTATGGGAAGCCTTTGGCCTTCCAGTTTTTGGACTTCATCTCCAGGAAACTGCAGCCACCACACCACTCTGAAACATTGATTTTGGAAGCTAAGGAGAGTAGGGTCTGATTATCTCTTGGGTGGGAAGCTGTTATTACTACTTTGTGATTTATTCTTTTGAATACGTCCTTTTTGTTGTGGTTTCTAGTGCCTGAGATCCCTCGCTTCTTTTCTTTTTATGGACCCATCCCACCCCAGGCGTTCTTCATTAGAGCAGTATAATTTACAGGTTAATGAAGTCTTTAGGTTTTTGATGTTAATAGAGAGACCCATACATTCTTCCTGCTATTAATGGTGGTTGTGGTGATAATGATGGTGACAGAAAGGACATTTGACATTTACCTTGTCATCCTGATCCTTTCTGCACTTCAAAGTCCTAGGTACCCAATTTATTTTAACCATCCCAAATTAATAAAAGGACAGAGATAGATTGTTGAAGGGGATTGCAAAAATCCTCACACAATTAACAATAATTTGACCAAAGCTAATTTTCTGAATTTAAAAAACAAAATCTTCCAGGAGGAAGAAATATCAATGCTGGGAGAAATAACTCACCTGCAGACCATATCAGAAGACCTGAAAAGCCTCACCATGGACCCACACAAGTTGCCACCATCAAGTGAACAGGTTAGTTTGATGGAGGAGAAGCCAGTCACTTCTATGGACTCTGACTACTGAATTCCAAAGCAGTGGAAATCCATCTTTGTGAAAGAGCTTAGGTACAATCCATTCCAAAGTGCTCTCTTTGCAAAGCTCCCCTTCATCTGACTAGGGGACCTGTAGAAGAACTTCATAGTAGATTGTGCCTTTTGGCTTTAGTACAGATCAGATGTGGACACAATGGGGCTCTCATAGATGTTGTTTGACTGCAACTCACATCAGCTCTATCCAGCATAGCCAGTATTGAGGACATGTAGTCCTAACAGCATCTAAAGGACACATGATTCTTATCCCTGATCTAGGTGGTACTCTGTTAGATTGTGGAAGACTGAACTTCAGCACTGTGACATGAACTTGAATGTATTGAGTCATATTGAAAAGGGATGTACTTCAAAGGGCTTTGCAGAAGGCTAAGTCTATATCCTGGACTCTGCTATGTGGTAAACTTCCACTTATTTCAGTAGGACTTCAGGCTGCTTTCATAAATGATGTATTGGTGCTTGCTTTAATTACGTCTGTCTGTGAAGTGGAGAAGTTCAGAAGTATATTGTAGGACCAGTAATAAAAATGTTGTAGTATGGATGTTCCAGTTTAGAGTGTGTGTTTGCCACTAGTCATACCTTCTTTCATGACACTCCATTTGATCTGTACACATTGGTCAGCCTTCTGTGACCCTAGGACTTGTTCAGACCCCATTGGAAAGCTTTTTGGGGAAACAGAGTTGCCCTCTTAGGGCTCTTCCCTAAATATTTTTGGTTCTATTGCAAGACTCCCCAAAGCCAAAGTCCTCAGTGGTACTGTAATAGGAATCCATAGTTGGAGAACTTGTTGTTATAAGCTTTGGGCGGAGTGGGGTGAGGACTGCTAGCCTGCTTTGTATATTCAATTGACAGCATTCAGTAGTGCCCTATTCCAGACGAAAGGGTGATGGGAGACAGCTTGAAAGGGTCATTTTTCTTTTGGACTGTGGCCATGCTGGGTAGGGGATTCTAGGAGACATAGTCCAAAAGATCAGTGCCAAGCTCTAGTGGTAAGTGTGATGACAAGACCACATGCTTCAGATGTAAGGCTAGAAATAAGATGATATGCTATTCTGATATGCTCACTGGGTTTTCTGACAGGATTGGTAGACTAACCTCTGGCCCACAATTGACCAAAACCACTGATGCTGACATCTTGCATGGCTCACTTTGCTTCTCCAGGTAATTCTAGATCTGAAAGGTTCTGATTACGGCTGGTCCTATCAGACCCCTCCGTCTTCTCCAAGTACCACCATGTCCAGGAAATCCAGTGTCTGCAGGTAAGTAAGCAAGAAAACCTTAACGTCTGGAAGGTCTCAGTATATAATTTTAAGTGTTCTAAGCATACCTTTTAAAGCTTTATTTCTGAAATTTATTATACTTTGATCGTACTCTACCTTTGGAAAATTTAGAGTAACTTCTGTGGGGTTTCCCAACTATCATGAAGGCCAGAGTTGGGCAAAGTGCAGCCTGTGGGCCTCATGAGGCCTTCTGGGCCCTGTGTCAAAGGGGTTTTGGTTTTTGTTTTGAGGGGAAAAAAATCCCTAAATGCCCTCAAGGGGGCATGAGGAGCATTTTCTCCATATTCAAGGGTGAGTGGGCCATTTCAGACCCAGAAGGGGCCTTTCTTAAAAACAGGAAGTGACCTCCAGTTACATCCTGTTGCTAAAAAGGACTCTCCTAGGCCTAAAATGGTCCAGCCCCCACTTCAAACATGGAGAAAGTGTTCCCATGCCCCAGAGAGTGTTTTGGAGGGGGGGCAGAAAATTGTGTGTTTTTTTTCCCAGGAAGTACAAAAAGGTCTCCTGGGGGGCTACTGTGACCCTTAGCCTCCCACTGTACCCATCTGTGATGTAGGCATCCATCTTGACTATACCACCTTAGCTTTAGCAGTTCTACAGTCACTACTTATTTCCCATTCATTCTGGGGCATTAAGCTTCACTATAAGGTGAGGTTGGAAAAGTTACATTTTCCAGTGATATCTCTCAGGATCTCCAGCCAAACAATAGCTGGTTGGGAAATTCTAGGAATTGTAATGCAAAAGCTTTTCCCAGCTCTGGTTCTGGGTGTTTGCCTACATTTTTGAAAACTGAAAATAAGTAACTGATGACTGACTGTACTGTTTGCCATTTGTACATTCAACAGAATATAACTGATGAGAATTGTTTCAGATAACTAGCCACATAAAGCTGGTTGAGAAAAGTGACAGAAATTTGAAGCCAAATCCATTACCTTTCCAATCATTGATCCAGGGACACCATTACTTGCAAATGCCTTGTGAGGATGAATCCATTGTGATAGTTGCTGGTGTTTTTTAAATTAATATGATAATTGTGAGGTATTTTCTCAAATTAAACTGTATAAATGTATCTGTTTCTCTTTAAACTTGTTGAAATAAAATCTTTTACTATAAAATGCAATAGTTCTTAACTGTTCAGCACTGTCTTTAATTCCGTTCAAAGTTTTTTTGTTTTGTTTTTTTCTGTGTGTTGGGAGCACTCAAGTCCCTTTTCTACCTCCTCCATGAAACTGTTTTCTCTCAGCTAAAACAGTTTGGCCGCATGCACTTAACCTCCCTTCATCTTCCCAGGCACACTGCTGTCCAATTCTCTCCTTTTCTCCAATGAAAGGAAGACGATTTTGCTGTATGTTCTGCTCTTGCATTTCTTCCTAGCCTCTGATGCTGTTACCTTGTTTTCTTTCCTTCTTCAAAATTTCTGCCTTCCAAATCACATTGGATTGGAGAGCTGAAGTACCTTGTGGCATGGTAGACCAGGATGTCCTTGCATTCTCTCCCTGCCCCCACCCCATACCTATAGCTGTCTGTGCATGCATATGTATAGTATCTATAGATGGGAGATCTATAGATACTTATATACTGACAGCAGTAAGCGCAGGCTTTTGTTTTTTTAAAATGCAATATCCTGAAAAGTAAAAGGCAAAATGGCCAGCCATACAGTCCTGGCAGCAACCTGCTGGCAAAACCAGATGAGATCAGGTCTCTTGTGGTGACAGTGGCGTGTTTAAATGGTAAATAAATCTGTAACACCCTCCCCTTGATTTCAGATCAGATCTCTCAGTAGATCATGGATATCAGTCTGCTTCATTTAGTTGTGCCCTTAGTTCCTCTGAATGGAGTTTGGAAAAAAGTACATTTTTCGGATAACAGCTGCCAGAATCTCCCTGACAAAATGGCTATGCCTCTATTGGCTGGAAGATCTGGAAGATGTTGTCCAAAACAGGTTCTACATCCAGTTGATAGCATTATAGAAATCCACAGGAGACGACTGACATATAAAGTAAACCATTCCCTTCTGGTCACCAACAACCTCTTCCGTGCTCATCTTGGAGCCTGCAAACTTTGACTGAATCTAGGAGGGCTTGTGCCTTTTTGGATCACCTCCTAAACTTTTAAAATAATAAACTTTCAAAACTCTTCCAGGAGTTTGGACTGCAATTCCCGTTGTCTCTCATCATTAGTTAGGCTGGCTGGGGCCACTGGCAGTTGTAGTCTGTATGTCAGTTGCTGGGATATACGGTGTGGAGAGTATAGTTGCACTCCTGTCCTCTGCCTTTCTTAGATTTTTGTTGTCTTAGTCCATCAGGAGACACCAGGTGAGGGAATTACAGTTGCTCCCACAGGAGATAAAGTGTCACTCTCATGAAACCAATGGGGGAAATATTAGCCATGACAAAATGACAGCCAGACAAATGCAATCCGTGGGGCTCATTCTCTTGCACAAGCACCATCGAATTGCCTAGGAGCTACAGCTCCAAAACAATAGTGCCTTTGCAACACTCCCATTCATTTTATCAGGACTTGTACAAGAAAACTTTCCCATGGATCAATGTCCCATTCTGATTAGTTTTGGGCTAATGGGAAACCATTTAGATTTTCCACCTTAGGTATTTAGCTGCCTTGAGCAAGCCCTTATAGGTTAAGTCTGCACTGTAAGTGTTTTCATTAACATCAGTAGCCCATGTACCTCTAAAGGACTGGTCACTGTGTTGGTATCCAAGGGTAGAAAAAATACAGCTCCTTTCCAATCATCTGACTGGTCTTCTGGAAGATATTTTGAAACCAACATCCAGTTGGTGGCTCTGCTTATGGAACAACTTCTGTTCCCCACCTCCCCTGAAATCCTGCCCCTAATGAATTCTCAAACCGTGCTGTGGAGGGCTCTGGAGCAGGTTTTCTTCCAAGCTTGGAAAAATTACCTTTTTTGGACTAGCTGTCAGAACCCCACAATGGCCATGCTGGCTGGGTCTTGTCCAAAAACTTCTACAAAGCTTTCCTTTGTGGGCAGTGTAGAGAACTTCAGGGAGCAGGAAGACAAGTCCCACTGTGCCAGTGAACAGGCACTACTGAAATACTGGATGCTGCTGCTGCTGCTGTTGTTGTTGTTATTATTTATTGACTTTATTTATTTCCTTCCTTTCGCCCAAGACTGGGACTCAGGCATAGCTTGCAGATTAAAAAGATTACAATTAAAAACATAAAAAAGTCAATGTTAAAACCGAATTAAACTGTTAACCATGTTTAAAACAGACCCCATTAAAAATATTTTTTAAAAGTTTAAACAAGGCAGTCTAAAACAATATAGCTCGTATAGCCCTTCAATTCTAAAAACATGTCTGAACCCCCCCCCCAAAAGTCTTTGCCTGCTTGCAGAGTGACAACAAGGAGAGATCCATCCTAGACTCCCCAGGAAGGGACTTCCAGAGTCTAGGGGCAGCTACTGAGAAGGCCCTCTCTTGTGTTTCCACCAACGGTACCTGTGAAGGTGGTGGAACTGAGAGAACGCCATCTCCTGTGTATCTCAGAGTCCAGGCAGGCCGTACTTGCCTTGGTGAGCTGCTTGTGTGACCATCTGCAAATCCAAAGCGGTATAGAATTGTTGCTCTATTCCTCCTTTGTATTGATTTGCCATTTTCCATCTGGTTACTGAGGATACTGCAGTATCTTGCCAACTCCTCCCAGTTACTTCTGCCAGTTGTCCCATTTTTATGATTTGGGCTGCATGCCTTTTGCAGAAGAACCATGGAATGTTAATTGTACTGTGCTGGTCTCTTCCCCAATTTCCCCCCTTTTTTGTTTCTTCCCTTCCCCCTTTGCCCCCATCTCTCTGCCCTCTTGTGCCTCACAGCAGTCTGAACAGTGTTAACAGTAGTGACTCCCGGTCAAGCGGCTCGCACTCTCACTCACCCAGTTCACACTATCGCTACCGCAGCTCCAATCTGCCTCAGCAGGCACCTATGAGGCTTTCCAGTGTGTCCTCGCACGACTCTGGATTCATGTCCCAGGATGCATTTCAGTCCAAGTCACCGTCCCCAATGCCGCCAGAAGCACCCAGCCAGGTAAGTCTGGGAACAGTTGTGTGAGCCTGGGACGTCTTCTGCTTTTCTGCAGATGTCCCCTAAAGAAAAACGTATTTGTGTAGTGCTCTGGCATCTCTAAGAGGATGTATGCTATTCTCACTTTAATGGCTTCTGCCTCAGGTTATTTGGCTTGTATGCATGCCAGTTCTCATTTATGGGCAATGAATTCTGTCTGAGCCTGACTTAGGGTAGGCTTGTGGCTTTGAACAGGTAAAGCCAGCAATTACCTCTTGACACAACAACCAAGAAAACTAAAAAGTTAAGACTCTTTCCTGGTAACAGTGTGCATGATCACTCTTCTCACCTTGCCTTTACACGGTGAATTGAGCCATTTTTTTCTGTAATATTTTGAAGAGACAATTACAGGAAATGTCTGTGTATCTGTCTATTTATTTAGTTTATGCCCTGCCTTTCTACCATCAAGGTGGCTTACAAAATTTAAAATAGAAGTTAACTAAAATGGACGTTGCAAAAGAAAAAAAATTAAAATACAAAAGTAAAGAAAACAGTTTAAAATGTACTTAAAATACAATTGAAACAAACAGGACAGAAGCTCATCATGCTGATGCCAGAATTTTTGTAGATCAAAATACAACTTTTTAGTCTTTTTCTAAAAGCCATCTCATGCATGCAGGTCTATACTTAAAGTGTAAAGAATGAACAGTTGAAATACTGGTTGTCTGAAACTACCTTTAGCCTTGTTGTAAAGAATTTCATGAAAATTTTGTCTGTAAAATTGGCTGAATAAACCAATTGCCCGTTGGAGCATTCTCTTTAAGAAATAATAATACAGAAGTCCTTAGCATAATTTCAGCATGGAAGCCAGAAAAGGATAGCTTTTGTGTTCAGGATATTTTGGTTTTGCTTGACTGTTCTTGCTACTCACAGGCATCACCAAGTAACTCTGTTGACAAAATTCCTTCAAAGTTGTTTATTGTATAATATGTCTTGTGTTTGTAACTATCTAATGGATGGTTGTCCTGAAATTTATGCTTGAAGAACTACATGAGGGGGGAAAATACCTCTAACAATGCCATATTGCCATATTTGAAAGTGCAGTATTATTGTGGTGGATGAAAACAACATCTCTTTATGTTGGCAATGCTTTTTAATATATTTCAAGCAACTTGTTTGTGTGAATTCTGTTCTCTGTTGCTGAGGAACATAAGAAGGCAATGAACAGTTTAAACGTCTCTCCTCATGGGTGACAAAAGGAGGGATTTTATAATGACAAATACTAGCAATGATCCTAGATCATGGAAAGTCCAAAAGTTAATCCTAAAGGTGCGGCAGGTTCACCAGAAAAGTTGTCATGAGCAGTTTCTTATCTCTCAGGATATTTTGACAGTTTTCTAGGGACACTGCATGATTTTGAGATATTTAGTGTAGGAGAAGGTAGTACAAACACATGCAATCTTATTTTGATAGATCAGAGGTCTTACTATCACTATCCATTCCTTAGGACTTCTCTGTGCTTAACACAGAAATCATTTACAATGACTTCCTGTGGAGAAGTACATGTGGGGACAGTTATATCAAAACCAAAATTACTATCCCTCCAAAAAAATCTGCATGCAAGAGCTGTCAGGAGGCTGGTATTTTGCTTCTGGTTCCTCTGTGACAAAGCTGCGTGGGTTTTCAGTTCCAGCATCAAGCATTATCCCGTGTAACCTCATTTTCAGTTTGTCTTACCAATATCAAAAGAAAGCTTATTTCAGGTGGCCTTCTGTTGTGGCTTTTCAGCCAGTGCCATCACTGCAGCCACCTGCAGTCCATGGCCGGAAAAGGAGTGAATCTCATGCCTGATCTGCTCCCCTGGACTGCTGGTAACTGCAGCATATGTCTGTCTGACATTTAGCTTTTGAGACAGTGTTGGGTAGGGGTACAGGAGTCAGCAGCATGTTGAAACTGAAAATTCATCAAGGGTTTGGCTTGCAATCCCATGAACGTATCTGGCAATTGGACCCTGCTGCTTTTGTCTCTTTTGCAGTGTTACTGACCAATATTGAAAGTTTTCAGCTGTGCTTAAATAATTTACATTTTTTTTTCTTAACCCCTCTTAACACTCTGCTTCTCTCCTCCTCCTCCTTCTCTTGTGTGTATGTATTTGTCCCTCTGTGCTGTGTTGGGTTTTGTTTTGATGGCTTCTTGTTTTATTTCTCTCTCTCTCTCTCTTTTTTCTTTTTCTTTCTGTGTTCATGGTGCCACTTTGGTTTCCTTTTTGTGTTCTTGTGTTTTAATAATCCCAGCAGAATTCGTCCAGTTCGGCCTCCTCAGAAGCCTCTGAAACGTGCCAGTCAGTGAGCGAGTGCAGTTCCCCCACCTCTGTCAGCTCAGGCTCCACCATGGGGGCTTGGGCCTCCACAGAGAAGGTGACAAAGGCTTCCATCAATAAGACATGTTCTTGCCCCCCCCCGCCACCAACTCTGTGGGGTTTAGGTTGAAGTAGGAGAGCAAACAGAGGATGGGAGCATACAGATCAGAATGGAAATCCTTCCTCCCTTTTAAGGAACTCAGCCAGTGGATCTCAACATTGAGGCCTTAAGATATTTTGGATTTCAGCTCCTTGAAGCCCCCAGCTATCGTGGCCAGTGCTGAGGCGTTGTGGGAACTGAAATCCAGAACATCTGGAGGACCGTTACCCAAGTGAATGCATATAGGAATAAAGGAGTGTTAGGAAACTAGCTGTAATCAACCGCTTTGGCAGTGAGCCTGTTCACTAAAGCAAGGTTGCTGTTGCAAAATTGCCACAAACTGAGGTATTTTGGGTGTTATAACTGATTTTGTGAATGACCCGAACACATACTGCTATGCCCAATAAGTGGGTATGTCATGGTGTAGCATTTATTGATTATAACATGGGTTGAAGCATTCATGAAGCCGTTCACCAGGCATTGTATAAAAGCTTTTATGGCATGCGCAGTGGTTTCAGGAATAACAGCCCACTACAGAACTACTTGATAAATGTAATAATTGGAGATTGCCCTCGTTGGCTTGTTAACAGGTAAAGCTGAAACTCAGAGATCATGTATCTTCAGATGTCTAATCAACTTACTGTCTTAAAAGTTTCCCTGGTTGCTTTTCCAAATTCCCTTTTAAAATCCCAGGGCCACTAGTGTGAGTAAATCTCTTATCTTACAGCGGTAAAGCTTCAGATAAATTCTGACTTCAGCCAACAGCAAGTGACTAGTTGGATCCATTCTCATCTGTCAAAGCCACTGATTTCCTTTCATCCCCTACCATTATGTTACTCCTGGAACATGTCATTTTCTACGGCTGAGCTGCTTCTGCTTTCACTTGGATGGAATGTGAAATTACTAACCCAAAAGGCATATTAACAACTTTGGAAAGATTGCGTCTCCTTGCGTTCATAGTCTGAACTGAAGCTTATGACTGATGCTCTGGTTCACAGAGGAATAAATGCCCCTAACAGCATTCTTTCCAGTTGCTATCTTTCTCTGGCGTACTTCCACAGACAAGGAATTTTCTCTCTGGCCCAGTGGTGTAGAGCTGTTCAGCCTGAGAATGATTTTCTTTCCTCTTTTTTGAGCATGTGTGATGCCTTTTTAGCAGCGTTACCAAAGCATGAACCAGGTCTGTACAGGGTGTTCAGTTGCAAAGGTGACCAAATCATCACATGGGGCATCTCGCCCCCTTCTTTCTCTCCAACAGTGCATGCCTGATTCACCTCATAGTTTTTCCCCCATGTTTTGTTCTATTTATATTAATTTCTCTCGTTTCCTCCCCTTTTTTTCTTTCTGTTTCCAGTTGTCTAATGGGTATTATCACTGTAGTTTGTCAAGTGGCCCACCCTTAGCCTCAGTTGGTGCAGGTCCTCCCCCTCATGTCCCGTCTGTTTCTCACGCATGGACCCGGGCTTCCTCCTCCACCCTCCTTCCAGACTACGCTCATTATTACACCATTGGGCCAGGCATGTTACCATCATCTAAGATCCCTAGCTGGAAGGTTTGTGTTTCTTTTGTTTTCTGTCACACTCTTTCCTTTCCATTCCCCTCACCCCACTCTATGGCAAAACGTTGCTTCTTAAAATCTCATGAATTCTTGGTTGATTTCCTCTCCCTGATCCCTTTGGCTTTTCATGGCATTCTGAATTCTGGATCTAACAGGATTCTTGCTGCTCGCCTTCCCCTTAAATCATTGCATTAGAGAACTTGGGGTTCTTTGAATGAACAGGACCAGAGCTTTATTGCCTATGCAGCATATTGAGAGTTGAAGCTGAGTCTTAATTTCACAGAATCTTGATTTCACAGCAGAGGGCTTTCAGGATAACATTTGGATATGGCCCAGTTGAGTGCGTCCATGTGTTAAGGCTGTCATCCCCTCCCCCCAGGGATGATCTCATAAAAGAAGGTCTTGCATTTCTTGCTGAATGTTTGTACATGGTGTCATCCCTGGAAAAGCTTGGCAGGCAATTTACTGCTGCTGCCATTTCCCTCCAGTGCCCCATGTGTGCACACTGCATGGGATAATGTCCAGAGTGTCTTCCTGCCAGCACCAAACAGATCAAGAGAATTGGCCTGTTAAATTATATGTGGCAGTGTACCTCTTTATCAATCATGGTTCCATCTTATGGAACCCTGGGATTTGTAGTTTGATAAGTTACGTACAGTTTTTCACTGGAGAGTTCTAGTGCTCTCCTCTGAACTATAGCATTAGAACTGTCTTAACAGAGAATTCTGAGTAGCTCACCAAATTAAAAGTCCTAAGATTCCTTAGGATGAAGCCAGAACAGCTGAAGTGGTATCAGACTGCTATAATTGTGTAGTGTAGATAGACCTTTGGTATCTAGGAAGCAGATTTAACTAGTAAGAATCAAGGTGGTCAGTGGGAGGATGAGGAGGAGGGGGAGAAATGTACCAGCAATGGCTGTGGAGGGAATTTTGCCAGGGACCTGAATTGTATTGTAGCATTGTAATCCTTACAGTTTTAGACTTTGGATAAACTGGGAACTTGAGTTTCTAAGAGCACCAATAATGATGGTGATGGTGATGGTGATGGTGATGGTGGTAATAACAACTACTATTACTACTATTTTTTTATTATTAATTATCATCATCATCATCATCATCTTTATTTCTATCCCGCTTTTCTCCCTGAGGGGACTCAAAGCAGCTTACAAACATTAAAAAGCATAATTAAAAACTGTAATATACAAAAGTTAAAACAAATTAAACATCAGTAATTATTAAAACAATGTTAAAATATGTATTAAAAACAACATATGAAAGCAACTAAATAGCAATTAAAATAACCAGCACCATTCTGTATACAGATTACCTATTAAATGCCTGCTGGAATAGGAGTGTCTTTTAACTTTTTCCTGAAGGTAGGCAGGCTGGGTACCAGTCTGACCTCTTTGGGCAGGGAGTTCCAGAGCCTTGGCGCAGCCAATGGGAAGACCCTCTCCTATGTTCCCAACAAATGCAGCTGTGAGGGTGGAGGAACAGAGGGAAGGGGCTCTCCAGCAGATCTCAACGTCCAAGCTGGTTCGTAGGGGAAGACACAGTACTTCAGATAACTTGGACCTGAGCCGTGTAGAGCTTTAAAAGTCATCACCAGCACTTTGCATGGAACTTGCATTCCATTGGTTGTGAAGAATGCCCATGTGCTTCTCCCATGATAGAGTATGCAGGAGCAGTGACTAAAAACAAGTTAGCTTCCCCACTTCTGTTTATCTGAAATAGTGATTTACACCAAGGTGCAGCCTTCAGAAATGAGTTGTAGTGTTTGAGTAGTTGTATCTGCACACCAAATACAACAACAAAACTGCCCTAAGAATGTTCATCAAAGAAGCTTACGTAGACTGGGTTACATTTATGAGCTTGGAGGGGGGGCGAGGGATATTTAGAATTCTCAGCTGGGGCTCTAGTGCCTCTCCAAACAACAAACCCCAGAATTCCATAACATGAAACCATGGCATTTAAAGTGGAACCATAGCACCACAATTGTGTCATGTCAAAAGTCTCCAAGAGCCATCTTCTCTCTCTGCCTTTAGTGCTCAGTTTCAGTTCTTGGGAAGATATAAAAGCCCTCTCAGTCTGGTTTACTGGCAGATTGCAGACGAGGTCTTCTCATCAAACCAAAACCAAGAATAAAGGTTTATGCAACTCCCTCCAGGGAGGCTGGTGGTAAACATCAGAGCCAAGCAAGGGGGATTCACAGCAAAGTTCAGCTTGAGGTCATGCTTGTCCACAGTCATAGGCCTTGATAATTGTTCTTTGCTTACTGGATTCTGAAAATGTAGGACTCAGATGGGTTTCTCCCAACCTGATGGCCTCCAAATGTTTAAACAAATGTGTTAATAAAAGTAGTTGAACTTGTAGTTGAATTTGGAGGGAATCATGTGGAGCGAGGCTGGCTTAGGCTGTTTCAGTGCTGGTACAAATCTCCTGGCCCTGTATATATGTTTGACATCCTTGCCTTACCCCAGAAATGATCCAAGGAAGCCTGGTGTTGTTGCAGTTCTACCTCTGAATCTCAGTACACCCAGGCCTCCCTGTTCTTGAATGGGAATCTTACTTGCCGCTTTTGAAGAGTTAACAAAGAAATGCTTGTGGGGAGGACATGGTACTGATAAGATCAGTGCTAGGGAACATGTGGCTTTCCAGATGTTTACTGCAGCTCCTAGCATTCATTCTTTACCACTACCTGTTGTAGCACACACTGATGAAAGTTGCAGTACAACAGTATTGGTGAGTGCGCACATTCCCCAGTCCTGTTTAAGAAACTTCTCCAAAAGCTAGAAACCAGAGATCTGGTACATACTTAGATTAGCTCACCCTGATTTCTACCAAAACCAGAAGATACTTTATTGACGTGCATTCAGTGCATCGTGGGGGGAGAAAGTACACTGGCCAGCACTCTGCTGGAGGCTGGTATAAAAGCACAGATGAGATGCAAATTGAGACTGAGGAGTCCAGAGCAGCCTCTCTGTTTGAGGACAAGGCAGTTTGAGTGGCAGACAGGAACATAGCTTAAAATGGAATAACCAGCCACATTTGTGGTCTTTGCTTCTTCCTACACTTTTTTTTTTTAGATTAAGAGAGAGGTAATTTTTCATGCTAGTCAAGGTGTTCTGATGCTGGAAGAATGCCAGCTGTATTTCCTAGCCTGCCTTGAAAAGGTGGGAGATGCAGGAGCAGGCCTGGTAAAGATTTGTTCAGTACCATGCTGTTCTTTTTGGAGCAGAGGCACTGAGATGATTCGGACTCAAGAAGAGAACTTCCTAAATAACCGTTTGAGAAGCTGGGAATAACACTGAAGTTTGTGTGTACTCCTCCATTGCCTTGTTCCTTTGAGTGCCAGCTTCAGCCTTGGTTTGTATTAAACCACAGTTCCTTCTTGCATCTGAAGTGGGGAATGCTAGTTTAATGTCTGTTTATTATCAGGACTGAACCATGGTTTAAGACACCAGATTAGAGAACAGGCATTAGACACAACTTTTCCATTTCAGTGGTAATAGGAACCTGTTGTGTAAACAAATTAGAGGTTTGAACAATATGTAAAGAGAGGAGAACACAGGCTCAACTCGTATTCCTTGCTCCCAAACCAGGGCAGAGTGCAACCCCTGGGGGCACATGTAGTTCTGCAACACTGTTTTTGTTGGCCTCAGCCCCTCTGGGCTCTCAAACCACCATTTTCTGACTAAAATAAAAAGTAGATT
Source organism: Iguana delicatissima (assembly GCA_948472985.1). NCBI lineage: Eukaryota > Metazoa > Chordata > Lepidosauria > Squamata > Iguanidae > Iguana > Iguana delicatissima. The sequence goes on along the minus strand of CAOKZL010000460.1, from coordinate 1,774,246 downwards.
GTCTCACTTGGAAATGCCTTAAATAGGTTTCAGGATCTCCAAACCAGTAGACTTCAGCCATTTGTGGTGTTCTTCCTTTCATCTTTTTTTTATTTAAAGCAGTCTCTGCAGGCCCGTAGAGGGTCTCATGACAGAACACCTGTTCTCGGACCCAACACAGTTGTCTACCCTTGCCCTAAATCAAGGTTTTAGGAAACTGAGATTGTGATACCAGAATGATCCTGTTCTTTGGTGCCTGCACCAGATTCAACAGAACATTCAAAACATAATGCCTGAGAGACTTGGAAAAAATATTTTTTGCGCCCTAGTTTGAGGGAAAATCTAGAGCTGGTTTCAGGAAGAGAAGAAGGAATCTTTGACATTAAATCTTGTTTTTCCTTTGTGAAGAAGTGGGGTGGGGGGGTAGCCCAACATGTATATTTACAATTGTGAAAAGGTATAATATACAGTATGTATAAACTTGACACTAATAGAAATCTTTCCTCAGGATTGGGCTAAGCCAGGTCCTTACGACCAGCCCACGGTAAATACTTTGCAACGCCGCAAGGAAAAGCGAGAAGTAGATTCTGCTGGTGGAGCACAAAGCGGACCACCTCTGTCCACAGAGGAAGCCCAAAGACCCCGGAGCATGACTGTATCAGCTGCCCCAAGGGTGAGACTCTTGTTCTTGGTTATCTCTTGGGTAAACAAGGTGGTGCCACATGAGTCCAGATAATATCATTAGCACTAGCTATCTTTTGATTCCACATACTTCTGCTGCTTAAAGGATTATTTTGCCTGAACTAGTTTTCTTTGGAACGCTTTTTGAAGATTCTGCCTGCCTTACCGTTGTCTTTCTAAGTGGGAACAATAGTTTGAAAATGAAATCAGATACATAAAAATAGCATGCAATTCAAGTGCACCCACAACAGTACCAGTTTGGCCAGGATCATTTGTGTACAGTCTCTCTAACAATGTCATCTAGATGTTGTGGACTGTGAACATGGAGAGGCTTTGGTGAAGACTGAACAACAAAATGCAAAGGCAAACTTCACTAATTTGGAGTTGAATCTAGGCTTAAACCCACTGAAACCAGTAAGATTGAAGTTAGTCATCACTAGTGCTTCAGTGCATCTCCTGTAAGCATGTCTGAGTCTGGATCCAGTCCATACTGTTGTGTTGAGCCATGTTTTTAAGAGGGCCATTAGACTAATAGCCCAAACTGTGCCAGATTGCCCTGACACTCTTGCTTCATAACCTAATGAGAGGCCTCCTTTGTGTTACTAGCAAGGAGAGGAGATGGAGGCCTGTGAAGAGCTGGCTCTGGCTCTCACCCGTGGGCTACAGCTAGACACTCAGAGAAGCAGCAGGGATTCCTTGCAGTGTTCTAGTGGCTACAGCACCCAGACAACCACACCTTGCTGTTCAGAGGACACCATTCCCTCACAAGGTAAGGGAGGGATGCATTCATGTACCCATCTGTACCATATTGTTTCTTGAGTATGACCAAACTAGTTGCTGCAGCTCTCCAAATCTTCTCTGTGTTTTACAAACTTGCGAAAGCTCACAAAGTCTCACTTTTGTTTAAACAAAGAAAAAGAAAGTTGAATTGAGAAATGTTCAATCCGTAAGGAATGAAGAACTTAAAATGAATACAATAAACTCAGTGTAAGTTGTCACTGACAGTGAAGGGTATAAAATCTTGGAATAGGTATAGAATCGCTTGTAGGAGATATGAAATGAATAAAACTGTTATGTTCATGATTTTGTGATTTGTTTTACGCATTGCCCTAGCTCTCAAGCAGCACTGTAAGTAGTGTTCCGCACTCAAAAAACTAACCATTAAATTTGACCCAATTTTAAGACAGAGAACATGCTGCTTTTTTTGCTATTTAGTGTTACTATTCACATCCCTCTCTTGAAATGGAACTGAATACTTTAAAGGCACCAGACCCCATCTGATCTTGGAAGCTAAGCAGAATCATCCCTGTTAGTACTTGGGTAGGAGACCACCAATGGTACTGGCAAAACTTCCTTGGAGTCTTCCTTGCCTAAGAAACCCCTGTGGAACTCCCGAGGTTTCCCTAAGTTGACAGCCAACTTGAAGACACACACACACACACTCCTCTGTTGAAAAGCTGGAAAAAAATTCAGCGTGGCTTGTGAAGGGTCAGTGACAACAAGATAGTCACTACCTTCTGGCACATCCTCTGAAACCCCTTTATTTCTCCTACTGTTTTATTACTGCCCTTCAGTTCTTAACAGGAATCCCCTAGATGTGACATACAGAGTGGGAGGGGAGAAGCATAAAGAGGAAAGAGAAAAAAAGAAACTTAGGGACCAGGCCCTATAGTGTCTAAAATGGCCAGCTTGAATGGTCCAGGGAGGGTAGAGCCACGTGAGAGCACTAGGGCTGTTGGAGTGAGCCTTACAGTCCCAGGCGTACAGTCCAGGCTGGATGGCTTCTAAAAGTCTTGCTTTCCAGTAGCTTCCTGCCTTAACCTTTTCCAACCTCAGTTTCAGATTATGACTACTTTTCTGTCAGTGGTGACCAGGAACCAGAGCAGCAAGAATTTGACAAGTCTTCAACAATTCCAAGGAACAGTGACATCAGTCAGTCTTACCGTCGCATGTTCCATGCCAAGCGCCCCGCTTCCACTGCTGGCCTACCAACCACACTGGGGCCCGTGATGGTTACACCAGGTGTAGCAACTATCCGACGGACCCCCTCTACCAAACCAGCCGTCAGACGTGGGACCATCGGGGCAGGTCCAATCCCCATTAAAACACCTGTGATTCCGGTCAAAACACCAACTGTCCCAGACCTACCAGGAGGACTACCGAGCTTGCCGGCAGGAGCAGAAGAAAGCCCTGAGCAAAGTCCTGAGGCTGGAAGTGGCAGCCAGGCTGCCGTGAGCACATCCTCATCATGGAGCAGCCAAGCATCCGCCAACCCTCCAGCTGTGGGCCAGAAGCCAAACGCCACAGAGGAGCTGAGACAGGCCGCTGTTGAAAGTGAGGGAGAGGAAAGTGAAAGAGGGATTCCAGGCCTCACTGCTCCCCCTTGTCAGCCAGCTCCCCAGTTGGGAGTCCAGAGTGGCAGTGAGCCTCCACAAGGCGAAGATATGCTGAATGCGATTCGCCGGGGTGTTAAGCTGAAGAAGACTACCACAAATGATCGGTCAGCACCCCGCATTTCTTAGATGCTGGACCACTGCCAGAGTTACCAACTTAACAGAGACTTGAACTACCTGATGAAATCGTCTTTTGTCTCTCTATTCATTCCACTGTACAATCAAGGTTTCGTAGGATGCTCAGTAACAGATACGTGGAAACGTTCTATAAAACTGAGGGAGGGAGAGAATTTGGAAACTAAAATCCTTAAGGAGCAACATTTTCCTGTTTCATAGGGTTTTTTTGTTTTTCATTTTTGTAAATACAGATTTTTTTCTTTTCTGCTTTTTTTTAAAAATCAGCGTTTCCCTTTCAGCTTTTTTTCTGAAGGTGCCAAATCCCATTTAACTTTTTTATAACTCTTTGTAAAAGTTTTACATGCATAGGAGAAAGATTACAATAAATGTCAAGTAGCTTAAACTTCAGCAGGAGGAAAGAGAGGTTGTAACGCATTCTCACTCCTGCAGTCTTGTAACAGTGTACTTTGCAGTAGTGAGGATCCAGAAACCAGTCGTTACTTTACAAAGGACATAGCGATAAACTGGTCCTCCGTGAAGTTTAGCGATGAATTGTTTTTTTGTTTTAAGAGCAAGAGACAGCAGCTGATTGACTAAAGCAATATATAGTGGAAGAGAGAGCAAGCCTGTAATTGGTTAGAGTGTTTAGGGGGTTAGAAAAATGGGAGGACTTAACTGTTGCACAAAAGTAGCCTAGCGGTAGCTTCATGGTAAACGCGTCCAAATAAGCCATATTGTATTGCAGTGTTTGTTTAAATAGGGTGTTTAAAAGATGTTTGGGTGCTGTCCACTAGGAACTTCTCCTGCAATAGTCCCGTGAAACTGTTGGGGTTGTACAAGATTTCTTGCCCAGGAAAAGCCTCTGTGGATTGCTCCCTGTTTTGTTTTGTTTTGTTTTTAAATTTCCCCTTTTCTTCAGAACTTCAAAAGCAACATCTTCTGTCTGTTCACATCATCTTAAACCAGGTAGATTTAAGAGATCTTCTTGCTTTACTTTTTGTTCTTTTAAGAAAATGACAGCATACATTAACTATACTGTAAAGTTGAAATAGTGAAGGCAGAAATGTGTTAAATTGCTTAAACAAAAGAGAGAGAGAGAGAGAGAGAGAGAGAAATACCAGGGAGTTCTTCATTGTAACTTTATACCTTTTACTGGCTATGCCCAGCAGGCTGGGCAGCTAAAGAAACAAACAGGAAAAGCCCCAAATAGTTTTGAGGAAACAACTCTTAAAGCTGATGGGCAACCAGCTGGGAATTCCAGTAAAACTACAAACATTTCTTTTTAAGGGGCCTGTTTTTCTTAAGTGGCATTTTGGATTGGCTTTTCCTAAACACTTCAAAGATTTCGGGGTGTGGGTGGGATGGGAACATACTTTCAGTTTTATTTAACAGAGAGGGGAGGGAATTGACCACTGCTTTCTTTTTTATTGTTCTCAGCAATGTATTTTGGGGGAAAGCTGTTAATACATTTATAGGTGGGGCTTTGTTTTCTTAACACAAAAATTGCTGTGATGCATCCATGTCACAGGGGGTCGGTGGAAACGTGCATAACTCAGGCACCACAGGTGTTCCAGTTTTGTGGTTTTTTAAGAACATTCTGCAATCTAAATGGATACCTTCTGCCTTATCTCTATATGGGCAACGCAAGCGGAATTACAGACAACAGACCTGTGTATTTGCAGTTGCAAAGAAGCAACCTGCAGTGGAAGGAGCTAGGTCATGCGTATGCGCACAATCTACTCTTCCATGGACACTCTGGAGACTCCTATTGGCTGCCATCTTGCCTACAATAACCTCTTATGCTTTAAATACATAACCGCATTGGATGTGAGACGTATTGTAAAACTGTTATAGTCACTGTGTTCTATATACATTTACACTGCTGTGGTTGCTTAACACTTTTTTATGTTATGGCTTCAGAAGCGAAACAGAAAGCATGATCCTTAAATGATAAGCTCTCTTTTCTTTGAAAAACAAGCTCCTTACTACAAAATGTACGTACACACACACACACACACACACAACAAATAGCGGTGCCTGCCGTACAAACCCATCAGTCTTGATGAAACAGCGGATGCGTTCTGCAAATGATGCTTCAAGATTTTTTTCATTCAGCTAACTCTTTCAAAAAAAATATAAATTGAACAAAGAGGATGCAGGCTGTCAAGATCATTTCCTGGCAGGCTTCGTTTTTAAATAAATTGGGTATTTCATAAGGGCTCAGCTGGGCTCTTGTGTAACTCCCACTCCATTGGAGCTTGGGCAGGAGGCATTCCTGATGAATTGCATCCAGAATTCATCTTTAGGAAACCTTTTGGATGCAGCTGTACCCAGAGGGCAGCTTCTTTAGTTCTTTAAGCACTAGAATTACTCTCAAGTTAAATTTTTTATTACACTGTTGCCAAAATTCAATGTTAAAGCGTGACAAACCACTTTGGATAGTTCTGTTAGGTCTTTTTTCCCCCTTTGTGTTCCTTGCCTTTTGTGAAAGCAGTGTCACCGTTTAAAAAAAAATGTTTCTAATGGTAAGTTATTGTGGTTTAGTTGCTAGTTTGTACTGAGAGTTGACCTCTCTCCCATGCAGCGTTTTGTTCTGAACTGCTATAAATGAAAATTGCTGTTAACTGTGTTGCCCTTCCACATTGTAATGATTGCTTCAGCCTATATTATAAATAAAGACCTGCTGATAAACTTCTTATTTTTGAGCTTTTTCCCCCACTCCTAATCTGTTAAATTGTTTGGAATTTCTTGTTACAACACTGTTAGCAATAGCAGTTACATTTCTATACCGCTTTTCAAAGCAAAGCACTCCCTAAGCAGTTTACAACATATTTAGCTAATTGCTGCCAACAATCTGGGTAGTCCTTTTACTGACCTACGGAAGGCTGAGTCAATCTGGAGCCCTGCAGGATCAAACTCACAGCGTCGTGGCTGCAGTACCGGCATTTAACCCCTGCGTCACCAGGGCTCAGTTCTTAAATATCACTGTTTTTTAAACATCACTGTTTTTAAATATCAGCATATATCTTAAGAAATTGGCATTTATTTTGGAGCTGATAGAGGAATAAAGGCTATGATATCGTTCTGGGAACAATGAACATCATGTTTGTGTATTCTTCCACAAAACTTTCCGCCTTAATCATGCTAGCTTTCCACATAATGTAACTTTGGTATGAAAGAACACATAAGCAACCCTTCCCAGGAGAAGGCTATACCACACTTTTTCAGTGTACTTTTTCCGTAAACCATGGTAAAATTTGCAGAACACTGTGGTTGCTACAGAAGCTCTGCTCACGGTAACTACTGTAAAGGGGTCTGATTTAAGGACAGGTGGGGATTTCCCATCTTTTCCAAGACTGTATGAAAATCTGAAAATATCTCCACATTTGGAAGGAACATGAGATTTAAAAAAAAATAATTTTGAACACCAAAACTGATAGATTCACTAATCCAAGCCCAAGGCTTGTTGAGTCTTAGGCATCTGGGTTTGAATCCCTGTGTTATTTGACCATGATTGTGTTGCACTGATGTACCACCTTTTCTCAGAGCATCTCCTCATCTTTAACATGAGGAATTCAGGCAAGTCTCTCCATGTTTGCAGCCACTCTAACCTGCTGTATTTGGCCAATGCCAAATGGAAAGGAGTTCAAGAATTTACCAAAATTTGCAGCTTCTTTTTATATTCAGGAGACAAAGTACTTTGTTTTTAAAACCTGAATAAAGAGGCCCTACCCAGGAACCTCCGAGTGAAACAAAATGTATCACGTCCCATTGTAGTCAATGGATGAAATGTGCGTGTGCCTGCCTCAGTGCAGCCACACTCCCATCACATCCATTGACTATAATGGGATGCAACACTTTGTGAGACCTTGCATTTCTGCATGTGGCATTCATGCAAAAAGAGAGCACACTGTATAACAGAAGGCAAATTGAGAGATCCACCTCTAGTTCAATTGAACTATTAGTGAAGAAAAGGTTGACAATAGCTTACCTGTTGAGGTTGTCCCTGAGACCGCTCATTTTTAGTACACAACTGTAATTGCATTGGCAGTTATGCAAAAGCAACACCTTCAGTGGCAATTTTGTTTACACAGTATTACATATTTATCCCTGTCCAAATCATTAATTCTACTGGGGACAGAAATGTGTTCATCATTCCATAAACCTGGTTCACAAATGCTGAAGTTACTCCACTGTAATGTGTTGTAACTTAGTGCAAATAATCTCCCATTGTGCATCTGGCTGTTTATTTCAGAGCAGGAATGACTTGACTAGCAGTCCCTGAGTCAAAACAGCTAACAACTTTTTGATCAAATTGAATACATACTATTAACACAGCATTTTTATAGCTGGTGCATTCTGGATATTAACTATTTCAAAGAACTTTCAGGAACCACTTTACCTTGTTCCACGTTATCCCCATCTGCACAAACAGTTGGTCCTCCACATTTTCAGGTTGACTTTCACAGATTTGATTATTTGCATGTTTCTTCAACCTCCTCCCCCTGCCTCCTCCCCCTGCCAAGCTTCTTTTCTGGGGGAACCTTCCTTCTTGGCAGCTCTTATCAAGCCATGCAGCCCTTCAAAAACCTCTAGTCCTCCTTCTTCTCCACTAGCTGCTACCTGGTCAGCTAAGAGTGGTTCACAGCCCAATTTCTCAGCACACAAACCTCCCAAAGCCTCCCCATAGCCAAGAAAGGAGATGGGTGAGAAAGAGGAAATATAAAGCCACCATGCCATAGCCCCCCTTCCCACAAAGGCACACAAACGCTGATATCCACATTTACGGAAGTCCTGTGTCCCCTAACCCTAATGAGTATGGAAAGTTAACTGTATTCCATACATACAAACCCTCCCAATAAGGCAACTCAAACCTCTAGAGAAACAGATTCTCTAAGATCAGTGAGTCTCAAAATACTCCTACAGCCCCCATGCTAGCATCTGATGAACAAGAGCTCCCAAAAATACTGTGTGTACACCTCCACTTTAGACGGCAGAAGTACATACAACCTTTGAATGGGCAGTGACATGGAACACAGTTACTACATTCAAGTGAACTGTTTTTGTGATATAGCTATGTTGGGCAAAGCCAGTGGATTTCCGATGGCATGCAGACAATTCAAATCTTTCAAAGTTAATTCTGTGTAGCTCCAGTAAGTGGTATAAGAGTCACAGTACAGGCCTGGGGCTATACTTTTCAGAATACAGGTGCAAAGGTTGCATAACTGAGTGGCCAGGCTCTGTCATCAGAAAGACACTGGGGCCCTCACTTGTTTTTGACACTACTGCACAGGAGGTGCTAACTTATTCTACTGCACAGGTTGCTTAGAAATTAATTCTCTTAACACCATGGATTCACATTCAAGATACTTTATTGCGAGTATCTGGTGTAGTAACATAAGCAGACATAGTATCTGTAGACCAGAATCTCTTTTACAGAAGGAGATGCAGAATTTGCACATGGTAAGGAGCCATCTACATTGGACGTTCACGAGGTCTGGTCACATAATGCCACCAGAGAGGAGGCAGATGCCCCTCCTTGCGAGCTGGAGGCAGGGCTTCTGTCCAGGGGCCGTCCACAGGGGTTTCCTCCTGAAGCTGCTGAACCTAGAAATGAGAGCAAAATCCATTTAGACATCACCAGAGTCAATGTCCTGAGAACAGTGAGGATTCCTTCACTCACCATCCCGATCAAGAGGAAGAGTGGTGAACAAAGCTAGTGCTGCACTCAGCTGGCATTTGCAGGAGACAGCTGAGCCGTGACCTCAAGACTCTGTTGCTGCTCTCCACTACAAGAAAAAAAAATTTACTGTGGGCCAGGGACCATCAAGAAAACCTTAGAGCAGTGGTTCTCAACCTGTGGGTCCCCAGATGTTCGTGGACTTCAGCTCCCAGAAGCCCCAGCCACTACGGTCAATGCTCAGGGCTTCTGGGAGCTGAAGTCCACGAACATCTGGGACCCACGGGTTGAGAACCACTGCCTTAGAGTGTGAAAGGGAATTTGCATCAAATTAGGAGGTGGCAGCTTGAATAAGCCTCACATTAGATTCAATTCATCACAGGTGATTCTTCTGAATGTGTCCTAGTAGTGATATATTACCAACCATTAAATGGTACTGAAAGTCTGCAGAAAGTGTGAACCAGCCCCTGAGCAAGTTTCCACTCGAAGAGTTCAGATATGAGGCAGAAGCAGGGACAAGTGGCTGATGCGGTAAACAGGGATAAAGAGAAGAATTCACTGTTGAATCAACACAGCACACACAATACATTACCAGCAGTGCCTGAGGGAGAGTGTGGAAGGAAAGAAACTATACAGGCTATTTATGACAGAGGTAGGAAATTTGCAACCCAAATGGGATGTTTTGCCCCCCTAAGTTAAGAATGAGCTTCCAAGGCCAGTAAGCAGAAGCCAAACAAGAAGCCAACTATTGTCTAAGTCAGCGCTTGTTTTGTTATCTGACTGGCAGGGAGTTTTTTCTCCAATATGCCAGGAACTGGCATCATATTTCTCCCTATTTGCCACAACTGTTCCCTTTTCCGGAAATTTGCCATAGAACAATAGCCACGCTTGCAGACGGGTACTGGTCCACAGACCACTGTTTTGAGGAGCACTGGTCTAAATTACATGGGATTCTCATTTCTTCTTTCCTTTAAAGTTCCTCCAAAAGATTAAATGTATGCATTAGTATGTAAAGCCCACTACAAAAGAAGTGATGTATACCTCCTTTTCCCAGCTTTCCATTCGAAGTTTCTTCCACTGTTCTCTTTTGGCAAAATAGTCAGGATACAATGCCTTCTCTGAAGGATGCCATAAATCTAGGGCCCATTCAGGTACCTGTCAGATTGGAAAACAAGCCAGAACTGTAGCATTACAACAACAGAGCAGACAAAGAGGCTGCTTGCCTCCTTAGTATCCAATACTTTACTCCTTTTCTCAGAGATTCCCAATAGATTCATTTAATACTGTCCTACAAATTTTTAGACTTTGACCACCACCAAGTGCAGTTTAAACTGGTTTAAAGGAAAGGCTTCATTTCCGCTTATGTTACAGTTTGTCACTACTTTTTAGAAAGAAAATTCCTCAGTAAAATACTGGATACAATAATCAAGGACATACAAGAATACAAGGAAGTATGCTGTCCAATTTTCAGATGGAATGAGTATCTTCCACTCATCATGCATTTCTAACAATTAACTGGCATTTTCCCTTCCTGCTCATGCCTTATACAATGTACAATGTTAGTCTTGCATGTAAACATATTCTACACAGCATTCCCAAGCCCTAGGGACATTTTGCCTATTGCTATAGTTAACTGGCCAGCACTAGTGAGACTTCTGTATTCCTATGTAATTTAGCCTCTCTACTCCAACCAAACTTCTCTTGTCCTTTCCCTCTTCCTGTCTAAAATATATACGCATATCCTTAGCTCATCCATTTCATCTGCTTTAACAAATGCTCTAACACTTTCCTTTTCTTCTCTAAGTGTTCCAGGGTTTGGGGTTTTTTTACTACTGATTTTGTACATTTCTCAAATACTTCTAAAGTTTAATATTCATTATTTGAAACAGCAATTGTCTAAAGGCTGACATATTGCTATTTGCAAAATGTCTCAGAAGTTACTCATTTGCTTCCTTGTTGCCTACTAACCTTGTAGCAGTCGTATCTCTCATAAGAGGTACCCCCTGGAGAGTCAGGAAAGATGTACGGCTGGGGATGCTGATTTTCCCAAAATTCTTTTTCAGCTGCCATCAACAACTTGCTTGCTTTCACCATATCTTTTTCATCCTTATGTTCATCAAAGCGTGCTCTCAGCAGACAGGCAAAGTACCGATACCGATCCCTGATGATACAAGGGCAGCAATTATTCAAAGAGAAAATCAAACCATCTCAAACTTACAAATCCCAGATATAGGCCTGACGAAGAAGACATCATGCTGCCTGATTTCCCAGTCACAGTTGGGAAAATGGGAACCTCTTCCACGCTTCTCCATTTCTTTCTTCTCTTACTTTTCTGACTTCCTTTCTCTTATTCTTTTCTTCTCTTGTCTCCTTTTCAGAGCTAATCATGGCAAATATATATACATACACTAAACGCTAAGCCTGATTCATTAAAAGAAAATCAGAATTCAGAGTTATAATTAGATCTAGGTTTCCAATATTCAGATAGGTCAAATCAAGATACTGTGAAGATCACTATGTATATAGCATTACAATGCACTGTTTAACAACAGGAAGAAATCTGAGAGAAAGCAGGAGGAGGAGTAGGAAAGGACCCAATCCAGCCATCAAATCTCTTAAAAATGGTTTGGAATAAGGCATTTTATATCTGTCCCAGGCCATCACCTCCTAGTCCCCTACCCCCCCCAAAAACAAAAAGACCCCCTAAACTAAACAAAAAAGCAGGTGTTCCAGCAGGACTGTCACTAAAATGGGGTTACAGAAAAAACAAGGAGGAAGTTGTGATGTGCTTAAGCTTTGCAGAAGTATTTGCCACAACATGTCAAAACTTCAGATAATTTTGCTAATATGCTGGAAGTGTAATCTAGTCAGAAAAAGAATCACGCAACAGTACGGCCACTAGAGGGACTTAGCACACGCAACTTATCCACAAATATATATACCAGCATGCTGCCTATGAAGCCTGTAAGCAGGCTGAGCAAGTGATCTATTTGGCTGTATTTTGTCTTCTAAACAAGTTTGGCTGTAACAGGATCTCTAACTGTTAAACCTATTTTGGGCAAGAATAGGAAGACTAAGCAGTCCTAAAGATCTGGGTGGACAAAATCCATCATTCAAGATGTAGAGGGAGGGCAACAGCCACCACAGTCAGTCGTGAAAAAAGCCTGAACTGCAGATCAACAACTTTTCGAAGCTGTATTTTGTCTGCCCATCTTTGATGCTTCTGGGATGGTGTTCCAATCCTCTTGATCATTTCGCTTCCAAATCTGTGCACATTCTCACGACACACGTTTTGAAATACAAACATCCAGAACAGCACACAATATACCACACATGGCCATATCATACATAAATCAGAGGAGCGTTTTGATATCGGCAATTTTATTTTGATATCCTTTTCTAATAATTCCTAGAGTGGAATTTGTCTTTTTTTCACGTTGCTACACAACAGGTTGTCATTTTCACTCATCCACCAATACCCCAAGATTTATTCCTGCTTAGTCCTCACCAGCTTGGACTAAAAATGTGAAGTTAGAATGTATTGATGACCTCAATGTGTTATACTTTCCACTTTAAACTTCAATTTTTTGATTCCCATTCATCGAGCTTGGAGAGATCTGGAACTATCTGCAACAGAATAATAGAATACATCTACCAACCCATCCACCTCACTTTTTTATTTCTTAAAATATTAGTACTTCTGATGCCTAAGATTCTCAGGAGGCACCATTACTGCTAAGCAATCAATAAGCAAAGAATTTTACCCACCCATAAAATGTCCAAACCCCAGTACAGTTCCACCTCACTTTGCTAACAAACAGTGACCAGGAGAAGAGCAATCATAAATGGGAGAAGCCGGGTACAGAGAGAGCCAGGCATTACTATTAGCACTGAAAAACATCTGAAGGTACAATGCTGCTAAGTTAGCAAGCAGAGGTAAAATGTTCCAATGCAAGGCTGGAATGGTGACAGACTCATTGTGTTCCTATAAAGAACACAAATGTACAAAATACTCTTGGTGTAGTTCAATTCTTGTCTACCCAGAAGAAAACCTATTCAAAAGAAATAAATACATTTAATATGGTTTGCCTAAGCTAAGCAGGTGTAAGATTGCATCTTGAGTACTGTAGACTGGCAATCTTACATCGATCAACTGCAGTCAGCCCTTTGCATTCACTTCTGCGGATTTGATTTTTCATGGATTATTTGCTGTCAGCTCTGCTGCTTCCCTATGCCATTTTTAATAGGAACTGCAAGCCTCGTGAGACTGAGAAATTGCAAACAAGCCTTGCAAGTCCCTCTTAAAAGTGGTGTGGGGCAGCGGTGGAGGTGGCAGTAAGCCCCACCAGCCAACCCCTTCTGCCTTGTGATGGAACCCTGATGCCTCAAAGGAATCCACGGTGGGTTGAATATGGTGATCATACTTTTTATTGTGGGTTGTGTTGTAGGAGCACCTAGACTTATTCACCTTTTTTTTCACCTTCACGGGAGTCCTGTGCCCCTAACTCTAGTGAATGTGGAGGTGTGACAATATTAAGGATGTCAGTCTAGAGTCAGAAAGATGCAAGACAGAGGTCACTCTGCTGAGAGCATTTTTGTTCAACTTTATGCCATGGGATTTCCATTTTGGCAATTAGAAGTTAACTACTCGTGCTGAAGTGGACTCTGAAGGAGGGTTAGTCGTGATAGCCTTAAGACTCTATAAAAGTGTTAAAAGAAATCCTCCAAAAGTGTGTGGCAAGTCAGAGTGTTTTGCAATATGCTGCGCTAGCAAGGCTTAGCAGAGTTCCTGTCTCCAATACAAGGTTAGGTCACAGCGTGCATCATTGCTTGAGATGTTCTGTAAACTATTTTCTGGAATGAAAACAAGGGTGAGATAGGAGGGAAGTGATGAGCTGGGGAAGAGGAAATGTCTTTGTGTGTCAGAAATGCTATAAAATCACTCTGTTAAGTGTGCTCTGGGCTCCTGGGCACTTTGGAAGCGATTCCTGCCTAGCAGCCCGGCCGTTCCTTTTAATAAACTCTTTTTCCTTCATCTTCCTGGTCACTCTGTCTCTGAGTTCCTGCAACAGTGCTACCGACTGATTGAAAAAATTAACTGTAATTAAACCAACGAAACTGTCATTTAGCCAGCAACTGAGCAATGCCTATGTAACAAAATGAGAAACGAAAAACTGGGTAACTGCTGCCAGGATCACACTGCTGTTCATGTTGCCACTCACTGTCATTCAGCGCAACCACCTCACAGGGTTGTTGTAAGGATAACACGGGAGGGGAGGGGCGAGGGGAGAGAATCGCCCCGCAAGCCTCTGAGGAAAGGAGGAATGTAATGAAATAAAACCCCAATAAAAGCAAAGCGGAGGGGGAAAGGCATAATTCGCCCTCTCCGAGCTCATCCCTCGCAGAGAACAGGCCGGGAGGCCCCGAACTGGGGAGGGCTGGGGTTTCAACGGTGGAAGCCGGAACCCGGGGAGGGCCGCGACGCACCCAGCCCAGATCCGGGGCTGCACGTAGCTCACCGAAAGATGCACCAGGACTCGAGGTGCCGCAGCGCCCGCTTGTAGAGCCGCAGCACTTTCTGCTGGTGGGTCAGGTACGCCGCCATCTTCGCCGGGCCCCCGCCTCACCTTCCCCAAGGAGAGGCCGGGGAGGCGGAGCTCCCGGCCGCAAGGGACGGTGGGAGTACGAGGCGTGGCCTACTCCGGTTTCCGTCGGCCGTAGAAATAGAAATAAATAGAGTAACACACAGATACAGATCCGACTTTGGTCATGATTATCCACACTCATTCTCGATATGGACCTGAAGTTAATTCGCTCAGCCACTTCTTTGAAGTTCTTATACTGTAGAGTTCTCTCCTTACTTGGAGGGAGAAGTTTCATTCATGACTGGGCTGGCCAATGTGGATTTCCCTGTTATTTGACTCTTCTTTTTCTATCTCTATGATCCCACCGGAAAAAACCATACACTTCCTCTTTGACTTTTGACCCACAGAGATAGTAAATTAGAGTCATACACAGATCAGATTCTTGGCCTTAGTTGCTTGAGCCATAGGCCATTTCCGCACTACACTGTTATAGTGCTCTTATGCCATTTTCAACACCCCCTGGAATTCTGGGTTGTTGTTTTTTTATTTTTTATTAACAGATTTTATGTAATAAAATAAGCATATCAATACTCCGAAAAAATAAAAATAAATAAAAATAAAAAGTAAAATATATGATATACAAGGTATTGTTGTAACACAAAACAAGATATCCAAATATTTAGCAGTAAGAACTATTGACAGTTTGTTCAACAGGTTTTCATTTCACATTTATCTTATATATAAAATAGTCTTATCTTTGTCATAAATAGATAACTTCCTTTGGTTTCATATAAGCTCAAATATGCCAAGTCGTTTAATTATTCACTCGAATTTCTTAAAGAATTTAACTATACAATTCTTCTATTTAAATCCAATTTTAATCTGTAAAATTCTCTCCTGTTAGGTTTCCCCATCTGTTTCTTAAATGTTGTGTTAAAGGGTCCCATGTTTGTATAAATGGTCCGAACACTGTTCCTCTTACGAAGGCAGTTAACTTATCAGTTACAGCCATATCTAAGAGTTTAATTAACCAATTTTCTTCCTTAGAGATATCAGGTTGTTTCCAGTTCTTGGCATATACAATTCTAGCAGCAGTGGTTATATAAAATAACAGTTTTCATATTTTTTTTTTCAATTTTCTTGTCCATCATACCCAACAAATATAATTCTGGTTCCATTTGTAGTTTTATACCCAGAATTTTCTCTGCCTCCAAATGGATTATTTTCCAATATCTTCTCCCCTTGGAACAATTCCACCACATATGGTGGAATGTTCCTTTTCATCTTTGCATTTCCAACATTTATTGTCAACATTTTTATACATTCTTGCCAATTTGTCAGGAGGTAAATACCATCTTTCTTTTACATTTTCTTTTACATTTTGATTAGCAGTATATCCTATACTCTTTTTCCAATTTTTTTCCCATTTTGCATATTCAATTGGGTGGCCTACATTTTGCACCCACTGAATCATAGATTCTTTGATAATTTCCTCCTCAGTCTCCTACCTAAGAAGCAATTTGTATATTTTGGAGATCAATTTGAATTTATCTTCAAATATTATCTGTTCAAATTCTGTTCTTTCAGTTTGAAACCCTTTGAATTCTGGGGTTTGTAGTTTACTGAGGCCAAAGAGCTCTCTGGCTGAGAATTCTAAATACCCGTCCCTAAACTGCAAACTCCAGGATTCCACAGGATGTTGAAAGTAGAATAATAGCACTATAACAGTGTAGTGCAAAAATGGTGATAGTCACAAAAAATAAGAATTTCACTTAATTTTGTACTAGCTGGACCTTTTCTGGAGTACTGTGTCTCCCTACTGGGTATCACAGTATAAGTTAACAATAACGTAGACAACTGGCAAGGCCAGCTACTGATAGGCAAGAATGTGGCATCTCCCTCAGGGGCTTGCTACTTGGGAAGGAGACCTGGCAACATGCCGTTAGGGCAGGATGGATAGTTAGGACAAATTCTTTGCCACTGGTCATGCTGGCTGGAATTTATGGGATTTGAAAGTCAAAACGCTAGTGTTCTCCAGCCACTGTCTTAACCGTCTGTGCCATGAAGAGTGTGCCAGGTGCTCTTATCTAAGCTGCTGCAGAAATTATGTCCCCAGCATTAAAGTAATTCTCAACAACCAGCCAGGGTTAGCTTCTGCTAGTCAGATAGGGAAAACAAAGAATGCATGAAGGAAGGGACTGAGTATGCACGGCTGGAAGAGGGGGAAAAAACCCTGTGAACCTGGGGAACATGAAACCACTCTTTAGAGGTTTGGAGTTCACTGGCAGATTTCACACTTTGCCGGTGGATGGCCTCAGATTCAATCCCTGACATTTCAAGGCAGGGTTAGAAAACAAAAATCCTGCCTTAAACTCTGCTGCCAGTCAGTGTTGACAACACTTGGCTAGAAGGACTATAGTCTGATTTGCTATCAGGCAGTTCATAGAATCATAGAATCAGAGAGTTGAAAGAGACCACAAAAGCCATTGAGTCCAGCCTTCTGCAATTGCAGCAATAAACCATCAAAGGATTCCCGAGAGACGGGCATCCAGTCTCTGTTTAAAAACCTGCAAAGAAGGAGACTCCACCACACTCCAAGGCATCGTATTCCACTGCCAAACTGCTCCTACCATCAGGAATTTCTTCGTAATGTTTATGTGGAATCTCTTTTTCTCAAGTTTGCAGCTATTGCTCCATGTCCTAGTCTCTGGAGCAGCAGAAAACAGGTTTGCTCCATCTTCCATATGACATCTCTTCAAATATTTAAACATAGCTACCATGTCACCTCTTAATTTTCTCTTCTCCAGGCTAAACATGCCCAGCTCCCTAAGCCTCTCCTCATAGGGCAATTTCTTAAGTTCATATATTCAAAATACCTGAGGAGCTATCACAAGACTTGTTCACTGATGTCTCAGAGGGCAAGACTAAAGATTATGCTAAGATTAAAGATTAAGGTTCAAGTTATAGGAGGATCAATTTAGGTTTGCTTAGATTGAACATAAGGTGGAACATCATGGCAGTAAGAATAATTCAGCAATGAATAGTTGTGGCAGGCTATCCCTTCCAGCAGAATCTGGACAACCAAAATTGGGGATGCTCTAGTTTATGCTCTAGTTTTGGAGTTCTCGTCCCCTACAAATCTTTCATTCCCAGGCTTCTGATAGGAAAAGGGATTATTCAATGAAAAACAAAGGGAGATACCTTAGCAGGGTGAAATTCCAAAATCCACGGCTGGACAATAGTTTTATTTGGCATTTCCGCCAACATTTCACAGATGAAAACTGGGACACATTAGCCTAACCACTTCAGAGAAAGCAGGAGGAGGAGAGAGGAACTGGGACGTTTTAAAAGCAGCTGAAAAATTAGATTGACAGAGGATTAATCAGGACTGTCCCCGCTAAATTGGGACAATTGGGTATGATTTGGAATCAAATCAAATGTTCAGTGGGTGTCCAAAGCTTGCTCATTTTCTTTTGATATTTTGGTTTGCCCAAATAAAAGTACTGTTCAAATGTGGATTTTGGAGCCGTTTCTCAGTGTCTCATATAACAAACATAAAAATCAATGGGAAAATCCAATGTTTTACTGTGTAGCTTGCATGCCTTCATTGAAAGTTAGCAGAACAATTGTTATTCTTTCAGGCTGGGTCTTAAACAGTGTGAAGTATTCAAAACAAGACAAAACAAAACAGTGAATATCTGTACTTTAATGTGGCTGTAATCGGTCCACAATGTTTTCCCCATATTCTGAAAGAGAGGAAAAATGGGTTAGAAGGAAAGGTAGACTTTGTGGACTTTGTGCTGCTTCCTATATATGTATGTGTATATGTACAGACAGAACAGAGAGCCAGTGGGGTGTAGTAGTTTGAGCACTAGACTATAGCCCTGGACTCAGTTCCCCACTCGGCCATGAAGACCCATTGGGTGACCTTGGCTCCATCATATACTCTCAGCCCCAGAAAACCTCATGATAGGTTCACCTTAGGCTCACCATAACTCAGAAACAGTTTGAAGGCACACAGCAACAGCAACAGCAACAACAACAATATATAGAATATGTATTGATATGAAACACAAGAATCAGCTGTGTTGTTGGGTTTTGTTTTGGGGTTTTCTGGGGCCAAGAGTGTGTGACACGCCAAAGGTCAACCCATCGGTTTCCACGGCCTGGGAACCGAGCCCTGATCTCCAAGGTCATAGCCCAGCGCCCAAGCCACTATACCACACTGGCTAGAATCAGCTAGGCAAACCAATTTTAGGTTTCCCCAGGGACACTTTAGAATGGCTTCTCAGTGTGAAAGAGGAAACACCGTAACTGGACTAGGAAATACCCTATTTGTTGACCTATAAGACTCACCTCCCCCCCCCAAGAAATACTGTTTGAAAAAGGGGTGCATCTCATACACCAGTGCATCTTATATGCTGGCAAATAGTATTTGCCGGCGTATAAACGGAGTGCGTCTTACATGCCGGCACATACGGTAATCCTCCTTTCACTTCGTCTCTCTTTCGGCAAACTCCCGACGATGTGTTGTGATCAGAGACCCGGACTAGTATTTGGAAGACCTTAAAGCCTACTGAGTGGCCTGGGTCGAGTCACACTGTCTCAGCCAAATCTATCCCACAGGGTTGTTGTGAAGATACAACAGGAGCACCACGTACACTGCCGTGCGCTCTTGGCATGGGATGACGATGACGATTGCTATCGATGGTCCAAAAACAGACTTCAATAATACCTTTACTTAGAGGACGAAGAGACTATTGTTTTTTTGTTCATTTAAAGGTAAGCTTGCAAATCCCCCAGACTTAAATGTTTCAAAATCTCTTCCAAATTTGCCTGATGAAAATCTGAAGGACTCAAAAAGTCGCCCTAGAAATGAAACACTAGGAGTACAACAAAAATATTACCAATTCTGTTCACACACAAACACACACATCTATACAAACACACATATGTTTGTAGAGCACGCCCTACATCTCTCCCTCCCTCCCTCCCTTCCTTCCTTCCTTCCTTCCTTCCTTCCTTCCTTCCTTCCTTTTCTTTCTTTCTTTTCTGATGATGATACAATTAGGACACGGGGTCGACAGAAATTTAGGATGTTGGACAGAAGCGAGCCTCTCCCCCTGCATTGCGCTCCTTCCCCGCATAGGACAGCGGCTCAAACGGAAACCGGAAGAGAGGGGCTTGCGTGCCTCTTCCTTTTCGTACACCTCTATGGGCCGGAACGAGGACGGGGAGAGTGCGGCGCGCGCGAGCGGGCCTCTGCCGGCGTCATCATGAGCCGCTTCAAGTTCATTGGTGAGGGCGGTTGCTGGGCAACCGGGGGTTGTAGATGGCTTCGGCGTCCGTGGGAAGGACCGCGGGCCCACCCGGGCGGGGTTGGCCCCTCGGTGCGGAAGCGGGCTCGGCAGGCCGGCCCGGCGAGGGGGCTGTGGGGCGTGATGGGCTGTGGCCCGCCGCCGGGGGTTTCACTCAGCGTGCCCGCTCACGAGTCAGCTCCATTCATCTGAATAGGGACTAATTCTCGGTAAAGGCGGGCTGGCCTTACTCCCAGGAAGGTCACTCTGGGATTGTGGCCATCCTGCGTGCGTCCGTCAGGAAGTAAAACCGATAGCGGCCCTGGTCCGATCCTACTTGGGAGTAAGGCCTGTGAGTTTCTCTGAGGCCGTTTCCGCACTACACTGTTATAGCGTTATTATTCCACTTTCAACGTCCTGTGGAATTCTGGGGTGTGTGGTTGACTGAGGCCAAAGAGATCTCTGGCTGAGAATTCTGAAAGCCCCTCCCTAAACAGCAAACCCCAGGATTCCACAGGATGTTGGAATAACAGCACTGTGGCCATTTGCAAATTAGAGTGTTATAGCGCTATTATCCCACTTTCAACAGCCTATGGATTCCTGGGGTTTGCAGTTCTGGCTCCTCCCAAAACTGCAAACCCCAGGATTCCATAGGCTGTTGAAAGTGGGATAATAGCGCTATAACACTCCAATGTGGAAATGACAGTGTAGTGCGGAAATGGCCAGACACTAGGATGGGAATTAGGTGGATGTCCAGATGTTGTTGAATTGCAGTGACCGGCAGCCTGAGCCAGCCTACTCAGTGGTGAGGAATGTTGGGAGTTGCAGTTCAACAACATCTGGAGGGACACCTGAATCTTCCCCCTGCAATGGATATTCTGTCTAATCTCACCAGTTGCCAGGTAGATTCACCTAAATTAGGATTGAGAAATGTAGTTGGATTTCAGTTTCAAGAATGCTTCATCGCTGGCTATGGTGGTGTAATCCTGGTGGGATATTTATACCAAAACCATAAGGAGTACAGTTGCATACCACTAAGAAAGATTACATTTAAGGCATTCCTTATTCTTTATCCCTGGAATTAAGACATACTTTATAGCAGGGCTTTCCAAATGATGTGCTGTGACAAGTTAGTGTGTCGCCTGAAGTGTGTAGGTGTGTCACCTACAATCTTGGAAATTTATGTTATTTATAAATCATAGATTTTTAAAAATATATGAAAGGTTTTCATGAGATATGTTGTGTCCCCATACATTTCATTATTACAATTTATGTATGTGTCCGTATCTCTTATAATGGGGTTACTTTAACCTGTGGTTTGCTAGTAAAACTGAGTTACTGTGTCGCGAAATGATTCATGTCTAAAAAGCGTGTCACTGACATGAAAAGTTAGGAAAGCTCTGCCCTATAGAAAACTGTCTGATGTGGGGGACCAGTAGCGTGTCTTTCCCAGTGTACCAAGGACTGGGCAGCATGTTTGTGACTGGATACAACTCTTTCTTTCCTGAATTCTCACCGCAGACCATCAGCCAATGGCTCGTGTACAGGCACCAGTCCACAGATCACCATATTGAGTAGCATTGCCCTATACTTTATCCCCAGCGCAAATTTTATCTTGCCTCTGAATAAGATTTCATTTATTATCTGACATAGTCCCATAGCTATTGGTAGACTGTCCACTATGGACTCTGTTATTTCTTCCATTAGAGCCATATGCTTTTGCAGTGATTTCTGGTCTACCACTAAGGAAGATTACAGTTAAGCCATTCCTTATTCTTTATTCCCAGAATTAATCCTTTCTTACAGAGCCCAGTACAGTTTGGATAGTTCTCGCCCTCCTACTCCTCTCCAATTTCTTCTTGGGAAAATTCTGTGTGTTAGATTAGAGGTGCCCAAATTTCCCTGAGAAACTTTGTGACTTAATGGGGATTCAAACCTGGATTTCTCTGGTCCTGCTCTGTTTCACTTGCAGTTATGAATTCCATAAATATAGGTAATAGAGTACTTCCTTTTATATTGAACTTACAGTCAGCTTCATGAGACAAGGGTTCTTCAAAGGATGCATTTGTTCAATCCAGGACTTCCTTTTTAAAAGTTACAGAGGCGTCTTTCTAAAATTTACAGGTAGTAGGTGTTTCCTGTTTTCCCAAACCAAAAGTGTCAGATATGGTTTAATCTTAAATATAATAACAGAACTCTGTCTAGTGACTGGTTTTTAGCAGGGGTTGTACTTTGAACCGTATGAGTACTGCTAGATAAGTTCTTCATGCCATACCGGTCTGGATGCATCGAACTCTTTGATCCTTTTTTTCCCCCTAAGTGAGAACAACAGAAAGGCTTTGACGAGGCAGTCTTGAGCAGCTTTATTTAAAAAAGTATGTTTGACTGTTCTTTGGAGTTTACTCTCTCATAAGTATGTTTAGGATTGTATCCTTAGTCATGTAATCAGCTCAGCTTTCCCAGTGGCCTGTGTTCCCCCCCCCACACACTTAATTTGAATGTGAAAATGTTTATATTGCAACCACAAATAACATTCCCTGCAATAAGCCTTCCACTTTCACTAGGGTGAGGGGCACAGGTCCCTTGCAAATGTGGAAAAATCACAAATATCAAAATGTGAGCATCTGTCAGTGGGAAGAGGGCCAAAGCATGGTGGGAACAGCAGGTACCCAGGGTCCAAACCAGGTCGGGGAAAAGAAGAAAGAAAGGAGGTAGGTCTACATGGTGCCCCTATACCTTCTCTCACCCAACTTCTTCCTTGGGAGAGGTATTGGGGGGTATTGGGAGAGGGTTTGTGTGCTGAGAAATTGGGCTACAATCTCTCCTTAGCTGGCTGGGCAGCTGGTGGTGGTAGAAGAGGAGGACCAGAAACGAATTTTTAAAAGGCTGCATGGCCTGACTGAAGCCGCAGAGGGAAGGTGCCTCTAGAAAAGAAGCACATAAGGCTGAGAGTCAGGGCAGAGGTTGGAGAAAGCCGCAAATATTTAATCTGTGATAGCGAAACCTGCAAATGTGGAGGGCCAACTGTATTTTGTCTTCTTGAGGATTCCTTCTCCATACTTGTTTGTGATTTATCTTGGATTGTGAGTGGCTAAGACCTGTAAGAGGAGAGCTTTCTTAGAAGAAAGAAGAGCTTAGAGAAGTTACATTTCTTTATTACAATTCCAAGAATCTTCCAGCTGACATAGCCATCTGGCATGCTGGTAGAGGCTTCTGGGAGATGGTAGCTTAAAATAAAAATTTATCAAGCTCTGAAAGAAGGTGGCTGAGTGCCATTAATAGCGTGATTGGTCTGGGGTTAGGACAGACGTCTTTGGAGGATGGATTGGCCTTTCAGTGCTCTAGCTATCTATCCCTAGTCTATATATCAAGAATATTATCTGTAGCAGTATCTTTGCCATTTCAAACCCTCATGGTAATCACCATACTGCATATAGGTATGTGAAACTGGGTTATCTATCAGAAAGCTAATTAAGAACATTTAAAAATCCTGCTGGGTGTATAAAACATTTGGTTAAATCCAGTAGCATTCTTTGTTTGTTCTTAAGCAGCTCTCTCTTACAGAACCCAGTTTCACAGGTACCACTGTGATTGCCATGAGGGCTTGTAATTGCAAAGCTCACATTCTGCATAGCATTACCATATCATGCACATTGCTACACACTCCAAACTGAGGTTATTAATTTATTGTCTTTATTTCTCTAGATATTGGTATTAACTTAACTGATCCAATGTTCAGAGGTATCTACAGGGGTACTCAGAAACATCAAGGTAACCATTTTTTCTCCCTTTTTTGGCTCACTCTGTTGTTTCATTCCTAGGCATCCTTGATGTATAGCAACATGATAGTAACTGTAAGCATGCACAGAGATTGGGTCTTCCCCTACCTGTCCCCTGACTCCCAGCATTTTTTTAAAAAGTGTATATTTTGAAAAGACATCAGAGGTAATGCTGTACATCATTTGGTTGTATGTAGGCATTGTAACAATGGATTCATAGGGCTCCCTTCCCAGGCTGAACTCCTAAAATTATGAAGTCTTATTGAGCAAAGCGAGATTTATTTCACAGTAAGTATGCATCGGACTACATTATAAGGCTGCAATTATAAGGCTGGCATCCTTTTAGTGATTTACACACATGTAAGTGAACTTTACACATGCATAAATCCCATTTTGGATGGGGCACAGAGAGATTCTTTTGCCCTTGTGCTGTGTTCAAAAACCTCCCACTGCCTGGCCTATAAAGCCCTGGGAGGGGTCTTTGCTGATGTCTCTTACTGGTGGAGAGCAGGGAGAGAGGGGGAGCTATTCAGACCATGACAATCTGGCTGCTGTGGGTTCCTGGGGGAAGGAAAAGGTGGGTGCACTCCATTTGAGAGTGCACTCTCATTTCTCCTCCTCCTCCAACTGAGCCGAGACCAGCTGCTTTTCCATGGTCTGAAAAACAGTAACAGCAGGCACCCCTCTTGGTGCTTAACACCTTTCAAGCAATTGGGGTGGAGGAATGCAGATTTATGCCTGCAGACCTATGCACACAAGTAGCGTGTGGAGCATATTTTGGAATAAACCCCAGTGGTTTCAACCAATACACTTAGGATTGCACAGTGAGACAAGCTTGGGCTAGTCTCCTAGGAGAGAGTATTCAGTGGTTAAAGTCCTATCATCAGAAATGCCTATGTGCCCAAGAACCTTTAATGATAAAAGATTGTTTCAAGGAACCAGTATGTACATGTGGCAGTAGTAGCTTACTTCTACTGAATGTGTACATAGGAAAATGTTTATGAATGGAGACGGCCATAGCCTCTGAATCACTTGAGTTACATACCATGTATCAGAGTTATCCTTTTTCTGGATGGATAGAGGCATACATACTGTTTAGTGGAGATGACTCAAGATGGTTGACTACTAAGAAGTTACAAAAAAAAAAGAAGAAGGGGAACTACAAGAGTAGCTGCTGGTAAATGGCTCTAAACAGACTGGAACATACTGGTTTATTTTTTTTAATTTATACCTAGCCTTTGTCCCAGCATGAGATTCAAGAAGACTTACAGCCTTTACTTTCCAACTAAAAAAATATTAATACAAAAGTTAAAATATGATTCAAATTCAAATATTGAGTTTAATTGTATATTTCTTCCAGATGACTTCTTGGATGTAGTGGACAGGGCAATCAAAACTGGTGTTAAAAAGGTAAATGTGTATTTTTTTAAACAAGATTTTACAAAAAGTCATTTTTCCCCATATTTTTGCTGTCTTAAACTGTAATCACTTTTTTTATCTTTTAATACATGTTTTTTTCAGCAATATTATGACATACAGAAACAACACTTAGACTAAATAATTTTTCTTTATTCCAGTTCATGATTACGGGTGGAAGTCTGCGAGACAGTAAAGATGCACTGCAGCTGGCACAAACAAATGGTATTTGTCTCTTTGTTTTATATGGGCCTGAATGAAATGTTTTCACCATATTTAACATTCAGATTGGTTTGAACTCAGATTGCTTGAACATTAAACTAATCGTGAGTTGGATCGAAAGAGTCACGTGTGGAAAAGAAATGGTCACTAGTGTTGTTTTGCAAATTTATCTCTTTCTGAGTGCTCAAGGGCCACCTATAACTGAATATTGCAAACACAATCACAATTTAAATCCAAATATATATATTTTAACAACAGTGCAGCAGATTATATATTGAATTTGACACATATGGACTGTTCCAAAAGTTTTAAACATCCAGTGAGATCCCAGTGCAGTACTTGATCGCAGGGCTCTTCTGCCTGTGGTGCTCAGTAGTATTCTGGCACTTGGATGCAGTCTTTTGGAGGCAAAACTATATTGATTTTGGAGGCAAAACTATATTGATGTTAATTATTGATGTTAATTATTTCATCCGGAGCTAGAGCTGTTTCACCTATAAAGCAGCACTTCTGAGTTTGCCACAGTATGTCCAACAAACAGGAAGTCATAGGCAATCCTAGTTTTGTAGAAGTTGTACAAATATGATAACATATATGTGCATACATGTGGGTTTCACTGCACTTCACTTTCTTAGGTAGCTACAAAACTCCTAAGATGTATGTATAAAATACAACGTGCAAAATGGTTCTAATTAAAAATCAGAATAAAGTGTGAGTATCTCAGTGATTTGAAATAAACATGGTTTGGAATCAGATATATTTCTTCAACTCTCCAATTTCAACAAAAAGATTTTTATGAATCACTACTGCAGATGCTTGCCCACATGGGCTGTCATAAAGCCATTATGCTCCATAATGAATGGCATAGTATTGCCTTGGATTGCTGCCAGTACCTCTGAATTGCCAGTGAATGGCATTGCCTAGTTTTTAATCTGTCTGAATGCATAATGAGTCTAGCTGAGAGAACTAATGCTACATGCTGTCTCAGCTGCAATTTTCCATTTGAGTAGTCAGAGAAATGCCAGCCTGTTTCATAAGGAAAGTCACAAAGCATTTTGCATATTACATGTTACACAGACATTGAATTAAGAAATATGAAAATTCACTCAGCAGTAAACACAGAAACATTTAATGTTGCCTCTTCCTGTTGTTAGGCCCTGGACTGCAGACTCCTGTAGCAGGAGACTGTTTTCTTTTTGTTTATGCTTTAATGCCAGTACTGTAGCAATAATAACTAAATTTTTACACCACTTCTTTTCAGATATGTTTTATAGTACTGTTGGCTGCCATCCTACTCGCTGTGGAGAATTTGAGCTGAGTAACCCAGAGCAGTACCTCCTGGATTTACAAGATCTAGCTAAGAAAAACAAAGGGAAAGTCATAGCAATTGGGGAGTGTGGCTTGGGTAAGTATTAGCCAACTGGCTTGAGAAAGCAGCCTTTTTACAGCAGTCTTTCGAAAGCCAATTAGTTGTCTGTTTCCTCTTCCAGATTTTGACAGATTAGAATTCTGCCCTAAAGACACCCAGCTCAAGTAAGAGACTTTTTGTTACAGTGTCAGAGAAATTTTATGATTCAAAACTTCCTCTTTCAAGCACCTTGCATTTAAACTGTTTTCTGTAACAATTCTGTTAAAGGCCACACAACAGTTGTTCTTCCTCTCTACCACAATTCATGTAAAAATCAAGGAGCAACAGCACCTTTCCCACTCTTGTTCTTTGAATGGTATATAACATGTCAACTAAGCTGGGATCACCTGGCTCCTTAGCCTCTCTTTTCCCATCCTGTCACCATCACCACGGTGTTGTTGTTTGTAATAGGTGGGACACGAGAACCATCCCTCTTGAGTAGCATGAGTGCATGTCAGGTAGCAAACAGGCCAAATTATGTAAAGTTCCACCCCATGAATTTTTGGTACATTGACCTGTTTAACCCCTCTGCCTTTATATATCTCCACTCTTCTGGGTGTTTTCCTCACTGCTGTTGCTGAAAGGAAAGAGGCACTCCTTGCAGTAGGAGGCCTGGTGGCGCAGTAGTTAAATGCTGGTACTGCAGCCACAAGGTTGTGAGTTCAGTCCTGCCGGGCTCCAGGTTGACTCAGCCTTCCATCCTTCTGCAGGTCAGTAAAATGAGTACTCAGCTTGTTGGGGGCAATTAGCTAACATATTGTAAACTGCTTAGAGAGCACTATAAGCCATATAGGAATACACATGCTATTGCTATTGCTACAGTGGTGTGCAGCTTTCTTGAGAACAGGCTAGCCAAAGAACAAAATCAATGGTGAACAAAATGCATCCCATGTGCCTCATGTAGCCCCCATGTACAGTTCCTCAGGATCTGTTTGACACTCCCCCATAGCTAATGTTATTTTCCTCCTCCTTCTCTGGTCACTTTCTGTTTCTATAAATTCCTTTGGGTAATGTAAAACAGGCTGGAGGCAGAGAGAATTGCCTTTGAATGGCAAATCATGCTCTTCATAGGCTTTTGTGAGTGAAATTTGATATTTGGGGAAGAGTTATATGGCCACCAAGCTCTTGGGAGGGGGTGAAAATAACCCCCAGGCCCTCAGAAGTTACCCATCCTCAGTCTAGGATTGAGACTGTAGATGAAATGAAAGGGAGCTGGGAGAAGAGTGAAGGCCAAGAAGCTTTAAATGAAACAATAGTTCTGCCACACAACATTTGTTAATTTTATTGTCCTGATGTTGCAGGAATTGGTCTCTCTGTCTCGGGATTTCTGCAACACTGAGACTGAGACTATGAGGACTGGCTTGCTAAATTAGGACTAGTTTAACACTTCTGCAGTAGCTCATAAAAGTCTTCCAGACACAAACTGAGCAAAGCACTGCCATTGTTTCTTATTTGTTTCCAGCATTTATCTGTCAAGATGCCTGAAACCTTTGAACAACAAGGTGTCATTTAGCTTTAAGTCTTAAATCGCTCACAAATGTATCTAACTGTGCAAATATTTGCATCTTTGATGGCAGATCAGAAAAAAAAGTTCTGACAGACTGATGGTCATGTGCATGATAATTACGCTGTTCTGCATAGGGAGAGAACCAGCATCATTTCTTGGCAGCACAGTTTGGTTAGCTAGGACCCTTTCACAGTCCAAAGGTAAATGATAATTCTGTAATTCAGCCTGACATTTATACAGCGTAATATACAACTGCAACCTCCGGTTGCAAAATCCTATGTAAACAACATTATTTTTCCTCATAGCAGAAGATCTAGCAGAACCAGTCATCAGTTTTTTAGATTTTTTACTACCTCCTCTTTAGGCTGTATGCGGATTTAAAGGCTGTAGAAAGGTGACTGGAGGGAGATGCCAGTGGAGAGACTCTATCAGGTGTTATCTATTTAGCAGGATCCACGTGTAGCCACTGAACAACTTTCCATGTGTTCCCTATAATGTGTGAAAGCAAGTTTTTATATAGATTGTACCACATTTCATGGAGAGTCATTACAAATGTGCAGCTCTGGGGTAGCCAGTACCATATGATTCAGGCAATGCACATAGTGACAGCATTCAGGAACCTCCAGCAAGGTGGTTGTAACATCTGAATTAAGCCCACGCAGTAAGTGTAATGTACTGGTTTGAGCATTGGACTACGACCGTGAAGACCAGGGTTTGATCCCCTGTTCAGCCATGAAAACCCACTGGGTGATCTTGGGCAAGTCACATACTCTCAGCCTCCCCAAAAAACTCATAATAAGTTCACCATAAATTAGAAATGATTTGAAGGCACACATCAACAACAAATACTTGATTTTCTAGTGTTCTTTATACTGTAGAAGCTGCATAGTACCGTATTTGCCGGCATATAAGATGCACCCCATTTATATGCCAGCAAATAGTATTTGCTGATGTGCAAGATACACCGACATATAACATGCACCCCATTTTCAGACGGTATTTTTTGGGGGGAAAAGTGTGTCTTATACACCAGCAAATATAGTATATATTGTACTGTTGCATAGGAACAACAGTTTTCACAGGACATTGCAAACTACATAGAGAACTATGGGATGATTTTGCAGCTTGTTTAGCTCACAAGAGGATATCATGTAAATATTTTGGATATTTTGCATTGTCTGTAGCCACACTTATTTGGGGTAGGAAAAAAGCATGCAAGACGATAAGATGACCCAGCCAAATGTAAAGCACTTTCGATCCCCGTTAATTTCAAAGGCACAGGCCCAAGCTTCTTATTGAACATAATAGGATAGAAAGTGCTTCAATTTGGCATAATTGTATCCAAGCCTACTTCTGTAGTCTAATTTCTAAAAACAACTATTCTGTTCTTTTGCAAAAAACTTGTCTCATTCAGGTGATCTAAAACTGAAATTCTGTTAGTGATGCAAATCTGCTTTCTTTCAGATATTTTGAGAAACAATTTGATTTGTCTGAGCAAACAAAATTACCAATGTTTCTACATTGTAGGAATTCACATCCAGAATTCATAGGTCGGTGGGCTTTTTTTTTCTTAGAAAATCGAATGAATTTTTTAGAAATTGGGGGAAAATATCTCATTATGATTTTAAAAATCAAAATATTCTCCTTTTGCAGATATAATGAGGAGAAACAGAGAGAGATGTGTGGGAGGAGTGGTAAGTCTGAAATAAGTCTTTGTGTTCATTTTCACTAGCATCTTTTTTTGTAATACAACATCCTGTTGTTGCTAAAATTTTGCATAGGCTGTGAGTACCTCTCTGTACCTCCCATGAGACTTAAGAGGATTCTTTGCAAGAACATTCATTACTCAAGGAAATCTGCAGTCTGCATCAGAAGTTTTTTTCTTCACTTTTTTCAAAGTGCAGCCTACTCAGCCTGAAGTTTGGTCTGCCATTCTTAATTCTGCAGAGTGCTTAGCCTCTGCTTTTCAATTCAGAAACTAGCTGAAATCCAAACTTGAATGGAAGCATGTATATGAATCAAACAAATTCTTTTCAGTACAGGTTTCTTGATAGAAGACTCATGTTCTGACCTTAATCGGCAGCCAGAAAATCAGATCATATTTGGTCCTTCAAGGAGTACCAGTTGGTCACTCAAGTGCCAGTCCAGAAGCAAAACAGCAGAACAAAAGAGTGGTGGTTGTGGCAGTCAGTTTAGGATTCGATGGATGGTTTTGTACCCCACTGCTATTGCTGCCTCTTCCTGAAACTTCCTTCTACAAAACTCATTCCTGACTAAGGCGTTGTGCAGACCAGATTTATTTGGGAACTCCCAAGCAGAGTGCTCTCTTAGCAAGAAAGGGATCTTGATGAAATGAATCTGACAGTGGTCGAAATACAGTGGCCTCCCTCTTCAGTTAAGTCTAGCACAGATACAATTTTTCAACAAATTTCATGAAACTGCTGGGAGAGGTTGTCTGGAGTTTGGGAACTGGAACCACCAGTATGCCGATGACATGCAGTACTATTCCTGCTTTCATCTAAAGCTGAGAATACTGTTTTAGTTCTAAACCACTGTCTGCTGTCAATAATAGGTTGTTTGTGAACTTAATCCAGACAAGACAGAGGTGTTCCTGATCAGTCAAAAGGGTGATCAGGGAATAGGCAGCCTGTGCTGCATGAGGTTGCCTTTTCGCTGATGGCACAGGTTCACAGTTGGGGTATAATCCTGATGTATAATCCTGATGTAGCCCTGAGCCTGGATGCTCATGCTTCTGTAGTGGCCAGGAATGCATTTGCACAGTCTAAACTAGCATGCTAGCTACACCAGATTCTAGAGATGTTTTATCTGGCTGCAGTTACATCCCATTTAGATTACTCTACCTGGGGCTGCCGTTGAAAAGTGCTCAGAAACTTTAGCTGGTACTAAAAGCTGGAGCCAGACTGTTAATTGGGTCTAGTTCTAGAGAGCACAAAACTCCATTTTTACAACATTTTTACAACTTCCACTGGCTACATGTTTCCAAGCACAATTTAAACTCTTGTTTGTGATAATAAAACCCTGTATGGCTTGGGCATAGGCTGTCTGAAGGATCATATTCTCCTATACATGCCTGTCTGGGCAGTCACATCTGGGGAGAATACAGGAGAGGCCTTCTGAAACTCCTTTCCTAGGAAGGCTAAGCTGGCTTCCTCCTGATTCTTCCACTAGCAGATGAAGACCTTTCTTATTCTGACAGGATAAAAAGGAGGAAAAGAAGTAACATGGCAGGACCTTTAAGACTTAATTGGTTTTTATTTCAGCATGATCTTTTGTGAGTATAAACCAACTGCTTCAGATGCAGTACAGAGTGATATTAAAGCCTCCATTTATAAAGCATATTTTACAGTTGTGGGAGTAGGAATAATGTAATAGGATCCAGAAAGATGCAGGTCATGTCCCATGCCCTAAATTTTACTGACTTTTGGTAAGCAGATTTATTCCTTTAACATAACACTAACTAACCACAGTAACAATCTGAGAGATCTGTATCAGCCCTTTGAACATTTAGGATTCGCATCTTTCTGGATCCTATTACATTCTGTCCCATTCCCACAATTGTCTAAATATGCTTTTTAATGTCACTGTGTAGTGCCTCTGAAGAAGTAGGTTTATATCCATGAAAGCTCATGCTAAAATAAAAACTAGTTAGTCTTAAAGGTGCTGCTACATTCCCTTTTTTCCTCCCCCTCGCTTCCTCCCTTTTATGTTGCAAGAGATTAACATGGCTACTTCTTTGAAAACTTATTTTGACAGAGTTTGGGGAACTTTTTAATAGTGTGCTCTTTGTATTAACTTTGTATTAACTTTTCAATTGACATATTCAAAATTGTATAATTGTATGGATTGTTTATTTTTTAACAATAGCATTTTTAATATTTTTATCTATAAGTATTTCATCTCTATCTTTTAATTTTTTGTAAGCTTCTTATAAAAAGTATATAAGCTGCTTTGTGAAAAATTAAGCTCCTTTGGGATATAAACAGATTAAGTTAATAATTATAGTATAAGGACTAAATCCTTTTGTTACTTCTGACTAGAGTAAACCCATTGAATCAGTTCGATTTTCCCATGCACTGACTCACCATTCAACAATTGATTTAATGGACCTGCTCTAGTTGGGATTAACCAACAGGGTCCCAGCCATAATATTATAAGGACAATGATGTTACTGTCATCAGCACAGTATCTCATCTGTATTTAATAGAAACCTTAATCCTCCAAGAATTAAAATACCAAATTCTCTGTCAGGGTTTGAATCTGGCAGTTGAGTGAATTATGTTGAATCAGGTTGCTAGTCCCATTATCTTTTATTAATTAGATTAAATCAAGAGCCTGGGCTGAACGGAATTGTATGTCAGTCTGCAAGACTGCCTGATTGTTTGGCTTTTATCAATACAATTTCCCATTTATGCTGATAAAAATTCTTACAGCTTTAGTGTGTGCATGCCTGTTAATTTTCATTTAGAAACATCAGCAAAAATATCTGGGAAAGAATGACGTAAAGTGGAGGCTGAGCACTCAGATGCATTTAGAGTCCCCTACCTTATGATCAGAAATTCATATAATTGCTTTTTACAGGTACATTCTTTTGATGGTACCAAAGAAGAGGCAGCAGCTATCATAGAGTTGGATCTTTATATAGGAATAAATGGTTGGTAAGTTATTTTTAAAGCATAAGGGCTGAGGTTTAAAGACCTTTTAAAAAATGGAGTGGACGCTTGAAAGCAGTGGTACCCAAAGTGGTGATCCCTGGATTAATGTCAGTCTGCAAGCCATCAGCTGTCAGGTCCAGAGCTTCTAGAAAAGAAAGAAACAGTTGTAGCCAATGGGGAAAAAAGATGATATTGATCCCTTGCATGTTAGGGAAAAAATGCCAGTTTCTGACATCGGCCTGAGAAACTGCTTTAACAGCTGGTATCTCCTCCATATGTTATGGCCTACTAGGTATGTAAATATTACAGAAGTGTTGTTTCTGCAACCCCAAGGAAGTAACAAAACAGATTATTTGTTAAATTAAGTTCCTGGATCATTGTCATATATGGCTGATGGACTACATTTGCTTTTAAGGCCCACATAAATATTCTTAAGTGCTACTATGAGTCAAATGCCAGACTTGAATATACCAGTAAACGCTAGTAACAATTGCTAGTGCAATATTACCCAACAGTCAATCCTAAACTTGTTAGCATTGATTCGGAGACATCTTGTATGTGCAAACAGGAGAATAATGTGCACAGCCAGAGCTCTTTCTACAGTTTTACTGCACATCACATGTGAGCTAGCTGGGGGGTTGTCTTCCTTCCACCCCAAATCATGACTGGTAAGGCAATCAGTGCTTGTTGTCACCATATCTGTACATGGCTTCCAGTATAAGAGATAATATATGTCCAATTACCAGTTGCTGGGAAGCATAAGCGGGAGGCTGCTGTAGAGGTCTTGTCCTCTTTGAGGCCTTCTTGTAGACATTTGATTGGCCACTGTGTGAACAGAACAGATTTGGCAGGCCTTTGGTCTGACCTAACATGGCTCTTCTTGGGGGAAAATTTTAAATAGAAAAATAGCCAGAGGAAAAGGATTGAGTTTTCCAGGTCAATGGGAGCAAACAGCTTTCACTTCCCACGCCTGTCCAAAAACTAAGACACACTATAAAAGGAGTGAAGTTGCAGGCGACTGTATGCAATGTCTGCTTTCAGTCTTAGTTGGGCTTTCACATAAAGAGATAACCCAGAGAAATTAAAGTAGCAACTTTAAGTTTAGGTAAGGATACTTAGAACTGGATTGTACACCTTACTATAATCATTAGCATCTAAAATGAACAGTTAAGTGCTTGTTCCATTGCTATCAGTGGAACTAGAGAAAAAACTTTGGTGCCCACTGTGATGAATGCAGGAATCAAAAATGTTGTTTGAACACACTTCAGCAAATCAGAGCAGTTGCCATATTTTAAAGCAGTGTTTTTGAACCATTTTCAGTTCACTGAAAACAGAAGCCAGCTTAGAAACAGTGAAGTCAATTCCCAGTGAAAGATTAATGATAGAGACAGGTAAGTACCTATTTTGATAAATACTGTTTTGCAAAACTCTGCTTCAGCTCTGGGACACATTTGCTCTGCAGTTTTTGCAAAGGCTTGCCTATGCAAAAGAGTGAACACAAGCTTTAGCTCAGCATGTTCTAGAAAAAAGAGAAACACTCTAAATATAATTAATAGTATCTCTTTGTATCAGGATATCTAATTCATTGGCAGTGTGGTAAGGAAGAAAAACTTCTTGGAAATTTTCTGTTTGAAAGCCGAGGAGTTTGATAATAGGCCAGCCTGTCCCCTAAATAATAATAAATACTTGCAATCTCTAGAATAGCATTGGGTTTTGGTGTAGCCTGTCTGAATTTCTTTGAAGTTCCTCATACTGTTTATTCTTCAGTAGATGGAACCTTATGTGTCAAGCCTAGGCTTCAGGCTTTTTCAGTGAGCCCTTTTTGAAATCATGGCCAAGATCCTGCACTAAGAGACATTACCTCTGGCACATAGCTACGATATGTCTCCAAGTATACCTCCCCTCCCCCTTTTCAGTGTGGGAGCCTTCATCAAGAAGACTGTGTCTACATTGGTGGAAAACAGGAGATGGTGGAGCAGCAGAGATGTGTCCAGCTATTTTCCTTTAGCTGGAGGCAGTGCAACAGGCATTCCTTGGGACTTCCAAGGAGTCTTCCAGCAGTCCCTGATGATATAATTGATGTCTATCCAGGTGTAGGAAAATGGTTTGCTTCTCTGCTACTCCGTCCACCTTTCACTGACACAGAAATGGCAGTTTGAGGAGGTTTCTAGAGATTGGGGAGGCAGGGGTTGCCATACTGAAAGATCGGGAGGGATTTTGGCTATCATACAATCAGAACACGAGTCTGTCTTCTACAGTGACCAGAAAAATCAGTTGTGACAGACTAACTCATTAACATACGACTGGCTTTCTCAGGAGTATTAGTGACTGGTCTCAAATGCTGCAAATGTTTTGAATTCTCGAGATCTGAAGTATCTTTGGATGCTTTGAAGTATCTGAAGTTTTTTGGTCCTTAACTCACACCTGGAAAGTATCTTAAAAGAAATGTCTAGATTTAGAACCTGCAATTTTTTTTTTTTAAAGGATACCTGGGTAGAGTTGGAAGAAAGAAATGTCTTAATTGATTAAAATCTGTGTATGAACAGTTATAAAATGAGTGTAGTTCATTTCTATTTTTTTTAAATTAAATTAGATGCTCCATGGTGTGGAGTGAAAAATACCCATGCTGGGTCAAAGTATGTAAAAACTACTTTCCCTACAAAAAAAAAGTGGGAAGCAGGACACTGTTTGAAGGACAGAAATGAACCTTGCCATATCATGTGAGTATGCCATTTAATATTTGTCAAGGCTTCACTCCAGCTGGAGATGACTGCATCCCAGCAGAAACAAACAGCAGGAGTCATGAGGTACTCAAATTCCATTGCTTTAAATGGGACTTAGTCATTACTCACTGTAAGCAGAGCTTTTAATAAGAATGACAATGCTAACATAAATAAGCAAGACATGTCTACTAGTTTTCTCAGAAAACTGTTCCCACTAAAATATACCATCTGAACTTCCCCAAGAGAATGAATTTTCAGTAAATTAAGACACTAAGATTTGTCTTGCTGAATCAGATCAAGTCCTGAATCCAAACGCTAGAGAAGAGTAGGCACACTGAGTCACTGGAACTTACGAATGTGTTATGACGTTCCAACTGATTCATTTGAGTCTACTTTTGTTGGGACTAACAGTTGGATTTAGGTTTAATTGTCATGATTCTATCCTACAGAATCCTAGGATTTGTAGTTTGAAGAGGTACTTGGAATTCTTTGCCAAAGAGCTCTAGTCCACTCCTCTGAACTACTACTATTCTCCAGTAGAGAATTCTTAGGTATCTCACCAAGTTACCAATTCCAGGCTTCCTGGCAACGTGACTGAACGTAACACTAGTAGTGCAGTCTTGCGCATTTCTACTTAAGACACAAATCCAGTTCTCAGGGTTGCTTGTGACAAGTAAGCGCGTACAGGCCAGCAACCTTGATATAGTTCATAATAGCACAAGTATCAGCATGCTTACTGTAATCCTTATTTCATTTGAAGAGCAGATTCTTCTGTTCACCTCTACTTTATAGGACTAAAAGGTGAAAAAATGACTCTCTCTGAGCAGAGGTGTGATCTCAAACTTTTTTTTCTAGTTGTACTACCCCTTTGTCTTCACTGATTATTACAGGAGATTATTTATGTTTTAAATACCACTGGTTTTGGGGGGTTTTTTGCTACTAAGAGCAATACTGCCACAGTTCACAAATTGAAAGTCAGCCACTATGAATGGCCAACATCAATCCAAGGCAAAAGACTTCAAATAATGAAGTATCCAGACATCAGAAGCTGGATTGTTTTGTGTATGGGTTGTTTCTGGGTTGGTAGGCAAAAACAAAACAAAAAAACCCTATATAGTGTATATCACTATTACCAAGCAAACCTTGAACTGATAGGGAGTGTAATGGTGGAATGCTTGCTGTGCATGCAGATTATTCTAGCTTCAGTCTTTGGCATTTCCACCTACAATAGGAGTGGGCCATATACAATCCACGGGCACTTGTGACTCTCCAAAGACTGCTAACTCCTTGCTTTTTCCTTTTAAAATGAAAAAAATACCAAGAATGTATCTCACACTGCCTAGTTTTTTGCCATATACATCTCCCAAAGCGGGATCTCAGTTAGTATACAGAAATTCTTGGACAAGACAGCAGTTACAAAGTGTTGCTGTTGATAATACAGAACTGCATCTCTTTCAGTCCCTTTAATGAGTGCTAAGTGCATGGTAATCTACCTTTTTGTGTAGTGAAGCTACAAAGATGCTTTACTCAAGAACCTGTGTATAGCCCTGGCTATATTTATACATCACACTGTGTAACAATATGTGAATGGATCTAACTTTCCCTCAGTACCCTGCTTTATGTAATGCCACTCTCCCCTGGTGCAGCAGGAATAATTTCAGAAGCCTTGCAAAATCAAAGGAAGCCAGAAAACTGTAGTTAATCTGAATTATGACTTATACTTCCAACAAGTCAGTTTCCAACTGTACGTAATAAAACTTTCTTTAAACTATATTGAGATTCACCAGAGCTTGAGTCTGTAGAACAGTGGTTCTCAACCTGTGGGTCCCCAGATGTTTGTGGACTTCAGCTCCCAGAAGCCCCAGCCACTATGGTCAATGCTCAGGGCTTCTGGGAGCTGAAGTCCACAAACATCTGGGGACCCACAGGTTGAGAACCACTGCTGTAGAACATAACAAACTGTGGGCTATACACAACAGAAACTTATGTATTTTTCCCCCTGCCTTGTGAACAGAAGGATAGCAGGGAGTATGCAACCCCAGGGTGAGGCTAGGTTCCTACCATTTCTGCTCAAAGACAGTTCAATGTGATACTTACACACAGCCTCTATTTATGTGTCTCTGTTGCACATAACTGCCAAGTTTGAGCCTGAATGTTTTCTGGAATCCTAAATACTGTTTATATAGTCCGTAACCACTTTACAAGTTTCCTGTGGACATAAAACAGTAAAATAATACCAGAATCTTCTATAATTGGCATCCTTTCTAATACAACATCTGTTTCATTTTAGCCAAATATTGGAAATACTAGCAGCAGTACGTGAAGAAGATCCATTGGAACTGGCCAACACTATGTATAACAACAGTATTAAGGTCTTCTTTCCAGATATGTAAAACAGATCGTGTATTCTCAAACGTCCTGTTAATTTTGTTCATTAAATGAAAAGATTAAAGCCCTCTGTTTCAATGAAACTATTATTTAGACATATGCCTGCAGGTTGTGGGGTATAACTTGAATAAATATCAGAAGTGCTTTAAAATGACCACATTCTGCAATACTGATACCACACAATACTCCAGAATGACAATTCTTAGAAGTATTTACTTTCAAGTATTCAGTTTTACGATCTCATTAACTCAAGTGGATTGGATCAAACTTCCCTATACAGTAGCCCCCACCTCCCGTAACTGTTTGACTAGTATCCATGGTTTCACTGACCTGCGAGCCACTCCAGGCCCATGGCTGCCACTGCCAGCCAGTGTCTCTCCCTCTCTCAGCTGAGGAAGGAGACGGACACTCCTTCCTTGGCTGAGAGAGAGACAAAAAGCCAGGCACGGCTCCTTGTGTGCCTATCTCATCCAAGGAGGGAAATAGATACTCCTTCCATGGCTGAGAAAGGCACACTGCTCTAAGCATCCAGGACTCCCACGAGATTTGGCTCCTAGGGCGGGGTTACTCACCAAGCCCTGGTGGGAAGGAAGGCAGGAAAGAAGGGTGAGCCAGGCAGTGAAGCTGCCTCCCTCACACTTCCTTAAAAGTTGTTTTCTTCAATCCCATACTTTTTTCTTCTTCCATAAACAAACAGTAGCAGGAATGGTAACACTTACAGAAGCCTGAACTTTATTATGGCTGTTGGAAACTATACTTTGACAGAATTGTTAAACAACAGAATGCTAGTTCTTGTTCACTGTTTGAATGGGTGCCTCCTTGAGAGACAAACTAATTTTCAAGATATCCTGTAAACCTCTCATTTAAGTTTATCAAAGTACAGTAACCTTGACACAATATACACATTATCATTTGATCATCAATTAAGGAGTGTTTTGTTCAACTCTTTAAAAAAATATGCGAAAACACTTTATTCCATGTACAATAATGTACATAAAGATTAAGTGGTCACAAAAGAGACCAGCAGTAATTAGAGGTATATTTACAGTAGCACATCACAGTAAATTGACAACCCATTCACAGATTAACATTTCCAGATACTGTTCTTGTGCTTAAGATACACACTGATGAAGTGAAGATTTTATTCCACTGTTGAACTTCACTATTAACAAACACCCACAGTGTTCAGTATATGACATTTTAAAACAGCGAAAGTCTTGTTCAATGGTCAGAGTGTTGTTCGGACACTGTGACACCACACTGAGCTGTGCTCTCCATTTCTTCTTCCTCACTCTCTGTACTGTCATTATCTTCATTGAGTTCATTTTCAGCATTGGCTGCAGCTGCTTCTCCTTGGGCAGGATTTTCATTTGGTTCATTCTCATCAAGTGCAACAAAGCCATTGTTATTGGAGAGATTTGCATTCTCCTTCTCCTCTATATAAACTTTTTGATGGCACATTGGACAAGTGTCTTGAATATAGAGCCATTTCCGAAGGCAAAGTGCATGGAAGTAATGATTACATGGAGTTATACGAGCAGATGTGGTAAATTCATGATAGCAGATTGCACACACATCATCGATTTCATGTAATTGTTCTCCTTTGACTTCAGGAAGTGAGTTGATTTTCTTAACTGCTGTCCTGCGATTTATAAAAGTTTTCCAGCCATTCCTTGCTTGCAGATAGATATTGAAATAGGCATGTAGGCACATCATACAAGCCCGGATTTTGCTTCCTGATTCAAACACCATGGTATAAGCCCCATTCCCAAACATTATTACTCCAAATATAAACTCAATAATATTGCCCGTTGATCGAACATAGTAGACATAATCATCCAGCTTTTCCCACAGGACATTATAGTAGCCATCAATCATGAAAAGTACATAAACAGTGATAGAAACAATAACCTTTAGGCAGAGTTCTACACAGAATGCTGTAACAGCAAACAGCCATGTATTTAGTGCATAGTGGTTCCAAAGGATGTAACTGAGCAAAATTGGAAGAACAAAGAGGCAAGCTGAGACAAAGAGAACTGGGAAGTGTCTGCGAAATGAAGACACATGGGAGGCACTCAAAGACATCAGGACAGGATCTGTCATTCCATGGATAAAATGGAGGACTGCAGTTAGCAAAAGGCACATGTTTCTACTTAAACGGACTAGTCTCTCTTCTGGCTTTAGTCCACTTAAACCAGTCTGCAGGGCCAAAATAAAAAAAAGAACTGGTGCCACGAAACCAAGCCTCTTGTCATCTTCATCAGTAGATCCAATAAAGGCCAAAATACCGAGCCCAAGATAATGAGCTACTGATGAAATTACAGCACTCATGCCTAATACGGTTAAAGTAGAATCACACCCACTGATAATAAGGCTACAAAGTAATTCCCAGAAATTGTCCCAAGAAATTACATAGAATTTCATGGCTGGATCAGTTTCTGCCATTTTGACAACATAAGTCAGCACAACAGCTTGAACTGTAAGTCTCATTAGCCAAAAGACACGCAATACAGCTGGAAAGCGAATTCTTTTCCACGTATCTTCCAGCAACAATTGTAATCCATAAATGCGATACATGTGCCTTATAAGAAGATACACATATCTTGCAGAATAGTAGAACCGTTTCATCTTAGAAGCTAAAATGGCCAGGGTGTAGAACGTCAAAATGAAGCATGAGGTAAAGACTAAAGTCTGCCTGATGTGTAAAGGTAATTCAATGACTAGGCCAACAATAGGAATTAATAAATCCAGAATGATTAGCTGGGAGTACATGGAGTCGATATTTAACAGTGCAACATAGCCAATTCCAAAGGCAAGCTGAAGGATAGAGAGAGTCATCCATAAAGAAGGTCCTTTATGAGGAAGGAGCTGGACTCCAAAAGCTGTTGTGTAAGAGGCACTGTGGAAGTTTATGTGCAAAAAAGCATAATAGTTCACCAAAACTGATGTTGCTGCTAGCAGAAGAGCAGAGCTGATCTTATAAAACTTGAAAAGTGCTCTTTGGGACAGAACCAGAACAACAGTGGATACAAAGACAGCTGTAAGAAAAAGAAAAAAGAAATAGGTAAATTGTATGTACATTTTATAGTTAGCAATTACTCAATCGGTTAAAGTAACTAATATATTCAGTTTCAAAAATGGAGTTCTTAGCTGTTTTTAGGCCCTTTGAAAGAAAGCTATAGTTCACAAGTTACATGCTATTTAAGCAATCTCAATAAAAACTAACTTCCCATTTCTAAGAAAATCAACTTCTATGTATGCAGCTGGGACAAAATACTGGGGACAAGAGGTTCCAGTGGCAGTGACTAAGCATTTATTGGATGATGCCCTTTACACCACCACTACATCTACAAGTGGCTTCTGTGTCAACACATCTATCTTTTCCTAGTAACAACGGTATACACACTACAAAATGCGGACTTGAACTTTGTGATTAACCCTTGCCAGCATATGCAGAAGTCTTACAAAAACTGGCAAATAAGCAGAATGCACATGTATGTATTATATATTACAAAAAGTAGATTTTAAGATTCCATTATATAAACAGATTAGTAGGATAGTGGGACAGAATGAGCCTATCACAGCCTATTTATTGAATAATTTTCTTTTATTTCTGTGAACATGGAGTGGTCTTTCCCCACTCCTACACAGGCAAACAATGAGGAGCACTTGCTTTTCCAACTTAATGGCTATATGTTCTTACCCTTATAAAATCATCTATATTTCTTATACAAATTTCTTATACCACAAGACATTTCTTGTGGTGTGATAACAGAGAATCCAAACCACTGATGAAATATCACTGATGAAATATACTGATATATTTTCCTGGATGCTAACATGCTATGAATTTAAGTAGCCAATAAATGGGGCACCTACTGGGTATGTGGAGCAAAGTCCACCACTTGGAAAGCCACAGGTTCACTGCAACCATAATAAATGCACTAATCTTGGTCTTACGGTTCTCCTTCCTCTTGGGTTCAAGATAAATTTGAACATATAGGCATACAATGGATTTGTGTTATACAGCAGGTTCTGAGGATATACAGCAGAGTTGGAGGACCTGGAACCTGCAACATGTACATAAATTACCCCTGTATCTCATCACTGGCTACAATGGCTAAGGCTAACAGGAACAGGAATTCACCAACATCTGAAGGGCCGCAGGTTTCCCAGCAATGCTTTGCTGTGTACATTTTTACTTAATTTGCGGGCTGATGATGTTCTAAATTACTCAAAGTTATCGACAATGTATTCAAACACTGAGCGAAACCAAGATGCAAAGGAACACAGGACAGAGAAGGCAAATTGTTTCATGTGTGCACACAGACAAATACTTGCCTCTGGGTAAAACTACTCAAGAAGTTTGGTCTGTACACTGATTAACGCATAGTTTCTGACAGCAGACCAGATAGGGAAAACCTCCTATCAACTTTTGAGGAATGACGTATCTAAGAGGACTGAGAATTCTTAATATCGTTCAAAGCAATGGTGAGGTGCCCTGAAAATCCAGTTTTATTCATGTTAAAGCAAGTCTGTTGAAGTAGTAAGCTGGGCACAGCCTGCCAACCTACAGTCTTAGCAGGTCTTTAAGGGGCCTCCTATTTCTGTTACCTCAGGCAGGCAGCCAAAATTGACCCCTAAGTTCTGTTGGGCTATGCTTGGTGGGGTAGATCATCAGATTAAATCAAAGTGGAAGAAGCATGAACCTAAGCTAGAGTTTAGCCTACACAGCTTACCATAATTATTTATGAAGTTTGTCGTTAATCAAGAAGGCACTGTACTTGAAGTAATGGATACAGAAAACAAAATCTAATCTTTTTTAAAAAAACTGTATTTGGCTGAAAGGCGGTATGAATGTATTCTAAAATATATTAGAAGTGGCAGGGGAAGAAAGTTATTTGATGCAAGAACTAAGGATTATACATTTTCCATTAATACATTTAGACTGGAAAGGAGATCGTTTAGAAGCACAGGATAGTCACAAAAACAAGTACAGTGGGCCCTCATTACCCACTAAGGTTTGGTTCCAGGATCCTCCCTCCAACAGGAACCAAAATTCATGGATGTTCAAATCCCATCATGTGGGTGTGGTAAAATGGCATCCCTTATATAAAATGGTAAAAACAAAATTTGCTTTTTGTAATTTTTTTTTGAGTGGGTAGGAGATATTTTCAAGCCATGGTTGGTTGAATCAATGGATGCAGAATCTGTGGATATGGAGGCCTGGCTGTATCTGGGTTCAGCACAAATAAATGTGTTTAGGACATTTACTGGGTTCCAGCTGCTGGACATTGGCCCTGACAGGTTTCCCTGCCATCTGCTTTGGGGGAAGAAATGGATTTAAAAACCCACTGGTTCATTCAAGGCAAATGGCTGTGGGCTCAGGTCGAGCATTAGATCACACCTCCTCTTCCAGCTTAAAATAACTTGTTTATAACACTGACCTTTCACTTGCACTAGCTACTGGATATAGAGACAAACTTACACTGTCTCAGGGAGAAAAGCAGTGAGAAGCCACTGCAAGAACTGTTTTTGAAATATACTAAACATAGATCAAAAGAAAGGGTTTATCTGGGATGACTCATGTTCAGCTTTTCAATAAAGGTTTAAAGAGAACAAGATTTCCAAATAATAAGGATTTGAATTGTAATCTTGTCCTTCAGATCCAAGAAAAGGGTTAGGAAAGTCGCATGTTTGTCCTGAATCTGTCAAATTAGTAAATGTGAAAGTAACCAGTATTGCATTCCTTCTGACATATACTGGATTGAATCCATACTTACTCACACTTAAAGCAGATCACTGGAATCAATGGGTGTACTCCAAGCACAATTAAGTCTAAATCTAATCCATGATGTTTTGACTGGGGCTTGCGATCAGTGAAGATGGCTCTGAATAATGTAGTTTAAGGTCATTCAATTCTAATTTCCTGATAAAGGGGTGGGAAACAACATTGCTCTTTATACAAAGAAATCTCTTAGTAAAAGATACAGAGTCATTAGCCTAGTAATTAAAAGAACTGGAAATTAACCTTCTAGATTTCTATGTTTTGTATGACTGTACAACTTTAAAGAGAAAAAAAGTTAGTATGTCTATTGTTAACTCTTAGAAATATTATTGTGAAATGTATCGAAAGTATATCTCAGGTAGTGCCTTTTCTAATAATGATTTCATTATACTAGCTAACACAATCTATGTATTAAAAGAGGAACTCTCTTAGCCATAGTCACATACCTGGCTAATGGAAGTCATCAGTGGACAGATCAACCCAAGTTACTTTTGAAAATGAGGCATGGACAGAATTACAGAACTGTTTGATTTTGGAAGTTAAACAGGGTCCGCCCTCATAAGTACTTGGATGACAGACTGCCATCAAATACCAGGTGCTGCAGGCTATATTTCAAAGGAGGGAACTGGCAAAATCATCTCTGTCTCCCTTGCCTATGAAATTCATGGGGTTGCCATAAGTCTATGGGCAACTTGCAGGTGTGCACTTGTACACACACA
The DNA here is from genome assembly GCA_948472985.1 of Iguana delicatissima. Lineage (NCBI taxonomy): Eukaryota > Metazoa > Chordata > Lepidosauria > Squamata > Iguanidae > Iguana > Iguana delicatissima. The sequence goes on along the minus strand of CAOKZL010000460.1, from coordinate 1,729,891 downwards.
CACACACGAGACTTGTGTAATTGTTACAGTCTGTAAGGCTTCATAACAGTGCACACATCTAAGTACAGAAGACATTATGATCTATCTTTCTAATATTTAGTTTGTACAATTACACAAATTATTCAAGATAATCTCACAAGAGACAACTAGGCTAAACCACTAATTCAATGGAACTGATGTAAATAGTGAACTACCAAAATCCCATTGTTTTTAATGGGTATACTGCAGTTGGGACTAACAACTGGATTTAGCTAAAGCACAGCCAATCTGTGACACACCCCCCCCCCCCCGCTGGCTGGTTTTAGTCTTTAACTCTACTGTCCCTCATCAATGGTTTTGTTGCCTAAGACTGATGGGAGTACCCTCTGATTTAGCCCGAAAGTTACAACATTCGGAAACAAAACTCTTTATCACACTCTCGCCAAAAACATACAGACTAGCACAAATTTTACACATCTTCACAGTAATTCTGGCTCCACCTAATTTCTCACTGTAATTTTCATAATTACAATAAGCCACACAATGTGTGACCAGGTGTTGACAATTCTGAAATTTGATAACACTTCAAAATCTCATCAAACACAGTTCATGTAGGACCTGATATAGAATAATACATTTTCTTCCCTAATGTTACCAAATATTTGCCCTAGACATAAAGGAGACAAGATAGTATAGACTGTCATAATATGACTATCTCTTCAAATTTCTGTTCTACGATTTCTAACTCACATACTGTGATTTGATCAGTGCTATGTTATGGTGTAATTAGATACCAAGAGAACATTTTTGGGTATCAGGCAACCTTATCCAGACTTAACTCATGAGTCAGAGTTACAAAACATCTTATTCATTCCTAGAAGAGGCTAGCACATCTTGATGTCCCAGTTTAGTTCAAGAGCACCCATTATAACTCATTACGACAGTTGACCAGATAGAACTTACTCTCACAACCAAAGCGCATGAATTGTCAAGAAGTCTGGCCATTTGTAATACTGTACAATACAACAGGGACTCCAGCTCTTACCAAAAACTGAAGTTTTAATAGTAAATTCTTCCACAATTAGCTTACTGGACATGAGCCCAGTCCAGAAAGAGTTAGTCATGCTTAGCTTTCCATATGGACCAATTGCCATAGCTAATTCAAATACCACTGATTGCGATGGAATTTAGGCACCACTAACACTACCTGGATTGGAGGCAGAAAAAAGCATGTCAGATGCAAGAAAGCATCCTAGACTAGAAAGTCATACGGGCTGCAATCCTGTACATCAGAGTGAGCAAAGTGCAGCCATCCAGGTATTGAATGGTGATTCTTGACATTCCTCATTACTTGCCCTGGTGGTGCAGTGGTTAAATGCCAGTACTGCAGCCACAGTGCTGTGAGTTCGACCCTGCCAGGCTCCAGGTTGACTCAGTTTTCCATCATTCCTCAGGTTGGTAAAATGAGTACCCAGCTTGTTGGGGGAAATTAGCTAGCACATTGTAAACCACTTAGCGAGCGCTTAGCTGATAAGCGGCATAGAAATATACTTGCAATTGCTATGCTGTCCAGGGTAGCTGGGAATACAAGTCCAACAGCAACTAGAAAGCTGCACTTTGCCCACCCCTATTATACATGTTGCTGTTATGTGTCTTCAAGTTCAATTTACAGCAATCCTAAAGCGAACCTATCAAGGGGTTTTCTAGGCAAGATTTGTTCAGAAAGGGCCAGTCTTTGCCTTTCTCTGAGGCTCAAAGAATGTAACTTGCCCAAGATCACCCAGGAATTTCCATGGCTGAGCAGGGATTTGAATCCTGGTCTCCGTATTTGTAGTTCAAATCTCAAACTACTACATCATGCTGGCTCCTTATTATGCACATTTATCTGTAAGTCACACTGAACTGAACAGGCCCTACTAAGTAGATACAAGGTATAGATCTGTGGTGTAAAAAAGTGTCTACAGTGAAATGTTTAAAAGAGAAAAATCAAGCTGGATTGAGTCATTTTAATTAAAAAAATTCTCATCAAATAACAAAATTAGACAAGTTTTTTAACATAATAATCCCCAATGCAAAGATAGTTTAAGGAACAGTTTGTTGCATCTGCCTTTTAACATTCACTGCACTTTCTTTTTTCCTCTGTAGTTAACCTTAATATTTGCTTGATAAGTGACAGAGCCAACAGCAGAACTAGATTCCAGATAACCTTTCAAACTTCCAAAAGGACTTAAAAGTTCCATGATTTAGTTACTCTGTGAGCAACTTTAAAACTGAAAGGGAGGAAAATTTATCTACCAACAAAAGCTATATCCATCTCCTATACTGCAGTGATCCATACAAATGTTAGCCTAAAAGATGAGTCGCATAAGGGATAAAGAACTAACAGTATCAAATAAAAGGGCTTCTCTTTCATACCTTTAATCTTTTCAAGAAAGCAAGCAATGAAACACAGTTCTCAAGTTACCCTAATCACTTAATCTCATCATTGTACTCTTAACAGAGATCATCCAGTGATGGACCCAGCAAATCTCATTTACACAGATTAGTTGCAAAGTATGCAATTCTCATGCATCTTTGGACAGAGTGAACAAGACATGGTCCTGAAGAGGTTTACAATCCAACAACCCCAGTCACAAAGAAGTGACATAAAAAAGTGAAGTAAAGCACCCTGAATATAATCCCATCTCTCTTTTTAAGATATTTTATTTTTTAGTTGGATCGAAACGTATACATAATTAGAGTAGGCCCATTCAAATTAATGGGACTTAATTAGTCGTGAATAATTGTCCCATTGATTCCATCAGATTAATTCTAAGAATGACTAAATCTGGATTCAACACCAAGGAAATAAAATAGGCACCTTGAATTAGACCAAAGGTTTACTAGGGCCCATTCACACTACGCAGTTACAGTGTTATGATTCTAATTTAACTACCATGGGTCACTCCTATGGAATTCTAGAAGTTTAAGGAAAAGTATTTAGAATTCTCAGCCAGCATGCTGTAGTGCCTCATTGAATTAAAAACGATAAGATTCCACAGGATATTGCCATGGAAGTTAAAATGAAAATGCCATCCGTTCAATCCAACATCACACAGGGCCCAACCCTATGAGAAGCATGTCAGCAGGATATATATGCAACTGCACCCTCCAGCATACACTCCACAATGACCGATATACACGAAAATAGTGTCTTACACTGGAAATGATATGTAACACAGTACACACAATCCTGACTTGCAGTTACTGATGGCCCCATCTTTCACAAATTTATCCAAATCCTTTTAAAACCATCCAAGCTGGTAGCAATCTTGACAGTGTGAAAACACCTTATTGTAAAATCACATTACTAAAAGTTCCTCTCCCTGACCACTATTGGTAAAAAAATGATTTCATCTGTTATGTTTCTGCAATCAATTAATTCCTCAACTTGGTAAGTATGAACTTACCAGTAAAAATCTAGAGTTTAACAGTAATTGTCACCAACATTCAGACACATTTTGATCTTCAGAATGTTTTGGGGACATGAGGAACAGTCAAAAGAAGTTCATAGATAAAGTCATACACAGAATCTCCACTATGGTGTAAGTGCCCTCTAGGGCCTACCAGCAGGCTTGTCATACTAATAAAGTTGCAAGTGAAGTCAACACACATGCAAAGTTTTGAAGGCTTCTCTACCAAATTTAATCAGAGCTGACAAGTTAATTCAGCCAGATTTATTTAGGTATGTGACATACAGAAGACGAAGTAATGAGGAGTATGGGTAGACAAATGTCAGATAACCTCTGCTACTAAATTTTTATTTTTTATTTTTAGAGAGGTGTTAGGATTTAGGGGTTGTGTAGGCATTACAAAAAAAGCCACTAGGCTCATTAGCAGATGATTTTGACAGGACTGCAGGTTACACATGGCGTAATTTCTTCCAAAAAAAAGAGCTTGAAAGAAAAAAAATAGAATCCAGTGTTCTCCTGCTTACCAAAGCTTCTTGTCACTTGGAAAGCAATCTTACTGCAACTGAGTGGCTACTTTCAAGCCTGATTTACAGGCCATAAGAACCATGATTCTTTCTGAACAGACAGCCTGATTATGTAGGAAAAACACGCAAAACGTGTCAAAGGTAAGAATCACACACTTTTGTTGATCTGCCTAGTTGTGGCTTTCAAGTAAATGAACACACTGAAGAAGAAATACTTGTGCAACTTCCATGCATTATCAACTTGTTTCAACACTATTTTCTATATACACAATTGCTGTTTTTAAAGGAAGCTGATTATGTTTGGAGATGCAAAGTAATGTAGTGGCTCGAACATTGGACTACAACTCTGGAGATGAGGTTACGGAGACTCACTGGGTGACCTCAGAGGAAGGCAAAGGCAAACCCCTTCTGAACAAATCTTGCCAAGAAAACCCAGTGATAGGGTTGTCTTAGAATTACTGTAAGCTGGAAACAACTTAGACATGCAACTAATTACACCTGAAACGAAAGTCTGAAACGAGTTCTACCATTATCTAACCCTCAGCAGACTCATACCGGTCGTACTGAAAAGATACTGAAACACACAAGGTTACAGATAAGCGGTTGAGTTCACCCAAAGCAAGACCATAAAAGGTCAACCAAATAATCTTGCTAAGCTGTGTCCAGTAAATGTTTAGCTAATCAGAGCCTTTAAAAAAAAATGCAAAGTTGGGGACTCCCTAACTTAAAGTATTCCTAAACTGTCACTAATATTTAAGCCTGATTTTAGCAGTTACGAAACAAGCCCTTTTAAAGCAACAGTTTATGACAGGGCAATGTAGCTAATAATCTCAAGACAACAGATGCAGACATCAGCATTAAATAAATGACACCTCTTGGGTTTTAGCAAAACAAATGAATGAAGAGAACCAAAAGTTTTTTCTAACAGTTCCAGGATATCTCTAGGAGAGAAGTATGACAAGATACATGAAAGGTTTTCTATAAGAAATTTCTTATGTGAGAATTATAGAAAACAACCTAGTCAAGGTGAAACTATTCAGATGTTACCCATCAACATCCTCTACACGGCCTACTCAATGGACAGTGGCACAAGTCTAGATGTCCTCCCTCTCGCCATTTCAATACATATTTCTGGGTTAACCAGGGATTAAGAACTACTTGTCTTTGGGAAAATAAAAACAGCCTGCAAAAGATATAGTGCAGTTGCAGCCTATCAAGGAGAAAGGCTAGCAAGTTTCTGGAAGGTGGTGGACCAGAGAAAAAAAAATACAAGGAAACTTCCTCCTCTCTTTCTCTCTTCCATCAAGCCACCAAGGCAGAAAAGGTGAACTACTAGAAAAGTTACCACACAGGAAGAGGAAGAAAGGAGGTAATGGCGAAGGAGCACAGTTATCTATGAGAAGGGAGTGTGCATTTTAATATTTAACTGTTTTGTAACTTTTCTCAGGTAAGATTTCGTTGGACTTTGTTTTGAAATTTTTGGAAGCCACTTTGAGTCCCTTGTCAGGATAAAATTGTCTACATCAAACACTATTTCCAAAGGAGAAAAGCAGATGATTTTTTGGGGTGTGTGTGAGACTGGAGACAATACCCCCCCTCTTTTCTGGTGTAACCGGGAGAAGGCCAACGAACAACACGGACAAGCGTTTTCCGGGGGGAAATAAGAGACCATCCTTCCGGCCAGTCCTCAGTCGGGGTGGGGGAGGGGCTGGGGGAGGGGGTTTTGAGGGGTCCTCTCACCCAGCAGCCGCAGCAGCCCCCCCAGGAGGCTGGTCCAGAGGGAATCACCGGCAAACACCGGAGGCGAGTTGAAGATGGCGTCGATGAGGAAGAGGCTGGGCACCCGCAGTGCTACCTCCACGCCGACCCGGAGCTGCGGGCCCAGCCGTTGGGGCGGCGGCTGAGGGGGGCCCGGGGCCGCCATCCCCGAGACCCCGCCGCCTCCTGTCCGTCTCTGGGCGGCTGGCGGGGAAGCGGTAGAGAAAGGGGATGACGACGACGTCGACGAGGACTGCTATTACCGCCCGGCTCTCGCTTCGGCTTCCCCACGAGCCACCCGCGATCCCAGCCGCAGGGCCGCCGCCGCCGCCATTACGCCGCCCGCGAGGTGAGAGCGCGCCCGGCACGCGCCGCCGCCGCCGCCCGCAACTGCAACTGCGGCGGCGACAACGACGTCGCCGGTAGCCGCGCCGCCCGCCTTGCCCTCTAGGACGTGAGGGGCGGGGCCACGGCGTCCTGCGTCACAATGCCACGCCACGCCTCCTGGATATGGGCGTGCGACTGAGGGGAGAGGTCGCCAGTCCGCCCCCAGGGCGCCCGGCGAGCTGGCCCCGGGGGCGCCGCGCGCGCCGCTCCCGCCCCACCTTGTTGTAGTGCCATGATCCCACTTTCAACCTGCTAGGGGATCCCCGGGTTTGCGGTTCAGGGAGAGGCATTTAGAATTCTCAGCCAGAGAGCTCTTTGGCCTCCGGAAACCGCAAACCCCAGAATTCCACAGAAGGTTGAAAGTGGAACAATAGCACGGTAACCGTGGCCATTTCCGCACTGGCCTGTTACAGCGCGATGATTCCACTGTCAACATCCTCTGGAATCCTGGGGTTTGCAGTTTCGGGAGGGGCCGACTGGCCCCAGGATTCCAGAGGATGCTGAAAGTGGAATCATCGCGCTATAACAGGCTAGTGCGGAAATGGCCAGTGTAGGGTGGAAATGAGAAAAGTCTTACGTAAGGGGGTGTTCCCGGTCAAAATGAAATATTATTCCTTTTCACTTAGGAGGATGAGATAAGGAACATTTAACCTAGACTATTTGCTTCTAGCCAGAAGATAGATGCAGAGCAGAGGGTGAGCCCTGGCAACATAATAAGAGAGAATCTCAGCTAACTAAATGCTGTAGGTAGATTCCTGCCTGAAGAGTCTGCACCAAATCAGCGAAGCTTTGCAAATTAGGGCAAGCTGCTCCTTTACTTGCTGAGCTGGAGCTCTGCACACAGTGCTTTCCTTGTGCCTGGAGCTGAGACCCCCACGAAATGAGAATTTGTACCTTCCAGCCTAGAGATGGCCCATGAACACTGGAGACTCAGGGCCAGGCTCTGAGATCTTGCCTCTTCCTAAACTACAAACCCCAGGATTCCATAGGATGTTGAAAGTAGAATAATAGCACTATAACAGTATAATGCGGAAATGGCCACTGATCTAGCTGCAATTGTAATCCATTTAATTATCTAGATTAATAGTTGTCAATAAACCTATTATCTAGGCATTTATCCAGTTCATTTTTAGTGCCTCACAAGCCAAGCACAGACCTGGGATTTTAGTGCCTGGCAAAAACGGCAGATGTCATTCCCCAAACTCACCCACCCTCATTAACATCAGTCCTCAATAGAACCCACACTTTGCAAGTTAGGAGGCCAGGGACAATCACAGATACTCTGCAACTGTTTGTACACATTCTTGTTGTTGTCCTTAACTTTATCTTTGTCCTGCCTTTTCCCTAGAGTTGAGACTTGAGGGAGCTTAGAAATTAAAGTAACTACAGCATAGTTAAAAACATACAGAAAACCAGATTATAATTAACAACAACAAAAAGAACGATTCAAGACGTACACTTTAATCTATATGTTAAACAGTACAATTTAAAATAGTACAGGACCCTTTTACAAGCCCTTTCTGAAGAAGAAGAAGAAGAAGAAGAAGCAGAAGTCATCTTCCCCTGCCAACAGACGGAGGGAGGGAGGGAATTCCAAAGTTTAGGGGCAGCCACCAAGAAGGCCCTATCTTGCATTCCCACCAACATGAAGGTGAAGATGGTGGGACTGGAAGAAATGGCTCTTTAGCAGCTCTCAGGGTCTTGGCAGGCATAAGGGGAAATGTAGTCTGTCAGATAACTTTTAACTAAGCAGTGCAAGGCATTCTAAGTCATAACCAGCACTATGGATTGTTCCTGGAAGCAGACTGGAAGCTAATGAATATGTTGGAATGGGGGAGTTGTATGATCTCCAGTTAACACTCTGACTGTAGCTCTTTGTATCAACAGAAGTTTCCGAAACACCCTTCAAAGGCAGCTCCATACAGAGCACATTACAGTAATCCAAATAGGGATGTAACTAAGGCATGCCTCACTTGTGGCCAGATCAGGCATCTCCAGGAATGTTCTGAAAATGTGACTGAATTGAAATTTACTTTACACTTTCTACTCTATATGAATTGGAGACGTCAGAGCTGACCTGAAATATAGCAAGGTGAAATAACTTGTTTCAGGAGGCAGATGAGACCAGAGAGGGAGAGGATAAAGGTATAAATTGATATCTGAATGGTGCCCCTATTTTTTTTAAAAAAAAATTTGCACCAAAATGTAACACCAAGACTTTAAAAAAAATCCGCTAAAATGATCAGAACTAATAGGATAGTTGTGGTGTCCGGGCTTTTCAGCCAGCAAAATCTCTTATGCCAGCTATTGGTGTGATACCCATGTCACATCCAGTTTTGTAAAGTGACAATAGGCATAAATAACATTGAATAATAAAATGCAGTTTTAAAGGCAAGGATGCCTCTTTGGTTCCTGGCTGATGACAATAGGCAGATATAATTCCCCTATAGAAAAAGAAGTCATCCACAGAGCTGGAGAACAATTCTTTACAATTGGATTATCAAGTATATGCACATAGAACCATGCAGTCCCCATGCCAGGCTCTCCAATTTCATCTCCTGCCAAAATCAAAGCTGTGAACAGCTGTGTATGATGTTATGTAATATAAATAATTATGTAACTAGCTAGCAAATGAAAGAAATGGTCAGAGACATGCTGCTGCCTAATAAGATTTCTCCTCTCCCTATTCCAAATGCAGAAGTAAATCAGACTGAGTTTAAACTTATTGCCACTCTGGCAAGATGGTTCAGCATCTTGCATGATTCCTGAAGGCAATGTGTGACATTAGGGGATGTAAGATAGGCCACATGGCCCCAAGCAGCTTGTTGCAACTCTCCACCTGTTTGCTGGGGCAGCTGTTTCATGCTGCCTTAAATGGTAGGAATGGGCTTTTAAATCAAACTTAGCTACATATTACTAATCACTTTCAGAAATGTACATCATCACAGATCAAAGCTAGAAGGAGCAACAAAACTCCTGTCTTTCTGTTCCATGTGTCATCTCAGCTCACTATGTACTGAAAAATTAGGCTATTTCCACACTAGGCTGTTATAGTGCTATTATTCCACTTTCAACATCCCATAGAATCCTGGGGTTTGCAGCTTAGGGAGGGGCCTCAAAGGCCCCTCCCTAAACTGCAAATCCCAGGATTCCATAGAATTTTGAAAGTGGAACAATAGTGCTATAACACTCTTGTGCGGAAACGGCCTTAGTCAATAATGGAAAAAAATGTTATGTCTTGTGATAAGGCCTGCTTTTTCCCCTCACAGACTTGTATGGCAGCTCTCCTTGCCACCAGTCTGCAAAAGCACGCTGTCACTCCACTCAGCTCTGCCTTCCCCTTGAAATAACCACCTTTGTGTAAAAATGGTAAAGCTTTTCATTTGTTATTTAGAACCCTCTTTAATGATCAATAGTAGCATAGTTCTTTTTGGTTATAACTACTAAAAATCATGCAGCTGAATCAAAATTTATAAAAATATGCTACAGTCTTTATTAAAACAACTAGAATAAAGTATTGGTTTTCATAGGTATGTACAAGCTCAAACAGATCTTCAGAATATGTTTAGACAGTTTCTTATATCTTTACATCAGCATAAAGGCACAGGTCTCTCACACACAGAGGCCTCTGGCTACCCTTTTTGCCTCCATTCCCAAATCGATATCCCACTCTCTGATCAGATTAAAAGGTGGGTTGATTTATCTCTTGCCTCTCTCTCTCTAATCTTTCTCTGAGAAAACACTCTTCTCATATAATCCCCTGGTTGACTGAGAACCTCTCTTGCTGAAGGATCGACTCTTAGCCCTTTCTCCTGGAAGTCAGACCAAAACCAATTCAGTGTGCCTGCTCTATATCTATTTCCCTTTCAGGCCTCCAAACTTTCCTTCCCCCTGATGGGTTGGGTTTCTCTCTGGAGTGGCTATTCTGGTTGGTTAGTAACCTGTTGCTGGGCAGCTCTCTGACATCCAGGATAGCCACTCTCTCATATTTGAAGAAATGTCATATGGAGGATGGAGCAAGCCTGTTTTCTGCTGCTCCAGAGGCTAGGACATGGAGTAATAGATTAAAACTTCAAGGAAAGAGATTCCATCTAAACATTAGGAAGAACTTCCTGACAGCAAGAGCAGTTTGACAGTGGAATATGCTGCTTTGGAGTATGGTGGAGTCACTTTCTTGAGAGGTTTTTAAACAGAGGATTGGATGGCCATCTGTTGGGAGTGTTTTGATTATGTATTCCTGCATGGCAGGGGGTTGGGCTCAATGGTCCTTATGGTCACTTCCACATCTATGATTCTATGCAAAGATAGATAGATAGATAGATAGATAGATAGATAGATAGATAGATAGATTTATTTTATAAGAGACTGCAAAATACAAGACTCCTTTAGTGATACCTTTCTTAGCCACATGGGGCCCTGTTACCCTGTATACTGGGGGTCCCATGAGGGACACCAAAATGTGCTCAACTATAGGTGGGGAAAATTAGCTCTGAGCACTGCTTTAGCATTATGAGAGGCAGGATAACTTAGCAGGATCTTGAACCCTATGTCTACGGGGTCAGGCCAGTCAAGAAGCAGACCGTTTTGAACAAATAAATGAGATCTTTATTAAAATACAGCCAAACAGTGTATGCAACTCACTCACTCAGATAACTATAGAAAATAAAGGTGGGAGTGGGATAGAGGGATTTTCCAAAGGGATAGTTGATTTGGGTCATACGAAACCTGTTCTGAAGTCCGGGAGAATAGAGAGCGATGCTGGGGTTCGATGTGGCTCAGCACGTGGAGCTGAGGGGAGGCTCACCAAGCAAAGAGGTGGCAAGGCGGTTAGGAACTCGGGAGCGATCCGAGGAGGGTCTCGGAATCAAGGGTTTATATAGGGAGAAATGTGACTGCAGGCAATGCCTTACTTGGTGAGAACTATAGATTTCGGGCGTGAGACAAAGCCTCGGAAAGGTCAAATGTGCGATGTATGCAAATGCGCGATGTTGGACAGTTGATAGTTCAGCTAGTCAAGTTACTTGCTCAGGGCAGGGAGTCCTTTGTAGGTAGCGCGCATACATAATAGGGTGTTTGCTGGGAGGTCTCCTGAAGCGGCGATCTGGCTATTTCTGGCTTGCCTGTATTGTTTAGGAATATTGCAGCAATTAGCCGCTGAGCCTAGTTTCGTGCTTGTTAGAGGGCCTCACAAACACGTGGAGAGGGGTGGTGGAAGAAAGCCGAATTATTGATATCAAAAGGATATCTTTATGCTATCGCCAAGGCAGCCTAGAAGCTGTAACAGCCCATATTCTTTGCTTCGCTTACCCTTGCCATAAGGGAAATGAAAGAATAAGGAAAACAATCAAGTAGCGGCTGGAAAATTCTATTCTTCTTCTGTTGTTTAATGGAGCCCTCATTTCACACTGCACACTGAAATAGTAAAAACTATTTGCAAGACTGTAAAGTCAAAGGCTTTCACGGGCGGAATCCATAGGTTGTTGTGGGTTTTCCAGACTCTGCAAGACTGTTTGCACAACTGCCTTTCTAATTGAAAGTTAGAGCTTGCATTTCAGCTGGTTGAAGATGTTCTGTTAAAACTCATGTATGTTAATGCAGCTGTGTTGTAAACCTAAGTGAAATTGTATGAGCAGTTTCTTTACTGTAGATGTCTCTGCTCTATGATAAAATCTTTAATTAGAATACTAGATCCTATAAGTATAAACCATAGACAAGTTGTCTCTGTTTGCCTACACATGCAGATGAATGAATAATCCTTTCGAGCAGTTTGTCTGGGACTACTGATTCTTTTTGGAGATCTGGCTATCATGACAAATTCCTGCATTTCAAAATTTGCCATTATGTCACACCACTTATGCCAGTTGAGGTTCCATGGAGGCAAGCAAGTAGAGAGTGCCGTTATACACGCACTTTAAAAACCTACCTCAAAAGTCTGGTTGGGAAAAAAACTATGATAGATCCCATGCTATCTCATAGAATCATAGAATCATAGAATCATCCAGTCCAACCCCCTGCTATGCAGGAATACCCGTCAAAGCATTCCCAACAGATAGCCATCCAGCCTCTGCTTAAAAACCTCCAAGGAAGGAGACTCCACTACACTCCGAGGCAGCATATTCCACTGCCGGACAGCCCTGCCGTCAGGAAGTTCCTCCTGAGGTTCAGGTGGAATCTCCTTTCCTGCAGCTTGAATCCATTGCTCCTTGTCCTGGTCTCTGGAGCAGCAGAATACAAGCCCTCTCCTTCCTCTACATGGCATCAAATATTTAAATATGGCTATCATGTCCCCTCTTAACCTTCTCTTCTGCAGACTAAATTCTGCAGAATTCTGTAGGCTGGAGGCATGGCAGTAAAGTGATAGCAAACTGCTGTAACCAAGTGAGATTGCATGAAGGAAATGTTGCTGGCTCCGGAAAAATGGAATGTGTGGTCATGACAGAGTGTAGGGGGTGGCGTCGTGAGTGCTAGAAAAGCCTTCCAGCAACAGGTTGCTAGGCAGCCACAATGGCCACTCCCGAGGAAAACCCAGTCCCTTTATTGGGAAGGAGAGTGGCGGCTTGAGTGAAAATGTATTTATAGAAGGCACGCTGGTTTGGTTGAGAGCGAGTTTTCCAGAAGAATCAGACTTTCAGGGATCGAGGGCGAAGGATGACTCCTTCAGCCAAAGGAGTTCTCATTCAGTGAAGGCAGGGGGTTGAATGAGAATGGTGTTTACTGAGGGAAAGCCTAGAAAAGGGGCAGAAGAGAAACCAACCCGCTGTTAAATTTGGACAGAGAGAGTGGCCTAGATTTCGGACCATAGCCTTTGGCAAAGAGGGAAGCCAGAAGGCTGTGTGTGTGTGTGTGTGTGTGTAGAGAGAGAGAGAGAGAGAGAGATGTGCCTTTATGCTGTTGCAAAGAGTGAAGATGTTTCAGCGCACTCTGAAGATCTGTTTGAACTTAGACATACATACAAAACCAATACGTTATTCTGTTTCCTGTTTTAATAAAGTTTGTTATATTTTTTTCATTAAGTTGGTCTCAACTGAATGATTGTCAGTGATTATAACCATCTAGGCCAGTGGTTCTCAACCTGTGAGTCCCCAGATGTTCGTGGACTTCAGCTCCCAGAAGCCCCAGCTTCTATGGTCAATGCTCAGGGCTTCTGGGAGCTGAAGTCCAAAAACATCTGGGGACCCACAGGTTGAGAACCACTGATCTAGAACCATGCTACCATAAATTATTAAAGGAGTTTTAATTAGAGGTGTGCATAAAGTGGCAAGGTGCTTTGGCAGACTGGGAGGAAAGCTGCCATTCAAGTCTGAGAAAAGAAAAAAGCAAGACTTTGGCTGTGGTATTGTAAAATGGCGTTAACCATACAAAAGAATCTCAAAATGTTTTGCATCTCTTGCATATTTCCACAGAGAGAACGCATATCTACCTTTCATACAGTTTAAACAGCTGGAGACTTGAGAACTCCGTAGCCTGAATTTAGCTTTCTGGGTGGCCTGGAAGAACCTTAACCATTTGGAAATCTATTTTTCCTCCCAGTTCATCCTTTGTGGCCTATTATAGGTAGATATACACAAAAGTCTCTGTTTCCAACTTTGCTAGGTATCAGTGTAACTTAGTACGTACGGTATTGTAGTACAGTTTGTTCAAAATATTACCTTAAGGTGTGTCTAGCCTGTGCTAGACACACCTTAAGAATGTGGTGGTAACCACTGGTCTCTGATTTGAGAAAGAAGTACAGATATTCTATTTCCATTTGTCCTATACTGAGGGATCTTTAATAGCACGCGTAGGACTGTCACATTATGGATTACAATCCAAATTGTAAGACTGGAAATCATTATAGAACACCTTATTCAATTTGATACTCCTGTAAATCAGTCAGTCTGTGAATCACTGAGGCTCAACTGTATTTATAATATAATTATAGTCATTCATGTTATGTTTGTTGTTCAAGCAAAGCTGCTGACTCACTCTGACACTAATAACTTCAGTTGCTACAAGAATCCTATTACGCAAAGGACTCAGTTCATACTCTGTTAGACTGAAAAATCCTCATGCATTTTCAGGAAAGATTAAGGTGCAAGATACTAGATTTCCATCAGCACTTGCTTGCATATATTTCCATCCAATATGGAAATTTTGTACTTTGAACACATCATGAGATGACGTGACTCATTGGAAAAGACAATAATGCTCAGTAAAGTGGAAAGCAGCAAGAAAAGAGGAAGAGCACATTACAAGGAGGCCAAGACCTGAGTTTGGAAGACCTGAGCAGGGCAGTTGACGACCAGGGCTCTTGGCGGTCTCATTCATAGGGTTGCTGTAAATCAAAGCCAGCTTGATGGCAAATAACAACAATAAATGCAATATAGTTGGCCCTCTACTTTCGCAGGTTCAGCATTCACGGATTTGATTATTCATGGGTTATTGTATTTATTTAATTAATTTATTTAAAATATTCTTACTATGTTTGCCCCTGCCATGGAAAAATGTTCTCTTTAGAAACCTCTAGATCCTCCACCACAATTGTATGGCCCACTTCTGCTAGCATTGCTAGGTCCTCCAGGGTGACTCTATGGCTGGAGGACCTAAGCCATTTCTGCACAAGACTGTTATAGTCATATTATTCCACTTTCAACATTCTGTGGAATTCTGGGGTTTGCAGTTTAGGAAAGGGCCTCAAGGCAGTCTAGTGCAGAAATGGACCTAGAGATTGCTAGTGAGAACACTTCTCTAGACATTGCTAGATTCTCCAGCATGACTCTATGGCCCTCTTCTGTCAGATGTTGACCATAGACACAGGAGGACCTAGAGATTCCCAGAGAAGTATTCTCTCAAGCAAAAAAATAAAAATAAAAATAGCATTTGAGATTTTTATTTTTATTTGCAGTTTTTCCACTTTCACAGGGATCTTGTGTCTCTAACCTCTGGAAAAGTGGAGGGCTGGTAGCATTCCATTCTGAAGTATTTTTCATATACAAAAATCTACATTGGAATCAGGCCAAACCATGCCGAGGCAGGGCACTCATTGCCCAGGCTGGGCTTAGGAGAGGTGAGACAGGAAGCTGCCTGTTCAACAGCTGAAATAACAACAGTTCAAAAAAGCTGGAAACTCTGCTCCTCTGCTCCTCCTCCTAATTCTTTGTAGGATAAGATAAAACACCAGTGCACATTCAGCAAATCCAACAAGGAATATACTCTTGGTACCTTCAGGACTGACAAGTTTTGGCATAAGCTTTTGTGGACTTCAGACGAAGCTGCAGAATGCATCTGATGAAGTGGGATGGAGAAATTCACAAAAACTTATGCCAAATAAAACTTGCCAGGCTTTATTGTATGAGCATATTCAACATTTTTTTCCCACCACATTAACATGGCTACCTGACCCCTCTGACTTCAACCAATAAATGGGGTGCGTGGGACAGTCTGCGATTACATTCATACATGCAGATGTATTGCTTTATAGTACTGTGACTGTGTAAACAAATCATGCTTCAAACCATCTACATCTTTTAAAGGCTGCGGTCTTTTCTACAGAGGGTAGATCTTGCCTTGGTCATTCATGCTCTGTTGATAACCAGCCTATACTGTGATAGTCTTCTTTATAGTGGAATTTCATTAATGATGGTTTGGATACTTCAGCTGGTAAAAGGAGGTTGCGTGGTCAATTCTTGTGACACCAATACTGTGCCACCTGCATTAGTTACCAGTGTGTTTCTGAGGCTCATTTAAAATGCTGGTTTAAAGTCATAAATATCTAAATACCTTTAAAGCCTGAAATACTTAAAGACTTTTAAAGCCTTAAATACTTGGACCTAAGTTACTTGAACAGTCTTTATAGGTATTAGTCTGCCCATACTTCGAGGATATCAATAGATGCCTTTCTCACTTATTCAAGTACTGAGAGGGATTATGTTGGTAAACCGAAGGGAAAGAGAACATTCCCCCGCCCCTTTTTTTGGCAAAGTCCTGCATGTCTGGGATTAACTTCAGCCTGGGATTCTTCAAGATTCTTTTTTGTAGATCTGCAGCAAAGCTGTAGAGACTCAGCTGTTTTCTGGGGTTTTTTTTTTTTTTGGCTGTTTCTTTCTTGATGTTTGGCTGCAATTTTTAAAATTTGAAGTCAAAGTTTACTGCAGCTCATTGTTCTACACCTTTAATGGTGACCTTAAAACCATTTCAAATAAAAATGAAAAATAACTAGTAGACATGGGTCTTCCTTTCTTCTCTTCTAAAAACCATCTGAAGTGATGTTCTCTCATTGCACCTCAGCATCAAGAGGTCAACAAATGAAAACATCCACGTGAAGAGTACAGATAGCCCTCCATATTCACTAGGGTTGGAGTGCAGTACCCTGGCAAAAGTGGAAAAATTGCAAATATCAAAATGTGTGTGTGTGTCTGTGGAAGGGGGCTGAGGCATGGTGGGGAGAATGGATGCCCAGGGTCCACTGGTGTAGCTAGGGGTAGGTGGGGGCGGTCTGCCTTGGGCAGCACTTTTTTCTTTGTATTGCCTGGAACACCATCCTGTCTAAGCCCACCTGGATCTGGGAACTGAACCTGGCTGCCCAGCTGCCCCCTGCCCCTACCTACCTGCTTGCAGTGACATGGATTCCCTGTGGCTCGGCGGACCAGCTCTACCCCCAAGGCCACGCCCACTGGCCAGTTCCCCCAATTGTTTGGTGGCTCCTGGCCTGCCAGCCTCTCCTTTCCAGTCCAGCACTTGCTCGTAGTTGCTCTGCCCCCCTGCTCCAACACTGTCGCCTGGCTGAAGGGAAGCAGCACAGCTCAGAGGAGGTGGGAGGGCGGAGGAGGGCAGGGGCAAAGAGGCTCGGGATACACCCACTGGTGGTGAGTCTCTGCTCCTTCTGATCTTTTCCCAAGGCTGGTGGGGCTGTCCTGCCAGTGGCATAGCTGGGGGAGCAGGGGACTGTCTGCCCTGGGTGGTAAAAGTTCAAGCTATGCCGCTGCAAAGATCCAAACCAGGTCAAGGAAGAGAGGTGTGTTGGCATGGTGGCCCTATACTTTCTCTCTCGCTCCCATCTCCTTCCCTGGATGTGGAGTGGTGGTGGTCTGGGAGATGGTGTGCGGTGCTGAGAAATTGGGCTAAGAATCATCCTTAGCTGACCAGGTAGCATCTGGTGGAAGAGGAGAAGGACTGGGGTGGGTTTTTAAAGGGCTTCATGACCTGATCAGAGCTGCCAAGATGGAAGGGTCCCCAAGAAAAGATGTGCCTGAGGTGGGGAGGGGCAGGGGTTGGAGGAGCTCACAGACAATCAAATCCACGAAAGTGAAAACCACAAATGTAGCAAGCTGGCTGTAGTTTTATTAGTTCCTCTGTTGCATCTCTTGGTTTTGCCACCAGGTGGCAGACTTATTTCACAGAAACAGATATGGTTCTAGAAATAAAATGAGGTTTATTTTTTGACAGCTTCTCAAAAACAAACCTATTTGAGCTGCAAGGGCCAGCTTCAGTGTTACTCTATCTTGCTGTGTGAAAGAGTGAGTAGAAAAAAGAACATATGCGTATGTGATCTCTAGATGAGGGTTGCCCATTCAGGATTGTCCCAGTTGCTGAACTTTCTGAGCCAAACCTGAGACTTAGGGATGGCCTCTGGTTGATGTCATTAAGTGACATGCCGTAAGGGATATGCAGTCGCTCACAGCTTATCATTTATACAGAAAGAGAGACATAATATATTTTCCTCCTTGGAAATTAAGACAGAAATCTTAGCTAAAAGGTGAAATGAGGATATTGTTCCCACTTCTTAGACCAATGTGATAAGGAACATTTAACATAGCCTACTTGTTTCTAGCCAGAAGGCAGATGACAGAGCAGAGTAGAAAGCTGAGCCCTTGTGCTACAATGGCTGGGAAGGAAAAGAGAAGCTAACTAAGTGCATACATAGATTGCCTGGAGCATTTTGAGCAGTTGCAACGGAAAATCCACTAATCCTCACGAATTGTAGCAAGTTGCTGCTCTATTAAGTGAGCTGGAGATTTGAACTCAGCACTTTCCTCTTGTCCAAAGAGGAGTCCACCAAAAATGAAGAAGTTGTACCCTTGCCTCCTGTTTGGAGATGACTCATTAAAACTAGACAGAAAGAGTCAAGTCCTGAGATTTAGCAACACTGCTTCAGACTGCAATCCTCTTAACTCAGTGGTTCTCAACCTTCCTAATGCTGCTACCCTTTAATACAGTTCCTCATGTTGTGGTGACCCTCAAGCATAAAATTATTTATTTATTATTTACAATGCCTCCCCCACAGCTTGTCCCCCCAAAAAAGGGAAAAAAAACTTGCAAGTTGCGTCTTCCACTAAGTCCCTCGTTTCGCACTATCTTCTTATCTGTACTCTTTATTTTCCTTTCTTTCCTCTTACTTTCCTCTTTTTCTTCCACTGCTTTAATCCTTGTTTGCCTACTATCTTAGAAAATCTTTTAAAGTCCCACTCCTGATTTTTAAGCCTTAGTCCTTTTACTTCCTCCTGTCGTTTTACAAAGCTCTCTTCACCTGCATTCAAATTCTGTGTAGTCTTCCTAATTCCCAGTTCTCTTTATTCCATTATTTTTATTCTTTTACTCTTATTCTTTTGCTTCCTCTTTGACTTTATGTGGAAGTGCTACCTTCTTCTTCTTTCTTCCTTTTCCCTCCTATTTTTAATTAACATGTTTTCTTAAATATATTTTCTTAAATGTGTTCCCTAGTATTTCTGCACTTACTGCTTCACTTACTGCTTTTCTGCTTTTCCGTTTGCTCTTTTCATCTTAATTCGTCTTTATATCTCTTAATCTCTTAATGTTCTCAACCCCTCACTCAACGTTGGATTTTAGCTTACATTCAGCTTATATTCTTAAGAGACATGCAGTAAGTATTTATTCAATGTTCATACATATGTTTTTGTAGCTACTTGTTGCTCCTCCTTTCAGCAATTCAGTTAACTAACATAAAGACCATGAGAGCTCCATTCACGTGTGCTCCTTTTCCAGGGATTTTTCCTCCCCCTTAAAGGGACCTTGCCCTCTCAGTTTCTGTTTTATAGAGCCAAACTCGTGTTGGTTTTACTTCACCAGCTTATACAGGAAAGTAAACAAGCCAAATAATAAAAAAGAAGCCAAATTCGTCCTTCTTCTTTCTTCCTCCAAACTTAAATTAAAAAGTGGTGGCGAGGATTCTTCTCCTCCGGAGCCCTTTCAAGGTAATGGCCACTCGATAGACCCACCCCTCATTTTCTCAGTCTTGAAGTTTGTTGTTTTTTGTTCAAGCCTAAACGTGGGGTTTTGAGCCCTTTGCTGGTGCCTCTGAACCTGCTTTTCCAAGGGGTTGTTCCTCCCACTGTTTCT
Source organism: Iguana delicatissima (assembly GCA_948472985.1). Lineage (NCBI taxonomy): Eukaryota > Metazoa > Chordata > Lepidosauria > Squamata > Iguanidae > Iguana > Iguana delicatissima. The sequence continues at coordinate 1,710,456 of CAOKZL010000460.1, read as the reverse complement.
TTCTTAAACAGTGGGTTCCAGACCTTAGGGGATCAACTCTCCTCCAGTTCTGGAGGGAGACAACCGTGCTCCTCACCGCAACCACTGGAAAGCCCCCACGGAAAGCCAAAGAAGGCAGGAGGATGCGAACATGTGGCTCGTGCTTGCGCACCACCACCAAGGAGGGAATGGAGCCTAAGACCATCGGAAATACGTGTTTTCCGATGGTCTTAGGTGACCCCTGTGAAAGGGTCGTTCGACCCCCAAAGGGGTCGCGACCCACAGGTTGAGAACCACTGTCTTAACTTCTCATCCTGTTTGAATCTAATTTCTCTAGCTATGTCTTAAAGATGCAAATAGGGATGTTAACACAAGAATTAGCTGGTGTTAGCTGGAAAATTATTCAAGATAAAGGTTCTGTGTTGTACAGTCAGCCCACCATATCTGCAGATTCTGTATCAGTGGATTCAACCAACCACGGCCTGAAAATATTCCAAAGGAAAAAAAAATCCAAAAAGCAAATTCTGATCTTGCCTTTTTATGTAAGGGACACCATTTTACCACATCACTGTACATAACAAGACTTGAGCATCCACAAATTTTGGTATCCATAAGGGGTCCCGGAACTAAACTCTAGCAGATACTGAGGGCCCACTATACTCTAAAGAAGCAATTTTTATAATAGTGTATTATCTGGCGGGGTCAACTGAGCATTTTCTCTCTTTTTTAAAACCCTAAAGAAGGTGAGAAGGTTAGAAATAAAACAGATGGGATGATATCTTAGTCCCCCTTCCACTATGGTCCTGATTCCAGTCAGTGTTATGCACCCTTACTGTAGAATAAGAAAAGAAATAAAGTAGCGTGTGGTTTCATATTCCGTAGCAAGGAATATCAGCTCTTTCAGGATGGTTGTAGAGAATGTCATTCATTTGAGATGGTCTGTAAGAATTCAGCAGTTGTTGTTGTTTTGTGAAGAAGAGCCCAGACACCTCCTGGGATATTCTATTCTGCAGTCAGTTTATACTGCTAGAAAGTCTCTCCTAATATTTAGTGAAAAATATGCTTCTCTGCACATTTTAGAGTTTTTATCAAAAAATGTGATAAAGCTCTGTCCAATAATTTTGTTTGGATGGCTCACTATATAATTTCCCTGCTTAACAGAGGATTATGCTTTTACAAGCAGCTACGTTTGTGTCTTCGCACTGAGGCACTGGCAACATCCTCCATTATTAATATCTGCAAGCCAACCGACAGGTTGCACACTTTTTTATTATTTCTACAAAGATGCACTTGTTACAGTACTTTGTGTTCTAACAGACTGTGTAATACAAGCAGATGTGAACAAATGCTGCAGACACACTGCAAACTGTGCTGAATACGGTAAACTGTGCAAGTGTTTTACAATTACACAAGGCACAATCTGCGCATGCAGTATTTTTCCTAGTAATCTCTAATTGGACAGATGCTTTCTGAATATCAATTCACTGTGTAGACATGCTGAGGTTCCTCCTTTTTGCTGTGATACAGTTGGACATAATTCACATTTCCCTCTTAGGGTTATAAATCATTTGTTCCAGTTCCTCTCCGTCTTTCTTCCTTCTCTTACGATGGAGCTGCCCTGGTTGAAACATGCAGCAGAATGAAGAGAAACAAAGCGATCACTGATGGCTCCAACTTGGGAATGAGTGGGATCTTGGGCAAAATCTCTCCCAGTCTGGAGATCACATTGATCTCTTCCCAAGTAGGTGCTCCTTTCCAAGTGGATCTGCATCCTGTTCCCTACTGCCATTTTACTTGTCTAGGCATTATATAAGGTGCCTGTATAACCTACTGTAAAGAACATTTTAAATAATTTATTTTGCTATGTGGTTTGCCATTGCTTAGAGTTTTCTGTTGTCTGTGTCATGGCCATATATCTTTTGATTTTTTGTTATGTGCTTTCGTGTCAACTCTGGCTTATGGCAGAAGTGTAGCTTCAAGGTGAAGCAAAATGAAAGCATTGCCTTCTCCCAAAAATAAGAATTCTGCCCCCTCCCCAGTGTTGTTCTCTTTGAGTCCCCAAATTTCTAGCATTCCAGAGAGAGAGAGAGAGAAGAGAGAGAGAGAGAGAGAGAGAGAGACATTGCAATCAGTCACACCTAGAACTCCTGTATTTGCTGTGTTCTCATTCCCTTGGTAACTTTGTCTCCCTCTTTTCTTTGGATGCCTAAATTGTATCTCTGAATGCTCAGCTGATATTGTTAAGTTAATATAATGGTACAATTTTGGGAACTGAATGAAAATTTCATTAGAAGCAGAATTCTTATTGAGGGGAGCAATGCCTTGATTTTACCTTCTCTGTAGCTACAACCATGCGACCCTGTCATAAGTTTTTCTTGGCAAGATTTATTCTGAGGACTCTTGTCATTATCTTTCTTTAAGGCTGAGAGTGCGTGACCTGCCCAAAGTCACCCACTGGGTTTCCATGAGTGGGGATTTGAACCGTGGTGTGATGGAAGAGCTGGGCAAGTCTGGCTGTAGGCAGCCAATCACAGCTCAGGGAATGCTGTGACCGGGGGGGGGGGCTGCGGTGAAGGAAATGTTACAAAACTGAGGCTTGTCCTGTCAGAGGGCAGACAGGAAAAAGCTGACACAGAGATAGGACCAGATTTCAGAGGGATAGGAACATATGGAATAGAAATAGGAGGGTCAGACAGAGGAAAAGACTGACGGTTTTGGAGAGCTAGTAATGACTGAGAATCTCAAATGTTGATGTATTATTTTCTGTGTTTTAATAAACTTCCACTTGTTATTCTTTGTTTACACTATTTCTCTCTGCCTCTGTCAAGGAGTGGCGGAGCTTGGAGTGTGTGGAGTGGGAGTGGGGAGCAGAGCTACAGCATGAAGGGCGTGGCCACTCTGGGTGGGGGCGTGGCTATGGGCTGAGATGCCCCAAAACATTGCTGCCTGGGACAAATTGCCACCCCCGCCCCCATGTCCCCATGCGACTGCTGTCAAGCCTTACTACAGTGAATCCACAAAAACAACACAGCAGCCCAAGTACACAATCCAGGAAGAGATTAAGAGTGAAACCAGGGTTAGAACTGGGGGGCCAGCCTAGGGAGTGGATCTGCCATACCTGGTCTCACAGAGTCCTAGTTCAATGTTAGAATGCTGCATTTCACTGACTCTGTAGCTCTTTTGATAGAGTGTGTGATATAACTATTTAAATCATTACATAAATAAAGAAGGACTTAAGTAGACTGCAGATTTTTTCAAGTTGTTCTCTAAATCCTGGAATGTAGCTTTTGCAGGATAGCAGTGGTCTTTACAGATAGACAAAAGGAATTGAATGCACCCTTGACCTGTACTGCCTCCCTACTTATCAGTGTGCTCTTAAATTCCAGTAATTCCTTGCCCATGACCTTTGCTCCTCCAGCCTCAATACCCTTAGCTCTCTGATGGTCTCTTGCTAATTTCTCCTTTCTTTCCTTTTATATTGCAGCTGGACCTCTGAAAGAACTTAAGAATAACATTGGCTATGAATGGAAGGAACTCAGGCCTGGAATCTATCCAAGTAGCAGCTGAAGCTCAAGGGTGAACTCTCAGGTGATTATAGTAGACCGTACTTAGTAGTAGCTGGTGGCTTCCATGTCAGCAAGGCAGTGAATCCATTCCATGTATTCAGGATGCTTAACCAAATAACCCAGATAGGTGTCTCATCTTGGATTGCTTCTGATTAAAACTTGGGCTGGATTTGTTGCCCCACTGACATGGAATCCCCCAATGGCCATTGATTGTACCACTTCAGACTGTTAGTGAGGGATGCTATTTTCCAACATTCCCTACATAAAAGACCTCCTGATTTTTCTCTTTTTAAAAAGGAAAGGTTTTAGCTCATGAAACCCCTCAAGGTGTAGCTATGGGTGGGGTGGAGGATAAAAAGAGAGCATTCTTGGTGAAATGACATTTTCCTTCACTCTCCAAATTTCTATCTCTGTACGGAATGAGATACTGACTTTAAGTAAGCAGATTTATCGCTTTTACATATCAATGCTAACTGACCACTGTAAGGATCTGAGAGATCTGTATCACCTTGCCCAGTCCTTTGAAAAGTTAGGGAAAAGGACATGATTTCATCTTTCTGGATCCTATTACATTCTATCCTCTTCCCATAACTGTCTACATATGTTTTATAACCCGAGGCTTTAATATCACTCTGTACTGTGTCTGAAGAGTTTGGTTTATATCCATGAAAGCTCATGCAAAAATTAAAACCAATTAAAGTTACTGCCACATTCCTTTTTCTCTCCTGCTGACATCCTTTTCACATTGAAAACCATTCAACCTTAAAAGTCTTGCTTTCTTTGCATTCTTTTGGTACATTTTGCCAGGCCATGTTCTTTGGGTGCTTGAACTGTACTTCTAAATTCTCAACTAAAGTTTTAAGTTACTGCAGTGCTAGAAATTAGGAGAAAATTTCATGGTGGAGGGGCAGTGGCTTTATTTTGCCCCTCCCCATTGCTACATCCCTAATACCTCCTTTTTGCCAAGGTTTTCCACTTACCAAGATTTTTTTTTTTTTTTTACAAACCAGAGTATTGAAAAAATGGGATCCTCCAGTTGGAAATGGTCACAGTCCATTCTACTCTTGCAGAACACGTCCCCTGTCAGGACTGGCATTGCTAGATGCTTGCTGAGACTGACTGCCAATTCTGCCCTATCTGTTACTCTTTATGTGCCAGCTGTCTTTTCTGACCTAGCAAGCTGGGACACAATTCCTTGCAGAAGTATATTCACAAAGGGATACATACCTTGACATTTCCACATTTTGTTCTGCTAACAACTTGAAATTGAAATGAGTATAACTGGCATTCGTTCCACTTGTTGTGCAGAGTTCTACACTGTGAAGGTGCAAAATATTCTACTGTGACACAAAAACTCAGTAAGTAAAAATAAACTTTTTCCCAAGGGGGAAAAAACTGGGTTAAAAATAGAACATGCCAGATGAGATCTCCCCTCCTGCATCTTGTGTCAGCAAACAACATTTGTAGTTGTGGCAAACATGCATTGGAAGGAAGGGACTAATCTTTGTATACACAAAACAAACTTCTCAAGAACTCTGGATAATTTATTATGTGAACTCAGCTGTGTTTTTGAAGCTGGCATGGTGTGGTCATTTGTATGCTGGACTGAGGCCATTTCCACACTGCACTGTTATAGTGCTATTATTCCACTTTCAACATCCTGTGGAATCCTGGCATTTGCAGTTTAGGGAGGGGATTTCGAATTCTCAGCCAGAGAGCTCTTTGGCCTCAGTAAACTACAAGCCCTAGAATTTCACAGGATGTTGGAAATGGAATAATAGCACTATAACTGTCTAGTGAAGAAATGGCCTAAGACTTTGGAAGATGAAGGTTCAAATCCCCCTTCAGCCATGACAACCCACTGGGTGACTTTGGACAAGTCACGCTCTCTCAGCCTATGATGAAGGCAAAGGAAAAACCCCTCTAACAAATCTTGCCAGGAAAATCCTGTGACGTCTCTGTAAGTTAGAAAATGACTTGAAGGCACACAGCAGCAACAACAACCTATATTTTAGGAACAGTGGGCCTCCAGGGATGGAAAAACTACAAATGAAATGGCATTAATGGTGGTCTCACATGACCGTGATATTTGCAACTGTCATTTGACAGCGTGTTCATTGGAAATTTCAAAGCGTCATGTTTCTCATGTCCCAACAGTTGTTTGTATCCTTAGTGAGGAAATCTCATTATGAAATAGCAAGTTTATAATGTCATTAGGAGCACATTGACTGGCTCTCAGAAGTGGTGTTGCTCCTAGGTCAGAAGGGAATATGTAGAAAGGGAAACTGATCCAGCAACCATGAAAACAAGAACACAACCGCGGGCCTTTCTGCACTACACTATTATAGTGCTACTATTCTACTTTCAACATCCTATGGAATTCTGAGGTTTGCAGTTTAGGGAATAGAATTCTCAACCAGAGAGCTCTTTGACCTCAGTAAACTACAAACCCCAGAATTCCACAGGAGGTTGAAAGTGCAATAATAGCAGTGTAATGCGGAAAGGCCCTGTAAATTACAAAAAACTCAGCTGCCTGTAACTAGCTACTGTTTGGAGTTACAAAGGTGTAATGAATTCACATTTCAGAAGTGATATATTAAATCAGACCACTCTAGTGGTGAAATGAGTGATAGTTTCTAGTTACTTTCATTAGTTGCTTCTAAAGGGCATTTTAAGACCATTTGGCATTTATGCATCAATCCTAAAGATTTTGCTCCTGTTTCCAAACACAAAGGAAGGTAATAGAAAAAGAATGAGTAGTGCAACAAGCTATCTTTTCAGTTTTAGAATGAGCACTTTCAGAACTCAGAACTCCCAAAGTGGGCACTTTCAAGCACTATAACAAGTAATGGGAGTGAATTATTTTTTAAGAACCAGCTTTCCAGGTTCCAGATAGTGCTAAATACCATTACCAGCATTGCATCCGTTAAAACTTCTGTGTACTGAACCCTGTCAGAAACACATGTCATTTTTGCAAAGCAGTGAAAGGACTTTGCCAAGAGAAAATGAGGATTCATTTCAGATTGCAAAGAGCGACTGAGTGTTTCTAGCAGAGCTGATAAAATTTTACAGGGGCAAAGATGTTTGTCCCTTCAGCAGTTTTTCAACAGAACAAAGTGTTGCTCTTGGTATCTCTGCACTCTCTTTTTTATGTATGCCCTTTTCTTCCTCAGAAAAAGAATTTTGTATTTTTCAGACAATATTTCACTGACAGTCTCTGGCTGCATTCAAGACCTTCTCCTTTTTCCTTCTCTTTATCTTTCCTTTTTCTTCCTCCCATTCCAGCTGTGTGTCTCCTAAGGAAAAATTCTCAAAACTCAAGTGCATACAGTAGTTAACAGAATACAGCACCTCTTGAAATGCTTCCCCCTCATATGTTCAGCATGCAGGGACCCATTCACATCACATAATTATAGCACTGTTATTCCAATTTATCTGCCATGGTTTCAACTTAAGGAATCCTGAGGTCTGTAGTCTGGTTGAGGCACTAGAATGCTCTGGCTGAGAATTCTAAATGCCCTTCTCAACACTGCAAATCTCAGGATTCCACAGGATGGAACCATGGCTGTTGGAGTGGAATCATAGTGCTATAACTGTGTAGTGTGAATAGGCCTCAGCAACGTTTGCTGGAATGTCTGGTCTGTCTGTCCAGACAGTTCCAGTTGTGTCACTTCATGGGTTGCTTTCTTTTTAAAAAAACCTCTTCGTGGTGTAATAAGTGGCAATGATTTGTTTACCCACTTACTCACTTTCTATCCCACCACATGTAAGCTGGCCATACCATTAAGCCAGAGATGGGCAAAATGTGGTCCAGGGGCTGCAGGAAGCCTCCACAGCTGTTTGTGTAGCCCCTTCAAACTGCCCCTTTTCTGGCCAAAGGAAGAATTGCTTCTCCTGGAAATAGGGTTGCCAGGTGAAATATTTCACCTTCTTCCAACATTTCTACTTCCAACATTTCACAGATGAAAACTAGGCAACATGTTGTCAAGTAACATCAGAGTCTGTGGTCAAGATGGCAAAAGTTATTAATGAGGAAGAACACGCAAGGTAGGAGGGCCTGCAGCAGTTTGCTTTTTCCTGAGCCTACCAGGAAGAGCAAGATTCTGCACCCTCCTCTTATTTCCTCCCAGCTGAGTTAAGCGCAACCTACTTGTGCATCTTGACCTAAGTTTGCAGCAACTGAAATAAGCTGGGGACAAAAGGAGAAAGTGGGAGGAGCACAGAGAAACCAGGACATTTGAAAAGCTTCTAAAAAAGTGGGATGACAGAAGACTGAGACGGCCTCTGCTGAACTGGGAATGTTGGGAGTTCTGAAATATCGTACAAGACCCCTGTGACTTTCATGGTTGTGCAGAATAGAAGATTTCACTGGTAATGCTCACATGACAAGCGACTCCTCATGAAAATTCCCTCTTTTACCCACCTATTAAAGCTACAGGAACTCTACCCCTTATTTCACTTGGCAACCCTACCTGGAAGCCTCCAGAAGAGGCAATTCACCTTTAAAACAGGTTGCAGCCCTCTGTCTGTTTGGAATCATAGAGTAGAAAGGGATTGCAAGGACCATCTAGTCCAATCCCCTGCTATGCAGGAATACACAGTTACAACACTCCTGAAAGAGGGCCACCCAGCCTCTGTTTAAAGATGTCCAAAGAAAGAGAGTCCACCACAATATGAGACTGTTCATTCCACTGTTGAACAGCTCCTACAGTCTATTATGGATGTTACAGTCATTAGAAAGATTACAGCTTAGTCTCACACAATGCCTGTTTTTCAAATCCAGAAATGGACTTCTAGACACTTTCAATTTTGCAGTTGGCCACTTCCACACAACACTGTTATAGTGCTATTATTGAACTTTCAACATCCTGTGGAATTGTGGGGTTTGTAGAGGCCAAAGAGCTCACTGGCTGAGAATTCTAAAGCCCCTCCCTAAACTGCAAACCCTAGGATTCCATAAGATGTTAAAAGTGGAATAATAGCACTATAACAGTGTAGGGTGGGAATGGCCTTTGTTTGTTTGCATTTTTGGCAGCTTGTGTGACCTGGGTGAGTCCTTGGAGCGGAATTGGGCCTGAGACTAGCTAGGGTTGCCCATGTCTTCACTGGGCAGCAGATTGCAGGTGTCGTGAAAAGGCAGAAAAGTCTAGTTATTAAATTTTTTGCTATTGTATTTTCAGTATGAAGGATAAAGAGTTGTACTTGTTGGATCCAGTTTTCTAACTCATATGCTCAAATAATATGGCTGGATTTGAGTTCTCTGCACTCGAACTATTTGAGAGGAAGGGAGGTATTTGCTGCTTTGCCACAGGCAACAAGATGTGTCAGGCCAACTCTGCTTTGTTGTTATTATTTGCTGTCAAGATGACCTTGACTTATGGCAACCTTATAAACAAGAGACCTCCAAGTTTCCTGGACATCAGCTGTCCTACTCAGGTCTTGCAAGCTCAGAGCTTTGTCTTTGACCATTTCTACACTATACTGTTATAGCGCTATTATTCCACTTTCAACATCCTATGGAATCCTGTAGTTTGCAGTTTAGGGAAGGGCATTTAGAATTCTCAGCCAGAGAGCTTCTTTGGCCTCAGCAAACTACAAAGCCCAGAATTCCACAGGATGTTGAAAGTGGAATAAGAGCAATATAACAATGTAGGCTGGAAAGGCCCTTCCTTAATGAAATCAATCGACTTTTCCTCTTTTCCTACTGCCTTCCACTTTCCCCAGCATTATCATGGTGTGTCCAAAGTATGACAGCCTCAGTTTAGTCATCTTCACTTCTAATGAGAGGCCAAACTTGCACCTCAAAAACAAAATGAAACAAAACATCCTTGAAGACAGTTATAAATTTCAGGGATATGTTTTTTTCAGGCCCATCTCCATTGTGGTCTATTTATCTTGGACTTGGTTATTTTCTGACTAAGCTAATCTTGACTGACCCATCACAACAATGGGTTCACACAGTGCCACCAGGTGAAGACCCTCTGGGCTGCTTGACCCCCTACTCACATGTACATCTCTTGCTTCTGCTCTGTAATTCTCAGTGTTTGGTATGGTTCCATTAATTCTAGGAAGCCTGCCATTGCAACAAGACTGAACTAAATCAGTCACAAGGTCTTCTCCAATATTATTGCAGGATTTACATATTTAAGCAGAACAATGTTGTTATCTGCTCATCAACGGTGCTCCTTTTGCTCCGGATTCATGCAGTTTCCATATTCAAGATAAATGGCTTCCGTAATTGGCAGCAAGACATTTGCATTGTAAATATGTGGCATACGTGAATATTTGAATCAGGACTATAGTCCCAGAGGCTGTTAGCGGTATCTAGGCTCGACATTGCTATTGAGAAGGATAGAAATGCCATCAGTGGAAGAAATTAGCATCTAGAATAATGGAGCAACAAATCCTAATCATAAGACTGTAAAGAAATAATGAAGCTTAATAAAAATATTTGACTGTGTCTTATAGAAACACTTCTCAGATGAATACAAGTTTCTGCCATTGATATAGATTAATATATATTTTCACATTTCAAAAAGATGGGGAAGAACAATAGCTCAAAAGTGCAGCAGATGCGCTACATGCAAAAGATTCAGTCCCTGGTATTTGCAAATGAAAGAGATCTCAGACTCTGGCCATTTCTGCACTACACTGTTATAGTGCTATTATTCCACTTTCAACATCCTATGGAATCCTGGTGTTTGCAGTTTAGGGAGGGGCCTTTAGAATCCTCAACCAGAGAGTTCTTTGGCCTCAGTAAACTAGAAACCCCAGAATTCCACAGGATGTTAAACACATAGTAATAGCACTATAACAATGTAGGGTGGAAATTGCCACTAACTCTCAAGCCCTTTTTGCATGGCATTTTCCATGCGAAAAGGCACCTGAAGCGTCATGAGATTGTGAGGAGCGATCTGCACAACACACTCACAATCGCATGACGCTCCGGGGCCAGCAGGTGCCAATCGCGCACCTTTTCATTTTCGGCTAGAAGCCGAAAATGGTGCGCGATTGCGCATTGATTCCAGGCCCCGCATGCACTTACCTGGCGTGCGGAGCCTCTGGAGCCATGCCAGTCACACTTCCTGCCCCAGCGCAGCCTGGGAAGGTCCCAGGCTGCACTGTGAAAGGAAGAGGTGGGGCTCTCACGTGAGCAGGCAGCTCGTGCGGAGCCGAAGGACCCTGGACGCGAGACCCTCTCTCCAGAGGCTGCTCGCATGATCCCCGCACCCCAGCGCCAGAAGAAGGTAAGGTGCGGAAAGGGCCTTAGTTTGGAGATCCCGAAGGACCACCACTAGTTACTACAGACCTAGATGGGCAACATAGCATATGGCCATCCTGGCTATTGCAATGACCTTCAGAGCCCCCATAATTGTGGCTGAATTCAGAAGTATCCCACTCAATTTTGGCAACATGGCAGTGAAACAAACAACATTTAGACACTAAAGCTACAATGTGCAACATATTGGTTGACATGATTTTGTGGCTCCTTCAGTCTCTTCCAATGCAGCCTCTCCCACTGCAATGTATAGATATATAATGTTCCTTAGAAAAAGGAGAATGTCTATGCCTCCACATAATATATTTTGCCCTTGAAACAAGGTGCATCTTCCTCAGTAATATATAGATGATGATATAGATATATTTTGCCCCCATTAATGTGTTGGTTTGGAGAATGGTGAGGCACATGGCAGGTCCTGGGCAGGTCAGTCCCCACTTCTACTGAACATGCCCATCCCTGCACTTAAAAATGGTGTTCAAGGAGCAGGTACCTTGTTTTACAGTAGTCATGCTCCCTAAAGCCTATAAGAACTGCATACTATCCAACACTTAACAGTACGTGTGTGGCCAAGCAACATCAGCGTATAGTCAGGAAGGCAAAAGTTATTAATGAGGAAGAACACACAAGCTAGGAAACTGCAGCATTTTCTTTTGCCTGAACCTATTGGGAAGGGCAAGATTTTACCACTCTCCCCTCTACTGAGTGCAAACTACTTTTGCGGATTGAATTCATTCTGTAGCAACTGAATTGAAGCTGAGGGCAAAGGTGGAAAGCGGTAGTAGGAGAGAGAAACTGAGGCATTTTAAAAGCAACTGAAAAAGTGGGCCAACAGAGGATTAACTGGGACTGCTCCTGCCAGGTTGGGACAGTTGAAAGGTATGCAGAAATGTGATTCCATCATGTTTTGATGCCAAAATCTGGTTTTTGGTGAACCAGAATTGGGATTTTTTTCACACTTCTAATTGGCACATGGTGATAAATTTAAGCTGTATACAGCTGAAATAGTGAGGTGTGCCTCTTATCATGGGATCTGCGCTCCTGAAACTGAGTAACTTCCTAATTCTCCACAGATACAAGGTGGGGCAGGAAGACAATATTGGGATTCACCTCTGATTTTGTCACAAACATACGAAGTATAATGTTGACCCAGTATATACACCTGCTGTAACATATTCCATATTGAGCGTAATTAGAAAAGGAATTGAAAATGAAACTGCCAATGACATACCACCCTCATAAAAATCCATAGTGCAACTACATCTTGAATATAGTGTGCAGTTCTAGTCAGCACACCTGAAAAAGGTATTCCAGTGCTCGAAAAACCAAAATGACGAAGAGAATAGAGCCACTATCCTACAAGGAAAGGTCACAGCATTTGGGACTGTGTATACGGAGAAGTTTTTCTCTCTCTTTCATGATGCCAGAATGTTGCATTGTTCACTGAAATGAATGGCAGATGATTCAGTATAGATTTTAAACAAAATTTCTTCACACAGTCCTCAGTCAAACTGTGGAATTTGCTTCTGCAAGTTGTAGGCCCTTTTCGCACGGTGTTTCCAAAGTGAGAGGGCCCCTTGAGCATTGCGTAAATGGGAGGAGCGGTCTGCATGACGCACTCCCATTTACGCGACACTCAAGGGCCTGACGCGGACCGCGCACACACCTTTTCATTTTCGGCTTAAAGCCGAAAATGGTGTACAGTTGCGCAATGCTCCCGGGGCCACACGCACTTACCTGGCGTGCGGTGCGCTGGGAGCCGGGCTGGTCGCGCTTCCTGCCTCAGCGCTAGCCTGCAATTCCCAGGTTGCGCTGCAGTAGGAAGGGGTGGGGTGTTCACGCGGCGCTCGCACACCAGGAAGCTGCTGCAGAACTGAAGCCACAGGGAAGCGGCAGTGTTCCTGCTGAGGCTTCTCGCGTGAGCACCGCCCCCCACCTTCGTGAAAAGGTAAGGTGTGAAAAGGTCCGTAGTTGCAGCCACTGGCTTGAATGGCTTGTAAGGTGGAACAACCAAATTCATAGGTTATCAATGGACTAGTTATAATGGTTTCCCTTAATCATTTGGCTGGCCTATGGTAATTCTGCTTCTCTTGAATAAAAGATTCTTTTAACATCACCAGCCTTAAACTCTCTGTCCTTTTCTGCATGACAACGCTCTTCCGCATTGCTGTGCTGCAAATCCAGGTCTGGAAGGAAGTGCATCAGCAATGCTCCCCTCTGCACCTGCTCGCTCCCTGCAGAAGGGAGTGGGATAGCCTGCCCCTTCCTTCTGCAGCGCAGACAGGCACTTGCCATTGTTGCGCTGGGGCAGGAAGTGTCACAATCACTCTGCTGCGGCTCCTGCATGATGGTAAATGCAGGAGTGCCACACAAAGGAAGGTGTAAAATGGATTTTTTCCCCATTTTTCAAATACCATGCGAGTGCAACGCTTCACAATGGGATGGCAGTGGGATGGCAACAATGTTGTGCGGAAGCACAATCTGCTGACCACTGCTATCCCATTGCAGAAGTGGCTCAATGACGTCATGCAGAAATGGCCTCTGTTATACACTTCCATGAAGTTTAGCAATATTTGTAACATGGAAATATGCTGTGCCATTGGAGTACCGTTAGTAAAACTGTGACCCACAGAGTACTGGACAGAGTACTGACTTGTATAATGCTGACTATTGTATAGAACTGGATGTATTGTTAAAAAAAGTGATATGAACAGGTATTTAAAGAAAAAATAACATTGTTGGCATTCAACACTCATGGTGCAACTAGCTCTGTTTCCATTCCCTACTCATCCATGTCACGAGCTTTATTTGTAAGCAATAATATAAGCATCCCACTTGGGTGTTCTACCTTTAGGTAACTCATAAGGTTTAGAACTCTCTGCTGATTTCATAAAAAGTTTTGCCTAGGAGCTAATAAGTCAGAATATAATATCTGCTTCTCAGAGAAAAATTCCATTTTTTATGTTACTTCTTTTCATTTGTTACTTTTATATATTACTTTCCTTCAGGGAGCACTGAACAGAATGGCAGCTTCATAAAGTCTGACCCTTATTTTTCATTTCCAATGTGCTGTTGAATGATTTCTGGACAGGGTTAGTGTGAGCACAATGATTTAAACTCTAGTAATGTTCTAGTTAGATTGTTGTGAGAGGCTGCACTTAAAGATAATGTGGAAACTCCAATTATTGCATAATTTGGTTGCTAGAACTTAACTGTTATCTCTATGCAGGTTTATATAGCTCTAATATTAAACAAGCTACAATGCTCTTTTCTGCATTATTGTTTCTAAACCCAATTCAAGATGTTGGTGCTTACCTTTAAAGCTCTAAATGGCTTTAAATCTTTTGTAAAGGCCATACTCCAAGCATCTGCCTTATCAGAAATGTGCTGTGCAATTATAAAAGATATAGCTTTCTCGCTTTATGTGACAGAAACCACGATTTTGAGATGACCTTCCTACTGAGCTACAGCTGAATTTGATTATCTTTTTGGTGGCGGGCAGAAGAGGTCAGTGGCTATATCGTGTGGGAGCTACTTTGGATTTTATAAGAGCTATCCAAGGTACTGAAACCTATTCCCAAAAGTGATCTAGCAATTAGAATAACTCCTCATCAAGTTCTTATAAAGCTTCATGTGATTTACCGCCCTGGTGCAATGAACCACAGACCACTTCTGGTGGCAGGTTAGGGATTATCTTTCTACCCAAACAGTTTGATTGATATAATCTCTCTGCCTTTGTAATTGCTATTGAAATTATAAGTAGATTTGTAATTACTAGCATTTATGATGATGGTTTGATATTCATTTTATTGCATTGCATCAGAATTTACAAACATGTACTAATATTTTAACATAACCTAGAATTTCTTGTGTGGAATGCTGGTATAGAACTTTTTAAAATAAATTAAAATAAAATATGGAAAGTAGCAGTGGCTGCAGCAGGTTTTTTTTCTTTTTAAATGTCCCAACATACATTTCGTTTTGGAAAACGAAATCCTGCGTTTGCTTCCCAGCTCATGGATTTGGTTGAAGACAAACACTGGTAACCAATTTTCATATTACAAAATACAGTAATCTTCATACGAGTATACGACGATCCATTTAAGACTGTATGGGTTCAATGGATCCTACAGGAAAACTAGAAGCTTCAAACCTTTCTTGCATAAAGCATCAATATTAGCACTTCACTGTGAGGACTGATCTCATCCTAAGGTGATAATTAATGTTCTTGTTTAGTGACAGGGCATCCACAAAAACAAAATCTTGTATAACTACATGGCAAGCGTAGGTAGAAAACACCAGCTGGCTATAACCTGGTTGTTCTTTAACACCTCAAGAAAATTAACAGTACTTATAAAGTACTACTCTCCTTTCCTCTCCCCCGTCTAAAAATATGTAGTCTTTTAAAGGAAGCAACAATATGGACATATTATCTGTATGGTTCAAATTCAGGGGACTGAGTCGTCCATCTGGTTGCAGTGCTGTGGGTGTGGAGCCAGGATTTCCCCAGGTCACTTCTTCCTGCTTGTTCACACGCTATAACATCCCCCAAAAAGACAGAGTGAACTTGGTACACAATTCAAGGATTCCTGAAGTCTTGGTCTTGTTGATGTTTATGCCAACTGTCTTTCTTCCAGGGCCATGGCAAGGGAAGTCAAACAAAATCTGTCAGCTTCTGTGCAGCTTTTTAATCTAGAGACTTGCTTCAGTACCTGGACCATTTTCTTTCCTGCTACAATTGCTTACACCAGCATAGTTAGACTGGTATATAGTGCATCAACAGGATTCTGGTGCAAGTCTTTAGCAAAATATCTCCTTACTGTATTCAGTGAGAGAACCAAAAGAACTGCCTTTGGTAGGATTATTGCTCACATTTCAACCTTTTTGCATTTTTAAGAAGGGGGATGATGGTTCCCATGCTAGGAGAAAGGTGAGATATAAACAAATAAATAATAAAAAATAAATGATGGCAATTTTTTTTAAAAAAGTAACACTAATGCAAACGTGTTAGCTTTGAACAATAATACTCCTGGCTCTTACTTCCAATATAAAACATCTCCCATAGTGCTCAGTTCCATACTCCGAATTCTTCAGGACTTGTTTTAAGTAAGTGGGCATAGAATGGCAGATTTAATATTTCATTCTCCTGGGCAGAGAAAGAGAACAGGAGAGGCATCCTAAATGGTCACTAGTCCCAGACCAGTTTGTTCTGAAGGCCTTTGTCAAAAAAGGAAGGATTTATGGTATCCCATGGGGAGCTATTATTAATTGGGCCAATAGTCTACATGTGTAACTAAGTAGTATCTCCTGGCTCAACCATCCTGAACTTATTTTGCCAGGTAACAGCAGTTCCAAAAGACGGAGATATGTTCTGCTGGCAATCAGGGTGCTACAGGATGACGTTTCCACCCTGCTACTGCAAGTGAATGAAGCTGCGAGAAGATATTGCAACAGGGGTCCTGCTTCTGATTGTTACAGCCTTGGTCACTGATGGGAGGGGGCTGGAAATGTCATCCCCCCAGCCCTGATCACTAGCAGAACACATGCTAATAAAGTAGATTTGGGAGGGCATTTATGGTCATGGCAATAGTGTCATGATTGTGCCTATGCAGTATTAGTAAGCAGCTACAGATCTCTAACCTTGGGGTACAAATCTGGAACTGCAATACAGAATGCCAGCCCATGTCCACAGAAGCATACAACAGCCTGACAAAGACAGATGTGGAGGAAAGTCTGAAGGTTAATGTATAGGTCAGTATGTTTCCTTTATCACCTTATAAACCAAAGTGGAATACTTTAATTATTAACCTTGTGCGATCTGGAAAAAATTTTGTAGTGCCATAGCTCAGATTAAAATAGTTTCTGATTGTGCCTTGTGCAGATACATAATGGGGTACATGATCTCAAGGTTAATGCTGAGCTAGTGTTTTGTCAAGATAAATGCATATACTGCATATTAATGAGTACATCTGTAACATGCACAATAATACTTTTATCCTGAAAACAGCAGTGTTTTAAGGCAGACATTGCAGCTACTGAAGAGCCTCTATGGAGGTGGGAGGATTAAGCCATGGGAGATTACAGGTGGAAGGGGAGAAGTAACTGAAATCAGCAGTTAAATTCAACTAAATTCACCAGGAATTTTTTTCTGAATCTCCAGAGAGGACTGGAAGAGGTGTAGGTAGATACAGGAGGAGGAAAAGATGAGAAATTTTTCTTCCATTACCAACCTTTATTGATTTTATGTCTGAGGCCAAAGTTTTCCACAGCAACAGCATAGTACAAATAGTGTACTGGTTGGTGCATCCTCTCTGGGCTTTAGTCTGAACTGTACAGGAGCTATTTAAGGTGCTTAACCTATTTGGAAGTGTAGGGTTTGGCACTTTGGATAATTCTGTTGAGATACTAGGTAAAACATGAAGTGGATACACCTCCCCACTGACATGGAAGTCAGCAGCCACTATTGAATAACTCTCCTAATGCATGTGTGGGAAACCTGCATCCCATGGTTCAGTGGTTCCCAACCTGGGGTATGTCTATCCCCAGGGGAATGAAGCAGGACATTTAGGAATATGTGAAAAAAATAATGGAGGAAACAGTATAAAGTATAAGCCATTCTTGGAGGATGTCACAACTTAATGTGGTTCTTGATCACCCATGGCATTGGTGTTCGTGTCCCAGAACCTTAAGAGATGGGGAGCACCAGAGGTAAAGAGAAGAGTGACATACAAGCTGAACTTTGGGCTGCCATTGGCCCACAAACTTTACAAAAACAAGTCTTTCTCACACACACAGCTTTGTGTTCAAGTTGCCACAACCCTAACCCTGCCCATGCTAGGTGGCTTTTCAATCCTTGAGCATGGGAGCTCTTCTCTCCTCCTTCCTTGTGTCCCTCTCCACAAGGAGAGAGTGTGCCCACTGGAGACATTCAGTTCCTTCCCATATTTGTCTGAGGGAGGGACACACGGCACGAGTTGTTCCTCCTTGTGCCTTCAGCCAGGAGCAAACTAGATCCTGAGAACGTGGAGAGCACCTATGTGGGTAACAGGGCATGATAGGATGGACAGGCTGAGACACGGTGGCTGGCCTGACACCTTGCCTTTCCTTCCATGGGTGTGGGGAGGTCTCCTCAGAGCTCACAGCAGCTTTCTAATGGGGCTTATTTCCCCCTCACAAAAAGGATGTGACAGCAAACGAGGTGGGTTGCAATTTATGGAAACAGGCTGCCGGGTCGGGGGGTACGCAAGTGAAAAAATGTTGGGATGCACTGCCGAAGGCCAGCAGTTCTTAATCTTTTTGTTATCATGGACCCCTTTTAAATATCTTTTGTGGCGCAGACCACCAACACCATACTCAGGATTTAAAAACCCTATGTGCATGAAATATTTATTTAAACTTGCTCATCACAGGTCTTCAAATTTGGACAGGAGGGAGAGATAAGTAAATGCACACATTTCTATTATATTTCTTTTTACTGGAATGATTATGTACAAACTTCTCTCTCTCTCTTTCTTAACTGTAAAAGTTCACAATATTTATTCAAGCCTTCATGGACCTCCTGTGAGGACATCATGGTCCTCCAGGAGTCCATGGACCACAGGTTAAGAAATGCTGCCATAGGCCATATGTTGTATGTGGTTGCCTATGTTATGGCCCACAGATGCCCACTATGCTACTCTCTCCCCACTCCACAGCTGTGGTTTTTGTAGCATATTCCTCAGTTTTTCTCAGTGCCATTTAGTTACTTAGGATGTGTGGGTATGTGTGTGTGATCTAAATGGAACGGGGAAATGCTGTGTAAGGAAAATTCTCCCTTTGCACCATCCTTTCCATTTAAATTATACCTAGGCTGTGAGGAGTACAATTTACATGGCAAGAATGGAACATGTGTCTACAGCTCCGTGAAAATGGCATCGTCACCCTTCCCACAAAGCAGCTGTTTAGTGCATTGGGGAAGACACTGTCTGAATCCCTCCGCTGTGACCCTTTCTTCAGGATTGGTAGCTATGGCCCTTTCCACACAATCTTTCTCTATCCAGCCTTTCTTACTTCACTTTCCAATAGCCTTGTACAGCTTTTAACAGTGTCTGATCTCTTGTGTGTTTGTCAATTCAAATAAAATACTTTGCTTAATTTTAACTGGAGTCCTCTTTACAGTTAGTAGTGGTATACATAGGTGAAAAGATCCTTCTGTTACCCTCCTTTCACAGGTTTCCTTTATGTTATAATTCCCCCAGATTCTAAGGAGATGCTGGCATTGGCTCCTAGGGTAACATAGGGAGTGAGACTGCATTTATGTGTTTGTATTTGAGTGGTGGGACACAGGGCAGGCTGTGTGTGAATGTTTGTGTGTGAGACAGAATATGGTGGAGGAAGTCCATCTCTCTTTCTGTACATAAAATAGAATTGGGAAACTCTATGGAAATGTGTGTAAAATGAGGGACGAAAGGGGGATGCTGGCCTCCTCTACGCATACTGACCTATCTGCCATTAGCATTATATTATATCTATTCAGTAAATAGCATGCAATTGTATTCATGGTGATGGAATGGATTCACCCTTCCCCTTGCAATCCCTCTTGCATGTGTCCATCCCAATCTGCTCTACAGAATAGAGGGAGCCCTCAGGAACAGATTTGGTGGGGCAGGGGGGAATGTAGGTGGGGGAGAAGAAGAGGAGGGTTCCACTACATGAGTGAAATTCAAGGACAGCCATGTTAGTCTGTATTAGTGTGTAAAGGGATCATGTAGCAGCTTTGAGACTGAGAGAAAGAAGTTTGCAGCATAAGCTTTCATAGGCCATTTCTGCACTAGACTGTTATAGCGCTATGATTCCACTTTCAACATCCTATGGAATCCTGGGCTTTGCAGTTCCCAGCCGGGTTTCCAGCTGGCCCTTCCCGAAACTGCAAAACCCCAGGATTCCATAGGATGTTGAAAGTGGAATCATAGCACTATAACAGTCTAGTGTGGAAATGGCCATAGACTGCATTTAATGAAGGAGAGCAAGGCCATTTCCACACTACACTGCTATAATTCCACTTTCAACATCCTGTGGAATCCTGGGGTTTGCACTTTAGGGAGAGGCCTTTAGAATTCTCAGCCAGAGAGCTCTTTGGCCTCAGTAAACTGCCAACCCCAGAATTCCACAGGAGGTTAAAAGTGGAATGATAGCACTATAACAGTGTAGTGCGGAAATGGCCCAAGTGTATGAAAGCTTATGCTACAAATTTTTTTTCTCTCAGTCTCAAAGGTGTTACAAGATCTCATTGCATTGCATGAATGAAAGTTGGCTCTCAGAACATTGGGTAGAAGCCATTGTATTATGTATACACTTTCTATTATTAATCAGTTTTTGGGGAAAATATAACTAATGCTATCTAAGGCTACTTTCTGGGAAGCTGTATTTTGAGAAAAAACATGCCAAAAACCCAAAGGCATATCTTCAAAAGCTTATAGTCTACAGATTGAGAATTAGAGCGAAACAATGGATTACTATGGTGTAAAATAGAAGCTTGTTTAACACCAGCTGGCAGTTAAGTACCTGACAGAAACCTGATTGAATTTGAAATGTCATAACACCCACCTTTTTCCTCTGGTTTTTTTTTTCCCTTTTTACCCACAGGGCTGCAACAATTACGAACAGCACTTAAAAATAAAGAGCGGTTGTGTCATCTATATCTTAGGCCATTTCCGCACGGGGAGAGGGAATTGCCCCGTGACACTACTTACCCGACTTCTTGGCTCCCCAGTCCAGTCCACGCCACTCTGGAGCAGTGCGCGCTCGTCGATACGCACTGCTCCAGCGTCCCAAATGGCGGCTTCCGGTTGGTCGAGGGTCTCGACCAACTGCTGAAGCTCACCATTCTAAAGCCCACCCCCGGCAGATCGCAGGCTCGCATTGGGGTGAGCTTGCGAATCTGCACAAGGGAGCAGGCTCGCACTGGCACGCTCCGTGCTTTTGAAAGACCTGTTTTTAGCAGTCTTTCAAAAGCATGCTGGATGACCACTTTGGGTCGTTCTGAAGCGGGCTGAGGTGTGGATCTACGTTAAGTAGGTCCGACCCAGTCCGCTCCCAGGTGCAGACGTCCTCCCTGCAGGACGCTCTGCCCCATTTTAAAACCCCCGTGTGGAAATGGTCTTAGAATCTAAAACTTCATGGTATGCTTGGTATTAATTTACTGAGGCTGTTGTATGTACGTGGAAATAAATTGTATTCATGTATGTGGAATGTTGTATGTATGTGGAAATAAATGCTAACTCATCCACTGAGTTAGAAGGAAAGATGCAGGGCCACAAGAGCAGCAGACGCACTTGTGGAAGAAGACGCTGTCTGGATCGCCTGTAGCAGGGGTGTCAAACTCAAGTTCATCTTAGAATCGTAGAATCATAGAAATGTAGAGTTGGAAGAGACCACACGGGCCATCCAGTCCAACCCCCTGCCATGCAGAAACACATGCATCAGCATTCTGGTTGCCCTTAAAGGGCTGGTTGTGTCTGTAAGACTATATAAATGTATCTACTTTTTTATCATATTAAATAATAGCCTCTGCATTCAGTTATTACTGGTTTTTAAATTGCTTTCCCTCTGCATCAACTTTGCTTTTCTTGGAGATTTTGGGACTATTTGCTAATAGTTTATGGTCCCTATACCTCTGTAAAGTGACAAAGAATTGGTCAGTATATCCAAAGTGTGCCACTTTCCGCTCCTCGGACCCTCTCTGTGCCTCTTTCTGCCTCCCACACCCTCTCTGTGCCTCTTTCAGACTTAAACCCTTTCCGCACCTTACCTTTTTTCAGCACTGGGGTGCGGGGATCGTGCGAGCAGCCTCCAGCAAGAGGCTTTCACGTCCCCGCTGCTTCAGCTCCACATAACCTGCCTGCTCCCGAGCAGGTAGCGCGAGAGCCCTGCCTCTTCCTTCTGCAGTTTCCCAGGCTGCGCTGGGGCAGGAAGCGTGACTGCCGCAGCTCCAGAGGCTCTGCATGCACGGCAAGTGCGCGCAGGGCCCTGGAGCAATGTGTGATCGCGCACCATTTTCGGCTGAAAGCCAAAAATGAAAAGTGCGCGAGCGGTGCCTGCCCTACCCTGGAGCATCATGCGATTGTGAGTGTGTCATGCAGATCGCTCCTCACCATCACGCGATGCTAAGGGGCCCTTTCGCATGGTAAATGCCATGCGAAAAGGGCCTTAGACAGAGGAGCAGTCAGAAGTAGAAGCAGATTGCGAGTGCTTGCTGCTGGGCCCTTTTTCAAATACCAGCAGCCATGGATCCACAATGTACGGATCAGGCTCACCAGGCAGGGGGAGGGCTGCAACTGCAGGAGAGGTGTGAGGGCCACATGAAATGGCCTGGCAGGCTTTGGCCCAAGGGCTTTGTATTTGACACATGTGGTCTATAGTCTCCACAAAACATTTCCTTTCTAGGAAAACATATCAGAATAGCATAATCTTGTGTTTTGTTTTGTTTTTTTAAAACTTGTTCAGAGGCTTAGAGAACTCGATAGATACTACAAAGTACATCCGTCTGGATAAATGGCCATTTTCTTGACAGAGGCTCTGACCGAAATCACCCCTCCCGAAACTGCAAATCCCAGGATTCCAGAGGATGTTGAAAGTGGAATCATTGCACTATAACAGGCTAGTGCGGAAATGGTCCAACAGGTGTAGTCTTCCCTCTATGACAAAAAAAACTATACTTGCTGAATTTTACAAGTACAGAGTCTCTAGATTTGGATTGGCAAAGTGCAGACCTCAGGGCACCCAGGCTCTCCCAGGATTAATTTATCGCCCCAAAATGTCCTCTAGGTGGCATTTCCACCATGTTTGGGAGTGTCTAGGCCAATTTAGGCCAAGGATTGATCTTTTTTGAACAGTAAATGAACAGGAAGTGACTTCTGCTCACTTCCTGCTGTTAAAAAAGTCCTTCTCTGGGCATAAAATGGCCCAGGAAGGCCCCAAAACATGGTGAAAATGCACCCCCATGCCAGCTAGAGGGGGGTTGGGGTTATTTGGGGCAAAAAATGTTCTTTTTATTGTGAAGGTGGGGGCATTAGAATGTGGTCACTCAAGCTCTCTGAGATGGGGTTAATGCAGGATCCTAGGCTTGCACAGTTGCTCACCCCTGCTCTAGCTGAATATGACGAAGTCTAGTCACCCAGTGTGAACATTTAGTGGCTTACATAAGTGTTTTCCAATCTGGGGTACAAATGAGGACATTTAGGGTTATGTGGAAAAAAAAAGAAGAATGGTAGAAAAGTATAAAGTATAAGTCGTTTTTTGACCATGTCATAACTCAATGCGGTTCTTGATTGTCCACAGTGTTGGTATTCCTGTCTCAGAACCTTAAGAGATGGGGGGAATCATGGAGGTAAAAAGAAGACTGACATACAAGCTGAGCTTCCAGCTGCTATTGGCCCACAGACTTTTTTTAAAAAAGAGTCTTTCTTACATGCAAATGCACACACAAACTTCTATTTGAGTTGCTCTAATCCTAGACCTGCCCACACTGGTGGCTTCTCGTGCCTTGCACACACACACTCTTCTCTTCCTCTTTCTTGTGTCCCTCTTCACGTGGAGAGAGCATGCCTGGGGAAGACATCCAGTTCCAACCCGAATCTGTGTGGGGGAAATACAAGTACAAGCTTATTACTGCAAAAAGCCAGCAATTAGTGTGGGAGAAATATGCACAGCTCCAGTTATTCCTCCCCATGACTTTGGCTCGGAGTGAACCAGATCCTAAGACTGCGGACAGTGTCTAGGTGAGTAACAAGGTACAATGAGATGGAGAGGCCTGGGCTGGGTGGCTGGCCTGAAAACTTGCCCTTCGTTCTGTGGGTGCGGGGACATCTTCTCAGAGGTCACAGAAGCTTTCTGATGGGGCTTTTTTCTCCTCAAAGAAAAGACATGGCAGTAGAGGTGGGGGATACAATTTGTGGAAATGGGCCGCCAAGGGGTAGGCCAGTGAAAAAAGGATGGGAAGCACCAGCTTACGTGACAGATACTATATGCTAGTGTTTAGTGGTTTTAATACAAAATTGTGAAAAGAAGTTACACTTCTCCAAATATTTGTTCATGAACCTAGTTCTGAAACAAACAATGCAATGAAGCATATTTACTTAGAAATACATAATTCTTACTGTGTTGACTGAATTTTACAAGAGGTAAGACAAAAGTTTGGAAGAACCTAGTTAACAAATAACCAATTCCCTGTAATTAGTTCTTTCCCAAATGATAACAGTATAACTTCTTTATGGCCATGTCCTCACTACATTGCTGTAGTGCTATTATTTCACTTTCAACCTCCTATGGAATCTTGGGGTTTGCAGTTTAGAGAGGGGCATTTAGAATCCTCAGCCAGAGAGCTCTTTGGCTTCAGTAAACTACAAACCCCAGAATTCCACAGGATGTTGAAAGTAGAATAATAGTCCTATAACAGTGTAGTGCAGAAATGGCCCCTTGCAATTGTATGTTAAAGGATAATTTTGTTCTTTCTGTGTTACAACTGCAACTTTAAAAGCAGAAACAATATTATAGGTGACAGGTAGTTCATTTTAAAGAATGCCCAGTAACAATCCTTGGAACAATGAGAGGAAGATCTTGATGATTCATATTTGCTATGTGCCAACAGTTTGGGAAAGTAAATGCTTAAGCCCAACCCTGCCACACCTTTCTTCTATCTCTGATCTTTAGACAACAAATTGCACTCTGCAATTTTACTTGAATGCTGTGGCATATTATAATTCTTCCAAAAGAGAAACTCTATTTTTGCTGGATATAGTCGCTTAATTTCCTGTAACAGTTAAGCTATTTTTAATTTTCTAATACTTTTTCGTTCTGCATGTGTGAGGTGTGTATTGTTTTTATTGTTATGGAATATTACACTGATCTGTTTCCTGTTGTGGGCTTCCCTTGTTGTAGGACAGCCTGTAAATAAATGAATAGGATGGAAACCGGGGGTAGGGGAAAGAGGTCCAGCCCTGCCATTAGTCAGAGTTAGGAAGTCCCCTGAAGCAGCAGAATTGGAGTGTTGTGAAAAGGCAGAAATTTGTTAATTGTTTAATTTGCATGTTACTGCAGTTTAGGCCTGCCTGGCGATAGCACCTGATATCACTTTGATATCATAATTCGACTTTATTCTACTACCCCTCCACGTGTTTGTGTGGCCCCCGGACAAGCACGAAACTAGGCTCGGCACTTAACTGCTGAAATATTCTCAAACAATACAGGCATGCCAGAAATAGCCAGATCGCAGCTTCAGGGACCTCCCCGGCAAACACCACATTATGTATGCACACTGCTTACAAAGGACTCCCTGCCCCAAGCAGGTAACTTGGCAAACTAGAAGCTCAAATGCCAAGCACTGAGTATTTGCATACAGTCTACCTCTTTGTCAATTCGGACTTAACTCAATCATGCTAAATTGTGACCTTTCGGAGACATTGTCTTGCACCCAAAACTCATTGTTGTCCCTGAGTAAGGCATAGCCTGCAGTCACACTTCTCCCTATAAAAACCCCTGATTCCGAGACCCTCCTCGGATCACTCCTGAGTTCCATCCAGCCTTGCTGCCGCTTTGTTTGGCGAGCTGTCCCCTCAGCTCCACATGCTGAGCCACACAGAACCCCAGCATCGCTCTCTATCTTCTTCCGGGCTTCAGGAACAGGTGTCGTATCACCCGAACCAACTATCCCTCTGAAAATCCCGCTATCTTACTCACACCTTTATTTTCCTTAGTTATCTGTGTGCTTGAGTTGCTTACATCGTGTGCCTGTATTTAATAAAGATCATTCATTATTTTCAAACCGGTCTGCTCCTTGACTTGGCCTGACCCATAAGCACTGGGTTACAAGATCCTGCTAAGTTACCCTGCCTCTCGTAACGCTAAAACAGTGCTCTGAGCTAATTTTCCCCACCTATAGTTGAGCACATTTTGGTGTCCCTCGCGGGACTCCCAGTAAACAGGGTAACATGCAATTATTACTTTTTACTACCAGAAATAGGCAGGGGTGTTTGTGGAATTTTGTGCTTCATGTATCAAAAAATACCTTGGCTGGCATTTAGTTTTGGCACCTTTATTTCAGTATGTACATGCATGTGTGGATTTGCTGCTGTGCCTCGGGCAGCAAAAAGTCATAGGCTATGCTAATATCATAGGCAGGGGGAGAAAACAGAGCAGGGTAGCTTTAATGATAGTGTGGTTGTCTGAAACAGTGAACAGGAACAACCCTATTGCAGGCTCTACTTGCATTAAATCTAAAGTATTTGCCACTGGTTCTCTTGAAATGTCAAGATTTTCTTTGACGTTGGAAATGATAGTTAACAAACTGCAGCTGAAAGAGTAATTAAGAACCAGTAGACAAAATAACAGCTAGATTATTGTTTTACTGCTGATTACATTACATAGGCCCTCAAGCCTGCTTCCTTAGATAACTGTGGTGGAAAGATACTTGATACGATAGTTAGAGGAGATCATTTCTCAGGGCAGTCTTCCAACTCAGGGCTTAACATGGAGCTCCAGTTCCCAGAGGTCTTCCAAAAGAGACATTTCAGTTACAAAATGACAGTTCTTCAAATTGGACCAGGGTAGACTGCAGACTCCAGCGAAATTGGTGCCTTACATGGGAAGCATAATTTGTTCAAGAGCTGCATCCTGAAATATGTAAGCTCAGCTTCAAAGCCCGATTTCAATAATTATTCCACAGGGAAAAACAATAATTAAGTTGTGAAGATGCCCCAGAGCATGTGCAAAGTACATTTCTTTCATTTCCTTATAGAATAGTGACAACACTCAGCGCATCGGGTGTTGTTTCTTCTTGGTAAGCTTGAGTAGCAAGGGCTTCTCTTTTCAGAAGTTGCACACCGATTTCATGAATACACCATAGTTGTTGCTGCCGAGAATTATATTTTTAAACTATTATTTTTCATTTATGACACATTTTCAAATAAAGAAAAGAATCAAATTACATACAGACATAGAATCAAGAAAGAACAAAAAAGAGGAAAGCAACAAGAATAAAGCAAAGATAATAAAGAAAATAATAAAAAGAAAATAAGGAAAAAGAATATACATTGACTTTCCTAATATAGATTATGAATGACTATAAAAGTTAACTTCTTCATTTGTAAACATCACTGAGATATGCTGACTGCTGATTTTTCCAGATACGTTAATTATCAAAACCTACAGTTAACATATCATACTCTTTTTCTTGCAAAAAGCCTATCAAACGTTCCCAGTCTTTCAAAAAGTCACCAATGATTTTTCTCTTATCAGTGTTGATACTCTGCCCATTTCAGCTAGGCCCATTCATTTCAGTAGCCAGTCTTCATTTGTTGGTGTTGCTGTTATTTTTTGATTACTGCTCATATTATAGTCTTGCTGCAGTGGTCATATATTGTAGTATCTTTCTGTGCTTCTTCTACAGATGGCTTTCTACCAATACCAACAAATATAATTCAAGTTTTAATTGAACTTTTAACCTTCAGAATTTTTTGGCTGCCTACAACGTATTTGATTCTAGAATTTTTGGCCTTTTGACAAGTCCACAACATGGGACAAAAGGATCACACTTGTTGCTCACATTTCCAACAGATGTTAGAAGCCTCTTTATGCATTTTGGCCAATTTTTCTGGTGTCAAATACCCACAGGTACATCATACTATAGAAGTTCTCTTTAAGATCATAACATAATGTAAATTTAATTCCTGTCAACCACATCTTCTCCCATTGTTCCAACTGTATATTGCCTTCAATATTTTGTGCTCATTTTATCATAGTTTTTGACTTGTTCCTCTTCCATCTCTATATTTCATAAAAATTTATACATCTTGCCAATCAGATGTCTAGAGAAGTACAATTTATTCTCTAATTCTAATTTACTTAACTCAAAATCATACAGTTTTTGATCCATTTTAAATCTTTCTATTGCTTGTTTATAAGACAGCCATTGTAAAGCATATCCTTCTGAAAATAATTCTTCCTTTGACTTAATTCTGCATTGTTCTTGGTCAATTTCCAAGAGATTTTGATAAGTTGCCCACTTTTCCTTTGCTGTTGTCTCTTTCCTGTAAAAAGACTCTTGCAATCAAATCCACAAAAGTGTCTTAGGGAATAACATTGGTTTGCATCTATTCCATCTTCTTAACAAAGCACATCTCATGTAGTGGTTATTAAAATTTGATTTCCCTTTTGGCTTTATCATACCCCAAATAACCATGCCACCTAAACCTTAGTTCATGGCCCCCTAAGCCCAACAATCTCTCACTTGTCAACATAATCCAGTCTTTCCAGCATGCAGAAAAATACAATTTCAAATCCAGTAATCCCGGTTCCTGTCTTTGTTTTGCATCTTGTAGAATTTCATATTTAATTCTCAGTTTCTTTCCTTGTCATATAAACTTTGATAAATCACTCTGCCATTGTTTAAATAACACATCCTGTCTGAAGAAAAAAAACAGCATTCTCAGTGACATGTTCATTTTTATTATGGAAATTCGTCCCAGCAAAGATACTTTAAGTTTCACTGATCTTTGCAAATCCATCTTGATAATGTTCCATGTCTTAACATAGCCAGTCTTCATAGCTGCTAAGAATTCGTAATGTATGCATGACTGTCCCCAGACTCTGGAAATCCCTCTATAGAGAGGCTAAACTGGCCTACCATCTTTCTGCAAGAAAGTCTTTGAGAAATGATTATTCAGGAGAAACGGGTCTTGTAAAATGTGCTGGAATTTTGTTGCTGTTGTTTCCACTTGTTTTAAATGGTTTCAAATTTTGTTATGGTTTAATTGCTTTTTAATTTTTGTATGCTCTTAATTTTAACTACGCTTATTTTAACCGTTGTAAACCACCTTAAGTCCCAATCTGAGGAAAAAGTGGGATATAAATAAGTATGATGATGATAGTAATGATGTGTTTGTCTTCCTTCAGGCAAACGAGTACAAATAAATTGGTTGGATGTGTGAAATAGGGTCGCTGACTTCTATTAGAATTACTTGGGAAGATATCTACTGACACGTCCACCATTATTTGTCCTGGAACTCTTACCCATTATCGTAGAAATATGAACCTTGGTCTACAGGTAGCTATTATTTACTGTATTTGCTATTATTTACTGTATTTGCTGGCTAGTATTTACCAGTGTATAAATGGGGCGCGTCTTATACATGGGTGCGTCTTATATGCTGGCAAATATGGTATTTCTATCGACAAGACACCTGTCAAATAAACTTCATAGGCAGAATACAATCTTGTGCAAAGGCAGAACAATTACGAGGGGAAAAAAAATCAAAGGCACCTCTAAGAGAAATAAGGAAATACCATGGTAAAGCCAGCAGAAAAACAAAGCAACCTGGCACAAGCAGAAAAACAAAAGACAAGAGTGATAAAATGCTATATAAAGAGTTAGAGCTGCTTAATAGGAGAGCTGAAGCCATCCAAATGGCATAAGGATTAAAACAAAGGCTTCAAAGGCCGGAGAGGACAAAAACAAAAAGGTCTTTTTAAACAATCTGTGGTTATTTAGTCTGTGGTAATTTAGCCTCCCTGAGCCTTGGGGGGGGGTAACAAATAATAATAGTAATATGATGATGATTGATGGGTGGGGGCTGAGTCCCAGTATTGACAACCAAGGCCGTTTCCGCACGAGTCTGTTATAGCGCGATGATTCCACTTTCAACCTCCTATGGAATCCTGGGGTTTGTAGTTTCGGGAGGGGCCGGCCGGCCCCTCCCGAAACTGCAAACCCCAGGATTCCATAGGAGGTTGAAAGTGGAATCATCGCGCTATAACAGACTCGTGCGGAAACGGCCCAATTCTGGTTCAGAAACCAGGAACCTAGTAAAGTCAAGAACAGGGAACTTTCGGTTCACCAGATTTTTTTTTTGACTGCAACTCCCATTCGTCTTAGCCAGCGCAGACAATGGTGGCGGAGGATGGGAACTGCAGTCCAGCGCCATCTGGAGATCCGCCCACCCATCCCACCAAGAGGAGGCAGAGAGAAGGCGGCGAACCGAACCTGTGAAAGAAAATCGCTACTGAAGGGTCTTTTTTCGGCGAGGGGGAGGGGTCTCTTGCCAGTCCCGGATTGGCTGTTTCAGCATCTGTCGAAAGAGATATCGGTTAGCCTTTGTGCCTATTGGTCGAAGGGAAGGGGGCGCGAGCCGATCTGTCAGAAGGGCTGGGCGTGGCCGCTCCCTTGTCACTCACGCTACTTTGGCTTATAGGGAAAGGGGAAGAAAAGAGAAACCGTCCCGTTCTTCCCATAGGCCGTTAAGGCTTTGGTTCTCCCGTCAGGCGGACCGGGTTGCTACCACGCGTGCGCGGGGCCGCCCTTCATTTTGCCTGCCCACAAACGTCAATTCTCCTCGTTTGAGGCGCGCTCGAGTCGGTTGGGTGCGAGCGGGCGCTGCAGGCTCCGAGCTAGCGAGCCTTTCTCCACTTCACCCGCCGCCTGACCGAGGCGAAACGAGAGCCGGTGTGACTGAAACCCGCCCAGCTTTTTGGGAGGCGGAGGGGGGGGAAGAGTGAAGGAAGAGGATGCCGCGGCTGCCCGGAGCCTCCTTGAGGCGGCGCGGGGAGCTGCCGTGTGACTGACTCGCGCCCCTTCCCTGTTGTTTCCCCCATCCCGAGACCGCCGCAGGAGGAGGAGGAGGGAAGGCGAGCGGGAGCGGCCGCTGAGGGAAGAAAACACCGAGGCTTGGCGGCGGGGAGGGAGAGACTCCATGAGCAGCGCTTGCTTCGCCTCTGGGCAGCGCCGCCCTTCGTCTTCCCAGCCCCGGTAGCGCGGACGGTCCGGGAGGGCCCCGCGCTTGAGGACCGGGCTGGGCGAGGGCGGCGGCATGTCGTCGCCGTCGACGTGGCTGGGCTGCCGCTGGGTGCTGCGCCTGGGCTCCGGGTGGCCCGGGGGCTCCTTCCCGCTGGCCCCCCGCCCCAGCCTCCAGCAGCCGCGGCGGCGACCCCTCAGCAGCAACTGCTGCTGCCTCCTCCTCCTCCGCCACCGTTGCCTAAGCAGCGCCTTCCGACGCGGCCCCGAGCACAGACTGTGGCTCCTGCCCTTCGGCTCGCCGCCGTCCTCCTCGGGCTTTCCCAGGGCGCTGGGCACTCACCCCAAGAAGGAGCCCATGGAGGCG
The DNA here is from genome assembly GCA_948472985.1 of Iguana delicatissima. Lineage (NCBI taxonomy): Eukaryota > Metazoa > Chordata > Lepidosauria > Squamata > Iguanidae > Iguana > Iguana delicatissima. The sequence continues at coordinate 1,679,503 of CAOKZL010000460.1, read as the reverse complement.
CTCAACACGGCGCAGGGAGCCCGCGACTTCATCTACAGCCTTCACTCCACCGAGCGGAGCTGCCTGCTGCGGGAGCTGCATCGCTTCGAGTCCATCGCCATCGCCCAAGGTAAGGCGAGGGGGTGAGGAAAGGAGGGGAAAGGGTCGCTTTTCCGTGTGACTGGGTGCGTGTGTGTGCCTATCACACCCTCCGACGAGGACTCGGGTTTCCTCACCAGACTGTTACAGCGCTCTTATTCCACTTTCAACATCCTACGGAATCCTGGGGTTTGCAGTTTGGAGAGGGACCGCGGCCCCTCCGCAGACCGCAAACCCCAGCATTCCGTAGGATGTTGAAAGTGGAATAAGAGCGCTATGACAGTCTGGGGCAGAAATGGCCCCGGCCTCCCCCTTTCACCTTTCTCTCGCCTTCTTCCGTGTAGCGCGATCGGAGGCACGCTTAGTCGGAGCATAGCGAGAACTCCAAAGTAAAGTGCAAGGCGGCAGTTGGACTGAACTCGATCCAGCGCTTAACCATGGGAATTTCCAGGTTTTTCCCCGTCTTTGCCTTTGTTCCTCTTTCGGTGCAAGAATGCACCCTGGCAGTATAGAAAAGACAAGGAGCCGTAGCTTTGAGTGTGTGCAGAAACGTTGTGTGTCTACTACTGGTTCATTAGTATTTGGATTAAGGGTTCAAGGCCTCGGTCGGGCACTTATTTTTCCTTGCGGGTGAAGGAACTGAGACAAATCCGTGGGACCAGACCTATTTACATACCTGAAATAATAAGCTGTGGAGAGTGTTTCCCTCTCTGTTTGTGTTCCCACCTGTCTAGATTTAGGGAGCAGAACTTCCAGGTCAGAGGGTTTGGCGTCCAGGGCAAGATTGCGCCTCCAGGCCCAGACATGTAATCGTCTGTGATGTGTACTAACTTGCCATAGGAAAAGTCTGTGTTCTGTGTGTTGGTTACCAAAACAGGATGGCTTGGTTGAATGTATGGACTGCCACACGCGGGCGTGGCTTTTATTTTACCTTTGAGAACACTGATTTTCCATTAGTTGGCAAGCTGTGTTAAAAGCTGAGCCCCAGTGGTTGCACAGGGCTAAACTGCACTCATTGGATGGTAGTGTGGTCTCATCCAGCCCTCTTTCAGCAGCTGTAATAGTTCACCAAGGAAAGTTTCATTTGTTTACTTGGTTTTCTAAGCATCTAATACTTCAAAGCAAATAAAGATTTTGGGAGATGTAAAATCTCTCAAAATTAACTAGAGAGAGAGAACACATATACACTTCAGTGTTTTGAGACTCTTGTGTATTTTTTCCAACAAAATAGTCTCTGGTGTGTGCTTGACAATGTGGGCATGCATATGATCCAAACACCTGTGTCCTATTATCCTACAGTGTGTCCAGGTTGAAGCTGGTGTATAGGTCATGATATATTTTTTAAACCAGAAATATTATAAAGAGAAACTTAAGATGCAGCATACTTGTTCCATCCTGCCGTTACTTTTGGTAGTGTGATTTGGGTAATATTATGAATTGATGTATTTAGGTGGTTTGTTAATTTAAGCCAGAAGAATTCTTCTTTTTTGAAATCTGAGCCACAGAATGTAATTTTTTTTTATTATTCACAATGAAAGACGAATTAATGAAAGCTTACCTACTGTCAATAGCAATAGTGAATCGAGCTTAGAGTAGTGAAGGCCTATGGGTCAAAAATTCATCCTTTAGCACAATCTTAGAGGCACTGACAGATGGAAGACATGTGAGGTGGTATGGACACAGCATGCTTATTCAGCATCTCATGAAGAAGCAGAAGCAGTAAAACACAAATACCAGAACACGTTAATTGAGGATTCAGCTTATTATAATTGTTTCAACTGCTAGTTTAGATGCAAAACTAGGTTGAAAAGACAAAGGAATAATATAATACTCATCTTTGATTTCATGATACAACTTTTTGAGTATTTTTATTTTTGTTTATTAGCACAATTATTTATTTATTATTATTATTTATTTATTATTATTTAGCACAATCCGTATGAATGACACTTTCCAGAGTACAAGAAGACAGGTTCCTACCTACGCGTTTGTGAGTCCATGTGCTTTTAACTCGCCTGTTGACTTATGGCAACCCCATGAATTGCATAGGGATTTCTTAGGCAAAGAATACTCAGAAGTGGTTTTGCCAGATCCTTCTTCTGCAGTAAAGCCCACACCACCTGGTATTTGTTGGTGGTCTCCCAGCCAAGTACTAACCAGGGCTGACCCTGGTTAGCCCCAAGATCCAGTGGAATCTCGTGTCTTTGGGGTATTTAGGGCTACTCCCTATAGGTTTGCAGCATATCAATCAGCTTAGGGAAGCAACAGAGGCAGGTAAGAAAAGTGTAGAGTTCAACATGCAAGTAACCAGTCAGATTTAAGAAAAATGTATAGAAGGTCCTGCAATTATCTGCACATATTTACATGAAATACAGACCACGGTGGCAGTCCTGTTCAAATTAGCACAATATGACTGTCCATTTAAAATGTCAGGACATTTGTTCTGTAATACTGAGCTCAAATGGCTTGTTCTGGAACACTGCTTTATGTACAAAGCTTGCATCATAGTGTGAACAATGTCCATTCAGCTTTTTCCATAGTGAATGAGAGCAGCTGTCATGAGTTCCAATATGTATTCATCTGATTTTTATCTTGAGATTAAAATTACTCTAAGGATCACTTAGGCTATCTTTCATATTGATTTTTTAAAAATCTTTTCCCCACTCTCGTTCTCCAATTTACTGTTGGACAGTTTGTTTGCCAGCTGACAAATCCAGAGCAGTTTCATAGAATAAAGGTGCAGTTATCAAGCTAATTCAAGGCCTCCACATGAAAAAATACCTAAAAATTCAGGCTGAAGTTCTGATTTTTTAAGTAGGTACAGCTAATTTACAGGAAGTTTTTATAGCTGACATTTGGAATTGTAGTAGCTATTTAGGAAAGGGCCTACAATGGACTTTCATCCATTTAAATGTCCTTGAAAAGTGCACTTCAGTAGCTTAGAGATATGTACTTCTAGGTACTTGGAAAACACTTTAATAATAAATATGTTAGCCTAATAGTTATAGTTAATGGAAGAATACATCCCTTTTCTCATTTATGTGTACATGTAAAAAGAAATGAAATAAATGAAGACTGTGTGATTTTTATCTTATAGTCATTCAAATGGCTGCTTACTATATTAGTTGCTTCAGTTGTGAAACAGTTAAAACTCTGATAGAGTTCAACATCCTAATTACAAGTCAGTTATGTTTTACTTTAAACTTTCACAGAATGAGTATATTCTTAACTTATCATTACAAGATAGGATTGTGTGCTGCCTGAACCTCTCCTTCTGTTACCTATATTGCAGAACTGGAATCTTGAAGTGGTTTGCATGTAGAGCTTTTTCTCTTCACATTAGCTTTTAGCATTTTTCTTCAACTACTGCACTCCCTACAATCCTCTGGAATGTGTGGGCCAATGGGGGAAGGGCAGTACATTGTATTTATACAGGTATAGAGAGAATGAGAAGCAGATGAATCTCTCTTGCTGCAAACCAGAGACTCCTTTGTTTCATTTCTATTACAGTTCAGGTCGCTAAGACTTCTGAGGTTGAGCTTTGTGTGGTGCCAGGTGTTGGATTCACCAGAGGGCTGAGTGCATTTGCCTTGATAAATTGGCAAAGGGAGCGGATTGTGATTGCTTGTCTGTTTGAATACAGTGAAGCCAGTTCGCTGTAAGTTCTACATCTAGTCTTATGTGACACCACAGCTAGCCACATAACTGATCAAAGCAGCAGGTGTTTACCTTTGGGTTTATTTCTATGTTATTAGAAAGTTTTGATTCTCTGGCAGATAGCTATACTCGGCTAAATGCTTTTGTTCTAATTTTATGCAGTACTCATATCTTTTTTGGCAGCATTCACATGAAGGGATCAAAGAAAGAAATCATGGCTGACCCACATTTGTTAACTCTATAAAATCATTAGTTTCCTCTCAAAATGACTGAAAAGTAGCAAAACAGATTTGTTAAAGCTACATATAACTTGTTAAAGAGTGCATAAAGCAACAAAGTTTTCTAATTTAGATGAGCTCAGAAATTACTGAAGTAACAATTGTTCTCAGCTTGAAAAATTGCATAGCTTTCATGAAAGTTGTGCTATTTTGGGGGTGTGTGATATGACAATGACTCAGAACCTGTTTGGCTTATAGAACGAACAATATGGTAATTACCAATTTAATAGTGTGCTGTGTCTTTTTTTGTTTTTCAATTATCAAAATATCAGCAGGTATTTTTAATTCTTTATATTACAAAAATTTTACAGTAATTACTAACAGTGATATAAATCATATTGGATTAAGAGGAGACAATTACAAAATGCTAAATACATTCCAAATTACACCTGAAATATATGGCTACATTATCTTAAATAGTGGCTGGCATCCTGCTGGACTTGTGCCACTGTAACTCACTTTTTTTTTGTTCTCACGGAGAATGGAATTCTCTATCAAATGTGCAATGTCCAATCCCTCCAACCCACTTTTTCTTGGCAGGAGCTCCCCCCACACCAATAAGGCCATTTCCTGGCTAGTAGGCAACTGGAGAGGGGCAGCAGATAGGTATCCACCTATGTTCCTATAGCTGCATGTACAACAGTGATGACATCTGTAGGGACCTGTGGAGGATCCCTGGATGTTCTTGTAGATGTTCTTGGTTTTCATCAAGCTACGTATGTTTTCATCAAGCTACATAAACAGAAAATGGCCATGTTTGGGAGGTTTGCAGCTGAGAGAAGGTGGAGTTGTGGGGGTTGGACGGAAGACATAGCCGTGCGTATCATAGCTTCATCTCCTGATCCAGGATCTCAGCCAGCCATTCAATTTAAGTTGATTGAAATCAGAGATATTAGTTTTAAAATCTACAAGTTTCAGAATATACTGAAAAATTGTAGGTTTCTGATTACAACCTGTGAAAAATTAGTGTACAAGCATGGATTTTTTCATGTATTACACATCTCTGCATATTATACATGCAAAATCATGAATTATGACCAGAATCGGTAGCTCTAGACCCCTTCCATCTCAGGAGCTCTCTAGGTGGGAGAGACTGTTCCTTTATTGCAAGGCTTCAAGAGACACTGCAAAGACTATTTTGGTTTCTAGTATTTCCAGTCCTAAGTACAAAATGAGACAGATCCCTCCTTTGACTTCTCTGCAGATTCTGTTTGGGATATAAGTGAAGATCCATCTTGAAAGTTCTCTGCAATGGACAGAGTACTTAGTGAAAGGTCAGTGTCCTTTCACTTTGCCCGATTTCCAGGTGCAGATGTTTGTGAGAAAGAGCTTTGGTCACCTGAAAGGTCTTATTTGTAGATTTCAGTGCACATTGTGACTGTGAAAGGTAATTACTGTGCATTTTTCCTGTGATACTAAGTATGAGTGATTTGTAAGATAAAAGTTGTGTGGAATGGGGACATTGAGCCTCACTTAACTATCAAAAAAGGACACAGATCATATTAACACTTAATTTAAGGGGCTTAAAAACAGCTGCTTTCAGCTCACATATTATAAAAATTACTTCAGAGTAGAAAAGCCCTTGCTCTTATTGTGTGCCTTCAGGTCTTTCCAACTTATGGTGACCCTAAAGTGAACCTAAAAGCCAAGATGAACTAGTGATTTGAGCATTGGACTATGACTCTGGAGACCTAGGTTCAATTCCCTGCCGGGTGACCTTTGACGAGTCACACTCTGTCAGCCCTAGAAAACCCCATGATAGCTTTGTCTTAGGGTTGCCATATGTTGGAAACATCTTGAAGACAGATAAGAACAACATGGACCTGTCATGGGGTTTTCTGGAACTGAGAGTCACCCATTGGGTTTCTGTGGCTGAGCGGGGAATCAAACTATGGTTTCCAGGGTTGCAATTCAATGCTCAAACCACTACACCATCCTGGCTTTCTAGAGAAGCGCTTACCTCAGTGTTTTCCATTTTTAGGCCACCGTTGTATATGTGGACAGTGGTGCAAGTGCATTATTTTGTGGTCTGGTTTTGTGGCTTAGGCCTTTATATAAGGCTACTCAAGATAAAATCAACATGCCCTGCCAGTTATTATCTAATAAACTGGTTAAATATCTGAAACTAACAAAAAAATGAAACTTTTAGTTGTGGCCAGATAAGTTGTAGAAATGAGAAAGAGGAATGGAAGACAGAACAGTCAGTAGCTGTTGCCCAGCAATATCATACCTAATATTCCTCTGTATGTCTGTTGCTGGGACCCCCTGAGAGGGATGGTACTGTAGTGCTTCTGTGACTTTTTAAGGCAGCTGTTTGGCCAGTATGTGAACAGAATGCTGAACTAGGAAGGTCTTTGGTGAGATCTAGCATGGCTATTCTTAAAGTAACTGAAGCGCATTGAGAAAATATACTGCTGTTAATTCAAGGGAGCAATAAACAGGAGAGTAGTTCACTGATGTCTTGCAATGGTATGCAGAAATCATTGTGACAGTCTGAAGTATGATAGATCGATTGATGTTAGTTCAACTCATGAGAAGGACAGCTCAAAAATGTGTACTGATGTTGCTTCAGTATATATGTGGTAATATGTTATTTCCTAGATTTCCCTTCATCAATGTATTTTGGCTCAAAATAGATTTTTGCTTGTGTTATACTTACTTAGATGACCACTTTTATCAAGAACCCCATCAGTCCTTTATGACAAGACAAAAATAAAGAGATACCTGTATGCAATTGGGGTTTGTAATTATTTTTACCTGGCTAGAATTAATTTAAATAAACAAAAAAGAACAAAAAGAATACAATAAAAGACATTAAAAACAGAACTATAAAAGATGTTATCTTTGCAGTTTATTCCGAAATTGTGTAACTACTGAAAAGAGCACATAACAGAGCTTGCTGTTTTGGAATTTAAAGCGCAGAAATGATGGGCTGATGATGTTTAATCTCTTCCCTGCTTAAAACTCATTCACAAGAGCTGAGTTTGCAAATATTCTGTAAGCAGTATAAAGTGCGCTACATCAAATGGAATCAGCTTGAAGTAGAGAGCAGGAATTTGTCTGAAATGGTAAGGTGGTAAAATAAGCAAGAAAACACAAGACATGCAAAATGTTAGTGCTTCTTTCAGTTTAATGCAGAGATTCCAAAACTGTGCTTATGGGCTGCTTCAGGCTCTCAAAGCTTCCCAGCAACCGTTCAAATTGACTTCCAGTGTATGGCTGGAGCAGAGTAGACCCAAAATGTGGCAAAACTGGTCTCCTGTCCCTGTGGGGTGCACTCTGTTTTTTTCAGAAACAAATGCAGAATGAGGATGAAGCACTCCAAAGTCCCATGGAGGGCCAAGGCAGCCCTCTAACAGTGTTTCCTTCACATATTAAGTTTGTCAGTGGTGTGGCATTAAAATAAATTAAGAATGCACTGCACTTATAAGAGAATAGGACTCTTTAAACTTGCTGAGTTTTGCTTCTGAGTGAATATGTTAAATATTGTGCTACACGTATTTGAATGATACATGATACATGAATCTTAAGTACTCTGAACACTGGAAGGTAAAGTAGTGTGACTTACTTGTTATGTTTGAAAAACTTTAGCATCCAGATTTCCTAAACCGCTGGTACCATTCGAGATGGCAGTGAAGCAAATAATGCCACCAGAGTCAGTGAGTAAGTGAGATAAAGTAAACTACTACTTCCTCATAAGCATGCATGATCTGAAGAAATACTGATTTAACTATGAATCTTGTGTGTGATGCATTGTAACATAGATCCTCCTGTTCTCCATTAAAAAAAATCCCTCTACATAAACATATTAACCTCTATTTCTTTCAAGTAATCTAACATGTTCTTACAGAAATGACCATGTGGTTTCCGTTTTTATATGACCACAAACTTTAGACTGGTTTTCAAATTAACTGTAAGAAAGTGAGATCTTTTGTATTCTTGCTGGTCTATTACAAATTACCATCACTGGCTGAGTTCATGTCTACACCAATGCGCTGAAAGAATCATGAACCAAAATCTTTACTAGGATGTACACCAACCCCTCCACTTTCATGAGGGTTTGAGGCACAGAACCCTTATGAAAGTGTAAGAACCATGGATAACTCCTCTCATGCTTCCCATCCCATTCCTTTGTCTTCCATTTTGCCTAGGTGTGAGTTCTCTGAAACCAGGGCAAAATGCATGGGAATGGGAGGGATGAGCTCTGGAGGAAAAAGGAAGGCTCACATGGGTTTTCTCGCCTATTCCTTTGCGTTTTGCCTCGTTATGAGTCTTCCACACCAGGGTAAAGTGCAGGTGAATGGGAGCTTCCTCCAAAATGCATCCAAGGATTATCTTTTTCTTTAACCAGCCTCTACTTTTCTTATGATTTCCATTATGGTGATCAAATGCACAGATTTGTGGGTCATTGTTTTTCATGCTGGGGGTTTTGATTAATGAGGCAGACTTGTCTGCTTTCCCCTTTTCTTTCTGTTGTAATATTCATGCTTGCTCGTTAAAGGAATTCTGAAGGTGGCACCTGTTTGCCTTGCCTTTTGTAGGCGGATATACAAAGCTACAGTAGGAATGGGAAAAGCAGAATTCCATTTTCTCCAAGCTCAAGCTTTATTACATTTTTTACTGCAGACAGGGCACTGCAATTGGACACCAAAAGTCTGTGTTTCTTCAGTCCTCTTTCATCTGCCTCCCAGAGATGATACAACTGAAAAAGATTTCCATTTTCCAAGTACAAGAAGAATAAAGGGGATTGACTGTGCATAGAAAGAGTTTGTAAAAAGAAGCTTCTTTATCAGAGGCTTCGTTAACTGATGTGTGCCTGTACTACTTCTGAATGCTTAGATTGTATACTTTCATTGTGGCTAGTACCTGCTCATAGTACCTATCTTCCATGAGTTGTTTAATGCCATTTGAAACTAGCTGGTACCCTTTTAAAGCTGTCGAAGTTAGTCTGTCGCGAGTGCGAGTCGCAGTGAATCCTGTGCATGAATTATGTATCCTATGAATGATATCTGCCTGTCCTGAGTCTCTTACTAGCCACTTTCATTGAATGACCCAAGTTCTAGTATTATGAGAGAGGAGATTTTCTGTCTGCTTTTTCACACCATGGGTAATTTTGTAAATCCCATCATGTCTTTTTTTGTGCACATTCTAAAGTTTCCTCATAGAAATTGTGCTCTATCTCCTGGTCACTTTGATTGCCCTTTTAAAAAATTCTTGCTCTTCTTTTGTGCCTTCAAGTCATTTCCAACGTATCATGACCCTAAGGGGAACCTATCATGGGGTTTTCTGGGGCTGAGTATGAGTGACGCTCCCTAGGTCACCCTGTGAGCTTCCACAGCCAAGCAGGAAATCACATTCTTATTTAGATGGCCAATCAGAACTCTACACAATTTTGACAGCACCATAGAAGATCAACACAACATATCTTAATAATGCTGCTATATATGTAAATTTTGGATTCTTCCTTCTCCTTGGGTGGTCCATTTAATTAGTTGCTTCCAGATATGCAGCAAGCTATGCTTTACCGTTAAATCTAAATTGACATGTTTTGGCTTATGTTATACAAAAATCCAATTCATGATTTGTTGATTTACTATAATCATAAAACTGCTGCTAGCAAGGATCTGTAAGAATTGCTACATGTGGAGGCTGGTTTGGTAGCTGTCTGAACTGCTGGTAAATGCTAATCAAGTTTGTTTGCCTTTGTAATAATATCTAAATAGAGGTGGCCAAAGTGTAGCTCTTCATATCTTGTTTGACTGCAACTTCTAGTATTCCTCACCATTGGCTATCCTGGCAAGGGCTAGTGGGAGCTGTATTTCAGCAACATCTGGAAGGCTGCACTTCATCTACCCCAGTTTGGAGCCCTGAGAGGAAGATGATTCACTTCTATATTTTTATTGAACCAGTAGAAAGTATAAAGCATAAATGTATGAAGTGTCCTGGGTTTATCATAAAAGGAAACATGATCTGGATGTGTACTTGCCTTAGAACTGCTACTTTTTTGTTGTAGCTGATTTGCTCGTTAGTGAAGCAGAAAAAGAATTTGCTTCCTGAAGTATGAAAAAGTCTCTTACACACTAAAAAAAGATGCTTAGGACTTGGAGACGTCTGTACCTTACATGCAAATAAAGATGGACATAAACTACAAAATCAATAATCCAGGCAATATTTTTTAGAGATTATCTCAGAAAGTTCCATGTTCTGGTGTTATATGTTAGGTTCTAACAAATGCTATGTAATTTCTTGTTTTTCTGTCGAGTTAAACTTCATATTCATTCAACTTCATACTTCATATTTTTCTTTATTCAAATTCTCTTGTTGTCTGAAGGCTTTAACAGATAGTCAGAGCAAACATGAGATTTGATTTTTGATCTGAAAGTTATTGCTCATATATTGGACTTGTGATATTTTACTTGGATAATTTGTTTTACAATTGAATGCTATAGTTTTATTATTCTTTTCTTTTGTCTTTTATATTGTACATCTTTGGCAGAACCTACTGTTACTGATTTCTCTACGTGTAAAGCACCCACATGTACCTAGATGTTGCTATATAAATAAACGACGATGATGATACAGAGCTTTCTCTGGTATATAACCATTTAGATGTTGAATAGTGCTGAGTTATCCTTAGCAATTAGTTTAATGTCAGTGCCCACAATTTGCACTATCACATTTAAGATAAGCTACCAAGTCACTCAGCTAACAAGGCTTTTATTTTCTTAATGGATTCCTTTATAATATTCTTGTCATAGATGCCTAACTCTTGATTATTTGACTATTGGAATTGCACTAAGGCCAGCAAAATAGCTGTTTAAAAATGTTTTTGGAGCTTAAAATGATTTGTATCTGCTTCTGAAAGACATTCTAAGTTATGTATTTTGAATAGTCATATTATGTCATATAATTGTGATCGTAAGTTTGTTCTTTGAAATGTACAGTAGATAAGATTTTTGAAAGTATAGCATCAAGTTCTGAAGAGATGGGGAAATGGTTATTTGATTTTTACTGTAGAAGCAAATTGTTCATGTGTCACTTGAGTAGTGTTGACTGATTCAATACCAAGAACAGACCAGTCTAGTTTATGCTTCAGAAACAATGCAGAAGAAAACAATAGAGGATTTAAGGATCACATGTCTCTTTTTTATACGTATGCTGTACCTTAACATCTTCAGTGAAGGTCTTCCCACAGGTGTTTCTGCCATTTTTGATGAGCTGTATAGCTACACTGAGAGAGCTTCGGGAGGGAGTAGTATCTCAGCTGTGGAATGCTTTCCTCAAAGAAGTATGCATGGACAACACTAGGATATTGCCTTAACCCTCTGCAGAGTTAGACGTGAGATGGTTCAGATGTTGAATTGGAAACATCAAAATGATAGTATATACACAGAGAGAGCGAGAGCGAGCTGACTTTTAATTCACATATGAACAATCTGAAGACTTCAGCTCCCCCGACTTTTAGAATGCCCTATTTGCTGGTGTATAAGACTCACATTGTTCCTGAAAAATACTGTTTGAAAATGGGGTGCTGCTTAAACACCAGTGCATCCTATATGCCCGCAAACAGTATTTGTTGGCATGTAAATAGGATGCGTCTTATATGCTGGTGCGTCTTATACTCTGGCAAATACAGTAGTAAAGACAGTCTGTTTCAAATGGAAATAGATTGCTTTGTACTGACTTGAGTTGAATCAGAAGGCAGAAAAACCTTTGTACAAATGCATTCTCTGGTACTGTGCCGTTGGCATTTGTCTGATACAATTTTCCCTTTTTGATTAGGCATTTGTTCCTGTTTTCAGATTTAAAAGGCCATGGTAGCATAGTTCTTAGTTCCATTATGCACATGTCTGGAGATGGGTATTTCTAATCTAGTGAAGATGTTACAGTGAAAATTGATGGCAATTCTTAGAACTGCCAAGATTAGAATTGCATCCTGTACTAACCATACCAATTTTTCAAGTATTCTTGTTATACTTGTGGAACTTAATGTTTTCAAGAAAAAGTATGTGAGATGTGGCCTGACTGTTAATTACTGATAATTGCTAGCTCATAATTAAACTGATAATTATTTTAGCATTAATTAGTAGCTGCACTATGGAATCTTCATAATAGAAATTGCCTTATTGGCAAAACCATTTCCAGTTTTCACCTTGTCTACAATTCATATAATTCACTAGAACTCTGAAGATCTTGTCTTAAAACAAAAACGAAATACTGGTAAAGACTTTTAACTGTAATGGGTTCAAAGAGTGCTGAAAACCTGATTGTGTTTCTTTTCCAAAATGTACTATTTTGTCCTACTCTTTTTCAACATTATGTGGCTATTGTGTCCTACTCTTTTTCAACATCATGTGGCTATCAGACAAGATATAGTTGTATGAGCTTGACCGTCTGCTGTTGTCAGGTTGCCACCACTTACTCTTATGCATGGTCTGTGGTCTGTAAAGTAGCTTGGGGCAAAAGTCTGCTGAGGTTCTTCATAACATGGGCAAAGTATGGCCTTCCAGATATTGTTGAAGCACAGCTCCCAGAATTTCCCACCATTAGGTATGTGGTTTAAGGCATCAGTAGCTATGCAAGGTTGTAGCCCAACAACATCAGAAGGACTGCACTTTGTTCATCTCTGCCTTAGAAGAAGAAATGAAGAGAAGAGTTGCAGTGTGTAACCTGGCCTGGGATGTGTCCTGTTGTTTAATACTGAGAAGGTTATAGAATGCTTCTCTTTGTTCAACCATTGGAACTGCTTCCCTCATCCATACTAAATATTGCAGCTGGGTAATCTGGACCTCTTGCCTGGATGAGAATGCCGTGTTAATGTGTTCTGCTTGCTTGAAATGAAATGTTTACCTTATTTAAACTGTTCATTTTTGTGGAAGTCAACGTGGTGTAGTGGCTTGGTCCTGGACTCTAGGATGGTGGGAGACCAGGGTTTGAATCACTGTTGAATCATGGAAACCCACTGGGTGATCTTGAGCAAGTCACACTGTCTCAGCTTCAGAGAAAGGCAGTGACAAACACCCTCTGAACAAATCTTACCAAGAAATGCTACGCTTGATTTGTCTTAAGGCCCCCCTGAGTTGGAAATGGCTTGAAGACACATACAACATATTTTTGGAGAAAAGTTAAGCAAAAGTACAGTCATCCTTCTACATTTGCTAGTGTTAGAGGCACAGGATGCCTGTGAAAGTGGAAAAACTGAATAACTCTAGGTTCTCCCAAACCATATTCAACACACACAAAGTATGATCACTATATTCAACCCACCATAGATTCCTTTGCGGTATCAGGCAGCAATGGGTGGCTGGTGGGGCTTACTGCCACCTCCACTGCTGCCCCAAACCATTTTTAATAGGGACCCAGAAGCCTCATTTGTAGTTTCTCTGTCTCATGAGGCTTGCAGTGCCTATTAAAAATGGCACAGGGAGGCAGCAGAGGTGACAGCAAATAATCTGTGAGTAATCAAATCTGCAAAAGTGAACCCTGCAAATGTGGAGAGCTGACTGTAGATGTATTTCAATAATTTTCATAGAGCCATATTATGTGTACTAACAGCAAGGTACTTTGAAGTACAGGTCCTTATGTAGCCACAAAATGATATCATTCTCATACAACAGGAAGGTATCAGCAGGCTGATTTGCAAAAGTTAAAAACAAAACAAAAAAACACCAAACCTTAAATAATGTACATGAAGATGGAGTGAGATGACAGAGAGGGGAGAGAGGATGGAGAAAACTGGGTAGAAAGTTTGGCCAAAAAACATTCAGAATTCAAAATGCTATATACAATTATCCAGTCATCAGATTTGCTCTGTGTCTTTGCTTACCAATGCTTTTGAAACTTGGGTTGGTGTGCTTGCTTTTCTAAAGGTAGAGCATTCCAAAGATCTGGCTGTATTAATGTAAAGGCCCTGTCCCACTCAACAAAAGTGGGGAGCAGGGCCCCCTGGTTGGAATTGGAATCGTATAGTTGGAAGGGACCGCATGAGCCATCAGGCCCAACTCCCTGCTCAGTGTAGGATTCCCAGCAGGTAGCTCTTTTTGAAGACATCCAGAACAGGAGACACCGCCACCTGTGTAGACAATTGGTTCCACTGGCAAACCACTCTTAGTCTCAAGAAATTCCTTCTAATGTTCAGTCAAAAGCTACACCTTGTGACAGTCTTCAGTGTATTTAAAGACTGCAATCATGTCACCTCTCACTCTTCTCCAAGCTGAACATGTCCAGCTCCTTCAAACATTCCTCATACATTTTATTCTCCATCCCTCTTACTATCTTTACTGTTCTCTGAACCTGCTCCAATTTGTCTATATCATTTTTAAAATGAGGCACCCAGAACGGAACGCAGTACTTCAGGTGGTGCCTGACTGGTGCAGAAGACAGTGGGACTATTACTTTCCTCTGTTCGGAAACTATGCTTCTATTAATGCAGGCTAAGATAGTATCCACTGCCTTTGCTGAAGCATCATATGCAACTGTACAGTCTTGGTTTTTTTGAGGGGGAGGCAGTGTTAATAATGTAACTTGGGATAAAATCCCTAACCTCTAAGTAGGAATAAACTGTTGCTGTTTGTGCTGGGAATTGCCTCTGAATCTTCTATTCCAAAGGCAACTTTGTGTGGCTGTTTTAAAAAAAGCAAATCCTGAAAACTATAGCAACAGATAGAAGAACCCACAGGAGCATTTCATCTTCCCCTTTCCCCATGAAAGAAATGGCAAATCTAAAATCCGTGTTAGTACTGTCATGAAAAACTCAACATTCTGTCATTAAGTAGCATGGAGAACATTGTTGTACACTTTAAATATATTTCTGGGTTAATATGCAGTTCAGAATCTTTGACTGTACACTTCTCTGAAGACTGTGATGTGATTTGCACTTTACATTGCTGTTTTGAAGTGTACACACTATGGTAGTAATTGCAACAAGTTTGAAATCAGTATATTATTCTGTACCAGCAGGTAATGTGTTATATTTATTTCTGTCTTGCATTTTTCCCAACTTGGGGCTTAACAGATTAAAAAAGATATCATTAAAAATCCACAAATTACATAAGATAAAATAAGATTAAACAATAAAAAAAATTAAAACCAGATTAAAACATTTATCAAAACACATACTCACACCAAACACAATGATTAGCAAGATCCAGCACCTTATTTGGTGGACGGGCTCACAACGTGCACAGGCTTTAACTGTGCATATGCACTTCTAGCCACTGCTGGAACCTGAACTTTCCAGGCTCAAAGATGAATCAAGGAGAGCACTCAAGCTGTGAACCTGCATCTTCAGAGAGAGTGTAACCTTGTCCAGCATAGGCTGAATCCCTATTCCCTGACCTGCCTTTTGACTGATCAGGAGATCCTCCATCTTGTCTGGATTAAGTTTCAGTTTGTTCATCCTCATCTAGTTCATTGCTGATGATGGGCACCTTAGGACCAAAATGGCATCTTTGGCTTGTAGTGGAAAGGAGTAAAAGAGTTGCTGTCATCTGCATACTGGTGGCACTGAACCATGAAACTCCAGCTGACCTTTCCTAGCAGTTTTGTGTATATGTTAAATTGCATGAGGGACGAAACCAAACTCCATGGGTCCTCACAGACCAGAAGCTGAGAAATCAAGCAGGAGTCCCCCAGCACTGCCTTCTGAGTTTGCCCCTCTAAAAAGAAATGTAAAACAATGCCCCAAAGTCCTAAACTAACAAGGCAACCCAGAAGAATACCATAGTTGATGGTATAGAAAGCTGCCAAGAGGTCCATCAGAACCAACAAGGACACACTCCCCTGTCTAGCTCTCAGCATAGATCATCCAGCAAGGTGATCAAACCCATCTATGTCCCATAACCAAGCCTACACATAGGTTGAAATGGATCTAGGCAGTCCATCTCATCCAGAAACTCCTGGAGCTGGGAAGTCACCACTTACTCCAGCGAAGACTTTGTCATCCAAGACTTTGAGAGGATCACTAGTCAAGCAGTAGGACATTCCCCAAGAGCCATCAGGAATCCATCTGGATCCATAAGCCTCTGGGTTAGATCATTTTCATGGGTCTACCACCCCTGCAGAGGTTCTGAGTCCCAGCAAGTCTAAACCCCACCTAGCTGGTGATCTGTCTATGACAACAGAACTGTAGACAGTTCCTCTACTCCCAGAACACATTCACCCCACCTAGTACAAAAAACAAGGTCCAGTGTGTGTCCAGCAGCATGAGTAGGGCCAGATACCAGTTGGAACAAATCCATGGTTGTCACGACAGACATGAAGTCCTGAGCCACTCCCAAAAGGGCAGTGTCAGCGTCAATATTGAAATCCCCCAGCAGTACAAAATGGAAGATTCCAGCACCAACCCCGAGACCATTCTGACTAGCTCATGAAGGGAGACTGTTGAGCAGCAGGGTGGATGGTACACCAACAGAATCCTAATCAGTCCCAGCTTCAGGTGGGGCACCTGATTAGGAGGATAGACTACTACAACTGCACCTCCCTGCTCCCCCCGGTCTCACCTGCTGCTGAACAGAGAACCCTGGTGAACAAAGCTGAGAGATTAACGCCCCCTTCCATCCAACCAGGTCTTTGTAATACGTGCCAGGTAGGCGTGCTCATCCATGTTCAATTCCTGAATGGCAGCTATCTTCCCATTCACTGACCTGGCAATCACCTGCAGTGTTTTCAATCCAGAAATTCTGTTGTCAAGATTACCTAGGTTGTTTGAGTTGGGGGAAGTTTAGGGACAACTAGCACCCTTGTTTCTTTCCCTTCTATTATAGTGTAACTGCCTCCCTGTTCTACATCTCTCTGTGCCCTGAACAAATATAATGGTCATCCTCTCAGATCTAATATTTCCCCTCCTCTTTTCACAGCATGTCCTTCCTCTAATAGATTGACTATTCACTTACAAATGATAATAGCATAATGGTAAAGTGCAAATTAAAAATATTCAGTCCTGCCCCTTCTTTCAAGTGGGATGTTACCATAAAGTGCCACCATTGGGGACAGACCCACCCCTGCCATTCTCCTGCTTTTATGTGCCAGGTCCCTCAACACTATGGCTGGGATAGGTGGAACTTGGCAGTCTGCTGAGTTACAGCTGGTGATGAGGCTGAGTCAGCAAAGAGGTGGAGGTAGGTCTTCTCTCACTGTTCCGCAGGAAGAACACAAGGAGGCAGTAGCAGCAATGGTGGCTGCGGCTAGATGGAGGATGCTTGCCTTTTGTTGACTCTTCTGGCAGATCATCCTGGAGCTTCCTGTCTTGGCAGTGTTGCCTCAATATAAAGGCCAAAATCCTATAATGCTTCATATTACTTCAGGATGAAATACAGTATTTATCACTGGATATCCTTGTTCACATGTACATGTGAACTCTCATGTATACATGATAAACCTAGAAATAGAAAGGCACTGTTACCCTGAAATTCTTGGGGGTCCCCGAGGACTCTAATATACTGCATGTGATGGGGAAAGGAAACTCAACAGAGCACAAGCAATAGCAATGCGAGAGACAGGGTAACCTAGCGAGATCTTTTACCCAGTTTTTATGGGATCAGGCCCAGACAGAAATCACACAAAAAGGTCCAATGAATTACTTTATTGAACAGAAGTATCACGCATTAACGCATATACTCACACACACACACACACACACGGGCTAAAGAAAAATAAAGAGTGGAAATAAGATAGCAGGATCATTAAAGGATTCGTGGTTTGGGTGATACTGCACCTTTTCCTGAAGTCCTAGATCCGGAAAGCAGTGAAAGAAATGGAACTCAGCGAAGAGATGCTGAGGGGATCATGCGGCTGTCGGGAGGGGGGAGCGGTCAGTTGGTATGACCGGGAAGTATCCAAAGAACTAGTCAAAAACAGGGACTATTTGTAGGAAAAATCTACCTTGAGGGCAAATCATTTCCCGGGGAGAACAAAGGGGACAGCAACGGAAAACAACTTCACACCGGCACCTTCTTTGATATGGTGTCACCCAAGTATCAGCATCTTCTGCCGCTTTGGGTTGTAGTGTGGGTTTATTTAGATGATCCTTGTCTGATAAGATTTTATTGCTTCCAGTGCCCAGCTTTGTGGGAAAAACTCTTAATCCCTTCAAGTTGGCTCCTTAAAGGCTGAGGACCTTTTGTCCGCTGTGGGTTGGCACAGCTTGAGGTCTTCTGTGGCTACGTGACAGGGGAGTTTACTGGCCTGACCTGGTTCTTCCGATCATACAACCGTTGTTACCTTCGTGCTCATCCGGGTGACCTCTCTGGTGGGTTAGATTATGTTTTATATCAAAGTTGTAGACCCCAGGGCAAGGTTTACCAGGGGGGCAACAGCACAGTGCACTTTAGGATCAGACAAGAATAGATTGGCCAGTTTACCCAAGTGGATTAAGTTAGTACAGTTCAAGTTTGTTCCTAAATTATTATCATCTGGCTCTTGGACATGTGTTTAAGTGGTTGTATGACAGCTAGAAATCTCTTGATATAACTATGGATACATTTTACTCTATTTATATGGTGCCTCAAGTGTGTTTAATAAATCATGGATTCTGCTAGTATGGAAATGGATACTTTTTTCCCTAACACATTATGATGGGGGGGGAGTGTACAGATATTCAACGAAGTATGAAATATGCATACATAGTCAAAATGCAGTGCAATACAAAGTGATACATTCATGTTCTAAGCATTAGAGTATAATAGGTGTTTACTCTGCTTTAATACCAGAGCTGTTTGTATAAAACCTAGATAATCAGCTGTTAGACAAATCTTTGCCTAGTTCTCATACTGTATTTTGTAATGCTGCCTTTCAGTTGCTGAAATAAACTTAATGTGATTTGGTTTCTGTGCATCTTATCCACCAGTCCAGATGTTCTTAGTATCATTTGTCTTTATGGGTTCTTGAATAAAGACTGCCTCTTAAAGAAGACAGAAATAGAGTTTGCTCAATGTAGTATATTTAAAACTCTCACTGTCCTGATAGTATCTTGGCAAATGACTTGCTGGCTTTGCCTTAACAGGCAGGTTGGAGAGAAACTGCGTACTGTATATACTCTGTTCTGAACTGATGGATCTGAGGCACAGAAACTATCAGGTAAGATGATCCTTCAGTCTGTATATATAGGGTACCCGGTTCAAAGCAAGTTATCTTTCTATCATCACTTGTTCTAAAATGCAGCATCCCACCTTGGTTTATGTTTGTAGTTTTGGACTGAAAAATATACTCTTTTTGTGTTCTATCACATCTGTGTCTTACTCTTTTTCCATGGGCCTCAAGTGTGGTAAATATGGGATCATTATAACAATTGCTGTGACTGGGATAGGTTAGGCATATTGACTGACCTGGAAATTTTTAAAAGTGACACAACATTAGTGTTTTTTGCATACCTGTAACTTCTAACTTGCTTATACCGCTAATAAAATATTGTATATTAGCTTTTGTAACTCTTTGCTCTAACACTTTTATTATTACTGCTTTAAAACAATTCAGTTGTAATAAGAGTTCTAATGTTGAAATCTGGTTTCTAGATTATGCGAAAATGCTCTCTGTTCTTAGATTGCAGTTTTTCTCCTCTTCCCATAGTCTGATACACTGTTTATTCACATTGCTTTTTTAGTTCACCAGTCAAAAAACTGCTTCTATATTCTGATTATAATTTTACATATAATCGTAAATAGAATTAATCATAATTGAGATACTGAGCACTGTGGTGAAATTGCCAAAGGCTTGTGTAATTTTGTGGATTTTGATAGGAAACACGGTTATACCACCAGCCAATGTTACAAGTTTGTTTTTATAAGAAACCTGACATCTTTTTTTGTTGTAAGGTGGTTCTCAAAGCTCCATTTCTTCATCTATCAATTATATCTTTTCTTACCTCAGAAACAATTTTTTCAAGATGAGTTAAGGGTAATACATTGTTTATTCAGTAGATTTTTTTTGCAAAATCTGTCTAGAAAGGGTGCTTCCAGGTGAGACCTTTGCTGTACTGCTTTGCTGACAGAATTCTACAGGTGGCCTAGATGATATCTTTGAGCTTATATGTTTTCATACAATTGTTTCCATCTGTTTTGCTCACTAAAATACCCCCTTAATGAGGATAAGACAGAATAACTGCACAGCACCTTTTGATTAGCAGTACTGGGAACAATCAGTCTGGAAGAACTCAAAGCCTGCATTGTAGACACTTTTTGAATAAGGTAGAGTATCTGAGTAAATTAAAAAGAGATAGTTTAAGTTACAGTATTTCAGTAAAGGGAAAACATATCACCAAGTACTCTGTCATACACAGTGACTAAAGATTACATTGTCAAGGTCAACCAAGTGTCAGTTGGTGAATTCTGGATATCCTTGCTGTAGAGACAATTTAGTTGCAATGTTTCAGCCTGAAATGATCAAATACAATAATATAGTAGAAAGTATTAGTTTATGACATGATGCCTCATGTGTCTGTGTTGAGATGTCTAGTGCTTTTCACATGATGTAGCTACACAATCAAAGCAAACTTTGATTTAAAACTAGTCAGAAAAGAACACCATATGAAGCCACGAGCAGCATGTGAAAATAGCTAAATAGTATAGAATATAAATATTTCTCCTCTGCCTGTGTGTACATGTCTGTGTGTGCGCACGTGTGTGTGTATAGAGAGAGAGAGAGAGAGAGAGTGTGTGTGAGTGAAAATGATGTTATTAGAGAATATTATCCAAATACACACATGCTTATGTTTTTCTTTAATCTCTCTCTCTCTTTTTTACTTATTTAGAGAAGCTGGAGGTTGCACCACCATCTACTGGACAGCTGAAGCATGGTAAATTCTTAAATATCTAAATCGTAAAAGGTTGTTGGGTGGCATTTGGGAAACAGAGTTGCAGTTTTGTGGGTAAAATGCATGGGGAGGAGGTGCTGGATTTTCTGGTGCCCTCTATTCTGCCTTTTAATTTCTGCTTTCCAGATGATTCTAATGGGAGGAAAAGTAAGTTATCCATCTCCAGTGCTGCCATAGGTTTTCTGGATCTTGTCAAGCAGGAGAGCCTCACAATATCCTAAGGTCCTAAGATGTCTCCTGAGGGCCTACAGAATTTCAGTCTTCATTGTATGAAATATCTGTCTAATAATTTGCTCTCAGTGAGCATTTTTCTGAAGGCAAGGCATGCACTTGACAGTACTGGGTACCACTGATCATTTTAATCAGGA
Source organism: Iguana delicatissima (assembly GCA_948472985.1). Taxonomy (NCBI): domain Eukaryota; kingdom Metazoa; phylum Chordata; class Lepidosauria; order Squamata; family Iguanidae; genus Iguana; species Iguana delicatissima. The sequence continues at coordinate 1,658,315 of CAOKZL010000460.1, read as the reverse complement.
CAGTCTAGAATCCATCTTCCCCTTTTCCCAAATTGTGAATAAATTATGGAAGTGTCTAAATGTCTTAAACTAAATTTACAAAGGTAATTTTTGCTAGTAGGGTTTGTATTTAGCAGAAATAAGAGCGGAGAGGTGAGAAGTCAGGAATGAAATGAGGACATGAGAAGATAATGCTGTTTCACTCAGACCTTTATGACTGTGAATTGATTCTGATGTGTGAACAGTTCACTTTTATTTTTTTTTAATTATATTATCTTGTCAGTGTATGGAATGGATATGGTAAAAACTCCAATGAACTGGGCCTGCAGCAGCTATTTCCACTTTCATAATATACTGCATGGAAATTTCTGCTAGTTGGTTGTATAACAGGATAACATGAATGAGCTTTTTTGTACTGAGTTATGTACAGAAAAAGCCTACTGTATCCATATCTGTAATCTTAAATGTGTTCAGTTTATATGAAGATTTCTTCAGTATCATAAAATCAGAAAATTAAACTATGGTTTGTATATATAAATTACAAATCTTTAAAAATATTTTTCATTCTGCTCTGCTTCTTTCTAGTGTTCTTCCACAATGCAGTACCTTTTGTAGGATTTGGATTTTTTGATAATGCAATTATGATTGCTGCGGTAAGTCATGTCACTTTCTGGTGTCAAACTGAAATTACATTAAATTATAGTCAAGTTACATTTTTGTAGATGCATGTGATACTAGTTTAAAGAAAGCTTTAACTGTTTTCGGTTTTGTTTCAACATTTTATTATGTAGATATAATACTCTCTGTGCTGTCTTTTTGGCCTACTAGAAGAATTACAGGGAATACAGGCTGTAATCCCTAATATTGTCTTTATTTTTATATAAATGTCTCCTATAACCTTTTTTCTGTTAATGTGGAGGTAACAGTGAAACTTCTTATTAAAGTATTTTAATTATTTTTAGGGCACACAAATAGAACTATCCATAGGGATTGTGCTTGGAATTTCTACTATGGCAGGCAAGTAATCTGTGTTCACCTAATCGTCATGTATATTTTGCTGTAGTTGTTCATCTGCCATTAAGCTTGTGCATAAGAGAATGAATAAAAATGTGCTGTTGGTGCCTAGGGGAAGCAAATATATGATCTTTAGAGTAGCAGATGGAAACTTGTCACTTGATGGTAATCTTGTCAACAGCTAAACATATGAAATCCCAGTTCTGTGGCTCAGATTACCTGATAAACTGGGTAATATTTTTTTTACATGATTCTTAAACCCAAATTAGTCTGGATAGGTATATCTGAGCCCCACTGTCTCTGTCTTGTACCTTAGAGACTCTTTTCAGTCATGTACTCTTTATCTGGAATAGCATCTTACAGCTTCTCTGTCTATTGAAGGGCCATCTTGGCCAGTGGGCTTTATGTGGCCCATGGGATCTTTTGTGCATCCCCTCCTTTTGGGGAGAAAAGCCCTGGTCTTCATAACTTTTGTTCAGACAGGCTGTACAGTTTGGTTTACTTCATAGATTACCATCCTTGAGTTGTTTTCTGTTTCTGCTGCTTTTTCAGTCTTAAAACCTCTCTTCTATTATTTTTTAAAAATTATTGTAGCCCATGTTTTTAAGCAATTATGAGTATGTATGCAAAAATGAAGTAGAAATATTGCAGATAATGTTGCATTCTGTTTTTGACCAGTAAGGTATTTAGAAGAAACACATTAAAATTGATATATTACTGGTAACATTATTTCATATAATGATTGTGATTCTCTAATATCTAGCTGCTGCCCTGGGCAACCTTGTCTCGGACTTAGCTGGATTGGGGTAAGTTTTTTGTTTTTGTAGTCATGTAGTATTGTTATCAAAACTTACATTTATTAGAGAGAAAAGTTGATGGTGAATGATACAGTGGTTTCAAATGGTAGGACAGTTCATTGGATGAGAAGTTAAAATTGATAAGTATTCAATGACTCAGACGTCCCCTGTGCCATTCAGTGCTAGACAGAAGTCCTATTCAGGTTTGATGTATGAGTATTACGTAGCCAAATGAGAGTAAACGTGCTAACCCCCATCCCAGCAATAGCTAGTCGTCATAAGTCTTATTGTATATAGTTAAAAGTCTTCATAATATATGTAATAAAATATGAAAAAATAAAAAATAATAAATTATTAAGTATATTAGAGATAATAATTAAACCATTTTACTGACTCCTGTAAAACCAGTTAATAAAAAGTTTTAAAATTAATATTTATACTGCAGTGTGTTTCTTAATGAAATAAGCGTGTAGTTTCTTAGCTCCCAGTGCAAACTGGGCTACCCATTCTAGCAATAGCCCATTTTGTCATCCTTGTAGACATGGAGAGTAACAGCTTGATGAGGAGAGCACCTGCTGTTTGTATAAAATCAGGCTTCCGGAGTATCTGGAAAATCTCCACGGCTACAGGAAGCTTCTTCAAACCATCACCCTTTATTTGAACACAGCTATAGAACTGGAAATAGTCATGAAATTAGTGATCACATGAAAGATTTTTACAGCATAAACAGTAGGCAGTGAGGAGTGATCATACCATAGTTTGGAAAGAATGGTGCTTTAACTCTTTGCTACATACTGTGCACCTGTTATTTGCACTGGAAGGGAAGCTTCCATATGCACCAGTGGAAACTTTCCTTTCAGTGCAGATAGGAGAAATACAGACTGTATTTTGGAGCCATTCTATCCCTGATTTCCCCCCTCTCCCTCACCTCTTGATTTCAATTAGTTGGAACACTGCGTATGCATCTTCTTTATACACTTAAAAAATTTGCTCCATTTCCAAGTCCCTGAGTTATAAATTAAATGACACCAGGGTCCCATTTGATCTGAAGGTTATGCCCCCCCCCAAAAAAGGGGATGGGGAGAAAGAACTTTTTGTTTGACTACTTCATTTGGTTTTGGTTTGTTTAAGTAGATTTTGTTCAGTGATAATGTGGTATTAATTGGAAAATTTGGTCAAGTGAATTCCCCTTTTGGCTCATTCAAATTGGTGGTCAGGATCATACCATCTAATGTCCGTTCTTGAGGCTTCTTGTCATTTCCTCTACCAGATGCGTTCTAACTTTTTTAACCTCAAAAGGGGAAAAAAAAATAAAGAGGAAAAGGACAGCATGTTTTAGTTCCTTTCTGGATGTCTTGCATGTGACTTTAGATGCGGGTGTGTCCAACCGCCTCTCATGCCTCCCCATTTTGCTTACAGATGTGTTGCAATCCATATACAGTGGTCTTTTGTTTTCCCCATGGCCTTTTTGCATTTAAAATAATCCTCTAGAGTTTTAGCACTATCATGTAATTTGCTGCTATAGTATTGATGTTCTGTGCAAAATGTCCCACCCACCCTTGTACATTACTTCTTTCTCATTCATCATTCTCCTCTAGTACCTCATTTCACTTAAGGAGTCTGTATAATCTGCCTGCTCCAGACCAAAGTGAAATCAGCTGCAGTAAGAGGTGCACGTATGTGTTTGGCATATGTACCAAATTGTGCCAGCTCTGGGCTATGTTCAGTTAAGGAATAAAAGTTGTGGCTATTGACAGGAATTCCTGGGAAATGACAACAGAAACATCATATGGATTTCTCAAAAGCAGAAATATAGCAGGAAAAGCACTACATTCTGATATTTGAGTAGTCTGGATGAACCCTGTTTTTGGTAAAAAAGCAGACTTCTTTAAGGTGCATAAGTCAATTTCCTAAGTAACTTTTGTGGGAGAAACAGTACAGGAGAGATCCTGCAGCATATTGTAGAAGTTTCAAGTATGTAATAATTTTGTGTAACAGTATTAAAAAATACTGTTTTTTCAGTTTTGTAGCTTAACAAAATGCTAGTTTGCAAAGCATGTTAGGGAACATTACTCACTGTTTTTCCACAACCAACAAAATCTGAACATACTTCAAGTGATAAATGTTATCTTCTTGTGGCCATTGTGTATATATTTGTTTGCATTTCTGTGTGTGTATATAAATATATTGTTCCCCAAGTCTTGCAGGTTATATTGAAGCTATGGCTTCTAGATTGGGTCTCTCCATTCCCGATTTAACACCCAAACAAGCTGACATGTGGCAAACACGTCTTAGTGCACACTTGGTAAGTATAGATGCACATATTGAACTTGATTACTGAGAAATTGAATTGACATCAAATACAGGGTCCTATATAGTACCTCACAACAGGGTTCAAATCCACTAGTCAGCTAGAAGAAAGTCTTCTCAAAGCTTTATGAGCATGTGGCTTGTTCAGTAGACATAATGGCCATAGTAAAGTCTGTGTTAGGGGCGTGGCAACATACAACCAGTGAACCGCGTACAGTTTTTGCGGGCCCCATAGTGACCTCATCAATCCTGTTACTGAATTTGTCACATCAGCAGCAAAATAACTGCTGCTTTAAATGTAATCAGGCTGTGCTTTTAGTAGGAGTGCAATTGTGCTTCAAGGTACTCTGCCTGCCTTGACTATGTTAAATGTAGTGGCAGTTTTATCATTGCCATAGCTGTGGTGTGTGCATTAGTAGCAAAGCACATAAACACACTAATTTTAAGTAGAATTACACTCTGAATCTTTGATGTGATACTACTTAAAAGCAGGGCATGCAACATCTGCACAGCTTGTCACATTTAAGGAATTTGTGATTTTGCTATCACAACAAATTTGATGGTAGAGTCAAACCTGTGCTGGTTCTGAGATGTCCAGTATAGCCTACCTTAGGAAGATGCCTATCCCTTTTTGGGATAGATAACAAGTGTATCTTGTAGGTGTACATTCAGGTATTTCTTCTGAGCGTCTTCAGCTTTTGCCACTTTAAGGAGAATGTGGTTTGGCGAGTACAAGATAGCTGTAAGGGAAATATGACTAGATGTTTCCAGATGCAAGAGGTTTTCTCCAAGTGTCTGAGCTTTATTGCACCTAAACTGTGGAATGCCCTTCCCACGGAGATGGAATGGTGCTAACATATTCTGTTCAGGTCCAGGTTAGAACCTCTGTCTTTACCCAAGCCTTTTAAATTGGCTCATAAATGTGAGTTTTAATACATTTTCTACCTTTTTGTGATTGTAGTTCATTGTAGTTGAAGAAGGTTTAAATTATATTTTGTCAGTCAACTTCATAGTCAACTTTACCAAAAAGTGAAAGCCATATACAGTGCACCCTCTTCTGGTGTGACATCTGCATGCGCAAACATGAAGTCATGTGAAGCGTCACATCCATTGATTACAATGAGGTAGAACATTTGTTTTTTGTTTTATGGGGGGATTCCTGGAACCAAACCTCCATGTATACAGTGGGCACACTATATAAATATTTCCAGTACAGTAAATAAAATAGAATAGATGGTTGTGAGGCATTATCCAGATCACTTCTGGGTGGTAGAATTTTTTACTGATTCTGTCTGTATGTTTTCAAATATTTTTAGCAGACTCCCACTGATGATGAATAAACTTTTCTTCAGCAAGCAGAAGTAGAAGATATTAAAATAAATGGGGTTTGTTATTCATTATTTTTTTGTACCATTATGGTAAAGCAGCAACTGAAACTGTGGGCCAGAATCAAAGAAAGGATGTTAGCAGGATCTTTAGAATTTGAACTGACTCTTACCTGGTCACTGCATTATGAACCCATTTCCCTCTCTCTTTTTTTTCTTTTTTTAGGGTAAGGCTATTGGAGTGACCATTGGCTGCCTTTTAGGAATGTTTCCATTGTTGTTCTTTGGAGATGAAGAAGAAAAAAAACTGGAAGGAAAAAATTAACCTTTTTACAATGCTCTCTATATAAACTAATGTACCTCAGTTATACAACTATGCTGTCAAAATATTTAGGATTTAGCAGACAGTAACAATGTATAGAATGGGGAACAAAACAGCATGCCCTTTTATGGAAACACTAACTTATTGTGGCTTTGTCTTAGTACATCTTTTTATAAGGGGTTTTCATTTTTAAAATGTAAATTGTTGATGTGTGTGTTTCACTTACACTGGGAGTTGACTTTTACCATCCCCCCACCCATCCAGTCTCTCTCCTTTACTAGGATTATTACTTTAATTGCCTGCCATCAATGTACTGTATGGGTTTTGAGTTTGCATATTTACTTAGCATTTGGAAATGCATGACACAAGTTGCCCATGGTGCTCATCAGACCCTCCATTCCAGACTTCTTGTGTAGCTAGATGACTGATGACTATAGGAGTGCCTTGGCTCTTTTGCTGCATTTATTGGACCTGAATCGCTGGTTTCATATTTTATGCCCCAAACAAGACCAGTTTGAACAAAGTATAATTTGAAATAGTGTCTGGTTATTTTATGAATGATGGAGCAATTATAGTGACTATGTGAAGCTACTTCAGACTTTGTGATGCTGCCTCCATCTCAGAATTCTGTAAATGCAGCTCCAAATGCATCTCTAATGTTGAAGCAGTGTCTGAGATCTGGAAAGGCCTAAAAACTGGCATCTGAAAAACTAGTTTGCGTGCAGCACCATTAGTATACGATTTGGAAATGATTATTCGTCCAACAGTTGGAAATGGAAAGCTGTGGAGAACATTTCTATGGAGACTCATAACAGTCTCTGTACCTGGCTTTCTAATGCCACAACACACTATTACCCAATTGTGTGTGTGTGTGTTTCAACAGTATTTTTGAAAATTAGGCTTAGTTTTAGTTGGCATGTTTCTGTTGTCATCTTTATTTGAGTCCCCAAAAAAGAGGGAGAGAGAAAGAGAAACAAATATAGTGTTCATCTACCTTTATTCTTGAACTTGAGGCATTTGGAAAACCTGCATCAAACTAAAGTTTTTGGATAGAGTGTGTTTATGCAGTTCTATGGGTGTTGCTAACGGCAGGTGGAGAAAAAGAAGTAAATAATGCAATGTGACAGGGAGAGAGTGGTGCAGGACAGCATGAGATGAAAATAAAGTAAAATGAAGTTCTGAAAAGACATCGCTGTTTCAAAAATATATTGCCTTCAGTGTGAAACCGATCTCATTGTGCCACTTTTGAGTCTCTCTTGCTTTAGGAATTGAGAAGCAGTAATTTTAGTGTCTTTGTCTTTTTGGATACTAACTGGGGAGGAACACTGGTTTGGATTTGTCTCAGATACCTTTTCTTTTGGTCTGGATGAGTGGATCTTATATGAAGACTATAACTTACAAAAATAAACTTGTTTACTTTTCATTTATTAGAAAGACATAAGGAGTTTCTTTCTGTTTTGCCTCTCTATGTTTGTGTGTATACTTTGTGTCTAATACCCAAAGCAGCTTTTACCTGTTGGCATTTCAACAGAGAATAGTGATTACTTGCCATGTTGTGAAAAATAAATTACAACTTGCATCTGCAGCTCTTAATATTGAATTTCTGAATATATGGGAACAAATAACACAAAAGGAAAAGGATAGCATCTTAGGAAAAGGATGAGATCTTAAGATGATTCTTTGTTTTTCTCTCCTAGTTTTTTTTTTTAACTCTTAGACTTTTAAGACTGTACCTTAGACTATTATAGACTATATGTAGACTATAATACCTAGACTTCAACCCTTAGACTGTTATAGACTATACCTAGATTATACCTTAGATAGATAATAGATTATGAAGGCATACTGTGTTTATCAGCTGAAAAGTCTGGAAGACAAGTAAGCAAACATGAAATCAGATGAAATTGAAATCAGTGGGATTTCTCATGAAGCATGCAAAGGACTGAACAGACAATTCAGCGAGACTGCTCTAGAATACTGAATTTGGAATTCAACTTTTGTTCCTCTTGTTTGTCTACTGGTCATGAGAGAACTGACCTGGCTTGCTCTCGTGCCTTCAGTAGTAGTTTGATCTGCAGATATCAATAGGTGAAGTTTTTCATAACATGGAGATGCATTATCACTTGCTTGCTTTTTAAAAGTTAGGTTCCAAAGATTGTCATCTTCTACATGAATCTGCTTGTACACTGAAGACAGTCTTCTAAGTTCCTTTTCTAGGTGCTCTGGCTTCAGAAGTTAAGTGGGTGAGGCAGAACAAAGATCTTGCTTGAAATCTTATTGTGTATTCTTTTGTTTTTCATGTTATCAGTCAAAGACTTTTTATTTTATTAAACCTATATTTCTTGTCAGTGGTGGCTTCAGCTGGCTGCCATTATTGTCTTACTTGTTGCAAATTAGTTTTATAATTTTACCACCTTTGGATTTGTTAATTGCCCAGAGAGTATGTATTTATGACTGAGATTTTAAAAAATGCAGAAGCACTAAATGCATCGTGATTATGTTAAGCGTACACCTAAAGAGGATAAATGAAAAGTTTGTTGCCCCAGAAGAAACATAGTAACTGCGACATAGCAGTATTTTTAATATAGTGAAGAGGTCTAAGTTCTTATCCTACCATTCCAAGCTATAAACGCACAACTTGAAAGTCCCAAATATCTTACTTGATCACAAAAATTGTGCCCCAATTTTTGTTCCCTGCAAAATAAACTTTATGTTTAAACTATGGTTTGAATATGAGAATGACCCTTATCTGTAACAGATACAGACAAACTGTGATGCACAGATTGCATATAGCCTACTGGGGGCGGAGTTGGGAGGATTGCAGCCCTGCATGTCTCTGAGCTTTCACACATCCTGAGGTTATATAAAAACAGCCTGAAATGGATAAAATTATTGTTCCTGGAGGCCTCCTGGAACAGCTGATAGCTTAACTAAATCATGGATATGGCTTAGCTTTCAAGGTCATACTAGATGTTTGGCATCAGAACTGACTACAGGGGTCTAAAAAGGTGAAAATGATAGCATGACTGAAAAGAAGAAGGAATTCTTATTTTTCCATGCTTATTATACTTCACTGTGCTATATAGAACTACCACTTTCCAGCATGAATTCCCAGGTGCATGTTTACTGCAATTGGGAATAGTGGCTCAGGAAGTTGATTATTTAATGCATCTCTGCATTTGGTATAAAAATAGTAAATAGTTATATATAGCTCCACCATAGACTTGATTCTATCTGGTGGTATTTGTGATGTTTAGATTGAATGTAGCAGTTTCTACCGAAATAATTTGCTGACACTCCTCAAATATAAATATCCTTACATTTGCCCCTCCTACTTACTTTAACATTCCTGGTATATATGACATTTGTGTGGTGATAAGGTGACTTGAAGGTGCATAACACACACAGAATATCCAGGCAGTAGTCTCCTTCATCAGACTTGACTGACTGACTGGAACACTAAACTTTATTCTGTACTTTTTGCTGAAGAGATCTAAATCCTAGCCAAAAGTTGGCTATTCTGTTTGTTTGCCTTTTTGAAATATTCTGTCAAGTTCCTATAATATTGTTCATTGGTTTGTGCATGTAAATTTGATGCATTTGGTTGATCCTATATGTCAAGTTATTGTACTGAGACCAATGTTTTTAAGAAGAAAATATGAACTAAATCTTATAAAAATGTGTGTTTTTGTGTTAAGTACTCCTTGCTCTCAAATTACAGTGTGAACTAGACTGATTATTTGGGCCTGCCATGTAAGCAACTGGTGATCTTAAAATGGGTCATTGGGATCAAAGAGAGATTTCCAAATGGCAATGTGGGATTAAATTACAAAATGTGTGTGCTGTGCTAGGAGATGTAAACATTATCAGGCAAAGGTAATGTGACTGTTCGTTCAGCAAGGTAATACAATACTACAGCAGATGTTTCTAGATTTCAGAAAATCCAAAGCCCTACCTCATTGTGCTGCAGATTTCTTCACATAAATGGGAGGCCAGGAAACAATAAGGATGTAGTATGAAAATTCTGAATGTCTGTGGACATAGTATTTTTCCCTCATCATGGAATATCAGTACACAAACTACAAAGTACGGTACAAAGCTGACTCATCTATGGGGAAAAGGCTGGAGGTAAGATTTTTTTCCTTAGAGGAAAGAGTTGTAGGATTGAAGTAAAAAGAGTACCTTAGATGCTGAACAGGATAGAATTATGTAATGTAAGAAATTCTGGCAGTTTCCTTTGATGGAGAAACAAAAGCTAGAGCTGCTGAAATTCTTCTTCACTATTCTTAATAATATACCCGAACCTTGTCATCTTTGGCCTTTGGCCTCCCTAACTACAATGAACTATGTTGTGGCCATAGGCTTTTTATGTACTCATGATATGTAATTAGTAGTGGTTCTTGAGAGAAAAAGAAGATGGACCTTGGGGTTAAGGTACATATCTTAATGAAAATACTAATTCAATACATAAGGTCAATATTGCTACCTTTCCATCCCATGGAATGCCCTCTTCAGGAGGCCTGATTGCATCTGAGGTTTTCATTCTAGTGCCAAGTTAAACTAGTTTTTTTTTTAAATTAAATCTTTTGGAAGCTAATGATTTCATTCAAGTCCATATACAAGCATGGTTTTAGACTGTGGTAAATATTGGAATAATTTGAAAAGCAAATGTCTTTTTAAAAATGTTAAAGTTATTTTTATTTTTAATTGTTTAGATTGATTTTATTATATAAGCTATGTTGCAAAAGCACACATTGATACCTTTAGGATGTTTAGTGTAACAATGGTACCATTGTCAAGAATTTTGGTAGTTGTACTCAAAGGATTGATCAGGAGGACAACAGGTTGCCAACATCAGCTTTAAAATGAAGGCAGACAGGATCAAACTTGCATTACCCTTTCTATATGTCATCTGTATTCACCATTTCAGTATAATGACTGCTTAGACTGGAGTCTGGGACAGTATAACGCATCTATCAAGTGTGAAACTTAGAATAACTAGGGATGTTTTAAAATCTGTGGATTTTTTCAGATGTCATCAGACAGTATATGTATATCCGCAGGACAATAGCTGTTTCAAAATGTGATGTGTTTCTTGTTGCCTTTATTAAGCGCTATAAAACAGTGGCTTAAATTCAATTTTTAGTCCTAACTAGAATAGACCTATTAAATTAATTCAGCACTTAACCGTGGGAATCAACATGTCCCTTGATTCAGTGGTTCTGCCCTAGTTGGAACTAAAAGTTGGATTCAGCCACTGTTTTTAAAGGCTGCTTGTTCTTTTAATGCTGCAGTTTATCTTACATCACAGAATTCTCTGGGGGAGTTTGGCTCTAACAGCTGCAGGTATCACTTGCCAGAGATATGAACTCTGTGGAATGCGTTTGTGTGAAATATGTAGATACAAGCACATGGATTTGGTGTTCTTCCCTTCTTGTAAACTGAGGGCACCAACACTTTTGTTTATAGAAAAGAGGAATCAATAGAATTCTAGTCCAATCACACAAACCTTGCCTAAATTTAAATATCATGCAGCATTTTGGAAAGATGCTCCTGCTAAAGATTACAATGATTTCATAGAAGGAACTGTCCAAAGCTCCAATGATCATCAGGAGCATTTGTCAGTGTCCATTCCAGGGTGAGCTCTGACTTTTATCTCTTTTTAAAGCTCTTTCACTTTGATCTTTTTGGGAAACTCAATGATAGCTCCTGGGTTGATAAGTATAACTCATATTAATGATGACTCTCCCTATAATCCAGTGCATCAAAGTCTGTTTTTGGAAGGGAAAGATTCAGAAGCAGTTGGAAGTGAGATGGAGTTCTGAGAGAATTTCGCAAAGAGAAAAAAAAGAACTGATTGGATTTTTAATTAATTTGTTAGTTATTCATATTTGTCTTTTGTCCAGTGAGGTTAAGGTAGTCTGTATGTCTTTCCTGCTCAATAATTGTGAAAGGTATTTCAAACTGAGAGTGAGGTCACCAACCTGAGTTGCATAATTTGATGGGAACTTCAGTGTGGATCACCCAAGTCCTCGTCCAGCAGGAACTGTTATTCCACTTACAGGCATTTTAAAAAGTATACATACTGTAAGTTTTTATAACCACTGACTGCCTTTTCTGTACCTGAATATACTTGATACTTTGGCAGCAGCTGAAATTAAAGAGAAAAAAAATCCAAGCAACTGCCTTCGGAAGCAGACAACTGGAACAAGTTCCAAGAGAGTGTTACTCTAATGTAAGACTGTTCAGTAATAATGATGTGATTTAAATGCTTCTGTGCTGGATACCCAGTTTCCATATTGGAGAATGAAAATTTACCTTGCAAAAGTAAGGTTAGTTGGTAACTAGGGAGATCATTTTGTCATTCTCTTGGCATATTACAGATGGTTACATATCTTAGTAGTAATGTGTTTTATGTTCTTCTGTTGGGGGAAGGAAGTTCACACCTACCAAGCAAGATCTGTTACCTGTACCAGACTAAAATCCAGGAGTGAGACTTGCTCTCCATTGACTATTCTGGCTAGGGCAGTCCAATAAGATTTCGAGGGCTACAAGAATAGTGCCCCTGCTATTATGGAATGGAGGAGATAGTATTCATTTCTGATGAGCTGTGTCTACCTTGTCTTGCCCATTGGAAGTGGTAAAACAATTCAGAAACAAAAGTGTAGAGAAACCTGCTGGTGGGTTTGCCATGATATTGTGGAATATGTTAATCTTTTGTTCAGTTACCTAGACTTTGGGTGTATGTAGTTGTGTTCTGGTACTTTCTAAACTGGATGCATGGTATAGCCAAGAGAGAAGCTGTATGACTTTTTAATTCGGTGATATCACTGGCATATTCTACTTTGGTCTTCCAATGTCAAAAAAGGCCCTCTTCCAAGACTGAATAGGGGAGGAGATGCCCTCTTTCCTTTTGCATATTCCCAATGTAATGCAAAAACTAATTCTGAATGTATTTGAAGAATATGTACAGTTGCCCTGTCTTTTAAAAACAATTTTTAATATATAATCTTGAGTCTTCTCTAAGTAATTGAATGTTGTATTTTCCTGTGACTGATTTTTTCCCCAGTATCATAAACATATAACTTAGGGAGGACTAAAGTTATCCAGCCGTGGTATAGATGATGTCATGTTTCAGATTAAAGCCATTGACATTTATGGATTTAAATTCATGATGGGTTTAGTGACTGGAAGACTTACTTTTTTGAAGTTTATCTCTCAGATGGGACAGGTAGTACAAAAATTAACTGTTAAAGCTCTAGCTCATGGTACATGTCCCATTGATTCCAAGGGTCTACTCCAATTAAACTAGATCCAGCTCAAGCTTTTGTAGTTCTCTTACAAATAGAAAAGCTTTTAATCCTCCCAGACATTTATTCTGTAACAATGTTTCCAGTATTTGCTGGAGATGGTTGCATTCTACTTTGATGACTGCTTAGCAATAAGTCTTTTGGGATATGTGTCACAGCACTGCTATGGATGTGTTTAGTCTCAAAAGGGAGTTTCTCCCATCTGCAGTGCTGGCTTATTTTAGCTTCTGTTTGTTCTTGTGATGAAAGCATGCTAGAACAACATTAAGTCTTTCTGGCAGAAAAACACAAAACCCTATGGCTACAACTTACGGTTGCCGGCTAACCAGAGATAAATATGCTGCACTTGCCTTTTTTTTCTCTTTCCATCCAGTTGCACAAAAAAAATCAAATATCAGGACTACTTTTCTCTTTAGGAGAAAAATAAACAGTGAAGAACATTCTCATTCAGACTATAGTTCTATCTAATCTTGCATCCTCCTTCCAGTTCTTTTTTACTGTCTTGTACCTCAACTGCTGTTCTGAAACATGCTGTCTCTGAGACAGAGTTTAGAAAAGTTACTTTTGGGATTAAAACTCTCAGAATCACTCAGGATGACAGTGGTCAAGTTAGCAGGAAATTCTAGGACTTATTCTAAAAAGCAGCTTCTGAGATCTATAAACTTGATTTAGCGATCACAGCTTATTGCTATTGCTGGAGCAATCTTCTGTAAATTGAAGTGCTGGTGTTTATTCTCAAATTTACTATAACCTCACTGGCCTTTGATTCCCTTTGTCAGATATACCAGATACAATTTTAATCTGCCTACAATTGTGACATCTCATGACAAGATACAACTCGTTGGAAGAAATGATAATGCTGGGAAAAGTTGAAGGCAATAAGAAAAGAAGATTGCATTACAGATGGATCATCTCAGAAAAGGAAGTCATGTCTCTTGAGTTTGCAAGATCTGAGAAGCATTGTTAATTACAGGATATTTTGGAAGTCTCTTACAGTATCACTGTAAATCACTGTCACTTTAAATAAATCAAGGCATATAAAAATAATAAATCTGGTCGCAGTCCTCTCTTCCCTTGCTCTTCATGGGACTTAGTTCATCCAAAAGATGCTGTGGGTGGGAACTGTGTGTCAAATCTTCCAGTGGTGAACACTTCCTCCCCGACTTGTCATCACAGCAGCTTCTGAAGAACCATCTTACATGGAGGGGAGAAAAATCAGGAATGGCTTCTTTAGATAAATAGTTCTCTATTTCATTTTATAATCTTTTTTATTAACAGTATAATGACATAGACTAGAAGGTGTGCCAAAAAGGTATATAAAATCTTTTTAAAAAACAATGAATAATAAATACTTGCATGGTTTGTATGTGGCGAACCACAGTTCCAGTTTCAATGTTGGGAACATAAGAAAAATGGAACACAAGCTGCCTTAACTAGTTGAAATGATACTGCCAGGCACACTGCAGTGTTCTCTAACCTGGCGGCCTTGAGATATTTTGGACTACTGTTCAAAAGAGGGTGTTATGTGGTGAAGCCTGCCTTATTTGAATGCACCAACTGGCCGGAAAGGAAAAAAATTGTGGTAGTGGGGGAACAGAAATAGTTTGAAGGTGCAGTTAAAATGTTGATTGACATTTGAAGCAGACTGAGCTTCACGAGTTCATTTCTAATAAACCATTTCTCCCCTGCAAATTCAAATCGCTTGCTTCTTCAATACTTAGTCATGGCCACAAACGAACAACACCAGTTTTATAGTACACATAGAATCAGGAGACTTGATCATTCATTGATACAATTTTAACTGCTTTTTTAATATTGGTGGTGTATTTCAGAACAGCCTTGATATATCACAGTGGGACTGAGTTTACATGGTAGCTCCGGTTGGGCTTATAGCAAGCACCCTACTCAGGCTTGCTGGTTAGAGGTGCACTAAGGAGTTTGTGGGTGTTTCGCCCACATCTTATAGATTTATAATATGTAATTCTTTGGTTTCTATAGAGGTATGAATTGCATACACAGGAGATGAGAGCACCTTCCCTGAGCTGAGGGCCAAGAGATTGAGTGTCAAACTGTAGATGAGACTAAGAATTTTAACTTGAAATCATACTCTCCCTTCCCTCTGTTCATGGCTCCATCCCACTGATGCTCTTATTCAGTCTGTGTCTGTTTTGTGTCCCTTGTGAAAAGTAAGGCACCATGTTTGGGGATGAGAATTATTCATTCCTTTCAACATATGATTCATCCTTGGCAGTTATAAATAAACTGGAAGTTTCAATAATTTTTTGAAAGGTTAGCCTCAGGAATTATATAAACAGGCCTACAAACAGCTAAAGGGAATAAACCAGGTAGTGGTTTTTAAACTATTTAAAACCTCCCTCCCGTGTTCAAAGTCATAAAAATATTGAAAACTCCAGGCATTTAAAGGACATAAAAAGCAAACTTGGGCTCAGTTTCTTCCACTTGGTGAAGTTCTGAACCACAGCAGATTGATAGCAGATTGTTTGAAGTAAGACTAAATCTTTTGGCAGGGTGTACAACTTCTACAGTACAGGTTTCATGAGGTCTTGTGGAGTGACACCTGATGGAAAATGAATTGCAGAGTGTTAGAACAGACACGTTTCTAGTTTTTAATAGCAGCCCTGTCACACAGCTCTGTCCTGTTGGTTACAAATGTTGACAGCCATCACTTTAGGATGCATAGAACACCAAATTTCTACCCATGCAAGAAAGCAATCAGCGTAGGTTGCTTGTATCTTTATCTCTTGCCCCATCCTCTGCTATAGCCTACCTTTGTGCATACAAGCTATTTCCCTTCACTTATCCCACCCAGAACTTAGAGGAGTTACATTTCTGAACTGCAATTCCCAGACATAGTATATCTTGATTTCAGTAAGGCCTTTGACAAAGTTCCCCATGACATTCTTGCAAAGAAGCTAGTAAGATGTGGACTGGACAGGGCTACTGGCAGGTGGATTTGTAACTGGTTGACTGACCGTACCCAAAGGGTGGTCACCAATGGCAGATTCTCATCCTGGAGAGAAGTGACTAGTGGGGTGCCACAGGGTTCTGTCCTGAGCCCAGTGCTGTTCAATATCTTCATTAATGACTTGGATGAAGAAATAGAGGGCACACTGATCAAATTTGCAGATGACACCAAATTGGAAGGGGTTGCTAATACGCCAGAGGACAGGATCAAAATTCAAAAGGACCTGGACAGATTGGAGAGCTGGGCCAAGGCTAACAAAATGAATTTCAACAGAGAGAAATGTAAGGTCCTACACATAGGCAGAAAAAGTGGTATGCAGAAATATAGGATGGGGGACATGTGGCTGGCTGACAGTACGTGTGAAAGGGATTTAGGAGTCTTCATAGACCACAAGCTGAACATGAGTCAGCAGTGTGATGCGGCAGCCAAGAAGGCCAACGCAATTCTTGGTTGCATCAATAGGAGTATGGTGTCTAGATCGAGGGAGGTATTGGTACCACTTTATTCTGCATTGGTTAGACCTCATCTTGAATACTGTGTCCAGTTCTGGGCACCCCAATTCAAGAAGGATATGGATAAGCTGGAGCAGGTCCAGAGGAGGGCAACCAAAATGGTGAGGGGCCTGGAAGCCATGCCCTATGAGGACAGACTTAGAGAGCTGGGTATGTTTATTCTGCAGAAGAGAAGGTTGAGAGGGGACATGATAGCCATGTTTAAATATTTGAAGGGGTGTCATGTCGAGGAGGGAGTGGGCTTGTTTTCTCCTGCTCTTGAGACCAGGACAAGGAGCAATGGATGCAAGCTGCAGGAGGGGAGATTCCGCCTGAACCTCAGGAGGAATTTCCTGACAGTCAGGGCTGTCCGACAGTGGAATGTGCTGCCACAGAATGTGGTGGAGTCTCCTTCTTTGGAGGTTTTTAAGCGGAGGCTGGATGGCCACTTGTCGGGAGTGCTTTGAGGGTTTTCCTGCATGGCAGGGGGTTGGACTGGATGGCCCTTGTGGTCTCTTCCAACTCTACATTTCTATGATTCTATGATTCTATGATTCTATGACTCTCCCAGCCATGCTTGGTATTCTGTTGTGGTCCAAAAATGTAATTTCCTCAAGCTCAGATACCACCATTCCCCTCTCACTACAGAAAAAAAAAAGCCACCTTATCAGGCTGAAACTATGTTTTTTGCAAATGGAGCATCTATATGAGCACAGAACCTTGTTCTCAGGTTTCCTTACTGGATGTGCTTTCTCCCTTTCCTCATTACTCAGGGTGAAAAATGAGTCTGCTTTTAAGTGCTTACGAGAAGGTTCTTATCCTAGTTGTACTATGGAAGGTAGTTTGATATTTCTCTTAAGATACAGGATAGTTTAGAGAGAATATATTCTTCAGGTAATGAAGTCTCTCCATTTAGGAGTTTAAAGATAAGTACCTGTACCTTGAATGATGCTGAAAGGAAATAAGTAGTCGGCTCTTTGGGATCATCTTCTAGAATAGCCTCATTGCAGCACAGAGTAGTCTGTTCAGAATCCTAGAACATGGACCATTTTAGTTCATAAATGCGTATGGCCAAGAGCCATAGCTATTGCAACATTTGCACATATCTGATCATCACTTTGTGTCAACAAGCTGGCTTTAGAAAGCAACCTAGGTGTTATACAGAACCAAACTGCTCTGTGCGTTTACACAGAAGTTCATCAGACTATGTTAAATGGAGTTTCTTGTTTGCCTTCAGGTCATTTCCTACTTAAGGTGACCCTATCATGGGTTTCTTGGCAAGATTTGTTCAGAATGAGTTTGCCTTTGCTTTCTCTGAGGCTGAGAGAGTGGATTTGCCCAAGGTCAGCCAGTGGGGTCCCATGGCTGTCTGGGATTTCCCTGGTCCCCAGACTCATAGTCTGATGCTCAAACCACTACACTACGTTGGCTGTCTAAATGGGACTTAATCCCGGATAAGCATGCATGGGATTGCACCCTATCAACTTGTGCTAGTATATCACTTTCTGGGTTCTGTGGGCCCAACTATAATGGATTATTACAAACACAATCAAAATGTAAGTACCAGTATATTTTTCACAACAATACAATAAATTAGATATTACATTTAACACATATCAACTGTCCTTGTCCCTCAAATCTCATGCATCCAATGAAGCGCCACTGCAGGACTTTATCGTAGAACTGGTCTGCCAGTGCTGCTTGGTGGTATTGTAACATTTAGACGCAACCTTAAACATATATCTTTGATTCAAACACAATATAGACGTTCCACTACAAAGAATTTACAATTTTTTCCCGTCTTGTATACATAACTGAAAATATCACTACCTCATTCAAGGTGAAAAGGGCTTTCTCCTTATCTCTGGCAACTGCAGTTAACAATTTGCTTAAAGGAATTGCTACTTTGTCTCCTCCGCAAAAATACACAACTGTTGAATAGCTGATGTGATTCACTGTGAATTGCAGGCAGAAGCAATACTCAAATAAAATAAAATTGCAAATATTTTCATTTATGCAATACCGATTCAAAAGTTGGATTTGTTTTGTCTTGGAAAATACCAAGACGCTTTAACCTCTCATTTTTGTAGCTAGTAGTTTTGTTTCTAAAGGTTGCCTTGCAACCCAGTACAAGTGGTTAGTGCTTTCATCAGCTGCCATAAAAGCTTGAGTAAGCACATACCTGTTCTATCTTGCATCAATGCAGATTGTTTTTGATAACTATAATAGATTATAAAGACAACTGTTAATTTTTGCAGTTCCAGCCCTTTTGTCAACGTGGCACATTGTCAATGCACAAGCATGGAACTGATGCTTGTGTACCAGTGGATTTTAGCAGGGGCTCACCAAATCCCCTTTAGACAGGCCTGTAGCCAGAAATTTGGGTTGCAATGGCCTGTATAAAAAGTTGGTGAGGCTTGATGCTCATAATATACAGACCAAGATCTGATCCTATTCATCAATTGCATAATATAAAACTAAGCAAATATTTCAGCAGTGCAACACTGGACTGTTGCACTGCATGGCCATAGTATAAAACTATTCACAGCAGGCAGCACAACTGGAATTTCTCATTGTGCAGTTGGCATTCCAGCCCCCCACTGACAGCTATGGATGGCACTTACTGAACCTCCTAACCTTGCATAATAGCTTGCATTCATATCACAGGTTTTGTGCAACCTTGAATACAATGCCATCCATTAAAAGCCTCCAAGAACATGCAACCACTTGCAATAATGGCAATTATACCACTGAAGAACCAGAATAAGATTCCAACCGTTGCATCCAGTTGACATCATTGGTTGTACATCTCCACCAGGAAATAAATACATGCACAGCCAGGGCGAATCCAGCCTGATGAGATCAACAGTCACTTTGTTCTGGGAGGGGAGACCAGGGGGATGTTTGGCTTCCCTTGTCCCACTTCCCACTGAATGATTGTGGGCCTGCCTTTAACCAGCAGTGGTGGTGGTGGTGGTGGTGGTGGTGGTGGGGAATTCTCTGCACGCACAGTACCTACCTGACCACTTATTATTAGTTTTTTAAGGAAAGCTCAAGATGCTGTGCAGTTATAGCATATGAGCTGAGTAAGTTTGCCGTAGAGTCCCGTGTGCCTGTGTGTCATCCAAGTTCTGCAGTCCAACATTGTCTTTGACGTTGCCAGAGCATAACTGGTTCACTCACTTCATTTGCTCCCCCCACCCTTTAGTGCTCTTGAGGATTTCTTTGGTTAAGATCAGACATGCCACTTTTGCAGTATTTATGCAGTGAGATTGCAAACATGTTTTCTCAGATAGAAATCAGTTCAATCAGCCTCACTTTAGAGAAAGTGTTAGGATGAAACTACATGCTACGCTGAACACAGGGAGTGCGATTTAAGATCCCTTTCTTTTTAACTGAATAAACTTGTGTGGCACTGCCCTGGCTTGGGACTACCATATGCGCTTGAGAATGGTTTAAATGATCTATCTCTTTTTTAATTTTGAAATTCACAGATTTTCTTTTAAGCACAGAAGCTAGAAGAAGAACTCTATTGGTGACTGTCCATAATAATTAGTCAATTACAAATGATCCTGGCTAATGATTTATGAGCCAAGCTGCAATCAATTAAACAAACCTGTACCATAAAAAAGATTTCCCAAAGCTCTGTCAGAAGTCATTACAGAACTCCTTGGCTGTTTACATGTATAGCGCTGTCAATGATAAAAACACCAACATTTGCTTCCAATTTTATCTTCACCACCTGTGTAAATGAAGCAGGTGTATTGTCAGCAACTTGACACAATCTGGCATCTGGGATGAAATATTAATTTCTCTTACATTCCCTTGCTCAAGGCCCTGAGCCACCTATGGGGTATTCACACTTCACCTGTGTGTGTTGGTCCTGTTCAGAACATGGAAAAGTGAGCTTGCAATTCTGAGTGGCGGTGCCTTCAGTGTCAGTTGGGCAGTGAATCTGTTCTAGATTTTAGTCTGAATTTTAAAGGAGCCTTCTAAAGTACTGAACTCCATCCTCCCAGAAGGTTCCTTACATTGGAAAACTAAAGTTTGGATAAAGCCCCAAAACAGATACACTGCCTCAATAACACTGGAGCCACCAGCCACTACTGTCTGGGAGTTGTAGTCTTCAGAAGTAACTTTTCCAAACTCTACTCCTGTAGAGGTGGCCTCTACAAAATCTCTTTCACTTGTCCATCTTTACTCCCCATGCTTGCTGTGCCCTGAAACTCCTGTATATTAGAGTGATCCTCACTGAGCAATAAGAGTTGCAAGGTGGCAACCAATGGTGGCAACCATTTGCTTTTGAATGAAAAACCAGAGGAGACTTAAAGTGGCCTTGTAATATTTGCCTTGCTTACCAGTATGCAAGGAGAGCAGAAGGAAAGCCAACTGGCAGTCTTAAGGCCAAACAGCTATGTTAAAGCATGCTTATTTATATATTGTGGCCTAAATCAAGTGTGGGAATTGCATGACCCTCCAGATGTTGGACTACAGTTCCCAGCATTCCTCACCATTGGCAATACTGGCTAGGGGCTGCTGAGAGTCGAGCAACATATGGAGGGCCATAATATCCCCACTCTGGTCCAAATGAAATTGTGTGTCCCAAATACAATAGTCCTGCAGAGTCAATGGAACCTGATAAGTGCTCATTTATGTATTGCTGATAACCGAATGGCTTGACTAGCTTCTGCATCAAAGAGACCTACAGCACTACTTTTTAAACTGATTCCCTCCCCTCCTATACGCCAAAGTGTGGCTCCTTATCTTTGCCCATTATCTATAATTGTTTCTTTCCTGGAAACTCACGAGGGAACAGCAGCAAATGGCTTTGGGACACAGACCAGCACTAGACTACATTTCACGATTTTAGCTGATCCCAGTTTCTTAGCAGTTTCTCTCCTGTTCCCATCTCTGTGTTTGCACATAAATGTTCTTTCTTTCACACTCTCCTCCTTTTCCCATGTGCTATTTTCTGTCCCACCCCTTCAGGTGAATTACCATTCCAGGAACACACATCTTTATCCAGAGACTTGAGTGTTTCTTTGGTGCAATCCCTAGCCATCTGTTTTCACAGTGCCCAACTGAGGCAAGCTATAGTAACAGTACTCTTCCTATTGATGAGTCTAATGCTGTAGCGGCTTTGAGCTCTGATAGGACTTTCAGGCTTTACATTAGAAAAGGATAGATCCAGCAGAGGAAATTGCAGCCCTGAGTCTGCTGGATCTGATCAGGTCCGTCGTTATAGGGCTGTTGGAAGTCTCTCATTCATAGGCCACCATGGATCGGAGCAGACTTGATGGCAAACAACAACAGAACTGCTTTGACTGAAGCAATAGTGCAGCATACCGAATGATAAGAGCAATACACTTGTTGTCTGGTTCAGAATCATTTATGAGCCAGCCATAAAGGAAAAGCAAAAGAGGAAAATGATAAGTTGAGCAAATATGACTGATACATTGCAAACTATATATTTGACATTGCTAGATAGTGATTTGTCAATATTGTGACAGTGTTCCAGGAGAGACTGGTTTAACCAAACAGTAATTCTGAGCTTTCTGCCAAGAGAGCATAAGATCAGATATTAAACTGAGATTAACAGCAGGGAGACAGACAGGGTGCTTCATGACAGAGGAGTCCTAGAGCTATCAATCAAAAGATATTGTGGAACTATCCTGTCTTTTCTTGCTTGGAGGTTTTTTTTTTTGTGGGAAGCAAAAAGATGGAGCTGGAGGTGGGAAAATGAAGGAGGCTTTGAAGCAGAAGATGATATAGAGTGGAATCCACATAAAATTTATTAAATGAAGCAGAGTGATGATATGACAAAGCCTTATATGGAAGGCTGGCATGATGGGAGTTATGGTCCAATGCATATGGAAGGCACCAGATAGTGGGCAGTTGCTACAATCAATAGAGAAAAACATTAAGATTTAAGCAATCAATGAGCACAACAACCTTCTACTTAGATAATCAAAAGCATTTTTTCCAATTAAGGAAATACATCTGTTTGATATAAATCTTCACTTATTTTATTCTTTCATTCAAGAACAAGTAATCTGAAACATCTTCTTCACACTGGGAAAGATTATGAGAGTTTTTGTGCATTTTCTGCAATTTTTCACATCAGGACTTTTTTTTTTTTGAAAAAATCATTTGTGCAAAATTTGGTTACTTCTACAAAACTTCCACATATTTTTGCTCAGAAAGCATTTTTATGCATAAAACAGTGGCCCAAATCCTACTATTAATCTTGACTAGAGGAGAGCCATTAAATCAATTAGATTTGCCTACATGTTAACTCATCATTCAACAAGTGATCCAGTAGATTTGATCTAGATGAGACTAACCAACAGGATTCCAGACAGTCTATTTGGTGCAAAATATTCTGTTTTTTAATGCAAACTCCCACTTTTGTGCAAATGTTGATTTCACAAAATCCCTGCCAAATTATGACTACTGTCCCAGTGGTTTGCAATTTTGCTCAAATGTCTCATTTGTCTGATATTGAGATAGCTTTCTTGAGAATGTTTGCAAGTTTTTTTTACCCCCCCCCCTTCCAATGAAGATAAAAGAGCATCAAAGCACTATTTTTGTACAAGGACACTTACAAAAGTGACATCAGCAGAAATGTGAACGTTTCCCCTTGTATAATAATTGTGCACGGATTGCAGCATGACTAGACGTCTTATTCTGACGAAGTGATTCAGTTGAAATATTAAATCTAAAATGATATGTATTTCTCTGAAGTGTCATGACTCAAACATTGTCAGTTAATAAGGGCTAGGAGGAAAATAAGGCTGAAGTGCATTCAGAATTTATGAAAGTTTTTTTTCCGGGGACTACATCTCCCAGAATCCCCTAGTTGACATGGCTGGAAGATTCTGGAAGATGTAGTCTGAGATCCCGCTTTGAAAAGGCATAGCATAACTGTACACATGTGGAATTATGCCTCTGTTGCATTGTACCAACTTGTTACAAAACTGTGAAGTTGTACAATCAAATTATTCATGTGGCATCACTGCGCACAACATGACATGCATTGTGAATTGATTTCATGGTTGCATATTGCACATCAATGTGCAACCATGAAATCAATTCACAATGCATGTCATGCCAGTGCAATGGTGTGCAGTGGTGCCACATGTATAAATTCTATCATCATAACTCTTAGCTGAACATGGACGTTACACATCAACCAAAGAGGACTTGTGTATGTATGTGTGAGAACCAGCAAGATACCAGCTGCAGTCCCAAAATATCTTTTCCAAGCTTATCTTTCATGAATTTTGCCTAATGTTTGTTCAGACATTT
This sequence comes from Iguana delicatissima, assembly GCA_948472985.1. Classification (NCBI taxonomy): domain Eukaryota; kingdom Metazoa; phylum Chordata; class Lepidosauria; order Squamata; family Iguanidae; genus Iguana; species Iguana delicatissima. The sequence continues at coordinate 1,634,473 of CAOKZL010000460.1, read as the reverse complement.
CTTTACTTTTGGAAAGATACCTGTACTATGTTATTTTAAAAAGTAGATGTAACATGGAGTGTGGCTCTAAATTAGTGCTTGTGGGGATCATATTTGGAACCAACAACTCTGGGAGAATTTTAGATTTTCCTGATCTTCTTTGAAATAATGTTAGAGTTCTTAATACCAATACATCAGGTCTTTGAACCATGTGGCTGGAAGGGCTACATGTGGCCTTTGAAGAGTCCGTTGTGATCCTTGCCTTCTGGACTCCCTAGAACTCTTCAACTTCTCCTTAGGAAAAAGAAGCATTCTGCCCCTTCAGTTAATTCCAGGGTCTTCATTTTGCTCCTGAAGCATTCCTAATGAGACATTCCAAACAGTAAAGGAGTAAGGAAAAGAGAAAAGAAAGGAGGGATAAGGTGCTCTTTCAGTGACTAAAACCCCTCATCCTCTGGAATATGCCCACCTTAGTTATAGAGGCGGGGGAGAATGTTAAAATCTGAAAGGTCCCTAGTTCTTGAACTGGCCCCTCTAGCTATGGGTTCATATTTGTGTCCCTAGTCTAAAAACAAGGCTGGCCAAAGACAATTTTGCCACCTGAGAGAAAGGGCAAGATGGCCCCTTCTCTTCATTCTGTGTACAACAGCTGAGTTTATTGTCAGAGGAATCTTCTTTCTGATCAGCCAAAGGAGACAGCATCCTCTACCTCACCTGAGGACAGCAGGTTAATTTTGGAAAGGCAAAGTGGTCCATATGGTGGCACACATAGCTCTGTCCTCCAACATCTTTCTGCCACTGATTTATGACCACTTCATCTGCTGTCTGCTCACTCCAGTAATGCAGTGAGATAACTTTAGACTCTGGCCTTAGTTGTCTCATGGGGTGAAAAATCAGAAGTGAGTAATGAGTATAACTTTCAAAAGTTGGAATCTTTGCTGGTGATTCTCCTTGGGAATTCTGGGAGCTGTGGTCTAAAACAGTAATTTCACAAGCTCCAACTATTCAAGTTCAAAATATGGGTAGTCAGCCTTGCTGCTATTACTGCGGAGGTGGGGAGCCCTCATGTTTATTCTACTGAGTGGGAATCTGAGGCTTCGTCCCCCAAAGTCCTGCTCATTCATCATGACTGTTGCTGGGTGCTCAGTCAAATGTTGAAATGTACCAGTAGCAGTGCCAACATGCATCACATGAGCAAAGAGGTAAATGACGTGATGCTTGCTGGAATACATGGACTGAGTTGGCTGCTTCCTTCCCTATTTTTTTTTTCTCCCAAACAGCAATCACACTGGCACATAGAGGGAAGGAGACTGGGTGAGGCAATGAAAAGCAAGCATTTCATTGTGTTGTATCACTACTGCCACATGATGCCTGCTTAGAAGCAAGGGTGCTGGCAGAATCTGCCACAAGATCTGATAGCACCAGGCTCTCCTTGTGCCAAGGGGGTGGCACCTTCACAGCATCAGACAATCCTGTCTCAACAGAATCTATGGCTGGGCAGAAAAAAACACTGCCTGTCAAATTTGTGGAGGTGCTGACGAAGATCTTACATTGAGCAGACTGAGTGTCACTTTGCACTCATGGAGTTATGCGCCAGTAATTCCTCATTAGTAATTGCAACATTGGACAATGGACATGCACATCAATGGGCAATGTGCAAGCATGCACAATAGCACCACATGTGTAATTCAGCTTCCTCAGCCTTGAATTGAATATGAAATTCCCCATCTGACAAAAATGTTCAACAGGATCCCAAGAGGACCCTTCAGGGATCTCTGCAGCTGCCTGCTTCAGTGCACCCTGCAACCGAGAGAGAGCTGGACACATCATTACTCACCACCCTGCTCTCCGGCAGCTTGAAAATGATTATTTTGGGGAGGGAGTTTGAGAAGTTTCAAAGGTAGGATTTTGGGAGTAGCATCAAGAGATATCATAGCTACATCTCTGTAGCTACATCTCCAAGTGCAGGTTCTTGGCCATAAAGTTTCCAAGGTCTGAAAAATGGTAGACAGGACAAATCCTGACCTCACCTATTGAGAACAGAGCTTGATTTTCCTGCTATCTGCAAATAATTTCCCATACTGTATTTCTAGGTTGCTACATTTTTTTTTACACTACTACATCAAAGTTTCCCTGAAACATCTGTGTAATAGAAAAAGGACAAGGAAGATTTTCCTTGAATTTTTCAGAAAGTTCCTATCGATTAGTCATCGTAACCTTGATAGAGGATGTATCACTACCACCTCTGCCTACATTTGCTTTGCTCTTTTGTGATGTGCTATTGATTAAGAGGCAGCAGAATGCTGGCAGAAAAGTAATTACAACTTAGAACACAAAAAACACCAGTCAATGGCTATAATAGCAATTTCTATTTTGGCAAAATATAAGCCATGAGTCATCTACTTATCAAGTCTCTGATCTCTTTTGTTTCACAGTTTTGTAATTGTGGATTATCTAGTTATAATACATATAAAGCTGAATAAATGCCTCCCACTTTTTTCGTTCTAATTAGAGTTCATTACGGGAAAGGAGGTGTCAGCCTGTTGTCATTTATAAGACATTTCAACATATTGTCATTATTTCTTTAACTGCTTGATCATATAGCTTTTACTTTGATTAGTGTGAAGAGTCGCCTAGGTCCCTTCAAATTAATGGCTTTAGAGAGGCATACTTGAGCGATTGTAACTGGCCATAATGACCAAAAGCCTGGTATACTGAATCCAAATTCCTCTCTGTCTCTGAGTGGTGAAAATTATTAGTACTACTCTCACTCTGGCAGAGCAGTTGTCTGGCAGATCGGCCTGTTAGCAGATCTCTGAGGTTCTGCTTACCAAATATACTTGTGCCTAATCGTAATGTCCTACAGTGGGCATATCTTTGAGTTACAATTGTGTTCTCTGTCTTTAGCAGCAAAATCAACAACAGGTTTCTGAGGCCACCTTAGAAGTTAACAAACTTTCTTTGATGAACATTTTAGTGGACTTCACCAGTAGTGGCTTGTATTTCCGATGTCATTGGGACAATGAATACCCTCTAGGCATAGTCTGAATTTTAAGACAGCTAGCCAATCTGCTGAAACCAGTTTTAGGGATAGAGATAGGGATAGGGTTTAGCACCTTGGAAAACTCGTTTAAATTTAGACTAAAATCTGGAATAGATTCACTGCCCTGCTGCAGCCAGTCACATCTCAGACTATACCTAGAGGGCATTCATATCAGGGGGTTGGTAAATTTGCTTTGGGATTTGAGAACTTAAGTGAGCTATCTGAGGTTCTGAACCTATTGTGGGAATTGGGTTCAGTACCATGGACAGCTTCTTTAAAGTTCAACTGAAACCCAAGGCCTTTCCACACTACACTGTTATATTCCACTTTCAACATCCTATGGAATCCTGGGGTTTGTAGTTTAAGGAGCGGCATTTAGAATTCTCAGCCAGAGAGACTGACTACAAACTACAAACCCCAAAATTCCACAGGATGTTGAACGTGGAATAATAGCACTATAACAGTGCAATGCAGTGCAGAAAGGGCTCCAGTGTGTACTTACTGCCTTACTGACATGAAACCCAACAGCCACTGCTGCCTTCAAGCAATTACATCAGATATGTGAAGTGTTATCTTAGTAGGCAAATATTAATATACACAACTGGATAGCAGTGGGACTTATATAAGTTGAGAGCCTACTTTGAGGCCACGCAGTATAAACCTTCACATGAAGACTGTGCCACACAATCCTTGTGTTCAACAGCAATGTTGAATAGCTGAATGCACATACATATCTGTATTCATGGTGCAACACATACACAACTCCACTTCCACAACCTTGAACTAAATAAAGATGTTCCTCATCAGACAAAGATTTCCAGCTACTTCTGTAGAGTAACATACATATGCATAAGACATCAGCAGAATTGTGGTCATTTGTGGTTATGTGCCTTCAAGCCAACTCTGACTTACGGCGACTCTGTCATAGGGTTTTCTCAGCCAAAAGGTGATTTTCTATTACCCTTACTCTGGATATAGTCTACAGCACCTAGTATTCCCTGGTAATCTCCCTTTCAAGTACTGCCCAGGCCTGATCCTGTTTATCTCCCAAGATCAGACTGGACCTGATGCTTTCAGGGTGTTTAGGCATCCTTTTGGTCATAGTTTCTTAAAATGCAGAGGCAGTACATTCCTAATTCAAAGATATGCTAGGTGCAGGAAGTTAGAATCAGGCAGAAGATTCTTTTGCCAGGAATAATCCTCTTCTGCCAGCAGTAATTCTCTGGCTCAGAAGGGTTTTGATTCAGCACGGCTTCAGCTGGCCTAGTGTCAGATTAGCTGGCCCTTGGCCATCCTGGCTACTTAGGACTGCACCCTAACATGGTTACTTCTCTGAAAATGAAATGTGTTTTCTTGTTAATTGAGAAGGTGGGAATACCTCTAGAGGTGATTAAATAGTTTTAAAGGGTAACTAATTCAGCTGATTAATCAATTAAGGACTGCAGCCCTGGTTATCAAGTATTTGTTCAGCAAAAAATAGAGAGGTGGCACAGATGCTACAGTCTAGGCAGGATGTGAGTTTACTTCTTTAAATGGCATACTATGTTATGCTACAAAAATTATAAATTATACTCCAAAGTTATATCAAGTTATACTACAAAAGGAATAAAATCATACCTTGTTATATTACATTCCTAAGCTTAGAAATAAGGCTAAATGCATTAGTCCCAATCAAAGTAGGCCCATTGAATCAATAGGATTTACATAAGTGTTTACTTGTCATTAGCTCTATTTTGTCTGGGGCTAGCTAATGGATTTGTTCACCTTTGAACTGTCAAGATCTGGGCATGCTTCTATTTAAGGGATGTGAAAATAGCTCAGTCTCAGTTTCATTATGCTTCTTTAAATTTCACCAGCTTTTTGATTGATTACATCACCCTTGAATGGCAACATCACACAACTGAATGCACAGCCTCCTGTCCTTGTTTCATATCAGTTTGTGAGACATTGAGGTTTTTCATCCTGCACAGAATTTCATACACACTTCAGACATTTTTCACAATCTCTGCTTATTCACATATATTGCCTATTTACACAGTGTCATAATTGTAGGGTTGCCAGTGTGAAATAAGAAACAGGGCACCTGTTGTTTTAATGGATGTGTAGAAAAGGAACTTTCAGCAGATACATTGCTCAAGCAATGCCAGCTGAAATATCCTCTTTCATACAACCATCAAAGAAATAGCTGCCCTTTTCCTTATACCACCTGACAACCGTACAACTAAAGCATATTTGGATATATTTTTTCCCATTGTACACATATTAAATATTTGCATTTTAAAATGCTTTGTGTGGACTTTATTTTCCCCAAAATACTGTGCAAACCATGCAAATGTGTGGATTCTCTATACAAATTATGTTTTCACAGCAAGTTTTGGGAGATGCAAAATGCTATTTTTGTCAAGGCAGTGGAATTTTTTTAAAAAAAATGGTTTTTGTCCCTTTTACCAGCAACATAGTCTAGATTAGAGGTAAATAACTGTTGGTGCATTTGAGATTGTAAAATTTGGGGGAAAATGCAGTTTTTTGATCCAACAGGCTACAGAATGATCCTGGGGACCTCATGCAGGCTGCAGACTGCAGGCTGCATTTTGCCAGCTCCTGGACTAGATGCAGAACAGAAATGTTGATTTGCCTTATAGGGTTGAAACCCTGATACTGGAAAGCAACATGGTACAAACTTGCTTTGAATTCTCTTTGCTGACTTAGTGCTTTATTTATTTTTTTCCTACTCACAAAGCAGAACCACAGTTCCAGGTCACAAGTAAGAATGGAGGGGGAAAAACCATCACAGATGACTCAGAACAAGCATAAAAGAACAGGCTGATTGATCACATAAACACAACACAACCAAAGCTGCTGCTTTTTAATAATCATGCAAGAAAAGAATCTTTATTATAGTTTTAAATTGTGTGTGTGTGTGTGTGTGTGTGTGTGTGTATATCTCAGAAAACTCAGTCTTGACCTGTGCAAATTTTTTCCAGATCTGACCCTCTGCACATCTCCTTTATATGAAGGCAAATCAAGTCATGATTTCCACCTTCAGACTCACAAACGTAACAACAATTGCCACTGGGTCTCTCTTTCTTATGATCATAGCCAAAGTGAAGAGGAAGCAGAAGAAGTGGTGGGTGAAATAAGAGGTCAGTTCAAGAGATTCTTTGTGGTCAAGTGATATACAGAAGCAACCAGCCCTGGGGCAGAGGTAACTAAGAAATAATAGAGGTTGCTGGCATTTTTATTCCTCACTTCACCCAAAAGCATTCTCAGAGCAGCTTGCGTAAAATCATTTAAAACAATACTGATCTTGCTCACAGGCTTGCAATCTCAAAAATACACAACCCAAAGGAAAAAGGGATGGGAAGGGAAGAGGGAAAAGGAGGACCTTTCAGGAGAGACGATGAAACGGCTGTGCATCTGATGTCATGACCTGGTGGAATAGCTACTGGAGGTGAGAATTCAGGGAAGAGGTTGGTGGCCTGACACTACTTCTAATCTTATCTTTCTCTCTTGTAGTCTTCTGAAAACTGGGTTCCTGCCTCAAGCACAGATTTTCCACTCATGAGCTCCCAGTCCTCACAGTTTAAGCCAGGGGTGGGCAACTATGTGGGGGTGGGACCAATTTTCCATCCCAGATTCTGCCATAGGCTAAACGCCCCCCGCAATAGCAAGTCCAAATCCCTTTCACAGGGGTCCTGTGCCCCTAATCCTAGCAAATGTGGAGGGATGACTGTACTGTGTTCACATTCCCTTTGTAACTTCAGCTGCCCCTTTTCTTTAGATACTTAAAACTGTTTTAAGTTACTGCCATGCTAGAAATTTGGAGAATGAAAGAGAACCCACTTAGAAGTGGCTGAATTAGCTACAGCCCTGAATAAGGTGGCATACCATCCTTAGTCTATACACATTAGCAGACTAGTCTGGCAGCTGAATCTTCTTTCATCAGTAATGATGGAATATTTTCTTCCACCATATTAAAGGTTCACTTGGGTGTTCTGGTGTGTCTCCATAATGCACAGTTATAGCAGTTTGATACCACTTAAACTGCTCCATGCAACAGATTTCTGGGATCTGTACTCTGGTGAGGTGCTTAGAATGATCTAATGCGCTCCCTTGAACTACACTACTAGAGCTCCCTGGCAGACAATTCTAAGTACTCTTCCAAACATGGTAGTGCTATCACTGTATAGTGTGGACACTGCTTGGGACAGATGATGTGGCTTCCATACCTCTTTCTGTGGAAAGAACAGAACAACCAGCAGATTGCTACTACTACCCTCACTGGGTAGTACCTCACTGGATACTACTATCCACCCTTCTATACGCCGCCTGAGGTAGCTTCTTCACTCTGCTTAGAAGTAGGGGCTGGCCTGATATAGATAGCTTAGCAGAAATGACTTACAGAATAATAAACTCAGAAGTTGCCTTTGATATTCTCACTTGAAACTACAGGCTGTCAAAGCAAGAAAAGAATTCTCTTCCAAAGCCTTTTTAAAAATTTAACTTAAAAATCTATGTTGATCTCTCATTTTTCAAAAAAGGTCCAATGAATCATATTAAGATGACAATTTAAATGAGATCAGTGGTCTCTGTTCTTCTCCCTAGAGAGGATGGTGAAGTTTGATGAGGGCAATAGCAAGAGGAGAGTGTGGAGGAAAGACAGCTTTTGTGTGTTTAATGTTCTTGCCGCATGTGTGGTTTCCCTTAATCAGAGCAAAGGAGGAAGTGGCAATAAAAAACAAGGAGGCACTTGATGAAGTCTTGTTGATAAGTGATTTCCTAAGGGGAAATTAGCAAAGAAAGGGGCAGTTACATAGGAGAGTTCCACCAGCAGATCTCAATGCTAAGGCTGGTGTAAGGATGAAAAAAGTTGTTGTTACACACCTTCAAGTGAATTCTGATTCATGTTAACCCCATCATAGGATTTTTAAAGCAAGATTTTTTTAAGAGTAAGTTTGCTGTTGCCTTCCTTTGAGACTGCAAGAATATGCCCTGTCCAAGGTCACCCAGTGAGCAGGGTGAGTGGGGATCCAAACCATTGTCACCTAGGGCTCATTCATGCTACAGAATTTCCACACTATTATTCCCCTTTAGCTGCCCTGGCAACTTTTGTGGAATTATGGGTTTGTCATTTGGTGATACACTGGAGCTCTCCAGCAGATCATTTAAATGCCACTCTATAAACTGCCAATCCCAGAATTCCATAAGATGGAACCATGGGAGTTAAAAGTGGAATAATAGCACTATACGGTCATCCCTCCACATTTGCTAGGGTTAGGGGCACAGGACCCCTATGAAAGCAGAAAAACTGTGAATAGACCCTCCCAAACCATATTTAACACACAAAAAAGTATGATCACCATATTCAACCTACCATGGATTCCTTTGAGGCACCAGGGTTCCTCTACAAGGCAGAAGCGGGTGGCTAGTGGGGCTTCCTGCCACCTCCACTGCTGCCTCACACCATTTTTAAGAGAGACTTATGAGCCTTGTTCTCAGTTTCTCAATCTCATGATCCTTGCAGTCCCTGTTAAAAATGGCATAGGGAAGCAGCAGAGGTGACAGGAAATAATCCATGAATAATCAAATCCCCAAAAGCGAAACCCGCAAATGTGGAGGGCTAGCTGTAATTCTGTGAAAAAGCCTATAATTCCATCCTATAGAATTCTGTGGGTTGTAGTTTGGTGAGGTATTAGAGCTCTTGGCTGAGAATTCTAACTGCAAATCCTAGGATTCCACAAATAGACCCATTGCACTTAACGTGGAATGATAAGTGCTATAATTCTGTAGTGTGAATAGGCTCCTGGAGTCCTAGGCTGACACTCAGACTACCACACCATACTGAGAGACCCACTCCTTCAAAAATCAATGTCCCAAGACCATTGGGGGTAATCTTCTGTGACATCTTTTGATCTTTTTCTTTGATACTAGCACACAAGCACACACAAATACAAACATTATTTCAAATGTAATATTGTGAATCCAGTTTTCTGCTAAGCAACATTACCAGGAAACAAAGGCCTGCTCTGCATGACTGAGCACTCACAGCCAGCAGCAAAATCAAATCTCCGGGTATTATTTGTTGCACACTTGGGTCAGTGCTTCCTCTAAATCTTACCCTGAGCTGGCACTGAATCTTACCCTCAGCTGGCACTGAATCAGTGTCAATGTGACCTACACAGTGCTACTGTTCAACTTAAAGGTCCTAAAGTTGAGAAAGCAAAGATGGAAAGATATGGGTGAGTCGTCCTTCACAGAAAACAGACAAGATGAGAGCAGCTGTGTGTTGCCACTGGAATGGCAACACACATGCTTGTGCAGTGTAAATCTCCACTCGTAAGTAAGCAGCGGTTATGCTATATTACCCTTCCTCTGAATGCTGCTGACATTGTACAACTGATTGTGCGTCTGTGAATGTGTTTGCTGTTCCCACAATCCTGGTGAATCAAGTGGTGTGCTGATTGCACTGATTAAGAGTTACACACCCTCCAAGAATGCACAACATCATATGCAACAGTTGCACCCACAGAACTCCACTTATGCAACTGTAAACTGAACACAGACGTTATGAAATAGTCACACACCCATCCACACCCACAAAACCACTTTTATATGCATAAAATGCCAACAGGTTGACAGCCATAGTTTTGGCTTTCTTCATCATCTTGTCCAGCCCGATGTTATTTCTTAGGAGTGGCAGAAAAGGCCTGATCCCCTTTCCCCAAGTATTTTATTATTATTGTTGCTAGCCACCTTGAGGATCATTGAGTGGAAAGGTGGAATGGAAATCAAACAAACAAACAAACAAACAGATAAATAATAAATATACCATTAATACAAGGAAAGCTCTCTTTCACCTCCATTATTCAATATATAGGGGCGCTTCCTCCTACAATATGCCTGCTTGAGGTCTGTGGTCTGCTGGAAACCAATCTGGGTCCTTTCAGTCAGAGATGTTGTCACCACTGCACCAGGGAAGCCTCTGGTCGTAGATCTGTAAGTGGAAAGGGAGGTTCACAAAGCCCTACTGAGTTCCTTTGACTTTCTAAGACATTCATAGTAACATATATGTGATTTTCTGAGATCGATAGAGGTAATAATATGCCTAGAAAGCCCTAAATGGCTTGAGACCCTCCAGGATATCTGAAAGACCACCTCTTCCTAAAGAAGCCTAGCATTTCAGATTTTCAGTGCACAGTGCTCCCAGACCTTCCACTTACGACACACAACTGTTCTCATCTCATCCATTTTCTGTGAGGGCAACTCACCCACAAGTTTCTAGTCTTGTTTTTGAACATTTAAGCATCCCATACTAAGAGAAAGGCGGGATATAAATCACATCAAATAAATGCTAAGCTGAACAGTAGGTGGGGTTGCCAGAGTGAAAATAGGAGAGGTACTTTTAATGGTTGCGTAGAAGCAGGAATTTTACCAGATGTTGCTTGTTATCTGGTTGCATGACAGGCAACATCTGCTGAAATTCCCTCGTCTACACGACCATTAAAGGTACAGGAGCTCTCTGCAGTTTTCAATCTCACAGCCCCAACAGCAGCATTCTGTCGATCACAGTAACATGGATTTGGTGCCAGCTCAGGGTTAGATCCACAGGATTTAACAGGGTCTCCATCTTGGAAAGCTAAGCAGCTGAGTGCACGAGATAGAATCTCAGAATCTGTAGCAGCATCTCAGTTGTGAAACTCCTTCCCAAAACAAGACTCAGAGACGCAGCTCATACCTACTGAGCTATTGACAGGCAGTTAAAACTGTATTATTTTAGAATGATCTGGCTTTTACAACAGTTTTTAGTCTTTTTTTAAACAATTTTTTTCTGTTCTGTTTTTACATTGTGCTTTTTTTCACAGATCACATTGTTAGGCTCCATTTGGGCAGAAGACTGGTGTATAAATACTTTCAAGTGACAAACATATGAAGAATACAACCATTGCAGTTATAATATGTACCTCTGTCCTTTCATATCATCATATCCACCATCAGTCCTATCTGAAGGTGGATAAGCCCTTTTGCCTTGAATGTGTAGCATTCTCCTAGAATTTAGGTAGATACATAATTAATCAAAATGAAAACCCATCTGTTGGATCTCAGTGATTCAGATACCACTGAGGGATTTGGATGATAATTGGTACAATTTTTAATTGATGTGATGGCTGGCTAACATCTCCAGCTGGTAGCTTTCTGCCAAGGCACACCTGATGCCTTATTTGAGAACCTTCCAGAAATGTTAGAATAACTTGATATAATTTAATTCTAGGTTCAATTAGATACTTATTTAACTGAGTTAATCCCTGCTAGGGACTTCCTAAAGAGGTGGCTGCAGATGTTTTCATCATTTCCCCGCTTCTGCATCCCACTTAGAATGATTGGATCTTGGCCATCTCCATTGCACCTGTTCTTTGCAGAATTATGCTGCAAAATGCTGCAAAATACATCAAGGTGCCTTTTTGAGCTGGGATAAAATGACAAACCAATTCAGAGTCTGGAGGACTCTTACTTCTCATTCAATGCATCATTGCTCCTAGTGAGAAATGGGCTAACTAGAAAATAGAAATGTCCTAGCGGGATCTAGTACTGTCAAAATGTTGGTCTAACTCTGCTTTTTAAAAGTGCTCTGCCTCTCATCCTCAAATGCTCTTCAGACTCCATCTGTGTTCTGAAGCCCCTGCTTAACCTTTGTGTTTAGCTGAAATAAAGGACCCAAATACAATTTTGTTCAGTTAAACCCTCATGCCTGATACTTCACTGAAGAGTAACAGTGGGAGCAAATAATCTTCAGAGAGAAGTAGTTGGGGTGGGCATCACTCTTTTCCTCCTGGCTGTTTTCCAAGCTTGGTGGCTTTCCTCTGAAGCAGGAGCCCCAGCCAGCCGAATGCATCCCTGCACCCTTGAAGAAAGAAAAGATTCTTTGGTGGGGGGAGAGAGAAAAAAGCAAGAACAGGAGAGCTTAAGTATCTTATTTCCCAAAGGAAACCACCCACTTTGAAGCCCAGAATGATGTGTTAGTCAGTGTATACTTACTCACAATTGCATGCAGCCTGAAACCTCCTGGTGGATTCCATATCACTTGTATTTTAGGCCATTTCTGTACTACACTGTTATAGTGCTATTATTCCACTTTCAACATCCTGTGGAATTCTGGAGTTTGCAGTTTACTGAGGCCAAAGAGCTCTCTGACTGAGAATTCTAAGTGCCCTCCTTAAACTACAAATCCCAGAATTCCATAGGATGTTGAAAGTGGAATGAAAGCACTATAACAGTGTAGTGTGGAAATGGCCTTAGTCTTAATTTTAAAAGAGTGATCCAGGTTGCTGAACCACACCTCCCCAAATAGGTTCTATATTTGGGAAACTTCCTTTAATATTCAACAAACATGCAATAGATTTATTGCTTCCTAACATGAAAACCACATGTTGATACTGGCCCAAAGTATGTTCAGCTAAACTTCCTTTCTTAGAATCCATGACACTCAGTGGTTATGTTCATGTGAAACATCAGTCAATCATTCTCGCATGTAAAAAACATTGCAGGGACTTTGATGGAACTGAAAATCATTTTGATAAGATCCACGAAGCATCTCAAGAGGGAGATAAGTTCTGCCCAGCTGTGATTTGCCACTAAATGTTCTCCAAGAAACAAAATTAGAAGCAAATCTGAGTGTTCCTGCTTGAGCCAAACATCCGAGAAATTTGGAAGGAAGCCAAAAGGATTTTACAAGAACAGGAAAATGTCTCAGAGACAGGGAGTTTTGTATATCTTTACCATTACCTCTCCTCTCTCTCTGTTCTGCCTTCATAGTGCCACTTCAATCTGCACATTTCTTCATGGCAAGGTCTTTCTTTCTTTCTTTCTTTCTTTCTTTCTTTCTTTCTTTCTTTCTTTCTTTCTTTCTTTCTTTCTTTCTTTCTTTCTTTCTTTCTTTCTTTCTTTCTTTCCTTCCTTCCTTCCTTCCTTCCTTCCTTCCTTCCTTCCTTCCTTTCTTTCTTTTTCTATATATATAGAGAGAGAGAGAGAGAGGGAGAGAGATAATGTCGCAGGATGGTACTGAGCATTCTGATGTATGCGCAAAATGTGTAGAGTCATAAGATGGTTCTGACACTCAAATTGTGCAAAGTGGAGTTTGTGGCCTGAATTCTATTGTTATTCCAAACTAGACCAGACTCATTGAATCAAGGGGATTTTCTTACGGACTGATTCAACATTTCATTCAGTGGGTCTACTCTAGTTGGAACTAACAAGGATGCAGGCTAAAGTTACACATGACAGTTTGCCAGAAAATGGTCAGATTGACCCAGTAGACTATAGATCAATGATGCCTTGCTTTGTTTTCTATAACACACCTCTAGGGACTTTAAGACGTGTTTCGACAACTGAAAATGTTGGTGTTGACAATACTCCATGTTGTAAATCAACCTTTTTTTCTTGTCAGTACATTTTTTTTTATGTCAGCTATGATCAGAGAAGAAGTCAGGAAGTTACATAATCAGTGATAGGTTTCTTTATACTTGTCAGGACTGCTGATCTGGAGGCAAGTGTGGATGGGCAGCCCAAGAGATGTGAAGCTAAGTCAAAGTCAGCAAGTCAAAAGAGAATAACCAAATTGGATTCTTTTGTCTTTGCTGAGTGAGTAGCTGCAACATTATTCTCTGACTATCTCTGGCACTGGTGGCACCTCACCAGTGATAAGAGTAATGCTAGAACATAGCAGAAAGCATGTCTCTACCTGGTATGTTTGTGCACACGTTCTTAAAAGGAAAATTAGATATACCATCTTTTGCTGCCTTCACAATCACCTTTGTCTCCCACCCCTGCAAAAACAGTTGTGGGGGCATTTGTACCCTGCTGGCCACATGTTACCTGCCTCTGAGCTTCAACATGGGTCACTGCAACCAACTTAGTAGCTGTGCTGGATGTTCTATAGGAAGACGTGATAGGATATATTGAACAACAAATCAGTAGTCCTGCTGCATACTTTCCAACGTTTCTCAGAGGAAAACTGGGACATGTGTGGCTCAACAACATCAGAGTGCGGCCAGGATGGAAAAGTTATTAATGAAGAAGTTACAGTTTAAGAGAATGAAGAAGTTGCAGTTACAAGTTAAGAGAAGCAGCAGTTTACTTTTGCCTGAGCCTACAGGAAAGAACAAGATTCTCTCTTCTCTTCTCTTCTCTTCTCTTCTCTTCTCTTCTCTTCTCTTCTCTTCTCTTCTCTTCTCTTCCACTGTTGAATTAATTCAGTGCAAACTAGTTTTGTACTTTGAACTCAACTGGCAGCAATTAAAGTAACCTGCAGACAAAGGGGGTAAGTGGGAGGAGAAGAGATAATATGGAACATTTTAAAGGTAGATGAAACAGAGGGATGGTACAAGGTTAATTGGGACTGTCCCTGCTAAACTGGGACAATTAGCGAGTATGCTGCTGGATATTGTAGATACATTGTCTGATGAGAAGAAAAGTAGTCTATAGTATACATTAATAGGTAGGTTTGGGCTTGTGGAGGAACACTTTAAGGTTCATACATGGAGTTTGTTAGTAAAATGAATAAAGCAGTTTGAGCAGAGTCTGGCAGGCACAGAGAGTTACATTAGATCTATATAGAATTCTTACAAAATCATGTAGAAGCAGAAGCTGAGGAAGGTTAAGCTATGACAGTCATAAAAACTCACCAACAGTGAACGAGCACTACTTCCAAACTCTACACATCACACTAGCTCTTTGTATCTCATTCTGGTATATCGGCTGGTGTCTTTTTCAGCACAATGTGTCAGGACATGGCCCAATTACTCTGTACATATTTGATATCACTTGAAATAGCCAAGATCTTAAAATATTTTTGTAGCTAAGCAGATTTTTTCTTCATCATAGCTCTAACCCTACTCAGGTCTTATAGTCATTTTCTCATCTCTCCTCTTCAGGCTTGTACAACGCAAGCTGAAATCTAAAAAAAGTGATCTGGATAAGGATTGCTTTTTCCCATAAATTAGTCAAGCCTTCTATTCCTATTCTATAATAATGCCCTGAGTTCTTTTTTCAAAGCATAGAATCATAGAATCATAGAAATGTAGAGTTGGAAGAGACCACAAGGGCCATCCAGTCCAACCCCCTGCCATGCAGGAAAACCCTCAAAGCACTCCCGACAAGTGGCCATCCAGCCTCCGCTTAAAAACCTCCAAGGAAGGAGACTCCACCACACTCTGTGGCAGCACATTCCACTGCCGGACATCCCTGACTGTCAGGAAATTCCTCCTGAGGTTCAGGCGGAATCTCCCCTCCTGCAGCTTGCATCCATTGCTCCTTGTCCTGGTCTCAAGAGCAGGAGAAAACAAGCCCACTCCCTCCTCGACATGACACCCCTTCAAATATTTAAACATGGCTATCATGTCCCCTCTCAACCTTCTCTTCTGCAGAATAAACATACCCAGCTCTCTAAGTCTGTCCTCATAGGGCATGGCTTCCAGGCCCCTCACCATTTTGGTTGCCCTCCTCTGGACCAGCTCCAGCTTATCCATATCCTTCTTGAATTGGGGTGCCCAGAACTGGACACAGTATTCAAGATGAGGTCTAACCAATGCAGAATAAAGTGGTACCAATACCTCCCTCGATCTAGACACCATACTCCTATTGATGCAACCAAGAATTGTGTTGGCCTTCTTGGCTGCCGCATCACACTGCTGACTCATGTTCAGCTTGTGGTCTATGAAGACTCCTAAATCCCTTTCACACGTACTGTTAGCCAGCCACGTGTCCCCCATCCTATATTTCTGCATATCATTTTTTCTGCCTAAGTGTAGGACCTTACATTTCTCTCTGTTGAAATTCATTTTGTTAGCCTTGGCCCAGCTCTCCAATCTGTCCAGGTCCTTTTGAATTTTGATCCTGTCCTCTGGCGTATTAGCAACCCCTCCCAATTTGGTGTCATCTGCAAATTTGATCAGTGTGCCCTCTATTCCTTCATCCAAGTCATTAATGAAGATATTGAACAGCACCGGGCCCAGGACAGAACCCTGTGGCACCCCGCTAGTCACTTCTCTCCAGGATGAGAATCTGCCATTGGTGACCACCCTTTGGGTACGGTCAGTCAACCAGTTACAAATCCACCTGACAGTAGCCCTGTCCAGTCCACATCTTACTAGCTTCTTTGCAAGAATGTCATGGGGAACTTTGTCAAAGGCCTTACTGAAATCAAGATATACTATGTCCACAGCATTCCCTTCATCTATCAAGCAAGTAACTCTATCATAAAAAGAGATAAGATTAGTCTGGCATGACCTATTTTTGAGAAATCCATGTTGACTTTTCGTAATTACGGCATTGTTTTCTAAGTAATTAGAAACTGGCTGTTTGATGATCCGCTCCAGGATCTTTCCAGGTACTGATGTCAGGCTGACTGGGCGATAATTATTTGGGTCCTCTTTTTTTCCCTTCTTGAAGATGGGGACAACATTTGCCCTCGTCCAGTCTGCCGGAACTTCTCCGGTCCGCCAAGAGTTTTCAAAGATTATAGCCAGAGGTTCCGCAATGACCTCTGCTAGTTCTTTTAAAATCCTAGGATGCAATTCATCTGGCCCTGGAGACTTGAATTCATCCAGTGTGGCCAGGTATTCCTGTACTACCTCTCTATCTATTCTGTGCTGCATTTCCCCCACTTCCTCACCTGCTCCCCAACCGCCAGGTTGCGTGTTTTTATCCTTTTGGGAAAAAACTGAGGCGAAGAAGGTGTTGAGGAGTTCTGCCTTTTTCTTCCTCCTGTTATTAATTCACCATCTTCCTTGCGCAGTGACCCTATCGTCTCCTTCTTTTTCCTTTTGCTGCGGACGTATTTAAAGAAGCCCTTTTAATTGTTTTTAATGTCTCTGGCCAGCCTAAGTTCATTCTGTGCTTTAGCCTTTCTGACCTTCTCCCTACATCTCCTGGCTACTTGCTTATAATCTTCTTTGGTGATTTCCCCCTTCTTCCATTTCCTGTACATGTTTTTCTTAATACTTAGCTCAGCTGAGAGCTCTTTAGTCAACCATTCTGGTTTGTTCAGATGCCTTCCATTTTTCCTCCTTAATGGCACAGTTTTAGCCTGTGCCTTCAGTACCTCCCTTTTAAAGAACTCCCATGCATCCTGAACTCCTTTCTCATTGACTATTCTTGACCACGGGATTTCAGCCAGCAGCTCCTTCAGTTTACAGAAGTCTGCTTTTTTAAAATCTAAGACGAATGCCTGGCTACACTTGCCTTCTCTTCCCCACTGAATGCCAAATTCTAATAGGGCATGGTCACTCTCTCCTAAAGATCCAACCATTTCTACGTCATTAACAAGGTCTTCCCTGTTGGTCAGAATCAGATCCAGAATATTTGATCCCCTTGTCGCCTCTTCCACCTTCTGGACCATGAAATTGTCTGCAAGACAAGCAAGAAACTTGCTGGACCTTGCCGCCTTTGCAGAGTTTGACTGCCAACATATATATCCGGGTAGTTGAAATCTCCCATTATTACTGTATCTCTCCTTTTTGAATGTGCAGTCATTTGGTCTATGAAAGCGCCATCGAGGTCCTCAGTCTGGCTTGGAGGTCTGTAGTAAACCCCCACCATAATATCCCTATTGTTTCTCACTCCCTTAATTCTTACCCAGATGCTCTCGACCTGGCTTCCGGTGTTCAAGTCATGGATCTCTTCACAGGTGAAAACATCCTTGACATATAAGGCTCCTCCTCCTCCTTTCTTATTTGGTCTATTTCTACAAAATAGGCTATACTCCTCTATTCCTACATTCCAATCGTGAGACTCATCCCACCAGGTCTCAGTGATGCCTATCAAATCATATTTATTTTGCTGTACTAGGAGTTCAAATTCATCTTGTTTGTTTCCCATACTCCGTGCATACATCAATCCTCCATCATCTGTGGAGGCTTCTATAGCAGTAGAAGTTTCACCAAGCAAGCTGTACACAAGCACATGGCACAAATAGTGTCAGCCACATAGCAAAATGACCTCACCATTTCACCCGAATGAAGAAGAACTTCCAGGCATGCTTGGCCCATCCTATGGTAACTCTGGGGGCTTCCACAACCTATTGCCTTCAAATCTGTTCTACTCTATTCCTCTGGCAAGCATAGCTTGGGTATTCAGGCAGCTATAGTCCAGAATCCTGTTACTAAGTTAACCTCCAGTTTATGCCTCATACTTTTTCAGGCATTGCATAAGGAGGCATGTTTCTCCAGGGGTACAAGGGTGGTTAGTGTCTGTGGATACAACTCTGCCCCCACCCCATCACTGATTTTCTGTGAAGGTGAGGTCAAGACTTGTCTGACTGTCCTTACATATCCAGGGGCAGTGAAATAGCTTCTGTCCTCATCTGGAATGCAGTAGTTTTTTCCTTCTCTTCCCCTTGAGTAACCAAAGGCAGCCAGAGAACTCCCATGGCCAATCAGTGGGTCTGTTTGTGTGTGTAACTGTACACTACCGCCCTTCTACATCTAAGGAAGAGGAGAAGCAGCTCTTTCTCTTACAGCCTTGGCACAGGTCCACTGGCAGAAATTTGCCTTCCAATAGGTTGATGGTATCTTGGGCATAGTCTAAGATATCTGAAGGACATCAGGTTGGAAAAGTTTTTGTAGGCCCTGCTGGTAATGAACAGAAAGGCCTCATCCATTAAGGTGGCACAGTGGATGATATCACTACACACCACCACAGGAGTTCTCTCTGCATGCTATACCTGGGAAGCAAGAGCACAGCAAAACCTACTAAATTTTGAATGAGCCCCAGGAAAAGCCATCTACCATTTCATATTGATTGGAGCACACTCTGGTATGGTTCAGTTTGGTCAGAGCAAAATTTCAATGGCTTATTTCATCATGCATTCTGAAGTTTCACTCTCTTCCATATTCTGAAGTCTTAAAAGCTCTTTGCTTGCCTTTCTGTTTGATGCAAGATTTGTTAATGTGGGCTAAATAGCCAAAATCACTTGCAGGAAAAAGAAATGCCTACTACAAAGAAGTAGAATCATTAGCACTGTATCATAAATCATCTTCTGTATGGAAGGAGACTGTACCAGCATCAAACTCTATCTCAGTGCAAATGCTCACATGGCTAAGTGACTGGTAAACAATAAACCACAAGATAGATGGGAAAGTACACCTTGGGACGTGAGTTGTGAGGTCAGCAGAGCATGTACCTGCATTTGTTAAACATCTTTCCTGCCTCAGGTACCCTAAGAGATTATCATCATTTCTTCCACGTGAATAAAACTCATACAGTAACAATACCGAAAAAAATTCTAGTTATGTTGCATCCTACCAAGAAACATACCAGTACTTTTGATGCTACAGTTTTCTGAGTCTCTTGTGTTAACTGGGTCTAACAGACTTCCAAGCGTAAGTACCAAGATCAGATAATTTAAAAAAAAAATTACGGTGGGATGTTGGATACATTAAACTCAACTTCATCCCAATTGCCAAAAATGGAAACCAGAATTTAAGTGAAATGGAAGTGAAACATGTGCCCCAGAAAGTCACAAAGCTTAAGGTGTGCCCAATTAGAAAAAGGAAATAAATTCCGAAGTCTAACGCCTTTGGAATACCCTATTGTAATTGGAAACAACTTAAATTTTAGGACTTCCAAGTGCCTGTATCTAACAAGTGCAACCAGCATGATGTAATGCTTTGAGTGCTGAACTAGGAGGCCAGGGTTCAAATTCCTGCTCAGCCATGGAAACCCACTGTGCAAATTACACTCTCTCAGCCTCAGAGGAAGCCAATGAGAAGCTCGTCTGAATAAATCTTGGCATGAATACCTGTGATAGGTCACCACAAGGAATGTATCTAACCAATCTATTGCAGCAAAACCCAACAAAGAGGTGAGCATGGCAGAAGCGAACTAGGTGCCCACAAACTCTTTTGTAACTCGGAATCTGTAGATAGCTGTATTCTTAAGGTGACAGCCTGCCAATCATATGGTAGGGATGTGCTATGCCGAATTATTTACTTCTGCAAGTGGGAACAAATAATTTAATCAATTCTTCCTTGCTGCCAGATGTCTTCAAAAAGAAAAAATATATATATATACAATTTTCAGAAAGTGATTTGTAATGGGGAGAAAGACTCCAGCAAGAAGGAGAAGGGAGATTGCTCAGGCATGTTCCCATATAATATGAGGGAGACTGTTAAGAATCCTCAGCTGCCTTCCCCCCTTTCTCACCTGGTGATCTCAAGACAGAGAGAAGCACCCAAAGATCTCCCTTCCCACACTGCACAACATTGAGGGACAGGGTCAGGAGGAAAGTAGCCAGAGATCTGGAGGCTGTTGTCTTCCAGATCTTTGACTACTTCCCCCACCCTTGCCTGCTCCTCGTGACATTGGGGTGAGTGAGGTAGCCAAAGATCTGGATACTGTTGCCTCTCAGGATCCCTTCCTGGCTCTTCCATTCCTACTTACTGCATGACATCAGGACATGAATCTGTCTGAGGATGGGTAGGGCAACTGAGAAATAGGCTGGAAGAAGATTCTCCTCATTGGGGTTTTCAAACACTTGAAAAAAGCCCCTTTATGTTTGTTTCCCTCAAACATACAAATGCTCTTCCCATCCCAAACTCATGGGCCAGTTTTTAGTTTACTATCAAACCAGCTTCAAATTATAGCAAACCTATCAAAAAGGGACTTCCAAGAGCCCCAGCCATCAACAGTCCTGCTCACATCTTGCAAATTCGAGGCTTGTGGCTTCCTTGGTTGAGTTAATCCTGTTTTCTGCTAGTAATATGCCTATCTTAAATTGTTGATGTTCATTCCCTGACTTTTCATACCTCTTTCCTCCATGTAGAATCCTGTTTTCTGTATGATGTATTCTGCATAAAAATTAAACAGGTTGATAAAAATCTCACAGGACTCCAGAATTCTCATGAAAGATCCTCTTCTCGTAAGGGGTAAGGCAGGCTTTATATAGGTCTGCCTTATCTCATATCTTAGGGGAGCCTGGAATTCTCCTGAAAAGTCCTCCTTTCATAAGGTTTGAAGTAGGATTTATATAGGTCTGGCTGATGCCTTCTTCACTATAGACATTATAGACACTTTAGACATTATAGACATTATAGGCAGCCTTCATTATAGACAGCCTCCTTCACTTTCTAAAATTGTATGTTCATCATCAACATGCTTTTCGCTGAAGGAATATGTCACCCTTTATTTTGTTTACATAATGCTTTAGTGTGTTGCCTTCATTGTATTTTATGTTTCGGTCATACAGCATCCCTACTCTTGGTTAAATTTCCATTTGCTTTTTGGTATCTTGTAGAAGAGGTCTTATGTTTTACACTTTTGTTATCGTATTTTGTTTCTTTGTATTGGCTATTATAGCAGTTCTGTTTGTCCCTGCACACAATGCTCTGAACATCTGTGTTCAGGATTCTGATGTCGTGAGCCAGGCTGAGCATGCTGCTGATTCAGACGGGACTCCGAGTTAGACTTGGACTCCCAGCCGGGGGAGGATCCCTTGGAGGGAGAGGAGGCTCCTTCAAAGTCAGGGGAGGGGTCTGCCAACGTCCCCACAGCTGTCCCGGGGCCAGATCCCGAGCCAGCACCTGCAGCAGATGAGACCAGTGCTGCTGGCCCGACAGAGGCTGCTGTTTCTGAGTCCAGCCTGGAGTTTGCAGCAGACCCTCCCCCAATGTTCCTCCAGAGGCGACTAGAGAAGGGGGCGGTTCGAAGGTCGCAGTGGCTGCAAGAGAAGTGGCTGTTGAATCAACTCTGAAGTCTGAGAGGCTCCAGCTGTGAGCTGAGGCAACAGACATTTGATCAGGCCCAGCTGGGCTAAAGACCGTGTATTTAAGACAGACGCTGGGGGAAGTTGAGCACGGGGCAACAACCGTCTACCACCCGAGAATCTGCATCCTGTGTCATGGGCTTCTGTCATCCTTGCTGTTGAGTTTGCTGCCTCTGTTCGTTTGGGTGATGTAACCTCTTTCATTTATTTGTTACTAAAAAGCCATAAACTCAGCTCCTGCCTCTGTGTCTGCTTGAGCCGCCAGCTGACATTGACATCTGACTCTGTTTCTGTCACCTTTTACTTTTGTTTCTTGTCTATCTCTAATGATTTCATGCGTTTAATCAGTTATCCAGTGAGGCTTCCCCTCCGCTTTTTTTGGCTTCAGATAGCCTTTTCCCATTCTTTCTTCATAATGTTCCTGGTTTAGTCCACAGTTTTACTGGTAGACGATTGGTTTCAGTAGTTCAAATTTGTTCTTTACATCATTTTTAAATTCTTCAGGGATGTTTTTTAGATTGTATTTTTGCTTTGTGATTGACTTAATGTTCTTCTTTAGCTTTAGTCTAATTTTTTTTCATATTCCAGTTCATGGTCTGTGCCACATTCCACTCTTGGTTTTGTTTTTGCAGAGAAATTTGAACTTCTCAATCTTCTACTTCCAATTATATGATCAATACAGATTTTATATTGGCCATTTAGTGATGTCCAGGTATACAGTTGTACATTATTATAGACAGGCTATTTGAATGTGGCATCTAGCAATTTTTTTAAGTCAGTGTTGCCATCATTAGAAATGTGTGCCTGCCAAAACAGAACAAACCAAACCAAACCAAACCAAACCACACAAATACCAGATAAGTAAGAAAGACTGGAAACAAGAATGTATTTGTAAACATTTGGTACTCCTTTATTGCATTTCCCAATGGAGATCCAGCCTCACATGGTCCCATCTGAAGTACTGAGAAATCTACCATAAGGTTTCTAAAGACAAATAGGTATAATTATCTATCTGCAGGAAATGTAGTTTTGTCTTATTGCTTTTTTTCTTCAGGGTTGTACATTATGTCTGGATTTTTTGTTTTTCAATAGAATAAAGAAGAAGTTCTGTTGGAAGCCATTAACTGTGCAATGTTGCTTCTTAACTGCTTGTTCGAATAGCCCATTGCATGAGCTGGAGGAACTATTCTGAGAATCTAGGAGCATCCATTTTGAGAACCTAGGACCATCCATTTTAGGAGGTTTCCCTAATCCTTAAGCTTTCTCCACTGTAGTGGAGACCTGAGAGCCAGTGCTCTCAGTAGTACCATGGGTGCAGGACTAGGATTCTGAGAGATCAGAGTTCAAATTCCTGCTCGGCCATGGAAACTCACTGGTTGACCTTGGGTAAATCATACTCTCTCAGCCTCAGATAAAGGCAGTAGGAACTCCCTTTGAACTCCTCTTGCCAAGAACATCCCATAATAGGTTTACCTTAGGGTCATGATAAGTTGGAAATGACTTGAAAGCACACAACAACAGGAAACCTGGGAAGGGGACAAGGATAGAAGAAGCTGAGATGAGACCTGCTCTTCATATTGCTGGAATTGTGGTGATTTAATGGAAGTAAGGAAACACTAAAGACTTTGTGCATGAACCCTTCTCCGAAAAACTAATATGCAACAGGTTTTTTTAACCACATGATCAGTACAGCAGCTGAGCTCCAGGTGATCCTAGTTTATCCAGCTTGTTAATTAAGTGGAACAACTCGTTCCCAACTGTGTGTTGCCCAGCAAAAATAAGTTCATTGCAAAGTATATTGATGGACCCAGCAGGAGGAAATTAATTATAGACTCCTTCCCTCTGTAGAGTATAGAGTATCCTGCAGGAAGAAAAATGAGGAGCAATCCAGTCCTTTTAGGGGAAAAACAGCAAGTTGAGTCCTAAATGGGGTAGAAAACATGAGACTTTCCCACTGTTATTAGACTGCAGCGTCCAACATTCCTCACCATTGGTTATGCTGGTTAGTCCTGATGGGAGTTGCAGTCCAACAACATTTAGAAGGCAGCATGATTCTCGCCTGTGACAGAATTCTGGGAGTGTGGCTATCCAGAGTACCAGAGTAGCCTAGAAACAGGTTGCCAGGCAACCAGAATAGCTGCTCGGGGGGGGGAAGCTCAGCCCAGAAGTGTGTGGGAGGGGCTGGTGCCTGAGAGAAAAAGATATATAAAGGCAAACGGTGATTGTTATTTTGGATCCCTCAGTGAGAATTCACACCAGAAAGAACTGTGGGGCAGAGTCCCTTAGTCATCCAGGGAGGGTGACTGTGTGGGGAGGGTTTAATTCTGAGGAGAAGCCTATAGAGAGATGCAGAACAGTAATTAAACCATTATAGAATCTGGTCAGAAAGTGTGACCTAGATTTAGAGTTGAGCCTTTGGTGAGAGTGTAGCCAAAGGGCTGTTTATGACTCTTGTGCTTGTATGAGAGCTAAAAGATATACGTGCACAAAATAACAACAGGATTCTTCTGTCAACAGTCACAACAGTGTAACTGTACTTAAATATCTGGTTCTTTTAATACCAGTCTACCAGTACATCTAAAGAAGTGGATCAATATCCATGCATGCTCATGCTAAAAGAAATCAATTAATCTGAAAGGTGCTGTTATATTTTTTTTTCACACCCCATGCTTTTTCTTCTTCTTTTTATCCTACAAAAGACAAACACTGCTGTCTCTCTGACAACAGGATTCTGGGCCACATGTGTACAAATTGACATTACACAAGAACAATGTAAGATCTTGGCCATAATTCTAATAATAAACAAGCCTTTTCCCACTTGTTCCAAGTACCATTTTCTATGTATTTTCAACAGAAAGGACATTTTCCACATCTGACCAGCAATTTAATCTCAAGGAAAGGGATAAGTACATAGTAAGAACGAGGCAATGCTGCAGTCAAAATGCCAAGACTTTGTTTGTGTTATTTTCTTTTTTCAAGAAGGACTAAAGTGAATCCATAAGGAAGACTTTATTTGCTTTCAATCAATTAATAATTTTATTACGGTCATAGACCGGCATGCTTTATTTGCGTTTGCTTTACTAATTCTGTTCCTTCACTTACAGACCAACCTTCAGCCAAGGATAATAAGGAAGGGAGATCAAGCCTCAAAACAGCATCAAAAAAGGCACTGTGTTAGCAACTATGTCACCCTTGTAAAATCCCAGTAGAAGGTCCCCAAAGATTTTCCATCTCAGGCACCTGTCTTCTGGGACATGCTCCTCTTTGCTTGTTGCTTCTTGTTGTTACCATGTGGTATTTGCTGGCCTTCAAAAGAAGTCAAAGATGTGAGCAGAGTAGGGATGAAAAGAAAATGAGAGACTCCTAACCTGATGTTGATGTTGTTATCGTTGGAAGGATAACAAGGATTCAGTGTTTTCATGTTACTGCAAGGAATTACATGCTTTGTATGTATTTATTTATATTAAAATACATCTATTGTCTTATTTTTTTTAAAAAATATATACATCTGTCTAAGGTGATAGATAAGACACACTAGCACAATAAAATCATAAAACATAGGACAATAAACAACTGGGCGTTAAAAATAAACTTGCTCATAGGTCAAAGGCAGCCTAGATCAAAAATTGTTAGTTAACAAAGCCACTGTCAAAGAAATTCCTTTTTACAAAACCTCTTTTACGCTTGTCTAATGCCCCCTTTTCTCCTGGTCTCTATCTTGATTGAAGTGTTCTTTGTTTTAACAGTATTTGGATCTGGGGTGGAATCATAGAGTTAGAAGAGACCCCAGGGGCCATCCAGTCCAACCCCCTCCTATGCAGGAACACACATTAAAGCACTCCCAACAGATAGCCATCCAGTCTCTGCTTAAAAACCTCCAGAGAAGAAGACCCCACCACACTTTGAGGCAGCATATTCCATTGCCAGACAGCTCTGACCGTCAGGAAGTTCTTCCTGAGGTTCAGGTGGAATCTCTTTTCCTGTAGCTTGAACCCATTGCTTCTTGTCCTGGTCTCTGGAGCAGCAGAAAACAAGCCCACTCCCTCCTCAACATGGCATCCCTTCAAATATTTAAACATGGCTATCATGTCACCTCTTAACCTTCTCTTCTGCAGACTAAACATACCCAGCTCCTTAAGCCAGTCCCTTAGAAGGGCATGGCTTCTAGACCCTTCACCATTTTTGTCACCTTCCTCTGGACATGCAGAGGGTAAAGGGGGTCTGGAAAAATAGTTCGCTGCTAGATTGCAGCAGCATGTCTTTAGTAAACAGTGCAATAAAGCCTGAGGTGGGAAAGAGTGGGAATCTCTGCCTATAAGAGGAAAGGTAAGCAGTAGTTCTTTCTGGAATACTTTACTGAACATGTATGAACATCAAAACAAAGTAAAAAAGGGAGAAGATAGGTAATCATGCCTCACTGTTTTCCCATAGCATGTTACCCCCCCCCCCCCGCAGTCTAATAATCGTGGATTTAGATGTTTGGCCACTGAATTGGAAACTGTAAGAAAAGTGGAAGCTGGCGAAACAAAAAGACATCCCTGCATGTGTTTTGGAAGAAGCTTTTAAGTGGTCTCTAGAATATTCAAAAGTTGTTTTTTTTAAAAAAAAATCCAAGGCTTACCTGACCTGGTTATTTCATTTCACAAGTGCATATTGTTAGTTTTGAATAACAAGTTTGCTGAATGTTGAAGGGCTCTTTTTTTTTTTTTTGAGATATAGGAACCTATAACTATGCTTTCCCTTTTATTTTTGCCTCTGTACCAAATATTATGTTATGGAAGTTATGCCCAGGAATACATCCGCTTTGTTAACTGAGGTATATGTATACTTGGATCTGCAGCGCACAGTACAATTTTTATCTAGGTAGCTACAGTGCCTTACCAAACTACAGAAGTCAGAATTCCATAGCATGTTGTTGTGGCAGTTAATGTGGAATCATAACGCTGTGATTGTGTAGTAGAAAAGAGTCCCTGGTCACTGCAGCTATTTATCTATTTCCTCATTTCAATATCCAGAAGTCCTAAAAGTAGTTAGTTATGATTGTAGTTATTTTTTAACAGTAGCTCTTTATTTCCTAGACTTTTTTCAAAAGTAAACAGAGTAGCTATGTTTAGTTACCTTTTAAAAACCATCTGAATGCTATAAGCTGCTATTCTGTGAAACAAAATTCATTCCATCCATTGGGTCATTGTCTCAAAATCCACAACAGAACATGAGCCAGCATTTGCACCTTGAGCTATTCTTCCACCACCATTTGGTAAAGTGATATCTCCAAAACTACAGAAGTAATTAAAAGTGAGGAGGAAGTGAAGTTATGCTTCATAAAGTTAGTGCATTATGTAACCTAGTTGTGCCATAGTTATTACCAAAAAAGAATTAATTACAAGAATTGGATATTTCTAACTAGTTACTTCCAGGCTCTGGCTTAGAAATCTCTGACTTTTTTTTCAACAAGAAACTGGTCAAATGGTTGTGTTGTTTATAATTTAAACCAAAGATATGTTCCATTCCATTCAACAGTGCTCTAGGTCTTGTCTCCGATATGACTAGAATTGCAAAAAAGAAGGTATCCCTGTTGGCTTAGATCCAGTTCTTATCAAGGAGAACTTGGCATATCAATACATATGTCAATGATGTTGAATAACAATGAGTCCACTGCATTTGGGACTAACTCTTTACGTCTCAGTCTGAGAAGTTGCAGGATGTAATGATAGATATTCTATAACTAACAAAGATAGGATACTCTTAGCGTGTAATCCTAAAATAGGGACAGCAACCCAAAAAAGGGACATAGATTTGGATAACATTCACACATGCTAATTTATACAAATAGATGATAATATTTAAATAAGTATTGTAATAGAAATAGAACAATCTTATCAGCAGAGAAAAACAATGACTTGTGTGATTGATTAGCCAGGTATTGACTGTTATGAAAAATTTTAAGGGCCCTTTACATATTTGTTTCTTTGCTTAATCTTTCAAATTTCAGCTGGATGTGGACTGAACAATCCTTCAAATGGAGGACAACCAGAGGAAAGTATAGCTGAGATGTCTTGGTATGCGAAGATAAACAGCCCTGCCCAATGGGCAAAGACTTTTGTTCCCAGCAATGCCCAATGGCAACCCAAATGCCCTTTAATCGACTGTCACGCTTGTTGTTTGATAAATGCCAATTCCTTTGTTCCTCAAGTTGTTTCCTTGCTCTCCATGAGCACACTTACCCAACACAGAGAGGTCTCACTTTTCTGTATCACCAAACTAAGTGATCTTCTGCTTGACTGAACACTTTCAATCCGCAACCTTTATCAGTAACAGAAGGTACTACAGCATATGAACTTTCCTCCAGAACACACAAGAGAAATAATTTCCTGTTCAGCAAAGAAGAACTTATTAGAAGGGAGGTAGGGAGAAAACCACTGGAGTCCTATCTTGAATTACTTATTGAATACAGAATTTTCCACTTGGCTCTCTGTACACATCAAAAAGTATGTTTGTTTATGGTAAAAAATATAGCTTATATAGCTAAGTATATAAATGTATATACTTAGCTGTCAAGACTAAGGACAGCCATCCAACACATTTGATTCTTGCCCCCTGTTAAATTTCTAATGCTCAAGATAATCTATTTTTACATGTTGTAAAAATCTACTTTACATGTTGTGGTATGGATACCATGAGGCATGGGTAAACATATAGAGTTCATAAATTACTTACATAAAATACACCATTGCTTCTCTAAATTCTAGCTAGCTAGCTAGCTAGCTATCTTTCTATTTTATTATTTAAAACATTTTTTCCTCTCCATTTCAAGGTAGCTCGAAGCAAGAAAGCCCTGAATTTAAAGCAGCTAAAATAGCCAGTGTGGCGTAGTGATCTGAGCACTGGATTACAACCAGTGGCAGAGCTTGGAGTGTGTGAAGGGGGGCCGGGAGGGGGGCTATGGCGCAAGGGGTGTGCCACTGTGTGTGGGGGTGTGGCCAGGGCACGGGGCGTGGCCAGGACATGTGGGGGCATGGCTACGGACCGGGACACTCCAAAAACATTGCCACCCGAGGCGAATCGCCCCCCCACATCCCCCCACATCCCCCCACCCCCACATGACTGATTATAGCCCTGGAGACTAGGGTTTGATTCCCCTCTTGGCTATGGAAACCCACTGGATGACCTTGGGTGCATCACATACTCTCAATCCTGAAAACCCTGTGATAGGTTCACCTTAGGGTTGCTGTAAGTTGGAAATGTTTTGAAGCCATACAACAATAAAAACAACAACAACAACATAGCTAAACAGCTCCCACATTCCAGAAAAACAGCAGTGAATACATGCATGATTCAGACTCCAGAGCTTGCCTGGGAAAAAAAAAGAGTCATCTGGAAATATTTGCTGAATATGAACAAGGAAGTTATGTACCTCCTTAGCTTCATGGCTGAGTAAGATGGGAAGTGGAGGATCACACCAAATGAGCATCCCATATACTCACCACAGGAAAAAAAGAAGGAGGGCAGAGTCTAAGATTGACAAAAGACTGAAGTAATCGTTGACAAAGGGAATGAATACTTTGATTGCCAGTAACGTTCTTGTTATGTGTCTTCAAGTAATTTCTGACATATGGTGACTCTAAGGCAAATCTATCCTGTGGTTTTCTTTCAAGATATTTTTCAGATGAGAGTTTGCCTTTGGTTTCCTCTGAGGCTGAGAGAGTGTGACTTGCTCAGGGTCACCCGGTAGGTTTCTGTGGCCGAGCAGGGATTTGAAACCTGCTCTCCCAGTATCCAGTTGTTTATTCATAATGGAATTGTGGAGGGAGAGAGGGAAACTGGATTAAATTTTAGAGAGTATAGTGCCATGATTATACTTTAACTGTCGTGGCAATATCTCCAGAAGTCTTGGGGTCTGTAGTTTGGCGAAGCAAGTAGAGCTCTTTGGTTGAGAATGATAAATACTCCTCCCTTAATTGTAAATCCCAGGATTCCACAGAATTTTGCCATGGCAGTTAAGGTGGAATCATAGTGCTATAGCTGTGTTGAATATGAATGTGAGTGTGACTGGAGGTTTGGCTGTCAGGTATAACACTCAGCCTGGGGATAGCCTCAAATACATGAAAACTAGAAGTGGATGGTTGTAGAGGAGAGGGAGAAAGAAGGCACATGTCCTGAGATCTACCCTGGATGGCTAGTGCATGAGCTTATATACAACAATGCATTACCTCCACGCCTACTTGGCCGAAGAAAGGCAAGAAGCTGAGGATAGAAATGTATGGGCATCTTATTCTCTCAACTCTGCCAATAAATCTAAGAATGACAAAGGAAAACACTTCTTCATTCAGTGCCTAATTAGTTCATTGACACAGGATGCTATGATTGTTTTTGAAAAGATGGCTTTAAAAATGGGTTGGGTGGATTCACAGAGAAGAGGTCAATCAATAGCTATTAGCCACAGTAACTAAAAATTGAATTATCAATGTTTCTGGGCAAAATGTATGCTTGTTGCCTAGATGCTACAGATGACAACATAGAATGGCCATTGTGCCCCTTTTCTCAGCATTTTCAGAGCACCTGCCTCTACGCAGCTCCAGATGGAATGACAGACTAAGGGCCTTTCCACACTACGCTGTTATAGTGCTATTATTCCACTTTCAACATCCTATGGAATCCTGGGGTTTGCAGTTTAGAGAGGGGTATTTAGAATTCTCAGCCAGAGAGCAATTTGGCCTCAGTAAACGACAAACCTCAGAATTCCACAGGAATAATAACACTATAACAGTGGAATAATAACACTATAACAGACTAGTGAGGAAAGGCTCTAGGTTAGTGGTTCCCAGCCTATGGGCCTCAAAAGATCTTGTTGGCCTACAGCATTCTCAAACCTTCCATATTAGCTATGTTGGCTGGGACATCTGAGGATAAAATTAAACATATGGAGGACAAAAGGTTAGGAATGCTTGCCACTAGATTATCAAGTCCAACCTTCCTCAATTGATGCCAACAGCCATGCTGCCTACAAGTTATGAGAATCGCACATTAGCACATCTGGAGGTGGCCCGGTTGTGGAAGGCTGTACTAGATGGATTAATTTGTTCTTGCCAGCAAAACATGTTTTATGTTTCTCTGACAAGGCTAATGTTGATCATTTGCTGTTATTTGAGCAGACTCTTAATCTAATTAATGATACACCACCAACATAGCAGTATGTGCCCTCAGCCAAGATCAACATCTGTTGGCATAATATGCCATCTGGAAAAAGATGTCAGTTAACCAGCCCCTGGGCATTCACCTCTGTGTTCTTGGGTTGCAGTAATAGGGTTGCTGTTACTAAATGTGTGCAGTTATGGCCAGGTAAGGACAGTCCTTAATTACATAGGCAATCTTTTGGTGTGCTAAAGCAGTGCTTCTCAGGCTATCTGATGTGGTGGACTGAAAATTATTTTTTCCCCCAATGTGCCAGCAACTGACATTAATTTTCTTTCTTTCCTGGAAGCTTTCTATAAACCGGCAGCAAATGGCTCAGGGACCAGCATCAGTCTAGGGACCACCACTTTGAGTAGCACTGTGCTAGAGGACATTTTTGTGTCAAAAGAAGCAGCTACAGAAATTGTGAGTTTAGTGGTGATAAGAGATAAGGGAATTCTTCAGCCTGCAATGTGCCAAACTTTGAGGGGTGTGTCCTTATTGGGGCCCACAAAAGTCCTGACACTGTCTTCCCTTGGTGGAAAAAGTCAATTTTTTTACTCTAAAAAAACCTTTTTTAAGAAAGTAAAAACAAAAAACAAAAAACACCCTACGTGGGACCATTACATGCTGTTTTGGGGTCTCTGGTCACCTCTGAGGCTGCTTGGGACATGGTTGGCTGTTTCAGGTCAGGTGTCTGGAAGTGATTTATCATCCCAGATGTTGGCCACAATGCTGTTCTGTGTCACCTTGAGGCCCCAGAAGATTCTGAAAAACAACATATCCCTTCTGGCAAACGACAGATACTTCCAGCTGTTTGGCATCTTGTTGGAATAACTAGTGGATTTTTCCAATGGAGAAAGATTGAACTGAGGAAAGACATTGTTTTACATTGGAAGTGGAGGATTCTCTTCTGGAAACTTTGGCTAAAATCCTCTGCTTAGTTGGATCTGAAGAACCATTTTGTTACAGTTTGAAGACATATGGCAGCTTGACTTGTTTTGTTCCCTGGTTGTTTTGCCTTTCTTGCATGTTTTGGAGAGATTTCATTGCGGTAAGTGCAGCTCAAACGCGCTATTAACTCTGGGGATACTAAAAGTTAAAAGATTTGTTCAGAGGGGGTTTGCCTTTGCTTTCCTTTGTGGCTGAGAATGTGTGACTTACCTAAAGTCACCATGGGCTTTCATGGCCGAGCAGAGATTCAACCCCTTTTCTCTAGAGTCCTAGTATAATGCTCAAACCACTACACAATGCTGTCCCTCATGTATATAGGTCTGTAGATGACGATGCTGATTCTTCAGTGTGCTGTGGGGACCCACTGACTCCTCACTAAGATGCAGTGGCCTTAGTGATACACATTTAATATTCCATTAAAAATATGAATTCATTCAGAGAGACTGTAACCATCAAACCCAATGGTAATTTGGACTGAAAATTAAAGAAAATCAAGTCTACTTTCATACAGACACAGACATTATTTTCTTTTACTTTCAGTCAAAGAAAGGCAAGATTTCACACTTTCTCTCTCTCGCCCCTGCTGAGTTGATTGCAAACTACTTTTGCATTTTGGACTCAATCTATAGCGACTGAAGTTAAGCTGAAGACAAAGGGGGAAAGTGGCAAGGGGAGAGAGAAAGTGGGACATATTAAAAGTAGCTGAAACAGTGGGATGAGAGAGGATTAATTGAGGCTGTCCCTGACAAACTGGGGCAGTTGGAGAGTACACTGCTGAACACTAGATATTATAGAATGCACTGAGCATTGACCATTGGAGGGTATGAGATTGGCAGCCTGATAACAGGTTCTTTAGCACTGGTATAATTTGTATGGTGTAAGGACTCAAATTGCACCTGTACTTTAGAAAGTCCTATAATCAACTACAGAGAAGACATTTTCTGTTTATGAACAAGATAGTGATTTAAATGCAGGCTTGCTTACTGAGCACTTATGGTGTATTGCTTCTGAAATAACAAATATCGTTTCTCAAGGACTTTGGGTACAGATCTCCATCAAAGGCTGCTATTGCTTTTAAATCATAGTTGGTAGCTGAAGTTGTCAAAACAGCATTCTAGCATTTTCTTATCCCTGTTTATTAGTCTGATAAGGAGTACATTGGATTAGGACTCGGGGAGGGGGGAACCAGGATTTGAATTCTTGCTTAGTCCTGGCAACCTCCTGTGTGACCATAGGCAAGTCAGTCTTAGAAGAAGGCAATGGAAACCTCCCAGTGACCAGCATCACCATAAGTGGGAATTGGCTTGGAAGCCACACAACAACAGAGAGTGCATTTAGAAACTGCTGTTTATTATCAGAGAGTCCATTGTGTCTAGGAAGATTGACTTGAGAAAGTATTTGCAGTATGATATGTTTTTTTAAATTATTAATTATTAATTAAAATATTTGTGTACTATCTTATACCCAAGAATTCCAGGGAAAATACAATGAAATCAACTTAAATAATTTAAAACTATTTAAAAATAGGAAACAGTAAGAGATGAGTTACAGTCTAAAACATGTTAATAAATTAAAACAAGTTAAAATAGTTGAAGCCACATACATGGGAAAAACCATATACATTTGGTGAAAACTGTTACAAATAAATATGATGATGATGACACGCAAACTGGATACAAGCTTTAGATACCGCCCCCCTCCAAAGGCTTTCATAAAAAACATGGTTTAACTTTTCACCAAATGAAGCCAGCTAGTGCCATTTGGGTCTCTAAAGGGGAGGAATTCCTTATCTAGGCAACAAGGAATTGAGAAACACAGGAGCTTGTTATCACCGTGAATTGGCCTGGCCTTTGGTAAACTTTAGATATCATTTTTGATATCACAATTCGGTCCTGTTTTGCCACCAGCCAAGTGTTTGCGAGGCCGCCGAACAAGCACGAAGCTAGGCATGGCTATTATATGCTGACTCATACTTGTTTACACCAAGGCAAGCCAGAAACTGCCAGATCTGCTTTAGGAGACCTCCCGAAACAAACACCTTCATTACAGATGCATGTCAAAACAAAGAGACCCCTGCCCCGAGCGGGCACCCTGGCGAGCTGAGAGCTCAACTGCCAAGCTAGCTGCATCTGCATACTGGCTATCTTATTGTCAATTCAGACTTTAACTCAATCATGTAAATTCTGACCTTTCAGAGACATTGTCTCCAGCCCAAACCTCATTGTTTTCACCCAAGACTAGACTAGCCCACGGTCATTCTTTCCCTAATAAAAATCCCCAGTTCCGAGAATTCCTCGGACTGCTCCGGAGTTTCCTCCCACCTTGCCGTTGCTTCGTTCTGTGAGCTCCCCTCAGCTGCAACGCTGAGTTTCTTCTCTTCAATTGGGCTTCTTCAGGACTACGATAAAGGTGTCGTATCACCCATTTTCCCCCAAAACTCTCATTTCCTATTTCTAGTTAGCTGTGTGGTTGTGTTTTCTTAATAATTTGTCTGCCTGTTAATAAATATCATTGTTGCTATTTTAAACTGTCTGACTGCTCACTGACCTGACGCTGTATACATAGAGTAAAAGATTCCTGCTAAGTTACCCTGCCTCTCGCTAGCTTAAGAGAGTGCTCGAGTTAATTTCCCCAGCCTTTGCTTGGTTTGTTTGGTTATTTGGCCGCCCCTCCCGGGACCCCCAATTCACAGGGTAACAGCTCATCCTATCAGTTTCTTCTGTTGTTTGTTGTTGTGTGCTGTCCTATGCTCTAATCATCAAGTGTTCCAGGAAGCAGGGGGCTGGAATGGAAGAGCTGTCCTGTAGTTACTCCAGTCCAGATCAGTCACAGGTTATCCAGCAGGATGAAGGGAGAAGCAAGAAGGTGGTTGTCAGCTGGTCCAGAAGTCATACAGCAAGCTAGTAGTCCAAATAAACAAAGCCAGCAAGGACTAAAATAGAGTTGTAAATCACAGCCAGTTCCAAAGGTCAAGACAACATGAATGCTGAAGAGTACTGCTAGTCACCAAGCCAGATGCTTGCAAGCAACAGAACTCCTGGGGAGTTGCTGGGAGATTTATAGGCAGCTGTCTCAAGACATTAGGTGCCCAGTTAGTCAGCACATCCTGTTTAACCACTTCCGGGATCAGCAGAATGACTCCTTGTCTCTTTGCTGGTAACATGTCCTCAGCGTCTGTCACCACCTGGGGAATAGTGCCCTCTTCTGCCTCAGGACCCAGCCAGTGGTGGAGCTTGGAGTGTGTGGAGGGGGGGCGTGGGGGGGACTATGGCATGAGGGGTGTGGCCACTATGCACAGGGGCATGGCTGCAGTGCGTAGAGGTGTGACCAGGGGGTGCAGGGGGTGTGGCTATGCGCTGGAATGCCCCCAAAGCATTGCCAACCGGGGTGAATTGCTCCCCCACATCCCTATGCGACTGGATCCAGCTCCGTGGACTTGGAGTGACCACCATCTTCGGGAGCTGTATATTCCTGGCATTCTGACTCTGTGTCTGAATCTTCTGACTCCAGAGGGTGAATTATGATATGTGTCTTCAAGTTGTATCTGATTTATAAGGACCCTAAGGCAAACTAATCATGTTCACCTTTGCAAGATTTATTCAGAGGTGGTTGCCATTGCCTTCCTCTAAAGCTGAGAGTGTGTGACTTGCCCAAGATCACCCACTGGGTTTCCATGGCTGAGCAGGGATTTGAACCCTGGTCTTCCATAGTCTCAAACAGCACTCAAACAAGTACATCATGCTAGCTTTCCACCCTCCTGGTGGCAATCTCAAGTTCTTAGTCACTGGGAGAGCTCAAACCATTTCTGACCAGAACCAACTTCCAAAAGGCATCAAGCAACAGATAATGGAATCTTTATGATATGTTTACAATATATTTACAATATTAGAGTTTTATTATATTTTGCATGTGTAGAACAATAATTATACCATTAGTATAAATGTAGTCAAATTTTATATAAGCATATTAAAATAAGTATTGATCATTTGTTTATGGTAATTTTAACTGAATTTTGAAGAAGCGTGATAAGTATTTACTAATAACTCTAATAATACTAATAAGTATTTACTAATAACTCAACTCTGAAGAGTTGAAGTCATGCCTTTTAATCCCTTTTTTGTGTATTTTTGTGTTTGTTTACTATTTGTTTAGTTAGTTGTTGGTTGTTTAGTTAGTAAATGTTGCGTGTGTTTGTGTAAATTTTCTCCCTTATATGTTGTCTTATATTTGTTAAACATGTTTTTAATAAAATATATCTATTTTTGAAAAGAACAATGTCTTTACATATAGCCTTGTAAACCTTTCTCACAGGATTTCTGTGTGTTTAATAAGTATGCAACTGGCATTAAGACCATAAGGATGACCTTGCTGGGTCAGACCAAATATATTAGCCCAGTGTGTTACTTCCAACTGTCGTCAGCAAGATTCCTTAGGAAAATTCAAGCACAAGGTTCAAAGGTGATGGCCAAGTTCTTGCTTTGCTTTTTTCAAGTTCAAGCTCCCTCATAGTGTCCATCTTCTGTCCCTTGCTTCAAATATTCAGAGGTTTACTCTCTCTAAACATGGAAGTTTTATTTTGCTACTAAATTTTGCAGCTATTGGCAAAAGCTGTTCTCTCTGAGTTTTTCAAGTTTGCTTTTAATACATGGCTGGTGAACCTGTGGCCCTCCAGGTCAGATCTGATTTTATTAAGATGCTCGTGCTTCCCCATCCTATATGGTCATGGGCCATGCTAGATGAAGGATGTGAAGAGATCCCGTGCAAAAAATAAGTTTCCCATACTATTGTTAGATTTCAACTCTTGTCTGTCCCAATCAGTGTGAGCATAGCTTAGGGATGATGAGAGTTTTAGGCTGAGATCCAATATTGGAATTCCACAGCATAAATCTTCATGTGCAGAGTTGCACACTGATTGTGTTATGCAGTGCTTGTCTTGAATGACATTACACAACCAAATAAACATTCAAAGGAATACTAATGCCAATGTCAGCAGGGTTAGATGGGTGCACATTTGCCAAAAATGCACATACGCAATGGCACTGCATGTTCAAATTTGCTTCTGTGAACTTGAACTGAATTTACATTATTACTAGAACTATTGTTGTTGTTGGTAGTGGTTGGAATCCAATATGAGACTTCATATTTTTGTAAGTGGACTTATTTGTGCAGGAAATAGAACTGAGCAGCCTCATAATGCCTGTATTCACCTAGAGGCTGCTGTGAAGCTTTTATGTAAAGGCATCCTTGCCCAACGGTGGAGTGACCAATGTGCCACAAACCAATGGGGACCAATGTTCATTGGGGAGCTCTCCAATACACATCTGAACATCGGCTAGGAAGTACTCAAGCAGAGCACAACGGAAGTGTCTGATGGGCATCAAGAAGGCCTAATGCACATCAGAAGTGTACAATGTGATCAGAAGAACCCAATGTCCATCAAAAGAGCCTAATGCACATCAGACATGCTTGATGTACATTGGATCACTCTTGCCAGTGCCCTGATATGCATATGTGCTTTTGTGGCCAATGTGCACCCATCTGCCTCTGCTGACAATGGCAGTAGTACTCCTTTGAATGTTTATTTGGTTGTGTAAAGTCATTCAAGACAAGCAATGAATGGTGCAATCAACTTTGCAATGGAGATTTATGCTGAGGAATTCCAGTGTTGGATCTCAGCCTAAAACACTCATCCTCCCTAAGCACTGGTCACACTGGCTGAGGCTGACAAGAGTT
Source organism: Iguana delicatissima (assembly GCA_948472985.1). Classification (NCBI taxonomy): domain Eukaryota; kingdom Metazoa; phylum Chordata; class Lepidosauria; order Squamata; family Iguanidae; genus Iguana; species Iguana delicatissima. The sequence goes on along the minus strand of CAOKZL010000460.1, from coordinate 1,596,839 downwards.
GAACTCTAACAACAGCTTGGGAAACTTACTTTCACAATTCACTAAAAGGGTTTTGTTGCACCTCTGTGATATAGCTGAGGATTTGTGGGGTTATGCACTGAAGACGGTGATGTAGAATCCTGGCCATTATTATAACTGGGACACAAAATGGCTCAGGCATGCGTTCAAGAAGATGCATGGATTAAAAAATAGTAGTAAAAAAATTAAAGTGCAATTAAATAAGATGCCATAGCAAAATATTGATACTTTAAAATGATCTAAACATTGTACATCAGACAGAAAAGCTCAGCCCTTTCCACAGGTGAACATATACATGTGTATTAGATTAACAGTATTCTAAACATAGTCTAACATCTGCAGTGTTGTAGGTTTGCCGCAGCCACATTTTAAAACCAACTATACTAGTAGTCATCACTTTTGACCCAGTGGGGCTCCTGAGCATTTGATATCTGGATGACAGGCAGAACTTCAACAGGTGAAACGTTTCTCAACATGATGGGGCTGCAGTGTTGAAATCTTCACCTGTTGATTTTCTACTTGTCTAGCAGCCGTTAAGGGCCAAGGAATGCTGCCAGGAAAGAAAAAGAAAAAAGTAAAGGTGGTAATCCTAGTGGGCGCATATAATGCTGCAAACCTGCAGAAAGGAGATGGCAAGTATCATAGGGATCCATATCACTTGCTCAGCTGGAGTGCTTCCAGCAATGTGTGTTTTTAAATAAGACAGCCAAATGCCAAGGTCATAACACAGAGCAACAACTAAGCAGGTCACCCAGGGCTGGATATTCTGGGTGTTTTTGAGGAAGTCGGATGGGAGCAAAGGATGAAACATGAGCAGCCACTCTGATGCTTCAGGGAGAAGACTCATTGGGGAAGGATTTACTGCAGGAATAAGGACAAATGTGGGAGAACAGAAAATAGCAGCAGTGACGTCCAGTCCAGTCCAGTCCAGTCCAGTCCAGTCCAGTCCAGTCCAGTGGGGAATCCATTCTGGCTTTTAGTCTGAACTTTAAGGGAACTATCCAACACACTAGACAACTTCAAGAATAACACCTTCATGATGTGTGATTATATGTGGCCTGTCTGATATAATGTACTGGATATTGTGTTGCTGATGAATGTTTGAGTTTTTAATTATATACTTTAACTTTGTTTTAATTCTTTTTTTAATTGTTTAATTATGTTTTAACTTTTATATTCTATGGGTTTTAACCACATCTTTCTAACTGTTGTATGCTGCTTTGAGTCCTGACCAGGGAAAAAAGTAAGGTATATATAAACAACAAGAATAACAACAAGAAGAAAAAGTACAAAGAGAAAGGCTGAAGGATTCCCAAGGTGGGAGGAGAGGCAGGCTAGTGAGAAAGGAAAAAGAAAGAGCAAGAGAGTGGAGGGCAAGAAAAAGAGCCCTGGCAGGAGGAGTGGGATCGGGGGTATAGCCAGGGAGGGAATATGAGGGGACACTGCAATTCTCAATGAGAATTCTTCATTCAATGAAATTTTCCTTTAGTTCCCAAATTTCTAGCATTGTACAAAGTGAGACACTGAAAATCATTCATGCCTAGAGCTCCTCTATTTGCTGTGTTCACATTCCTTTTGCAACTTTGCCCCTCCCCCTTTATTTTTGGATGCCCAAGCTAAATGCTGAACTGAAGTTTTAAGTCACTGCAATGCTAGAAGTGTGAGAGCTGAAGGAAAATTTCATTTGGATCTGCAGAATTCTTATTCCCCACTCTACAGCTACACCTCTGGGTGGGCTAAGGGATTTTTAGCTTGTGCAAAATTGGTATTTCTGCAAGTTCGTAATAAATAAATATCGGTCCATATTTTACATCCCTTACTTAGTTACATATGCTCCTGGGCTGATGCCCCATTTCACCTGAAAAGCCAGCAGCTGGATTGAGTGAAAGAGGTCTGATTCAGCTGCCAATCAGCATGGAAAGAGGTTGGCATTTCTCTCCCCTCCCACCAGCAAGCAAGGCTGCAACGAGGAATTGCAACAGGATCCTGCTTCTGATTTTTGCATGCTCACTCACTGGCAGAATGAGGCTGGGAATGTCATCCTCCTGTGCCACAATCACCAGCTCAACAGTGACCTCAGTCTCTTGGTGTAGTTGCTGCCTGGTAAAGTAGGTTTGTGAGGGCATTTATAACTGTGACAATATACTGTTTGTGAATATGTAGCAGTGACAGAGCCATAATCTTGGGTTACAAATCCGGAACACCAGCCACTAACAACAACAACAACAAATGCAAAAGCATATAAATGTTCACCTGATTTCCCTGGAAAACACTCAGGCAGCATCTAGAAACTGGTTAAATAAAGAAACAACAAGGTATAGCCTTTGGTGGCACCCTGGCAGTGTCCTTAACCCTTGTGCCAGTGCATATGTGAGTGAGCCTACCTACTTTCACTGCTGTTATTTGCCATCTCAGTCATATTAGGAAAGCTCCCTGGGCTTTGAGGGGTTTCCAGCATCACAGTAAACTGAAATGGCTTTACAGCTTAGAAATCAGTCCTTTGTTAGCACCAAACCTGCTGTTGGGTGCTAAAACAGCTGACTCTTGTATTTACATAATTGAGCAAAGCAGTCCAATCAGTTTGTGAAGCTAAGGACTGCTCTTCCACATTCTGATGATGATCTGCTATAATTGTGCTTCATCACCACAATCCGGCTTGACTTTTCTCAGCGGGTGTTTCAGTAACCATGACTGTACTTTGTCCTCCTCCCTCCCTCTGTTCTATATTTAGCACAAGCCAAATTCCATCTATTTGTAGCAGCTTGATGAGAACTTATTATCACCTTCTATATATAAAACCAAGAACAGTTTTTTGTAGCGTCTTTCCATAAAGGCACAAAAACACCTTTGCAGGGATCTTCCAAATGAAGATGATGTTGGATTGCAAAACCTATCAGCCCTACTAACCAATTGTTACCACATCCCACAGCCCCAGTTTGAAGTGTGTGCAATTTTTCATAAATTATACAAATTTGTGGCTGAAAGCATGTTTAGAGAAGCGCAGACTGTATGCATGTAGCCAGGTCAGGATGACCTCAGACGTGATCAGGTTATACGTTCAGAAAGGATTAGACAGGAAAACCCAGTGCTGATGGGCTTGGGATGATCCTTTCAAAAGGCTGCAAGGTACAAGCACTCCCAGAAACAATAGAAAGTGAAATTGCACAGGTGAAGCAGTCAAGCATCAAGCACCCCTGCTGTGAGCATATCCTTCAGAGACCTTTCGTATTTACCTTACCCAACCAAGACATTAACAGATTGTCAGGACTCCTGTCAATGTTTTGTCACCTAAATTTAAGACAATCAGCCCGTTTCAAACTCTTTTGTCAGCTTCATGAGAAAGCCATTATTGCTTTGTCCATGCACCCTCCTTCAGGGTAGGAAACAGGGTATAAAAACCCTAACTCCAACCCCATTAATCTGTCGTACATTGGGCATCATGCTGCACTTGGTCCCCCAGATTCCCATCCCTTTGTACTATCCTCAGACTCTTATTTGAGCCACGCTGCTTTAATCTTCTGCTTCAGGACTGGGAAATATCACCCCTCCCACCCAAAATCTCTTTCTATCCAACCTTTCTCACCTTTCCCTTCAATAGCCTTGTATAATCCATGAGACTGCTTGATTTCTTGTGTGGGTCTATTCATTTCCAACAAAAAATGCTTTTAACTTTTAACTGGAGTCATCTCTGCAGTTAGTGCTGATATACACAGGTGAAAAGATCCTGTATTAAAACAGTAGCCTTAAAACTTGGCTACTGCATAAAAAAGTAGTTTTGTTCATGAAAACTTGTGTATAATTAACACAAGTTCATCTTCTTGAAGAAAGTAAGAAAAGAAAGTACTATGTTGTAACAAAAAGTGGAGGCTACTGTATTAAAACTGAGAAGTTCAAAAATCATTTTTACAGATAGGTACATGATAGGGTTCCAATTTCCTTAAATTGGAATTGACATGGGGGTACACTACAACAAACCTAACATTGCCTTAAAACTGAACAGAACACTTAGATTTTTCAAAGATATCCATCAGTGTCAAATATCAGAGCAAAACTGCAAAATGTTTGAAATACAAAAGGTAAATCTAAACACCAACATCTGTTTATTTACACATGTTCAGAGGTGAGGAGGAATCAAGGAAGGCCAAGATGCAATTAACTTGGCATTACCAGATACAGAGCCAGCTCAGCTAATCCACCATAAAGTAAAATCCTGAAGCTTCTAATTTGCAACTCGCCATGTACATATTTATTCAGGACAAGCTGGTTTGAATTCAGAGACGTGATTGTGACTTGTATTCTATATGCTTTGAGCTGCCAAATTCTGACCAGTCTATATCAAACCTAATGAAAATCCAATTCTTCATTTTGCATGAGACAATAGCAAATAGCAGTGGGAGGTGGAGAGAGTTAATTTGCTACTTAAATAAAGATGATAACAACAACAGCAACAACAAGACTTGTGACAAAGTAGGAAGTGGAGCTCTCTGCCCAAGAGAGGTCAGGAAAGTTATTTTTGATTACTGTTCCCAAAATTGTTGCACTCTGCAAAGTAAATCTTCCACAGTCCACCCTCAGCCACAGGACACAGTGTTGGCCACTGCCTTTTTATAAGAGGCAAGCCCTGTTGAGAAATATGAAATCTGGTAGACCTTTCTAGCAGAATATCTAAAAGTGAAAGCTGAAGTAGTAACCAGCTGTCATCTTCTCTGACACAAAACTCTACAGAGAAATAAATCAAATTTAGGCCCTTTCCGCATGAGGCAGTTAAAACGGGCCAAGGCGTCCTGGCACGGAGGTCATCCGCACCTTGGATTGGACTAGGTGCAGACTATTTAGCTTAGGCTCTTTCCACATGGGGGAAAAACACGGGGGAGGATGACCTCACCTGGAGGTCGTCCACACCGTTGAGTGCACTAGGGCGGTTAGAAATGTGGAGGTTCCACACCTCAAACCGCCCTTGCACAGCCGCGGGGGTGGCGCTGCGTGTTTTATAAAGACCACATTTCATGTGGTCTTTATGAAACATGCGCGCACTAGCCTGTCGCAGCGCCCTGTGTGGAATTGCAGGGGTGCGCAAGTGCGTCCCTGAAGAGCTGTCCGGGGGCGGGCTTCCGGCTGGCGTGCTTCTCCAATTGGCGGAGAGCCGCCGGAAGCCGCCAGCCGCCATTTTGGGCGCTGCTGGACACCGTCGGATGCCACTGCCATGTAGAGTGGCGAACACGCGCTGCTCCCCGTGGCGACAGAGCTACCCGCATCGAGGTAAGCTCCGTTTCCACGTGCGCTGCCCCGTTTCCCCGCGTTTTATGCCCCCCCGTGTGGAAAGGGCTTTAGTTGTGCACCTCAGTCTGACCCAACCCACCCCCAAGTGGTCCTCCCCCGCGCTAAGTAAAGACTGGAAAAATCAGGTATTTACATTTTCTGGAACGTGCCATTGCATTCCTACTTACTTGTGCAGATGCGCAGGCTCACACCAATGCGAGCCTGCGATCAGTGTAGGGCTGGCTGTGGGTGTGGCCAGCGTCAGCTGTTGGTCCACTCCCACGAAGACACCGGAAGCTGCCATTTTGAGCCGGAAGCCACAGGAAGCCGCCATTTTGAGCTGGAGCAGTGCGGATCTACAGACCTCACACTGCTCTGGTTCGCCCTGCACTAATGGATGAGTCCTGTGGAAAGGCTCAAGGAAAAGTCTGTGTTTCTTCGGACCCAAGAAGAGCCGGTAAGTAATGGCAGGGAGTGATTCACTTGCCTTGTGCGGAAAGGGCCTTAGTCTCCTTGGTAAGATTCGCAGAAGTACTTTCACTCATGAAAACTTGTGTATAGTCAACACAGGTTCACCTTCTTGAAGAAAGTGAGAAAAGAAAGTATGGCATCGTGACAAAAAGTGGACCCTCTCAGCTTGGGAGAGAGAAAGATAGCTCTTAAAGGACATACTTCATGGTCCACAGGCAGGGAGGAAGAAGAGAAATGAGAGCAAATGAAACCCAGAGAACAAAAGGAAGGTATTTACCTGATGCAGGAAGACAGTGGGTGTGAACAAAAAACAAATAGGAAGGAGCCATAAACACGCCATGCCTAAAATGCTAGAGAGTAACATGCAACCAAACTACAGTGAGCATAAGACATGCAAAGGTTGCAACCTTCAGAAACTCAGAGGACCTTTGTGCTAAGAGGTCTTATAGCTAGAATAGAAGAGATCTCAGTTGTTTTCTTCTACTTCATGACTCTGTGTAGTGCTGTTTCCCATAGTCAAAACAAAATCTTCCAAACTTGGCCATCTTGTTAAAGCATGAGGGGGAGAAAACTACTCAAATCCCAATCCCAATCTCCTACTGTAAAAAATACAGAAAAATAATAAAGAAAATATCAATTTTCTGCTTCCTCATGACAGTCAAGACCTATTGCTAGAGATGACTGCTTCAATCCCCTCAAGAAAAGATCTGGCTCTGAATGGAGGAATGGCTCTAACAGAGGTGTGGGTGAAGTACAGCTTCCCAGATTTTGTTAGACTGCAACACCAATCAGTTCTAGCTTACATAGCCAGTGATGAGAAATCTTGGGATTTTCAATCCAGCACCATCTAGCACTTTGCCCAGCCCTACTCTCTAATGCATAATAGGATCATCCTGGCGGAATCTTAGTTCTTTAAAGGTTTTTTGAGACATGGTGCTTACTATCCTTCCATTTCAGAAAAAATGTTCAGCATGGCCTCCAAGATTTCAATTCCTCACTAGACTGTCATAGTGCTATTATTCCACTTTCAAAATTCTATGGAATCCTGGGCTTTGCAGTTTAGGGAGGGGCCTCAAACCCCAGGATTCCATAGGATTTTGAAAGTGGAATAATAGCACTATACTAGTCTAGTGTGGAAATGGCCTGGGACACATGTGGACAAGCAGCACCAGAGTTTGGTCAAGATGGCAAAAGTTATTAAGGCCAAAGAACAGAGAAACTAGCAAAGGTTGCACCATTTTGCTTTTGCCTACGCCTCTTGGGAAGTCCAGATTCTGTTTTTAACTCCCGTCCCTTCTCACTGAATTGAATGCAAAAATACTTTCGCACTTCGAACTCAGTTTTCAGCAACTAAGTAAGCCAAGACAAAGGTGCGAAGTGAGATGAAGAGAGAAAAATCAGGACATTTTAAAAGAACGGAAAAAGTGAGTTGACAGAAGATTATTTACCAGATTGGGACAGTTGGAGGGTATGGTACAGAACAAATGCAGCATTTAATGAGAGTTGGAAAAGTCAACTTATATTCATGTTATTATGTAGAATACTATCCAGTAAATAAGACTTACCTTTGGCCCTTACCACATGAAATCGTCATCCCAGCAAAGCCGCACATTGTTCCCAGTCCAGGACCCGTGCTACCACACGATGTCGTCCCTAACCAGCTGTTTTCCTATCCCAATGTGTTCCAAATCTGCCCTTTTTCATTACTGAAAAAAATCTGGTAATGACCTCTTTTCCTGCCACAATCCAGTCAGCTCAGCGAATGTGGTTCCTCATTAGTGCTTGATAGCACTTCCTGTCTTCACGGACCCAGAAGTGGGTGGGATGTGGGTGTGTCCAAGTTGTCCCTCCCCCAGCTACTCCCATGGCATGGTGACTTTGAAATCTATCACGTCTCTGTGTTTATTTTAAATTTCTACTTTGAATTATAATTTTTTATTTCCTTAAGTACATTTTTTAGCATTATAACACAAAAACACAATAGCCTATGGGTGTGTCATGGTGTTACAATGTTGCTGTGCTAGTACAGCTCACAAAAGAACAACTCCCACGTCCAATCAGGAGCTGTGGGGTGGGGAAAAGGACTCGCCAATGATGCTGTAATGCGGTGGGAACCGGCGGCAATAACGCTACTCATCTGCTTAAGTCAAAAGGGTGCAGAGTGTTCATAACCCGATACCATCACAGAAATGGCAATGCTGGGATTGAAATGGAACAACCTGCTATTGAGCCATGGTGCAGTAAAGGCTGCTGTAGCTGCTAAAACAAAACAAAACAAAACAGCTACCAGAGGAAGCAACTGCAAGATGCAAGATGATGTGGAGTCACTGAGGAAGGTTCTGTGCTTCAGTAATCTCCTGCTGGCACAAATGATCAAAAACAAAGAACAAAGTTGTCTTTTTGCTACATCACCTTGTCTATTAAGGAGTGTTAGACCAGTCCTTATAAGCTGTGGCCCCCACTGTACCTAACCCCTGGGAAATCATAGGTGTCATCATTGTGGCTTATTAAATCGATCATATACCTCACAAGTTTCTTCTGTTTTCAGTCATGCTCCTCTTTATTATTAAAAAATGAGGTGTTTCTTCATTTGCTGTTAAAAGAAATCTATAATCCCCTAGATTGCATTGTGAATTGAGAAGAACTGAATTTGCTCTGCTTCTTTATTGAATTCCAGAGGCAGAACAAGTAAAATTAATTGTGTTCCTTTGGCCACAGACTTCAGGCAGAGTAGTGCTCACCAGGGGAGAGTATTATTGTGAACTCCATTAGAATGCCATTTGCTGACAAACCTGACAAAGCAAAGGGATTAGTTGGAGAGACTGAGAATATTGTTGCCGTTTGATCAATAGCTATAGCATCATTTCACTGCAATGTTTTTGATTTTGTAGAGCTGGAGTCTCAGTTTCTAGGAATTTCCACAGAAAAACCAGTCCTTATATCCTTTAAGAAAAAACAACAACAACAATGAAATTTCCTTCCCTCTCTTTGTCCTATCAATTGTTACCGTGGGCTGTCAGTATCCACTGGCATTTGGTTCAAAGATTTCCTGTGGATACCAAAATTTGTGGATGCTCAAGTCCCATTATGTACAATGGTGCAGCAAAATGGTGTCCCTTATATAAAATGGCAAAACCTATGGCCATTTCCGCATGAGAGGGGAGTAGCAGTTTACTGTATATCAAGAGCTGTGTTTTTATACTCTGATTCAGAAACTGAATTCAGAAACTGTGCTGTCTGCACCCCCACACACACACGCACATTTACATCATACTACTGCAGAGAACAGCAGTTGCTGCATCCTCAGCAGCAAATCCCTAGCCACTCCCATTCTCCTCCCTCATCCCACTCTGCAATTGCTGATTGGTCTGTTTTTTAAAAAAACTGGACACATTTTAAACACATTTCTGTGTTGCTACATTTGTGCATAGGTATGTTTGTTCGTTGATACATGGAAAAAAACATGTCTTAACAGTCCATTACCAGATCCACTCTCTTCTTGCTGTCTGTTTAACACATGAAGACAATAATGACAGCAGCCTGTCTTTCGATGGGCAGAGAGAGATAGGGACAGACATGACGGAAGAGACCCCCTGGGAATGCCCATAGCTCGCCACTTCTGCGATGTGAATTGCTGCTATGCTTCTGCATGTAGGTGAAAACCAAAGCAGAACTGGTTTGGGAGATTTACATCGCGGTTTTTCTGTTTTTTCACATACAGCAGTTTCTCATTGCAGTGAACTGCAGTGAACTGTTCTGGGAGCTGAAAACATGCAGAACCATGAGGAAAACTATGAAGCTAAAATGGTTCAACGTGCATATGGGAGGGTAAGAATTCAAGGTGACTACGATTTATTGACCTCATGCGGAAATGCCCAAAGTTTGCTTTTTGGATTTAAATAAAAAATATTTTCAAGCTGTGGTTAGTTGCATCCATGGATACAGAATCCAGTGATATGAAGGGCCAACTGTACTTAAAGATGGTGGAAAATTCCTTTCCAGATGGCTTTCCAGATGGTCTGGTTATCTGAAATGGATTCTGTTAGAAGGGTGCACTGACTCAAACTCCTTATACCTTGAAGTGGAGTTGTGTCTACCAAAGCATCTGATCCATGTGTCTAACTTTACCAAAATATTATTTGAAGGTGTTCTGTTTGAAGGGCTGCATAGCCTAAGGATCAAAATAGACAATAAAGTTCCCTGTGACAAACCTGTTTTCCTTCCGCAAAAGGATTTCCTCACCGCTGCATTCCTTAACAGTTAGACTTGGAAACCAGTGTTTACCTTTCAGTAAACACCACAAAGCAAAGCATGCTAAATGCAAGACAACACAAGTAAGGAAAATCATATGCTGTGACATATAGATGTCTTTCACCTCTTGAAGGAGAGCATCTACTAAAAACTATATCATCTAATTTGACCACAAGTCTAGTTTAAAAACAAATATCAACAACAACAACAACAACAAGAGAGTAAAGACCTTGAAATTGCCTCTCAATAGTTGGTACCTGGCCAATGACTGAGCAGGTGCAAAAGTCATTGCCTTCTTTACTATAGTGAAAATATTGTATTTCTACTTATCTAGTTATTATTTTGAAATATGTATCTACACTTCTGAAAGTCAGTGGGATGTAGTGGTTTGAATGTTGGACTATGACCCTGGAAATCCTGCTTGGCCATGGAAACCCACTGGGTGATCTTGGGTGCATCACACACTCTCAGCCCCGGAAAACTCTGTGATAGGTTTGCCTTAGGGATGCCATAAGTTTGAAATGACTTGAAGGCACACAACAACAACAACAATCTACACTTACAAATTTGCATATGTCCCCTCTCTTGTCCTGCTTTTCAGTTACACATTTGCTTTATTTTGGGGATGTAGATATCCTTTGCCTTCATGCATGGTTATTTTTTTCCCTTAAAAAAAATTAACTTCTGTGCCTTTTTGAAGTACTTTTATCACTTGGCTGTTTAACACTATCTTATCTTCCTGCCTGTGCTGTATGTTATGCTTGGGCTTAATATTATCCTGTCAGGTTTTTTGCTATAGCTTTGGCTGAAGCTTCATCAATAAATCAATTTCTTTGTGCCTATTGCCCCTGAGTGACCTGATGTCAGGCTTATTTACAACTATTATTTAAAAAAAGAAAAAGAAAAAACAACAAGCAGCCCATCTCTGAAAACTCACAGTGCCAAGATCAATTTATAGCAGGGGGTGGGGATTGATTGTGCCATAATTCAGCCACAGAGAACTATAAATTTAAAATATCCATGTAGGGTGAAAACATGTAGGACTGTAATCTCTTGATCTGCCGAATAAAATCCCTTTCTTCTACAAAGGAATAGAGCTAGAAATAACAACTGGTAAGATTATTGGAAATGCCGGAGGCATTAGTATACTATATATGTGTAAACATTTCCCTCAATGTTTAAAATGAAGTAACTGGAAGAAACTAAGTATATGAAGTATTTAGATAAGGGTGGGCAAATTTTAAAAGTCCAGGGGCTACACCCACACACACATTTATAAAGGGACTTTGAACATGCTAGGGACATAGGAATCATTGTGTCACTCCGTCTTCCTGTTTCAGACTCACAGGGCCTTTTTCCAAAACAGAAAATGATCAGAAGTCATGTACAGTTTTCCAAAAAGCTCTCTCCCACATCAGGGACATACTCTCCAACTACCTTAGTTTGGCAGGGATAATCTTGATTAATCCTCTGTCATCTCACTTTTCAGCTGCCTTTAAAATGTCCTGGTATTTTTCTCCTCCTCCCACTTTCCCCTCAGCTTACTCTAATAGCTGTAAACTGAGTTCAAAGTGCAAAGTCACTGTGACTCAATTAAGGCCCTTTCTGCACGTGGGGAAGGAACCGCGCAAAAACGGGACTCACGGGATTTCTTCGGTGTCTGGTTGAGTCTGTTGGGACGAGGAGCAGTGCAAGCTCGTCGTTCCACACTGCTCTGGCATCCAAAATGGCGGCTTCTGGTTGGTGGAGGCTAGTGTGCGCCTGCAAATCTGCACCGGAGAGCGGCGACGGAGCAACACGGAGTCTTAAAAGAGGTTTTTAAAAAGCATGCTGCACGACCAGTTCCGGTCGCTCCGAACTTGACTGAGGTGCAGAACGACGAAAGTAGTCTGCCCCAGTCCACTCCACGGTTCAGAAGACCTCCATCGGAGGTCACTCTGCACCGTTTTAATAGCCTAGTGCAGAAAAGGCCTAAGTCAGCAGGCAGGACAGGAGAGGAAGGGCAGAATCTTCCCTTCCAAATAGATTCAGGCAAAATCCAAATTGCTGCAACCTCTCCTAGCTTGTGCGTTCTTTCTCATTAATAACTTCTGCCATCTTGACCACACTCTGTTGTTGCTTGGCCACGTGTATCATTTCATCTGTGAAATGGGGGACAGTATTCAGAGAGTGAAAACAAACTTCTCATTTGCTGTAGATAGAGCAAGGAGCCACCTTAAAAACATAGTATTTGTTCAGAGGCATATCTAGGGTGAGACAAGTAGAGTACGTGCCTTGGGCACCAGTGCCAGGGAGAAACAAAAAAGCCATGCATGCAGGGTCAGGTGTGGGGTAAGAAGGTAGGGGCACAACTTCTATACTTGCCATGACACTGTTTACGCTAGATACACCACTGTATTTGTGGGTGTTGGGCCATTTCTGCACTAGACTTTTATAGCACTATGATTCCACTTGAAACATCCTATGGAATTTGCAGTTTCGGGAGGGGCCAGCCCATCTTTGATGGGAGAGCTGTGTTATTGGGAGAAGTGAGAAGGGGGAAAATTAAGGGTGCCATATAGATGCCTTGGGTTCAGAAGATCCAATGCCTTCCTTCTCCTTCACTGTCATCTTTACTGGGGAACATTTGGACCAGAGCTCCAGATGTTTTTAGTTAATTAATTAATTTAACATATAGCCTATCTTTTAACTGACAGAAAATCCAAGGCCACTTACAGAAGATTAAAATAAAGCACAGCTAAAAATCTTACTATATAAATGTTAAACAAACAATTCTGTTAAAAGCACAAAGTTAAATAAAAAAGGTAAAAGCACACTAGACCACATTAGTAAACCATCCTGTCACAGGAGTTGATAGCTCAAGACCTGACTAAATAAGATGTCTTTGCCTGCTGGTAGAAAGGTGGGGAGGAGAGCCAGCATGGTGTAGTCATTTGAGCATTGGATTAGGACTCTAGGGACCAGAGTTCAAATCTCCGCTCGGCCATGAAAACCCACTGGGTGACCTTGGGCAAGTCATACTGTCTAATCCTTGGGGGAAGGCGAGAGCAAACTTCCTCTGAACAAATCTTGCTAAGAAAACCTCATGATAGGGTCACCATAGGTCAGAAATGACTCGAAGGAACACGACAACAACAACAAAGAGCTAATGCGATTCTTGGTTGCATCAATAGGAGTATGGTGTCTAGATCAAGGGAGGCAATGGTACCACTTATTCTGCTTTGGTTAGACCTCATCTGGAATACTGTGTCCAGTTCTGGGCACCTCAATTCATGTCGAGAAGCTGGAGTGTGTCCAGAGGAGAGCAACCAAAATGGTGAAGGGTCTGGAAGCCATGCCCTATGAGGAGTCGCTTAGGGAGCTAGGTATGTTTAGTCTGAAGAAGAGAAGGTTAAGAGGGGACATGATAGCTGTGTTAAAATATTTGAAGGGCTGTCATGTCAAGGAGGGAGAGAGCTCGTTTTCTGCTGCTCCAGAAACTAGGACAAGGAGCAATGGATTCAAGCTGCAGGAAAGGAGATTCCACCTGAACCTCAGGAAGAACTTCCTGACAGTCAGAGGTATATGGCAGTGGAATATGCTGTCTCGGACTGTAGTGGAATCTCCTTCTTGGAGGTTTTTAAGCAGAGGCTGGATGGCCATCTATTGAGAGTGCTTTGATGTGTGTTCCTACATGGCAGGGGGTTGGACTCAATAGCCCCTATGGTCTCTTCCAACTCTATGATTCTACGAGTCTATGATTCTATGAACAACAACAACAAAGAGAGGTGGGGGACAACCGAGAGCCTTTCCGCACTACACTGTAATAGTACTATTATTCTACTTTCAACATCCTATGGAATCCTGGGGTTTGCAATTTAGGGAGGGGCATTTAGAATTCTCAGCCAGAGACCTCTTTGGCCTCAGTAAACTACTAACCCCAGAATTCCACAGGATGTTGACAGTGAAATAATAGCACTATAACAACGTAGTGCAGAAAGGCCCTGAATCTTATGTAGAAGGGAGTTTCACAGCCTGGGAGTAGCCAAGGGTATTTCCTGTTTCTTTTCCAAGTATCTCTGTGATAGTAGTCAGACTAAGATCAAGTTTTCCACCAACGATCTTAATATTCAGGCAGGCTTATATACTGTATTTCACATATTTATTCATTTCCATTTGTGAGCAACAGGAACAAACAGCAAGCCAACAAAAAACCAAGCAAAACCTGGGGGAGGAGACGTGTTTGTCAAAGACCTGAGGGCTTTGGATATCTTGGTTACTGCAACCTCAGAGTACTCTGGCCTAACTGATAACATCTACCTGTAAACAGCTAGTAATCTGTGATGCCTTTGTGAGGAGGCAGGGCCAACAGCACCCACAGGAATGGCTGTGTGTGTGTGTGGAGTCAGAGCCCGGAAAATGGGCCATGCTGGATGAGGAGCTCTAAGATCTCTAGTCCAAGAAAGTCACTTTTCTAACCTCTTAATATATTTTTAAAGAAATCGTTGCTGAATATCTACTTTCTCACTTAAGTGGTTCATGAGTGGAAATTTCTCTGACACATACATTTGAAAAAAGAAATAGGAAGTTTACCATTACATATACATACATTATATCCTAACATAAAAAGACATCAAGTAGCATCTTTAAAATCAGCAGGGAAGAAGAAATTGCTAGTATAAGCTTTTGTGGACCCAGTCCACTCCATCAAATCCTGCCATTAGTCGGTGTAGCTTCCAATCTGAATCTGTGTTCTGAGTTCATTAAATTGGCTATGTACATCCTTTTATCTCCACTGCATGTCCCAAGGTAGTATCCATTTGGATACACAACTGTTATTTTTAAAATCGCTTGTTTCTTTGCAAGGAACCATGAGCAATTTGCCCCAGTCTTCTCCAATAATCTGGACAGTCAAATATAGCTTGACTGGTTTGGATGCAGGAGTTCCCTGGATTCAGCAACAGCCAGAGAGAGATTGCTGCCTCAAGAAAACAAGATGGCACTCTCCCACTCCATTTCCAGAAGCCAATTGGCCTAGCGGTTGAATTGGACTTCAACAGCAGTGGCATGATGACATCTTCCACCATGCCTGAAAGCAGGAGAATAGCACAAGAAGGCACACAGCAGGGTGTAGCACCCACAGCTACATCCTCCAAGAGAGGAGAATGATTGCAGGGCTCAGGACAAATATTTAGGGTGACGCTGCCTGGAGGTGATGTCAAGCATTTGCTGCTTGGAGATGCCTAACTGTAGTGTCAATGGATCTGTGCCTAGTTAAAAGGGATAGGTGACAGAAAAGTAATGACTCATGGGGGGGGGGATAGTCCTTGGCAAAGTGGAAAGCAGTAGGAAAAGAAAAAGACTACATTACAGGTGGACTGAACCAATACAAGAAGTCACAGCCCTGAGCCTATAAGACCTGAGCAGGTCTGTTGATGACCATGGCAAAAAAAGAAAGAGAGAGAGAAAGAAAGAGAAAGAAAGAGAGAAAGAAAGAAAGAAAGAAAGAAAGAAAGAAAGAAAGAAAGAAAGAAAGAAAGAAAGAAAGAAAGAAAGAAAGAAAGAAAGAAAGAAAGAAAGAAAGCGGGCCATGGTAGGGGCAGAGTGGCAGCTACAAGATGAGACAGGTGCCGCATCTCAGTTACCTTTTTCTGAATACTTGGCTTCTGGGGTTCCTCAGAGCCAAGGCACTCTGGGAAGGGTAGCATGGTCAATCCCCTCTCGGTGACCTATTGATGAACACCTAGTTTGTAAAGATCCTTGGAGTGGAACCTCTTAGGGAAGGAGGGCTTGGATAATCATCTGTCCCATGAGGCAGGTGATTGGAAGTCCTTTCCTAGAGAGTTTAGTCTGCTGCCTTCCTTGCTATCCTCCTGGAGGCAGGTGAAGACTCTTTTTCTTCCAATGGGCCTTTGAGGGTTGATCGCACAGCAGAAATGATCTTTTATAATGTGCCATATTGTTTATGTTTGTTGTTTTTCTCGTTTATGGTCACGCTTTTAATTGTTTTTAATTGTACTGATAGTTTACTTATATTTTTAACTAGCGTATTTACGTGACGTTGCCCGGGATTTTATTTTCTCATAGGTATTACTTGTTAGAAATACCTTAGGAATTACCTTATTCCTTACCTAAGGACTTAGATGCAGTTGAAATACACAGATTTCAGATCCTGTGTGTCCAGTATCTGTAACTTTCCCCCATATTCCCCAATCCAATCTGTATTCAGAGCTGCTAGGCCTCGTCTTCATACCATCCGGCCTGAGGTCTCTGGCTGAGAATTCTAAAGGCCCTTTCCTGAACTGCCAGCCCCAGGATTCCATACAATCTTTACAGCCAGCCAATCATATGAGGTCGTCTTGCCTCACACAGCCAATCATATGAGGTCTTCACCAGCCTGACACGGACAAACAGACAAGCTCACTCACAAATTTTGACTTTTATATAGTACCTTTTAGCATGATGGGATGATGATGATGATGATTAGCTGTGGCTGTTTTAATTTTTGTAAATTGCCTTGAGTCCCAGATTGGGGAAAAGGCAGGATGATGATCAGGATGATGATGATGATGATGATGATGGTGGTGGTGGTGGTGGTGGTGGTGATAGGCTAAGCCACTCCTCAGCTCCAACAATCCACATGGCTGTGGAAAATAGGTGGCTCATGGCTGGCAGCCACTTCTTCCCATTGCTGCAGCCTCCACCGCCTTCACCCTGTATAGGTGCAGACAAAGTGGAACCATTAGCGCAACAGACCATTAGCATAGTGTACCAGTTCAGAGGCAGGCATAGTGTAGGGACTTGAGTGTTGAATTCGGACTCGTAATTCAGTCATGGAAACCAGCTGGGTGACCTTGGGCAAGTCACACTCCCTCAGCCTTAGGAGAAGACAATGGCAAACCTTCTCTGGATAAACCTTGGCTAAGAAAACTCTAATATAGGGTCATTATAAGTCAGAGTCAACTTGAAGGCACACAAGAACAGCAACAGCAACGTAGCGCCCTTCTGTACTATATTGTTACAGTGCTATTATTCCACTTTCAACATCTTGTGGAATTCTGGGGTTTGTTGTTTACTGAGGCCAAAGAGCTTTCTGGCTGAGAATTCTAAAGGTCCCTCCCTAAACTGCAAACCCCAGGATTCCACAGGCTATTGAAAGTGGAATAATAGCACTATAACAGTGTAGTGCGGAAGAGCCCATCATGTACCATAGGATTTTGACCAGGAGGAGATTTTTGAGCTGACCTCTGTTCCTGCAACCATAAAAAATCACCCTGGCTCCACCTAACCCTCCTTATCCAAAAGCCAGAATTGATTAAAAAAAAATCTGGATCTTTCTCTGCAAGTGCTTACTGGTGCAATGGGAGGTGGGCCATTAAAAGAGATCAGAACACCAGTTGAGGATGAGTGTATGTGTGTGTTTTTTTAACTTAACACATATATATTTTTTAAAAAAAATTTCAACAGCTCTACTTGGGCAATGCCTGAGCAGCTACATGATCACTTGCCATATTATTCGAAGAAATCACTACTCACAATGGCTCATGTGCGTTACCTTCTACAGTCCCTATCATGTTTTCTCACGCCATCCATGCATTTTAATCTTTGCTTTCATCAAGCATGGATAACAAGACTCAGAAATGGATGGTTATTGGACTGTTTGGCACTAACTGCAGGCAAAGTGTGAAGTGGAAAATAACACTTGTTTAAGCCTGATGGAGAGTTAAGTAACAACGCCTCCAATGCTCTCAGAGGTAAGGGAGAAATTATGAAAACAATTTTCCAAGCCTCCCTGTTGGACATGGGATATTAATTTTTCTCTCAAGACTTTTGTGTACGTTGCTAGTTTAAGGCATGTGCTTAATGGTCTGTCGTGGCTGGTGGCTAGTAGTTGCTAGCTGTGAGTGTGTGGAGAAATGGTTTGCCACTTTGGGATTTGACCAGTGGAAGAGACATTAATTTTAAAGCTCCCCAGAGATCTAAGGATATGATGTTGCTTTAGGCAAAGTGATGATACTTTATATACTTTCAGAGTACATCCAGGCCCTTACCTGCTTTCCATACTGAGTGTGTACATTTCTCATTAAACAGTTTGTTATAACAGTTCTTATCCATCCATTACTTACCAGTTCTTGGAACTTTCTGCCTGTTTGGAGAAATGAGGAGCTCAAAACATACAAGTGACCCACTCCTGAAAGCGACATCTGGCCAGGGAAAATAAAGTATCAGATCTTCAGCTTTGGAAACAGCTTGCAGTGATGCACTATTGTATTCATTGGGTTCAGTGAGGTACCTCAGGGAATGAACACCAGCAGGTATAGCAAGTTATCTCTTTGTTGCTACTCTTGCTTCTCTTTTCCGCACGACACTCTAATAGCACGATGATTCCACTTTCAACCTCCTATGGAATCCTGGGGTTTGCAGTTCCGGGAGGGGCCGACTGGCACCTCCCGGAACTGCAAACCCCAGGATTCCATAGGAGGTTGAAAGTGGAATCATCGCGCTGTAAGAGCGTCGTGCGGCAATGTTCTTAGACTCCCTTCCTTTCTCTCTGAGGTTGGTTCCATTTTCCTACTCCTCTTCTTAGGGAGAGACAGGACTGTTTCATGGCACCATTGCAGTGGCTGCCAGCACACACGGAAATCAGCTCTAGGGGTTTCTGTAAGGTCTTGTAGATAAAGCCAATACTGTAGGGATTTATTTATGTTAAAAATTTATATCACACTTTTCTGCCAGTGAGCTTAAGGTGACATAGGCCATTTTCACACTACGCTGTTATAGTGTTATTATTATAGTGCTATTATTTCAATATCCTGTGGAATTTTGGGGTTTGTCGTTTACTGAGGCCAAGGAGCTCTCTGGCTGAGAATTCTAAATGCCCCTCTCCAAGCTGCAGATCCCAGGATTATACAGGATGTAGAAAACGGAATAATAGCACTATAACTGTGTCAAACAGAAATGGCCATAGATGGAACCCTGTACTCTGTTCTCACTTTGCCCTTATAAACTACAACTATGTTACCCTGTGAATTGGGGGTCCTGTGAGGGGCGCCCAAATAACCAAAACAAACACAAACAAGATGGGGAAATTAGCTGGAGCACTCTCTTGGCTAGCAAGAGGCAGGGTAACTTAGCGGGGATCTTTTACCCAATGTATACAGCGTCAGGTTAGTGAGCAGTCAGACAGCTCAAACTAACAACAGTATTTATTAAACAATTATTAAGAAAACACAACCTCACTACGACTAAGAAATAGGAAAGAGAGTTTGGGGGAAATGGGTGATACGCCATTTTTCTTGTAGTCCTGAAGAAGCCAATTGGAGAGAAGGAAATCCAGCGTGGCCGGTGATGGGAGCTCGCAGGATGAAGCGGTGGCGAGGCGGGATGGCACTTCGGAGCGGTCCGACTGCAAGTCCGTTGAGCAGTCCGAGGAGCTCTAGGAGCTAGAGATTTTTTATTAGGGGAAGGCATGACCATAGGCTGGTCTCTTCTTGGGTGAAGACAATGAGTTTTGGGCTGGAGACAATGTCTCCGAAAGGTCAGAATTTACATGACTGAGTTAAGGTCCAAATTGACAATAGTATGGCCAGTATGTAGATGCGGCTAGCTTGGCAGTTTAAGCACTCAGCTCGCCAGGGTGCCCTCTCAGGGCAGAGGGTCTCTTTGTTGTCTATAATGAAGGTGTTTGTTTCGAGAGGTCCCCTAAAGCAGATCTGGCAGTTTCTGGCTTGCCTTGGTGTGACTCAGCAGATAATAGCCATGCCTAGCTTCGTGCTTGTTCAGTGGCCTCACAAACACTTGGCTGGTGGCAGAGCAGGGCCGAATTATATCAAAATGATATCTAGAGGTTACCAAAGGCCAGGCCAGTTCACAGTGGTAACAAACTAGAGTTGCCAAATCTCAGGGCTTGGCCCTGAATCTTCACTTTTTGTGGGAGACCTCCAGGCAGGAGATGAAGGTGCAAGTTCTCCAGTTTTGATGGGCTCATCTCAGGGTAAGAAGAAAGGGCTCTGTGCTACTCTCTAGCTTTTCTGGTAGAGCAGCAGCTTGCTGCAGTTTCCAAGGTTTACTTGATTTGTTGCTACAACTTGCAAAGATTTTTGAGGAGGGGGCATCTTCGTATTTATCTAGTTAGCTTCCTTCTTCCCTGCCAGTTGTTGTGGTGCCAGGGTTCACCCTCCATTCTGCTCTGCATCTACCTCCCGGCTGGAAGGAAGTAGGCTAGATTAAAGGCTCCTGTTATTTCACCTTGATCTGGGAACAGCCCCCTTTAGCTGAAATTTTTGTCTTAATTTCCAAACAGGAACATATCTTCTCTCTGTATATCCGTGTGTGTGTTCGAATGACAAGCTGTGGGCAACTGTGGTTGGTATTTAATGCATATGGAATGTCTTGAGGAACATCACGAGAGCTATGTGACTTAATATAAAATGGGTTACATATAATGTTATGGAATGTAAGGAATATAAGGAGGTTGAAATGCTCAGACATTGCTATGCTTATGTTTCTCCCTGAGATGAACAAATATATATATATGTATCTATATGAATATTTATAATAATGTTACTGCAGTAGATAAACCCTATCCCGGGGTCTACAATTTAATATTAAAAATATCTCCACGTCCTTGAGAAGTCCCCCGAACGAGCATGTAGGCAGGCACGGTCGAACAGCCGAAAACAGGAAAAACTCGGTCAGGCCAGTAAATCCATAGTCACATAGCCCCAGGAGACCTCCAGACATGTAAAACATAAAATACAAAAAGGGTCCTCAGTCCTGAGGAGCCGGCTTGCGGGGATTAACGCATCTGACAAACAGCCCATCAAGCGAGGACATTTTGCATACAGCCAAGGCTTTGACAACCCTGACAAATCTAATCATGCAAAGGACGTTGACATATCACTGCTGTCTCGGACCTCCAGACTTCAGGACCAGGTGCAGTATTCCCCAGCTGTAACCCTCCAAAGCCCCCTATCCAATTTCCTCTCTTTTTATCCCTTGCTAGGTCTTGAGTGAGTGAGTGAGTAAGTGCGTATCTGCGCAAGTCTTTATTTTTAATAAAATCATTTATTAGACAATTTCCCTTGGTTTTTGGCTCTGCCTGACCCCGTAAAAACTGGGTAAAAAGACCCCGCTAGGTTCCCCTACCTCTTGCATTGCTATTGCTTGTGCTCTGGCTAGTTTCCATTCCCCATCACGTGAAGCACATTGAGGTGTCCCCCAAGGGACGCCAGAAATCTGGGTAACAATAAATAGTCTATAAGAGTAACAAAACAGTCTGTTCATTCCCATGTAAATATCATGGAACTGCAAGACTTCAAAATGTTTAAGTGGAATGTTGATGTTAACCTGGGCTGCTTGGTTTAACCATTATCACAAGTTATATGACCAGAAGTTGATAAAGGTGACTCCAGGCAGAATCCAGAATTAATTAACAAGTGGCAAGGATCCTCCATCCACCAGTGTAAGAGAATAGCCTATATACCCAGCGTTGTCCGGGATTTTATTTTCTCATAGTTTATATTTTTTTTAAAGATTTGAGAGCCTGTGTCTCTAATTCCCCAAACTGTCTTGTCCAGTACCTGTAACTTTTCCCCATATTCCCCAATCCAATCTGTATTCAGAGTTATTAACATACAGAGGTTGGGTTCCTGAGGGAATATGCTGCCCTCCTCCTTGCTGCTAGACCTCATCTCCATAGCAACTGGTCTATTCTCTGGCTGAGAATTCTAAAGGCCCCTCACTGAACTGCAAATCCCAGGATTCCATAGAATCTTCACAGGCAGCCAATCATATGAGGTCTTCACTTCACACAGCCAATCATACGAGGTCTTCGCCTGCCTGACACAGACAAACTCACAAACGTTGACTTTTATATATAAAAGATAAGGGTGGGGAACCTGTCTGTAAATCTGAGGTTATGGCATGGAAAACCCAGGGCCTGGGATGATTCTGAACTGGTACAACAGGCTGAAAAAGGTTGACCAGCCCAAGGTATCCCAGTGAGTTTCATGGTTCATTGAAGACTTGAACCTCTCAGCTTTTCCCTATTGCACTTCAAGATTACTACGTCCCAGACATGCTTTAAATGTTTTTGCGATGGATTGTTAATTTGTGATGTGATCATGATGCTATAACTTAAGAAAATAAAGCTATCATTAAAAGCAAGCGGGAAGTAAGGTTACAAAATAAATGTGCAAGATCAATGCTTCCTTACCACTGAGGCCAGACTTTTCCACACTTTGTTTTTAAAACGGGGCAGCGCGTCCTCCAGTGAGGACGTTTGCACTTGGGGCGAACTGGGTCCAGACTACTTTCTGTAGTTTCGGACTTCAGCCCGCTCCGGAACGACCAGAACTGGTGGTTCTCCATGCTATTGAAAGACTGCTTAAAACAGGTCTTTCAATAGCCCAGCGCGCCCCAGTCTGTCGCTGCGCTCCTGTGGAGATCTGCAGGCTCGCACCAGTGCGAGGCTGCAGATCTTCCGGGGCGGGCTTCTGGCTGGCGAGTTTCTCTGGTTGGTGGAGAGCCTCCACCAACCGGAAGCCTCCATTTTCATCCCCAGAGCAGTGTGTAGCGCGGGCACGCACTGCTCCGGATCAGCGTGGATCATTGGAGGGAACGCGCCAGTCTGGTGAGTAACAGACTGCCCCGTTTTCTTCCCAAAGTGCGAAAAAGCCCTAAATGAAACTGAGCATTAACAGCACACTGACTGCCTCTGTAATTGTAACATTTTCAGAACATCTGGTTTTATAGGAAATACTGCTTTCCACTCTATTGCTTGTGGTCAGAATTAATCAAAATTAGTGAATCAACAAGAGAAGATAATGCTGGCATTCATTTCTGTCTCTGAGAACTGTTAACACCCAAAGGCAGTTCTAGTTAATGAAGTTTCTATTAGCTGGTGAGGCTTCATTGCTATCCAAATGCTTGCTTATTATTGGAGAAAAACAAATGGGACACATCTCAAGGATAAAGCCAGAAAACGATTAGTTTGCCATTTTGATGAAGGCAGTCTGTGTATATATGTATGTATGCATGCATGTACATATATAAGTATGTGTTTTTGTAAAAGAGCTCAGGCTGAAAGGAACTGCGAATGGCAATGTGGTAATGGAACTAAGGCCATTTCCGCACTACACTGTTACAGTGCTATTATTCTACTTTCAACATCCTGTGGAATTCTGGGGTTTGTAATTTACTGAGGCCAAAGAGCTCTCTGGCTGAGAATTCTAAATGCCTTCCCCCTCTAAACTGTAAATCCCAGGATTCCATAGGATGTTGAAAGCGGAATCATAGCACTGTAACAGTGTGGTGTGGAAATGGCCTAAGATTAAAAATGAGCCCTCCCTCTCCCCTCCCTCTCATTTTTGCAGCTTTATTCACAGGTTATAAAATGTCAGAAATAGCTGATAAGACTCATAAAACAATTTAACACAGGATCGGCTAAAGCATCAGATGTTTATTAAAAAATTAATTCGTCTCTGCAGAGCCGGGTGTCTCAGAGAGAGAAGACACCCCCACCATGGAACAGCTGACATTTTATCCCTCTACCCGGCACATGTTTCCCCTCCCCTTGGACAGGACCCAAAGGTTACAACCCTATCAGAATCGCCTAAGAAGTTACGTGCCCCCTTCCCCATATTTACAGTATATATGATCATGCACATAATCACGCTTTTCCGTCGTGCTTCCTTAATTCTCATTAGTAATTTCAAAATGCCCATCAAACAGATTCTAACCACCCATTTTACTAAACAGTCCAAATTCCTATCTTGTCTTTCTTTATCAACTTAGTTTTACTCCTCACAGCTCTGTTGACCTTCAGTCTGCAGAAGCTGAGAAGGGAGTATCCCCCCACTATTGAGTACCTTATCTCTGTCTCTTTCGCACCTGCCCATCCAAGGCCTTCTTTGCCAGCTCTAAAAATATGCCTCTTAGACTTTGTCGTATTACAAAAGCTTAAATACAAAACATACTAAAGCATATGTGTGTAAATATATTTAAAATGTGTCACACTTATAAGCTAATACATATATGTTAATAATACTGCAGAAACTAAAATATATTTTATTTCTCTCATAAAATTGGAGGGCCATTTTGTCTGTTGTGTTGGGCAGGATAAATTTTGAGGTTTGGTAACGATAAGATTGTGATATATCGGAAAAGTGTGTATTGAAGTTTTTCTACAGCTTGGTTGCGACCAGGTGCTATTTGGCATCTTATTCTCAGAACTGCTTCTGTAAATGGCCATTCTGTAACTTTTCTAACTGTGTGAAAGAGTTGGTAATTTTTTTCTTATTTCGTTCTTCCTTCTCCACTCTTTCCCCTTTTCAAACAAGAGTGCACCCTCACTGAACAATTATAGCACTTTAATACCTCTTTAACAGCCATGGCTCCATCCTATGAAATCCTGAGTTTGGTTATTTGGTGAGGTACTCCGAATTGTCTGCTAGTGCTGTAGTTCAGAGTATTGCGTTGGAGCAGTGTAACAAAGAATTCCAAATATTTCACCAAGTTACAAATGCAAAAGATCTATACGATGAAGCAAAGACAGTTAAAGCAATATCAAGAGTGTTACGCATCAAGCAGTACGTATGTAATCTAATCGGTTCCAGCATGGTATAGTGGTTGGAGTGTTGGGCTAGGGCTTTGGGAGACCAGAGCTGAATCCTCGCTCAGCCATGGAAACCCACTGGGTGACCTTGGGCAAGTCACAGTCTCTCACCCTCAGCAGAAAGTAATTGCGAACCTCCTCTGAACAAATCTTTCCAAGAAAAACCCATGAAAGGTTTGTCTTAAGGTTGTTTAATTCAGAAATGACTCAAAGGCACATAACAATAACAGATGCCATCTATGTAGGACCATTGCCTTGTCTTATCTATTTATTTATTTTTACTGAAATATGTCACAAACAACGGAAAAGTTTGAAGACTGTAAAACTATATATTAGTGAAAAACAATTTAAAAAATTAAAAGTGATCTGAAACATCTTAAAACAATGGAAAGCCATATGCACTGAATCAGAATGTTACAACCTAATTAGGGCATGATCCTTAGGCTTGAAACTTTTAATAAAGAGCGGCTTTAACTTGGTGCCAAAAGGAAGCCAACATGAGCACTACTTGGGCTTCCAAAGTGAGGGCATTCCACACAACCACCACAGAGAAGGCCCTCTCCTATGTCTCCATGTGGTGTAGTGTTCCCACTGGTGAGACAAAGAGGAAGCTCCTCCAGCATATATCAATGCAGATGCATATAAGGTGTGAGTGCTCCTTCAGTTCCCACAATCCCAAGTCATTTGAGGCTTTGAATGTCATCACCAGCACTTCAAATGCAGACCAGAAAAATATTGTTACTTAGTGCAACTTCTGGAGAACCAATGTCTTATAAGTTCTTCCTGCCAACAAGCTAGCTGCTGCATTTTGGACCAACTAAAGCTTCTCTGTCATTATCAAAGGCATCCCCACATAGAGTGAATTGCAGAAGCTACCATGGCATGAACTATTTACATACCTTGCTGAAACTGAGCATATCATCAGCATATACCACCAATAAGACCCTGACCTACATGTTTACTACCATACTGAACTATACTATACTATAAACACTGCATGCCTTCCAGCCCTCCTGATTTGGCAGGGACGATCACGATGGGGGGCAATGGGGGCGGTTCACCCCAGGCAGCAATGTTTTGGGGGCATCTCAGCTGGTAGCCACGCCACCACACACCATGGCCATGCCCTGCACACAGTGGCCACGCCCCCTCCTGCCCCCCCTTCCACACACTCCAAGGCCCACTGATGGACGATCCCAATTAATGCTCTGTTGTCCCGCCTTTTCAGCTGCTTCCAAAATGTCCCTGTTTCTCTCTCCTCTTCTCTCCTTCCACCTTCATCCTCAGTTTACTTCAGTTCCTGCAAACTGAGTTCAAAGTGCAAAAGTAGTTTGTGCTCAACTTATTAGAGTGGGCAGATCTTGCTCTAGCTGAAGGACAAGGAGGACAAGGAGCAATGGATTCAAGCTGTAGGAAAGCAGATTCCACCTGAACCTCAGAAAGAACTTCCTGGCAGTCAGAGCTGCCTGGCAGTGCAATATGCTGCCTCAGAGTATAGTGGAGTCTCCTTCTTTGGAGGTTTTTAAGCAGAAGCTGGATGGCCATCTGTTGGGAGTGCTTTGATATGTGTTCCTGCATAGCAGGGGGTTGGACTCAATGGCCCCTGGGGTCTCTTCCAACTCTATGATTCTATGATTCAAGCAAAAGTAAACTGCTGCAGCCTCTCCCAGCTTATGTGAACTGCTTTGGCTGTACTCTGATATTGCTTAAACACATGTGTTCTAGTTTTGTTTGTGAAATGTTGCTAGATATGGCACTGTTGCTCAAAGGTACTGAAACTGATGACCCTTCCGTGCTTACAGTTTATTTTATAAGTGTTGCCTGTGAGCAGGAAGCTAGCTAGGACCCAAGATAACCACTTGATAATTACCACTTATAAATCCGCTCTCAGTCTCTAGGTTATGGGAAAAGGTAGATTTCAATTTCACTGAAATTCATGGATCAAAGAAATACAGAAGGGACTGGAAGTCAAGGCTGTGCTATAATTCCTGCTGAAGGTAGATAGTTTACAAGTGTCAAAGAACAATTGCCTGCTGTCTTATCCTCTCTGTAAGATGGCATTTGTTATGTTCTATGTGCACAAGCATAGATCTGAGAACACCTTTTCACTAAAAGAGCCATAATTCATGTTGACTTGGTTATTTATCTTTTTGTCTCTCTCCTCACCACCTCCCTCACCTGCATGGTCAAAAATGAGCCCTTTTGTTTTTTCATGCCCTCCCTCAGGGCTTCAAGTGGAGCACAAGCAATCAATCAGGATACCAAAGTGAATGGAACTTTCCACCCATATTTTATGTTGAATAATATTTCTTCCTTCTTTACAGGAGGATGTTAGGTGAGAGACTAGGCCATTTCTGCACTAGACTGTTATAGCACTATTATTCCATTTGCAACATCCTATGGAATCCTGGGGTTTGCAGTTTAGGGAGGGGCCACGTGGCCCCTCCTGAAACTGCAAACCCCAGGATTCCATAGGATGTTGCAAGTGGAATAATAGTGCTATAACAGTCTAGTGCGGAAATGACCTAAGACATGAAAATGGGAGAGCATAATAGAAGCTCTTTGCAAATTGCCCTTAATTATACCTATAGCTAAGCCAGCATGATAAGTGTTGGACTATGACTGTGGAGACCAGGGTTTGATTTCCCGCTCAGCCATGGAAACCCACTGGGTGACCTTGGGTGTGTCACATACTCTCAGTCCCAGAAAACCCTGTGGTAGGTTTGCCTTAGGGTCACCATAAGTCCTAATGACTTGAAGAGACACAGCAACAATGATCTCACCATTTTAGGTGCTATGGCTGTCATTGTTAAGTTGCTGCATTGCTGCATAATGATAATGAACAACACAACAAAGGCCATTTCCACACTACACTGTTATAAGTGCTATTATTCCACTTTCAACATCCTATGGAATCCTGGGATTTGCAGTTTTGAGATGGGGCATTTAGAATTCTCAGCCAAAGAGCTCTTTGGCCACAGTACACTACAAACCACAGAATTCCACAGGATGTTGAAAGTGGAATAAGAGCACTATGACAATGTAGTGTGAAAATGGCTACGGTTCATTCCAGATATATTTGCATGTGTTCTAATCAAAAATACCAGAGGTATAGCCGTATTAGCTTTTTATGGTTACATCAATGAAGAGCTCATACATCTGATGAAGTAGAGCCTCTTCCATGAAGATAATGCTGTGAGTACTTTATTCTTCAGGGCCTAATGACTCTGAAGGCACCAGATTCCATCTCATCTTGGAAGCTAAACAGGATCATCCCCAGTTAGTATGGGAGACCACCAAGGAATACTAAGTGCTGAAGGCTAAATTCCAGAGAAGGGCAATGGCAAACTATATCTGAATATTCCTTGCCAAAGAAAATCCTGTGAAATCCATAAATGACCATAAGTGGACAGGTTACTTAAAGGCACCTATACACATACCCTATTTGCTGGCGTATAAGACTCACTCCCCCCCCAAAAAAATACAGTTTGAAAATGGAGTGCATCTTATACACCAGTGTGTCTTATACACTAGCAAATAGTATTTGATGATGTATAAATGGGGTGCGTCTCATACGCTGGTGTGTCTTATATGCCGGCAAATACAGTACTTTATAGGTCTATAACAAGACTCCTGGTTGTTTTCTGTCACAACTAAGCATATTTACTAGTTACAGGAATACTGTTTCTGTATTTATTTTTTAAAACTTTATGCCAACTTGAATTAGATTTTTTTTAAAAATACCTACCAATTTCCATAGCTAAATACCAGAAAATGAAAACATAACTTGCAGATTCAAGCCACAGCCCTCACAAGAAAGTTCTTCAGTGCAAATCGTGTTGAAATGAACAGCACCTAAATGCCAGCAGATGGAATTGCTGATGTGAGAGATATCTTGGGAGGAGGCCAAAGGCAGCATGGTTGCTCATCAGTTTCATAATGGAGGCAATTGTTTTTCACACATGTATCCCACAGAGCTTGTGGTAGCATACATCAATGTGGGTTTCCTCATTTCACCCTCACACTGTAAAATAAGTCAGCCTCAGGGAACGCTACTGAGCTAAAGTCACTTAGCAAGGTATGTGAACTCAGAATGGTATTCTTTCCTATCAAAGTGCAACTTTGCTTTTTGAATTTAAATTCTCCTATTTGCTATCACAGTGCAACTCCAGGGGCTGGGCCAGTCCAAGACATCTTACTGCCTAAAGTAAAGGGCAAGATGTTCCCTCCCTCTCTCATACAGAAGCCAGCTGAACTCACATTTGAATCTTTAGCACTGGTGACTGGATAATGTCCAAAACCAACAAAAACTGGAAAGCATCCAATAAAATTTAAAGAAGGAAATGGGAGACGTGTCTCAGGATGGTCTTTATTAGCTACAAAGTCTGACACATTTCAGCCAATGAATAAAGAGGGCTTCAGAATATCCATAGGTCAAAATGCATGGGGATTTTAAGCTAACAAATACCATTTTCTAGTATTCTAAAATGTGCCTCTTTTTTCTTTTCTGAGTGGAATAATGTTTTCCACCATACCTGAGGCAGCTGAGTAGTTTAGGCACCTTAGAATAGACTCGTTGATTCCCAGTTTTCAATAAAGGTTAGCGATAGAAATAAAGTGATTGATTAGCAGGCAGACAGGCAGGCAGGCAGGCAGGCAGGTAGTTTAGATGATAGCTACCCAGACAGTAAGGCTGTGTGAGGTATACTGCTGTATCCTTTTAACAATGGGGGAATGTTGACAGCTCAGAAATAATAGCTGGGGGGACACTTATGCCCCCTAGTATTGGTATCCTGAGGCAGTCACCTCACTAACAGTGGTGCCAGCTCTGTCAGCAGCTATCAAACAACAACAATTCATGTTTGTTTTCAGTCCCACAAGCTTCCTGCCTTCCCAGTTGCTTCATACTACCAGATCACTGGTCATTGCTCCAGCTTACAGGCTGGATGCTTACTGTGGGGTTTTATTAAATATCACTAGACTAGAAGAGACAAACTCTCCCTAGGCTCTGTCCTAAGATGCGCCAGTTGTTCATTCATTCATATCTGGTTTCAGTGTCAAAATTGATCAATATGCTCTTCTTTTTGAATGAACTTTTTTTTTTAAATCAGACCTGAAACACTTCTTGGTGGAAGACTTTCCCTTAGCCTTTAACTTATAGCTGATAGATTTGAAGATATATTTGAGAAGAAGGTTAAGAGGTGACATGATAACCATGTTTTAATATGTGAAAGGATGTCATACAGAGCATGGAGCAAACCTGTTTTCTGCTGCTCCAAAGACTGGGACACAGAACAATGGCTTCAAATTTCAGCAAAAGAGATCCCACCTAAACTTTAGGAAGAACTTCCTGATGGTAAGAGCAGTTCAACTGTGGAATATGCTGCCTTGGAGTGTGGTGGAGTCTCCTTCTTTGGAGGTTTTTAAAGAGAGGTTGGATGGCCATCTCTTGGGAATACTTTGATTCCTGCATGGCAGGGGGTTAGACTTGATCGCCGTTGTGGCCTCTTCCAACTCTAAGGTCATTTCTGCACGGGGCGAGGGAATCGCCCCATGTCAGTACTCACTGGACCTTTGGGCTCGACATTTGGGTCCAGGCTGGTCCGGAGCAGTGTGTGGCCGCCGTTCCGCACTGCTCCGGGGATGAAAATGGCGGTTTCCGGTTGGTGGAGGCTCTCCACCAACTGCTGAAGCTTGCCAGCCTAAAGCCCGCGAATGGCAGATTGCAGGCTCACACTGGTGTGAGCCTGCAAATCTGCACCGGAGCGCAGGAACGGAGCAGAGCGCTCCATTCTTTTGAAAGACCTCTTTCAGGCAGTCTTTCAAAGCATGCTAGACGACCACTTCAGGTCGTGCCGGAGCAGGCTGAGGTGCGGATCTGCAGTAAGTAGGTCCAACCCAGTCTCCTCCCAGGTGCAGACGTCCTCTCTGGAAGACACTCTGCACCGTTTCTTTAAGCCCGCGCGGAAATGGCCTATGAGTCTATGAAAACTTTTTTGAGGACACAAGTGCACACCATAAACTCAGAGCTTGAAAAGTGACTTTCTGGTTGACAGCTGCTAATTGAGGAATCTATACACGGTTTTTCATATCCTCACCCAGCATTAGCATGAATCCCTTGACATATTGCCCTTGAGTTGAATATTATCCTTGACACATAAGAATCCAGACACAGATACATACTTTTCTTTGCCAAGTTGCTCCTGTTTCTTTTTAAACCTTTGTACCACACTGATCCATGTTAAACCATTGCAGCAATTCATATTAATTCTTTATCAGAAAATTTCCCCTTGTTCCCATGACATATGGCATTTAGTTGTTCACATGCTATTCAGTTGTTTCAGTTCTCTCAAAGCAGGAATGGTTAGGAGCACAAATAATTTGTGTGGTTGTGCCACACAATGGTTGTGCCACTGTAGACATTGCCTGCTCCTTCTTCCCCAAATCATTATGATGTCTGTGCTGTATGATGCCTTACTAGCCTGATAAAATCCCTCTTTAGTTTTGAAAATTCTTCTGCATACCTCTCTGTTAAATCTCATTGGCTCTCTGACTCATCAGTATATTACCCAAAGAGGAAAAGAAGGAAATGTTTACATGTATACCCATGTACACACCCTTTCACAGCCTTTACTGTCCTTCCTGGAGAGCTAGGGGGAGACGTAGTAGTAGGCAAATCACTGTGGCTCAGGCAGGTTGGTTGACTTGATAATCTCCAGTTTCATCCCTTGTGAGGTTGCCTGAAGTAACCTCCCTCCCACTTCTTAAAAGCTTTCACAACTATCTGAACAGGTAAATCTAACAAGTAATACAGAAAAAGAAAAAATAAAAACAAAAATGAAAACCCAGCTGCTTGTGGTTTTCACAGCATATGAAAACTGAAAGGTATTCAGTTGTAACAGACTTGAGTCCTTATAGCCCTTCTTCCTTCCCTCTGCAAGCAACAGAGAAACGTCAACGTTAAAAATTCAGGAGAAAGGAGCCCTTCCAAACACACACTTTCTCAGTGCACATATACCACTCTTGCTGGAATAATTGCTGTTCCCTCCTGTACTCAAGAGGTATTCCTTCTGTCTCCTCTCCTCACTGGAAAGAATGGTACAGAAAGGAGAAAAAAATAAGAAGGTTCTTGGGCATAAACACACTGATTTCCTCAGCAAACGATGAAATTGCAACAACAGATCTCCTTCCTGGGAGATAAGGGGATGTGTGAACCCACAAACAAACGTTCACTGGAATTTCATGCATCAGAAGATGTTGGAATCCTCTTTGCTGACTGGATGCAGGGCAGAGGAAGAATTTCCTAAACCTCAGGGGAATTCCAGCCATTTCTCACATTCATCCATTCTGCCCAAATTATGTCCTTGAACAGATCGAAACTAATTTGTTCAGTGATGCTACACTACAACTGTAATGCATCTATTGGATGCACTGGGTAATGAATAGACTGATGGAATATGTTGAACAAATATGATACTAAGACATTTTAAAATGAATAATTTACTGCACAGGGAGGGAAATTTTGTCAGCTGGAGGGCCATGTTCCTTTCTGGCTGGCAGAATACCATTGACATCTGAATACTAGGTGCTAGGAAACACAACTAGGCAGATGCTGTTGTGCTTATGTCCTGGTTATGGACATAGTATAGTTTGATTACTGGCCACCATGAGAACAGAATCCTGGATCAGATAGGTCTTTGGTCATTTCAATATGAGTGTCTATTTTTTAAATTACTAGGGTCTTAATATGACAATTGCCCAATTGTGTTTTAACTTTTTACCACAAGGTTTTTCACTTCTTTTAACTTGTTAACTCTATCTTGTTTTAAGCTACCTTGGGTCCTATGCTGGGAGGAAGTCAGGAGATATATCATATCATATATATCATATACTGCCTGATCCAGCACAGCAGCCCCTGAGAGAGTCTCTTCATATCAATGTGAGGCAAGAGCAAATTTTAGAAACAATGGCTGTCATCTTGTTCGTCTTTTATGTGGTTGTTCTTCTTTGTCCACAATGTTGTATTTTTAATTTCTGCCTAATTTTCTAATTTCTCTAGGTGCTTTTGAATTCTGTTGCTAGCTTCCAAAGTCTTAGCCACTCCTTCCAATTCTGTGTCATCTGCAAACTTGATAAAGATTTCCTTGACACTTTCATCTAAGTCATTGATAAAAATGTTGAACAGTAATGGTTGGGACAAAACCCTCAGTCTCACTTGAGACCTCCTTCCAGTTTGAACCATAGCCGTTGATTATGACTCTCTGAGCATGGTTTTCCAACCTGTTACAGATCCAATTGACAATGTTCCCATCTATTCCATATTTAATCAATCTGCAAATCAAAATACTATGGGAGAGGGAACCATTATGTTACCCTGATCTCTGGGGCCCGTTGGGGGACACCTCAATGCGCTCCACGTGATGGGAATGGAAACTAGCTAGAGCACAAGCAATAGCAATGCAAGAGGCAGGGTAACCTAGCGAGGTCTTTTTACCCAGTTTTTACAGGGTCAGGCCAAACCAAAAACCGAACAAAAATGTCCAATAAATGATTTTATTGAATGAAAATCTCACTCCCCAACACAATCATTCACCCACTTACTCAAGACCTATTAAGAAGCAAAAGAGAAGAAACTGGATAGAGGAATATTGAAGGGGGTGTAGCGGGGTAATACCGCACCGTTTCCTGAAGTCCTTGGTCCGGGAAAAACAGCGGAGAAGTGGAGCTCAGCACAGAGAGGGCTGAGGGGATTACTCAACGGACGGAGCTACGGTCTGCTGGGATGACTGGGAGTGATCCAAAGAAACGCTCAAAAACAGAGACTATTTGTAGGGGAAAAAGTACCTGGAGGGCTAATCCTTTCCCGAGGAGAACAATGGGTGTTGAAACAAGAGGCAGCATATTCCACTGTGAACAGCTCCACAATGGTAACTTCCTTTGCGTGATGAGATTACAAGGTGTTGCCAAAGTCGGCTGCATTTGGCGGTGGTGTGACTTCATGTAAATGGTCCTCACCTGGTAGGATATTTGCTCAACTTAGGGCAAACATGCTAATCCCCTTAAGTCAGCTTCACAGGGGCTGAGGATCCTTTGTTTATTGTGGGTTTGCCCAGCTTGAGGTCTCCTGGGGCTATGTGACTGGGGATTTTACTGTGAACAGCTCTGACCAGGTACTGGAGAAGACAGTTTGGTGAACTCTAAAGAGGAAAATAAAATCTCGGGCAATGCCAGGTAAATACGCTAATTAATAATAATTACGGAAAGAGGTACTGATTACCTCCTTCCACAAGGTAAAAAAAAATACATAGGAATCATAACCCCCAGTTATGCCCACATATGTCACCAATAGGATGCCAGTCTTTATCTGCTGTTGCTTGACCTTGGCCTGTTTCCTGAACTCTGCTTTCAGATACTTCTTAGCTGCTTTGTTGAATCTGTATGAGACTTCTCTAACCTATCTTGGGGCTATTGCAAGTGCAAGAGGCACATGCAGCCTGGAACCATGACAGAAAGGATCACATTTGATATTGAGCAAATTGGGGTCAAGGGCTTTCTGTTTAATTTTTGGAGGGTGTTTTTGGGACATGAGCAGCACTTGCAACACAGTATGTGTTATGTGTTATGGTGTGCATGCTAAAATTAGGCAGTTTAGAGATAAGACAGGATACATGATGGGAAACAGCTTTAAATATCCCTCTTATACTTATCTTTAAATAGATTTTGTCAGGAATTGAACACCTGACTTACAAGAGCTTGGAGAAGGGAGAGAAGGAAGAGGAAGATAATACTAGACTAATACAGTTTGCCCAAGGTTTTGTACTCTTCAGAAGTAATTCAAGAACTCTGCTTTAAGTAGACAATAATGAATGACCTCTAGTCCTTGTCAGCTTTTTTAAGTGGATCCATTGGCCTGATTTTGTTTGCACAGAATAGTCCCTGAGCTACGATACAACTGTACAAAGCACAGTGGCAGACACCTCTGGCTCTGCCATATGTTTTTGGGCAGTAATCTCTTTTCTTATAATTTGTAATTTCAATCCATCAGTTCATGTTCTAGTCCCTGGAGCAGCAGAAGACAAGTTCACTCCATCTTCTAGGGCAGTGGTGCTCAACCTGTGGGTCCCCAGATGTTCGTGGACTTCAGCTCCCAGAAGCCCCAGCCACTATAGTCAATGCTCAGGGCTTCTGGGAGCTGAAGTCCAAAAACATCTGGGGACGCACAGGTTGAGAACCACTGTTCTAGGGCCTTTCTGCACTATACTAATATACTGCTATTATTCCACTTCTAACATATTATAGAATTCTGGGGTTTGTAGTTTACTGAGGCCAAAGAGCTCTCTAGCTGAGAATTGTAAATGTCTCACCCCCTCTAAACTGTAAGTCCCAGGATTCCATAGGATGTTGAAAGTGGAATAATAGCACTATAACAGTGTAGTGTGAAAAGGCCCCTAGATGACATCCCTTTAGATATTTAAAGATAGTTGTCACATCACCTCTCTTTTCCAGGCTAAACATTCCTAGCTCCCTAAATTATTCCTCATAATACTTGGCTTCCAGATCTTTTATCATCTTGATCACCCTTCTCTGTACATTTTCTAGCTCAGATTTGAGCCTGGGTGCCCAGGTTTTGGCTGTGGAGTGCCCTTGCACAGTAAAAACTGATGTACCACCTGCACCCATTCCTTGATATGTCAGATCTGGCTATGGCGACACAGGTGTTTGGACTACTGTAACACACTCTACCTGGGTCTGCCTTTGGAAACTGTTTGTAAACTTCAACAGGTTCAAAATGCTTCAGTCAGGGTGTTGACCAGGGCTGGTTACAGGAATCATGTGACTCCTCTAGTGAACAGTTTCACTGCTACTGGTCAGTTTCTGGGCAGAATTCAAAGTGAGATTTAAATACTTACATGGTTTGGGTCTAGACTGTCTAAAAGACTGTATCTCTTTATGCCAATGAGAGCTTTAAAATTTGCAAGGGAGGACTTACTCTTTGTCCAGCCACCTTTGCTGGCATATTTGATGAGGACTCAGGAGAGAGAGAGCCTTTTCAGCAGCTGTTCCCAGGCTGTGGAAATCCCCCCTATAGGAGATCCACTTGGCCCCCTCCCTGCTCTTATTCCACCAGCAGGTGAAGATGTTTTATTCACGCAGGCCTTTGAATTTTGATTATGGGGCAGAAGTGTGTGTGTGTAAAGTGGGGTGCTGTTTTTGTTAATCCCAAACAAAATTTTCAGTTGATTTTTTGCAGGAATGTTGGGGAGTTGGGGGTCAATAAGAGGCTTGAGACTACACTGAACCCCAGAAGGGTCATGTGCAGAACATTGGCTTCATAACACCCACCCCTGTTATAGACTGACCTCCCATCCATATCTTCCTTCTGAACATTTCCCTGCTGTCTATGATTCACTAGCACAGGGAAACAAACAGATCAACATCAATTCGGGCAGGGAAGCATCCACAAAGTACCTCCCCAAGTGTTAAGCTCAGGGAACACTGCTGAGTCTTAATCACCATAGGTGCCTGAACATCATTCTGCCCAGTCTATCAATTCTCATTCATTCTTAAATGGAGACAGGAATGTCAGCCAGAAAAGAACTAAATCAAAGTTTTAGCTGTTCAGCTTCCACTGAATTATGTGCATGTGTGCGTTTTAGATGCAATTACTCTATGTTTGCACTGGCCTCCCCAAAAGCATGTGCCTGAAAGATTTATGGGAGGCTAAAACAGTTTCCAAAGAAGTCTATGCAATCTACACTGCTGAGAGATCACATTTTAATGAGTTGCTGTGAGGCCAAAGCAGAATGAAATGAAAAGTCAAAGCACAATTAATTGGGTCCATGTGAAGAGGATTCTGTTACTGTGGATCTTACTATGTAATCAAGGCTAACAAACAGCTACTGTGAGCTTACATGTGGAGCCTGCAATGGAAAAAAATCACACCAATTCCATTTCACAAAATACAGGTGTGGGGTTCTTTTGACTGAGGTGGTTATCAACTTTTTAAAAACTTCCAAACAACAGGTGTGCAGTGTAGGACCAAGTTATGGCAGGCAGAGCTACAGCTTATCTTGGTAGAACAGGGTGGAACCATAAGTCATCCGATTACTGGGCTTGGAATCACACCAGCATCCCCTTCAACTATTCCAATTTGGCATGGACAGTCCCAATTAATTCTCTGTCATCTCATTTTTTTAGTCTCTTTTCAAATGTCCCAGTTTCTTTCTCTTCCTTGCTTTAATTGTTGCAAACTGAGTTCTAAGTGCAAAAGGAGTTTGCACTCAATTAACTCAGTGGGGAGAGAGGAGAAGACAGAATTTTGCCCTTTCTAGTAGCTTCAGACAAAAACAAACTACTTCGGCCTCTCCTAATTTGTGTGTTCTCATTAATAATTTTTGCAATCTGGACTTCACTTCAGTGTTGCTTGGCCACATGTGTCCAAGTTTTCATCTGTAAAATATTGGAGGATATATAACAGATGCCTGATGGATTTTGAAGGAAGCAAAAATAGAGCTTTGAAAAGTTCCTTGTCTGGACCACAGCTTCCAGAATTTCCCAGCCAGTATGGCTGGAAGATTCTTGGAGTTGTGGTCCAAACCAAAAACTTTCCCAAGCTCTGAGGAAAAGCCATTCAAGATCTTCTTTGTAATCTCCAATAATGTATAAGGAATTCATATTATCCTTATTGCTTCTAATCCATTTAACTGGTCTGCTTTTGTGTAGTGCTGCTTTATTGCAGTGAGCTTTTGGCATCAGTCAGCTATCACTGATGCGCCTGCCTCCTGTGTTGTACCATTTTCTAATGGACCTTGGATGGCTCAATCTCCTCTCTAGATAGCTCATGGGTACTTAGGAGATACACTGGGGCACAAGCTTATTTTCCCTCTCTAATATTTTCAAAATCAAACTAGCTTTTATGTTTCAGCATCATCATTATTTTATTGTGTGTTTGGGGTATAAGTGTCCCTTTTTAATTGCTTCTTATAGCTTCCCATTTCCAACAAGAGATACTTCTTTATTTCTCCGATTAAGAGACAACAGCCTTCATCAGAAAAGTTTGGACATTCTTTTCTGATTCTCTTTTGCATTTAGACTGCACTTGTACCCAATAGGCATTTACTTTCATGCAAAAGGAAGCAACTAATTAGTCTTGATGATGGCTGAGTGTATTTTTCCCTCTTGCATGCTGTTTAATGATGACCATGTAACACAAAGCAGCATAGTCATTAAGATCTGAACAAAAGAGTGAGATTCCACAAAGGAAAAGATGACAGGAATTAGAATCTGGTCCGTAACTTTTCTTCAGCGGGGGGGGGGGGGGAATCATTTGTGGTCCTACCAATTAACAAAATTTAGTGGCCCAGTACATGCTTTGGAGATAGAAGAGCCTGCGTACAGTTCCTAACATTTTTACTTTAGCTGGCAGTGATCTCTCTCTCTCTCTCTGAAATTAAGAGAACTGCTATTTGCTAGAAGAGACAGTTTGGACCACACAGCAAGTTATTTCTTTGGACTATAACCAGAGGTGGAGCTTGGAGTGTGTGGAGGGTGTGTGTGAGGGGGTGGGGTTATGGTGTGAGGGGCATGG
Source organism: Iguana delicatissima (assembly GCA_948472985.1). Classification (NCBI taxonomy): domain Eukaryota; kingdom Metazoa; phylum Chordata; class Lepidosauria; order Squamata; family Iguanidae; genus Iguana; species Iguana delicatissima. The sequence continues at coordinate 1,558,656 of CAOKZL010000460.1, read as the reverse complement.
CCAGGGCACACAGGGGCATGGCTACAGACTGGGATGCCTCAAAAACATTGCCGTCTGGGCGAATTCTTTCCTCTGCCCCCACGTCCCTACGTGACTGACTACAACCCCTTGAATCCTGAGGGATTTTGAGATCTGAGAGCCAGCATAGTGTGTGGTTTGAGTGTTGGACGATGACCGGGATTTAATTCCCTGCTTGGCCATAGAAACCTGCTGGGTGACATTGGGCATGTTGCATACTCTCAGCCCTCCAAACCCCATGATAAGTTCATCTTAGGGTTGCCATAAATAAAAAATAACCTGAAGGCACACAATAATAACAGTCCAAAGTAATTTTTCCAAGCTCAGAACTGAGCTACACAGACTAGTAGTCTGAATTAGGCAGTTTGATAGATCTTACACAATTTTCCTACAAGTTTATGAGCTCAGAAGATCAAACAGGATGTGACAGCATACCTGGGTATGGAAAAGTTACTTTTCACACTACTTTTCACAGTTCCCAAGCCGTTATGTCAACCGTCCAGGCCAGCTAGAAGACTGTGAGATTTGTGATCCAAAGAAACATCCTTTCCAAACTAAAAACCATTCATGAAAACAGTAACAGTGTAAACAGCCTTTTCAAAGTAAATGGCAGGCATAGGGGCGGCCCAGTCTGGAGTAGGTCTCCTCCCCAGCTCCTAGCTAAATGTCTTCTTTCTTTCTTTCTTTCTTTCTTTCTTTCTTTCTTTCTTTCTTTCTTTCTTTCTTTCTTTCTTTCTTTCTTTCTTTCTTTCTTTCTTTCTTCCTCTCTCCTCTCTCTTTTCCCTTTCATGCCTACAATTTCTGCTAAACATCTTCTTGCTCTTCATCTCCCTCTCTCATCATCTTTCTCCTTCTGCCTTCCCCAGCTATCCTGGCTACATTTATCTTCTCCATCCTTCCTCATCCTCCCCTTTCCTCCTTCATCTTTCTACTTCTGTATCATTACTTCAAGGCACACTCACCATTTTCCTATTGCTTCCCTTCCTTTATGTCTTGCCAACTTGTTCTTCTCTCTGCCCCACCCATAAGCTTTGAAACCATGGGAAGGATATGCTAGATATTCAGCATTTTAAAGTTATAAGCCCCATTAATTAGGGCTTGCTTCTGAATAGGCATGCATAGATGGCATTGCCCTTTTGGTTCCTATTGCACTTCACTTGTCTTTATCTTCATCCTCTCCTCTCAAAAGTTTATTATTAGCAGATGAGAGAGGACTGTACGATCTGACTGTTAAAAAAAACTGTGATCAGTAAGAGGCATGGCTTAATGGAACCAACTAATACTCTCCAGGACCAGATGAACTATATCCAAGGGTATTAAAAGAACTTTCACAAGCGATCTCAGAACCACTGGCAATAATTGTTGAGAATTCCTAGAGGACGGGAGACGTCTCAACAGACTGGAGAAGGGCAAATCTTGTCTCCCATTTGCAAAAAGCGGGGGGCCAAACAATTACGGCCCAATCAGCCTAACATCAACACCCGGAAAGATCCTAGAGCGGATCATTAAACAGGCAATCTGTAAGCACTTAGAAAGGAATGCTGTGATCATTAAAGGTCAATATGGGTTTCTCAGAAACAAGTCATGCCAGACTAATTTTATTTCTTTTTGACACAGTTACTAGCTTAGTAGATGAAGGGAATGCTGTAGACAGAGAGTTATCTTGCCTTCAGTAAGCCCTTTGACAAGGTCCCCCACGATATTCTTGCAAATAAATTAATAAAATCTAGGCTAGCCCATGCTACTGTTAAGTGGATTTGTGACTGGTTAACTAACTGAACCCAAAGGGCATTCACCAATTGCTCCTCTTCATTCTGGAAAGAAGTGACTAGTGGGGTGCCACAGGGTTCTGTCCTGGACCCAGTGCTGTTCAATATGTTTATCAATGACTTGGATGAGGGAAAAGAGGGCATTCTTACCAAATTTGCAGATGATACTAAATTAGGAGGGGTAGCTAACACCCTGGAAGACAGGATCAGAATTCAAAGTAATCTTAACAGATTACAGAGCTGGGCTAAAACTAACAAAATGAATTTCAACAGGGAGAAGTGACAGGTACTACAGTTGGACTGAAAAAAATGAAATGCATAGATATAAGAGGGGGTGACACCTGGCTTGAACACAGTACATGCGAAAAAGGTCTAGGAGTCTTAGTAGACCACAAGCTTAACATGAATCAGCAGTGTGACGTGGCAGCTAAGGAAGCCATTGTGATTCTGGGCTGCATCAATAGGAGTGCAGTGTCTAGGTCAAGACGAGTGATAGTACCCCACTGTTGGCAATGCTTTGATGGTATATTCCTATATGGGAGGGGATTGGATTGGATGGTCTCTGTGGTCTCTTCCGGCTGTATGATTCCACGATTCAATTGTAAACATTGTAAAATCAACATTCTAAAATGTTCCTTTTATCTGGAAAATTTTCTTGGTTTGCGCTACAACTCCATTGTCTTAAAACCTATGCTTGCAAAAGTCTTAAAAACAGAGATGGGCTAAATTCATTTTTTTACCTGGTCAAAGCAGAGCTCCGAAATATTGCCTTGATCAGATTATAGCTTCCATATATTCTTAAAATCATCACTAGCAAACAGAGCTGGAAGAAGGTTTTTCCCTGTTCAGTGCAGAGCTTTCCAACCAGAGAAATGTACCCTCATTTGTTAGATTTTTAGTTGTTCATTTGAATAGACATGCTCTGAGAAGCTAATTAATGTATCACACTGAAGGTCATCACCAGGTTCTGCTCTGTGACTGTCATGTCCTGGATAACTTGCTCTCAAAAACTTTGTGCAGAGTTTCAAACAGAAATGTTTATTTTTAGAAAAACCACTTTTCCAAAGCTTGCTGGGACTTACAGCAATGGCTATAGGTTTTATACCTTGTCATACAAACATTGGTGCGCATATCAATGATTGGTTCAAGTTGTACATGTCAAGTCACCCCATCAGTACAGGCATTTTCCCATTTACATTTCTTCCATCCTGGGAGCGAGCACAAGTTCCTATCTCTTTTTCTTATGCATAGCAGATTCCTATAACATCTTCCCACTATAGCACTCCTTCCTCTTTGATCTATACCCTCTTGTCAAAATAACATTGATTAATACAGCTATTAATCATTTAGCACCCCTGGATACTTTGAGAGTTACAAATGGATGCATAGTTGTAAGAAACAATTAGCAATGGATACATAGTAGTACTGCAGCAGACTGTACTGTAAGGCCCCGCTTTGTGGGTCCCTGATATCAGTGTGGTTTGGATGGGCACCATACCTAAATGGCATCATATGCAATTGACCACACATTTTATTGGCTCTGATATCAAATTCAAGCCTGAGAGGTGGTGGAGAGGTCAAACCGAGCGAGGGAAAGAATTTGACTGTAAACGTGAGAAGGGTAGGTCAACTCAAAACTTCCCCCAGGAAAGACTGAGTCATTTGTCAGGCAAATACACATCATTCCTGTGGATAATAAGCTTAAATAGACGCTGGAATTTTCCAGGGAATCCAACTGTGAGGAGCCCACTGACCGACAGATATTCATCCCTTGTACACCTGGATTCTTTCCTCTGTCCTCACAGCACCCACAATAGACAGCTATTACAACATCCATCATGTCTTTATCAATCAAAGCACTAAGCCCATCAACAGGCAAAAGACCCATTGTTCACAACAGGTTCCCTTTGTCCTGCATCTGGAACCTTCACAGTCACAAAGCCATTTTCAGGGTACAAATACCCCTGATTTCAGGATGCCCAGTGCAGTCTCTCGAAGGTCTACCCATCACTCTGTCCGTCTGGCTCCTGATGAGAACTGTCGTTAGGTCCTACCTAAGCCAAAATACATTACTGCTCTTCACTACTCTTCTGGACTGGTGATTATAAATCCCCCTAAACCCCTCAGCCTCTCTATGGATCTTTTTGCACCTTACCTTCGTCGTGGCGGTGGGGGGCAGGTTAGCCATTGTGGGAACAGATGCTAGCCTAGGTAGATCTTTAGTCTGTTCCAGCAAGGCTATTGTATTTTTAAAGCCCCTGTATTCCTCTTCCAGATTGCTCTCTCTCCATTTTTTTAAAAAGTCTTTCATGCAAAGAACGCAATTGCTGGCTGTGTGAATGGCATCATGTCTAGCATACAGAATTTCAAGTAATGCAGGAGTCCACCAGCAGGCTGTGCTTGTAGGGGTGGCATTGGCGGTGCTAACAAATGATATGAATAGATGTAGATTGCCAGGATAGCAGAACCTTGCTCTCATTTTCCAGTTTTCACTTCTTCTAATCTTCTTTTGCCTTTGCTGCTGCATGGCATTCCATTGATTTCTCCTGTTGAGCTGCATTGACTTCCTTCCAGTTTTTAAGGGAGAACTTTAAGGGAGAAAAATGGACATTTTCATGTCACTCTTTTTTAAATGAATGAAGGAGGGTTTTTTTTTTCCACATTGAAGAACAAAAGGTCAAACCTTCTCAGGAAGCAGAAATTTCACAGCTTTTGGAAAGTAAGAAGTATAAGCATTTCAGTCAAACAAAAGACTGATGTCTAACTTTTTCAACTTGGATGCAACTTCGTATTCAGCAGGGCTTATTCTCAGGTATGTGTGCACAAGACTACAGCTTTTCTGATCTTGAACTTATAGCTGATATTATGGTTGCCTGCTGTGTTGTTGCTGTTGTCATTGTTTGCCTTCAAGTTGTTTCCAGCTAATGGCAAACTTAAGGTGAATCTATCACAGGGTTTTCTGGGGCTGAGAGTATGTGATATGCCCAAGGTCAACCATTGGGTTTCCATGGCCAAGTGGGGAATCAAATCCTGGTCTCCTAGGTTGTAATCCAACACTCAAACTACTATATCATGCTAGCTGTCACATTAAAATTGTATAAGTCAAGGAGAGGCAACATTGGTGAGGCTAAAGGTTTTAGACTTCAGCTCCTAGAATCTCCAATATTTGACCAATGCTGGTGGGATTTATGGGATTTGCAGTCCAAAATATTGCCCTAATATAAAGTGCCGTGATATAAAATGTTGTCAGATGGCCAGTTAGTCCTAAAAATAAGAGTGCTGCCTCTTCTAAATGGAGGGTACCCCAACCCACCTGCTCATTCAAATTATTTCTCATTAGATTGCATTCATGTCCCAATTTTTTAGCATAAAAATGGTTTTTGTACTAAAAAATGGCTAGTAGTCATCATGACTCTACAGTACTTCCAATATCAGGGGAAAATGTAACTGTACTGCTAATAAATTTCCAATTTGGTAAGTATATTTGGCTTTTTAAAGGTTATATAAAGTGATACTGTTCTATTTTTAATAATTTTATATTGTTTTAAAATATCAATATTTTAATATGGTAGCTAATTTGTGCAGCGGTGGAGCTTGGAGTGCATGAGGGGCAGGAGGGGGGCATGTGTGAGGGCATGGCTGTGGTGTGTGGGGGCATGGCCATGAGCCAGGACGCCCCAAAAACATGGCCACCGGGGGCAAACTGCCTCCATTGTCTACCTGTCCCTACGCGACTGTATTTGTGTCTTTGTCTTTTTTTTACTACTAATTTTTAATTAATGGATCTTGTTTTAAGTCATATGTTATCCACTTTGGGACTCATTCAGAAGAAAGGTAGGATAGACATTAAAAAGAATAAAGAAATATATTGGCCACATTATCCTGCATCATCAACATAACCAATATGACAGAGCTCCTCTACTATAGTTACCACTGATGACACCTCCCCAATCTACCCACGCAGACTGGAGATTGGAACTCTAGGAAATGATTTCCACAGCATGCTGTCAATTGAAGGGTGCCTTCAGAAGAGGACCTTGGGGTCATAGGATCATAGCGTTAGAAGGGGCCCTGTAGGCCATCCGATCTAACCTCCTGCTCCATGCAGGATCTAAAGCTAGAGCATCCCCAGCAGGTAGCTGTCCAGCCTCTTTTTGAAGACATCCAGAGAAGGAGACCCCACCACATCTCTAGGCAATTGATTCCATTGCAGATCTGTTCTTACTGTCAAGAAGTTCTTGCTAGTGTTCAGTGGAAATCTATCCTCCCAAAACTTCAAGCCATTAGACCTGATACTACCCTGTGGGGCTGCAGAAAACAGGCCTGCTTCCTCCTCTCTGTGACAGCCCTTAGATAGTTAAAGAGTGCATTCATTGCCACCTCTTAGTCTTCTCTTCACTGATCAGAACAAACTGAGCTCCTTCAACCGCTCCTCATATGTATTGTCTTCCATTGTTATCATCCTTGTTGCCTTTCTCTGAACCCAAGAGAACAAGCCAGCATTTTCCTCGTTGTGAGCTCTTTGGGCCCTGCCACAACTTCTTGTCCCAAGTCACCTCATCACCAGGAGCGTGCTGCAGATGCAATTTCCCAACGCTCCAATCTCCAGCACCTTTGAAGCATTTTGGTTGGGGCACTGACTGGCTACAAAGGTAGGTTTTTGCAGTCACATATGGTTGCTCATGACTGTAAATGTAAATCCCCAGCAGTTACCATATTGGAAGTCCATCTCATGATATTGTAATCACTCAAAAGGATGCCAGCCATTATGTATTTTATTTCATTGAGAACATTTTCATCCTTGTATAGCCTGTGGAAAAGCCAAATATACATAATCATATTATCATCATCAATCATCAAACAAACATAAAAGGCCACAAATAAAACAAAACAGATGGGATTTGATTCATGTTCATTCAAAGGTACTTCAGGAGTATTTGATGGACAGTTTCTGAGCTATTTCTCCCCCTTTCTCAATTACTAAAAGACTCCAGTGAGGTCTCTGCCATACAGCCGTGGCTCTGAATGGAGGTTATATTTTAAAGGTTTTGATATCGGCATAATTATGGAAGTTTTAAAATGTCAGTGTCGCTCAGTGAAAAGTGAAGATCCTAACACCATATATGGTAGATACCTTTTGAAGATGTCTCTATGGAAGGTTTGCTCTTATCAGGCAGGGAAGATAATGCCGATGTCCATTTCTGTGGATGACGAAGGCTCAGTTCCACATGGCAACGGTGATAACACACCATTTCTTGCTTTTTGTATTTATCTCACATCAGATAAGACCCTCAATTTTCAGCAATTCTTATGCTCCAGTGGCTGCAGAATGAAAATGTGTGTGAAGAATAAGACGAAATGGAATAATGATGACGAAAATTCACAGCAGCTATAACTCTGGCATCTCCAATGGAAATAAGTAAGGGAAAAGAGGTCTAGCCTGTTCTGATACCTGTGGTTTTGACACCACAACAGTAACCAAACCATGATAGTGCTAATAATGTTACAGTATTAGTATTCATTGTCAACATGCCCAGGAACAGAGAGTACCTTCAAGAAGTGAATAAGTTATAATCTATGACTGATATCCTGTTAGTTATAATGTCCTAAGTTAGACTTAGTAATAGCTTTGTATTCTCATTTGCAATCCTAGCACTATTGCCATGACTACAAATGATCCTGAAACCCACTTTAAAAACCAGTCAGCCATCCAGAGGGATGGAGATCTGTGCTGCTGATGAGCAGGCCTCTTTTTTTTTTTTTTTTTTTTACAACAGGAAGTGGCCAGAAGCCCTTCAGGAAAACACCTTACATGGACCTAAAATGGCCCAGAGACCCCAAGACATGGCAAAATGTATCCACATTTCTTGGAAAGCATTTGTTGGCAAAATTATTTTGGGGAAAAAAACCACTTTTTTTTTAACCCCTGAGGGCCCTATGGGCTTCAAAAGCAGCCCTGCTAGGCTGCATGTACCCTGCCTAAGACCGTGAAAAGGGAAGCCTGGAGATGCCTGGAGACATGTGTATCCTTTGGGCAACTGGTGGCATATACAGAGGCATATCTAGGGTGGGGCACCTGGGGCATGTGCCCCAGGCACCAGTGCCAGGGGGGTGCAAAAAACAGACTCCCCCTCCTGCCCAGGCCTGTCCTGTCCCTGTCCCTGTCCCCCTGCCCCCACCAGGGTTCTTCCTGGCCCAGTGCGGGGGCAGCGGCAGCAGCAGCAACAACAATACCTAGGTTCTGTTCAGCCTAGATATGCCACTGGGCATATACAGTTTTTTTTTCCTGCAATGAATATATTACGCCAGAGATTATTCATACAGTTCTTTGGGATGCATTTGAGAATGTACAATTTAGCATGGAAAGATCTTAAATGAAAAATGATGAGGAAATGATCCAAGAAAATGTGCTACGAAAAATACTTTACACAAATACATAAACAGATGGAAGATGAGAAATACTGGAGAATTTTCCCTAAAAAACAGACAGGTTACTTCTGTAAAGATAAGTAAGGTCCCAGAGGTCCTGGTCTACCAGGATAGGAATTATTACGGATTTGGGAACAAGAATTTACACTTACTGGCCAAGGAAGGTTCTAAAAAGAAGGGGAATGCTAACACAGTTAAAACAATCAGGACCAAAGCAGATGATTTAACATGATCTTTCTCAGAAAGAAATGACAACCAAGAACACTTCCAGAATTATGATAAACAGGAGACTTCCTTCAACTTCCCATTTACAGAAAAATCAGCCATGGGAAATAGCAAGTATGATAAATTCTTAGGTGTAGATAGGGACTACTCAGAATTCTGTTAAACCTTCAAAAGTGAAAAAGTCTTGCACTTTATTGAGTTCTTTAATGATGTTTTTTTGGGAAAGCTAATCCCCAAAAGTTGTAAGACTGCAAGGCTGATGGCAATACCTGGATTTGGATTTCACCCAGCTGACAGTATGTGGACCAAGCAGTCAAACGTGATCTAAAATTGTTTTGCTACCATATTAGCATGTGGATTCAGTGGGTTCATTACATCATATAGTAATCCTGACAAAACAGAATTTATGACTGATAACTCGTGGGTGTAGTCAAAAGGGTACTGGATGTGTTACATTATAGCAGATTTAGCAAACATTTGTTTGCTGCCTTGTGTCAAGGTCAGAGACCCGGGTGGCGAGCCAGCCCAGAGAAGGGAATGGGAGAGCTGGCAGAGTCCTGCCAGGAGCAGTCAAGCAAGCAACTACTCAAAGGAAGTCAATTTACCTAAGCCAGAGCGACAAGTGAAAGCCGTAGTCAGAGTTCCAAAAGCCAGGGGTCTGGAACCAAGAGATCAATCCAAGGTGCTGGAAGCAAGGAACATGCAAGGAGAAGGGCTTGTAAGAAGTTTGCCACAAGCAAAGGAAAGCTTCCAGGCAAGCAGTTATATAGCCCAGGCACAGGTGTGCCCAGTCACCGCTTCTTGAACTTAATCAAGGAAGCCTCCCTTTGCTCAGCTCTCTTGAGTCTCCGCCTTGTTTGTGGGCTGATTGACGCAAGGTCCCAGGCATCCTCTGGATCACTGTTGGATCCCTGTTGCTCTAAAGCAGTGGTTGTCAACCTGTGGGTCCCCAGATGTTTTCACAGGAGGTGAAAGATGCATCATCGCATCTTGTTTTATGACAAGATGGCAGTAAACAGAAGCCAACTCAGCATGGTTGTGTGCCAAATATAAGTTTCAAGCAGAGCATTTGTTTCTTTAAAAGATTGTAAAGCAGTGGTTGTCAACCTGTGGGTCCCAGAAGCCCTGAGCATTGACCATAGTGGCTGGGGCTTCTGGGAGCTGAAGTCCACAAATATCTGGGGACCCACAGGTTGAGAACCACTGCTCTAAAGGAACAGACAGAGGAGTGTCCAAGCCTGCTTGGTCCATGGCAGCAGGGGCAGCTCTTGAGCTACAGGACTCATCTCCAGCCAGAGCCACAGGGACCAACAGCTGCTGCTCGTCACCAGCAGCTCTGACAGGGGCTTCAGTTATCACACTTTGCTGTTGGAAGTGCCCAAGGCATTTGACTCCCTAGAGTGGCCGCTAAGGTTTTGCATTACAGTAGGTCCCTGTACAACCAGTATCCACAGTTTCACTTACCCACAATCCAGGAGAAGGAAGACAGGACAGAAGGAGGAACCTGGCCTTGAAGCTGCCTCCCACCCTCACTACCCCACCAAGCCTATGGGTCAAAATACAGCATTTAGTTTTATCTGCACTTTTTTGTCTTCTATGTTAAGTCTGGTAACATAACCCTCATAGATGTGGAGAACCTCCTGCACTGGAAAAGCTTGGAATGGGAAAAAACTTTTTTAAATACTTGTCAAATATCTCGTGTTAGTATTTGAGTGGAGGAAGCACAGACTCCTAGAATTATCATGGGGTTTTCTGGGGCTGAGAGTGTGTGATGCACCCAAAACCACCCAATGAGTTTCCATGGCCAAGCAGGGAATAAGCTTTGGTCTCCAGGGTTATAGTCCAAGACTCAAACCATTGCACTACACTGGCTCTGACATCATTCTTACCTCTCCCAAAAAGAACATCCAAATATTACTCTTACTGCCATACAAAACAGTGCACATTACAATCAAAGGAAAGTTTCTGAAGTTCAGAGTAGAGAGTTGCACATGCAGTGTCTTTGCACTTTCTGGTGCCCATTGAGCAACAGGTTCCATAGCACTCTGATGGCACCTTGTGTAGTGGGACTCATGGTGCAACCGGCATGCTACTGGTTCCAATGGTTCTGGAGGTATAGCTACGTCTCTGCTCCCCTCCTGAGAATATGAGTGTTGTGCAATGTCACAATTCACCTTTATGTGATCATAGGTCAATTTATGAAGACATAAATACCTAACAGTATGTTTTTTAAAAAAAACCTTAGTACATCTGTTTCTAAAGTCCCCTTTTACAAGAACCTGGGATGCTACTGTTGTTTCACTACAGGATACCAAATGCCAAAATTCATCTCTTGAAAGAAATGCTGGGGGACTGCAGTGATAAACCTTCTTTATCTTCATGGTCACATTTATATTGGAAAGATGGCCCATATAATATATAGATGATACTCTCTCTGAGTATGGGGGAAGGGGGAATTTTCAAATGTTGCATTTCTGCCACAATATTTTAAATCTTCAGAAATTCCCTCAAATTTTTGTTTAGTTAATTTATGTTTCCCCTCTTTCCCAGCATACAGCCCAAAACATCTTATAGCACAGATCCAGTTTACACATCACAGGCTTAGCACTGCAGTCAAGATTATTCTTTCAAAGATTCCAAACTTTTGCAGACTGAAATTGCTCACTGAAAAAATTCCCTTGCAAACATGTTGAAGGTAATCTTGGAATTAATGGAAGAGCTAGCTCCCACAGCAGTTAGCAGTGTGCAGCTGTTCAGTCATTACTGCCCATTTAATTTGCACCTTACTTTGATTAATGTCTCACAACCACAGTGTGTGCTTACAAGCCCAGCTTGTATCGCTGAGAAACCAAAGTTTTATTTGCTTTGCTCTTACAACCAAGATCCAGTTGAGCTGAGTCAAGGCAGGAATCAGTTTAAAACCAAGCATTCTGACCTTAACTAGCTTGTGTGAGTCATGCAGGACTGTTAACATCAAAATAGCTAAAGAAAGTTAACTAACTGGCCTTCATGATTTTTCCTCCCGACATATATTAGTGCAAGAGAAGAAAACAGTGGGAGGAACTGCACATAAAACATAGCTCAGTGGTAAGGCATATGTTTTGCATGCCCCAGGTTCAGTTCCTAGCATCTCCAGTTAGAAAAAGAATCATGTAGGAGGTGACAGGAAAGACCTTGGACTGAGAATCCAGACATCTGCTGCCAGTCAGAATAGACTGCTGGTGGAGGGGAATGCCTTCACCAGCAATCTGGCCCACAAATGCTCACTCACTCAGTCTATGCCTCCCCTTCACTGCTGCCTACAAACCTAGCTGAGTTTTAGAAGCGCTAGTTAATACCCAAGCTCACGGCTTAACCAGTGCTTGCAACCTCCATCTGAGAGTGTTCTGCTGGACTCCCTCCCAAATCACCGCGTAGAAAATACTCACTCTTTGCTTTTGACAGGGACCTATTCATGTCAATATGTGTGGCTACACCCTCTGATATCACAAAACCTTTGAAAGACTGCAGAGAGGAATTTTTCCCCTGCAGTATGGCTCCTCACCTCTGCAGTGAACAATACATGACCCCGTGGACACATACAAAATAGAGACTCTAGTCAAGAAATCAAAAGAAAGCTAGGGACATTTCCTCACTACACTGTTATAGTGCTATTATTCTACTTTCAACATTGCATGGATTCCTGGGGTTTGTAGTTTAGGGAGGAACATTTAGAATTCTTGGCCAGAGAGCTCCTGAGCCTCAGTAAACTACAAACGCCAGAATTTGACAGGATATTGAAAGTGGAATAATAGCACTAAAACAGTGTAGGGCAGAAATGGCCTAGGACTTGGAAGGGCAACTGTGAAGGAACTAGGTAAGTGTAAGGATCCATCACTGAATACTAAAGTCATGTATTCCTAATTTCTACATATACTTGTGAAAGCTGGACAGTGGTGCTGGGGTGAGTTCTATGGATACCATGAACTGCCAGAAAAACAAATAAATGGTTCAAAGATCAAATCAATCCTGAACTCTCCTTAGAAACCAAAACGACAAAACTCGGGCTATCATACTTTGGACATAAGCATGAAATGACATGTCTCCTTAGGAAAGACAATAGTGCTTGGTGAAACGGACAGGAGTAGGAAAAGAGGAAGACTGAATTACAGGTGGATACATTCATTCGAGGAAACCATAGCCCTGAGTCTGCAGGACGTGAGCAAGGCTGTTTCATGACAAGATGTCTTGGAAGTCTTGAACTCTCTTATTCATAGGGTCACTGTAAATTGAAGCTGACTTGATGGCAATTAAGAACAGCAACTCCAATTAGGATTAACCAACAGAATTCCAGCCATATGTTCATCCAGGCAAAAAGGTGAGAAATAGTACTATGAATTGGAAACTCAGGCTGAGATATATATTGTTTTACCAACGTTTCTTCTGTATTGGATGTGAACTCAAACCTTCTGCTATCTAACATGCAAAGCACAAAGCTAGGGTTGGGCAAACTGCAGCCCTCCAGATGTTGCTGAGCTGCAGTCCTCATTATTCCTCAGCATTGGCCAGGCTGTCTCAGGCTGATGGGAAATCGAGGTCAGCAGCACCTAGAGGGCTGCACTGAACCATCCTTTTTGTAATGCTAGGAAGAACAAAACAGTGGGTTGGGAAAGGAAGGTCTGGCAAATGTTTTATGGCAAAATTATGCAATGTACACATGGCAGCACAATGCTTAATTGTGTTCCTGTCTCCCAGAAGGTCATATTGTCAGAAAATAAAACAATAGTCTTCAGAGATATCTAAGAAGCTTTGCAGCTGCACTGAGATTACCCTGAGATGCTTTGTTATTTAAATGCTAATCTTGAGACACTCAGAGAAAGTTATTATTAACTTTATTTGTATATTTTCCAAATGTTGAAATGATAATTCTCCTCACTTCTTTATGGATTTGACAGCATTGTTAGCCCACCCGTACCAGTTAGTCCAACCGTACCAGTTTCAGACAGAGGAAACTGCTACCAAAAACCTATGTATTGCGAAGGCTCTTTTAAGCAGGAAGCTATGGCTATTGACTGCATTTGGATTAGAGATCAGAATGTTACTTTAAAAAGTAATCAGTTACAATTATCTCTTGGACGACCCCAAAGTAGCTAGTTATTGCTGCAGTTTTCTCTTTTAAAAGTAACACTTTCTCCGTTACTCAAAATAGTGATGGGAAATGGGAAAATAATGAGGAAAAAACTGAAAGTTACAAACTGTTGGTCTGTGGTACAAAACACACTCTTCCTTTGCCCACCTCACCATCATTTCAACACCAACAACAGAACATGAATGGACAGAGTCTGAGGGAGTGGCTATCCTGAGTGCCAGAGCCAGCCAGGAACAGGTTGCCAGGCAACCAGAATAGCTACTCCAGAGAGAATCCCACCCCATTAGTGTGAAGGAGGGGCTGGTGGCCTGAGAGGGAGAATATATATAAAAGGTACACTGATTGTCTTTTGGGGGCAGTCTTCGGCGAGGAAGGGCTCTAGCGGGCAGTCCTGCAGTGAGTCCTTCAGCCAGAGAGAACTCTGGAATAAAGTTTCTCAGTCAACCCAGGGGCTGTTTGAGCGGGAGGGTTTTTCTTCCTAGAGAGAGAGACAGAAGAGAAATTAAACCATCATACAATCTGGTCAGAAAGTGTGATCTAGATTTGGGAATTGAGCCTTTGGGTGAAAAAGTAGCCAAAGGGCTGTTTGTGGTACCTGTGCTTATATGCTGGTGCCTAAACAAATTCCAAAGAACTGTTTGAGCTTTTGTATACATATGAAATCCAACTCTTTGTTCTGGTTGTTAATTTAATAAAGATTATAGTATATTTTTATAAAGATTGACTCAGCAGAATCGTATACATTAATTATAACCAAACAGAACCACGCTACCATAGAACTATAGAAGGTTTCTAAATATCCAATGAAAGGCCTCACCCTTTCTACATGAAGGTGGTGATTTAAAGGAGAAGGCAGAGCTGAATGAACTGACAGGGCACCTTAGCAGACCGGGGAAGCCGTCATATCAGTCTGTGAGGAGAAGAAGCAGGCTTGGTCACAATGAGGCACAGCACAAGACAACAGTTTAACCATGTAATATTCCTTCTCTGTCTGAGGTCACACCCCCAGCAACATAAAGCCACAAAAACAATCGTGAGGTCACACCCCCAGCAACATAAAGCCACTAAAACATCTTGTAACTGATTCCCATTCTCATTTACAGTTGTAGTAACATCAACACAATCATAAATGCCTCCCAAACCCATCTTAAAAGCTAGCCAGGGATAGAGCTCTGTTGTTTTGGCAAGCAGGACACTGAAGGATGGCATGTCCAGCTCTTCACACCAGTGAGCAGTTGTGTGACATCAGAAGCAGGGACCATTGTGGAGAAATGTGGTAATTCCTCGGTGCACCGCCCATAGATGGTGGGAAGGGGTTGAACAAATCATCCTACAGCACAGCACTCACTGGCATCACAAAACTCCATTGCTTGGTGCAACTGGCTGGATTTTATGGTGGGTTTCAGGAGACAGATCATAGGCATGGGATCATAGGCATGGGATTGTGTCTGTGTCTGGTGCAGGAGCTTGGCTGGAATGAAATTACAGTTGTGGTATTAAGTTAATTATACCTTTGTTCCTGAGAAAAGGAATCAATTACAAGCAAGTGGTTATTTGTAAGTGTTTACTTCCAAGCTCTGGTTTGGATATCATGACAAACAATGGTTTGTCATGAGGGGAACAAGCCTCCCCTCTCCCCACAGCCTCATAGAGAATATACGAAGTCCCAAACTCTGGTCTGGGATTCACTTAGATACATACACATACATAAGCCATGCTACGCATGCAGGTCCAAAAAGTCCCCATTCCACAACAGATGCATTCTGCTGAGAGTAGCAGAAGCCGAGTTGTGCAGACAGTGTGCACATCAGTGCCTTGTCTTTGCAAAGTGAGCATTATGTATTGTGCTTGGGGCATCCTATACTTTTGGTTGTAGTCGTGCAATGTATATCATGCATTGGACAATAGAACCCAGCACATGTTCTGCATGGGGGTTGTGTACAGCTGCTGCGGTATATGACTGCATGTGAGTATTGATTGTTGGATTGAGGCCACGATGTGCTTTTTTGGCAGTGGAAGTTGGTGGCTTATATCTCAATGGAGAAGCAAATCTCTGGCTTTCAGTCCAAATTGTAAAGGAGCCATCCAAAGTGCAGAATCAATTTTGGGAATAAGATTCAGGCATTTGGCTAGCTCCTTTGTTTTAATACTAAAACCTGGAGTGGAATCACTATTCCACAGACATGGAAGCTACCAGTTGCCACCGTGTCACGCTTAGATCCTTATTCTTGCTCTGCATGAAGATGGGCGTCCGCCTACCATCCCCATAAGCATATACATAATAGTCAACAGGGACATGACAAGCATTGACATGCATATCCAGATGAGCTTTGTATATGCTTCTTCCTTGCTGGATCTGAATGAACATTTCTTGCGTGTTTCTATCCATAAATTTTATTTTAGACTACATCATCCAATTTGATTTTAATGCCACTTTCATTGACTGGAGTTTTCATTTTAGTTGAAAACACTGTAGGCTGAAAATAACCACAGTATGCTATCTGCTTTCATCTTGCAGATAATTGGTACAGGAAACCGTTCCTTCCACAGCTACAAATGAAAAATGCCATGCCAAAACTGCAGATGTGGGCATAACAAATAGCTGCAGGCAAAATTCATCATGGACACCTTTTTTCCCCTCCTATACAGAGTTGACCTACACAGGAGAGAGAATTAAATTACTCAGACGGTTGCTTTTCTCATTTCAAAACACTGTTTGCACTCTTGTATAACCCATACACCATTGTCTGATTTCACAGCTTTTTGAACTGCGGCTGAATTGGGAGATTTCTCTTAAATGTTTCTTTCCATCCTGACAAATGACATTGCTTTGGAGATCCTCATCCCAAGTGGAGGGAAAAAAATATTCTTAATATAGGGTGTCTTATTGCCTCCCAATCCAAATGCCACTTTTCAAATTCCTCTTTTAGCAGCTCCTGTTCATGCAGGTTTCTGGCTGACTTGTGACCTTCGTGTCACCAAAGAGTCCCACAAGATCCAGAGAGCATTTCTTATTCTGATGTTTATTCAAGCAGCCTTTTCCGCTATCAGGATAGGTAGAGAGGGAGAAATACTGAATGCATGTATTATTGTGTCTTCATCTTGTGCTTCCAGGAAGGGCGTGTATTGTGCACTGATCAGGTTTTATTGCTGAGAGCGTGCTTCAGACAATAATAACTGAATCTCAGCTTTTGAATTTTCCGTATTTCCCCCCGTTTCCTCTCCAGTCTCCAACAGCCCAAAAAATAGTGAGCTGATATCCCTGTGTGCTAGACCAAAATATCTGGACAGTTGCTCAATAATCATTCTCATAATATAGATTTGTAATTGACTGACCAACCAAACCCAAAGGATGCTCAGCAATGGCTCTTCTTCATCCTGGAGAGAAGTGACTAGTGGGCTGCCACAGTGTTCTGTTCTGGGCCCAATACTATTCAACACCTTTATCAGTGACATGGATAAGGGAATAGAGGGCATTCTTATCAAATTTGCACATGACACCAAATTAGGAGGGGTAGCTAACACCCTAAAAGACAGGACCAGAATTCAAAATGGTCTTAACAAATTAGAGTGCTGGGCCAAAACTAATAAAAGGAATTTCAACAGGGAACAGTGTAAGGTACTACACTTGGGCAAAAAAAAAATAAAAAAATAAAAATGAAATGCATAGATATAAGATGGGTGACACCTGGCTTGACCATAGTACCTGTGAAAAAGATCTAAGAGTCTTAGTAGGCCATAAACTGAACATGAGTCAGCAGTGTGATGCAGCAGCTTAAAAAGTCAATGCACTTCTGGGCTGCATCAATAGGATTATAGTGTCTGGGTCAAGGGAAGTGATAGTACCCTACTCCATTCTGCTTTAGTCAGACCCTGCCTGGAATACTGTGTCCAGTTCTGGACACCACAGTTCAAGAAAGATATTGACAGGCTGGAACGTGTCCAAAGGAGGATCACCAAAATTGTAGAAGGCCTGGAAACCATGACCTATTAGGAGAGGCCTAGAGAGTGGGGTATGTTTAGTCTAGAGAAGAGAAGGTTAAGAGGCAACACAGAGCAAGTCTGTTTTCTGCTGCTTCAGAGACTAGAACACAGAGAAGAGATTCCATCTAAACATTAGGAAGAACTTCCTGATGGTAGGAGCAGTTCAATGGAATGTGCTGCCTCAGGATATGGTGGAGTCTCTTTCTTTGGAAGTTTTTAAACAGAGGCTGGACGGCCATTTGTTAGGAATGCTTTGATGATATATTCCTGCACGGCAGGGGGTTGGACTCTGTGGCCCTTGTGGTCTCTTCCAACTCTATGATTTTGTGGTAGGCCTAATGTGACATAGAGGTATTTCCAGTGGAAGATCAAGAAGCTATGAGAGAGGGTCAGAAGCTGCTGATGACTTCCAGGTCAGTAGAGTGGTGAATTCATTTTTGGTTTTCCTAAAGTTTCTCCCAGATTTTTTTTAAAAAACAAACCCTGTCCAAGATACTTAACCTATAGTGAGGAGAGGAGGTAGCACATTGGATGGCTTCTTTCAGGTCTTGAATAAGTCCTGGAGGAGATTCACTGCTCCTACTGACAGGAGAACCACCAGCCACCACTGTATGGGGTTGGATGAAGAAAGCTCAATGATCCTTGTGATCTCTTCCAGCTTTATGATTCTATGATTCAAAGTAATTGAATTACAAGGAAGGTGATTTAAACACCAGGAAGAATTTCTGCATAGTAAGAGCTGTTCAATAGTGAACGAGATTACTATGAAAGATGACAGACTCTCCTTTGTTGAAGAGGTTAGATGGCTGGTTCTCCAGGATGCTTTAGCAGTAGATTCCTGCACTGGCAGAGGGTTGGACTAAATGGCCCTTGGGATCCATTTCAGCACTATGATTCTACAGTTCTAGGATTCTAAGTCAATGGGCACATTCCAGTCTGCATTGTCTCCCTCTGAGTTCCCACATTAAATTCTATGTGACAAATTTCACTGGTCTATAGTTAGACAGCAGTTCTTCTAAGATGCTGTGAGACTTCAACCTGATGATAACCGAATTTAATGTAGTGTGTAGTATGTTAGCCCTTAGCCATTGTCATCTAATCACTAGTTATTACCAGGAGATGAGCAAATGATGTCTACAACATTAGAAGAGTCTATATTTCAGAAGCCAATAAAAAGAGATGGTCAATTTTAATTAGGATCTGATGCTTTCAGATTTTTATTAGCAATTGCATTTTGAATTTACATGGCAATAGTTATAGTAGGTGCAGAGACCATCATTCCAGTTGTATTTTAAGCCAGATTTATGCCTGTCCATTTAAACTTGGGGAAAGTAGTAACAGACAAAAACCAAAGCATCTTTAAGCAGATACTTCAATTTAACTATGTCTCCTGTGGAAGCTCAGCAGGAGAAAATGAAGCATTCTGAAATGTAATAGCCTTCTTTGGGAAGAAAACAGAAGGAAATAAACCTGCAGTCTGATTTGTTCCTGAATCAAGTTCTAAAAGTGGTTACTACCGAAGGACTGTAGGAATGAGCATCCATGGTTGTACAGGCGGTGGAAGAAAGCATGTTGGAAAGACAGGGCTGTCTTAACCTCAGTTATAATACACCCCCAGACACAGAAAGAGTGTTGAAAGTCAGACTGATTAGCAGTTCATACTTCAATGGTAGAGTCCTGCTTTAACAAAATTTGGGTATTCAGAGTCTGTGAGCTGTGATCAGAAGGCAACCAAGTGTCACTATCAGAAGAATGTGTTGTCAGTAGCAAGACACAAAACAGGTGTCATCTAGTCCAAAGTCAAGAATGCCATCAAACAGAGCAAGAAGTTCAGGAGCTATCCATAGTCAAGTCATTTAGCAATACAGGAGTCACAGATCTGTCAAGAACAAGATGCACATTGTAGGAATATTTAGGATCTATATCAAGCAGAGTGCAGCATTGCCAGTGCAATATTAGCTTGTAGTGGGAAACAAGAGAAAATACTCAGCATGAGCTTGTAAGATTAAAAAAAAGGCAAACTTAGGTCCTTTCCAGACGTGGATGTTAAAATGGACCAAGGGGTCCTGGCACAGAGGTCATCCGCACCTTGGATCGGACTACGTGTGGATTATTTAACTTAGTTCCGCACCTTAGTCCGATCCAAACCATCCCCAAGGGGTCCTTCAGCGCACTAAGTAAAGACTGGAAAAATCCGGTCTTTCAATTTTCTGGAACGAGCCATTGCATTCCTGCTTACCTGTGCAGATGCGCAGGCTCGCACCAATGTGAGCCTGTGATCAGCGGAGGGCAGGCTGTGGGTGTGGCCAGCATCAACGGTTGGTCCGCACCCATGAAGCTGCTATTTTCAGCCAGAAGCCACAGGAAGCCGCCATTTTCAGCTGGAGCAGTGCGGATCTAAAGACCTCACACTGCTCCTGTTCACCCTGGACTAAAGGAGGAGTCCTGCGATAGGGCTCAAGGGAAAGTCTGCGTTACTTTGGATCCAAGAAGAACCGGTAAGTAACGCCACGGAGCGATTCAGTCGCCTCATGCGGAAAGGGTCTTACATTTATTGTTTCAGGAAATCCATCTTGGGATAGCAAAGGAGAAAGACAAAAGAAGATTACCAACATTTCAATAGAAGAGCCCCTAAAAGCTGGCTTTCATGTGTGGATATAAGCCATTCTGAGGCAGGAGCCTCATGGATGCTCCCTTCCCAGAGGGAGACAAAGAATTAACTAACTTTTGGAAGAAGCAGGAAGGGAGCTCTGCAGGTAGGAAGGAAGCAAAAATGGCTTGTGGATAGAAAGCAAAGAAAGAAACAGAGAGGTGAACCAAAAAGGCAGGAAGGTTTCTAGATTTCCCTCCCACTAATCACTTTATGCAAGCATTGATGCTTCTTTGCCTCTAACAAACACACTGAAAGCCAGGAGTAGTGTTGCTCTCAACAAATTGCTGGCGTCCTTATCTGCTTTTTATAGGAAGAGATGGCCAGCCAACACCCAGCTGCTCAGCTGTATTTAATGGCAGAGTCTTTCTGCTGTGCTGCTCCTGAAACCTTGATTGCAGTCTTATACTGCGTCTGAGGGGAAGATTCTCGGCCAGACACCAGAGCCTCTGCCTTTCCCTGGGATGAAGAGAGGCTTTCCTCCTCTTCCTCTTCCTCCTCCTGCTCTGACCTGCTGAACAGAAGGAGGGCTTGGCTGGTCTTCGGACACTGGCTGAGCCCCTTCCCTCCCCCTCCCCTCCCTCCCCCCTCCCCCTCCCCCCTCCTTCTGGCAAAGCATAAAAGGTAGAACACGTGTCAGGTATACAGAAAATCCCAGGTTCATTCCTTAGCAATCCAGTTCAAAGGATCAAGTAACAGGTGTCAGCAAATACTTATTTCAGCCTGAGACAACAAAGAGCCATTATGGCTCCATCTTCTTTCTGTGCCTTGTGTGCCTTCTTTACCTGCCACTGACTCCTATTCCCGTATTTCTGTTTCACACCTCATATTTTCCACAGCCTACTCATTTGTTGCCTCTCACTCCCAAGTTTCTGACTCATTTCCAAATAACTTGAAGGACTGGCCCTGCCATTAGGCAGAGTGGGATGGCTGCCTTAGGCAGTAGAAGACTGCTAATGTTTTGCTTTCTTATTGTATTTTTATTGTCACGGATATGGAGCAGTAGTTATGAAAATTTCTGCCTAACATACCAACATAAATTGGCTTTGCAAACTATGGCAGGGAAAGAAATCGACTGAACCTTCCTCCTCTTAAGCCATACACTGGTATCTGGTGGTTCCCCTGTCAGTAGGAGCAGTGATTCTCATCCAGGATTTATTCCAGACCTGAAAGAAGTCATCCAAGATGCTGCCTTCTCTCCTCAGTATAGTTTAAATATCTTGAACAGATTCTCTAAAGTTGGGGAAAACGTTAGGAAAACCAAAAATGGATTCACCATCCCACTGATCTGGAAGTCATCAGTAGCTCCTCACTGTCTCCCTCAGCTTTTTGATTCTTCACTGGAAATAAATTAATGTCACATTAGGCCTATCACAGAACCATATAGCTGGAATCCCCTGCTAACCCCCTGCCATGCAGGAATTCACCATCAAGGCATTCCCAACAGATGGCCATCCAGCCTCTGTTTAAAAGCCTCCAAAGAAGGAGATTCTATCACATTCTGAAGCAGCACATTCCAGTGTTGGGCTGCTCTTACCAACAAGAAATTCTTCCTGATGTTTAGATGTAATCTCTTTTCATGACATTTGAAGCCATTGTTCCATGTCCTAGTCTCTGGAGCAAAACAAGCTTGCTCCAGTCACTATATGACATCCCTTCAAATGTTTGAACATAGTTATCGTGTCATCTCTTAACCTACTTTTTTCCAGGCTAAACATGTCCAGCTAACTAAGCCACTCCTCATAGGTCATGGTTTCCAGGCCTTCCCTTGGACATGTTCCAACTTGTCAATGTCCTTCCTGAACTGTGGTATCCAGAACTGGACACAGTATTCCAGGTGGAGGGTCTAACCAAGCAGAATAGATTGGTACTACCACTTCCCTTGACCTAAAGACTATATTTCTACTGACACAGCCCAGAATTGCATTGGTTTTTTTAGCTGTTGTATCACACTGATGATTCATGTTCAACTTGTGGTCTACTACACCTCCTAGATCCCTTTCACATGTGCTGTGGTCAGGTCATCCTACCGGACACAGTATTGGTTTAGGTTCTGTCCTTTAGAGTAGCAGAAAACAACTTTGATCCATCTTCTGCTTGGTAGCTCTTCAGATATTGGCTATCATATCACCTCTTAATCCTCTTTTCTCCAAGCTTAAACTCTCACTCTCTCAATGGGAACCCTGGTGGCTCAGTGGTTAAATGCAGTACTGCAGCCACAAGGTTGTGAGTTCGATCCTACCAGGCTCCAGGGTGATTCAGCCTTCCGTCCTTCCGCAGGTGGGTACCCAGCTTGTTGGGGGCAATTAGCTAACACATTGTAAACCACTTAGAGAGCACTTAGCTGATAAGCAGTATAGAAATACACGTGCTGTTGCTATTGCTAATGGTTCTACATAGGGCTTTGTTTCTATCTTGGCTGTCCTCCTCTGGACATAGTCCAGTTTGTTGGTGTCCTTCTTGAATTGCGTATGGGAGAAAGAGAGCTGATAAGAATGAAAACTATAGGGGTCCATGGAGACAAGGCCATTTTGGATCAAGCCCTACTCCCTGGCCCACAGAATCCTTCGGGGGGGGCATGGAGGGTGTGCTGCATTGGATATGCTTTGTGATCAAGAGACCTAGACTGCATGTAACACTTATTATTATTATTATTTTACTTTATCCCTCCCTCAATTGATCGTAATTGTATGATGCAAATAGAAGACTTGTTAATGGTGGACCTTACAGATGGGAGACCCTCAAGTCACCCTGTCCTTATCCACCCTGCTCAGGTCTTGCAGATTCAGGGACGTGCCCTCCTTTACTGGGTCTATCTGTAATCTGGTCTTCTTCTTTTACTTCTTCCTTCCACCTTCCCAAGCATTATTATCTTTTCTAGTGAGTCAGGTCTTCTCATCATATGGACAAAATACTACAGTCTCAGTTTAGTCATCTTGGCTTCTAGGGAGAATTCAGATTTGATTTGCTTTGGGACCTATATGTCTTTTTAGCTACCCACAGTATCTGTAGAGCTCTTCTCCAGCACCACATTTTGAATGAGTTGATTTTCTTTTGATTAGCTTTCTTCACTGTCCAGCTTTCATAGCCATATACAGAATGTGGAAATACAATGGCATGGACAACCCTGACTTTAGTATTCAATGATATGTCTTTATACTTCAGGATCTTGTCTTGTTCCTTCATAGCTGCCTTCCAAGTCCTGATCTTGAGGACTAGTCTACAAATGTCATGGTTTCCTAAAGATTCCCTACCATTATGGTCACCATGATATGCTCTATGTCCAGTGGCAGAATTTGGAGTGTGTGGAGGGGGGCAGGAGGGGGCGGGGCTACAGCACGAGAGGCATGGCCACTGTGTATGGGGGTGTGGCTGCGGTGCATGGTGGCATGGCCAGAGTGCATGGGGTGTGGCCAGGGTGCGCAGGGGCATGGCTACGGGCTGGGATGCCCCAAAAACATTGCCGCTTAGGGCAAACTGTTTCCTTACCTTCTGTCTCTACGTGACTGTCTATGTCTCCACCAAAAACATTTTTTTTAATGAAATGAATTTATACACTTATTTCTTGTATCATAAAATGCATTTGAGATTATGAACTTAGTTTCTATTTAAAAGCAATGCCTCACTTGAACATTCTTTAAATCTCACTCATTTAATCATGCCTGCCCTCAATTAAACTCTGTGAATGGAAACATCAGATAAGCTCGAAGAGGTTCGTAGCTTTCCCAAGAAGGTCAGCGTGGATGATGTGGAGGGATGGCGGATTTTTTTAGAGCTTTTGTCTCCTTTCCCCTGAATTGAATTAGTGCAGTCTTGACTGGTGTCAAAACTCCATTTTCATTGTCTGCTCTCTTCTTGCTGTGCATATAATAAGCTTATTGGTGCCACTCCTCTAGTGCTAATGGGATTTTCTAGATAATTCTTCTGTTTGTCATGATGAGAATAATCTGTATTAGTCAGCTGTGACCAACTGGGCTGAAATCCCAGCTGAATGAGCTGAAGTTCAAGTGGCTGGATATCCGAGGTCTAAGTGATATCCATATCTAAGTGAGATCAAACATGGCATCACCATTATGGCCCCAACCAATCAGCTAATTTGAGGTTGTTGGATTTCTTGCTCAGATGAGAATAACGAGGAGTACAAAAGCTGTTAAAACAAATGCAAGCAGACAATACATTTGAGCTTGGAAACCACAAGTTACTTCCAACATGTTATGCTTTGTAACAAGACATACAAAAAATAATGGCCTACATCAGAGTTGCATAGCACAAACATCCTCATTTAGAGTTATGCATTAATTGCACTTGGCAGTCCTTGTACGGAGTGGCAATGCTGTGCAACTGAACCAAGGCACTAAATGTGCAACTGAAAGAACAAATGAATGTGCAATGCACATCAATTGCAATGCACATCCAATGCATACACAGTGGCCCTGCATGTGTAACTCCTATGAATTATTGGTATGGCCCAGTGATCAAATCCTAAAGAAGGGGCTGTACTTACTAGCTAATTTCAGAGAGAGAGGGAGAGCTAGAGCAGGAGGAGGAGCAATTGCCAGAGCTTAGCTGTAGGTAGTGGTATTTTCAGTTATGCATTTAGGAGGGAACAAAAGAGCAAAATCTTTACCCTAAAATGATTATAGTCATCCCTACAGATCTGTGAGTCTGACCTTCATGAATTTGATTATTCGTGGATTATTTGCTGCTGCCTCTGCTTCCCTTGTGCGCTCACTCACATGTATGAGTGGGGCCTTTTCTGCACTAGCCTGTTATAGCGCAATGATTCCACTTTCAACACCCTATGGAATCCTGAGGTTTGCAGTTTCGGGAGGGGCCACCCGGCCCCTCCCGAAACGGCAAACCTCAGGATTCCATAGGATGTTGAAAGTGGAATCATTGCGCTATAAGAGTGTAGTGTGGTAAAGGCCTGGGTGGGGAGCAGCAGGAGGGAAGGCACAAGCATGCATTCCTTTACTTGCTTGGGCAGGCAAAGGAGAAGGAGATAAGTGAGAGTATGAGCATGGAGATGGGATGGAGAAAGATATTTGCAATTTTTCCACTTTTGCAGAATCCTGCATCTGTAACTCTAGCAAAAATGGGGTCAAACTGTATATTGCATCTGTGTCTTTTTTTTTTTTTAAGTTTTAAGGTTTTGTTCTAAGGTTGCAATACTTCTGAGCAATACAGGCAGATGAGTCCTGCAGTCGAATCCTCTACTTGTACCTCATGGAATGCTTGGAAATTTTGGGACATGGCATAAGTGTCAAATTTGTTGTATTATTGTTAAAAATATACATTGGGATTTAAATTGCAGTTGTGTTTGCCCCATTTGAAAATCCCATTTAAGTCAAATCATTCAATGAATGATTCAATGATTTGACTTAAATGGGATTTTTATCTAAGTAAATCCATTTAGGACAGGAAATGATAGAAACTTATAAAATGAAGAATGATGTAGGGAACTTAGATAAAGACATTGGCTTCGAACTTGTATCGGCTACTTAGCCAAGTATACAAAGAGATCTTGCAGTATTTTTGAGACTGAGAGAAAGAAGTTGACAGTGTAAGCTTTCATAGACTTAACTATACTTCATCAGATGGTAAATTTCCTCTTCTTTGACCTATAGCTCCCAGGACAGCAGTGACCATACTGGGAGGTTCTGGGAGGTACAGTCCCTGAGATTAACTTTTCCAAACTGCCTTAGATGGCTTTAAAAGAGAGTTCCAAAATTATGAGCAACAGCCTGCTCCTGGTTATTGAGCTTTATTGCTAAAATAGAGCCCCTGTGTTCAAAAACAACATACCTTTGAATTCTACATGAGATGATCAAAAACACATTGGTGCCCTCATTTGTGTGTTTTCCAGAAACATGCAAATGGCCACTTTGGGAAACAGATGGTAGACTAGATGGACCTTTTGTTTGATATGGTAAAAGCAATGTGTATATTTTTATATATAAAAAATGCACTATTACTGACATGCCACCATCATTAGACCAATCCAAAGGGAGTGAATGAGGGAAAGCCAAAGGCAGACAAAGTGCCAATGCAAAGGCTTCCTGGGCTTACATCGGCAGAGCGTAAGATGGTATTGGCAGAGGTAGCTATAGGCAAAATAAGCATGCCAGTCCAAGATCTGGCTTACTTCCTCCCAGTTCCAGGGGCTTCCTGGGTGAATGGGAGGTCTAGTAGATCCAAAAGTGACTCTGGTGTTCTACCAGCTTGCTCTCCCCTTTCTACTATTTTGCTGTCAGAGTAGAACAAGTGTGGAGCATCAAGAGTAGCATAGATTTGCTTGGCAGCTGTGGGAGGTTCCTGTTAGATCAGACTGCCATCTTGTCCTGTTAGCCTGCCTCTTTGTAGCTGGAGAGTGATATGTGCTAAATCCTATGGCCGCTCAGCCACCACTGTGGAGACTGTAGAATTGTGGCCTTATTCTGTCCTATTTGTTTTTCTTTCCACTGAATTCTAGTTGTTGATATAGGTTATTAAGCAGAGTATTACTCTAAGAACTTAGATTTCTTGCCAACATGAGGGCTTGGCAGAATGCTCTCATGCAGAGATAATCACAAGTATATGTCATCAGCCAATAGCAATAAATGTGTATGTGTGTAACATTAATGTAGGCAAACAGTAGCTGTTTCATTAAACAAGTATTGGTTCCTTGGCAGCTAGAGAGCAAAAGCACAGAGGTTTCTTTCTATATGGGAAGGTTTTATGACAGGATGGAAGACAGGTCAGTCTGAAAAACAATAGCCCAATTGGTCTCCTAATTAGGTATTACATCCTGGCTTCACCTCAGCTGCTGTTCAATCAAAGGGAAATGGAGGAAGGTTCAAGAGGTGTTTTCCCTCAATTAAAGGCTAGTGAACTTTAAAACTCTGCAGGCAGTGAAAAGTTTGGAAGGTAACTGCTGCAGACACAGCTAATTAAAATACCCTCTGTAAAACATCTCCTGTCTAGACCTTCAAGCTGACACAGCAACTCACTGAATCTGCTATATCTGTGGCCCAATTCTAAGAGAGGAAAAACTAATTAATTGTCACAGGGGGTGGCGGGTTAATCTACTTCAGGCTTCAGTCTGAACTTTAAAGGAGCTGTCCAAAGTCTCGAACATATCTTTGGGAATAGGGTTGCTTGATGTAGCATCTCAGCTACAGTGGTCAACTAGGTGTCTGTGGAAAGGTCACAAGTAGGGCAACAGCAGACTCCTGGATATGTCTTCTAAGAACTATCCTGAGATACTGGTGCTAATATACATCCATGGTCAGCATCATGTTGATGTCTTGCGCATGCATAAGTTCTCTTCCAGTAGCAGGTAGACATTTTTGTCCAGTGCAGAAGGTCTGCATTCAGTTTAAGCTTGTGAAAGTGCAATTGCACATGCAGTGTCATTGCATGCACAGACATGTGGGCAGATCTGCACATGCACATCCAGATGTGCATTCAAGTGGACAACTTTGCTTTACAACACAAGTGCTGTATAGCACACTGAGTCCAGAGATTCAAACTATACTACCCCACATAGGATGCATTGATAGAGCAGATCAGGTTCTTTTAATGGGGTTGACCTGTCAGGAAGTATGGACTACCTTGGGCTTTGCCTTGATCTAGATTGCTTTGGAACAGTTAGCTTGAATTTCTAGTCACATTTTCCAGAAAGTTTTGTGAGAACAAAAATCTCTGACCTGAAGAATGGCAGAATTAGGAAGGTCAGTTCAAAAGGAAGAAAGGGAGTTTATTTCTGCAAAACGGGGTAGATCTCAAGCACAGAATTGTCTAGTAGCTGTTGCTTTAGCTGCCATGGCACCAAAATTCATATCCCTGAATTGCCAATTAAGAGCTGTGTATCCCTAACAATGCTTGCTCTTCTGATAATGCCATTTTTGCTCTTATTTGATACCTGTCAACAGTGGTAGCAGTAAACATAGAAGTGAAAAGGCTAGTCATACCAGCCTTTGTCATCTTGCCCCTAATAGAGGTCAGAAAAGTTTTGATTTTGGATTACAGCTCCCACAGTCCTGCAGCTATCATAGGATCTGGCCATGCTGACTGGGTATTCTGGAAGCTGTAGTCCAAAGCTGTAACCTTTCCAAACTCTGCCTAACAAAAAACTATAGTCATTTGTTTAGGATATATGTAGATATTTCTCTCCTGCTTTTATAATATTTATACTCAAAGGAGCTAACATAATGGTTAAAAACAACATCATAAAACAGAGACACCCAAAACAAACAAGCAAACAAAACACAAAATCTCTTATTAAGTTTACAGGGCATGATGCCAGTGTTGTGCCTAGTTCTGTAACAATAAATTCCACTGAATGTAATGTTGCTTACTTCATTCTGTGGCCAATGCTGATGGTATCACTCTTGCTCTGAAAAGATTCCTGGAATGGTGGTCTCCTTCATTTACACCCATGGCCATCAATCTCATGGCATAAGGAGGACTGGAAAACTGTTGGATGTATAGTCCAAGAAAAGGGAACTTTTTCCAAGTTCTGAAATTTGTCACGCAGCACCACTCGTTATGAGAGTCAGCACATGGTGCAGTAATTTGATCATTGGAGTACAACTCTAGAGACCAGAGTTTGAATTCCTTCTGGGCCATGGGAACCCACTCCGTGACTCAGAGGATGGCAAAGGAGAGCCCCCTTTGAACAAATATTGCTATGAGAACCCTGGCATAGATTTGCTTTAGGGTTACCATACATCCAAAAGAACTTGAAGGTGATATAACAACAACAAACCACCAGTTGTGATGGGAGTTCTGTTGAGCTCATCCTGATTTTATTATAGTTTGTTGTTGTGTGCCTTCAGGTCATTTCAGACTGATGGTGAGCTAAGGTGGCCCTATCATGGGATTTTCTTGGCAAAATTTGTTCAGAAGGGGTTGGCCATTGCCTTTCTCTGAGTCTGACAGCTTGCCCAAGGTCACCCAGAGAGTTTCTGTGGTGGAGCACGGCTTCGACCCTTGGTGTCCAGAGTCCTGCTTCAACATCCAAACCACCGCACCACACTGGCTCAAAATTTGTTTGCGGAGAACTAGTGTGGTATGGGTTCAAACCCCTGCTGGGCCATGGAAATCCACTAGGTGATCTTGGGCAGGTGACACTCTCTCAGCCTCAGAGGAAGGCAAAGGTAAACCCCCTCTGAACAAATCTTGCCGTGAAAACCCTGCAGTAGGTTTGCCTTAGGATCACCATAATTCATAAACAATTTGAAGGCACACAGCAGCATTTGTTTAGCTTTTTAAATATAAAGTGCCACTTCCTTGGGGTATTTCTAGGCCTAGTAGCAGTAACTTGTTCACTGAGCAGTTTAAATGCATTTCTGCTGTAGCTGTGAGGGCAACGCATGTACTGCAGTAATGAAAGAAAGCAACACTCTGGTTTGAAGCCAAAACTGCAAAGGAAAACTGGATGAATCTGAAGGCTGACTGTCTAGAATGATTTGAAGGAAGAAGAAAAAAGAAATAAGACTATCAATAATATATATTCATCCTTTGTCAAGCCATTGGCAGATATGCTGACTAAACACAACAGAAAATATTGTTTGCCTGGCACATTAGAGACCTGCAAAACCTTCTTGAAGAAATGTCATGGTGGTTATGGAAATTTTGACTGAAATCCTGTGGGCGTAACAACTTTATACCAGCAGTCGTACTTTTTTTTTTTTTTTTTTTGGTCATGGTGCAATGGACATATCCTGTTCCTGGTTGCACAAGTGGAGTTTTGCTAATGAAACCACTGTATGAGTGGCTGTGCTCTTTAAGTCATTACATAACTCCCCCTCCTAGTGGAAATGGGGAATTTACGTTAAAATATCTTATTTGAAGCACGCACCAGCATGGTTCCAGATATGCAATGATGCAACCTCTTGTTGTGTAGTGCAAGTACCACATAACTTGTTTGGAAAGAATGCATGTTATGCTACTTTGCTGTTGGATCAGGGCCTCTCTTTGCTGCTTTGGATCATCAGAGAAGGAATGGCCAAATTCACCCTAGCTGCATGCTTTGAGAACTGGTTGGCAAAAATTTTCAACTGCAATGCAAGCATATGGCCCATGCTTTTCCACTCAAAAATATGGAACCATCACAATATGTTATCCCAAAACCAGTTGGTTAGTGCCACCTAGAGCAGACTCACTGAATCAATTGTTGAATTGAAGTCAGCATGCTTGAAAATCCCATTAATGGATCTACTGCAGTTGGGACTAACAATAGGACACAAGCCACTTTTTATCTTGTTATCCATTATCTGTTCGCTTCAATGTTGCATTGAAAAGCAAAACAAAGTGAAGATTTATGGTCCATTTGTGTATCAACTTTTAGTCATCTCATGGGCTGCTAAAATGCATTTCCAACAACATCCTATTAATGACAAAAACATAAAGAGATAGCACCACCTACTGGTGGTTGTGCTATTTAAAGGGACTGTTGTGCGTATATGCCTTTAAGTTAACTGTTGACTTAGGGCCATCCCATGCATTTCTTAGGGTTCTTTTTTTAAGCCAAGGAATACTCAGAGGTGGTTTGCCATTGCTTTCCTCTGAAATATAGCCATAGCACCTCATATTACAAATAGCCAATTATCTTTGACAGGGAGGAGCAGTTCATGTTCTTTCCAGGTTATGACACTGAATTTGGACAGAATGCCTGCAGTGGGCCCATCACTACCTCTTCACCACAGTCATCCATTTGTTTGCAGTCTCCTAAGCATTTGTAGGTGCTCACCAAAGACCACCAAAAAGTGAGGAAGGGAAGGAATTCCCCTTCTCTTTGCTGTTAACAAGCTGCCAAACTGCTGACGGAGGAGCTAAAAACCAGGCTGAATTAAGTCAAAGTGAATATGTTTATTAAGAGTACAAATTCAAGATAAAGATAAAGAGTAAATCACACCCAGAGCAGAGGGACACTAAACAAGATCAGACAGAAGCTCAACGTACGCAAGCGTGATTCAATTGGGAGTTGTGAAACGGCAGTCTCCAAGGAGAGACAAAGAACTCCAAACATCTCAATATAATTTCAATATAATCCCTTTTAAAAGTAAATAACTCTTTAAAAAAGAAAACAATTCCTCTCTTAATTCTATCAATTGAAAGGGTCAACATTTAAATGCATGTGTCAACTGCTGTCAAGTCATCTTCCACCTATGGTGATCCAACAAATGAGAACCCACCAGATCATCTTATCCTTAACCACCCTATTCAGGTCTTGCAGATTCAGGTAGATGGCTTCCTTTATCGAGTCTATCCATCTGTAATGAGGTCTTCCTCTTTTCTTAGTGTCTTCTACCTTACAAAGCATCATTGCCTTTTCTAGTGAGTCATGTCTTCTCATGAGATGGCCAAAGTAGAACAGCCTCAGTAGTCATCTTGGCTTCTAGGGGGAGTTCAGGCTTGATTTGATCTAGGACCTATTCATTTGTCTTTTTAGCAGTCCAGGGTATCCATAAAACTCTTCACCAGCAGCACATTTCAAAGGAGTTGCTCTCAGCTTTCTTCACTGTCCAGCTTTCACAATGATACATAGAAACTGGAAATATGATGCTATAGACCAGTGGTTCTCAACCTGTGGGTCCCCAGATGTTTGTGGACTTCAGCTCCCAGAAGCCCTGAGCATTGACCATAGTGGCTGGGGCTTCTGGGAGCTGAAGTCCACAAACATCTGGGGACCCACAGGTTGAGAACCACTGCTATAGACATTCCTAACTTTAGTATTCAGTGATGCATCTTTACATTTCAGGATTTTGTCTTGTTCCTTCCTAGCTGCCCTTCCAAGTCCACCGACTGATTTCTTGACCACACACTCCATTCTGATTATTTAAATTTAATTATTTAAATTATGCTATATTCATAAAGATTATTAGTTCATTTAAACAAAGCATGGTCATTAATTCACTCTGGGGTTCATTGTTTTTGCAAGGGTTGCAATCACTCTGGGGCGTGTGTACTTTGGTTAGCAAAGCCTTGTCAATTTCTTTTGTTTTTTTGAGATGTTTGGTGTTGGTGGTACTAGGAACTCAGAATGGACACAATATTTCAGGAACTGATCAAAGCAGAATAGAGTGGTTCTATTACTTCCCTTGATCTAAACACTGTGGTGATGTGATGTAGAATATGTTATAATTAAAACTTCTGCCAGAAACTATCACTTAACATTGCCAGCCCAAGTGGCCTTCTATCTTCTGTGCTCACAGCCAGCAACATGACAAAGCAGTGCAGAAATTTAAATCTTCTCTTCCTTCCTGAACGAAATCCTTTGGGGGACATTAAAGGAAACTTCCTTTGTTATACAACAACCTCAACAAGCTCCTATTCCTTTGGAAACAATTAATAACTCCCAGTTGGGTAGTGGCAGATCTGATTCACTGACTGATTAATGCAGAGAGAAAAGATGAATTTCTATGATGCTGTGACAGTTTAGAGAACATCTCTCTTTTTGTTTTGTAACTCAAAGACATGCCTTTCTGTCTCTTATAGCTGGTGCCCCCTGCAGCATCCTTGAAGTGTAGCTGTATGCACATTGTCTCGACAAAGGGTAGGCTATTGCAACTGTGCATACAGAGGAGGCTGGTAGTTTCCATGTTGGTGGTATGGTGAATTCACTCTGGGTTTTAGTCCAGAGTTTTAAAAAGCTATCTTGGGTGTTTAACCTATTCAGCACCTGGGACAGCTCCTATTGGCATCAGAACCACCAGCTTCTACTTCTCCATATGTTGCTGGACTAGTGCTCATCAACCACACCAAACATGACCAATGATTAGGGATGGTGGGAGCTGGAATCTACAGACTCTAGGACCATAGGTTGTGTACTTCTGTCTTGAACTTTCATGATTCACATCCACCCACTTTCTTGCTTTCTTGCCAAACACCACATGCAAGTACTTAACAAGGACATTCTGAAAACTATCTGCCCTAGGAGCAGAGGGTGAGCAAAGGGAATGAGAACGACTACAGCTCTGATACAGAGAGTAGAGGGCTTAAACCTTTCACCATACATATTGTAATCTGACTGAATGTTACCCGCGGAGTGTGTGTATGTGTGATATTACTCCACGTTTCATGGTTCTTACCCTGCTTTTCTCCTTTTGTGGGTGAAACAGCAATAATGAAATCATACACTTTAAATGCTTGGATGTAATAATTGCTACATATCATTATGGTCATGTGCAATTTGGCCCAGATAATCTTTTTTGAGCCAGATAGAGTTTCATTATCTCAATCATTTGAGTTCTAGAATACATGGTATAGTTCCACAAGTGGGTGGTTTAATGGTCATGTCAGGAATAAATCATAAATAAAATTATTTTTACTAAAAACTAGTAATAGCAGTTGTCCTTGTCTGTCTTGTGGAGATGAATTACTATCATGTGAAGGTGGAAGGCTTTGGAGAATGAAGTCAAGACCATTTAAATCAATGGTTTTCAACCACTGGTCCTTGAGATGTTTTGGATTTAAGTGTCCAGAGTCCCTATTAGTTTCAGGGAATTAAGTCCAAAACATCTGGAAAGCCAAAGGTTAAGAGTTGTTGTGTGCCTTCAAGTTGTTTCTGACTAATGGTGGCATCAAGGTGAACCTATTAGGAGGGGGTTTCTTGGCAAGATTTCTTCAGAGGGGTTTTCCCTTTGCCTGTCTCTGAGGGTGAAGAAGTGGGTTTCCTTGGCTGAGCAGGGATTCAAACCCTGGTTTCCAGAGTCATAGTCACAACACTCAAACCACTCTACCATGCTGGCTCAAAACCATACTTGAATTTTTTTCTGCCATTAGACTATAGTATGGCAGACAGAGGCATCAGACCATCCGAAGAATCAAGTGGAGCTGGGTGGGGGAAATATATAAGGTCTGGGAATAATTTTGTGGATGGTGAAATAATTCAAATGGGAATTGATTAAAGGAAAATCCATGTGGATCTGGCTTGGCAGTGCTGCAATTGAACTGCACTGTCATAGAGATGGAAGCTTAATCCTCTGCATATGAACCTAACTATTTCATGGGAGGACTTAGCCCTTTAAGATACCATATCAGTACTTTAAATGAAGGCTTCCAGATGTTTCTAGACTTCAAATCCCAGAAACTCAAGCCAATCTGGGATCTCAGAGCTTTTAGTCTCAAACCTCTGGAGGGACCGAGGTTCTCTACCACTGCTTTAAATAACACTTATCTCTGTGCGCTATGAATCACGTTTTCATAGGCCCTGTTTATTAAGATTGTTTCCTGTTTCATGGCACCTACTCCTAACAAGATGGAGTTTTTTCATAGCATGGAGAAACATGGTAGGAAAAGCTTCATGTGTTGAGTTTCTGTGTTTCAAAGTGGTATGATAGGAGCAGATCTTGCAAAAAAAGAAAGCTGGCAAAATCAAGTCCTCCATCAACAGTGTCAGAAAAGCCCAGTTTTTGCCACTCAGCCTATTCAGCCACAGCTAAATCAAGCAGTAACATCTCTCCATTGACTGTCAAACACTTGGAGAATCTGTTGACAGAATTGTGTGGAGGAGATGGAGAGGGTCTGTCTCAGCTCAGGAAATATGTTCCACATTTAAAAAAACAAAGATGGATAAGTGCGTAAGTGACAAACCTATCTCAGAAAGCTGTCTGTCTGTGGCAGAAAATACATGATGTGAAAATCTGAAGTGTAACAAAATTTGAACATCAGGAAACAAAACTGGTAATGCTCCCAAAGCAGTCAAGATGGAATGTGTCATGCAAGGTAACAAAACGGAAGAAAGGGCCAACCTTCACCTTTGTTCATTTTAATGCAATTGAGGCAAAGGAATGACAATGGGTAAGGGGAAGTGTCTGTTTAACCCAGAGCTTGGAAAAATTATTGTTTTGGATTACGCCTCCCACAATCCTCCAGCCAGCACAGCCCCATATACAGAAGAGACAAGGCACCCATCAGCAAGTTGCAAATACTACAAGCTATGTGAGACAACTGTTCCACTTTCATGGCTGATTAGACTTGTGAGATGAAGACTTAAGAAATTAATCATGGAGGCATTGTCCAAAGTGGAGGCACTTTCATGATGCAGATCAGCTATTGGGTAGATGATGCTTCTGTGAGAAGGGTCAGGAGGGGTTCACAATGGCCTTGTACCCAGGCCCCACAATGATGAAGTACAGATGAGATTAGCAAAAATTAGTTACATCCATACTAAGGCACCAGTGGTGTAGTAGTAAATTTTGAACTTCAGGTTGCCATCAGAACAATTCTCATAGCTATACCCCACAGGGAGAGTCCCAAAGTGTCCAACTCCAACAGTTTTCATCTCCTTTGGAAACAGGGTTTTGTTTGTTTGTTTGTTTTGCTTGTAAAATTAAGGGGATTTTTTGTCTATTCAAGACCAAGCCACACCAAAATACTTTGTGTTAAGTAGGGATAGCTTGCAGCAATATATTGGGAGAATGACATACATACCCCACAAGCTGCTCTAGAGATCATAACTAGATTCAGAAAGAATAGGGACATCTGAGGGGGTAGCAGATGACATTATCTTGCCTGTTAATCACAAAATCCAGGTACTTCTACTCTATGAGTTCTGCTTCCACCACAAAATTGTAGAACAGGGAGTCTCATCCTTAGGTCCTCCAGACATTTTGGACTTCATATCCTAGAATTCCTAACCTTTGTCCAAGCAAGATTGGTCTGGACTGTTCTTCATCTCTGCCCCCAAAGGCTCTGCCATCTTTATTTCATGGTAGGTCCTTTCCCATATATTTTGTTCCCTGCCTGACCACAGATTTAGGAATGCTTCCAGATTAAAGTATTATCATGTAATCACCCTGCTTCATGCATGGAATTGTATATGGAATCTAGGTACTTGTAACCCTCCCACCACTTCTTCAATTTTTAAAATTCCTCCTTAAGCAAATCTGTCAAGGAGAAAAAGATGAAATAACTGCACAGTGTATTTGGACTGCTAGCAACTGATTGGTAACTCCTTTGCTAATCATAGAATCAGAGTTGGAAAGACCTTCATAGGCATCCAGTCCAATCTCTTCTTCAATGCAGGATCTCCAGCTAGAGCATCCCCAGAAGGTAGCTGTCCAACTTCCTTTTGAGAACATCCAGAGAAAGAAGCCTGCCACCCACAGGCAACTGGTTCCATTGCTGGACCACTCTCAATGTCAAGAAGTTCCCTCTAACATTCAATGAAAATCTACCCTCCTGTAACTTAAAAACTCAAGAACTGAACACAATAGTCCAGATAAGGCCTAACCAGTGCAGAATATAGTGGGACTACCACCTGCCTCAGCCTGGAAACTATGCTTCTTGTAACTACCACCTGTAATTATGCTTCTATTAATGCTAGCTAAAACAGCATTTATCTTCTTTGCTGCAGTGTCATACTGCTGGCTTAAAATTGTTATACCTCAATGTTCCACCAGCTCAGTTCTCTGTCCATTTATTACTAGATCACTTACTTTCTGCTACTTTTTCTATGCCTGTTTCCCAAAGGAGAATTCATGAGTTCTGCAACTGTTTTTGCACCTGCAACAGATGCTTCCTCAAAGAATTTTTGAATTTTCTTCTCTCCATTAATTCTTTACTTATCTCCTTTTGAAAGCTCCTTTTGTCTGTGCTTTCATTTCCCCTCATTTGTCACTTGTGAGTGTATATTATTTTTGGTTCCTCAAGGCAAATGCAGTTCTCTCTCATAAAATGATGTGAGGTGCAAGATTTAAAAGATTTGCTTGCTTCTTTTCATTTTCGTGAAAATCACATTGCAAATAAAAAAAACAATACAGTAATCAGTCGTGGTAAAATTTTGGAGGACTCCCCCAGAAAATAAAATACATACAATAAACCATAATTGCAGGTGATCATTTACACTGAATATTATTGCATATAGAATATACATGAGTTAATTATTTATATTGAGACATCATATCTGTGATGCATTTCATCACTGGTACAGTATACCCCTATTGTTTTGCAGTTCAGTGTGTACTGGATTCGCACAAATGGTACTGAGTTTTTGGACTCCCCCACTGACATCATAACATATACAGGGTTTTGCACATATAATACAAAGGATCCAGGTCCAAAAGTCTCTTTTCCACCTGCAATCTGCATT
Organism: Iguana delicatissima; assembly: GCA_948472985.1. Lineage (NCBI taxonomy): Eukaryota > Metazoa > Chordata > Lepidosauria > Squamata > Iguanidae > Iguana > Iguana delicatissima. The sequence continues at coordinate 1,521,373 of CAOKZL010000460.1, read as the reverse complement.
CATTGCCTCTAGATTATAATAAAATTATGAGTGTGGGACGCCCAGTGAAATCACTAAGAGCATCTTCCATTTTCTTTAGGTGACGGGAGAACCACCTATCTACCCAGCTCTCTGGATACTGATGAACTCTGACAAATATTGAAAAGGGCTTAATATGAGATACGTATCTATGTATAGATGCAGACAGAAAATGATTGCTACTGAAATCCAGATTTAGACAGTAGAAATGCCCATTCTCTGACTTTTTATAGACTCTGGAGATCTCTGAATTAAGTCAAGAGCTGTCCTTTCTCTGTGGTTAACCTTGCAAGAATTGAGCCATGAAGCCTGTGGCAAAGCTTTGGGCTAAAGCCTGACATATGGGCATGGACTATCGGCTCATCACTAGCATGCCAGGGCTTGGCCTGTGTCTAGTAATGAGTCAACAGTCCATGCTCATTATGTCAGGGCATAGAAATAACAAGACCTACCAACAAGACCTATCAAATATTGAACTGACATGCAGCAAAATTGACCTGAATGATTTCCAACCAAAACCTAGATATCCTTAATTACTCTCTTCTATTTTGAATTCTGAGTCACTCCAGGATCCTATGACAGAGGCATAACTGTATACATTAGGACTGGCTCTGACAGCCAAGCCAGGTCCAATAAACAACATGTTTAAACTTGAAATGGCCCTAAATGTGACGAAAGAAGTTGAGGGGCAGGGGATCAGGCACAGAAGGAGTGTCTGGGCAAAAAGTACATAACATTTCCAAAGCCCTCCATTTACTTCCTTGTTATCATTCTCACTAAGTGATTCCCTACTAACCAAGCTCATATTCACTTCCAAAACTTAGTGAAGAAGAAATGGTCTCTTCTGGTACTAAAACTTTACTGCAGGGAGAAGACAGTGGGAAAGTAAGGCATATGAAGGGGGAAGGTTTAGCACTTATTACTCTTGTTAAAACTGAATCTTTGCCCCTCTTTCTACATCAGGGATGGGCAACATGTAGGGATCAGGGGGACATACTAATATGCTGTGAATTCATTGAAGGCTACTGCTGTTACTTGCTGCTAAATTTGCAACTGGGCAATTGCCCTAAACCTCTGTGCTTTCACACACAGGCACACAGAGAGCATGCATCTGGTTTTAGAACCAAAATCTGTTTTTCAGAAGATAGATGACATTCTCCTTTTCCTATGCTGCTTGTAGAGGCTAATGCTGGGATCTGAGGGAGTGCAGAAGTTGCTGCTGGCATGTGGCTGAATTTCAGTTGCACAGAGGCATGTTCAATGGCAGGAACCAGAAAAGCAGGTGGAGAATGCATGCAGCCTGTAGGCCACAAGTAAAGCAGATCTAGGTTCCGACCTGCTAAATTGCTCCCATCTTCATTTCTAGTTTGGCCCCAGGACAGCAAATAATAAAGCCACATTAAGTGTTTAATGTTAAGGAAACATTTAAAATAGCCTACATTTCAGGATATGTGTTATTCTGGGTAAAAGCTGAGTGTCAGTTACTCATTTTAGTGGTTAGCCTGTGCCATGATTTAGACACAGGTCTTTTAAGAACTCCCCACAACGATCCGGCGACTTATGGCACCAGGGAGGGTGTAGATGAAAAGCACCAAGAATATCACCAGGATAAGCAGAATTAGCCCAATGATTATGTATTTCTTGAAGTTTCTCCAGATGAGGTAAAAGAAACACTTGAAAGGATTCATGAACCAGGAGAAGGAAGTATCAGGCCGGCTGGAAAAAAAGAAAAGAAAAAGAATCAGGGAGGAAAAAGAAACACATGAATATCGTTAGATGCATATATGTCCAGAAGCATTTGTTACCATACTTTTAACCTTCGGGAAGTCACCAGAATTGCAGTTCTCCATATTCTCAGTCTGATTGTAAATAAACCTTACTAGTACAGCATGGGATAAAACTACACAAAAGTAGTTCCCACATCAAGAATCCAAAACTTACTTGGGTTAGCTATGCAGCATAGTGTAATTTTCTCTGGAGTTGTTGCAGAAGCCACATTGCTACTGCACACAAGAGAACTCAAGAAAACATTATCCATATTGATTCAAAAGTTTAAGGAACACCCAACTGGATCACACCAAAAGTCTATCAGCCACCTGATCCATCATCCTGTTTCTAATAGTGATTAACTATAAGCTTTGGGGAATCTCATGATGAACAAATGCAATAGATCTTTTTGGTTATTCGTGCCTGTGGTATCCAGGAACATATTTAGGACCATATCTAGATAGAAGGAGGTTAACCTTGCAACAATTGAGCCATGAAGCCTGTGGCAAAGCTTTGGGCTAAAGCGGTAGATTTAGGGTATTACAAAAAGGCAGCATAGTTATTCTCCTATTTATATTACCAGGATAGGGAAAGACACTGCTGCCTCATGTGCCCAAATGGCCAGCTGTCCACCACTGTGTCTGATGGCAACTGGCTGACTTATTAGGTGCAGAGCAGACCACTTGGCACACATAGCTCTGCTCTTCAAAACCTTGCCACCAATCACCTGTTCACCTCCTTCTGCTGTCTGCTTCTCAAGATGGCTATCTCCCTCTTCCTAATGACAGAGCCAGGCCAGTGTTGCTCCATTCTAAGCCAGATACACAGAAGCTACTTTGTTGGATAAATTGACAATAAGGCTGTACATGCTATTCAGCTTGATTTGGCTCAAGATCGAATGGGCCTGAATCAAATAGCACAGAGCTTAATAGATTCCAGAATGGGTCATATTGCTCCACATGCTTTCTAAAGTGCATCACAGGAATAGACATTTCTGTATGGAGTGTACTGTATTTTTAATCCAGTACAGGCTGCACTGTAGTGGGGTTGGAATGGCCCATTTTGGAGTGACTGCTGTGGCTTCCAGTTTGTGGCATGAGTTTCATTAGTATTTTCTGAAACTTCCAGGCATAGCATTCATGATGAGGGCCTGTGTGGGAAATCATTGTTATATTGTACAACTGGTGATATACAGAATTCCACTTTAGTCACGGCAGCTAAAGTGGAATTCTATATATCACCAGTTATATATTCCCCTCTTTCCTGCTCTTCCCCAGTTCTTCCCTTAAGGTGTTCTGTACTGCTAGACAGAGAAGAACTGAAAAAAGTCAAAACTGATGCAGGTGTGTGCACTTACTTGTTTGTCAAGAGCTGTGCGTGCATATGCATTTATCGAGAGCTGTGCATGTACGCGCATTTGTTTGTTTGTTGTTAGCTCAGGAAGACAAGGCATCTTCCCCCCCCATTCTGTTTGGGATCTATCTGCATGAATGTGTATGAGGGATAGTTTAGGGGAGGGGTCCCCTCCATTTTTCTTGGACTCTGATTTAACTGTTCAGGTATGTGGATGCATTTGTGAAACAGAGGTTGTTGCTGTTTTTCTTCACTCTCCTTAGGCTTAGCATTTATTCAGCTATTTTGGTGAAATGATCATCTACTTTCACCTGGGAAAGAGTGCTCTTTTAGAGCAGAGTAAATGCTAAAAAATGTTCTATAGGTGGCATCTCACTCCAAACAACTAGCTAATATATAAAAAAAAATGCCAAAGATTAATGTTGGAAGCGTGGAGGAAAAAGGAGACATATTTCCACATGTGGTGGAAATGTGACAAGATGAAACAATTTTGGTGAGACACTCATACTTTGATTACAAAGATAATAGGGATAGTATTTCTAGTGTCCTCAGAATTATATTTACTAAATATATTTAAAGGACTAGATATAAAGAAACAATGGGAAATATGGGAGAATGCTTTTGTATATGGTGACTGCCATTAAATTAATATATGCCAAAAAATGGAAAGACAAAAGAATGCCATTAGAAGAAGAATGGGTATTAAGATTATTTTATATGTATCAAATGGACAAATAGACTATGTTGTTAAATAACCAAAATATAAAAGGAGTAAAAAGAAAATACAAATATGGGAAATGTGGAAAATTGGTTATTAAAGATTTAGAAGATTAAATCTTTAAAGACAGGTTTGTTCTTGGATGCAATTTCAAATTATTTTAATGTACAAGTATAAAATATAGATATAAATATAAAGGATATATAGAACATGAACAAATTGCAAGATTTGAGTAAGTTCATTGATATTAGTTTCAATAGTTACATTGTAAAATATAATGAATACTTTATAAATAATTAAGACAGAGACATGGGGAGAAAAGGAGCAGAGTGAAGTGTCTGTGTGTGTGATTTAGGATCCTTCAGCTTTCGCTACCGCTACTGATGGCACTGCTTATCTGCTGAGAGGTTAGGCAAGCAATTCTAGTTACCAGCATTCTGTATACTCCCCACTTCCAATTAGTCTGGAGTATGATTTTAATTCAGAAATGTAATTGCTAAATAATTTGGTAATCCTGGATTGATGCACTGATCAAGAAAAATGCAGAATCACACATCTGGTTTGTTTGCCAAAGATCAACACAACACACAGAAAGGTCATATCTGTTTAGATCTCCCAAGAGAAATGAATGGGGAAGTGGTGATTCCAATTCCAAATCATAAACAAGGGCCAAAGCCTGGACCAGGTCAGGCTCTGATCTTTCCAGAGCCGATCAGTTCATGGTCTGTATCGCTAATGTGTGCTACAAATCAGATCATGGGGCACATAGGCACAGCCCTAATGGTGAATTATACCCTGAGAGAATGTTAGCTATTCTGATTCCTTTCCAGGTTCTTGCAGATACATCAATAAAACATGAAAATTAAAAGAATATATCATGGCTTGTAATAGTTTTGTTTCTCTCTTCGAGCTGAACTAGCATTCAACATCTCCTAAATAAATGATAGAAAATGCCATTGAGGTCAGAAAGTATCAACCTAGAATTCTAAAATGCCTGGGGGAAATAAATTCATAAAACAGAACACAACTTCTAACCATCCCATTTTATGAATGTGTTAATATAACACTTCATTCAAGTATTAATATAAGGATGCTACATTCTCCTGGGACTGGATGCAGACGAAACAGTCATTTTGGATAACCAGGAGGTTTCTCTCCCCCTCTCCCTATCTGAATTCCACTTTTGCTGCATGAAGATACTGAAATTCAACCATCATATGGAGGAATGATAACAGAGGGGTAATTACTGTACTCCTAACCAGTAGGAGTTGGCACTTTCCATGTCAATGGGGTGGTAATGTTCAGGGAGCTATTCAAGGTGCTCAATATGTTATGTAGCTGAGATTCAGCACTTTGGATAGATCTTTTAAAGCTGAAGCATTCACCACGCCACTGACATGTAAGCAACTGGAAGCCACTGCTCCTAACTAATCTTCTCAAATTCCTGAGATATTCCTGGACTTTGAATAGATAGATTGGGGTGAGCAACTGTCAAGAACTGGGGAGCTGTATTGGCCACCAGAGCACCTTGGAGGGCTACCTTCCTCTCCATCACACACTCCCAAAAGTATTTTGAATTTTTTTGGAAATAATTGCCCTCCCCCCAGGAAAAAGACAGGGTATAAATCCAATAAATAACATAAAATAAAAAAAATGCCTCCTATGGGGCATGGAGGCAGATTTACGTGTTTTAGGCCTGCTCTGGGCCATTTTAGGCTGAGAAAAGGCCTTTTCCTCCAACATAATGACTCCCTCATGGGAAAAACAGCACCTCCCAGGTCTAAAAGTTGCACGAGGGCAGAAACATACTAACATTGCTTTCTCCATCCTCTGGAGGCATTTGGGAGACCTTCTCTACTGCATTCTGGATCATCTGTGTATTAGTCATAGATCCTCAGGCTATAATGAAAACTGACACACAGCAGGCAAGTTTACTCACTTGGGCTTTTCCAGTGGTTCTGGCTCTTTTCGGGCTTTGCCTACTGGATTCTTCTCAGCCTCCTCTGCTGTGACTAAATGAAATTCAGCTTCCACTTTACCCTGGGTTGAGAAAGACCACTTTTTTCAATTAGGAGTATCTGAATATCTCTTAATGAGTTCTTCATCTACTATAGTTTATGAGCAATTTATTAAAATGTTGGTACTACAAAGTCATAAGTTAAGACATTTAAAATATTAAATCCCTTTCTTCATAACCATTATCTTTACATTTATTAATAATAATTAATGATAGGGAGAACTTTCTTCTGGCAGGATTTTAATTAGAGCATGGAGGGGAAAAATATTGCAATATCTGCACTCAAAAAACAGCATTCAGTTAATTCCAAGACCCAGGGCAGTCAGCGGGAGTATGACAGTGTCCAATCTATCTCGTAGTCCCACTGCTGAGTGTCCTTCTTTCCAGTTTGTCCACTCCACCATGCTTACCTTTACTACTAATCCAGTGGCATTAGATGGAAGAAAATCCCTTTTCTTCCTGACTCTCTGATCCCTGGCAGACTCCTATGGCTACACATTAGGAACAAGGAACTCTGGGAGAGGAAATTTTTCCAGTGGTCCTGATGTCAAAAAGTAGCAATGGGAAAAGCATATTTCCCAGTGCTCTTTGCTCCTTCCTTCCTTCCTTCCTTCCACTGGTAAAATCTGAGCTGGAAAAGAACCTTGGTGCTTGTCATGCTTACTTGAAACAAGTCCTATAATCCTTCAAAATTTGTGTTTCTGAGCCCGGCAATAGTAATGTCAGCTGTATTGCTAAGAAGCAGCATGCTTCAATAAGGCCAGCATGGAGTAGTGGTTTCAGCATTGTGCTACGGAGCCTGGAGACCAGGGTTTGATTCCCTGCTTGGCCATGGAAATCTACTGGGTGACCCTGAGCATGTCACACACACTCAGACCCAGAAAAGCCTGTGATATGTTCACCTTAGAATTGCCGTAAGTTGGAAACAACTTGAAGGCACACAGCAACGACAATTAGAAAACTCAGTCTGCATCCAACACCTTGACTCGTTTGCTTATTTATTCATATATTAGTTATATCATGCCTTTCCTCCTTCATAAAGTTCAACGTGTTACATATGGCTTTCCTCTTCCCTCATTTTATCTTCACAACCCTGAGCTGAAACAGAAAGTGAGTGCACCAGGTTCAGCCCGTGAGTTTCATGGTAACATGAACATGGATCTTCCAAGTCCCAATCCAATATTGAAATGTACAAACACAATATACTATATGAAAAGTGTATTGTAATAAAAAGGGATCTTGTAGCACCTTTGAGACTTTGAGAGGAGCACCTTTGAGACTTTGAAAGGAGACTTGGAGAGAAAGAAGTTTGTAGCATCAGTATTTGTAGACCAGGTCTACTTCATCAAAGTAATAAATAAGGCTGCAGGGGGAAAAATAATCTCTAGCTGATGATATCTTGGAAGCTAGAAAATAACTATTAGAGTAACAGGATGACCAACAGTTATGAGAGGGCATTGATTCTCTGCTCTGCTTTGGTCTCTAAGTAGGGAATTGAAATCCCTCCCTGTCACAATTTGAAGTCTCAATCTGTTTGCTTCTGGCTTCTGATATTTCCCCAACAGAGGTTTTCTCCATATTGGGATGAAGGCTAAAATATAGTACTTCAAAGACACAGCCGCAGACACAGCACAGTTTTTTAACCTCCATAATCCCAAACTGAATGGCAATTCCTCAGATGCACATTTAACCCACACATTTCTTGCCATTTCTTTCTACCTCCCTTTGCAATGTAATTAAGCAGAGATATAAAGAGGTATATATTAACTCCACGGAAATTATAGTGAGAAAATTAAATTCCATAAGATTATGTGTATAGGACTGTAGGGGAGGAAAACTCTCAGCTGTGTATCCCTGTGATGTGAAAAACAGAAGTAGCTGCAAATTATGAGTACATGATTTAAGTGTAACAAACAAAAAGAAATGTGTCAGAAGCACAATTTCACACAAGGAGACAAAATATAATCCCCTGCATTGGAAAAGAGGGAGGAGCAAGTGCAATGCACTAAATGTTTTGGAGACTCCAATTTACATGAGCCCTAGTCAACATAGGCAGGTGTGAAGATTTTAGGAATCTGCAGTCCAACAATGTCTAGAAGGTCACAGTCTAGAGAGCCACAGTGTCCTCCTGCTTGCAGTAGATCGGGGTGGAAACGGTATGGTTCTCTAGGTATCATAGACTGTAACTCCCAACTTCCCTAGCCAGCACAGCCAATGGTGAAGAATGCTGGAGTTCAACAACATTCAGAGTCGAACCAACCCAATTCCCACCTTGCTCTAAATGAGGAGTGGGCAACTATGGGAGGCAAGAGGGGGGAGCATTATTTCCCAGAAGAATTTGGAGGGCTGCACTCTCCAAAAAAATTCAAAAATTTGTTTTGTCCCAAATGCTCCTAAAATGTGGTGGGAGCATTTTTACCATGTTTTTTGGGATCTCTGGACCATTTTAGGCCTGGGAGAAGCCCACCACCACTTTAATGACAGGAAGTGACTCTCCCACACACACAAATAATTGAAGGTCATATAATCATGGCAGACTTTGGGGGTAAATGTGGAAAATGGAAGCGGGGAAACAGAGCTGAGTGGCTGGAATTCTGAGTATCGCAACTCCACTCTACAGTATTTTGTTGCAGGTTCCATTTGCTGAATTTCTATTATTCTGCTAGCCAGTCAAAATAATGGCTGAGATCCAACACTGGGGCTGCATAGCACAAATTTCCTCATGCAGAGTTGTGTGGTAATTGTTCTATACAGTCTTTGTGCTGCATGGCAACAGTGCATAACTGAACCAAAATAACAAATGTGGAACTGAATGCTCAACCATATATGTGCAATGAGCAATGGATAATGCACAGTGTGCATCCCTACACAATGGCCCTGCATGCACAATGGAACTGCACACACAACTCCACTTCTACAACCTTGAAATGAATGCAGCCATTCCACATTGGGCAAAATTGCCAAACCACTTCTCTAGGAGAACTTACACATTTGTAAGACAAGCATAGAATTCTGGCAAATATGTTTAACTCAATCTTTTCCTAAAAGCAAGCAGTTTCTAAAAATATTTTACCTTATATTTCTTCATCTACATGCTTTACATTTTGGGAACTATATGAGTCTATTCATATACCTCATTCATTGATCTTTATTATAACTCTAACAATCCTAAAATCTTAGAATCTTAGATTTAGAAGGAACCACAAGAGCAGTCTAGTCCAACACTCAGGAAAACACAACTTTAAAACACACAACTTTAAAATAAGAAGGCATGTTTTCAAGTATTTCATCAGCCTAGATCTTATACAATTTGGGGGGTGTACAGGCAGGGGAGAGAAGCAGATAATTTCAAAATCATCCTGGCTAGATTTTATAGCCATGGAATTTGTATTACAGCCTGAGGAAGAATTCTGAAGGATTTGGAAGTTCACTTTTTAAAGACACATTTGTGGCCTAATAAAGTTATTACCCAACTCTGCTCTTGTATTATATTTAAACAGTGGATTCCTGGCAGAGAGTTAAGCTAGATGGCCCTTCTACGAATATGGACAACATAGGAACAAGCCAGAATTTTGTGGAGGGGGGACAGGGGAGTAAATACTATGTGCCAAATGACCTTCTTCTGATTTGTGTGATATTTGACTGTTTGCATCATTCATATTCTGCTGGCTGGTGTCTTCTGTCTCAGTGGAAATGAACCAGTTCCAGGTTTTAGTCTAGACTATAAAAGAGCTACCCAAAATGCTGAATCCTATGGTTTCAGCACCTTGGATAATATCTTTAAGATTCAAACTAAAACCTGTAGGAGGTTCATCCCCCAATGGACATGGAAGTGATCAGCTACCACTGCATTTCTGTGTTTAAAAACATCCTTTGTTAGTATTAGCACGCACCAATCTTTTATTTACACATATATAACAATCTTGGGTGATTTACCGTGAGTTCTCCAGCTTTGACAAAAGGCCACCAGCCTCTGACTCGTTTCTGCTGAAATATGGAAATCTTGTTCTCCTCGCTGGTTGTGGTTACCATGCTTATGTCACAGCGCTTGGCCGATTTGGCTGCTCGAGGAAAACCATTCAGGTTCATTTCAAGGGAGCCTGGGAAGAGTAGGGACATAAAATTCCACGTCATTTAGAGACCTACAGGGCAAGGCAATTTTCCCAGAACAGCTTCCAGCTCAGATAAACTCACTCAAGCTCCTAGTGCTTAGAAATAGGATAATCTGCTTATACTTTCTGTAATTGTTGTTGCCATGATTAGCGGAGGATGAAGGATAACTTATTAGCAAGGAGCTGGCTGACTTGCTTCTGCTGAGGCTGCCTCTGTAGGTAAGCATCAGAGTTTGGAAAGGTGATTTTATTTTGGATGGCATCTCATTGGCCCTGGGAGGTTGGGATTTGGGGAGCTGTAGCCTTTCAAAAAACCAGAACCTTTTCCAAGTTCTACAAGGCATGACCTTCTCTCATTCACAGAAAAGACTGTAGATTTGTTTAATTTGTTTAAAATTAAACAAATGAACACAGGAAATAATGTCATTAACTGGAGATAGATAAATTGACAATCCTCTTAAAAGAGAAAGTAATAGATGATTTTAGAGCCCAATGGGACAGGGTATGCAGCTATTTAGAGGAAAAATGGCGGAGTGTTTCAGTAGCAGCTTTAGAAGAATGAATAATGATGTAGAAAACAATGTCAGAGTACAATAAGAACATTGGAATTATAGAAAGATTAACAATAATAATCTTCATTATAAATTATAAAAGATCATGTAAAGGTTACCTGTGTAGGAAACACAGCTTTGGAAACTGCTTTATAGGTTTTGGCAATTGTTATATAGGTAAATGTATAAGATTTGTGTTTATATGAAAGCAAATTTGTGTACTTAATTCATGGTCTAAGATGTGGAATCATGTGGAGGAATTTAAATATAAAGATTGAAATGAATGAATGAATGAATGAATGAATGAATGAATGAATGAATGAATGGCTGTAGAGCAGCAGTGCTAGAGCCCATGTGAAAAAAGCTTGAGTCCTTGCCATCTTGAAGAAGGGCTAGGAGAGACTCTGGTGTAAAATCTCGAAAATCTTCTGGTGGTCAATGTAAACAGTACTAAGCTAGAAGAAGCATTGGTCTAACTCAGTATAAACCAACTTCTTATTTTATGTGATAGTGCAAGAAATCTACAGGTTTTTATGTCTTACCTGCTGAGTTTGGGTCAGGGTGGCCTGACTTCACCATGCTGAAGGACTTTCCTAGATGATTGCAGGTGGAAGGTAGGGGATTTATTCTTCCTTATTTCTCTGTGATTAAGGCTTGGAAAAGCAGTCATGAAGGATCTAGATAAGATCCTCAAGTGTTTTAGGTAAAAGTGTAAAGATATATCATTAAATACCAAAGTCAGAATCATCCAAGTCACAGTACAAGGGATCTCTATGTATATGTGTGAAAGCTTGACAGTGAAGAAAGCTGACAGGAAGAAAATCAAATCATTTAAAATGTGGTGCTGAAGAAGAGTTCTATGGATACTGTGGACTGCAAAAAAGACAAATGGATGGGTTTTAGAGCTAACCAAGCCTGAACTCCACTAGAAGTGAAGATGACTAAACTGAGATCATGTAACTTGTTGGAAAAGATGATAATGTTCACTAAAACAGAAGGCAGTAAGAAAGAGGAAGACTGCACTACAAGTGGAATGATTCAGTGAAGGAAGCCAAGCCCTGATTTTGCAAGATCTGAAAAAAGGGGAGTTAATAACAAGCACTCTTGAGGTCTCTTATTCATAGGGTCACCTTAAGTTGAATTTGACTTGATCGCAAATTTCTCTGTGGGAAATAAACTCCAGTCTTCATGGCATATGAGGGATACCTACATGTACAACAATAAGGAAAACAAACTCCTTTTCAAAAACTATCTAGCGAAGTCCATGATATCTTGTCTCCACGCAGTATGACTATGCATTCACGGCACAGTCCTACAGTAAAGCCAGGGTGGCCCAAATGGCCTCATCTCTATCCTCATGACACCATTGCTTGTTGTTTCCTAGCTTTTATAGGGCTTTCCCTAATGCTAAATGGTTGAAATGACACTCCAAAGGGTTGGTTATCAGCAATAAGAGCTTTAAGTTAAAAGTATGGCAGCATTTTTGGTCCCATCTTGCATCTTGTTGTTTTTGGCCCTGCTTAGCATTGGAATGCAGGGCACCTGAAAATTTTTCTGAAACTAAATTTGGCTATAAAGGGATAGACTATTGCTGTATTTTCTGGACACATGGAAGGCAAATGGTGATGTTGGTGAGATGACGAACTTACTCCGGATTTTAGTCTGAACTTTAACAGTGCTATCCAAAATGGCTGAAACCTATACCAAAATGGATTCAGCATCTTGTATAGTTTCATTGAAGTTTAGACTAAAACTTACACTTGTTTCACTGTCACACTGACACGGAAGCCATTCATTTCCATTGGACACATGCCCATACGGAGGAAGCAACCTAAACACACTCTATTGAAGATGACACTAAATAGGCCTCAGCTTTCTGGATTGGCACAATTGAATATCCTGTCCCCTGCTCCCTTTCACATTTTGATATTCCGTTGGTACCCTCAAATTGCAAGCAAAGTCTGCAAACTGTTGCCAGAATCAGCACCATACAGAAATGAGCAGAAACCTTGCTAGCCTCTAGTTCAAGTCCAGACCACTCTTCCACTTGATTCAGGGCTTACCCAGGAAGTCATCGGAAGAAAGCCTTTCGAAGTCCCACACTTGAAGCACCAGTTCCGCAGGTATTTTGCGTTCTGTTTTTTCCAAGGAAAAGATATTATCTCTCTTGCAGACTACTATTTGCTTCTCAGCTGGGAGATAATGGAATGGAACACAAAGCGCCAGTTGAAGTTCCCTTCTCCAGTCAAAGAGTTATAATGTACGTCTGTCTCTTGCTTATCATCCTCAAGGCCTTTCAACCACCTGTTGAGAAACAAGTAAGAATCAGATTGTATTGGAAGAGACCTGTGGTAGTCCCATTTCAAGACAAGTTACTGTATACATGCTTAAAACCAAAATTTAGGGGGATATTTTTTTTTACAAGAAGTCCCAGAATCCCCCAGCTAGTAATTATTCTAAGCTCTGACTAAAGCATTACGGACTAATAGCTTCTGAATTTTCTCTTTGGTTTTTTAACATTTCCTTGGAAGACATTTGGAGCTCCATGCACATTCATTTTTGTGAAACAGACAGTGTGGGTACGTGATAAAATTCTTATCAAGAAGCTCTTTATATTAAGTGCATTCCGCTCTTTTTCCTAGAAAAGTTATTTTTTCCTAGAAAAGTTATTTTTTCACTACATCTCCCAGAATTCTCCCAGCATCATGTCCACTGAGCATGCTGGCTGAAAGATTCTAGGAGTTGTAGTCTGAAGAAGTAACTTTTCTGAGTTCTCCTCTCTCTGAGTTTGTGCAACAAAAGCCAGCACTCCATGGTACTAACTGGCTAGTACCCATGTCATCTCTTAACTACAATCTGCCTCAAGCAACACGCTGTTCCAATCAGTAGCACCATTAGGGAATTTTAGACAGGATGAAGAAGTCTGGCCTGAGGACCCTAAGCCCATTTTTTGTCTGGCTCCCTGGCAGAAACTTAAGATTCCCCTCACACCAAAAGAACTGCTGTTCCTACAAGTGTCCACGAGCTACAATTCATTTTTTTTAAGGTTGCTGTATTTAATACCCATGAGTACATTGTTGTTGTTTTTCCCCCAGATCAAAAGTAAACTTCCAGTCACTTCTGGATTTTTCTAACCCCACCCCACTTTCTGCCATTTCTGGCAGCCTGCTTCATGGTTCCTGAGAACCAGTGTGATACAGTGGTTTGAGCATTGGACTATCACCCTGAAGATGAGGATTCAATTCCCTGCTCAACCATGAAAACCCACTGGGTGACCCTGGGTGTGTTGCACACTCTCAGCCCCTGGAAACTCTGTGGAAGGTTCATCTTACAGTTGCCATAAGCTGGAAACAACTTTAAGGCAAACAACAACAAACAGGGCTCTTGGAATTTCCCAGGAGCTCAAAATTGACCTATGGGCTTACCAAAGTTGCCCAGCCCTGTTTGAAGCTCTGGACCTAATGGTATTATTGGGAGAGGAAGACGTTAGACAGCTGCGTGTATTATTTAAGTTGTGAAGCACCCAACGAACACCTCTCTTATCCTCTCCAGTTACATTTATCCTGTGTTTACAACAGCTTCTGTTTTCCTGGTGTCTTTTAGCAAATAACATAAAAGACACCAAACAGCTTCCCAGCTCTGATAAAATAAATAAATAAAGGAATACTCTTGAGTATGATTAGTTTTCAGGTTGTAAAGTTTGCTTCTACTGCTCTCCTGTTTAAAGCATTCAAAAAAGGGATAGCATATTTTGAAAGGAAAATGAGCAACTGAAACCATGTATATGATCAGTCAGTCCTTGACTATAAAATGCTCTTTGAAATGAAGGAATAGATTGTGTTTCGCTCCTTAAAGGATTGGTGATGGCAAGAATTCTAACAAGCTTCTTGTTAGAATTTAATCACTCAACAGTTTTATTAACACTCCTGACATGACTTAGCTTTTAGTACAACAGCAGCATATAACTAGCAGACAGATGACGAGAATGTGTTTCAAGTTACAACAGAGCTGATTTTCTTCAACAAGAGGGCTGCGCTCTATAAAGTGGAACACATTGCCATCCTTCCTGAAACAGAAGATCTGCTCAAGTAGCCAGATATGCATTCATCTTTAAGGGGATTGTACCATGGAAAGTAATGTTGCATAAGGAAAGGAAACAATTTCAGGAACTTTACCAAAATACCAAACTAGAGGATGGGAGACAATATTAAAGGTAAAGGCTTGGGGATGAGTCCTGGATTATGGGGCTCTGAGGTTTCAGCCCAAATCATTTGTTCCACTGTTGAAATGTTCTTAAAGCAAAGAAGATGTTTGAAGGTCTATCCAATCCAAGTGCAGCTGAGGAGTACATGATTCTCAAACCTAGTTTGCACGATGGATTTAGGGTCAGGTAGAGTTTAGCCTGAGGCTTCTACCTGCAGAGAGGAGCTCCATCACCAAAGAGCACCTGCTGTGCCTGTGGAGAGGCCGGCAAGCACAGAACTCCTGTGGGTGGACTTCCTGATTGTGGTAGCCAAAGAAGGGCCCTGAAACAGAATGCTCTGGGTGTGGAGCTCATGGTCCCTGATTTGAAAGATTCAATCTCTCCCTTTCTTCAATTTGTCCCATAATTTGGCCCCTCAGCCTACAGGAGACTGAAGCTGGCACAGGAACATTTCTGGAAGGGTTTAAACAATGACAACACACCACTTGTGGATTGGCGCCAGAGAAGAGAAAGGCACAGTGCTCCACTTTCACTCTGTCTGATGAGGCAATAGATCAACTGCTTTGCTCCCTCTACCTGCCCCAATCCAATTTTAGGTAAGTTAATTAAAAGACAAGGAACCCACATATTTCCTATAGATTAAGGCTACGAGTGAGTTGGTCATGTGTAATTTCAAAATTCTGTTTTTTAACTCTTGGCAAAGCAGGACTTCATTTCCATGCATGCCAGTTCTGTGCCTGTTTAATTCAAGCCAGGTATTGACTTTCTGATGAGCCATTGCTGCAAAATGCCATGGACACAGACTTGTCATCCGTATGCACACAGAAGACTTGTTAATACCACTGTGACTCATTTCTGATGGATGGCTGGGGTCATAAATTAATTCACCTGTCAACGAATAAATGAAGAGATTCACAGGCCATGCCCGGGTGAACTTACCCTTTTACGTAGATGTCACTCGATTTTTGTCCTGTGAAGATATTCTCATCTTCCAAAATGACATCTTCAGTATTCCAGATTATTACTCTTAGTTCATAACTGGTTGAGGTCGGTTGGTTAAGAAAGAACCAAAAAGAGCCAAATGGAACAAGAAGTTACATTTTGCAAAATGTTGCTTGCTAACGTATAATCAAAGCATTTTGGTTGCATTTCTGGGAACAAATTATAATATTACATTACATAAACAAAATAAAAGTAGTTGGATTTGAAGCAATTGGAGCCTTGACACTTTTCCTTTTGATGTTTATATAGAATGAATGTCTGCCTACTTCATGGTTCACTTATGGGATGAAATGGCTCAGGATATATCTGCACTGCAAGTATACATTGGCTTTTAGCTATTATAATGGTCATGGCTCCCTCTCACCAAGAACTGTGGGAATTACTGCCTGTGCAATGCTTCTGAAAAGTTTGTCAGGGATGTTCTTTAGCCCTCCAGATGTTCTTGAATTCCAGCTTCAACTATTTCTGATCATTGGTCATGCTGGCTGGGTTTGGAGTCCAAAAGCAAAATCTGGAAGGTGACATGTTCTTCCCTTGCATTGTAAAAGATCTTTACACCACAAAGACCTACAGTTTACAGCAGTATTTTGGAAGAAGACATCACCATTAAATCAGTATAAGTCAATATGAGTTTGAGAACAGTTCTAACATTATAGGCATGGATGAGAAACACCTAGCCAATGATAATTTATGACAGTTATAGTCCAAAACATCTTCAGGATAAAAGTTTCCCAGCCATGAAGCAGGGGCTTAGTATGGTCAATATGTATTTAAAGAGGAGCTCCCTCAAGTGATAAAAGATGTCTACTTCTCAAAGCATGTGCTCTTCCTCACTCCAGTATTTTGCATTGATTGTGCTTTCTTTCATAATTGATCATCAGAAAGTAAAACATGGTTTAATTTGCAAGCCTTTTCACTGAGGCACATATCCTTGATGAAATCTCAGTCTTAGAAGGAAAGCATTTTAATAGCAAGGAATTTGCATTCTCCTTAACTTCTAGTTTGACACTGAACTTATTACTGCTGAGAAAATTCTGGGAGTAAAAGGTAGGCAGTGAGGATTAGGAGAAGGAAGTGCACTTGGAAGAGAACTGGTTCAAGCATTCTGAATGGGAACGTAATAATATAATGTCCTTACAACTGAATAGTCTCAGAATGTCTAGCAAGATATATATATATATAATACACACACACACACACACACACACACACACACACACACCAATCATGTAAGAAAGCAGAAAGAAAACACAGGTTAAAAATTACTTATCTTTCCTTGAATGTTTGTTTTCCATTTGCATATACATTTTGAAAATGTGGTGATTTTAAACATGAAACTACAACATGCACATTTCAGGTGAGCTGAGAATTTTCCCCTTAATAGTTTATTCACCTTCAATGGCATTGCTGTGCTCATAAGTAATGCTTGGTTAACTAAGATCGACTGTATAAAGAGCATTGCTCACATTGTAAATGCAATTTGCTTTTCCTGAGTGATGTCAGCATGTACCTAAACCTGATTGGCTATATAGTATCACGCTGTCATCATGCCCATTATGTCATTCCTGATTAGTTGGGACCACTCAAGGAATGAAAAAGAAACCTTAACCATGAAAAACAAATGTGCCAAACCAGCCACAGGGAGAGGAAACAGAGGCAATGGACAGGTCTGAAAGAAGTTTACAATCTTAAGCACTTCCTGTCCCCAAAACATTTACAGCCATCACAGTGCACAGTTATAGTGCTATTATTCCACTTAAACTGTTGTGGCTTCATGCTGTAGAATCCTGAGGTTTGTAGTATTGGGAGGCCCAAGAGCTCTCTGGTTGAGAAAGCTAAATGCCACTCCCTAAACGGCAAATCCCAAGATTCCGTAGGATGTTGCCATGGCTGTTAAAGTGGAATAACAGCAGTGTAACCATGCAGTGTGATAAGGCCCTTAATTTCACCTCATGAGACAAGAAAACATTTAGGTTACATGACAGGATTTTACCACAAGTCAGTCTGAGAGTCTAAATTTTTTTTTCTAACATAGCTTCTAATGCTATGAATCAAACTTCTGTACTTACATGATTGGTATATATTACATATATGTCTTGCTAGACAAATGTTTGATTTATACCTTCCTTTTAAAACAAATTAGAACCTATGAAAGTGACTTCTTAGAGCCCTTCATTAATTCCTCATGGACCAAGACAAAAGTTTTATATGCTTTTTTCGGCAGAGTCAGCTTCAGACTGAACATAACCGATACATTAATTTTTCCTCCAAACTACTCCAGACAAAAAAATTGCTGTCCTCATTAAGCTAATTTTAAATGAGCCTTGAATTTTCCATTGGTTTTTATGTCTGTTCTGTATTCACCATACTCTCTCTGGCTGACTAGTCAATTTGATGAAATTATGTATTTTACTATCTGAAATTATGCAGGCCAAGCACGGTCAAGTTTCTCAAAATCCTATGGTCCAAACAAATAGTTTGAGATCTGTTCCAAATGATGGCCAATGTACAGATGTTCAAGTTTGTTCCTAGAGATCCTTGTTCAAAATTTGTGCAGCAGTGCAAAGACTCATTATCATTAAGAGAGTGGCAAAGAAGACAATTATTAAAATAATTTGGGTGAAACCAGCGCAGTACAAGAAAATAAGGCTGGGCAGAGACAATGTTCAGAGCACAAAAGTCAGTTTGAAAGAGGAATTGCTGTTCATAATGTAAATATTCATTCTATATCTGGTAAACAGCTTTTTCAGGTTTGTATTTCGTTTTGAAAATCTACGATACTTGTTTAACCAGATAGGAAAGAGGAATAAAATACGCCCAGCTTCAGTTTTTGAAGAAACATTTGAGCGACATGACTAATATGGTCTCAAGTATCTGGAAGTACAAGGAAGTTGAGGGACAGCTAGTGGTAAGTAAAAAAGAATTGTGAACTGAGGAACATGCCTTTCATTTTTGCAATATCTGGACATGTCAGGTATAGACTGCAATCCAACATCTCTAGAATATACTGTAAATATCTACCTGTGGAGATATGCTATGCCAGCAGTATGCAGCCACCATAAAAAATAGCAACATCGTACAACACATGTCAATGACTGGGTGTTATTGTGCAATGTGTAATATGCAATTGCGCTTCTACAACCACAGTGTGCAACCACAACATGCAACAGTCCTGTATGAGCAACTCTGTTTCCACAGCTGTTAGGAAAATATGTCTGTTGTGCTATGGTTGAATAATTTGCTCTGTATATGTAGCACAACTTACGCATGTACACATCACTAACAGGATGCCAGCTACAGCATGCGCTGCTTCTAACATCAGTTGGCAGACTCTCTAAAGCAGAAAAGATGAAGCCTATGTTCTCCAGATGTTTTAGATATCAATTTCCCAAACCCCCAGCTAACAATGGTGAAAGACTGTAGGAGCTGGAGTCTGAAACATCTCATGCACAAAAGCTCTCCATTCCTGCTTTAACTAGTCAGGGCCTTTTATGAGGAAAAGTGGGAGAACTGTTAATCTCACTCATGTCTGACCTGCCCACAGTACAAAAGAACGGTATGCAAAATACCATGGACAGTGAAAGCCCTCTCAAAACCTCTTTGAACTCTTTCAGAAACCGTCTCGTATCTGCCTAATTTTATAAGGTATTGCAGCAGTTACTTAAGAGTTGCCTCTGTTATTAAGTGAATACTTTGCAATTTAATTTTTTTGTCCTACCAGGCTTCAGAAAAGGCATTTTTTAAAATGACCTTCTATACAGGGATGTGCTCACTTTTAAACACTGTTTTTGAGAGACAGAATGTGGGAGGTGATTTTAAAAGTCACTGCACATGTGACTTTAAACTTAGAAATGCTTAAGTGAAAATGCTAAACACCTTGTGAAAACCACATGCAATTTATTAGTTATAAGTTAGCAAATGTGTATATGCAAGGAGAGGGATTGAGTGTGTCCAACTGATTACCCTTTTGGTTTTCTGGGAGAAATATCCACAGGTGGTCCTGGGAGGGGCATGTCCTTGGGAAACATGTCCACCCACATCTGCACACGACCCTTTAGGAAGGAAAACATAAAACACACAGAATGAGGCTCAAGTTAATTTAAAAAATAACAGGGTTAATTATCAGCCTCCTCTCCCCACCTTTGCCACTCTCCATTTACAGGAAAGTAGATTTCATTTGAACATTAGAAGAAACTTTTTGAAAGTAAAATCAGTTCAGTAATGGAACCAATTGCCTAAAAAGTTGGCGAGGTCTTCTTCTCTGGACATCTTCAAAAAGAGGCTGGGCAGCTACCAGCTTTAGCTGGAGATCAAGGGATTGGACTCAGTGATTCATGGGGCCCCTTCCAACTCTATGATTCTGAGACTATGTGGCTCTTTCATGAGCTGGGCTCTGAGTCCTTTCCATGCACAGGAGGAGCCTTTCCATTCAACTGGAAACTGGGGTGTCAACTTACAACCAAAATAGACTGTAAAAGAACTATTGTCACCTGATTAGATGTGCACATATTATTTTACATATATAGATACAAATTGAAGCCTATATCAAGTCTCAGCTACAGTTGACCTATAGAATCAACTGCTGAAATAGTAAATCTGTTGCAGCTGGAATTGGCAATTAGATTGCTATTGTTGTTGTTGTATGCCTTCAAGTGATTTCTGACTTACAGCAACACTAGGGTGAAACTTTCATGGGGTTTTCTGGGCAAGATTTCTTCAGAGTGGATTTGCTATTGCCCATGACACAGTGGGTTTCCATGGCTAAGTGGAAATTAGATTTAAGCTGTGGAAAAATCTTCTGTAATTCAAATAGAAATACAATATATGTAATTGTTGTGGGAATACTGCAGCTAAGTGACCTGTCTGCCTACTCAGCTTGCTCTAGGAATTAATTGTGGACAGGCAATTTCAGGAACTTCTTATGGACTTTAAATTGGACTTGGACAGAGCACAGCCCTTCAAAAAGAGGCTGTTTCAGATAAAAGACTGACAGACCTTTCAACAGAAGACTGCCTTCTATAAAGTGGGATGCATGGCCAAACCAAAGACAGCTGAGGATGAATTATGCTGTCCTCAGTTTTATGCAGATAAATGGGATTTGTGAAGAAAAAAAGAGCATGTGTGACTAACAAGATCCTTAAAGTTTCCTTATTGCCCTCTCTCTCTGCTGAATCATTTACCTGTTCCATGCCAGGCTTATCTTTGTGGTAGAGAGGTCGCGTCTCGATGTGTTCAGGCACCAGCTTACAGCCAACACCCGGGATTTCATTCCAGGAACGCAAAACTTTCAGTGCAAGGTGTTCATATGATTCTACTGGCTCCTCTGCAAGAGAAGGGGAGTACAAAATTGTCATAAATGAGTTGGTACATAAACAGTTGGAACTGTTTCATGTGGTGGTATCAGTTAAGAAAAAGGCTCATCAAAATCTGCATTTCTGCAGATCTGCATTCTCTCACAATAATAATAACTAGTAAGCTGGATGTACCTTTTAAAACCAGATGGACAAATGTGGTCATCCAGGTATTTTATTGCCTACATCTCTCATCAGTCCTAGCTAACACAGCCCACAATGAAGGATTAAGGGTGTTGCAGGTCCCACATCTGAAGCGCCATGTTTGCCTAATCCTGCTCTAAAACAACTAGAGAGTTTGGGGTTGCCCATGTTCATTTAAACACCATCGCTGCTCTGGGTGATCGAAGACATAAGGCTCTGTTTCAAACAACAGCAACAAATGTAACGACAGGGTGAAAAAATGTTTGTAGCATAAATATACGCTGTTATTATGACTTTCAGCTATTTCTGTTAATATGACTTTCTCCCCCTCTCTCTCTCTCTCTCTCTCTCTCTCTCTCACACACACACACACACACACGCACACACACACAATCAACTCTTCACATTTGTGGGTTTGACTTTCACAGATTTGATTATTTGCGAGTTTCTCCAACCTCTGCCCTCCCCCCAGTTGTTTCTTTTCCAGGGAAACCTTTCCTCTTGGCAGTTCTGATCAGGTTATGCAGCCCTTTAAAATCCGACTCCAGTCCTCCTCCTCCCCAACCAGCAGCTGCCTGGCCAGTTAAGGACAACTCGCAGCCTAATTTCTCAACACTACAGACCCTCTTCTGATGCCCCTCACACACCTAAAGAAGGAGATGGGTGAGAAAGGACATCTAGGGTCACCATGCTGACCCACCCCCTTTCTGTCTCCTTTCCCTGATCTAGTTTGGACCCTGGGTGCCCACTCTCCCACCATGACTTGGCCTTCTTCCCACAGAAACACACACACACATTTTGATATTTGCAGTTTTTCTACTTCTCTGGGAGTCCTATGCTCCTGACCCCAGCGAATGTGGAGGGCCAACTATACACATATATATGTATATATATTCACACTTTACTTACCGTTCTCATCTTCCTGGAAAACTGTCTGCCCAGTAAAGACCTTTTCCCCAATTTGTATCTTGCCAGGTTGCATGTAGGGCCCACTGAGTTTGTTATCTCTGCAGAGTTTGGTCAGGATTTCCGTTGGCTTGGTGGCATCTCTCCAAGCATTGTACCCTTCACTGAGAAGTAGAGAAGATGATTTGAGATGGATGGATGTTTGTAGTGGTCACTGTTAAAAGATTAATGTTGCTTTCAAGCTAGAGATACTCAAAATGTCTATTACTGGCTCAGAATTTGATTCTGGTAAGATCTACAAAACTGCCATCAGCATAGCAGTATCTGGCTTCCACTACATTCTAGTAACCAGAAGGTTTATGCATATGTTGTTTGTTCAATGGTTGTGTATAGGCTGTACTGCTTATACAGCTGGCCCCCCATATTAGTGGGTTTAATTTTCATGGATTTGATTATTTGCACGTTTCTTTAACCCCTGTCTCCCCACCCCACTTAAAGTGCTTCTTTTCCAGGGGAAGTTCTCTCAGCAGCTCTGATCAGGCCATGCAGCCCTTTAAAAACCCACCTCTGGTCCTCCAGCTGAATATCTCAGCACCACAAACCCTCACCTAATGCCCCCCCCACATTCAAGAAAGGAGATGGGTGAGACAGGAAGTATAGGCTCATCATGCTGACCCACTCCCTTCCCTCTCCTTTCCCTGATCTTGTTTAGACCCTGCGTGCCCGCTGCCCCACCATGCCTCAGCCCTCTTCCCAAAGAAACACACACACATCTTAATATTTGTGTTTTTTACCCCTACTTTTGCAGGAGTCCTGGGCTCATAAGCCTAGCGTAAGTGGAGGGTCAACGGTGTTTTGTATTGATTCATATTGAAATAGAATCTTACATTTCATATTGACTCTGTAACCCACAGGTAGCTCGATGTCGGCTGTAGAAACGGTTTTCCAAATCAATTTTGGTTTCTCCAATAAGGTCATCTGAACCAATCAAGTCATGGTCATAGATCAGGATTGAAAGCAGGGACTCCTTAGGGAAAGTGGCCTGAATTTCGAATGATCTGATGCAGAAAGATTGATAAAATTATGTCACTTGAATCATTATTAAGGCTGCAGTTCTACACACACTTACTGTCAAATAAGTCCCGCTGAAATCAGAGGAGATTACTTTTCAATAGAGTTGGCTAACACTGAGGCATTAGAGCCATTAAAATGTGTCAGAATGAGCTTCAGCATTTAACCCCAAACCTCCAGAGATCAGAAAGTTCTCCAGTGTTTTCCTCAGACTGAATAGGGTTCTTCTGCTGTTATAAAAAAACAAACAAACCTGAATCAATTGTATCCATACAGGCCAATGTCTCCATTGCTTCCATTCACCAAGTACCTTCCTCCTCTTTGTGTAAAAAGGAGAAAGTAAGGGGGATTCCTCCCACCTCTTCTCCCTGTTCATGCTAGCTAACCGCACAAGAGGAGTGGGGAATTATGGGTGGTGGAGTTCTTCAACAATTTTCAGCAAGGCAGGGAGCATGTTTGGCAAGTGAGGGTGACAGCCCTGCTTGGGATGGAAACAGATTTGATTCAAGCTTCTTTAGCAATTCTGCTGCTCCAGAGACTAGGACAAGGAGCAATGGCTTCAAACTTCAGGAAAAGAGATTTCATCTTAACATTAGGAAGAACTTCCTGACAGTAAGAGCAGGTTGACAGTGGAATGCGCTGCCTTGGTGTGTGGTGGCGTCTCCTTCTTTGGAGGTTTTGAAACAGAGACTGGATGGCCATCCATTGGGAATGCCTTGATGGTGTATTACTGCATGGTGAGGGGCCAGACTTGATGGCCCTTGTGGTTTCTTCCAACTCTATGATCCTATATTCTATGATTCTAAGAATTCTGGGGCTTTTAAAGCTTGCTTCTTATTTTTGAGCCAGGATTTATGGGGTCTTGAATTTCTGTTCTGTAAGAACATCCTTGATGTCTCCCCCAAAACAATGATTAATAAAAACTGCAAATCAGATTCAGAGGGAGGTGCTATATAGATGCTTCCAGGGAAGGGACAAAGATATATGGCTGAATCATAGAGTTGGAAAAGACCCCAGGGGACATCGAGTTCAACCCCCTGCTATGCAGGAACACCCATCAAAGCATTCCCAACAGATGGCCATCCAGTCTCTCCCTAAAAACCTCCAAAGAAGGAGACTCTACCACACTCCAAGGCAGCAGGAAAGGAGATTCCACTTGAACCACAGAAAGAACTTCCTGACAGTCAGAGCTGTCTAGCAGTGGAATATCCTGCACATGTAAATCATGCATGGATGCATTTGTATGTTTGGTTGTATGTTTAGTTGCACATTGCTGTCTTGATTCAATTGCACAAGGCTGCCATTCAGTGCAAGGGTTGCAAAGCACACTTTATGCCTAATTCCTCATACAGAGATTCACACTATGCAACCCTGATATAGAATCTCAGGCCATCTCTTAACTATGTAGCACAATTTCCCTCTCACAGTCTCTCTCTTCCCAAGAACTCAGAGCCCCCTCTGTCCCAAACCCTAATCCTATCCAACACTCTCATCTTCCTTGTCACTATACCATTCTAACAACATTCTCATTCTCTCTCTCTCTCTGTCTCTCAATTAATCACCATCCACATGCAAAATACACTCCACCCAATATTTTACACCTGTCACTCAATGTTCATACACGCTCCTAACCAAACTTAGCCATCTTATATCACCATACAAATATGCAAAACATACTACAATTTATGGAATGCCAACAACATCTGGAAAGTCACAGGGCTGCCCAGCTCTGCTCTGGTAGGAATGTTAACGCCCATCATTATTGCTCAAGTCACGATCAGGAACAATTCTGTTGCCTTCCTTAAACACTGGTAGCTTAATAAGCATCTCTAATCCTGTAGAGATCAGTTTGCTTACGTAAAGAATTTTTGCAGTTGGTGATTTAGACTACTTAGGATGAATTCTGAATGAAGAATGTCCTCCTTGGGGGTTTTATTATGCTGGAGTTTCTGAATTAATCTTTTCACCAGCAAGTGGGATTACAGAGCCAGGCACGAATTAACTTTTTTTCATCTTGGGGAGAATAACTTGGAAATGTGGTAGCAATACTTGTTTTCCTTCATTACTGAAAACACAACCAAACTATGCTTCCTGTCTATCTGGACATTTATTCCAAATATCACCTCTTTTAAAATTTTGTCCTGCTCACTACTGATACTTTTGAGACACTGCAGCAAATTCTATTTTCTGTGTCAAGGAAGTTATGCAGTGAACATGACAAGAGAATATTAATATTGCACTCAGATGGACAATCTACTGCTTTGGCCATTAGCATTTGGGCTGAATCACTCAATATAAAGAAAAGAATGTTCCTGTTTCTCTGCAAATATCCACATTTCAGATATCTTGCTATGCAAGCAAAATAATCCCTAGACTAGGGTGGGGACAGTGTGGTTATGTGGCCCCCCTGTCTATTTTTGTACCCATCCCAAGCACACCTGTACAACCCTGAGAGATTTAGAAGGTTAACTTCTTTTTTTTGTCTTCCAAATGGCCACTGGGAGCTGCTACTGCTATTTTGTTGTGGTTGGGGGCCTTCCATATCCTCCAGTACTTCCAATTTGGCAGGGAGAGTCCCAATTAGTCCTCCGTCATGCCACTTTTTCAGATACTTTTATAATGTCCCAGTTTCTGTCTCTCCTCCTCCCACTTTACTTCTCTGTCCTCAGCTTCCTTCAACTGCTGCAGACTGAGTTCAAAGTGCAAAGTAGTATGTACTCAATTAACTTAGCAATAGGAGGATAAGAGGAGGGGGAAGAATCTTGCTTTTCCATGTAGGTTCAAGCAAAATCAAACTGCTGCATCCTCTCTTAGCTTTTCTGTTCTTCCTCTTTAATAGCTTTTGTCATCTTCACTACACTCTGATGTTGCCTGGCCACATGGTTTTCATCTGCAAAATGTTGGAGGGCATCCTTTGGCTCTCCTCCCATTTTTTAGGCATAGACAAGACTTTTTAACCAAATAGGAAGGGACCATCTAGTCACTTAAAATGTAGAAATAAGGCCTTATAGGGCTTGGAATGGCAGGTGGGGGGATGCAAAAAAGTCCCCCAAATCCAGTGAAATGGCCAGTACTAGTCCTACCAAAGCGTTTGAAGGTAGTATTTGCTTTTCGAGGGGGGGACCCAGATCTTTTACTTCCCCAAATGGGGGGTAGATAGAGGACAAACATGGGGGTTGTGGCCCTCCAGGTTCCTCCAGGGGATGGTGTGTCCCATCCTGAACTACAAAACTGAACTGCAAAACTCTGAAATTTAAACCTCTGAGGAAGAACCTCAGTAATCTAAAAAAGAAAGGTTAGCCCCTTTCTTTTCTTCTAGCTTCTGATGTCCTCTTCTTTTCTTTTTCGTCATATTTTTAATCATAAAGGAGCTAAATATCCAAATGTTTTAGCTATGGAATAGTCAGCGGATATGACTTACATCATCACTAACGCAGACAGAAGGGTCATCTATATTTGTATGTGAAAAGAGATGTAGCAACAAAAACTAATTCTGGAAGATGCCAGAACACTAGAGCCATTTCCACACTAGACTGTTATAGCACTCCTATTCCACTTTCATCATCCTATGGAATCCTGGGGTTTGCAGTTTTGTTAGGGGCCGGCCTCTTGTCTAGTATGGAAATGGCCTAGGAAAGCTGAGTAAACTGCAGTTACACAATGTGACACATTGCCAAAATTTAATCAGTAAGTTTTATAGCCTCTAAACAGACATGCATCAATGTTTAACAAATGTACTTTGTCCCAAATAATGGAGACAGAAAAAAGTCCCTAACAAATTGATTAAGTGTGGAATGTCACACAATTATCACTGTACTGACCTTCCAAAAATTGGGTTTAGCTGCTTGGGAATATAATTTTCTCGGTCTTTAATTTCTGTTTTCCCCAGTCTAAGTACAATATAAGGGTCAGATTTGCCATCTGGATCTGCTGGACTAAGATTAAATGCCTGTAAAAAAACAGAAAACAGAGGTACTTAATAAGTGATAAATTCTGCCACTCAAGATGGTTTCCACAGGCAATACTGAGGCTGGTTTTCAGTACAATGAATATAGGAGGGGAACAGGAAGAACAAGTTGCTTACCTGTAACTGTGGTTCTTCAAGTGGTCATCTGTGAACTCACACAAATGGGTTTCACGCCTGCGCAGAAACAGCTTTTGGAACCTTCTAGACCCTACTGTTGGCGTTTTGGTGGCTGACCCATCCCCCATCCCTTCACGGTATATAAGCCCCCCTCCTCTGCAACGGTCAGTTCTGTCACCGTACGTGTAGTAGCAACAGGGCCACCGCACAGCAGGACAAAAGAGTGAAGGAGGGAGGGGTTGTGTGAGCTTACAGATGACCACTCCAAGAACCACAGCTACAGGTAAGCAACCTATTCTTCTTCTTCGTGGTCTCTGTGAGTCACACAAATGGAAGACTAGGAAGCTGACGAAAAGGAGGAGGGTATGTCATGCTGCTGGAAAAAGCACTTATGTCAACGTCCAGTTTACCCATTTTCCTTTCCATTTTTCCTCTTTTTTTTCATGACCAACATGTAAGATAATAAATAACATTTATTAATAACAGACAAAATCCTCTTCTTTATCCAACAGCAGAAAACAATACAGCTCTCCCAAAACATGCATCATTCCTAGACTGGTTATCAACTCTATAATGACTAATAAATGTAAGAGGTTTGAGACCAGGTAGCTGCTTTGCAAACCTCATGAAGAGATACCTCGTGCAAGAAGGCCGCAGAAGCTGCCATAGATCTTGTGGAATGAGCTCGTATAGAATCAGGGAGTTTCTTTTTTGCCAATTCATAGGACAGCTTAATAGTGGAGACCATCCATTTAGATAGCCTTTGAGGTGAAACTGGGTTGCCCTGTTTAGATACTGAGTAACAAACAAACAACTTATTTGATTTCCTAATTGAAGAAGTGTGCTGAAAATAAAATGCCAATGCTCTTCTAACATCCAAACAATGCAGAGTTTTCTCTATGTCTGAACCAGGATTCTGCATGAAAGCCAGTAACACCATATCTTGGTTCAGATGGAAATATGACACCACTTTCGGCAAGAACATTATGTCTGGTCTTAACACTACCTTATCTTTGTGAAATCTCAAATAAGGAGGGTCAACCCTGAGTGCACATAGTTCACTAGCCCTCCTTGCTGATGTTATTGCAACCAAAAAGGCAGTTTTCCATGAGAGTAAACACATATCACAAGTGGCCATAGGCTCAAAGGGCCTAGCAGCCAGTTGTTTCAGCATCAAATTCAAATTCCATCCCAGAAGAGGTGGTTGAATTGGAGGATATAACTTCTTATAACCTTGGATAAACTTCTTAATCAAAAGATCCAAAAAACAAGATGGTTTACCCATCTTTGAAAATTACAAGAAATTGCAGCTAAATAACATTTCACTGAAGATAATGACAACCCCTGATTTGATAGGCCTGC
The DNA here is from genome assembly GCA_948472985.1 of Iguana delicatissima. Lineage (NCBI taxonomy): Eukaryota > Metazoa > Chordata > Lepidosauria > Squamata > Iguanidae > Iguana > Iguana delicatissima. The sequence continues at coordinate 1,492,713 of CAOKZL010000460.1, read as the reverse complement.
CAGAAAAGACAAAACATGTACATTGTTAGAAGATGTAGGAGAAACACCTTCCCATTTTAAATAATCACAAAGTTTACCCCATTTATACACATAGGACTTCAATGTTGAAGGCTTATGCACAGCCAATACAATCTTTCTCACAACATCAGGTAAGTTTTCCACTACAGTATGTTCCATGCTGTCAAATGCAGTGTATGAACATCGGAGTGGAAAATGGTACCATTGTGAATGCTGAGCAGATCTTGCCTGCACGACAGCACTTGGTACCGTCCTTGAGATAGCTGAAGAAGAGTGGCAAACCATAGTTGCCTCAGCCACCATGGTGTTACCAGTATCACTTTTGCTCTGTCCTGGCAAATTTTGGCAATAACCCTCGTTATCAAGGGAAATGGTGGAAACGCATAGACCCTCGGTCCTGTCCAACTGAAGAGAAAGGCATCTCCCAGAGTCCGATGCCCCTTCGAGTGTCGGGAACAGTACAATTTGCATTGGCTGTTCAGTCTCAATGCAAAAAGATCTATGTGGGGAAACCCCCACTTTGCAAACATGTCGAGGATCACTTCCCTGTTGATCATCCATCTGTGGCATGACCACGGTGTTCTGCTGAGTGTGTCTGCCAAGACATTCTGCTTCTCTGGCAGATGAACAGCTGATGGAAGAATCCATCATGCTAGATACCACTCCCATAGTTGAACTGATAGGTTCAACCATGCACGGGACTGAGTCCCTCCTTGTTTGTTTATGTAATACATTACTGTTCTGTTGCCTGTCATAATTTGAATTGACTTTCCACACAGGTAGTGCTGAAATGCTCAGAGGGCCTTCAGTACTGCCATGAATTCCAATATGTTGATATGAAAGTTGCTCTCCTGAGTCGTCCATAGGCCTTGTATCATAAGTGCTCTGAGGTGCGCACCCCATCCCTTTATTGACGCATCTGTTGTCACTGACAGCGATAGCAATTGAGGGAGGAATGGCATTCCTTTCAACATGTTCTTTGGCTTTGTCCACCAATCCAGGGAAGTGAGAATTTTCCTCGGTACTGTCAAGTACTTGAAATGATGGTCTCAAAGAGGATTGAATCGGTGTATAGACCATTGCTAGAGTGGCCTCATCCTTAGTTTCGCATATGGTGTGACAAGAGTAGTTGAAGCCATCAGTCCTAGCGCAACCTGTACCGCTTTCGCTCGTACTCTCTGAAGTTGCTGCCTCCTTGTCAAACATACCAGAATTTTTTCCCATCTGTCTTGTGGAAGAAAGGCTCTTTGCAGTCTTGAGTCCAGTACTGCTCCAATGTACTTGATCTTTCTTGACAGTACTAAAGTTGACCTTTTTGTAATTTATCATTAAACCTAACTTCCTTAGAAGACAAATGGTGGTCCTGAGATGCATGGATAGTTGGATTCGAGAACATGCCACTATTAACCAGTCGTCTATATACGGGAACACCACGATACCTTTCTGACGAAGAAAAGCTGCAACAACGGACATGCATTTCATGAAGACCCTTGGAACTGTGCTTATGCCGAAAGGAAGGACATGAAAACGATAAGCATGCCTGCCAACAGTGAAAGCAAAAAACCATTTGTGCTCTGGTCTTATGGTTATATGGAAATATGCATCTTTTAGATCTAAGGTTGCAAACCAGTCATCCCTTTTTAAGAGTGGAAGAATGGCAGTCAAAGTCCCCATTCTGAATCTTTCTAGTCGGATATAGTAGTTGACCCCTCTCAGGTCCAATACTGGCCAAAGACCTCCATCTCTTTTCTTCACCAGAAAATATCTCGAAGAAAAGCTTCTTTTTAATTGAGATGTAGTGATTATTTCTGTTTCCCCTTTTGGAACAGTGTTGATATCTCCTCTTCAAGCTCTGGAGAGGGCATAGTCCTCTGAATTCAACCTGTTGGTGGTAAATAGCGGAATTCTATGGTGTACCCATACCTTACAATGTCTAGAACCCAAGAATCCGAGCTGATCATTGACCAAAGATTGGCATGGTAACTTAGTCTTTCTCCAAATGGTGGCTTGGAATGGAGGCTTGGATGTTTGTCTACATACAAGTCTACAACAGAAGTGATACTTTGTCCTTGCTGACAGCTGGTATTTGTCAGAAAGGTCTCGTGATGTTTGTTGTCAAACTCTACACTTGCTCTGATCTGACTGTCACTTCTTGTATTGAGGCTGCTTGTATTTTGCAGACGGAGACTTTCTTGTTGAAAGTTGTTGAGGTGTGCTCAGTCTATGTTGAGGCAGAGTTGGACTCAACATCCTCCTCGGAAATGGCTGGTACCGACGATATTGATATCTCTGTTGATATGTCAATGCCGGAAACCCATACTTCTTGGCCGTCAATCACGTTTTCTGGGCATGTTCCAATTTTTCGTCAGTACTAGCACTGAACAATCCTAGTGAATCAAAAGGCAAATCCTCAATCATCATTTTAGCTTGCTGAGACAATCCAGATGAGCGAAGCCGTGCATGCCGTCGAATCACTATGGCACCCGCTATAGCCTTACTACTACAGTCAGTGATGTGTTTAGCTGTAGTGATCTGCTGAAATGACAAACAGTAAGCCTCACCATATAATGCAGTAGCAGTCTTCTTTTCAGCATCAGGAAACATTTCCAAGTAAAGTTTAATTCTGCTCCATAGGAACTGCTGGTATGCGCCCATACAAGCAGCATAATTTGAAATCCTAAACAACAAGGCTGCATTCGAATTGGATTTCCTACCAACGTTGTCCATTTTTTCCCCTCTTGATCAGCAGGAACAGCATATAGCCTCTGCAATTGCTTTGACTGGGTTGCATCTACCACAATGGAGTTTGGTTTAGGGTGTTGGACCCACCAGTCATCCTCGGTCTCAACGGACGATACAGAGACTCCAGCTTTTTAGACATAGATGGTACCGAAGATGGTGTTAACTATGACTTCTTCACTGTTTGCGACAGATGGTACAGGAGTACGATCCTGCAAATCTTGGAAGATCAGGTCTTTCAGATCCTCCTTGTGATCTTCAGTCTGCAAATTCAATGACCTGGCCATTCAAAGAACAAGATCCCAAAATGATCGCACATCATCAGTAGGTGATATTCTCAGCAGTGGAAACAAAGTTGGACTTGATGTCTACTCCATGAGACATTGCCAAGGATACCGAGGATGGTACTGATGGCGATCAGATCCAACGACCTCAAGGGGACATAACAAACTCTCTCCTATGTCCCCCTGAGAGGCGTTCCTGATGCCTATCATCCGTGATTCGATCCTGCCTGGTGGATTTAGATGTTCGGCCAGAGGACACTATCACCCGCCGACATAGAGAGGTCTTCGACAAAGAATGAGAATGATGAGTAACATGATGGTATTGATCATCAGGAACATCTCAATACCAACAGTGTCATTCATATAGTTCCAGATCATCCATATAAGGGAACATATCCCTCGAATCATAGGAAACATCATCACAGTATCAGCACGGAGATCTTTCTCTATAATGTTGATACCGATATGAGGAAGTGCTAACCGACCGACCATCCTGGTAACCAGACTGTGGTGGCAAAGGTGGAGTACACCAAAGCACCCTGGCCTGTTCAGTCAAAGATCTTTTGTGCCCACAAGGTCTTACAGTAGGGTAAAGCATCTGTGGCATGAAGCTGACCCGACAGAAATCTGAGGGGAGGTTTCCAGTATCTCTCCCTCTGAACCAATACATGCTTCCTTGATCTCCTTGGAAGGTATAACATTGTGGTATCCCCGATGTTGAGGGGCCCGTACATCCTCTGAGACCGATTCTTGAGGAGTCATCTTCTTTGCTGGAGATGAAGGATGTGTCTTAAGATTTATCCTTCCTTCTATCCTTCTTAGATAATTCTGCCAAAGCAACCTCCTTGCTCTTCCTTTCCAATCCTTCTCCTTCCTAAGCAATTCGGTACTAGGTGGAGGAGAAGGACAGTTCCAACAATCATTGGTATGACTGGACAAAGCTGGAGGTGCCTGGTCTCGAGACCTCAACATGGAGCAAGATCTTGGCCTCAACAATGGTACCGACACATTCTGTCGGGAAGTGGAGGAAGAAGTAGAATGGGCCATTCGAGATGGTAAAGGAGTAGATTCTGTCTGCTTAGATGGTTCTGAAGCAATAGGGCTTTCAGCCAAGCAGCCCTATTGTGACGAGTTTGTGGAGTAAGCAGTTGACAATGACGACAAGCTCCTACGTTGTGGCCCTCACCTAAACAAAGAAGGCACTTTGAGTGTCTGTCCTTATCAGGTATCTTTCTTCCACAGGTCATGCAACACTTAAATACAGCCATTGCCATACAACTTGCCCAAACAACACAATCCAGAAGAATAAACCAAGTCTGATCCAATCCGAAGCTGAAACAACCAGTCCAAAATGCCAGAAAATAGGGGAAAACACCCGTACACAATAGTGAAAGGCTTCTATACGCTGCACAAGCAACGGATAAAAAGGAACTGACTGTTACAGGGGGCGGGGGCTTATATACCCTGAGGGGATGAGCGATGGGTCAGCCACCAAAACACCAACGGTAGGCTCTAGAAGGTTCCAAAAGCTGTTTCTGTGCAGGCACAAAACCCATTTATGTGAGTCACAGAGACTACGAAGAAGAAACATATATATTATGTACTTCTTCTCCCTCTTTTTTGTCTTACCTGAAAAGAGAGATACTCAGCATAGCCTAGCCATCTCTCCAAAGGAGATGTTCAAGTTACAGAAATTCTAGCTGCAGTAGCAAATGATTCAGATCAGATTATATGGGGAACGAAGATGTGCAGGGTTCTTATTCTTCCTGTTCTATTTGCATCTTCATTATATATACAACCATTCTATTCAAAGATCACAAAAGCAAGAGGAGGAAGAAGAATGAAAAACACGTTCTCTCTCCTTCTCCGTTTCAACAATATTAAAAAATGGTACTTGGATTTCAATTGTGGCTAGACCTGTGAGTATGAGATGATTCATTTTGGGCTGAGAGGTTTCATTTCTTTCCTTCTTTGAAATTTTTGTGCTGAATACAGGATATACTTACTGCCACAATATATACTCTGATTAGAACTTTCACAGAGTGATTTGGAGGTAAGCCCTGCAGAATCTTCAGCTGGCCTCCATCTCCTGAGAAGTCTTCTGGGCTTTTGTATATGCAGAAACAGCCCTATCAGTACACAGAATGCATATAATTACTTGCACCAAAGGCAAATCAGAAAATGAAGGAAGGGAAAAAAATCATGCATGCAATCATCATTTTGAAATGGCATTCAACCCTTATTTCAACAAGGAGTTATATTCTGCTAGCCCACTGTTTCATGTCCTGTAAATGATTTTAACGTCTAGTGTTGCAGTGACATTTCCAACAATATATTCAGTTTTCTAACAACTAAAGGTATTGCATTAATTGGATCAGTTCAAAGGCAGAGAGCAGCTAACTACACTATTAATGTATAAATCTTCAAACCACTATATTGGCAGTTCTCCTACTAAATTCACTGAGGGATCGCCAGATTAATTGCCTTGATCCCAAAGATCAGGAGCAAACCATTCTAGCATTTTAGATGTTTTGAGGCTGCAAAGCTTATAATGTCTTACCATGGGTTATACTGGCTACGTCTGATTAAAAGCCAAAAGCATCTGAAAGGGCATGGTTGCCCATCCCCTGCTGTAGCGTGTGTTTATGTGCCTTCAAGTCGCCTGTTGACTTATGGTGATCCCATGAATTTCACAGACTTTTCTTAGACAAGACATACTCAGAGGTGGTTTTTCAGTTCCTTCCACTGAAATATAGCCTACAGTGTCTGGTATTCACTGACAATTTCCCATCCAAGTATTAACCAGGACTGACCTTGTTTAGCTCTCAAGATCAGATGGGATCTGGTGACTTTAGGGCATTTAGTCTGCTCTGCTATAGACCCATCCATTAACTGAAAGAATAATGGGTAATATTAAAACCTATGGCTAGTAAATGGGGAACATATTGACTTTAGTGAAAGTGAATGAGCTTGGCCAACCTAATCCACGTTACCTAAAAGGTGCTAGTGTCAGGGTAACAGACAGGGATGTAGCTATGAATTTGGATGTGAGAGTGAAAGTAGCAGTGATAAATTTAAGTCTTTTGCTCCAAGTCTCAAGTTAAGTCTTAAGTCTTTACCCTCAAGTCTCAAGTTAAGTCTCAAGTCCTTGAAGATAGTTTCAAGTCAAGTATCAAGTCTGGGAGCGAACTTTATACCCCAACCTATATTCTAGAATTTCTGGACAGAGTCGAATAAAGTCAGTTTTAAGTATTTAAGCAGGGTTGGCCCCCACATTTGCGATTTTGCCATCTACAGCTTCAGAGGTGAGGAATAGGATCCTTCTTATTCCCCTTTCCTGAAGCTGGAGGCTTTTATGCCAATGGGCATAAAAGAGTCTGCAGCTTTGGAAGTGGGGAATAGGGTCCTTCTTACTTCCCATTTCTGAAGTTGGGGAATTTTTCAGAATTAGGGAATAGGATCCTTCTTACTCCCCATTACTGAAGCTTCAAAAGCTGTAGAAGGAAGGCTCCTTCCTCCTCAATCCCACTGCCTAACACTCTTGCTGTTCTCTGAGAAATATGTCCTATGCTTTGGGGACAAGTCTTGCCTTCTGCTCTTAGGAAAAGTTTCAGAAGGCTGCTCCAATATGCAGCAGGGACAGGCTACTGAGCAGACCTCAAGCCCACCTCAAGCCCATCGCCTAATCTGTCTGCTGTTCTCCTCTGAGAAATGCACCCATACTTTGGGCTTGAGACAGATTATCATGTGACCAGTTGGCAAAAAGAGATGGAAGCGTTTTTCAATATAGCAAGGTTTCTGGATGAATGTGATATATTACTGAACCAAGAGCAGCAAGTCAGTCACTAAAAATATACCAGTCTCAAGTCAAGTCAAGTCAGTGTATTTTTGTTGCCAAGTCGAGTCCGAGTCGAGTCACTGAGGTGACTTAAGTCCATCTTGAGACCGACTCAGTCGACTCGAGTCTACATCACTGGAAACTAGGGCCTCCAGTAACCAGATTACTTCTTGTGCCACCTGCTCTCTAATTTTTCAGCAGACCAGACAACTTATAGGTGGATTGTTTTTATTTGCCATAAAGTTGACTTTGACTTAATGGCAACTCTATGAATGAGAAACCTCTAAGTGTCTCTACTACCTTATTCAAGTCTTGCAAATTCAGGCTGTGGCTTCCTTGACTGAATCTAAATTCTAACCTGTAGTCCTGCCCTGAGTCAGCTGATCCCACAATCTGAACACTGCCAGCTGATTCCAGAGGCTGATAGGATGTAACAGGCCTTATCAAACCTCCACATACAGGTCAGTTTGAGCAACTCAACTCATTGAGTATCCATACTGTCCTGCCTGGATTTTTAACCTGCTGTCTCAGGCTCTTCCAACCCTTGTCCATCTCTTCTAGGACTTCAATACTGCATCAGCCATCAATGATTTTTGTTTGCTTGTGAAAGAATAGATGGTGGGAGGGGGGCTGGACCTTGATGCACTTCAATTTGATCCCACATTTTATGGAGCTGCAAGGACCTCCACCTGAAGCAGCTAACTGGAAATAGGGTTCAGCTCAGGTGAGAAGAAGCTGGTCAGACACTTAAGACCAGTGACACCAGAAGTTCTATTAACCACACTGTGCATCACCCCCTATGAGTGGGCTTGGGTCTCACAGGTTGAAGGACCTCAATCTAAACTTGGAGACTTCCAAGGTCCATATTTGCAGGGTTTTTGTTCCCTGAAAAAAAAAATGCCTCTCTCCATGCTAGAACTCAGAGCTCCATGGTAGCAGGTCAGCACCAGCAATAAGTCTGAAAGAAGACAACAGAACAGTGGAGCGCTAATCTCCAGGCTAGAAGCTGGCCTTTTTAAGGCCTACAGCTTAGATAGATGTGGAGGCTGACAGGGGAAATTAGACCTCAAGAAATATATGATTCAACTACTGTTCGTACAAGTTGCTCTGTTTGAGCTATCCTTGGTGCCATAACTTCTAGCTTGCCTTGTTCCTTTATGGCAGAGTTGGGCAACTGTAGGAGGCTAAGGGACACCTTGGGGAGGTATGTACCTCTTACCACACTCCCCACCACAAAAAACAAAATTTTCTGCTCCCAAATGCCCCCTAATGCCCTCTAAGGCTTGTGGGAGACATTTACCCCCAGTTTTTAGGTGATTTTATGCCCAGGAGTGGCCTTTTCTCAGAACAGGAAGTGATGGAAAGTCAGTTTGAGAAATTGCCCTGTCAGTTTCTGATTTTAAAAAAAGTCTTTCCTGGGTAAAATGCCCTGCATGCCCTCTAAAGGGCATCTGGAAGCTAAATAAATAAATACATTTTTAAAAATCTCGTTTTTCTTTTCTGGGGGCGGGCAAAAATGACCCTGAAGGGCCACACATTGCCTCCTATTTTTCATGACCTGTGAGTTCTCTATGAAGAACTGTGGAGCAACAGCTGTTCATGCATCTCTTGTAGAACCATATCATGTTTGCTGGTCCAGTATGCAAAGGACTTTACTACTACTAATTGCAATATTATTACTAAGTGTTTCAAACTTGTCAGGACTATCAGAGTGAAGTATAAGAATCTCAGTTTCAAACATTTCAGTTAAGTGATTTGAAAATCCATAGCAGTAAGGCACCTTTGGTTTGTTTCTTTGTTCGTTGGTTGGTTGGTGGTTGGTTTGGCTGGCTTGTTCTTTGTCTGTTATGTAACTTGGAATAAGTCTTAACTGAATTTGTGACAGTGCCGCTAAAGGCACATTTTCTTTTTGCACTAAGTACCTGTATATTTTCTGTGTTAGAATCAGCAACATTTGCACATCCATACTCACTAATTGTTAGTTTGCATATTTGCAGACTTCCTCTTTGCTTTACAATACCCATTCGCTTCCTGCATCACTCTAACATTCAGTCATTTTCTTCTTCCCTTTCTTTCCTCCATTAGACCATGTACTTGATTGACTATTATAAGAAAAGCTTTATATATATTTTACAAAGAAGATTATATGTAGGGGGGAGCGTGGGACTTGTTGTTGCTAAATTTCTACCTTGACAATTTGATTCCTCTGTAGAGAGATCTGCTACTATTCCTCACACTTCCCAACAATGAAGAATGCCAATAAAATATCCTATAATTGTAGGCTTCTCTTCACTATAAAACTTGCAGACAGTTTGGTTAAACAACCAACAGTTTGGTTTAACAACAGATAAATATCTAAGCACTTCTCCACAACACCTGCACACAGCATAAAACATAACATAAAACATTTCCCCACAACATATGCACACAACATAAAGCAGTAACATGAATTTCCATGCAATATATTACAGTACTTAAGCCACCTTTAACAGTACCTTAAATTTCCCTATTATCCTCTCCTCATAATTGCTGTTATCTTCATCTGTAGATTTGCCCCGGAAAAGTTCAAATGTTTTCACCCAGTCTTCAAAATTATTAAATTCACTCTCCAGGTCTCCATCATAGATCTTTGGAAAAGATTGTTTAACATTGTTTAACATTGTATAACACCCAAACAGCTACTTTGCCCCAATGGAAACATAAGTAGTACAGAAGTTCAATTCATTAATTAATAAGTGGGTAGAAGCTACTGGAAAAGTATTTTGTGTTAGCTCCACTAATATGGGCATGGATTGTCTAATGCCACACCAGTGCTCTATCACAACACACAGCTGGATTTGTTTAGAAATCTCAATGGACAGAATGTCTGCAATTGGGTATTCTTTATACCAAAGAAGAATTGCATAAATATCTTTGCAATTTCACCCACAAGCTGTTTTGTTATATGGACCAGCTGGCTCCTACCATAGGGTGCATTTCTATGTCATTTGAAAATATTCTGTGGCCCCGTAGGGTGCTGGGAAGCCAAATGAATACTTATTGTCAGTCGCGATAATTGGATAGAACATCTACATTGCCAGGAGCTGGCAAGAAAGAACAAGGAGAGGTTACTGTGTTCGTGCCCCATGAGTGCCTAAAGAAACTTGACTCATATTCCAAGTCACAAACAAAAAACTAGATTGATAAATTTTAGCTTATCTGGATATTCTTTTACCCAGCTATTCATATTGTCTTATCCATGTGTTCTCTTCTCATGCTTTTAAAAATGAATGTGGTGAAACAGAAAACAAAACAGAATGTAAATTGTTTCCCTTTGTACTCAAACAACAAAGTATTTTTGTGGCAGCTTAAAGAATAGCCAGTTTTGTTGGCACAACCTTCCATGGACTCCAGCCTATTTCATCTGATGCCCAATGAGACATGCACAGACTCTGCATCTGATGAAATGGGCTGGAGTCCATGAAAGCTTATGTCAAATAAAGCTTTTTTTTTCTATTGAAGGGGCACAAACTCTGTTATTTTTGCTCCAGAAGAGTAGCATTTGTGCCCCATTCACTTGAAACTTTGTACTTAGCACTCATCATCTTAGATTCTATAAGCACTTGTGCTCATTCTCTGAACCAAATTTCCAAATTAGCAGAAAAATCCAAGCTACCAAATTTGAAAAGTAAAATTCTACCTCCATGGTTGCTAGGTTTAGAGGAGCTTCTTTCACTGCCTTCTTGAGCAATTTATCTTTCTTCTTTTTGTCTGGCTCATCTTCAATGTTTAATGCTACATGGCCAGAAGTTTCCTTTGCTGTAACAATAAAGGGATGGGTTTAATAGTTGCACAATGTCTACATCAAAATATAACTCTCAAGGCCTGATGACACTCCCTATAATAACACTCCCAAGGAGATTCCCAATATGCAAGTGAATGTGTTGAAAAATTCTAGGCAGTTTTCATTATCAATAACAACAGATATTTTGTAAAGCTATCTTCCTGTTCAAGACTAAGTCACTCTAAAACTCTTTCGATTGCAAGAGGAATACATTCTTTCTAGGAAAATCCATTTTTTCTTCAGCAACTGTGAGAATTGCAGCTAAACTCAGAAGGAAGGAAGAAGGTGGTGCATGTGTGTGACATCATCTCTGGAGGTTTGACCCTGTGGGCCCTGACTCTACTCCATTCTTGCTCATGCACAGACAGAAACAGGGAAAACAGCTGGTAGGTGACCCAAACATCAAAATAATCAGATTTACAAGCATCTCATAAGTAATTCTTTCATGGCTCACATCATGCAATACATTGTTTGTGATCACATGTAGAAGAAGGGCCATATGAAACATTTGCAGTGTTCCCTGACAAATCATACATGAGCCATAATTCTAATTACGTCTCCTGGTGCTGAGTGCCAGTATTGCAGAAGCATCACAGAATCACAGAGCTGGAAGAGACCACAAAGGCCGTCTAATCCGCCTTCTGGCCATGCAGGAAAATACTGCTAAAACACTCCTGAGAGATGGTTATCCAGCCTCTATTTAAAATCATCCAGCTCCTCTGAAACACAGGCCATTTCCGCACTAGCCTGTTATAGCGCTATGATTCCACTTCCAACATCCTATGGAATCCTGGGGTTTGCAGTTTTGGGAGGGGCCCCTTCTGATTCCATAGGATGTTGAAAGTGGAATCATAGTGCTATAACAGGCTAGTGCGGAAATGGCCACAGTGATTGCACTCCTTACTCTTGTCTTTCCCATATTTCCCATATTTCACTCCCTCTTCTTTATGCAAATAGAAAATAATAAATCAACAGCATATTTACACAGTGCCTAATTTCAGGCTTAGCAAAATATTTCAAATTCCTTGGTACTAGCATCACAATGCCACATTCCAACATCAAATTAGATGGTCTTAGTCCTAGACAGAGCTGAAATGGTATTTCCAAACCCTTCATTCACGCTGGCATGAGCTTGGAATGTTACTTTAAAAGAGTAAGTTATTCACTGCTGTTGAGAAGTGATATGCTAATGTTACTCCCTATTAAAATAGCAATTTCTGATGCTGCTTGTTGTTATTAAATATTATTTTTAAATCTTTCTTAAAAATGCACTTAAAAATTCCCCAAAGAGTTTACCCAAATAACATCCCCAAAAGCAATACTTTAGGAGGAAAAAGTAAACATGACTTGTTAGGCCCCTTCTGCAAATAATGAGGCTATCAGTTGTCACATGTCATACACTACTTCCAAGGTGTGTTGTGTGACCAGTCCATGTGTGCATCTTCCTATACACAGATTATTAGTTTCCTTTTTTTCAAAAAGACAGAAACCAAGAAGTAGCAGAGTGTAAAGTCCCACAAGAACATTTACAGGACATCTGGGAAGACAGATGGTCAGATGGTGGCAGAGTGAGACAGTCTTCCTAGAGCACCCCCGTGGCCATTTGGATCAGAAGGTACAGAACTGTACCTGAACATTGCATGTGCAGTCTGGCAAAACTACTGTACAAGGAAGGAGCAGACACTTCCTTGAACAACATCAGAAAAAGTAGTTAAGCTAGCATAAACCCTGGTTGTGTTAAAAGCATGGAAAGTGCAACCTATGAGCTTCATACAGCCCCCCCAAACTTACTTTGGCCCTCCTCAAGACCACCCGCTAGTCCCCCAAAGCATCCTGAATCCTTCCCCCTGTATTAATCTTTAGGTGCTATATTTGGGGCAATTTCCATCCCAAACCCAAATCAATACCCACCCAAATGTGTACAAACATGCCAAACCACCTCCCCACATCCTCTAATTCCAATAGAACCTCTCTCTCAAGTACCTTAGTTTTTGGTTATATATCAGGCAAAATGAGAGCCAGCATGGTGTAGTGATCTGAATGTTGGACTACAACACTGGGAAACCAGGGCTGGAAACCCACTGACCTTGAGCAAGTCCCTCTCTTTCAGTCTAAGAGGAAGGCAAAGGGAAATCCCCTCTGAACAAATTCTACAAAGAAACCTTGTGATAGTTTTGCCTTAGGGTTGCCATAAGTCATATGTCACTTCTGGTCACCATTTTGGTTGGCATATAGCCAAAAATTGAGGCATTTTCCTGCATAGTTGGGCAGGTGCAGCCCACTGGAAGGTCAGAGGATTGGCTCCTGACAGCCCTACAGTTGCTCACTCCTGCATTAGGGTAAAGCCACAAAATGATTACAGCCTAAAATTTTAATCACAATTTCCACACTAAGTTTGGACATATCATGAGAAGACATAACTCACTAGAAAAGACAATAATACTTGGTAAGCTAGAAGGCATTACAGATGGATAGATTCAATCAAGGAAGCCACAGCCCCGAATTTATAAGACCTGAGCGGCTGCTGATGACAGGGTGACTTGGAGTCTTTCATTCATAGGGTTGCCATAAGTTGAAGTCACTTTGATGGCAGTTAACAACAGTTTTCACATACACACCAGCTTAATGAGAAAGAAAGAGTCTGAGGGAGATGTGTCTTAAAAACAGATACACAACATCACTAAAGGGGCTTTCAGCTAACCTATACAGGCATTTCACTCATGCAGGGATGCAAAATTGGCTGCATAATTAGATTTCCAACAAGCTCAACTGCACCAGTGATTTCAATGATTAAAATTCCACTCACTTGGAGCTTTATGGGTTCACAGTAAACTAGGTCATATGTATCTTGCATTCATGGAATTTTGGTATGTTCTGTGTGTATGTGTGTTTGAACACCAGACAAATGCACAAAAGTCCTATTATATCACCATTTAAAGGGTGAAGTCTTACTGCTTTAGCAAAACCTTCCCTGAAACACTCTTGCTCAGTTGGAGCTACTCCTCTCATGCCATTTGACTACAAACCGAGAATATTAAACACAGATGCTTAGAGCCAAACTCATGGTGTCAAACACGTGCCATTTAATGGCATGAGTGCCACCAATGTGTATGTTTTATATTTTGTAAACAGTAGCCATGTTTGACCTCGAGCAGTGGCAGGCCCAAAGAGGATGCTAGGCAAAGAAATTAGAGCTCCTCATCCAACATGATCCTCATGAAAGTGTCCCCCTTCCAAGCTACTGTTTGTACAAGGAGGGAAGCTGGGAAGACGAGGGGATTTGCACTGGGAAGGATGGAGACTGTTTGCTATGAAACATGGCTGGAGAAGGTCAGCCAAACTTCTTCACATATTCATGTATAGCATAAGTCATGCACTTCCGCACCCACTAACAGTGGAGGGGGTGGTGGCTCCAATGTCATTGTGTTGGTTAATCCACTAAGCTGTCCAAAGTTTTGAATTTACCTCAGGGCTCCTTTAAAGGTTTTTTAAGGGGTTCTGGAAGATTCCCCCATTATCATCATCATCATCATCATCATTATCATCATCATCATCAAGTTGGAAGAGACCCCAGGGGCCGAGTCCAACCCCCTGCTATGCAGGAACACCCATCAAAGCATTCCCAAAGATGACCATCCAGCCTCTGCTTAAAAACCTCCATAGAAGGAGATTCTACCACACTCCAAGGCAGCATATTCCACTGCCGGACAGCTCTGATTGTCTGGAATTTCTTCCTGAGGTTCAAGTGGAATCTCCTTTCCTGCAGCTTGAATCCACTGCTCCTTGTTCTAGTCTCTGGAGTGGCAGAGAACAAGCCCGCTTCCTCCTCAACATGACATCCCTTCAAATATTTAGACATGGCTATCATGTCCCCTTTTAACCTTCTCTTCTGCAGACTAAACATACCCAGCTCCCTAAGCCATTCTTCATAGGGCATGGCTTCCAGACCCTTCATCATTTCACTCACCCTCCTCTGGACATGTTCCAGCTTGTCAATATCCTTCTTGAATTGAGGTGCCCAGAACTGGACACAGTATTCCAAATGAGGCCTATTATTATTATTATTCCCATGATAGATGTGGTAAATCATATACAAATATAAATTATACGCATATGCTTACATAAACTACTATATGCTGCATTAATACAGCATCTTTCACCATTAATGATATCATATATAATACTATATTCAGAATTTATACTTATTACATGCAGTATTTTATTACATGCAGTATTTATACTTATTACATGCAGTATTTTACATGAAAATTACATGAAGTATTTCCTCATTTCTCTCTCCTTTAAAGTTCAAACCAAAACCTGGAGTAGATTCACTATCTCACTGACACTGAAGCCATTAGCTGCTGTTACTCTTGAAGCTGTAACCATGACTTTGTCTCTCATATTACAAAGACATGTTAGTGACATCAGCTTTTGCATGTGATAAGTGAATATCAATTGAAAGTCTCCAAACCATGTGCTTTTGGGACACTGACTACATATTTTCCCCATGAAGGGGCTTTAAGCAGAATGAACAACAGTTGGATAATTGGAAAGATTTAATGGATTTGATAACTAAGGCCAGCCTATAGTATTTTGCTAGGTGAGGCAGAGCAGCAAATGGTACCTTGCCCCTCTCACAGACAAAGTGCATAGTATCCTCAGCTGATCAAGTCATGTTTGGCACCACAGGGAGACAATCCTAAGAGTATCCCACATCCTGGTAGCAGAGGCAGCTGGTAGATCTGGTGCTGCAGGTGGTCCACTCTTGATTTTATCACTGCTCCTCCTGACGCTGATCAAAGTGGAACAGGAAGTCTCCTTTGGTGGGCTTCCATTGTTTCAGAAGTTTGATCCTGGGAAAGCTTAGAACAGCTGCAGGAAAAGCAATGGTAAAATGGTGGTTCCACCAGTCACCTCTGCCTGGCAGAAAATAAAATTATTGTTGTGTGCCTTCAAATTGTTTCCAACTTACGGTGGCCCTAAGGCAAGCCTAGGACAGGGTTTTCTTGACAAGATTTGTTCAGAGAGGGTTTGTCTATGTATTCCTCTGAGACTGGAAGACAGTAACCCAAGGCCACCAGGTTGGTTTCCATGACTAAACAGAGATTCAAACCTGGGCCTTACAGTGTCCTAGTCTATTTTCAAACCATTGCATGACACTGGCTCTCAGTAAATAAAATACAATAACAATAATTTAAATATTTAACCATTTGCCTCCCTTTCATGACACCTCAGATCTACTGCTTGAGGTAGTCACGTCATTGATCCTAAGAGAAGGGCTGGTCCAGTTAATAACACAAGGGAGCATGAGTTGAGGAAAGAATATGAGGACTGTGTACCAATGGAATGACATGCACCTTGAGAGAACACTTCACTGCTACAGAATCCCCACAGTGGGTGAGGTAGAACTGGTAGCTATACTGTAGTAATGAGAATACAATATTCCAGGTGTCTAGACTATTTTATCAAATTCCATCTCAGACTGATCCTATCTATAACATAACTATAAAAGATCCTGGCTTCCCATGAACAGAACTCTCAGGATACTTTTGTCAGTTGACCTTTGGAAAAATCACTCTTTTGGATTACAAGTTTCTTCAAATTCCATGGCTAGTGCTCCCAGTTCTGGTACCTGTAGCACAAAAATTAGCTTTTCCAAATTCTACCTGCAGGTGGAAAGAGGTTTGGGCAATTTTTCCCAAGTCTCCTCTCTCACTGTGCTCACTGGGTTCAAATAGTGGTGCAACAGTAGAGTAGACTCTATAATGGAAGAAAGGGTAACATCACTAAATATTGGCATACTTCCTTACACCCACGAGAACCTCCATTGTATCAAAATTGTTTTCACAAATAGAAATAGTCCTTCTGTTCACTAAAAGGGATATTTAGAATGATGCTTACAATAAATTATGGGAAAAAACATCCTCTGCATGAATAGTTTCTCTAGGTAATGGGTTTTCTTCATTAATTATGAAAAGCAATAAAAATACAAAGATTTACTCACCGTTTCCTGATTTTCCGTCGCTGAAATCAAGTACTTTTGCCTTTCAAAACAAATATAGATATAAATGGAGAATTACAAAGCACTCTACTTACATCCGTACTGTAACAGCCTACTTCAATTCTGTGTGTGTACTTAGAATACTTTTGCAACCAAGTCTCTCCTAGACTGTTTACAAATTAAAAAGTTAAAATAATAAAATCACAGTTAAAAATAACCTGTAACATTTCAAACAATAAATCTCAACATAAAAGAGAGGTTTGCATGTTGTGAAAAAGTAGACCGGAGAAACAGGGAATCCTGTGGCATAATAATTGATTACTAACAAGTTTATTTTGGGGTGTAGTGTTATCCTTAATTGACAGATGTACATACTCATGCGCACACACATAGGCACACAAGTGGAGGAGCCAAAAGATTGTGGCATGCGATGTGCAGAGTCTGTGTCATCACTATGCAAAAACGCATAGAACAGCAAAACCTTTGCTTTCTGCAGAGATGTTTAAAGCTTACATTTGCTGGCCTTTGGTGCATAAGAGTGTGTGCGTGTGTGCGTGTGCGTGTGTGTGCATGCATGTGTTTATTTTAGTCCATTCAAAATATGCCACAATAGATCAAGACCCATCTTTGAGTCTGCTCAACTTACCTGCACCTCTGGAATCTAAGTACAAGTGATGCATTTTTGGTATCAGGACAGAAATTAATTTCAAACACATATTTACCCATAAATTCAATATGAATTTCAATGAAAATGTATCAAAGAAAGATATTTTCTAAACTTTCTGTAGGCTATTTGCTCCCTGAAGAAATAAAACATTATGAGGATTTTATGTTATTGCCATGGCCCCTCTGTACAGAAATGAGAAGAAATGAGAAGTGTGCAAAACGTCATTTCCTTGATTACATGGGGAAAAGGTGGAAATCTGATAATATATTCTCCAGCATTTCCACTGTTCAGGTGATCAGCACTACAGTGGTACTGTTTCTATAAATAAAATAGTGCCACCCACATGTGACACTGAGGCCATTTCCGCACTAGCCTGTTATAGTGCTATTATTCCATTTTCAACATCCTATGGAATCCTAGGGTTTACAGTTTAGGGAGGGGCCTCAAGGCCCCTCCCTAAACTGCAAACCCTAGGACTCCAAAGGATGTTGAAAGTGGAATAATAGCACTATAACAGGCTAGTGCAGAAATGGCCAGAGTTATCATGAGGCTTGGGAAAATCTCAAGGGTTTGTAGAAGTTCTGGCCCCCTCCCCAAGAATACTCAGGGAAGATGCTGTGGAGGGAATGAAACAAAATAGCTCAAATGAGGAGAGTGTGTGCTCAATAACCATGGAACCACGAACTATTATGTGGTGGGCAATAGTACTAGGAAATGATTGAAGAAATGGTTGGATCCCTGAAAAGGAGCATACTTTAAAATTTGGGGTAGATCCTACTTGTAATGATCACCATATAAAAGAGAGCAGCTACCTGTGTGATACAACCTTGGGGTCTTTACCTTTTGTACTTTTTGTATAGAGGCATAATACTTTGACCACCAATCAATCACATTTTCAGCAGATTCATCAGCTATGGTTCTCTTTTTTCTCTTGGTGGATCGCCGGATTGATTTTGTTGAACCCTGGAGAGGAAAAAGGTGATGAGAATAGCTATATTTCTCTGTTTTGCTATCCAGAAATCCTGCCTCCAGAGCCCTTTTGGGATCCTGCTGTGCCTATAGAATTAATCTGCTGCTCTGTCTAGCCTGGATGATAAATCCTAAGAGATCCATATCTGTACAGGCAATAAAAGAATCCCATGCAGAAGAAAAAAATGGATCAGCAAATCTCTTTCTAAAGGTGGAAACTTGGCTATGTGAGAGGAGCAGTTATCAGTTCAAATCTGTATCAAAATACCAGGGTAGCTGTGGCCATGCATAATGCTTCCATTGTGATGTACTGAAGAATAGTGAGAAGCTTATTGAAAAGGTGCTAATTTTTCAGCACTGTAAGTCTTGCTTCTACCAGAAGATTTGAGGAACAGGATATCACATTTTGTTTTGTTTTGTTTTGTTTTATTTTACTTTACTTTATTTTATTTTAAATCGCATACTTCATTCACCATGGGTGATATCCAAGATGTCTGTCTGTCTGTCTGTCTGTGCAGATATAGCTATACATTTATCAGAGTGATTAACAAATGGAACTGAATTTTAAAAGTCAGCAAAACTCTTCAGCTTCTGTCATCTTCAGTCACTCCCCATCATCCACTTAAGAATGTTAACAATAGACTGTTCTAAAAAGGCACTTTGGATTCAGCTCATTTTTGTTTGGGAAATCTGAAGAAGATACAAGCGGAAACATTTTTGTCAATTTACTTAAGTTCTGTTTGTTAAACTCCCTAGTAAATCATTTTTTTTCAGTGATAAATTGCATCCTTCTGAGATTCAGAACAAATTTCTTTAAAAGTTTTGTTTGTTTCAATTCACCTGTAGATACACAGGAATAAGTATAAATAGGTATATTTTTAAATAGGCATATTTTTAAAATCTCATAAAATGATTAGAAGCAGAAATAAATGAATATATCTGGATTGCGGTATTAGAATTGAATAGGGACAACTATTACATAGTATTACAAGCCTAACAGAATGTCACATCCTATACTGCCTAAAAGCAAATAAAGAAAACGCACTTCCCTTGCGATGGGGTTTCATAGTCATGGCACAGATACCAAAAAGACCCTGTCTTGAATGCCACTAACCGGTCTGTCTATGGGTGGGATATATAACAGAATCACCAATTATGACTGTAAATTACAGGCAAGTTTATATGAAAGGGAGCGACCCATCAAACATCATGGTCCCAAACTGTTAGGGCTGTGTATAGGTCAAAATCAGCACCTCTAATTGTGTCTGTCTTTACTGGATGTGTCTACATCTTGCAGTATATGGAAGCCAGAATGGTGTAGTGGTTAGATGAGGTGTAGTGGTTAGACCAGGGTTAGAACCCCCACTTAGCCACAGAAACTCACTGAGTGATCCTTGGTAAGACATTCTCCCTCAGATTAAGAGGAAGCCAAATCTCTTCTGAATATAACTTGCCATGAAAAACTCTGTGATTGTATCACTATAAGTTGGAATCCTCTTGGAGCACATCACAACAAGAGCAACAAAGTGTGTCCATTTATTATACAGAGCCCTTGTGGGAGATGTACATGTAGCTGTATTGCCAAACAAAACTGTACTGTCTCTCTTCCAATTTGTGAACTGGATTCCTGCTCCATAAAACAGGTTCTTAGGCTGATGTGTGTCGGTGTTTATAAACATCTCTTTATCCTAAGAATCAGAGACAGAGAGTTGCAGTGAACACAGCCTTACAGTTATAAATACTCTGGTCTAGTAGAGTATACAAAGAGTTCAAAGATGAGGAAATTGGCAATTGCAAGATTTACTTTTTGTTTTTCATCTTTTGTAGGATCAGAGGTAGAAGATGGTGTAGGCTTCAGAGGAGCTGTTGGTGTCGTTAGGGGTGGTGATGGTGGTGGTGCTGGTACTATTTCTGGCTCAGGAACTGCTAAGACAGATGCCCCATGTTCCACATCAATGTAGACATGATCTGTTGGTGGTTGTTGAGGTTGAAGAGTTTGAACTATTCCTGGTGTAGATGAAACTGGAAACCAAAGCACACACAGAATTAGAATTACATTGCCGGTGGAATACAGAGAGATCAGAGAAGTGTATGGCTGTGTTTCCATAGCCAGATGCATACTGAGGACATCTTCTACCAAGATTTGGTGCTGCTGGGAGTTAGAGTTTCCCAGGGCATTAGCCCTTTGGGGGAAATTCTATGAAAGCTAAAACTGTTAGGAATCAGCCTTCTTTTAGCAGAGTTGCAGAAAAAGCATGTCTCAATCTCTGTGTGGCTTCCCTGAATTGAGACTGACTTAGAAAGCAAAACAAGGCACGCAGTTACCAAACTAAGAAAAGTTTACTAATGCATTTTACAATTACATATGCATTGGAGAGACTAGATTCTAACTAGCTGACAAAAGGATTAGGTGGGATGGTAGTTTCATTCTTAACTCACCATCTTCTTGGTGGAGAGGCGAAGCATGGCAGGAGAGAAGGAACTGGAAACAAAATGCAAATAGAGAAGAAAGAGGGAAGCATGGTCTTTTATGCAAGGTCAATGACCCCAGGGTCTGTCCTGGCTCACATGGTCTGGATACCATTCAGTTAAATAACACAAAGAGCAAGACTGAGGTTTTAGCTGGGAAGGCAAAAGGCTTTGACATGCTAAGGAAAATGAAACCATATGCTAGCTAAGCCCTAGAAAAAGTGGGCGGGAGAGAGAATGCCAGAATTTTCCAACAGGTGTCATCTGCAAATTTGACATGAATGTCCTCTATTTCCTCATTCAAGTCACTGATAAAGATGTTGAATAGCATTGGGCTAGGACAGAACCTGCTGCCAGTCCACTAGTCACTTCTCTCCAGGATGAAAAGGAGCCATTGGTGAGCACCCTTCGGGTTTGGATGGTCAACCAATTACAGATCCACCTAATGGTAGCATTGTCTAGCCCAGATTTTACTAGCTTGTTTGCAAGAATATCAGGGAGCACTTTGTCAAAGGCCTTACTGAAGTCAAGATATGCTAAATCCACAGCACTCCCTTCATCTATGAAGCTTGTAACTCTATCAAATCTTGGCAAGAGTTTATCAGAGGGGATTTGCCTTGTATTCCTCTTAGGCTGAAAGAGTGTGACTTGCCCAGTGGGACTCTATGGCCAAGTGTGGATTCAAACTCTATTCTCCAGAGTCCTAGTCCAAGATGCAAACTACTACACCACACTCTTGTGCACTAACATGCATGCAAACACACACACACACACACATACACAAATATGCACATGCATAAGGATGCCAGCAAATGTTTATCTGTTCATAAGTAGCACTTCCTCTTGGATGCTTTTGGATGTTTGCAAAAGACAGAGAGAGAACAAGATGCACAATAGATCTGTGTTTCCTGTTTCCTTTGTTTTTCCACCTCATCTGAAGTTAATTGACTCAGCAAGATGATTAGTAAAAGCTGCCTCTCCAGAAGCCAAACGGGCTCTGGATCACATTAGTTAGCTTGACCCTACATCTCTTCTGATCAGCATCTTATGCAGAGGACTTGCTCAGATTTGCTTTCTAAGAATCCTTGTAATTGGGGACCCCAGGGATGGAAACAGGAGCCTTGCACAGGATGCAAAGTACATGCTTTGCTGTCACCTTGCCAATATGAGCAGCAGCATTGAATATCTACCAGGACTAAATCACAAATATATTAAGCATAGATCTTTCTGCCCTTCTGACCCTGATATCCCTCAAACAGAGACCTTAAATCTTCAACCTAGAACCTCAGCATCCATGCAAAGCTAGTCCTTCCAACACTTTACTTTGTAGGATTTGATAATGTCTTCAGAGAAAAGGAGAGACTATGCCTCTGATTGTTTAAAAAAAAAATGAAATGCAAAAAATAATCTCATAGTGGTTATTTTCTTTGGTTGATTATTTTCTTGGTAGTTGTCTTAATTTGTCAAAACACTCTTTCTCACTGAGATGGACCGGAAATCAATGAATGGGTATTAAAATTAATAGAAATGAAAGACTGTGATATTTTAACAAGGATCTTAAAACGTGGCACAAAGGATGAAAGTGAGGCCAACTCGGCTCCATTAATGTAATTTATTAAGAAAAAAATGTAGATGGAAACAAGTTTTAAAGTTTATTACCAAAAAACATTTAATCTAAATTTAGAAAGTAGTAGCAGCTCAGAAATAAAATATAGTAGTACAAACCGTTTAAATATGAAGGGTGACTGAAACTCAGAGGGGAAAATAGGCAGACATGCAAAATTATGGTTAGGATACAAACAGTAAACAGTCTGAACATAGCATTTGTTAACAGAGGAGTCTTTATACTTTTTTGAGCTTAACACAGCCCTTCAAAGGAAAGTCAGAAGTGAGTTCACAACCAATGTTAAATCTAGCATGGGATGTCTAGTGCTTTGTGTAGTTATAAACTCTATTAAGGTAGCAGTAAGATGAAATTATTGCTTAGGTATTTTTTTTTACTCATTAAGGAAATAATGGAGTCACGTGCAAGGTACACTGCACAGTAGAATCAATTATTGATTGTCTAATAGTATTTTAATTTAACTTAATTATTGGTATTTGACATTACTGTTTGATTTGTCATCTAACTTTGCTTTTAATAAAAATATTCTTTCTCATTGAGAGTGAGAAAACTTGTGAGTATCCTTTACATGTCTATGCTCATCAATGGCTAGGCTAGCAAGGGATGATGGGAGCTGCAGTCCAATGACATCCAGAGGGCCACATTTCCCCATCCTTGCAAAATCCCAAGATAGGTTCACTTTAGGGTTGCCATAAATCAGAATCAACTTGAAGGCACACACAAACAATGACAATAATAACAATAAATATTTGAAGTGAGAGGTCAGGTGGTGTAGTGGTTTGAGTGTTTGGCTATGACCCTGGAGACCAGAGTTCAATTCTCTGCTCAGCCATGGAAACCCACTGGGTGACCTTGGACATGTCACACACTCTTAGTCCCAGAAAACCCCAGCATAGGTTCACCTTAACCTTGCCATAAATGGGAAACAAACTTAGGGCACACAACAACAACAACAAAACATTTGGGGTGCACTTGCTAGGCACTTCTCACCTTTATCAGTTTCAAGGACAGTGTCCTCTTTTGTTGGTGAAGCAGGCAGTTCTTTAGGCTTATATAGGAACTGCTTAAGGCAGTTAATGGTGTGTGTCCCGACCAGAGTACTACGGCCAAAGGCTCTCCAATCGACAACGCAGATGCTGAGTGGAGGGTGCAGCAGTTCATTTTCAGGCAGTTCCTAGCAGAGGAAAAAGCACAAGACCATTCTTTCTATATTCATTGTGGTGGCACCAGCACTCACTTCAAAGGGGCCACTGAGGATTTTGTTTTGAGGTGTATCTTCCATGCAGCCTAGAAATGTGTAAGATGATCTCCTGGGAATTCGATTCTCTAAGTTAAGTGAGGTTATTGTTTCCAGTTTCCTTTGAAATTTTGAAAAATATTTATCCTCACTGAATTCTTCTAAACTGGGGTGGGAAATAATGGAGTGGGAAGGAAGAGACCCTGGGGTCCACCTTGGCAATTAAAGCATTTACCCCACTTTGCAATGGGATTTTCGTAAAGATACACACCGCAACAATCAGACTTGGAAACTGAGCCTGTATTTACCAATGACCAGCCACAAAACAATGACTTTAAATGCATAGATGAGCAAAAGCCCATGCTATGGCAGTCATCTTTCTCCATTTGAGGAGGCATATCTTCTAAGTACATGCTAACTCTGTTGTCAACTTTGACACGAGGACTGAATTCTTCCACTCATTACACCCATATAGGACCCTTAAAATTTTAATCAAAATTTGGTTGAAGTTCTAATTCTGTCTATCAGAAGTCCCCTGGGACAAAAGACTTGATACATCTTTTAAATCTCAAATTTTAATGTTTTTAATTTTTATTTTATTTTATTTTATTTTTTGCCTGTAGACTTTTATAGCGGGTAAAATGAAGCAAAGCCAGATATATTGGAAAATTATTTTTCAGATCTGGAAAGTCTAGCTGTTAGATTTTCTGGAAAACTACGGCTCTTCCACTCACTCAGTTGAGAGGAGAATATTTTAATTAAAAATGTCCCCTTATTTACACTTCTCTCCTGCTTTGACTCCAGGTATTTCAGGGCCTAATGACATTTGACATTAACAATCTGAATAGCAACCGTATCATAATGTCTGTTTTTATTTAAAATTAAATCTCAGATACCAAGGGGTGATGATTTTTAACAGAACAGTAGCATGCAGAAGGGGACAGTTTAAGTCTTTCCTCCCAAGCTGTGATCTTGGTGCCTCCTGACTAGCTATAGGGACAAATTTATTATTGTTGTCAATGGGAGGTTTTTTCCTAATGCTAACTGCCATACAACCTCCCCTTCTTGCATAATGCAGTTCTAGTAACAATCACTGCCCATCTAATATTTAATTTTTTAAACACACACATACAAAATGGGGATGCTAATCACATTAGTTGTACTGTATATGCTTAGACACTCACAGTGCATAAATAAATTTTGCCCTATGTAAACAATCCTTTTAAGTAAGAAGACCATGTCTGGCCCAAAATTACCTGGTGATCTCCATATCTGAGACAAGGTTCGAACCCAGTTCTCTCCAGCCCCAGTCTAGTACTTTCACTTACTGCATTGTGCTTGATCTTAGGTTAATCCCTTATCCTATGTCTTTCTCTAAGAAATACCCAATTATACTTGACTGATGTTTTCCAATTTTTAAAAGAAGAGTTTCATTAGGAAAGAGTCATAGATATATATATACCACTTCAAACCAGTCTCCAAGGACATTAAAATTTGGATTGTTTTTGTAGCTCTGAATGACACACGATTTTACTCCTTTGCTGGCACATTCAATAAGAACTTGTGGACGGTCCACAGAGAGAAGCTGCACCTTCTTCAATTCACGAAGACCCCAGAATAGAACCTGCAGCAGCAGAAAGAGAAATAATACTTACATCTACTTTTAATACAATATATTTACAGTGGGCCCTCTACTTTTGCATGTGTAGCACTCACAGATTTGATTATTTGCAGGTTATTTTTTAATTTTACTTGTTTATTAAAAATATTCTTACTCTATTTGCTCTGCCATGGAGAAAAATTTGTTATCTCTAGGTCCCCCAGTGTGATTCTATGGTCCACTTCCACCACTGCTAAGTCTTCCAGTGTGACTTTATAGCCCACTTCTGCCGGAATTTGACCATAGAACCACACTGGAGGACCTAGAAATTCTTAGAGAAGTGTTCTCAGGTGCAAAAAATATTAGCTTTTGTGATTTCTATTTTTATTCACTTTTTTCCACCATTTTCACAGGGGTCTTGCACCCCTAAACTTCATGAAAGTGGAGGGCTCACTGTACATGCATTATTATTTTACTTGACTTATAATAATACATATATTCTTTAAAAATACTCATTCATAGATAAATAAATAAGTTACTTGCCTCTAAAGATTTTGGAGGGGTATGCAACAATCATAAAATACACAGCATCAAACAATGCACAGAATCTGTATGTGCATATGAAGCTTCAACTAATTTCATAGGGTTTTCTTAGGCAAGAAATACTCAGAGATGGTTTTGCTAGATCCTTCCACTGAAATATAGCCAACAGCACCTGGTATTCATTGGTGGTCTCCCATCCAAGTACTAACCAGGGCTGACTCTGCTTAGCTTCCAAAATTAGACAGGATCTGGTGCCTTTAGGCCTGAATCTATATACAACCATCATAAAACAATATAAAATAGCCATAAAACATATAAAATGAAGCAAGGCAAAATCAATAAACAATATCTATTTTATCCATAAAATAAAAATAGTCAAATGTTTTTATCTATCCATTATCTGACTAATTTTTACAATAATTTTGCAAGGAAGGCTGGAGTTGTTATCCCCATGTTGTATAGGTATAGTGGAGAGAGGATAAGCCTTCTCAGGCCTTTTCCACACGGGGTAAATAAAATGGGGCAGCACGAGCTTTGACGGACATCGCCCACACGTTCGAGTGCGCTAGCTCGTACATAATTGGCAAGCTCCACACCTTAATCCGCCCGGTTAAGTCGCCAACAGTCAGCGCGCGGGCTTTTTGAAAAACGGGGAAAAGGTGGGTTTTTTCCCCTCATACCGTGCTAATTCGTGCATGATGTAATCGGAGGGCGGGCTGTGGGCGTGGACAGCTTCAGCGGTTGGAACGCGCTGCGAGAAGCCTCCAAGCAGCGGCACAGAAAAGCTTAAATTCTCCGCAGCATTACCAATAAAAGGCCAATCGCCAGCGCCTCCTCGTGCGGTCTTTAGCCCATAGATGTTCCAGTTCAGCCAGCATAGCTCCAAGAAGCCAGAATACAGCTAAAATGGGCTGTTCAACTTCAGGAAACACCTCTTCCTCCATTGCTCACAGGGAAAGATAAAAGCAGAAAAAGGGGTCGAGAACCCACCAGAGATAGGGAGAAAAACTGCACTCCACCCAGCTATGGCATGGAAAACCATTCCCCCGAGATAGGGCGCGAAAATAAAAAATCGACACGGTTTATTTTACAGCTAGCAGGAGGAATGGGAGGAGGGAGTCATCGTGGGAGGAACTGCGGGGCATGACATGAGCATGCACGTCATGACGCACGGGGCCATTTTTTTAAAAAAGAGCTGCCAATCACATCTGCTGCGCGAATTTCACGGAACATGTGGAAATGGCAATAGACCATTGTACAATATGTCCGCGGTAGCATGGACCAAAAAAAAACACCCGGAAACGTTGCAGCGCAAATTCCACGGAACGAGTGGAAAGGGCCTCAGTTACTGCTCCTTGGCTCTGGAAGTCTCTCTTTGCTGCCTCTTCATAAGTATGAAAAAACTCTTCTGTTCCTATAAGCTTTTAAGAACTTTTAACAGTATGCTGCTTTACTGACTTTTCTCTTTGTGCTTTTAATGGATTTGCTTTAAATGCTTTCAACTCTATGGACAGTACACAATTTCACTTTAATAATAACTCTTTTTACATTTTTACTTATATCTGGCCCAAGGACATCTAGTGAATTGGGGCTTGGAGTAAGATATAAACCAGAGACTCTGACTGAGATGGAACAAATATTCCCCTCCCCCCAAAAAAAGTCAAAAAAACATTTCAAGTGTTGAGAATCCCTGATGAGAAGAATCCTGGACTGACAAGAACCTTTGCAGTTCAAGATGTATTCTGTGCAAAAGTAGCACATTAGTTGTTTTGCACAGAAAATAATATTTCTGCACAGAAACATAATTTTACATGCAGAAAATACTGTTTCCTGCACAGAAAATTCTGTAATAGGGGACATATTGTGCACAAAATTCACATGTGGTTGAATAAATAATGTATTTATTTATCCTGTAGTTTATAAAAAGATTAGAGAGTGTATGTAAAAAAAATTTCATGTTATTTGTTGCCTTGTATTGACATTAGGTAACTGTACAGAATAACGATGATTTTAGTTGGAAGTTTTTGTTTTGCTTTTTTTCTTACTTGTCTTCCCTAAATCTTATCAGATATCTTTTATTTAAAAAGTTTAAAAGTCCTTGTAACAAAATTTTTGCTACAGATACAGGAGATAAATTCATTTTGTCAACTATCTGTTACATCACTCTAACATCTCAGTTGATGGTCCAGGAAGTTGAGCACATATCCAGCCAACTTCCTCAACTCATCACCATGGGATCCCTACATGGGCCACTATTAAAGTGAATGAGCACTGATATATTTGCCACATTAAGCCATTTAAGTTCACTGGAGGGTCCTAGGAGAAGTAATTATCAACTTGCCCTGCCTCATACAAGTGTATTGAGGCTAAGATGGGATAATTCCAAGATCCATCACCTTTGAAAAAGGATTGTACCAACAGGGCATATGTCAAAGAGCATTCATTGTCTTAAGCAACTTCAGAAAAGGCATGAACAACATGTAGACATTATTTTAGCAATGAACCTGGAATGGGAACATGCCTGCCACATCACATTCTGGGTTCATGTATAGGTTAACATCACATTCCGGGTTCATCTCTCTGCATTATTGCTCAGGAGAAATAAATTCTTCTGATTTGCAGCAGGAGTTAGAATTTTCAGACCGCAACTTGGCTGGCCCTTTTATCAGTCAGGAAGCCACATGCTACCTCTTCCTTGAGGTAAAGCTATGCAGAGAACAGATTGGCAGGACTTTGTGTCTGTCACAAAGCCACACGTCTGCCTCTTTGCCCTTTTTGGAGCAATTTAGAAAATATAAAAGAACTCCCTCTCTTTCTCTCTCTCTTTAGATGTCAAATATTTGATCAGGAAAAAAATGTAAATTAAAGCTCTGCCTGAAGTACAGTAGTCAGAGAAAAGAATAGTCATATCTTTTTGCACAGCATTTTCGATGTGAAAAGGCCTCTTGAGCGTCGCGCACATGTGAGGAGCGGTCCACACGACGCACTCACATTTGCGCGACGCTCCAGGGCCCAGCAGGGACTGCTCGTGCATTTTTTCATTTTCAGCTTGAAACCAAAAATACTGTGTGGTTGGGCATCGCTCCGGGGCCCTGCGCGCACTTACCTTGCGTGCGGAGCCTCAGGAGCCAGGCCAGTCATGCTTCCTGTCCAGTGCAGACTGGGAAGGTCCCAGGCTGCACTGCGAAAGGAAGAGGTGGGGCTCTCGTGTGAGCAGGAAGCATGTGCGGTGCCGAAGAAGCAGGGAAGCGAGAGCCTCTAGCGCCATAGTCATAGATCAGGTCATTACAGGTGTGAAAACAGGGTAAATCACCTTACTGTTTTTCTAAAAAATGCTCCTGACTGTAAGTATTTTGCATGTAGCTCCAAAACAACAGAGAATCCTTGGTGAATGGTGCAGGGGCAGAATATGGAGAATTATTCTTCCTTAACTCACCTCTATCCTGTATTTACTCAAAACAGGTCTGATGGTGGCTGGGACTGGGTAAATCAGACCGGCATCTGGAGGATCCACAGGTGGGAGGCTTTCAGGGCCAGAATCAGGGACCTGTAAAATGAATGTTTATTTCAGTCTTTTTTACTGTTTAGCTCCAGTACTCTTAAAAGGAGTCTGGGGTTACTACAGCAGTTCTTACTTCACAGAAGACAATCACATATACACAGAAGGTGCAGATTTAGGGTAGGGGAATTGGCTGTTTTTCTCCATTTATATCAGCAAGAACAGGCATATAGGATGCTCCTATTGCTTGTGGAGATGAAGATACATCTACTGAAAGATCATTCTTAATTCTTATTAATGCATATAATTTGATGCCTTAACATAGTCGTATTCTACACAGAAGTCATTAACAACTGCTAGTAAAATTACATCGGCAACATTAAGGTGGCTGAATCATCTGTTGAACAGCTAAGATTCTGGACACTTTGGGCCATTTCTTTTGTTTGCATTTATTCTAGCTAAAATTGGGTAGACATTTGGAAGTATGGCAACATAAAAAGGGTTTAGAGAGCCATTCTGACGCCTGCAAAGCAAATCACTAGGCATAAGCTCCTTAGAAAGACCTTGTGTATGTTGCCAAATTATCTAAATCAGCTGACTAACAACCCAGGAAAGAAAAGGGATTCATTTTCTGACAGTCACAAATGTTTCAAGGTCTCATTACTGTAGCATAAGCTATTCAGTGGTCCTCCGATGTCAAGTGGTTCTGTAGAATTTGGGGTGGGTCTGTCTGTCTGTCTGTCTGTCTGTCCATCCATCTCAGCATTTAAGCCCATCATTTCTGAGACAAAAATTAAACTCTATGTCTTTAGAAATAAAAATACAAACCGTGCATGTATATGCACATGCCTTTAAGTTGCCTGTTGACTTACGGTGACCCCATGAATTTCCTTGGGTTTTCTTAGGCAAGGAATACTCAGAGGTGGCTTTGCCAGTTCCTTCCTCTGAAATAGAACCTATGGTACCTGGTTTTCTTTGGTGGTCTCCTATCTAAGTACTAACCCAGGCCTACTCTGCTTAGCTTCCAATATTAGACATTAGATGGTGCCTTTAGTGTTACGAGAATAAAATAATCATAAAAATAAGATGTGAAGAACAAACTCCACGGAAAACAGCATGAGCATGAAAACTTTCTGCAAAACAAACTCACAGAGTTATTTTAAGCCAAATGAAATGCACTGCTCGTAGAGCTTGATCAAATTACTTTTTTGAACTATATGTTGGTTATGATGGCTGAAGAGGTTCTGGGAATAACTTCACCAAGGCCTGGCTAATACACAGGCACAGCGAGGCATCCACATGGGAGGTTGCTAATACACTGATGAAAAGCTCTGAAGGCAGACAAGTACCACTGGTAGGAACCAAAGGAGGATGTTCTAGGAGCAGCCTTGGATCTGCTGGATAAAATCCCTCTTGCACCCTTGATTGGGCTTCTTAACTTCACCAGTTAAGCTATGCATATACATAACTTAATATGTGCAAAAGAACTGCTGTAAGTTGAAAGAACAGGGAAATTTTTCCCACCTCCTACCCTGTTCACAGTAAATTGTCAGGGCTTGGGATGTGACAGATTGCCTATTACATAATATTTCTCCCCTCCTTCCTACCTCTAGGGTTGCTGTTGTAAATCATCATCAGAAATGTAACAGGGATAGAGAACCATAGGCCCAGATTCTGACGCTGGCCCTTTGCAGTTCCTTAGATGGACATATCCCCCTCCCTGCGATAACATTAACTGATGGTTGCCCAGATTTTGAATGGCTCATTTTCCCATTCTGAAGTGTTGAAATGCCTCTCCCAGTGCTCAGTAAGTTAGTAGGAAAGATTTAACCTAAAATGCGCTGGTATTTTAGGTTGCAACCTATTGTTTGTGGTACCACCCACCACTGGAATGTCACATCTGAATTTGGTGCTTAGGCTAAAAGAATATTTCCCACCCTTGAACAAAACAGATCAATGAATGCACTCGCAGGAACAGCATTGTATTAAGAACCCATGTAAAAGCATTCAAAGAAGGGGCCAGATGAATGTCATTGTTTAGATATTTTGTAATTTGGGTGCCACAACCCAAAAGGCCCCATCCTTTGTCCCCATCAACTGCACTTCTTCTGATGAAGCAACAGTGAGGAGGGCCTTTGAGACTGAGGTCATTTCCACACTAGCCTGTTATAGCACTATTATTCCACTTGCAACATCCTATGGAATCCAGCTGGCCCCTCCCAAAACTGCAAACCCCAGTCTAGTGCGGAAATGATCTGTGTGTTCATTTCAAGTAGATTAATACACAAAGAAAGATCTGTGTAAGTCCACTGCAGAAGATGTATGGATGTGGGAAACCTCTATTTATGCTGAGACAGTATGATTATTGTAGGAGCTTTGCCATTTTTCAGACATTTAGAGCAGTACAGTTTCTAGCTGGTGTTGGTCTTGGGTAATCACATTTTCCCAAGTACAAACTACCATGCACTGAATATCTGTAAGATACAATGCAATAAACAGTGGCTGGATTCCTACTTATAATTTCAACTAATCTAGCAATTGCCTAGTAGTGAACCACATTGGTAAATCCAGTTGATTCAGTTTCTTTAACTATGGCTAACAATAGCATTTAGGCCATTCTGCCTGGAGTGAAGGAGGAGTGATTATGACAATGACACCTTTATTGTGAAAAAAAAGATAATACAGAAAGGATCTTGGGGGAAACATCATATTTTGTGTTTTGATTCAAAAAGTCTCACTGTTTCAAATTCTTACTGGAGGAGACAAAAACAGTGATGACCAAAATAGTTGTTTGAACATAATACTGGCAAAATGACAATATAATATTCCTGATTTATACCGGTTCATTGTGATTTTCTAAATCCTATAGGAATTTTACTTTGTTAGAGAGTAACATTTACAAAGATTTATAGGTTCCTTGTGAGGCAGAAGACTATATAACAAGTTACTTATGGAGATAACACATAATTAATGTTTTCAGATTATATAAGGAACATCCCTTGGTAAAGGCATAATCTAATTGTTACTACTGATAAATGGAAATGTGTTTAAAGCACTTCACAGTTATAAAGTTAAGTTATTTCTCTTGAAAAGGTTACGGAATTGAGGTACATTCTTTGGGGAGATATAAAACTTGTATTTTCTGTTCCTATCAAATGAGTTCCATCTGTTTTTTATTGTTTGAGATAAGGCCAAAGGGAGCTTTTATAGATGCCTTTTACACCTTGATAGAAAACAAAAAGAACTGCCTAAATATATTGCTGAACTACAGCAATATGAAGAATAGTGATAGCACAATATAAAGTATGATTTATAGTAGTATAACTCATACTATACAGAATGCATCCTTTACTGAGAAGAATCCCAAAGTGGTTGTAAGTGAAATATAGAGAAAGGTCTTCCAGATCTTTGCCTGCTCATAAAGAAGATCATAGTTAATTTGTAGAGATAGTTGAATACATCTGGTTCTGTTTCCTGTTACTCTTACAATTGTTCACCCATAAATCTATTCAACATTATTTCCTCATTAACTTCTCATATTTTCTTTTACCAGCACACAAAAATTGGTATTTTGTACATATTTCAAATGTGTAATTGTAAACCATTTTCTCTCCAAATACACATTTCTAAGAGCAGAACACTATAGTGCATTGGTTCTCAACCTGTGGGTCCCCAGATGTTTGTGGACTTCAGCTCCCAGAAGCCCCAGCCACTATGGTCAATGCTCAGGGCTTCTGGGAGCTGAAGTCCACGAACATCTGGGGACCCACAGGTTGAGAACCACTGCTATAGTTAATAATGTACTCCCAGTCTTAGCACTCAGACAAGAAAGAACTTCTGCACTGGAGCCCGTTCTTCATAGTGAAATTCCCCACTCTCATGCCCAACCAATACAGTGGTCTTCCAGCAGCATAAAGGGGAAATAAGGGGGTGTATATGACAGAGGCAGATGGAGGGTGGGCTTGGGTCTAGGAGGAGGAAAAGTAAGAATTACAGCTGTATCCTAGACCAAGCTGGAAGTGATAATGTCACTTTGGGTCACCATTTGGCCTGAAATACAGCCACAAAAGGAGGCATTGCTGCCCGCTACTGGGGGTGCAACCTATAGGCAGGGTGGTGGTGGGAACTGATTCCTAACCCTCATATGGTGGCCCACCCCTGGTTTATAGATTCTGATGTCCCTAGATTCTCCCAGCAGACTCCTTTAATGGGAAAATGAAACTTTTGGCTATAAAAGCTGGGGTTGGGGCAGAGGGGGCTGGCAGCTTCCATGTCCATGAGGCAGTGAATCCACTCCAGGTTTTAGTCCAAGTCTGAAAGGAGTTATCAAAAGTATATAATTTTGGGGATGTGGGTTAGCAACTAGTGGCTTGGATTTACACTTCAGACTAAAAGCTAGGGAAGATTCACCGTCCCACCAATATGGAAGCCATTCACTGCCATGTGGGGGAAACTTTCACCCTGAGCAACACAAACCTGCCAGGATTTGAATGTGGTGACTCTGCTGCTACAGATTCCCTTGAGCTGAATGCTCTGCCTATATATTAACCCTCAAAACATGCATTCTCCAATTCATTTTGACTGATTGTTTGAACGAAGATATGTCTTGTTACACTGAAGAAACGTGGGAGGAGGAGACGGATAACTACATTCCAAAGTCCATATTTGTCCAGGAGATTTAGATAGGTCAGCTTGTAATAAAGTTTGCAAAGAGCAAATTTCTCTGTAACTAGACTTGATCCAGGATTACTAAATTGATATCTGTACAAATGTAAGTGAGGAGGGAAATGAGACAGAGCCCAATTGCCTGCAGGAGAAGGATCCAGTCTTTTTCTTTTTCTGCAACAGGTAACAGAGAGAGTGCTTACTCACATAAACTGCACCTCCATATTCTCCAGCAAAATCTTTTGTGTAGAGGTGGCAAATGGAGAAAT
Organism: Iguana delicatissima; assembly: GCA_948472985.1. Lineage (NCBI taxonomy): Eukaryota > Metazoa > Chordata > Lepidosauria > Squamata > Iguanidae > Iguana > Iguana delicatissima. The sequence continues at coordinate 1,458,465 of CAOKZL010000460.1, read as the reverse complement.
AGTGAAACAACTCTACCAGCAACACCTCCAGCCACTAGATGGTGTTGTTACATGTCTTTATGGGTTAGGAAGCGTCTGTATCTTATCAACTTTGGGGGAAGTTTCCATAAAGAGCACCTCAACAATGGAGGCATTTGCTTAACTTACAATTGCTGAACTTGCAATTCCATAAAGAAAACTTTTAAGCCAGCTTTCCTAATGGCATCAGCTTCAGGATGCAGATATTACAGTAGCTTATATTACAGTAGCTTCTCATCCCAGCCCTATATTTGTCTCTGTTATGAACAAACTGTAAGGTATATCTTCCTGTCTTTGTTGTTTTCAGATCATCAGTAGGAAAAACACTGATAAGGAAATGGTTCTTGGCTTACCTGAAGTAGCTCAAATGTAGCAAGGAGATCCCCTCCTGAAAGATTTCCACAGTACACTGGGTGGTAATTAAGTTTAGGTGGCTCATATTTCTCACCAACCAGAGTTGTTACAGGGGCAGCCACTGTAGAACCAATATATTCTGATTTACCCTAGGCATTAAAAAAAAATGCATAATGCTATTTACCTGCACATTTTACCAGCCATCCGAAATCATCTTGACAAACAGACTTTGAGATATACAGAGGGGCTATTTATAGGCAAAGAATTTTTTAGGTATTGAGATGCAAAAAGATTCAGGACTCCTTTGCTTCTAACATTTGTGCAAAAGAAGGAATTTCAGCAGGTCTAGCTTGCTTGCAACCACATTCCCAACTCCTGTGATCACATGTGTAATATTTTAGGAAATATTTTAGGAAACCATAGTGAAAAGTGCCGGGCATTAGTGACCAGTACAGCAGCTATACAGTATTGTATTGGTATTTCCTGTAAAAGAGTGTCAGGTGAAGTGATATACTGAAATCTGGATTTTGCCAAGTTTTATCTGACGGAACCACTCAATTCTAGCATTCTTTAGGCTTGAAATAGAACCAATAGGGTCTGTCCTGGCTCTTTCCCATGACACCGAATTTCAAGTTGATGGGGCTCTAAACTACTCAAACAGCCTGATTCCCCAAGGGCATTTCTTTGGCTTTTCTACTACAGATGGAAAGCATATTTGCAAAAATTCAAAAAATGCTTAAAAAACAATTTTTTGTGTTTTGAGAAACCCTGATGACAAAAATCCTGGACTGACAGGAACTTTTAGAATTCTGCAGCTATTCTGCACAAAATTTGCACATAATTGTTTTATGCAGAAAATAGCATTTCCAATGCAGAAAATATTTTTATGCAGAAATATTATTTCCTGTGTTAAAAACATTATTTCCTGCACAGAAAATGCTGTAACTGAGAGTCTGCCCAGCATTCAAACACAGTGATTTGCATAGAATACAATACTTTCTGTGGAGGAAATAATATTTCAGGACAGAAACAGTATTTTCTATGCAGAAAATGCTCTTTCCTGTACCACAAATGCTATTACCTGTGCAGAATATGTTCTTTTCTGTGCAAAACATCTATACGCATATTTTGTGCAATGTAAGCCCTTGGTTACAAATATACTTCAAAAATTTTATGATTTTCAAGACTTCCTCACAGTGGAAAGAAAATCACAAAAATCACTCATTTCTTCCTTTGAGAAGAAGCTTAGTAGAGAAGTACTTCCTTACTGTCTGAGCTAGCTTTGATTCTATCAGCCAAGATGCCAACATTTCTAAAATCAAAAGTTGGCAGTTGTAGTGGATAAAAAGGGCATCCATGCCTTAATTAGCTCCTTCCTTATTCCAAATATTCTGCCAGAACAAGCATGCATAATTTATCCATTAACACTGTTCAGCGGTCAGCAATGTGACTGCACCATGAAAAGGTTTTCTAAAAAACGTTGTGTGCTCAATATTGTTTGCTATACAAACTATGTGGCAACTCAGTAGCATTTTAGTTTATATTTATGTATGAATGTTTGTGTATACTCACACATGCACACACAGAACCATCCCAATTTTAAAATTAATTTAAAAAGGGGGAAATCCTATTTACCACTGCATCATCATCGTACAGTTCTATGACAATCACTGGAGGGAATTCTGCAATTTCTTTCCCGTCTCCATGAAGTACAAGATTATTAAACAGCAACATCTGATTCCAAGTGGGAGACAACGTTTGTTGGATGATCTGGTGGGGGGAGATTAAAACATAAGTCAAGCAACCTAAGTATTAGGAGAGTATGCAAGATACTTATACTTTAAGGGTATACTGAAAACATTGAAAGCCACTATTTTAAGTAAAGTTAGAATTGTCATTCTCAGTCAAATAATGTACAGTCTTATTGCCCAAAATACTCTGTAGCCCTTTGCTGTTTTCATTCCCATTTGGAGACGAAATCATGGATTTACAGAACTGTAGAATTGGAAGGGATCACAACAGGCATCTAGTTCAAGCCTCTGCTCATACAGGGATCCCTGAGATACCTGACAATTTGGCCAGGATTACTTAGTCTCTTGGGTCCATTAAACTTTTTCTGTTCAACTCTCAGCCTCACAACATTGGCCCTTTCCGCAACTTACCTGTTCTTGGTGCTGGAGCACAGGGATCACACAAGCAGCCTCTTGCGAGAGGCTCTCACATCCCTGCTGCTTCATCGCTGCAGCTGCTTGCTGGTCATGCGAGCGCCCTGCCCACGCCCCGCCCCTTCATACCGCAGCACAGCCTGGGAGTTGAAGGCTAGCGCTGAGGCAGGAAGCGCGACCGGCGTGGCTCAAGAGGCTGCGCACGGCAAGTAAGTGCGCTCCAGGCCCCGGAGTGTTGCACGACCGTGCGCCATTTTCAGCTTGAAGCCGAAAATAAGAAAATCCATTAGCGGTTCGCGTCACGTAAATGTGAGTGTGTCATGCAGACTGCTCCCCACATTTACGCGAGGCTCAAGGGACCCTTTCACTTAAGAAACACCGTGCGAAAAGGGCCACTGTGTTCTTTCTCACCCAAGATACCCCGGTGTTCACAAAACATCTTCGTATATGTTACCAGGCACATGCTAGGAAACAATCTCTGTGTTGGCCAATGGTTATCAGAAATACAGCCTAAAATTTCTTTAGCATCCAGTTCCATGCCCAAAACAACAACAACCTGTCTTCTTTCCCCCCTTTACCTTTGTGGTCTGGCAGTGTGAAACAAAAGTTACTTTGGCAAAAGGATCCGAAAGCCCACTGCTGTCAGCTGCAATAAGCCCTCTGGCCTGATACATGTGAGCTCTCAGCTGGAAGACATTCTTGGCTGCAAGAAGAGAACAGAGAGAAGCATAGCATCATTTCCAGGGAGCTATAGTAACCCTCCCTATTCCATTATTGTGAGTGGAATTGAATCACAGTGTTGAAAGGAACCTCTTAACACATCTAATCCAACTTGATGCCAGTGCAGGAAATCTACTACAAGAGCATCTCTTACACACGGCCATCCAGATTCTGATTACAAACCTATACTTAATCAGAGTTTGTCACCCTCCTGTTGGACAGCTTGTACTGTCAGGAAGTTCTTCCCAATGATTATTTAAAAACCCCTTCCTATTTGAACCAATCAATTTGAAATCTATCCTCCAGAGCAACAGAGGGAAAAAAGACCATTTAGGCAGAGCTTTGAAACATTAGTTTGGAATACAACTTCCCAAATCTCCTATCCAGCTTTATCAGTGTTGACCCCAGTCGTGCAGAGTGGGGTATTGGAGGATTGAAACCCCCCCTCTAAAATAAGTTTTGCTTTCAGTCCTGTGCTTCTCTAGTGATTCAGTCTGATGATCAATGCAAAAACTGAAAGTAAGAACCAGAAAGTATATTTGTTCATACAAACAGAGATTTTGAAGTAACGCTTCCACTTTGATCATATGCATGTTTATTCAAGAGCAAGGACACTGATTTCAATGGAACTGCTTTCCAAATAATTATTCATAGGACTGGGATGGTCAAGTTCTTTTAAAACTCTGTTCTGTTCTTACAAGCTACAGCCACTCCTGAGTTCAGCACCTTCTGGGTTACTGAATACACCACCTGCCATAATGATACAGCAGCTTTTGTAGAACTGTCATATAAAAATGAATTAATGGTAAAGCATTACAAGCCAAATTCAGCACATGGTGCATGTGGCTGTTCAGTGTTTGATAGAAACTCACCCATAGTATACATCAGCTCCAGACCTGCCCTTCATGAAAACTGGTAGTGAGAGCTGGTCCTAACAGTAAGAGTCTGAAGAAGGAGTGAGTGGGATGTGTGATGCTGCTACATGCACGAAAGCACATATCCAAAGTGCCAAGAGCAATATGTTCTCTGTTTATAAAAGCTCCTTTCACACAATATAACAGGACAGTAAGTGGGCCATACAGATACCTTACAGCAGAGCTTTCCAAATTGTGTGTTGCAACACATTGGTGTGTCAGCTGCAGTGTGTAGGTGTGTCTTGCAAATGTAATGGGTGGAAAGGCTGCCTCTCCTGCTGCCGCAGCAGGCCAAGCCCAAGTGAAGGGGCTGCCTTTGTCTCTGCCAGCCACCACAGCTGAGGAAGACCTCGGTGAGGTCAGTGGTGGCAGCAGGCCAGGTCTGAGTGGAGGGGCTACTTCTCCCACCACTGCCAGCCGGGGCCAGGGAAGACCCCAGTGAGGATGGTGGCAGTGCTGGGCTAATCTCATGTGGAGGGACTGCCTTCACTTACTGAATTACTGTGTTGTGAAATGTTGCATGTCTAAAAAGTGTGTCACCAACACGAAAAGTTTGGAAAGCTCTGCCTTTTGGGTTAGTTTGCATTTCTTCATCTAGCTTTAAAATATTTCTTACTTTTGTAGACCAGACTGAGGGGTGGAGGAGGAGTGTGGTGTCCCACACTTGCTGCCAAGGGTGTGTCTGTTTCATATCCAACAGGTAAGTTGTCCAAAATAGTGTGGGCATATTTGGCAGAGCCAAGCCACAGGTAGGTGTCAACTTTTCCTTGAATGTTCCAGCCTGAAGGCCGTTTTCCTGGCAACTGAAAGAAGGCAGTAACCAGAAAGTCAGGTACAAATCAGAGTAGACAATGCAATGATGAGTGGACCCATTGTCTAATGTAGGATCAAAGACACAATAAGCAATTTATTCTGTTTGAATGTATGTTTAAGTAAGCAGAGCAGGTGGAGGGAATGTAATATGGATAGAGGTCTTACCTGGTTAGGACCAGAGATCTTTTGAAAGCCCTTTGCACCTCAGGTTGCAAGGGGGTACAGCAGAGGGGAAGGGAGAATGAGCGGTGCAATGAAGGAATGCAAGAAGCAAAGGAGGGGCCTATAAGGTATGTTTGCCGAAAAGTAACGGTGGCTGAAATTCACATGGTACATTACATGACTAAGTAGACATTTGAACTTAAGTCTCCCTGTTCTAAGTCCAGCATGTCAAAAATTACTCTGCAGTCAGCCCTCCACATTAGCGGGTTTGACATTCATGGATTTGACTATTTGTGAGTTTCTCCAACCCCTGCCCTCCCACCTCAAGTGCTTCTTTTTGGGGGGAACCTTCCCTTCTGGAGGCTCCAATCAGGCCACATAGCCCTTTAAAAACCCACCTCTGGTCCTCCTCTTACTCTAGCAGTCTTTGCCTGGCCAGCTAAGGATGGCTTCCTGCCCAGATTCTCAGCACCACAAACCCTGTGCCCCTGCCCCACACGCACTCAAGGAAGGAGATAGGCAAGAGAGGAAGTACAGGACCACCATGCCAATCATCTCCTTTCCCTGCCCTGGTTTAGACCCTGGATGCCCACCTTTCCCACTCATGTCTCAGCCCCCTTCCCACAGACATACAAATTTTGTTATTTGCGAATTTTTCACTTTTGCGAGGGTCCTGTGTCCCTAATCCTAGCAAATGTGAAGGGCTGAGTATATACTGGTTCTCCCAGATCACTGACTACTCTCAAATGGCTAAAATGTAGTGGGAGAAAAAAAATGCAAAAATTAATGTGCTCAGTCTGCATAATCAGAATGCAAATTAGAGCAACTTACATAATTAGAGCAATTTGCAAAATTAGAATAATTTGCATAATCTAGAATTCAAATGCTTAGATTTGAGGGAGTGAAATATGGCAACTGCTGTTTGCCCCATGATAATGTTCCAATATGGATCAGATTTGCCCTTGGGTAGGGGGCTTATCTGAATCAGGACCACAAGCTGTAATGAGCAGAAACTACCTTTATTTCACCTCCATCATAGTACTGATCAAAACGGAGACCCAAGTTCCTTGTCTTTACATTTCTAAAAAGATTTCAGGCAACTGCTAAGTTGGTTTATAAATCCAATTGATTTAGTTTACAAGGCCAACAGAGAAATAACACAATTCTAGCAAAAAATAGTGACTTTTTAAAGGAGTTTCCATCTGTTTTCCACCAAACTGTGTTGAACTAACCCCTAGCTCATAAGAAATGCAGCCTATTTTTTCAGTAAGAAAGATATTATCTATATTCTTTCTGAAGGAATATCATCCATTTATTTAACAATAAATGTCTATTTTACTGGATTTGTTTATAATCTGCCAAAGTGAATCAATGTCAGCTGAGTGGGATATTTTATGCTTTATTCTTTAGACAAAGACAAACAAACATTCTGCAATGAGAGTGAAAATGGACTCTGGCAAGTTTCTTTTGGAAGCACCTCCCAGAATTATCCTGATGGGTACATAGATCTTTTGTAGAAGACTCAAATGTTAACAGCTCTTTCATTTGGTGTTTTCAGCACCTACTCCTTACATTATTTGGCTTACTTAAATAGTGCCATTTTACAGAATATGGAAGTGACCTTTTACAGGTAAGCTTTCTATAGCATTCCAAACATCATCTCAATACAATAAATAATTTATAAATGTTTATCCAGCTAATCCTATTGAAGCTACACAGCCTGCTGCTTCCTAAGCTGCTTTTTTTTTAATTATCTGAATCATGAAAAATTACTATGAGAAAAAAAGGCTGAAGACTGCAGTAAAGTAAGAAAAACACGCCTGTTGCAGGACAAGGTCAAAGTACCTTGTTGGTGAAGGTCAAGATGGCATACCCACAACACATTTCCTCTATAGAAGCTGACCTCACTGGCTGCTAAATCCTATTTCTGCACTGACAGTGTCTTGCACCTCACTTGAGGCAAATTTGTATACAATACAAAGTACACAATTTGGCTCTCCAAAAAAAGAACACTGGTTGTTGCCTCCTGCATACTGTCCATTATTGCCCCTTACCCTGAGACATCTTGCTCATTGTACCTAATGGTAGGACTGGCTATGCGTGGAAGATAAACATCCTATTAAGTCATTCACTCTTCAAGGATGGCAGAGGATTACTGAATAAAAATTAAACGGAAATTAATTAGAATATGAAAGCAAGAATGCTTCTTCTCTACTCTTATATCAGTTTCATACCACTCTAGCTGCCATGGCTCTATGGCAGTGGTTCTCAACCTGTGGGTCCCCAGATGTTTTTGGACTTCAGCTCCCAGAAGTCCCAGCCACTATGGTCAATGCTCAGGGCTTCTGGGAGCTGAAGTCCAAAAAAATCTGGGGACCCACAGGTTGAGAACCACTGCTCTATGGGATTTGCAGGCCTAACAGCAAGGATATGAGAGGCATTGTTCGCACAGACACCATTTTCCCTTCATGCTGCTGGTCCTTAGATTCCAATTATTCTCTCAGGACCCTAATAATATGAGGTTCACAGTCATTTGTGGAAAGTATTCAAAATACTCCTTCATAATTTTCAAGTATTTGCAAAGAACAACTGCAAGGAGCAGATGGGTTTTGAGGCAAGCAGGAGATTTTTTGCTCTTCTCCAATAAGTGTGTTTCCAGAAAGCCACAAGTTGTGATATCACCAGTAAATGTCCATGACAGCCATTAAATGCTTCTGTGCAGGACCAAGTTTGTCATTTAGGTCCTCCATCACTGTTCATCAGTGGAGAAGAATGAGCAGATCATATTCTCTAGTACAGTGAGGGAGCAGTGAAGTTAGCTGTCTTATTTGGCTATACTACAAAGCTTGGACTTCTTTCTGACATTGGTCAAAGTTTTTCACATTTTTGCATAACTTCTAGCCACTTCCATTCCCAGTGCTTGAGGGTGGGGTAGGGTAGTTACAGATTGTAAAAACAATGAAATATATAGAAACATTTGAGGAGCAAACCTCACTTGACACTTGTCATTGCAATTAAAAGAAGTCAAACCCAATTATAATCATAGTTTGTTGTTGTTGTTGTTCTGTGATTTCAAAATGTTTCTGACTTAAGGCCAAGTTTCTATTTGGGGAGGTTGTTGGGGGTGCTGATTTTAAAATTCCCAGTTCTACCAAAACAACAATATTTTGCAGTGTTACCTTAAGCCCTGAAATCTTTTGTTTTATAGCAAGCAATTTATCAAAAAATTGTTGATTGGCTTGGGCTGAAAGAAAGCATTGGTCTTTCAAGTGGCCATAGATGATTTGAACACGTCCGCCATCTAGCCTGTGAGATTTCCTTGTAGATTTCTCCATCATATTGCCATTGGTATCAGGGGTTGTGGAGTACAAATGCCCATGAGGTGTATCCACTGGAGTCCTGGGCAAGAGCCCTGGATCCAAAGACCAGTTACCAATTGTCTTCTCATTTTTGTAATCCAATTCCACAGAACTCTGCTGATCCTCTTCATTACTTATGATCTCATTGTCAAAGTTCATTAAAGTGCTTGTAGCTGGAGTGCCTGTGGAGTTATTATTCTCATACTGTATACTAAGGGAGCACAGTAATCAAGGACTGACTTTTAGGTCAGGCTCCTCGGAGTTTCATTTGATACCCTTTCTGGGCCCAAATTGTTTGGACTCTAGTCTTAACCATAATTATCTGGTCAAGCTTCCACCAACTCCCATTGATTTTTCACTAGTAATGTCTATATCTATATCTATATTGTCTAATTTGATGTTAGGCACTCAATAAGTGGCACCAATGAAGTCAGGCAATGAGGTTGGAGCAAACCTATCATGGGGTTTCTCTTGGCAAGATTAGTTTTGATGGAAGAGGGTTGCCCTGTGTTCCCTCCTGCTTGCAGAACTCCTTTGAGCTATAATTCCCACAACTTTCTAAGGAGATGCTGGCACTGCTGGAGGACCTCAAGGTCACCCACCTTTTGGAGTAACAGCATAGTGCATTGAACTCTCTCTGGGCCACTTTGTAATTCTCGTTCCCCCCCCCCCAACTTTCTCTGTCCAGATGAATTTTTCCAGTGGTTACAGGTTTCTCACAGCAACTTACAAGTGAGGGAGGAGTAGAATAAATTTATCCGGCTGTCTAAATGGAGCACCAGATGCAATGCTGAGCTGCTAAAAATGATCAGAAGGTTCTCAGACTTACTTTTAAGAAGTAGGTTTTAATCTTTCCACAGTGTTTTCCTCTCTGCTCATTCACAGGGGAATAGAGCAAGTCTTTGGCTGGGATTCTTGCGTATGCAACTCTTTTGTTGTTGCTCAGCATCCAGATGAATACGTCAGGCACTGTATGCTGGGGCTTGAGAAAAAGACAGAAATGGGCTTTGAGCATCAAGGACAGCATTAGGCTCATGAAAAGTGTGTATTTCTTGGGAAGTCAACACTTTTTTATTGTGTCAAGTGGGTGTGAGTCAACAACAACAACTACTACAAAAACCCTCAGCAGTTCTGCAGGAACTTGTATAAGAGAAATAAAATACAGGCCTAGCTTAAAAGTGGCAGAAATTATTCAGCCTGCTTTTAGGGCATGCTGCCTCAACTTTTCTACAGTACTTATCTATTTATTTATTTACTGAATTTTAAACTCAGCTTTTCTCCCAAGATGGGATTCAAGGTGGCAGTTGGGACAGTCTGGGACAGAACTAAGGCCCCATTTAGACCTCTTAGGAAAAGGTTGGAGGGTAAGAGGAATAGGGTTATTAGGTCTCATTTGCTTGAGATCAGACTTGTAAGATCAGAAAGAACTTCTATAAATATCAGCTTCATATGAGGAAGGTACTCTCAATCCATTTCAGAACAATGGAAACAGGGTTCATGATTGTGTAAAGAGACATCTCTGCACAAATAGTTGTATCCATAGGGTCTGTCTCAAGCCATTTCTGCACTACACTGTCATAGCACTATTATTCCACTTTCAACCCCCTATGGAATTCTGGGGTTTGCAGTTTAGGGAGGGGTATTTAGAATTCTCAGCCAGGTCAGTAAACTACAAACTCCAGAATTCCAGAGGGTGTTGAAAGTGGAATAATAGCAGTGTAACAGTGTAAGGCAGAAATGGCCTCAGATACCTCCTTCCCCTCTGATTCAAGTCCTATCCTGAAGCCTACAGTGTAGTGCAGCCCAGTCAAAATTTTATTTCCTTAGTATGAACTAGGAAATTCGCACTACAGAATTATAGTGCTATTATTCCACTTTAACCAACATGGTTTTGAACAAGGATTTGTAATTGAAGAAGGAGCATTTAGATTCTTAGCCAGAGCACTCCAGTGCCTCACCAAACTACAAGCCCTAGCATGCAACTAGATGCAGCCATGGAAGTTAAAGTGGAATAAAAGCGCTATAACTGTGTAGTATGAATGGACCCCAGATCACCTTACATTGCCACACAGCCCAATCCTGTGCATCTTTAATCAGAACTCCCAATGACTTTTAAGTGTATATGGCTGCGTCCTATTAGTATTCCTAATTAGGGTAGATACATTAAATCAATGGGATTTGCATAAGTTGACTCACCATTCATCTCTGCATTCAATGGGTCTGCTCTAGTTGGGATTTAGGCCTTAAAACTCAACCTACTGTATGCAGGTGCACTTTACTGTTGTCATTTTATTTATATGTAGTCTTTATTTTCTCATATTTATGAATCTCTCTTCTGCTACATGCACTGGAAGCAATTTAAAATAAACTTAATGGTTTGAAATAATAAATCAATTTCATCAAATATTAACTGCAACTGGCAATTCCCTCTACTTCTCTTGTTAAAGTTGCTAGTGCCTTTACTTTATGTAATCAAAACGACACCATGCAAAATGAACAAATCAGCAGGGGTGAGTGAATATTGAGATTTGCAATAAGTAAGTAAGTAAGTAAGTAAATAAATAAATAAATAAAAGCAAGCAAGCAAGCAAACAAATAAATAAATAAATAAAATATGTTTTTGATCTTTTCTAGTTTTAGTATTCTGTAAACTGCCTTGAATTCCAATACTGGGGAGAAGGTGGGATATTAATTTTGTGGTCCATAGTACTAGGACCTCGAGTTATGTGAGGAGCTCTATGGTGAGAGATTCAAGACATATACAAGGAAGTACATCTGCCCACAGTTCACAGTTAATCTGTAGAATTTTATCCCACAAGATATAGTGATGGCTGCTAATTTGGACATCTTCGGAAGGGGTTTTAGATAAATGTATTGAACCTATTGATCATATAAGAAATATACTCCCCTCCTTAACAGACACAGTATGTTAGAGAGTCTTTCTACATGGTAAAGGACAGTATATTCCCTGCACATACACATACACACACACACAAAAGATTTCCCTCCTATAACAGGCTTTCCTCAGAGCTGCATACTACAGAAATCAAACTGGCAAATTAAGCCCATGTTTATCTTCCAATCATGAGTCATAACACAACACGCCCTGAACGCAAAATACATAGGTGAGGAGAATGCTGGGTTATGACAAAGAGACATCTTTCTTCCTTGGAGGAACATGGCTTCTAAAAATGAGCTAAATATAACATCTACTTTAATCCACAGTTACTGGGGAATGGAAGAAGTGAAGTGGAGTTGCACCTGTGTTCTACTTATGGCTGACCACACTAATTGGCCAGTGTGGACAGAAGACTGAATTAGAGAAGCCTTTGGTCTGATCCAGTATGGCTCTTCTGAAGATCTTATATTTTGACAGTCTAGTGACTCCAGAAACAAGCCTGGAGTTATTACCTCATCTACTAAGAAGCGAATCTTCTCAATAAATTTCTGGGTTTCACGCATCATTTCATCCAGTGGAATCTTCTTCTTTTGCTGTTGGATTATCCCTTTGGCATCTTTGGACATTGCTTCCTATCAAAACAAAGAGGCAATGTGTTCATAAAGCTGCTGACCACTATCAGTTACTTGTAATATGTATTTCACACTATCCACACCAGAACATAAATGGAGGATGAATGGTCCTATTTCTCTTTAGCTATTTTAGCCATTTCTTCCAGTACTAGATCCAAAGTTTCTGCACTGTGACCACCTGTCAAAATAGAATAGATTAGTTCCCAGAAGAATCTTATCTACCTGCATTTTTGTACATTGCCAGCTGTTAAATTATTCACAGAAAAGAACTACGTTACTTTACTCTTATCATCCATCTTTATCACCTCATTATCTCTGTGCAAACATGCAGAAATGGAACAGCATTGTATGGATTTAGATTTTTTTAAAAATTAAAATCCATATTGATATTTTGATTATATTTGAAGTTTATCATGTTAGCATCTTTTGCAGGGTTATGTTCAATGCTCTTAATTTAATTTGCTGTGAACTGCTAGGGGAAGAACAATGTAGAAAAGCAAGTAAAATAAAAATAAATTGATGCTATAAAGTAATGCAGATGTGCATGCATAATTGGATCTTTTATCATCAAGTTGCTTGACACTCAGTGATGTACATTTGACTGCATGAGCTGTCAACACAGAAAAACAGCATTCAATATTTGCTAAAATTTGAAATTAATCAGGCTGGCATGGGGGGGCTCTTTCCCCAGCCACTTTTTCCCCAGCCATTTATCCTATAGATATATTGTTTTTAACCTGGGGGTCCATGGAGCACTCACAGAGGCTCCGCAAAGCCCTGATGCTGGACACCATCAGCAGTGGCATTAACAGGAATACAGCAGTATGGTGGGGTGAGCGGATGCCAAAACTGCTCCCCCATTTCCAAATGAGGGAGCAGTTGGGGCACGTGCACATGCCTTCCACTGTGCCCCTCTGTGTCCCACCCCCTGCTGCCACATCCCTGACAAAGGGGACACAGTGGCACTTTGTTGCTTATGTGACTTCAAATCACTTCTGACTTACAGCAACTCTAAGGTGAACTTATCACAAGGGTGTTTTTTTGGCAAGATTTGTTCAGATGAGTTTGCCTTTGCCTTCCTCTAAAGCTGAGAGAATCTGACTTGCCCAAGGTCACCCAGTGTCTGAGCAGAGATTTGAATCCTAGTCTTGAGAAGCTTTCGATAAATAAATAAATAAATAAATAAATAAATAAATAAATAAATAAATGTTTGGAATAGTTAAATAAATATTTTAATATTTAAATCAAAATTTAAATATTCAAATTCTAAGTCTTGGGGGTCCCTGGTAAAGAAAAGAACCACTGCTATAGATGTCATACAGTTCTGTCTACACTATTAATTTCTCTGGAATGCCAGAAGCAACCCCAAACTCAAAGATATGTAAGCTGCTTTTAGCACAACAGGTGACTTTTTAATGATGTCACTTTCACTCAAGGCAGCTGCTTAATCTGACTAGATGAGCCATTCCAGATATGAAATATCAATTTGTGGGTTTGATCAGACAATGTAAGAGCACAGTTTGGAAAAGTTACTTTTTAGACTACAAGTTCCAGAATACACAGACACACACCGCCAGCATATTCACTCACATTGCTAGTTGAGGGATTCTGTAAGGTGTAGTCCAAAACAGTAACATACATTCTGGGTAGTGTGCTTACCACTAGTCACAGGTTCAAACTACTTTCTTTTGAATTAAAAAGAACTTCAATGTACCAAAATAGGAAAAGACAGAGTATTGAGTATTTTTCAAGCTACAGCTCCTACAGTACCCCTGCCAGCATTGCCATTAATGATGGTCCCTGTGTAATAAATTGTTGTAGTTGTTATGTAAATATTATTTATTTATATAATGCACTGTATGTGTGTGTACATGTGTGTATGTGTATATATAAAATGCACTATATATTACTTATATAACACACAAGGCATTCTACAAAAGTAAAACAACAAAACACAGAAACAGCCCTACCAAAGGCATACAATCTGATTCTGAGAGATGTAAGTCCAACAAAATAACTTTTGTGAAAAAGACCCAGTTTATGAAGTACAAGAGCTCTGCCAATTCTGCTCAAATCCTTAATCATGGCAGATAGTTATTTTCTGTGGATTGTCTGTATGCTTTAAAGTTACCAATATCTTCATTTAGGAGATGGAGCTAGTTCCAGTGCACAGAGATAATAAGCTCACTTGGTGAGCCACATTTATAGCATACTGCAGCTAGGATCCAACGAAATATCTCACGTACCAGTTCTTGCTTACATAACGTCAGCCTCTTTTTATCCAAGGCTGTCCGGTTCATCTGTTTGGTCTTCTTTTCTGCATTCGCAATGAAGGCTCTGGGAGGAAGACACAAAAGCACTTTTTTAAAGTCCAGAAAAGATGATCTCTTCATAATGATAGGTAATAATTTTCTTGTAGCAAGTTCATTTGTTTAGCAGAATGGATGAGCCAGAAGAGCTCGAATTCATAATATTATATTAAAATGGCTGCATCATTTGTAGTTGTGAGAAGCCCAGAGAAATGGAAATTCAATTTGTATGAGAATATTTCAACATCATATTAATTAGTTTTGGGGGATATGGGGCTATTTTGCATTGTATTCACTGCACATTGAGCAAGGAAGCTCCTTTGTATGCATGTTGATCTTGTAGAATTTCGCATAATATATTTACAAAAGATTTCACCAATCATTTCCTGTGTACGTTATGTTCTTCTGACTGCTCCAAAAGCCTGGTAGGCAATCTCAAAATGAATCGCTGTAAAATGACCAAAGCAAATGGAACTGACAATATTTCATTGCATATCCTCCATCATCCATTGAAACCCACTGAGTGTTGCTGGGCAGTCACACACACTCAGCCTCAGAGGGAAGCAAAAGCAACCCCTTACTGAACAAATCTTGCCAAGAAAACCCCATGATAGGTTTCCCTTAGGGTTGCCACAAATTGGAAACAGCTTGAAGGCACACAACGACAATAATGTTGGAGCTGAAGACATCTTTTGCATTCATTATGAGATACAAAGTTAGGCAAACAACTATGAGGTGGCTACGGATGTTCAAAAATTTTGGTCAGTCTTCACTTTTAAGTGATATGACCTGTTTTATACTTCTTCCACTAACATACAGAAGTGAGTGGAATATGCTGCCTCAGAGTGTGGTGGAATCTCCTTCTTTGGAGGTTTTTAAGCAGTAGGTGGATGGCCATCTGTTGGGAATGCTTTGGTGTGTGTGGACTTGATGGCCCCTGTGGTCTTTTCCAACTCTATGATTCTGTGATTCTATGACTGTAGCATTCCTTCAGTTTTTCCACTCCTTCAGATTTTATGATAACAGTCATCAGTTTAAAAATATGACAATATTTTTTAAAATTTGTGTTTTTTAGCTTCAGATACGTCAAAAACACACATTTGAGGGCAAAAGGTGCACCATAAAACATATTTTAGAGCAAAATGCATAGAATATCCATTTTTGTGATATAAAATAAATTCAAGCACAACTTTTGTATATGTCTTAAAACTGCAGATTAATATAGAAATGAGACAGAATAGACTTATGAAAAAGGAGTGAACAACTAACATGATATGGAAATGGACCAATTTGTCCATTCCTAAATATATCTGCTTCCATACTTCACATTTGTCCCTTACTGACCTTGTGGGAAGTGCTGTCCATCTGTAATGTACACTCTGAACTTTTCCTGTAGATGTTCTTACCTACTTTGGTTGATAAAATCACTCAGAGTGGACTTCATTTTCTCTTCTGATGCAATCTCTGAAACTTTAATCAAATCTTCCACTTGTTTTAAACCTTCTTCCTAAAAAAAAAAAAAAAGACAAAGATTGAGAGAGAGGGAGGGAGAGAGAGTGTTATGTAAAGGACATATAAATGTCACTAGAAGTAGCAAAAAATCATTTAATTTAATGCAATTAAAAGAGGGAAAGTCTTACTGATTAATTAGCATGAATGATGAACAATAATTGGTGCCAACTAACTGGCATACATAACACGTTTCCACATGAAAAGGGAATGTATCAGTTCCTAAGTTCACTGTAGACATAAAACAGTTTATTGTAATTAACGGAGAGTTCTGCAGTAAGTGGGTGTTCATTCCTAAGATCTTGTTATAAACAAGCTTAACATCTTTCAGTCATAACTTTTGGGAGAGGGAGAAGAAGGCATATTTTGAATTTTAAAAGTGCTAAATATTAGTTTAGTGCTATCATTCCTTCCTGATTCAGTCTATAAAAGAGAAAAAGGGCTCTTTATCACCTCCTTTTCCAATGTGAATTATAATAGAGGAGAAGGATGTGCTTAACCTTTTCTCCAAAGGCCAAATCCAACTAGAGATTTGTATTTTATCCCTTGCTGCCATGAAAGTAAATTTGGCATCTATTGTAATTGCAAACATAACAAGCAGGGAAAGGGCTAAGAAACCACCTCCATATTGCAACCCACTCTCTTTCTCCATAGGCCTAATCATCCTATTGATCATCCTAGTAGTAATGGGGATTCATGGGGTCTCAGTAGATACCTGTCATCTTTCACAAAGTTGGAAAATAACACATTCCACCAGAACCATAAAAATTACTTCCAGGATGCCAAGAGAACACGTGGTGGTACATCTGAACATAAGCCCAGACTTGGAGATACAGAGCTTATCTTGGTAGCAGAGGAATGATCTCCTTGAGCCAAAATGATAGGCAGGAAGACAAACTCATCTGCCCCAGAATACATGGCAGGAAGGTCTGGAGCAGCAGAAGCAGCTGTACAGGTGTTCTTTGAGGGGCTAGTTATTGCTGAAATAATATTCTGCAGTCCTAATTTCTGTTTTGCTGTCCAGTGCATATCGCTTGCTGAAGTACTGGACAGCACCTTTCCCTGTCTGGCAGACTCTGAGCCACACAGCAAGTATGTTACTAATGGGTCACTTTATTCTGCAGTGGTCTAAGCCATTATGCCTTTATTTAAAATCATGGAAATTAATCAAATATGAGAACTCAATCACTGAGCACCATTCATTTTTTCCCAGGCTGAGGGAAGATCTGTTTTTTGCAACAGGAAGTGAACTAGAAGTGACTTCCGGTTAATAAAATGGCCTTCCTGTTAATATAGAAAGGCCTCTCCTGTAACTAAAAAAGCTTGGAAATAAGACTTGATGAAATGCCTCCATGCTCCCTAGAGGGCATTTGAGACTATTTGGGGGCAAAAAAACCCCACAACAACCCTTGAACCCAGGGGGACATTGGGGGCCATAGAAACGGCACTGAAGAAGCACATAGTCCACAAGTCACATTTTGCCCACTCCTGCTTCATAATAAGGGACATCAGGAAACTCTGTGTCAGTGGAAGCCGTTAGTTTCCATGTGAGTAGGGCAATGAATATGTTCCACGTTTTAGTTGATACTGCCAAAGATCTATCCAAAGTGCTGATTCGCTTAAGAACCTTTGCAAGCTCATTTATTGTTCAGCCAAAAAACCAATGGATATATATTACTCCAAGCACATGAAATCCACCAGCCACTATTAAGATCATGTGATGTACAGTACAGTACACTGGCACAGACAGAGAGCATATACAGTTGACCCTCCACATTCAGTAAGGATAGGGGCACAGCACCCTCACAAAAATGGAAAAACCACTTTTGTGCATCTTTGGGGAGGGAGCTGAAGCATGGTAGAGAAAGCGGGCACCCAAGGCCCAAACTAGGTCAGGTCAGGTAAAGGAGAAGGAAATGGGGTGGGTCAGCATGGTGACACTATATTTCCTCTCTCTTGTCCATCTCCTTGGATGTGTGGGGTCATCAGGAGAGGGTGGTGCTGAGAAATAGAGCTGTGAGCCACCCTTAGCTGGCCAAGCAGTCAGTGGTGGTGGTGGAGGAGGAGGACCGGCTGGGGGGTTAAAGGGCTGTGTAGCCTGATCGGATCTGCTGAGATGGAAGCTTGTCCCGCAAAGGAAACACCTGAGGTGGGAGGAGGGTTTGGAGAAACTGGCAAATAATCAAATCTTTGAAAGTGAAACCCACAAATGTGGAGGGCCAACTGTATTCCCATGCACATGGCTGCTGTTGAGCCCCTTTAATGTTACTGAAGAAGAAAGAATATCGGGGCTGACTTTGTAATGTGGATGAGGATTCTAGTTAATGGAGGTCATACCATAGTATTACAAAGAAAACTCAAACAACTTGAAATCACTTATATGTGACTGACATATCCCCCACCTCCAAGAACTGGAACTGGAGAAACACAATTCATAGAGCTGAATTCTCTCTCTTACACACTGATAGGGCAGCAGACTTACCAGCAGATCTGCCATTTTCTCAAGGGTATTAGAGATATATAGCCTGAAAGTCTGGTCACCCCAAAAACTTTTTATGTAGACACAGGGTTTTTTCTCATCATAGGGTAAGTAACTGTAGTTTCTGTTGAAAGAGATAAGATTTCATGAGTATTTTGGAAAGTGCTTCCGGAGTTTAAATGAAACTTAGATACCAACAAGCAGCACCAACAATAAGGCAAAGATTACTTATGACTCTGGTAGCTGGTGGCTTCCATATCAGTTGGTTGGTGAATCTGCAGCAGGTTTTAAATCAAACTTCAAAGGAACTATCCAAAGTGTTGAATATATTCTGGAGATAGGACTCAGCACCTTAAATGCTGACTTGAAATATAATGAAGTATATATGAGAATTTTATTCATTTAACTTCTCCAAATGTGTTATTTTCTTCTTAACGAGGGTGGAAAGAAACTTTTGAGACTTTTTTTAAGAAAAAAGTTAGCACAAGAGAAAGCAAAAGGGATGGATTTGTCTATCCCAGATGAGGGCTTTGATCAGATCAGAGTGGGTGAAAATGTAGCAAGAGGTGTTTGGGGAACTGGAAGTGGTTAGAGATAAGGAGCTTCCTGCCCAAAGATGAAAGGTTCATATATAACTGTGAGTCTGGGAAATGTCATAAGATGTGGGGTGTTGTGAAATTTATTATCTCTCTCCAATCACAGCTTTGCACACCTAAATTTGCAGGGAAAGGTATAAAACCTGTCAACTCCATGTATGCTTCAGTCTCAGCAATCTTGGCAGAAGTATGCTATGTTGCTTGCTTTGTTACAAACACTGTTGTCTACCTCAGAGTGAAGTTTGTGGGCTGCAAGTTATCCAGGGCATCACAAACTGTAGATCTTTTCATTCCTATTCATGGTTACTTTCCAACACTCAGTTCATGGTTGGCCGCAGGTATGAGGGGTCCGTGGGCAACATATGCTCCAAGTGAGCATCCTCCTTTGATAGTGGAACTGAGCAGGCTTAATTGGCTGCAAAGGGAAATGCTCCAAAGCCTGGAAAAGTTACATTTTCAGACTACCGTTTTCAGAAACCCCCAGTCAGGATTCTGGGAGTTGTGAACCCAAAATTTAACTTTCTCAAGTGCTGCAGCATTCTGTCAGGGGACTGGGGCACATGGATGTTCAAGTACCAATGCCAGCTCTGAAAATATCATTAGTGAAACTTGGTCTTCTAGATCAAAGCTTCACTTCCCTCACAAGTTAATTAAGATAAATATTGCTAAACCTCAACTGGAAGATTGCTGAGATCTGAGGTTTAGCAAGCAGAATGTTTAAGGGCTTGGCTGCTTTGCAAGCTTATTCACATAGACACTGGTCAATGTGAACAGCTATGCAGTGAGATCTATGGTCTTGCAAAAAGACCCTGGCTATTTTGCCAGCCAGATAAACGGGAGATATGAAACTAAATTTAAAAGCACAGTGTGTGTTATTTTCATGTTAAACACCTGCTAATAAAAGTAGATTTTCAAATCCTTTTTTAAAAGATACAATTTGAATTAATGCATATATTAACATTTTCAACTGACCTATCTTTCTTTTACTTTTAGCCAAGTGTGTTGTAGATCAGTGCTACTAAAAGTGGTTGTCTATGGACCAGTCCCAGTCTGTAAACCATTGGCTGCTGGTCCACGGCAAGTTTCCAGGCCAGAAAGAAACAGTTATATCCAACAGACACAAATATGGTACTGGTTCCTGGCATACTAAGAAATAAAATTATCAATCCCCCACTTCAGGAAGCCTGGAAAATACTTTTGTAGACTTCTCTTTTTGGAGATGTGGAAAGCATTTGCTATAATACACAAGTGCCATTTTACTGATGCACTATAGCTCTGTAACTCTAAAAAAAGAAAGAGAGGAGAGGAGAGGAGAGGAAGAGAGAGAGGAGAGGAGAGGAGAGGAGAGGAGAGGAGAGGGGACTTTTTGTTCTGCTATTCAGTGGTTCTCAACCTGTGGGTCCCCAGATGTTTGTGGACTTCAGCTCCCAGAAGCCCCAGCCACTATGGTCAATGCTCAGAGCTTCTGGGAGCTGAAGTCCAAAAACATCTGGGGACCCACAGGTTGAGAACCACTCTTGGAATTATATATCTCAGGAATAAAGTGCTGCACCTAGTGCCAGGATTTTCCAGAAATTAGTTCAAGACAACAGACATGTTTGGATATTTTTTTTAAAAAAAACCTTAGAACTCTGGCAACAAGTCCCTCAAGCATGGAATACATTTTTTCCTGACTGGAGGAGCCCTGTTCCACTTAAAACAGTCATTCATGGAACATTGCTAGAGAAGGAAAGTTGACAGGGAATACAACAAGAATACAGCTTCTCAGTAGACAACTGCAGAGCATATATTTATAGACCAATCTTATCACTTGAGGACACCACCTCTACACAAAGTCACAGAAGAACCCCTAGAACTCAGTAGCATCTTCATTTGTAATTGGACAAACTCAGAGTTGTGAGACAGTTGACAGCAGTGGCACTGCTCTAAATGGCAAACCTTATTCTCTCCTCTGACAATAGTGTTTCTTAAATCCAGACTCTGAAATTCCTTGCTTTGCACTTTTTTTGTGCACCTTGCAAAACAAAATTCTCAATAAAAAGGAAGTGAGCCAGAGGCCAGCTTGGTTGGAAGCTCTGTGAAATGTGTCATCTATCGGGCACAGGGCCCAATGTGTTTGTTCAAAGGTTTCTCCTGTCAGCAGTGTGCTGATTTAGAAGGCCATTTTTAAGGCAGTTTGGTTTGCAGTAAAAATGCTTCCCAACTCTTAAATTGCTTTCCCTTTTAATGTTTTCCCTTTAGATACGCTCCTATTTCTGTGCTACTAATTCTGGCTCTTTCCCTTGACTAATTAAAATTTATCAGGTACATCACTGCATTGCTTTATAAAACATACTGGGGAGGGAGGTTTGAGAAGGAGATGTAGTGGGAGGTGCTGATGAAGCCTAGCAGACAGGATTTTGTCACACTTGTGAATTTATACAGTGTTAACACACTGAGAGTGCAGCTTTATCATGATGAAATGACAAGACTTCTAGGCCATGACTTCATCTAGCTAGACAGAGTACTTAGGCAGTTAAGTGCTTTGAGATAGGGGTGGAAAGAATATCCAAAAATATTTGAGAAATTGACTAAAATATCCACGTTTGAGTGTTGAGAAATCCTGGTGGGAAGACTCCTGGACTGCAAGAATGCTCACAATTCAAGACAAGATTCTGTACAAAATGCAGAGATATTATTTCTTGTGTAATTGGTGACTTATTCTTTGCAAAATTCACACAGGTGATTTGCATAGGAAATGGATCTTTCTAGACAGAAAACAGTTTTTCCTGCACAGGAAATAAAAACTCTGTGTAGAAATATCCTTTCCTGTGCAGCAAATGCTGTTTTCTGTGCAAAGCATCCGTGTGTGAGTTCTGCACAGAATTAATCCTGAATTGCAAATAGGCTTTGAAAACTGCATACTTTTCGAAGACCTTCTCATAGTGAGAAGAAAATTGCTAAAATTCCTCATTCTTTCCTTTGAGAATAAACTTCATGAATTACATCCCTGCTTTGAGGCATATTTTGCATTCAGCATGCTTTGTTTTGCTATTGATTTTTTTTAAAAAATGGGCTTAATTTGTATTAATGATTGCTATTGTACATTGTGTCTGTTTTTTGAGGGGAAGGGGACATTTTAATTGCAGTGAATACATATTCCCATCTAGTTTGACCCTCAGAACAAGGGAGAATATTTTTCTATTGTTATTGCTGCTGCTGAACTCTTGCTGAACTACTACAAATCATCTAGTAATCTACCAGTTGGGTACCTCTGGGGTAAAACATGATTCTGCTGTAATTCATGATGGACTCAGTTGGCTACAAGCATCACATAAGGAAAAAGAAAAATGCACAGCCCAGAATTGTTTTGCATCCAGGCTGGGGGAGATACCAGTTTTTAATGAAAAGAATGTAAATGTTCAATCATGCAACAATCCATTTAAACCAACTGAAGATTTTCCACTTATCTAGTGTACCTCTTAAAATCTGAACACATAAAATTCCTCCAGCTGGCTTTCTAAGAAAATGGCCAAGCATCAACATTCTCTGTCATTGTCATAAGGGAATGTGACTATATTCTCAGAAGCCTTGATATCTCATTTGTTTTCAAATTCTGTCCTAATGGCCATTTCCCCTGCATTCTAGTATTGCTTACACAAACTGCATTGATTGTGTTGTTTTCTCGGGAGACAGCTCAGAAACAAATACTCCTGTGTTTTCTGAAGGTCTAGAGAAGGTCTTAGAGAAGAAGGGTCAGTACAATATTTCATTCCCAAGCTTGTACCCAACATTCAGGAAATTAGCAGGTTTATGTTCTCCATCCACAGTCTTTTCTTTATGAAAAATACTCTCTCCATTCCAAGATCTGTAGCATTAGCAGTTACAGTAAGCACTTATCAGAATCACCCTCATTGTGTTACACTTTGATACCACTTTAATTGCCATGACTCCATCCAGTGGGATGATGGGACTTTTTGTTTCACGAGGCATTTAGAAGTCTCTGCAGAGAACTCCAGTGTTTCACCTAATGATGAATCCTAGGATTTCTTATTTACTTATTTAAATAATTCAATCCCACCCTCTGGAGCAAGATTTCAGGACAGCATACCGTAAAACTATATAAACAAAGAAACAAACCAAAACCGCTATGTTTTAACTTAGTGTCTAAAAGGAAACTTAGGATGCAGTCAGAGCAGTTAACATGGTATCAAGGTGCCAAAACTATGTGGTGTGAAAAACACCTATGTTTTGTAACTCCTGATTTCAAACCAGACTTGTGTGGGAATCTAGCGTATTTACATATTTACCGCTGCAATGGCACTGGTTTCTAAAGTTTCTCCTGGACATGAGAGGGCCAAAGGTATGTAGGAAGCTGCATTTGCTTGATGGCCCTGCTGCCTGCATCCCTATACAAGCTAACTTATGTTTGCTTGATCCTGAGTGGAAATCTGTGTATGCTTGTGGACCCTAAGAAGAGTCTGTAACTGCACAAAAAGTCCCACTCAGAGCTTGGAAAGGTTACTTTTTTTATACTGTAACTTCCAGAATTCATCCCCAGACAGCATTGCCATTGTTGGCTGGAGGACGGTGGGAATCATCACCATCATCACCATCATCATCATCTCCAAATTAACACAAACAGGACTCCATTTCAATTACTGAAGTTCAGTGCTGCAAGGCTGGAATCAAGGGGATAGATAGTAGCAAGCACGGGAGTAGACAGGCAAGGACAGCAGGAATGGCCTCTGTCGCCTTCCCAAAGTCAGCTCTCATTACCTTCAGGACAATGCCTTAAAGGAGCTTAAATCTCACTGTATTGGTGGAGTTTCATGAAACCTAAGTACCATGTTTATGAAATAGTTAGATAGAAGGTTTGCATATCAGACTCTGACCCTGGAGACCAGGGTTCGATTCCCCACTCAGGCCATTTCCACATGACACTCTTATAGAGCGATGATTCCACTTTCAACCTCCTGTGGAATCCTGGGGTCTGCAGTGCTATAAGAGTGTTGTGCAGAAATGTTCTCAGCCATGGAAATCCACTGGGTGACCTTGGGCACATGACACACTCTTAACCCCAGAAACCCCATGATCAGTTCACCTTAGGGTTGTCAGAAGTTGGAAATGACTTGAAGGCATACAACAACCAACAAATAACAACCTATCACTGTACCATGAGGGCCCTCTCAGTACTGGCCCATAGGTTCTGGAACTCCCTTCCCAGGGAGGCAAGAATGATCCCCCTTTTTTTATTTCAATGGGTGTTTGAGAACAGAATGTTTATTTCAATAGCCTTTTGAGAACACATTTTTTTTTTAAAAAAATAGGATTTTTGCTCCTTGAATTCAGTTTGCACCAATTAAAGTAGCTCGAGGACAAAGGGGGAAAGTGGGAGCGGAAGAGAGAAAGTGGGACATTTTAAAAGCAGCTGAAAAAACGTCGCAGCAGAGGATTAACTGGACTGTCCCAGCCAAACTGGGACAGTTAGAAGGTATTCAAATCAATGTAATAGTGTCACAGTTTGCATTACGGACTGGCAAACAATTACATTGAACAGGCAGCAGAAAAGCATCACCATCTCTCCCAACAACTAGCCACACTGATCTGTCAGCTCAAGAATTCTGATTTCCTCGAATCAGATGCAGAAAGTGCATGTGCAGAACAAGAACAGAGATTTAACAGAGTACAAGCTTCAAAGCCCTACCTGTTTCCCTCAGTGATAAGTGGCTTTTCTGGGTTAGTGGTGGATACCAGTGGCACAGCAAGGTCATGTGAAGCATCCCCACTTCCTTCATGCAACAGTGGAGCACTTTCTTCATCTTCTCCTTCATGGGCTTTCTTTTTCCCTCCAGCTCCTGGCGACACGCCATCAATAGCATTGCCATAATTCCCTAGAGATACAAAACCAAACTTGCAAATAGGAAATGAGGAGTTAAGCAGCACTTGATTTAGAGATAAAGCACTGGATCGAATTATGGGCAGGTCATTTCCTGTCTCTCCTCACTCTTCTTGCTTTAAAGCCTGTGATGAGAAGTTTCTGAGCTAGGAATGTTTAAGCTAAAGCCATTTTGCATATGTGTGTGGTTGTCATTCTGTCCTCCCCACCCCATGCCCTGGAGATATCCCCCCTCAGATCACTAAAATGCTACCCAAGCTTTCTGTGTGCTACCTACAATGTGGTGGTGAATGGGAGAAGGCAGCATTTTTATTCAGACACATTGGAGGGTCCAAAGAACATTCTGTCTCATCTTGGAGTCTGTGGGACCCCTTCCTGTAGCAGACTTCATGAAACCTATATTAGTAAAAATCTCTCTCTCTTTCTGAATCATTGCAGAAATCACCCTGTTCCTCTGGGTGTTGTTGAGTAGTAATTCCCATTACCACTCACCATTGGCCATGCCTGCTGTCCAACAACATCTGGAAGGCACAGGCTCCCCATCTCTGCTATATTTATTTACTTTGTTATATCATATCTTGCCTTTCTCCCAACAGAGTATTAAAGGCAGCATGTTGTTACATGCCTTAAAACCACTGCCCACTTACAGCAACCCTAAGGTGAACCTATCACAGGATTTTCTTGTTCATAAGGGGTTTGCCATTGCTTTCCTCTCAGGCTGAGAGGGTATGACTTGTGCAAGGCAAGTGGGCTTTCATAGCAAAGCAGGGATTCAAACCCTGGTCTCCAGAGTCATAGTCTAACACTCAAACAACTACACCTAACTGGCTGTCTTCAAGGCACCCTACAGCCATTTAAAATCCAGTGTGATTAAACCAACATTTCTACAAAAGTACAAAAAAAAAACAACTTCAATTCTATTTTAAAAAACAAGTTAAGTAAAGTTTTAAAAGCACATTTGAAGCATAATAAAATACTGACACAACCCTGTCATCCCATTAAAATCCCATTAAAAATTCCACCTGCTTCAACATGTTAAAAACCAAAGGACTGCCTAAATAAAAAGGACTTTGCCTGCTGGCAGAAAGATATTAAGGAGGGCACCAACCTAACCTCCAATGAAAGAAAGTTCCACAACTTGGGAGCAGCCACCAAGAAGGCTCTTCCCTCCCACTCCCTGTGGTTTAAATTGTTCAGGAAATTAGAGATTATAAATCCCTTGTCCTTCTTTAAAGTAAGAAACAGGATCCAGACCAGGGCAAATCCTTGGTAGGAAAAAGAACCCTCTCGCTGTTGTGCAAACATACAAATGAGGCTCTTACATGTTCAGCCTCTCCCAAGTCTCAAGTTTAAGCAAATATTGGGCACTGCCCTGTTTGTCTAAGAGGCCTTTCCCTACATAGCCTCTTCTTCAAAAAAATTCTTCAACTTCTCAAACATGCACAATGATAAGCTAGGGCTGTTACCTTGCATATAAACAGGAACGGATAAAGCTGCCAGGGCCCATCAAGGCAGGACAGGGGCAGGGCAAAGTAATTAGGGTGAAAGAGGAGTTTCCCTATAATTAAATGACCTGTTGGATTTTTCCCAAGTTTTCATTCTGGTCCTAATAGGAGTTGATGGCCTGAATTCTATTAGCCATCAACCAGAGTAGACTCACTGAATCAATGGGAATAAACCCACATGTTGGCTCACCACTTCACAGGTGACTCAATGCAGTTACCTTGTTTGGAACTATCAATAGGATTCTGGGCCACAGTTTAATCAGATGTACCAGCCTTAAGTCGCCTTGATATCAATATATCAGAATTCACAACATTGTGTGGGCATAACAAGTTGGCAACTAGTATAGTATTGTTGTTGTGTGCCTTCAAGTCATTTCTGAGGCCCTTTCCGCATGGCATTTTCCATGCGAAAGGGCACCTGGAGCGTTGCGCGATTGTGAGGAGCGATCTGCACAATGCACTCACAATCGTGCGACACTCCAGGGGCTGGCAGCGGCCGATCACACACCTTTTCATTTTTGGCTAGAAGCCGAAAATGGTGCACGATCACACATTGCTCCCGGGGCCCACGTGCACTTACCTAGCATGCAGAGCCTCCGGAGCTGCACCAGTCGCGCTTCCTGCCCCAGCACAGCCTGGGAAGGTCCCAGGCTGCACTGCAGAAGGAAGAGGCGGGGCTCTCATGTGAGCAGGTAGCTCGTGCGGAGCCAAAGGACCCTGGACGCGAGAGCCTCTCACCAGAGGCTGCTCGTGCAATCCCCACACCCCAGCGCCGGAAGAAGGTAAGGTGTGGAAAGGGAATTATGGCCACCCTAAGGCAAACCTATCATG
Organism: Iguana delicatissima; assembly: GCA_948472985.1. Classification (NCBI taxonomy): domain Eukaryota; kingdom Metazoa; phylum Chordata; class Lepidosauria; order Squamata; family Iguanidae; genus Iguana; species Iguana delicatissima. The sequence continues at coordinate 1,431,322 of CAOKZL010000460.1, read as the reverse complement.
GGTTTTCTGGGGCTGAGAGTGTGTGACTCGCCCAAGATCTCCCAGTGGGTTTCCAGGATAAGTAGGGAACTGAACCCTGGTCTCCAGGGTCATAGTCCAATGTTCAAACCACTATACCATGGTGGCTCTCAAGTACAGTATAGTGAAATGGAACTCTAACATGCTTTTGCATATGCTAACCCAAAAATACTTGCATCTCTGTTTCTTATGAATCCTAGTGCTATTTAAAATATCAAGCTGAATTTGTGAAGGTTGCCTAGTATATTTTTCCCCCTTAAGACATCAAGAAATGTGGGAATGGGTTATGAAGGAAAGGACTATTTAGCTTCCAGGAAACTGTAGTGATCAACTGGCACCTGAAAGATAAAAGTTCTTTCAAATTCCTCAGTTTCATAAAATTTTCCAAGGCCATTTCCGCACTAAAGTGTTATAGCGCTATCATTCCACATCCTATGGAATCCTATAGCACTATAGTGCTATAACACTCTACTGCGGAAATGGCCCAAGCTCATGTGTTTTGCTGTACTGGCTTGGCAATGTTCACCCCGCACTGCTACTTACTGGATTTTCTGGCTCCCCGGTCCAGTCCAGTGTGCTCCAGAGCAGTGCGTGCTGATCGCTCCGCACTGCTCCGGCGTCGAAAATGGTGGCTTCCGGTTGGTCGAGGGTCTTGACCAACCGCTGAAGCTCGCCAGCCTAAAGCCCGCCCCCGGCAGATCGCAGGCTTGCATTGGTGCGAGCCTGCGAATCTGCACAAGGGAGCAGGCTCGCAGTGGCGTGCTCCATGCTTTTGAAAGACCTGATTTCTCCAGTCTTTCAAAAGCACCCTGGACGACCACTTGGGGTTGTTCTGGAGCCGGCTGAGGTGTGGATCTACATTAAGTAGTCCGGACCCAGTCCGCTCCCAGGTGCAGACATTCTCCCTGGAGGATGGACTGCACCGTTTCAAATACTCCGTGCGGAAATGGCCTATGTTAGGATGTAAGAACTCAGAGCTCAGGGCTCCCACTCTTTCTGCACACTTGTCTGTCAGAGTAGGGGACAGAAATGTATTTCTTTCTCTAAACAAAGTTGGATTCTTGATCCACCAGCACGGCCGGCTAATCTTTCCTGGTGTGCCTGGGAGAAGTAATTTCACTTCAACAACTCACCTAACATGTATGTATTTTTTAAATTTTGCTCTTTGACCATTACTCTTTGCCCAGAGAACAATTTGAAAGAGCACATTTGGTGTTGCTATACTTGAAAGAAAAAAAAGGTATAAAAATTTAGCACCTATGCTGTCCGCAAATAATTTACAGCTGAGGTTTCATCAGAGTTCTGTCCTGGGCAACAGAGATAAAGCTGAGGTGTTTTTCTTTGTGCCTGTATGCCCTCACTCATCAAATCACATCCTATATCCTATTGAAAAATGTCAATAATTTTGTTATAATTATTTCAACTTTCCTCAGGGGTATAAGGCTAGGGAAGGGCCTTCCAAATCCACTTCAGAGTTCTCTTACAATAAAATTTGCTGACAATCTTACTACAGCTTTGAAAGACTGCTGTGTCATTCAAATGCTTTCTGTATCCCTCAAAATTCCTACAGATTTTTCATTTCAGCATCATCCTCTACTTTCATCTTGAGTTTTGCTGCAGACATAATTTAGTGGCAATTCTACCCTTTGATGCTAGGCAACATTAAGTTAAACATGCATTAACACGGGTAACACACTGTTATATTAATGTTTGGCCTGGCATATACAGAATTAGTTAGGCAGCAGGGCCTAAGTCCTCTGCATGTAGCATGCCAAACCAATATTGGAATGAATTTCTATTATTTATTCCCTTCATTTATTTAAACAATTGATAGATGCCATAACATATCTTTAAAAAATCTTAAAGTAGGTTACAATAGAAGCTTCAAAAAGCCTCAAGCATTAAAATATACAATATTACAATACTATACAAATCTCAACTAAAATAGTTAAAAGCAGGAAGTCAAACCACAAGAAATTTTACCAGCCGGGCAACACAATAGTTAGAAAAGGCTTGAGTTTGTAGGAACAATCCTGATTAATCTCTGTCATTCCACTTTTTCAGCTGTTTTTAAAATGTGCCAGTTTGTCTTCTCTTCTGCCACTTTCCCCCTTTGCCCTCAGCTTACTTTGCTTGCTGCAAACTGAGTTCAAAGTGCAAAAATAATTTGCACTCAATTAACTCAGCAAGGGGAGAAGGGATCATAGAAATCATATAATCAAAGTGATGGAAAGGGCTTTAAGGACTATTGAGTCTAATGAGAGGCAGAAGCATCCCTCTTCCAGTGTGCGGGCATCTGTGTGTGTTATGTGTGTGCACGCACCTTCAAGGCACCTGTTGCGTTATGGAAACCCCATAATTTTCATGGAGCTTTCTTAGGGAAGAAATATTGAGAGGTGGTTGTCCTTTTCCAGAAGACTGAGGCAAAAACAAACTGCTACAGCATTTCCTAGCTTGTGTATTCTTGCTCATTAATAATTTTTGCCATCTAGACCACACTCTGATGTTGGAGGGTGAAATGTTGGAGGGTATGGTGTCCTGAATATGGAACATTATTCCAAAAGACAGGCAGCACCACAGAGGAAACCCACTTCTGTGTTGCTGGGAGATGGCACTCAGAGCAGGTTACAGTACAACCAAGAAGGATTTCTCCAGTGATCTTAGAATGGCACAGGTCTATATGGAGAAGCTGATCTGCTAAATAAGATGATTCTTAATTGATCAGAATTTTTGTGCCAACAGCAGTAGGTACCTTGTTCAGATAGTACACTACTCAGCATCCTGGCCATTGCATTCTGCATCAATTCAGATCTGTCTATCAGATCTGCATGGAGGTTAGGATCTTTTCAAGATTTACTTACCCATAATAGGCACTGTATTCCTCAGAATACTTCTGTATTGGCACACTGGTGAGCCATTGTATTGTACATGTCTCTCAGCAGTACATCTTGCAGTTTACATTAATTCTCCCCACTAACTGCATTATTCATCAGTACATCAGCTGAGTGATCCATGTTCATGTATGTTCATCTCACCAATGCACAACCTGAAGCTCCATCATCATGAAGGTCCAACATCCTTCCTCTTTATATTCAATGATATTTACAGAGGTCCATGGAAGTGGCATACTGGCCACTTTTTTTTCAAAGCATAGTCAGATAAATGAGAGTGATTGCAGCATCACTTCACAAACATTCAGCCATGTGTTTGCTGAAGAATTTTATGCACTTACCAACAGACACCTCAAAGCTTATTGGTTTATCTCCAATCTTTCTATCGATCATTGTGGCTTCAAAAAATGCACCAAAGAGAAGAAATTCCTCAACTTGTTCTTCATGGATCTGAAAAAAGGTAAAAGAAAACAAAACTTATTTATTCTATATACTACTTTCTATTGCTTTTTGCTCAAATTATCTTAGAAAGAGGAAATTAAGAGAGACATCTTCATTTTAGTCTCTTGTTCTTTAGCCATGCCAGATTTCTGAACAGCATTCGTCTGTAATTAACTACCAAGATTCTGGTAGCCACAATAAAATTCTTGACTTTATTATCATCACACAATAACTGCTTCGTTGTATATATCCACTGGTTTGTATAGGTTTGAACTTCTGAATGCAACATGTATGTGAGTGTATGTGCTTTCAAGGCACCTGTCAAGTTATGGTGACCCCATGAGTTTTATAGGGTTTTCTAGGCAAGGAATAGTCAGAGGTGCTTTGCTGTTACCTTCCACTGAAATACAGCTTTCAACTTCTGATATTCCTTGGCAGCCTCCCTTCCAAGTACTTAACCAGAGCTGACCCTGCTTATCTTCCAAAATCAGATGGGAATCTGGCACCTTCACACCACATTAAGACCTTTCTACAAAATGCATATCCTCTACCACAACTGTGGCCACAGCTGCTTGTTTACATAACTTCTGTCTCTCAGTCCAATCTATATCACCATCCAAAGGAGAACATTGCTTATCTAGGGCCTTTTGCGCATGACACTCTTATGGTGCGATTATTCCACTTTCAACCTCCTAGGGAATCCTGGGCCGGCTGGCCCCTCTCGAAGCTGCAAACCCCAGGATTCCCTAGGAGGTTGAAAGTGGAATAATAGCACTATAAGAGTGTCATGCTGAAAAGGCCTATGTTGGTCCTTCTCTTTACACTATTCACTACTTACACATTCAAAGAAGGCAGGTGAATGATCAACAAGGTGAAAAAGCAGGATCAAGACACTCTGACCATCAGAAAGAGACTCCCTGCTAAAGTCTCAGTAGAGGCCTAAGGATGCTAACCCTTAGTCAGAGCTTAGAAAAATTCTTTTGGGGATTACAGCTTCTAATATTGCTGAAACAGCATGATCACAATCAGGAACATGATATAGAAAAATTCCTTTTTGGGACTATGATTCTCAGCAAGCCTGAAAAGGATTCTGGGAAAAATAGTACAAAACAGTGACTTTTTCAAAGCTGAGCACCTGACATCTACCATGCCAGTATTCTGTAGTGTACTGAACATTAGAGGGAAGCATTTCCAGAGACACAGGTCCACTAGATTTGACTGCCATGGCTTTCCCAAGGAACTCTGGGAACCATAGTCTGTTATGGATGTTGTGGTCTATCTGACAGAACATCCCACAGATCCCCCTATAAAAATATACATTTCAGGCTTCCTTGAGAGAAAAGGCACCTAAACTAGCCATGCTAGTCAGTCTAAGAGCTTATTTTATACAATAGCTGAGCCTTTCCATAAATTACCTCTACTGGGACATCAAAAGGTTCTACTTCAACATCTGTTGAGTTTGTTTTATCTGAAGACGAAGATGATTTTCCATCTTCTGCTCCTTTCTCTTTCTCTTTTCCTGATCCTTTAGAGCCTTTGGAGTCCTTGTCCTTGGAGGGCAGCTTTATGTCCTTGATGATCTTTGAAAACTTTGATTCTTGGGCTCCTCCAGAGAGGATCTCCACTGCAAGTTCAATCAGAAGACGTCCCCTGAAGGAAACTCCTTCCCCATAACCTTCATTCAGCTCCTGGTGGTCATCCATCAAGGTGTGGTTCCTAGGTGAGCCATAAAGATTGATCCAAGCAGGCCCAAAGGTGGGCAAAAAACCTGGAAAAGATTCATAATACATTACAGGGACAATGAGGGAATAGAAGAATTACAGCATGCCCAGTTTCAATCAGGCATGCCTAAATATACATTAGTTTCCTTGTGGTTAGGCACAGCAGCTGATCACTTGAAGAGGTATACTGCCACATTTACTCACTATTTTTACACACATTTTACACACACTTTTACACACACATTGACTTAAGCCTTGAGGTTAAGGGAACATTGCTCACCATATATGTGTATTGCAAGGGACTCAATAACATGCCATTTTTCCTATCACAAAAGCAACTACACAGAGTATGACCACTGCCTATGTTGGCAGGGGGCATTTTGCCCAAAAAAGTAACTTTTCCATGTTCTGTTCATTTGTGCTTTACATGCCTTATGGCTCAATTTAGGACATAGTGCTTAATTTCTGTAAGAGGTTCCAGCAAGGACAGTTCTACCTTCAAAGTTGTGCTCTGTGTTAGTTTTTCTCCTTTGTAGATTATATGTGGTTACCTAAGATATAAGGAACAAATATCCTGCTCATGCTCAGAGAGGTAACCAGTCTTTGCTATGTTCTCCTCAGTGATGAATCTTAGCACCAAATGCCCTTAGTGCTGAATTAGGTCTGAAACTTAGTGCATAGTTCCAGTGCTGGGAACAGAACTTAGAGAAAGGTTATGTGTATTGGCTACATCTCCCAGTTGGCCATGCTGCCTGGGAGATTCTGTGAGCTATAAATTGAAAAGTAACCTTTCTAAGTTCTGTCTGAGAAGCTCTGTCTCAAAAGAAAGCAAACAAACATACAGTGGAATGGAATGGAATGGAATCCTGTCCAAAGAGTGCCTATAAAATTCTCTTAACATGAGAAGTATTATACTTTAGTGCTTTGGAAAGGGAAGAATTGCTTTCACAAACCTCTGGGGGACATCAAAGTGGGAACAAAAATAGCATTCTTCTTAGACCACCAAACATGGGAAGTCTGCCCACTTTGCCCACAGCTATAGCAGAAGGAGGACAACTCTGCAGGGTCCAAGGGTCAATTTTCTGCCTCTCTGACTTTCCAAAGGTTGCAAAGATTGCCAAATACGACACAAAACAACACCAAACCAGAAAAGGCCAGAATTCAACTTCTGGATAGGATTTCTTTACTTTTATAGCTGGGTGCTACAAGTTATTTAAATGATGAACCATCATACCTGAAAACTTCCAAGAGAGAGAATTCACTCTTTTTCCTATAAGAAAGATGGTCCAGGGGACTCGGGAACCTTGGAAGCTGCCTTGGGGAACTGCATGGCTGCCCTTTGACCATTCTTGGTATATCGATAAAGGCCAACCTCAATTAACATTCTCTAACAAAGAAGCTCCTTTCTACAAAATCTTTCTATGCCTACCCAACCTCTATTTTCCTTCTTGTCCTCTGTCTGGCTACAAGGTTTCTAGTAGCATTGGCACTGGGACAATGGTGCAGGACTGGAGAAACACAAACTTTCATTACTTGATTGCAGCAGTATGTCTCCAATAAACAATGCAAGAAACCTTGAGTTGGGAAAGAGGGATTTTGCTTTAGCTGCATCTTCTGTAGTTGTGCATGCCTGCCTACAAAAGGCAAGGTAGACAGCAGCTGTCTCCAGAATCCATTACTAAGCGTGCCTCACCAGGTACCCCCGGCTTGTTAAAAAAACATATGGTGTAAGTTGGCCATCAAAATGTAAGTCATAAGAAAAATGAGGGGTTAGTGAAAGAAGAAAAAAGCATCTCTGGATGCAGTTTGGAAGAAGCTTTCAAGTGGGCAATAGGAAGTTCAAAATATGTTTACTTACGTAAGGCTTATCTGACCTGCCTATTTCACAAGTAGATATTGTTAGTTGTGGATTTAAAAATTGCTGAAAGGTGTTGGATCCCTCTTCTTTTTTGTGGTGTAGGAACCTACCCCTATTCCTTCCACATCACTTCTGCCTTTGGTACCAAATTTTCCTTAAAGGGTAATGCTCAGGAACACATCTGCTTCTTTAACTGAGGTATAGCTGTACATCAGCACATCCTGTCCAAATTTTTCTCCTTTCTAACAGTCTGCCCTCTAACCTTTTCCACCCTCTTTCTCAAGTAAAGATTACACATAAGGCAGGGAAACGTATGACATTTCTAAGCAACCATGTCTTTTCGTCATTATTGCAAATTTAGCTAGAATGTTGATTACAAAAATGAACAGTCTACAGAAATGGGGTGGGAAATTATAGACAGTCACAGCATTTCCTTAGAGCACAGGCATTTGTAATAGCTCAGTTTTTTTCATCCAGAACATGCACAGTTACCTTTATCACCATCCTGTTCATTTGAGATCTTCTTTATGTCTATGAAGTGAGTGCCTAAAGCCACATCATTCATGCTGCCTTCATCCCACACCTGGATTTTGACTCTGCGGCACAGTGGGGGAAACATTTCCTTAAAGACGACTTGTTCATGCCACACAGGATCCGCACAATTCTTCTGCACTGTGGTTCGACCCTGAAATGAGAGGACAGAGGTTATTTGGGGAATCTGATCCATAATCACCAATCCTAGTTCCTCATACAGTAGGAGTGGTGTATATATACAGAACAGTTATTTGCTGCTCATAACTCACTACTAGATGCTCCTACCTCTTTATTTATTACTTATGATAATACTGTGCTTTTCCTCCAGTGAGCTTAGGGGGCATACATGAATCTCCACCCATTCTCTCCCACTTTATATTCACAACAACCTTATGAGATTGATTAGGACAATACAGTGATTCATCAAAGGTAACTCCATGAATTTCTTGGCAATTCTTGGTTATTCATGAAAAGCATCAGTAAATCCAAAGAAATCTATACAGGACCCTACTGAAAGAGGTAAGGAAAAAAATCTCATGTAGGCCAGCCAGCAGAGAAGATCTTGACCTAGAATAGTGAAGCCATAAGATTTGTTTTGTCTTTCATTACAATTGCCAGAATCTTCAGGGTGTCGTCTGGGAGATTTGGGGTGTTGTAATAAAAAAAAAGTAACTTTCTACCCCCCCCCCCCATGTTGTTGGACTGCAGTTTTGTGTAAAGATACATCATTGAATACTAAGGTCAGAATTGTCCATGCCATAATATTTCTAGTACTTATGTATGGTTGTGAAAGCTGGACAATAAAGAAAGCTGATAGGAAAAGAATCCACTCACTTGAAATGGGCTGCTAAAGGATAGTTCTATGGTTATAATGGACTGCTAAAGACAAACAAATGGTTCTTAAAGCAAATCAAGCCTAAACTCTCATTAGAAATGAAGATGACCAACCTGAGACTATCACACTTTGGATATATCATGAGAACACAGGACTCATTAGAAAATACAATAACACTTGGTAAGATGGAAGACTTCATTACAGGTGAATAGACTCAATCAAGGAAGTCACTGCCCTGTGTTTGCAGGACATGAGCAGGGAGACTCAGAGGTCACCATAAGTCAATACTGACTTGAGAACAATGAACACCAACAAGAAGCCAGCATAACTAATGGTGAGAGATCGTGAGAAATCTTCTCCAGCAACCTTCTGGGGGCCACAGATGCTCTGCTCTTGCAGCACCATTTGTGATCCCAGAGGCTGAACTATAATCCCTGTAGTCCCACTTCTGCTTGGACTCATAAGAGTTGTTGTAGCTCAGCCTCAGGAAAACCTACTGTTAGTGTCACCATACTATCAATCATAATCATAATCACCACCACCATAACTGCTTGCATCATTTAAGGAAGATAGAGCATTCACTGGGCTTTTATCATCTTCAGCAGAGTCCAACACTGCTGGCTACGTATATCTGCTCTCCTAAAGTTATTTTATCCCCCTTTGGGAGAAGAGGATGAAGTAGAAGGAAGTGGAAGGAATCAGAGCAGTGTGCAGAATCAGTGCTTCAAAAACCTACCTTTTTGGACTGTGACTCTCAAAACCCCCTAGCCATTATGGCTACTGTTGTCTCAAAATGTTCCTTTTCCAAGTTCAGTGCAGAACTGAAACATTAATCCTGCTCAGATGGGGATCTGAGTAAGGGTCACTAACACAGTGGCAAACATCTCATAGTACTTAACCCCCATTATGAAATCAATTGCAACAACTCTGATTCGAAGCTATTAAGGTGAAAACTCTGGATGGATTGCCTTGTCTTCTCCTCCAATACATTTAGTACACCTAGCATGTCCTCTGAAGGAAAATCTCTTTAAAATACAATTATCTCAGGTAGTATAATTAGCAGCACTTCTAATGGCTGTGGGTTTTTTGTTAGCTACTCTTATTAAAATTGGCCTTGATTTTTTTTGTATGTGTTGCCATTATCATTATTTTATCTAATGATCACATTTTCTGCAAGTGGAAAAACAGAATATATTATCACATACATATTTTGATAAGTCTTGTCTTAAAAGAAAAAAAATCAAATGTGTTCAAATTCAACTATAGCTGTTACATTTAATTTAATGGTCCTACAACCTGAGGAGAATCCTGACCCACAGGGCCAGATTTACACCAGACAACTTGCAGTTGAGGGTCTCAGATCAGATGGAGCTTCTATGTTGTTAATTGCCACCTAGTTGGTGTTGACCTATGGTGACCCTGGCAATGAGAGATCTCCAAGACATCCTTTCATCAACAGTCCTAATCAGGTCCCACAAACTCAGGGCTGTGGCTTCCTTGATTGAGTCTATCTACCTGTAATACGGTCTTCCCCTTTTCCTACTGCTTCCAAGTTTTCCAGGCATTACTGCTTCTTCTAATGAGTCATGTTATCTAATGATATATCCAAAGTATGACAGCCTCAGTCTAGTTATCTTGGTTTCTAGGGAGAGTTTATGCTTGATTTGCTCTAGGACCCATTTATTGGTAATTTTAGCAGTCTGTGACCTCTGTAGAACTCTCCTTCTACACCACATTTCAAATGAGTTGACTTTCTTCTGTCAACTTTTTTCATTGTCCAGTTTTGACAGTGCTACACAGAAATCAGAAATACTATGAAATAGATGATTCTGACTTTGGCATTCAATAATATATCTATATAAAAATTAAAATAACACCCCTCAAAACAACCTGAATTCTAGGTTTGTACAATATACACTCTTTGGTACTTCTATGAGATCTCTTAAATGTGACACAGTTTGGGGCCTCAGGACTTCTTTATCTACTCCTGCAGACATATATCAACAGAGAAGCAGAAAGCATTGAATCCAAGTTATAATGAGGAGTGGAAGAACAATAGTGCTTGTAACCTCTAAACGGATCAGAGGTATAAGAAGAAGACAATAAGAATTATTTTCTCTTTTAAGAGAGATATAAGCCAAGAGGCCAATCTTTCAGGGAAACACAATGAAACAGAGATAGTTAGGTTCGTACCCTATTCTACCAGAAAAGTCCCCTTAGTACACTCAGCCTTGTTACTCTTTCTGCTGAACTTACTTCATAGAGTGGCTGTCAGAATACAATGAGATAATCCCAGATATACCACTTTGACATTCTTGAAATAATTGTATAATATTTTAAAAACGTCTTTCCTCACAACTGTATTGGCATTATTATGCATATTTGTGTTGGCAGGTTGGAAGCTGGCACAATAGCCATACTGAGAAGAATGCCTCATGCATTCTACACTTGGGTAGTTGAGGAGAACACAAGGCTGGACTGACTGGTCCTGCTTTCCATAAATTGACTACACCTACCCTCTGGTATCCACATATACATCTGAAACTTCTTCAGGAAGGGTGGTTTTGTGTATACAACAGTGATCTAAAACCCCAGTCCATACATGAAGTACATACTACCAAGGAGGTGGGACTAGTTCAGTGGTTCTCAACCTGTGGGTCCCCAGATGTTTGTGGACTTCAGCTCCCAGAAGCCCCAGCCACTATGGTCAATGCTCAGGGCTTCTGGGAGCTAAAGTCCAAAAACATCTGGGCACCCACAGGTTGAGAACCACTGGACTAGTTAGTATCTCCCTGCTCACCCACCTTACATTGATAGAATACATGAGAAATACATGAGAAATTCTTCCGAATAGTAGAAAGGTGTAGGAAGAATAATTTGTACTGGTTTTCTGCAATCCATTGCTCTCTATTTCTCTAATGCAGGAGTAGTTAATTGGTGGCCCTCCAGATGCTGACTGACTGGAACTCCCATCGTCCCTAGCTCCTGGAAATGCTGGCTAGCAATTTGGTGAAAATGGCAATTCAACAACATCTGAAAGGCAACATTTTGCTACTGCCCTGCTGAAAAGTGACTGAGCTGTTATTTAATGAAATCTTCATGTCCTGCTCATGAGTTCCAGGAGCATCCGACTTTCCACTGTGGAGAAGAAACGCTGAACAAAAAGCTGCTAAATGGATCCTTGATCTGACTAAGGAGGTTCCTCTGTTTTTTTGCCAGTCCAGATTTTCATAAAGAACAACAACAGCAAGACATTCCTGAGAAATGCTGTATGGATTCATTTCAGTCAACATGTGAAACTCTACAGATTCTATTTAGACTATGGATGTTTCCCTTGTCTGATGCAAGTGTGTCTATTCTACTGGCATTTCAGTTTGTAGCACAAAGTTATATCTGTTTCATACAGCTTTAACAACAATGGTTCCATTCTAAGGAATCCTGGGATTGTAGTTTTGTAAGGTATTTATTAGGTATCAAGGTATCTTAAGAAGAGAGGGATCTAGAATTAAATTAGTTTAATGCTGCAGTGCAGAGACAGGCACTCATGGCGCCTTAGAAACTGTAGTTCAGGACAGTGGGCTAGACCTCTCTATCAGAGAAAATTCTAAGTACTTCATCAAACTACAAATCTCTGCATTCCTTGGATTGGAACCATGACAATTAACAGTGGTATGAAACTGATATCTCCCTATAAAATTGTGAGAATTGTAGTTCTATGAGGAGAGGGGCCTAGAGAGCTCCAACAAAGCGCTCTTGGTATCTTACCACATTACAGTTCTTATTAATCTAGGGGACTGCCATGACAATTAAAACAGTAAAAGTGTAATTTTGTAACAAGGGTATGGGGTCAAAACACAATTAGAGTCTTAAAATCCAGGCTGGGATTCCTTTCAATATTTAATCTCTCAGAGCATTAATGTAGTAAAAGACAGCCAGCATGGTGTTGTAGTTTGAGCACTGAACTATGAGCCTGGAGACCAGGGGTTGATTCACCACTCAGCAATGGAAACCCAATGGGTGACCCTGGGCAAGTCACACATTCTCAGCCCCCAGAAAACCCCATGATAAGTTTGTCTTAAGGTCACCATAAGTCAGAAATGACTTGAAGGCACACAACAACTACAACTATGAATAGCAAACTGGCACACTGTTTTACTTCACTAAAATGGAGCTTATGAGCAGTGTACATTGAAGCCTACTGTTTGCTCAAAACACAAGACATCAATTTGAAGGTTTTGAAAATGTCTGGCTGGCAGTGGCAGCATGAAGAAAATGAAAATCAATCAACAGGAGACAATATTTTTGAGAACTGAGGCTTTTGTTTACCATTTGACCAGCAAATGTGACAACCACATACGGATCCACAAGGTCCTTGCTGTCCCCCATGAATGCTTTAGTGACATTAGCCATGATACTCGAGTTCATTTTGGGTAGTCCCTCTGCTTTGTAGATTCTCACATAAAATCTGGCCCAAGGCCTTTCTGAAGGAAATCCCTTGGGAATCAAGAGGTTCCTAGAGAAAGAAGAAAAGCCATTCTCTGAAGTGATTTCAAACAAATCTTTGATAACTCTATGAGCCCATGTAGAAAAGATATCAGTCACACATCTACTAATCATGAAAATGGTTTGTAAAAAGTAAACAGGACACACACACCCCACATTCATTTCAGGACCAGTGGGGTGTGAGGTAGAGAGATTTAACTCATTGCAATCCCCCATGATCCTGATAAGGATCGTATTAAAAAGCCATGTATACAAATGTTCACTCCATGAACAGCATCTCATCTAGTTTGTGCCTATGTAGTGAGGTACAGGAAATCTGAAAAAAAATGTATTCATATTTCTATACCAAACTATAATCTGTGGGATTCCCTGAAGAAAGAGAATGGCTATTACCATATACATTTTTTCTTATGGAAAGGTTTATTGTAGGAGAGGAGGGGTAAAATATCAGTCTAAGCTATATAATTCACTCTGTGGTCATTTGCCTTGCAACTGCTGTCTGTGCACAGAATCAAAATATCAGCCCTACAGAAAGTAGTTAAGTCATGAACATACTTCTCTATCTGTTCTTCTGCATCACTTGCTTTCTGACTGGCTTGTATTGTGTCTCCTTTCCCAGCAACACTGATATCACACTTCAGATATCCCTTGGCTCCTGTCCTAATGTCAGCAGGGTCTGTGAGAAGGGCCCACTTGTCACAAAACTGATGACCTGGAAAAACACACAAGCATGAGTATTTCACACAAGCGTTTTTGAAGTCTCTATCTCATGTGGGATGTGAGCATTAGTAGTCAGCAAGTTACTTGCAATAACTATTCTATCTGCCATGCAAACAGAATTGCTAAAACTCCGGGAAATAAATTAAGAAGGCACAATACCGAGATCTGTCAGGTGTCGGGGGAAGCAGATCACATCCAGCTTCACAAATTAAAATGTCACAGTTTCATAAATGGCAACATTTACATTTTGAACACTTTAGGGATGTTTCAGAGCTGTATGATCACCCCAGCCTGCATATTTACGATATACGCACAGGTATTTTTGTGACAGACCTTTCTTCACCTTTATAATGTCTATTTCCCCATTTACCTCTGTGACATCTAATACAATTTGCCTGAATTCCAGCAAACATTAAAGAAAGCCTTCCACTGCCGCCATTTCTCACTAACAGCAGGTAATGAAGGAGAGCAGTAATGGGGAAGTGCACAATATTGTAACAGCATCATTGTGGATAAATTATGCTGTCCATTATGAGGGAGAACAAGGGAAGGCAGGCAGGCAGACAAGTGGCATTTGCTGCAGCAGGAATACATATACGATGCAGTTCTGACATTAGTAGATGTCGTCATAGTTGGCTTTTGTGAGTGGCTGAATTTTAAGAAAGAAATTGCATGGAGACTGCACCATGGATTCAAGCATCCCATAACGCTCTGGTGCCCACTGTAGTGAGAAGATTATCTATATTCAGAGTTTGGAGATGTTACCTTTTGGCTACAGCTTGCAGAAAACCTCAGCCAACATGGTTAGTGGCCATGTTGGCAGAGTTTTCTGGAAGCTGTAGTCCAATTTTCCCAGCTCTGTTGATGTCAACAAGAGAAGGAGATGCTTATAAGCTCAACTCTGACCAGGTATGCACCTATGAGTCTAATTAGAGAATACAGACATCAAAGTCACTGGAATTTCTAATAATAGTGGCATTATGATCCAGGCCTTAGTAAAATGCTTATCATAGGCTGTTTATGAAGAACAATAATTAAACCAGGATTTATCTGGTGTTTTTTCTTTAAATGTCAAACCATCTGCTCAAAAATCCTATGAATCAGCCTTGGGGAGCAATTTGGGATGCAGTTAAGTGCTTAACTAAGAAGGACCAAAGTAAAAGTGTGTATCTTACCTGGCTCATTGTATACTGTCCCCAGATCTACTTTAAATGAGCCAATCAATACACTCCCTATCAGCTTGTTATGCATAACCTGTTAGAGGAAGACATATCAAAGGTTACATTTTATTTTATTTTATTTTGATCTTGTGTTCTGAACATTTTTCCCTAACAGATTAAACAGTGTTCAGGAGATAAGAAGAAGCAGTACCATAGAATGAAAATCATATGTATTACAACTACTTATTTTCACAGACCAGTCTGACCCAAAAGAAGATCCTAGGATACATCTTAGTTGCTGGGCTTCCACAAATTACGTCAGAAGCATGATGGGCCCACAACTGTTCCTCCACTACATAAAGAAAGAAGAATTTAAATTCTGAATCCCAATTATGGAAAGGGCAATTTAAGTTTCATATAGAGAGATGTGAGGAAGATACACTAGCACGGGAATTCCTCCCTCCCTCCACAGCAGAAGTTCAGGAGTGGAATACAATCAGAGAATAAGGAATGGACAGTGTTCTTCTGACTTAGCAGAATGAGATGGCCTGTGAGACTTCCCACACACCACTGCAGGCAGCACAATAGCACACCCTCTTTAATATAATCCTCATGAAATTTCTAGATTTCTGCCTGGTATGATGCAACTTGTTCTCACAGAGCACAGATTTGACCCATTTTTTCCACTTTATTTTGTTGACATATTTTATTCTGAAAGCAAGGCAGCAGGGCCAACCAAAATGAATTTGATTATTACCACCACACAGAATATAATTGATGCAGTAACTCCACTCGTAGCCCATTACAACTTGTGTTCAGCAATTGAGAGCTGGATCCTCTACAAGAGCAAACTGGGGATTCTTAGGGTCTTTCTACACTACACATTTATAGTGCTATTATTCCACTTTCAACATCCTATGGAATCCTGGGATTCTCAGTTTAGAGAGGGGCATTTAGAATTCTTAGCCAAAGAAGCTTTTTGGCCTCAGTAAACTACAAGCCCCAGAATTCCACAGGATGTTGAAAGTGGAATAATAGCACTATAACAGGGTAGTAGAGAAAGGCCCTTAGTGGCTTCTAGGCATTAGCTGAGAATCTGTATCTGCCTCCTATAGTTTGAGATTTGGTGGCTACATGCTTTTAACGGCTAACTGAAAAGGTGCAACATAAAAATGAAAGCTCTAGATTACAGAAAATAGATTTGATTTTTTTAAAAAAATGGATTATTGTAATAAGAGGCCTAAATCTTATTGCTAGGTCCAACAGAGCAGACTTAGGCCCTTTTCGCATGGCATTTTTGAAGCAAAAGGGCCCCTTGAGCGTCGCATAAATGTGAGGAGCAGTCTGCATGACGCACTAGCATCTATGCGACGCTCAAGGGCCTGACGCAGACCACGCACACACCTTTTCATTTTCAACTCAAAGCCGAAAATGCTGTGTGGTCACACATCGCTCCAGAGCCCCACATGCACTTACCTGGCGTGTGGTGCTTTAGGAGCTGGGCCAGTTGCATATCCTCTCCTCAGTGCAGCCTGGGACGTCCCAGGCTGCACTGCGAACAGAAGAGGCGGGGCGCTCACGTGAGGAGGAAGGATCTGCAGAGCCAAAGCAGCAGGGAGATGGTAGCGTACCTTCCAAGCCTTCTTGTGCGAGAACCCCAACCCAGCAGCGCAAAAAGGTAAGGTGCGAACAGGGCCTTATTGATTGCAAAGGCAACACATATGCAAGTCCCATTGATTCAGTGGGCCTAATCTAGGCTCAGACTATGATTCAAATCTAATTGTTGGTTCCAACTAGAGTAGACCTAGTGAATCTTTGGAACTTGCCTGCTATTTTGCCATTGAGTTAGTAGGTCTACTTTATTTGAGACTAACAATTTAGACCATGGTTTCCATCAAAGGGCTTTCTCACACGAGGCAGGTCAATCATAATTGCAGCAGGATAACAGAATCTTTGACTGGGAATTATCACATATATAATCACTAACACAAAAAATCCATTAATGACCTCCTTTGTAAAAGAAATGCTTTCCAAATGGTCTCCCACCAGGAGGACAACAGAAGAGGAATGAGATAATGTGATGTCCCAGGCAAAGATGCTATTCTCTTGCTATAATTGTGACTTACTTGCCTCTTGTGATAAAGCCCTAATATAAAAAAGTAATGTTTAAAAATGCTTGAGCAAATTATTTATACAAAATTATCTATTTTGCATTTGTCCAAGTACAAATCGCATCTCTTCTATGTAACAGACAACTCCCTCAATCATCTCTGTTCTTTGGTCATTTTTCTCAATGCTTCTTGTTTCAGAATAACCGAAATAATTTCTTGTTCACTTGGGTGCACGTACTCACCGAGATTTTGATAATTTTGTCGAACAGATGGATTTGAGGCCCAACGAAGTCAAATACAAAATACTAAGGAAGGAAAACAATAACAAGAAGAAATTATATTAAGCATAATAATTGCTATACAGAGAAAAACCTATGGCAATTAACAGAGTGGAAAATCTTTTTTGTAACCATACTCATTTATACGTTTCAATCACAGAGCAAATAGCAGCTGTGAGATATAACTAGGAAAAGGCTTAATCAAATGTTTTAACTCCATTTCTGCATTTCAACTTGAGCATTGCTCTGATTCAATGTTTTAAAGCACTCTGGCTACTATTACTTTAAGAAACTAATCACTAGGGGTGGGCCAACCAAATCCTCGAATCCTTGAATCCTGGGCAAGGATTTGAGATTTGAGAATCCGAATCCCAGCGCCAAAATGGTGAACCGAATCTTTTGAATCCAGCAACCAAGTCTGTTGCTTTTCAAAACAGGTGCCTCCGGGGAATGCCAAAAGCCTGATTAGCTGACGGGCTCCTGGGCGAGCGAAAATCACAGCATATAGCCCCACGCACAGGTGCACCAGAAGCTGCCTGTGCTCACTTGGGCTGTGTGCTCGCCCACCTGCTCCCTCGGGCTGTGAGCTTGTGCGCTCGTGCTGCCTGCCTGTGCCCATGGCTGCCTCCCTCTGCAAGGTATTGTTCTCTATTCTTTTGGCTTGAGACTGGAGGATAGGGACAGGGACTGGGACTGGAGTGGAGACTTGACTTGAAAGTCCCTTGCAGGACTTGAGACTGGATTTCAGGGTGCAGAATTGAGACTGGACTAGAGGTTGGATTTTTTAAGTGCCATGTTGCAAGACTTGAGACTGGGCTTGAGACTGCAGGGTGCAAAATTGAGACTGGACTAGAGGCTGGTGTTTTGTTTTGTTTTGTTTTTAAGTGCCTTCCTTGTTGCAGGACTTGAGACTTGACTGGAAGGTACAGTCTTCTTGAGATTTCAAGGACAGCTGAAACATTCCTTTGCATAGCTCCCTTGCAAAGCTCTTTCATACACATTTCTGGGGTTTGCAGTTTTACAAGGTGTCACAGCCTTCTCTGCCAAGGTGAACTGGTGCATCATCAAACTACAAACCCCAGGATTCCCTAAGGAGCTATGCAAAGAAAATCCAGTTTTGACCTGGATTATCTCTGTACTGTCGTATGTGGCCTTATTTACACAGGCAGGGAAATGTAGGATTAATCCACATTTTCCTACCTGTGTAGAAAAGGCCTTCATGTCATTTTCAACCTGGGGAGATCCTGAGGCAAAACTATGACAATTGTCCTGCCCAGATTTCTTCAGAAGGAAGTTTGCCTTTTCCCAAGCTTTTGTTAAGACTAAGAGGGTGTCTTGCCCCAGATTATCCTTCTTTCCCTTGCTTTTTAACCCTCTTTTAAGAAAAGGATTTGTACAATTTGAGATTGGTGAGATTTGTGGATTCCCAGAACCTTCCAGGGATCCGGATTCGGAAAATTCTGGATTCGTTCCATCCCTACTAATCACAGATCTCTTAATTGTCTCTCCTACTTGGATCCTATTTTAAATAGTAATTTCTTCTTTCCAAGGAATCCTGAGAACTGTAGTTCTGGGAGAGTATTGGGCATCTTTAACACACTCACACTATACTCCCCCAAATTGTTTGCAGGACACTGTAAAAGTTATACAAATTGACATAAGCTTTGTAGGATAGATGTGTGTAGAAACTGGGAAAGTTATGGAACTGAGTCCTTAAGAGGCGACATATCACCTTCCAGCCGTATCCATTTATTTTACCAAAAGGATAAACAGAAAAAAACCTGCTTTCAGATTCAATGGAGGAATAAAAAGGCTGCAGTTAACAGAGCACAATTAGGACAGTTTACTTACTTCATTGTAAAATGGTGAATTGGTCCCTTCTTTAACTGTAGTCTGCTTCTTTTCATCCCCAATTTCCATAATCACCACAGGATCTATATTCTCACCAACAAGCTGCCGGGCCTCAATGATTGTTATAGCAATCTGTATGGGCAAAATACAATATTTGCATGTAACTTCTTAACAGAATTAAGAGAGGAAAATTTGGGTCATTTGCTAGAGATGACAGCCATTATATTGTTCCTTACCTGATAATTCAGGGATTTCACTTCGCCTTCATGGATCTTTGATTCCAGCTTTGCTCTGTTTCCATTTCAGAACACAAAGACATGATGCATGAGCATTTAAAACACTGTACTCTTTCATCTTTAATGACTGACTGTACTGACATTTAACTTAGCATGTTTTCTTACTGCTTACATTGTAGCACTTACACTTGAAGGATATCCGGGAAGCTTTAAAGCTTGGTGGTAGATATAGATGGATGTGAGTTTAATTTAATTAATTTTAATTAAAAACAAACAAACTGGAACAAAATTTTCACCCATCCTTTGGAATGACCAAATTTGCCAGTTTTACTTTATCTGACAATCAAATTTTGGGAAATTTTGATCAAAATTTATAAAAATTCACAAAATTTGAACATTTCATAAAGTGAAAGTGACAAATTTAGCCATTCTTAATGATGAATGAGAATTTTTTTCTAGATAATGTTTTTAAAAAAATTCACCAAATTCAAATATGGGAGAAGATGGAACTGACAGATTTACCTGTTCCTAATGCTAGGGGACATACCAAGTCCCAGGTTTCTTCCTCCCTCTAAAGACCTCAGATAATTGGGCTTAGGAAAAAATTCCTCCTAAATTATTGAGAATTATCTCTAAGAAAACTAGATCATACTGGACAGGGTGCAGTAATGAATCAAATATGACAACTCCATATGTTGCAAAGCTTTCGGCGTAGCACACAGCTTCACATTACATACAGTACATGGTTTGCAAGAAATCCCATGTTTGCCAAACAATTTTTGCCATTTTCCTATGTGCATTCTTATTTGCTATGATCCTATGTATATAAGAAAGAGCTGAACTAGACCTACACTCAAATCTCAAGTGAGTTAGTCAGGAAGCTTTTTCACTGGGGACAATGATTGTATATTCCTGCATGGTAGGGAGTTGGACTCGACGGCCCTTCTGGTCTTTTCCTACTCTATGATTTTATAAGTAACAATCTATTAATTTCAGTTTCTCATCTGTTAAATGGGAAAAATATCAATCTGCTATGCAGGATTTTTGTGAAAACAAACACCACAAGTTATTCTACATTCTGTATAAATATTAAGTTATAAAGCATACCCAAGAACATAAAGATTAAAAAGGATCTCTTATTCTATCTGGGTAGCCACTTATGTGCTTTGCCATGCTGGCTAGGAGATGTAATCAACAAAAATAACTTTTCCGATGTTCACACTTTTTATAAGTGATTAGTCCAGCCATTATGTATAGGAAATGCAAGCCTCCTTTTTCTTTATTCAAGCTTGTAAATAATCTTACTGGTGTACCCAGAAACTTTGACAGAAGCCAGAATATATGACTTGATGTTGTTTGATTTAAGAGATTTATTTTCTTAATTGTCTGATCCTTTATAGTTCCTTCAGTTGAGCAGAGCTAATTCCAGGCCAGACATCCCTCAGGTAACCCATTCAAGACTTGTTTCAGACTTAAATATTAACATTACAGCCCCCCTCCCTTCAAATACAAAATATCTTCTGTAGGGTGACCTTTTGGAGTTGTATCAATCCAAAGAGTGGGGGAGAAGAATGCTAGGAACTTTATCTGTCTGGTTGCTTGCTATCCAGACACATTTCTAACTCTCCTATATAATGCTACTTGACTCCAGCATATGAGAACTGTCATCTCATATTTACTTTTCAGCTTCAACCATAAAGTAGATCTAGAAGGCAGAGTAAATTTCCACTGAAGTAAACAGCTGTCTTTCTACTGAGAAAACTGGAAGCAAAATCAAGATAGCTGATCTCTTTTTCTCTAGAAGCATCTATAACAATCTCTGGCAATCACTGTCCATCTTCCACGGCAGAGCATCATTCCTTGTTTGCCTCCCATCATCACTCTCTCCAATTCTATACTCCCACCTGAAAGCAGTTTGTTTTCTGATGACAATATTTTGCTGACAAGTATATCTTGCTGTATTACAGATAAGCACAGTGACCAAGAGATAAGCTTTCTCTAGCATATTGGTTTCTTGTCATCAGCTGTGTCAACACCAGCAGCCCTTCTTCAAGAAGGCAAGACACTAGACGGCCATTTTGTGATCCTGCAGCACAATACCTCTTACTCCAAGGGCCTGTGGAGCCAAAGCTACTGGTGGAGGCTGCATCATCATACATCGTTTCTCCTTCTTCCCCATCTTGACCAGTAAAGACTTCTTGGTGGAGACTATCAGTGTCATCATGCTCACCTGAAGAAGAGACAAAAAAAAAAAAAAGAAAGAAATTAATATAGATCACTTCCAAAGCAAGGGGTCTCTTTTGAACCATGTGCCTCTTCTTCATGATGTCCTTTCATTGCCCAGCAATGATTTTTCCATTCTGATAGGCTTTCAGGAACTTTTTTTTTTAAGAAAAAGCTTTAAACACAGTGTTGTACTGTTTTCATTTTGTCTTTTAAGTTTATGTTTTACATTTTTTAAACATCACTGATAGTACAATTACATTTTAATGACAATCTTCTGTATATTTTTATTAAGACCATATTTTTTTATAATTATAAGCTGCCTTGGGTCCCAGTTCTGGAGGGAAAGTTAAACGAAATAGAAATAAAGTGAATGAAAGAATGAGGAGAAACCATTTTCCCCTTAGGCCTCTGGGGAGTCCTAGACAGACAGGGCAGGACCTCCATCAAAAGGGGCAGAGCCAAAGCAGAAAGTGGGTGGGTCAAAGATAGGGCCAGCCCTAACGTTAGACAGAATAAGGTGATCACTTCAGGCAGCTAATGCTGTGGGGGCAGTTTCTTTGTTGTTCCTCTTGATCTCCCTTGCTTCTCTTTTCTGTTGGGGGATAGAATTGTTTATGCCACACAATCCACTAAACTAACCAGTTGTCTGACATTTTGGTGGGTTACCATATTTGAAGAGTTGGTGCAGTGTTGTGGTTAGTGTGTTGGAATGGGAGTTGGAAAACCTCAGCTGTAGTCCCTCAGTGGGTGATCTTGGGCCAGTTACTCTCTCTAACTTACCTCACAATGTCGCAGTGAGTTAAAAATGGGCAGAAGTTGAGCTATGTAAGGCACTTTGAGTTGACTGGACAAGATATTAAACAACCATCCCATGTAAATCATTGACGTGTGTTTCAACTTCCAAACCAGACATTTTGTGTACTTGGGTTGGTTGGGCGGGGTGCTATCCTGTTTTTTGCTTTAGGAAGCAAAATATCTTGGGCCAAAGATAAGGTATAGTCAGGCACACACCCATTCATATACACACATAACACCTCACACTCATTGCCTTTCTCTCTTTCATGCACGCACACACACACACACGAACACACACACTACAGCAATTAGACATCAGTAAACCTTTTCACTGGTGACAATGAAAGGCTTTTTACTACTTGCAAGGTGTGGGGAAGAGCCTGTTTGTGGAGAGGCCACAGTACAGAAAATGAGGAGGATTAACCCTTACCTCCCAGCTCTGATCTCTCCAAATTGCCCCACGTAATTGAATTGAGTTTTTAAAAGACCTTCTATTGAAGCCAACATCCATGTCGATGTCCTCCACAAATCATGGATGATATGGAGGTTCAGAGAGAACAACTCACCTTAAAACTACCTAATGCAGAGGCAAGAGCTGAACCAGAGATTTCTTGACTGGGTCCCTTGATGTTATTGAACTTCAGCTCCCAGAAGCCACAGCTAGCATGGCCAAGGGCGAAAGATTCTGGGAACTGAAATGTCATCCAATGGCATCTGGACACTCGTATGCTGATAACCACTAGTGAATGGATAAGGAATGATAATGACTAGATAAGGAAATAGAATGGGAAAGGACATCCACACTCCAGTATCTGAAAATGGCATCCTCCTTCCATAATATGTCTGAGCTCTTCTGCGACAGTATTATGAAACTGTATTATAAATATGAAATAAGGAGTGTGCTAGCCTCAGCCCTCTGCAATCTCTCTTCCACCAGCCCCAAAAATAGCATCAAAGTGCAGATTGCTGGCACTGTGTAACCCCAAGGCCATCTCTGAAGTCCGCAAAACCCCCTTGAATAATCCCCACAAATAGATATTTCCCCCTAGAGAAAATGTATTTATTTGTTTGTTTATTTATTTAAAAATGCAACTTGGAGGGCAACTTTCTAAAGAAGAAAATCTCCTGTGGCTGTAGGGACAAGCCATACAGCTTCACAACCTGGGAAATCTGGATTCCAAACTCTGTGGAGAATATCCACAGAGAAGAGAGGCTCTCCCCTATACAGAAAGAGTTGCCTCTCCTATGTAGAGGGTGTCAAAGACAGGCACAAAGAGGAAGAGGCTAGCGGTACATTTCCCTCTCCTTGTGCTTTTAGACAATTTCCATCTGAAGAGAGCTTTGAAAGCACCACAGTTAAAGTTCCACTTTCATTAGGACAAACGTAACATCTTATCTCACTCACTTTATCACTTTCCTCTGAGGCTCACTAGTAACAACGGCCCTGTGACAACAGGGAAGACGTCATCTCAGACTCATTTTCCATTCTCGCCCTCCGTCATATTGACCTAGCAGGACTTACCCACTGCTCCTTTGTTTGCAATCGTTAACCCCTTGTCTGTTTTCTTCTTCTTCTTCAATTTTATTCCAGAAAACAACCCTTTCCTGCAAAATAAATAAATAAATAACCACAGAAACATGCATACTG
Source organism: Iguana delicatissima (assembly GCA_948472985.1). Lineage (NCBI taxonomy): Eukaryota > Metazoa > Chordata > Lepidosauria > Squamata > Iguanidae > Iguana > Iguana delicatissima. The sequence goes on along the minus strand of CAOKZL010000460.1, from coordinate 1,407,496 downwards.
TACCTGGAACAGAATGTTGCCGTGTAAAACGCACCAGTTCCAATTACCTAGCCTCTTCTGAGATACATTCCACCCCACCCCTTCTGCTTTTCCATTCATATCCTCAGTACTTTAGCATCCCGTTCATATTGAGCATGCTCAGAATTGTGTTTCTGGGGTGTCCCTCCTCCCACTCTATGATTTTTTTCTAAGGATTCCCCACCACCACCACACAGAAACATTGCAGTTTTCACTTCTGCAAAACTTGCAGTTTACATGTGTTCTGGATTGTGCTGTTTTGATTATATAAAAATCTACCCTTGAAGAACGAATTAAATAGGATGTCACAGTCAAACTACATTCAGAACTCAATTTATTTTATTGGTGTTGCACTTAAAGCAGGCCAGTATGCAAACAACTCTGCAGAAGTGTAAAGCTACCGCCTGACAAAGTGCTTTACTTACCACAGGATTCAAGTTATACTTTTAGCTTTCTTTCTTTCATAGCCTTCATGATTGAGAAGACATATTGAACACCACATGGGCAATTTCTAGTGAAATCTGAACCCAGAGAAGCAGCTAATTCTGAGATTGGATATCAGTACCTTGCATAACTCCTTTCGCTTACTGATGAGCAATAAAAGTACAATAAATCTCATCAAATAAGAGTATATCTGGTATCCATGCTACACATTTATGGTATCCATGCTGCACGTTTATAGCAATCTGAGACCACTTTAAATGTCATGGCTCCATCCTACAGAGAGTTTTACTGCACCCCCCTCAGTTATAGCACTAGAGTTCTCTGACAGAAAATTCAAATTACCTCACCAAACTATAAATCCCAGCATTCCAAAGGACGGACCCATGACAGAAGAAGTTGCATCAACTGCTATAAGTGTATATAACTGTCATTCCCTCCAACATTTTACAGATGAAAACTGCTATACGTGTGGCAAAGCAACGTCAGAGAGCGGTCAAGGCTGGGAGTTTTTAGTGAGGAAGAACGGGCAGGCTAGAAGAGACTGAAGCAGTTTCCTTTTGCCTGAGCCCACAAGGAAGGGTAAGATTCCTTTCCTTTCCTTCCTGTCCCCCCAGTGAATTAACTGAGTACAAACTGCTTTTGCAGCAACTCAGTGTACAGCAGCGAACATAGTAAACTGAGGAACAGAAAGAAAGTGAAACATTTTAAAAACAACTGTAAAAGTAAGACAACAGAAGATTAATTAGCACTCTCCCTTCAAATTGGGACAGTTGGAAGGTATGTACTATTGATGCATTCCAAGAGAAACTGAGCAAATTTATTTCATTTTTATGTGACATAGGTTGCAGAAACAAGATTTTCTCGCAAGATAATTGTTATCTTTCTTGCAAGATAAATGGTTGGTGCAACTTTGGAACAAAGGGAAATAGATGAGACCAGCTTCTTAAGTTAGTACCATCAGACACATAATTCTTGCAAGTTGTATGCGACTATTTGCAGCTAAATGCATGTATCCAAGTTACAGAGTCTTTGATAAGCAAAAGATTTGTTATCCAAGGAGCTACATCTAATTTTCTATACCACCAAAATAATGGATTGCAAAAAAATCCTGATCAACTGTACATGTATTTGAAAAAGTGAGGATAATCATCACTTTAAGCTACTAAAGCAGGCCCTGATAATCAAAATGTAGTCTGAGTATGTTATTTTTGTTAAAAAAGAAGAAAACCACCAAGCTAACTCTTATGAGTAGCCAATCTGTCTGTAAACAAAAAGCAATATTTACAACATATCTGTAAATTTATTCTAAATTATTTATTATTAGATGTGGACAAAATTTTGTAGTGCAGGATGCTCTTGTTCAGCCAGACATGTCCTTTTCCAGAATACTCCATTTCATTCTCCCTTCCCATTTTGATGCCTTACCCCAGATATACACAATGTTGTATAGTCTTCCAGTATGCTCACTCTTGATCAGGCTGTTTAGCTCCCCACTCATGTACCCCTTAGGCTTCTTGGAGACTGCAAAAGTTGGGGTGTAATAGCACACATTGGGAAGCAATGACTCTGAGAAACTTTTCCCCATTTATGGTAGCAGCAAAAGTAAATTTGGAAACAATCCACTGTGTGAGGGCATGCATCGTAGGTTGGTAACTCTCCATCTTTGGAAGTTTTTAAACAGAGGCTGAATGGTTATCGTTCAGGTGTGCTTTAGCTGTGTATTCATGGCCGGGAGCTGGACTAGATGGCCGTTGTGGTCATTTCCAACTCTGTGATTCTGTGAGACAGCCTTCTTTGCTGTAGCACCTCAATTGTGGCATGCCCTGTTGTTGCCAACATTTGCTTTCATTTCAGCAACAAGCAGAAATTCTGCCTTCTAGAGTCTAAAGATTTTGTCCACATCGATTCATGGACATAGTTTTAAATCCTTTTAACTTATTAAATTATTTAATACATTCTTAGACTGTTTAAATTATTCCTTTTTTCAATTTTTTAAAAATTGCCTTAGATTGTTTAAATCGATGTTATTCTATGCTGCCCTGCAATTTGATGATATACAACAAGATATAAATATTTAAAAAAATAATTGGATTTTAAAAAAGAAATAAGGATAGAACTACTTCTACTGAAAAGCAATACTCCCTAACCTCTTAGAAGCAATACAAGCAAGTACTGCAAATTAGGTACTCCTCCCTGTTTTAGAGCCTCAGTCTCCTCACATCAGAACAGTTTTGAACAGAAAATTCATACCTATCCTCAGCTCTGGAAGGGAGTTATATGTATAACAGCTGCTGAGCATCAAACTATTCTACCAAATGGGCAACACAAGCAACCCCAGCTTAACACACTAAATATCAGAGTTTGGGAAAGTATTTTTTCCTACTAAAGATCCCAGAATCCCCCTGCCAACACATCTCACTCTCCTATCTCTGTTAAAAAAGCTTAGCAACGGTATTGCTATCTAACTGCAGCTGAGTTTCTGCAGCTTCACTTTTGCTGAGTACTCATGTATTTGGATTGGAACGGGTGGGGGAAATTTCTTTTTGGGTAACTAAGGCCATTTATACACTACACCGTTATAGTGCTATTATTTCTCTTCAACATCCTGTGGAATTCTATATTTTGGGAAATTTACTGAGGCCAAAGAGCTCTCTGGCTGAGAATTCTAGATGTCCTTCCTGAAACGGGAAACCCCCAAAAGATTCCATAGGATCATGAAAGTGGAATAATAGCACTATAAAAATTTCCCGCACTAATCTCCAGTATACACCAGTGTTTTTTGGGGGATGTAATTTCCCCAAATTCCCCCTTGCCCCCAGATAGAACTGAATGCAACACCATCCCTACTGACTGAAATGGCCAAAAATTGGGGGAAAAGCCCAGGAAAACTTCCTCCCCAGAACTTCTGCATAACTGTGTTGGGGGAGCCTTACGCTTGGGGAATCCCCCTTCTCCCAGCAACCAGATGACTGCTGCTCATAGCTTTACACCCCACTGGTGTTAATTTAGGATCTTGGCCTAGGGAAAGGCTATCAATTTATAGATTGCTGCTGAACGTGTTCAACCTTTTGCATACTTTTTATATTCACACTGGCATAGCCTCCAGAATTAATGCAAGAAAAAAAGAGATGTGATTAAACAGAGGATTTAATTTAATTCAAACACCTGGTCATTGAATTCTGCATGAAAGTGTTTTTAATTTAGTTTTCATTGGCACAGCTTAACCATTTTCTGCTAACTCATTCCCAGATCTTATATTAGCCCTTCTCTGTGTTTCAGTTGGGCCCCAAATTCCCCCCAGATGTTGCTTAATTGTATTTGGCTCTTTCCCCAGCATTTGGATAACTGCTGTTAGTAGTTTTGGTTTAAAATAGTTTAGTTTAAAAGCAAGCCAAAAAAATAATCTTCTCTGATTTGGCTCAAAATGTGGGAAATGTGACACTTCCGGGTCTCCAATGGCGTCGCGACCCGGCGGGACAGTGACGGAGCTCTCACTGTCCTAACATCTCAAGCGGGAAGCCAAAAGAAAATACTCAGCAAAGAGCCTCCCCGGAAAAGGGTGGGTTCTGAGGGACCGAGGGCCCCCAATTTTTTTAGATGAGAGGAAGATCGTCTTGTAAGTCTAAAAAGAGGGGGTTGAAGAGTATCCCGTCCGCTTGGGCATTTGCTGGTAATGTAGCCTAGCGACGCCGGAGATTTTTAAATAATTAAAGTTTCTTGATATATACCATTAATTTGAAGAACGGGGACATTCCCTTTAAAAATTTAAAACTATGTCTCAGAGATTGAAAGATCAAGCCGAACATTAAATAATAAATCAGTGGAGATTTTGTGGAGGAGAGAGTGGAGAAAGAAGTTGAGAGGGAGGGGGGGGAAAAGGAGAAAACGAATGGATATAAAAGAAATAATACAGTGAATAAAAGAAACACTTTTGGACTGAAAAAATAAATGGGGAAAGACAAAAATAGAGAAAAAAGGGGGTTGAATGAGGAAGATTGTGAGATTGAAAGACTGAGTTTAAGTGAGAAAGCAGCGGAGGTGATCAAAAAGTGACTGTGACGGGAAGCGACACAAATGGCGGCTGTTTAAAGTGTACAGTGAAAGTGTGGAGATGCACCCTTGGAGCTCCCCCAAACGCTGGAGCTTGCTGTGTATAAACACTTCAAAAATTTAAAAAATTTTTGTTGGAAATAATTGCTGGAAAGACGTTTAAGTCAAAGAAAAACAAAGATATAATTGAGAAGTTATATTGTGGTTAAACTTTGGAGATGAGATCAGTCTGAAAGGGACTGAAGGAGGACGGAGTTTGTAATAAACTATCCAGGTGAGTGGGGAAAAAGTTTAAACAAGTACAGGACATAGACGACGTGAAAAGGGAGAAACTAGAAAACACCCGGGGAGCTCACGAATAAATCGTTTGAGCTCGCTGGAAGAACGGATGAGCGGAGAGTGGACAGTAACGAGAAAGTAGCCAGATGGGACGGAAGGAGATCGAAGAAGATTGGAGTTCGTAATAAAATATCCAAGCGAGCAAGGGACAGAGTACAAGTAGAGAACACAGAGGACATAGGGGAAAAAGGGAGAAATTAGAAAGCAGCTGAAGCTCACGAACAGAACGTTCGAGCTCACTGGAAGAACGGAGGAGCGGAGAGTGGAGTGTGGAGGGAAGGGAGATAGAAACTGGACAAGTTTGAAGAGATTGAAGCAGGACTATTTCCCTAAAAAAAAAAAAATAATAATAAGGTGAGAAGAGAGACGAATAACAAATACAGGACATAGAGAACAAATAGGAAAAGAGAGAAGTTTGAATAGTTGTTTTTTAAAAATAGATCAAATGGCACGGGAAAAAGGGAGGAAGTGGTAATATATATTGTTTTTTTGGGGAAAAGCAGTTGTGTAAATAAGGGTTTTTGTTGTTGTTGTTGTTTTGCTAACATTGGGCTGCAAAGAAACGGAAATATTGATACAGAATTGGACTTATTAAAAAGCTAACGGATTTAATGAACCAGTGGAGTACAGATAATTGGAAATAGTTCAAATTTTTTTAATTTGGGGAAATTATTGGGTATAATCTGTCAAAACTGGTGAAAAAAAAAAAGATATAAGGGGGGGAAAGGTACATTAAAAAGGAAGAACTGTATAGCAATTATTATAATTTCAATTGTAATAACTTAAAGGTAATAGATTGTTTAACTGTTTAAGTAATACTGTGGAGGTTGGGTGAGATAGTTGGGGGGATACTTTGAAGAGGGGGGAAAAAAAAAAGGGGGGAAAAGGGAGAAAAGGAGGGGGAAGATTGAGGGAGAAGATGTGGAAAAATGGCATTGGTACTAAAAAAGGAACTAGGATACAATCCCAGACACAATTACAATTGATAGACCCTACAAGAAGAGCTTCGGCTGAAATAGGAAATTAAATTTAGGGAAAATTTTAAAAATGAAATAAGAAGTTTAAAGTTGGAGATGAGGAAAGAAATGAAAGAAACACGGGCGGAAATTAAAGCAGATTTACGGAAAGAATTGGAGGGGAATAGGGAAAAGAATAGATAATATAAGTAAAGACATGAATACAATGAAAAATGATATTCAGGAAATGCAAGAAAGGACAAAGAAAATTAAAAAAGAGAAGGATATTCTAAAAAGGAAAGTCAAAGACAAGAAGACATGAGAATTAGTAAAACAAGAACTGAGATATAGAGACAAGTGTATTAAAATGAGAGGCTTTGGGGGGAAGTTCCGGGGGGAAGTGTTGGAGGAGAAGGTCATTACATCATTGGCAAATTTCATTGGTATGAGGGAAGGATTTTGAGCGGGAGGTAAAAAAGAATTTTCAGGGCTAATTCGAGAAAGAAAGGGGAAAAGGGAAATTTGGGCCCAAAAGGATGTTATTGTTTGTTTTACAAGAACAAAAATTAAGGAGAGAATACTTAAAATTAATTATAAAAAGCAGTTAGTGATGGGGGAAAGAAGTATAAAGATTTACAAAGATATTCCATATGAAATATTGAAAAAAAGGCAAGATTATAAACCCTTGACACAACTGTTACAAAAATATGGAATTCAGTACAAGTGGGAAAGGCTGGAAGGACTTTCATATACTTTTCAACAAAGAAGATATAAAATTACAAGTGTTAATAGGGTGAGAGAGATGGTTGAAAAATTAAAAGGAGAGCTTAAAAAATCATCAGACCAGGTTGGGAGAAGAGAACAGGAGCAAGGACAAGACACTCAAGAAAGAACGGGGGGAAGTGGGGAGAAGAGGAACGGACTACGGGATATGAAGACAAAAAAGATAAGGAAGAGAGAGAGGAGAAGGAGAGTTATTCGGAGCTAGAAATAGAGCAAGAAAAAGGAAACGGACTCACAGAAAGCGGAGTTAGAATTGGAAGATTTATACGCAGAAGAAGAAGACATATAAGAAAAAAAAAATAGGGGAAAAAGAAGATGTCCATAAAGATTGTTTCATGGAATATTAAGGGTTTGAATTCAAATTATAAAAGAAGACAGGTTTTCCATTATGTAGAAAAGAGTAAGGTGGATGTGGAATTTTTCAGGAAACAAAGAAAAGGGGAAAAAGATGACAAATATTTGAGAAATCCCAAATTAGGTAAATGTTACATTTGGGCATCTTCAAAAGAAGAAACAGGGTGTAGTGTTATATGTTAATCGAAAATATCCCTCAGAGTTGAGATTTCGGGACGATAAGGGACATTATGGGGGGTGGAGGTACAATTTCTTGAAAAGAAAATACTATTGATTGGAATTTATGCCCCATTAGAAAAAAAAAGTAAATTTTATGAAAAATTATACCAGGTTAAATTGAATTACTCGGCAGAATTAAATCAGGAGAATTACTTATTGCTGGGGGACATGAATGGGGTGTTGGATCCCATGACAGATAGGTCTAGTTCATTTGTGAGTGGAAAAGTTCATGGAAAGCTCCCACATTCCTTTTTCAGATTAAAAGTTTTTGGGGTTTAAACAGGAGGGATGGAGAGGAATTCATAAAAAACTAAATATAATTTTTTTTTTCCAGATACTCATAAGTCGATGTCACGTATAGATTTATTTTTAATATCAAAAAATTTACTGTATATGGTCAAGGACATGGAGATTCTCCCTTGGACTTTTCTTATCATAATCCTATCCAATTGGATTTGAGAATGATGGGGAAAAAGGACGAGATGGAGGTTGAATGATATCCTCTTTCAGAATGAGGATTGTTTGGAAAGAAAAAAGGAATCAATTAAATTTTATTTCAAGGAAAACACGTCTGATGAATTTAAAAAGGAGTACAGTATGGGATGCTAGTAAGGCGGTGTTAAGAGGGCATTTCATTAAATTAAGCTCCGAACTTAAGAAGGCGGAAAAGCAAAAATATCAGGAACTGTTGGAAAAGATAAAAATACAGGAAATGAAATTAAGGGAAAATCCATTGGATAGAATAGTGCAAATGGAATTGAAAATATTGCGAGGGCAGGTTATAGATGAAAATCAGCAGGAAATGTGTAAAAATTGGGTGTGGTTGAAACAAAGGCATTTTGAGCAAGCAGATAAGCCGGGACGTTGGCTGGCTTATAAATTAAAAAGGAAAAAGGAAAGGAGATTAATTTTGGAAACAAATAAGGGAAGTAAAATAACGGCGAATCAAGAAGAAATAAAGAAATTTTTTTATAACTATTGTAAAAAAACTTTATAAATTGAAAGAAAAACGAAACATTTCGACAAAGCTAGAAGAATACTTGAAGAATAAAAAATTTTCCCCCAATTTTAAAGGGAAAAGCACAGACAGGTGATGAACAGGAAAATTACGATAAAGGAAATAAAGGAGGCGATTCAGAAATGGGGCACATCTAAAGCTCCAGGTCCAGATGGATTAACAGCAACTTACTTTTAAGAAACTTCAAGAGTATGTAATAGAACCATTGGAAAAGACGTTTAATGACATCATAGAGAATGGTAAACCCAAGTCTTGGGGGGGGGTTACATAACGTTAATCCCAAAAGAAGGAAAGGATTTAAAAGAACTTGGGGAAATATCGTCCCATATCGTTGCTCAATATTGACTATAAAATTTTTACTAATATATTGGCTGAGAGATTGAAAAACAGTGTTGCAAGAAATTATTCAGAAGGATCAAAATGGTTTTCTTCCAAAACGACAAATTAGAAATAATATAAGAATTGCTTTGAATATCATAGAACATTATGAAAAGAATAACGAAAAGGGAAAATTTGGGATTAGTTTTTTATTGACGCAGAGAAAGCTTTTGACAATCTTCGATGGGATTTCATGATGAGGGTGTTAGAGAAAATGGATATTGGCGGTTCTTTTTTAGAATGAATTAAATAAATTTATAAGGAACAAAGTGCAACATTGATTATTAATGGGGACAAAACGAAATACTTTAGTATAGAAAAAGGAACAAGGCAGGGATGCCCACTTTCCCCACTTTTGTTTATTACAGTTTTGGAGGTGTTATTAAATGCGATTAGAAGTGATCCAGAAATAAGAGGGTGTAAAATCAATAAGCATATATATAAAGAAGAGCTTATGCTGATGACATGATGGTTATTTTGGAAAACCCAGAACAGGACATGGAAATTTTGATACAGAAAATGGATCAATTGGAAAAGTGGGGAGGATTAAAGAAAATAAAAGACAAAACAATAATTTTAACAAAAAATATGAGAAAGGAGGAAGAAGATAATTTGATTCGGATGACTGGGTTTAAAGTAGAAAAGAAGATTAAATATTTAGGAATTTGGCTGTCAAAAAAAAAAATGAGTTGTATGACAACAACTACAAAAAAACTTGGAAAGACATAAAAATATCGTTAGAGAATTGGAACTCTTTAAGGCTATCTATGCTGGGAAGAATTTCAGCAATAAAAATAAATGTTTTGCCCAGATTAAATTTCTTATTTTAAAATCTGCCGATAATAATTAATGATAAACCCTTTAAGAAATGGCAGAAAGATATATCAAAGTTTGTTTGGGAGAATAAAAGACCCAGGATTAAGTGGAAGCTTTTAACAGAAAAAAAGGAAAGAGGGGGTTTTATTTGCCAGACCTGAAATTATATTATTCTGCTAGTGAGTTAGTATGGATTAGAGATTGGATAACATTACAGGATGAAGAGTTGTTAAATTTAGAAGGAGCAGGGAATCCAATGGGCTGGGGGACCCTACATGTGGTATGGCAAGCAAAAAATTTATAAAGGTTTTAAAACCATTATTTAAGAAGAGCACTACTCGAAATTTGGTTGAAATTTAGGAAGAGTTATTATATGAAAAAAAAGATGGTTGTCTCCACATGAAGCATTATATGGGAGGTGGAAAGATCCAAAAGATAAGTGGTTACGCTACGAAAAATTGAAGGAAGAGCGAAATCAGGATTTAAAGTTAAGTTGAGGGAAGAAATTGAAAAAGGGAAAGGGTTTAAATGTCATTGGGTTTTTGCATCCACAACTGATTTATAATGGATAAAAAGTTGGAAGGAGTGGAATCTTTGAGAAAGGAAGATATTTTTGAAAAAATAATTCTACACTCAGAGAAAAAAAGACGATAGCAAAATTATTTAATTTGTTGTTGGAAAGAGAATTAGAGACAGAACAAGTAAAAGAGGTTATGGTGAAATGGTCAAAAAACGTTGGGTATGAAATTCAATTTGAGTATTGGGAGAGTAGTTGGAAAAATACAAATAAATTTACTGCTGCTCAAAAATTGAAGGAAAACTATCTTAAAATGCTTTACAGGTGGTATTTGGATCCTGTAAAATTGAGTAAGATATATAGAACGAAAGAAAATAAATGTTGGAAATGCGGTAAGGATAACGAAACTTTTTTTATCTACGGTGGACTTGCGAGAAGGCAAAGATGTATTGGAGAGAAATTCAAGAAAAGATGGAAAAAACATTACAGATTAAGATACCAAATGGAGCCTGAATTATTTTTATTGAATATGATGCAGAAAATTGAAAAAAGAACAGAAAAGTAAACACTGGAGAGTTATTTTTAACCCTTTAGCGAGGCTGAATTATGCAAAAAATTGGAAAAGTAAAGATATACCCCGAATGGATGAATGGTTTGTAAAAATGAATGAAATGATGGAAATGGATAGATTAACAGGGATAATTCAAGGAAGAATGCAAGGCTTGCATAAAGAGAGTTGGAGATTAGTAAAGGAATATATAGAGATAGAACTTAAGGATTTGACAAAACAGGATGGAGGAAATAATGATGATTAGAAGGAGTAGGTGGTAAAAATTCGTTGGGGGAAAAGGGGAAAAATAAATAAATAAATAAATAAATATTAATCAATAAATAAAAAGGCTGACGAAGTTTTAAAAATGAATAAATACAACATAACGGTGGAGGGAAAAAAAGTCATTAATAAGGTTCTGATTTATAAATATATTTTTTACAAATAATGATAGAAAGAAATCTAAGGGACAGTGAGAAGAGAATCTTAATAAATAATGAGGGAAATGAGATAAGGCAATGTGAAAAAGGGAAATAACGAATGAGGAAGAATGAGTAATAGGGGTAAATTACAAGGTAATTAACGGGTAGAAAGTATGAGAGAATGTCTGGTAGTGTGAAATAGAATATAGGGTAGAAGACATAAGTTGAAGTTTGGTATATATCATGTTGGAATGTAGGGAAAAATATTGGAAAAATGTAAGTAATTGTATGTGTATGAGTTGTGATATTTTAAAGTATAATGGAAAAAGGGAAAAAGAATATTTTTTTAAAAAAATGTGGGAAATGTAACAATCTTCCTAGAGATTAAATTTAACTAATTTTCCCTCTTCTTTCAAATATTCCCTTTCACAATGGAAAAAAAAATTTTTTATTGCCATGTTCTGTTCAAAACTAATATTCTAAATCAGTGGCATCTTACCTTTACAGTAATCATGCAAATCAAGTCGTTCACAAATTGTTAGTGATAGTCAAACATGTTTAGCACTTTCTAATGGATGACGCTAAGAAATGGGGAAAAACTGATAGGCCATTTTTTAGAGGCAGTAATTACCAAAAAAAAAAGACAGAGGCAGCACAGCAAGCCAAGAAAAGAGATTTCAAAGACTGCGCTACACAAAGCATTGGAAAGAAGGAACAGTGCCCTCCCATGAAGAATGGAAGATTAAAGTAATGGATATCATTGAAATGGAAAAACTGTCCAACATGTTGAAAAGAAACTCAAATCTTTAAAAATTTGAAAAGCAATGGAATGAAATTATTAAATAGGTGAAAACAAACTAAGATTAAAGTATAGAGGCGAATAGAAGATTGGGGAAAAGGGTAATGCTTATACTAAGGGTGGAATATAATAAGTAGAGAATATTAAGGTAAATTTAAAGATAGCAAAAAGAGATTTCATATTAAGGAGGTTTAGAATAAGAAACTTAAAAAGGAATTGGATTGGGGAAAAAACAATAAGGAAAGTAAGTCTAGAGGGGGAAGGGATATAGAGCAAGAAAAAGGGGGGGAAAAAGATGAACTGATGGCATATAAAAATATACTAAAAGGGGGGGGGAGAAGGGGGGAAAAATTGAACTGCATATTTATGGAAGAAATAAATATTTAGTTTTGCACTGAAAATATTAGTAAAGTTATGTGAGATGACTGGGAATGATATGGATAAAGGTTGTGTAACATGTAAAAAAAAACCCCATATTTGCAATTTTTAGTCTATATGAAATTTAATAAATAACAACAACAACAACAACAACAACAACAACAACAATAGATATTTCAATACTGAGATACCCACCTCAGACATCAATTTAGGTGACAGCACCACTCCTTTGCTCATACACACTCTGTCAACCATTTGAAGTGACATTTGTTTTAAAAACGTAGCATTACTCTCACTCAGAACAGACTTAGTTTTCTTCCCACAGTGTCCCCACCAGTACTGCATAATCCATAATTTGCCAGAAAAAGAAGACCTAGACATTAGAAATTAAAGGGATCAGCATCATTTGGCACAGCCTATCTATCTATCATCTAGCTAGCTACCTACCTACCTACCTATCGTTGTGTGCCTTCAGGTCATTTCACCGGGTATTCTGAGGCTGAAAGGTGTGATGTGCCCAGGGTCACCAGTGCGTTTCCATGGCCAAAGTGGCCAAGTGGCAAATCAAGTGGTCCCCAGAGTTATAGGCCTTTTCCACACCCTACCTTATCTCAGTGGTGTCCTATGGGGATTCTGGCAGCGGCTTTGTCAGGAGGGGAGCATGACGGGAGCACTCCCCTCCACACCGGCTGCCTCCCCAAATGAAGGAAGCCTGATGGTCATGCCTCTTCCTTCCACAGTGCAGCTGGGTACCTTCCCAGGCTGCACTGGGGCAGGAAGCACAGCCATTGCTTTTCCGGACCCTCCACACACCAGGTAAATGTGGGATAGCAGAACAATCATGGGTCACTGATGGAGAAAACCCATCAATGATTTACTCTGTGATTGTGCCGTCTGGAGACAGGGAAGGACGGGACCACAATGACATCATGCATAGCTGTCATTGCAGTCCCGTCCTTCTCCTGTTCCTATCGTAATATGACAACGTCCTGCGGAAAGGACCATAGTCCAGTTCTCAAACCACTACATCACACTGGCTCATACACACTAACACGCATATATTTCTGAGTGCTTATTATTGGAGCTCATCATACAGTTCATATTAATAGTGAACTAAAAGTAAACTCGTCCTCTGGGTGTTGACCCTTACATCACCAAAACAGTACTGTCAGTATACCTCTGCACCATTTCATTATGGGTTTTCAATTATTTTTATTATATTTTTTGCAATTATGCAGTTTACTCCTTCAACTGTACTGCTGTAAAGATCTCTTTGTTAAATTACATCCTTCATTCTCCCTTATTTCCCCATCTTCCCATAACCACAACCAAATACCTATACTGAATCAGCTGCTTCTCTTTAATTATTTTCTCACAATTCATTGCAACTCATCTTTTCAATAACAAGAGAAATTACTCAAGTTCTAACATGCATACAAATATAAACTGGCTTTTAAGTGCCTCAGTTATAACTTTTCCACTCAAGCATCCCTCGGATTTTTAGTTTTATGAAGAGGCTGAATCCGTTTGCATATATGCAGAGTCACCTCCCTCACCCCACTCAAAGAGCAATGAAGGAACACAGGTGCCATGAGCATGTGCAGAGTGCCTTTGGTTTGTGAAAAATACTTTTTCTTTTCTGGACAGATGTGGGGATCTGTTTTCCTGCATGACTGTAGCATGCCAGCTCCCCAAATGCATGCATGTACAACTAATCCTAGATATCTATTGCTATTAGCCACACGCCATTGTAAAATGCATGTACAGCTTCAATAGAGACAGGTGACTACAACATCAGCAGGTCAGTGAATCCACTCTGTGTTTTAGTACCAATTTTAACAAAGCGCTGAACCCTATTCCCAAAATACATTCATTGCCTTAGCCTGTTTAAAATTCAGTCTAAACCCCAGAGTGGATGCGCCACTCCACTTACATGGAAGCCACCAGCCACCTCTCCATGTTTTTCTGTGTATCCTGCTCTTCTAGCATCGAGCCCAAATTCTCTTGAAGGGCAGAAAGTCTTGGCCAGTTAACTAGTTCAGGCGGGAATGATATGAACATATGCGGCCTCCAGGGATTTTTTCAGTTAAAGAAGTAGATATGTTTCTGGGCATGACTTCTTTAACCAAATTTGTTTATTAAAAAAGCAGAACCCTGTCTCCTTCCTATGGAGAACATGAGGGAATTGAGAAGCTTGCTTGGGATCATGAATTCATGTGATCCCAAGCAAGCATCCATAATTCCCTCATGTTCCCTACCGGAAGAAGATTGGGTGCGGCTTTTCAAAAGTTTCAGATGTGGAAGCATTTTGAATCTCCAGTTTTTGGATAAGGGATATTCAACCTGTAGTTTAACACAGGAAATAATTCTTCTTGAAAATGACTATAAAGACAATAGTGCAGCACACCCACTCCATTAGCGAAGCCCTTTTCTACAACCAATTAATCACCATATGCTTGCTTAAATAAGAAGGTCTTTCTCTGTCTGTGAAAGGAGAGTAGGTGGGACGGGTAGCCCCACCTGCCTAAGAGCACCCTAAGGGCAGACACCACAGCCTAAGAGCAGCCACCAAGAAAGCCTTCTCATGGTCATCAACATGCAGACTTGCGCTAATGGTAGGACTGATGGAGAACTCCCCTCTGAAGATCTTGAGACTCAGGCAGGCTTCTATAGGGAGATATGTCTTTCAGAACGCTTGGATCTTGGCTGTATAGGGTTCTATAGGTTGTGACCAGTGCTTAGAGCTGTTCCTGAAAACAAACTGACAGCCAGTGACATTACGTGCTCTCAAGAACCAGCCCTAGTCAGCATTCTGGACCTGCTGAAGTTTCCTAACAGCTTCCAAAGGCAGCACCCACACAGAATGCTTTCCAGTGATCCAAACAGAATGTTATCAAAGCATGTGTCACCATAGCTGTATCAGACATTTCCAGGAACAGGTACAGTTGGCACATTGGTGTTAACTATGCAGATGCATATAGGCTGAATCCCTATTTCATCTTAAAAGGATGAACTGACTCTCCTGCAAGCTTATCAGAGAACTGAGTCACCTTTTCTATAAGTGATAGTCCCCCTTCACCCTTGCACTGTTTAACGTTTAAAGAAACCTCAGAAACTAGCAACTTATGAGTTTTGTTTTCTCAGTTTTTAGCCTTTTTGGCAGACTATGAGACCCTTAGAAGGTCTCAGGTCAGAAAGCTGGCCTCTGGCCCAACTGCAGTTGCCTACTCAATCCTTAAATTTTGTAATCTGAAGAAAGATTTTAAAGAACTCAGAAATTCTCAGTGGTTGTAGTATCATAGTGACCTTAACAAAGGTGGAGGGCAGGGGTGGAATACATAACCAAAGAAAAAGATAAAAGAGGCCATAGATCAGAGTCTGGTAAAGTAATCCTTTGGCCTCCCAGAATCCCCTAGCCAGTGGGGCAAAAAGTAACTTTTTCAAGCTCTGTCACAGATTCCAATCAAATTTGTGAATTTTAATATATTATATTATATTTACGTATACACACACATGCAAATTTTGAGATAATTTCTATTATTCTGATAATACTCTCTCGCACAGTAGACTGGTGAGGACTGTCATCCAGTGACCCCCATGCCTGCTCAATTTACTGTATCCAGAGGCAATTTTGAAACGTCTGTCCCCTCCTCTTATTGTTTCTTATTTTAAAACTCAGTTTGGGGATTGAACAGATCTTGAGCTAGAGGAAGACTTCAAAGACAGGGCTGTAATTTGAACAGCCTTTCAAATATAAGACTGCTTTCTGGAAAGTAGGACACACTGCCACCTTAGTTGAGGTTTCTTTCCCTCTTGCTGCGGGTGCATTGTTCTCAGCAAGAGCTCAAGGCATCTTTCCTCTGGCTGGTTCTGAAGACAGTGCTTAAAACATATGACAGCTTAATAGGCTGGCAGCGTCCGTATGGAGTTGTTTTCCATAATATACCATTAATATCTAATCCACCTACAGCAGAGTCTGCAGGGTGCAAACAAGCAAATTACTGATCAAAGTCACTGATTCCCCATTTGCTGAATGCTATCTCCCTGAGTGTTTTCATTTTTGAGTGATTGAAATCTCATTTGCAGAACAAAATGACATGTTTATGTGGGAAGAGTGCCCTGGATAAATGCATCACAGTACCCCACTTCTCCTTTGACAGGCATTACAACAATCTTTGGTGAATCTGTTGCTTCTCAGTTTCTGTAAAGAGACATACCATTAATGGTTTCAAATCTGAAGGTTAAGAGAGATATGCACGCAGCAGGGAAGAGTGATTTATGGTGTGTGACTTTTGCATGTCTGCTCCCAGAACGAATCCATTCACAGGCCCAAACAGAACGTGGAGATACAACAACCATAACTTGAAAGCCCAGCTGGACCATTAGAAGTAGGTAGTCGCCTCATGCAGAAGACACTGGAACACCAGTAAATGTGAAGGAGAAAGACAAGTTAAATGAAAAGGGCTTTGTGTCCCCAAAGCTAGTTTGAGGCCTTCAGCTGCATTGAAGTAGAATGCACCAGAGAGGACTCATGTACGTTCACTGCTTGTATGAAAGAGAGAATTTCAGGAGGAGTTGTCTGTCATGCAACCTGGTAAGATGCAACACTTACTACAATTCTTTCTTCTACGCAGCCATTAAAGAGTACATAAGCCATTTCCAGTTTTCATTCTGTCAGCCCTAACAGAATTCAGTTGTCAGAGAAGTCAACTTTTCTATAAGAAATGATAGGCGGAACCATTGTTTTTTTCACCTCAGGCAACAAATTATGTTGAGCTGGCCCTTGAAGCAAAAGTTTACTGACATGCTCTACAAGAAGAGAATCTCCTCCAAAACTGGTAGGTGCTTGGCAGTGAATAGCCTACATTTCTGTTGACTGCATTAACTCCGAATGTTCGCTCCAAAACTCACCACCACAAAATGGCCATAGACGTATTAGCCTCCTACATTGCCATTCTGGATGGGACTACTATGTCCCTCACCATCCACTTATCTGAAGGCTGGTTCACACTTGCTTGTCTACTGCTGGATGATTGTGTGGCTTTGCACGTGTGATGGGTCATCTCTAATCAACCAGCACAGGTAGGAGATCCATATCACTTTACACTTACATCCCCTTAAGCACAACGCTCTTCAAGGGAGGCAAATATTTGTATATTCAGCTGTCAGGAATCAAGGAACACCAGACCATGTGGGGTAGAAGTACATAATAAGGCATATTACATAAAATGGTTGACATAACTTTTGTTATGGTTGCAGGGCTGGCCAAAGAAATTTTTCTGTCAGCCCTCCACCCAGCCATCAAAGTGGCATTTGGGGGGGAAAGTCCCACAACCAACTTCCTCCTTTCTGGAAGTATTAAAACTGTTGTTGTTGTTGTTGTTGTTAATTTGCTGCCTTTCCTATGACACCTAAATTTTGCTGCCTGGAGCAGCTCATTAAATTTACTTAATGATAGGGATGTCCCTAGGTAGCTGGCATTTTGCAGTTTATGGTCATGGGAAAATCCATGTAAGCCACTTCCCATGCTGGGACACAACCCAAGTTGGTGTGTTTGGTGTGTGTGTGTAATTGTGAGAGTGAGAGAGAGAGAGAGAGAGAGTGAAATTTGGGCCTTTCTCACCATGGTTATACAAAGCAGATCATAATACCAGAGTTTTTAACTGACAGTCAAATCCAAATGGACTGGAAGCAGTGTTAGCCAAAACAAAGCAAAAAGTGGGATAATCTGCTCATCCAAAAGAATCTTCATATCCCTCATTTGTTTAGCAGGCTTGTACTGCTATGCATAGAGGTCCCAATCATTCTCCATAAGAATGGCTGAACCCTCCAAATGAAATCAAATCTTTTTCTACTAGAGAATCAAATTATAGTCAAAAACTTTACGCAATATGCAAACAAAACCAGAGGCCTGGTGGCTCTGTGGTTAAATGCCAGTACTACAGCCACAAGGTTGTGAGTTTGATCCTGCCGGGCTCCAGGTTGACTCAGCCTTCCATCCTTCTTCAGGTAGGTAAAATGAGTACCTAGTTTGTTGAGGGCAATTAGCTAACACATTGTAAACTGCTTAGGGAGCACTTAGCTGATAAGCTGTATAGAAATACACATGCTATTGCTATTGCTAAATCTTCATCAGAACAACCAGATATTACAGACAGATTGGTTCAATAGAGGAGGCCACAGACCTGAGTTTTCAAGGCCTGAGTGAGGCTTGGGCTCCTGGAGGTCTCCCATTCATAAGGTCACCAAATCAGTCAAAGCTGATGAGATGGCAAATAGCAAATGACAGATCAGGTGAAAGCCCTTTCTAGTCCAGCATTCTGTTCACACAGTGGCAAACCAGATGCACATCCCCCACTCATGATCCTTGACAACTAGTATACAGAGTTGTATTGTTTCTGGTATTAGAGAGAGCATACATCCATACTGACTTTAACTCAGAGCTCCATCCTCCATGAATTTGTCCACTCCCATCTGAAAGCCATAGTTATTAGATCTTCTTGTAGTGGACTCTGTACATTGTGTGTTGTTTGACAAAGTACTTGATATTATGTGTCTTGAAACCAATTGTTCAGCTTTAGTGCATCATCCTGGATTCTAATATTCTGCAAAATAAGATCTCTTGATCCACTTTTTCCATATCGTGAATAATTTTATATAACTCTACCATGTCTTTCCTTGCTTGTCTTATTCTAAACTTAGCAGCCCCAAACCTTTCTCATTGCATCCAAAAATGGCTATGCAGAAATAAATTGATTAGTTTTCAGGAGATGTCTCAGTCTTCTGTTCTGAGCCCAGATTTGTTCAACATCTTTAGAAATGACTTAGCTGGAAGAATAGAAGGCATTCTTATCAAATTTGTAGGTGACACCCCCGAGGATAGGATCAGAATTCAGAATGACTGGGCCAAAACTAGCAAAATGAATTTCAATACAAATAAATGTAAGGTACTAGATCTAGGATGGAACAAATGAAATGTACATATATAGGATGGGTGACACCTGGCTTGAAAGCAGTACATGTGAAAAAGATCTTGGGGTCTTAGAAGACCACAAGCTAAATGTGTAAACAGTGTGATGTAGCAGCCAAAAGAGCCAATGCAATTCTAGGCTGCATCAACATGAATACAGTGTCTCTAGATCAAGGGAAATAGCAGTGCCATTCTATTCTGCTGTGGTTGACCTCATATGGAATACTGCATCCATTTCTGGGCACCACAGTTTAAGGATATTGACAAACTGGAATATGTCCAGAGAACAGCAGCAAGATGATCAGAGTTCTGGAAACTCAGCCTTCTGAGGAACAACTTAGGGAGTTAGGTATGTTTAACTTGGAGAAGAAAAAACTAAGACATGACATGACAGCCATCCCTGAGTAGGCGAAGGTCGAAGATGGGATGAGCTTGTTTTCTGCTGCTCCAGAGAGCAGAACATGAACCAATGGATTAAACTATAAGAGAAAAGGATTTGACCTAAACATGAGGAAGAGCTTATGTACTATAAGAGCTGTTAAGCAGTAGAAGAGACTGTCTTGAAGGATGGTGGACTCCTTCTTTGGAAGTCTTTAAACAGAGATTGGATGGGCGTTTTCAGGAGTGATTTAGTTGGTTATTCCTGTATGGCAGGGAGTTGGATTAGATGCCCTTTACAGTCCTTTCCAGCTCTCAGATTGTATGACTGTATCAACATTGCCACAAAACTACTTTTTTCACTCTTGTTTTGGTTTGAAACTTTGCAACATCTATTCATAGAGGAACTACTCCAGTCTTTGACCATTCTGGTTGCCCTTTTCTGCACTTTTTCATATGATCATGGAAATGTAATCCCATGGCCAACCTACTTCCTTAGTCCTCCTTAAAACTGGAAGAAGAAGAAGAAGAAGAAGAAGAAGAAGAAGAAGAAGAAGAGAGAAGAAGAAGAAGAAGAAGAGGAGGAGGAGGAGGAGGAGGAGGAGGAGGAAGAAGGGATGATGCCAAATAAGCAACAATTATGCAAAAAGTGCTTACACATAAAATCACCAAACTTTCTTTTAATTCATGTAAGTTGTACAGTTCAGCTTTTAGTTTCACAGAACATGACTTTCTAGTTCTGTCTAAGCCCCGCTGCAGACAAAGAGATTTCAGACCAAACAGACCAATGCTTATTTCTGTTACATTTGCCAAGTCTGGACAAAAGTACTTCCCAGCATTCAGATAAAATGTACCACCTATGTTTCTCTGTGAAAATGTAGTAACACAATAGAAAATGAGCCAAATGAAAGGAGCTATCTCCATCTCATACAATGCCACGGTCTGCCCTGCCAAAAAGTTGAGGCACATTAAATTAATTCTCTTTTCTCTTGGAGTAGAATTGCTTTTCCCAATGTACACAACCAGAGCACTTTAGAAAGTCCCACACTAAGTATCATCTCTCTGTGGGCCCCAACATAAGGCAAGGAGATTGAAAAAAAAGAGAGGTTGAGTATGGGAATAAAAAAGGACCTCTTGCCTTCACTGCATCAGCTGTTGCAATCTCACCCAGTAGGGCGAAAACAGTTAAAGTTAATTCATTCTTGCTTATAACAAAAAAAAATAAGCAAAGAGTTACATCCCTAGAAGAAAGCCAAGTATGTAAATTAGGTTGTACATTAGAACTGCAGGCACTGAGCATCTGTTTGATCTCTGGACTGGGACAACAGCAGGAAAACAGGTTCCTGACTGCATTTCTGAAATAATCTCTGTGGATTAGACACAGCCTAACCCATTCCACTTTTATCTGAAAACAAGACCGACTCAGTTTGATGAGGCCTCCTTTCAAGGAAGTATATGAAGGACTGCAACCCCAAACAGCTGAATAATTTCAAACAATAAGTCAGCAGACCCTATGTACTCTCAAATCTTACCTTTGAGAATGTGGACTGCTCTCTGAGTGCTCCATTTCCCTGGTGAATAGTTTCCTTCCAGGGCTCACTTCTTACATTCTGCACATATTCTCCACCTCATATAAGAGATTTATTTACTTCTAAGTGATGGGTTAGTCAGATCTGCAAATATGATCCTAGGATGGAGAAACCTGCTGCTTGTGCAAACATTAGATTTCCTTGGCTTGGCTCAGATGCAAGCTTTGGCTTTTCAAATATTTTGTGCAAAACAAAAAGGTGAGAAAATGCTTCACCTGTTTGTGTTTTGATGCTTCACAAAATACAAAGTTGCTTCAGTGCAAAAACCCTGTAGGAGTGCTGAGGCACAACTGCTTGTCTGCAGGCAAGAGGAAGCAGAAATAGAAAAGTGGTTCTTTACAGGGGTTAATACAGAATAATATGCATTTTTCACAGGGGACGAATGCCTTTTTCTGTAGTCAATATTTTCCTGTAATTGTTGATCACATTTCTATTCAGCAAACATCTCCTGAAATACTAGCAGCTTCTGCCTTATTTTAATTAGAGTCTCCTTTATTTCCTTCTTTTACAGTAAAGTAACACCTTTCAGTATAACCCAGAGGGTAAAAAAGACAGTAATGAAAGAAAAGTAGTAAAGAAGATGCACAAGGTAAAAGTTGTCTAAAACTCCTTTTAGTATGTGGGCCTGCCCTGTTGGTCCCACTCTTGCATTGTACAGTCAAGGTAACCCATGCTCTTTATGTGTATGAATGGAGAAGAGCCCCTATGTGAAAATTTCTTCACATATATGGACTCCACATTATCAGGACATCCTTACAGATGTTGTGGCACACATGATGAGGGCTTAACTAATGGTTAATTCAAAACTTTCCCATGCATGGAAGCAATAGCAGGTGTGGAAGCTGCAAAGAGGAAGCCTTTAATTAAAGGTAAAGAAGTCCTTTAAATTCCCAATAGCACTTTTTCCACAGTGGAGAAATTGACGCTGCAGTTGAGTTTTCTCGCTCGTCCCACACTACTATTCCAACAAGGTTTGCACAAATCAAAAACAAAACAAATACCCTAGACTAGGGATGGAACAAGTCCAG
This sequence comes from Iguana delicatissima, assembly GCA_948472985.1. Taxonomy (NCBI): domain Eukaryota; kingdom Metazoa; phylum Chordata; class Lepidosauria; order Squamata; family Iguanidae; genus Iguana; species Iguana delicatissima. Next base: position 1,385,490 of record CAOKZL010000460.1, on the reverse strand, counting down.
AATTTTCTGAATCTGGTTCCGGATCCGGATCCCTGGAAGGTTCTAGGAATTCACAAATCTCGAATCTTTCGAATCCTTGCCAGAATTACACACCCCTGTGGGCCTGATCCCAGGCGCTCGCACGCGCTCAGGCCCCAGGGCATGCAGGGGCTTGGTGATCGCCGGTGGATTTGAAAGATTTGATTCGCCCAGGGATTTGGATCCGCAAATCTCAAATCCTTCTCAAGGATTCAAGGATTCATGGATTCAGTTGGTCCATCTCTACCCTAAACACTAGCATGTAATTTTTTTTTAGCAATTCTGAGGATCTAAATAATTTAGCATGCAAATAACTGCTCTAACCTAATGTGCTCATACGAACAATTGAGAAGGCGATATGTTCAGTCTTTATTCCATTCTCTCATTACCTAGTATGCACATGAGTTCCACTTTCTTTTCCAGTTTTGTTGTTGTCATCATTGTTGGAAGGGCATTTACAGAAAAACATTAATACATTTCACAGGAGGCATCAATTCCACAGGGAGCCTTAGACCATTATTTCTCAGCCTCAGCCCTCCACCCACAGCTACAGTACAGGGAAAGCAATCTGGTCTACTTCATAGAGTTGTTGCCAAAATCCTAATATGAGATACTTGAAACCACCTCTGAATACTTAGAATGATTATATTAATGTGTCATATAAATGCTACACATCATAATTTAGCACACTATGTTTTTTAACAGGCAGATAAACTGCCAATGTGGCCATGTGTCAAAACATGTAAAGACCAGAAGCATTCCCCCTTCAGAGCTAAAGAAAGTACTACCCACAGAAGGGGTCAAAAAGACATAAAAGTATGGTCTGTTTATACAAAACAACCAATTGATCACAATTGCAAGGTACTGACATCAGAATAAGTCATTTACAATATAACTCCCAATGTAACTGAATGCTATAAGTATTTCCAACTTTTATCCAGTCTTACAACATATTACTGACAACTACATATGAAACAACATCCATGTACAAAAAGAATCCACATATAAGGCTCTGAGACCACAATGTCATACAAAAAATTGTTAATGGTAATGGACAATTAACAGACAATGTTGTACAAAAAACACCCCCCTAATTAGATATAACGATAGTAAAAAATGGATGGTACGTCCATTTCCAGGATCTTTAAGAAAGGTGTTTCTACTGGATTGGTCTTCATCAGCCCATGCTTTTTCTTTGGATCTATATCATATGGATCCTCTTAAATTCAAATAAATTCAGTTATATTTTGTACAGTAGTTTTTTTATTTTATTAGTTTTGGAAAAAAAAAACTTTGCCAAAATACATTGGAATGCTTTTTTTGGGTGGGGGCATAGGAATCCATCCCTATTCTTTCCATCTTATCTCTGCCTCTGCTGCCAAATTTCCTGTTAATGAAGTAATGCCCAGGAACACAGCTGCTTTGTTAATTTAAGTGCAGCCAGTATTTCTACTTAAATTATAGTAACTACTTCCATATAATCACCAAATTCAACATTTATGCAAATCTGTGCTCTCTTTTATCCTCTTTTTTAAATTAACACATTCCATTGTCTAGAGTGACCTATCTCACTTGGGTGGACTAGGAAGTTATTTTAAAATTTATGAGTCATTCTCTCTATTCCCAGCTCCAGAACTAGTGTGACTTAGAGCTTTATCATACAAAGCAAGTAAATCGAACTTACAGTAGGATAATAGTATCTTTGGCTGGGCTGTATCACATTACTTTGTTCCTTTTCTGTTGTTCCTCCAGTGTGAGACCATTTAGAAAAGGATATTTTACAAAGGAGGTCATTAACGGATATCACATGATGTCATGTGGTGAGTCCCAGCCAATGATACTATTTCCTGCTATAACTGCAATTTACCTGCCTCATGTGATAAAGCCCCTGTTCTTGTTGTGTGCCTTCAAGATGTTTCCAACTTATGGCAACCCTAAGAGTTTTCTGGTACTGAGAGATAAAGCCCTTACTCATAAAATAGTTGCAACTGCATTACAATTTTTTGCTCACAAGAATATTATAATGTAGAATTATTCCAACTCAACAGATGAAAAATGGATGCACATGACCATTTTATGGAAATCTGTCCCTTCTTTTGTCCTTTTTTGGTGATGCATTTCATCTTTGAGGCATGTTGAAGAGGCCACTCTAAAGACTGCAATCACACAGGACAAAAGGGCAGTATTTAAAATACACTGCTTCGTATAGAATAGGGCCTCAAATTGAATTCACGTTGTTCATTTGAAGCATGTTTATTGTATTTTCTTCCAAGGTAGCTTGTGTTGCTTTAAAAATAGTGGAAGAAGGTACCTTTAAATGAATGCTCTAATTATCAAAGAAGAACATGACTCTCACTTTGTCCTGTTACTTTCTCTACCACCCTGCTTTTTTAAAAAAGAGTCTATATATACAAGGGTTGAACAGAAATTATGCTCTATTTACAAAGGAGGTGTTTCATCAGACATCATGATAAATGTAGGTGGGAACTGCATCCACCTACAAGTCAGAAGATATTTATCAAGACTATGCAATTAAAAGGCTTATGCATGAAGAGGCGTTCCGACAGAACTGAAAAATGATTTCTGTGCAACCTCTTTAATGATGGGGCAAAGACCTTCAGAACATGAGCAATCCGAATATCCTTGTTTCCTTTTGTTAGGACAAAAGGCAGTTCTCAGGAGCAGTGTTAAGCCATTTCCACACTAGACTATTATTGTGCTATTATTCCACTTTCAACATCCTATGGAATCCTGGGGTTTGCAGTTTAGGGAGGGGCCAGCTGGATTCCATAGGATGTTGAAAGTGGAATAATAGCACAATAACAGCCCAGTGCGGAAATGGCCTGTGTCTACATTAGGAGTGCAGAACCTTCAGCCTTCCAGAAGTTGTCAGACTGACATACCCATCAGTCACAGCAATCATGCCCAACAGCAGAAGTTAAAAACTTTACATTTTGGACTATATCTCCTAGAATCCTCTAACCAGCATGGTAACTGGCTGAGTCTACTGGAGAATTCTGGGAGCTGTAATCCAAACCATAACATTTCCAAGCTCTGGACAATGGTTGGGAATAATAGGTGTCTGAATCTAACCAAGTTTGAAATGCCAAATGTTTTCCATTCCAGGTTAACTGTGATAGCTAGTGGCTTTCATGTCAGTGGGGTGGTGAATCCGTTCCAGGTTGTAGAACTGTGAAGAAGCTATCCAAGGTGCTGAACTTTATCCCCAAGATGAGCTCAGAACCTTAAAGTTTTGACTGAAACTCACATGGGTTTACCACCTTCACTGACAGGGGAGCCGTCAGCCACTGCTGCTGTCAGTCAGTTATTCTGCTCCCCAGAGGATGGAAGAGTGGAGGAAATGTACAGAAGGTGAAGATTTTCTGGAGTTAAAGACAAAGTCAGGGCAGTGGCAAGAGCACCTGACATTAACCAAGATCTTTTGGCATGTTATCGCAGAGATTGAAAAGACATTTGTGATAAACAGATACATAGTTTTGATTGGAGTATGTTTGTCCCTTGGTTTTGTTTTTTCTTTAGTCTTTTTCCTATAAGTGCATTTTGTATTGCTGGAAACTATGAAACATGACTTTTAATGAGCAGCATGTGAAATAGAAAAGCTGTGGAGAATTTTAAGGAAAACTTTGAGGGGAAAATTAATTTAGCTCTGCAAAAAGAACACTCTGACAGGGAACAGAAAGAATGTACTGATGAAAATTTTATTGAAACATGTTGAGTGGCCTTTGATTCATTTTCCCTCGCTCAGAGAAACACATTTTTCTGTCTCGTATCAACCTGAGGCCTGCTTCTTTCCCCTTTTTGCAATTGCAGTTCTCTAGCTCTGTCTTTCCTTTGTAAGTTGAATCAGGTAGCAACCTGTTTCCTTCTAAAAAGAACAGCTGGAGGCCTCTCAGCAAGTTGTTTTCATTTTAAGAAATAATGAACAGAACATATGTGAATGCGACAGAGCTATTAACCTGGACTGATAGTGATCACTGGGATTTTACTAACCTATCCATTGCACTGGAAATGCCCCAGTGGGGATCCAGAGAAATTGTAGTGGAAATGAATATATAGAACAAATCGGGTTTGCTGTAGGAAAGAACCTAGGATATCATTTGCACATCATTGTCTTGCTGTGTTTAATAAACTGTTTAATAGTACCCTGAGATTCTTCTATGAAGTTTGTGTATTGTTTAAACATCATTTAGGATATTCAGCTGGGTGTTTTGCAGGTCAACAGCACAGTCCCAGATTTATCCTGGTAAATATTCAATTTGGTCACAGAAAAACATTTTAGCCAAGAATATAGCAGCATTTTTTTTTCATTCCAATGTACCTAAGTTGTTTTACTATTTTATTTTGTTTTATTGCCACTGCTTGGAAGAACAGGCAACAGTCACAGAATCATTTGGAAATGTTACTGTTTTGGACTATAACTCCCAGAATTCCCAGACAGCGGACTGAGCACATTCCTGGAATCGTGATCCAAAAAGAGTAAGTTCTCCAAGCTTTCTTCAGAACTAGCTCCTTTGGCCATTCTGTTGGAGGCTGCTGATTCATCTTTCTGCATAACTTGTGTCATGTTTGCAGCAAATGAATCAATACTGGTGAATGTAAATAACTGTAAAGAAAGCAGAGAAAGAGGGGTGTGACGGAATTCTGGGACTATCTGAAGTGCCAATACAGGATGGAAGTAGGTTGCTAGGCAACTAGAATAGCCCCTCTGGAGAACAACCCAGCCCAGCAGGCGTGTGGGAGGGGCTCATGGCTGAGAGGAAAAAGTTACATAAAGCCCAGTACCTGTGGGTATTTTAAATTCCTTCAGTGAGATGCTAGCAAGGAGTTAGAGAGTAGAGTCCCTAAGTCAGTCAGAGAGTGTGACTGTTTTGGGGGGCTTAGTTCTGAGTAGAAGCCTTGTGAGAGGCAGAAGAGTAACTGAACCCCAATAGGATCTGGTCAGAGAGTGTGATCTAGATTGGGGCTTAAGGCTTTGGTGGGATTTTAGCCAAAGGGCTGTTGTATGATAACTGTCCCTTTTGTGAAAGTCCAAAGATACAATTGAACTGTTTCTGAGTAGGGAGTTACCTGTTACATTGTCTAAAAAGTGCACTGAGAAGATTTATCAACCTTGACCTGCATTTGGAGTCTAACATTCTACTCTCCTCTTATTGCTAACAAATATTACAATTTGTTTTTGTAAACACTGATTTAGCTGAGTTGTGTACAGGATATAAAGCAACACAGAAAACACGCTACCATAAAACTATTAAATGGTTCTAAACAGACATCAAAAACCCTCACCCTTTCCCACAAAGGTGGTGTTATGGTATGGAGAGGGAGGCAGGGCTCCATAGTAAAGACAGGGTGCCTTATTAGCTTGTGAACTGCCACCTCAGTCGGGGAGAACTAAGGGCCTGTCACAAGGAGCTTTAGAGACATCACTGCTGTCTAGACTTCTCTTTCAACTCAGGGCAGGATGAGGAATTATGGCTCGCCAGATGCCTTTTGATAGCAACTTCTATTGGTCCTAGTTAGTATAGCCAATGGTGATGTGTGGTGGGAGCTGAGGTTCAACAACATCTGGAAGGCCACAGGCACCCATAACCTCCAGCATTTCACAGATGAAAACTGGGACTCCTGTGGCCAATGACCGTTGTATTTTGATTAGTAGGGATTGTTACCCACCACTTCCCTTGGACTCCCCCATCTCCTCTGAGTTTAACTGCAATCTCTACAGTAGCAGGAGGAAAAATGACTCTTCCCAACAACAGTGTATTCTTACATTTCACTGACAAAAACTGGGTAACATGTGGCCAGGGAACACCAAAAAGTGGTCATGATGGCAAAAGTTATTAATGAGGAAGAACGGGCAAATTAGGAGAGAATGCACTACTTTGCTTTTGTTTTAGTCTACAGGGGTGGGCAAGATTCTGCCCCCTCCTCCCACGCTTCTCCCCTGCCCTACTGAATTAATTGAGTGGAAAGTACTTGTGCACTGTGAATTCAGCTTGCAGCAACTGAATTGTGCCAAGGAGAAAGAAGGAAATGGGAGGAGGAGAAAGAAGTTAGGACATTTTTAAAGCAGCTGAAAAAGTCCTGGAGAGAAGTGACTAGTGGGGTGCCACAGGGTTCTGTCCTGGGCCCAGTGCTGTTCAATATTTTTGTCAACGACTTGGATGAAGGAATAGAGGGCATGCTCATCAAATTTGCAGATGACACCAAATTGGGAGGGGTTGCTAATACGCCAGAGGACAGGATCAAAATTCAAAATGACCTGGATAGATTGGAGAGCTGGGCCAAGGCTAACAAAATGAAATTCAACAGAGAGAAGTGAAAGGTCCTACGCTTAGGTAGAAAAAATGGAATACAGAAATATAGGATGGGGGACACGTGGCTTGACAGCAGTACATGTGAAAGGGATCTAGGAGTCTTCATAGACCACAAGCTGAACATGAGTCAGCAGTGTGATGCAGCAGCCAAGAAAGCCAATACAATTGTCGGCTGCATCAATAGGAGTATGGTGTCTAGATCGAGGGAGGTACTGGTACCACTCTACTCTGCTTTGGTTAGACCTCATCTTGAATACTGTGTCCAGTTCTGGGCACCCCAATTCAAGAAGTACATGGTCAAGCTGGAGCAAGTCCAGAGGAGGGCAACCAAAATGGTGAGGGGCCTGGAAGACATGCCCTATGAGGATAGACTTAGAGAGCTGGCTATGTTTAGTCTGCAGAAGAGAAGGTTGAGAGGGGACATGATAGCTATGTTTAAATATTTGAAGGGATGCCATGTAGAGGAAGGAGAGGGCTTGTTTTCCGCTGCTCCAGAGACCAGGACAAGGAGCAATGGATTCAAGCTGCAGGAAAGGAGATTCCACTTGAACCTCAGGAAGAACTTCCTGACGGTCAGGGTTGTCCGGCAGTGGAATATGCTGCCTCGGAATGTAGTGGAGTCTCCTTCCTTGGAGGTTTTTAAGCAAAGGCTAAATGGCCATCTGTCGGGAATGCTTTGAGGGTGTTCCTGCATGGCAGGGGGTTGGACTGGATGGCCCATGTGGTCTCTTCCAACTCTACATTTCTATGATTCTATGATTCTAAGTGGGATAGCAAAGAATTAACTGAGATTGCCTCTGCAAAACTGGAACAGTTGGAGGGTATGATTTGGATCAACCAAAATGTCCAAAAAGCTGAACTTCAAAGCTTGTTCATTCTTTTGTGATGTTTTGGTTTGCTCAAATAAAGGTACTGTTCAAATGTGAATTTTGGAGCCATTCTTCAGTGTCCAACACAATAAACATAAAAATCAATGGAGAAATCCAGGGTTTTACTGTACAGCATGCATGCTTTCATTGAAAGGTAGCAGAACAATTGTTTTTTTCCCAGACTTGGGCCTTATTCAGTATGAAATATTCAAAGCAAGACAAAGAATGGTGTAAACCCTGGTCTTTAACATGGCTATAATTAGTCTACAGTGTTCTCCCCATACTCCAAAAAAGAAGAAAAATGGGTCAAAAGCAAAAGCAAATGAAATGTGGGGCAACAGAGGATTAATCAAAACTGTCCATGCAGCCTGCAGTTTTTTCACCCTGTTCCAGAACATATAAATATAAGAAGAAGTCAGCTGGAACAAATCATAGGCCTACATAGTCCAACATTCATTTCCTACATTGGCCAACCAGATGCCCTAATGGGAAGCCCATAGGCGGGACATGAGCATTAAAGCAAGTTAAAAACTCTTCAGCATTGTTTTAATTCAGCCAATAAGGTCGCAGTTTTCCATATTGTACAAACATAGCATCAAACTGATATGCAGAAATTCTGCATCATTACCATCTTTGATTTTTTTGGTATGTGTGTGGTAAAGCTCCCATGAAGGTATTGTATACTGCAAAGTGGTGAGACTTTCTCCTTTGCTTTCCTAAAGAAGAAATCTAATGTATGAACTGAGACCACATTGTTGGGAGCGGCTACTGAAAGACTAAGAGCTGCAGATGAAAATGATTAACCCTGTCTCTACCTTTCCCTGCAGCAAAGGCTAAACCAAACAAACATCTCTGCTTCTCTGGCATTTGTCAATACTTTTGAGTGTGGGATAGAGTGGTAATTGCTAACAACTGTGCTATCTTGGTGTGAAAAGACAAGAGCCATAGCAAAGGGAATTCCCCCTTAAAACGCAGCCATGTGAAAGGTTGTCTTTGCACTTGTTTTGCTGTCTTTTTATCTTGTCAGGTAGGGACAGGTATCCAGTTCTTAGCTTCTTAAAAAGCAGCTCTACAGGTAAGCCTACAGAAGTAATGCTGAATCGAAGCAGAAGATATTTGTCATCAATGCTCTCATGTCTCATCTGCTGCTCAAATATCTCCCTTTTCATCATTTTTTTCAAGGAAGATTTGAACAGATGAAGATGGTTGTGATCCTGGAGCAGTTCCAAATCCACCACCCACCAGTACCCTGATTGTGCAAATGTGCAAGAAATATTGCTCATTTATTTAATTTATATTCTACCTTTCTCCCAAAAAGGGAGCTGAAGCAGGCTCACAATACAGACTAAACCAAAATACAGCTTTAAAAAAAATCATAGTTGTAATACATAACTCTCTGCTTGGCCATGGAAACCCACTGGATGACTTTGGGTGCATCACACACTCTCAACCACAGAAATCCCCTTGATAGGTTCACCTTAGGGTCACCGTAAGTTGGAAGGCACACAACAACAACACAGTAAACACTACCCTAGAAAATCTGCTCCATTTGTACCACCAATAATCCAATCCTGACTGGCATTGCCTGGTGGCAAAAGCAATGGCTGTCCTTCCTTCTCCCATATACAAATATATAATGAAATAGCAATGAAAAGAACAAGAAGCATTGCCTTCACTCCAGATTAGCTTCATGATGTCACATAGCCAATTCCAATTAGTTATGTGGAATGGTGACATCATCACACTCAGAATATAATTCCCAAATGATTTGAATCACCACTTCAAGAAAGAAAATACCTCTAGAAAGAAAAATCAAGGCAGAGAAAGCACAGGAATGAACAATGAAAGAAGGTCACCTAGCGGTTATATGAAAAATAATTCTAACTGAAGAGTTAATAGTGCCCTATATGAAAGTATTCTGTATGAAACTATGGGATATGGAATCAAGTAAAAAGAGACTTTTTTAAAAAAAGAAATAAACAATAGCTTCAATTGACATAGGCACAGGTACTGAAACAGCACTGTAGAAAAAGGTGTAAAGCAGAATATTGGGTCCTCAGTTGTTGTTGGATTTCAACTGCCTTGGATCCCATATGGGAGAAAGGCAGGCTATAAATTTATTAAATAAATAAATAAATAAAATCTCAATTATCTCCAGGATGCAAAACAAATGGTTAAGAATGATGGACTTGTAGCCCAACAATATTTGGGGACCCAAAGTTGAAAACTACTAATCTGAAGGAGAAATATATGGAGTAAGATCAAACACTGCACTGGTAGGTTACAGCTTCATATCTAAACCTTGTCACAAACAACTGGCAAGTAAAATGAGTTTTATGGATATGTTCCAGTTTCTAAGACACCTGTTTCCACTTCAGCATGAAGTCAATGCTCTTACTTAGAATGATAAAGGAGCAGAGGAAAAAGGGGAAAACTAACCACTAGGGAAACGCAAGCTGACAATTTTGCAGTTCCAAGTCTTGCCGCAAAACACTAAAGGTGCATTTGGCTTCGAACTGTGACATTTCAGAGAATTCCATTTTTAAGAACGAGTCTGAGAAGTCTTTCATGCAGAAAAAGAAATCAAGAGGTTAGCCGTTAGCTGTGGGTGCAAATAGCAATCACTCGTAAATATTTCTGTAGCGTATATATTTTATTTTATCTTTAATCTGCTTGTGCTTTTGAGTCCTTTATTATGCATGCTTTTGAATGGCCTTAAAGCAATAAACTGCATCAGTAATCTTTCTGTCATTTCAGCAGGTGTCTCATTGCCTCGATAAGAATTTCAGTGTGTTTTTCTGCCTATGTAAAACCTTTTGTTTTCCCTTCTCCTTCTTCTTCTTCAAGAATGAATATGCAAATATCCCTTTATCTACATACCAAGGAATTCTGACACAGTGTACAAACTAGTGGAAAGGGAAACAGGTCTTAAAAGTCAGGGAATTGACCAGGATTATGAAATATAAGAAAAAATTCCACTATCACCTTGAAAAGAAATTAGCAAGCCTTCAATAGTGAGTAGATTGTCATGTGAAAATTTGACTTAGAGCAGTGGTTCTCAAGCTGTGGGTCCCCAGATGTTTGTGGACTTCAGCTCCCAGAAGCCCCAGCCACTATGGTCAATGCTCAGGGCTTCTGGGAGCTGAAGTCCAAAAACATTTGGGGACCCACAGGTTGAGAACCACTGACTTAGAGTTAACTCACTGGCTAGCTGCATTCTCTCCGTGTTTTTCATGGCCACATCTACCTTGAGGGTCACTTCAAGCATTATTCAGATACTCTGACTGGTGTAAATGGATTCCTCTCCATTTTATCTTCATAATGACCCTATTAGGTGCTGCAATAAAGATGCAAAAGAATTCTCTAGCTTCCACCAATAATAAAAATGGATTCTTAGGAAAGTAACACAAATGGTTTACTTAAGTAGAATTAGGTCCTGCATCTCCAGCTGCATTGATTTCAACAGCCATTTCAACAGCAAGAACAAGACGAGTTCTTCATTTCCTACCATCCTGTGCAGAAATAGCATTTCCCATGCAGATAATGCTGTTTTCTTTGCAAAACAACCACATGCAACTTTTGCACAGAATTACTCAGAAATTGCGAACAGGCTGTGTTGCTTTGAAGATTTTCTCACAGTTGGAAGAAGACTGCTAAAATTATTTGTTGCTTCCTTTAAGAAGAAACTTAGTGAAGAATTATACCTCTAGAAAAAAAAAATCTTTGAAAGTCCTAGATTTTGTTCCAGTTCCAACCAATTTTATTTTGGAGATCTCCATGGCATTTTCTTTATCCCGAAATATTTCCTGGGAATCCCTGGTATTACCAAGGACTTTCTCTTCCCATTTCCCAGTTCAGTTTAAATTAACCTACTTAGCATATCACTACTTGACTTGTTCTGGTTTGTATCATCCTGGAACTAGCTACGATGGCCATTGCCAGGAAACACAGCTATAGATTCCAGGACACAGATTCAACAGACATCAAGTGAGGGTGAGAGAATATTTATACCAAAAGAAAATGATCCTACTGTTTAACTGGTAAAGCATGTTAGCACTTTGACTATAACTCCCTAACAATAATAATAAAGGAGGCTCAGTGGAATTGGTGAAAATCAATTTCTGAAATGTTGCACAAGTCTAGATGTAACACATGATCAGTGGGAAGGGAGAACAGGAAGAATACAGTGGAGTGAGAGATACCTGGGATATTTCAAGAAACATTTTGGATGCAGACCTGGGAATATGCAGGTAAAATCAAAACAAAGAGAACTGGAAACTCTAATACGTGTGTGATCAGGGGTCGACATCTGCTCCTAATAAAGACAAAAAGCACTGGATTGGGAAGGAAAAAGCCACAACTTTTTTTGACTCCACGTATAGATAGGGTTGGCACACACATGGATCCAGGCATCGATCAATCCACCTATTGACTGATGAACCCGATTGTCTGGCCCGTAGCCAATTGCCATAATGACAAGAGGAAACTGCCCAGGCTGCCAGGGGGTGCATGCTGCATGCCCTCCCAAGCTGGACATGTTTGCCACTGCACTGCACTGCACCCCCTGAACTGGATGGGACCCCCTATCGTCCCTTGCCATGTGGCATTTGGTACCTGCTGTCCCAGATCCAATACCCATGCAACTACCTAACAAGTTGCAACCAGTATCACAAAAGCACCAACATGTAACATACACAACAGATAATCAAATGAGGGTGGGAGGGGTGGGATGCTACTGAAAGAAGAGTGGCAGAGAGCCCAGAGACAACCTTTTAAATACCTAGTAGATGGATCTGAGTGAAACCTAGAAGCCTTCGTTCGGGCCTGCATCAACAGCCAATGAACTCAAAGTAGCAATATTTGATTGAACATGACAAGAGTGGTTCTTGTAACGGAACCAGTTATCTAACAAGGTGATAGGGTCTCTTTCTTTGGACATCGTCAATCAGAGGCTGGACAACTACATGCTAGGGACGCTCTAGCTGGAGTTCCTGCACTGAGCAGAGAGTTGGCCTTGAAGATTTATGGCGTCCCTTCCAATGCTACAATTCTATGATTCTTTGGCCTTACCACACCCTAACTTTTTGCAAAGTCATCCAATGGAGACCCTGGCAGCAGTTCTGCCAGGAAGGGAGCACGACGGGAGCGCTCCCCTCTGTACCAGCTTGCTCCCTGCAGAAGGGAGCACAATGGCTGTGTCTTTTCCTTCCACAGCACAGCTGAGTACTTTCCCAGACTACGCTGGGGCAGGAAGAGCAGCCATTGCACTTCTGCGGCTTCCACAGGACAAGTAAGTGTAGGATGATGGCACAACTGCATGTCATTGACAGGGAAAACCAGTCAATGATTTAATCCATGATCGTGCCACCTGGGGACAGGAGAAGGATGGGACCTCAACGATGTCATGCAGAAGCATTGTCACAGTCTCGTCCTTCTCCTGCTCCCATTTTGGGATGGGAGGACACTGCAGAAAGGGCCTAAGAACGAATACATCTAAAATAATATTTGGCATGCATGTTTAATACAAAATTCTACATTAAAAAATCCATCAAAATTTTGAATGTTTCTTTTTGAAATCAGGGCTAGAAAAATAGATAAAATGTATTGTGATGTTATATCTGAAAGAAAACATTTCAAACATAAGCATTTGCTAGCTACTGCAAATCCTTCTCCCCTCAATGCAATTCCAAACTCTGGTTGTATTTTGCAATATTTTGGCCATCAAAAGTGCAGCGCTATATTTTTCATATTAGAATTACAGAAAGCATCTGTAGGGGATGATTGATGCTTTAATAGCCATATTGGTCTTTGGATACAAGAAATGAAGTGAAATAAATAGAAGTGCTTGGTAGGTGGTACCTAGCTTTCTGCTTTGCTTCTATCTCTGTAATAAGACAGACACTATATAAGAGTCAACTATATCAACTGAAGCAGTCAAAAGAAGGTTGATCAGAGCTTGAAGAAATTACTTTTGAGCCTACAACTCCCACAATTCCCCACCAGCATGGTCATTGGCCCTTCTGGCATGGGGATTCTGGAAGCAATGTTTTTTTTAAAAAAAATCCCCCCCAAATTCTGAGGCTGTTAAATTGAGTGAAAGCACCAAGTTCTCTCAACTCTACTAAGAGGGGCTGTAATGTAGTGAGAAAGCACGTTACATTTTACATGCATGAGTCTGCAATTCAATCTCTTTTGAGCTCATTTTAAAAAGATAAGACAGCAGGAGAGACTACTGTCTGCTGCTGAAACTCTGAGGAGCCAGTCATAGCAGATGATACTTGCTGTGATGGACAAATGCCTGACCTGCTTTAATGCATCTTCTTATGTTTGTCCATTTTCACTCTTTTTTGACAGAGAGGAAATGGATGTCTCCAGTGTCAGTGGGGCAATGAATCTAGTCCAGTTTTTAGCCCAGACTTGAATGCAGCTATCCAAGGGCTGGCACTGTGAATTGATTCTGTAAAGCTCAGCCTAAAAAACTAGAGCAAGTTCACAGGCCTACTGACATCAGAGCTACCAATACCCCCTGCTTTTGCTATCTTAACTGGTCAGAAGCAATTGTTTATTTCAAATAGACAGGATGCTGGCAAGAAACTTGCACTACATCATGAGTGGGCAAAGAACACCCCTCCAGATGCTGTTTGACTGCAACTCCCAGAATCCCTCACTATTGAATATGCAGGCATATATTTTGGAGATACTCATTTTGCGAATCACACCAATTGATTTTCAAATTGTTTTGTAAGTATCATTTTATATGTATACAATTTGACTTTGTTTTAATACAATGTTTCTTAACATTTTATATACAATTCGATATAACACATGCATGCATGCGTATGTGTGTGTGTGAGTGTGTGTGTGTTTATATCTATGATTCTGTAATTTTTCAATCTATCCCTTGTCTGTAACTATTATTACATATGTATCGTACTGCCCTCTTTTAACAGCCCCCAAAGCAGACCATAAACTGTTTCCAGGGCGAAACACTTTGGCATTATTTGAGAAATTGAATATTTCACACATCCTGAGACTTTATTTCTCTTTTACACTGGATTTAGTGAATGTTTCTAGTCCTTTCTGCTTTCATGCTAGCCATGACAACTTGAGGAATAATGTGGCTCTCCAGGTGTTGTTGGACTTCAACTCTCGGCTTTCATCACCAAGAGATATATTCTAGGTCTCATGGGAGTTACAGTCCAACAGCATCTGGAGGGTCAAATGTTTCCACCTCCAGTCTGTGGGAAATGTAGACTAAGGAACCTGGAGGGAGCCAGAATGTAAAATAACAATATCTCAGCCATGTCAGATCAAACCAAAGGCCTATCAAGTCCAATATTTTGTTTACTGGCCAATACTGGCCAACCAGTTGCCCATAATCAGCAGTAGATTACTATAATAATATCCTCATATGCCCCAGCAATTCATACTGAAAGCCATACCACTTTTGTTATTAGAGGAAATGTTTATCCATCATGAACAAGAGCCTTATATCCCATGAATTTGTCTAATCTCCCTTTAAAGCTGTCCATTTGTTGGCCCTCCTACACCCTGTGGCAACAAATCCTGCAGTTTAATTATGTGCTTTCAGTCTGCACTGACCAGCTGTGCCTTTCCAAAATAAATAGAACTCTTGTAAGCTTACCTAAAGATGGCAGAAATAGATAATATGGTCTGCTACTGCTCCTTACCTGTGACAAGCATGAGTCATCTGTGTGATAATGGCATCCTGACATTATCTAGGGCAGCAAAGCTATAGAGATGTGGGCTCACTCCCACATAAACAAAGAGTGAATGACATTAAGGTGGACTACACGGGTTGGGATCAACATTGCAGAGGATCTACATACCCTCTGAAAGACCATCATCCAGTGGGATGATCTGCTTTAAGAGAGGTATAAAAATTTCCAGATGCTTTGAAGGTGAGAGGTTATAAAATACATAAAATATTCAAGAGAAGCTTTTGGGACTGATGGAGGAGTAGGATATGTGCTGTCTACCTCACTGTTCCGGGGCTGGACAAGGAGACTCAGATTCCAAGATTCCCCATAAGCATCCAAAGATCTAAAACCAACTTCATCATGAATAGAATAGGAATGTGTAGCTAGTCCTGTTGGAGATATGTTTCTTTGTAACCTGAGTTGGACTTGATTTAAAACTGTTTTGGAACTTAAGCAACTCCTGAAAGAAAGTGCCTTCACGCTATGATGCCTTTGCTAATGCAAGGTTTGCTTGCTTAGAATAAAGGCGTTCTTTAAACGTGCCTCTTCTTCTCACTCCTTCTGCTGTATGCCTGTGCTGTGTGTATACATGTGTGAAAGAGCAGAAGTCCTGTCTACCATGGGAGGGGAAGGAAAAATCTCTGGAAAGTCAAAGGTGGGGAAATGGCAAGGTAAAACCTTTCTCACTAAGCCACTGAAGCTTGGAGTGCCAACATTAGTGAGTGGTTGCTACTTATAGAATTTGGGGGTCTCCTTATCCTACTCCAGAGTAGAAGGTAAGGAGAAACCCCTAACAATCTGTCTCATCCACCCCCTAGGGAATGTGGGATAGGCAATACATGGCCCATATTGTGACTGTGTGCCTGGTTTTGCCACTTGATCACTTCCTCTTTATTTTTTAAAGGACTCTTCTAATCTAAAACAAGTGAGATGGGGCCAAATTGCATTAAAAGAGGGGATGCGGTATGATTTGATATTTTCTTCCCCAATTTTGGGACTCTGGGAAGGTCTAGGGGGGTCATACTTCGCCCACAGACAACACTTTTCCCATTCTGTTCTATACTGAGTGCTTCTACACTCTACTTACAGAATGAGAATGTACCAAAACAAATTACTGCCAACAGAAAGCAGACACATGGAAGTAGAAGGCAGTGACCACTGTGGTGATCAAAGTGTTGGCATCTCCTCATGTAAAGCCCCACTTCATGCCCACAATATCCTTTCTTCATCTGGTACCCTCCAGATGTACTGAACTATAATTCCTACCGACTATAGTTAATGTTGGCTTGGGATGGTGGGGGTGACTGTGTGACCATCTTCCAGAAGGCTGAGCTGAAACTAGATCTAGTCCATCTGAGAAGCATCCAGCCTTTGCTCAGCATGAAATGTTTGTCCATCAGCCACACAAAAGTTTAATCATTTAGAAACCAAAACAGTGTAAAGAAGAATATATTTTGCATGTTACCAACTATAACCACTGACTCCAAGTACCACAAAAACAAAGTGTTTTTTTGTTGTGTGCCTTCAAGTAATTTCCAACTTACAGCAACCCTAAGGTGAACCTGTCATGGCATTTTCTGGGGCTGAGAGTGCGTAATGTGCTCAAGATCAGCTAGTTAATTTCCATGGTCAAGTGAGGAATTGAACCCTAGCCTCCAAGGTCATAGTGCAATGCTCAAACCACTACACCATGCTGGATCTCCACAATGTGGCTATTATGATGTTATTACTGAAAGTTGCATATGATTTCCTTATTACAAAATTACTCTGTAGTACCACCTAGTGGCTCTGCAACTCCTACAAGGTAAGCTTGAGTTCCACAGACTATTATCTCATGCACTCGTTTTGTCTAGCAAAATATATTTTGTTTTAATGGTACAAGTGGGAATCATGCAGCTTCCACATATTGTTGGGCTGCAAGTACCAGCAGCCATAACCAGCATAGCTAATGTCAAGGAATGCTAGGAGTTGAGTTCAACAACATCTGAAGGGTCTCATGATTTCCACCTTTGTTGTATACCTTATAGGTATATTAGTTATCATAGAGATCTCTTTCCCATTAAAGGTATCAGCCTAATTTATCTTAATAATGAGAAAGAATTAATACATCACCTGGTGAGCACACAGGGCAGTGAAACATCATGGGGGCGGTGAGACAAGAAGCTCGTAGACGCTGGTTATGACAAAGCTTAACTGGGAAGTCAGATTTTACAGAAGTCAGAGATTATTTGAAGTGCCGTCTCTTTGAAGGACTATTAAGTTCAAGTTTAATTTAAAAATAACCATAAAAAGCCAAGAGAACAGAAACCTTTAAGTTGACCTTCCACAGTTAGGACTTGGACAGGAGATTGAATAGGTCCATACGACACCTGGCCTTTGGTGAGATGTTGCACTTCTATTTAAATTACAGTAATTCTTTCTCAGTCTTGCCATTTATACACAATAAATTAGTTTACATGGATAGTCTGCAAATGATCCCTCCTGCTTTCATTTTCAGTTGTACGTACACTCTTTTTGCTTCTTTCTTTCTTTAAGTGCCAAATTTGAGCTTAATCCAGCAGTGGCTAAATTTATTCTCGGCAAAGAGGGCTTTGTCACTGTGAAGCTTTAATTCCAATACATCCTCATTTAAGCAGACCTTATTAGGGATCTGTAAGTTAAACCAAGAAGCCAGATCTTAAGTATAAAGCTACTCTTTCAAGAACTTATGAGAGGAAAACCAGGACAGGATATGGAAACATGATACTAAGAACATAACGAAACAGCATCACCTACTTTTTATAACCATTACTCTATATGTATGTGTTAGGATGCCAGGTCAGGACTATGCCAGGCCCTGAGATTTTAATGCCAAAATCAGAGACCTAGGGATGATCTCTTGTGATGTCAAAGGAAGCAGGTCTTAGTATGGTTACAAGGATGATGTTATAAGGTGCAATTCCTGGGAATGCTATTAAGCATGATACAATAAGCATTAAACACAGTTGCACAAAGCATGCTGTTTAAATTATAAATACATACACACACACTTTTCAAGGCAGTACTCTCTCCCTGGGATTCCTCCCCCTTAGCCTGAGAGCTGGAGAAGAGAGGCCAGGCCTTGAGATCTGGCAATTCATGGCTGTGTGAGGGAAAAGTTACTAGGGCAATAGCTATGCTGGGTGTGGGATTCTGGATATCAGGGATCTGTAGTGCAAAAAAGTAACTATTCCAAGCTCAGTGTTTGTCCATCCAGACGTGTCATTTTCAGTAGGCAACATAAAGCAGAGTCTGCTTTGGAATTCAGAGCTGAGCCCTACAACCCATGTATCTAAGAAGTATACTTTTATAAACAGTGTGAGAGAGAGATGTCCAACACTCTCCTTATCTAAATAGCCTCCCACCCAAATGTCTACCAGCTCCACAAGGGAAAACATGCAAGTATGATACAGGCATGTGCACATATATCTTCACAGTTCTCATAGCATGGCAGTTGGAGGAAACCCTTTAGATTAGAGAAATAATGTGAAGGGGAAAAAATTAAACAGACTCTCATGTAGTGCCACTTCCCTCTTTCCTAAATAGCCTTGTGAGAATGCTATTGATTAAAATACAGTATGTACCCCGTGAGAGCCAGCGTATTGTAGTGGTTTGAGCATTGGACTATGGTTCTGGAGACAAGGGCTCAATTCCCCTCTCGGCCATAGGAACCCAATGGATAACTTTGAGAATGTCACACATTTTCAGCCCCAGAAACCCTCATGATAGGTTCACCTTAGGCTAACCATAAGTCCCCCATATCCACATGACGGATAGACACGATTTCACTTATCCATGCAGAAATGCAATCTGGAAACATTTTGTTCCATCTCTGTTCTGAACACACATTGTTCTTTATGTTTTAATCACTTGCTTTGGACTGCAAATAACAGCTATGAAGACTTCTTTCTCTAAGATTCTAAAGTTCTGTCAACTTTCAGGGCCTCCTTTCCAAGCTGCATACATGTCTAGATACCTACATCATTCATCTCATTGGGAAAAAAAATACGTAGTGTTTGCTATTATCCAAAATTTTAATCATTCACAGTAAGTCCAGGAATGTTTCCCCTGTATATGGAAAGAGCAAGAACACACATCAAGTTTGGCCCTGAGGGAAATTTCACTCACAATACAGGAAGAAGCTTTTCTTGAAATAATGAAATTTCTGAGCAGACAGGAAACAGATAGTAAACTGGTTTTGCTAGTTTCATGATAGTAGATATAATTTGTATTCCAGTACCTACAGAGCAGCTTTTAAAAAGCAGACAATGTAATTGTCCTGGTATATAGAGAGAGTGTCAAGTATTGCTTATTATCGGGCATATTTACTGTCTATCATGTCTTACCCGACAAAACTCCAAGGCAGTTTTTATTACTAATGGACAAACAAAAAAATACAATCAAACCCAAAACAAATGAAGAAAGTAACAGAGCAAAAAAAACAGCTGAAAAAAAGATTGCCAAAAGCAGCAGTACAGAGAAAGATAAATAAAAAGAACCTATACTTGAAGTTTATTTTACCAGAAATACAAATACCGTAAGGTCAGGCAGTGCAATCCAGCCTTCTGAGGTACTCTGGAAAGTATGCTTGCTTTTGATGTTTCTCTTTGCCATCATGCAAGCAGAAAACTGCTAACCACGTATTTTCCAAGGAGTGAATTCTAGCAGCACACAAGGGGGAAATAAAATTCCTGGCAGTGCTTCTTTGCCCTAAGCTCCTCAGAAATCAGATTATCCAGTTTAATATCTCAACTTTAGTTATAGCCTTTAGTTATAGCCTCAGAAGAAAGGAAGAAAAATCTATAGTCTTAGGAAAAGTTTCTTCTGTGCTCAGATACTGGGAGATGAGCTTAACCATGTTATCCAGCCCATCAATTTAAAGTAAACTTAGCTGGCCTTCTTGAAATTGAGATACTTCTGAAAGCCCATCCACAAAAGCAGCAGGAGCGAACTAACATAATAAATGGTGGGCAGCTGCACTAATATCGCCTGCACCTTGGTGTATTTAATATATACACCCTGGTATACATTAAAAAATCTGAATGAAGTGTATTCTGATGCACAAGGGTTTTCAATCTGCAAAAGAGGGAGGTGAAACTGATGTCTTAAGCTTGTGAAAGTGACCCTTCTCACTAGTTTCACTTGGGTCTTTATCACACTACACTGTTATAGTGCTATATTCCATTTTAACTACCATGGTAACATCCTCTTGAATTCTGTGATTTGCAGTTTACTAAGGCCAAAGAGCTCTTTGGCTGAGAATTCCAAATGCCCCTCCCTCAACTGCAAATCTCAGGATTCCACGGAATGTTACCATAGCATAAAGTGGAATATAGCACCATAAGAATAGTGTGATAAGGCTCTTGGGCCATTTCTGCACTAGACTGTTATAGTGCTATTATTCCACTTTCAACATCCTATGGAAGCCTGGGGTTTGCAGTTTTGGGAGCAGCCACCTGCCCCCCCAAAACTGCAAACCCCAGGATTCCATAGGATGTTGAAAGTGGAATAACAGTGCTATGACAGTCTAGTGCGGAAATGGCTTTGGACTTCACAGTCAAAAGCTTGAAGACTGCCTGTCTGCTGGGTTGGAAAGAAGTTAATTCTTCACATGTACTTTGATACTATTTCATTGTAGTTCCCATGTTAAGTCCTTCTTTGCAGGCTGGCCATACTGATAAGGATCACAACATGGCATCAATGGGAAAAGTCACTTCAAACTTAGTTACTGAGTCATTCATGTTCAAAGATTTGACCAGTCAGCATGATGTAGTGGTTTGAGCACTGAACTATGACCCTGGAGACCAGGATTTGATTCCAAATCCCCAGGCACAGAAACCCACTGGGTGACCTTGGGTGCATCGCACACTCTCAGCCCCAGAAAAACCCCATGATAGGTTCACCTGAGGGTGCCATAAGTCAGAAAGAACTTGAAGGCACACAACAATGTCATAAATGCATACCATATTTATATACAGGGATGCAGTAGAACAGAGATCCAGGGTCAAAGTCTCAGGATATTTTTATTAGAAGAGACTATAGCATCATTTGCCATCTCCTGTACACATCCCTGTCCCTTCTCAGCTTAACTGAAATCTCCACAGCACTTGGAGGAAAAATGAATCATCCCAGCAACAGTGTATTGTTACACACACGCCAACATTTCACACATGGAAACTGAGACACATCTGGCCAGGCAACATCACAGTGTGGTCACAACAGCAAAAGTTAATCAGTGAGGAAGAACATATAAGGTAGGAAAAGCTTCAGCAGTTAGCTTTTGCCTGAGCCAACTGGGAAGGGCAAGTTTCTGCCCCGTCCCTGCTGAACTCAATCTGAAGCAACTGAAGTAAGCCAAGGACAAAGGGGGAAAGGGGGACGAAGAGGACTAGAGAAACTCTAACATTTTAAAAGCAGTTGAAAAAGTGGGATGACAAGATTAACTGGGACTGTCTCTGCCAAAATGGGACACTTGGAGGGTGTATTGTTATGAACTTTCCGTATTATAATCCAAAGTATTTTGGGATGGCTTCCTTTTCCCTAAGCAAAACCCAAGAGCTTTACAAAAGGCATTCTTCTAGAGGAGTTAAAAACTAGTATTATAAATTAGTGACAGACAGATCGATCAATCAGACTCCTTGGACACTCCTAGCTAGTCTGGCTGTAAGGGCTGTCATGGTGAGAGGCCCTTTCATACAACACAGATATTGCACTATGATTCCACTTTAACTGCCATGGCTGCCTCCCATGGAATCCTGGGTTTTATAGTTTAGGGAGGCTCTCGAGCTCTCTGGCTGAGACTTCTCGATATCTATCCCAAAAGTGTGAATCCTGGGATTCCACATGATATTGCCACAACAGTTAAAGTGGAATTGTAGCAGTATAATTCTGTAGCGTGAAAGGAGGCAAGGTTCTTTACTTCAAAATCTGTCATTACGCCATTGTTCATAAAATCAGATTCCAAACACCCTCTGAAACTGGAGTAGTGCCATTACCTGGGGAAGAATAGCACTTCCTCACCTAAAATATATTGTTGTTTTAGGACTTGGAACAGTCCTATAAAAGGTCAAGATGATTAATCTTTCTGGCCTATTACTGGCCTGGATGAAGGAAGCTCTCCAGGATCTTTGGACCCTTCCCATGATTTTCTCCATTGTTTTAAACTAGTGATGCAGAAATTGACCCAAGAACTTCTGGCTTACAAATCATGTAGTGCTCTGCCAACTGAGCCTCCCTCCTTCAGAAAAATATCATTTCCCTCTACCAGTCCTTCCTAATTCACATGGTCACTGCCCATAGTAGCTGGGCGATTTCTGGGAGCTGTGTTCTAAAAAGTAATGTTTTTAAGTTCAGCTCCCTGCTCAAAAACAGAAAGGCTTCCCTGGGGAAAGATGTCTGGATCCTCCATAACAATTGTTCCTTTGTCACTGTGCCAAGAACTGATTGTCTTGAAACCCATACAGGCCATTAAATGACAGCAGTCTTTATGAGTTTAATTTTAAAACCAAAAACAAATACAACTCACTCATTGCAAAGTCAGTTTCCTCATTCTAGCACAACCATTTTACAGGCTTGCAAGCACAGCCTGCATTTACTCAGAAATCTGGTTGAGTTCAAGGACCACATGCCGTATTACAGTATGGGAATTGGGCAGATTTCACCAGATTTTGGACTACAGTTCCCAGCATTCTTCATTAGATATGCTGGGCAGGGCTGCTGGGAGTTGCAGTCCTACATCATCTGGAAGATACTTTTCCCACCCCTGTCTTTGTATAGGGCTTTAGCCTGGACTACTTTTAAACCATTTCCTACTTCTTAAAGAACTCATGTTTTGATGTTTGGAATCAGGTGTTTTCACAGCTGACTAAAGCAGTCCTTCTGTTGTTCAGAACCCAGCCTTATACTCTCCAATCAAAAATACTATGCTTGTCTACTCAGAAGTAAGTTCCACTACATACCCTCCAACATTTCACAGATGAAAATAGTAATACATATGGCCAAGCAGCATCAGAGTGTGGTCAAGATGGCAAAAGATATTAACAAGGCTGCCTTAGTTTGTTTTTCCTAAGCCTGCTGAGAAGAGCAAGATTCTACTCCCTGCTTTCGTCTCCCTCTTACTGAGTTGAGCGCAATGTACTTTTGCACTTTGAATTCAGTTTGCAGCAGCTGAATTAAGCTGAGGACAAAAGGGGAAACAGAGGCATTTTAAAAGCAACTGAAAAAAGTGAGACAGTAGAGAATTAATTATGACTGTCCCTGCCAAACTGAGCTAGTCAGAGAATATGCCACTGAATTCATAGGGTACAGCCCTATATATCATTGTCTTTTTTGTCAGATAGAGCGAACAAACTTTCTTTAAACAGAACAAGAATGACTCAACACTTATTAAAATGAATTAACTTAAAAATAGACAATTCAATTTAAATTATTTAAATAAAGTGGAATAATGAAAATGTATTACACCTGATTATACACCTTTTTTGCTTCTGGCATGCTTCAGGAGCTATTGTGGTCTATTCTTAATTTATTCCATCCTTGCATCTCAGAAAGTAGATTGTAATCAGCTAAAAGGTAATGCTATAATAAATAATAATGCCATAATAAATAATAAATCTGTCAGTCTGTATTAAAGAAGTTGACTTTCAACTTTCTTCCTGTCAAAGCCACTAGGAGACAATCTGTGCGGGGGGGGGGGCATTCCAATTTTTTTTAAAAAAATCCAAAAATGTTGTAAAAAATGAGAGGTGGGGAGGCCCTTAGAGACTCAACAACCACTACAGGGAGCCTGTGGCTCAGAGCCCACACTTTACCCATCAGGGAGTCTTTATTACATTCCTAAGTGTGGTTTCTCTCTCCTTCACACAAACACACACACCTCTACACATACACACATCTGTTTGACTATCTCCAATAGGAACAAAGACATGCAAACTTACCTTGGTGCCTTCTCCATTGCCCTGTCCTCAAATCTGGCTTGGCAGTGACCTGCTGAGGGCTGCGTCTTCTGAAACTAATCCAGAGGCATGTTACTCTTCTGCTGCCAGCAGCTATGGGATTTGCCTGTTGTTAACTTACCTAGATATCAGCCACTCCAGCAGGGTGGGGCTGTTTAAACATATTGTTGTATTCATGACTTCTGTCATTTGGCCCAAGAGTGCTCCAGACCATGTAGTTAAATGAGGCGGTACACAGTTAGGCAGATTTGGCATTTGCTTCCAGTGGCATCATGCAAAAAGCATAAATAACTCATTCTTTTCGATTGCTCAGACTGAGTCCCTAACAGTCTTACTTTAATGTGTACAGCAGTGGCATTGAGGGGTCTCCCATGTCGGGGTGTGTGTGTGCTGGAGCTACTTCAGGTTTTAGTCTGAACTTGAAAGGATATCTAATGTGGTGGGCCTGCTTGAGGAACAGGGATCAGCACCTTGGATAGTTCCCTTAAGGAATAAAATCTGGGGAAGATTTACCATCCTGCTGACATGGATACCAGAAGTTGTTGCTGGGGTACTGAACAGTTTGCTGGCCATGTTTCATATCTGCCATATTCCAAAGCAAATCTATGCAGACTCCATCTTGCCTGCACTACAAAAATATTGGCTTTATTACACTGGATAGAACTAAGACCAAAACGGTGCAGGGTCTGGAAGCCAGGCCCTATAAGGAGCAGCTTACGGAGCTAGGTATGTTTAGTCTGCAGAAGAGAAGGTTAAGAGGGGACATGATAGCCATGTTTAAATATTTGAAGGGATGTCATGTCGAGGAGTGAGTGGACTTGTTTTCTGCTGCTCCAGAAACTAGGACAACTAGCAATGGATTCAAACTGCAAGAAAAGAGATTACACTTAAACCCCAGGAAGAACTTCCCGATGGTCAGAACTGTTCGGCAATGGAATATGCTGCCTCAAAGTGTGGTGGAGTCTCCTTCTTTGGGTTTTTTTTTAAGCAGAGGCTGGATGGCCATCTGTCGGGAGTGCTTTAATGTGGGTTCCTGCATGGCAGGACTGGATGTGGTCTTTTCCAACTCTGTAATTCTATGATTCTAACACAGTTTTCCCCAAATAATTCTACAAAATCGAGGGGTCTACGACTTGTGTTAGAGATCCCAAACCTTTCATGAAAACAAACAGTTCCAAAGATGCTGGCTGTGGGAGGGGGTGTGATTATTAAATAAACATTGTTGAGTGAAAATTATGTTATTTCAGTGTCTAAGAGACCCATCCAAAACATTTAGATAGGTGTACTCAGAGGCAAAGAAGTCTTGACCTTCTAGATGTTTTCAGCTCCAACCATTGTAGCTGATGGCAACAGGGCTATAGGAGCTGTAGATAAAAACATCTTGATAGCCAAAGGTTCTCTACTCTTGTACAGGTACTTAGTGGGGTACCTTTTTATACCCATTTACTTCCATTAGTCTCTGTGGGTCTCTACTTCAGAGTAGACATTATAGGTTTGCAGAGGTGGGCATGGTGAGCCCTGCTGGCACAGTGGTTAAATGCCAATACTGCAGTCACAGCGTTGCTCCAGGCTCCAGGTTGACTCAGCCTTCCTTCCTTTCATAGGTCGGTAAAATGAGTACCCAGCTTGTTGGGAGCAATTAGCTCAAACACATTGTAAACCGCTTAGGGCAGTGGTTCTCAACCTGTGGGTCCCCAGATGTTTGTGGACTTCAGCTCCCAGAAGCCCCAACCACTATGGTCAATGGTCAGGGCTTCTGGGAGCTGAAGTCCAAAAACATCTGGGGACCCACAGGTTGAGAACCACTGGCTTAGGGAGTGCTTTGCACTGATAAGCGGTATAGAAATGTAACTACTATTGCTATGATAGGCTCCTCTACATATTGCTAGATATGTTCTCAATATCCCTCACTCTTGGTTATGTGACCAGGGGCTGCAGGATGTGGAAGTTCACCATCACCTGGAGGGCAGCACGATTTTTAACTCTGATGGTAAATCTGCAGTCTTACGCATACAGTTGTTTTAAGCATAAGCCTCCTCAAAGAGTGTGGGACTTAATTCTGAGTAAATGCACATAAGCTTGTGCTAATCAGCTGAAGTCCTCCACACACTTAATAGACAGGAAGTCCCACTGAAACTGGTAGGACTTGTTGTCAACTGCCACGCAGTTAACTTCAACTTATGGTGACCCTATAAATGAGAGACTTCTAAGTCACTCTCTCATCAGCCTGCTCAAGTCATGCAGGCTTAGAGCCATGGCTTCCTTAAGTCTATCCACCTGTAATGAGGTCTTCCTCTTTTCCTTCTGCCTTCTGCTTTACCAAATGTTGTTGTCTTTTCTGGCAAGTCATCTGTTCTCATGATATGGCCAAAGTACTACAGCCTCCGTTTAATCATCTTGGCTTTAGGGAGAATTTAGGCTTGATTTGCTCTTGTACCCATTTATTGGCATTTTTAGCAATGGCATGGACAACCTGAACTTTGGCGCTCAATGATATATCTTCACACTTCAGGATCTTGACTAGTTCCTTTATAGCTGTCCTTCCAAGTCCCAGGGTCTTTTCACACTACACCTTGGTAGTGCTATTATTCCACTTTCAACCTTCTATGGCAGTGGTTCTCAACCTGTGGGTCCCCAGATGTTTGAGGACTTCAGCTCCCAGAAGCCCCAGCCACTATGGTCAATGCTCAGGGCTTCTGGGAGCTGAAGTCCAAAAACATCTGGGGACCCACAGGTTGAGAACCACTGTTCTATGGAATCCTGGTTGCAGTTTAGAATTCTCAGCCAGAGAGCTCTTTAGTCTCAGTAAACTACAAACCCCAGAATTCCACAGGATGTTTAGAGTGGAATAATAGCACTATAATAATATAGTGTGAAAAGGTCCTCAGTCTTCTGATTTCTTGACTGCAGTCTGCATTCTGATTAATGATTGCGTGAACATATAGAAAATCTTTAACAATTACAATGTCTTCATCATCTATTTTAAAGGTATATAAATCATCTGTGGTTGTAATTTTTGTTTTCTTACTGTTCAACTGTAAACCTGCCTTTGTACTTTCTTCAATAATCATTCCAAGTCTTTGCTATTTTCTACTAATATTATCGTGTCATCTGCATATATTAAATTATTGATATTCCTTCCTCCAGTTTTCATACCTCCTTCCTCTGAGTCTAAATCCTGCTTTACATATGATATGTTCAATGTACAAGTCAAACAAATAGGGTGATAAAATGCAGCCTTGCCTGCCCTCCTGCCAGGTGGAAATATTTCATTTTTCCATACGCTGTCCTGACTCTTGTCCTGAGCGCAGGTTACTATAGGTTACAAGACAATCAAATATTGTGGTACACTCGTTTCTTTAAGAGCAATCCATCATTTTCCATGATCTACAAAATTAAAGGCTCTGTTATAATCTATAAAGCACAGGCAAATTTTCTTCTGAAATACTTCGGTGCACTCCATTATCCCAACATACATTTGCAATATGATCCCCTTGTGCCTCTTCCTTTCCTGAACCCTGTTTGGGCAGCTGACATTTCTTGCTCCATATAGGGTAAAAGTTTTTGTTGTAGAATTTTGACCATCATTTTGCTGGCTTGGGAGATTAATGCAAAGGTCCTGTGATTACTGCAATCCACTGTGTCCCCTTTCTTGAAGACTGGAATGTATACTGCTTCCTGTTTGTGGATCATTGTTTTGTTTTCCATTATTGCTGACAGATTTTAGTTGGAAATTAGAGTAGATTCTGGCCATTTCTGCACTAGCCTGTTATAGTGCTATTATTCTGCTTTCAACATCCTGTGGAATCCTGAAGTTTCCAGGTGTCCTGAGTGCAGCTTCCATTTCACTTTCTTTTTTTTAATTAATTTTATTGTGATTATATCATATAAAACAACATTTCTCATTGTACATTTTACCAAACTATTACCGCTATCTTCCACTCCTCTCTGGATTTCAATAGTGTTATTTCATTGACATATCAACATTATGCATCGCATTGCATTTGTTAACATACAAGATAGATCCTGCTCTTCGACCTACTTTACAAGTTCCATGATATTCCACTGATTTTACTTCTAACTACTCATGCTGCCATGAATTAAGAATTATTACCTG
Organism: Iguana delicatissima; assembly: GCA_948472985.1. NCBI lineage: Eukaryota > Metazoa > Chordata > Lepidosauria > Squamata > Iguanidae > Iguana > Iguana delicatissima. Next base: position 1,357,461 of record CAOKZL010000460.1, on the reverse strand, counting down.
TCGACACCCAACCCACTTCCAGAACAATTTGCCATTCTTTGTTAATGTCATCACCTGATTTTCCTTTTAATCTCTGAGAGACTATATCTGCATTCCGATTTTCAATAAAAGTTGCCCATCATTGCTCTATTGTAAGTATCTGCTCAGTTTTCCATAGCGTTGCATATTCAATACGGGCTGTCGTAATCATATACAGCATTATTCGCCAATATTTCTTTGCAACAGTTCCATCTAACACATGTGTCATATTTAATAAGCACAGTTCACTTTTTTTTATCAATTTGAACCCTCAATATTTTACATATCATATTATGTATATCATTCCAATATTTTTAGCCTTGGGACATCGCCACCACATATGAAATAGTGTTCCAACATTCTCCTGACATTTCACTTTCTAAAATTGTAGGTTCATCTTCAAATGCTTCATTCTTGAGTGAATCTGTCATCTTTTGATGTCTTTTATGCAGTTTCTCGGTGTATTGTTTCCATGAGCTTTTTATTTCTACTTGGTCGTATAACGTGTTCCTTTGCTGGTTGTAGAGCATCCTTACTCCTGGTTTAAAATTTCCCTTTGATTTCTCAGATTTTGTAGAAAAGGCCGGTTGTTCTTTCTTTTTTGTAGCCCTCTTCCACTTCTGTGCATTGATAATTATAGTAGTTGCCTTTATCCCCATGCACAAGTCACTGAACAGTTGCATTCAGGGGTTTGGCCTTCTTTCTGTCATCTCTTACTTTTGTTTCTCATTTACCCTTGACTGTTTAAAGAGTTTCATCTGTCATCCATTGAGGCTTCTCTTTTTTTTTGGCTGCAGAGTGTGTCTTTTTGCATTCTTTCCTGAGAATGTCCCTGGCTTCAGCCCAGAGTTCTTCTGGCTCCTCCTGATCAATTAGGCTTAATAGAACAAATCTATTTTTTTTAACATTATCTATTCTGCAGGGATGTTCTTCTTTAGCTTCACTCTAACTTTTGATTTTTCCAGGACTTATTCATGAATAAACATGGGTCAGAAAATATGGGATAATCCTTCATAAATACCATACTGGGCTCCTTGGAAAAGAAAAAGGTGGGAATATTACTGCTGCTACAATGGCTAGCAATACAAGTGGTAGTAGGAGTAACAAGAAGGGGAAGAAACAGAAGCTCTATGATAGAGCTGTTGGGAAGGGAGAGGAGGAAGAGAAGCAAAAGTGGTGATAGATGATGCTGATAATATGGCGATGTGATATAATGGTTACCGTGTTGAACTGAGACTTAGCAGTCAGCTTCAATTTCCCATTGGCCCATGAAACTCACTCTATTAGCTTCAACTTCCTGACAGGATAATTGTGAAGATAAAATAGGGAAGAAGAATTGTACATGATTTTTCATTGGAGGAAAGGTGAACTATAAATGAAATAAAATAGATTGATAATTTAGCAAAAAAAGAAAAAGAAAGCAACTTTTTAGTAACTTGATGTGGCAAGCTATACATGCTAACATCTTTAGAGCTTTTTAAAAATCCTCCCATCTGAAAGCACATATCTATTTTGAGAAGGAGGGAGCCATGTTTACTCAAGCCAACCCAGCTGACTTCATCTCCTGAGCAAACACAACAGGAGATACCAAGATGACAGGTGCCAAGCACATCCATGAGCCGCAGTTCAGTCCACGAAAATATACCCACTAATCTTTTATTGTATTATAAAGTCACCTGGAAGAAACTGAGTGCCAGGTCTGGCAAACAGCACCTATAACTATGTGGGGGGGAAATGTGTCACGTAAGGGAACAAAGTGACAGAAAAGCATCTCCAGGGTTAGACTTGCTTGGTAACCCATATTTATAGCCAAATGCCAGAGGAATTCTGGAAAATATAGCTAAAAGGAACAAAACTGTTGTTCTAGTCTGTTCCAAAACATTGTATGAGGGATCTCTTGCCAGAATAAGCCAACGCAGAAAGATCTTAGCTGGAGAATCTGATGGGAAGAGATTCAACATTTCAACTGAGCTCAGCCAAGCAAGACAAAAAGCCTGAAAGGAGAACCGGACAGACTAAAAGACCTCCTTAGCACTACCATGGTACACTGAGCTCAGATGTTTTAAAGCAACATACCAATAGGTTTTAAAAGAGGCTCAGTATATAATAATTTGGGTTACTTTGGCTAAGGAGCAAAGCATGAGGAGGTGGGGGCTTAGGCAAAAACAAACTTTAAGCTGATAATCAAGGTGGCGAAGATACAACCAAAAGCCTGGATGGCACTGGCTGGGTTTGAATGGGGCCATAGTCCAGCACATATAGAGAAAACCAAGTTTGAGAAGGCCGCCTTAGTTGCTGATAGCAGTGAACATAACAACCTTTCCTAAAATAGGCATTCTTCGTGGACATAATGTCTTCTTCCTGGTGGGAAGTAAAGAAAGGTGTAGCCATGATTCCATGACCGACTATGAGCCCAGTTATCAATGGTGCAGCTGGTCTAGGCTCCTCACTCGCCAAGGTTGCTAAAATAAAAACTGAAGAGGGTTCCCGTCTCTGTGATGGTTACGTAGAAGAGAGAATTTCATCAGGTGTTGCTTGTCACACAATCAGGTAACCAGCAACACCCGTTGAAATTCCTCACACAGCTCTTAAGGTCCAGGAAACCTTTCCAGTTTTCACTCTGGCAACCCTATGTAGGAGCCCAGTGCACAAAGGGGGCCTAGTTGTTGAACTGCTCCAGGGTCTCAACCACCTTATTCTATCCTTGGGGGCAACAAAATAAAGATAAATAGCTGTGGTTTTCCTGTGATAGTCCTTTTTGTTTTCTGCTCTTTTGCTTTCTGATACTGTTAGACTTGGCTTCACTTCCTCTCATGCCTTGCTGCCCTCTTAATGTTGTAGTTAGAGGTACCAAATTTCTTCTCTCCAACAACTATGTATTTATTTCACTGTAATAAAGTTGTCTTTACACTGAAGCCACAACTTTAAATGATGATTCCAAACGCCAACTTCCATACCCACCAATATTTCACAGATGGAAACTGGGGAATGTGTGGCCAAGGCATGTCAGATTCTGATCAAGCTGGCCACATTAGAGTACAATCAAGTTATTGATGAGGAGGAACACGTAAGCTAAGAAAGGCTTCAGCAGCTTGCTTTTGCCTACTGGGGAGGGCAAGATTCAGCTGCCTCCTCACCTTGCTCCCCACTGAGTTGAGTACAGATTACTTTTGCACTTTGAACTCAGTTTGCAGCAATTGAAGTAAGCTGAGGACAAAGGAGGGAAGTAGGAGGAGGGAAGAGAAACTGGAACATTTTAAAAGCAGACTGAAAAGTGGGAAAACACAGGACTAACAGGACTGTACCTGCCAAATCGGGACAACTGGAGGACATGTACTTGTAAACACTTCCATGCATATCCTGAGGTACTTCTGAGTAGCTTGCCTAGATTTCCCAGACCAAAAGTACCTTGCCTAGGTTTACCAGGCTCTTGCTACATTACCCTAATGTGTCAAGACACCCATAATTTCTCTCCAGCTCTGGTAGACTCGCCATTCCCCTGTATTTTTTCTGAGGCATTCTTGGATCCCTGGTCAGTTTCAATAAAGTGTGAAGTGTTTCCGCAGAAGGCTAAGGAGGAAATAGGTATTAGAAGCCTCATGATTTCTTAGATTTCCACACAACAACATGGTACCGTGACTGTAATAGAAGAACTGCTTAATTGCTGGGGACAGCCCAGCCCTCCCCATGGGACATACCACTCCACAACAGGCCCAAATATCTCAGTTTTTCTCTGTAGTGTCTCTCAAAATGTTGACAGGAAGTAGCATTGCAGAGGACTTCATGGAAAAATGGAGGTATTTGGAGGAAGTAAATGGTTCTGGGATGTTTGTTGGGGTGGATAGAGGTATTTTCACAAATTTGAGGGCATTTCTACGTGGTTTGAGGGTAAAGTGCCCCAAATCATGCTGACAACATTTTCAAAGAAAAATTTGGTGATGATGGGGCTTTAGAGTAGCTGCAGTTACTATTTGCTGATGGATCTTAATAACTAGCCTTATTAATATCAAAGGAAGCATCTGGAAGAGTGAACTTTGATGTCATGGACTTCTGGAAAAACTCGTTTAATTTGCTATATATTAGGATAACTTGTACTGTATATAAGGAGCTGTTAGGAGGGGTGAGAGAATGGAACGTTGAGACCGAGTGGTGATTGGTGGAATGTCTGAATAAGATTGGTGAATGACAGGATGACAGTTGATATAGGGCCTTTCCACACTACCCTGTTATAGCACTATTATTCCACTTTCAACATCCTGTGGATTTCTGGGGTTTGTAGTTTACTGAGGACAAGGAGCTCTCTGGTTGAGAATGCTAAATGCCCTTCCCTAAACTGCCAACCCTAGGATTCCACAGGATGTTGAAGGTGGAATAATAGCACTATAACAGTGTAGTGTGGAAATGGTCATAGTCAGGGTACTCAGGGAAAGAATCATAGAATCATAGAAATGTAGAGTTGGAAGAGACCACAAGGGCCATCCAGTCCAATCCCCTGCCATGCAGGAAAACCCTCAAAACACTCCCGACAAGTGGCCATCCAGCCTCCGCTTAAAAACCTCCAACGAAGGAGACTCCACCACACTCTGTGGCAGCACATTCCACTGCCGGACAGCCCTGACCGTCAGGAAATTCCTCCTGAGGTTCAGGCGGAATCTCCCCTCCTGCAGCTTGCATCCATTGCTCCTTGTCCTGGTCTCAAGAGCAGGAGAAAACAAGCCCGCTCCCTCCTCGACATGACACCCCTTCAAATATTTAAACATAGCTATCATGTCCCCTCTCAACCTTCTCTTCTGCAGACTAAACATACCCAGCTCTCTAAGTCTGTCCTCATAGGGAATGGCTTCCAGGCCCCTCACCATTTTGGTTGCCCTCCTCTGGACCTGCTCCAGCTTATCCATATCCTTCTTGAATTGGGGTGCCCAGAACTGGACACAGTATTCAAGATGAGGTCTAACCAATGCAGAATAAAGTGGTACCAATACCTCCCTCGATCTAAACACCATACTCCTATTGATGCAACCAAGAATTGCGTTGGCCTTCTTGGCTGCCGCATCACACTGCTGACTCATGTTCAGCTTGTGGTCTATGAAGACTCCTAGATCCCTTTCACACGTACTGTTAGCCAGCCACTATATCCCCCATCCTATATTTCTGCATACCATTTTTTCTGCCTAAGTGTAGGATCTTACATTTCTCTCTGTTGAAATTCATTTTGTTAGCCTTGGCCCAGCTCTCCAATCTGTCCAGGTCCTTTTGAATTTTGATCCTATCATCAGGTGTATTAGCAACCCCTCCCAATTTGGTGTCATCTGCAAATTTGATCAGCGTGCCCTCTATTCCTTCATCCAAGTCATTAATGAAGATATTGAACAGCACCGGGCCCAGGACAGAACCCTGTGGCACCCCGCTAGTCACTTCTCTCCAGGATGAGAATCTGCCATTGGTGACCACCCTTTGGGTACGGTCAGTCAACCAGTTACAAATCCACCTGACAGTAGCCCTGTCCAGTCCACATCTTACTAGCTTCATTGCAAGAATGTCATGGGGAACTTTGTCAAAGGCCTTACTGAAATCAAGATATACTATGTCTACAGCATTCCCTTCATCTATCAAGCAAGTAACTCTATCATAAAAAGAGATAAGATTAGTCTGGCATGACCTATTTTTGAGAAATCCATGTTGACTTTTCGTAATTACGGCATTGTTTTCTAAGTATTTAGAAACTGACTGTTTGATGATCCGCTCCAGGATCTTTCCAGGTACTGATGTCAGGCTGACTGGGCGATAATTATTTGGGTCCTCTTTTTTTCCCTTCTTGAAGATGGGGACAACATTTGCCCTCCTCCAGTCTGCCGGAACTTCTCCGGTCCGCCAAGAGTTTTCAAAGATTATAACAAGAGGTTCCGCAATGACCTCTGCTAGTTCTTTTAAAATCCTAGGATGCAATTCATCTGGCCCTGGAGACTTGAATTCATCCAGTGTGGCCAGGGATTCCTGTACTACCTCTCTATCTATTCTGTGCTGCATTTCCCCCACTTCCTCACCTGCTCCCCAACCGCCAGGCTGAGTGTTTTTATCGTTTTGGGAAAAAACTGAGGCGAAGAAGGTGTTGAGGAGTTCTGCCTTTTTTCTTCCTCCTGTTATTAATTCACCATCTTCCTTGCGCAGTGACCCTATCGTCTCCTTCTTTTTCCTTTTGCTGCGGACGTATTTTAAAAAGCCCTTTTAATTGTTTTTAATGTCTCTGGCCAGCCTAAGTTCGTTCTGTGCTTTAGCCTTTCTGACCTTCTCCCTACATCTCCTGGCTACTTGCTTATAATCTTCTTTGGTGATTTCCCCCTTCTTCCATTTCCTGTACATGTTTTTCTTAATACTTAGCTCAGCTGAGAGCTCTTTAGTCAACCATTCTGGTTTGTTCAGATGCCTTCCATTTTTCCTCCTTAATGGCACAGTTTTAGCCTGTGCCTTCAGTACCTCCCTTTTAAAGAACTCCCATGCATCCTGAACTCCTTTCTCATTGACTATTCTTGACCATGGGATTTCAGCCAGCAGCTCCTTCAGTTTACAGAAGTCTGCTTTTTTAAAATCTAAGACGAATGCCTGGCTACACTTGTCTTCTCTTCCCCACTGAATGCCAAATTCTAATAGGGCATGGTCACTCTCTCCTAAAGATCCAACCAGTTCTACGTCATTAACAAGGTCTTCCCTGTTGGTCAGGATCAGATCCAGAATATTTGACCCCCTTGTCGCCTCTTCCACCTTCTGGACCATGAAATTGTCTGCAAGACAAGCAAGAAACTTGCTGGACCTTGCCGCCTTTGCAGAGTTTGACTGCCAACATATATCCGGGTAGTTGAAATCTCCCATTATTACTGTATCTCTCCTTTTTGAATGTGCAGTCATTTGGTCTATGAAAGCGCCATCGAGGTCCTCAGTCTGGCTTGGAGGTCTGTAGTAAGCCCCCACCATAATATCCCTATTGTTTTTCGCTCCCTTAATTCTTACCCAGATGCTCTCGACCTGGCTTCCGGTGTTCAAGTCAAGGATCTCTTCACAGGTGAAAACATCCTTGACATATAAGGCTACTGCTCCTCCTTTCTTATTTGGTCTATTTCTACAAAATAGGCTATGCCCCTCTATTCCTACATTCCAGTTGTGAGACTCATCCCACCAGGTCTCAGTGATGCCTATCAAATCATATTTATTTTGTTGTACTAGGAGTTCAAATTCATCTTGTTTGTTTCCCATACTCCGTGCATTAGTGTAGAGACACTTAAGTCCCCGTGTCCTTCCTGCAAGTCCCATAGCATTGTTTCCACCCCTCCCACGATTGGATGCTATTCCTACTTGGCCAATATCATTTGGGCCTTTTTCCCCTGCACTTGCCGAGTCCTCGTCCTGAATAATCTTGTCTCCCTCCCCAGTTGTACTTAGTTTAAAGCCCTCCTAATCCTCCTTGTGAGACTGTTTGCAAAAACGTTCCTGCCAAGTTTCGTGAGGTGCAGCCCATCCCTTGCCAGAAGTCCATGTTCCTGGAATTTCAAGCCATGATCCAAAAAGCCAAACTGTTGGCGGCGGCAAAATGTGCAGAGCCAGCTGTTGACCTCTACTATTGTCCTTTCCCTTCGTGCACCATATCCTTGAACAGGGAGGATTGATGAAATGACCACCTGCGCACCAAGGTCCTTAAGCTTTCTCCCCATAAGCTCGTAGTCCTTTGTGATGTGGTGAAAGCTGCGCTTCACCGTGTCATTGGTTCCAACGTGAACCAAAACGAGGGGCTTACGGTCAGTGGGCTTGACCAGCCTGGCTAGCCTCTCTGTTATGTGGTTTATCCTGGCCCCAGGAAGACAGCAGACCTCTCGATTGAGCTTGTCCGGTTTGCAAACTGCCGGTTCGGTTCCTCTGAGCAAGGAGTCCCCAACCACCAGAACTCGCCTCCTCTGAGGCCTGTCCGGGGTTCTTCGACAAGCAGATTCTTCCAGGATTGCCTGGGCATTGTGTTGAGGTCGGGAGTGCTGGTCTTCCCGATGTTGGATGCTGTCCTGTTGGTGTTCAAGTTCCAGTTGCCGAAGTTGGATTCCTTCTTGCTGATGTTGTGTTCTCTCCTTCTGGTGTTCCTCATCATTCATAGCACCAAGAACATTGAAGCGATTCTGTAGTTTGAGAGTCTCTGTTTCCTTCCTGGCCCTTCTACTTCTCCGTGTGACATTCCTCCAAGCACCGCTTTCCTGGCTCACGGAACTGGTTTCCTCATCAGGCAGCTCCTCTGCATATCCAGTCTTCAGGAAGGTCCTCTCTGCCCTATCTAAGAAGTCCTCACCTTCCCTAATAAGACGAAGATTAGAAACCTGTGCCTCCAGCTGCCGCACCCTGACCTCTAAGAAGGTGACCAGCTTGCACTTGCTGCAGGTGTACCTGACAACATCTTGTGGCAAGAAAAGGAACATGCCACAAGTGCTACAAGGTGACAGCAGCAGCTCCCTCACCTTCCATACTTGATAATACAGAGAATAGAACAAAAAACAAAACAAAAACAAAAACTGGGCCTCCTTTCTTAATTTGAGCTGTATAAGCTATGTCTGCTCAGCTAACTACCAAGCTCAGTTGAACTCTTCTTAAATTTGGTCAGTCGCTATAAGGATTGGTTGTTCCTAAACTTGAATGGTTGAACTTGAAGGATTGAAGTAGATGAATGAAATCGCGCACGCCATAGGTGCACGCCGCTGGGAGTTCCTAATAAAGCCTCCTTCCCCTAGCTGGCTCCTCCCACTAGCTTGATTAACTCTCCCTAGTTTGATTGACAGTTAACTGACTAACTAACAAACAATTAGCTGACAATTAGGCTGTGAGCTCAGGGAGAGCACACGGCCAGCGCAAGCAAAAAAAAGACAACACAGAGAAATAAGCAAACAAACTCAGCCCCACAGTCCTGCAAAAACACCTATCAAAGTTGTCTTCACAGACCCAGCTCACCTTCTGCTCTCTCCTCTGGAAGTCAGCAAGAAGACTGCTGGGAGTTCCTAATAAAGCCTCCTTCCCCTAGCTGGCTCCTCCCCCTAGCTTGATTAACTCTCCCTAGTTTGATTGACAGTTAACTGACTAACTAACAAACAATTAGCTGACAATTAGAAGAAAAAGAGTGAGTGAGGTCAGGGTTGGGGTTAACAGAGTCACTCAGTCAGGTTTAGGAATTAGGCCATTTCCGCATGAGACCGTTATAGGGCTATGATTCCACTTTCAACATCCTGTGGAATCCTGGAATTTGCAATTTCGGGAGGGGCCAGTCGCCCCCTCCCAAAACTGCAAACCCCAGGATTCCACAGGATGTTGAAAGTGGAATCATAGCGCTATAACAGTCTCATGCGGAAACGGCCTTAATGAATAGTGTGTAAGAGTCTGAATTAGCTAGGAGTGGAATGTGTGAGATAGTGTGAGCTGTGTTCTAAATGTATTAAATAATTAATCTGTTTTATGTTCAACTCCTGTTAAGAAAGTATAGTTTTTATGTTGATACACTTTTGGCCTCTGGGAACACTATTTATTATAAAATGTGGCTTCAGACAAAATATCTGTGTGTCACCACTGAATAAAGAAGGCAGTGTCCAGTAGGGATATACGTTGCATAATATCTCACACATATACCTTGAAGACATCTAGGAGGTCTGCCACAGCTGGGGGCCACAGCAATAGGACAGGAAGAGGTTCCTACATTGGTGACAGAGGTGGAGGCAAGGGAAAACCCTCACTCTTGGTGGCAACAGTGAGATTTATAGAAGTCCTCACATGTGGTGGCAGCAGACATTCAGGTAGAGCCTCAAACCTGGTGGAAAAGTGGTGAGTTAGGTGGTAACTCCTGGTATACCTCTTCTGCCTCCACCATTTGTAGATGATATTATAAGGGAGTTGTTATGGTGAATTCTCTGCATCCCTCACCAAATTGCAATTCCCAGGATTCTTTGGGAGGAAAGGCATGCCACACAACTGTTACTCCAGTGGCAGACCCTGTCCTGGGGGGGGATATAAAATTGATATCAAATATGCCCTCCATGCCAGAGAGGTTGCCCGGGTGGGTGCATAAACAAATAGATCGAATGACCGAGTCTAGGTCATGGCCAGGAAAATCCCCAGTCATGTTTCCCAAGGAGACCTCAGGCTATACATATCCACACAAAGGGTCCTCAGCCACAAATAGCCAATTTGAAGGGATTACTGGGTTTTCCCCAAGTTGAGCAACTCCAACTTTGGAGAATCCTACAAGGGTGAGGTCCATTTACATGAACCAATCATGCAAACCATCCAGTTGCTATTGTGCAGCATTTTTCCTTTTATTTTGGCCATCGTTCTACCTGGGAGAGGGTCTGTCCTTGAGGTACATTATGCCTTATAAGTAGTCCCCATTTTTGAGAGTCTCTTTGGAGAACTCCACACCATGCTAGCAGACCGGCACTCTGTTAGTTGAGTGCTCCCTTCAGTGCATCTTTTCGCTGAGCTCCATCCTTCTTGCCGTTTCCCAGACTGAAGACTTCTGGACAGGTGCAGTATTACCACCTTTACACCCTCTCCACTATATCCCCTATCATTTTTCACCTCTTTCCCTTCTCAATAGGCCTTGCATGCATGGGTGAGTGATTGCGTTGGTGCATGAGAACACATTTATTAATAAAATCCATTTATTGGTATGATTGTCTGACTTTTTGCTTGGTCTCACCCTGTAAAAATTGGGTAGAAGATCCTGTTGGGTTACCCTGCCCTCTTTCTGCTATAGCCAGCGCTCCACAAATTTCCCCAATCTTTGCATTTTTGGAGCGAATCAAGGTGTCCCTCAGGGGGCCCCAGAAGTCAGGGTAACACAACCATCAAATTCCAAAGGGCAGATTAACTGAAAAATCCATGCTAAGAAATTCCAGTTTAATCAAATATGACTCCCCTAACTAATACAAATAGCACTACTCTGTAAATACATCCTCCCAGCTCTGCTCAGCAAGGTTATGTTTTCCTTTGATCACAAGAAACAAAGGTGGAGTTTGTAATTATTGTGTTAATTCCTTGAGTGGCTTTGTCATCACAGGTAAAGTAAATGTTTACTGAAGGCAAAATTATCTTTGGTATCATAATGGAATCATAAGAAATCAATCAATTACACTGGATGGGTTTCAAAATCCATAGCAGGCCAATGTTTTTCTTAGTAACCAACTAAAATACTACTAAACAGTTAGAAAGCATTTACTCTGAATCCTATTGTTAGTCCTGACCAGACTTATTGAATCAGTGTGATTTGCCTACGTGATGGCTCTCTCCTTTGCTTGGCAATTGGCTGCCCCTCATCTTCAGACTCCTGCTGGGGAGCTGGGACACCCGCTGCCTCAGCCCTCAGCTCCTCTGACTCAGAGAGACCACTAACACAAGGAGTTGTACATTCTTGGCACTGTGACTCTGGCCATTTCTGCACTACACTGTTATAGTGCTATTATTCCACTTTCAACATCCTCTGGAATTCTGGGGTCTGTAGTTTATTGAGGCCAAAGAGTTCTCTCACTGAGAATTGTAAATGCCCCTCTCTAAACTGCAAGCCCCAGGATTCCATAGGGTGTTGAAAGTCGAATAATAGCACTATAACAGTGTAGTGTGGAAATGGCCTCTGTATCTGAATCTTCCAACTTCAGAAGATGAGTTGGAGAAGGTGACAGTCCATAGTGTTTTTCATAGGGAAAACACATTACAGGACTGTGTGTTTAATGACTGAAAATAGCCATGACATGGAACTTGACATTCCCCTGTTGCCCCACTCCCAAAATTCTCCCAGATCTTGGGCATTTCACATTTTTGGACTATAACTCCCAAAAATCCCACAGCCAAAGGGATTTTTTAGGGTTCTATTTTCCTTCAGTGGTCTTCGTCCAAGGCCCTCCTCAGTCATATCTTGAAATTTTCATGCTCTGCTTGCTGAAGCAAAGGTGTTCATTCCTACGGTATTCCTGGGGAAGGCAACACTGATTAAAATGGCAGGCAGCCATCTACCAAAGTCTAATTTATATGTGCAAATTCACTCGCACTGAAGTCTGAGGATAATGTCCTCCTCACTTCTTCAAAAATGAAAAAGCAGCCCTGACACTGATGAAGGTTCATTTGCCTGCAGTAGAGAAAGATGGATGGATGTCTCTGAGGAGGAAACACTTTTGTCATGTTTCTATTTTGCGCATTCCATTTTTGAATGGTAACAAACAGGCTTCGCTTTATCTTCCAACGCACAGAGGGGAGCAATCTTGTAAATGCCACTCTGACGGTAGATGGCAGTGGTTTGAAGGTATCATGTGAACTGAGTTCAAATCCTGGCTGGACTAATTAATTATCCTACCCACATTAGTATATCTGAGTTGTTTAACAAATGTTCAGCTCAGAACAGCAGCTTGGATGCTATATCATAGCCTCTTATTCATCTATTGCAGGCTACAGAACAGTCTGATTGCTATGTCCTCTTGGCTTCTTTTATTCTCTTGTTCTTTTATTTTCTTCCTAGCCTCTGTGCAGACTATCAGCTGTTCCATCTGGTCCAATGGGATAAGAGATCTCCAGTGGACCCTGTTTGGGTCAACAATCCTCTTTTCCAATCAGACTGTTGGAGGTAACAGAAACAAACCAAGCATAGTTAAATCTAGCCAGTTGACTGCATCAACCATTATGGCACCTGCCATGGATTTATTTTTGGTCATGTCTGGTGGACATTCTCTTGAGCAGATGTTCTGTTTAGAATTAGGCTTCACCAGCTCTGAATAACACATGTATTTCCTAACACAAGGCTTTCTGCTTTCTATTTTAGATCTTATGTTTACAGCACTTAAATTTAGCAAATTGTAACCCAGATTAGCATCCAGCCTGTATTAATGGCTGGGAAATTGTGATCAAATGACTACTGAGATGCCAAGTTGAATGACTAGAGCGACATGACCTCTCTATAATGTTGTCTACGCTAAGTACAAAATTACTCTTTCATGTCTCTTTTAAGACTGAGCCATGCCATGATGTTGTACCCTTGAGAGGCTTCCCTAATAAAAAGGGCTATGGTCTTTACAGCATCCATTATTTTGGGGGAGGTGTATTCTGTTTAATGTGGGTAAACGGCCAGGTAAGTACACTTACTGGCCACAGGAACAGAGAATAGAAAACTGAGCCACTCCCAGGTCATACACTGGATGCCAGTGAAAGCAGAAGCATGCTCAGGCTGTCTGAGATCCAAGCCAAGATACATACCAGAGTCAGAGATCCATACAACTAGACATATCAGATAAGGAATGTTGGAGCTGTTAGCTTGCAACAACAGACCAGCTTTGGCTGAGCTAATTTATAGTCAGTTGTAAATCAACACAACAGTTCTAATTAGCTCAGTATTTTCCTTTTAAACTGGATCAGGGCATTTCCTGTCCCTTTGCAACTGGCATTTTAGCTTAGAATGCCTCACAAGTTAAAATGTCTCCCTATCTTCTTTGTAATATGCAGGAACTGCATGGCATTGTCTGGGCTCCACTTCTATCAGAGTCATGCTAGTACTGTCGCTGTCCTCTGGCCCTGACTGGAGCTTGTTAACTTAGCTCTGTTCTTCTCCTTCCTCATTTGAGGAAGCCTCCTCCAGGTGGGGCACAGCAGAGTAGAAATCACCAGCCTCCTTCTAATGAACCACATAAGTACCATACCACCCGCTGCTCACAGACATAACTGTCAGTGCTGCTGGGAACTGAGCTTTGCATTCTGTAACTGTATGTATTTAGACCACGCATACCCATAAATATTTATGTACAGAACTTGTATATTATGAGCTCCTGAGATCAATTTCTTTTCCTGGAAAACCAAGTCTACTGTGAAAGGCTCTGTGACACCTGTCACCTAATATTAATATTATTTTGTTGATGTCTTTTCCTTCAGCCTTTTCTCTCTTCTTTATTATGCAGCTTTTTAAAAATGCTGCTTTATTTAAAAGTTATAAAACTTCTCAGCATTTAGACTCCCTTGTTGCTTTTTCACACGTTTGGAATAGTGTGCTGCTCTGTCCACCCCTCACACACAAAAAATCCTGAGATATCCATTAAAAGAAAGGGCATAGGAAGTATGCTCCTTATTTTTAAGCCAAACATGCTACAGGGAGGCTTCTAGGAGTATAGATTCAGCTTAGAAACTGGTTAAGAAAGTACATTCAGTACCCAGGCCTAGCAAGGCACTTCCCCCCCAACACAGTTTGGAGGTATGTAAGTTCCTGCATTCAGCCTTCTGCTCCATCCAACTGACTCCACCTCCTTTCCCTTGTTTGTGCTACCTAGTGCATGCACTATATTTTTTCTTTTCTTTGCACAGTTTTAGCATCTCGGGAGGCTTCCTCCCCATCATTGCGGCATTGTGTTTTCCCACTGGGCTGCCACTTCAGCATTTCATTCTTCCAGAGTCATGGCTGTCTATTTTGCCATAATAGTGTAATTGTGGTGTGCTGGTGACCACCAGAGCATCACAAGTACTCTATAATAGAGAGTGTGAAAAGGAGACCAACAGGCTGTCAGCGCATATTCACTCACGGCTTTCTACATACTGGTTAGTTGAATGATTGCATTGGCTTAGTTCTGCTTTTGAGCTCTCTCTATTACTTGACATCGTCCCTCTCCCATTGTTGTATTGCATTCCCATCATCGTTGGGTTGTCTATTTTCATTCACGGGAAATGTCATGAATGGCTCTAAAAACGCTGCAATTCCACTATTGTGTATAGGTGTGATGGTGTCATTTTGCTGCAGTTCCAATATTGCAGCAGTCAGGTGGTGTTACTGGACATTATTCTCCCCTTTCTCCCTCCCTATCCCCAAGCAGAGTGATCTCATTGTACTCTCAGTGTCTAGAAAAAAGAAGACGTCATGGTGCAGGTGAACTATGTTGCTTTTACTCCATTCCCCAGTGCATTTTTAACTGTGTTTTTTTTTAACTTTTGGTGTAATTGTGTACTTGTGATGCTCTGGTGGTCACCAGCACACCACAATTACACTATTATGGCAAAATAGACAGCCATGACTCTGGAAGAATGAAATGCTGAAGTGGCAGCCCAGTGGGAAAACACAATGCCGCAATGATGGGGAGGAAGCCTCCTGAGATGCTAAAACTGTGCAAAGCAAAGAAAAAATATAGTGCATGCACTAGGTAGCACAAACAAGGGAAAGGAGGTGGAGTCAGTTGGATGGAGCAGAAGGCTGAATGCAGGAACTTACATCGCCAAAACTGGCAGCATAGTGTTATCGCAGAGAGGTGTAATAAGGATTCCTTCTATACCGGTATGTTTTCTTTTCCTTAAACAACACTATTGCTGCAGGACAACAGGCTGATGTGAAATAGCCCTCAGAGACTGAGAACAGAGGATTAACCAATGCCTTTTGTCACAGGCCAGCAGTGCAACTGACCTCTCTATGTGTTGCACTGCCATTTAAGCAAACAGGCCTCAGTCCACCACACACAGATTGGAGAGGTTTAAAAATTATCTTCACTCCTGCCACTTGCTTTCTTACATCTGTCCTCCTGTGCAAAAACTAAAAGAAAGAAAACAGTCTCCATTGCCTTCCTTTCCCATACATAGCGAAGGGGACTGAAAAAACAAGCAGGTGGTAGAGGAAAATATAAATCTCTCACATGCAGTAGTCCCACTTTGAATCATGAGTAAAAAAGCAAACACAATGTTGGTAGCATCCTACAAATCTAATGCAACGTACAGTTTGACACTCAAGTATCAGGAATCAAGGGTGGTTAGAGTGAGGTCCTTACCCTGGACAAGGAATCAATCACTTTATGCTGACTCAGACTTTATAAAATTCTTTGCCTTCATTTCCCCTTGTGGGTTGTGCTGCCTTTCTGTGGAGTTTGACAGATTTAAAGGGTCTGTTCTCTGGCCAGCAACCTGGCACGTAGCTCTCTGCTACTTCTTTTTGGGTACATGGACTACATGGGAGAAGCGGTTGGATGGGGCATGAGGACTGGGAGAGTGAAGATCCTGTCCCCAGGTAGTGTCTCATTCACAGTATTGCCAGGTTTTCAAAATAGCAAAAAGGGACAGTTGAAATTCCTAATATCAGGGCTGACCGTCAGGAAGCAGCTATTAAGAAGTTTGTGCTCTACCTAAATACCAAATGAAAGTATGAGGACAGTATGAGGACAGACTTAGAGAGCTGGGGATGTTTAGTCTGCAGAAGAGAAGGTTAAAAGGGGACATGATAGCCATGTTTGAATATTTGAAGGGATGCCATGTAGAGGAAGGAGAGGGCTTGTTTTCTGCTGCTCCAGAGACCAGGACAAGGAGCAATGGATTCAAGCTGCCAGAAAGGAGATTCCACCTGAACCTCAGGAAGAACTTCCTGACAGTCAGGGCTGTCCGGCAGTGGAACATGCTGCCTCGGAGTGTAGTGTAGTCTCCTTCCTTGGAGGTTTTTAAACAGAGGCTAGATGGCCATCTGTCGGGAGTGCTTTGAGGGTGTTCCCGCATAGCAGGGGGTTGGACTGGATGGCCCGTGTGGTCTCTTCCAACTCTACATTTCTATTGATTTCAGTTAACCTCTCCATGTGTTTCTCTGTAAAACTGACATATTCACATTCATTAACTACACAATGCACACATTATGAAGGGTCCACGCTGCAAAATACAGGATTTTTTGGTATCTTGTTCAATTTATATAAAAGGAGAAGCTTTCCAGCCCTCAACCAGAGGATGTCTCTTATAATAAAGGTCACCTGCCAATCTTATAAAGCGCAGTCTTTCTGACCCACAAATAAGGGACCTCTCTTTTAACAAGGGAAACCAGACACCTCTAGTGCTGGAAGATGCTGAGCACTTTCACATAATTAAACTGGAGTTCACTACAACAAGGAGGAGTGATGTTTGTCAACTTAGATGGCTTTAAAAGGATATTGGACAAATCTGTGAAGAAAAGTCCTATCAATGGCTTCAAATCATGGCTATCTCTAGGTTTAGAACCATATCACTGAATGCCAGTCGCTGGAGAAAATGAGCAGGAAGGCATGACTTTTATGGGAGCCATTTCCGCACTAGACTGTTATAGCGCTATTATCCTGCTTTCAACATCCTATGGAATCCTGGGGTTTGCAGTTATGGAAGAGGCCAGAGGCTCCTCCCGAAACTGCAAACCCGAGGATTCCATGGGATGTTGAAAGTGGGATAATAGCGCTGTAACAGTCCAGTGCGGAAATGGCCTATGTCTGGCTCGTGGGTTTCCCACCGCCACTTTGGGTAAACAGGATGTTGACTGACTCACTGATTCAGCAAGGTTCTTCTTAACCAGAACCAGCTCTACAGTTTGCCAGGTGAGGTAACTACCTCCAGCGGTATCTTTAGGGTCTCAGTTATTTAATTAGGGTTTTGTTCTTTTTTATTTGTTTTGCTAGGAAGCAGGTGAAGTACCTGTAGGAAATTCTGGCTCTCCAACCAAATTAACTTGTCTTATGTTTACATGCCATTGCACCTTGACTTGGGTGGGTGTGGATAGGCATTTTCTTTTCTCCCGCAGAAGGCAAATGTTTTGCATTGGCACTCTCAGAAAACCACCTGAGCCTTCAGCAAAAATAGCTGGGAGCACCAGGAAACAGTGTCATCAGGGCTGTGTCAATCTGTACCCAACATTAACAAAGATATTAAGTCTGGCTGGGTTGGATTGCCTTCCTGATCAATGTTTTTCCCCCTGAAACAATTTGCATGTTCTAGCTCTCTCCAAAAGTAAATATGTGATATCATCTTGACTGTATCCAGTTCTACATGACTTCCCCTTTCAATATTTTTTGAAAAATTCACTTGCTATGGCAGCAGCCATACAACCAAAACATGTGTTATACTTAACTGTTGATTTTTCAACTTCTTCACATGACATCACCATCCCCCTTGCAAATCTTACTGGATAAACCCTATTGGTCACAATGCAACTTGATCTTCAGTTAGTATACTTAGATCTGAACCATTAGTAATATTATTTAATGAATCATCACAATAAAGGGACACTTTACAAAGTGATATTTAAAAACAGCCCTGCTCCAAGGTGCTTACAATCTAAGGGCCTTTTCACACTAAACTTGTTATACTGCTATTATTCCACTTTCAATATCCTATGGTATCCTGGTGTTTGCAATGCAGGGAAGGGCATTTAGAATTCTCAGCCAGAGAGCTCTTGGGCCTCAATGAACTACAAACCCCAGAATTCCACAGGATGTTGAAAGTGGAATAATAGCACTATAACAGTGTAGTGTGTAAAGGCTCTCAATTTTGACCACAAAGAAAATAAAAAGAGAGGGCGGGGGGAGAAGCGAAGGTGATAATGGATTAATAAAAGCAATTGCACGTAATGCTGATTCAGTTATGTTTTATATATACTTTATTCCCGGGGAAAATGGCCCAGTTAAATTGCATTTGGTTATTAAAATTATCTGGATTTTTTGTATAATAAGAATAAGAGAAAAGAGGGGGGAGAGAGATAAAAGGAAAAAATTGGCTGTATTCCCCTATTTCTTCTGTGGAGGATTGCTCAGCTTAAGAAAAAAAGAAAAAACACTAAAGCAATAATTACACAACAAACATATACCTACTATTAGAAACTTATCTACAGTTCCTGGGCATAAGCAATTGACAATGGCATATTCAATAAGTAAAATCTTATTTAAAGGTTAGAAAGCTGCTCATAGAGATAAGCTCTCAGCTCAACCATGCTTGCACCCAAGTTTCTATAGCTAATACCATGTGATACAAGGAGGCTTTAGAATACATTTCTTAAATTTCATCCAGGTCAGATCAGGTCAGGAGAAAGACCTGTAAATTAATAAAACAACATTAGCTCAATGCTGTTCTTCAGAGGACACCTCTAGGCCATCACCAGAAAAACTGCACATAATTCTGACATGGTTATAGTTTTGCAGAGAAAATGAGAAAATGTTCTCCTCTGTGAAGTTTCAGCTTGATTCCAGATGGCCAAAATAACCTTATACACAATCTGCTCAAAGGCACCAGGCCCTGGGAAAAACACTTTAAAAGTAGGGGAAGGGAAGTTGTATATTGTTTCTAAAAGATTCCATTCTCTGTACTTTAGAAACTATATAACCATCTGTATATTGTTTCTAAAAGATACCATTCAATTTACTTTCAAATGCATCCATGGAAAGCTGGAAACATTATCTAATAGTTTCCCCCTTCAAATGTGTTTAACAACAATTGCCCCCAGCATCTCTGAACATGATGGAAGATGTACTGGAACACATTAGGAGGACCCTAAGATAGGAATAACTAGACCACTCCTTAGGTTCATTGTTTAAATTTTTGAAAAGGCGTAATATGGATCATGGAGCAAGCCTGTTTTCTGCTGCTCCAAAGATTAGGACATGGAGCAATGGCTTCAAGCTTCAAGAAAAGAGATTCCATCTAAATATTAGGAAGGACTTCCTAACAGTAAGAGCAGTTTGACAGTGGAATATGCTGCCTCAGAGTGTTGTGGAGTCTCCTTTGGAGGTTCTTAAACGCAGGCTCAATGGTCAGGAATGCTTTAAGTGTGTGTTCCTGCATGGCAGGGGGTTGGACTCGATGGTCATTGTGGTCTCTTCCAACTCTATGATTCTATGAAAGAATCAACATAAGATATGAGTTTGTGCCACAAACCCTGGAATGTCTTGATATTTAAGGAGTAAAAGGAAGCCTATTACTTGGAAGCAGCCCCGTGATTTATTTATTTTTCTGCACCATTTAGCAAGCACTTGAGTGGGCTTCTTTGTTTAACATTAACCTTTTTGCTCCAAGCAGACCTGAGAGAAATAAAGTAATTAAGCCTCCAGCAAATATACTTACAACACCATCCTATTTCCTCATGCTGATTACATAATACGAGCTAGTCTCCCATGCACGAATGATTGTACAAGCTGTAGCTGACAACACTCACAGAACCCTTGTGATTCGGACACTTTCCGGCTGATCCATGGTTCAATTAAACCTCACTGTCTACTTGTGGAGAGGGGGAGGAATCTATTTACATACAGATTAATTACTTTGGGATATTTGAGGAGTTAAGAGATTTGCCTCTGTGCAATAGGATGGATCCGATTAATATATGGTCCCAAACTGTCCTTTCAGTCCTTTTTAATTAAAGCTTATACACAACTGAATGCTTCACAGTGAGTGCTCAGAGAGAAGACTGTTCTTATTTTGAAAAATAGGAGACATCCTTGATCTATAGCTGTAGTTCTTACTCTTTTGTCCGCCACATGCTTTGGCCCTTAGCTCCCAGAATTGCTCATCACGGGCCACACAGGCAGGGGCTTCTGGAAGCTGAAGCCTGAAACACCTGTGGAGCAAAATTGCCATTGGTCCGGAGTACTGCTCAGGGCAAAGATGGGAAACAAATGTGTGCCTCTTTGGCTTAGAAAGACACATGTGCTTCCCCCAGATTTAGAAGAATCTATGAAGATATTGGACAGGGAAAGAAAGCAAAATTGATGAGGAGAGTCTTTAATTACCAGAAAGGCAATTGTATTAGAGAGACCCAGTGTGGTACAGTGGCTTGGATGTTGAACTAGGACTCCCTACTCAAGCCATGGGAACCCAGTGGGTGACCTTGGGCAAGTCACACTCTCTCAGAGGAAGGCAAACATTCCAAACAAATCTTGCCAAGAAAATCCCATGATTGGTTCGCCTTGGGGTCTCAATAGGTCGGAAATTACTTGAAGGCATACAGCAATTGTATTCGCATGTTATAGACAGAAGTTTTGAGCCAGCTTAGAAATTAACAGATGTATAATAGCAGTGGTGACAAACCTTTTTTGCAGCTGAAGGTCACATTCCCTTAGCGCAGTGGTTCTCAACCTGTGGGTCCCCAGATGTTCGTGGACTTCAGCTCCCAGAAGCCCCAGCCACTATGGTCAATGCTCAGGGCTTCTGGGAGCTGAAGTCCACGAACATCTGGGGACCCACAGGTTGAGAACCACTGCCTTAGCGAGTATGTGCTGAACACTGCACGTTGGTGGTGGGTGAAGACCGATCCAAAAATGGGTGGACTCTGCAAATTATATTGCTTTCTTCCTCCATTTTTTGCCACCCCACTCCTCTCTTTGTGCTATCTCTCTCATTTCTGTGAGTAACATGTGACAGATTCTGGCTGCTGGCTTGTGACACCAGCGTTATGGCATAAATAGTTCCAGACTAGAAAGCGATTAATGGCATCAGTTGATGTTTGCTGTAATCCATGAAAACATGTAACACTTTTAATTGCTGATCACTGCTCCGTGTTATTTATTTAGTAGCTGTAGTAATTTTTTGCTGACGATTACATATTAAGTTTATCCCTCACTTTTCCGCTAATGAGCTCAAGGGAACATACATGGCTATCCTCTATCCTTGACTCTGACAGCAGTCCCATGAAGTAAGTCAGGTTGAGACTGAAGGACTCATCTAAAGTTATCCTGTGAGTTCCACAGCTAAGTAGGGAAGTGCACTTAGGGCATTTCCACACTACACTATTACAGTGTTATTATTCCACTTTCAACATCCTATGGAATCCTGGGGTTTGCAGTTTAATGAAGGACATTTAGAATTCTCAGCCAAAGAGCTCTTTGGCCTCAGAAAACTACAAACCCCAGAATTCCACAGGATGTTGAAAGTGGAATAATAGCACTATAACTGTATGGCACAGAAATGGCCTTAGACTTTCCAAATCCCATCCCAATACTCTAACCACTGCACCGTACTTGTGCCTCTGTTGGGACTGGACTGTAGACAGAACATTAGAACATCCCTCATAAGAGAAAAAGAAGATCTGTGTTGGAAGTAAAAGTACTTATTTTTAGGTTGGGGCAAGCATTCTCTAATTTGTCAAAACATTTGAGGCTACCATCACTGAAAAATGTGACCAAAAGCACATAGAGAAAGCATTTAGCAGTCGGGTCTGGAACTGCTAGATACCACCATATTTTATTTGATCTAAAACAAGGAGTATGTTTTGTAATATGAATTAAAAACAGAAAGCACTGGAAACTTCTAATAAATCAGGTGTGAAAGCCAGACTGAGTCTCAGGATGTATAAAAACAGTTTTGTTCTTCAAATTAGCCTTATGGGTTTCAGCAAAGAAATATTTGAATTGTCTACTAAATGAGAAAGTAATTTGAAAACTACCCTGCAGGGCCTTCATAATAGGGTGTCTCCAAAACCAGGCATAAGCTTTGGAGACAGACTTTTGAAAAAGAAAATCATGAGACTTAGTCTTTCTTTCACATCTGATAATCGGATTTGGCATTCTTTGGCAATCAGACATTGTTTTGATAGAATGTTAGTGTCAATTTAGATTTAACTGTTATGGGTTGTTTCTCTACAGTGAATGTAGGATGCAATGGCTTATTCCTTACTAAGAACTCTCTTGGAAATGGAGATGACTATAAATCTTAATTAATTAATGCATCACACTTTTTCACAGCATTATGTTTGGTAGCCCACTCAAAAACTATCTGTTGATGATTTTCTTTGCAGACTCCGCAGTTCAAAACAATGCAAAACTAGTTAATCATACTTCTACTTAATAAGAATTCCACAGCTTATACTGCACTACAATCAATTCTAAAAATCAGAATCTGAAGCTTCTGGTCTAGGCTATAGCTACAGAGCATGGAAAAGTTACTTTTTTGAATCACAGCTCCTAGAATCCCCCAGCCATTCCATATGCTATGGATATATTATACATCCAATGTAATGAATGAAGAATTTTGGAGGAAGAGACAAGCCTCTGTGGGAATCTATTTTAAAGAGGCGGGGGCGGTCAGGGCAATAGAAATTGGAATGCATTTTTTTTTAAGGAAACATAGCTATGAAGCAATATTCAAGATGAGAGAGCAAGGTAGCACATCAGCTAAGTGCAATCCTACACATGCCTACTCACTCCTGGATAGGATTTACTCTAAGGTAACTTATATATAGGATTGCTGCATAAGTCCTGCTATTGAAATCGTATCTGTGTCACAGAATTATCCACTGCCTTTGAGAAAACCATTCTCTTTCACCACTGTCACTACAACAATGTCACACATACCTCTGCAAAATAGGGGGGATTGATTGATAATAATATTGGCCTACCTTACCTGGTTGCTGTTACTTACATTTATATCCCATCTCTTTTTCCAGTGAACTCAAGGCAGCATATGTGGCTTTGCTTTTCCCCATACTATCTCCTTTGTTTTCCTAAGAGGTGGGGGGACTTTGAAGTCCACCCACAATGCCAGTATCTCCTTAGAACTTTGGGGAAATATAGCTCAAAGGAGGCCTGCAAGAGGAAGGTAATGGCAGGATCTTTTCACCTATGTATACCAGTACTAACTGTAGAGAAGACTCCAGTGAAAAGTTAAACAGAGTATTTTATCTGGATTATCAAAACACACAACAAATCAGACACTGTCAAGAACTATACAAGGCTATCAGAAAGTGAGGTTTGAAAGGCCGGGGAGAGAGAGAGAGAGAGAGAGAGAGAGAGAGATTTGGTGAAAAGGGTGATAGTTACCAGTCCTGAAGAAGAAGATCGAAGCAGAATGGTTCAGACAGTGTCTGAGAGTAGCTAGAAAAGAGGTCTGGGCACCACATATTGCATCCAAGTACTACAATTTGCTGGGGCTGAAGCTAGGGCTTGTATACCCATTTCCTACCCTGAAAGAGGGTACACGGACAAAGTGGTAATTGCTTTCTCACAGCGTTGACAAAGGAGCCTATAATGGGCCGATTATCTTAACTCTAGGTGACAAAACGGGAGTCATTGATGGGAGTCATTATGATCTCATAATGTCTTGGTCAGGTACGATGAACAGGGAAGGTCTCCATAGGATAAGATTGTGGGGTAGTCTCTGATTGTTCATCCGATCTGGGCAGTTTGTCTTTCATTGTTTTCAGGAGTGCTGAGAGCCAAAGGTCTTGAAAGTATTATCAAAAACCCATTAGCATCAGGTTTTGCCAACTAATCCTCTCTGAACTTGTGACATCAATATATCTGAGGTCATCCTGACCTGGCAAAATGCTTCTGGCCAGCGCACTTTCAAATGTTTTTCAGCTGTAAATACGTTCAATTATGAAAACAGCACATCCAGCAGAGTGGGGGTGTAGGGTATGGTAACATCTCAATTACCCTGTAGGGCAGATCAGGTTGTGACTGATTGCTTCTAGATCACCCAGTGAGTTTTGTGAGTCACTTAAACTTGGATCTCCCAAGTCCCAGTCAGCATTCTAACCACTACAGCAAATCGCTCTCTAGCATTCGCCAAGCAGATGATGTAACTGGACACTTCTCTATACATTACTCCTATTGTTGTTGCTCTTATATATATTGCTTTATCCTTAATAGAGCAAAGCAGTCAAGTTGAAAGGAGTGGAGAGGCTGAAATACACAACAGAGGTTTCTCACTCTAGACCTAAGATTTTCAGTGCAGACCTGCTTCTTTAGCAGGCTTTGACAAGAAAGAAACTGGCTTTCCTCTGCACAAAGACGAGTTGTTAAAGCTACATCAAACAGCACAAAAGGCTCTGTTAGTAAAGGCTTCTGAAATACGCAGTGTTTGTTCAAGCTGTCTTGTACCAAGTCTATTTGTCCATCTGGGCCTGCATTCTCTACTTGGATTGACAGTAGCTCTTCAAGTATCTCTGGCAGAGATCATTCACACTTCCTACCTGAAATTATTAATTGGATAGTTACTGTTGTTGTTGTTGTTGTTGTTGTGTGCTTTCAAGTCATTACCAACTTATGGCAACCCTAAGTAGAACCCAGGGGGTAATGCTAGTGCTTTGTCAGGAACTCATGTCCCTCCCTGCAAATATACAACATAGCTTTTAGGATGTTTTATCCATTTTTCTGATTATATCTATCTACTGCATAGATATAGATATATAGATACATAGATATAGATATAGATGTTTTTGCTACAACACCCCCCCCCCAATTCTCCTAGCAGTGAGAAGTTCTAGGAACACAGTGCTTAGCCAAGTTCAATCTCATTTGCAGGTGTGTGGGATTTTGAAGTATTTATTTACCAACATATAGGTGGAACATAGGTGGAGGCAAAGTCTAAAGACTGCAAGAGTAGAACTTTTGACCACAACTCCAAGAATCCTCCAGCCAGTATAGCAAGAGGCCCAGCTGACTGGAGGATTCTGAAAGTTGTCATTCCTTGATGTTGTTAACTCATAAGGCCCTCAAAACTAAGCTGTCTCTCTCTCTCTCTCTCTCTCACACACACACACACAAAATCCACAGTCTTTCCCCCAAGCAGCAGCTTGTCCTCTTTGTTCCCTTTTATAGACACCTAGTTTGTCTCTTCCTTCTGGCTATAGCAATAGTGCTAAGGAGAAACTGGTTTCCTCAAACATCTCCTAATCTTCTTGGGTCATTAGCAGTCCAAGACACTGACTAAGTTGATATAAGACAGTTACTGGTCAGTGTTTTTGACTGCTAAGAGTTTGACCACTGTTTAGGGGAGGGGGGTGTACATTCCTTAAAGTTGCCTGTTGACTTACTGTGATCCTATAAATTCGATAGGGTTTTTTTAGGCAAGTAATGCTCAGAGAGAGGTTGCCAATCCCTTCCTTTGAATAAAGCCTGTGCAGCACCTGGTATTTGTTAGTCACCCATCCAAGTGCTAACTAGACCTCACTCTGCTTAGCTTCCAAGGTCAGATGGAATCTTGTCTCTATTTTCTTCATCATCATCATCATCATCATCATCATCATTTCTTGTTTGCCTTCTTCACCACCACACTCAGAAATATAGTGATCATTTAAACAGCCCCATGGCCTGAACTGAAGGGTCTGAAGGATACATGCAACCTATGAGCCATGGGGCACCCATTTATTTATATTCTTGGCATGGGTCCAGGAAGTACATGGTGGCTTTCACATCTCCAAGCATCCTGTCCATATCCTCAGACTGTACAAATTCAGATATATCCAGTAATGCAGGATAAGCCAGAAGCCAAGGTTACATCCACTGGATCTTTCTCAACTATAGCAGCCACACCAGCATGGGTCCCAATGATTCTGTCTGCAGTGTTGTGCAAATCCTTCACAGTGCATTGTCAAGTGGTTCATGTTCTCTTGGGAGGCAGGACATAAAAGGTCTCTGATCACTCAAGACAGTTCCACTGGACAACACTTTCCAATGGGCTCTAGCTTTCCAGTGGGTTCTTGCCCATATTCCATTGGACTGTCATTTTCTCTTCAGTATGGTAAGTCACCTGTGCTTGCTTTTAGTAATGACACAAAAGAATTCTGGCAAAGAAGAGGTAGGCTGTCAAATCTCATCCAAATGCTTCTGAAGCAGAAAAGTCTTGACCTATTTGGTAGAAAACCAAAGAAAATCTGGAAAGGTGAGCCTCTCCATGCAACGACTAAGAAGGCTCTTTCCCCGTATCTCATCTAAGCAGAACACCAGGACTGATACGCCTACAAAAGAGAACATACTTAGTTCAAGATTTTTGTTTGGTTGAGATTATGTAGGTTCACACTCTAGTAATAAACATATTACTTAAAACCCCAAAATAATCTTAAACAAATAATCTTGACATCCTTGAGAGTGAGTTAGAAATCAAAATACAATGGACAAATTCCATAAGAACATCTTTGCTCTAGGCTCTGTTTATTTTGCAGGGCCAGTTTCCTCAGGAATGAAGTGTGGTACCTCTAAACTGGTCTCCTCAATTACATTACACTGGGTGAGTATTAAAACAGCAAAGTACTGACATCTACAGGCTAAAAGGGAAATTCCAAGCACATGCTTTTTAAAATAACAGAAAAGCAAGTTTTTATTGTGGGCTGACCAATAAGTTGTGTTTCCAGACAGGGATTTTATAGTGAAATTGATTTGCTCCTTTTATGTAGGGTCAGATGAGTTCATCTTCCATTTTTAACTTTCCAGTCTTTGCCCACTTCTGCTATTTCCCATCTTTTTTCATACCAGAAAAAAGTAGAAAAAAGTAGACTCAATAATGCCTTCTGACTCATCACACAGCAAGCTCTCCATCTGGTACTACCCCAAGATAAAAGTCCTGTTTCGGCATTCAAAATCCCACTGAGAATAAAATGTGAGTAGGGATCAGGGCTGGGTTGAGGAGACTTACGTCAGAAATTACACATGTGTAGACTCTTTGAAATGCTCATACCTGCAGAAGGGAGATCTAGTTGCATACACAGGCAATTGGGAAGGGAGATACATAAGTCAAAGACTTTGGCTTGTTTTGATAGGCCTTTGGGATTATTAACTGCTCCTGAGGAAAATGCTTGTAATAATGTGCTGTACTGTCCCTGTTTTTGACATTTTGACATTGCTTTTCATTATATTGATAATCTAATAATATTTTAACTTTTGTACAATGTAGATAATGAGGACCTTTATTTACTCCCGTTTTAAGTTTGCAAGCCATCTTGGTCCTGTGTACTGCAGCAATAAACAACAAAAAGGCTTTGGGGTTGGCCCCTAAAGACTAACAGTGCAATACTTAGCCATCAGTTCCATGGTTAAACCATGGAATACCAATGCAGATAACAATTAATGATGAGCCAATTAAAACTGTGGCAATGTATATCAATTTGGTTGGCTTTAAGGAAATTACACCTGGAAGATGAGACTATTAATGGCTGCTAGTCATGACAGTTTATATATTACTCTCAGAGCCTTTCTGCACTACACTGTTATAATGCTATTATTCCATTTTCAACATCCTGTGGAATTCTGGGGTTTGTAGTTTACTGAGACCAAACAGCTCTTTGGCTGAGAATTCTAAATGCCTCTCCCTAAACTGCAAACTCTAGGATTCCATAGGATGTTGAAAGTGGAATAACAGCACCATAACAGTGTAGTGCAGAAAGCCCCTCAGTGTTAGAAATAGTATCCTCATGAAAATCAATTGCTGGGAAGCACATGTAGAATGCTATTGCAGTCATATCCTGCTTGCAGATCTCTCATAGCTATCTAGTTAGACCGTGAATGTCCAGATGTTTATTGGATCCAGAAAGCCAGGTCGAGAGCATTTGGATTTATTGGACCCAGAAAGCCAGGTCGAGAGCATTAAGGGGGTGAGAAACAATAGGGATGTTCTGGTGAGGGTTTACTACAGACCTCCAACCCAGACTGAGGACCTTGATGACGTCTTCCTCAACCAAATGACTGCACATTCAAAAAGGAGAGATACAGTAATAATGGGAGATTTCAACTACCCGGATATATGTTGGCAGTCAAACTCTGCAAAGGCGGCAAGGTCCAGCAAGTTTCTTGCTTGTCTTGCAGACAATTTCATGGTCCAGAAGGTGGAAGAGGCGACAAGGGGGTCAAATATTCTGGATCTGATCCTGACCAACAGGGAAGACCTTGTTAATGACGTAGAACTGGTTGGATCTTTAGGGGGGAGTGACAATGCCCTATTGGAATTTGGCATTCAGTGGGAAGGAGAAGATAAGGGTAGCCAAACACTAATCTTAGATTTTAAAAAAGCAGACTTCTGTAAACTTAAGGAGCTGCTGGCTGGAATTCCGTGGTCAAGAATAGTGAAAAGGAAAGGAGTTCAGGAGGCATGGGAGTTCCTTAAAAGGGAGATACTGAAGGCACAGTCTAAAACTCTGCCAATAACGAGGAAAAATGGAAGGCATCTGAAGAAACCAGAATGGTTGACTAAAGAACTCTCAGCTGAACTAAGTGTTAAGAGAAACATGTACAGGAAATGAAAGAAGGGGGAAACCACCAAAGAAGAGTTTAAGCAAGTAGCCAGGAGATGTAGGGAGGAGGTCAGAAAAGCAAAAGCACAGAACTAACTTAGGCTGGCCAGAGACATTAAAAACAATAAAAAGGGCTTTTTAAAATATGTCCGCAGCAAAAGGAAAAAGAAGGAGACGGTAGGGTCGCTGCGCAGAGAAGATGGTGAATTATTCACAGGGGGAAGAGAAAAGGCAGAACTACCTAACACCTCCTTTGCCTCAGTTTTTTCCCAGAATGATACAAGCACTCAACCTGGCAGTTGGGGAGCAGGTGAGGAAGCAGGGGAAATGCGGCACATAATAGGTAGAGGGGTGGTACAGGCATACCTGGCCACACTGGATGAATTCAAGTCTCCAGGGCCAGATGAATTGCATCCTAGGATATTAAAAGAACTGGCAGAGGTCATTTCGGAACCGCTTGCTATAATCTTTGAGAAATTTTGGAGGACAGGAGAAGTTCCAGCAGACTGGAAGAGGGTAAATGTTGTCCCCATCTTCAAGAAGGGAAAAAAAGAGGACCCAAATAATTATCGCCCAGTCAGCCTGACATCAGTACCCGGAAAGATCCTGGAGCAGATCATTAAGCAGTCAGTTTGTAATCACTTAGAAAGCAATGCGGTAATCACGAGAAGTCAACATGGATTTCTCAAAAATAAGTCATGCCAGACTAATCTTATTTCTT
The DNA here is from genome assembly GCA_948472985.1 of Iguana delicatissima. Lineage (NCBI taxonomy): Eukaryota > Metazoa > Chordata > Lepidosauria > Squamata > Iguanidae > Iguana > Iguana delicatissima. Next base: position 1,327,993 of record CAOKZL010000460.1, on the reverse strand, counting down.
TTTATGATAGGGTTACTAGCTTGATAGATGAAGGGAATGCTGTGGATGTAGCATATCTCGATTTCAGTAAGGCCTTTGACAAAGTTCCCCATGACATTCTTGCAAAGAAGCTCCTAAAATGTGGGCTGGACAGGGCTACTGTCAGGTGGATCTGTAACTGGTTGACTGACCGTTCCCCAAAGGTTGCTCACCAATGGCTGCTTTTCATCCTGGAGAGAAGTGACTAGTGGGGTGCCACAGGGTTCTGTCCTGGTCCCAGTGCTGTTCAATATCTTCATCAACGACTTGGATGAAGGAATAGAGGGTATGCTCATCAAATCTGCAGATGACACCAAATTGGGAGGGGTTGCTAATACACCAGAGGACAGGATCAAAATTCAAAATGACCTGCACAAATTGGAGAGCTGGGCCAAAGCTAACAAAATGAAATTCAACAGAGAGAAGTGTAAGGTCTTACACTTAGGTAGAAAAAATGGAATACAGAAATATAGGATGGGGGACACGTGGCTGGATAGCAGTACGTGTGAAAGGGATCTAGGAGTCTTAATAGATCACAGGCTGAACATGAGTCAGCAATGTGATGCGGCAGCCAAGAAAGCCAATGCAATTCTTGGCTGCATCAACAGGAGTATGGTGTCTAGACTGGGGGAGGTACTGGTACCATGCTACTCTGCTTTGGTTAGACCTCATCTTGAATACCGTGTCCAGTTCTGGGCACTCTAATTCAAGAAGAACATGGTCAAGCTGGAGCAAGTCCAGAAGAGAGCGACCAAAATGGTGAGGGGCCTGGAAGCCATGCCCTATGAGGATAGACTTAGAGAGCTGGGTATGTTTAGTCTGCAGAAGAGGTTAAGAGGGGACATGATAGCCATGTTTAAATATCTGAAGGGATGCCATGTAGAGGAGAGAGAGGGCTTGTTTTCTGCTGCTCCAGAGACCAGGACAAGGAGCAATGGATTCAAGCTGCAGGAAAGGAGATTCCACCTGAACCTCAGGAAGAACTTCCTGACGGTCAGGGCTGACCGGTAGTAGAATATGCTGCCTCAAAGTGCAGTGGAGTCTCCTTCTTTGGAGGTTTTTAAGCAGAGGCTTGATGGCCATCTATTGGGAGTGCTTTGAGGGTGTTCCTGCATGGCAGGAGGTTGGACTGGATGTCCCGTGTGGTCTCTTCCAATGCTACATTTCTATGATTTCTATGATTCTATGACTCTAGTTCCCATCAGCCCTTATTGAGCTGGCCAAGGAGGGAGGATGCTTGGATGCTGAATTCCTCAAGATCTGGAAAGCTACACATTCACCACTGCATTAGGTACTGTGGGAACTGAATGCTGGACCAGATAAGGCTTTGGTCTGGTCCAACATAGGTCTTCTTATGTTGGGCTTACTCCCACCTAAACAGGTATAGAACACAACAATCTGGCAACTGAGGGCTACACTTCGTTCAGGGAAGGAAATGGACTCTCATCCCAGAAAGTTTAACTGATTTATTATGCCATAAGCTTTCTTGGACAAGACCCCAGATGTAAGAAGTGTTCTCCTCAGTTGCAAGGTACATATAATATTTTATGGATTTTGGAAAAGTTACCTTTTCAACTACAATTCTCAGAACCCTCCAGCAATCAAGGCCACTAGCTATGCTGGTTGTGAGAAAACAAAGCAGCTGTTTGATCCATATGTAAAAATAAACATCATTATTAGGGTCATTAAAGTGGCACAAGTTTTATGTTCTCCAGAAATTTAATCTCCAGCTCTGCTGGCAATACGACTTGTGTAACTCTGTGCTTTTGCAAGGAAATTGGTTTTGCATTGAAAATATCAATGAGGATGTAGCCGAGTCTCAGCCAGCACTCCAGTCTGTGAAGATGGAGAAATCATTAACTGCATGCCAGCAAGCTGAAAGCTGATGCTTTTCTTCACTGAGTCTGCAATATCCATTCTGCACATGCAGAAAGAAACATGATGGCCAGTCCACCAGACCAGATTTTTGGACTCCTTGTTTCTTTCCCTGCCCTCTAAGTATCATATTGGCATGCCTGAGGAAAAGTTCTGGAAAACTCAGAAAGCTTATACCACTTATGCACCATATTTGTAAAGTGCTAATTGTCCTCATAAAAAGTATTACAGTCGGCCCTCCATATTTCCTAGTATTAGGGATGCAGGACCACTTGCAAAAGTGGAAAAATTGCAAATATCAAAATGTCTGCACGTGTCTGTGGGGAGTGAGCCAAAGCATGGTGGGCAGAACAGGCACCAAGGGTCCAAACCAGGTCAGGGAAAAGAGAAGGAAGGGTCAGCACAGTGGCCCTGTACTTCCTCTCTCCTGGCCATTTCCTTCTTTGGGTGAGTGGGTAGCACTGGCAGAGGGTTTGTCTTTATCTTGACACTCCCAACAAAACAACCAATTAAGATCTTTGCCTTGCTTAAGAATCATCTCTCTTGATTTAAACTTCCAGCGGTCTTCTTCAAAATACAAAAAATCTTCATAAAGCAACCATCTCCAATTTTTAACCCATTCTTTTTTTTTAAGGCTTCCTATGGTGAGATGGCTAAGTTTATTTTAAGAAAAATCTCACACTTATGCTAATCTCGCAGGACATCCTTACTAATACATTGATTTTTAAATTCAGCATGTACCTTAACTTTAGCATACCAAAGAAAACCATGACACCCATATCTTAAATTGTAGCCTTCAGGTTCCACAAGTCTCATATCTCTAAGCAATATCCATTCTGTCAGCCTTAAAAAAAAGTAACATTCTTAAGTGGATGATGTATCATCCTTTCAGACTGAGAGCATGTAATGTTAAAGTCTTGAATCTATGGATCCAAAAATGTTCCTTTTTTTGTCTAAATTACTTGAATGAGAAGGCATCCCAGTTCTAAACAGGGAAAAATCATAGAGGCTGATATTCTGAGTTAAAACTCTGAGATATTGTGAGGCCACTGATTGCTCAAGCTTATGTATAACACATGTGGGCATATATACATATATATGTATGTATCTATATGTGTGTCTGTGTGCATATAATATATACATATACCCACACTATAATGCTTGGTGATTAACAGACAGCTTGTCTTGTTGCTTTCCTCTGGAGCTCAGTGTTATTGGCCCAAGATTACCCCAATGTGTTTCCATGGCTGTGTTGGGATCCAAACCTGATCCTTTAGTGTCCTAGTTCAACACTCAAACTGTTACATACCCTGGCTCTCTAAAACAGAACTTAGTACAGTCATCCCTTCATATTCGCTAGGGTTGGAGGCACAGGACCCCCATGAAAGTAGAAATAACATGAATAACTCTAGGCCCTCCCAAACCATATTTAACACACACAAAAAGTATGATCATCATATTCAACCCACTATGGATTCCTTTGAGGTATCAGGGTTCCTTCAAAATGCAGAAGTGGGTGGGTGGTGGGGCTTACTGCCTTCTCCATTGATGGCCCACACCATTTTTAAGAGAGTTACAAGCCTCACTTGTGGTTTCCCAGTCTCATCAGGCTTGCAGTCCCTACTAAAAATGGCAAAGGAAGGCAAATAGGTGACAGCAAATAATCCATGAATAATCAAATCCACAAAAGTGAAACCCACAAATGCGGAGGGCTGATTTTACTGTACTTCAATTAATAAATAAAATATTTCAGCTTCTCCTTTCTTCAGTTGCTTAAATTAAAACTGAGCTTGTACCTATCAGTAGCATTCTTAAGTAAAAGTATGCAAAGGGATCTTGTAGCACCTTTGAGACTGAGAGAAAGCAGTTGATAGCGTAAGTTTTCATAAATTTAAGTCTGTGCTACCAACTTCTTCTCAGTCTCAAGGTGTCAGGATGCATTGCTTCTGTCATGTATATGTACCAATATATGTAATAGTATGGCTGAACTGGATCAAGTAGAACAGGGCTTGCTAAGCACTATTATGTAACCAGCATTAATTGCTATCTGCAACTGTGTATCTGGTTGTTAACATTTAAAGCAGGGCTTTCCAAATGGTGTGCCATGACACATTAGTGTGTCGCCTGAAGTGTGCAGGTGTGTCGCCCACAATCTTGGAAAGGTATGTTATTTATAAATCATGTATTTTTAAAAATATATGAAAGGTTTTCATGATATGTTGTGTCCCCATATATTTTGTTATTTCAATTTATGTATATGTCTGTATCTCTTATAAGGGATTAATTTAACCTCCGGTTTGCTAGTAGAACTGAATTACTGTGTCGCGAAATGATGCATGTCTAAAAAGTGTGTCACCAATATGAAAAGTTTGAAAAGCTCTGATTTAAAATATTTTTAGGTTCCAAACGGGCAATTGCTGTATGCTCAATGTCACCTTGTAGAAGGAAGGAAGATCAAAAAGTGGGAACAACGAAATAACAAGGTGTTATGAGAATGCATAGATAAGCAGACAGGATCTCAGCTTTGCTCCCATGATGAACAGTATGTAAATGACTGTTAGCCTGGTAATGTGCCGGTGCTGGTGGGGTGATTTTGTTAGCGACAATTGGCAGGTTTTCCCTAGAGCACAAGGCAGCCAAAAGTTACACACCAGCAGGAGATTAAAAAAACAAATCTTTTATTCAACCCAAGCTGAAACCAAGAGACATCTGGGGGAATTCCAAATCAGACATGGAGAACAAAGAAAAGCATACACATTTATCCTTCCCATAAGAAAAGGAATTGGCATGCTAAGTTACATCACCTCATAGGTAAGACCTGGTGGGCTTTACATGTCAGGGCATGCACTTTGACCCTGTCCTGTAGTAACCCACTAATAATGCATTGTGATAATGGGGCTTCCCATTATCTAGGCTTATCAAAGGGAGATACTTCCCTCTTCAGGTAAACCAAGGGTTAATGAGGTTAGGATTACATCAAGGATCACAGGGTGAAAGTTGACCAATCAAAAGGAAAGGGTCAGCATCACAGGTCACAAGGTGAGAATTGACCAACCAAAAGGAAAAGAGGTGGGCATCTTGGAGAGGCTTCCAGATTCTTCCAAGGAGGAAAATATAAAACTTCTGAGAGGCCATGTAGCTAGAGAGAGAGACAGAGAAAGAGAGGAGAGCTGGGCCAGTGGATCTGGCAGGCATGCTGTGTCTCCTGGACCCCCCTCTCTCCTCCTTTAGACCATCTACACCTATAACCTAATTGTGAGTAACTAGAAATAAGTAGTTAGTCGCGTTAGGGATGTTTTTATTTTGGGAATTGGCTGATCTTAAGAATGTATCTGTGCTGTTATATCTGTTTTGTAAATTCTTGTAACTAAGTGCACCTGGGAGAAGGGAGTCTCCCAAGTAGATATTGTTTATTTGCATGCCTTGATTAAAACACTTTTATAAACCTCCGTTTCTCTCCATTTCCACGCCAGGGTTGGCACATGCTACGTAGGACCTCTCACTCAGGGGAGGGGGGAGGTGGAAGTTCCTTACGCTTAGAGATTGGGCAGGGTCCCTCCTGTCCTGTCCAAATGATTCTTAATTCGGGGGGGGGGGTGGCAGCATACCTGATAGAGCTGGGAGATTGCCAGTCGTTCCATGCGTGGAAGTCAGCTTTGGAAGGCTGGCAAGAACCCTAGTAAAACACTGGTAGGAAATTTGCAGTCTTGCAAGGCTGGAAGTCAAGTTAAGAGACTGGAAATAAACCTACAGTGTCACATACATCAGCCACTTTGCACCTATCTGTTGTTTATTCAAAGTGGGGCCAGCTTACATTCCTTAACAGGGAACCTTAGCACTTTGTTATCTCTAATATACATTCCATTCTCCATGTCTCTACAGCCATTTCCACACTACATTGTTATAGTGCTATTATTCCATTATCAACATCCTGTGGAATTCTGAGGTTTGTAGTTTACTGAGGCCAAAGAGCTCTCTGGCTGAGAATTCCCAACACCCCTCACTAAACTGCAAACCCCAGGATTCCATAGGATGTTAAAAGTGGAATAATAGCACTATAACAGTGTAATTCAAAAATGGCCTATGTCTCATAGGTCAAGCTCTTGTGCCATCAAGGCTGATATGTTAATTTCCAGGCACCTCTGCTAATAACAAAGCAGCCTAGTAACTCAAAGAGCACTGAGAGAAACTCTGCAGAGGCCAGCTCTTAATTCCTTTATATTATTCTATGCTATTCTAAGTCCCATCATTCTCAGGCTTCCAAGCTTCTCTATCAATTTGACATAAATGAATTCAACCAGTCTTTGATATGCGTACCAACACTTGTATGGCAAGGTATAACCAACTGTGATTTCTTAGTCTCACTAAAGTTTGGGAAATGTTGCTGTGTTGTGTGCTTTTCAAAATAAACATTGAATCATAGAGGTGGAAGAGACCACAAGAGCCATCCATTCCAATCCCCTGCCATGCAGGAACCCACATCAAAGCATTCCCAACAGATGGCCATCCAGCCTCTGCTTAAAAACCTCCAAAGAAGGAGACTCCACCACACTCCGAGGCAACATATTCCACTGCTGGACATCTCTGACTGTCAGAAAGTTATAGGTTGTGGATTTTCTGGGCCTTGAGGCTGTGTTCTCTTAGTATTTTCTCCTGACGTTTCACCTGCATCTGTGGCTGGCATCCTCAGAGGATCTGCTCTGAAGACGCCAGCCACAGATGCAGGTGAATTCAGGAGAAAATACTAACAGAACACAGCCTCAAAGCCTGGAAAACCCACAACGACCTATCGATTTCGGCCATGAAAGCCTTCAACTTTACATGTCAGGAAGTTCTTCCTGAGGTTCAGGTGGAATCTCCTTTCCTGCAGCTTGAATTCTTTGCTCCTTATCCTAGGCCACTGCTGCGTTACACTCTTATAGCGCGATTATTCCACTTTCAACATCCTATGGAATCCTGGGGTTTGCAGTTTACGGAGGGCCAACCGGCCGGCCCCTCCCTAAACTGCAAACCCCAGGTTTCCATAGGATGTTGAAAGTGGAATAATCATGCTATAAGAGTGTAGTGTGGAAATGGCCCTAGTCTCTGGAGCAGTGGAAAACAAGCCGGTTCCCTCTTTGATATGACATCCCTTCAAATATTTAAACATGGCTATCATGTCCCCTCTTAACTTTTCTGAAGACCAAACGTCCCTAGCTCCCTGAGCCCCTCTTCGTGGGGCATGGCTCCCAGACCCTCCAGACGCTCTGTTTGAAACTCTGAGTGAAGCTTTTAGGATCCAGTTAGCCAGGGCATGCCGCAAGGGGGCTACAAGATCCCTCTGCGTACTGAGCCAGACTAACACGGCTGTGTCTTCGAATTCTTAAGCGAAGCATGTCTTATTACCTGTCGACCATTTAAGCAGAGGCGGACTGAAACCCAGCCCGAACAGCAAAACACAGAGCCGAACACCGAAAGGGTCCTGCCCCAAATGCTCACATCTCCAACGTAAGCCGAAGGAAACCATCTGGCCGAGCGGAACACTTCAACCCTCCCGCTCGCTTCGGCTCTTTCCCCGTTCGCTCTCACGTCACAAATTTAAAAAAATCCCTTTTGCCGTTTGCAAAGCATCACGGGATTTGTAGTCTCACAGGGAAAGTGCCGCACCCCCGACCGCATATTTTGCGAACCAGGTCGAGGTGTTCTCCTCCCCCTTCCGTCCTCCGGGTTAACGACCTGTTTTTAAAATAAATGATCCACTTCCCCACTACCGCTGTCCACGTGAGGAAGAGGAGCCGCTGTCTCCGTTCTTAGACTCCCCGCTTCGACGACATTACTCTCCTTCGACGCCTCCCCTCAGGTCGTAGGTCGCGCGCAAAGAACTCGGAAGTGACGCCAGACGGGGGGGCGGGGCGGAGCGATGCCCGTAACGCGGAAGCGCCTTGTGAGAGGCGAAGGAGGCGGGGCGGCAGAGGTGGAGCGGAGTCGCAGTTTGGGTTGCTGCCGCCGCCGCCGCCGCCTGGAGCCGTGGCTGCCCGGCGCCTCCTCTCTGGACCGACGCTGAGGCGGTTGCGAAGGGGGCCCGCCGACCCGCCCGTCTCCTCACGACTGCCCTCTCCGCCACCCCCTTCCCGGGGTGCCTGCCATGAATGTGGACGTGGAGTTTCACATTCGCCACAACTACCCCTGGGCCCGCCTCCCCGCCAGCGTCAAGCAGGTACTGACTGACCCCTCCCGGCACCTGCAAACAAGGGCGCCCCTCCCCCCTCGCCTCCCCGGTAGACCGAACCCTCCGGCCGCCGGGACCCCGCCAGTGCTACGGACAGAGACGGACCTCGCTCCCGTATCGCTGCCTTTTTCCTCCCTTCTCCCCTGCCCCGTCACTTCTGGAGCCTTTTCAGTTATGATGCGAAGACCTGTCTCTTCCAGGCACCTGTTCTCCACCTCTAACTTTCCTTCTTTATATAATGACTAACGTAGATACCCGGCGTTGCCCGGGATTTTATTTTCTCATAGGTAATACTTGCTAGAAAGATTTGAGATCCTGTGTCTCTGATTCCCCAAACTGCCTTGTCCAGTACCTGTAACTTTTCCCCCTATCTCCCAATCCAATTTTCTGCCCTCCTCTTTGCTGCTAGGTCTCATCTCCATAGCAACCAGCCTATTCAAGACAGTCACAGTTGAGTGAGGCCCAAGAGCCCTCTGGCTGAGAATTCTGAAGTTCCCTCCCTAAACTGCAAATCCCAAGATTCTGTAGAATCTTCTTAAGCAATCATATGAGATCTTAGCCTGATCCAGCCAATCATGTGAGATCAAGTCTTCAGTTGACACAGACAAGCACACAGACTTTGACTTTTATATATTATGTATGCAAGTTGCAGCACCAAGTCCACTTACCTAGGAGTAAACCCCCTTGAACTCAGTGTAATCTACAAATCTCTGTCTCGTGTCAAATTTGTTGAACGGTAATACATTCTCATCCGCGTTTAACCTGATTGTACTTTCTAGGGCCCATCTACCTTATTTTTTTCAGGCATGCACATAAAATCTGACACTGCTTGTTCATACAGGATGAGGGTGTCTGTGATCTCTAATCCTTCTGGTTCTATATTACTTACAGTATCAGATGTTTCTTCTGTCTATACCAATTGCTGAAGAACACAGATGGGAAGGTGTTGCTGAGCTCATCTTTTACTTGCAAATGTCCCATTGGGGTATCCGATTGACCGCAATACAAACAGAATGCTGGTCTTAACCTTATGGTACTTTTTAGGGCCCATTCACCATATGTATATGTAGTGGTGTGCATGTACATAGAATCTGACACTGCTTGTTCATACGGGAAGAAGCTGTCTGTGACCTCTAATCCTGCTGGTTCTATATTAGTTACGGTATCAGATTTTTTTCTCTCTGTACCAATTGCTGGAGAACGCAGGTGGGAGAGTGTTGTTGAGCTCATCTTTTACTTGCAAACTTCTCATTGGGGTAACCAGTTGACCACAATGCAAACAGAATGCTGGTCTAGAGAGAGCTTTGTGCTGCTCCAGCACAGCTTCTGAATAGTTTTTGATTTGTGTGTGGGTTCACTCTTTGATTTCACCTTTGCTACCATCATCTCAAGATAGCATAGATATTCCCATTTTGTCTTCACAATGGTGAAGCAGTTACAATAAAGAGCATTGTGACATCTAGCTCTGTATTTCCCACTCTGATGTCCACTCTGCTTCTCTTTACCAGCTGCTGCCTTCCTGATGGAGTCTCTTAAACTTGAGGTGCCAGTTTGTGTGATGCAGCAGATGCTCTGCTGCTGAAATACAGGCTCCCACTGACTGTCCTATAAAGTCACAGATAGAGAAGCCACACATACAGCATTGTTATTACTTGCAAGAAACTTAAACATTTATAATTGCTCCATGGGTATTAAAAATAAAAATCTCTGCGAACAGACTTGTTGTATGCTTTCAAGCCATTTCTAACTTATGGAAACCCTAAGGCAAACATATCACAGGGTTTTCTTGGCAGGATTTTTTCAGAGGAGCTTTGTCTTTGCTTTCCTCTGAGGTTGAGTGAGTGTCAGGGGTCCTCCTCCCTCTCCATCAGCCGCTACCTGGCCAGCTAAAGACAGATCACAGCCCAATTTCTCAGCCCCACAAACCCTCTCCTGATGCTGCACACACACCCGAGGAAGGAAATGAGTGAGAGAGAGGAAGTATAGGGCCACCATGCTGAGTCAGTCCTTTCCCTGACCTGGTTTGGACCCTGGGTGGTCTCTCTCTCCACCGTGCATCAGCCACATTCCTATAGACCAGTGGTTCTCAACCTTGGGTCCCCAGATGTTTTTGGACTTCAGCTCCCAGAAGCCCCAGCCACTATGGTCAATGCTCAGGGCTTCTGGGAGCTGAAGTCTGAAAACATCTGGGGACCCACAGGTTGAGAACCACTGCTATAGACAGACACACACACATTTTGATATTTGCAATTTTCCCACTTTTGTGGAGCTCTTGCAACCCTACCCTTAGTAAATGTGGAGGGCTGACTGTATGTGCATTTTTATTAAATGATGAACACTTTAAACTAAAGTAAAGATGTGGTTATCTGAAGATGCACATACAGACTAATTGCAGACTAATTGTACGGACACTCCCATCTGTATCTTTAAACGTTTCTTAAACTTTTGAAATATTTGTCTGGGATTGTCAGCATGCACAAATTGCTGTCAGCCATAGAGACTGCACATGGCCCCTACAGTTGTTTCACATCCAGCATTCAAACGATAGTAATCCTGGATCATAACCCTAAAAGTGTATTACTTTGTGCCACTGGATAAATGCATCCCTAATGCTCTTGGTAACTGTTCCTTTTTGGCAAAATTGTACGTAATTGCCTTTGGCAGCTGGTAATTTTAAATTACTGCTTATAATGTTACATATCAACTGCTGCTATTCAGTCCCATTCTTTCACTGGTGTTCTTCTGCCCCGCCAGTGTTCTTATATATTGGCACTGGGAAAAATACAGGTAGTTTGGCAGCGATTGTGTTTGAAACCATGTCCATGGTGGAAATGTCAATGTGAAGATGTTTTTGTTCTCGTTCTTAGGAAATAGGTCTGCAGTAAAGAAGGCTATGTTATAAGGAAATCGTGTGCCATATTCAAAGGCTGTGTCAGTTCATAAAACAACTGATCTTTTATGATTATATGTTCTGTGCTAATGTAAAGAAAAAAATACTAAGAATACTGTTTGTATGTAGCGGTTTGTTACAGGAGCCCTGTACTTACGTATTTGCTTTGGTTAATTATTTCTGTAACTGAGAAAACACTGTGCGTGCATGTAAAGTAAACTGAATTAATCTAATAGTCAGTCTGAGCTATGCTGCTAGATAAAACTCAAGAGTATGCAATGTATTCTATAAAGTCACCTTTTAGAAATAGAATAACCAGCTTCTTCAGCACTGAAGACCACATTGTAAACTTCTTCCACTGCACATTCAGATATGTCTCTGCAACATTCTCCCCTTCTTCAAGTGAAACTTCGACTTTTTTTGGCATTCAGGCCCACAAGCTGTACAAGTGACACTAAAGGCAGTTTATGACCCATAGACTGCAAATTCCAACTGTCCCTCAATGTCAGGCAAAAAAAGTCTTAGTACAGCCATTCAGTGTTCATGGAAACTGCATTTTTGGCTTCTTGCCTTGGGCCAGCCAATTCCACAAACCCAAGTACTACAGGCAGAATTCATCTACAAACAAACCGCGGAAAGTTGCTGGTATCAGAATCCAGCACATGACAACAGACTGATTTGGGCATAACATTAAAGGCTAAACCATAAGTCAGCATTACAAAAATTAGCCTAAACAGGCCTTGTGCTAATACCATTTACCCACATGCTTTGGCATGACCATGAGGAAGAGGGCAGAAGCTTTTTAATTCCCCATTAGATGAAACATTGTCCAAAAAGAAACTGGTCTGTTTCAACAAATCATAGGTAAGATTGGCCACTATTTAAAGTGAGATGTTATGCTAAACTGTAGTTATTCTTAAATAGAAGCAGAAGTTTCCACTTTCCTCCCTGCAACAACACAAGCAAAGAATGTGAACTCAGGTTCACTGTGATTTGTCTTCAGAATGTTAAACCAGGATAGTACCAGCATGCTATCAACAGGGCAGTGATAATGAGTTTATAGGCAGTGCATTTTTCAAGTGATTTTCTTGGAGCTGTAATTTATTCAAAGGATGCATGAATGAGTCTTAATAATTTTGTCAGTAAAACTTCAAACTTTGAAAACTTCAAACTATTTTATAATCTCTCTATGATTGTAGGCCAAGCAGTGTGTTAAAATACTGTGCAGTGCAACACTGAACATGCTTATTTACTCATAAGCAAATCCTATTGTGATACTTACTTTCAAGCATTGTGTGTCCAGGTTCAGGGATTGATCTGTGAGTAATACTGTCTAATACATTTTGGGAGTGATTAGTAGTTTGATTAAATGAATGTTTCTTTATAGGGTCTTGGAAACTCACAGCAAGAATATGAGAAGCAGGTTGTGCTGTATAGTATCCGCAATCAGCTACGGTACCAAATAACTTAGGTGAGTAGAGAAATACAGAATAAGGATAAAGAAAATGGGTGTTGCTCTCCATAATAGCTACATCTGAGAAATGTGCTCAGCACTGAAATGACTAATGGACAGTATCCCATATGAAAGAACAAGGAAGTGGGCAACATCCTGTGGATGTTTGTAAAAGATTACAAAATGGCATAGGAACAACTAAGGGGTATGTGATGGGTAATGTTTCATCTTTATCAGAATGTATTTTACATCTGTAATAAGAAGATCATTTACATTTGTATGCTACCTTGAGTTAAAGAGATAAAATAAGACTAAAAGTCTAAATGTTAATGTTCTATGACAAATAATAAAAATCATAAATATATTGCATAGAAGTGAGATCTATTGACTACTTTAAGTGTTGACTTTCCTTCCTGAATTTAATTCAATAGTACATTTTAATTATGTTTCAATCTTTTTGATTGTTATATTTTAACTTTTGTATTTCATGAGATTTGGCCACTGTTGGCTAGCTGTCCTCTCTTTAAGAATTTGGATCCCAGAAGAATTTTTTTAAGTTTCACAAATAAAAAACATCATATCAAATTGTACTTTTACATGTAATGTTTTGGTTCTTCCACTCTGATCTAGTTTTCATTTTCTAGACATCTACTCACATATAAAAAATTGTGCCTGACAATTCTATGTTCATCTTACGTACTTGATCTTGCATTTCTCTCATCAACTCCTGTTATGTTACAGTTATTCCTCTTTAATTTCAATCATAATTCAGACATTTTCACTTGGCAGTTCCCAGCAATTACCCATTACAATTTGCCATTCTGCTTTTATCTGATCATCCGATTTCCCCTTTAATCTTTGTGAAACAGTATCCGCATTTCTGTTCTCAATAAATGTCCCCCACCATTGTTCAATTGTGAGTATTTGCTGAGACTTCCACAATTTGGCATATTCAGTTCGAGCCGTCGTTATCTTGTACAATATTAATCTCCAGTGCCTCTTAATGTTAGTATTCTCAAGAACATTTGTCATGTTTAACAAATAAAATTCAGGGTTTTTTTTACAAATTGAACCTTCAGTATTTCACACATCTTTTTATGTATTTCACTCCAATATTTCTTTGCCTTGGGACATGACCACCACATGTGAAATATTGCTCCCACCTCTTTCTGACATTTCCAACACATTCCTGTGCCTGTATTGTAAATCTTTTTTAACTTGTCTGGTGTCATGTACCATCTATGAAACATTTTAAAGTTCTCTTTGAGATTCTGAGCCATTGTAAATTTTTGTGTCCTTTTCCAGCTCTGTTCCCATTCATCTAATTGAATTGAATGCCCAATGTTCTGTGCCCACAAAATCATTGCAGATTTCATAGTCTCCTCCTGTCTCTCCTGGATCCCAGAAGAATTTTCATTGTTTGCAACAAGACTATTTTGTAATGCAAAATAACCTTTCTACAGCTCTGCCATACATTTCAGCATGCTTTCCTCTCTTTTCTGTCTGTTTTGTCATTTGAGTTAGTAGTATACAGAGCATACACCAAATATCTATATAAGTCGACTTCCAAGTTTGGATTGGAATCTTTCAAGCTTTTATTGTCACCTGATGAAAATCACAAGCTCTAGCTGGTTTATGGAAATTGTTGGTAAATGTACCATTGTTTCTTTTCTCTCTCAGTTAAGCATGTGAAGAAAGATGAACGCAGATACTATGAGGAGCTGCTAAAGTACAGTAGAGATCATCTCATGTTATACCCATACCACTTGTCTGACATCATGGTGAAAGGTTTAAGGATAACACCCTTTTCATACTATACAGGAATAATGGAGGTGAGTTTCATGAAGTGTATTGTGTCCTCCTTGCAATTCTTGCCAATGCAGCATAACATAATGTCTGCCAAAATAGAGCCATATGCCCATTATTGCCAGAGTACTGTTGATAATAAGTGTTTGGAAACACAATCTCTCCATCAAGCTGCCCTGGAAAATGCATTTTGGGCTTGTAGCCAGATTGATCTGATGAAAGAACCAGCAAACCTGTAATCAGTGAAGGGAGAGCCCCATCTCCTTACTTAGAATAAAAATGGTCTGTACTCACGTTATGAGCAAAACAAACGTGTATAGTATGTATGGAAGAAATTGAGAGCTATTATGGCCTAGTGGTTAACCTATTATGCTGAGACCGGGAGATCCAAGTTCTAGTAGCCACTGAGCCATGAAACTTGCTGGATGAAGTTAAGCCAGTTATTCTCTCTCCCTCTCAACCTGAACTACCTCAGAGTGTTTTAGTGAGATTAAACTAAGGAGGAGAAAAGCCATGTATGCGGCCTTGAACTCATTGGAGGGAAGAGAGGACATAAATTAAAAATAATCTTGTCTACCTCATGCCCATCAAATTCCACAGAACAGGTCATTTATGACACCTGGTAATATTCAGAACAGAGGTATACTACACAGTAGCTTGCATATCAGTGGATTTACAGTGACATTCATCATGAGGAAAGTAGATTTAGTGTCATATTGACTATCCAGCCCTTGTTCTAAGTGGATGCTGATTTCATCTTACTTTATTATTCCTCAGCTGCATTTAGAGTATGACTTTTGTATAGGAAACCAAATTTAGGATTACTTATTTGCTGAACTAAATACCTTTTAAGATATGAAACAGAATAATCCTCAGACATGACAGCTTCAGCATTCTTTGCTGCTGATGTTATTGCATCCACTTGATGAGCGTTGTTTCTAGTTCTGTAGCATTTAATGTTTGGGCTGCAGCATGTTTACTTTTCTCCTGAAATTGATTAATATGAACAAGCGTTGAGATCTTTTGTAAGAAAGCATCTAGCTTTAAGCTTGCTGGGTGTCCTTCAGCAAGCCATGTGAATATGGAATAGAGATAAAGAGACTTAGATAAGTTTACTTGGAGCAGTGGCTTGGTAAAAGCATTATTAACAAGAAGACTGTGAGATTCACATGAATCTTTGCCCCATCCAACAATAAGTTATGAGAGTAGCATGGTATGAACTGAATATGACATTCTCTCTCTCTTCCCTTCTCATGTATTTCTGTTGAGAAAGCACTGCAGTGCATTAATTTCTTATACTTTCACTTCCTTCAGTTGAAATAGAACAGCCTTTGTATTAGGAACTGAGCGTTGCTTCCTAAAAGTCAGTTGCTTCCTAAAAATCAACATGTTCTTAATTTTTGAAGAGGAGGGCAAATATACCAGCTCTGCCAGCTGCACATGTTGCCCACCTGACCTGGTAGGGCTACACCACCACTTCACTGCCAACTCATATTCCAAAAAAATTTGCCTGAAAAGCCCTTTCCCAACCTTTTGTAAAGGAAGAAAGTGTGCCCCCAAGCCAGTTTATGTGGCTCATAAAGGATGCAAAGGGCAATTTTGCTCTGACTTTTGCCCTTCTGCGACCCAGAAGTTGATAAAATTATTTCAACCAACAAATAAGGTTTGAAGGGGTTGTGGGGCTGCATGTGTCCTCTGGCCCACAATTTTACATCTAATTTCAGTTTCTACATTTAGAAAGGGTTGGGATTTATTTATAGCTGTTTTTGTTGCTGTTGTGTGCCATTTTTGACTTACAGCAACCCTAACGTGAACCTGTCAAAAGATTTTCTTGGCAAGATTTGTTCAGATTTGTTCCCTTTGTGTTCCTCTGAAAGGGAGAGAGTGTGACTTGCTCAAGATCACCCAGTGACCTTCAGACCTTTAGACCCTGGTCTCCAGAGTTGTAGCCCAGTGCTCAAACCACTACACTGTGCATTTGTAACCCTAGACTTTGTGAAATCAACAGAACAAAATAAAATCCCAATAAGTTAAGAGTTTGAATCCAAAGTAGACTTAACACATTTACTGATGTAAATCTGTACACAGTTAAAAATAAGAAATTACAAAGATTTAAATGGAGACTGCACTTTTTTCTTTTTCTTTATAAAGGATATAATGAACAGTGAAAAGAGCTATGATTCATTGCCTAATTTTACTGCTGCAGATTGTAAGTATGTGATTCCGTTCTGTTTCCATGCACTTAATAAGCATCCTTTCTAAAATTGCTCTTAAAAAATATTTTGATTTTAAAAGGACAGCTGCATGGTAGTCCCTGTTTGAAGTTTTTAACACTTGTTCAAGAGTACTTTAAAAGAATGCTCAGAGATGCCTGATAACCTAAAAAAGAGAATGAAGTGCTTCAACCCAATTACAAAAATAAAGTGCCAACCTGTCAAGTGACTTGTCTCTTGAATAACTGTTTATTTTCTCAGCTGTAAGCCATACTAATCACATTTATATTGTTTCCATTTGGATGAAGAGTGTTTGGCCCTCTAGATGTTTTGGACTGTGATTTTCACAGTCTTTTGCAATAAGCTGTGCTAAGCAGGGCTGAAGGCAACTTGTAAGCCAAAATTTTAAAGGGCATAAGGGCTCTACTCCTACATCACATCATTCCAGTGTACTGTCTTCCAAAGGCCATGACAACAGCTTGTCCAAAATTAGCTGTCTATATACCACCTGTTGGAGCAAATGTAGCTGCCTGTTGAGTCATTTATCCTTCCTATGAAGATGGAGATTGGTTTTCTGAATTGTTGATCATATTAGGTAAATGGGAGAACACTAATAATTCACTTCTTGTTTTTCTTACAGAGGCAAACACAAATTCTTCCCCTTTCCCACTGCCCAATATGCTGGTCTCAAACTTAATGCCCAGAATTCCGTGACATTCCAAGACGTTTGACTGTCTTTGATAAAGATCAAGCTTTAATAAAAGCTCGTGTTGTCTGAACCTTTTCCAGCCTTTTAGGTTTCCAAGTTAATCTAATACAAAAATGCGTTTTAGGTTGAGTTTCCAACCATCTCTTGAGACAAACATGAAGTAATTTGGTAGTAAGGTGACATGCTGCAAATGCATGAAAGGTACCTCCAGACAATATGCATTTGTTGTTTTTTTAAAGGAACATTATAGAAGCTTCTAACTAAATGTATTATAATAGCAAATAACAGTGGATGCTTTCAGAACTAAAGTGTCTGGTGCCAACAGTCAAAAGGTATTGTGCAACTATTTCCCCGATTGCCTGAATTTTCTTCTCTGGTAAGGAAAAAAATGGGAACAATTGAAGACATCATCATTTGAGAGAGAATAGTCCACTTGTATTTCAGAACGGTTTATGGATGTAATTTTATTTTTAAAAACTTAATCTTTTGTCTTCAGGCCTAAGGCTTCTTGGCATAGGAAGAAACCAGTACATTGATTTAATGAACCAGTGCAGATCATCCAAAGTAAGTGTTCAGTTTTTCTCTTGGCCCCTCTTCCAGCTTTTCTCTTATTTGATGTAATAGTTTTATAGCCTAGTCTAGAGGTGTATAACTTGTCTTTAAAACAAAAACATACATTTAAAGTCTGTCTCCATTATAAACACAGTTACGTTTCTTGAATTAAAGCAGGGTCTTCAATATCCTTATCCCCAGGCATCTTGCATTTTTAAGGTGGACATCAATATTTTGGTTTGTGCTTTGAAATGGGCTGGCAACTGCTGAAGCTATATCACTGCTGGTATAAGCAATTTCCTAAAGCTGGTCTTAAGAGCATAGTTGTTCTGAATTAACTGCAGTTTCTAAACAATCTCCAAAAGCTGTCACATATCAAAAAACAATCCAGAAAGGGTTACTGGAGTGGTTAGATGGTCATTTAATGCAGAGGGGACAACTTCATGAGATTGGAGACCAATTTTCACTCTCACAGGCCTTGTTTACACATCCAGGGGCACCATAAGTGAAGCTGTGTCAATTCCAGTCACCCACTTTCATCTGTTTTGCAGGGGAGGGTGTAGAGGGACTTAGATTACCATATTTGCAGGTGGTTTTGATATGTGGTAACTATAAGCAAATGTTGTCCAGATTAAAAATCCCTGTTCCTTCTGATTTTTTTACTGGAAATACTCTGAATGCACCAGATGGTGTCTGATCTTGGAAGCTAAGACAGGTCAACCCTAGTTAGTGGATGGATGGGAGAACTCCAATGAATACGGTGTTCTAGGTACCATAGTTCACCACTATAATTCAGAGGAGGAAACTGGCAAAACCATCTCTGAGTATTCCTTGCCAAGGAAAACCCTATGAAATTCATGAGGTTGCCACAGGTTGATGGACCACTTGAACGTGGGTGCACATGCACACACGCGTGCACGCGCACACACACGCACACACACAAACATTAAATAAACCAGTCTGGGGAATGGGGATAAAAAGTCTCTGATCGTACAAGGAGCTAACAGGAAATATTCTAAAATAAACAAAGTATGTTTGGATGTCAAAATAAAATTGGAAATAACAGGAACAAGATCTAGGACTTTCCAGTCTTTTTAATGAGCATGGATGTACCCTGTGTTGCCAATTTATAATGGGGGTATTATGGAAGAAGCAGGAAAGTTAAGTCCAGAGTGTTGAGATTTTCATAGGCTAAAATCAGTTCCTTGAATTATGTTCATAAATTTACAGGGAATCTGTAACAGCTGTTGAAAGTTATTGTTATATGCAGCCATGACTGATTATGCTGCATCTAGGATACGTTTAGAGCTATGCAGTTAGTCATGACATCTTCATCCCAGTATACAGTTATGAGAACCTAGCTTTAAGATTACAGAAATACGAATGATGATGTTTAAAGGGGAAATAAGTACATCTTTTCTATCTGTGTGGCATTAAACATGGTCCAGAATGATAGTATTTTCCACTCCTAGCATCTATTTCTCAGTTTAAACCTGCATATTTTGAAAATGTGTTGAAAGAGTATGTAAAGAATGTGTTGCACAATCATTTATGGATATTAAAGACAAAAGAAAAACAGCTCCCTACCCAAATTAGGGTATTTTTGCTTTGGAGTTTTAAAGACCTAATTGCACTGTATTTAGAAAGTAGGAGCATGTAGTACCATAATTGCTTCTCTATTATAAAATAGCAAACTGAGTATTTTCTTGTTACCTTTGACATACAAAATCTCAAATTGACTATCAATTTTCAGAAATTTTTCAGAAGGAAAACTGCTCGTGATCTGCTACCCATGAAGCCAGTAGAGATTGCTATAGAGGCTTGGTGGGTGGTACAAGCTGGTTACATCACAGAGGACGACATAAAGGTATAATCACAGTGATTTTCTGTGTTCAACTAAACTTGAACTTCAAGTTTCATCTACTCTCAAGATCAGGAGTTAAAAATATTTGCTGTTTATGATCACAAAACATGCTTGTGGCAAGTGTATTTGGCACAATTGCTTTGCAGTTATGGCAGTCATAACATTTTACAAAAACTCAAGTTGTTTTATTGATTCTGGGTTCTGTTTATGATGTTAGCTACTGCAGTCAAAACTGCATCCGATCTATGGTAAGGAGAATATTTCAACATGCCTCTGTAAATTACATTTGATTTCTTTGTAACAGCTTTTTACTGTTGAAAACATACCATCACCATTAAGAGAATGGTGTGGTCCGGTAACTTCAGCATCTAGTATCATGTGTGCAGCATTTATTATAATGTCTTCAGCATCAAATGTTCACAGATAAATGGATTCTGAACATGAAAATCTCATCTTATCTGCCATGGCTAATAGCCATTGATAAATTTATGCTCTCTGAACTTGTCTCATCTCTTTTTAAAGGCTACATAATCTAGTATGGTTGGCCACATTACTTGGCAGAGGGAGCTTGAGAATTATGACCCCCAGAATCCCCAGCCAATGATGTTCATGTCAGCAAAATCCCAAAACATAATTTTTGCAAGATCTGAAAAGAATTTTATGAACTAATAGTGCAATATATTTTATTTATTTATTTTACTTATTTCCTACTTCTTCTCAAAGTGGGATCCAAAGTGTAGTACTTCATTTTTGTCAGTCCTTATCCTACTGCCAGTCAATTTATTTAGGTGACTCAGAGTTGTGGTATTACTGGGGGTTAGGCCAAAAATCTTTTGACTGAAAATTTTCTACTTGATTAGTCCACCAGTAGGTTTGCAAAGTGGCTCTGAGCTATGCAACTTCATCAGGCCAATTTAAATGCTACCTGGAATAATAAAAAGACTTGTTTATTAATCAACTATATGATTTCATATAAACATTTCTTATTAGATTTGCACTACCTCTGAAAAAACTGCTATTGATAAGATCATTGATTCAGGTCCTCAGCTTGCTGGATCTCTGGACTACAATGTAGTTCACAGTAAGTTATTTTTTTCCTTTTGTAACAAAAGAACACTTTTTACATATTGTAATAGGTTTAAGATGATAACTCTCTAAGCTTTTACTCTTAATGGTGGCTGTAATCCAAAGAGTTACTTAGACTTTTGCCAGGAGCCTGCAGTGGAATTTTCCTTCTTGTAGTTAATAGGGCAACTGGTCCCGATGTTTTGTCATAAACTGCTTTTGAAGAACTCTTTTGCCATGTGGCACTTTGAGAATGGGGGATATAGTAATAAAACGTTCCTTGCACTATTTGAACTAGCTCCACAGTTCTTTGGATCCTGATGAGTGCAATTTACTTTGAGATCTGAAAAATTGGTGTTTGCCAGCTGTCTAGAGTTGCAGGATCCAGCATTCTTGGACAGCATGGGGTTGACTAGAGTTGCCATCCAACAGATTTCTCTAGAGCAGGTTTTGGGGGCTCCATTGGGAAGAGAGGGATCCCTTTCTTTCTGGTTCTGGTGGATCCTGCTACTGGAAGTCTGCCTTTGGATCCTGCCTGCTGTATATATAGATGCAACTTTAAAATGTATCTGTAGCTCTCTTGCTAAGCATCATTCTGATTCAAAGACCCTCTTATCTGAATAAAAACCTTTCACTGAAAGGTATCACTTTCCCTTCCTTCCTTTCAGTTCCTTTTATATTTTCTTGGATGTTGCTCATTTGACAAACAAAAAATTATGACATTGGTGACCAAATTTGGAATGTCATATGCGTCCTGCATTATTAGTTGCTTACATACATTACTTCCTATTTATTTAACAAGAGTATCTTGTTGTTCAAGTCAAACAGTTTTGTCTGAGTGTGACCCTTTTAATAGTAGTAGTAGTAATAATAATAATAATAATAACAACTGTGAGTTAAAAGTTCTTTTAAATTTTCCCTTACAGTTCTTTTTGACTATCAGTCTTGTGCTAGTATTTAGCCTTAGAAGGGATTTGCCACCTGCTTTGGGCTTCATTCCCAAGAATTCTGACTCCAGGAAGACGCACGCTTAATGTGCTGAGGCCACTACTGGCCTCATACTGTCAACAAGGGCCTCTGAACGTTTTCATGCTTGAGTTCAAGAGGGTGTGAAACGGTTAAGAAGTGCCTGCAGATGGTGTGAGACTGGTCATGGTCCCCAGTGTGCCAGGACCAGGTCTTCTTAGAGTTAACTTGGAAATCCAACCCAAAGTGGGTGGTAAGTTCCATCAAAAACACTATCAGTGTTCTGCATGGAGTTTTCTACACTTGCCTAATTCCGTTAGTATGACATAACAGCAAAATGTTGAGGAAGTTGGAGAGGAAGATGATTATAAGTCTGTAAAAATGTTTTTCCCCCTTTTTGCTAGGCTTGTATAATAAGGGGTTTATTTACCTTGATGTACCAATATCAGATGACAGTTGCATAGCAGGTGAGTGTGAGTGTTTCTTAGAGTGACTTCTGCATGCCACAAAATGAAAATACAGTTAGCATGCGTTATCTGTTTAACCTGTCTTTGTCTTCTGCTTTCATTTTCAAATTTATAACTGTCTAGACATCTGTCTATATATGGGAGTGCTTCCCAAAACCTTAACAAAAATTGAAAATGGAAATAGGCTAGAAGCCATTTTGTTTTGATTTTTAATTTTCAGAGGCATTTGAGGCCTAATGTGGCCTGCAGAGAGTGCAGAAAAGTACTAGAAAGTATTCAGCAAGTTCCAGAAAAGATTTGGGTTGAAAAGTTGTAACAATTCAGTGGTTTAGTAATAGTTAAAAATTGGTAGATGTGAAAAGAAAATGATACTGAAGATTAAAAATAAATAAATGCATTTCATTATGAAACATGATATGTCAGTGGAAAATAATTTCCAGTAACAGCACTTGCATGGGTTTCTTATATATAGATCTTGGTGTTCTAGGGCTTTAAACTATGACATATCTTAAAGATGGTTCTGCAGATGTAATATTCCTAAATACCCATTTTGTAAGATATCATCTGAATATTCAGGACATCTCTTTAACTTGATACAAGAGGCTCTGTTCTTTAGATTCTTTGAGACAGGGATACAAGAATAAGTGTGCTAATGCGTATAGTACCTTTACAAAGATAAGTTGGGCATTTAAATCAACAATATCCCTATGTCACATCCTTATTCTTACACTATTTTTCGTTTTAGTGCCTCCACTTGAAGGTTTTGTTATGAACAGAGTTCAGGGTGATTATTTTGAAACTCTGCTATACAAGATATTTGTTTCAATTGATGAACACACAAATGTAGCAGAGGTAAGTCTTCTAGCACTTCTCTGTACTGTGTAAAGAAACATCTATTATGAAGCCATAGAATAGGATGATCCTAAGAAAACATTCAAGATCTATTATGGGAATCTAATTGAGATTACTTTGTTTTCATTGAAGTGCTGATCCCTGCCACCTTTGGCTCATACCTTGGAATTTCCATTTGCGTGGAGACCAGTCTGTAAAGCCCAATGCACATTGTGTCTGATTTTCAAAATCTATACAAATCTTACAAATCATTCATGTAGACATTGAGCTCTGAACCCATGATTTCCTATGCAAATGTTTGTTCCAAAATATGAAACTCCCGGATCTGGGATTGAGAGAGGAAGAGCCAACACATTCCTAATCCAGCACCATGGAGTGAGTGTGAACAAAGGGCTTTTTTAGATATGTCCGCAGCAAAAGGAAAAACAAGGAAAAGATAGAGTTGTTGCGTGGAGAAGATAGCCAATTAATAATGGAGGGAAGAGAGAAGGCAGAACTACTCAACACCTTCTTTGTCTCAGTTTTCTCCCAAAAGGATAGAAGTACTCAACCTGGGGGATGGTGAGCAGGTGAGGAAGCGGGGGAAATGCAGCACAGAATAAGTAGAGAAGTAGTACAGGAATATTTGGCTAAACTAGATGAATTCAAGTCTCCAAGGCCAGATGAATTACATCCAAGGATATTAAACGAACTGGCAGAAGTCATTTCTGAACCACTTGCAATAATCTTTGAAAAATTTTGGAGGACAGGAGAAGTCCCAGCAGACTGGAGGAGGGCAAACGTTGTCCCTATCTTCAAGAAGGGGAAAAAAGAGGGCCCAAATAGTTATCGCCCAGTCAGCCTGACATCAATACCAGGAAAGATCCTAGAGCAGATCATTAAACAGTCAGTTTGTAATTACTTAGAAAGCAATGCCATAATCACTAAAAGTCAATATGGATTTCTAAGAAATAAGTCATGCCAGACTAATCTTACCTCTTTTTATGATAGGGTTACAAGCTTGATAGATGAAAGGAATGCTGTAGATGTAGCATATCTTGACTTCAGTAAGGCCTTTTACAAAGTTCCCCATGACATTCTTGCAAAGAAACTTATAAAATGCGGGCTGGATAGGGCTGCTGTTAGGTGGATTGGTAATTGGTTGACCGACCGAACCTAAAGGGTTCAAGTCCAATGGCTGCTTTTCATCCTGGAGAGAAGTGACTAGTGGGGTGCCACAGGGTTCTGTCCTGGACCCAGTGCTATTCAACACCTTCATCAATGATTTGGATGAAGGAGCAGAGGGCATGCTGATCAAATTTGCAGATGACACCAAATTGGGAGGGGTTGCTAATACCCCAGAGGACAGGATCAAATTTCAAAATGACCTTGACAGATTGGAGAGCTGGGCCAAAGCTAACAAAATGAATTTCAACAAAGAGAAATGTAAAGTCTTACACTTAGGCAGAAAAAATGGAATGCACAAGTATAGGATGGGGGATGCGTGGCTGGATAACAGTATGTGTGAAGGGGATCTAGGAGTCTTGGTAGATCACAAGCTGAACATGAGTCAGCAATGTGATGATGCAGCCAAGAAAGCCAACGCGATTCTTGGTTGCGTCAATAGGAGTATGGTGTCTAGATCAAGGGAGGCAATCGTACCACTCTATCCTGCATTGGTTAGGCCTCATTTGGAATACTGTGTCCAGTTCTGGGCACCTCAATTCAAGAAGGATATCGACAAGCTGGAACATGTCCAGAGGAGGGCGACCAAAATGGTGAAGGGTCTGGAAGCCATGCCCTATGAGGAGTGGCTTAGGGAGCTGGGTGTGTTTAGTCTGCAGAAGAGAAGGTTAAGAGGGGACATGATAGCCATGTTTAAATATTTGAAGGGATGTCATGTCGAGGAGGAAGTGGGCTTGTTTTCTGCTACTCCAGAGGCTAGGACAGAGAGCAATGGATTCAGGCTGCAGGAAAACAGATTACACTTAAACCCCAGAAAGAACTTGCTGACAGTCAGAGCTGTCCGGCAGTGGAATATACTGCTCGGAGTGTGGTGGAATCTCCTTCTTTGGAGGTTTTTAAGCAAATGGATGGCCATCTGCTGGGAATGCTTTGATGGGTGTTCCTGCATAGCAGGGGGTTGGACTCGATGGCCCCTGCGGTCTCTTCCAACTCTATGATTCTATGATCTTCATAGACAATGGATTCTTTTTCCATGCAGTGTGTGATTTTGCTGCTGTTAAGAAGATTGTGTCTGAGCATTCTTATATAGAATTCACTTGTAACTGCCTTCTGTGTTAGGGAGAAGAAAGAAAGGAATGTTATAGTACTTCACAGACCTTCTCCTTATATAAAAAGCAGTATATAGTTGCAAAGCTACTTAATGGAAGTATGGAAAAGAAAACTATGGAAAAGAAACTAGAGCATGTAATTTTAAGAGCGTAGGGGACATGAACTTGCAGCATTCATTTTGGTAAGCATTTATCAAAGTAACATCAAAAATTGCTTGATGATTAAACCATTGAATCCATCTAGCTCATTATAATATACATAGACTGCCCGTAGCTCAGAAGGGATTCAGGTGGGAGTCTTTCCTATGCTTTTCTAGAGATGCAGTGATTAACCTGGGATTATCATTATGCAAAGTATGTTTTCAGCCACTGAGCTGCAGCTCAGGCTTTCATCCTCATCCTGCCTATAATTTTGATGTAGTGATAGGGGACTACTTTGCAGAAGTGCTGTAATGACTACTGAGGAAAGTATAAGGGGGTTGAGTAGTTAGGAAAATAACATAATAAATTCTAAATGTTACTGATATGAAATAATATTAATGATAATGAATACTATTATGACAATTCTTTGCTTAGACATTACTAGTAACTTTTTTTCTCTGTGTAACTTGCAACTTAGTCTATATGAACATACCAAAATATCCTGCTGAATCAGAACATTTGTTTATTCACTATGTACTCTAACAGCAGCTAAGATCTTGGGCAGAGCCACCTTTCCAACAGGTGTAGTCTGAGATCATTTTAATTAGAAATGCCAGGGACTGAGGGCCTTTCTGCACTACGTTGTTGTAGTGCTATTATTCCATTTCAGCATCCTGTGGAATTCTGGGTTTTATAGTTTACTGAGGCCAAAGAACTCCCTGGCTGAGAATTCTAAAAGCCCCTTCCTAAACTGCAAACTCCAGGATTCTGTAGGATGTTGAAAGTGGAATAATAGCACTATAACAGTGCAGTGCAGAAAGGCCCTGAGTCTTCACATTGTACAGCCAGTGCTATACCATAGAATGATGTCCCCAACCCAATAAAATGAAAATCTTGGAGCTTATTAAACAGAACTGCTATGATTCTGAAAAAATACATAAAATCTCCATAGGTGATGTTCTGTAGTTATCATATTGGGGGTACATTTGTTCTAAACCTCAATTAAATATTTGTCTCTTGGTTGTTTGAAAAATTAATTTGGCATAAGATTGGAATGCTGGGCAGATTGGCCAGGCATATGTTTTCCTTTGATTAGCTGTCATTGAACTATCATCATTCACTGTTGAATATTCCAAAAACCTGTTTAGTTAAGCTGGTACAGGAAGCCCCACCTTTTGACACCCCTTTATCCGATGACTTGCTCTTTCAGCACTTCCAAATTAAGGAGAATTCCATTATTTTGACAGGGTTTATGCTATTTCATCAGTTTCATCAGTTTTTCTTGCCTTTGGAGGGTCTCTTGGACCCGATTACATGTGCGTTCTTGCAAAAGCAAGCTGGGAGTGGGAGGTGCTAAGCCGCCTGAGAGACTTTGCAAGTAGTGTGTGTGTGGTCAGTAACAAGTGTCTGTAAGTCTTTCTTGCTTCCTACAGTACAGTACATAGGTTCCACTTTTAAATCATTTCCATATTCTGATCCCTAACCTGTCAGATAAGTAGGGGAAGCCTGTATATTTTGAGTGAAAGTGTGGCACTAATTGATTTGATTAATCTCTAAAGTTATGACTAATCCTTTTTTGTATCTATATACTTTCAGCTTGCAAATGTCCTTGAGATAGACCTGTCATTGGTGAAGGTAGGCCTTATCACTTAAACGCTGTTCGGCAAGGGTGGGGGGGTGACCCTTCATTCCTCACTCGCTCAAAATTATTAAAGCAAAGGGCTGATTTGTGAATCTTGTCTTCTCTTCAGAATGCTGTTTCCATGTACTGTCGGTTAGGTTTTGCTCATAAAAAGGGCCAAGTAATAAATCTGGATAATCTTCATACATCATGGCGAAATGTTCCATCTATAAATAGGCTGAAGTAAGTACATGGGTATATTCTTTACTTAAAAACAAAGGTGAACAGCATTATGAATTTTATCAATTAAGTGTACGATCCTGTGCATGCTAAGCTGTAGATAAATACCATCAAATTCAGAGGCACTTCTTGCTCATTAAACCTGCTTAGATCTATGCTAAAAAGTTAGCACTCACTCTTGCAAAGAAAAATCTGTCTTGAATATTTTCGTCTTATAATAACACACAGAAATAAAAATCAGTCTCACAAAATAAATGTGTGCTTTTAGTTTTTAATCATATTTATTAAAAGTTGTCTACCTGATCGAACAATGAAAGCTCTAGTCAAATAAAGTACTAATTCAGCCAATTAAAGTTCCAAAGTAACAGGCAAAATGCAGAGGAGAAGGAGGAAGACTATAAAACCTATGATCTGTGACCCAAGCTAGACTATTTTTGCTAAGGTTATATGGACTTCTACTATTATACTTTATTTTGAGATACAGAGCACTTCTGCCTGTTGTTGCTGCATGTGTTATTTGGACCAGTTGCTAGAGAACAGCAGTGGAGCAGTGTTGTCATTGCCTTCTTGTCCTAGTTGTACGCTTGTTTTCTAAGAGATGTCCAGCTGAGCCAAAGTGGGAAGGAGAATGCTAGACTAAATAAGTTGTTTTTTGTTTTGTTTTGTTTTTTTGGTCAGATCACACATAGCTTTTATTATGTCCCTGTGGTCCTTTTTCCATTATTAGAACTACCTTGGATCCACAGAAGATGCTGTTATCCTGGGACAGTGGAGAAAGTAGGAGTCCTGTACAGGAAGCTGGATCATCGGCTACAGATACAGACACAAACAGTCAGGATGACCAAGGTGGGCAGAAGAGCACTATTTGCTAGTTTAGTAAATTACAGTGCATTCATTTTGTCCTCCTGTAGGTCAATTTACTGCCATAAGATTCTGTGGTGTGAGTTATGGGGGTTAAACCTGGTCTGCCCATTACAATTATTATTTGAAAAGGAGCTTTCCAAGGTTTTCCCTTCTCAGTGGCTTGTCCCTGCAGGGATGTTGAAATTTTCCAGTTCACCATAAGTTGTCAGGCTGTAGATCTCCAAGCCCCTCTAGGACATGGTAGTAATTGTACCAACTGCAATACCACAAATGCTGAAATACATCAAGTCTTTCTGAGCTTCTCTCATGTCATAGTGGAGAAGGATTTGTCTTTCTATGCTAGAGTAGCCAGCAGCTTCCAGACTTACTTCCTAGAGTCATGTAATCCTGCTGTGACATCAGAGCAGGTCAGCCAGTGACATCACACAAGTCACAGTTTGTGTAATGATTCGATCTTTGGTAGGTATTAGATGTTTTGAAGTTGGCAATTCTTTTCATCCTTTTCTCTTCTGCTTTCTTAGGTGATACTGCAAGTGTGAGCAGCTTGAATTTATCTAGTGGACACACAAAGCGCATAGCTTTCCTATTTGATTCAACTCTTACTGCATTTTTAATGATGGGCAATCTCTCACCAGTAAGTCAAGTTGTTCAGCTTACTGTTATAAAAATATCAAAATATTCCTGGCTTTGGGTAGAAATCAGATTTTTTAAAATAAAGTTTCAAATGTGTTCTTTGCAAACAGGAGACTGGCAGCCTTGTTATTTTAAATAAAACGACTAACAAAACAGGAAGTGACCTTGTAAATGAACAGGGATAAAGAACTAAACATAAATTTTGTCTTTCTTGCAGAATTTAAAAAGTCATGCAGTCACCATGTTTGAGGTTGGAAAACTGTCAGATGAGTCACTGGACAGCTTCCTTGTGGAACTTGAAAAGGTAAATGTAGATTGTTCAGTATGGCCGGTGTCTACATCCTCAACAGTTTTATTTTTCCTGTACTACATGTACCTCACATGAATGATAGGATTGTTAAGATACTGTCTTACATTAAAGGCTTCATAGTTACTATTCGTAAAATCCAAAGAGTAGTAATCTTCAGTATATCTTCTCACAAGTTGGAAATACTTTTCTTACTCTGATAGTGAGAATGGAAACTTGATTGAAGCTCCAAAGACCTTGTAAAACTATTTCATCATGTAGATACCATCTGCAGACTGTAGGCTGACTGTCTCGCATTAAGGCAGGATTGTGCAATGGGCAGTCCCCAGGGCCATTTTTGTGATCTCCAGGGGTCAAAAATATGTTTTAAAAAAATGTTTGCCTCCAAATGCCCTCCAGAGGATATGGGAGGCATTTTGCCATGTTGTTTTTTGCCCCCCGACTATTTTAGCTCCGTGAGAAGCCTTTTTAAAACAGGAAGTGATGTCTGCTCCTTTCCTGTTACCAAAAAGGGCTCTCTCCTGGGCTTAGAATGGCCCAAGGATCTCCAAGAATTCATGTCCCTAAAGGGCATCTTGGGGCAAAATATTTTTTTCCAGGGCCATGGCCTCCTAGAAGGCTAATTGGCCCCGTAGCCTCCCATACTTGCCTACTCCCTGTGTTAGGGAAAATGTTGCCTTCCTCCTTTTTTTTCCCTCTTAGGAATCATGATGCGACATGTTGCTTTCTTCTGTAATCATCAGACTCTTAAAGAACTCTTTTATTCCATTGTATCATTCAAACAACAGAAGTAAAGCATATATAAACAAAATACTTCCATTGTTACCTTTAAATAGTCAGATTGTCAGATCATAATTGTGCTTTCCTCCTTCCAAGTCCTATAGGGAGTAATGGCTTAAGTGCCGTATAGCTATCCAAGCTATGTACAGAGAACTAACTTTTAGAAAGGAAGTTATGTCAACCTTCTCAGCATGAAATAGATTATTTTGAATCCTACTTGAGGAGAAAGGTGGGATATGAATAAAATAATGTTCAGCTGCAGCTCCCATCAACGCCAGACTGCATGGGTTTGAACTGTACTGGTTGGGAATGACAGGAATCATAGGCCAGCATATGTGGATGGCATCAGGTTGGGAAAAGGTGATCTAGTAGCTTTCAGTTATTTTAAATACTGTTTACAAATTCTAAATTTTTTTAATGATTAAACTATACTAATTCAAATACTAGAAACATGATATGGTTTATTATTATGACAGATATTATTTCTGTAGAGCTTTAAAACAGCTGCAGTGTCATAATTAATCAACTGGGGTATTTTATTATATCTTAATTCAATTTGCTATGTCAATAGTATTCTCATAAACAGATTATAAAAAGTACACATTCATGTTTTCTTATTTAGGTTCAGAGCACAGGAGAGGGTGAAGCTCAAAGATACTTTGATCATGCACTGACACTGCGAAACACTATACTGTTCTTGAGACACAATAAGGACTTAGTGGCTCAAGTTACACAGCCTGAGCAACCCAATAATGGTACAGTGAAAACATCTCTTTTTCAGATGAAAGCTCTTTACCCATGTTTATGTGTTTGGTATTTCCTATTTTAATGAAACACTTTTGCCAACTTTTAAAAAATGTTCCAAACATGTATTTAATAAGTATAATGTTTGAAAACAGAAATCCCATTGTTAGCTCTTTTAGGCTTCATGTGGTGTCTTAACATTGCAGCAGATTGTGGATTCAGAAATATATGCAGTACAAAGCCAAAAAATAATTCAAGTCAAAAAGAAGTCACCTTCTTAAGCAAAATTAACTGGAAATGTTTAGATCTCCTTAAGGGCTAGTGTTTGCAGATGAATTTATTGCAAAGTGTTGCCCAAAGTATGGTACAAATACATTAATTTGAAATAGATGCCAGCCCTGAAGGTTTGATAACCTGGGGTTTCTTTTTGGTAATCTGAAAGGGTTGCTTAAACAACTAGATAAAAAAAATGTTTATGTAGCTTCCAGTTATACAACTCTTCAGTGAAAATTATATGTCACCAAGGTCCAAAGATCAGTATAGTGAAAAAAAACACTGTTCAAGAAATTCAGAGCTAAGAAATTCAAAGCTAAATCTACTCAGTCCAAAAACTGTCTGGACCTATTTATTATTATTCTTGTTAGAAGTATTTGTTTATCACCTCTCAGCCACCAGGGCTCCCAGGAAATGCATAACAGTTAAAGTGTTTATTAAAATGAATTAAAGCAATTTTTAAAAATCCATGTAAAAAATTCTGAAGGTAAACCCTAGTTTTGAGGACCAAAGGCCAAACAACACAGTGCAGTCTTGGCCACTGCTGGAAGCTGAGTAGGGAAGGATCCAGCCTGACTTCTCTTGGGATGCAGTTTCCAAGAGAGAGAATTCTCCTGCACTCACCCACCTAGAGTCTCTGAGCAGTAGAATGTACAGCAAGGCCTCCACTGAAGATATCGAATTTTGGGCAGGTTCTTACAGGAGGCAGCTGTCTTTCAGGTCATTTCCACGCTACACTATTACAGTGCTGTTATTCTACTTTTAACATCCTGTGGAATCCCGGGGTTTGCAGTTGAGGGAGGGGCGTTTAGAATTCTTAGCCAGAGAGCTCTTTGGCCTCAGTAAACTACAAACCCCAGAATTCCACAGGATGTTGAAAGTGGAATAATAGCACTATAACAGTGTAGTGCAGAAATGGCCTCAGATATCCTGGCCCTAAGCTTAGTACCTTGAATTAAGGTCAGAAACAAATTGGAAGCTATTGGAGTTAGTACAAGACCTGTGATATCTGGCATGCACTTTAGAAATCGCAAAACAGTCTGATTGCAGTGAGTGTACTTTTGGAATAATTTTCAAATACAGCCTCACACAGAGCATTTTGCAATTGTCTAATCTGGAAGGAGTGCATAACCCTCAGTGGCCAAATCTGCCTTCCCTAGGAAGGGGCACAGCTAGTTTACCAGCCAAAGTTTTCCAAGAACACTTCTTTCAGGAGCAATACTGTTTCCAAGAGCACCCCTAACTGAATCTGATCTTTCAGGGAGACTGGAGTGCCATCCAGAGCAGATTTAAATCCCAGTCCAGGTTTATTTTCCTTCTGACCACCAGAACATCTGTCTTGTCTGGGTTGACTGGTCAGTTCGTTCTCCTGCCTGCGGTCCCTCATGGCATCCATATAGTCATTCAAGACTTCCACAGCCTCTTTGACTTCAACTGAGAAAAAAGATGGGTGGTTATCATCAGGATATTAATGAGACCCAGACCCAGAATCCTAGATGATCTTCTCCAGTGGCTTCACGTAGAGGTTTGAAAGCATACCATGAGGGAACTTTTAAAAGTAGCTAGCGATACGTCATTGGAATCTGCTGCTGTTCAAAGAGAGAAAGGGGGTTTTTTAGAATCTCATAGGCACACCCTAGAGTAGCTTTGGTTCCCAGTGTCTGTTTCCTTTTGACACTTGACATTTCTTGTGTCTGATGATGTGATAAAACTAGTGTCCCTATTCACGCCACTTCTTAAGTGTAAAATCACGTGGTTTGTGGAGAGGGCATTCCAGGGGCCCCAGGGTATTTCAAAGCTCCTTTTCCACAGCAAGAGGAGGAGGTCTGTGGACAGAGAAGTAGGTCTGTCTCTGGAGTACTCCTGACAGCTGAAAGCTCAGCTGTTATCAGTGAAGTCTTTCGGTTTTCCTGATATTCCCACGTATAAGGGGGCAAAGTGCCTTACTTCGTATATCATATTAAAGTAAACGTAGGGGAAATTAAAAATGACGTCTCTGTGGAGTGAAGAGAACTAGCCTCTCTCCCACCACGAGGGTTTGCGCTGGCTTGCCCAAGCTGGCAGGATGCATGAATTAATGGTTTCTCTGCCAAGATACAACATTTATCTGTAAATCAGCAAGTTGAAGCTTTCTTTAAATATCAGGGAAGAGAGACCATCTAAATTTATATTTTTCCCTCCCCCTTTCCTGTACCCCTTTCAGTTGTATATGTCCGTTCTCTATCTGTATTCCAAGTGTCTTTGACATTGTTAATGTAGGTTTCCCTCTGGATTTACTGCGCTGTGAAAGCTTGCTTGGCTTGGACCCTGCTACATGCAGTAGAGTTTTGAACAAAAACTACACACTGCTGGTCTCGATGGCGCCTCTCACCAATGAAATCCGACCCATCAGCAGTTGCACACCCCAAGTAAGAGAGACCATGAATAGAATGGGAGGATCCTTTTGCATACCACTCTTTCCTTTTGTCATTTATCACTTTCAGATTGCCACATGACTCTCAGGGTGGCTTTGATTTCAAGATTTGTGTACATTTTTGATTGGCCCAGTAAATATATTTCCACCACGTGGATTCAAATGTTATAATAACTGCTCAGGAATTTAAGTTGCCATACTTCTCAGGTAACTCTATGGGAAATATGAGGATTAGTTCTAAAGTTCTCAAAGATTACACGTTTCTTGTGTTACCATCAGTGGTGAACATCTTCCATGTCTTTCTTCTGGTTACTTGCTGAGAGGGCAACTACAGGTGTGCATAGAATTGGTTTCTTCCTGGCAAATAGGATTAGAGGAGCACTAACGTATTCATTCTTGCTTCAGTTTATTACACTGGATGCCTTTTTACTCTTTTTCATAGCATATTGGACCAGCTATTCCAGAAGTCAGCTCAGTATGGTTCAAGCTGTATATTTATCATATTACTGGTCAAGGCCCTCCATCCCTGTTGCTATCTAAAGGCACAAGACTTCGAAAACTTCCAGATATCTTTCAGGTAGGTATCGCATAAGAATAAGAATCTTCTGTAACAATTGTGATTCTGAAGTAGTTGCTCCTTCAGCCTTTGCACAGGTAATAGGAACTTATCAAAACAAAGCTGTTAGGCTCGAAATGTAGAGAACCTAAAATCTGGGATAGAGGCCCCTAACCATTTTCCTCTGCATTTAGTTGGACATTTGGAGATAATAGGTAGGATAACTTAACAAACTTTATTGAGCAGCAGAAGAAACTGGAGTGCAGCTAATTCAGATGACTTTAGAGCAAGAGTTGAAAATTTACCTAGATGATGTATCTCAGACTTTCATTTGTGTGTGGTTTTTATTACTATTTCTTCAGAATGTTCTGAATCATGATATTAGATAGTAAGGCTATAGTAATGTTAATAATCAGGGGTATAGTGCCCAGGGAACACAAATGAGGACAGCCACTCCATGAAATTTTCCATCAGTCTCTAAATTTCTGTCATTGCAGTAACTTAAAGCTTCAGTTGAATATTTAGAAATACAGCTTAAACATTCAAATAAAAGGATATGCTAGATCCTGCGAAACCTGAGCACTAACACCACACACATCTAAACAGTGTACATGTACAGGGAAATCTTTTCATGGATGTACACTTTGTATGCTGCAAGACTCACTTTTAGTTCATCTGCAGCTCTCAGATTCATTCTCAGCTTTGACATATGTGCTGACGCCATACAGACATTCAACACTTAATCAGCGGAAAGCAGATTTAGTAATCTTAGCTTATAAAAGTAAGACACTTGAAGAAATTTCAAGTGTACAGTTTTTTAACATTTAACATTAACAGTTAAAATCATAACAGGATGACTTGTACAGTAGTTACTGTTATTTAGTTTACACAGTTACTTTACATGTAGAAAATATTTTCAAAATGGTTTGCTGTTTTGGAAGGTTTACAACATACTTTCTAATCAAAATGCGTTATTGGGGATTACTGTTGTGATTACCTATGATTTTCCCCCCTACAGAGTCCTCTTTATAATGACAAGTGCCCCAAATTTCTTCTGTCATAATTTTTTTAATCTGACCCCACAGTGAAACTTGTATTAGTATACCCACACTGATAAAAAAATCAAATCAAATTGGAATTTGATATTTTCAAATGTCCAGAAAGGTGAAGGTTAATTTAACCTATGACACTTTTTTTGAAAAAGCTTGGTAAAATCTGCACAATTTACAGGGAAATGCAGAATGTTGCTTGATGAAAGTTAAGAGGCATCTTAGTGTTCACTGACTATGTCTTTGCTTCTGCTGCCTAGGGATATGACCGTTTATTAATAACATCTTGGGGTCACGATCCAGGAGTAGTCCCAACTTCAAATGTACTTACGATGCTGAATGATGCATTAACCCATTCTGCTGTTCTGATCCAGGTATGGAACACTAGGAAGATTCTGATATTTCTGTGGAACAGAGTTAGGGCAAGAGGGAAAGATATGGGGGCAACAAAGCTAGCATACATAATACACTGATTTCCGGGTGTGGTTACTGTATGTGTCACTAAGGCTGGAATTCTGTTCCCATTTATTTATTTGGAATTCCCACTGAATTCATGGAAATTCTTCTGGGTAAACATACACATAGTATTGCACTGTGAATGCAGCTTCTTATTCAAGGTTGTCAGTTAACTTATGAAGTTTGCCGCCCCAAGATACTGTAATAGTTTCAGGTACAAGTGGCTTTCTAAAAACGTGAGATAAATTCATGGAGATGGGTTCATCAGTGGCTCTTAGCCATTATGCCAGATAGAACCTTCGTATTCAGAGGCAGAGGACCTCTGAAAATTTGAGATGCTGAGGGAAAATTGAGTAAGGGGTGTTTCCCTTTATGTGCTGCTTATTAAGTTTCCCAGAAGTGTCTGAGTTGGTCATTGTCAGAATAGTTCAGAAGTGGACAAGGTGCCTCCTTCCAGAGATTAGACCTAACCAACAAAGTTCATGGTGAGCAGAGGTGTGGTCCTACAACATCTGGAGGGTTGCTGTGTGTCCACCTTAGGATTACATTAACACATTTTGGTTTGTTCAGAGACGATGAATACTCAGCACGGTCTCATAATTCCGACCAAGGTCAAATGGGGGATAGTTCCACTGATAGGGCACTTGGTCCTTCTCCCCTGGTAGCCTCCTCCATATGTCTTCAGAACCAGAGCATGTTTTCAAGTGGCACAGAGGGCTGCAGCAAATAGAATAAACCTCTGGAATTTTTCATTAACCTGCACAATTTTTCATTTTGTAGTAAGATTCATTGTGTCCTATGTATCCCCAAAATGTGGCCAAACCATGTAAATAGCTAATTGCTTTGCTTCTTATCTTCAGATGAAAGGGTGCTTGTTAAGGAGTGCCACTTTCACATATCAGCTAGAGGATTGTTTTTAAAACAGTGCTTAAGAAATCAAACTTGAGCAAAGTAATAGTAAATTAGTAAATTTTAACACACCAACTGTGTTAAAAATCCTGTGATACAGAAACTCAGGTCTACAAACCTAGTCAAGTGTAGTATTCACATTACAGTGCTAAGTAGTGAATAGGCAATCTTAAACAATCCCTCTCTTTTCTCACTCTTCTACATTTATCAGATATCTGAGAAAGATGCTGGAATTTGGTATTAATTGTTAAAGCACAACTATTTACTGACTTGTTTCTGTCACGGAAAGGACAGAAAAATCTTTCAAGTAGCACAGAGATGTTTGTGGTGTTATTTCGAAGAATTTAATTTTCTGGCGGTGGGATGGGAATCATGGCACCTTCAGAATTCTCCACAGTTCATGGTCCTCCATGCAGTGATTTCCTGACTGATTTTGAAATACTCAAAAGTTTAATCTAATCCATAACCTTGAGATTGGCTTAAAATCAGGCTAGGGGTCTGTGTCATCAAACATTTCTATGGCAAAATGGAAAGCTGGAGACTATCAGAATGTTGTGACTTCTGTGCTCTAACTATTACTTTTGTGTTTAGGGACATGGTGTGCATGGTATGGGCGAGACTGTCCATATGCCATTTCCGTTTGATGAAACAGAACAGCAAGGAGGTAGCTATGCAATTTGAACAGGAATTCTTTTGCTCAGGCAGAATTTGTGCAATGTTAAATCCTTAAAACATCTTATTGCTCACAGTAGCAATAAGACAGTGAAAAGTGACTAGACAATTAGCAGGTTTCTTACCTGAAGCTGAATAACTTTCTTATCACCTGCTATCTGATCCATTTATTTTTGTTTTTAACTGAAGATGAACTGAGATTTTCTGCATGTAAAACAAATGCCTTGCTTTGGTATTTCCCTCAGTTTCTGGGTCATTTTTTTCCTTCCAGATTTGTACCTTGTTGTGAAAGTTCAAATAAATAAACATTTTTTTTACTGTACATTATTTTACATTCATTGTACATTTCATTCTGTGTTATTTTCAAAGAAATAATATAATCTAAACAAAAGGAAAACATAAATTAAAAAGTCTACATAGCATAATAAATCTTTTAAGTCCCAAACTTGACATAATTGTCAATTAGCAATAGCTCATGAAATCTTACATGATTCTTACATGATGCCATACATGATTCTGTATCTTTCTGTATTTTCATTTCCTTATCAGAAAAAAAAAAATTAGTTTCCTCTGCCACTGCAAAATCTCTTTTGACTGGCATCTCTGGTGATTGACCTAATGCAAAGCAGTAATTTTTAATGTTGGCTTTATTGTTAAATATTTTACTATGTTAATGTTGTAATTTAATGTTTCATTCTTTGGGTTGTTCCTAGATTTTTCTCATCTCAATATGGGTGTTCATAAAGCACTAAAGATACTGAGGGAGAAGATGGATTTGCAACACTTCTGTGGCTATGTAACCATGTTGAACCCTTTCAGTCACCATTTGAACAGAAAACCAAGTGATGCTTCTGATGGAAAAGGTAAATCAACAAGCAATCTGTATGGTCAGACTTTGGTGACTTGTAGCATTTGAGTTGGAAAAAGCAGCAGAAGGAAAGGAACCTGTGTTGAGCATCCACTGGGATGTATTCAAAGGGAAGGTGAAATTCCAAAGAATTTGGGATGAGGGTCTTCTCATACTTTTCTGTGCGAGAGAAGCATCTTGTGCATAGAAACCTCTCATTATATATGCCAAGAGAAGCAACTGCTGATAAAGAAACAGAGGTGATTAGGGGCATACTGAAGATAACATCAGAGCTACTGCATCACAGCAGATATGGCTTGTGAGTGTGACCTGAATATCAGCTTTTTTCTTCTAAGGTGAGCCAGAGCTGGCCCTGGGCTCAGATGTAAATGGAAGCACAGAATCATTTGAAATGGTCATTGAAGAGCCGTCCATTGATAATGTGGCCAAGCAAAGTCCAGAAGGTAATCTTTTAAAAAATAGCCTGCTTTTTATCATCAAGGAAGAAGACTTGTTTTCAACATTGAAACTGAATTTCTTCCAAACTATGGCTAGCCCTGGTCATCTATGTGTTTTCAGGAACGTGCTATTGTTCTGTCCTATCTTATAGATACTCTGTCTTTGGGCTATCTAGCCTACGCAGGATAAGCATATAAACAGAACCTCTGCACATACATAGACTGAGTGGTCCAGGCTTCAAGGATGGAATGGGCTACAGAAAAAGGGAAGGTAACACCCCACAGCAGAAAGATGCAGAGGGCAGAAGCCACTAACCACAGGAAATGAATGTATTGCTTAGCTAATTCCTGGCAGGGTCTTATCTGATTGTAATCACAGAGTATGGAAAGATACTTTTAGCTTGTTTTTTTTTCTTTTCCAGATTATTCTAAAATTGCATATGTGTATAGTTCTGTGGGCCTGTCACAGTTAGTAGACCGCAAAAACGTACTTGTCCTCCCTTCTAGTGCTTGACTAGATGACCTGCTTTTCATTTCTAGACAAGACAGTTTAAAAAGAAGCTATTTTGACTGCTTCACAAATACTTCATTTTTTTTTCTCATGGAGACAAATCTTTATTGGTGATGAACAAACAATGCAATATTCTTATAAGCCTGCTAGTCTTTATATCTTAGATTGAACAAGTTGAAAAATTGGAGCATTTGGAAGGTGATAGAAGGAAATTGCATTACACAGCTGTCACGGATAACTTTTTTTTTTACTTTTTAGAAATGTATCCTGAATTAGTATAGCAGTACACTCATTCCCTGCACCTTCTAGTTAATACTCCATTCTGCACAGTGGTACAGACTTCCTTAGCTGCTGTGTTACTAAATCAGTCAAGTAATTTATACAGGACAGTAGTAGCTAACTTCAGCAAATCCAGGCACCAAAGTCAACCCCCACCTTCTGTTATGGACAAGTCTTCCACACGAACTGCTGTAGATAGTCCACGCTAGGCAGCACAGTAGCAACTAGAAGTAGGAAAAAATTCCAATTTCTAGTTTCTCAGAATTCCATTTTGCACAGGGATCATGTGCCTTGTTTTATAGAACTATGCTTCCCAGAGGTTTCCTGGAATACAGTTCTCCTTTAAAACAAGAAATGTGTTCCCTGTGCAGCCTGTTCTGGTACAAAAATGTATATGTACTTCTGTGTAGCCTTCCCACCGAAATTCCACAGGGGAGGCTCCATGAACCACAAAAATATCTGTGGAGTGCCACATGCAGCTCACAGACCCCATGTTCACCTCCCCTATATAGGCCAGTAGTATGTGCTCTGAGTGACATCAGCTCAAAGATCTTTCCTTGCTGTCTGAGATGTTTCAGTTTGTGAATCATTGATTTAATGTAGAGACTTTAAATCAAGTCCCACTTGGTGCTCAGCTAGCTACAGGATTTGTTATAAATGATCAAATGCCCATTAAGTCCAAATAACTGCAACAGCATAGGTACTGTCTCTGTACTACTGCTTCAGTTAGCACACAGTGGAACGTTATACTATAACAAGGAAGTAGGGGCAATAATATTTGCATATGGCGTTAGGTGCCTTTCAAGCCAGTAAGCCAAACATTTACTCACACAGAAAATGCAAGAAATAAAAGTAACCAAAATGTTTCAAGACAGGGAATGTCCAACCTGACTCTCTCTAGATGTTTTAGATTATAATCCATAATCCATGACCATTGACTATATTGTTTGAGATGGTGAGACTCGTAGTCCAGAATATCTGGAGAGAGCTGTGTTACAGAAGGCTGATGTAGATTAACAACTCTTTGAAGTTCCATTATGTCCATTCTACCTCACTTCTTCTCTTAACAGTTCCCACAACAGAACTGGAATGGGTTCCCCTGGAATTGTGCTTTGGAATTCCCCTTTTCAGCTCGGAACTAAACCAGAAAGTTTGCCGGAAAATTGCAAGCCATGGACTGTGTAGCAGAGAGAGGTGAGGTTTGTTTGATTATAATGTATGCTAGTGGATCATTGGCAGAGAAAACAAAATAAACTTAACTTGATCACAAAAACCATTTATATATCATTTTCATTTTTGCTTCCTCTTTTGACAGCCTACAAAAACTGTTACATTCCAGTAGAAAACTTTCTCTACAGGTCCTTAGCTTTGTTCATTCATTCCAGGTAAATATATATTAAAAAATCATATATACATTATTTGCATTAATGTTTGCTTAGAAGTTCCTTTTTGGTGTAACTTTGTTTGGCTAAAGGCAGGTAAACTTCCATTTCAGTTTTTTTAAAATGCTGGTACAATGCTAAGGATGCTTGCTGAATAAGACCTTAGTGAAAACTGCATGATTCTTTGTTCTGATTCTCCATACTGTATTCTACAGTGCTGTGAGATAAATGTACATTTTTCGGTGGGATAAGCAGAGCTTGGAAAAATTACCTTTTAGACTAGCACTCCCAGAGTCCCCAGCCACCATGGCTGATGTCTTTATACTCAGCATGCTTTATGGTGGGAGCTGTGGAGTTCTGGAAATTGTAGTCCAAAAAGTCACTTTTTCAGACTCTGTAAGTCTGTAGCTGACAAGCTTATAAATAACAGTTGATACTGCTAAAGCTCTTTCTGACACCTCCTTTCATTTTTATTCTTTGCTATATTCTTCAACTTTGCCTACTTGCCTTATTTCTCTCAGTGCTACTGACTCATCCATACTGACATCACAGATGGGCATATAGTTCAACCATCTGTTGATTGCTAGACTTTGACTACATCCCATGGCGTAATGCAGGTGCCTAATGTCACTACCCTCTTGTATGCCATGCGCCAGGCAGGAGAGTAGAGAGTGGGGAGAGCGAAGGAGAAATAGTGGCTGTGCTTGATCCTTTGGATCTGGGTCAATAAAAGAAAGACTTAGACGTTCTATGTTTGCAGAAAGTGTCACGTCTGAGCCTCTCCTCTCCAAAACTTTTTGTTCACCTAAATTGCTCCCAGGCTCTGGAACTCCCTTCCCAAAGAGGTTAGACTGGGACCCTCCTTGCTTACCTTCTGGAGACAACTAAAGACATTCCTATTTCAGCAGGCATTTAATATGTAATTAGTATGAAGAATGGTACTGCTTATTTTAATTGTCATTTGTATGTTGCTTTTAATATGTATTTTAATATTGTTTAATCACTATTTAATCACTATTATTGTTTAATATGCATTTTAACTTTTGTATACTATAGTTTTAACTATGTGCTGTTTTAAGTTTGTAAGCCATTTCAGTACTCTTGAGGAGAAAAGCAGGGTATAAATAAAGATGATGATGATGATGATGATGATGATGATGATGGTGGTGGTGGTGGTGGTGGTGGTGGTGGTGGTGGTGGTGGTGATGGACAACCAGGGCTGTTTCAACTGCCTTCAGTCACCTGAACAAAATTATTGCTGAGGGACCTGTGTTAGCCAGTCTAGAGGGTGTGGGTCACAGTGTAACCCAAAGCTAACTTGTACTCTTGTTGAAACATGCTTCCCTTTTTCCTCCTCAGGAAAGCATTTCAACTGTGGAGTTACTTTCAGAGGTCAATTTCTCTTCTACTACAAGTTTACTTTCACATCCAGCTTCTGCTGACATGGGTGTTCCACTTCCTGCCAAGAATCTAATGTTCAAGGACGGTGTACTATCTGAATGGAATGGACGTTCTCCTTCCTCTGTCCTTATCGCAACCATGCCTCCGGAACACCTGAAATAGCTTGAAAACTCACCGTGTCTTGTTCACATCTTGCCTTTTTACTCCTGGTAACTGACTGCATTCAAGTTACAGTGCCAATCTTCTCAGAAGTGTAATGCTACCACAGCATGACCTCTGCAATGATAGTGTTATTAAAGTGTGTAGTGTTGCACTTAACTTGGGAGAGACACATCCTACCTGTTAATTTACTGCATGTCCTGCTGCGACAGGAGGCTTCTTAGTTGTCAGCCTGTGTCTCTTTTTATCTCAAGACAGTCGGTCTTTTCTTTTATAACTGAAATGTCCTTCGTATGCTTTCTGATTATTGGATTTTTAGGCTGTCGCAATAGATAAGAGCAGTTTTATACATCCATGATGCAGACCTTAAATTTGCTTATTTTTTTGTAATGTAGTAACTCACAACAGTTTAAACAGTTTTTTGACATTAGAAAGGCACAAATGGTATTCAAACAGCAAAACAAAAAATCTGTTGATGGCATCAGAGGGGAAGTAGTACTAGAAAAGTAGTAATGACAGACTTAATAGATTTTACCTACCTGATAAGAAGGATGGCTGAGATTCATAGTGGTATGTTGATTCTGTTTTCTAAGTGGATCTAATCTCAAAGTACCTCATGGGAAAACTCATATAGAGCATGGACTAATTTTTTTCATGCTCAGTGGAACCTCAGTTATGGTATTATACTGGAGTTAAATGTGGTGCTGTCTGTACATAGAAGTTCTTGCTTCTAGACTGTGTTTCTGCAATGTTGTTTTGTTGGCACATCCACATTGCACCCAAAGCAAAACAAAAACCTGAGAGCCTTTTGCTCCAGCCACCTTTTTGACCAAAGCTGATTAACGGAGAACCTGCTCACACAGCCAATTCATAATAGGGTGGCTGTACAAAATATGAGTTTGTAATAGTTTCTAGTCCATAGTCTGTCAGTTATGTGAATGCATTATTGTGGAAGAGTCCAGCTTTTTATTTGCTACTTCAAAAAGCTGCAGTGGTTTCCCAAAACTTGAATACTGCACGTGTTCATGGATCCAAATTGATTTTAAAGCTCTCTTCCCCAGGCTACTGGGGAATATGTTTCTATGTACAGGCTCTAAAAGTCAAATGCAGGATAGTTGGATTGGCTGTGGAAAGGACTGAATTGCTGTCTGCAAGATAACTTGTACCATACAGCATCTGTTCCATACTGTAGGGGCTGCACAGAAGCAATTTCCAGAAGATTCCTTTCACTGATGATTGACAGTGGTTATTAGAAAGTGTCCACAGAGAAAAGCAGGTCAGATTTCTGTGCAGGAAAAGACAGACCAACTGAGGTATTGCAGATGAGGCACTGAAATAGCTGGACCATTTAGAGTACAATCCACTGGGGAGTTTCCTATACACACTGAAAATAATAACAGCTGTGCCCCAGGACTCTTTTCCGGTGTTGTTTGCACTTGTTTCAGCGGGGCTGATGCAAGAGAACTTGCCAGTGGATTGGGGTTATGGCAGGTAGGATGTTTTCTTGATTAAAAAAAAAGTTAATCAAAGATGACTGTGTTTTGATCCTTTCTAGATTTTATTAACATTCCCTTCCTAGAAGGGCAGGAGAAATGTATGCAGTGTTTAACAGTTAGTTTTGTATAGTTTATATGAACTCTGTACTGCAGTTCTGTCACTTTTCAGGATCTTCTCAACAGCTGTGATATGTTACAACACAGTTGTAAAAGTTACAAATTAGAAAGTTTGGTGTCAAATCAGTGTGGTCTAAAATGTTTGATATCAGGGCTTTGGCCAAAGTGGAATAGAGTAGGGGGTTTTTTTTCTTTCTTTTAGATGCATGTTACCAGGCATTAATGGTATGGCTGTTTGGGGGACCAAGAACCCAGAGTGTATCTCAGAAACATTCACAGTAGGATGCAGGTATGTGTGTGTCAGGAAAAGAAGGATTTGTTGTGCATATTTTGTGAATGGGGGAAAAAAGCCCTTTATTTTTTTTTAATTCTGATTGCTTGAAATTGATTCTCTTCTCCCTCTCTCTCATGCTCAAACACAGTTTCCCTTTCTATTTATATGCACTATTTCTAGAAATGAACAATTCCCTTTCATCAGTATGTACTTGAAACCATCTCTCCCTTTCCCCTTCTCTGTTTTTGCCTTTCCCCCTATAACATGAGCAGGACTCTTAATACTGCACAGAACACAGAGCTTCCCCTGATGAAATTACATGGCACACACACTAATGTTTCAGGTCCTCTGTCACATTGGAGATGTACCAGTGGTGGCCTTGTAATAAAAAGGA
The DNA here is from genome assembly GCA_948472985.1 of Iguana delicatissima. Classification (NCBI taxonomy): domain Eukaryota; kingdom Metazoa; phylum Chordata; class Lepidosauria; order Squamata; family Iguanidae; genus Iguana; species Iguana delicatissima. The sequence goes on along the minus strand of CAOKZL010000460.1, from coordinate 1,283,806 downwards.
GAGTAAGCAGATCCACAGACGTAGGGTGGCTTGTTGTGTAGTGAGGCTGGTCAAAGTTTTCAAATGACAAGTAAATGAAGGGTGGTACTTTTAGCTACTTTATTAAACATGTTTTGTGTCATCCACCACGAAATGTATTCAGAGGTAGGGCAAAGACAACCCAGTGGAATCAGGGCCACTGCACGCCCACTCTGAGACAGGAGCCCAAAGGGGTGTTTGAGAAGGGCCAGCCCTTACGAGGTCTCCAGTAACTGTGGGCTTGAAGTTAGAATGTGTATTGACACTAATTGCAATTCACAACCAGTTACTTCTAGGTGGTCTGGGGCTGCCAGGTGGTGAGGAAAACCTGCTCTGCTCCTTTTTATCTAATAGCAACTTGATGGTAATTTATAAAATCAAAAGTGGAGGAGGAAGGACCACTTGCAGCCAGTAAAACTCAGCCACCTCTCCCAATGTAAAAACGAAGCATTAGGAGATAAATTTTCTACATTTGGCCCTCTGACTAAAGGGTTTTCAGTGGTGGAGCAGGAAAGCGGCTGCATAGTTTTGTTCTGTCTTTTATATAAACTCAAATATGGAATGGTATCCTTTGTCTAAAGTTTCAGCAGGAAATCCCTCAAATTTACTAGAGGTGGACTGTAATTCCCACAGAACTCAACTGGAGTCACACTTCTTACCGTTTCACTCCCTAGTCTCAAGACACCATCTCATTTTATGCTCTTATTCTTGACATGTACCCTTGAAACGTCAATAAAATCCATGGCAGGATTAATGTGTTATCTGTGTAGACGGTGGTTTAATCTCCAAATGGCAATGTTCTTATTGCTAATGCCATCATAGCCTGTGCTTAAAGTGGATGCTTAAGAATGCTTAAGCAGAAAATGCTTAAGTCTATATTCTGTACTAGCTATATTACATTGATGGCTTGCTTGAGGGGGAGGGGAAGAATATGGATCATTCCAAGCCATACTTGCACCCCGCTCTTGGAAAAATCCCTTCCTTTGTAGAAAATGAAGATGAAAAATAGTTACCTTTCAATTCCATCATTTATCCTTTTAGCCATTTCTGCTATAATTCATCTATGACATGATACCTAAGTTATTTAAATATACTGTGAACTGAGATACAACTTGTATTCAACCAAAAAAACTTTTTAAAATCTTGTTCCTTTATTTTTTTTTTTATTTCCCAGTGACTTTTTACTTGTCAAGAATCAAGTTTGCCATGTTTTAGGCTCTAACGTTTCATAGTTCATCTGTGCTTCATAATTAAAATCTATTTTTCTGCTTGAATTTGGGAATAAATGAGTCATCCAGAAATAGTATTTTAACTGGACTAGGCTTAGACCACCTGAGAGGTTTTTTCAAGACCAGTTTGAACAGGATGGCCCTTATTCATATGTAATTTTTCTCTGCCCCCTTTTCTAATTTCCTAGCAACTTGAATTCTTTCAATAGTGCTCTTATTTGTCTTTGTATTTCTTTCTCCAGTGTTTCTAATGCCACTTGTATCTTTTGAAAAAAGGTTTTAAAATGTGGAATTCTGACAACTGTAAAGCAACCCAGTTGCTTTGTTCCTAGTCTGACGTTGATAGTATACAGTGAAATGTATAAATCCTGGTATTCAGTTAAATTATTGGAACATGTAACATAAATATTTACAGAATAAAACTGTGTTGCTGATCAGGACCTTTGATAGAATGGGTTATTTTTTTTTTATAAACTGAACATTCTTACAATGGTTATGTTCAGAAATGCATATAGTGTGTAGGTTTATTCCAGAAACAAAAAGTGATCAGCTAACTCCATTGAAAAACATTATGTTTGCTGTGGTATGGTGTGATGTGCCTGTTTCAAAGAAGCCCATAGGTGGACATCTGTGACCTTCCAGATATTTTTGGTCTAAAGTTTCCCTAATCCCTCATCACTGGCCAAGCTGACTTAGTCTGATGGGAGTTGTAAGGCAAAAGCATCTGGAATGTTGTTATTGCCCACTTCTCCTGTATTCTTCTTTAAAAAACAGTTTTCCATGATAGCTCACTAAACATTAAAACTGCTATTAAAACATATAAGAAAAACCATTGAACACCACAATAGAAAGGGCAGTACAAAAACAGCAGAATGAAGAGACATCAAGTCATTTGAAAAGCAGTGACTGAGAGAATTAAAAAGTTTGAGAAGATGAAATGGTACCAACATTATAGAAATGTAGGTGGATGGAGAAGCTACCTGGTGAAACCATTCCACAGGTGGGGTGCCAGCACTAAGTAGGCCCTCTCTGTTGAATCCAGCCACTGCACCTCAGGTGGCGGGGAGCACCTGGGGAATTGTCTTCTCACATGCATGAACATGTGGAAACATGTTCACTTGCCAGACTTGTCTTCTCATGAACATGTGGAGACATGTTCACTTGCCAGAATTATCTTCTCACATCCACACTTGCCAGCCTTGCATACTGTGTTTGTTCTTAATTTAAGAATCAACTGTTTAGGATCTGTGTTAGCCTTTTCACCTTGTATTAGAAGCCAGCTATCAGGAGATCAATTACGGTTAAAGGATTCCTCTTATGTGCTTTCGGGCTACTATATTTTGCCACGCTCGTGTTAAATTAGTCCAGACAGTAAAATTAATGCAGACAAAAATTTCAGCCTATTATTTGTGCCTTCAAGTAACAAAGGTTAACATTTATAAAGGCAAGAGATTTTCTTTATTATATTTTATCTTACAGCTCCACTAATTATATAGCAGCCAAGTAGCTAACAAATATCACTGAAATCAAATCAAACAATAAACCCATTGAAATCACACAGTAAACTTCAAACCAATTTAAAAAGTCAAGTTGAAAAGGTGTGCCTTCACGCCTTTCTAAACTCCATGAGACTGGGAACTGAACGCAATTCTTGAGAGGAGTGCATTTCACAATCAAAGAACAACACAGGAGAAAGCCTGTTTGGCCTCCCTTTCAATTGTTGCCTCTGTAGGTGAGAGTTTTAGCAGCACCTCTGCTAAATATCTTAACATCTTTATGGGTTCATAACAAGACAGGTTGACCTTAGCCACAGCCCAAGCTCTTTGGATTTTTAGAAGTTGAAATCAGTGCCTTCAAATGAGCCTGAAATTCACTTATCAAAACATGGAGATTTTTAGTATTGGAGCAGTATGAATTCTCACAAGAAGCTAAAATGCTTAATCTCAGAAGTCTAAGCAATTGCCACACTTGCTCCCTCGCTGTTGTTGCTGTGTTCCTTGAAGTCATTTCTGACTTATGAAGACCCTAAGGTGAAACTATCACAGCGTTTTGTGGAGCTGAGCATGTGAGGCACACCCAAGGCCACACAGCATGGCCAAACAAGGAATCAGGCCCTGGTCTCTAGGGTTGTAGTTCAACACTTGTATCCCCACACCATGCTGGTTCCCTACTTGGTCTTTGACTAGAAGCCCAAAACTGAGGCTGTTTTACTTTGGATGTATCATGAGGCAATGTGACTCACTGGAAAAGACAATGACACTTGGAAAAGTAGAACATTGCAGTAAAAGGAAGATCAATACATTGATTCAATAAAGGAAGCCACAGCCCAGAGTTTACAAGACCTACACAGCACTGTAGATGACCAGAGCTCTTGGGTTACTATTAGTCAAAGCCAACTTGATGACAAATAAAATACGTCCAATGTGCACCATTTAGTTACTAAATAGGAGAATCCCACCATTTCACTATGTGAGCATTTTAATCCAGTTCTCCATGTGGAATGTACGTTTGTTTTTTAAGTCTATGACAAACTCCATGCTGCAGCTCAAAGTTGATGTCCAAACTGTGTTGGGCTCTCATCAGAACTAGTGGTGATTAGTGATTTAAGACAAAGCACAGTAAATCTGCCTCTTGGCCTTGACTTCACAGACTTTAAACTAGTGTTATATTTCTTGGCTAGAACTTTAGCTCTTTCTGGAAAGTGTATACTTTTTTTTTTCTTGGCAAACTCCTGTATCAGTTAATCCTTCACAGCAACTGAGCTTCTTACACATGGCTTTTTCCTTGAATTCAGTGGTCTATGTGTTTCTGCAACAAAGGAGGCACAGTGAGAATACCCCTTTTTATTTTTGGTAAGGGAGGAAGGGAAAATGTCTTAACTCCTTTGTGACCAGACGTCCTTTTAATTAAAGTGTTCAGTATCTCTGCCATACAACCTAGAGATTCTTTAGACACTGATAAGAAAAAAGAGAAGCATGGTTATTCCATCATCTCTGATGGGAAACCAGTTGCTTTTGGCTCTCCCAAGATGATAGTAAGCCCATGATCATTCCATCAAACTACTTGAAATGGTTTTATCTGAGCTAAGAAGGGGTATTTGAACCTTGCTTTCCCCTCATCCCTACCCATCCAATTTCCTTTGTGAGGCATGTCTTTTATCTTGTGCACTTGAGGGCAGGGTCTGTCTCGCCCACATGTTTTGCATTTTTCCCCCACATAAGCCATGGAGAAAGTCAGTGTAGCACAGACTCACCCTCTCAGCTGGTCAATCAATACCTAGAGTTGTGCTAACGGAAAACCAGTACCTGTAGAAGCTGGCACTATCTGTTTGCTTTTCTGATAAGACGAATTAGCCACACCTATGTATATAGGGTGGGAATCATTTGCTCGGGTTTTATGTGTCAAATTCCAGTGTTTAATGGCAGCAGGGACTGCAGAGCCAAGGTACATCTTATTGCTTCGAAGAATAATGCTGCCATTCTGCATCATTTTCAGGCGTCTACATGTTGCATCGGAGTCTGTGAGCACTATAGTTGCATATAACAGTTTTCTCCTCCAGTTTGGCTTACTGTGTACCAGTAGAACTAGGTTTCAGTGGGGAGGAAGAAAGGTAGGCTGCTGTCTGTTTCTCACCTTCTTGTGTGAGAGGAGTAAGGCCATGGGTTTCAGGAGGAACAACTGAAAGCTGCCATGGCTGCCTCCAGGCACTAGCTACTTGAGACAGCTACTTCACTGTGCTGGCCTTGTCCTCATTTGCAAATTTCCCAAAAGACAATGTAATTGGTCAGTGGGCCAAAATGGTGGCAGCAACTGAGGATTGTCACTGAGGACAAGTTGCCCACCACCCCACCCGGTCCTGAAGTGGAGCAAGGATTGATTGATTGATTAATTAATTAATTAATAGCTCACCTTTCCTCCAGCAAGGGACCCAGAATCTAGGACTACATGAAGGATTGCTACCAAGGTGAAAGGGGCTGCTGGGAAAGTACATTGAAAGACAATCTACAACCACACAGGAGTCATGGGGCAATGATTCTAAAGTCTTCACTCTCGCATCCAGGGCTGCATCAAGCTTTCTGTAGAACCTTGGCACTCCTGTATTTGATTCTTGGCTTCACCTGGCCATACCAATAAGGATGTTTTTGTAGGCCCTGAAATTTTCGTAGGCCCTAGGTACAGTGCCTGAAGTACCTAATGGATAAAGTGGCCTCGCTCACATCTCAAATGAATCATAGATCCATCTTTCTTTTACATGGCTATAATGAGGATAATGATGAAAGTATACAAAAGCCTTTGGCAGCTGGGGAAGGGAAGGTGTTTGGGGACACAATCTCTTGCCATTTGCTATAATGCCTAGGGGTGACGAACCCAAAATCACCTGAACTACTGTTTCCCACTCTTCCAATACAAGAGATCGGAACAAGTCTTGAGGAGTTCCAGTCCCTGAAACTTGCAAAAATTGATCCCCAATATCTTATTTGAGGCCTTACTACCTAGAAGGCATCAGATCCCATCTGATCTTGGAAGCTAAGCAGAGTGAGGCCTAATCAATATTTGGATGAGGGACCACTAAGGACTTCCAAGCTCAGTAGGCTCTGTTTCAGAGGAAGGCAAACCACTGCTGCATATCCTTTGACTAAGAAAACCCTGTGAAATTTATGGGGTTTCCATGAATCAACAGACAGCTTGAAGGAAGATGCACCTGTACAACATCTTATTTAAGCTGTCTTAATTACAATGCATCCTTTGTGAGTAAAACAACTCCCACAGTTCTTGGATATGTTTCCTTATAATTTTCATTCAGTACAACAGACATTCAGGAGAGGTAGTGGTTTGAAGTGGTTTGAATATTTGATGAGCACTGTTTGAAATCCTACTCAGCTGTGGAAACCCACTGGGGCCATTTCTGCACTACACTGTTATAATGTACACTTTCAACATCCTGTGGAATTCTGGGGTTTGTAGTTTACTGAGGCCAAAGAGCTCTCCGGCTGAGAATTCTAAATGCCTCTCCCTAAACTGCAAACCCCAGGATTCCATAGATTGTTGAAAGTGGAATAATAGCACTATAACAGTGTGGTGCAGAAATGGCCTGGTGACCATGGGCAAGTCACAGTCTCAACCTTAGAAGAGGGCAAGGTTAACCCCCAAAAATCTTGCCAGAAAACCCCTTATAGGGCATGGTCAAGTTGGAAATACTCTGAAGGACAAAACAACAAGAAGCAAACAAATAACAGACATTCAGCTATAATCACTCTGTCCTGACACCACCCACGGGACATGAGTTGTGTTCCTTTCTACTTGAAGGAATACCATAGGGAAAGGAAAACCAGAACCCAGTGATGAGACACAGAGCAGCTGCAAGGAGTTTGCTTTCCACTTCCTTGCAAGAAAGAACCATGTGCAACTCTCAGTTCCCCAGTAACTGTACAAATGCATGTGAAAGGGAGGCTTGAAAAAGTTGCACTCTTTCCCCATAAAAAGACCTTTACATAATTTGGCTGAAGGATTCCGGGAAGTATGGTCCAGAAAAATAATTTTTCCAAGTAGATTACAGGATTCCCAGAACCCATCAAAAACCCCAGCCCCTCCAAAAAAAATTAAAATCAATTTTTAAAATCAATTAGGTTGATTTTGAAGTGGTATTTTTATCCCCAATCTGTCTAAAAAAAAGGAATAGTTTTCTCCTCTAACACTCCTCACCCCCAAACCTCCTCAAAACAGACAAGAAAGGGAAAAAATGGCCAAAATGGTGGCCAGAAGTGATATCATGTCACTTTGGGTGTGCTGAAACGCATTTCTGTGGCATGCTGGATAAGTGCAGAAAAATAGCATCTGTCCTGTTTGCAGTTGCCCACCCCTTTTCTAGGATGATGTTATACTTAGTTTGATCTCTGACCAAGTAGAGATGCTGATAAACTCTGCCACAGACTGTAGTGATTCTAGATTTTCACAGTTCCAAAAGGGCAGCAGCCCCACAGTTCCAGACTACCTTCCCTCTGTCAGACAGGCACTCTAAAAATTTATGGGGATATTATTATTATCATTATTATTATCATTATTATTATTATTACTACTACTACTATTAAATTTAATATCCACCTCTCCCCATGGCTCGAGATGGGGTACAGAACAGATGGAGTTAAAAGTTGTAGTTAAAATACTTATAGAACAGTTGATACAAATATACTATAATTAAAATATATCACAGTTAAAAGTACAATTAAAATACAGTTAAAAGTATAATTAAAAATACAATTAAAAGTACACTTAAAACTGGACTGGGTAGGCCTGCTGGAAGAGATAAGTCTTTAGTACTTTTTAAAATTCAGCCAGTATATTATGCTGTTGAATCTCTTCCAGCAAGTCATTCCACGGCCTGGGATGGCCAACGAGAAGATCCTCTGGGTGACCATTGCCAGTCTAGTCCTGACTGGTTTAGTAAATGGCCCCCAGAGGACCTGAGTGTATGGGCCAGATTGTATGGGAGGAGGGGATCCTGCAGGTAACTTGGACCCAAACCGTATAAGGCTTTAAAGGTAATAACCAACACTTTGTACTTTGCCCAGAAACTAATTGGCAGCCAGTGGAGTGATTTTAACATCAGTGTGATATGTAATCAATCTGGCTGCCACATTTTGATCCAGTTGGAGTTTCTGAACTTGGTGAAAAGGTAGCCCAATGTAGAGCACATTGCAGAGGTCCAGCCTTGAGGTTACCAGCACGTGTACTACCATCCTTAGGTCGTCCAGTTCTAGGAAGGGGAGCTGTTGGCATATCAGCCAAAGCTGATGACAAGCACTCCTGACCGTTGCATCTATCTGAGTTGATATTTGGAGGGTCGGATCCAGGAGCACTCCCAAACTGCAAACACAGTCTTTCGGGGGGGGGGGGGTGAGCCCGTCCAGAACTGGTTGACACACCTCCAACCCCAGATTAGGATTCTTGACAGTAAGCACCTCTGTCTTGTCTGGATTCAGTTTCAATTTGTTCTTCTTCATCCAGCCCATAACCTTCTTCAAGCATTCATTCAGAGGAGACACAATATCCTTAGCAAAAGCTGTTTATGAAGGCATGGAGAAATAGATTTAGATGTTATCTGCATACTGATAGCATCTGCCCCATGCCTCCAGGTGATCTCTCCGAACTGTTTTGTGTAGATGTTAAAAGGTTATATGTATATCTATGAAATATACTGCATTGATTTTGAAAGTTAGGGATGATGACGATGAAAGAGATTGAATGAAGAAAGAGAGCAATATGTATTCACAAAGAGAAATTGGTATTAAGTGGTTTTGTATTAGCATGATATATACATATTATTATATTTGCATGTCAGTTAAATTTTACATATCAGTTTCCACCTAAAACAACAGAGAGTGAACTCATTTAAAATGTAATTGTGGAGGAGAGTTCTGCAGGTACCATGGACTGCCAAGGAAGGAAAGAAGGAAGGAAGGAAGGAAAGACAAACAGTCAAGATTACCACACCTGCTGAAACACATACAGGGTGGATTATGTTTTACTTATAAATCACTAATATGTAGATCTATAGAAAAAATTATTTAGATCTGTGTATCTTAAACGGAGGCAGCCCACCTAGATTAATTCATAGCCTGGAAAAGTTAAAGTGGCGATATTGCCTAAGGGCTTCTGGGAGTTGTACTAGGAAGTTGGACTTTTTTTGCTTCCAGGCTCTGGCCAATATTGTCTCCTCTGGCAACAGTTCCCTAGATTGTGATTTTTTTTTTTTAAGCATAAAAAATCTTCTGCTTAGGTTGTACCTGAGAATTATACCTGGGCCCTTCTCTCTCCACACCATGTTCTAGACCACTAACTGTCGTTAATCTATTGGACCAGTAAAATACAGACTGCCATAGATTTGTGCATACAATGCCTATTTACATGTATTGTTCCTCCTGCAGGTAGGGACACTCACAGGTCTTTCAGAAAATTCCCATTTGTTTTCGCTTGGCTATGAGTTCTACTCTATCACATTGCTAATGGTTCTCAGCTGCAGTTATAGATTGTTCTGCTTTATGGTGCATATTTTTATTCTTTATCCTTTCTGACATTTTTTATTCTTTCTGGTTATTTTTTTAAAATTTTTTATTCATTTGTGTGTTGCTCTGATCATTACACTGTAGTGGATTCCACTGTGTAAGCTATCTTGAGAAGGACTTGGACACTCAAAACAGGAACAGGTACCCTCTGGCTCAGCAAATGTTTTAGACTTCAACTTCATACCCTCCAACATTACACAGGCGAAAACAGGGACGTGTGCGGCCAAACAACATCAATACTGTAGTCAAAATGGCAAGAGTTACTAGTGAGGAAGAACACACAAGCTAGAAGAGGTTGCAGCAGTTTGCTTTTGCCTTTCTCTACTAAGAAGGGCAAGATTCTTCCCTCTCTTCTCCCCCTTCCTGAGTTAAGTGAATGCAAACTACTTTTGTACTTTGAAATCAGTTTGCAGCAACTGAAGTAAGCTGAGGACAAAGGCAGAAAGTGGGTGAAGGAAAGAGAAACTGGAACATGTTAATGGCAGCTGAAAAAGTGGGATAGCACAGGATTAACTGGGACTTTCCCTGCAAATTTGAGACAGCTGAAGGGTATGCAAGTGCTAAAAGTGTAAGCTAGCATGGAAAACAGTGAGAAATTATGGAAGATCAAAGGTTTTCCCACCCCCGCCCTTAAAGCTGGACTAAAAATATTTTAAAATACGTAGATGCTTGCTTCTGGGAAGACATGCTTCCCAAACAGACTAGGGTACCAATGTCCTCCCTCTGCTGCTGCCCCTTTGTTAGAAGAAATCTAGTAGCCACTAGAATGCTCAAGTGTTTAGAAACCTGTGGCTTTAATAAAAGGATGGGATCTTTAATTAATTAAGCGTCACATACAGGGATAGTGACAGAGGTTATTTATTAATCCCGGAACTATTGCAACATAAAAAGTGAATATTAACAGATCTTTATCACACTGAAGAGCAAAGCTCTGGTGTTCTAAGGAGAAATGGGCAACTCTCATGTAAGTAATCCTCTCTTTCATCACTTCAGACTTCATTGGATGGCCTGAAGTGCTATTTTCAGGTTTGCAACAGGAATAAATTATTGCAAGGGACAAATTTAATCAGCTGAGTTGAGACGAAAGGGCACTTTTGTTTGTTTTTCAGCCACCATTTTGGCTCCTTTGTGTTATTTCAATAAAGGGATTTTAAAAAATTAAATTTGCATTGACAATGTTGAGTTTGTTTTATTAAAATTATGTTACAGTGCCAATGTCTTCAGTATACTTTAAAATTTATTGTAAAATGGGTGCGTACTCCATTTCATCAGTCCATTGCCTCAGATACAGTTTATTAATCAACCTTTACTTGGTGAAGAGCCCCAGTTAATACTGCCATGGAGAAGATGGGGTGGACTTGCTCTCTGTTTCTCTAAAGGGCAGGACTTGAATTAACTAAGTGGTGAATGCAAGGACACAGATTTCAACTACAGGCTTTTGAATGGTCCACTTTTTGACAACCTGCTCTTTTGATCCATTCCAATTACAACTAGAACCCACATATGGAATGTGTCATCCACTCTTTCAACTATATATGAAATATATGGGTTCCAGTGGTAATTGAAAAGGGCAAAAAGAGCAGATCATCAATAATCGTCCATGCCCTGCTTTTCCTCTCCATCGACCCAGCGCCATCTTTTTGTTCGGTCTGTACACAGACCAAACAAATGGATGGCACCGAGTCGATTCCCAGCACATCTCTTCGAAACTGTGTGCAGTGCATCTCTTATACAGCATTTGTGCTTATAGTATAGTCCACTTTTGCTGATTTTAATGTACAGTACTTTTGAATATCTAAAGGTAAGCTTTTGTTCATTTTACTGTAATTTTGTATATATGTATATATCTTTGTATATATAGTGTGTCCTCCATATATATGGGGGTGCTGTTCCAGGAACCCCTATGTAAAACAAAACAAAAAAAGTGAATGCTCATGTCCCATTATCTTCTTCAATGGATGCGACACGCACAGGCGACACACACTGTGCCATCCATTAACAAAAATGGACACTTTGCTTCATATGACCTTGGATTCCTGTATGCCGGAGTCACACCAGAAGAGGGAGCACACTGTGTGTGTGTGTGTGTGTACCACATGCATGCACTGTAGTGTGTTATTTAGCTTTCACACACATTTGTAGGTGATATATAGTGCATTATTTATGCTTCTCTGCCAAAATGCATTTGCAAGCGGAAAAAAAACCTGGGCTCCACTTTCCGACGATTTCTGCTTTCTGACAATGTTCTCATCCATTACCTGCCAAATAAGTGAGGAACGCTTGTAAACGTTTCAAGTTTGTTTGTTTGCTTTAAGAATAAAAGGGGCAAAAAAAAAAAAATAAAGTGAGAATAAACAAATGTACAGAGGGGAAAGGTCAGCGTACTTTAGCAATGGGGTTGGAGTCTGTCAGTTGTCAGCCGTTTCCCTTGCTTTTTTCCATTTTTGGAGGATAGGAGATTAAAATGAGCCAAACTGCTGGATTTTGGAGCAATTTTGCTGCAGTTTAAGAGATTTTCAAGCCAATTTTTGCCATTTCAAAATGGAGAGAGGCTAAGAGGATTAGATGTTGTCTTGGTGGTATTAGGCATTGAAAAGAGGAGTTAGGCTGGTGTGTGGCCCACAGGCATCACTTTCTCCACCTTGCTGTATAAGCTCTACACCACACTGGCTCTCCGTTGGCTGGCTGCCCCATGAATCATCCACCCAGTGGCACTTGATACTGTAATGGCTCCAGTTGAAACCAACCAATTTGTCACTAATTGTGCTCTCAAGGCTACACTGCTCAGGGGAATTTGCTCACTAAAATCCCCTCTCGTGTTGCAATGAATCATGACACCTGAGTCAAAGAGCAATGAATCATGCAAGTCTTGGTTTGGCTGAGCTAATCTTTTGAGATCACCAAAGTGCATCTATCAAAACTGTGAAAAAGACAGGAACGACATCCACTGTTGTTCTTCCATTCCAAACTTCCTTGTTGATTTACTGACATCTTTCTAGCCAGTATTGTTCCAGTTACATAGTACCTCCCCAGATGTCATGAAGCACCGCTGGGGCTGACTGGCACATGTGGGACTGATTGGCACATGTAAAAGTGGCAACATCTGCTGAGATCCTTTGCCAATGAAGGCCAAGAAACCTGTTCCCAGGAGGGGAGCCAGAGTCTCCAAACCCCTTGAGACACTTGCTGCTATTACGTATTCTCTCCTAATATGGCAGAGACAGTCCTGACTAATCCTCCATTGTCCCACTTTTGCAGCTGGTTTGAAAATGTCCCAGTTTCTCTATTCCTACCACTTTCCCCATTCATCCTCAGCTAACTTAGAATGACAGTGTTGGAAAAGACCACAAGGGCCATCTAGTCCAGTGCCTTACCATGCAGGAATACACAATCAAAGTACTTCAGACAGATGGTCATCCAGTCTCCATTTAAAAACCTCTAAAGAAGGGACTCCACCACAATCTAGGGCAGTGTATTCTACCATTGAACAGCTCTTACTGTTAGGAAGTTCTGCCTAACAGGTGGAATCTATTTTCCTGTAGCTTGAAGCCATTGCTCCATGTCCTAATCTCTGGAACAGCAGGAAACAAGCCTGCCCCATATGACAGCCTTTCAAATATTTAAACATGGCTATCATATTGCCTCTTAACCTTCTCTTCTGCAGGGTAAACATACCCAGCTCTCTAAGCCACTTCTCATTCAATATGATTTCCAGTCCTTTTACCATTTTGATCACCCTCCTCTGGACATATGCCAGCTTGTCAATATCCTACTTCAGTTGCTGGAAACTGAATTCAAAATACAAAAGCATTTTGAAGGAGGAGAATTGGGGGAGTCACATGCATGACCCCTCTTCCCTTCCCTTTTGCTTGGGTACACTGCCTTCCTTCTCCATGCCCAGGCAAAAGGCAAGGGAATGGGAGTTACCACTTTGGTACGTGGTAACAGCTGCAAGAATGCTGTTTACCCAAACTTGGAAACAGACCGAAGCACAGCTGACAAGTTGTGAAAGTTGCCAGCTTTGCCCAAGTTGCAAAATTGACATAGACCAACTGAAGAATTTTTGAAAGATTGGAAACTTTATGGATTCTTTGAGCGATAAGGAACCTAATGATGTAATTATCTGTGGTTAATACTATTAGCAATTCTATTAAGTTGAATGTACATGGAACTGTAATGGTAGAACAAGACATTGGACATCAATTGCTTTTTCCTTTTCATTACAGTTCGTATGGGGCGGGGAGGTCAGAGTTCTCTTATGTTTTAGTTAGTGATTCTAGTTAGGATATGTTTATGGTAATATATTAGTCATTTAGTCTTTTAGCAATGTGTTTTTCTGTTATGCCTTAGTTTTAATTTAGTTGAATCTAGTAGTTTAGTTCAGCTTTAGCTTTAGTTATATAGGTATATTGTTTATGTATACAGTTGGTCTTCCATATTTGCTAGGGTTAGGGGCACAGGACCCCTGCAAAAGTGGAAAAATCACAAATATCAAAAGTGTGTGTGTATGTGTGTGTATTGCTGACAAGTTGTGAAAGTTGCCAGCTTTGCCAAGTTGCAAAATTGACATAGACCAACTGAAGAATTTTTGAAAGATTGGAAACTTTATGGATTCTTTGAGCGATAAGGAACCTAATGATGGCGGGGGGAGCAGGGGTTGGAGAATCAAATTTGTGAAAGTGGAAGCTGTAAATGTGGGACTGACTGTAGTTTGTTCCTTTTTCTTTTTTTGCTGTTGTGAATCAAATGTAATAATTATGTGAATGGAAGGAAGGAAGGAAGGAAGGAAGGAAGGAAGGAAGGAAGGAAGGAAGGAAGGAGTAAAAACCCAGTAGTCATGATGGCTCTGTGGTGCTGGTAGATTTTGGGACCTGAAGTCCAAAAAAGGTGATTTTTCCCAAGCTCCGTGCCCATGGTGCTGAACAATTTTCTCTGTTATTTTTGCTTGTCTTTCCTAGCCAAAAAGTAAGGAACGCCGCCATCATGATTTTAATGCCGAGCACGATGCCAAGAAACTACATAAAGCTTGCAAAGGAATGGGTAAGAAGACTACCACTTGTCCTGCTACACAAGGACAGTACACAGAAGATCAAGATTGTAATTGAAAAAGTGCCTGTGTTTAGAACTGGGTGAATGGATCAGCCTTGTTGAAATTGTACAACCAAGGGAGCATCTCAGTGGCTAAAATAGGTGGAAGGCTGGCACTAACAATAGCCTAGGGTTGCCTGCTCTCAGGGTCTGGCCTGAGAGAGGCAAACAGAAGAGGGTAAAATTCTACAATTTCAGGAGGATCAGCTCTAAGTAAGTGGAAAGGGCAGCATTCAAATCTCCAACTCACAGAGCTTTCTGGGGCTGAGGGTATATGATGTGCCCAGTGGGTTTCCATGGCTGAGTGGGAAATCAAACCCTGGTCTCCAGGATCATTGTGCAATGCTCAAACCACTACACCACAGTGGCTCTCAAAGACTCCCTAGAAGGGTCTATGCAACAGCTTGCTTGCTACCATCTGCAATGATTGATTGACTCATTGTTGCAACTTGCAAGGAGTTTCCAGGAAGGTCTATGTATTTACTTGCATAGACTGTCCTGGAGAATATGCTTCTTCAATCCCAATCGTTGTGGTGCTAGGGCTCACCTTCCACTCTTCTCTTCTCTGTTCTGCCTCCACCTTCTGGATAGAAGAAATTCTGCTATTATTAACTGCTGTCAAGTCAACATCAATTGGTGGCAACCCTCTTAGAAAGAAGAAATAGAAGCAAGCAGGCTAGATTAAATGTTCATTAGCCATCTCCCTAAGTAGGTGAGAAGAAATAATCCCCATATTTCACCTTGATCTGGGGAGAGACCCTTAATGCACAATGTTTAATGACATCACCAGGGACCATCCCTAGGTCTCAGATTTTGGTCTGGAAACCTCATGGCCTGGGAAAGTTCTGAAGTGGCAACCCTGTCTTAGCTAGAAATAACCACTTCCAAAAGAGCAACTATATTAGTCTGTCACAGACCTCATGTTCTCCAAGCCAAAAGCAGCATGCCAAGATTCAATCCAGCAGATGACTCATCGTTCCTACACAAATTAAAAGGATGTCCCACCACAGCATAGGACTTTTGTGAGATATAAGACTTTCCCTAGAAAAGGTATTCAGAAGATAGAGAGGACTACTTTTAGCCTGAGAGTCAAATTCAGTTTCAGGCTGTAGGCCAGTCACCCCTCCCTCATTTCACTGATGGGTAAGCCAAAGGAAAAAGTGTGTGTATGTGCCTTTAGATCACCTGTTGACTTATGGCAAACCTAAGAATTACTTCGAATTTTCTCAGGGAAGGAAACCAGAGGTGGTTTTGCCAGATCCTTCCTCTGAAATATAGCCTATAGCACCTGGTATTCATTGGTGGTCTCCTGTCCAAGTATTAACCAGGGCTGACCCTACTTAGCTTCCAAGATCAGATGGAATATGGTAGCTTTAGAATATTTAGGTCACAAAACATGTTACCTCAAAGCTCACACTGACAATCACTGAGCCAGTAACTAAACCTAAGGGGAAGTTTTTCAACTTTTTATGATGAAGGGGGGAAAAGAAGTCCTAGGAAACCACCCAGTGATGGAAAAAAAGATGTGGTCATTTGGGAAAGGCTGGAGGACAAGAATAAAAAAACAGGAGGGATGGATTCAATGCAAGACCCTGAAGTTCCCCACCACTGTGTTATATTTTGGACAAGAGGGAAGCTCTGCCCTGAGTGCTACCACCCAACACCACAGTATACTCCACATGGCTAAACAAGACCTTGCTGTTGGTCTAGCACACTGGTCAAAAATATGCTTACTTTGTTTTAGATGCTAAATGGCATGATGCCAACAGGACTTCTGCCATAAGCATGTAGCAGCTTCAAGGATCACGCTTGTTTGTCAAGATCCTTGTGAGTGGAAAGGTTAAATATAAATATCTATTCACTCACTCCTCCAGTCCAACTCCCCCATTCCCCTATCATCATCATCATCTTTATTTATACCCTGCTTTTCTCCTCAAAAGGACTCAAAGTGGCTTACAATAATTTAAAAGAGAACAGAGTTAAAACTGTCAGCTTCTATTTACAGTAAAAAAATGGCAGAGCCATCTTACTCTGCTTTATGGGAGAAGGGACAGCCATGCCATTAAGGAGAACAACAAATTGCTTTGTCAAGAAATGATTAGTAATTATTATTATAGCATTTTTCACTGCCTAGAAGGAGGAGAGGTGCTTGGAGATTGTCTGTTTCATGTGCTAAAATAACATGATAAACCTTGATGACTATGCACTTGGATTTGGGGGTGAGTATGATTCTGTTTGCTGCTCTGCCTAAGACAGCAAGGTGTCCTGGGATGGCCCTGTTCATAGAAATAATCTAAGATTGTATATATGTACAAGCACAAGGTGAACTGGTGTGGTATCATTTTTTAAAGCACTGGACTAGGTTCAAATCCTCTGCTAGGTCATGGAAATCTACTGGGGGACCTTGGGCAAGTCATATTCTTTCAGCCTCATAACACAACAAGGGCAAACATACTCTCAATAAATCTTGCCAAGAAAGTCTAATGACAGCGTCATCATAATTCCGAGTTACATTAAAGACATGCAATAACATTTTCATTGTACAATGAAATACAACATACCAATGAGCACACAGCAGTCCCATGCACCTGAGTAGCTCTTGCCTATATCTATAATATTTCACCAATTAAGATGTCAGAGAAGCAAATTATGTGTATGGAAAGTTGCTTTCCTGTTCTGTTTAACTACATGAGGGACAGAGAAAGACTTGGATTGATTGAAAGACTTGCAGTATCTTTGAGTTGCTTGGAGTCCAAATAACTGGTAGCCAACTGAATTCATTCCTCTGTAGCAGCAATTATTCACCTTTGATTTATTATGGATCCCCTTTAAATATATTTTGTTGCTGTGGACCACCAAGATTTAAGATTTAAAATTCTAAACTGGCTGAAGTAAGAAATGTCATGCATTTTCTTTCAGCTATTCAGTATCATTCACTTGCATGTTCTCATGACATGCAGAAGTAGCAAGTGCTGAGTACATTTTTTGCTACCAAAAAGTTATTTTCATAACTTTTCTTTTACATTCACCTTAAGCTCTTTACACTCAACCATAGATACATAGATATTACCCTTTTACCATTTATACATAGAGAGCAAACTCAAGCAACGAATAGAATATAAGTATTAATTTATATAAAGAGAAAAATATTAAGATAGCCAGATTACTTCCTTAGTATCTGTTATCTGTAATCTATAATTAAACATGATAAGGACTATGACAAAGACAATAAACATAAACAAATAAAATCTTCTCTTGGAGTTTTATGTTCCAATTACATTTGTTCTATTAGTACTCCTTAAACTAGTTTGAACCCTTTAAAAAGCTCTGTACTTATACTACATATATATATCTGGAAAATGTACACATTTCTACAAATTTAAATTTATATATCCATCAAAAACATTTCTCCCCATTTTGATTTCCACAAATTTTTTATTATTTTCAATCCTGATTTAATTTATCTATACTCTGATTATTATTCAAGTACATGATTAAAGTATCCATTTGATACATATCAAATAGTTTTCATAACTTTTGAAGGGTTTGAGAGATTGTAATGAACTTTGTACAAATGATACCTATAGACAGCGAAAGATTCCTCCTTTCTGAGAGGAGTATGACTTTCGGTGTATGACTTTCCGTCTTTCTGTCTATCTGTCTTTCTTTTTTTCCTGTGGAAGCTCATAACATTCTTTCCAGCCCTTGAGGACCCCCTGTGAGAACATTGCAGCCCCCAGGGGCTCCACAGACCACAGATTAAGAACCATTGCTCCATGGCATTCATTTAAAAATAGCAATGACCTTGCTGGTGCCAAACTAGGTTAACTGGTCACCACGACCATTTCCCAATTTTGCAGGAATGACTCCTCATAACAATTTCAATTTGATTTTTTTTCCTTTGGCATTAATACTTTGCAGGGACAGATGAAAAAGTTATTATTGAGATCCTGTCCAGCTGTTCGTCAGACCAGAGGCAACAAATAAAACAGAAGTACAAGGCTCTTTATCACAAGGTAAGTAAATACAGTTGCCATTACTGTTAGAAAGGAGAGGAGAAAGAGGAGGACTAGTATTATTGGTGATATTGTAATAAGCAGGCATATGTGCCTACAGGATCCCACTCATTCTTCAGAGATCTTGCTGAGATCCACTAAAGGCAGAACGGGTTGCTTCTGATACCAAGGAATTGTTGTTTTAAAGAAGAATTAAAAGCAAGAGACCAAACCTGTGAAGGCTGGCAGCTACAATATCTATGTGGTTGTGAATTTGTTCCAGGCTTTAATCCATACTTTGAAAGAGCTACCCAAAGTGCTGAACTCTATCTCCAAGATATGCTCTGCACTTTAGGTAGCATCATTAGAGTTTGGTTCAAAACCTGGGATGGAATCTCTGCCCCAATAACACAGAAGCCACCAACTACCATTGGTCTTAGTTGCTTTAGTTGGTTGACTAGGTAGACATTAGTTTTGCTCTCCACCATTAAATGCTTTCCCTGTGTCCAGTGGCATGCACAGAGATCATGACAGAGAAGCAAGATCTAATTATTAGTTTGGTATAACTACTTAGTCCTACTGAAAACTAAAAGCCAAGCCTTGTGACTTTGGGAAGTATGTCTCCAAGTGGGGTTTGTTCTACACCTCTGATTCCCAATCATTCTTTAGTCACATCAGCAATTTGTACACAACCAGTGGTCTCAAGGATGTGACTCAAGCTGGTGCAATAGGGCCTGGATGAATGTCATAATGTAGTGGTTATCTGAATGTTACCAAGTGGACAGGGTGGAAAGCTTCTCAGGTATATGAAGAAATCTAGGCCTGCTTTATGATGGCAGGTTCTGTCTCTAAGAAATGTTGATGTTCTTTGGGAGTGTTTCATGTATGGATTGGACGTGGCTGTGTTGCCTCCGAGGAGAGATCTTTCAAGGCCAGAGCTGAGGCCCAACTAGTTAGCAGAACTACATTTGGCTGTGTCTACATCAGTGGTTCTCAATCTGTGGGTCCCCAGATGTTCGTGGACTTCAGCTCCCAGAAGCCCTGAGCATTGACCATAGTGGCTGGGGCTTCTGGGAGCTGAAGTCCACGAACATCTGGGAACCCACAGGTTGAGAACCACTGGTCTACATGGAAATAAACACATTCATGCTTTGGTGATGTGTCCTATTGTGTACAGCTGCAGAATGTAAGACAAGCATAGCTACTCAGGCTGTGATTATTGACATGGGCTTTTAGCAGTGAAATGTGGATGTATAAAAAATTTGGGCAATAGAACTTGCCTGTGTCTCACCTTGAATCCATATCCTTATGAGCCTTGCCTTTTCTTACCTTTGTCCTGGATAGTGTTCTGAGTGAGACCTGTAGTTGGTATACATAGAACAGGGATTCAGTTATGCTTCCTTGTTTTTATCTGAGGTACTTCTTCCAAACTGCTCTTTTTTCTATTTTACTTCAATCAACCTACCTCCTTGGAAGTATGATGTGAGCTAGTCCTTCCATATGCCTTAATTTAAACCTAGCACTTTGCTGGTCTATTGGCGTACGTTCCCATTTATTTTTTTTTCTGAGATTCTAGGAACAGCGTAAGCAGTTGCCCTCTTGATCTCTTTGACTCTCGAGAATGCCCTGGGAAGTCTGCGAGTCCCAAGTCACAGATGGAATAGTGGCAGTACTGTGTATCTTGCAGCTCAGTGTTTTGTGGGGGATGTAGAGAAGACACAAAGTTTAAAAAAGATTATTTTATTCTTCCAATTAGCCCAGTGCATTCAGCCTGGTAATATTTAATGCAATTCTTCAAGGAAATTCAACTGATCAGTTGGCAGGCATAAGCTCAGAAAACATTCTTCTTGGAATACCTGCAAGTGACTTTAAAATTGCATTCCCTTGAAGAAGGCCATTACTAGGCTGAAATCTATTAGGCTGCTTGGAAGAATAAAACTGTCTTTTTTTAACACCCTGAGAGTTTGTCTCTTCTCTACAACCCTTCGCTTGTGTTTTACCAGTCTTTGTAGCTTTTAGTTCAATGTTTCCCATGAAAACCATTCAATCAGAGTAGGGAACTGGGAACTGAGAACAGCGATGGAGGCTTGTTTCCCCTTTTCTTCCTCCAACCTTGACAGGAGATGGAACAAGGATTTGGAATAAAAATTCAGCGTGCCACTTAGCAGAATGAGCACAAAGCAGGAAGGGTTAACATTTTGGGGGTGGTTTATTGTATACTGAAGTAAATAATGTATATTATCTATCTACTAAAGCAATCTTTCCTAACCTATAACACCCATTATTCCCAACCAGCATAGCCCACCAGATGGGAAAGACTGATCTAAAGCAAGGGAGCCCCATAAGACCATAGTCTTAAAAGTATCTAATCACACTGTCTCTGACTAGATCAGGCTGATGAGCTGTATAAGCTGCATAGAAGGGTCCGTCTTATCATTAGGCAGGGTGAGGCACTTTCGTTAGGTGAGAGATGCTGGTAAGGCAGCATCCTCCTCTTAGCTGCTTCTTCTGAATTCTCTGGCTGCTTCCAGTCTCGTCATGTTACCTGTCTTGTGCCCTCTAAACCAGCTTCCCATCTCAAATGTGGTGGAGACATTTTCCCATCACATCCACTGATGTATATTTCAGCTGCCAACCCAGTTGATTTGTATATCGGAGAGGGAGAGAGAGCACCAACTTGTCCTTTCCCTCAGGCACCAAACAGTCTAGGTCCTAACCTGCTGCACAGTTCCTGCTAATCCTTTTGCTTGCCCACTTGACCAGTGCAAGAAGTCTTCAGCTGTGACCTTGAGTGATTGTTTTGGAGGTCTTTTTAAACATTTCTTTCTTAGGATCTGGAAGAAGTGCTAAAAGGAGAATTGAGTGGGAATTTTGAAAAGGCAGCCTTGGCCCTCCTGGATTGGCCCTGGGAGTATGATGCCAAGCAGCTTCGGAAAGCCATGAAAGGTGCAGGAACTGATGAATCAGTACTGATTGAGATCCTCTGTACACGGACCAACCAGGTAAGGACTTGCCTAGGTTTTAATAAAAAGCCAGTGCAGTGTCATGCTTATAGTTCCTTTGGGGTATTTAGGCCTATATTCCTGTGCTATTCCAGTTTTAATAAAGCAGAAAAGGATGTTATAAAACTCTGGGTGTTTTAAGTGTCTTGTTGGCGAGAGCTTAGGAGCGTTTTTAGACTACAACACCCAGCATCCATCAGCCAGTTTTCTAGGGGATTCTGGGAAATGTGGTCCAAAAAGGTAGCTTTTTCCATTTGTGATACTAAGGTAAGACAACTTGTATGGGAGAATCAGCAGTCAGAGAGGATTTTCCCCCCAGCACGCATGCACATACACACAGAGAGAGAGAGAGACAATATCTTCTGCAAAGGCCTACCCTAGGTCCCAAGCTCTTAATTTTCTTTCCCTCATCCCCAAAACAATGATTTCATCTAAAGATTGGGGTGCATAAAATGAGCAGTTTCAAGTCCAAACCATGGTTGATCCAGGTTTGACTAGCTAACCCACAGTTGAGACAAATCTCATTTTACCAGAAACTATGAATTATGTGTTTGTAAATACATTAAGATACTACTGAGCTTTTTGCTTGTTTTTCTTTTCTTTGCCACAGCAAATTATAGCCATAAAGGCTGCTTATCAAAAGAGTAAGTGACATCTTAGTTCCAACACTGCTCCTTAAATTTAAAAAGTCTGAGCATCAGGCATACAAAAAACGTCAAGCTCTGTCTTTTTCTTAGTTTTCGATAGGGATTTGGAATCTGACGTCAAAGGCGATACCAGTGGGTCACTGAGAAAGATACTTGTTTCTGTGCTTCAGGTAAGGATTTGGACTACTTTTATTATAATTACCATTTTGGTGGCCAATCTCATATATCAATACTTTTTTATACTATGCTGAGATAGCTGGCAAGTCAGGCTGATATGCTTTCCTCTTTACTCTGTTTTTGCTATTCACATATGCTCTGGTTTCTGTAGGCAGCTGCTGTTTAACTTGCCTGTTATAGACAGGCATACCCAGTTTTATATACCTTCATAGCTATGAATGAACAGGTGGTATGTGTGAATAACAATAGAAATGCAAAACTTGGGGATATGGAACCATGTACACATTGGCTTCTGTTAATGATCAAGTCCTCATAAGGGCTTTGCTTAAGAACCATCTGAGTTCATGGAGAGAAAGATGGTCCCTTAGACAGCCAGGCCCTTTAGCTACTGTGGGAGGTAAAGGTTGAAGCACCATGCACCGAACTTGGAAGCTAACAAGCAGTGTCGATCTTTCAAAAATGGAGTGAAAAAGGCACTGTTTTCCCAAGCAGCATTGAACAATATGCACTAGAGGGCAGCAAGAAAACATAATGTGCTTCTTTGCTCACTAAGTGCATTGCAAAAAGTCTTACTGCCCCACTAAGCCATTAAGCTCATACCATTCAGTGTCAGAACCTAGATTGGTTTGGGCAACTTTGGCCCTCCAGAAACTCTTAGACTGCAAATTCTACCAGCTGTATCTCATGCCCTCCAACGTTTTACAGATTAAAACTTGTGACACTTGTGGCCAAGCAACATCAAGAGTGTGGTCAAAATGGGAAAAGATATTAATGGGGAAGAACAGAGAGCTAGGAGAGGCTGCAGCAGTTTGCTTTTGCCTAAGAATACTGGGAAGGGCAAGATCCTACCCACCCCTCCTCTTCCCCCTGATGAGTTAGTTGAGTCTGAACTTCTTTTTCACTTTGAACTCAGCTTGCAGCAACTGGAATAAGCTGAGGAGAAAGGGAGAAAGTGGGAGGAGGAGAGAGGAACTAGGACTTTATAAAAGCAACTGAAAAGAGGGACAACAGAAGATTAACTGGCACTATCTCTGCCAAATCAGGACAGAAGGTTATGCTATCCAGCATAGCCGGTGGTGATGGATCATGGCAATTGCAGCTCAAAAACAACTAGAAAGCCACACAGCTGCCCTGTCTAAGCAAGGGCCCTTTCGCACTACACAACAATAGTGCTATATTCCACTGGAATATTCAGTTTAGGGAAAAGTATTTAGAATTCCCAGCCAGTGAGTTCTAGTGCCTCCCCAAACTACAGACCTCAGGATTCCATAGGATGCAGCCCTGGCAGTTACAGTGGAATCATAGGCCCTTTCCGCAGCTTACCTTTTTTCAGCGCTGGGGTGCGGGGATCACGCTAGCAGCCTCCAGTGAGGCTCTCATGTCCCCGCTGCTTCAGCTCCACACGAGCTACCTGCTTCCAAGCAGGCAGCATGAGAGCCCTGCCTCTTCCTCCCACAGCACAGCCTGGGAGTTTTCCAGCGCAGGCTGCACTGGGGCAGGAAGCACAACCGCCACGGCTCCGGAGGCTCTGCAGGCATGGCAAGTGCGCACGGGGCCCTGGAGCAATGCGCGATCACGCACCATTTTCGTCTGAAAAGTGAAAATGAAAAAGTGCGTGAGCGGCACTCGCCCTACCCTGGAGCATTGCATGATTGTGAGTGCGCCGTGCAGATCACTCCTCACAATCGCGTGACGCTCCAGGCGCCCTTTCGCATGACAAATATCGTGCAAAAAGGGCCATAGTGCTATAATTGTGTAGTGTGAAAGGGTCCCTAGTGTCTTTTTCACACCATGAAATTATAGCACCAATTCCACTTTTAACTGCCACAGTTCCAGCCTAAGGAATCCTGGATTTTGCTGTTCTGTTGTAGTTGTGTTCCTTTAAGTCATTTCCAACTTATGGCAACCCTAAGATGACCCTATCACAGGGTCTTCCTAGTAAGATTTCCTCAGAAGAGGTTTGCCATTACCCTCCTCTTAGGCTGAAAGAGTGTGACTTGCCAAAGATCGCACAGTGGGCTTCCTTTGGCCCAGCAGGGACTTGAACCCTGCTCTCCTATTGTCACAGGGCAACACGTAAACCACTATACTTCTCTAGCTCAGTGGCAATTTAGGGAGGGTTATTTAGAATTCTCAACCAGAGAACTGTAGTGCCCCACCAAACTACAAATTCTAGTAGGTAGCCATCACAGTTAAAATGGAATCATAGCACTGTACTCATGTAGTGTGGAAGGGCTTCTAGAAAATACTGTTAGCTAACCATTACATTTTCATGTTTTCCTGCTATCCTCCATTGGTGTGTTGGCTGGGGAAATCTGTAGTCTCCAAAAAACAACATTTCTAACCTCCGTGCTATTGTCTCACCTGCTGCAGAAGAGAAATCCAGAAGTTTTGTTGGTGGTTGGTTATTGTGACTGTATCCATCCCTTACTGCGTGATTTGCTTCCTCGACCATGTCTTGGGTGTCTTGCATTCACCATTTGTAAATAGCAGTGAGCCTAAAATACTCACTTTTATTCAAGCATTAGAAGTACAGTTGGAGATGATGGAAAACAGCTTTGAGATCTGAGGGTGGCATGGAGCCCCTCCATTTCTTTTTCTAGAAATCAAATACTGAGGAATATTAAAACCAGCTTTTGTGTTATTGTACAAGTAGCCTAACCAAAAAAAGAAACCTTTCTGTGTTAGTGAGAGAACAATCTGTTCACTTGTTTCTCACTCCATTAACACAACCTCACCTTCTCCAGGCTAACCGAGATCAAGGGGTGGAGATCAACGAAAACCTAGCCCAGAACGATGCCAAGGATCTCTACGAAGTAAGTGTAACTCCCAAGCAATTCAATGATGAATGAATATTGCAAGGGTACTGAAGCAAGTGCATAAGCAAGCAGTCCCACTCCCCAAACTAGTCTCAGCAGCACCCTGAAATTCTAAGCCAGCTTCCCACTTGGATCTCCCAACTGCCATTTTTTAACCCCAGTTTATGGTAAAATTCTACTATAGCTGGCAAAAGAAGTGGTTCCTCCTTCCATTTTACAAATGAGTGTCATCTGCATTCCCTCTCTGGGTTCCACCAAGTGCCCATTAGTTCCTATAAAGCAGAGTCTTATATTCAACATCAACTTAAAACTCTCCTTGGCAGCTTTATCCCACCCCAGTCCTCCACTGCTGACCCAGGGCCGGCCCAACCATTAGACAGAGTGAAGTAACAGATTCAGGAGGCAGCAGCAAGGTGCTGGAGGAGAAAACACAACCTGCCCAGGGGCCATTAAGTCAAGGTGGTACAGTGGAGGACACTCTCTCATCCTTCCCAGGGCTAAGAAAAATTCAACTGCCAGTCCAGTCAGTGCTAGAAACGAAGGAGGTACCATCATGTTCTTCTCCCCAGATGGCCAAATGTCTGGGCCTATCATGTTCAATCCACCCACCCAAACAAATAGTTAAATATTTGCCTTCATGAGAGTCAGGGATAAAACTGGGAGCTTTCTCAGTGGCTGTCCCCAGGAACGGATCTCCCTTCTCAGAGAGGTTAGACTGGTATCCACCCTACTCTTCTTCTGCAATAGAGGAAGACCTTTCTGTTTCAACAGACGTTTGAGGACTGATTTGTTAGATGGAACCAGCCTTGTATCATGTATTTGTTATTTTTTTGTGTGCTGTTGCATTCTTGGTTTATGCTTTTAACCGGTTGTTTGTTTGTTTGTGTAGTTTAATCACTTTAAGTTCTGTATTTTGTGAGTTATCTATTTCTTTTTTCAAGCTACCTTAGCCACTTTGAGTCCCAAGCTGGGGAAAAGGTGAGATAGATGGGGAGGGAGAGAGAGAAGGAGAGGCAGTGGGAGATTGGGTAGACCCTCAGATACCATTAGCCTACAAGTCATGGCAGCCCAAATCAGGATAGCCAAAGGAGAGGAATGCTGGAACTTGCAGTCCAACAACATGTGGAGGCCCACGTGGTTCCTATTCCTGACACGGAATACGTGCTTTCCTATCCTATCCTCAGCAAGCAGGTCTGATGACCTTATAATTAAAATGTTGTTCAATCCCTGAGGCAGGAGAAGGTCGCTGGGGGACAGATGAGTTGGCTTTCAACGACGTCTTGGCAAAGAGAAACTACATGCAGCTGAGAGCTACTTTTGAAGCCTACAAGCATGTGAGTACCCTTGTTTCATTGTGGCAAATGCTCCTTCACGGCACTATGACCCATGCATGCCTTTTTTTTTGCTTGAGTGATTCTAAAACAGGATTTTTCAACCAGGGCTCCTTGGAACCAGTGTTTTGCAAGAGTTCCTTGAAAGACTGTGACTGAGAGGGAGAAATAACATTTCTTTGAGCGGTAGATACAATTGTTTTAATGCAGGGATTCCCTGAGACCTGAAAATTATTTCAAGTGTTTCTCAAGTATAAAAAGATTGCGGAAGGCTGTAGTAAGTACACTGAAGGGTCATGAAAAAGGTGCTGCGTAGGCTGTGTATTATACATTTACCTGCCTGAGCCATATTAAGACCACTGTGAAGCTTATGACTGAGGCCCATTCACACTACACAATTAAAGCACTATTATTCCACTTGAGCTGTTGTGGCAACATCCTATAGAATCCTGAGAATTGACATTTGAGGAGGGGCATTAGAATTCTCAGCTGGAGCACATTGGAGCCTCACCAAATTATAAACCCCAGGATTCTATAGGATGGAACATTGGCAGTTAAAGTGGAATCATAGTGCTGTACCTGTGTAGTATGAACAGGCCCCAAAGAAGTTGTATTCCAACACATATGACAGGTACCAGATTAGAAAAGTCTGCCTGAAACTCCACCCCTTGATCTATTCCCAACTCCATCTCCAGGCCCAATTTAGGTATCAGAATCAGATGCTGGTTACTCAGCTCCTATAGAAGATATACTACAGGTATCTTAATGTAGTTCTGTTTCCAAAGCTCAAGTGTGATAGACAGCGATGTAAAAACATGTATACACACTGATAAATCTCTCACATATCAGGAAGATGCTGCCAAAATCCAAAACCAAAACCCAGAAAAAAATAGTGTCAGTGCTATCAGGCATCTTGGTATTATGTAATATATGAAGACCTATGAAATCTGTTTTAATATCTGTTACAGCTGACTGGTAAAGACATTGAAGATGCTATAAAGAGTGAAACCTCTGGAGACCTCGAGAAGGCCTATCTAACAATTGGTAAGACAGAAAAAATATCACTTTCAATTGATAATGACTAGAACTGCCATTGCTGGATTAAACATGGACTCCAGGGCCTAAACACTCTAAAGGCACCAGATCCTGTCTGATCTTGGAAGCTAAGCAGGGTCAGCCCTGATTAGTATTTGGATGGGAGACTGCCAACGAATACCAAGTGCTTTAGGGTTTATTTCAGAGGAAGAAACTGGCAAAACCACTTCTGAGTATTCCTTATCTTTAAAAATCCTATGAAAAATTCATAGGGTCACCATAAATCTACAAGTGACTTGAAGGCACATACACACCCATGTGTACTATAAGAGGACATTCTAGGATCTTGTGTTCCTCTGACACAAGCCTTTCTATGGCTATACATACTGCCTGCATATATTAAGCAATGTTGCATTTAGTCTAGCTTTTCGTAACTTGGGAGTCTTCCAGATTTGTTGGATTACAACTCTCATAATCCCTCCAGCCAAAAGCAGCTTTCCACATGCATTATAAGTGTACATCCTATCTAGATTCACTCACCTACTGAAGTCACTAGACAGAAATCAAAGGGAGATTTTGCAAAGGAAGATGTGTATGCCCATCTGGCACCACAGATCTATTATGGGATTCACTGTCTGCAATTGAAGCAATGACAATGACAACAGCAGCAATTTTGGAGACTATTTCTTCACTAAATAAAGATAACAATGCCACCTCTGACACTAGTTTACTAACTACAGTATACATTTTCACTCAGTATTGTTCAGGTGAGCTCCTACCAGAGCTTACTTTTTGGAATAACCACTGGCAGATATATTGGAGTATCCCAAAATGTAACACTTTCAAGCTTCTGCGTTCTCATTGACACAACTGTAGAAACTCATGAAATGTTTTCTTGTTTTGTTCTGCTTTTAAAGTAAGCTGTGCCCGGGACTGCCAAGCCTATTTTGCTACCTGTCTCTACAATTCCATGAAAGGACTTGGGACTGATGAAGAGACCTTAATCCGCATCCTAGTAACACGAGCTGAGGTAAGCCATTTGGAGACCAGAGTCTTAAAAGTCTGTGCAAGACTGTTCTACAGACAATTAATGGTGTTTGTTGCATTTCTATCACCTCTTTTGAAGTAGATGGATAGAATGGAGATCTAAAAGTTCACCCTAGGGCAGGGACATCCTTCTAGGACATTCTTCCTCAACTTCATGCCCTCCAGATATTTTGGACCACAGTAGGCCCAGGCAAAATGGACTATGGTGAAGAATTATGAGAGCTGAAGTCCAAAACACCTGGAAGATACCCACTTGGGAGAGCCTGTCCTAAGCCTATATAGATGAGTCTCTCACATCTTCAGTGAATGTATGAGTCAGGAGTTGAATTTGTTCCCTGGTACTGATGTGCCTCCTGGCTTTGCCACCACTCTTCGCTTGTCCTTCATTTTAAGGCCTTGGACAAAGAAGATGAATTAGCTCCACCAAGAACATCCAACTCCTACCCACTGCCTGTGTGCTCCCCAGAACCCTCTTCTCCCCTTTCCTAGAGTTACGGGGACAGAGTTATGAACACACAAAAATAAAACCACTGTTTCTTTCCCTTGAGAAGAATGGAATGTCTGTGTGCCAAATAGCCAAAAGCATTCCAAAGCCTAACAGAGGGTTGAAGAACATTTTATTCTAAAATGGGAAAAATGAAATCAAGTTTTTGGGTATCATAACTTGGAGCATCCTTTTCCAAGTAATGGCTTAAGAAGTTGCAAAGTTATAAGAAAGAAAACATTAGAGATATCTTGGAACCAACAACCAGTTAGAGAATATAACAAAAATCCGTGACCACACCTTGACTACAACAATCCCTCACCACTTACAAAAAGGTAGACTTCTGTTCTCAGGTTTTTTCATGATTAGGAAAGTAAAAGTTTGATCTTTTAGTACTCTGCTAGCTTGATTCATGCCAACAACTAACCCTTAGCCCACAAACATGAACAGGAGAGAGCTTGAGAGAGCAGACACTGTCAAGAACAAAGGAAGTGGAACTTTTACACCATTGGCACTGAAAAGTTCCAGATTTTTAGCACCTCTGTAGCTCACACTTAGCTTGATTGGCAAAGGGTATCTCCCTGATCCTAAGTAACCCTCTGCCACCATAAGTGGCAAGTTAACCCCTTGTTTAACTGGATATAGCTTGGTTCATAATCAATAGATTATGTACAAGTGGAATTATCAAACACACATTCCAGTGGTCTTTTATCCAGAGGCAGTGCAAAACTGAGTCTATGAGCATGGAATTCTTCCATAAAAGCAAGAACCCTATTGAAACAGGGTGTAGCCAGTTGGCATGTGGGGTGTGATTAGCAAGTGCAATGTTACTCCATCCTTCACACATTTATTCAGTGCTTTGAATCTTTGGGGTAATACATCTGCACAGCAGCGTATCTAGTGTAAACAGAGCCTAGAGCTCTAACTCTACCCCACCCCCCATCCCTACATGCCCCCAACATTGGTGCCCAGGGCACACGCCCTACTTATCCCATCCTAGACACACCTCTGTATCTGCATAAGGCATAAGTGGGAATCATATGATCTCCATGATGATGTTGGACTGCAGTTTGCAACAGCCCTACCAAAAAGTCAGCAATGGTGGAGGTTGCAGTCCAACAACATCTGGTGGACCAGTTGATTTCCACTCCCAGCATAGGTGTTCCTGGGTATCTGCATGACCATATAATTAAAGCTGACCACCATACAGCTTATTTTTATGACCTCATTTGTTCTGCAGACTTGAAGGGCCACATCCATTGAACAAAAATACATTTCTGCAAGAGGGCTATGGGGAGCTAAAAACAACTACAAGATTTAGGGTTCTCAAGATATGCTGCTGACTAGATAATGTCAAAGCAAATACCCCGACGTCACCAGATACCATGTGATCATGGAAGCTAAGCAAGATGGTTATACTTGGATGAAGGACTATCAAGGAATACCAAGTGCTCTGGTCTATATTTCAGAGGAGGACAATGGCAAACCACCTCTGAGTTTTCCTTGCCTTTTAGAACTTTATGAAATTTGTGGGGCCACCATAAGTTAGCAAGTGACTTGAGGGCCCGCATACACACAAGACGGTGTCAAAACTTCTAGAGGAACCTTGCATTCCAACTTCTTTTAAAAAAGTTTGCTCTTAACCTTTCTAGAAAACCATGGGTGAGGACCACAGGACAGAGACGACATTGCCTTCTACTAATATTTTTTCCATTATAGTCCGAAGGAAATTCTGTGGTATTCCCACAGCATCTAATATCCTCTTCTGTCTTTGTTTTAAGATTGATCTTCAATCAATTAAGGAAAAGTTCCATCAAATGTATAATAAGTCTTTGGCTGAGTTCATCCAATCTGACACATCAGGAGATTTTAAGAAGCTGCTGGTAGCAATTCTGCACTAAGTCCTTGTTGAAAGAAAGATTCCTCAACAAATGAGATCTAGTTTCCAAAAACTGGAAAAATTACTATGAGGACTACAACTTCCAGCTCTCCAAAGGCCTGATTGGTAGCCTCAACTACAGGAGACCCACTGACTGAGTAGAATTTACCTTATTGTTGACATACCATTTAACAATTGATTCAGTGGGCCTACTTGAGTTTGGACTCCCAATAGAATCAGGCCATAACCTCCCCAAAAGTAACTGTTCTCTCAACTCTGCTTGTTTCACATATAAAAATAGTGTTACTATCATATTTTTTTTAAAAAAAACTTTTTTAAAAATTATAGCTCATTCTGTCAAGAAATGCTGAGGCTCCGTAGGTGTCAGATTTATGACAGGGTATCACCTTACATTTCATCTTGTCATTTCTTTTTT
This sequence comes from Iguana delicatissima, assembly GCA_948472985.1. Lineage (NCBI taxonomy): Eukaryota > Metazoa > Chordata > Lepidosauria > Squamata > Iguanidae > Iguana > Iguana delicatissima. Next base: position 1,252,556 of record CAOKZL010000460.1, on the reverse strand, counting down.
TAAACTGTCACGTTTCTTCACGTGTGACAAGAGATTATTCAAAGCCTAAAGGCTGTTAATCAAATTCTGTTGCGTTAAAAAAAAAAGAAGAGTGCTCATGCTTGCTTATTATTTCTGAAATACATTTAGTGACTTCTCTGAAAGACAACTAAAGGCAATATCCCCCCCCCAAAAAAAGCCAGATTTTATTCATTTATTTGAAATTTCACCATTCCACCTTTCTACCACCTTACCTTCAAACAATGTGGCTGCTTAGTGCATTGCCGGAAAAAAAAAGGCACACAGAGGACTCACATTTCTATAAAACTCATCTATGCAAATATAACATTACCACCATTTCAGCAGAAATACGATACCTCTCACCATAGTGATGTCCTATATATCTTCTTTTTCCATTTGATTTTCAGATGTAAGTGCTGATGGGCAACTGCTAGGAGTATAACAAAATGAGATTGTTGTCTCCTATAAGAATTATGCTTCCTCCATGAAATTTTCTTTCAATCTCCGCATTTTTTTAGTATTGTAGAAACTTAAAACTTCAATTAAGAGTTCAGAAATATAGACTGACATTCTGCTTGGCAGTTATGATAAGGTAATAGCCTAACTGCTGGGGATTCACATTTACAGTCACAAATGACCAAATGTGACCCCCATAGCCTAGCAGCACCCTAAGTGAATGTCTCCAAAGCACTGGAGATTGAAAAGCTGGAACATGACCAGTGGAATCCTGTATGACTATTATGAAGCACTGTAACTACAGTGCTCCATTGTGGATTCTGGCCAGACCTGTCCCGAAACACCACTTACTGGTAAATAGCTGCTGGGATCAGTGGGCATCCATTCCCCTATTGATAGAGAAGTAGCTACCTGATGTTCATACCCCCTCCTATGAGAGATCTCTGGCACAACAGGTAGAAAAAGGACCCCATCACAAATCTGCTTCACACCAATCACTTGTGTGAGGCAGGGTGGGTACATCAGGCTGCCACTTTTTGATCAACAGGGAAATGGACCCCCATCGATCCCAGTGGCTGCTTACCAGTACGTGGGGCTTGGGAAACTTTCATGGTGGTGCAGTGGTTAAATGCTGGTACTGCAGCCACAATGTTGTGAGTTCAATCCTGCAAGGCTCCAGGTTGACTAAGCCTTCCATCCTTCTGTAGGTCGGTAAATGAGTACTTGGCTTGTTGGGGGCAATTAGCTAAAATACATTGTAAACCGCTTAGAGAGTGCTTTCCACTGACAAGCGGTATAGAAATGTAACTGCTATTGCTATGTATATCCTAAACTAGGGGCTACATAGGGATCATGAATATGCAGCAGTGACAAAGGCATAACTGTAGGTAACTGTAGGTTATGCATTTGTAATTGCCCAACAGGATTCTGGCTGATTCTCTGCAGTCCACTTCTGCTTGCAGAGTCCCTTGGGAACAAGCAGTCGGCACAGGACCCTAAAGGGTCTCTCCAGTTACCTGTTCTCAAAGCACATGTCCACCAGGAGTGTGCTGCAGACATTTCCAAGTGCTGTGATCTCTACCAGCTCAGAAACACTTTTGCTGAGACTCTACCAGGCTGTGAAGATAGACAGGGGAGAGTTCTAGAGAAGAGTTCTGTGGCGTGCCAAGACAAATAAATGGGGGTCCTTGAGCAAATCAAGCCTGAACTCTCCCTAGAAGCCAGGATGACTAGGCTGAGACGATTGTACTTTGGACAAATCATGAAAAGACAATGACAAGGTAGACGGCAGTAGGAAAAGAGGAAGACCACATTAGAGGTGGACAGACTCAATGGAGGAAGCCATAGTCCTGTGTTTGTGAGACCTGAGGAGGGCTCAATAACATAGGTCTGCCATAAATTGAAGTCAAACTGACTTCAGTTAACAACACCATCAGTTGTAACTATGACGACTGAGTGCCGTCATCACAGTTATGATGTTGATGCAGCATCTTGGCTTGTTTAACTTTGTTCATCTTTAAACTAGCTTTGGGTTGGTTTTAGAAAGGACTGCCTTCTCACACTGAAAAGTTGAAAACATGGTTAATGTGGTTAACTATTCCATTCTAAAACAAATTATAATCCTATGAGAAACAACTAAAGAAACAGCAAATCTAAAAATGAGAAAGAACAATAGTCAATCAGTGCAGTGCATGTAATGTAAGAATCAGCTCCTCAGTATATTTAGGAACAGAACCTTTGGTGCCTGCTTTACACATGACAATAATGGAAAACTAATTTCAATGGGACCAGCAGGCAAGGAACGTGAGGGCAGAGTTTGCCTATCTTCAGCTTTTATACCATGCTTATTTATAAATATTACAGAAATGCGGAGGAGATAGTGGATTTAAAATAACTCTAGCAGATGACTCCTTCAGAGTGGGTTGTTACTTTTTTTAAATTAAGCCAACGAGCTACCTCCAGCATTGCACTGCACACATAGAAGTTTATTTGCATGATGTCCCTTTCCCTTCTTCCACTCTGCATTCTCCCTTCCAATCTACTCTGGAGGGTTCCTCAGCAGTCCAGAAGAAATTGGGGAGTGGATGCCAGGGAACCCCCTCATTCACCAATTATACTTACCAATGAGCTGAATTCCCCCAATAGCTGTCCACATTTAGGTTAGGGATGCAGGACCCTTGCAAAAGTGGGAAAATCGCAAATATCAAAATATCACAAACGGGGGAGAGGGCCAAGACATGGTGGGGAGAATAAGCCTCTAGGTGTTGTAAATAAAAAGGAAATTCAGAAGACAAAATAGGGAAAGAGAAATAGTCTTTTATATATTCTAGTTAAAAGATAAACATAGCATATGGGTTCTTAATATACAGAAGGTTAAAAGAGAACATGAACAAGTTTGGCAAGTCAAAATACAAACTCAAAATACAATACCAAAATGAAGCAGGATATGATACAAACTGCAGCAACAGCAAATCAGGAAGTGAATGTTTACTAAGGGAATGCTACTCTTATAGAGCCTTTACAACTGCTTCCAATAACAGTAGCAGGTGAAGGTCCTCTATAACACCAATAGACCAATTAAACCCATAATGACTAAAGCTGTAAGTCTTGTCAGTTCCAACACTAAGATCCAAACTATGTCAGGGAAAGGAGAAGGAAAAGTGTGGGTCAGTATGGTGGCCTTATACTTCCTCTCTCTCACCCATCTCCTTCCTTGGGAGAGGGTTTGTAGTGCTGAGAAACTGAGCTGTGAGCCATCCTTGGCTGACTAGGCAGTGGCTGGTGGAGGAGGACCAATGGCAGCTTTTTAAAGGGCTGTATGGCCTGATCAGAGCTGCTAAGAAGGAAGATTCTTCCAGAAAAAAGGCACTTGAGGTTGCGGGGCAGGGGTGAGGTTGGAGAAACCCGCAAATAATCAAATGCATGAAAGTGAAACCGACAAATGTAGAGGGCCAATTGTACTCAGCAAATCTTAAAATAAGAGGTAGGTCTTCACATGGAGCACAGGACAGCAGCCAGAGAAGATGAGAGAGTGATTTCATTAGGCTGAGAAGCACATCGCTTGTCATGTCAGAGAGTCCAGGGGATGGAATAGTTTGCTTCAAATCATACTTCTGTTATGATTCGCTGTGTTGCCATAAGAAGGTCAAAGAGTCTACCCCATACCCTCCAACATTTCACATGTATGGCCAAGCACCTTCAGAGTATGGTTAAGATGGCAAAAGTTGTTAATGAGGAAGAACACACGAATCAGGAGAGGTGAGTGCAGGTAGCATTTTCTTGAGGCTACTGGGAAGGGCAAGCTTCCGCTCTCTCCTCTCTCCTTGCTGAGTTAACCGAGTGCAAACTACTTTTGCACTTTGAACTCAGTTTGCAACACTTGAAGAAAGCTGAGGACAGAAGGGGAAAGTGAGAGGAGTAAGAAGCTGAAACATTTTAAAAGCAACTGAGATAGATGACAAAGGATTAATTGGGACCATCTCTGCCAAATAGTGACAGTTGTGGGGGTATGCTATCTAGTCAACAGTAGCCAGCCAGGTGTCTCTGGAAGCTAAACAAGCAAAGAAAGCAGTCACCTCCATGTCTTATGTGCAGAACATCTGCCACTCCCACGCTCAATTCCTCTCATCTCTAATTAAAAGGAACAAAAAAACTGGTCTCTACATGGAGAACTGTCATGCTGCCTAAGGAATTCTGGGAACTGCAGTGGCCAGAAGTACTTTGTCCAAGCTCTGGTAGTACAACAGCTAGACAAATAAATGCTTTGACATGCTGTAAGGCATGGGATGAAGTAGCTGAAGAACCAATTTAAAGCCATTCTGAAAAGTTTAAGGGTTTAATGTAATCAAAATAAATTCCACAATTTAATAAACCATGGCTAAGCTATGATCACTGAGCCCCAAAAGTTTGGTGGAACAACCAAGTTCTAATTCTGCATCAAAATGAGGCCCATGTTGATGCTAGCCACCCCTCCAATAGCAGGTATATTGTATCTCTACATAGAAGCTCTCTCTACAGCTATTATATCTAATGGCAATTATAACAACATTTCTGAAATGTTTCTAAAGAACATCCAAAGCAATGTCCATCATCTAGTGAATTCCTTCAGAAAATTCTGCATTTTGTAATTGTTCTGATTTGGCTGCGGAGAACCTATTTCAAATCTTCTACCTCAGTCTCAATGCTGGTCCAAGTCATATTTTGCTTCTTAGGGTGAAGAGCAAAATCTCCACTTCACGCACATTCCACACAATGGAAGCCAACTGGTTTGTCAGTAAGACTGGCATTCTCCAATTGCATCTGAGGGCAGCAGCCTATGATGTAGCTCTGTCCCACTGCACCTTGCTACTGTTTCCTATCCTCACACATCTGAGGTGGCTTGCTCACGTTCCCTCGTGGCAGGGCTGGCGCTGGCATCAGCCCCTTAAGATGGAAGATAAGAATGATGTGCTTTCATATTTAATGCAATGCTGAAGACAAATTAATACCATGGTTTCTCTTTGCAGTGACCACAAAGAACCTCTATTTGTCACAATGGAGATTGCTTCCTAGTAAATATGTACATTGCCAGGTTTCATAAGTGATAAGTTATAGTAAGGGTCAATGGAGGAAAGCATCTTATTTTCCATTCAATCTGACACTGTAAGGCTAAGACTTGGAAGGACAGCTATGAAGGAACTAGATAAGATTCTCAAGTGTAAAGATGTATCATACCAAAGATGTAAACACCAAAGTCAGAAAAAGTGTTGTTTGGAACTTACTTCAGAAGTTATTCCTTCAAGTATTTTAAGACCCTGTGGAAAAACAAGCTGTAAGTTGGTTCCATCCTCCAAAATCCCTCTCTTACTCAGAGTGGAATATCTGAAGAACAAACCTACCCACCACAGATATTCTGTGGAATTATTAATTCTTTGAAGATGCCAAGCTTGGACCACATGTAGGTTCTTCCTTCAGACCACCTACTCAATATGCAAAATTCAAGGGTGGAACCAGAGGGGAAGCAAGGGGAAGCTGAAGGCAGGACAATATTTGCAGTTCTACTCCATATATTATTTAACATGGGTGTAGAAGAATGGGTAAAACTACTGTTCCCATTTAACCTAAGCATAAGCTAAGCTGCCTAGGTCTGAAGGGAACTGGAGCGAAAGACGCAGGTTCCTCAACCTCTGCTTCAGCATGTGGAGAAATAATTTCTAAATGGGGTTCTTCTCATCCACCTAGGGGGTTCTACTCACCAGGAAAAGGGGAATCTGACACATACATCCCTTAAGCCTCCTGTTGTATCAGTTCTCCTTTGTTATTGTGTGTCTTCTAGTCATTTCTGACTTATGGTGACCCTAAAGTGAACCTAACATGGGGTTTTTCAGTGGGCTGAAAGTGTGTGATGTGCCCAAAGTCACCCAGTGAGTTTCCGCGGCTGAGCGGGAAATCGAACCCAGGTCTCCAGGGTTGTATTCCAACACTCAAGCCACTATACTATGCTGGCTTTCTCCGTTCTTCTTTACCCTCTAACATTTCACACATTGGCCAAGCAGCATCAAAGTGTGGTCAAGATGGCCAGTGTTATTACTGAAAAAGAACATGCAAGCTAGGAGAGGCAATGGCAGCACAGTTTGCTTTTGCCTGAGCCAACTGGGAAGGGCAAGATCCCACCCTTTCTCTTCTCTCCTCCCTGCTGGGTTGAGTGAAAACTACTTTTTTACTTTTAACTTGGTTTCAGCATTTGAAATAAGCTAAGGACAATGGGGAAAAGTGGGAGGAAGAGAGAGAAACTGGGACATTTTAAAGCAGCTGAAAAAGTGGGCTGACAAAAGATTAAGTGGGACTGTCCCTACCAAATTTCAACAGGTAGAAATGTAAGTTACTACACTTGGGCAGAAAAAAATTGGAATGCATAGATATAAGATGAGTGACACCTGGCTTGACCACAGTACATGTGAAAAGAACCTAGCAGTCTTAGTAGACCAAGCTGAACATGAATCAGCAGTGTGATGTGGCAGTTAAAAAAAAGCCAATGCGATTTTGGGCTGCATCGATAGGAGTATAGTATAATATAGGTCAAGGGAAGTGATGGTACCACTCTATTCTGCTTTGGTCAGACCCCACTTGGAATACTGTATCTAGTTCTCAGCACCACAGTTCAGGAAGGATATTGACAAGCTGGAATGTACCCAGAGAAGGGCGACCAAAATGATAGAAGGCCTGGAAACCATACCCTATGATAAGCAGCTTTAGGGAGCTGAGTATGTTTACCCTGGAGAAGATTATGAGGCAACATGTTGCATTTAAATATCTGAAGGGGTGTTATATGGAGGATGGAGCAAGACTGCTTTCTGCTGCTCCAGAAACTAGGACACGGAGCAATAGCTTCAAACTTCAGGAAAAGAGATTCCATCTAAACATTAAGAAGAACTTCTTAATAGTAAGAGCAGTTTCACAGTAGAATACACTGCCCTGGAGTGCGGCAAACTCTCCTTTGGAGGTTTTTAAACAGAGCCTGTATGGCCATCTGTTAGGAATGCTTTGATGGTGAATTCCTGCATGGCAGGGGGTTGGACTCAAAGGATCTTGTGATCTCTTCCAAATCTAGAATTCTATGATTCTATGAAATAGGGACATTTGGTGGGTATAGTATACTGATAGAAATATATAGATAAATTATTTAAATGCTGAGACATTAATACTATAAACAACATTGTCACTGTGAGATCATCTAAACCAGATACTAGCAGAGCCCCAGAAGTACAACTGGATTGCAACATGTCACAGAAGTACAACTGGATTGCAACATGGGCAAAAATGAAACTAAATTTGAAAGTTGAGAATGAGGGCTGGAATTTGAATTGTTTCCTAAAAATAACAGCACAGTGCCTCAAGGAATAAATAAGAGAGTTAAGCAAGCTAAGGCTCCATTTCTCTGCCACTATTTGAAAGGAGTCACAACTCAAAACAGAAATGTACTGCATATTATTAAATCAATTCTTAAGAGCCACCAATTTTTTCTGAACCAATCCCAAGCATACATCTTTACATGACTGGGACATTTATGCTTATTCAGGATCTTAAGTCCTGCTGCATGCGTATGCTGTGGCTTAATATTCCAGTATGACACTCATACATGACACAGCTTTAGGGCTGGCTAATGACTAGACTGGCTTTTTTCAAATCCATACATGAGGGGTAAGTATTGCACAATCTTCCACATGTTGTTGGACTATATTGGAACATATCCACCAACATTTCACAGATGAAAATTTGGATACCACACAACACCACAGTGTGGTTATGATGGCAGAGGTGATTAATGAGGAAGAGTATATAAGTTAAGAGTGGCTGCAGCAGTTTGCTTTTGCATGAGTCTACAGGGAAGAGAAAGATTCTGGCCCCTCCTCTCATCTTTCCCCCTACAATGCATTTTACATTTTAAATTCAATTCAGCAATTGAAGGAAGCTGAAGACAAAGAGGGAAAGTGGGAGGAGGAGACATAAATGAACAGCTTAAACGCAACTGAAAAAGTGGGACCACAGACGATTAATCAGGACTGTCCCTGCCAAATCAGGAGAGTTAGAGGATATGTGGGAGCTTCAGTCCAACAATATCTGTGGGGGCTGGATGATTCCCAGCCCTGCACCACTTAAAGTTGCCTTTGCAGCTCCTCACCAGCTTCCTCCTTTACCATTCTCTCATCCCCTAGCTTTCCTTCTTTTGCAGCTGCACAGCATAAAGATCTCTAGCGGCCACTGGTTAAAATCTCCTAGAAGAAAGAGTAACATCTCACTAAAGAAACATTGCAAGTTAAGGGAACAGGCCCAGTTTTGGTCTCTGAGGTGGTGCCACAGGTCCCAACCGCTCCTCCTAACCTCTGCCCAAAAACTGCCCATCAGGCTTGCTAGAGAGTACTGAGCAGTGCACACAGAGTTCCCAGACTTGGGGGCCTGGGTCTAGACCTTATTCTCGTGTTCTCAGATTGTGTGTGTATATGTGTGTGGTGAATCTTAGGTCAAAAGTACTAACTGGAAAATTGTGTGTTTATTCCTACTTTCCTAATAGCTTAGATTTGACACTTTTTAAAAATTTAAATGGTATATGGTCACCATAAGGCAACAGGTGTCCTGAAAGCGCGCGTGCACACACACACACATTGTGTAACTGTGACTGATGCTAATTTTCTCATGCTTAATGATATTACCAGGCCATCTCCTTGCAACATAGCTCTTTCACATCAGAAGGGCTCATCTCCGAGTGTCAGGTCTTGGTCCTGAAATATCAGAGCCTGGGATAGTCCTACCTGGCAACACAACACCTTCCCCTTTCCCCAGCCATCTGGTGTTGTGAAGGAGCACAAGCAAGCATTGATATGGCCCACCAGGTGATATTTTGCCAGTAGATTCTCAAGCCCCATTGGCCACATTCCTGCCCTATGCCTCTGTGATCTGCCATTAGGTTGGGTAAACCAATCCCAGCAAGATACTAATCACCTTTTGCCACAAAGTCTCCCAGAATGATGAAAATGTCAGACAGCATCTTGTTAGTGACATTTTCAGACATAACTGAAAGGTTCACCGGTGTATGCAACTCCAGGTTAGGGCAGACAGAAAGATGGCTCTGTTGCTGAACCCACCTGCAGGAAGATAAGGGCATCCTCCTGGACTTCCCAGGGAGCCTCCAGAAGTCTCAGAGGAGGGTATCTTCCTCCTTCTGCTTCTTCCTCCGTCTGTCTCCATCTGGCCATTGAATGGGGCTGGGTGGGCATCCAGCCGGAAAATAAGTAGGTTGAGTGTAGGGGTGAGAGAACATGCAGCTCCTCCTGATGGAATGTCACAATCTGGTATCCATACAAACCTCCCTATATGCTGAGTGAAAGCATGGGGGGGCAGTGGCATAGGAATGGAAGGGTGGAGGGGCACTTTGTCCCGGGCAGCAATGTTTTGGGAGCTTCCCAGTTTGTAGCCACGCCCCCACATGCCCTGGCCATGCAACCGTGCACCACAACCATGCCCCCACACACTATAGCCTCGCCCCCTCTCACCCCCCCTCCACACACTCTAAGCTCCCCCATGGGGGGGGATAGGGTTGCACTTGCCAGCCACATCACTGCACTGTGCTAAAGCACCAGTTGTCCACATCCCAATACACCAGCAGCCTGTAGTGTGAATACGAGGGAACTCCATCCCCTAGACCTTAAATCTAGGTACCACCCTGACCCCACTCCACAGGCTGCTGATGCCCCAGCATCTTGACATTAAGTTTGGCATAAAAGAGGTCCAACACATATGAACTGAGAAATATGGTCACTGAACACGCTGCCACCAGGCGCACAGCCAGCAGGCATAGTCCCACACACGCATAGATTCATACACTCTTTGAACTTCCAACAGAGGTGATGTGACTACTTGTCTTGTTTTCCCTTCTAAGTTATTGCTCAGAATTATAGAACAGTATAGTTTGCACGTAAAGCAACGCTCATCTAAGGAATGTTAGAGTAAAATAAGCTCTCCCAAAAATATCCCTGTTTGGAAATAAGAGCTTAAACAGTACTGACCCAAAAAAGATTGAAATCTGCCTCAGCCCCTCCTTACATTCAGCCTCCTTGATACTTTTTAGTGAAAATTGCCAGTCTGCCTCATTTTTACAGCTCTGTAAAGCCTGGGACTGGAATTAAAAAATAAAATCCCTTCATTTTACAAATATGCTAGCTAACATTTATTGTAAGAGTTCATAAGAGTCCTTTGGCCTGCACATGAAATCCAGGCACGCGATATGAGAAAGAAACAGATCCTCACTTTGCGTTTACTCAAATTCTCAGACATGTTCTAAAAGTGTACTGGAGAAAGAAACATTATCCCCTGTCTTTGGCTGCTAGCTCGTTTGCAACATTGAATGACTGTTTGCCCTCTCCCACCCTGCAACAGCTCTCAGCAGAATGTAATTCAAGCAAGTTTACTGGCGATAGGACAACTGAGGCTCAGAATGCCAGTAGGGGTACATACCTATCTACAAGAAATAGTCCAGGATATAAAGTTTTGAGAAATCTGGTGCTGGGGAACTGGTGGAACCCCACCACCCCATTAAGGCCCATCAGTGCCAACCCCTGCCTTGGGTTTCTGGCCATCACATTACCTGGTAAGGCACAATTTTGATTTCCACAATGTCTCGAATGATGTTGTATCAGCAACTGTATTTAAATGGCTAATACACAAGCCAAGAATTTACAGTTGTTGTAGGGCTAGTCCTAGTCTTTATCCTGGGAGAAAATTGAGATGTAAGTCAAATAATGAAATAAATGGCTTTCCAAAAGGGACGTGGCTCTCATACTTTTCTGTAAGAACCTCTTTATTGTGTATGGAGTGATCACTATTCAACAAAGGAGAAGTTCCTGAGATATATCCAGATACTCTGAATTAACTATACACTGGCTGGCATCCTGTTTAGTATTCATAATTGTGTAAGTTGGTGGCGTAGTGGTTTGAGCATTGGACTACAATGTTCAATTCCCCACTTGATTGTGAAAACCAACTGGGTGATCTTGGGCACATCACGCATTCTCAGCCCCCAGAAAACCCTGTGATAGGTTCACAATAGGGCTGCTGTAGGTCAGAAATGGTTTGAAGGCACACAACAACACAACAACAACAAAGTTAGACTTACAAGATCATAAATCTTAGAATTCATGTTTACAGTTGTTGCACCCGTGCAACGATCAAATGTGCTTTCAACAATCTACCTTAAAAGGCAGACAGCCAAATCAACATAGGGATTTCCAAGGCACTGGGGAGCACAGCAGTGAGTGAGGAAGCATCAAGCACTCTCCTGGCAACAACGTGCTTCACGACAAGCAGTTCCAAGAAACATTGAGTTCATCCACCTCTTTAGGCCCTGGGAAGATAGGCAAGTCCATGAAGCCTTGATCAACTCTCCTTGCCAGTATATAAACATGTGACACAATGATGGAGCAGGGAGGAAGGAAATATAAGAGGAAACATCACACTACACAGTTGCAGCGCTTTTGATATAGCTTTAACGGCTTTGGCACTCCTCTATGGAATCCTAGGATTTGGAGTTTTGTGTGGTATTTAGAATTCTCTGCTAGAAAACTCTAGTTCTACCTCTTAATTATGAATTCCAGTATTCCATAGGATGGTGTGATAACTGAAGCCCCTGTCAGAGCTGCTGCTGATGAGCAGCAGCTGTTGGTCCCTGTGGCTCAGGGTGGAGATGACAAGCAGCAGCTGTTGGTCCCTGTGGCTCTGGCTGGAGATGAGTCCTGCAGCTGAAGAGCTCCCCCTGCTGCCATGGACCAAGCAGGCATGGGCGTCCCTCTGCCTGCTCCTTTAGAGCAACAGGGATCTGATTCTGTGCCTGCTCCTTTGGAGCCACAGGGATCCGATTCTGAAGTGGCTCTGGAGCCTGGTTCAATAAGCCCCCAATCAAGGCGGACACTCAAGAGGGCTGTGCAAAGGGAGGCTTCCTTGGCTAAGTTTAAGAAGCGGTGACTGGACACCTGGACTGGACTGGACTGGACTGGACACACCTGTGCCTGGGGCTATATAACTGCCTGCCTGGAAGCTTCCCTTTGCTTGCGACAAACTTCTTACAAGCCCTCCTCTTGCTTGTACCTTGCTCCCAGCACCCAGTTCCTGATACCTTGACTTGATCTCTGGACTCTTGACCCTTGGCTTTGGAACTCTGACTACGGCTTTGCTTGGCGCTCTGGTAAATGAACTTCCTTGAGTAAGTGCTTGCTTGTGTCCTCCTGGCTGGACTTTGCTGGCTCTCCCACTCTCTTCTCTTGGCTGGCTCACCACCCAAGTCTCTGACCTTGACAGATAGAGCCATGACAGTTAACATGGAATTAAACTCCTATCACTGTGTAGCATGAAAGACACTTGGGTTTTCTGAGAGGCATAGGGGAATCCCAGAAGCATCATTATCAAAGGTCCCATTGCTAAAAACAACAGTCAGCATTAACGGAGCAATCCCACAGTTGCTGTTCCTGCAAAAAAAAGAGTGAAAAGAGATCATTGATATTTGAGAGCCTGAAGATGCAGATAAAGTTCTTGGGGAGGTGAGGTCAGCCACATTCATTTTCAGCCTTGCCCTTCCTAGTTTCTATTGAGTGACTGAGACAGACTGGTGGGTGAATGGTGGGAGTGATCAGTGCCTCCCTGCAGGAACTTGGAATCCTAGCAGATATAAAAGAGACAGCTGTTAGGCCAACCTTCCCTGTTCTGGTATCCTACAGGTGTGTTAGAGTTACCAGATTGCAAGGCCTGGACCGTCTCCTCCAGAGGGAGGGATTTCAGGGCAAGAGCACTGTTCTGAAGGGGGGGGGTGTATGTATGTTTTCTTTATTTTTTAGATTAGGTGTTTTTTAATTTAAATGGCATGTTTTACACAACTGCAATTCATGCTTAAAGTATTATGCTTACTGACATCAAGAGAGTCTGCCATTTTTAACACCATCTTTGTAACATCCAGCTTCCAGTGACATGACAAGAAGTCACCCATAGGTCACAAGCTATGGCTCAGGTTAAAATTTCAAGTTTGGCATAATTTTGAACTGGCAACTCTAAAGTGTTGGATACAGAACTTGGAAAAGTATTTCAATACATGAAGCAAGAAGTCACACATGCACTTCTCTTTTTCTCTGGCAGAAAAAAAACCAGAATAAATGAAAAAGTACATTTATTGCCCTCTCATAAGGACACTCAAAACCTGCCTCACTCTGTCTAATGACAAGGCTGGCCCTCTTGGTTTGTCCCATATCTCCTGCTTCCCAGCTCACCTCCTATTGCTGCCCACGGCCCAAGAGTTGTTGACTAATGCTTTCTATTGAAATCATTGGGAACTTTAAAAAAAAATCTTAACATGTACTGGATTATGCCACAAGTTTTTTAAATCATCTAGCAGGCCCTAATTTGTAAAGAGACAACTGGGAGATTATTATATCCAGGTGGATTTATTTATTTTAGCCATTTATTTAGATTTCCTTTCCTGCCCTAATTCCAAAGTTTGTAACATACAGCTTTTCCTCATTTTATCAACATTCCTGTCAGAAGACCTCAGCTGAAAATTACTTCCCTTTGGCCACCCAGAGTGTTTCATGGCTGACTGAGGACTGAATCCGAAATACCGCAAAAACATCAGAAGACAGTAAATGGAGAGTGTATCCGTAAGTGCAATAACTAGAAGTGAAAATGTCCAATGCCACCATGGGCTTTTTCACTCATAATGATAAACCAGAATTCTAGAGATTCTTGGCTCATCACTATCACTGTAGGAATGGATACTGAAAAGCATGTATTATGAATCAGCCAAAAAAAAAAAAAGATGACTAGGCTCCATGTGCTTGTTAATGATCAGAATTTATTCTTTTAAAGAGCCCAACATGTTTCAGCCTGTACCTAAACTTAATGACCTTTTTCAGGGATGTTAATTAATTAATTGCTATCATTCCCATACCGCCAACATTTCGCAGATGAAAATCTGTGGCCAAGCAACATCAGTTTGTGGTCAAGGTGGCGAAAGGTATTAATGAGGAGGAACAGGCAAGCTAGGACAGGCTGCCGCAGTTTGCTTTAGCCTGAGCCAACTGAGAAGGGCAAGATTCCACACTCTCTTCCTTTCCCCCATTCTGAGTTAACTGAGTACAAAACTACTTTTGCATTTTGAATTCAGACCAAAGGTGCCAGATCCCATCTGATTATGGAAACGAATGGTTAAGACTTGGATGGGAGGCCAGCATGGTTAATACTTGGATGGAAAGCCACCAAGAAATACTAGGTACTGTAGGCTGTATTTTAGAGGAAACCAATGGTGAACCCCTTGGAGTATTCCTTGCCTGATGAAATTCATGAGATCACTATAAGTTGACAGGCAACTTGAAGGCATATCCATGCACATACAGTAGCTGTAAACTACACATTCCACAATGAGCTTCAATAGATGGCCCAAAAAAAAAGTGGAGTATGGCATGGGAGGGCTAGAAAGAACTCAGTAAGAGAAAGAATTTCCATGGAAATCATTCATCCTTTGTAAAAAATAAGTGTAATGCAGCTGCTCCATGTATATATTGCTTGCAATAATTTAATTAACCATTTGTCAATGTGATATTGCATTATGAGGAGTGGAAAGGAAATGATAATAATATTTTCTGTGGAACAATGGCATATAGCCTTCTGTCTGAGGAGTGGGAATGAGAGAGCAATTATCTTTTCTCTTACTCCATTATTCAAATTGGAAGAAATACAAATGTCCCACCCCACATGGGTCCAGCAGTAGGACAACCAAAATAATGCTAAGGATGTTATGTAAGGAATGGGAACAGCATGCTTGTCCCAAGAGTACAGATAGCCAAGGAAGAATCAGGCGCCCATGTGAAGATTTCTGTCACTCATTAGTACATTTGGAAGTATTTTGTGGGGTAGCTTCTCTTTGTCCTATCTTGCATAATAATTTCACATTTACCTTACCAGACATTACCCCTGGACAAACAATTCCAAATACACATGTGTTCAATAGCATTAACCATCAGCAACATGTGATATCAACAGAAGAAAGAGTAGCCTTTCCTAAACCTAGGAAAGACTTCTTGGAATCCAAAGACATCTTCATTCCATGAGAGGCAAAACCAAAATTAGAAGGAACCTTCTGTTGGAGGCTGGCAGGACTTGACATCAAGGATACCCAAGGAGACATTTAGACATCCGGGTCAAAGTTCAAGAGAGGTTTGCTGGACTGGAACCTGAATCAAGAGGTCAGACTCAAATAGTCTTGCAGATCAAATGAGTGCAAAAGCAGTCCGTGACACAGTATAATGTTGCTGATGACAACTATGCTATCAAAGTATATTTCATCACATGAGCAGATCTGATGCAATAACTATCCAGATGCTTCAGGCTGGCGCGGGAAGAAAATAGATGGAGATCTACTGGTAGATTTCCAATTCTTTTTTAATAGATCAGGAAGAGTTGCTTACAACCAGTGGTTTAATAACAGCACAATGTAACTTTCCTCCTAAATTAGCCTACTGAAATCAAGAAAGTTGGAGTGGGGAAAACACAAGCAGATTTTTGTGTGAGAAGACTTGAGTACAAACTCTGGTTCTGGTACCCAAAGCAAGTTCCAGGACTCAACATGTACTCAGAGCTACCTTGAATTGCAATAGTCCTGGTAAACATCAGAACATTCTGTTTTGGAATTCCACACATTGTAGTGTCTTGCAGTGGTTCTTTCCACTGCTGCCGCCAGTTGTGCCCTAAATATACCAGGGTTTTAGCCTTTGTTTGTTGCTCTTTGTAGCTGTTTTCAGCCTGATTTGCATGTTACTTTGTTATCCTACATGACGTGTGATTAAGCTGCGTTGCTGGCATGGTTTCCTTCCATGCCTACCATTCCCTCCATGAACACAACATCTCACCCATATGCTCTTGCCCCTGTACCTACACTTTCCATCTTGATTATAACACTTTAGCACTGTAATATAAAGTCATAGCACTACAACTTTAAAAAGAAAGAGGGAGTTCACTCAAGTAACTGGAAATGTACTGAGGGAATGGAGGTCCATGAGAAACCTCCATGGTTAAGATCATACCATCATTCAAAACATTATCTGTGGGACTGCCTAGAAGTAAAGTTCTGGTTATGACCCATAAAGCCCTGTATGGGTTTAAGTCCAGGCTTGCAGACTTTGGCCCTTTCTGCACAAGGCAGTTAAAATGGGCCAAGGCATCCTGGCACGGAGGTCATCCGCACCTTGGATTGAACTAGGTGTGGACTATTTAACTCAGTTCCGCACCTCAGTCCGATCCAACCTGCCCCCAAGTGGACCTCCCTTGCACTAAGTTAAGACCAAAAAAATCAGGTCTTTACATTTTCTGGAACGCGCCATTGCGTTCCTACTTACCTGTGTAGATGCGCAGGCTCGCACCAATGTGAGCCTGCGATCAGCAGAGGGCGGGCTGTGGGCGTGGCCAGCGTCAGCAGTTGGTCCACTCCCACGAAGACGCCAGAAGCCACCATTTTGAGCCGGAGCAGTGCAGATCTACAGACCTCGCACTGCTCCAGTTTGCCCTGCACTAATGGAGGAGCCCTGCGGAAGGGCTCAAGGGAAAGCCTGCGTTACTTCGGACCCAAGAAGAGCCAGTAAGAAATGGCACGGAGCAATTCACTCGCCTCATGTGGCCTTTATCTTCCTGTATGAGGTGACCCAGGCTCTGAGATCATCAGGAGAGGGCCTTCTTTCAGTCCCATGACCACTGCAAGTACAGTTGGTGGTGACATGAGAGAGGGCCTTCGGAGTGGCTGCCCCTAGACTTTGGAACTTTCTTCCCAGGAAGATCAGAATGGCGCCCTCCTTGTTGTCCTTCCAACGGCAGGCTAAAACCTTTTTATTCAATTAGGCTTTTAAAATGGAAAGTTTTTAAAAATGAGCTAGTGGGTGCTGTATAGTCTTAATTGTTGTTTTAAAGAGTTGTAAAAATGGTTTTAAATTGCATTTTATTCTTTTACCAAAATGTAGTTGTTTTAATAGTGTAATAAGTTTCTTTTTTTTTTTAATATTCATTTTTTGCATGTTTTTAATTGTATTGTTCTTTTAAATTGTGAGTTGCTTTGAATCCCAATTTTGGGAAAAAAGTGGGATATAAATAAATATGATGATGATGATGATGATGATAAGGAAGGAGCAAGGACAATGGACAAAAAATGTGTGAAATTTACACCAGGACAGGAATCCCAGGATGTGGGGTAGGAGGAAGAGCCCTGCAATGGGTATTTTAAAAATACATTAAGTGCTGAAATTTCAGGAGAAAAAAGAAGGGACAGGAAGGATGCCATATGAATACATTAAAAAAACAATTAGTACAGCTACAGCTCTTATCTTATTTCAAGGTTCTGGGCTAATCTGGAGGAATCCTATGTCTGTCTTCCTGAGATACTATTTTGTCCCTTCCATGTGTTGATGGACCTCATGGTGAATGTGCAAAGCAAAGCCTGAAGTCTGTCTACACATGCTCTTTAGATACATACCATGTGGGATAGTTTCCTTTCATGCATTTACATGTTAATTGTTGATTTACATATAAGACTACCAAAGTTACTGTCCCACAGTGGAATTGGGTTTGGTTTTGCTTTAATATCTTGCTTATTTCCAAGTACATCATTTGCAGTACATCTACAGTGCCTACCTTTTGCTTCAGGTATCTCTGTTTGCCTTGAGGAATACTCACTTGCCACAGAGAGGTGATCAAGTTCCTATTTTTAAGTCTATGTTTAATAATGTATAGAAGATACAAAAAGCTAGATTACACCTTGCTGATATAGCCATTTGATTGTCCAAAACCTGATCCTCACGGTCTAAGAATACAAAGGAGGTGTGTTGTAATTCTAAATGGAAACTGTGAAGGCCTCCACTCTCCATTCATATAGCTCTTTATCTTAAATTGGACTTAGATTGGGCAGTACTTCAGACAGAGGAGTGTTGCCTTCTTCTATATAAAGTAAGGACACCCTATATCCCAATACCTTGATTACCTCTCCCGTAGAAGTCTGGTAGGATGGTTAGCTCCAGCTCAATGACAGCGAGTTCAACAGAAGAGAGAAAGGGCTGGGTCATACATGCATGCTCATTATTTGACGATGACTTATATTAATGTTGCTGTGTGCCTTCAAGTTGTTTCCAACTTATAGCAACCCTAAACTGAACCTTTCACAGAGTTTTCATGACAAGATTTGTTCAAAAGAGGTTGTCATTGTCTTCTGAGATGAGAGAGTGTGACTTGCCCAAGGTCACCTAGGGGATTTCCAAGGCCAAGAAGGAAATTTAAGTCTGTCTCCAATACTCAAATCACTACACCATGCTGGCTGTTACATGAAAGCTGTTGTTGCTGTGTGCCTTGAAGTATTTTCCGACCTATACCAATCCTAAGGCGAACTTATCACAGGGTTTTCTGGGGCAAAGAGTGTGTGACATATCCGTGGTCACTCAGTGGGTTTCCATGGCCAAGAGGGTAATAGAACCCTGGTCTCCAGGGTCATAGTCTAATGTTCAAAACACTATACCATGCTGCCTCCATTACATGAATGTACTGGTCTAATATTACAACAGACAGAACTCTAATGACAACTCAGATTCATATTTTTTAGCCAAGTCATTTTCACATGTTCAGTTGCCTTCCATTTATCAAGAGCAGAGACGTCAAGAGATAATACAGGAATGTGTGTAGGAGGCCTAAGTGTGCTACTGTAACTCCTATAAATTATTGGTCTGGTCCATTGGGTAGGGAAACCCTAAAGAAGGGGACAGCTGGAGCTGGAGTGGAGCTACAGTTGACAGGGATAAAGTGTAGGACCTTTTCAACTTGAATAACGTAGTAAGTTTTCCAGTTACGTATTTAGGAGGAAATAAAAAGACAAATTCTTTACAGTGAATTTACATCTATGTTGCATCTTTTATTTAGGGCTTTAAGGTTGCGTCCAAAATTGCAATGCCATTGAACTGCATAAGCAGAAAAGTCCTGAAGTCAAGGATTACATTGGGATCTCCTTGGATGCATGGAATTTTTTAAACAGTGTGTATGTGTTAAATTTGATTTCTAATCTGTTGTATTCCTGCAAAAAAAAAGGGGGGGGACATATATTGTGATTGCATTTGCAATATTCAATCATAATTGCCCTGCCAGAACCCCCAAAGAGACATGATACAGTCACAGGACATGTAGTTTACCTTACCCATGTTTGTACAATCCCTACGCCATGTGTAAATGGAAATACAATGGGTAAATAAATGAAACAAATTGGTGGGATAACTGGGGCCTATGGGTTTAGAAGGTTAAAGGTGAAATAGGGTACAAAGAAGTGAGAGAAACTACTGATAAAATATTCCACATTTTGGGTAATGGTTACTAAAATTTCCCTTTAAAGCCATCAATGGGGATTGAAGGAGGGTGAGAGGGGGATTGTTACAATTATAGAAAAATATTGTAATGTGTAATATGCAATGTGTTATAATATTAAAATAAAAAAAAGAAAAAAACCCTATGCCACGTATGCCAGCATGACTTTTGCTATATAAATTGTATGTTGAAATGATAAAATAATGAGAAAGCGTTCTTTTTTAACTATGACCATTGCACTGATTCGACCATAGTCTGAAAAGCAAAAAGTGGACTCATTTACCGACGGACTACTTCGAACCACCAATTGCCTGTGAATTGGGGGTCCCGGGAGGGGCGCCCAAATGACCAAACCAAACCAAGCAAAGATGGGGAAATTAACTCGAGCACTCTCTTAAGCTAGCGAGAGGTAGGGTAACTTAGCGGGAATCTTTTACCCTATGTATACAGGTTCAGGTCAGTGAGCAGTCAGACAATTAAAATAGCAACAATGATATTTATTAACAAGCAGACAAATTATCAAGAAAACACAACCACACAGCTAACTAGAAATAGGAAATGAGAGTTTTGGGGGAAAAGGGTGATACGACACCTTTCTCGTAGTCCTGAAGAAGTCCAATTGAAGAGAAGGAAACTTGGCGTGGCGGCCGAGGGGAATTCGCTGAACCGAGCGGCAGCAAGGCTGGATGGAAGTCTGGAGCGATCCAGCGAGAGATCCAAGGAGCTCTCGGAACTGGGGTTTTTTATCAATGAAGGTATGACTGTGGGCTAGTCTGGTCTTGGGCGAAAACAATGAGTTTTGGGCTTGAGACGATTTCTCCGAAGGTCAGAATTTACATGATTGAGTTAAGGTCCAAATTGACAATAGTATAGCCAGTATGTAGATGCAGCTAGCTTGGCAGTTGAGCACCCAGCTCGCCAGGGTGCCCGCTCAGGGCAGGGGTCTCTTTGTTATGATGCGCATCTGTAATGAAGGTGTTTGTTTCGGGAGATCTCCTAAAGCAAATCTGGCAGTTTCTGGCTTGCCTTGGTGTAAACAAGTATGAGTCAGCATATAATACCCATGCCTAGCTCGGTGCTTGTTCGGCGGCCTCACAAACACGTGGCTGAGGGTGGCAGAACAGGGCCGAATTGTGATATCAAAAATATCTAAAGGTTACCAAAGGCCAGGCCAGTTCACGGTGGTAACAATAACAATGCTTGCTTTAAAAACCCTTGCCATATAAGCTTTTCAGTTCTGAAAAAGAGGATGTGTCTGGAAAAGGAGGATGTCTGGTAACATTATTCTGCCATGAGAAGGCCCTTACTCCAGTTTTTAAGAAAATGCCAACACATTAGAGCCTACTTTAAACACATACACATACCCATGCCCACAAGACAGAGGAAAATTATTCATCGTTTAATCATTCATGGTTTCATTAGGTTCAACGGACAAGGGAAGAAGTTTCTCGAAGTTTTAGACTGTTTACAGGCTTAGAATTACGGGTTCACTTCAGGGCCCTGTTTTGAGCCAGGGCTTTTGTAAGAGCCCCATCCTTCATCTTCCCATCTATTTTTGTATGTAAACATTTGCCAGAAAAACACCCCTTGGGCATGCTCAGTAGGGCAGTGTTCCGTTCACCTCCTTGCTGCAGCGGGCAACTGGAAAGTCACATGTGACAACACTGTGAAAAAGTACATGGATAACTATTCTTAGTCCGAGAATGTATACAGAGCCTGGTTGCGTTCCCTCGTTAACCAACCTTCAGAGAACAGGGACAGTACCTTGACACTAAACAAATCCAGAAATCACCCCCAATGAATCTTTCACCAGAGAAAGCACAGTCCTGAGAGCTTTAATAGCTTTTATTCTTTCTTTCTTTCTTTCTTTTTCTTTCTTTTTTTTTAAGTCTTCTTATTCATGATCTAGCCATGGAAAGTCTCAGCAGTGCATAAACAAGCCAGAGCGACTGAAGGCAGGGAAGGAATAAGGTAAACATCATCAGTCACAATTTTCACTGTAAATGTGTGCAACTAGATCTGGGAGGCAAGCTTTGTTATACGTGTTTATTTATTTATTTTTTAGCCACTGCCTTTAAGTGCGTAGCCAGCCGTTCAAAGTATGCAATATAAGGCTGTTTAATTTGCAGAGGGGGAGGGATGTGAAGTCAGCTAACAGCTGTCCCTTTTTCTCAAGAGTAGCAGAGATTTGTCTTGTTTTTTCTTCTACATTAATGAAAGCATAAAGCGTTACCCTTTTTTAAAAAGAACAAGGCATTTGGTCTACTGGGTATGGAGTGCTATGGAGATGAGTGCCACACTCTAGCAGACTTTTGCA
The DNA here is from genome assembly GCA_948472985.1 of Iguana delicatissima. Classification (NCBI taxonomy): domain Eukaryota; kingdom Metazoa; phylum Chordata; class Lepidosauria; order Squamata; family Iguanidae; genus Iguana; species Iguana delicatissima. The sequence goes on along the minus strand of CAOKZL010000460.1, from coordinate 1,230,889 downwards.
CAGACTAAAGGGAAAAAACAACCCTACAGCTCCTGTTATTAGTAGATATGAAAGCAAATGCAACTCAGAGTAAATAAATATATATTATTTCCCCTACAGACTTCTAGACCCATGGAGTTTCGTTTGTCATTGCCAGAACTACATTCTTTGGGAATGACTAAATAGAGGGGAGGGGATTGAGACAGAAGATACTAAACTATAAGTACTTTGACAGAAAAGCTAACACGCATGCCTTAGAGATGTTTATCATGGATAAATTGTTTGCTTTGGGCTCAGTTCAGTAATTACCATGATTATTTTGCACCATCTATTTTGAATTTTTTTTTTAAAAAAAAAAAGCTGTTTTATTGATCAGGCTGTCATATATGAGTCTCTCCAGAAGCCCCATCTAGTACTTGGCTTGCTTTATAAAACAACATGTTGAACACCTTTTTCTTCCTATGTTTGGTCTCTTGTAGCTGTACATAACTAGTTTTCCCGTTTTTGCACTAAATGGACAATATTTCAAAAGGCCATTAAATTGTCATCCTTCCAGTCAAGTATTTTGAAAAAAAGACACCACTGAGAATTCACACTTGGCTGTTGTTGACATATTTTTGGTTCTGCTATGGAAGAGAAGTCCTCACAAGACTTTCTCTTCAGAGACAAGGATTTCTCCAGCGAACTGCTAAAGCAGCTAAATGTTTTACGGCAAAACAGAATTCTAACTGATGTTGTTCTATGTACAAGCGACATTGAAATTCCTTGCCACAAGAATGTTCTTGCTTCAAGCAGCCCATACTTCAAGGCCATGTTTTGTAACAACTTTAGAGAGAGCCATCAGGAAAAAGTCAACCTCCAAGGCATTGACTCAGGCATTCTCCATTGTATTATCCTTTACGTCTACACGGGAGAGATAGTCATGACAGCAGAAAATGTTTTGTATTTAATGGAGACAGCTTCCATGCTTCAGTACACAAAGTTGTTTGAGGCCTGTTCGGCCTACCTCCAGGACCAGCTTACCCCAGATAACTGCCTCAGCTTAATTCGGCTCTCAGAAATCTTGCACTGTGAGAATCTCAAAAAGAAAGCCAAAGCAGTGGCTCTGAAATATTTCCCTGAAGTAGCCACTTCTGAAGATCTGAAAGAACTGTGTGCCTTGGAGTTGATAGACTACCTTGGAGATGATGAGCTGTGTGGGGAGGAGGAACAGGTTTTTGAGGCTCTCATGACTTGGGTAAGGCATGACCTCCAAGCAAGGCAAAGTTATATTCAAGACTTGTTCAAGAAAGTAAGGCTTCAGTATGTCCATCCAAGCTTTTTCTTCCACTTTATTTCAAATGACTCTCTCATTCAGTCATCCCCTGCTTGTAGGGGTATGCTGGAACTAGCAAATAAGCAGATGTTCTCTTTGTATAGCAACAGTGCCCCTGGTGTCAAACCTATGTGGCATGTTCCTCGGAGATATTCATATCAGGAATTTCTCCTCTTGGTTGGTGGCCGCAAAGACAATCAACAGACAACAAGAGATGTTTTGCTGTACGATGAGAAAACAAACCAATGGCTGAGCCTTGCCAAATATCCATCACGCCTCTACAAGGCCTCTGCAGTGAGCCTGCACAGCAATGTTTATCTTCTTGGAGGCATTCCCATAGACAATGGGATGAACCAAGTCACTAACCATGTTTATATCTTCTCACTTAAACTTAACCAGTGGAGGCTGATAGAACCAATGCTAGTTCCACGATATTCCCACAGGAGCATTGCCTATAAAAACTATATCTTTGCCATTGGAGGCATTGGAGAAAACCAAGAAATCTTAAATTCCATGGAAAGGTATGACAGCATCTACAATGTTTGGGAACACATGGCAAACATGCCAGTTGCTGTTCTACATCCTGCTGTGTCTGCCAAAGACCAAAGAATCTACCTCTTTGGAGGGGAGGACATGATGCAAAACCCTGTCCGATTAATACAGGTAAGTTCTCATTTTCACCATCTCACTAATCCTAGGTCAGCTGGGTGTTTCTGGGCTTGTAAGACTGTGAAAAAATAAAACTTTACTCCATTTTTGGCATTTTGTTTAATTTTAAGGCATGGTAAAATGGATAGTTTACCATTTTACCATAACTTAAAACCAAACAAAGTACCAAAATGGAACTCAGTTTTATTCCTTCTCAGTCTTACAAACCAAAAAGCACACGACTGACATAGCCTAAATACCCTAAAGACCTAAAGACCTTTAGGGTATTTAGCATATAGGCCTAAATACTCTAAAGATCCCTATTCCTCTCTGATCTTGGGAACTAAGGAGGATCACCCCTGATTAGTAGCTGGACCACTAACAAATACCAAGAACTGTAGGCTATATTTCAGAGGAAGGAACTGGCAAAACCACCTCTGAGTATTCATTGCCTAAGAAATCCCTGTGAAATTCATGGGATTGTCATAAGTCCAAACACAAACACACACAAAGTGGGCAGTGTTGTTATTATCATTTGAGTTTGTGCCGGTCAATTTCGGCCATATAATTTGTAGGTCAAAACTTTAAATAGGATATAGAAGTCAAGCAGTTTAGCCTACGATGCAGGAAGATAAAAAGTTCAGCCAAGGTCAGAAAGCCAGCCAAGGAGACAAGATGTAAGATTCCACAGGTGCAGCAGGTGTTAACCCAGGAAATAAAACCTTAGTTGGCTGGAGGAAAAGAAAGTACTCTTCTGATGGGTTGGATGTTGGAAAGAATAGATATAAAAATCAATAGCAGTGGGACAGAAGGAATAAAGGTAACCAGAGTCTTGGAGCTGCCACTCTTAAACAATAAAAAATGCATGGGATAATTGTTTCATATAACAGAATGATACTGCAAAGTATTATGATGCCAGATGTTCTTTCATCCAAGAACCTTTTTATACAAAAGGAAATAAATGAGGGAAAGACACACAGAATTAGTTATTTCCAGGCATTTCTTGCAGGGCCCTGGTCAAAATTGGGGCTGTTTTATGTTTTCAGCTATTACCAAGTAAAGCTTAAGTTACCAGTCATGTGGATCAATTATTTTAACATGAATGTTACATGGAGTGGCTGATGATGATCTAAGGAGAGCTGGTAAGCATCGGTGCTTTTCAACTGTTTAATTGTAGTAAATGGAGCAGAAATCTATGTTGCCCTCACTCTGGCTTTAGATGTGCATAAACAATGTGCTAACATGAGAGTGGTTGTACAAGAATATGGATGGGGATGCACGTTTGAACTGTGTACCAGAGACCATATTTCCATGTCACAATAAGCCATGGTGCAGACTTTTAAAATCTGGCATGTTCTAATGTGCAAACCATACTGCTTTGCTAAGAAACTGTAGTGTGCTTATTAGCTACATATCAAAATATGAACATATGGTTTGTTGCTGTCTTACAAAATCTGGTTTATTTAAATCATGGCATGTTCCAGGCTTGTTTCAGCAGCTGCTCATCCTGAAGCAGGAGCTGACACAAGGAATAAGGTGGAAACAAACCAGAAATAGGGAAGGTTTGTTTGGATATTTTCTATGTAATTAATGGTTCAGGAAAAAACTGTGGTTAACAAAAGTATGGTTTATTGTAATGTATGACTATATTCACAATGTGCATAAAAATCAGAGCAAAGCAATATGGTAAGCTGCACCTTCAGCTGGATTTACATTCAGACAACCATTGGAATATCTGATTTATCTTCACAGTTCCTAATCCAGCAAGTGATATAGGTGCCTGAACCTACTTAGGTACAAAAATCTTAACTGGATCTAGACAAGTAAACATGCTTTCCTGTTTTGGCAGTGCAGTTGCTACAGAGATGGAAATATTTAATCCAAATCCAAAAATCCATATCACATTTTATGTATTTCTCAGGTATACCACGTATCTAGGAACATGTGGTTCCGAATGGAGACAAGAATGGTGAAGAATGTCTGTGCACCAGCAGTTCTGATTGGTGACAGGATTTATATTGTTGGAGGTAATATTTATTTACATGTTTGTGAATTATTTTCACAATGCAAATACTCCAGACTAGAATTATTTCTATATGGTATCACTGAAAAACTCCTTTCCTCAACCAGCAATCCAGTCAATGTCTGCATAAACGTTGTAGAGTGGCTGGCAGTGAGGAGACTTTGTGTATCTTTAAAGTCTTCAAAGTAGAGGAAAGCTGGCCATTTCCACACTACACTGTTATAGTACCATTATTCCACTTTCAACATCCTATGGAATCCTGGGGTTTGCAGTTTAGGGAGGGGTCTTTGAAGCCACTCTCTAAACTACAAACCCAGGATTCCATAAGATGTTGAAAGTAGAGTAATAGCACTATAACTGTCTAGCGCGGAATGGCCATTGTTTCTCATGGGTTACCACTCACTATCAATTGTCTTTATCATAACAGAGATGAAGCCTATACTCTTCTCTTTTTTTCAGTCTTCAGGCTCAGAGCGATAAACATTTTAATGATGAATAAACCAGAAAACATCCTGTCATGAAAGAGTCCACACCAGACTACTCTTTTGAGATTTTGCAGAATACTTCCAGAGACATGCACATTATACCTCCATATAAGCACAAACACAAATTTTATATTCCCCATATTTCCATCCAGATGGTTGGCTATTTGAGGGGAGACATTTCCTCTTTCCCAATCCCTGCCAGTCCCTTTTCCCTTACCATTATTGTTCAACAGACTCCTAAAGTCTACAGAGAGGTGCTCGGAGGGTGTTAGCAGCTGCAGGTGTTGTTGAGGAAGTGAGAAGATGGAACACATCTCTTCCAAGAACTTCCTTCCATTTACTCATCTTCAGGCGCAAGTTGTCAAGACTGTTTCCTGACCCTGCTCTTTGAGTGTGTTTGAGCCTGTAAAACTCACTCCACTTCCCCTTGGCTTCTGTGATTTAGATTTAATTTTCAAACAGTACTGGATGCTAGTGGCTCCAATCTTGTTTTAAAATTTAAAGGTGATGTCCTACATGCTGAATCCTACCCCCAAATAAGTTCACTTCAAATAAATCCCTCACTTCAGCCTCAACTGGGAAGAAGAGCTAGATTTGGTCCCATGGCCCGGGGATCTCATCCCTTTCACCATCTAGAACCATGATACCCTCACAAGTACAATCAGCCCATATAAAGAAATCAATATATAGGACTGACATGAATTATTGTATACATTTGGTGTACATTTTTCTTTTATCACTCTTTTATTTAACACAAAATAAAAATGGATGAAATTGATTCCTTTTTGGATAGAGGAAGAGAACCCCAACTATGAAGACACTGGAGATGAAAAATAAGTCTTTTTAAGTCTTCAAATGTATTCATTCTGAATCATTGTGCCAATAATTCAGCAGGCAAGCTTAAGCCATAAGCCTTTTGGTTTACTTAACAAAGCACACAAACATTTCATCTAATTTCAAACATAATTCATTCTCTTTTAAAGTGGAGAGATTTACTGCCTATAAGTTTTCATTTACCAAATAAGTATGCCATAACATCATCCATTTGTTCCTGGCTTATCAGCAACTGGGATTGAAGAATAACAAAAACATTTTTGTGTCTTTTTTCTTAAAAAAAAAAGCATGTGATGTATTCCAAGACTTCCTTGCAGGGTTTGCATCAAAACAAAGCAGTGCCTATTGGCCCAAGTTTGGTTTGGTTTTAATTAAATAGTGCCTTATTTTTCATTGTTATCACTTATCGTCTCAACTTTTATGAAGTTGCACAATAAAATAACTGCTAATAACCGTGGCCATAATCCTGTATGGACTTTATGTATGAATAAGTATCATAGCGACAGTGCCACGTGGTAAATTCCAGCTCAACCCTCCCCCATTGCCATTTACCAGCCAGCAGCTGCTGCAGTCAATGGGAGTCTGTTCCTCTATTGCTCAGGAACCAGCTGGCTGCCATTTCCATCCCCTCCTATGAGCAATCCCAATTCCAACAGGCAAAAACAAGGTCCCTGTTGTAATTTCCCCCTGTGTTGATCACTTGCTGGGGGGTGGGCGGCAGTCAGCTCCTTCCTAAGCAATGGGGGAACAGACCCCTGTCGATCACAACAGCTGTTGCCCGGTAGTGTGTATTGGGAGACTTTCACAGTCCCTATGTGGCCAATAAACATGCATTCATAACTGCCATATAAGATTCCAGCTCACGTAACAGAAAATTTTTCAAGATGTTTGAAAGACCTTACAGCTAGGCTCCCCAAATCTCAGGGCCCCAGCTGAAATCTCAGGTGGTTCTCTTAACGTCCAGGTGGGGAGATGACTCTTGGGGCAAGCAGCACTGAGAAGAGAATGAGGAAGTTTGTTTTCTTATGTAAGTGGACTTTAAAACCTGGGCACCTATTTCTATCATCTATTACCTTTTGCCAAGGCTTTCTGGCTCAGTACAAAGGTATCTACACCCATGTTGAAAATGTGCAGTGTTAAGTACACATAGTGCTATTATTCCACTTGCAACATCCTATGGAATCCTGGGATTTCCAGTTTAGGGAGGGGCATTTAGAATTCTCAGCCAGAGAGCTCTTTGGCCTCAGTAAACTACAAACTCCAGAATTCCACAGGATGTTGAAAGTGGAATAATAGCACTGTAACAGTATAGTGCAGCAATGGTCAGACTCATGCATTGCTACTCATAAGACTTTTTGTTCTACAAACCCTGGCGACAGGAGGAGGAGGGTTCGGTGGGGAAAAAAAGGTCTGGTGGTGAATCTTTGGCCTTTTCCACACTTTGTTTTTAAAACGGGCCAGTGCATCCTAAAGCGAGGACGTTTGCACTTGGGGGCGAACTGGGTCCGGACTACTTTCTGTAGTTTCGGACTTCAGCCTGCTCCGGAATAACCAGAACTGGTGGTTTTCCATGCTATTGAAAGACCGCTTAAAACGGATCTTTAAAAAGCCCAGGGCGCCCCAGTCCGTCGCTGCGCTCCTGTGGAGATCTGCAGGTTCGCACCAGCGTGAGGCTGCAGATCTTCCGGGGGCGGGCTTCTGGCTGGCGAGCTTCTCCGGTTGGTGGAGAGCCTCCACCAACCGGAAGCCTCCATTTTTGTCCTCGGAGCAGTGTGTAGCATGGGCACGCACTGCTCCGGATCAGCGTGGATCATCCAAGGGAGTGCGCCAGTAACAGACTGCCCCGATTTCTTCCCAAAGTGCGAAAAAGCCCAACAAGCTCCAGGAGCAGTATAGGGCCTGGAAAAACTCCCACTCTGTCCTGTGTGCTGTAGAAATGGAGGCAAATGCTGCAGCTACTGGGTTCATTTGCCACATGCCTAACTGCTAAAAAAAAATGCCCTTCCCCGTCTCTGGATTTCCATGTTACCTGATTAGATTTGTCCATCTGCTGGGCTCATTTACCCAAGCCATTTCTGCACTAGACTCTTACAGTGCTAAACTGCAAACCTCAGGATTCCATAGGATGTTGAAAGTGGAATAATAGCACTACAACAGGCTAGTGCGGAAATGGCTCCAGACTACCATCATGCCAGTTTTTACACTCAGCTGATCCGCCAGCAGTTACAGCCTGCCTATCACACCGCTGTGGCATTTCTTAAACTGCTCCCTAATCAGAAGTTTTACTTGTGAAACCTTAAGGAATAGAGTGTTGCTGAGCTAGGGCAGCATCCTGTTAGTTACATACATGCATGTAAGAGTGACTTACACACATGCAGGTCTCTTTTTAGCTGGGGCATAGGGAGCTATTTTCCAGCCCTTTGTGCTCCATTCGAAACCTCCCCACTCCCAGGAGTTGTCAAGCCCCAGGACAGGAGTTATCAATGTTGCTTGACTGTGAGGAAGAGAAGGAGAGTAGAGGCAATTCTGATTATGAAGATGTGGCTGATCTGGGCTCCCTGGGGAAAGAAAAGGAAGGTATACTCCATCTCTGGGTGCATCTTCATTTCTTCCCTTCTCCAAGCTGGGGACGGACAAGAAACTGTTCAGGTGGAACATTATGTTCTGCCTATTTGATGTAGGATCATGCCCCCTAGCAATTCTACTTACAGTTGAGATAGCCACTATGTTAGATTTAGCAAAAATATCTTAATCCTTGTCAGATTTGTGCGATCTTAACAGTTGAAGGAAGTGGATTGTAGCAGTAGGGGCCAAGAGAAAAAAGTGTAGCCATCTGTTTACTCTTTTCTCTCCCAACACATAATATTCCACTATTGTCAATCTAACAGCCACAGCTCAGAAATACTTCTTTTTAAAGTTACAGTGCCCAGAATTCCTTATTTGGGAGTGGTAATCTAAAAAAGTAACTTTTCCAGATTCTAATATCAGCCAGTAACAGGCCCAAAACTGTTCCTTGTGAGCGTTTGTACCACTGCAAGATCGCTTTCACTGGAAGATTAAAGAAGGCAGCAGTATAGCCAGCTTCACAGCAACTCCTTCCAATTTCATAGAACTAATGAGCAAAAGGCATATGAAAGGTGCTTCTGTCACCACCGCAGTCCCGCAAACAGGCTCAGCTCTACCGTTAGGCTGAAAGAGGCCATCCCCTCAAGTGGGAGATTTTAGATGTTGTTAAAAAAAAAAGGCAGCAAATTGTTAGCTTAATTTATTGTTATTGGGTTGTTTTTTATTTCTAGAGCTAAGAAATATTTGAGGGATATGTTTGTTTACTTATTCATTTAGTTGTTTGCCTCTTGTACTTTAACATAGATAGATGCTACTCCACTCCATTTGCTATCCCTCTTTAGACTACAAAATGTCTTGGGCTGGTCCAGTGTGCCAAGGACCTCCCTATCTAGGCTTGCAGTTGCTCCCACTGCTGTCCCCTGGAGCATGGAAGTAATGGAGAGTTAAGGAGATGACTATGGATTTGATGTCTGGATTGGATAGTTTGGGGTGCTTATGGAGAGGACTTGCAAAGTCCTAGTTCACATACACATACAAGAAATGTGGCAGTTGTTAAAAACAACAATCATGTAGCATAGAAGTGGGCTATTTGTGGCCTGTTGAGCTGCAACTTACCCCATCCGTTGTCTACGCCGGCTAAGCTTTAATGAGAGCTGAAGTCCAAAAACATCTGGACTTTGCCAACCCCGATATAGAGGCTGCTATTCAACACGGAATCCTGTTTCTGTGACATGACCATTCGGTATCAGTTTTCACCATGTGACCAAAAGCTGCAAATAAACAAAAAAGAACGACATGATATTGTGTTAAAAATGGACTGGTTTGCCCCATAAAGCAACTTTCACACCATCTTGTGAGTAATAGCATCTGTCATCCAGACCCTTGCTACTAATACATTGTAATTACAACCTGCCTTCATTTCGGAGGCATTAATAACTCTCATGTTGTTCTTTCTGCACTGGATGTGAATCATTTTTCTAATTTGCAATACTAATTTGTAATAATTTCCCCTAGGGTACACCAGGCGAGTAATTGCTTATGATACTAAGGTCAATAAATTTGTGAAGTGTGCAGACATGAAGGAGAGGCGGATGCATCATGGAGCCGCAGCAATCAATGAGAAGCTGTATGTGTCCGGAGGTCGCTGCCTTACCATTGACAATGCCATCGAAGATTCTGATTCACTCGATTGCTATGACCCCAAACTGAACACCTGGGTTTCAAAGGGGCGACTGCCACACAAGCTCTTTGACCATGGATGCCTTACACTCCAGTGTGTACCATATGCCAACCTCTTGTGAGGGCAGATCTGAGGGGAAATGACTCTGCTTTTCCCAACACAAAAGGCCCAGATTATTAACTGTGTGGAAAATAGTGGTAAATGCTTGCTATAGAAGCCACCAGAAAGGACCTGCAAATAGAATAAGTAAGTTGGGGTATTGGCTTCTGTTTCTGGGTCCCATGTCCTGCTCTTTCATGATGAAAAGTGAGGTGTTTACCTCAGGCTATAAATCTGGAGTGAAATTAAAGGACAGCAAATGGTCTATCATTTCATTTTATGTTTATCTTTTATGTTTTTTAGCAATAGGGAGATTTTTTACATTTTGTGCCTCAAACATCAAATGTACTGTATTCTCTATCCAGCCTTCTGTGGACATTCCTCACAACTTCCAAAGGTAATTTTGGGAAGTGGTGACACACAAAGCAAGATCAAACACTGGCAACAGAATCAGTGTTAGTTCTCTTAGTCTTTGTGCGTATGACCTTAAATATAAGTGTTTTTGCTTTCTTAGAAACTATTAAAGGAAATTGTTAACAATTAAAGAAGCTGTGTTTTTTTATTACATTTATCAATGTAATAAATAATTGTGAGTGGAGAATTAGAGCACCACCTTGGGTCCACTCCTCTGATGAGCCTGTTTGACATGCATAATCTAACCCAGATGTGATATTATGCTGGGCATTGGTAGGTTATGGTCCAACTCTGAAAAGGAAGGAAGAGTTGGTGGCCCCTGACATGGAAGGAGAGTGAGAGATAGGGTACAGCTATCTCCCAGCTATTCCCCAAGTAGGAAGATAAGTTACATGGAGGCATGGGTCATCTCTAACATAAGAAGAAGAACTGGTAGGGCCTGGAATGGAAGGGCTGGACAGTACCAGCTTGAAATCAGATCAGAAGTAGTAGATGGTGGGCGAAAGGGTTGTCAGAAGCTAGTGTGGCCAGCCTCAGACATCAGGAACCTGTTTCTCCTGTTCCTTTGCCTCCCATTTCAGTCTCATTCTCTCCCTCTGTTATATTAAAGGTTTTAACTTTACTTTTCACTAGGAGTCAAAGAAGGGGTGAGGTGTTATGCCTGTGTTCCTTACCATCAGGTATTTATATGTATGAATGGTTCTCAGGGCAGTGTTTTCTTTGTGGCATGATGTGTTTAACATTTTAATGCATTTCTCATTTCCTTTTGACTAAACAGACTTGACAGAAACATGAAATAAACTGATGCAAACATAAATATGTATTCCAGCTTTGCCACTCTCTTTCTTCATTTGTTGGTTCTTTCTCTTTTTCCATCTTTCTTTCATTCTCTTCTTCCATCCCTCTCTTCTTCCATGGTCTCAGCATTCAATAGTTAGGACACAAAGGGATTGAACACAAATGTGACCGTGTTCAGAGCAAATTATGAATGGAAGGTGATTTATCATAACTGTTGTTATTGTTGTCTGCCCTCAAGTTGTTTCCAACTTCTGGCAACCCTAAGGTGAAGGTATCATGGGATTTTCTGGGGCTGAGTGTGTGTGATGCATCCAAGATCACTAAGTGGGTTTCCATGGCCAAGATGAGAATCAAACTCTGGTCTTCTAGGTCGTAGTCTAACGCTCACACCACTACACCACTTAGCATTAAGTTCTTAGAGTACACAGTACTGGGGCACCAGAATGCCAGAAGTCACACCATAATTGTCAGACAATCTTGTTATGAATCTTGGTTGCGTGGTGTTGAATTATGATCTCAGGGTGTCTAGGATTTGAATCACAAACCTCATCAGTTGAAAGTTAGATCTAGCCTTATGAGATAGCCTAGATAGTGCATGGTCAGTCTTAGGACCGTCATAATATAAAAGAATGATGTTGGAGTACATCACTGATCCCTGCTGTTGGGAAGTGTTCACATTTTTGTTATTTGTATTTGGTAGAGAAAGAATAATTTTTCCAGTTCCATTTTTTTCTTAATAAAGTTTTCAACCTCTCTTGTTCTGCTTCCCCTCCACATGCCTGCATCTTTAGGCTTTGTATTGGTTCTCTTGCTTAGGTCTGGTTCTGTAAATGTATACCCAGAAAAAATTATACCCCAAAAGTTCAGGACTACTACTATCTAAAAGAAAATAAATCCTTTCAAGGGAATGATCCATGGCCTCCATATATATAATCATAGAATCATAGAAATGTAGAGTTAGAAGAGACCACATGGGCCATCCAGTCCAACCCCTGCCATGCAGGAACACCCTCAAAGCACTCCTGACAGATGGCCATCTAGCCTCTGCTTAAAAACCTCAAAAGAAGGAGACTCCACCACACTCCGAGGCAGCATATTCCACTGCTGGACAGCCCTGACCGTCAGGAAGTTCTTCCTGAGATTCAGGTGGAATCTCCTTTCCTGCAGCTTGAATCCATTGCTCCTTGTCCTGGTCTCTGGAGCAGCAGTAAACAAGCTCTCTCCCTCCTCTATATGGCATCCCTTCAGATATTTAAACATGGCTATCATGTCCCCTCTTAATCTTCTCTTCTGCAGACTAAACATATCCAGCTCTCTCAGTCTATCCTCATAGGGCATGGCTTCCAGGCCCCTCACCATTTTGGTCGCCCTCCTCTGGACTTGCTCCAGCTTGACCACGTCCTTCTTGAATTGGGGTGCCCAGAACTGGACACAGTATTCAAGATGAGGTCTAACCAAAGCAGAGTAGAGTGGTACCAGTACCTCCCTTGATCTAGACACCACACTCCTATTGATGCAGCCAAGAATTGCATTGGCTTTCTTGGCTGCTGCATCACACTGCTGACTCATGTTCAGCTTGTGATCTATTAAGACTCCTAGATCTCTTTCGCACGTACTGCTATCCAGCCACGTGTCCCCCATCCTATATTTCTGTATTCCATTTTTTCTACCTAAATGTAGGACCTTACACTTCTCTCTGTTGAATTTCATTTTGTTAGCTGTGGCCAAGCTTTCTAATCTGTTCAGGTCATTTTGAATTTTGATCCTGTCCTCTGGCGTATTAGCAACCCCTCCCAATTTGGTGTTATTTGCATATTTGATGAGCATGCCCTCTACTCCTTCATCCAAGCCGTTGATGAAGATATTGAACAGCACTGGGCCCAGGACAGAACCCTGTGGCACCCCGCTAGTCACTTCTCTCCAGGATGAAAAGCAGCCATTCTTAATCACCCTTTGGATTCAGTCGGTTAACCAATTAAAAATCCAACTAGCAGTAGCCCTATCTAGCCCACACTTTACTAGTTTCTTTGCAAGGATGTCATGGGGAACTTTGTCAAAGGCCTTACTGAAATCGAGATATGCTACATCCACAGCATTCCCTTCATCTATCAAGCTAGTAACTCTGTCATGAAAAGAGATAAGATTAGTCTGGCATGACTTATTTTTGAGAAATCCATGTTGACTTCTCGTGATTACTGCATTGCTTTCTAAGTGATTAGAAACTGACTGTTTGATGATCCGCTCCAGGATCTTTCCAGGTACTGATGTCAGGCTGACTGGGCGATAATTATTTGGGTCCTCTTTTTTTCCCTTCTTGAAGATGGGGACAACATTTGCCCTCTTCCAGTCTGCTGGAACTTCTCCTGTTCTCCAAGATTTCTCAAATATTATAGCAAGCGGTTCCAAAATGACCTCTGCTAGTTCTTTTAATATCCTAGGATGCAATTCATCTGGCTCTGGAGATCCAGTGTGGCCAGGTATGCCTGTACCACCTCTCTACCTATTATGTGCCTCATTTCCCCTGCTTCCTCACCTGCTCCCCAACTGCCAGGTTGAGTGCTTGTATATGAGCTCCAAAGGGAGAGTGCAGAATCAGAAGAATGTGGGATAGTTGTAGAGGCAGACTAAATCAATTCCTAATCAGAATGATGGATCTATAGCGAAGCTGGTTGGCTGGATGGTTAGTAACTTAGGCCATTTCCACCCTACGCTGTTATAGTGCTCTTATACCATTTTCAACATCTTGTGGAATTCTGGAGTTTGTAGTTTAGGGAGGCGCATTTAAAATTCTCAGCAAGATATCTCTTTGCCCTCAGTAAACTACAAACCCCAGAATTCCACAAAATGTTGAAAATGGAATAATAGCACTATAACAGCATAGTGCAAAAATGGCCATGGTCAGGCTTACTTACTTGCTGAATTAGACTCTACCCATCTCCAGTGGGTAGCAAGAGGTGTTAAGAATGTGTCTGCTTTGTGTTGTTATGACATATATATACAGTACCCTGAAAACACTGAAAAGCACAGAGGACACTATGACATTGAGTTTGTTACTGTTTTTCAGCTTGGTCTCATATTCCAGCAGATAAACATCATGGGGTAAAGCTACTGGAAATTACAAATCAGGTGAGACCATTTTGTTCCTGCTCAGGTCTCAGGAAAAAAAAAAGTCTCCCGTGAAGCTGATCCAAGTATACACAAATGCAAAGGAAATATTCATGATGAAATGCTTTAATGTACACACACACACATTCATGGATTACATTTTTTTTCCCAGAATATGATTAGGAAACAGAACTGGAAATGTAGCTTTGGAAATTAATGTCTGGTCTGGATTGCAGAAATATGGATGGCTTAAATTCTCAATGACTCTCACTTAGTTCTGTGGGAGAAAGTAAACAGCTCCACTGAGCTGTTTTCCTTCACAGAGGGCTATAACCACAGCCCTATAAATTAAGAAATTTTTCTGATATGGAATTATTTTTAAATAAAGTGTACTGTATTAAAAAAGCATATCGTTGATGCCACTGGTACGCCTACAGTCCATTGTTGCTGTACAGTTTGTGAACCATCCATGTAAACAGGGAATAGAATGATTATATAGCCATAAAATCTGTATATACAGAATAAGGAGCAAATCCAAATGGTGGGCATAGTTTAAATAGGAAACACAGAACATGCAAAAGAGCTGGGTTTGTTATTTTAAAAAGTTTCCCTTTCATGAGATTTCACAAAACTCTTGTCATTCAACGAGAGGGAAACCATTAAGCATTTCTCTTGGAGGACAACAACTCCAGAATTTCCCAGCTACTGGTCTGCAGGCTGGGGAGAATTCTGAGATTTATAGTCCAGAAAAAAGCAAGCAAGCAAGCAAGCAGGCCTTTGCATTTCAAATTATATGTGTGTGGGTGTGTGTTGTATATATTAAAAATTGTCTTCTCACCTTGCTTCCAGCTGAAGAATTTCTGGGAATGGTGAGAAGCAAGATGTTCTTTTTCTAATACAACTGTGCACTAAAATGTGAACCAATTCACATGCTGAATCACTGATCTCATTGCCATAAGCTAGATCTCCTTCTCCTTCTTTCATAAGCCAGTATGCCATTGTGTTTTCTTACATTCAGATCCATGATTCAAACTGTTACAAGCAAAATTTCAAAGTCTCAATTATTTATTTTCTATTTATTTTAACTTATATGCCACCATTCTCCCTCACAAGATTCAAGAGGGCAAACAAGCAAATCCTCATCACAATCAGGATTTTATCAGCAGCAGCAGCATTCAAGAAGTAAAGTTTCAAATGATATTTTAAATGACATGGATTTGAATGAAATAAGCACTCTCATAAGTATCCTGGATGCTATTTTAGGAACCTTTCAGAATAATAGAAACACAGTTTACAAAACATAGGCCCTTTCCGCACCTTACCTTTTTCCGGTGCTGGGGTGTGGGGATCGCTCAAGCAGCCTCCGGCGAGAGGCTCTCGCGTCCCTGCTGCTTCAGCTCCGCACAAGCTGCCTGCTTGCGCAGGAGCCCCACCTCTTCCTTCCATAGTGCAGCCTGGGAGTTTCCCAGGCCACATTGGAGCAGGAGCAGGAAGTGTGACCAGCGCAGCTCCGGAGGCTCCGCACGCCAGGCACATGGTGCCTGGGAGCAATGTGCGATCGCGCACCATTTTCAGGTTCCAGCCGAAAATGAAAAGGTGTGCAATCGGCACCTGCCGGCCCCTGGAACATTGCACAATTGCCAGTGTGTCGTACAGATCACTCCTCACAATCGCACAACGCTCCAGGCGCCCTTTCGCATGGCAAACGCTGTGTGAAAAGGGCCATAGTTTTACAAAATTACTAATAACATTAATTATTGGTTTACTAATAATGAATTAGTAGTTTTAATATACTGTGATTTAACTCTTTTTTAATTTTTGTAAAATAAGAATTTAATTTAATCTTGCTCTAAACTTCTAGAAGCTGCCTTGTATCCCATCCAAGGCAAGATGTAAATCCAACAAACAAACATCTCCAAGTTCTGGCTGTGGAAAATGTAAAAGTAGTGAGGGGTTCACACAGCATTCCCCTGCCGTTCTCAGTAGCACTGGCTGATGATGCCTCTGTTGTCTTCCATCTTACTGGAGGGGAACATTAACATTAGGATACGCACCAAGAAGCATTTTGCTTTGGGCACCCTCAAACTTAGAGCTGGCCCTGCTCTTGCTCCTGGCTCCTGGATTGACAGCTCTTGCTCTTGGCTTCAGCCCCAGATACGTTTAGACTCCAGCTATTCAGATACACTTCTACTACTTCCCCTTCTCAGCCTTTTTTATTCAGACCAGAGTTTCAAAACCACATACTATCAACCTTTGGTCCTCCAAATATTTGGACTTAAGCTCCCAGAACCCCTGCTCATTGGCAGGCTATGGTTTCTGGGAAACAAAGGCCAAACATCTGGAGGACTAAGAGTTAAGAACAACTACACAGTTATAGCACTCTGATGCTGCTTTAACTGCTGTGCCTCCATCCTAGAGAATCCTGGGATTTATAGTTTAGTGAGGTGCTTGGAGATCTCTGAAAGTGTTAGTGCTGCAGAGAAGGGGTAGAGTAGCCTCCCTAGCAGAGAGTTCTAACTATCACATCACACTACAAATCCCAGGTTCCATTATATGTGGCCATGGCAATTAAAGAACTATCAAATGGCTATAAATGTGAAGGGGAGATATATTCATTGCCCTATTTTTAAACGTCTTTATTCCCCAGGCTGGCTTCAGGCTGCATCAGGTTTTAGGTTTTGCTGAACTGCAGCTGTCTGGGTGAACGATATCTTGCTGTCAATAACAATTAACGGTCACTGTTCTGTATGCAAACCATACTTTCAGGAAATAAACTGATCTGTTTTATATTTATAGGGTCAGAGTAGTACAACAACCATATGTCCCTCATATGACCGTCTAAGCTGCTATCATAACAAGATGGGGGGAGCAGTGAGGGCTGGAGGTGACCAATTGCTCATCTGTAGTTCCCTCAGATACAAGAAGAGACAGCAGGGGAAGGGATGGAAAATGTTATGAAGCACGGTCAGACTTACAGCAACAGGTGGCCTTGTTGCCTGTGTCCCCAGTCAAACCCCACAGGAGAGTATTCAAGTCTTTGCTTGACTCGGTGATTGTCATAAGAGCAGCTCATGGGAAGCCAACAAGTTGCAGCAAGGAATGTAAACAGCTCAGGGAAGGCTAGGGAATGTGGATGGTAAGTCACATCCCTGGCCCTTTGCTCTGGCAAACCTGGAAGGAGTTGAATGCTCATCAGAACAGCCATAACGAACCACAAGGCGCATAGCACCCAGCAGGCAGAAGTCAGCGTGAGGGAGCTAAGAATCTGTTTTGCTTCCCTTTCCTGATGCAGTAAGGTATCAGGGCCAAATTAGACTGGACAGTAATTGCATCAATTGAATTAAAGTGTATTTGCTTTGGTACATAAACATAAGGAAGTCTGAGCAGATCTCAGGGGAAAATGGGACAGGGGAAAAAGAGTTTAACTATTTCTTTCCCTACCACAATCTTAATATGCCTTCTCTGTGTCTGTGAATATGGCATGTGCATTTAGGGCAAAATGCCTGTCAGCACAACTAGAGGCTTCCCCCAAAAAACAATTTTGGAAAAGTTTTTTCAGGAGGGGAGAGACAATCATTCCCAGAGACTTCATGGTAGAATAGCCAGCTGCTATGCTGGCTGGGGGATTCTGGGAGTTATAGTCTTTTAAAATTTCTATTTTCAAGCTTTGTTCAAAACATACATTCAAAACATCTTTGGAGAGAGGGTGATTTTGTTGTTGCTATGATTATATCAGGGAGCGAAAACCTGACCCTTCTCACTTCCCAAGTTGTTATTTACATGATCGAAAAAATGTGCCCATAAATTGAATTTGAGAGCCAGCAAGGAATACTGATTTCAGTGTTTGACTAGGAAGCTGGAAGCCCAGGGTTCAAATCAAGTCACACTCTCTCACCCTCAGAGGAAAGCAATGGCAAGCCTTCTCTAAACAAATCATGCTAAGAAAATCCCATGACAGGCTTACCTTAGGGTCACTCAAAGTTATACTCAAAGTTACAAATGACTTGAAGGCAGATAACAACAACATTGACTTGGTTCAACTGACATGTAATTCATTTGGCTCGCAAAGCTGACTGTGTGCTACCTCCAGAATCAGAGCAATGATGGTAGATTCTCAGGTTCTGTGGTTCCAAAAAGTAACTTCCCCCAACTGTGATCAAAAACAATGGTGAGAATCCTCTTGATGTCATATGCACATTTAAGTTGGTATTCAACCTGAAGTTGCATAAGCCAAGTTCTGCAAGTACAATCATTCCACGTGCAGTTGTGCTTTGTCAGACAGCGCATAAGTATTCATTAAAGCCATCAATGTATCACATGGTTCACCAGTGTTGCAAAGACAACCATTGCTCATTTCCCATTACTCTGTGGGACAATAAGCAGGCACACTAACAGATAACTCAATTAGTTTCACAACGTGAGTATTTGCAGCTACCATTTAACTATGTGTATGCAAATTTACACTGTTCAAGTGTGACGGACAATCTCAGCCACCATGTATTATTTCCAGAAGGTTGAGGGAAACAGTGGGAGAAGACAGCGACTCCCTTTTCCTGGGTCTCGGCTCAGTTTTTCACAGGTATCTGGTTAATCTCTGTAGGAAAGGACTAGATAAGCTTTTGGTCTGATCCAACAAGCCAGTTCTTAGGCTCTTAACTTACAAATGTAAGGTACCTTCAACCACAACCTCTTGTTCTGAGTTAAAGAAAAAAGAAAAAAAATGAAGAGGTGAGGTGAAGAATTTCCTTTAAAGTTGTGCTACAATCCATGTATGTCTTTGAAAAGTGGATAGTGAAGAAAGCTGATAGGAAGAAAATCAACTTATTTCAAATGTGGTGCTGGAGAAGAGTTCTACAGACACTATGGACTGCTAAAATGGCAGATGACTGAGTCTTAGAGCAAATCAAGCCTGACTTCTCACCAAAAGCAACCCACATGGTGTGGATTATTCCTCTGCACTTTACAATGATTTAGCACTTTCAAGTGTTCATCTGGAAAGCTTGAGGCACTGGGCATTTTTCTTAAGGGTTTGGGGGGCTGAAAAATGGCCCACAAGCTGCACTTTCCCCAACCTTGATCTAGCTCCGTATGCAAAATTATCAAAATTTGCAAACAGCAATATTACCCCAAATGCCTCCACAGAATGCCCCTTCCATTTCACTCTTTACTTTTTTAGTTATTTGAAAGCTGGATTTTCTCTCTCAGATATTCAGCATTGCAATAAATCTCTCCCATATTTGTTACAAAGAATTTTGTCAACATTCTTCCTCTGATTTTGACAGCAGTGTGAAATAAATAACATTTTCTTTAGACCAGGAGAGAGGTGGTAGATAAAAGTGTAGTTCCAAACCTGTTTTTTTTTTTCCTTAACATGGCATGTTCATTCTCAATCTAAATCCAATTCCATGTGGTCTACAAATATGCCTTATTTTACAATCAAAAGACATTCTTGGAATGCTGCACACCAAATTCTCACACTGATCCTGCAAGAACATTTATTTCTTTATACAGCAACCAAGGAGTAAAACAGAACCACTCCAATCTAACTCAAGCCATATATGTTGCTAGAACACTGTTCATGTCTTGGGCCCTTTCCGCACGATTACTGCATCCCAGTATGGGGATATGAAAGGAGTAGGACCACAATGACACTTCTGCGTGACATCTTTGTGGTCCCACCCTTCTCCCCTCGCCAGCTGGTGTGATCGAGGGCTACATCATTGACAGAGTTTCTCCATCAGTGACCTCCAATCATGTGATGTTCCCACACTTACCTGCCATGTGGAAGGGCCAGAGGTGTGACGGAGGTGCCTCCTGCCCCAGACCAGCATGGGAAAGAGCCCAGCCACGCTGCGGAAGGAAGAAGTACATCCCTTGTTCCCTCTTTCATAGGAACCTGGTCAGGTGCGAAGGGGAGCCTTCCCTTTGCGCTCCCTTCCCAGCAAAGGCAGTGCCAGGATCGTGACCGGAAAATGACAGAACAAGGTAACCTGCAGAAATGGCCTCACACATACGCAGCAGTGGTTGGACATTTTTGTTTGATGTCAAACAAATGCATTCAGCTAACATTGTGGAAGTGGAGTTGTACACATGATGCCATTATGCATGGTTATATATTACGTATAGATGTGCATGCATTGGTCATATTTCACAGTGTGCATGGATGCACATGTTCATTTGGTTGTACATTTGGTGCCTTGGGTCTATTGGGCAAAGTTGCTATTCAACACAAGAGTTGTGTAGCATGGTTAAGGCATAACTCTACATGCAGATTTTATGCTCCCCAGTCCCAATGTAGGATCTCAGTCATTTTTTTAATGTAGCCACTTATTACATTTTAATCCAGCCTTTCCACTTAAAAAATATAGTGTTTAAAGAGCCAAATAGACATCGCTAAAAACAAATTAAAGAATAAAACTATTTAAAGCATCACAATAATCCATGAGCATCAAAACAGCTAAAAGGCTAGACTGAAAAGATGTGTCTCCATATTGAAAGCAGTGAGAGTAGGAACCAACTGTAAGTCTTAATGCATTCAACAATCTGGGAGCAACACAGGAGAAAGCCCTCTCTCATCTGCCCCTGAAATAGGACTCTGCAGGTGGTGTTATTCTCAAGAGGAGCATGTGTGCAAAGGCATGTATCAGCATCCATATTCCAATGCTTATCCAGAACCCAGACCTACTGGATGATGTCCATCAATGGTGGCTGGTGGCTCTGACATCAGTAAGGTGGTAAAGTCATTCTGGATTTTAGTCTGAACTTTAAAGAGCTACTAAAGAATTATATCCCCAAAATATGTTCTTCACCTTGAATATCTCCTTTGAAGTTCAAACGAAACCACAGAGTGGATTTATCTCTCTAATGTTTTTGCTGTTATGAGCCACCACTTGTGCACCTCCAACTTTTCCAACTAGCTGTTGCACACAATGAGACAGAGATTTTTTGTGGAACACTGAAAGTTACTTTTGGAAAGTAATGCTTTTCTATTACTTGTACTGCATCCTTCTGCCAGTGCTTAATAAGTAACTGCTTGTGCTACTCATTCTGTTACTTATTGCTTTGCATTACTTAAAACAAATAAGCTTGACAAGAGAATGTCATAAAACTTGGAAAATGTTTCTTTTGGAGGACTGCAGGTCCCAGTGTCCTCTCAGCCAGCACTATGTTCCAAAAAGGACATTTTGCAAGCACTGTCATTAGGGCAGAATTGGGATCCCCCAGGTACTACAATTACTCAAATAGCAAGGTAATGTTCAAGAATGTTTCTATTAAGCAGGAAGTGTGGCTCTGGGCCATAAATGGCACCCCAATGACATTTCTGTGGCCCTTGCATCCTCTAGGCACCTCAGCCTGCCACATTTTTTGCCCAGAAAAAAAAGTAAATTGCCTCTCCTGAAATCCTTGAAGAGCAACCATTCACTTTTTAAACAAGTTGCACCTCCTTGGCCCCCAAATACATTGTTTAGCGTTACAAAATAGATAGATAGATAGATAGATAGATAGATAGATAGATAGATAGATAGATAGATAGATAGATATTGAAAAACAGAAGTAGATTTTCAACCTTTTCCATGTAGGGGTGGCATTTTTGTCAGGCTGTGTGACCCCCAGGACTGGTTGCCATTGCCCACCCCAACTGAAAAGGAACAAAGGCCACAGTTTGAGAGGAAGGGAGGAGAAGAAGAATCAACATATTTCTAACGAAGTAGGGGCACTTTTCCTGATTTACACCAACTCAGGGGTGGCGGCCTCGCCTCTGTTGTTTTGAGTACATCATGTATTTGGCTCATGGGTTTGTTCTGTTTCTCTCCTTAACTTTGAAGATGTGATGTTCCTGATCTGGAGGGTATTTCCTCTCCTATTAAATGCTTTAAGTAATCAAGACATAAATCCTTTTTAAAATGCTGTATAACATTGCCAGTGTAGTGTTCAGCAAGATAGGCGTGGCAGAAGACTTCAGACTTCACTGAGGCAAGAATCAGTAGGACTTCATTTTTATGCCCCATGAAAAAGCTATTGTTTTTCATAACTGACTCTTTTAGGACCTGTTCAGGTATTAGTGATATGGTGGAAGAAAAATAGCATATTGACTATACTTCCTCTGTTAATAAATTAGATGGAACTATCCTGTATTGTGGAAATACCAGGAGGAACCAAAGAACATAGGAAGAACCATTCCTGCTCTCTCCTGGTGTGGGTCTCTCCTGATGTGGGACTTGTAAAATATACAGCAAAATTGAGGGGATCAAGAAAGGTGGCAAGACTCTTGTGTCATTTCCTAAAAGCCAACAGTGAGAATAACTGGGCAAGGGCTATTAGAGGAATGAGTATAGGAGAAACAGAGGTCACTGGTACTAGGTAACAGTGGTGAAGAGAATGGAAAGACAGAGAAAAGAGAGAGAAAGTAATGGCAATAAGTGCTAGGGAACAATTACTTAGAAGATAGAGAAGAGGTTGGTTTAGAAAAGATGATACAAGACCAAGAGAGAACATTTTGAAAAAGGTTACTCTTAGCTTGTCATTGCTACATGCCTTCAAGATCACTCTTACTTATGGCAACCCTATCATAATTTTTTTCTTGATAAGATTTACAGAGGAAGTTTGCCACTGTCTTCCTCTAAGTAAGATGGAGCAAACCTGTCTTCTGCTGCTTCAGAGATTAGAACACAGAACAATGGCTTCAAATTTCAGGAAAAGAAAATTCCATCTAAATATTAGGAAAAACATCCTGATGGTAAGAGCAGTTCAACTGTAGAATATGCTGCCTCAGAATGTGGTAGAGCCTCCTTCTCTGGAGATTTTTAAACAGAGGCTGGATGGCCATCTGTCGGGAACGCTTTGATTGTGTATTCCTGCATGGTAGGGGGTTGGACTCAGTGGTCCTTGTAGTCTATTCCCGATCTATGATTGAGAGAGTGGAATTTGCCCAAGGTCACCAAGTGAATTTCTATGACATAGTGGGTGTTCAAACCCTGGTCTCCCAGAGTCCTAGTCCAACAAACACTCAAACCACTATAACCACACTGACTCTTTGGTGACCATCATGGTACAGAAGAACATGGCTGAGCAGAACATGAGTGAAGGAAGTATTTTGTTCAATCAACCTTTAGAAGAAGCATTAATGCTGATTAGATATCCACCTAAAAGTTTACTGATTTTAAAAGGAGCAGGAAATATAACATAGTAAGAACTTTAGTTGTGTACCTGCCTGCACTTCTGAAGTAGGCATTTAGTATGGCAAAGGTTTGATGGATGGAGGCATTCCACATTTTCAGCTTAAGAATATAAGAAAAACCATGCAGGGTCAGATCAAAGGACTGCCTACTCTAGTTGGTTGTTGCTGTTCTTCATCAAGAGGGTTCTACATCAACCCTTTTACATGTTTGTTGGCTAGATATCTCTCTTAGGATCATTAGTCATCAGATATAAAGTATAATTTCCTTAGATATGAACCATGACATTGGAGCTTGGAGCCTTACTGATGTTTAGTACAAACTGCTAGAATCAGACATCAGAGGGTAAAACAAGAGCCAACATACTATGCATCCAGAAAAGATAGAGAATTCTTTTCATATCAGCAACAATACCAGGGTCCTCGGTTCTGTATCTGAAAACAAAAGGCAAGGAAAGCTATCGGGTTGTACACAAACATCATTCAAGTACAGAACGTTACAGGAACCATGTGACTTTGGAGACTTGAGCAAGCAAAGGCCAACAGAGATCGTGGAACTCATCCAGCAGCTGCCTGCAAAAGGCTCAACAGTTCAAGATGGAACACACACAAGAACAACTCAAGAAAATAAAGTTAATTTCATATACGGAATAGCATTAAACACCAGCTTCTCATCACTCATGGAGATGAGAGGGTGTAGATCTGGGTTGCGAGCAACTGCAAATCCAGGACAGTCTGGAACAAAATGTTTTCATCAAACCCATTCTCATTAGACAAAGAAGGTTGTTCATTAAGCACAGGAATGTACAGTTTTTTTGGCCTTGGTGGTTGCATCTGGTGTTGACCAGAGACAGCACATTTACATGTACACACATGAACACACATGCACACTCACTTTTCCCCACATAAAATTCAGTTTCTCCTAGAAATTCAATTAGTGATTGAAGAATTACTTAACTAATTCTTGTTTCTGCAGTGAATGTGTGCAGCTCTGAAGATGTGCAGTCATTTAGCAGCCTAACACTCCATCAGTACTGCTCATACAGCTGGAACCATTGTGGTATGACACAATGCTACAGAACAACTTACACAACCATTACACACTACCGATTGTTACCCTGATTTCTGGGGTCCCTTGGGGAACACCTCAATGTGCTCCACGTGATAGGGAATGGAAACTAGCCAGAGCATGAGCAATAGCAATGTGAGAGGCAGGGTAACCTAGCAGGGTCTTTTTACCCAGTTTTTACAGCAGACCTGGGCATTGTATGGCCCCTGGGCCACATACGGCCCTTTGATTGGCTCTGACCGGCCCGTGTAAGGCTAACTGGAAATTACAAAATAAACATACTTTCTAAGGCCCTTTCCTCACGGGGGGGGCCGAAACGGGGCCGCGCACGCAGGGGCAGAACTTACCCGCAAGCGGGTTGCTCTGTCCCTGCGGAGAGCGCAGATCCGCCATTCCAAACACCGACGAATTTCGGCGGCGCTCGGCGGCGCCCAAAATGGCGGCCGGCGGCTTCTGGCGGCGCTCCGCCAATCAGGACAGTGCGCCAGCCGGAAGCCCGCCCCCAGGCAGATCTGCAGGGACGCGCTACCGCGTCTCTGCAGTTCTTCACCGGGGGTTGCCAGGGGCAGCGCGGTGAGTTTTATAAAAACCACTTGTGAAGGTGGTTTTTATAAAACTCACAGCGCCACCCCCAGGGCTGCGCTAGAGCAGTTTGAGGTCTAGAACCTCACTTTTTTTAACTGCTCTAGCGCACCCCCCGGTGAAGAAGACCTCCAGGAGAGGTCGCTCTAGCGTGGGCAATATGCCCGTGTGGAAATGGCCTAACTTTACCTCATGCATGGTCTAAACAACTTGTCAAAACAATGCTGTTTACTGCTTTTTACAAAGAAATACAATTAATATTATGCAGAATTGAGTTCAGCCTTTTGGCCTGGCCCTCCACAATATTTTTAGTTTCTCATGTGGCCCCATGGAAAAAATAATTGCCCACCCCTGTTTTACAGGGTCAGGCCAAGCCAAAAACCAAATGAAGATGTCCAATAAATGATTTTATAGAATGAAAGTCTCACGTACCAACGCAACCACTCACACACTCACTCAAGACCTATTAAGAAGCAAAAGAGAGGAAACTGGATAGGGAGAATATTGAAGGGGTTGTAGCTGGGGTAATACTGCACCTTTTCCTGAAGTCTTTGGTCCGGGAAAAACAGCAGAGAAGTGGGGCTCAGCATGGAGAGAGCTGAGGGGATTACTCAACAGACAGAGAAACGGTCTGCTGGGATGACCGGGAGTGATCCAAAGAACCGCTCAAAAACAGGGACTATTTGTAGGGCACAAAGTACCTGGAGGGCTAATCCTTTCCCAGGGAGACAAATGGGTGTTGCAATGAGAAAGAAGCTCCACAATGGTAACTTCTTTTGCATGATGAGATAACAAGGTGTTGCCAAAGTTTCAGAATCTTCAGTTGCATTGGGTTGTGATGTGAATTTATGTAGATGGTCCTTGCCTGATAGGATTTTATTGCTATTGGTGTTCAACTTGGGGAAAAGATGCTAATCCCCTCAAGTTGGCTTCTCAGTGGCTGAGGACCCTTTGTTAACTGTGGGTTTGCACAGCTTGAGGTCTCCTGGGGCTACGTGACTGGGGATTTTACTGGCCTGACCTGGTTTTCAATCATTCAACCGTTGCTGCCTACGTGCTCATCTGGGCGACCTCTCAGGCACATGGAATCATATTTAATATCAAAATTGTAGACCCTGGGACAGGGTTTTCCAGTGGAGTAACACGATTTCTCATGCAATTAGAACAGCAGACCAAATACATGTGCTTCCAGCTACAATACAGAAAATACATGACAGAAATGTTGCAATCAGTGGAATGTGTCCCAGCTGAAGCCACTGTGGGATCAAAAAACTGCTACTTTGCCAAAGAAACAAAAAGAGCTCAGGCATGGATTTTTACTTGGCAAACAAATATCTTGACCACCTTTGAGAAGACCACCAAGTAAGATACACGAGCACAGATGAAGAGGTAAATAATTAGCCACAGTTGCAGTCCTAAACATAACATCCGCCGGTGAACACCCCACTGAACTCAGTATGACTTAGTTCAAGGTGAACATGCAGCAATCAAAGAGGAAAAGATCTCAAAGGTCTGCAGAAGACAATTTACCATAAATTATTTTGAGATGAAGTTTATATTATATTTTGGTGCATAAAATTTTTTCTTGAAAATACTGTTATTGTTGTTGTTGTTGTGTGTCTTTAAGTCATTTCTGACTTATGGCAACCCTACGACAAACCTGTCACGGGATTTTCTTGGCAAGAGTTGTTCAGAGGAGACTTAACATGGCCTTCCTCTGAGGCTGAGAGTGTGCTACTTGCCCAGTGGGTTCCCATGGCCAGAGTCCTAGTCCAACATCCAAACCATCTGAAAATACGTTATGAGGAATTAGTCCTGAGAAGGAGGTTAGTTGACCCTCGTTGGACTACTGGGCCTAATTCTGGGCACCATAGTTCAAGAAGGATATTGACAAGCTGGAACATGTCCCAAAGGGGGTAACCAAGAGGATCAAAATGCTGGCAACCAAGCCATAGAAGGAACAACTTTGGGAGCTGGGTATGTTTAGCTTGGAGAAGAGAAGATTGAGAGTTGACTTAAAAGCCATCTTTAAATAGGGAGGTCATGAAAAAGATGAAGCGAGCTTGTTTTCTTTTGCTCCAGAGACTTGAACATCAACCAATGGATTCAAATTGCACAAAAAAAGACTGCACCTAAACATTAGTAAAAACTTTTTTTTTCTGTAAAGTGCTGTTTAACAGTAGAATAGACTTCTGCTTCTTTGGAGATCTTTAAACAGGAAACGGATAACCACCTCTCAGGCCATTCCCGCACTAGCCTGTTATAGCACTCTGATTCCACTTTCAACATCCTATGGCCCCTTCTGAAACTGCAAACCCCAGGATTCCATAGGATGTTGAAAGTGGAATCAGAGCGCTATAACAGGTTAGTGTGGAAATGGCTTACAGAATGATTTCGTTGTATATTCCTACAGGGCTAGGGGTTGGACTAATTGGTCCTTGCAGCCACTTCCAATTCTGTGATTCTACTCAAAATGTGTATGCAGAGAAGGTCAGCTCAGCTGCAGGATACACCCAAGTTTTGAGCATAATTCTCCAGATACATAGAAGATTTTAATGGAAGCACACATGTGTTGAAAAAAGCCCAGAATGTGGTAACAGTTTGCTGCATGGATACGTATCAGATATTAACGTGGAAACACTGGCTTCAGATGTAATCACATCGCGCAGGGTTTTCCAAATGGTGTGTCGTAACACATTAGGATGTCGCCTGTAGTGTGTTGGTGTGTTGCCTCTCTGGCCAAGAAAGACCCCTGCACCCGAGCCTGGCCTGCTGTCGTTGCTCTCGCTGGAGCCTTTCCCTGACAAGGACGATGGCAGCGGGCTAGGACTGGGGAGGGGGGCTGCCTTACCCCATCCTGCATACACCTCTGGATACCTCCAGTTTGCTAGTAAAACTGCATTACTGTTTCGCGAAATGATACATGTCAAAAAAAGTATGTCACCAACGTGAAAAATTTGACATAGCTTCTTCTTCTTCTTGAAAAAGCAGAACTTAAAAGAGAAATTGTTTTAAAGACTCATTGATACATTGCCTTGCAATCAAAATTACTCTGTCTTTCTTCTAATGAGAACTGTAGGCAACTGAAGATAAAATCAATGTCAAAAAGTTTTTTTAAAAAAATCTGGGTCTTCCACAGTGCTGATGAACAGTGAATTTAATTCATTTGTGAATCCATTTTGATAATGGTACATTACTGTAATTGAGAATATTCTTTAATCTAAAAGGAAATATGAAGAAAGTCCTTTGCTTCAGGCAGTAAGTGACAGCATTGTTTAAAAAAATTTTTTTATGGCATCTCATAATTCCTGCACTATAAACTCTCTATTGTATTGTCCCCTGTCTTCACAAATTGCCTTCACGGAGTTTTTGCAACATGTAATTCAGCAAAGTGCAATTTATTCTTAATGTAAGCTAGCCTATAGAATTCTACTCATAAGTAACCAGTTCAGTTCAGTGTGGTTTATACCTAAGCCTCTATAAAACTTCAGTTTAAGCTGCAGTCTTATTCAAAATTAATCCAGCAATAAGCCTTAATGAACTCTGTGGGGCTTTACTTCAGAGTATACGTATATAGGATGCTGTGTAAGAGTCACCATTAATTGTTCCTTTTAAAAGTCTTTCGTCCATTTTGAGAGCCAGCGTGACTGGTTTAAATGCTGGACTATGGCCATTTCTGCACTACATTCTTATAGCGCGATTATTCCACTTTCAACATCCTATGGAATCCTGGGGTTTGCAGTTTCGGGAGGGGCCGGCTGGCCCCTCCCGAAACTGCAAACCCCAGGATTCCATAGGATGTTGCAAGTGGAATAATCGCGCTATAAGAGTGTAGTGCAGAAATGGCCCATGACTCTGGGAGACTAGGGTGGCTCAGCTATGTGATCTTGAGCAAGGCACCCTCTCTCAGCCTTGGAGGAAGGGAATGGCAAACCACTCTGAATAAGTCTTGCCAAGAAAACCTCATGACAGGTTCGCCTTAGGGTCACCATAAGTCAGAAACAACTTGCAAGCACGCAACACACAGAATCAGATTCAGCACCATAAACTCTTTGTTATATATGTGAAAGATGATACATCCCCTGCAAATCTGCAAAGATTTAATGTATTAACATCTTGATCATATGCAAGCTTTAATATCCCCATGACAGGAAGAACAGTGTATGGATATTAGAAAAACAGTACAACTCCTGCCAAATCTAGAGGCTTTTTGGCAGGGCTGGAGAAGCCTTTAGGGCAGGATTTGGTGGGAGCTATAGCTGTACTTATCGGGGGTTTTAAAATATCCATACAATGTTCTTTTTATCCCATTTTTTTTCTCTTGAAATTCTGGTATTAGCCACAACTTTTAGTACTTTATACTTTTCATGCAGGGGTTGACAGGTTTCTCTGTCCCAGGAGTTTCTGATTCAGGCTAGTGTAAATATCACACATCTATATCCATTGTTTACTTTTCTCTTACTATATTTTTAGGCATTTCAAATGGGTATTTGACCTTTATAGTGGAGGTTTCCTGGTGACCTGTATTCTCTCACTGCATTTCCAGTTAAGAGATGTTTCATTGGCTCCTCTTTCCCCACTTCTTTTTTAGACTTATAGTACTAAAGAAGTATAGCCTTAAATCACTTCAGTGCTATGACTGTACAAAAAACTAAAAAAGAAAAAGAAGAAATAGAAAATACAACTAATATGGGAGGCAGAGAACATGGAGGCTGGAGGAGGAGAACAAAGGGGAATGTGTTGAGTTCATGGAAAGAATGGTGGAA
Source organism: Iguana delicatissima (assembly GCA_948472985.1). NCBI lineage: Eukaryota > Metazoa > Chordata > Lepidosauria > Squamata > Iguanidae > Iguana > Iguana delicatissima. The sequence continues at coordinate 1,201,351 of CAOKZL010000460.1, read as the reverse complement.
ATGGAAGGAAACAACCTCCAGTTTAACCACATCTCAAGTGAGAGAAAACAATAACAGTTTGCAGATTCACTGTAGAGCTAAAATCAACTACAATCAGCAGAAACAAGGGCCGAAACTCTGATATATTTAGAGCGTGACTGGATGTGGGAGTAGAAACAATAGTTACGAGATGTTGTTTTTGAGTGCCTTCAAGTTGTTTCCAACTTATGGTGACCCTAAGGCAACCTGCCAAGTGATTTTCTGGAACTGAGAGTGCATGATGCACCCAAGGTCACCCAGGTGGTTTCCATGGTGCAAAGGTGTTACAGTGCATGAAATCCCACAACAGAATGCCCCAACATTTACTGGAACTATTGGGCAGTTTGGAAGAGCCATTCATGCTCTGAAGGAACTACCACTTTGCTTAACAGGGCCTGCACCCAAATTCACCTGTAATCAAAAGCAAATTTCCACTGAACAAAGAGGGAGAGTTACTTCTGAATACACCTGTTTAGGCTTCTACTTGCAGGGTCTCCAAAGCACCCTGAAGTATGTGTGAGTGTCGGTGGGTGGGTGGGTGATCTAAGAGGTCAGGTTTTTTTCCCACCCAAATTGACTGGCGCTAACACTTTAAGGAGAAGCAAGCAGAACAAGTCTCTGATTTCTCATTTTCCTTTCTATTTTGGGACATCACCTCTGGCATAAATTACAAAGCTTTGCTGTACTTCAGAGGCAGGCTCTTCTTTGAGATCAGTAGAGCTGAGCTCTGAAAATCACTTTAGCTGTTGTCAGATTTTCTTTTCCTTTGGCTGAAAAGGACAATTGATGATCTGGGGCTGGGGGACCCCTCTGCCTTTCTACATATGGCAACTATTGTTTCCCACTGGATTCAGATCACTTAGATCCTTAGGATAAACTTGTGGTTTGGCAAAAAGTAAAACAAACATAGCATTGTGCTCTCATTACAAGACACCTCTTGGATGTAGAATTTAAACCAGAGTTCATAGGCCACAATTGGTACAAGAAAATTGGACTGATTCTTGGTTTGTAATAGGTCCCAGGTTCATTCCCAGTATCTCCAGTTCATGATTTCAGAGCACAGAGCTGAGAATTAAATCTGCCCAAAGACCCCAGAGATCAGCTGCCTGTTAAAGGAGGCAATACTGTACTAGATGAACAAATAATCAAGGTAGCCTTAAATCTCTCGCTAAGTGAAAGTCCTGTATAAAAATATTGACCTGATGTAACTAGACATGATCATTTATGGGGTGCCTCCAAATGGAGGGCATCTTAACCCCTAAAAGACACAGTACAGCTATTTTGCATTTTGCATTTCCCTCCATAAAGTTTTTTTAGGGAAAGGAAAAAGGTGGATGAAGCAGAAGAAAAGTACCAATGAACTACGGGCAGAAGATCGTGTCATCTGCATGACCCCCACAAGTAGAAGTTGATGTCATCTGGAGAAGCCCCCACCACTCTGAAAATTCTATTAATCAAACAGGGTGATAGTATTATAAAAGCCTAGCTGAACTTTGACTGGGAGGCCTAATCAGTAGCAACTATTGGCTCCCGTGTCAGTGGGGCAAAACATTCATGCTGGGTTTTGGCCGGTTTAAAAGAGTTATTCAAGTTCCTGGGCCTATTTAGGAATTGGTTCAGCACCTTGGAGATCACCTTTAAAGCATGGATCAAAACTTGGAATGGACTCATTGCCCCACTGACATCAGCTACCACTGGATCTTTCATTATATAAGAAAGAGAAAAAGAGGAGTAAAGTCCATGATTTCTCAGGTGTCTCTTCTCCCAGCACCAGAGAGAAACAGTGTACAGTGGGCCTCCTTACCTGTAGTCTCTGGATGTGCAAATCTGAGCAAACGCAAAACCATTATGTCCTATATCTAAAATGGTAGAGACATGCATGCAGACATTCTGAAGTGTATTTAAGCTTGTCACCTCCATTTAGTATTTAAGGTACATCAGCATTTGGATTTTTTCTTTTACACAGGGTTCTAGCTCTTTTCATCTCCATTAAGAGCAGTCTTCTGTAAAGCAAATGGGTCATAACTGCTAATGCAAGACCAAGCCTACACAAAATAAACTGTATTTCAACAGGGATATATTCAGGTGTAGCTGTGTTGGCCATGCAGCAAAATGCAACAAAATCCAAAATCCACAAACAGTGATACTTTTATTGGGCCAGCTCCAAAACAGAAAGTACTTTATGCAAGTTTTCAACGCTTTATTGCCTTCTTCATCAAGCAAAGCTGTTAGAAATCACAAGGAACGAAATGGTGATGATGTTAGAGTCACAGGCCTATATTCTGTCCTAGATGTTGCCAGTCAAGATGATCCAGGCACAGCTGGATATCAAGAGAAGTTACTTTCCTGTTGCTAATGGAGTTGAAATTTGATTACTTGTCTTTTATTGCTATTTGTCCCTAGTCTTCACATGGCCAATAAGGGGATTGGCCCCTGCCTGCAATGAAATCCCTCAATACCTTCAGAACTGACAACATCACAGACCCAATGTGTGATGTGGCTCTAACATCATCACCATTTTTCTCATGTATGATTTTTAACATCTTTGCCATCTTTAACGTCTATAGCTCACCATAATATATTAAAGTTGGGAGAATGTATTTCCTCTTCAGCAGGTAAATTCAGAGATAACAGGGAAGCCTGAGGTTATGGTGGCAGATGACTTAATTACCCCTGTCAATCAAAAGGTCCTTCAACTCTACGAGCCCTGGTTCCACTACACCATTGGTGCTTAAGTGCTTCCAGATAAGACTCTTAATGTCCAGGCAACAGTATCTATGATATGTAATTCTCCTGCATTTTCCCACTGCTTCTTACTTTTCTTTTTAACACTGCCCCAACAAATCTGTTAAGCAGGGCATGATGGAATAACTACACAATGCCTTTGGGCATTAGGACTAGGAATTGCCCCAGTGGAAGCACATCTATTTTCATCTACTGCCACTAAAGACAGAGGAAACTATGGGATCAAGAGAGAACACATGTGGGTTGTATGGAAAGAATTGTACTGTTACCCCAGTCTTTGGCAACCTTTTCATCCTGGAGGAAACCTTGAAATAATTTTCAGATCTCAGGGAACTGCTCCATAAAGTTATTGTATCAACAGCAACAAAATGTGTATGTTTTCAATCATGATTTGTCACAGAATTCCTAGCAACTTCTCAAGGAATCCTGGTTGCAAAGGAACCTTGGTCAAGAAACTCTGCTTTAGTCTGTAAATGTATCTGTCTATGATTTAAAACTTCCTTTTTGTTTAATATAAAACCAATGTACCAATTGTTTGGGGAGCTGCAATTAGGAATGGGGGGGGATTCCTGTTCTTCTACATATTTTGTTTAATGTCAGGATGTTAATCAAGCATTTGCCTTCAGATGCTTTTCCAGTGCTTGGAAGATCACACATGTGGGACATACAAGACAAAAGAAATCCATGGCATTTAGAATCATCCCTGCATCTTGACCCTAGGTCCAAATATCCTTGACATTTGGGGCAGTTCAGCTCAGATGTAAGCTTTGAAGTCTGGCCCTATTGCTAATTGTAATGGACTCCTCTAATCTTCCTCCAAGGAGGATGTGCCAGGTACCTTTCTTGGGTCTGGAACACACTGTTCTTACACAACAACTCTCGAGGAACACAAGAGGAGCAGGACAAATAAAGCAGCAGCTGGAATAAGTATTTAAGGTCAGCCTTTCTGAGATCTGCATTGTCACCCATTTGCTTAAGTCAGGGCTTTCCAAATGGTGTGCCGTGACACATTAGTGTGTCACCTGAAGTGTGTAGGTGTGTTGCCTACAATCTTGGAAATGTATGTTATTATTTATAAATCATATATTTTTAAAAATATATGAAAGGTTTTCATGAGATATGTTTTGTCCCCACACATTTTATTACAATTCATGTATGTGTCTGTATCTCTTATAAGGGGTTAGTTTAACCTCTGGTTTGCTAGTAAAACTGAATTACTGTGTAACAAAATGATGCATGTCTAAAAAAGTGTGTCACCAACATGAAAAGTTTGGAAAGCTATGGCTTAAGTGGTGCCACAAGACCAGGAAGCCTGTTACTTTCTGTGTCTTGGTCAGACAAGAAGGGAAAGATCAATGAGCTATATTTCAGGAGTCAGCCTTATACATTTATTGTATTTGCTGGCGGATAAGACTCACTTTTCCCCCCAAAAAATACTGTTTGAAAATGGGGTGCGTCTTATACATGTGTGTGTCTTATAGGCTGGTAAGTAGTATTTCCCAGTGTATAAATGGGGTATGTCTTATACTTGGGTGCATCTTATACACCAGCAAATACAGTACTTCTTAAGATATTTGTCTTTCATGAGTCATATGACTCTCATGATCCTGTATACAACTACAGCAACATTTTATGCATGATTGTTACTCCAACAAATCGCTTATGTTCTGTATACATGGGTACAGTGGCAGCTGGTAGTTTCCACATCAGTATAGAAGAGAATCCACCTGGGTTTTAATCAGAACTTTGAAGGAGCTTTCCAGATTGCTGAACCCTATTCCCAAAATAGATTAAAAGTCAGACTGAAACCTGGAGCAGATTCCCAAACCCACTGACATGAAAGTTACCCACCTCTACTGCATGGTCACTACCCTATCTCAGTACTGTAAGTAACTCAATTTTTTTTTCATTCACCCAAATAACTTTTGCATTGTTGTTGCAAGGAAAAGGTTTGAGCATGCTATTGCTAAATCACTGAGGGGAGGAAACTGCACTTGCTGCTATGCTATTAAGCCAATTGATTCGCAATAATGATTCACATCTCAGTTGTATTGCTCTCTACTGTCATAGATGTTAGAAAATCATGCACAGTTAAGCCTATTGTGTGGACAATAACATGCATGCAGATGACCACAGTGATTCAACTCACATTGGAAAATCTGACCTCATTTTGTGGGTCAAACATGCTATATTAGGGTGCAAAAAAAAAAAGGCAGGAATAAAGAGGCAGATTTCACACGCTATAAAATAATCCAGATTGACAGTTTATTTTTCTGGAATGTCAGAATATATTGCTGTCCTATTCGTCCCCAGCAAGCTACGATGATTTTAAGTACATTCTAAACAGCTGTTACAGACAAGAGCAACTAACAGTCATGTAGGAACGTGGTGGCGGAGGGGGAGATTCGCCCCAGGCGGCAATGTTTCTGAGATGTCCCAGCTTGTAGCCATGCCCCCGTGTGCCCTGGCCAGACCCCCACGCCTCGCAGCCATGCCCCGCACATAGTGGCCACGCCCCTCACGCCATAGTCCTGTCCCCTTCCCACTCCCCTCCACATACTCCAAGCTCCGCTGCTGGCAACTAAACTGTCAATTAATGCTCACAACTTCCCCAAGAGATACTACCTTAGAGGACACAACTGGTCGCCACCCAATATACGTAGACCCTTATAATAAAAGTAAGTATTGGTCCCTCTTGTTCAGTATTGCCTTTATTGATTGGCTGGCAGCAGAGTTTCAAGCAGAAATTTATTCAGCTGTATCTTGAAATGCCAGAACTCCTTTTCATGCAAAATACATGCTCTGTCACTGAACTGTATGGTCTTTTCATTTTTATTCCATTTTCATCCCAACCCAACGACTTGGATTTTTGATGCCATTTCTCTGCCTGTAATGGCAATATGTTTTTAAATCAAGTGCTGAAATGGTTTTATGACTCTGCTTTTTTGTTAGGAGAGATAGATGTTGCATTTAAGTATATCACCTGTAGGCTGCCTTGAGAAAATGGCTGGCATCCTGTTGGTAAGGTACCTCATTGTAAACCAAGTTACAATTGCATAAAGTTGAATTGCACCATCCGGCAATGTTTGTATTCACAGGAAGGGAGTGGAGACACAGCTATATCATCAGGACTATGGTATAAGCTGACCCAGCCGCTTGAGCATTGCAGGAGGTCCCAATATGCAACAATGTCAGGAATCTCTCCCTGCAGAGCCGCAGCCAGCAAGGGAGGAGGGAGGTCAGGAATACTTTCAGGGAGTGTCTGAATATACCAAAAACCAGGAAAACACAAGCCGAGCCAGGTCAAGGTCCAGTCCAAAGGTTCAGGAGGCAGAGATCCATCCAGAGGGTTTCAGGGAGCAGGAGACACAAAGTCGTGAGGGCTTGCTAATAATTTGCTGCAAGCAAGGAGCAGCCATGCCGGCAGACTTAAATAGCCACTGTGAGTAGGTGCGGCTTGTTATTGTTTCCTCAGCCTAGTCCATGCAGCCTCCCTCTGAGCAGCCCGTTTCAGCCTTCTGAGTGATTGAGGGCTGATGGGCACAGGTGGCTGCAACTCCTCTGCATCACTGCTGGTTCCCTCTCTGTCACGAGCTGGCTGGGGCAAATCTGTTTGACCTTCCAGTGCAGGGGATGTTTGCAGGTTGACTTGCTCACTCACTGGTTCAGCCCCCTGCACAATCAGTTGCTCCTCAGTCACAGCAGCAGCATCTATCACAAACATGTCCCACTGCACAAGATGTCCTGATGTGCAGTAGGAGCCTCCATTGCACAAGAGGACATATTGCACCATGCCCAGTTGTGCATTGTTGCAGTATACTAGCATGGCTACCATCATGCCAGCAACATAGCTCTGTCACCGTAAAGTTACACATCATAGCCTCTGATGCAGGATCTGGGTCAGGCTTTCTCAGGATATAAACTTTTGCATGGGTGAATGAAGTAATTAATTAATTAAAATCATTAAATAAAATTAAAAATGATTAAAATTCTGCTTATTAACACACCATGTACAAGAGTACAGTAGATGCTTTCTGTAAAATAACTGAATAAGCGGTAAACCCCGCAAAAAGAGCTTTGAATAAAATTTCCACAAGTGTCATTTGCAGAGCTTGGAAATGTTACTTTTTTGAACTTACCAAAATCGCTGAACCAGACAAATTTAACGATTCTAATTTTAAAAATTACTTTCCCCATGTATGCAAAAGTGGTCCCTTGTTGGCCCTGCAAATTTTGGTGGGTTTGAAGCCTGGAATTTCAAATTGCCAAAAACTAGCATGGAATTTCAGACTCCCTGGCTGACAACGATAACAAACTGAGTGTAAAAATGCAGGTGTTTTTCTTACTCCAGAGCATCTGCAAGTCTTGTGAATTACTCTGGAAGATAATTAATACCAGAGAAAGAAAGGTCCTCTTGTGTAACACTAGAAAGTTTAAAAGGAGGAGGTGGGAATGCCTCTTCCCAGAAAGTAAACCCAACTTGAGAGGGGCAATGTTGTCAGTTACAGGAGACCCATATGAAGCACATGTGGTTGTGGAAAACAAACTCTTGACCCAGGTAACACATGTAAATTATGAAACCGCAAATAGATCACAGCTGAGAGAACAGCTGCATTGTTAAGCTCCCAAGCTCATGGTAACAGCAAATAGGTATCACAACACAGCAGTGTGACTTACAACTGTCCTATCCTGTGGTGGAAGACATTTTTCCTCAGGTTCAGTATGTTTCTCAGTGAGGCAGTGTGACGGCTAGCTGCCATTTTACCGCTTAAAGTTCCACTGCAGAACTGGCACAAGCAAAGCCAAATTTAAGTGGAGGCAGGGGACGGCTACAGTTCCAAAACCAGCAGGGCTTTTATACACATGGGCAAGCTCTTCTGTTGGAGGGCTTGCTTTGGGGGTACAGTGTTTGTTCAACCAATTAATATCCCAGCCTTCTCCCAGTATGAGATCCAAGCCAACCTGGGGTATTAGGCTTAGTAGAGGTTGGGTATCCCTGATCCAAAATGCTTGAGACCAGAGGTATTTCAGATTTTTTCAGATTTTGGAATACAGTCAGCCCTCCACATTTGTGGGTTTCACTTTGGCAGATTTGATTATTCTCATATTATTTGCTGTCACCTCTGCTGCCTCCTTATGCCATTTTTAGTAGGGAATGCAAGCCTTGTGAAAGTGCAGACAAAGCTTGTAAGTCCCTAGGAAAAATGGTGTGGGGCAGCAGTGGAGGTGGCAGGAAGCCTCACCAGCCACCTACTTCTGCCTTGTGAAGGAACCCTGATGCCTCAAAGTAATCCATGGTGGGTTGAATACAGTGATCATACTTTTTTGCGTGTTAAATATGGTTTGGGAGGGCCTAGAGTTTTTCATGGTTTTTCCACTTTGACAGGGGTCCTGGGCCCCTAACTCCAGTGAATATGGAGGGCTGACTGTGTTTGCATACACATAATGAAATTATATACTATTCTTTTGACATGGGGTTGCTCTTTCATCAATTTTTCTCTTGTTTTCGTGGAGGAAACAGGAGGGAATGGTGGAGGCTCTCTTGGGACTATACACAGATGTGCTGCTTGCAGACCAAGTTGAGAGGGGGGAAAGGTACCAAGCCAACTGAGTAACTTGCAAGTAGTGTGTGCCTGTGAGCACAGTCCCAAACAAACCTCCATAATTCCCTCATGTTCCCTACTGGAAGAACACTGGGTTCCACTTTTCAAAATTGTCAAAATTTTCAAAATTTTGGAACATTTTGGATTTCAGATTTTTGGACAAGCAATATTCAACCTGTAGCACTGTGGTACCCCCAGTAGGGCTGTTTGATGTAAAACTGGAAGGGGTTTCTGTATCTCTAGTGGTTGCATGGAAAAGGAAATTTCAGCAGATGTTGCTTGTCTGACATAGGGACTGTCTCTAGTTTTCACTCTGACAACCTTATCCCCAGACCAGAGCGGGCCCTCCTTTTAGAGCTGAGGGTAGCACCTGTGGGCATCCCCTTGCCTTTGTTCCTGCCAGTGAGACTGAGGGTAAAGCCTCAGAGGCAGTGACCCCAACAAGCCACAGATCTCTTCCCTCCATACCTGGGAAAACTGGTCTAGAGCAAGTGCTCAATTCTACCAAACCTTGGGGAGAGGGGAAGAGCAGGATCTACAGTCTCCTCTCTCCCAGGCACATTTCCCTTTTTGAAACAATTTGCAATACAAGAAGCATTTGGTAGGTGGTGTCACCAGCAACATGGATCACACCTTCCAACATGTCACCGATGAACACTGGGACATGCGTGGCTGAGAAGCACCAAAGTGTGTTCAAAGGAGCATGGCTAGGCAACCAGAGGGCATAAGTTGTAAATGAGGAAGAACAAAAATTGTTAATTGTTGTGCTGATGTGTGTGTGTGTGCACATGTTTTAATGATGTATATTTCAATCAGGTTTTAATTTTTTTTTTTATTGTTTAATCCTCTTTAAACTTTTTGCATCCTATGGGTTTTTAATGATGCCTTTCCTAATTGTTGTAAACTGCTTTTAGTCTCAATCTGGGAAAAAGGCTGGATAGAAATAAATATCATAATAACACAAAACTACTATTTTAAGCAGACAAATGCTGGAATTTATGTACTGAGTTTATAAAAGCTGTGGGGGCAAGACAGAGAAGACTCCATCCCTTTCTATCCTTTCTCTTCTTTGGGTTAACCGAACGCAAACTACTTTTATATTTTGACCTCCATTTACAGCAACTGAAGTAAGCTGAGGAGGAAAGGGGAAAGTGAGAAGAGGAGAAAGAAACCAGGACATTTTACAAATGGCTGATAAAGTGGGAAGAGTATTAAGCGCATCTCTGCTGAAGCAGGACATTTGGTGTACATGCATCCTTTAGAGAGTCAGGGTTGAGGAGCATTTGCTCCAACTGTACCATTAATAATCCAGCCTTGAGTACAAGGAAAACTCTTGTTCTCAGACATGCGATTGTTCTGTTCACATTGTTTTTCGATGTAGGCTCCTCGAAATTTTTATTTTAACAGCGTACCAAATTATGTGCAGAGTATGAGAAAGTTACCTGTTTTGGACTATAGCTCACTGAATCCCCTGGGCATTTTGCCTAGGAAATTCTGGGAACTGTAGTTCAAAAAATTAACATCCCCAAGCTCTGGCTAGTTGAGAACATTTCGTTCTAGAGTACTTCACTCTTACACAGGCTGTTGTAGCTCAACAGAGTTGCCCATCAGAGCTGAGAAAAATTACTTTTTAGGATGACAGTTTCCAGAATCCTCCAGGCAGCATGGCTATTGTCCTTGCTAGCTGGAGGATTTGGGAGTCTCAAAAAATAACTATTTCATCTTCTGAAGTTTCTGCTTTGCAGGTTACCAGATTTGATCCCTAGCATTTCCAGGAAGAGGCAGCCTGGAAAATTAATCCTGCCTGAACCTTGGAGAACTGCTGCTATTCAAAATGAATAGTGCTGAGCAGATTGAAGAATGGCTCAATTATATAAACAAGCTGCCTATGTCTCTCTCTTTAACACATTGTTGCCATTATTTGGCATCCAGTTCTACTTCCACTTATGGCAATATTATGAATTAGAGAGCTCCAGGATCCTGGTCATAAACAGCCCTTGTCAGGCCTGACAGGTTCAAAGTTGTGGCTTCTTTCCTTGAGTCAATCAACCTGCAATGGGGTCTTCCTCTTTTTCTGTTGCCTTCCACTTTGCCAAGCATTGTCATCTTTTCTAGTGAATCATATCATCTTATGATGTATCCTAAGTACAACAGCCTCAATTTGGTCAGGAGCGGGCTTGTTTTCCCCTCCCAATTTAGTCGGGAGCGGGCTTGTTTTACCCTGCTCCAGAGACTAGGACAAGGAGCAATGGATTCAAGCTGCAGAAAAGGAGATTCCAGCTGAACCTCAAGAAGAACTTCCTGATGGTCAGAGCTGTCCAGCAGTGGAATATGCTGTCTCGGAGTGTGATGGAGTCTCCTTTTTTGGAAGCTTTTAAACAGAGGCTGGATGGCCATCTGTTGGGAGTGCTTTGATGTGGGTTCCTGCATAGCAGGGAGTTGAACTGGATGGCCCCTGTGGTCTCTTCCAACTCTCTGATTCTCTGATTCTCTGATTCTAATCCTTTTGGTTTTTAATGAAAATTCAAGTTTGATTTGTTCTCCAACTCATTCATTTGCTATTTTGGCAGGCCATGGTATATGTAGAACATTCCTCCAGCACCACTTACCAAATGGTTGATTTTCTTCCTATCAACTTTCTTCATTGTCCAGCTTTCACAATCACACATAAAACACAGAACTACTATGGCATGGATGATTCTGATTTTGGTATTCAATGACATATCTATATATAGATATCTGAGGAACTGGCGTTGTTCCATAGCTGATTTCTTGACTATAGTCTCCACTTTGATTTATGATTGAGCCAAGGTATAGAAAATCTTTAACTATCTCAATGTCTTTGGCACGTGTGTGAGAGAGAGAACCTTTAAGTCACTGGTCATATTATGGTGAACCCATGCATTTCATAGAGTTTTCTAAGGCAAGGACTACTCACAAGTGGTTTGCCATTTCTTTCCTCTGAAATATTGCCTACAGCACCTGGTATTCTTTAGCAGCCTCCCATCCAAGTACTAACCAGGGCTGACCCTTCTAAACTTCCAAGATCAGACAGGATCTGGTGTTTCCTTGATATGTTTGGCATACAGTTTCTCTTAAAGTTGATTTGTTATTGAATCTCTTTGAAAGCTATTTCATTTTGGTATATTTCTGGCATTGGCTAAGAGGTCTAATTCAGTAATGTTATAGCCACCCAAACATCTTGGTGGGGCACCAACTATTCAGAATTTTACTCATCTGACCAGTACTCTGGTCTAGAAATCTATACTGCATTATGAAAAGCCAATCAAATCCAGAATTTGCCAAACCCTACTCCACCCACAATCCACCTATTTTTGTTTCCATTCTGTGATGCACTGGATTCCTTTTGCTTCTACCCCAATCTGAGAGATTTTTGAAAATTTGGCTCCATCTGGTCTTTTCCAGAATAGACTAGAATGGACTTTGTAATCAAATGTTGGCAGTCCTGATTTTGCCACAACCAGATAACTTGGACTTGTCCACAAAATCTACATAATTTCCCTTAACATTTCATTATTTGTACACAATTTTGCTCAATATGCACATTTTTATAAGTAAATTTCCCTAACATACTCCTTTTTGTTCACATGTATCCTGAGTATACATATATATTTGCAAAGAACTGTTGAAGCACCAGCTTCATCACAGAATTCAGAGATGAATGTTCAAGGATAACTTTGCTCTAATCCACATATTAGTCCAGGAAATGCCAATTAGGGCCGTTTACTTTAAAATCCTGACCAAACGACATTTTAACCAATCTCTAGGGATGTTCCTCCGTAATGAGTTAGGAAAGATAGGTTCCAGTGGCAGTCAGAAATATATCTCTGCTTCCAGAGTGAAGCCCATACTGTCACTATTTATACATACATGAGTGTGTCTGCAGAATACCCATATTACTAACCTATATTATTAAGAGTCATTACATTCTTTTGCAGTTCCTTAGTACGCAATGCATAGTTCAGGAAATGATGTGTCTGTCTGTGTGTGTGTACGTGCACACAATTGGTCTTTAAAGTATATCCATAATGGTGAGTAACATTTAAAGTAATAGACCAGAAACAGAGAAATCAAGGGTGAATGCTAGCTGAGGAAATCTTTAAAATGTAAGCAATGTCAACCCCTAGAGTTTCTCTTTCTTTTACTTGTCTGCAAACTTTGCACTGTGTGGTTGGTTAAAAGAAGAGCCCCATAAACTTCACTTTGATGCCACATTCCTGGCCCAGCTTTTGGTCAGCTATGCAAGCAAAGAATGTATATTTGAGGAATGCAGACTGGCTGGAAAATGTTGGTAGAAGCCAAAGTGTTCTAGCCAAAGCATTCTAAATTGAGAATCGGAACCCACTAATATTAATTAGCCAGCAATTGTGGAATGTTTTAAAGTCAGTCCAGTGTCAAAAATCCTGTGCAAGCTTGTCAAACTGGAAATGTCTTTAATGTGCCACAAATCTAAACTAGTTTCAAAAAGGTTTAACTGTATTAAATCAGTGAACTCAGTCAACTATATGTTTGAATATGTTCAAACGTTTAGTTTGTTTGAGGCCCCTAACCTCTCCCTAGAACTACATTTCCCAGGCTGCCTTTTAAAAACCAGAAAGTAAGTCAGAATTCTTAGTACACAACAATCTGGTAAGTCTGTAAACACATTTTGAGACCTCCTGTGAGTGAAACCCTACCTGACCACGATTTCCAATCATGAGTTCAAACCTTCCATATACAAAAGATAGCTGGGCTCAAAGTTGAGTCTCTCTTCTATATTGGCAGTGGATTAGCATCCTCTGTTATACACAAAGGCAGAAAAATCTAGTGCAGAAGAAGCTAGGCTTTCACCTCCAGCACCTTGCTGCCACCTCTGAGCATCTGCTGCCTGAGGAGATCACTTCATTTTACCTAATAGTAGGGCTGGCCCCACTGCCAGAACTAAGGTATATGGTGAGTCAATGCAGTCAGCAGGTAAAGCAACTAAGATTTGCTTCATTCCAGTCCTTTCTGTGATGATGAATCATAGCTTGACAGTTCTGGACCCATAATTTCTTGTCTTTTCTCATTTGTGGAAGAAAGAAAATGACTCTACCTTACCACTCCAAAAGGTGCATGGGACTGATCATTATATGCATCAGTGTTGTATAGTTGCAAAGTGTTACATAAAAAGTGTAAAGGACTTATGTGGTTAAACACAATCTGTGTTCACTTGTGAGCAGGCATTGGCAACATCATTAACTCTGAAGTCTGTAATCAGAGATGTTATTAGAATAATTTTCACTTACGCAGCATCAAAAGGATATCCTGAGGCTGACAGGATTGTACAGGCTCTGGAGGAACTTGGCCACCTGAAGCAGAATGGGGGAAGGAGACCTCAGGCAAAGTCTGGCTTCCTTGAGACTGAATTTAAAATTTATAAAAAGATCAGCGTGACTAGATTTCTTTAAAGCAGCCTTTCTCAATCTGGTGCTCTCCAAGGTTTTACACTACAACTTCCACAAATATCTGACCATTGGCCATGGTAATAATAGCTTGTGGGAACTGAAGTCCAAACCATCTGAAGGTTATTTTGGTTGGGAAAGATTGACTTAATGAGAACAGTATTACCCTAACTTCTAGGGATCCCCTGGGGGACACCTTGATTTGCTCCAAAAATGCAAAGACTGAGGGAATAGCAGAGCACTACCTTTGGCAGAATGAGGGGCAGGGTAACCCAACGAGACTGTCAACCCAATTTTTATGGGATCAGACCAAGCAAAGGACAGCCAAAGATTAAAAAGTAAGCTAAAAATGTGTTTTTATTGGGGGAATTCACTCATGTATGCACACAAGATACATACAGTCAAGCATTCACACAAGAGCTAACTGAAAGAGAAAGGGAGGTAAAATTATAGAGAGACTGAGGGGTTTGGGAGGATTTATAATTACCAGTCCAGAACAGTAGTGAAGAGCAGAAATTTATTTTGGCTTAGGTTTGACCTAAGGACAGTTCTCATTCAGGAGCCAGACGGACAGAATGATGGGTAGACCTTCAAGAGACTGCACTGGGCACCCTGAAATCAGGGGTATTTGTACCCTGAAAATAGCCTGTAGCAGTGAAAGTTCCAAATGCAAGACAAAGGGAACTTGTTGCGGACAATGGGTCTTTCACCTGTTGATGGGCTTAGTGTTAGATTGACAAAGACACAATGAATGTTGTAATAACTGTCTATTGTGGGTGCTGTGAGGAAAAAGAAAGGAGTCCAGGTGCACAAGGTATGGATATCTGTCAATCAGTATCCCGGTGCGCTTCTCACAGTTGGATTCCCTGGCAAATTCCAGCTTCTGTTTAAGCCTATTTTCCACAGGAATGGTGTGTATTCGCCTGACAAATGACTCAATCTTACCTGGAAGAAGTTTCAAGTTGACCTATCCTTCTCACATTTACAGTCAAATTCCTTCTCTCACTTGGTTTGACCTCTTTCAGGTCTGATTTTGATATCAGAGCCAATTAATACAGTTGTCAATCCAATATCGTGCCAATTAGGTATGGTGCCCATCCAAATCATACTAATATCAGAGACCCCCCAAAGTGGGGCCTTACAACAGAGCTTCTCTCTGACATGATTGAAATAAGAAATAAGGCATCTCTAACAGTTTGGTATTGGTATCAACAACTGGAGCCTTTAACAAGGTGTTCCAGCATTTCCTCAGCCTGCAGCACTCCTGGAGAAGTCTTGATAGTCAGCCATCACATGACTTCCTCCAGGAGTCATGTGATGCTGTTAGAGAATGAGCAAACCTTCTCTCTCTCTTTCTCTTTCTCTCTCTCTCACATACATAAACACACACTGTTTTGTGGGTTTTCCCCAGGTAATATTCAACATTCTGGGGGTGTATCCAGACAAAACAAATATATACCACTTTAATGACGATGGCTCCATCCTATGGATTCCTAGGATTTCTAGTTTCCTGAGGAAGTTAAAATTTTCCATTAGAGAGCTCTGTTCCTGTCATTCAGGGAACTGTCCTACGGATTCTGAGTTTATCCACCAATCTAAA
Source organism: Iguana delicatissima (assembly GCA_948472985.1). Taxonomy (NCBI): domain Eukaryota; kingdom Metazoa; phylum Chordata; class Lepidosauria; order Squamata; family Iguanidae; genus Iguana; species Iguana delicatissima. The sequence continues at coordinate 1,185,941 of CAOKZL010000460.1, read as the reverse complement.
AATATCAAGATTCAGTAGGACGCAACTACGGAAAAGTGGTACAAAACATCTGTGCGATGTGTGTATACCTCTCTGGAGACCACTAAGTATACTCAAGCATGTACAATTTTCATATTTTGTATTAAGGGTTGGATTTCTTGGATGTAAATAAATCTCTTGGATTTATTTTTGAACATTTCTTTCCAAACATCTTGAGATCCATATGACAGTAACGCCTTCCTCTTGTTTTTCCATAGGTCACCTTCAGTCCTGTCATCTTAGACACCAACAACACCATAATAAAGGAGTTTAGTATATGGTAAATCACAATTACAGAAGGATAATAGTGTCTCTGGCTGCAACTTATCACATGAAGTTGTTTCTCTTTTGTTGCTTTCCCAGTGGGAAGTATTTCAAATGAAAACTCATTAATGGGTTTTTTGTGTTTGTAAAAGAACTGTTTTCCAAATGGGCCCTCATTGGGAAAACAACAGAACAGGAACAACATCATGTGATAAGTCACAGCTGAAGATGCTATTATGTTACTGTAATTACAATTTACCTGCCTCCTGTAATAAGCTCCAAAGCTTTGTTGGAGCAAACCAAAGGCCTATTTAGTCAAATGTTGTATAGTATAAATGTCTTGTAACTTTGTGTTCTTAATAGAAATATTTGTACTAAGATCTGAGCTGTACTTTGTTTTAGTTGTTGTAAACTGCATTGAGAGAGCCAGTGTGCTGTCATTGTTTGAGCATTGGATTACGGACCCTGGAAACTAGGCTTCAGTTCCCCACTTGACCATGGAAACCCACTGGATGACCTTGGGCATGTCACAAACTCTTAGCCCCACAAAACCCCAACCTTAGGGTTGCCATAAGTCAGCAATGACTTGAGGACACACAACAACAAAAAACTTCCTTGGACCCCATGTCAAAAGGAAAGCGGGACAGAAAGCAAACAAACAAGCAAATTTTAAAAAATACATTTATACCCTGCTGTTTAGCCAAAAAGATTCCCAGAAAGGCTTACAAAGAGTTAATTTGACAGTCCCTGCCTGTAGGCTTACAAACTAAATATAACATGACACGCAAGGGGAAAGGTATGGGGAACGAGAATGGACTAGTTCAAACTAAAAATAAGGTCCCAGCCAAAAAAGCCTCACTACTCACAAATGGTGGGGGAGTTAAGACCAATAAGATGACTTAATTTACCCACAAAGGTATGCTATTTCAACAGCCAGGTGCATCCCTGTGATCTTGTGCAGACAGGTTTGCCCACATACTTCCAAGATTAAGGATGGTAACGTCATTGTTACCGCACAGTTTTATAAGAACCTGGATATGAAGGTTAGGATAACCTTGCCGTATGGACAAGGCAGGTGAGTACAACAAGTGTCAGAACCCCATGTGTACTTAGCAGGGGTTGTTTCTATCACAGATAACTCATTCCACATAACATACCCTCCAATATTTCACAGATGAGAACCAGGACATAGGAGGCCAAGCAATGTCAGAGCATGGTCAAGATGAAAAAAATTATTAATGAGGAAGAAGAGACAGGACAGAAAAGGCTGCAACAGTTTGCTTTTGCTTAAGCCTATTGGGAGCTCCCCTCTGTCCTCTCCCCTTTGCTGAATTATGTGAGTGCAAACTACCTTTTCACTTTGAAATCAGTTTTCAACAACTGATGTAAGCTGAGGACAAAGGGGGTGGAGGAGACAGTAACTGAGACATTTTAAAAAGAGCTGGAAAGGGGAGAAGACAGAGGATTAACTGAGTCTGTCTCTGACAAATTGGGACAGCTGGAGAGTTATGACATAACTGTCGAATAGGAGAGGAGAATGTGTGACTCTTCAGATATTGTTGGGCTGCAGTCAGCATAGCCCATGGTGAGGAATGATGGGAGTAGCAGTTCTACATCATCAGGAGGGCAAGAGATCCCCTAACATGGCTCAATTAGTACTAGTCTTAGGTTGCATTTGAGAATGTATGTATCATGAATGTGTATCAGAGGCCATAAAAATAATGGATCTCCCCTCTGAGGTCTTTGATATTACCTGATGAAGCTCTAATCTTGGAGGAAGAGTCTGATGTTGGATCCTCCCCAGGAACAGGAAGTACAAATGGGCCCCTTGAAGGTACCAGTTGACACCATCCTGTCTCTCAGAGCAGAAACTAGTGGCAGGGCAGGATCAAGAGTTGGATCTCCTCTAAGATCAAAGCTATATAGAGAGTGATCTCCGGTCTATACTATACTCCAGCCTATACTATACTGCCCCCAGAATTGTGTTGTACTATAAATGGAAATGTATATAAATGGAAAATGTGATGAAGTTACCTGAAACTTAGAATCATAGAATAACACAGTTGGAAGAGACCACAGGGGCCATCCATTCCAACCCTTTGCCATGCTTAAACTTGACTGGAGACAGGTGCCACTGAACAGTCAGGTCTTTCAGTTCTTCAGGACTTTGATGAATATCAAGAGTTACAGTTGAGGAACAAGCACCAAGAACACCTCCATAGGTCCTTTTGCTGTTTGAACTTGGTACACTAAGGTGTCTGCCAAGATGTTACTCTCAGTTAATTTTAAATACCACAGTTCATCACAACAGAAAATTTGGTCTCTGGGATGGGTCCAATCCAATAAAGCTGTAGAATAAAAGGTTGATGCTCTCTCTCTATTTTTTAATTGCTATTTAAGCGCATGTGGTAAAGTCACAAAGTATTATTTAATTGATGAAGTTCTGGGGTGTGTGTGGCTATTTGAAGTGCCAAAGCACCCTGAATGCAGGTTGCTAGGCAACCTGAATAGCTCCTCAGGAGAGAAAACCAGCCCAGTTATGTGTGGGAGGGGCTGATTTTCATTCAAATAGTGCCAATTTGTTTTCACTGGAAAATACCCATATGTTTGCCAGTGAAATCATTTAACCAGTTTGGCATACCTAGAAAGACAGGACAGAGAGGGCAGGGAATGGCATCAGAAAATATATATATGCACAGTTGTTAGCTTTTATGCAAATTCATCTAGGAATTGAAACAACATAACAAGGAAGCTTGGGACCAGAGTAGGTGGGAAGTCAATCACAGCAAAGGCACAGGAGAATTAATCAGCACCTTGCTTAATAAACTGAAACCAGCTTGTCCTGTTCCTTTGTTTCTAAAAGCTAGGCCTCCAGAAATCAGCAAAGGATAGATGCATCATATGGCATGGGGATAAACTCTATGGGCTTTTTCACATGGGGCAGGTAAATCACAATTGCCACAGGCTAATAGTGTCCTTGGCTGGGAGGTATTGTTTGAAAAGTGTTTCCTTAATTAACACAAAAAATCCATTAATGACCTCCTTTGTAAAAGACATGCTTTCCAAATGGCCTCCCACCAGGAAAATGACAGAAGAGGAACAAAATAATAAGTGCTAGCTAAACATATCTTGTTCAGTTTGAACTTGGAGTCACTCCTGTGTATTAAACAAGAAACAAAGGCCAGCCAGAGAGAGCCAGCATGGTGTAGTGATTTACATTAGGGTCACCAGAAGTTGAAAACGGCACACAACAATAACAAAGGACCAGCAAAACCGGTTGCCCCTGTACACAAACTGGTAATGAAGACTCTCTCCCTTACAGTGTTGAAAATAATTCCCCCTCTATAAATTGATGAGCAGAGCCAGTTTAGATATTTTACAGCTGCAGTGGGCAAAGCTTAAACCTTCTGCAATGCTGGAACCTGCAGTCTAACAATATCTGGAGAGTCATACTTCATCCATCCCTGTTTCACAGAAACTTTATTAATCTTTTTCTTTTCCCAGGCTAGGAAGAAGAAAGGACAAGTCACCTTCCTGTCTTCCCAGCTCATTCACAGAAAAAATAGCAGCTGAACTGATAGCCATCAATTAGGACACAACTCCGTCCAGGCAAAGACCTAGCCAAAACTAATTTTTGTTTCTCTTGAGCAATCCTCTTCCTCAGACCTTGAGAAATTTACTTTTTGGATTACAACTCCAGAATCCCCTATTGGCCATACTGGCTGGGAGCCAATTATTTGCATGATGTAGTCTGGAAAAATAGCCTCTCCAAAATCTGCTCTTGCCCACTGTTAATCGGGACCTTTCACTATCAGTCAGTAAATTAGAAAAGATTCTTAAGAGCTCTGAGCTCCAAATCATAACCATAAATAAACTGTACAGATTATGTGTATCTGTGTGTACCTTCAAGTCATTTATCAATTAATGGCAACCCTCTTAATTTCATAGGGTTTTTTCAGGCAAGGAACACTCAGATGTAGTTCGCCATTCCCTTCTTCAGAAATATAGCCTACAATCCCTGGCGTTCCTTGATGGTTTCCTGTACAAGTAGTAATGAGGCCTGACCCTATTTAACTTCCAAAATCAGTCAGGATCTGGTACTAGTCCTTTCCTTAGAGTTCCTAGGTGAAATACAAGACCACACTCCTTTACTTTTAATGCTTGGGTAGAGTGGGGTTTCCAGCAGGTGACATACTGGAGTTCCCTCTTTTATACAACTCACAAGATCTGTCCTGTATTCAGCCTAGCAATCCTACCTGCCTTCCACAGCGTCATCTCCCTGAGAAAGTCCATACTCCAATTAAGAAGTTAAAAGCTGCCACTGATAAGGGTTTTTTTTTTTTAAGTCTTGCTGCAGAATGGGAGACAGATAAGGGAAGTTTTATTGTCCAGTCACTTGCTGGAGATAAAGCCAGGGGGCCCTTCGCACTATACAGTTATAGTACTGTGATTCCACCTTAACTGCCATAGCAACATCTAATGGAATCCTGGGATTTGCAGATTAGGGACGAGTATATAGAATTCTTAGCCAGAGAGCTCTAGTGCCTCACTGCACTACAAATCCTAAGACTCCACAGGAGTTGGTCATGGCAGTTAAAGTGGAATCATAGTGATATAACTGTGTGTGAAAGGGCCTCTGGAGGAAGTTGGGGGGCCACATTAAGTCCATGGGCCAGAGGTTATCCACATATATATATATATATATATATATATATATCTACTATATAAAAGTCAAAGTTTGTGAATTTGTCCGTGTCAGGCAGACAAGGACCTCATACAATTGGCTGTGTCAGGCGAGAAGACCTAATATGATTGGCTGCCTGTGAAGATTCTATGGAATCCTGGGGTTGGCAATTTAGGGAGGGGCCTTTAGAATTCTCAGCCAGAGAGCTCTTGAGCCTGGCTGGTTGCTATGGAGATGAGACCTGACAGCAAGAAGGAGAAGGCCAGTGCATTCCCTCAGAAACCAAACCTCCGTATGTTAACAACTCTGAATACAGACTGGATTGGGGAATATGGGGAAAAGTTACAGGTACTGGACAAGACAGTTTGGGGAATTGGAGACACAGGATTTCAAATCTTTCTAACAAGTATTACCTATGAGAAAATAAAATCCTGGGCAAAGCTGAGTATATACACTAGTATGTGTGCAGATAGATAGATAGATAGATAGATAGATAGATAGTGTAAGTACGGCCAGCAGCTCTCTCCCAGGGTCTACAATTTATTAATTTATCACATCAAATTGATATCTCCACATGGCTAATATTAGAAATCATTCCATGTGTCTGACAGGGTCACTGAAAGTGCACGCAGGCAGGAAGTTAAAACTTGGGTCAAGCCAAAGGTGACTCAGACTAAATCTGTCACGTGGGCCAGGGATTCCTGGAAGACATTCGGACCATCAAACAGACAAAAGGGCCCTTTTGCACTGATATGGCAGCTCAATAGAATCACAATCAGCCTGCTGAATGTAGGCAATTTCACTCTACCTGGGCCTTTTGTCTCATTTGGGCAGTATCATTCACAAAGGACTGAGAAAACATTCAGCCGGAGATGTTGGTCATTGAAGGTCTTTGATCTAGCCTCCTATACTATCGTTCTCCCAGGGAGAGAACTAGCCCTCCAGGTATATTTTTTCTATAAAAACCCCATGTTTTTATCTGTTCGTGGGTTCATTCACATTTTCCTCCTGAATCCCTGTCAGTTTGTCTTGCCTCACCCCCCCTTCCCCCATTTTGAGTTTCATCGCTTTGAATCTCCAGTTTTTCAACATTGGCTCCCTTGGGCATTAAATCAAGGTAAAGTATTGCCTCTGAACACCCCAAACAAAATCCCTATCAATTTTCCTTACTTTCTTTTTCTTTAGCTCTTGAATGAATGTGTGAGGGTGTTTGTTGTTGGTTACTTTAATTACTGAGGGTTTAATAAAATCTTTAAACTGAACAACCTGCCTAGTTCTTGGTGTGGTCTGACTCTGTAAAATCTGGGTTACAAGGTCCTGCAAAGTTACCCTGCCTCTCGTATAGCTAAAACAGCGCTCTGAGCTGATTTTCCCCACAATTTTGACAGATTTTGGGAATCCCTTAAGGGAGCCCCCTAGCAAGCAGGGTAACAATAGATAGATAGATAGATAGACAGACAGACAGACAGACAGATAGATAGATAGATAGATAGATAGATATGGACCCCAGTGAAGGGTGAAGGGTATCTAAACTATTAGGGTGTTCCACAGCAGAGAGAGAACTGAGATTTCTCATTTAATTCAATGTGTCTTAATTCACCTGTGAGCCAGGGGTTGATTCCCCACTCAGCTATGGAAATCCCTTCGAAGTCCCTTAAGTCCCTAGCCCCCCCTTTTTTAAAAAAACAAAAACAGAATGAATATTAGGTGAATTTTTGCCTCAAAACTGGCCTCACTGAAAATGCAGTGACTTGCTTCCCTTAACCCCACAGAGCCTACAAACCTACATAAACACACACACAAATGCTGGAAGAAACAGCAGCTTCTGCACTTGTTCTTGCTGCTTTCTTGTCCACTAGGGATAAGATGGTTCAGAGAGAGAAGAATTAAGATTTTTTGTCTTTCTTTCCTGCTTGCTTTTCTCTTCCATTCCCTGTCAGCCAGCCATCCCAAAAGCATTGTGGGCAGATAACTTTGGTTCATTCAGGGCTAATTAAGTGGCAGCCTGCTGTTGTAAAAGAAAAAGAAATGGCCCCTCCGCTTTCTCTTTCGGTCTGCTTTTTGATGAGGGAGGACATGCCACAACATGTTTCCCTCACCACGCTTTTGTCTTTTAGATTAGTTTGGAAAGGATCAGGCTCTTGTTATCCAGGAATGTATTTCCTTAATAAATGTTCCTCCTGTTGAACATGCTAAAATTATTTTTCTGCCTGCCATTTGCTTTTTTCAAACTCACCATCCTAAGGTGGGCATCCCTGCTGTGAATGGAACAAAGGCTCTAACAGGCCTTTCATTTCAATAATAATCCTTCATGATCCTGCCTCTATAACAAAACAAAACAAAACAACCCTACACATCTTTAAACATTGGGTGAAAACTAGCCAAATTAGCAGCTAGAACTGATGTGTCACTTTGCACCTGCCAGGCAGGTGCAAGGTGAGAGGATGGTCCCCATCTCCCTGTGTAACCACCTACCCCTGCTTTAGTCTGAAAACAGCAGGGCTGTTTTATGTTCTTATCAGTTTTCAGAAGTACTCAATGTTCAAACTGCAACAATTAGCTGGCAGTAGTAATAGGGTTAGCTAGCTGGAGAGCCATTGTGGTATAGTGGCTTGAGCCATGGACTATGACGCTGGAAGCCAGGGTTTGATTCCCCACTAGCCAATGGAAACCCACTAGGTAACCTTGGGCATGTCATACACTCTTCAGCCCTCAGAAAACCCTGTAATAGGTTTGCCTTAGGGTCACCATAAGTCAGAAACAACCTGCACACAACAACAGTTTGAATGACCCAACTTGTCTTCCCTTCTTGTGTACCGATCCTGACCTGTCCATGATGTAAACTAACACTCTTATGAATGTTTTTCCATGTCTTCTCTTTCCACCAGTCCTCTCTCAGCTCTTCCTTAGAATGCAGTTACGTTAGCACCCTGAATAACTTTCTTATCTTAGAACGAAATTCCCACAATAAAGCCTCAAGTTTGTTTCTGCCACTGGTGTCTTTGATCTTTAAACAGGATCTCAAACTGCTGTATGTACTCTCTATCACTGCTTTAGTCAGACCCTATTTGGAATACTGTGTCCAGTTCTGGGCACCACAGTTCAGGAGGAATATTGATAAGCTGGAACGTGTCCAGAGGAGGGTGCCCAAAATGGTAGAAGTCCTGGAAACCATACCGTATGAGGAGCAGCTTAGGGAACTAGAGAAAAGAAACCTAGAGAAAAGAAGGTTAAGAGATGACATGACAGCTATGTTTAAATATTTGAAAGGATGTCATATGAAGGATGGAGCAAGCCTGTTTTCTGCTGCTCCAGAGATTAGGACATGGAACAATGGCTTCAAACTTCAGGAAAAAAGATTCCATCTAAACATTCAGAAACACTTCCTGATGGTAAGAGCAGTTTGACAATGGAATATGCTGGCTCAGAGTGTAGTGGAGTCTCCTTCTTTGGAAGTTTTTAAACAGAGTATGGATGGCCATCTGTTGGGAATGCTTTGATGGTGTATTCCTGCATGGCAGGGAGTTGGACTTGATAGCCCTTGTGGTCTCTTTCAACTGTACGAATCTATGATTCTATGAAAGTGTTTTGACAGATACTATGCTTCCCATGATATACATAACATCCTTATTTCATCCCACTGTTCCTTTTGGTCAAAACTGTTTTTGAAACAACACCAAAATCTGCAGAACCAGTTTCAGCACAGCAAGAATGGGGTGAGCATCCAGGCATACCCCCAAAGCCACAGTCCCTCATTCAAAGCCTCTGCAGCAATAGTAACTGCCTTCTGACTTTGCCAGACCTATTTCAGTAGATGCAAATAGCTGGAAAGGTTTTTCTGGTTGAGGTCAAGACATTACCCAGACTTTCTGATCTACTTAGTGCTAGTTGCAGCATTTACCAACACCAATAGTGAGGCACAGAATTCAGAGATTTATGTTTACAACCTTGAGCGCTTGGTTTTGGAGACGTTATTTTGAACTACACATAAAACCTTGTGCAACAAGTGCCAGCTGTTGTTGCAACTCTGCAGGTCAGCAGATCAATCAGCACCCTGGGAGAAGGGGTGAGAGCGTGACTTGGATCACGACAGCCAGATTTCTGTTGGGGGTGTTTATCTCTCAAGCACTCCTTACATAAGCAAACTCCAGCTACCTTCTTTTCCCTTTCCTGCATAAGAGCAAAGAGAAGGACTTCTCCATATGAACCACTTTAACAAAACAGCATCCTTGAGCAAAACATGGAATACGCAAATGACAATTCTAAGGGCAAATTATGGCAGAAAAAAAGTCTTCACTACTAGGGCCCATTCACACTACACAATTATGACACCATATTCCCCTTTAAGTGCAACGGCAACACTGGATGTAATCCTGGGATTTGAGTGTGCGGAGAAGTATATAGAATTTTCAGCCAGAGAGCCTCACCAAACCACAAACCCCGGGATTCCATAGGATGTTGCCATGGCAGTTAAAGTGGAACATAGTGCCATAATTGTGTAGTATGAAAGGGCCCATACATCCTGCTGGCAGGAAACAGCCAGTGGACTGACAGCTTCCGCATCTGTGGAATAGTATATGTGCTATAGGCTTCAGTTTGAACTGAAGATCTATCTAAGAGGTTAAATCCTGTCTCCAAAAGGGTTCAGACTAAAATCTGGAGCGGATTCAGTAGCCTCCTGGTGTGGAAACCACTAGCTCATATTGGGAATAGACCTGATTCTTCTGAGCTACTCAGTTAGGAGTACAGACAGCAAAATGAACTCTGGCTCTCTCATCAGTCTTATCTTTATACAATTTATACTTTGTTTTTCCTCAATGAAGCACCCAAAGCCAGTGCCAGCCCAAGACATTTTGCTACCTGAGACAGAAGAACAAACACTGGCTCCCCTTTATATCAAGTAACATGGTATCCAAAGCCAGCCACATTAATTTGATACATGAGGAATTAAAGTCTCTCATAGTAAAAATTTCTTCCTGTTCCTCACAGTAAAAATATAATGCTATGAAAGTAAGTGACAGTTTACTGCCTGTTCACTACACCCAACATCAGAGCTTGGAAATTATTTTTTGTACAACATATCCTAGAATCTGAAAGCTGCAGTTTATAAAAGAACTGCCAAATTCTGCCAAGAATCTGGAACCTGAGGCAGCTGCCTCACTCTAACAAACCGTAGGGCTAGTGCAGACCAAAAGCATCTAGCAACATGAATAGAAAGTTCCAAATAAATGGCAGTACATTAAAAGGTAAATGTTCCATACTTCCACTAGGCTGACTGCCCTTTTTTAATTTTCAAAGTGCAGCACTTTCGTTCCTTATTTGTAAAAAGAAACATAAAGAAAAGAGCTACAGTTCTGTATTACAGTCTATACCATATAACTTTACAAATACTTAGCTACATAGCTCTACTGATGTGCATAAGCCCTCCCAAGCCAGTATCCCAATGTTTACTGGTCCCAGTGCACATTGGTCCATTGCACCATAGCCTTGTTGCATGTCATTGACTTCACTGGTTCCCCTAAATAGCCTCTTGCTGAATCTAGATGTTGCAAAACTGCTCAGTTTTATGTTCTGCAGACATAAGTCCACTTATGATGATGTAAGTCCCTTACTGAATTCCAGGCAATGTTTTTTTAAAAAAAAATGCACCATAGGAAATGGTACACAATCAGCTCTACATACAACCAGTTTGGGGTTCAAACATGCAAGATCATTTGATCCTAGCAAAACAGGGCCTGTCGCTGCAGTTTAAATAAGTTATACCTCGCCCCAAGACTTTGAAAAGAATCTTGGCCATTGAAGCAGCCTATGCATCCACATCATGCACAAGGGCAGCTTCAGTTTTAATAGGTGAGCCAAAAAACAAACAAAAATAAAAGACACTTGAGAGGCATAAATAAATATAGGTGGTTGACAGCCAGGCGGGTGAGAGAAGGTGACTGAGATATGCAGTCTTTCAAAGTAAAATAAAAATTAGATTCTTTTCTTACAGGGGTGTAACTGTGGGGAGTAAAGGCAGCTCTCCTAATAGAAATTCTGCACCCCATGAAAATTTATTTAGTCCCCAAATTTCTAGCATTGCAGAGAGTAAGATATTGAAGATCATATTTTTAAATGCTCGACTGAGGACTGAGGGAAAATTTCATGGAAGGGGGAGCAAAATTCTTATTTGTAGGGACAACTCTCTCCCTTTGCCCTCCCTCCCCCTATTGCTACAGCTTAATGCATAAAAAATGGAAATAACAAAGACTTTGCAGGGGGGGAGTCAGCACTAAAACCTTCTGGCTTGTTAGATAATTTGGAGGCTGAAATGATGTTATTAAATGCCTGTCTCCTAAGTGATTTATCAGCCTCACCTCGCCTAACCTCAGCAGTCCTGTGAAGTAGGTTAAAGCGAGAGAAAGAGAGAAGGCCTGTTACATGATCGCTTTCCCTAGAGCAGTACTTCTCAAAACTTTCTACCTTCAGGAAATACTTTCCATCCTGAGAGTGGCTGGCAAGGAATCTAAGTGTCTGCCGCAGATTATATATCCGCAGGAGGGGATACCAGGCCATGCTCTAAAGCTATACATTTAGTGCAGTAGCTAGGCCATTATCACCCAACATGAACTGGAAAGAAAACTTGGAACATCCCCAGTGCTCTTTTGCACTGGGTGTATCACAAGGGAACATCTGCAGTGAAGAGCAAACTATCTACCAGAAGAGCCTGTTTAGTATTTCTGATCTCAGGGCTCATCCAGATTGGTTTAAAGAAGTGTGAGTTCTCACAATATAGCTGTTTGGGTTTTCCTAACTGCTGTTAGCGCCATATCCATTCATTCCATTCTTTTATGAGGCTCTTTTTAGCAGTTTCTTGGAGCTGCATTAAGGCTCTTCCAAATGGGTAGCTATTTGCATGAACTCCATCTGTCCCAATTTGGCAGTCCTGATTAATCCTCTGTCCTCCCACTGTTTCACCTGCTTCTAAAATGTCCCAGTTTCTCTCTCTTCCTCCCACTTTCTACCTTTGTCCTTGGCTTACTTCAACTGCTGCAAACTAAGTTCAAAATGCAAAAGTAGTTTGCATTCAATTAATTTACCAGGAAGAAGATATGAGGAGTGAACAATATTTTGCCCTTCCCAGTAGACTGGAGATGCAGCCTCTCCTTGCTTGCATGTTCTTCCTCCTTAATAATTTTTGCCATCTAACAACACTCTGATGTTGCTTAGCCACGAATGTACCAGTTTTCATCTGTGAAATATTGGAGGGGATATGAGTTTGCTGAGGTGGTCCTATGGTTTGAAAGGCAAATTTTCTCCTCTCTATTTTTTTTTATTAGATTTCTGGGGCAAAAGTGCCTTTTCACTGGTGCACTGATACACAATAGCAGTGTAACTCTTTAAAAAATCAAAAAAGAGAAAGAAGGGAAGGGATTTTTTTTTTTTTAAATTCTGGTTGTCTCAGAATTAAAAAGAAACTCGCTTAAGGCTGGGAATAAAAAATTGCTGCTGGTACCAGAAATTCTGAGAAAATAGCCCAGGACAACAAAAACATCATTTGGCTACTTGGGAAAAAACTGGTTGTTGTTGTTGTATGCCTTCAAGTAATTTCCAATTTATGGCAACCCTCAGGTTGCTCATGGGCCAGCAGGGATCCAAACCCTTTGGGGTTTCCATGGCCAAATGTGGATTTGAACCTAGTCTCCAGAACTATAGTCCAATGCTCAAACCACTACAGATACTGGCTCTCAACAACAAATACCACAGTCTCCTGGCATGTTTATTCTCTCTGGAGGAGCCCTCAGCCATTACTTCTTCACACTTCACTCCCCACTAGGATGGCCACATGCAAAACAGAGCAGGGCTCCTGTACCATCAGTAGTTCTGGGGAGGCAGGCATCCAATTATAGAATCATAGACCCATTCCGCACTGGACTGTTATGGCACTATTATTCCACTTGCAACATCCTATGGAATCCTGGGGTTTGTAGTTTCGGGAGGGGAAGCTGCAAACCCCAGGATTCCACAAGATGTTGCAAGTGGAATAATAGTGCTATAACAGGCCAGTGCAGAATGGCCATAGAGTTGGAAGAGGCCTCATGGGCCATCAAGTCCAAGCCTCTGCTCAATGTAGGATCTCCTGCTACAGCATCCCCAGCAGATAGTTGTCCAGCCTCTTTCTGAAGGCGACCCCTCCCGCTCTCTAGACAATTGGTCCCATTGCCAAACTGCTGTTACTGTCAAGAAATTCCTTCTAATGTTCAGTTGAAGTCCGCTTTCCTGTAACTTCAAACCATTATATCTCATCCTACTCTCTGGAGCAAAAAAGAATAGGCCTGCTCCCTCCTCTCTGTGACACCCTTTAAGTATTTAAAGAGTGCAATCATGTCACCCCTCAGTCTTCTCTTCATCAAGCTGAATATGCCCAACTCCTTCAACTTCTTCTCATATGCTTTGTTCTCCATACCTGTTATCATCCTTGTTAACCTTTTCTGAACTTTCTTCAACTTATCTATATCCTTCTTACAATGAGGCACCCAGAACTGAACACGGTACTCCAGATGAGGCCTGACTAGCTCTGAATATAGTGGTACTATTACTTCCCTCAGCTTGGCAACTATGCTCCTATTAATACTGGCTAAAATAGCATTTGCCTCCTTTGCTGCAACATCACACTGCTGGCTCATGTTCACCTTATGATCAACAATAATCCTAAGGTCTCTTCTGCATGTAGAACTGCTGAGCCATCCATCCGTATCTGTTTGTTTTTTTGCAACATAAATATAGAATTTTGCATTTGTCTTTATTGAATTTCATTTTATTAGTTTCTGCCAGTTTTCTAGTGTATTTAGATTCACCTGCTGAAACTCTCTCTTCCACACAACTATTAAAGCAACAGGAGCTCTGTCCTTTGTTGAATGTGCCTTCCTGTATACTTTACTAGTGAAACCTGCCCTATGCATATTCCATGATTCAAGAACCACAATAATTTAGGGTTCCATCTGAGAGAGAAAGCCTGCACAGATTCTGCAGGTTTCCCTTTGTCACTCTGACGTGCAGGAGAAGCACAAAAGTGTGCAAACCCAAGCGATATTGTGATGCTTTAGGCAGCACAAAGATCAGCAAGGGCTGGTACCAGGTATGAAATAGTCCCAAATCCAAATACAGTGTCAATACTAATAGAGTTTGGGGGGAAAAATACCTCTTTAAAACTCAAAGCTCCCAGCCAGCATAGCAGTTTGCCAAGGGATTCTGGAAGCCATAGCTTTTTGTTTGTTTGTTCTGTTTAATCCAAAACTCTATTTGAAATGGATGACTAAGTCTCACATTGGGGATGTCTAGAAAAGATACAGTTGGTCAGGAGAACACAGAAATTTTCCAGCACTCAGTTCCTAGAACCGAATGTTTTTATGCCTGAGTCTTTAGAACTCTGCCCAAAAGCACACAGGCAGGCCAACAGTGGCAAGTGAGGAAGGGTATCTGTTCATTTAAGAAGAGACCTTATTCCTCAAGCAGGAACATCTGTGTCTAGCATTGCTCAGTCCTGAACTGCCTAGTACCTGTTCTGCCTGGATTTAGTGGTCGTTTGGCAGAGGCAGCCAGCAGTTTACCATCTCAGCTGAGTGGTGAATCTGCTGTGGGTTTTAGTTGCAACTGTAAGGGAGCTAAGGTGCTGCACTTCATCACTGAAATACACTCAGCACCTTTTGACATGCTTCCAGACAGATTAAAAAGACACTTTCTGATTTTATTTAGGAGATTCATACACATTTTGTTTATCCCAGAAGGTCTTCTGTCAGCATTCGGTACAATCAGACACTTTTTATACCAGATCCCCAAGTCAAGTTTGTTTTAATTCCAAGACCATCAAATTACATTTTAACAACTTTCTGTATATTTTCAGTTATTTCTGACTTGTGAAGACCCTAACGTGACTCTATCACAAGATTTTCTTGCCAAGATTTCTTCAAAGCAGGTTTGCCTTTGCCTTCCTCTGAGGCTGAAAGAGTGTGACTTGTGCAAGGTCACCCAGTGGGCTTCCATGACTGAGCTGGGATTTGAACCTGGTCTCCAAAGTCCGGGTCCAATGCTCAAACCACGCCATGGTGGCTCCAAAACAACAACAACAAAAAGGACCGCTTCATGAATTTGTGTGTCCTCCTTGTGCAGGGGCCATGCTAGTCTTCTCCACATCATTCTTGTTCTAAATACCTCTCCTTAAACTGCCAGTCCCAGGATTCCATAGGATGGAACCATGGCAGTTAGAGTGGAATCACGGTGCTATAACTGTGTAGTGTGAAAGGGCCCCAAGGCTTCCTCTGAAGTGGGTTCCTTAAACTGTGGGATCACAGGCAGGAATTCAAGTGCGTACAGAAGCAACACCCTTGTGTGATATTGAAAACGCCATGATAGGTTCACCTTAGCATCATTACTTGGAAACTATCTGAGGTATATTCACCCTATAGCAGTGGTTCTCAACCTGTGGGTCCCCAGATGTTTGTGAACTTCAGTTCCCAGAAGCCCTGAGTATTGACTGTAGTGGCTGGGCCTTCTGGGAGCTGAAGTCCACGAACATCTGGGGACCCACAGGTTGAGAACCACTGCCCTATAGTGACACTACACAAATAGAGCTCAATATCCCACTTCCGCTGCCTACTTCCACCCTATGGAATTCGGGGATTTGTAGTTTCATGAGATCTTTCCGACTCTTGTGGTGCACTCCGTCTGACTACAGCACCAGCGCTCTCAGGCAGAGAAGCCTAAGTGTCCGGTGAAACTACAAATCCAAGAATTCCATAGGACTGAACCATGGCGGCTGGAGTGGGATGGAAGTGCTATAACTGTACAGTGTGAATACCCTATTGAGGGCACACCACCACAACAAAAGGAACTCCAGGCAGCGACAGTTAGGGTGCTCTTAACTCCCATCTTGGCGTCTCTTCCAGCAGCCTTTGTTTTGGTCTAGGGGGGGGAAAAAAACCCCTTGCTTTTCGGGGACCCGATAAGTACGCCGCGGCCGGGCAGCTGAGCGAGACCCCGGTGCCAGGGCAAGAGTTTCCACTCCCAGGGGTTGCGCGGCAGGCAGGCGCAGCCCCGCGACGCGCCCCCCGCTCCCGGCGAGCCCAGGCTCCGCGGAGGGAGCCGCAATAAACAAAGCCACGTGTCCCCCGCCCACCCGGCGCGGGGGGCGGAGCCCGGGCAGCGGGAGCGGGAGCGGGAGCGGGAGCGGCTCTTCCGGCAACAAAGGGCCGCCAGCCGCCCGCTGATAAATACCCGGGACGGGGGACGGAGGCGGTTGCAGCACGGCGCCGTTGCTGCTGCTGGTGCGCAGTCTCTGGGCTCGGGCGCAAAATCCGGGACGTTTCCCCCCTTCCTGCTCCTCTCTGAGCCACCGTTAGGCGTGCTTCGGCTTTGGAGAGAGGGCAAAGAAAGCAGAGATCGCCCCTAATAACGCTTTGTTGTCAGTGCTGTTGCGTTTTATTATTATTGTTATTATTGTTATTTGAGGGCTTCCTTCCCCGCCGTGGTTGGTTGGCGACGATGCCTTTCTTAGGGCAGGACTGGCGATCGCCGGGGCAGAACTGGGTGAAGACGGCGAATGGCTGGACCAGGTGTCTGGACGAGAAAGACGGCGGCAATTGCGGGGCCGAAAGGAACAGGTGAGGCGAGTGGGCAGGGGCCGCTTCCGCACTGGCCTACTATAGCGCGATTATTCCACTTGGTTGTGTGGTTGTGTTGTGGGCTTGCAATGCTGCCCGCAGTTGTGCTGGTTTTTGCAAGCTGGGAGAAGTGAGCTTGGTGAAGATCGAGGGGCAGGAGGGGGCGAGCGGAGGGAGCGATGTGGCTCAGCCCCCCCGGGTCCCTCTCCGGAGTTGACGAAGTGGGCCATCTCTGCTCTTGCAGATTTCGCGAGGCTTCGTCCCAGGCTCCGATCTGTTTATGCGAGGCTTAACCGACGCCTTTGTTTATGTTCTTGGGGTTGTGGCGTCATTGCGGGAAGGAGGAGGGTCATCTGGTGTGCAGAAAAAAAGAGAAAGAGAAAAAGCCCTCTCCAGCAACCAGAAAGGAAAGGGAGAGCCACGCAGCCGCTCGCCTTTGAGGAACAAGCGTTTTTGCAGTACACCTTCTTGCAGGCTCACCTGGCCCTTCTGCTCCCCCTGGTTAGTTTTGGTGCATTTCTGTCTGTCCAAGGCCATTTCCGCACTAGACTGTTAATAGTGCTATTATTCCACTTTCAACGTCCTATGGCATCCTGGGGTTTGCAGTTTAGAGAGGGGCCTTTAGAATTCTCAGCCAGAAACCTCTTTGGCCTCAGTAAACTACAAACCCCAGAATTCCACAGGATGTTTAAAGTGGAATAATAGCACAATAACAGTGTAGTGCAGAAATGGCCACAGTCAGGCTAACTTATTTGCTGAGTTAGACTCTACTCAGTTCCTGTGGGTAGCAAGAAGTGGTAAGAATGTGTCTGCTTTGTGTTGTTATGACATATGTATTCAGTACCCTGAGAACACTGAAAAGCACAGAGCACCGGGTTTGTTAGTTTGAGGCCCCTCCTTAAACTGCAAACTTCAGGATTTCATAGGATGTTGAAAGTGGAATAATAGCGCTAAAACAGTCTGGTGCGGAAACGGCCTAAGGTTGCTCAGGGTGGTATGGGTAGTCATCGAACCTGGCCATTGGAAAGTTATTATGGTAGAGGTTTTATTTTAAATATGTTTTGTACTGTTATTGTTATCTTCATTAGCTATCTTTCCTTTTTATGTTAATAAAGACCCCTGGAGATAGGTGTCAGAGGCCATTTCCACACTACACTGTTACAATGCTGTTATTCCGCCTTCAACATCCTTTGGAATCCTGGGGTTTGCAGTTTAGGGAGGGGCCTTTAGAATTCCCAGCCAGAGAGCTCGTTGGCCTCAGGAAGCTACAAACCCCAGAATTCCACTGGATGTTGAAAGTGGACTAATAGTGTAGTGCAGAAGTTGCAAGAGTATATAATTCTAATAAATAAATACTTCGCCTCAGTCAGGTTTTATCTCCACTCTCAAGGCAATTAAACATTTGGCCATGAAGTAACTGGAATGGCCAGAGATTACTGGAGACATCTTAAAAGTCAGTCCATTGTAGCATAAGCTTTCATGGACTGGAGTGCACACTTCATACATTCCAGTGCATTATCTCTTCAGCCTCTCCTTCCGGTCCTTGAGGTTCTCATCGATCCAAAATTGTATTGGACTGACTGAATCTTTTATTCTTGGTCAGTAGCCAAAACTGAAAGACCCACAGCCAGAATGATTCTTGGCCTTCATGGTCCTGGCTGTGCTGTCATAGAGAATGCCAACGGCAATGTGGTTCTTGCTGTTACACATCTCTTGGTGGTGTGGTGTGCGTGCGAAGGCGTGAACAGTATGTTGCTCTGTTAAGCTCCACCCCTTAATAACAAGATGATGGGGTTGAATGACTGGTTTGATTTTAAAGAGTGAGTCTTGTGGGAGGGGATGTATATCCCAGCTGTTGTGTAAGTAAACTTATTACCTCGAAACTTGCCTGCCCCCCCCCCAACATGTAGTCATGTCCTCTAGATAGGCAGAAGAAGTGTGGAGAAAACTTCTTCGCTCATAATACTAAAGGCAAGTGTTATCCGGGTGAACTGCTTGAAGATCCTGGATAGGTAGACGCAGATTGTTTACACTGAGCATGTTCTTCACATTGGTGGAGGTTTGCTCCTACAAGATGCGGTGATGGCTATGAACCTGGAGGGCTGTAAAGGGAGATTAGAAAAAACATCACAGAGGATAAGCCTCCCCCTGGTTACTTGTCATGAAGGCTGCCAGTATTAGAGTCAGTGTATCACAAAATAGTATTTGATGTGGGGCACCAGCAAAGAAAGGAGTGGGCTTCCACAGGGGTCTCTTTGGTCTCTCTGAGAACAGAATGCTGGACTTAGACCAGCCCTTGGGCTGATCCAGCATGGCTGTTCTTACATTCCTGTTTGTGGACCCACTATCAGCATCAGAAGAACAGCCTGAGCCCAGAGCACCAGATTCCAAGGGATTCAAAATCAGCCTCTGGAAGGAAACAAACTTTGTATATGTTCAGAAATATGTAATTTCAAAGTGTCATTGTTCCTTCAAAACAACAGCAACAATATACAGCAATACTACTGGATCTTGGGTTGCCACCACCTAATTCTGTGCTCACCCCTGTCATCCTTCCAGCTTTTGCTCAAGCTTCTGCTTTCACTCCTCTGTGTCTTTGGAGACCACACATGGTTTTAAGATTCTGTGTTCACTACCATGACAATATCCTATGAAATTCTGGGATTTACAGTTTTGGAAGGGGCATTTGAAATTCTCAGCCAGAAAGCTCTAGAACCTTACCAAACTACAAACTTCAGGATTCCATAGGATGGTCCCATGGGAGTTAAAGCAGAATCACACTGCTTTGTAACGTGAAAGTGCCTTACTGAATTATTGCAGAGTAAGATTCACACTTTGTGCAGCTTCACCTTCTCCTTCTGACTTCCCTTGGTCAAGGCATACACATGGGAAAGGTGCCCCTGAGTATAATATAACACATTTTTTATTGCTTCAGAAAATGAATATGCCTTCCCCCTGTTGAAGTGAATTTTCGTTGGCCATACTGCAGAATAATTTGAACACCAGAGAAGGATAGGTTGAAATAGAAGAGATGAAGCAGAATGCAATTTAATTTATGTATTCACACTCATCCACAAAAAGCAACCTATATTGATAGAGCTTTCTTTTCCATGGAGGAAATATCTTATACATTATACAGTTAAACTCTACAAGAACTGTGGCTGGCACATAAATATTTTCCTCTCTTGTCTGCCTAAAATGCACAGCGAGCTATGAGATAATTTAAGATGGATGGTTTCTGAATTGGCGCCAACTTATTTTCTAGCTGTTAGGGTTTTGAAGCCTCTTGGATGAGCTCACTATGCTTGCAAGAAAATGAGAAGAAACAGACATAAACTGGTTTGTGGCTTAATTTGGGCAGAGTGTTAGGAGTGAAAATAATGTGAAGGCCATGGCGTCTAATGTTGCTTGAGCTGCAGTTCCTTTGCACACTACCTGACACAGCAGCAAACCCCACAGCTCATAGTGGCAGTTACTAAAGAGGAAGCAAGCAGCAAATTGCACTTCCAAGTTTGCAATGCTAAGCATGTTTACTTGGGAGCAAGGCTTATTGCGTTTAGTGGTACTTGTGTTTCTGAATAAGCATACTGAGGAACAGTTCATATGCTATCTTGAGAGGAAGTGTACCAGCAGGAACTGGACTATAGAAAGTCTGTGTGGTTATTCTGAAGTCTTAATTTTTGCTGTCTGCTCTCCTGAAAGATGCCAGTTTAAATAATCTGAGGGTTAGACTTACATAATTATTTTGATTAAAAAACCTCTTTGTGATAGCAAGAAAATGGTATTCCTATTAGTAAATTTGGTTTAAAAAACTTGTTTGGATTGATACCTATTTAATTACAAGCAATCAATACTTATAGTTCAGATGTCTTCAGATCATACAATGTTTGAGATGAGAACTAAACAAAATGAGCTGAGGCTATTTTTAAACGCTGCGAGCTCTGTTCATTTAATATGTTTAGTTAAACAAAAGTCTCAGTTATGGCAAGGCATTGTGGTTTATTTTATTTGGCATCAGACAGAAGGTTGGCCACTTAAGCAGAGATCTTTGCTTGCGTATTAAAGGCTTCCATGCATAAAAGATGAAAGATAATTAAGCAGTGGTCAGTCTAAACCCAGTATCCTTTCTCTGCCAGGGACTGGTACTGAATGTCACAAATGAGGATGTTTGAATCCATGTTTGTCCAACGAAACCAGCAACCAGTGAGAACAAGCAGAAAATGAAACAATAGCCTTGGTTCAGTCTTTTATTTCAGTATCTTTTCAGTTTCTTAGATTGTGTCACGTGGTTTTTGCAGTAAAATTAACCTCAAGATGGAATATGTTCTTAATGGAACTGGATTACATTATGAGTAACCCTGAGCCCAAAGTTTCTTTTGTGAGGGATTTTTTAAAATTAAAACTTAGTTGAAAATGGGTGGGGGTGGAGTATAAACAATTCTCAGACTCCCCAATTTTTGAAGCTGAACTGACTAAACTAGATCCAATAATGTTTGGGTTATATACAAATGACAGGATATTGACAAGGCATGAACAGAGTACTAATCATTTCTTTGTCATTCACTTGGAACCTCATAGGTTACATAGGCAACCTGTCCATACATATCTTGGTTTTCCCCTGAACCCTTGAGTAATACTCCAAGAGGACCTTTTTCAATAAAAATAACCCTTCCAAAAGAGATAGAAAAGGATAGTCTTTGTTGCAGAGGGAATAGCTGTATTCCTGTGTACATCTGAAACAAAAACAAAAAACTGGCAAGTTGTGCAGTCTAGCACAGAAGGGGTAAGGCATATAGCTGCCAAATTTTTAAAAGAATGGTGATATGTGAAATTTCAGTGGTGGGGGAAATTTGCCTGGCTTGCTGCATGTTAGTCTAGAATCATGGCTTGCTGAGCAGAGGACAGAAGGTTCTCCGAACCCTGTTGTAGAAAGAGAAGGGAGTGTTGTGCTCAGAACATATTTGGAGGAGAGAAAGTAATGGTGGCAAATCCAGAGCTTGGAAATGTTTACTTTTTGGACTACAGCTCCCAGTTGGGAGATTTGAGGCACTGTAGTCCAAAAACATAACTTTTCCAAGTTCTAGCATAGACAAGATGCTCTGCATACAGAAGGTCCCAAGTTCAGTCCCCAGCATTTCCAGTTAGAAAGGATCAGGAAACAGGTGATGGGACAAGCCCTCTGCCTAAAATCCTAGCGTGGTGCTGCCAGACAAGGGTAGGACAGGAAAGATGGACAAACAGTTTGACATGAGAAGGCAAGTCCCTGTAATTAGCCTTCGCTGCTGTTATATTAGCACTCCAGGATTGGAGTATAAAATCTTATTGCGCAGTGAAGACCCTTCAGTATACCTGCTAGTTTTCTTTGCACAGGAAGATTCTAACATGGTTGTACATTCAAACATACAGAGTATAACCTGAGTCAGAGTATGGAAATGTTCTCTTTTTGGACCACAGCTCCTAGAATCCCTCATGTGGAAAGTCCAGTGGTGACGCAATGGCGGTTCTTGGAGTTATAGTCTAAAGGATCATTTTTCCAGGCTCTGATTTGAGGAATTCTTCTCCTTCACAGAAGTCTGAATCAACTGCAAACTCTTCACACTATTTGCAGAAAATCTCTGTAAGAAATATGTGACTTTCTAGCAATATTGATTTTGGATTTTGGGAGTCCACGATGAGATGTTTTACAGGGTGCTGTGGGCCCACACCTTTGCCACTGTCTTCACAATCTGTTTGTTTGCTCTTTGCGTCTAGACCAGTGGTTCTTAACCTGTGGGTCCCCAGATGTTCATGGACTTCAGCTCGCAGAAGCCCCAGCCACTATGGTCAATGCTCAGGGCTTCTGGGAACTGAAGTCCACGAACATCTGGGGACCCACAGGTTGAGAACCACTGGTCTAGACCTGACCCACATTAAGTGTGGGTTAGTATTGCTATCACTGTTTGCTCAGAAAGGGAATGGAGTGAGTAATAGGACTGCAGTAAAGGAGTCGATAGGCTCTGGGCATCAGCAGTCTGCCCACTGATGTAGTGTGGTCCTTGGCCTACCTCCAGTGATACCAACCTTGCTCTGGTCAGTAGAAATCCATTTACCTCTACAGCGTAAATGTACTGTTTAGCCTCTCAAGATCATTCTCTTTAACAAGTTCCAGGTCATATCACATGATATTAGGCAATGAAGTAGGGTTGAATCATCTGATCCAGTGACATTTCTACATCCTAGTAACATAGCCGAGTAAACAAACATACAGTTTCTGTGGAAGATAAGCAGTGAGATGGCTTTTGCTTTGGGAAAAACATGGAGAGATGGGATGGGGGCAGGGTGATGCCTCCTTAGATAACACTTTGTCACTGTAGTTCCTTCAGGCTTCAGATAACGGCTGTTCTCTTCAACAGCTCTCCCTTACTCCACTGCCAGTGGATACCGTGCAAACCAAACACAGATACTTTGGAAGATTCCTGCATATTTCCAGGAATATTAGGATCTATGTATATTTTTGGATGCACTACCTGAACAAAATGCATTTCTGAATTGGCAGGCTCAGATGGCATTATGTTGAACTGCACATCTGAAGTAATATCCATACTGTGTCCTGTTCTAGACCTGTCCTAGAACCTTTATACTTTTTCCAGAAACAAAGCATTGTTAGCTTCTTACTACAAAATAAATAAAAAATAGAGGTCTTGTATGGCATAAGAGCATATCCACTGAATGACCTTGGTCACATCACACACCCTCTGCCTCATAAAACCCGATGATAGGTTTGCCTTAGGGCTGCCATAAGTTGTGAACATCTCAAGGGCACACAATAACAACAATAGATAGACAGGCAGACTCTTGTGTGTATTTATATAATGGGAAGGGCATACTTTTAGTGTGATGCACAATTGGCCCTCCACATTCAGTAGGGTTAGTGCCTCAGGACCTTCACAAAAGGGGAAAAATTGCAAATATCAAAATAGTTGTGTATGTGTGAACAGGACTGAGGCATGGTGGGGAGAGTGGGCACCCAGGATCTAAGCCTGGTCAGAGAAGGGAGGGGGGCTTGGCGTGGTGGCCTTCTACTTACTCTTTCTTGCCCATCTCCTTTCTTGGGTGTGTGGAGAGCCTGGTGGGAGGGTTTGTGTTGCTGAGAAATCGGGGTGCAAGCCATCCTTAGCTGGCCAGGGAGCAGCTGGGGAAAGAAGAGAGGTCCAGAGGTGGGTTTTTAAAGAGCTGAGTGGCCTGATCGGAGTTGCCGGGAAGGGAGGTTCCCCTGGAAAAGAAGAACCTGAGGTAGGGGGACAGGGTTGAAGTCCTCACAGATAGTCAAATCTGTGAAAGTCAAGCCCGCAAATGCAGAGGGCTGACTGTAACTAAATGTATCCAAGGAATCTGGGTTCATTAATCCACTTAATCAGTTCTACCTTCCAGTAGAACATTGAGTTATAACTGGAGTAATATGTATCCCAAAAGAAAAGTTGAAACTTGCAACCTGTATATATTATGCAGATTTACATATGGCTGTTAAGTTTGCATAATTCTAATTCTACTGATCATGCAGGTGGGGGGGCACAAAACCTCTGCACAGAGCAGTGAAGACCTATTTTCCCTGATGTCTTGAAATTCAGCATTACAGTTTATCCCAAGCTGGCTTTGCCTTCTGAGATTTCATTGTGCATTGCATTTCACATCTGGTTTTTTTTTTTCAGCCTTAAGGACTAGAACCTTAGTAAGTGCAAGATTTTCAGAGAACTAAATTTTATGCTCAACATACTCATTTGTGAATATATGCAACATTCATTTACAGAATGTATGCACTTCCTGCTAGAACTTAAATGGGACTTGACCAGGTTATGGGAACATAATGTTATTGTTACATGTTTATGGCTGCCTCAACACGTACGCTTGGTGCTTTGCCTGAAGCGCTGTTTTCTCCCAACTTTTCTCAGAAATTAAGCAGTCTGAAGTACAGGGCTCAAATATTTATAATACTGTCCCAGAATGCTGGAATTTCCACAAGAAATCCCCCTTTTCTTGCAGTCTCCCTCTGTCCTTGTTTGGCAGCAAATGTCCCAAGACTCCCTGGTTCGTATTATCTATGTGTTATTGGTGTTTATGAATGTTACATTGGCTGGTGTTGTGCAGAGTAGAGAAGCAAGTCTCTCTCTCTTTCATTGTTTTTTAGTCTTTGGTTATCAGGAATGACACTTAATATAAAACCATAACCTGAGCAAGAGCTTCGGCAACAGAGTCAGTTGTCTGAAGGCTCTTATTACCAGTGCAAGAGGGAATCTGATATCCGTCTCCAGCAGTGGGTTTTGTTGTGCTTGCATATCTTTCTAGACAAGCTTTCAAAATGTTTTATGATTCAAGTATTACATTTGGAATGATAAAACAGATTGCTATGTAAATAATAACGGGATCATGTAGCTACGAAACTATAGATGTAATTTCCTTGCAGTCCTGTTCTCCTGATGGAGATATTTCTGCTCCATCTGAAAGAAAAACTACTATGGAAGTGGCTCGCATGTGTTCATTTTCAGGGTGGTGGTTGTAAACCTCTGAAGTAATGCTGCTCACAGTTTGTAATATCCACAGCTGAGTGTGTGGGGCACAAAACTCCCAAGTAATGCTGCAGTCAAAATTTGTAGTTCTGTCTCTTGAATGACTGCTAGCACAACCTCACATCTTAGGATCAATACCAGTGCACAGTATTATACCAGTGCACAGTATTATTTAGAAGTAATATAAAGTTTTTAGACAACTACAGAGTTTAGAAATGTTATTTATTTATTTAATATCTTTTTTTTTCTCCCAGTGGGACCCGAGACAACATAGCAAGTTAAAACAATAGATGAAACAAACATTTTTAAAAAATCAGACAAAATTTATTAAACGTTAATTTAAAACAGCTTTTCCCAAAGGCTGTTGAAAATATAATAATAAAATATAAAATAATATAAAAGATGATGATGATGAAAGTACTATGCAACATATCCCAATTAAAAGACAGTTCAACTCAGTTAACACTCAAAGGCCTAGGCCAGGGTGGGCAACAGCAAATTGGGCAGGGGGCTTTTTTCTTTCCTGCACCCACCCAGTGGGCCACAGTAGTACAAAGTGATGTGATGTCTCTTCTGGTCCCTGTTTTGACTGATTTTCAGCTGATTTTTTTCTATTTTTGGTATGATGTGGGAGTGGGGGATAGGGGTGCAGATTATTGCTTTTTAGCCAGTTTTAGGAGATATGGGGCAGCTTAGAGCCCAGAAAGCCTCAAAAGATTTTTTTTAAAAAAAAATCAGGGGGTCTGTGGACTTTGAGTGGCTTCTGAGGGGTCTTGCAGTCTGCACTTAGGGGTCCCAAGGGCTACATGCAAGCTGTGGGCCAGCCAAGGTAAATAGAAAAGATCTTCCCCTGCTGGCAGGAAGAGAGCAGAGAGGGGGCCAAGCAAGCTTCTTGTCAGAAGCATTTCTATAGTCTGGGAGCAGTCACTGGAAAAGTTTTCTCTTGTTACATTTTTGTGACAAAAACACCAGACCCTACCAACAAACATGGCCAATTTTTCCAGTCTCTGGGCAAGTACCTTTCCCTTGTTTCTAGGTTTATCTGTTGCAGGTGAAGTGGTTGGGACACAGCAACCAAAAGGCAGATAAAATCCCAGATCTCTAGCAACTTGAGTATAGATTTGTACTTGCATAGACAGGCTGCTAGTAGATCTGAGAGTCCCTGTAAAAACTGAAATAAAAACCACGGGCCTGAAGTTTGCCCTTGCTTGGTATAATGAGGACTCATATGTTGTTTCTTTACTCGTTTGCACATGCTCTGGAACCATGTATCAAGTGCAGTTCTCAGTGTAGTCCAGAAAAGATATAAGGGGTAGATGTATGTGGCATAGAAGACCTTGTTCAGGGGAAAATGAATCCTTCAATTCCTTTATTTGTGATAGAAAGTGACACCGCCCCCCTCCCGCAATCTCCCTGAACTCATAAATATATGTTAAAGAGTTAAGAACTGGAGTAAGACCTGGGAGCAAACCCAGCTCTCCAGGGTTCGAGATCAAATCACCTGGGGTTCCACAGATACCTTGATCCACAGCCCCATCATCTGATGGCTGCTCAGGTTTTGTACATTTTTTTCTCATTCTCAGAGATTGAAATTCCACTCCTAAAGCCTAATTATTGCCAAGAAGAACTTTAACCTAAAATATGCTGGGAATTTTTGGGTTCTACACTTTTGTTTTTTGCCCTTCCCGTCACTGGAATGTGGCCCCTGAGAACTTACCTGACATTGACTTTGGCTCTCAGGATGGAACAGGCTCCCTAACCTTGAGTTAGAACAGGGGTGGGCAACTGTATGGAGGACAGAGATGAGTTCCCCTGCCACAGACCACCTTCCCAAAGTGTGCAAATACCTCTGTTTTCCTCTTGCCCTCTCAAAATGGCAACAGGAAGTGAATTGCATCACTTCCGGTCACCATTTTGAGAGGGATTGCAGAGGAAAACAGGTATTTGAGGACAGTATGGTGTTCTGGGATGAGGGTATGTTAGAGGGTCATTATAGATAAATATTTTACTGTATGACATGCCACAGAACTGTACCACTTGGAAGACTATCAAACTATTCCAGGCTAGCTCAGACATTTTTATTTTCAGAGTGAGGACGGTGCTGGACTTGTGAACGGTGGAGCAGGTTATGTGGTCTTGAAGATCTTTTAACGTGGTGTAGCAAAGATGGAGTGTGATCTGATTACTTCTGTAAAAAGATGATAGAAAACTGAGGTGCAGGCATAATTCTGCACACAGAAATCATTATGTGACATAGAGTCTTACACTGTATCATTTTATTCCATAAGTGCAGACTGTACGTTTGAATAATTCCCCCGGGGGTGGAGGACTTTCCGCACTCAGAAAACTAGCACATCAGGGAGGCCATACTGGAATGTCCTTCTATGTTGACATTCCATTCCCATGGGAGCTTTGAAACACGTGGCTCTCCGCACCCCCCCCTTGTCTGAAATGGGATACGGTATGTCACGGGAACTTCATACCACTTGAATGCACAACAGTTACGTCTTGCTCTCTTTTACCTTCTCTGTTGTAAATTAACCTGCTTGGCCTCTGCTTCAACGTTGCATTATTTATAGACTTTCAAGCAAAGTGTAAATAACAATTTGCAGACGCATGAAGCCTGAGTG
Organism: Iguana delicatissima; assembly: GCA_948472985.1. Lineage (NCBI taxonomy): Eukaryota > Metazoa > Chordata > Lepidosauria > Squamata > Iguanidae > Iguana > Iguana delicatissima. Next base: position 1,158,163 of record CAOKZL010000460.1, on the reverse strand, counting down.
TATCTGGGCCTGAAGACATTTGCTGATGTAACGTAAGCATGAGACAACCAGGAAACTGTGACATCAGATGAGCAGGAGGAGGTTAAAAGAAGGGCAAAGATGTTACAAAGAGGTCATGGGTACCATTGTGCAACTGCCACTTAATTATGGGTGTGATCACAGTAATGGGCTTTACATGTTAGTTTGATTTTCGTCAGGGCAGCCTAGAAAACTGCAATTATCTCTTGTTTCAGACACCATTCTTGCCAGGATGGGAGAATTTCCTGGATTTGCAAGGTGTCAACAGAAAAGGAAATACTCATTATTCAATCCACTTATAACTAGCATTTTAAAAACTAGACAGTTGCTTTAATGCCAGGTTAGAAATTGTACAGCTCTCCAGTTGTTGTTAGACTACAATTTCCAGCATTCCTCATCCTGGACTGGGCTGGTTTGGGCTGCTGAGAGTTGCAGTTCAATAACATCTGGAGTGCTATGTGATTCCCACCCCTACTTCAATTTTGCTTATTCGAATCCAAATGTATACATGGCAATATGGGGGAAAACCATTAAGAAATGCTTTCTATGTTACTATTATGAAGGGGGCCCATACCAATAGATTTAGCTGATGGGGAGTCACCTTGCCTTATCTTCAAATATGGAACAGAATCAGTCCAGTTGCCAGTCAGCTAGTCAATACCCTTGCTAATTACTTGGGAAGTTGGACCTCTCTTTCTCTCTCTGTTGGAATTTTTTAAAAGGCTGTAGTACAAAGAGCGTGCAGCCTAACGGAGCTATATTGGCAAAAATAGATAGGGCCTCTAGAGAGCTCACAGTCTAAACAGAAATCAGGGAAAATAGAGGTAGGTCAGGAAATTGTGATTGTGAGCAAATGCTGTAGGAAGAATTGAGCTGTTTTTCTACTATTGGGATTACTTAAGAGAATAACCCAAAGGTTCTGCTTTGAAAAGTAGATGTTAACCAGAGCTTTTTTTTTTAATACTTGTTCTGGATTGCAGCTCCCAGAACTCCCTGCAGACAGTATGGCCAGCAGTCATGTCAGATGGGGGCTTCTGGGAGTTGTAGTCTGAAAAGAAATAAATGGCTTAACTATGGATTTGAAGGAAGAGAAGAATCTGGGAAGAACCACATGCACATATGTTCCTAGAAGGAATTGTGTGCGTAATGGACAGGAAGAGATGGGAGAATAAATGGGCGTTGCTTGAGAAAGACATTTGACCCACCAAGAACACCTGAGTCAAGAGCAGGTAGATAATAGGCAGGAAGGAGGGAAGATAAGTGATGTAAGTGAAACCTTATTGATCACCTTTCCACAGGAAACAATACTCGAAGGTGCACACCAGATTAAAACAGCACGTCCCATAGGCCAGGGAAATTCCACAGCACAGAGGTCATCTGCTTAAACTCTTGTTTGCTGTCTCTGATGACCTCATTTGAATGGATGATGGAAGGTCTTAAAGTGTAGGAGGGTTTTACCTTTAGAGCTCAAATACAGAATCTGTAGGTTGTATGTAGACTTTCAGGACAATGCCGCTTAGCCCTTGGTCTAATCTCACCTGAGTTGGCACCTCTAGGGAAGGAAAGCGTGGCGCAAAGTCTGTCTACTTTGACTCTAGCTCTGTTGGTTCTGGCCTCAACCACAATTAGCTGTGGCCCCCATTTGACTTTTTTGGTGGGTCTGTGGCCCTTCATAGGGAAAATAAAAAGACTCCATCCTGCTTTAGAGGTTTAAAAAACTATAACTCAAACAACCATGACTCAGAAACTGGCCTAAAAGTTAATAGGCAACTTGTACAATTTTACCCCATCTGAAAATGTAGCCATTGATGTTTGTGTTCAAATCTCCTCTTAATGTATGGGGTGGGAAGAGAGTTTATCCATATTTCAGAATAGATTAAAACCTCTCTTTCTTGTGTTATCCCCAGCTACTGCAGAAAAGAAGACTACAATAAGGAGAATCTTTTCAACAGCCTGAACTGTGACATTGCTGGAAAGAAGAGAAAGAAGGACCAGCTGAACAACAAAACAAGGATTCAGTGTAAGACTTTATCCAAGGAGATGAAGTATTTAAAAAGCAGAACAATAAACAACTATATTTGGTGGACGGAGCCCACCCTTCTCACACAATGAAATGACCTCTGTAGCAATTCCAAGAGTCTCTGGAGAGACTTTGCACCCCAGTTTTGACCTTAGCTGGAAAATTTGGATCCATTGCAAGGTGGAGACTTTTGCTTAGGATAATGATGTTTGCTCAATGCCTCAGTGCTTCTAGTGTTCACATTTTTGTCATTTGTATTTGGCAGAGAAAGAATAATTTTTTCCAGTTCAATTTTTTTCTTAACAAAGTTTTCAGCCTCTCTTTCTCTGTTCCCCCTCCATATGTCTGCATCCTTAGGGTTTGAGTTGGTTCTCTTGCTTAGGTCTGCTTCTGTAAATGTATACCCCAAAAAATGTATAGCCCAAAAGTTCAGGATTACTACTATCTAAAAGATTTAGTAAAATAAATCCTTTCAAGGAAATGATCCATGGCCTCCATATATGAGATCCAAAGGGAGAGTGTAGAATAGTAAGGCTATGGGGTAGTTGTAGAGGCAAACTAAACCAATTCCCAGTTGGAATGATGGATCCATAGGGGAGTTGGTTGGCTGGCTGGCTGGTAGGCCATTTCTGGTTGGTAGGCCATTTCTGCCTTACACTGTTATAGAGCTATTGTCCCACTTTCAACATTATATGGAATCCTGGAGTTTGTAGTTTGGGGGGGGGCATTTAGAATTCTCAGCCAGAGAACTCTTGTGCCTCAGCAAACTCCAAACTCCAAAATTCCACAGGATGTTGAAAGTGAAATAATAGCACTATAACAGTGTAGTGTGGAAATGGCCTTAGTTCAGCTTGATTCCTCCTAAAGACAATAGAATTGTAGTTGGAAGAAATCCTTTGTACAGATTTCAAAAGGAAATTGTGCTACATCTCAAATTTGGGATGTGTTTCATGATTAACAATGAACATGACAAGCTTTAATAACTAATTAATAACCAGTAAAGAAGAGTCCATCTGAACATGTGCAAACTAGGTTTCATAATCATTGAATAATGCCATGACATCCTCATAAGGAGCAATGCTTACAAGTCAGGCTTTAAGGAAAGCCTGAGGCCCAGTAGTTATCACTTTCTCCCAACTCCATTTTTTAAATACTGTGCACAGTGTTTAAAATAGTGGGGCTGTGTCGAAGGCCTGATTTGGACTTTATAGCAAAACTGTAGTTCAGTGTTGTGTGCGTTAAGTGTTGAGCTTGTGCGTTCTGCCTCCACTTCATATCTGGTGTGGCCACAAGGAAGAGATCGGAAGCTTTTGTTTCCAGGTTGAACTAACAGCAGTTTGGCATTACATCTTCACCCTACATTATAGTTAATCTTCACTATGGTGTAGTGGGGAAAACCAACTTGATAAACCATGATTTGTTTCTCTAAACCATAGTTAACATTAACCACAGTTTGGCTAGATTTGGAAATAATGCTGAACTACAGTTTGTTAAAAATGGATGTGGAAGCCACCAGTCTCCTTGTGGGCTTGCGGAAGGGATAGTTTATGGGCCTGAGCCAGCGTCATGTTGTGGTGATGGAGGCTTTGTCGTGGTTCAGCTGTGTTTCAGAACTGATATTTAACTCAAATTTGTAAGATTAAGTACCAAAAAAAAATCTACCTCTCTTAATATTTGGGAAGTCTAATTTTCTTATGCTTTAATGGTTAGCATGATACTGAAATACTAACACACAGTTGAAGCACAAATAATTTCACAATTCTCATTTGAAGTACAAATAATTTCTGGTTGCCTTTATAAATGTGAAGAATTTGGAAGCAAATATAACCAGTTATGCTCCTCTTTCATGAGACCTGCTGCAACTCAGAGATAACAAACAGAATTAAGCAAATTAGGATGAGCCAAGAATTTAAATGTCTTTACATAAAGAAAATTTGTTTTTGTTTTGAACAGATTTTCATCAAGAAAAGTGGATTTATGTGCACAAGGGAAGCACAAAAGAAGTGAGTGTCCATTATTATTTGAAATAGTGTAATTTTTTCCTAAGATAGCTCTTGATTATCCATAGCCAAAATGGATTATAACTGAGCAAAGCATTCTAAGACAATGACTAACAGTAATATATATTTTAGTCGAGGGTGCTGGCTTTGATTGGTAATTTTAGTTAGCTTGGGTTCTACATACTTGTCAACTGCTATTTGTACGTAATAAAATAGTAAGGTGAAGGACTGTACCATTTCAGACTTTGGGCAAGAAACAACATGCTTAAATTCTTCCTATTTCATAATCAACCTTCCTGCCTTGCTAGAGAGATGGAGATCCAGGCTATTTTTCCCTCTGACTTAAGTGTCTACTTGAAAGTAGGTTTTAATAGGATTGGGAACTTCTTTGTTATGCAGTGTCCTCACTTGTTTTCGGAAGTGGTATAGACTAAGGAGAGTTGTGCCATATGATTTTGATAAGTGAAATTAATAGCTGTGATATGCAGGACAGCTCTGAGTTAAAGGAATTAAACTAGAAGGTTTCAAAAGCTTTATTCAGGAACATGAAAGAAAACAACTGCACACCTTGGCAGTTGCTAAGATTAAAGAATTGTTGGATTCACCATTATATTTTAAAATTAATGCTTGCTGCTATCTTGGCTTACTGACCACTCCTCTCATGTTCTCATTAAGCCTGACAACAGCATGACCTTGCAGCCCAAAGTTCCCTGGGTCCCAGTTTCCCGTCTATGATTTCATACCATCCTTCCCCACCACCCCTACACAACAAAGCACCTAGGCACTAAAGCAGTGGTTCTCAACCTGTGGGTCCCCAGATGTTTTTGGACTTCAGCTCCCAGAAGCCCTGAGCATTGATCATAGTGGCTGGGGCTTCTGGGAGCTGAAGTCCCAAAACATCTGGGGACCCACAGGTTGAGAACCACTGCACTAAAGTATGACTATAAACATGGCTGAGGGAATGCCATCAACCTGGCAGTACCCAAATAGTTCTCAAGTGCTATTCTAAAGATAGTTCCTACCCTGAAAATTCATAAGCAAGACCACTGTGGAATTTGAAGTTCAGTGACAAAGAGAAGGTGAGAATCTGTGGTTGCTGCTGTGATAAAGGGAAGGTACAAGTCTGTTGTTACTTCAATAAAAAGCAGGTTTTTCATTCAGTGGGAGCCAGTCCTCTACAGATCTAAGCAGGGACCCGATTCCTTTAAAATCCATTAGAATCAACCTCTGTGAAAACAGCTTCATGCCATCTGCTCACTCAGCTTTCTACAGAATCCTGCATACAGATGAATGACATATTTTGTTTCTTTCTCCTGTTTTAGCGCCATGGCTACTGCACCCTGGGAGAAGCTTTCAATAGACTGGATTTCTCAAATGCCATCCTGGACTCCAGGCGGTTCAACTATGTTGTACGAGTGAGTGTAAGAAGTAGCTCGCCCCACTGAAGCATTGTAGACAGGGCTCTCAGAAAATCCATAGAGAAGAGGAAAGTGATTGTGCAGAAGTATCCTCATATTGTTGTCCACAGTTAGGCAATTACAGCTTTTGGTATTGTGAGACCCACTGCTGGGCTACAGTTTGGTCAAAAATGCTAAGATATACAGTAAAAATTCAAACCAGATGTGAGTTCTGGTCCAATTCTGGTTTTGCTTTTTTGTAGTTTAGAAGCTTAGAGGAATTTAGGGAAGGGGACCTTCTGACCCCACTCTGACACAAAAAAGACTGCTGCTGGAAGCTGCCACAAATGGAAAAAACATGTTTGGGCATAAGAAAAAATAGAGCTGGGGTGTAGCGGGGGGGGGCTCTGTGGCCCAGAAAAGGACCTAGGATGTGCTGTCTATGGCCCATGGGGTGGATTTTTCAGAACTCTTTGTTCATCCTAAACCAGGGATATGCAGTAGGTTTACAGTAGACCAGCAAGGATATTTTGACTCCCAAATGTTCAACCGAAAAACCATGTATACTCCAAATGGTACGGTTGAAATAAAGACACCTTGAAGTAATCAGGATTTTTGCAGAGACGGGGAAGGAATACAGGCTCTATTTATTTCAGTTCTGTTTGGAAGATCTTGAGGTTCTGCAGTGGGGAAACCCCACAAAGCCTGAACTCTGTGCTACTTTACTTTAAACTGTGCTTATTATTTAAACTACAAGCTTCATCAGAAGCCAGCTTCATAAACCATGGTTTGAAGTTGGCTTCTTTCAGCTAGTGGAAGTGGTAAGTAGCAGGCATAAAACTGCAGTGCACTTTCATTAAAGGTGAGCTGGCAATGCACTAGGCTTAAATTCATGGGGAGTTGTGAAGCATGTTATGATAACTAAAGAGGAATCTTGTGCAAGAGATGTGCGAAATGGATAGTTGTGTTAAAGTGTGTGTGCGTGTGTGTGAAAGAGTGAGATGAAATGGCTAAATGCATATTGTTTTCATGTGTATAACAAAGTTATATAGAAAAGAACATAACAAAGTTGCTCTGAGTAGAGAGTGGCATAATTCCTTAGACAGGAGGTTTAATACCCTTTACCTGAATCACTTTATAGAGAGGTGTCATGATATATCTTCGGATGTTTCTCAGGCTTCTCTTCAGTTGGAATTTTAGTTGGTGGGAAGGACTACAGAACTTTTTATTGTCACATCCCATTTCCCTCTCTCTGTTCTTTTTACGTTGAGTTGGCAATAAAATGGAACAGTCTTGTGATGTTTCAAAGATTGTCACTTCTATATAATAATTTCTGACCTGCAAACAGCCCCTGTTGAACTCACTGGGGCTTGTTTTAGACTGAGATGGGTGTTTGTGTAGGATTGCAACCTTATTGTAGCATTAAGAGGTGTGCTGTGGCATGAGACTCACTTTGTGTATATGTGTTTGGTGTCATGATATAGCACAGCCAATAAAAACTTAACAAACAGTCCTTAGAGGTTTGCCACAATATGTAAAAAGGAGCTTTTAAAAGGTTGTTCTGATACATTATCTTGGAAACTTGTATAAATGAGTGGCATCAATAATGTTTTATTGCCTCAGTGAAAATATTTAAATTCTGGTGCTTGGAGTGGCAATGGGGAGGTTGCCCAGTTCTTTGTCCCTTTCTCTAGCTGGCATGATAGATAGCAAAATACTTGCTCATGTGCAGTCATACATGTCCATCAACACATAGTTTTATATGACGTAAATGAGCCACAGCAAACCTCAGGCTTATAATGCTCCTTCTTTCTCTTTTTTTGTTTCCAGTTTCAGTTAACCACAAGTTTAGTGTGTCATCCAAGCCATAACGTATGGCTTGTTTAAACAGGCAAGCTTCCTAACCTATGATTCAAAATTGACTTGCCTGCAACCAGTAGTTGAGATTAAACACAGTTCAAGTGACACAATAATTTGCAGGTAATCTTAATAGGAAACAAAATGCTTCTAAGCACTTTTTTTTGGCCCTGCTGAAAGAAGCAGGAGAGTGTGAAAGCCTGCCACTCAGTAAAGTTCATTCTCATTGTACAAAACCAAAGATTCTTAACTTGTGGTTGTTTCAAGATGAGCATGAACTTGGTGTGAAAAAAATTTCTCTTTGATTTCCTTCCTGTTAGTTTGATATCTGTGTTTAAGTGCATTTTTCTGGAGAAGAGGATCCATAGGTTTCATTAGATGCACAAAGGAGCTTGTAACCTAAAATTCAGTTAAAAATCACTGGGGCTTACACTGTGGTTTAGTAAGATATCTGATCCAGGCCACAGAGTAAATGTTTTGGAGGACAAAAGTTCACTTTAATACATGCAAACATACTTGAAGATGTCACCAGAAAACAGTGTGAGCCTTGCTACAAAGAATGAAGTGCAGTGAAATTCTGGACTGACTTTGGACTGCAACTGATTGAAGGAGGGTGCGAATTCTCCAGTTCAAATGTTATTCTGTGTTAGCCCAGGAGTCCCTGCAAAGTTTGTTTACTTACTTGTAGGGATTTTTTTTAAGAACAGGAGCATTCAAAAATGCGACCTCCTTTGTACTCTGAAATTGTACAGTGCAGAATTTTGCTACTTCGTACGCTGTAATAGTGATTGGTACTAAACCCTATAGGCCATCTTTACCACCTTAAAATCCATCAAAACTGCTAACAGAACTATTTAAAACACTGCCATGAATTAACAGTAGCCACCAAAAAGCAAAAAAAGATAATAACTGAATAAAAATTAAATGGCAGAAGGATTCAAGTAAACACAAAGTCGAGATAAGTGTATGTGATGCGTGGAGTGCCTGTTTGCTCAAGCCATGTCCAGATTTTTCATTTTCTCCACACTAATATTAAAACATGTGGATGTTGAAACATTTAAGCACTAATAACTGTTTTTCTCAAACCAGTGCTCTATTTCCTGGAGCCTCAGAAACTGTGTGTTATGTTAGCTATAAGTTCAGAGCTCTCTAATTCAAACTGGCTGGTGGTTTGGCTGAGAGAAAAATATGTTCCCTCCAGCCACTATATCTCAAATAAGAACACGATGTTTTAAATAAATTGATCCTATCGGCCAAGTCCCTGGAGCGTAATAGCATTCATCATAAAATACCACATAAACAGTTGAGCAGCCAACATTTCTTTCTGAAAGGCTTCAGCGATACATGAAATTACCTTCTTGGGAGTCTGCCTCTTCCAAGGCAGCATTTAAACCAGAGAGACAAGCAAGCAAGGGCTTGGGTGGGTGTGGGTCTCAGATTGTACCATGTCTATAGCCTGAACTGCTGCCTCCAGCAGTTCTGGAAGAGCTGTAATCAGTGGTGTAGCGGTAAATTTTGAAAGGCATGCTATCTTCATGACAGTCCCTATAGCAGCATCCCTATGGAGAACTGGAAAATATAGAGGCAGTTAAACGAAGATCACACAGTTAATTAAGCTGGAGAATGTTTAACAGTGCTGGATCACCATAGCAACTTGAGCCTAGCTAGAATCAAAGGGCAGGTCTGTCAAAGTTCTCCAGCTTGATCGGGTTTCACTCTGGCACATATAACTCCCAGGAATACTTTGCTCCATCCTTTTGACGGGGGAGGTGGTAAGATAAGGAAATATACCATCATGTTGAAAAATATAGAGGAAATTGTGTTGATTCTCTCTCTCACACACACCACACACACACACACATTGCCAGATTTTCAAAAAGGGACAGTCGAAGTCTGACATGCAGGGTAGACAATCCAGGTGTAGCTATTAACAAGCTTGTGGTCTGCCTAAATACCAAATGGGGGTGTTGATTTCTGCTAACCAAACCATGCATTTCTCAGCAAAATTAACATAATTTCCAACTTTATAAATTGCACAGTGCACACATGTCTGTCTTTATAAAGGGCCTACACCCCCAAAATACAGGATGGATGGATGGATGGATGGATTGATTGGCATTTTGTTTAGTCAATGTAAAAGGAAAACTTTGCAATCCTCAAATAAGGGACATCCTGTATAGTAAGAGAGGCTTGGCAACTCTAACTTTCTGTCTCTCTCTAGCAGTCTCCACCAGGAACAGGTCATTTGTAAAATGAACAAACTCATGCAGGCAACCCTAAATTAATTTGGATTGGATAGCTCACAAAAATACTTTGTTGCTAAGAAAATGGTATGGAGAGTGCACTTAAACACAGAGTGGCAGATGATGTGATAATCCCTACTAATGAAAATGTCCCAGGGCCTCAATCCCAGAAGCCCTGGCTTCACTACATCACTAATTGCAGTTGCAAAGTTCTTGCACTTTTCAAGGATGATGGATGGATGGATAGATTGCAAATGTTGATGCAAGTACTCCAACTTTAGGATGGAAGAGGAAGATGCATGCCTGTTGAAACTAAATGAGGAATTCATTAACAGAAGAACCAGGAAGCTGTATAGCTTTGATTATGACAGTTAACATAGAACCCAATAACTAAGACAGAATTTTGCAAAATTACCTTCATATTTATTTAATTTTTAAGCTTCTAGTTCTCACAGTTGTTGACAGGACAAAATTTCCCCAAAAGAAACATTTTGGCAGATTTAAGGTCAGATTGGTAATACCATAAGCACATATACTTAGAATATTCTATTACAGTTGATCCCACCCAAGAGCCAAATGTATTGCTGGGAGAAGCAGCTTAATTGATCCTTATAATTGTAGAGTCATTGACTTGGGGGCCCTCTGGACCATTAGGTCCAGACCCTTGCTTCTAGAACCTTCTTTGGGCTAGTCATGATGTCTCCATTCTTTTTATGTCACTCACTACCGGCTTGTTGTAAACATAAAATGGGACAGCGGGGAGAGAAACTTGTAAACTACCTTAAATTCCTTGGAGGAAGAATAACACAAAATTGTAATAAATAAACTTGGATTCAGATTAACCACTCAGCTTTGGAGTTTGCTGCATGACACTGAGGTAGCACATTTCACTTATACTACATCACAATGTAGTTGGCAGAATTAAAAGTGCTGTCACGGGAGCTAACAGGAGAAAAGGTGTGATGAGAACATAATTTCTCTCTCTGTCTCTCTCTCTCTGTCTCTCTGCAATGGTAAGGACTAGAAAATTAATTTAATTTTAAGATACCTGCTTAGAGGTGATTCATTTGTAGCACAGTCCCTTTAGGAATGTACCGCTTCAGGTATGCATCTGTCAGATTGCACGTTTAAAAGCATTTCTCTTCCCCTGTGCATATGCAGGTAGTGTGTGAAGGAGAAAGGCAGACTAGAAGACTAAAGGACTAAAAAGTGTTTTTAAAAATGCATACCTCTGCACATGGGCAAAGTGATATTAATTCCTTGAAATGATGAAGCCAGTTAACTCATATAGGATGCTTTTTGAACACAAGGCTGAACAGAGTCTTTCCTTCCCTCCCCCATTCTTGCTCAGTTGTCCAAAATTGAGACAGCTTTGCTCATAGTCTGAGGTGTTCTTTATAGGCAGATGACAGTGACACATGCCTTGCTCCAGAGGAATTTGCCATGTGATATACCCTTAGCAGTGTTTTGCAACAGATCGCTTGCTCTCACTGTGGTCGCATAAGACAGAATGAATGTATTTAATTTCCCTGGGGAAATCCAAAGACACTGACTCCAGGGGAATTGTGTTACAGCACATAGGGCCAATAGAGCAAGAGAAGTTGTAAACAATAAAGTTACTAGTAAGGTTTCAAGCAGCAGTACATGGAAAACTAAAAAACCAAGCTCTCTTTGAAGGCCTTTGCACAGTGTCTAAAAACCAACAGATTTTATGAGACTACTTTGGAAGAGCTTTCCAAAGACTGGATACCTCAACTGAAAGTATAGTTTCTCTTCTGTTACTTGCCTAAATTCTGATGGGTGTGCACCTGCAGAAGGACAGTCAAATGATCATAGAAACAAGGCCTGATTGTGGTTCAGATACCCCAGTGCCAAACTGTATATGCCTTTAAAGCAGGGATTGGGATGGTGTGGCCAACTATCCCAAATTGGCAGGGACAGTCTCAGTTAATCCTCTGTCATCTTGCTTTTTCAGCTGCTTTTAAAATGTCCTGGTTTCTGAATCCACCTCCCACTTTCCCCCTTTCTCCTCTCCTTACTTCAGTTGCTGCAAACTAAATTCAAAATGTAGTAGTAGCAGTTTGCACTCAGCTCAGCAGGGGAGAGGAAAGGAGGGGGCAGAATCTTGCCCTTCCCTGTAGACTCAGGTACAAGCAAACTGCTGCAGCCTCTCCTAGCTTGTCTTTTCTTCCTCATCCATAACTTTGGCCATCTTAAACACACTCTGATACTGTTTTGCCATGTGTTCTGTTTTTCATCTTTGAAATGTTGGAAGGTATGGTGTGACCCTCCACATATTGTTGAATTGCAATTCCTAGCATTCTTCACGAATAAGCATAGTAGCTTAGACTTCTGAGAGCTGCAGTTCTACAAAATCTGGAGATACGCACCATTCTGACCCACCAGCTTTAAAGGTTAGATTTCCCACTTGGTACAACCCTAAGGACTAGAAGTTAAGTTGAAAAACACAAATACTTAGAAAGGACTCAGTTGCTGAGCAAGGCATATGTCCTAGTCTTCTCAGGTGGTACCACTTCAGCTATGCATGTGTGCAATGTGAAGTCATCCCTGAAGTCATACCTGTGCCATAATTTGCCTGCACGTGTATCTCTTGGTAGTTCATCCAGGGCTATTTGAAAAATGCACACCTGTGTAGCCCATGTATTTTACTTTATGTTTCAGTTCCCTGAAATGGTGAGTCATAGAAATAAAGCTGATTAGCCGGTGTTAGACAGCTTAGCCAATTAGCTGTGACTCTTTTTCCATCCTCCTCAGTTTATGCCCATCCTGTGGCCATGCAAGATATTAATATCTTGCCCGCCCTGGAGAGCCATCTGTTGGCATTCAAGGTTGGCCGGAAAGATAAACAGAGGAATGGATCAGTCATCCCTGGCCGCTTTGCTGCCTGGAGCCGAGAGTCACACGGCAGTGACAGTGCTGAGTAAAATGAACAAGTGGCTGGAGAGAGAAAAAAAATTTCTTTCTCATATTTCATCCTCTTCCTCCTTTTGCCATGTGCTCTTGATTTATGGAAAGGTGATGATAACAGTAAATAAACCCTTGTCATGGATTCCACTGGGGCAAAGCAGTTCAGCCCATGACTTAGCATACTCTTTTTGTCATTTTAACAGAGGATGGGAGCCAGCAGTGTATCTCTGGGGGAGCTGAGGGTTATTGCTTTGCCAAATAAGAATTTTGCCCCCTTCCATTAAATTTTCTTTCTGTCCCCAAATTTCTAACATTGCAAATTGAGACATTGGAAATCATACCTACTTAGGACTCTTGTTTGCTGTGCTCTCATTTCCCTTGGTATCTTTGCCTTCCGCTTTTTCTTTGGATGCCTAAAGTGTACTTCCAAATGCTCAACTGAAGTTTTAAGTTACTGCAATGCTAGAAATTTGAAGACTGAAGAAAAATTTCAACTGGGGAAATCAGAATTATTGTTTGAGGGCAGTGCCCTCATTTTGCCCTCCGCCATAGTTACATCCCTGAAGGAATTCCTTTTTTTCCAGGGACACCACTGATCCTGGATCAAATCTTGATCAGAGTCTCCGTTCCAGGGGTTTGCATGTATAATTTGAAAAAGTAACTCTTCTCAAATAACTGAAATAGCTGCGTTTTTAGTTGAGTTTTAAAAATCTGAATGCTACAAGCTACTGGTACAAAACACTGTCCCTGTCATTACATTACTGCTGCCTCAGTAACTATAACAGAGCATGAATTAGCAGCCAGAACCGACACTTGAACCATGCATATGTTCCTCCTCCGCTATTTAGGGAGGCTACAGCTCTGTAAATATAAAGGTAACTAAAGGTTACAGTTATTGTTCCAAAAGAGTGAATCTTCCACAATCAGGCAGCATTTCAGTATGCAGCCTATTACTTAATCACAATATACATACTAAGCAGGTTATATTGCATATGAGATGCAGTATAAGGCAATAGGCTTAACATCATATGTATGTGTTGATTGGGTTGACATCTAATATAGGCCCTACAACCCTATGAGAAAGGACCTGATGAATAAAATTACGTGACATTTTAAATTCAGCCTGCCTGATACCCATCATGGATTCACACAGGCTTTGTCTTTTGTTTTTGATAATTTATTACCTCTTTAATGTTTCATGATCTCAATATTCCTTGGTATGTGTTCCAAGCCTAAACTGGAATCTCTAATGAGAAATCCCAATTTGGCAAGTGGTCTCAAAAACATGTCAAAGTATACATACCAGAGCTGTATATTATTGAGGGTATTTTGTTCTGGTTAGAAAATAATGCAACAACACAAACACATGTTTTAGGAATGGTACTTCCCTAGCCCCCAATTTTGCAGGAGGGGCTAGTTTGATCTGGAGTGAAAATAATGGAAAATAAGCTCTTTGATCCTCTAAAGTTGCCCACAGTTGGTTTAAATTTTTGAGACCATGAAAACATATATGCTACAGTAGAAGACTATTCTCACAGATGATTTTTCAGGGGGGTGTTTGACTCTGTCATGCTGTGTAGGCAGGATTCTTCTCTAGCTATTGCAAAGCTGCTTAGACGGCCCCAACTTATTTTTCTCTGCTGTCAGTTTTAATGACTGGGCTTAGTAATTAAACCAATGAGAAGAGGCATACAGATTGCAATCACTTAAGCTCTTGCATCTGTCTTGCCTGTTTCTCCTCCACCCCACCCCCTTTTTTAAAAAGTCAAGCAAGCAACAAACAAGTTTCTGAACTGTTTTACTGTGTGTCATATGACCAGAAAGCCAAGATTAGAAAGGTGTCTTTGTGCTGTGAAAGGCTAAAGTCTTATTTTTATCCACAGCTGTTGGAACTGATAGCAAAGTCCCAGCTAACATCATTGAGTGGAATCGCCCAGAAAAACTTCATGAATATCTTGGAAAAAGTAGTACAGAAAGGTAAAAGCAAAGATGCAAGCCTAGGGTTTATGAGCAACTATGCTCACTCAAAAATATATCTCATTAATTTCATAGTTGCAGTCCTTACTCATGCTTCATTGGGGGTAAGTCCCATTGAACTCAGTATTACAAGGTCTGTGTAAAAAGGCATTAGGCCCCAGATTTAAATGAAGTGTGGGGGGAATAGGTTTGTAAGTTTACTGAGTTATTGTAGCTGCACTGTGGGAAATGATTTGAATTCTGTCATTCCCAAATTCAAGGCAATGCTTTACATCCTGGTTGGCTATCCTGAGTGATTTGAGATTTTTAAAAAAAAAAAAAAAAAAAAAAGCTATGGTATAGTTCTAACTGAGTGGTTCTCAACCTGTGGGTCCCCAGATGTTCGTGGACTTCAGCTCCCAGAAGCATTGACCATAGTGGCTGGGGCCTCTGGGAGCTGAAGTCCATGAACATTTGGGGACCCACAGGTTGAGAACCACTGTTCTAACTGAAGTGGTATACTTGGGTCTGGACTGTACCACACTGAAGCCCTGAAGGGGCTCTTACAACTGAATGCTCTTCCACACAAAGAAGTTTCCTGTATATAGAAAGCTAGCCCATCAAGTTTAGCTTAGGTTGGAATCTTTCCCATGTTGGGCTGATTTTCTACTTGTAGAGAACATTTTGTATGAAGGAACATTCTGTCATAAATTGGTCATTCTGTCATTAAATGGTACAGTCTGGAATATAACCCAGAGAGAACGCATCTAGCTCAGTGAGAACAGGGTCTAGAGATGATCCCCTTACCCTAAGTCAAGATGGCCAAGAAAAGAAAAGAATGCTAGTAGTAATTTAAACCCTTTTGAAACCGATGGGACAAGTTAGTCCCAGTTAACTTGGGACCTACTGATTTTGATGGGACTTAAGATGGGACTTAATCCTACTGATTTTGATGGGACTTAATTTTCTCATCCATTAGAAGGCATACAGTCTTTCACAACCTTGAATGGGTGTTGGTCCATCTTTTGAGCCTTGAAAATGATTTGAAAAGCGCTCCCTCAGGTTACCAAGCTAGTATAGATCATTTGGGCCATCTTGGGATAAAAAAAGAAGAGAACAAAAATTGATTGTGAGGGTTTCCACTTATCTCCCCTTCTGCCACCATTGTGAGGACCTCCTCCTGTCCCAGCACTATGGCATCAAATCTTGGAACCTTTTAGATGCCCTTGTGGTTCCTTTGTGAGACTTTATTCATCTTCTGTCCCCACCAGACACCTTCTCCTCTGTATTAACTGATGTCACTACAGACACCACATCTGAACTCAGAGCTTTCCAATGTGTAGCATTCTCAGAGGGTCATGTGTATAACACACATACACAAAAATGATTTATTAAACAGAAATCAATCATAGCATCACAGATTACTTATTTAATACATATAAATTCTGACTGATGATGACTCTAACACACATCTCTCTTTTTTACTCATATCCTAACTAACTCTAACCCTGATTCTCACTCTCCTCTGACCCTGAGTAGCTCTTCTAACCACTCAAACTCCTAAACCCCACTAATTCCTAATCTTGACAAACGCCTCCTCTTCCCCAACCAGCTGTCCTACATTCAGCCAATCAGCATACTCTTCCAACATTTCATTCTCTCACTCCCTCACAAGAGATCTTTACCTTCCTACATCTTCTACACCTTGCATGCACAACTATGTTACCGTAATTTATCTAATAAATGCAACAGCATCCCCACCTCGCAAAGTCCATAGCATCAAAGGCAATTTCCACACAAGGTTGATACATTGTAGCAGCATCAAATTCTTACCCTCCAGTATGCACGTTGTACCGTTTTAGCATCGTAGTTTTCCTCGTGGTTCTGCACATTTTCATCTCCTAGAATGGTTCACTGCAGTTCACTGCGATGTGAAACCACTGTATGTGAAAACTGGAAAAACTCCGATGTAAATCTCCCAAACCAGTTCTGCTTCGGTTTTTGCCTACATGCAGAAGCGTAACATCAGTTCACACTGCAGAAGTGGCAGACCATGGGCATTCCCAGGCTGTCCCTTCCGTCATTTCCATCCCTATCTCTCTGCCCTTCAAAGAACAGGCTGCCGTCATTATTGTCTTCATGAATTAAACAGACAGCAGGAAGAGAGTGGATCTCGTAATGGACTGTTAAGATGTGTTTTTTCCCCCACATATCAATGAACATACATTCCTACGCGCAAATGTAGCGACACAGAAATGTGTTAAAAGTGTTTTTTTTGTTTTGTTTTTTTTAAAAAAGACCAATCAGTGGTGGCAGGGCAGGGGAAGGGAAGGGAATGGGAGCGGCCAGGGACTTGTTGTTATGCATGCAGCAACCACTGTTCTCCGCAAGATGTAAATGTGGGGTGGGGGTGCAGACAGCACAGTTTCTGAATTTCTGAATTCAGTTTCTGAATTGGAGTATAAAAACACCACTCTTGACATGCAGTGAACCGCTCCTCCCCTCTTGTGCAGAAATGGCCAAAGACTCCACTCTATTCTCTTCATTGCCTGTCCATTTAGTGGGTGCTAATAACAGAATGTGAATTTCTTTAGAATTTGGTTTGGCTTAATCTGGTTTTTGCTTCTGTCTAATATTCACTTTGCTCTTGCTTTTTCCCCAAACAAAGTTCTGGAGGATCAGCAGAACATCAGGCTAATAAGAGAGCTGCTGCAGACTCTTTATATGTCACTTTGCACCCTGGTCCAAAGTGTTGGCAAGTCCGTTCTGGTTGGGAACATCAACATGTGGGTCCACAGAATGGAGACAATTCTGCACTGGCAGCAGCAGTTGAACAATATCCAAATCACCCGGGTAAGTGAGAATCCTGGCTTTTGACGCAGCTTTGACTGGCTTTTGACTTTTGACTGGCTTTTGACACTGTCCCCAAGCTTTAGGACACATTCCCAGCTTGTTAAGGTGGATCCTTAATGAACATTCCCTGACAAAACATTCAGAAAACACACTGGGAGAGACAGAACTTGGGTTGCTCAAATCAGAATTCAGAGGAATTAGACCCATGGGCCCAGCTCTTGTTGAGAAGGTCTGCCTGCATTAGCAGGTTGTTTCTGCGCACAGCACTAATGAATCAAGAACTGGCAGTGCACATCAGCTGCGCGGAAAATATAGGCCCTTTAGTTTGTGAGAAGTACATTACATGAAGAGGATGTAAGCACTGGAAGGAGCACCTGGACTGTATCGCCAGCCCTACCTTTTAGAGTGTAATGGTAACCCTACATTCCAAAGTCTTTGTATGACATCTGAACAGAAGTAGACTAGGCACGTAAATCTCCAAGGGAGCAGGAACTTCACTTGCACCCATATATATGATCTGGCTCTTGTGTCCCAAGCTGTTCACTTTATTAGGACTACACAAGAACAGATAGGTTGCTGATTGCAACTACTGTCAGGTCTGTAGATGATATCTGTAGATTGCTTCTCTCCTTAGATTGCCATCTCCCCCATTGAAAATATCTGTAGGTTCCATATTGCCTTTCCTTTTAACCCAAGGTATCTCCTGATTACTTGAATAGCATTTTTAAAAAAATAATTATACCTATTCAATCCTCATATCTGGTTTCTCCAAACAGTAAGAGAACAATACACAGGTTTTGCAATTACATTATCATTGCTGAGATTTCTTTATAGTCTGGAGAAATTCATGGGTTAATGATGCAATATTTAAATGTTAAGTTAGAACAAAAGAGTTATGTAAATCATCTGGTCCCTCCCACTGCAAGAAATGCAGGACTGCAGTGTTCCCCTAAGGAGTTTCGTCATTCCTGGGTCCCTAAATCTTGTTGGTCCACAACCTCCATCATCACCAGCCAGCATGATCCATAGTTAACTGGAACAAAAACTGGTTTAAAACACACAGAATCCCCAGCCAGCATGAGCAACTTGTTTGAAGCTTTGAGATGGGGAGAAGAAAGTTGCATCTAGTGTCATCTGGGGTCTCAGGGTTGAGAAATAATGTGGCTAGAGCAGTGATTGACAACTTTTGGCCCTATAAATGTTTTGGTCTTTTATTCTCAGACATCCCAGCCAGCATGGCCAATGGTCAGGAATTCTGGGAGTTGAAGTTCAAAATATCTGAAGGCCAAAGGTTGAGAACAAACATCCTAGAGTATCAAATTAATCACAAGTATCCTCTCTGAAGTGTCATGATGAAGTTGATTTAAAAGATCATTGTGAGCACCTGTCACTAATAAATGGAAGATATCATGGAAACAGCTACAAAGATCCTTGGAGCAGTTTTGCCTTAAAGTAAACATGATGTCTGAGAGCACCTTCAACTGTCACCATTAAGGGAGGATTCTGCCAGACGTTTGTGCAAGAAAAAAAGGGGAAAGGAGAAGAAGAGAGATGTGAATAGTATTGCAAGTACATGGACATGTACAGTAAACAGAATAACAAAATAATTATGCTTCTGCCAGAGCAGAATAGGTGAATAATTGTTTGGAACAGCCAGAATTTGAAAAGATAATTTAGAAGTGGGGAAAACATTTGCCAAGAAAGTGATTCTTTGTGTAAAAATTGAACATCTTGTCTGGGCAGTGAAAATTAATGTACTTGCTTTTCCAAATCATCCAGAGTTGTTTCTCCTAAAAAAGCAATGTTTGCAAACACTGGGAAGCAAAAGTGTCTGATTGCAATGAGAACAGCCTTTTGGCTCATTCGGCTATGTACACCCTGGAGCAAGACCAAAGCACAACATTTAACTGCATTGTTCTTAGAAAAATCGAAGCACACCTTTTATAATATTACAGATATGATTAAATATTTGACTACTAGGTGCCATATGAATGGCCTGGTCTCAACTAGCATTGATTTTAATTAGCACAAATTAAAACTTTATGCCAGTGTCCCAATTATCTGATATGACAGTTTTTCACCAAACCTTTTCTGCCGTGTCTTTGTATGACTGAAAACTCTCCTCTTACTACATACATATGCACACATACCCACACAGAGTTCAGTTAATCTATATCGTCAAATACTGATACCAATTAGTTGAAATGATTCAAGGGTGAAGAGGAAAACATCCTTGTGTTGTTCCATATTTATTGATATGCCACATGAGCAAGTCTGTGTGACTACTGTCCATAATCAACAGCAGTGGCATCAACAGCAGTGGTTGGAACAGTATAATGCCCAGAACTCCTTACTCAGCATGGGCACTGGTTATGCTGGCTGGGAAACTCTGGTACTTCCTCCAGATAAATAATTTCTCAAATGCTACAGTGCAGATGAGACAACTCTTTTCTCTGAAAGGTAGGGTTTTTTAAAAAAATCTATGGGAACAATCACTTTTGTATGGGAGAGCACCAAGTGACCCTGTACGTGATTGACGAGATAGTAGAAAAATGAAGAAGATAAAAGACTCAAGAAAGTCTCACATGAGCATGCTAGGAATCACTCCAGGATAAGCTGATAGCATTTTGAGAAGAATCAGCATATTTCCTTGAACAGAAGCCTTAACAACTTACATCTGTGTTTAAATGAAGAGAGTGGGGACAACGACTCCCTGCTCATTTAACCACATCCAGGAGAGATGAAACGGCCAGGACTTAATATCACATTGGGCCCTAGTGAATTGGAGAACTGGAATAAGCAACGCGCAAGGTTCTAATTAATTCTGCTGTGAGCCAGATCCAAATTCTTGTACTGTGGAAGAAATTGGCTTCTGTTTGGCACCAACTTACATCATGGATTTAGGCTGAACAGCCCTTCCCTGTTCTCAAGGAACACGGAAACTGTGTTTCTGTGAGAGCAGTTAAGAATCCTTAATGGCAGCCAGAATCTGATGAGATTGTTCCACTGAGGGAACTACAGTACTTGTGTTGGCAGAACTGCCAGAGGAAAGTCTGGTTAATTAATTAATTAATTAATTAATTAATACCCCGCCTTTCTCCTGGTCTTACAAATAATTAAAACAAAGTACAGCTCACATTTTATTATATAATTTTTTTAAAAAATAAGCAATTCTCTTATAGTTAAAACATAGGTAAAACGTATTTGAAACACAATAAAAAGATGAAAGCATAGCACACCCATTAAAATACCCTTCTGGTGCCACAGGAGTTGTGAGCCAAAGGGCTATCTAAATAAGTCTTTGCCTGCTGGTGGAAAGAGAGCAGAGAGGGCCCTGGGACTTTCCCCTATGTTGTCCTATGTGCCTTCAAAGCCAGCTCTAGAGAGCTGATAAAATTGCTGGTGGAGATTTTTGTGTGTTGTGGGAGGAAACCTTTCATGCCCTGGATAACTTGTGATCCACAAACTTCACTCAGAGTTAGCAGTGCTTATTCGTAGCAAAGTGAGCAACCCAGCACACTTCATCTGAAGTTGCTGAGACTAAAAAAGCATACATAGTGGTTACAGGTTTTATATCTTTACCTACAAATTTAGGTGCATAAAGCGACGATTGGAGCAGATCATCTTCCCACCACTCTAGACATTTCCCAGACTCACAGTTGTTTACCCATCTTTCATCCTTGAGGCTGGAATATGTTTCTCGCCTCCTTATCTCCGAACATTTCCAGTTCTCACAACACCCTTTGGCATTTCCGTTTCCCCCCTCTGATCTTCTCCCCCTATACTGGATACATTGTAGCAGTGGGCAGTAAAGCAATTAACTATTTGATGCATTGGAATGCACAAGCAATCTTCAAACTGATAACTCCTGCAATGCCTAAGCCGGCTACCCTATTTTAATCTACACCTAGCAGATACCTTATGGTAGGAGCCACACATCCTGACAGTACCGTAGTGGTTGCTGTTGATCTTCGTAAATAACTACTTCTGTTAGAAGGGAGGCTGTTTTCCTCCCATCCAAAAGCAGTGATATTGATAGGACTGTGGGCAATTTCCCATGCAACAGTTAGGATTTATGATAATGTGTTGCATTCATAAAGTATGTGGGGTTTTAACCAGGACTTGGAAGAGATACTTTCTTGAACTACCACTCCTAATGGCCATGCTGGCTGAGGGATTTGGGAAACGGTTGTTCAATAAAGTTACTTTACCAATCTCTGGTTTGGACATGAATGAAATCTACACCCTGGGGAGACTGCTGAGGGAATAAAATAGGGATATTCTGTAGCCATTTCATTTATATTTGAAATGTTTTTGTCTTGCCTTTCCTGCACTACACAGCCAGTCGGAGTTTATGGTTGGAAAGCAATCTAGAGCAGTGCTTTTTATTTATTACCCTGTTTAACATGGAAGATCTGCAGTTTTCTGTGCCAAGGACTGGCACCATATTTTTCTCATTGGCTACAACTGTTTTCTTTCTTTACTGGAAACTTGCCACAGAGTAGCAGCCGGTGGCTTACAGACCAGCTCTGCTCCCTGGGCCACCACTTTGGGTAACATTGGTCTAGAGCCTGGGTGGGAATCACATGGCCCTCCAGAAGTGGTCAGCCTATAGCTCCCAACCTTCCTTGCCATTAGCTAGGCTGCCTAGGGTTGCTGGGAATTGCAGTCCAACCGCATGTGGAGGAGCACACGAGTCCCACCCCTGCTCTCAAGGCTAAGGGAGTTGGGTGTCTGGTTTTAAAAGATCTGGTTGAGTTGCTTGGACAAATATTGTCGAACAATTTTTGGAAGCAATAACATAAAAACTGCAAAGGTTTCCACTTCTCCATGCTTCCTTACAAAACATCTTCAGGATAGTTTATATAGCTTTTAAAAAATGTTCATGCCTGCATGTGTTTTACAAACTGTGACAAGACAACAATTAAATTATCACCGTCAGACTTGACCCTTACATGAATTACAGAAAACTTCATAAAGCAAGCTAGTATTTCAGAATTTTATTACTACTACTACTACTATTATTATTATTATCATTATTATTATTAGCCTGCCTCTCCCTAAGGTTCAAGGTGGGGTACAGAATAGATAGAGTTGAGAATGGTAAAGCCACACCTTTGACGTTTTTCCTAAATGGTTATTTTATTGATAATGTGTTTTTAGTCCAGCCATCAAGAGCTCATGGTGACCTCCATAGTCACAACTTCTAGAGTTCATGGTGACCCATATAGTCATAATCCTGTCTCATTTTTATGCATTTTTATATTTTAAAAGCAGAGGGTATACATTGAACAGTCATTTGTGCTTGAGTTTCTTTCAACAGATCTATCTGCCTTGAAGTACAAAGATACCCATTAATCAGTGTTTTTTTAAAGCGGTGTAAGATCATTTGTGTCATCGATTGTCACGATAACTTTATTGTTTTGCTCTTTTTTCCAGCCTGACTTTAAAGGGTTGACTTTCACAGACCTGCCTTTATGCTTACAATTAAATATAATGCAACGGTTGACAGATGGGAGAGACCTCGTGAGCCTTGGGCAAGTAACTCCAAGTCTTCAGGTGCTCAGCGAGGACAGGCTATTGTGGAAAAAGCTTTGCCACTACCACTTCACAGACAGACAGGTAATGGGCAGCTGGAAGTGAAACTATCAAAGTACCAGGCAAGCAAGCAAGCAACAACAACAAAAGTTACTGAAAATGAGGCCCAGGTTTTATTTAGCTTTTGTCCGTTCACTAATCCCTCCAGATTAGTATTTAATATTGAAAGTTGCTTGGCATCTGGAGACAGGACACTAGTTATCAGGCAGGTATAAAGAATATATTTGAAAAAACCTGTAAGCCCTCCTGGAGAGAATCAGTGAACAAAAATGAGCACTTCCTAGTGCCAAAGAGCTAAGCAGTTTTAAAAGTGACTTGCCTCTTCACTAGTTAGAATAGCTGCAAAAACCTAAAAAGTACGCAAGGCAAAATTTTGAAAAGGAATCACATTGAAAAGTCCAGCAGCATGCATTGTTTTCTCTAGCATTGCATGGTTCCCAGTTCGTATTCCAATTTTGTTTATCTTAAATATACAGGGATTTTTAAGTGCATAAAACTGTGTGACGGCTTAGTCCTTTGTAGACACCAATAGACATGTTTCACTTTCATGCCTTCCACTTTTGCCACATTGTAGCCATAATCCCACATCATGCTTCTGTAAATTTTACAGTAAGACATAGTGGTTATACTGTATCACCTTTCTGCCGAATACTGATATTGTGCAACCAATTGTGTGTCTGTTAGTGTGCCTGCTTGTTGTCTTTTTGTGCAATGGGGAATGCACAGTGGCTATTTCTGTAGTTGCAACGCATAAGGCATTGAAGGTACTAATGAATAGTCATGTGACACTTGAAAATGCACAACCAAATAGCTGGCATTGTGTTGGTTAGTACTAACTGGAGTAGACCCATTGAATCAGCTGATGAATGGTGAGTCAACACACCGGCAAGTTCAGCTGGTTCAGTGTTCCAGTTGAGATTAACAATAGGATTTAGGCTCATGCGAACCTTGTTGGTCGTGTGTGTGTGTGTGTGTGTGTGTGTGTGTCTGTCTCTCTGTCTGTCTGTCTTCAAGTTGCATGCCAACTGATGGTGACCCCATGGATTTCATAGGGCGAGAACTGCTCAGAGATAGTTTTGCCAGTTCTTTCCCCTCAAATATAGCCTACAGCAACTAGTATTCATTGACAGTCTCCCCTCCAAGTAGTAACTATGGTTGACTTTGCATAGCTTTCACAGTCATACAGGATCTAGCCCCTTTAGTTATGAAACTCTGCTTATGCACCTTTGAATTGAATATGTCTGCTGCATTGTGGCCAAAAAAAAATACAACTGCAGGTATAAGGGAACTTACACAGGTGTATGACACCAGCATAGAGCCAGTGTGGTATAGTGGTTTGAGCACTGATCTACAACCATGGAGACCAGGGTTTGCTCCCCCGCTTCACCATGAAAACCCACTGGGTGGCCTTTGGTGTGTCACACACTCTCAGCCCCAGAAAACCCCATCATAGGTTTACCTTAGGGTACTCATAAGTCAGAAATGACTTGAAGGCACACAACAACACAAAAATGACACCATCAAGATTATGCCTTGTTTTGCCTGTCTGTTTTTTTTAATTAATGGATGTCATGTTTTCTCTAAAAATCCTATCATTTCATTGGCCCATTTTCAGTCTCCTGTGGCTTGTACTCTTCAATCATTGAAGCATTTTCCAAATTTGTAACTCTGTGATGTCTTTCCTACTTCAGATACGCAAACGGCTAATTTTGTCAGACAAAGGGCATTTGGACTGGAAGAAGATGTATTTCAAGCTTGTGAAATGCTACCCAAGGAAGGAGCAGTATGGAGATACATTGCAGCTCTGCAGACATTGCCATATTCTGTCTTGGAAGGTAGGTGATCAGCCCCAAATCTACTGAAGTATATTCTTGATGGCAGCAAGCAGGCCTCATTGGGGGCCAAGCATGTATTGCTTTGGTGCAAAGGGAAGGAAGCAGAGACAGCCACTAGCAGCTGGTTGCTTCCTTGGCAATGAATCTGCTCCAGGTTTTAGTCTGAGCTGTAAAGAGGCAATTTAAGAAGCTGAGCTTGTTCATAGTAGATCCAGCATCTCGGAGAGCTCCTTTAAAGTTTACACTATTATCTGGGGTGGATTGACCAGTTGCAGTCCCAGGGAAATCAAGAGCCACCACTGCCTCTGATCTGATCAGTCAACAGTCTAATATTCGCATTCTTAGCCTCCCTTCCCCACTTTTTTTTTCTGCCCAAGACCCTGATGGTGACTTCTCTGACATATTAGTATTTCAATGACAGTAGAGGTAAGAAACTCATAATCAATTGAAATATGAATGCAACAATAAAAAATAGTGAGAACCCACTAGTGGGAAAAAGTATTGGGCTTATAGCAATAGCATGTGTATTTCTATACCGCTTATCAGCTAAGTGCTCTCTAAGCAATTTACAATGTGTTAGCTAATTACCTGCAACAAGTTGGGTACTCATTTTACCGATCTGCTGAAGGATGGAGGGCTGAGTTAACCTGGAGCCCAACAGGATCGAACTCGCAACCCTGTGGCTGCAGTACCAGCATCTAACCACTGCACCACCAGGGCTCCCTTAGATGCAAGAAATCTGAATACAGTACCTTGAAGTTCACTAGCTAGTTTGGGCAGCTCACTGCATCTCACTGCATCTCACCCATATCTCTTTCACAGTGTTGTTGTGAAAATGAAATGGAAGGATAATCCCCAGCAACGTGTAGTGCTTTGAGCATTGGACTACAGCCATGTAGACCATGGTTCATTCCCCACTCAGCCATGGAAACCTACTGGGTGACCTTGGGCACCTCACACACTCTCACCGCAGGAAACCGTGTTGATAGGTTTGCTCTAGGACCCCCTAAGTCAGAAACAATTTGAAGGCATGTAGCAGCTGATAGGTTGAATGCACATGATAGAACAGAAGGAAGTGCTAGTAATTTTCCAAGTACAGTTGGGCCTCCACATTTACAGGTTTGACTTTCACAGATTTGATTATGAGTTTCTTCAACCCATGCCTCCCCATCTCAGGCGCTTCTTTTCCAAGGGAACCTTCCCTCTCAGGCCCTTTAAAAGGGCCCACATAGCCCTTTAGAAACCCACCTCTGGTCCTCCATCTCTTCCGCCAGGTATTGCCTAGCCAGCGAAAGACAGCTCACAGCCTGATCTCTCAGCAGCACAAATCCTCTCCCAATGCCCCCCAACCCAAGGAAGGAAATGGGGGGGAGAGACAGAGAGAGAGGTGAAGGATAGGGCTACCATGCCAACCCCTCCCAACCTCCTCTCACTTCCCTGACTTGCTTTGCATCCTGGATGCCCATTCTCGCCCCCCTCACATTCCTCAGCTCTCTTCCTGCAGACACACACAAATTTTGATATTTGCAATTTTTCCACTTTTGCAACGATCGTACATCCCTAACCCTGGCAAACATGGAGGGCCAACTGTACCTGCAAAAAGGAGAACAAATATTCTTGCACCAACTAATCATTTGGAGATGTAATAATCCAAACAATAAAAAATGCAGTTTTTCCTCATACATTCATAGTATTGTTCTGGGCACAAGCAGAGGCATGAAGTCTGCTTGTTCTTCTTTGAAGAGGATGACCTGCAATTCTAAAGGCTTTGTTTTGCATATCTCTGCATAGCTTGGGGCTGATGATCATCAGGCACTGCTTATTGGCAGCACAGTATCTTAGAAATGGAAGGGCCATCTAGTCCAAGCCCCTGCCATACAGAAATACACAACTAAAGCACTCCTGAGAAATGTCCATCCAGCTTCTGTTGAAGAGTGCATTACCCTCCTGAGACAGTCTATTCCATTGTCAAACAGTTCTTATAGTAAAGAACTTCTTCCTAATGTTTAGGTAGTAGTTCTTTTCTTGTAATTTTAATCCATTGGTAATTTCAATCCGATCCACAGGTACATTATATTCCTAGCTGTATATCAAGATGACTGTGAAGTACTCCCAAAATCCCCATGTGTGTTAATGCAACAAATGTTTATTATACAGCCACATAAGTGACCTGTTGAATAGATAGCCTTTGGCAAACCTGGGCTAGAATCATGCAATCATAGAGCTGGAAGAGACCACAAAGGCCATCAAGTCCAAGCCCTTGCCATGTAAGAATGTACAATCAAAGCATTCCTGACAGATGGCCATCCAGCCTGTTTTAAAAACCTCTAAAGGAGGAGACTCCACCACACTTGTTGCATAAGATTTGTAACCACAGTGACATGTCAATGTGAAAGGTTCCTTGCATTTTCTAAATATCCATGGTTCCTATTAGAAGGCCCAGGAATGATCCAGAAAGTATTTGATTCATTTTTAAGACGTTGACAATATGAGTGAATTGGTTGAACTTTGGACAGTTTGCTTCCAGCAATGATAAAATCATTTTTATTGCTGCCAGTCATCCATCTGGCATTAACTGAACTATTTACAAATACACCATGAATGCCAGCTTTTAAAAACTGAAATGTTCTTGCTTTTTTAGGGCACTGATCACCCCTGTACAGCTAACAACCCAGAGAGCTGCTCAACTTCTCTTTCACCCCAGGACTTCATCAACTTGTTTAGATTTTGAATTCCCAAGTGATTTCACTGTACAACTTGGTATTCTGATGGGACACTTTATACTTCAGAGCAGACCTGTTCAACCTGTATATAGTTTGTAAATATAACTGTCTGGCGTTCCTGAGTCAAGAAGATGAGAGGATTTTAGGAGGCGAAGGGAATCATCAATGAACAATGAGCAATGAACTTTTTAAGAGTATGGCCTTTTAATTGAACTGATTGATGTAAAGGGAGTCCTTTGTAAACACAATGCTTTGTGAGAATTGAAGTGCAAGTTGTAGAGTAGGAGAATTCCAGTACTACTAAGAAAATTCAAATGGAATTGGTTCTCCATCTGTTTGAAATGGCTCTCTGGCGTCAAAGCCTGAAGAATTAAACACTATGATTAGGCTAAAACTGTCAAACTTCTCCCTGCTTTGGGTTTTGTTTACAAAACGTATTTATACCTAAGATATTTTTTTAGAAATAATACTTAGGATATATCCCTTTATCCTTTTTTAAAAAAAAAACATAAAATATACACACCACACCATTTTCTACCTCTGAAAAGCTTTCCAACCAACCCAATATGCAATGTGAAGTATTTGTATTTTATATACAGAGATGTGAAAGGAAAATGTTGATGGTGATAGTAAGCATATTCCTTTGTGTTACCACTTAATTTCTAGTTTAATCTGCTTGCTTTGGGGCAATATTTTAATAGCTGAGTTCTAGGAAAGGTAGAAAGCTGGGCACAATGGTTGGTCTTTTTGATGGCTAACATCAAAAGCATAGGAAAATCAGTGGTAGTGATTTTGTTTGCTAGACCACAATACATCAGTCTTATACATCTTCTGGGGCAGCCCATTGTTTTTTGGTGCAGGTACTGTTCTATACAACCCTTTTCAATAAGAGATTGGTTATATATACTGCTGTGGAAGTGGCTAGGGCTTTGCTTTTGGAAAGAGAAGTGATAATGTACATTTAAAGACAAGCTCTTCTTAAACATAACTTTCACAAACATATATTAGATTCACAACTCTAGAACTTAACTAGGGAAGATCCACTTCTGGAGGGCACTTACTGGTTAGCATAGTGACTTGTCCTCCTCATCCTCAGAGTAATTTTGCAACTGTGGTATCACCTATATGTGAAGTACATGCTATGTGAACCATCTCTAGCTGTTTGCAGATTGCAAAAGCAGGTTCATGGTGTGCTGTAGACCCTGATAGGGTGTGGAAGGGTATCTTGTTACATTACATCTGTCTTCCCCCTAGTTTTACCAGTAACAAGAACATCAGCATGTTGGATCCAGATTTCTAAAAAGTAGAGGAAAAGCTGCCAGCTAATCATGAAATCAGTGAATTTTTCATTCATTTCGTTGGGACGGACACACTGTACATGCACCAAGAGAAATACTGTTATTGATTGTCAGTGAAATGAACAAGGAAGTCCACTCATGTCAGGAGTGCTGAAATGTATCCACAGATGTCCAGTCAACAGATTTGCAGAGAATCTGCAAAGTGAAACATTCTCAAATTGTTATCAACCTGAAGGGGACTTTTTTTTTCTTTTTGGTTTTGTAGGAGAACTTTTGTCCCTTGAATTATTTACCTAGCCTAATGAAGATCAAGTAAGGAACTAGCTTCAGATTTCATTGTCAATATAAATATTATATGATTCTATTTGTGGGGAATTAATTCATTATTTGACTCTTGAGATTTCTAGACCCCACTTATCCTTTGGATTTGTCAGGTTACCCAAGTAAAACTCCAGTGAAATTAACTGTTGTATCAAAGTGCTATTTTCTATTTATTTCTAAACATGACAAGTATCAGAATTGGTTATTCTAAAATATGACTGTTCTGCATAGGCAGGGATATGGGATGAAGGGCTACTCCAAAACTTTGTCTTATGTCATGGTTTGATAACTATTTATGCAAAACAAGAAAGTCTTTCAAAAGCCAAGTTTGGAAAATTTGCCTGATCAATAGTTTTGTAAAAATGTTAATGCTTTCGTTAAGAAAATTATTTTTTCTTCACCTTTGTTATTGAGTGGATTTAAAATGTAATAAGAAAAAAGTAGAGGAATATTTAGAACACAGGGAATAATTAATGAAATGAATTAATTGTGCTTTTCATGGTTGATCTGGGATTTTTATATTGTTTTCAGTATGTTGCAGTCAGAGTTGCTTTAAATTGTTTGAGAATGTGTGATATTTCTACTGGAGATCTATTGGTTCTGTGATATCTAGCCTAAAGGGCTGTAATTAGCCGTTATTACCTTTGTTTGGATGAGCCCAAACATGGTTTTCTTTATTTTTCAGGCATGCCCATTGAAAATGTCTAATTCTCAAACCCTTATCCAGTTTTGGCCTCTCACCCTGTCTACACCACAGACAGAGCAAAATCAAGGTTCAGACAGGCTGTATTGTCCAAATAACCAAAAGAGCAAGGTTGTTCCTTCTCATATCTTTGCTTTGATGCACTTTAACTGACATGTCTAGTTAAGCCCAGAAACCCACAAAATGGAGAAATTTCCATTGTAAGAAAACTGAAAGTTGCTTAAGATGTTGTGTTAGCCAGGGAAGTTGTGAAGGTGGAGGGATGGTTGAAATAACAGAGCATGAAAGTAGACAGTGTTGGATGGATGTTGTGATGGTTGATAGGGTGGTTGATGGGTTAACAGGGAAATTATATGCAGTCAGTCCATGCTTGTGATGCAGACACAGCTAACTTTTCACATCAGTATAGCTAACTTAGGCACACATGCACACCTGTTTTCAAGCAGGATCTTTCTGTTGCGTGTGCAGTTGATCCAAGGTTGTTTCGTGTATGTGCAAATTCTTCAGCTCATCTATTTCCTCTAGGCATTGTATTAACAACAATGAAGCACTGTCCAGCCTGGAAAGTGCTTGAATGTTATATTAGGAAAACCTGCTGTCAAGAAGAATTAGAAGATGGGAGGCAACTGTTCCTGAGTTATCTGTAAAGGAGAGTTCAGCCTACACATTCTGTTAGCTGGTACAAGAATGAAGAGCTTGCAGCCTTCTAGATGTTCTGGAATTGCAATTCCCGTCAGACCTAGATAGCACAGTCAATGATAAAAGGGCTGATGGGAGTTGTAGTCCAACACCTGGAGAGCCACAAATTGCACACTCCTTTGTTAGGCAAAAGATGCATTCAGCAGCCTATAGTTTTGCTGGACGGTACCATTTTACAATACAGGTGGTGCGGGAAAATGTATATTCTCAGAATGTACTTCTTGTATTGGACTGCAGAGGGAACAGCCTCCTTTTCAAATTAGTTTGCAATCTAACAAGATGCTTATTTTTGCCATTTTGACATTTCTTCAGCCACCCTTGACACCAGGAGGAGCAGCACAATAGAATTCCAGGGTATGCACTAAGTGGATTATGGTAGCTGGAAGCGAGTTTTTGCTTGGACATTTCTGGTTGTTGTTACAAATTGGTAGCAGGTATATTCTGAGGAGTACTAGGAAAACATTGATAGAATGTCTTATCACAAGTGACACTATTTCACTACAGTCAGTTCCTTTGGTGAACTGCAATTGCCACTGTTATTATTCATTTCCACTCTGTGAAATGCTGTGCCCCAGATTTTGCCACAAAGGAATTTTGCAGGATTATTGTTTTTCTTTAGCATTATAATGGTTTGTAGTATGCAATTGCATCAATGCTTGAAAGAGTTTGGAGAGACAGAAAGCACAGCTTTTCATATATAGAATAGCTTCTGAAAGCAACAGAGCAAAATACCTGATCATATAAGCCCTCTGGATATGCTGTTTTTCAGTCATTCCTTCTTCCTTGAGAAATCTGGGAAATGTAGTTTTGTGAGGAGTACAGTTAAGGGTTTTCTTAAAAATGGCCAACAGCCAAATTGGCTGGGAATGGTGAAAGTTGACACCCAACATATCTGGAGCACATTATGTTGGTAAAGACTGTCATAAGATAAAAGTTGCAGTACTCTTGCTTAACTACAGTTTTCAGTATTCATTTTAAAAGAAATGTGTATAAAACTGCTGTAAAACTGATGTGTTCAATGTGTAGATGGGCCGCTTGGGAACTGTGCTGAGCCAGTTTGTTTTGGGAGAGCAGAGCATGAAACTGGATATAAGGAAAAATGCAATTTATTGAACAGACCATATGTATGAATGAAAAAGAGATTGTTTATGTGTGTGTGTGTCAAGTAATTCTTATTCATATATATGAAGCTAACTTTTTTTAAAAAAAAATATTGTGTAGCAGTAGTCATGCAATCTCTTACCTCTTCTGGCCCTTTTAAACATTTCCTGCATCCAAACCAATCCTTCACAAATGAATTCTTATTGAATATCCCTAGTTTATATGGTGTGACTTTTTTATTTTTCTGATTTTTTAAAAATGTGTGAATTTTATACAATAGGAAATATGTATTGTTGCATAAGTACTATATTTGAACACAAATAAGGAGAAAATTTTGTCTGCACCTTGTACATAAGATTATAAACTTCTTCTGGGCTTCTGTGTGAATCAGTCTCTCTCACTAAATTGTGTTCAAGACACATTTCTACCTGAGTACAATCTTGGACAGATGGTCATTTTACTTCTGTGCTCTGTGTGTGTTGCTATTTTCCTTCCCAGCTGACAGGACAGGATATAATGAAGGGATCCTACTGGTAAACAACTTGACGTGGAATAAGCTGTTTGTCCGTATGGGTTTTTGCACAAAATTATCTGAGTTGGATGCTCAGATAAGTGTGCTTGAAATAACAGTAGGCAGATAGCTGCTATTTCTGCACAGTTTTGTCCAAAAATGTTCCTCCTCCAGTATATCCAGAAAGCTAACTTACTTTCTATCCTAATCAAATGCCTGGCTCCAGATACTCTTGGCTCAACTAGACCCGAGACCTTCAAAGGCTGGTAAAGCATCTGAGTCTGACAGGATGTTCTGGGCTTAAAACCTTTGTTTAAACCCACTCACCACATAGGAGAGGAGAAAGGGTTTGGCAGGGATTTCTCAGCAACCTGTTGCACGGGTCATTTTAGCAGCTCTGCATCTTGCCAAAGCCCCTGTCAGATTTAATTAAAAACAGCTCTGGTTCTTCCTGACAGGTTGGCAAAAACAATGGCTTGTTGTATACATGTGACGCTTTTATGACTTTTACAAGTCACACTCCTTTTGTGTATGGGAATGGGTCTTTTGTGAGATTTGGCCTCCTGGCGTTCAGCCTATGGTATGTGCCATGAAAAATGCATTGACAAGTTTGGCAAAAGTAGGATTGGGATGATCCTCTTTACTGTATTTGTAGCCATGGAGGGCCTTTTTAACTAGAAATGTCAAGTGAAGAACTTGTCACATTGGGATGCCACATTGTGTCTAGAATATAAGCCCATTGCATTGGATGCTACACCTTTAACAGAGGTGAGATTTCCAACAAAAACAGCATTGCTGGATCTTCCTCACTCCCTCATTCTTTGCTAGCAGCCTCATAACTTTGGATGCTCAGGTGTTCTCAGAATATTACAAATTAGTACAGTGTAATATTGCTCCCCAACCATATCCAGTTTTACCATTGCTTATTATATTCCATGTATTGCATACACCTTAGCTTGCAACACTTAGGAGCAGCCCAGAGATAACACTCATGTAACCTTTGCAGCATTCCTTTTCAGCAGGTCTTTCATTCTTGCGCCCAAATTTTTTTGTTTTGAGGAAACTGGGATTAACAGCTGTGTTTCTGCCATTTTGTAACTGAGAAAGCTTTCCAAATCTTTTACTCCAGAATGGCTCTATTAATGGTAGTAGAATTGATCTAGAGCAGTGGCATCCACCCTGTGTGTTTCCAGGTGTTGTTAGTTCCCAGAATTCTATACCAGTGGCCACACCAGCTGGGGCTTCTGGATGTTGAAGTCTAGCAGTATCTGGGGTTCCCAGTTTAGGAACCATTGTCCTGGGGTATTTGACTGGGGTGTGTGGCTTTATTCTAAGGATGCCTCTCTTAATGCACATTGAATTCATTGGCATTCTTTGGAACATCAGATGCCTGCAGCCCCTGTAAAGCAAGAGTTGACAATAGCTTTCAGTCCCTGCTTTACAGGAATAAGAACTTCTGTAAGTTATACAGTTGTCCAGGAACTGCACTGGAAGGGAAAGGTATTTCTTTGGCTCAGTAACCACGGCTGCCCTTTCTCCGTCATGCAGTCTTTTCCTATACATAATGCCAGCAGGAATATTTCTTTTCAAAGTCACAAAAATGTTTCTTTTTAGAATTTGTTAGCACTCACATTATATATAACTGCCTGTATATATATGTGTATAAAAGGGAACTGTATTTGTTTTAAGAGGTTTTTCTTAAAGTTTCTATAGCTCAGTGGGGTGGCTCTGAGCTGGAAAGCATCCCTTGTTCTGTATTTAAAACATACTTGTGTTTAGTATTCTTGTGTGATTGAAAATCCTTCCATATAAATTTTGCACATTCTTTTTCTTGCATGTTCAGCCCTTTGAGTTTGACAACTGTTTGGTACAAGCAGTGATGTATTTTTTTTTTTTTTGTAAACTGTTTTTGACACTGAATTATAAATAAAATGGTTTGGAAATTTATGAAGACGCATACTCTCATTGCTTCAGTTGATTCAAGCTTCTCATTGACTTAACAGTGTCTTAAAGGTAGCTTCAATCACTTTGTCTCCCTAGGGTATGAAGGTAAC
This sequence comes from Iguana delicatissima, assembly GCA_948472985.1. Taxonomy (NCBI): domain Eukaryota; kingdom Metazoa; phylum Chordata; class Lepidosauria; order Squamata; family Iguanidae; genus Iguana; species Iguana delicatissima. Next base: position 1,124,048 of record CAOKZL010000460.1, on the reverse strand, counting down.
AGATTCCCTTCACTTCAGACAGTAGTGCTATAGATGGCCACCTTATTCTCATGGCATCTTTCCTGGAACATGAGCTACCCAGGTCTCTGACCCAAGAACCCTACTCTATACTAAATCCTCAAGGGCTAATTTTCAGTGACGTAGACTCAAGTCAGATTGACTCGGACTCAAGTCAGACTTAATTCACCTCAGTGACTCAACTCGTACTCAACCTGGCAACAGAGATGCCCTGACTCGACTCAACTCAAGACCTGCATATTTTTTAGAGGCTGATTTGCTGCCCTTGACTCATTAACATAGCACATTCATCCAGAAACCTTACTACTTTGAAAAACGCCTCCATCTCTTTTTGCCTACTAGTCACATGACAATCTGTCTCAAGCCCAAAGTGTGGGTGCATTTCTCAGAGGGGAAAAGCAAACAGGCAATGGGCTTGAGGTCTGCTCAGCAGCCTGTCCCTGCTGCATATTGGAGGAGCCTTCTAAAACTTTTCCTAAGAGCAGAAGGCAAGACTTGTCCCCCAAAGCATAGGACGTGTTTCTCAGAGAACAGCAAGTGTGTGAGGCAGTGAGGCTTGAGGAGGAAGGAGCCTTCCTTCTACAGCAGTGGTTCTCAACCTGTGGGTCCCCAGATGTTCGTGGACTTCAGCTCCCAGAAGCCCCAGCCACTATGGTCAATGCTCAGGGCTTCTGGGAGCTGAAGTCCACGAACATCTGGGGACCCACAGGTTGAGAACCACTGTTCTACAGCTTCAGTAATGGACAGTAAGAAGGATCCTATTCCCTACTTCTGAAAAATCTTCCAGCTTTGGAAATCAGAAGTAAGAAGGATCCTATTGCCCTTTCCAAAGCTGCAGACTCTTTTATACCCATTGGCACAAAAGCCTCCAGCTTCAGGAAAGGGGAGTAAGAAGGATCTTATTCCTCACTTCTGAAGCTGCCGATGGCAAAATCGCAAATGTAGAGGGCCAACTCTGCTTAAATTGTTAAAACTGACTTTATTCGACCCTGTCCAGAAATTCTGGAATACAGGTTGGGATTTAAAGTTGGCTCCCAGACTTAAGACTTGACTTGAAAGTATCTTCAGGGACTTGAGACTTGAAGGTAGAGACTTGAGACTTGGAGTAAAAGATTTAAATGCATCACTGCAATTTTACCCCTGTAGTTACACCATCAATATTATTACAGGTGCAAATAGTATCTACTACAATGGCATCTACACCACAAATCCTCACAAGTCACAACTTGCCAACAATGTCTTTTTATGCTTTACATTGGCAAAGGGGCCAGTCTCTCAGAAAGAGAATAAAGATGATCAAATAACACCTTTATAAGAAGGGAAGGCTTGACCATGTTTGCCTGTAATATCCATATGATCTGCTCAGCAACGGCCACTCATTCAGCATAAGGTGTGAAAGAGACGCCTGCGTGTGGATGGGTGTACGTGTGTAGACGTACCACAAACTGAATGCATATCTTCCAACTGCCCCAAATTGGCAGGGTTAATTCTTTTTCAGCTCTTTTAAACTGTTCTGATTTCTCTCTCCTCCCACTTCTCTGTCCGCAGCTTATGTCAATTGCTGCAAGCTGAATTCAAAGTGCAAAAGTAGTTTGCACTCAACTCATCAGGGAGGAGAGAAGGCAGCAGAATCTTGCCCTTCCCAGTAGGTTCAGGCAAAAGGAAACTGTTGCAGTCTTCTCCAGCTGATTTATTTATCCTCAATAGTAATTTTTGCCATCTTGACCACACTATGTTGCTTGGTCAGACACTTCCTCATTTTCATCTGTGAAATCTTGGAGAGTATGTGAATAGAATAGTTCTGTAGTTTTACTACAATATTGTACACAATGGGACTTGATCATCCACAAATTTTGGAATCCATGGGGGGAGTTGTTCTGGGACCAAACCCTCGTGGATACCAAGGATCCATTGTATTGCTGCTAGAGAAGGGATCCTTAACAGAACTTTGACTGACTAATCTTAAGTGATTGCCAGACTATCATTCATACTATCTAGAGGACAAGCCAGCACAGTTTAACTGGTGTGGAAGTGACAGAAGTTTGTACTAATGTTTGAAGCAAATTTGGGGAACATGTGACCCTCCAGGTGTTATTGGGACTCTACTTTCCATCAACCCAGCCTGTATGGCCTGGGATCAAAGCTATCCACCAATATCTGGAAAACCACAAGTTCCTCATCTGCTTAAAAAATGTCTTTTTACAGCTTCAGTATCAAGAAGGCACTTTTGTTACACAGGTATATAAAAATGTCAGGATTTCCACAGGTCCCTTTCCTTGCAAATTAAATGTTTCTTCTCCCTTAAAAATAGCTGGCTTGTGTAGCACTGAATCACAACCTACAATCTTTCTTCCACCACAAGCCTTGTATTTTTAAGCTCTATATTTTTAACTTCATGAATTCAGAGTTAATGCTAGTTTGGAGAGATGTCTAGACAGTTGCGGGGAGAGAGGGGGGTTGGATATAGGGAAGAAAAGGAAATATTCTAAATGGCAGAAGGAGTAGTGTTGATGATCTTCTCTTGTGCCTGGGAAAAGCAGTTTACTTCTGAGTTTTATTTGGAAGTTTTCAAAAATACAAAAAAAAAATGGAAAGGAAAACCAAAGAATGCAAGCTAGAACCTTTTTACTAAAGAGAAAATTGACTAAAACAGAGAGTGCTACTCCATATTAAGCTGATTGTTGTGGCAAAATTATCACATCTCTGCAGCACAGAGGGATTTTATACGCACGCACACATTTGTTTTTCTTTTACACCCACCAGTAAATTCCCTTGCGTTCATCCCAAGGGAAATGCTCTATTTTTAATCTCATTCTGGTAACTGAAAAGCATCCAATCATATTAAATGGTATTTTCACATGGCCACAGCGAGCCCTAGACAATGCCTCCCAGTGTTGGCTTGTTTCATGAAGATTCCAGTAAAAAAAGTGAAGTTTGGTGATAAAAAGATCTGATCTTAGTTTATCGTAAGCTGAACATGAATCAGCAGTGTGACACAGCTGCAAAAAAAGATTGCTGCAATTGTTTCCAAGTTATGAGACAGGATAGCTCTGACTTATTTTGCCCTTGTCAGATGTCATGTGGAATAAATAGTGTGTCAGGGTCCAGCTAGCTCCAGGAACAACATAGTGAACACAACTGGGCATCTGCAGGGAAGATCCAAGGCAGAGCAACATTACGGCTAGGTTTTCAGCGAAAGGCCTACTCAGAACTGCAGAAGACAGTTTGACCTGTGAGGGTTTTTTTTTAAAGCACAGTTTAGTTTCCATGGAGAAAACATAAAAAGAAAACAGGAGTCATGTGCCTTGGATTGCACAAAATGAACACAAAAATCTAATAATACTAACATGTAAGAAATGTGCTAGCACAGATCAAGGATCTACCTTAACCACGGTGTGCCAGCTATAGCCATAAGGATTGTAGGAATGCACTGAATCACTGAACCTCAGTAGAATTTCAAAACTGTCTATAAATTATCAGTTCAGATCCCTCACCAGAGGAATTTGTCCCTGTGACAGGGCTTTACTTTTTTCTCCCAGATTGATAAGGTGCCCTGTCTTTTCCACACAGCTCTGCCTTCTCACTTTATAACACCATCTTCATATAAAAGTGTGAGGCCTTTCAATACTTATTTAGAACCCCTTAACAGTTGTATGGTAGCAGGTATGTTTCTTTAAATGTTGTATACCACTCAGTCAAATCAGTATTTATAAAAATAAACTGTAACATTTATTAAGATAACATACAGAATAAAGTATTGCAGATCAAAATTAATACAGTTCTTCACAGTACTTTTCGACAGTTCCCTTATTTCTTTAAACTCTCATACAAGTATCATAAACAATCCTTTGGTTACACTTTCCCCAAAGACTCAACCCTCAATCTAGGTCAGATGCTATGATGGTTTAATTAGTCTTCTGCCTCTCATTAGGCTTTCAGTGAGAATTAAACCCTTCCCACACAGTCACCCTTCCTGGTTGACTGAGGGACTTTACTCCCCAGGTCTCTCTGGTGAGAATTCTCACTAAAGGACTTCAAATGACAATCAATGTTTGCCTTTAGATATCTTTTCCTCTCAGTCACCAGCCCCTCCCACACACCATTGGGCTGGGATTCTCTCCTGAGGAGCTGTTCTGGTTGCCTGGAAACTTGTTTCTAGGCTACCCTGTCATTCTGGATAGCCACACCTCCAGAACTCTGATAGTCCCTTTTCCAGCAACTTCGCAGGAAGGGAAGGGTAATGGGAGACAAAGAAAGGCAGAAAGAGAAACGGGCTGCCTCAATATATTTTGGCTTGGTATGTGGCCCCTGACAGATTACCTTCATTGAAGGTACTTCTTGAACAACAGTAAGCTTCCATCTCTGATTTAGGGCATGGGCTTCTTTCCAGCAAGTGGCCATTCAGATGCTTCTAGGAAGCCCTAGCCACATATGAACTTAGAGGCCCTCCTAATATTTAGTATTCAGAGGTGAGATATCTCTAAGCATAAAAGTTTCATGCCAGAGAGCTACTGTCAAGTCAGTATAAACCTGTGTTAAATGGACCAGCGGTCTAACTTGATATAATGCAGTAGCTTCCTATGTTCCTAAAATGCTACTAGTGCTATCTGCTGGTTAACAGTAAAACTGCACTGAGACAAAATTCTTGGGCTATTTGTAAAATACATTAACTGCATAGTTCATGGAAATATGTACTTATCTGTAAGCCATCTAGTTCACAATCGGAGCTGAACATACCGCCTCTGTCCTAGTTCTATCCCGCAGGAATGGAAATACTACATTTCCAAGAACTTGCTATCAACCCATCTGAGAACATTCAGCCTTAAATTAAAAAAAAAAACACATTTTATTCAGCCTTCCTCTGTCTGTACTGTCTGTATTGTCTTCTAGGACATGCTAGAAAGAAATGACAGCAAATGTAGCCAGCTGTGGCCTTCCAGTTGTTTCTGGATTGCAAATCCCATGATCATCTGTTTTTGGGTTAGGCTAGCTAGGAGCTGATGGAAGGTAAAGCCAAAAACATCTGGAGTGCTACAGTGACCTGATCACTTCAGATATCTAACCTATCTTTAGAAAGCTAAGCATCTGCTCAAAACTTAGTGCAACTGGAAACATCATTGTGGCTTTACAAAGTTTATTTGTAGTATTAAGACATCTCTCATGGGTCGCTAGTCAACAACAGGTGGGAATGCAATAAAAGGAAGAGAAATCAAAGATGTGGTGATTTGTGAGGATGACAGATAACTGATATAGCTTGAACTTCTCTACTTCATAAGCTGCCTTGTTCATAATTCTAATTAATAACATTAACATAAGCAAAGGTCAGGTAGGGCAGATGTGTTCTCAATCTCTCTCATGCGGTAAAAAATTAACAAACTTCAGGACAAGACAAAGACCATACCTTAGTCAGTAATTAGCCAGCCCTCCACATTCAACTAGGGTTAGGGATGCAGGAGCCCAGCAAAAGTAGAAAAATTGCAAATATCAAAATGTGTGTATGTCTTTGGGAAGAGGGCTGAGGCATGGTGGGGAGAATGGATGCCCAGGGTACAAACCAGCTTAGAGAAAGGAGAGGGAAAGGAGTGGGTTAGCATCGTGGCCCTATGGTTCCTCTCTCTCACCTGTCCCCTTCCATGGGTGGACGGGAGATATCAGGAGAGGGCTTGTGATGCTGAAAAACTGGGATGTGAGCTGTCAGCTGGCCGGGCAGCTGCTGGTGGTGGCGGTGGAAGAGGAAAACCACAGGTGGGTTTATAAAGAGCTCCATGGCCAGAAAAGAAGCACCTGAGTGGGTGGGGCAGAGGGTGGAGAAACTTGCAAATAATCAAATCCGTGAAAGTCAAACCTGCAAATGTGGACGGCCAACTGTATATAGTTCTGAGCCACGAAATGGAAAAGGACACCTTCCCTGGCCATGCTGCCCAAGGGTGATGGAAGTTGCAAACACACTCAGAAGACAACAGGATGAGGAAGGTCACCTGATCAATGCATCATACCCAAGTCTATTTTCCAAAAGGTTACATCAGGGCTGAGAAACCTGAGGCTCTCTTGAAGTTGCTGGACCACAACTCTCATCACTCCATTGACCAGATTGCCAAGACCTGGTGGAAGCTGCAGCCTAACAATATCTAGGGATATTTATTGCTCAGCCCTGGATTACGTAAGTAGGTTTTGGAACATGACTCCAAGTGCAGCCACCTCTGCATAGCACTTCAAGGAAGACTCCCCCCTAAAAAGACCAAAAGTGAGGCGAATTTATTCAAATAAATTGGGACGTATAGATGAAGGTTTAGGGGGGAAATCTGTAACTTAAATAGAAACATAATACACCTGCTTTGTCTTCTTAACCTTAAACCAGACTTGAATGGGACAGCCCTTAAAATAAAAGACAGACTTGGCAGACTGAGCAAGCAGATTGCTCATTTTTTTCCCACTAGGGTGAGATGTAGTTCTACAGCAATTACGCCTCAGTGAGCATGTGTGCATACATACATAAATATATATACACACACACACACACATATATATATATGGGCACATGCAAATTTATGCAAATATTTATTCCTTTTTTGACCCCTTTTTATGGTAATACATAAGTAGCCATCCTGCGAAATCTCTTATAGCCTGCAAGCCTTAGGTAGGTAATTCCTCATTAAATACCTAAGAGTTTTGCAAGTCAAATATAAATCACTCAATATAACCCTATGAAATATGATGAACTCTTCTATTTCATTCAGTGCCCGCAGAAACTCCTGACAGCTCTTCTTGCCGATCTGACTTCTGAAGCATCAAGGATTTAACAAGAGCAAGCTTTGGTCTAATCCTTGTTATACATCACTTCTTGAAACTTGTCGTTACTTGCCGACAGGTCAGCTTCAACTTATGGGGATCCTCTGAATGAGAAATCTCCAAGAGCTCTGGTCATCAATAACCCTGCTAAGATGTTGCAAACTTGGGGCCATGGCTTCCGTTACTGAGTTAATCCATCTGTAACACAGACTTCCACTTTATCTATTGTCTTCCACCTTACCAAGGATTATTCCCTTTTTCCAGCAAGCCATTCTGTCTCATCATGTGTCTGAAGTACAACAGGCTCAGTTTAACCATTTTGGCTTACGGTGAGAATTCAGGCTTGATTTGCAATTTCAGGGAGTAGGGGGTTCATTGTGTGAGTTCAAACTTCATTTGCAATATTTTTTTAAAAAAGTTTTATTTATTACATACATTCTTTTTATTTCCCCAAATGCAACCAAGAATATTATTCCAGCTTTAAAACCTATTACTGAATAAACAGAATGGCTGATCTCACCATCAAAATCAGTGCCTCAGCGTCCATTACTCCACCATCCTACATGGGATGTTAAAATCAGTTCTGACTGCCAAACGCCTGCACAAAATCGGAGAGTGAAAAGACAGATCCCCATCCAACATTTGGATTCATACTGATGAAGTCATCCAGGTTCATCTTGAAGTCTTTAAAAAATGGAAAGCAAAAGAAAGGCATTCAAGTTACTAGCTCAGGACCCTCTGAGCAATCTAGTTGTCCATTAGAGTGATTCTACTGATAGAGCTGCTTCTGTCTGCTGAGGTGGGAGGAAGATGATTCTTCTCCCCTTTGCCGCCGGCCCCCTCTCTGATGTACCCTAAATATCTGAACAGCTGGGAAACCCCAAGCAGATTTCTGAGCACCACAGAGGGCTGCATGGGGAGAGTGGAGAGAAAAAAGGGTGATCACACTAGTGCCATCTGCACAATGTTGGGTTTGAGGTTGTTTCTTTTCCTGAGGATCACAGCCAGAGGTACTGGCAGGTTTTGCTCCAGACAAGGGGATTAGCTCAGAACAGATTCAAACCAGCCCAACACTTGCTGAGGGCAAGAAAGGATGAAGAGACCAAAAGCCAGGCTGATGAAAGGAAATGCAAATCAAACAGAAGAACTGGGTTGAAAAAGCTGCAGGTATGCTCCTCACAGGCACAGAGGCTGGCAGCATGTAAACCTAGATATCTGAGAGAACACCTTTCCTGATACATAACTGACTATTAAGGTCTGGCTAGGTCACATCACTGGGGGCCATTTACAATGGAAAGCAGCAGGACAGCCTTTTAACTATAGAGTGCCAGTAGTGGAATGTCCTCCCCTTGAAAGCCCAACTGGCACTGACACTGCTCTCCTTTTGACATTAAGTTAAAATTCAGCTTTTCTGTCTAAGCATCCGTTGCCTAGTGAGACCATAGCTTAATTAGTAATCTGTCTATGGGTTTTAAGATCTTAATTTGTTTTCAAATGTTTTAAATGTCTTGGACTGTTTCAAGGTGCTTTTTATTGGTCCAGGTACACGTCCCAGCTAGAGTTGGCCTACTGAATAAACACAGTTTCATTTAAGAGTTAATTTACTATTCAGCAAAATTGATTCAATGAGTCCATTCTAGCTATAACTTGCAATTGTGTTTAGGTCAGGGGCCAGAACAGTGTGGCTTTCCAGATATTGTTGGACTGCAGCTCCCAGTATTCCTCTTCATTGGCTATGTTGCAGGGAGCTGCAGTTCAATAACACCTCAAAAGCCATACAGTACCTTCTCCTATTTTAGGTTACTGATTGTACCTCACCTTGAGATCTGCTAATATAGGTCAGCCTGCAAATAATTAAATACCCATTAAGACAAACACAAGATTTGGTTGGACACAAAATTAAGTTAGGGCTAAATCCAACTTTAGCACAATGTAGAACAGATCCATTAAAACCAATAAAGTTTAATTCAGGTGTGCTTCATTCATTTCAACGGGTCTACTCTATGGATTGCTAACTCTGGATTCAGTCTTTAGTAACTGGAAATGATGGGTGGAGCTGTACAGATGTATTGAAAAAACAAACAAAATACATGAACCCCAAACCACACCACGATGGCAGTGGAAACCAGAATGAATGGATTACAGCAGAATGCATTTCATGTAGCAGAGGTTCATCTATACCCCTTGGTTGACTGAGAACCTTTCCGGCTGAAAGACTCTTAGCCCTTCCTCCCTGAAGTCTAACAAAACCAATTCAGTATTCCTCCTGTATATACATTTCTCTCTCAGACCACAAACCCCTCCTTCACACTAATGGGCTGGGTTTCTCTCCTGAGTGGCTACTCTGGTTTCCTAGCAACCTGTTGTTGGGGTTTCTCTGACATGCAGAATGGCCCTCCCCCAGACTCTGTGACAGTCCCACAAACATAAATGGAACTTCTTAACTGTAAATGGAACTTCTTAACTGCAGGTTAACACAGTTTCAATTAACGTCAATGAATGTATTCTAGCTGGGACTAACAATGGCTTAAATGCTTCACCAAAAAACAAAATGTTACATCTTCGAATCTGCTAAACAAATGTTGAGCAGAAAGCATAACAGGTACTAATTTGGGGGAAATGCTTAATATAACCGCTTACCTGCAGTTTCAATGCATGGGTATAGAGGTGGAGGCTTCAGCCAGTTCCCACTGACATCCTTCATATGAGATCGGTCAGAAGCGAATGTCTTCAGATACACATCAGCTCGAACCAATCTGACTTTTCTAAATAAGCCAAACACTTAAGTGATGGGAGAGGCATAGTCCGTGGCAGAAACATCAGGAAGCAGTGGGATGACTCTGCTCCTAGTATTTTCAACTACATCTGAACCAAATATTAAATTGTCATTTAGCATCAAACTCCTTGTACGTTATTCACAATGAATCCACCTTAAATATGAACATTTTACAAGTGACATTGCTGCAAATGCCTAAAAGTAGAATTGAAACTTACTGTGCAATCCTTTGAATATTTGCTCAGCAATAAGTACTGCTGAGTTTGGTGGGCTTTACTCCCAGACACCCGAGCAAAGGACTGAGACCAACAGGAAATAAGTTCAAATGAACACAAGTGGATTTATTTCAAATATCCATAGGACTGCACTAAAATTCAGTATTTTTGAAGTCAAAGACACTTTGTGGTGTCTTTGTGAATCCTTAATATAGCACCATTTTTGCAGGAGGGGGAAAAACCCTCTTTGCCCAAATACATCTACATTTCATCAAAAGTAAGCAATTTGTCACAATCCTGCAAGCCCCCTTTTTTTGTTCGCACTGTAGTAGACCAATTGCTTTAGAATTTATCCCTATGGAGCATTTCACACTGTTTTGCTGTCCCTCTTTTTTTCTCTTACTTTCTGATATCCACATATTGTAAAATCAATGATGAAAACATTAAATGTAAAGAAGAAAACTACATCTTTGGTGATGACTCTGCTTATCTGTATTTTATTGGGACTACTGTGAATATTCCCATGTGGACCTACGAGCTCTTTGAAGGATCTACTCTGAGTCATTTGAAGCTCTGGAACTCCCTCTAAGAGGAAGTGTGCTTGCTATTACATTTTGACAGCAGCCAAGACTGTATTATTTAAAAAGGCAACTAAGGCCCTGTGAACTCTGGTTTCCTGCTCTTGGCTTTGTTGCAATTCTTGTTCTTGCTTTTTGTTCACTGAATATTAAGATGTCGGAAACATTACTTTTTGGACTAGAACACCCAGAATCCCCAGGCAACATGGTCACTGGCTATGCTAAGTGGGTAATTCTAAGATTTGCCAAGTTCTGCCAAACAGCTAATTTTTCTAAGCACTGCTACATTCAGTTCAGCGTATCATAGCTTGATAAAATAAATCTCCAGAATGTCCTATCCCATCTGATCCCAGAAAGCGTGGTCAGTTCTTGAACAAGTCAGGATATTAAACCATAGTTTGAAGTTAGTTTAATACTCTGCTTGTTCATTCCTAACCATTTTCCTATTTCAAATGAACCAGAAACTATGGTTAATTAGAGGCTTCTTGGTTTAACTGTGTCTTGTACAGATAAACTGTGTGCACAGAGAAAAGGCTTGTTCATATTTAAGTTCTATTAAGCTGAAACACTGAGAGATGATCCTGTGAACAGGGTCACTGCACTGACTTTACAATTTTAACATTTTTTTAAACGCTACAGTCTCCCTTGAGATCCTTCAGAATACAAGGCACACTATTAAATTAAATGATGTGAATTAATTTGCTCTGGAAGAATTGTAAGTTGTTCTATTTGCATAAAGTGTTGTCCCATTAATATAAAGATGAGGAATATTTGGTTTGCCAGATATACTAAACCGCTATTTCCATCAGCTCCACCCACATCGCTATTGGTAAAGGACTGTCTGAGTGGTACTTCAGATCCTCAGGAGGGCAAAAACTGGATCTGTCTTGGTTCTGACTGTAGCCTGTCAGAACCTTCATAATGAGGAAAATAACCTTCATAATGAGGAAAATAAATTCGTATTATCTGAACATAGGAATTTAATTTTGTGAGTTGTCATGTTCCTCAGCCACTAAGCAATACTTTCCCATTTATTATATCAGTTAAATTAAATCTTCAGCCTTATTAGTACCTCTCTTTTCTGCCCAAAAGAACTGCATGTTTCATCTACACAACAGTGTACGTACCTTCATTACTTTTATTATTATTTATTTATATGGCACTATCAGTGCACATGTATTAGAACTGATATTTTTGAAAAACTGCTGGGAGAGTTTCGTTGCTTCTAGAGCCCTTGATGCTATCTGAAATTTCTTTAACAGAAATTCATGATTCACAACCCTTGTGCCAGACCCAAACAAGGGCAGAACAATGGTGCAGCAGAAGCTTTGCAGTCACAATTTTTGTGATTTCCATCCTTACCTTCTATATCCAGGACTAATAATGCTGTCTGATTTAAAAGCCTCTTCAATATAGGTGTCAAAGGAGCAGGGGAAAGGAAGCACAGTGTCAAGATCGTAAATGAAGTTCTGGTCTCCACTTGCCACATGAAGCAAAATAACATGGTAATCCTGTAAGTGAGAAACATTATGAAGCTCTTTAGTATTAGAATTTGTAATGATGTTATAACAACGATCAATAACTTAGCCACATATTTTTATTTGTATTCTCATTTTGATATTTTACATAGGTGCTGCATACCAGACCTCATTTTAAATGTAGTAACAAACTGCTCTCATTCATATGATTTCAACATGACTGAGATGCAACTTTAAGACTGACTCAATATAACTAAGTGTTTCTGGAACAACTTTTGAATACAATGAAGGAGAAAACTTCAGGCTGAGCTGGCTGCCTTTATTCTTTACAGCAGAGATAAGGAATTTCCGGCTCTCCAGATGTTTGGGACTACGAACCCCATAATCACTTTACCACTGGCTATGATGGGTGGGGCTTCTGAAGGTGAAATCCAAAATATCTGAAGTGCCAAAGGTTCCCCTCCTCTATCATATAGGATCATAATAGGAAGCTGTAAATAGGTCAGAGATTTCTCTCTTTTTTGAACAGCCACCTTTTGTACATTTCAAATAGACTTTCTAAGCCTCATGGGCACACTGTGGAGCTCAAAGGAGTGTTCCAACCCTTTGTGGCCATTATTTTGGTGATCAGAAGAGAAGGTGCATCTCTCCCAGTTGCTTCTGAGAGATTACTTTTTCTGCCTGGATAAGAGAAGGCCCTGAAACTGCAATATTTAGTGGTTTGCAGGCAATACAAGTGCGTCTGGGACAGAAAAACTCAATTGTTATTGCTGAAAAATGGGTATAGGAAGGGTTGCAGAGTTGCTGCAAGTCTCAAGACCTGCATTCCCAGACAGCTTTAGGTAATGGATATACTAGAAATGGTGCACTCAAATAAAAACAACAGGAGCAGTGAAAAGGGTAATATTAAATACAGCAAAAGAAAACAGTGATTTCCTCACCCAAATCACAGGTTGTTCGCCACACCCTGCCTGTTGCTTCCAAAGTGGCACCTGTGAATTACATGGAATTGCATGATTACATTAAGGATAAATGTTTTTATGTCTGTAAACTAGTTTTACCCATCCAGCAATATAATTATGTAACAAAGTTAAGCCTTTCCAAAGGAACCAGTGTTGAGACTCAAAGGAGCACTGGAATGCCTAACATACAAACGGCCTTGTGTGGCTCTTTAGAAACTGATCACAGTCTTTACCATGAGATCTAATTAAACTAACTAGGCAAGCAGAATTAGTTATGGGTCTCGATTCACAGGTCTGACTTTTGTTTGTTTCTCAAATGACCTCAAGACAACATACAAGACTTCCTCTGCTTTACGCTTACAACAATCCTCTGAGGCAGGACAGATTGGGAATGAGTGACTGATCCAATTTCATGGTTCAGCAAGAACTTGATCTTGGGCCTCCCAAGTCCTAGTCCACCACTCCAACCGCTACACTGCACTATTTATCCATTCGTTCCCAGCTTCTTCAACAGCAGCCTGTTACACAGTCATTTGACCCATAAAATATCCCTTGGCACAGAGATAAAGTGATGGAGATATTTTTAATAATTTAAGGTTTGCAATTCTACACCCAGTTATCTGGGGGTAAGCCACAGTGAGACTTACGGCCAAGGAACAGTGGCCATGATGTTTGGGAAATTCTGAGAACTGTAGTCTCAAAACAGAACATTTCCAAGTAATATTTCCAGGCTCTGTATAAACCAAGATCCAGCTTTTGATTTTGATAATGCAAACTTCACAGTGCATTTCAGATCCAGTTTTGTGTCACAACTCACCATCTTTCTATCATTGGAAATGAAAACAGCATAAAATTCTTCTAAAGGGTACTGATTCTGCCTCTGGATGTATTCACAAAGTTTCCACACATTTTCCTCACTGTAAAACAAAAACAAAACATCACATACACATTCTTCTTCTGGTAGTAAAATTCACTGATATTAATTCCATTGACATTAATTGCTATGTTCACGGATACTAATTTCATGGGCTTAAACCTTATGTAAGGGTTATTGCTTATTTCCATTTCAATTTGTATTCTATTTCCATCTCTAGCAGTTTGGTCCAATCTTTTTTTTCAAGCGGAGTGAATGTGTATGTACACATGCACACATACATGCTAGAACTAGGGTCTAATTCTGCCAAGATTCATTCTTACCACATACACTTTTGATAACAAGTACAGATGGCCTTCCACATTTGTGGCTTTCAATTTCATGAATTTGATTATTTGTGAGTTTTCTCCAACGTCTGTCACACACACACACCCCCGGCAGTTCTTCTCTGGGGGGAAACCCTTTCCTCTCTCAGTGGTGTCAATCAGGCCATGCAGCCCTTTAAAAACCTACCTCTGCTCCTCTTCTTTCTCCTTAGCTTGGCCAGCTAAGGATGGCTCAAAGCTTTCTTAATCAGCATCACAAACCCTCTTCTGCTGCGCCCACGCCAAGGAAAGAGATTGGCAAGAGAGAGGAAGTATAGGTCCACCATGGCAGACCACTCCCTTTCCCTGACTTGGTTTGGACCCTAGGTGTCCGTTCTCCCCACCATGCCTCAGCCCCCTTCCCAGTTTTTCCATTTTTGCAGGGGTCTTGCGCCCTTAACTCTAGCAAATGTGAATGGCTAACTATAAACTGAGGAAAAAACAGTGGTTGGATCCAGACTTTAATCGTGCTTTGAGCAAACCCACTGAAATCACTGGGACAAGTTCAATCACAACTAATTTAAGTTCCACTTATTTCAGCCAGTCTATTCTAAGCATTACTAAATCTGTATCCAATCCATTTAGGCCATAACAGCCTCCTGATGGGGAAAAATGATCAAGTACTTTTTAAGAGATTAAAATATGTCTGAGCACAAGGGGAAAATGGAAATAAATGGAGACTTTTGGAGGAGTTCCAACATTCAAAACCACTCTCAGAAAGAAATAATTTCAGCACGGGAGATATTATGATTTACTAAGAAGAACACATTCCTGAATACAGTCTAACTGTCCAGCAATGTTTATGCTTCTTACCTTAACGTGTTGCACAGAAGGACCACCTTGCCAAGTTTGCTATCATACCCTCCTTGTTTGCACAGGAACTAGAATTTGTGTTTAGCAGATACACCTCAGATCACAGCCTTAAGAAACTGAGACTGTCTAGCTCTGGTGCTATACCACAGATTTTAACTCCTTAGGCTTAGGACTGTTCCAAGGCATTTTGTGGTCTGGAGGTGAAATGGGATATAGCTCACAAAATGTTATCCTGAAATAAATTGTTTAGGCTTAAAGGAAGAATCACAGAATTGTGGAGTTGAAAGATAATCCAAGAATCATCTAGTCCAACCTCCTGCTAATGCAGAAGTCCACTGCTACGACACCCCTGACAGATAGCCATCCAACCAGTATTTAAAAGCCCCCAATGAAGGAGAACCTACCACTCTCTGAGGCACTCTGTTCCACTTGGGACTTGATCTTTTCCCAGATCCTGATCTCAACCCACTCTGGGCTTTAAAAATTAAACCAGAACTCTAAACTGGGGCCAGGGACAGACTGGAAGCCAGTATAGATGACAAAGAACCTCTTTAATCAAACATATCTAATCATAAAAATAAAGATGCATTAAACTTTAGGGGGGAGGCTACTGACCACTGAAGAAGTGAGGTGCAGTTTCCAAAAGCCTGTGGACCTTCCTCTTCAACTGGAGAAGCAGGCAATACCTCACAAAAGCTTATACTTCTTTGTATCCTCCTCCTATTTCAATGTGGCAGGAAGAATCCTGAATAATCTGCTCTCATCTCATTTTTTCAGCTGATTTCAAAACCTCCCAATTTCTCTCCACTCCCCTTGCTTTCCCTGTTTATCTTCAGCTTTCTTCAATTGCTGTAAACTGAGTTCAAAGACCAAAAATAGTTTGTTGTTATTCAAGTCATTTATAATTTGTGACCCTAAGGGCAATGCATCATGGGGTTTTCTTGGCAGAATTTGCTCAGAGGGGGTTTGGCTTTGCCTTCCACTGAGGCTGAGAGACTGCAACTTGCCCAAAGTTACACACTGGGTTTCCATGTCTGAGTGAGGATTTGAACCTTCCCAGTGTCATAGCCCCAACATTCAAACCACTACACGAAACCAATAGTTTGCACTTACCATATTTGCCGGTGTATAAGACGCACGTGCTTAAAAGACGCATCCCATTTTCAAACAGTATTTTGGGGGGGGAGTCTTACATGCTAGCAAATACAGTATTTAAACCAGCAGGGCGGTAAGGACAAGCAGGCCAGTCTTGTCCTTCCCTGCAGGTTCAGGCAAAAGCAAACTGCTGCAGTCTCTCCTAGCTTGTCTATTCTTCCTCATTAATAACTTTTTTACCTTAGTCACACTGATGCCGCTTAGCCAAATGTGTTACAGTTTCCATCTGTGAAATCTTGGAACATATACTTCTTCATTAAAGCTTACACTGAAATCATAGAATCATACAGTTGGAAGAGGTCACAGGGGCCATCCAGTCCAACCCCCTGCCATGCAGGAACACACACTCAAAGCACTGCCAACAGACGGCCATCCAGCCTCTATTTAAAAGCCTTCAAAGAAGATTCCACCACACTGCAAGGCAGCGCATTCCACTGTTGAACTGTCAGGAGGTTCTTCCTAATGTCTAGGCAGAATCTTTTTTTCCCATAGTTTGAAGCCATCGCTCCATGTTCCAGTCTCTGGAGCAGCAGAAAACAAGCTTGCTCCATCCTCCACATGATGCTCCTTCAAATAGTTAAGCATAGCTATTATGTCGCCTCCTAACCTTCTCTTCTCCAGGCTGAACATACCTAGCTCCCTAAGCTGTCCTTACAGGGCATGGTTTCCAGTGATGGATATAATTTCGGTCGCCTTCCTCTGGATACATTCATTCCAGCTTGTCAATATCTTTCTTGAATTGTAATGCTCAGCACTGGACACAGTATCCCAGGTGAAGTCTGACCAAAACAGAATAGAGTCTACAATCCCATACAATCTGCCCTGTACACTCAGGTCTTCTGTGGGTCATTTATTTAAACTGCCTAAAACAAGACTGGCAATGGTCACCCAGAGGACCTTCTCACTGCTGGACTGTGGAATGGCCTGCCAGAAGAGATCTGATAGCAAAATATCCTGTCTGAATTTAAAAAACTGCTGAAGACTTATCTCTTCCAGTAGGCCTAACCAATCTATTTTTAATCATGATGTATTTTATTATTTTAATTATGACATTGTATTGATTGGTTTTATGTTTTAGTGTACTTCCATTATAATGTGTTTTTAATTGGTATGTTGATTTTAATTGTATTTTAACCTTTGTTATACCCCACCTCGAGGTTTGAGGAGAGGCAGGTAACAAAATTAAATTTATTATTATTATTACCATTACTTCCACTGACCTAGGCTCCTATCGATGCAGCCTAGAATTGATTTTGGGTTTTTTTGGAAATAAACAGAGATTGCACAAGACTCCTTTTTCCTTCCCTCTTTTTTATACTGAAAGAGATTTCTTTTATTATTATTATTTTTATTCATCATTAATAACATAAGGCAAATATCACACCTTACAAATTTATCGTAGAAAAAAATGAGAAAAAAAACAAAAAACATAAGGGTATATACATCCATCCATACACTTTCACATCTCCTCTATCGATTCCTTTATCTGTTCTAATGACTTTACCTCTTACATTTTTGATTCCACATAAAAATACACTCAATACACTTCTCCAATACAGAACATATTTTCTACATACGAACCTATTCTACCTTCCCTGATTCTCTTCTTCTGTTTTCATTCCAGTGATTCTCTATTTAGTATTCACCAACAATAAATTATCAAATGATTTTTATTTCCAGAAAAAAAAACCTCTACCTTTCTCTAAATTTCTAAATATTAAATCAAAATCCTTAGTTTCTAGCTTTAGGTTTTTGTTTCATTTGTCTCTTCTTTTTCCTTTACGAGTGGTTTCTATCCAAGTATTATTTTCCTATCCTTCTATCTTATCTCAAATTTTATTGAATGAACCTATTCTCCTCCTTATCTTTATAGACTTTATATCAACAAAAATTTGTCCCTATCTCTACCATTTTCTCTCTCTAAAAATACAAATAATTGTTTTTACTTTTAGTCCTTCTTTCCCATATTTCTCTAAAATTTTTACATTTGGTTTGTTTCTATTGTCTATTGTCGGTCTATCCACCTCCATCAGGTCATATAATTTTACCAGAGAAGAGATGAACAGGTCTCTCCTTTCGACAATCAGCGTAAGCAGGGCCCTTGCGACGCTGCAGCGGCTTCTTACCAGTAGCAGCTGGTGTAGGCGCAGTCCGGCCGGGCCGGCACGGCTGGCCGGCCGGCAATCGCTGCGGCTGCCGAGGCTTCTCCGAGCCCCGCTGAGCGCTGCTCCATTCGGGAACTCACACGCCTGGCCGCGGGGAGGGCTTCGTGGGCTCATTTCCCGAGGAAAAAACCGCTCAGGAGGCGCCTCGTCCGCTGAAACAGAAGCGACAGCTGCCGGCGCTTTTCGGAAAGGCCCAGCGACCCGCGCCTTCCTACCAGAGAGGGTGAGCCACGGAGAATGCCTTCCCAGGGAAACCCGGTCGCAGGGCCGGAAGTTCCGAGCGGACAAGGCGCCGGGGCCGCTGTGTTGCTTCTAGACTAGAGCGAGAGCTGGTTTGCAAAAACTTGGAGGGTGTTCAGTAGGCGCCTTGAGTGCCCTTGGCCGGCTCCAGTCCTTGGCATGCTGGCTCAGAGAACCAGAGCCCGAGAAAGCTACTTTTTTTTTTTTGGATTGAAACTCCCGGAAGCATGGCCACTGCTTTGACTCAGATTTCTAAGCTGAACAATTTTAAATTCAGAGAAGTAGCCCTGTTAGTCTCTTGCAGCGTAAGAGGGAAGAAGGGGGAGGGGAGGGGAGGAAACAGTGGAGGGGGAAGGAATGTTGCAGCACCTTTAAGACTAATTTGTTTTTTAGCATGAGCTTTCCAGGCTATAAATCCGCTTCTTCAGAGGCAGTAAAGAGTGGATATTTAAGCCTCAGGTTGTATCATCCCACCCAACTTTTTGACAATTTAGAGCAAAGGACATGATTTGCGTCTTTCTGGATCCTATTACATTCTATCCCACTCCCATAACTGTAAAAATATGTTTTCTATCCGGTGGCTTTAATATCACTGTGTACTGACCTCACTGTATATGCATGAAAGCTCATGCTATAATGAAAACCAGTTAATTGTGAAAGTGCTACTTCACAAACACCACGGCCCCAAGTGGGTGGTGGTTGTGTCCCTTCATGTCATTTCCCACTTGCAGTGACCCTAAGGTAAATCTGTCATGGGATTCGCTTGGCAGAATTTGTCCAGATGGAGTGTATCTTTGCCCCTGAGGCCGAGAGAGTGTGACTTGCCCAAAGGCAGCCAGTGGGTTTCCATAGCCGAGCATGGATCTGAACCATGGTCTCCAGAGCCGGTATGGTTTAAGCACTGAACTTTGACCAATGTTGGCCAGAGTCTGATTCTGCCATGGAAACCCACTGGGTGACCTTGGGCAGGTCACACATACTCATCCCCAGAAAACCCCATGATAGGATCACCTTAAATCAGAAACAACTTGAAGGTACACAACAACAACTCCAGAGTTGTAATCCAGCAGCCAAATCACTACACCACACTGGCTGTCTTCTTTGTTTTTAAGTTCAGTTGTGCTTCTCCCTGAAATGGGCAGCCACCCACTTCTGCTCTTTTTTTTCTCTTTGTCAAACCAATGGATTGCTTCCAATCAAGCAATGAAATCAATGGGACTTAAGTTAAATCATTATTAGTTTAACTTCATTTATTTCAACAAGACTTAGGTTAATCATTATTTATCTTCATTCCCATTTATTTCCCTTTTAAATGTGACTAAATTTGGAGCTCACACAGTATGCCATAAGTGTCATTAAAATTAATGCATCTTGCTTCTGCATAGCAAGAATGCATAGGATTTTCTTGCAACCCTGCAATTCTCTAGTCCAGGAATGAGTACCATGCAGTTGTCCAGTTGTTGTTGGACTGCAGTTACAAGCATTCCTCACCAAAAACATCTAGAGGGCTCTGTTTCCTTTGCTCTAATCCTCAGACAGGGTAAGTCCCATTGCATACATGGGGACTTCTGAAGACACCAACAAAATGTCTGCATGAAAGAGAACTTTGAGGGGAGATGGTGGTGACAGCATGTGGCTGGAAATACAGTGGAGAAATTTAAGTGGTCAGCTTTTACCTGGGACAGAGCTGGGGTGGACAGATGTAAAAGAGGGCAGGGCATTTGATGGTAGAGAGGAGGAATGTCAGCAGAAGGAGCTCACAGGTCAAATTTCCATTTTCCGCACAACTATTACAAGAAATTTCAAGGGGGAGAGATGCTAAGTGTGTTTGGTACCCAAGTCACAGGGTCCACCTTGTTGCAAAGGCATAAAAGGTTGTCATCTTAGTAGAAAAGATTTTACTCACAGTATAGAGCAGGCAGAAGCGGAGACTTCGTGACTCCCCAGAATGTTGTTCAAGTGTAACTTCCACCGGCCTTAGCACAACTGATGAGATGATGTGAGCTCCAGTCCAAAAGCCTCTTAGAGCATCATCAGTTGCCCACTGTTGTTTTATTTAGAAAGATCAAGCAACATGAAAGACTGTACATCAATCAGTTTTGCTTTGAGATTCGGTTGGCACCATTTCCTATAGTATGATAAAAATTAAGACAAATACAAATTTTAGTAACCATTTTATAAGATGTGATAAACATAGAGTTTGGGTGAAGCATAAAAAATTGATTGTGTTCTAAAATGCCTTTGTGGGCTTTACCCCATGAGAAATAATTGTCAAGAGTGTATGATGATTTAATTAAGGTGGAGGGCGACCACGTGCAATTGAAGACTTACAATAAATTGAATGCAGGGGGCTTGAATTTCAGTTGGTTTGCTTATAAACAATTAACAGAAAGATATAGAATGGATAAAAAACTGGTTTTGATAGTTAAAAAAATTGATTTTGAGAATCAATTGTGTAAAGACGATGACCACTTGAAGAACAGGTAGGGCCTCTGACAAAGTTCCACATGACATTCTTGCAAAGAAGCTAGTAAAATGCGGGCTGGACAGGGCTACTGTTAGTTGGATTTGTAATTGGTTGACCGACCGCACCCAAAGGGTGATTACCAACGGCTGCGTTTCATCCTGGAGAGAAGTGACTAGTGAGGTGCCACAGGGTTCTGTCCTGGGCCCAGTGCTATTCAGTATCTTCATCAAGGAAGGAGTGATCAAATTTACAGATGATACCAAACCGGGAGGGGTTGCTAACACACCAGAGGATAGGATCAAATTTCAATACAACCTTGACAGATTGGAGAGCAGGGCCAAAACTAACAAAATGAATTTCAACAGAGAGAAATGTAGAGTCCTGCTCTTGCGCAGAAAAAATGAAAGTCACAAGTATAGGATGGGGGACGTGTAGCTGGATAGCAGTACGTGTGAAAGGGATCTAAGAGTCTTGGTAGATCACAAGCTGAACATGAGTCAGCAGTGTGACGCGGCAGCCAAGAAAGCCAACGTGATTCTTGATTGCATGAATAAGAATAAGATATGAGGGAGGTAGTGGTACCACTCTATTCTGCATTGGTTAGGCCTCATTTCGAATACTGTGTCCAGTTCTGGACACCCCAATTCAAGAAGGATGTCGACAAGCTGGAACGTGTCCAGAGGAGGGCGACCAAAATGGTGAAGGATCTGGAAGCCATGCCCTATGAAGAACACCTTAGGGAGCTGGGTATGTTTAGTCTGCAGAAGAGAAGGTTAAGAGGGGACATGATAGCCATGTTTAAATATTTGAAGGGATGTCATGTTGAGGAGGGAGTGGGCTTGTTCTCTGCCACTCCAGAGACTAGGACAAGGAGCAATGGATTCAAGCTGCAGGAAAGGAGATTCCACTTGAACCTCAGGAAGAACTTCCTGATGGTCAGAGCTGTCTGGCAGTGAAATATGCAGCCTCGGAGCATGGTGGAGTCTCCTTCTTTGGAGGTTTTTAAGCAGAGGCGGGATGGCCATCTGCTGGGAATGCTTTGATGGGTGTTCCTGCATAGCAGGAGGTTGGACTCAATGGCCCCTGGGGTCTCTTCCAACTCTATGATTCTATGAGGTAAAATAATGTGTGGTCAAATTGGCTTAAAATGTGGGTCACCCAATCCAGATGGATCAAAAGAAAATGATGTGGACAACAGATTTGAAGTTTACTTTAAGTCAAGATTTGAAAGAAAAAAGTTATAGGATGATGTATAGATGGTAGTTAACACCCCAAAACTCTAAGATATATAAAGGCTCATGAAATATTTGTTGCAAATGTAAACATATCAAAGGGACTTTCTTTCATACATGGTGGACCTGTGATAAAGCTAAGATTTTTAAGATAAAAATTCAACTGACATCAAAACTGTATCTGTTGGGACTAATAAATAATCAGACAAAAAAGAACTTTATTAGGATCATACAGTCAATAACTATTGCATCAAGAATACTGTATACTTCTGTGGAAAGATCCCACAATTCCATCTCAAGAAGATTGAAAGCTGAAGATATTTGATATGGCTGAGGGACAAACCGATTATTTTCTTAAGAGAACATTCTCTTACAGAATACAAAAAACAATGGGAGAGGGTTATATTCTGTCTAAAGATAACAAAAAGAAGACCTGCAGCAAGAAGATTTGACTGGCAAAGTTAGATTAATCTTTGTAGAATGATTTTTCCTCTTTCTTATTTGTAGTGTATAATGATATTTTATAGCTTCCTCATGTCATCTAGTTATTAGCATTTAGAATAGTGTTAATTACTGTAATGTAAAATTTAGATTTACAAGCTTTGAAGAAGTACAGCAAAGGATAAGCAATAATAATTCTGGGAGGGGTGGGAACTCAATAGTATTATTATAGGTGTTTTGTAGTTTACATGATAGATCAGGTTTTAGTTCTTGTAGTCTTGTTTTGTAATCTCATTATTTATTGTGCTTTTTTCCTTCTTTTTCTGCATTTCTGTTTTGTGTGTGGTTTTACAGTACACAAATGTATGTGTGTTAATAAAAATATTTTAAATAAATAAATAAGTTGCAGTTCCTATCTCTTCAGCTCAAAGGGCTGAAATACTTGCTGCTTGCAAAAGCGACAGAACAAGCAAAGAGACAAAATATCAAGAAAGTGGCAATCTATACTGACAGCAAGTTCACAATTAACAGTATGACAAGTTGGGTTCCAAACTAGCAAGCCAATGGCTGGAAAACCAAGACAGGGAAAGAAGCAATAACCAATGAGGATTTTGAAAGGCTGGCTGAGCTTTCAGAAGGCATGGACATCTGATGGATGCACAGACCAGGTCATGCAGGCTTTCCTGGAAATGAAGCAGCTCATCAACTAGCAAGAGAAGGGCCATTTCCGCACTAGACTGTTACAGTGCTATTATTCCACTTGCAACATCCTATGGAAGCCTGGGGTTTGCAGTTTCAGGAGGGGCCACTTGGCAAACCCCAGGATTCCATAGGATGTTGCAAGTGGAATAATAGCGCTATAACAGTCTAGTGCAGAAATGGCCAAGGAGCTGGAAAGCCTGCATGTTAGCCTTATACAGCTAGAAAGTTCCATTAAACAGAATGGATTTGTTCAGGTTGATATGAGTTTTGTTGCATTTCCAACTTTTGGAAGAGTATTTCAAAAGAGTTTCAAAGATTTTTTTTTTAAATGAGAAATTCTAGTTCTGTCAAGCGGTCACACCTTATTTTGTGCAGCATATTACTGCAGAATCTCTTACTGATTTGAAGAGGCCAGACCAAATTAAAAAGAGGGGAGTTTTAATTGCCCAAAATGAACAAAAAGGAAGTAGCTAAAATATTTTAAATAACTAGTTGATTAAGCTGTGGGGCTAGTTAATATTTGTTTATTGGGTCTAAGGATTGCCAAAAATTTCTTTCTTATTTATATATTTAATTTATATCCCACCTTTCGCCTAGCATGGGACTCGAGGTGTCTTCTTGTCTGTGTTCCTTCAACAGCAGCCTGGTGTGCAGAAATCAAACAGGTGGAGCTTTCCCTTGCAAAGAATTAAAGAGCTTGAGAAAGTACCGCCCCCCTGGTTAAGGTGCAAGAATTTAAATGATCTTGGAAAGAGGAGGTGACTTGAAGAGGGTCTGCTCTGGAGAACTCCTGGATCAGAGTGGCCTCATCTGTAAGAATGGCTTTCAATCCTTTTAATAATAATAGCTACATGTTTTGGGATGGGGTGTGTTAAGGAGTTTGCGGGGGAATAAAAGCAAAAGAAACACTATGCCAGAAGACGGTAGGGATCAGGCCTGTTCTAGGCTTGCAGGAAGCCGATTCTATTCTGTGCCTATTTATTTGGAAGCAAGGCCCTCTTGGGGTATACTTTTGAGTAAATGTGCATCCAAATTAAGCTTTGAGATTCAACCCTAAATGGTGCCATGAAGGCAGAATGACAGGCTTTGGAGGTACTTTATTGAGTAGCTAACCACTGCTTCGATGGC
This sequence comes from Iguana delicatissima, assembly GCA_948472985.1. Lineage (NCBI taxonomy): Eukaryota > Metazoa > Chordata > Lepidosauria > Squamata > Iguanidae > Iguana > Iguana delicatissima. The sequence goes on along the minus strand of CAOKZL010000460.1, from coordinate 1,099,650 downwards.
TCCTACTTTTTACTGGCATTATTACCACTTCTCCCTTTTACCACCATTTGAATCGCCCTTTGTGGCGGTTGGAGAAGAATTTGCCATTTTGGATGACCATTCGCAGAGTCCTGGGAGAGGACAAAGGGGCGCATGCAGAGGTGGAGATTGTGTGCCTGTCGACCTATGGCAGCCCCATGAATTTCATAAGGTTTTCTTGGGCAAGGAATACTCAAGAGGTTTCTCTGAAATATAGCCCACAGCACCTGGTGTTAGCTGGCAGTCTTCCATCTAAAGACTAACCAAGGCTGACCCTGCTTAGCTTCCAAGGTCAGACGGCATCTGGTGCCTTTAGGGTATTTAGGCCGGATGCGTAGGATTCCTCTATGCTGATCTTGCTGAGTACCAAAATCCTGGACTTTGGGTTTGGAATAAGAAAAAAAAATGTTGGGGTAGTATTTGAAATTTAATAGAATAGTCTACAAAATTGTAGCTTTGTGCCTGTTTCATGCCAGGCGTGACTTTTGATGTTACTTCAGCTCGTTCACTGGTTTTGTTTGGTTTTCACCTGGGAGAAAACCGCAATTTCCTAGAAAGGCGGGAGTCCTTTATTTTTTTAAGTTGGGAAATGTTCGCGTGTCGCTTTAAGAGCTTCATATTTGAACGCCGCCTAGCAAAGAGCAGGAAACGGCACAGCTCGAACTGCGCGCCGTCTCCGAACCAATCAGAGAGCAGCAAAACAAGTTGCTCTCGAACTCAGTAGGCGCGAAAAAAGTGCAATCGCTGAACGGGAGCCTTGTGTCCTTCCGCGAGTACGGAACTGTTTGGCGAAGGACAAAATAGTCCCTAGATAGACCCGAAGCCCCACAATGTTTTGGGGTAAGAATGAAGTGGGGACGTAGTTCGGTGTCTCTGAATCTGAAGAATGGTTGAAAGTCGCTTCTTGCGACTTCTTTGAATCTTTCTCTTCTCCCCTTCCGTGAGGGAGAATGAGCTGAGGGGCGGAGGGATTCGAAGGGCGGTTGGTGACGCGGCATAGTCCGCTCTGTGGCGCCAGAATTCGGAGGCGACTGAGAGAAGAAATTGTCGTTGGAGTTTTTTCGCCGCGAGTTTCTCCTCGCCGCTCCGGGAGGCCATGGTCATGCTCCGGAGTGGTTCGGGTGGCTCCAGCCGACCCGCCCCTCACGATGGAGGAGGTGCCGCGACAACTCCTAGTGGCGGTTGTCGCCGGCGGGGCGCCCCGCCAAGGTCCCTCTATGAGGAGATGGAGTCGAGCTCGGAGTTTCTCTCTTTGGGGATCTCGACGGCTTTGACGCGGAGCAAGCGTGGAGCGGGAAATCGCTCGCCAGCCGTTGACAACGGGAGTCCCGCTACCAGCCGGGGAGGCATGCCGGTGAGTTTGGTAAGGGCTTTTCCGCACTACACTGTTATAGTGTTATTATTCCATTTTCAACATCCTGTGGGATCCTGGGGTTTGCAGTTCAGAATTCTCAGCCAGAGAACTCTTTGGCCTCGGTAAACTACAAATCCCAGAATTCCACAGGATGTTGAAAGTGGCATAATAGCACTATAGCAGTGGAGTGCGGAAGGGCCCTAAGATGTGAGAAAGGCATCTAAAGTCCCTAACAGCACCAAGGTCGCTCGGGGAGGTTTGGGTTCCTGTGTCAGGAAATAACCCCCGTGGAAGAGAGCTTGTGTGGAATTTAGTACAATCCCTTCGTTTGGGCACTTACTGGGCAGAGGAAGCGGCTGCCAAGAAAACTTACACTGTACAACAAAACATACAACGGCGATTGTAAAAACCGGTAAGAGGAAAAGAAGCAATACTGTAGGTTCAAAATTATGGGCGGGTATCGCTGTATCTTCTGGCAGTTAATTCTGTAGTTTGTATTAACGTGCTGTGTGACAAAGGCCTTTCTTTTATCTGTCTTGAATCTTCCCCCCGTTCAGCTTCATTAGATAAATTTTTTTTAGCAGTTTGTCACCAAGTTGTGTAACGAGCACACCTCCCCTCCCCCAGCCCTGTTGCTTGGGACTATAGCTTCAAACCCATGGCTGTTTCCACACTGGACTGTTACAGTGGTATTATTCCACTTTCAACATCCTGTGGAATCCTGGGGCCGTCCTTAAAGGCCCCTTCCTAAACTGGAAACCCCAGATTTCCATAGGATGTTGAAAGTGGAATAATAGCACTATAGTGTGGCCCATGTGTGTCACATCTCCAGGCCATGTATTTGAATTTAGCAGGGCACTGGGGGTTGTCTGGCTTATTTCTCTTAAAACAGATCTGCAAGGGTGCACTTGATTCAACTTCTTTATAGCCTCTGTCTATTCAGAGTAGCTGTTTCTCAGGCACTGCTCTCTTTGGTTCTGCAGACAGCTGTGTTCAGTACTGTCATCCTTCTAAGTTGCCTGTGTGTGGGTGGGAGGCACTACGAGTTAATGGTGACATTTCTATCTCACGAGTAGTTTTCACTGAGTCAGTTCTTATCATTTTCCTGCAGTTGGGATGTTTAGTGAATCGTGATGTTAGAGATATTACGTAGTGGATTTCTAAAAATAAACAAAACATATTACTCTGGGGGGAAATGTGCAGTTACAGAAAATAAATATTTTATAATAATGATTCTTACCCTGTGGTTCATGGGCCCCTGGAAAGCTGTGATGTTCTTACAGAGGATCCAGAAAGGCTTGAAAGTTGTTACAGTTAAAATAGAAAGACTAAATGGATGGAAGGAAGAAAAAAAAATGACAGACTGATGGATGGGCATGCATTGATCTCAGAGCAGGAGTCTTTTGCTGCTGGTAGACATATTTTGTGCAAAGATTCATTACAAAAGCTCAAACTTCTCAAAAGTCATGAAAATAACTGTTTGATAGCAATAAGTGTACTTAGCACTTGTTACTAATGTGGGCAGTTAAAACATGAAAGTGAATGATGCTGAGTGACTGAGAGAAAGTACACATTTCTTGATACCATGCATGTAGCCAGAAGCCACCTTCATAGCTGCACCAACTCCATAATGTCCACATTTTGCCACCCCATTCTCATAATGTCTTGTTACTTCACAGAATTCTGATATTGTGTCAGGAATCTTCTCAAAGAAATTCATTTATGATAGGAAAATGCACCTTAGGGTTTTAAATCTTGAGTTAAATCTCCTTGGTCTATGGCAACAAAAGCTATTTAAAGGAGGTCTGTGGTAAAGAAAAAGTTAAGAACTTCTGTTTTATAAAATTAATGGTGAACGTAGTTATTGACTCAGTGTAAGTGCAACCGGTATAAGAGCACTTCAGTATAAGTGAAGTGATAAACTTCTGATCAAAGATAAACTCAAAGTTGTGTATTTTAAGTTGACTTCTAATACATTTATATATGTATCTCTTCAGGCATGCCAAAATCAGTATATATCAGTGTAATACACTATCAGTGCCATCAGCTTTTTCTTAAGATCTAAACAGTGTAAGGGAAGTGTGTGTTAATGTCATAATTTCAGTATTCAAAAAAAGATTTCCTCATTCCCTTGTGTTCCCCCCAGGCTTTGGAGAAGGAAGGCATGTGTGTGCTTCCCTCCCAGGGTTCCTTCCCCATACTCCTTTGATTTGCCCAGCCACAGGGAGGAAACATATGTGCATGCATCACGAATAATCAGATTCGCAAAGGTCAAACCCACAAATGTGGAGGGAGGACTATAATAGTCAAGCCCCAGTAGGTACACTTATATATGTATGTATTTCTATTATCTAATCAAATATAATCAAAAGTTCAACTGCTTTGACTTTAAAAGGCTTTGCAGATATTTATCCAGCATGTAAAATCAACATAATGAATTGTTAAAGCAATTAAATGTAAGTCAAAATTAATGTCCACCAACTGAAACCAGCAGAAAACTTTGCAGAAAAAGCTACTAAACTTTTAAAGGCTCAGTGTGTGTGTGTGTGTAACGTAAAGTCTCAGTTTTTGAGCCTTCAGATATTTTTACTGTGGGTGTTAGAATTGACAGAGTGGCTGCCTAGGTGCAACGAAGTAGCCTTTTAAGAATTTGCTTTGGATTTACTAAGTATTAGCTTCCTCTCAAACTGCCTTTTTGTCAGTAAATGCTCCTTTCTTGTGTGCTGTATTTTCAGAGGAAGTAACTGGCAAAACCACCTCTGACTAATCCTTGCCTAAAGAGACTGTGAAATTCGTGGTGTCTCCATAAGTTGACAGATGACTTGAAAGCACATACTCAACCATTAGTGGAAGATGTTATAATAATACAGCTATTTTGTCCTCCTGCAAAGTTTATGTTTAAATATTTCTGTATTTACCTTCATAGAGTGTTCTTAAGGTCAAGTACACAAACAAGATATGTTAGGGGTTTGTTTCTGTTCATCAGCTGGATAAGCCTCACAATCCTGATATTCTTATTATTTCTAAGAGTATTGTAAGGATAGTAGGCTGTACACACGCACACAAACACATCTCTTCTCTAATTAAGAATGATGTTTTCTTGTAAGAAATACAGTAATAAATATCTTATCTGTCTGTCTTAGGAAAACTGAAGTTCCTCTTGCTGAGTTTCCTCAAATGCAGAGTTAGATGTCTAGAATCATCTGCAACCACTGGCCTAAGGGGAAGAGTAGTTGGTTCTACAGTCTTTGAATAGTCCAGAACTATATGTGTAGTTGTTCTCCCTGTCCCAAAAGCAAAGGCTTGCCCTTGCTTGGCTTCTTTGTCTCCTTTTTTCGTGTCCCCCTGTTCCCTTAAAGCAGTGGGAAAGATTATAAACAGCAGGTCCGGATCTTTGCTTCTAAATTGTCAAATACCCAGTGATGTAGACTCAAGTTGATAGACTCAGACTCAAGTCAGACTTAAGCCACTTCAATGGCTGGACTTGGACTTGACTCGGCAAAAATTACACACTGACTCGACTCGAGACTTGTATATTTTAAGTGACTGACTTGCTGCACTGGGTTCAGTAACACAACACATTCATCCAGAAACCTTACGAATTACTGGTCACATGACAATCTGTTTCAAGCCCAAAGTGTGGACACATTTCTCAGAGGGAACAGCAAATCGGTTAGGCAATGGTCTTCAGGTCTGCTCAGCAGCCTGTCCGTGCTACATATCACAGGAGCTTTCTAAAACTTTTCCTAAAAGGGCAAGGCTCATGCCTAGAATGCAGGGCGCGTATCTCAGAGGGGAACAGAAAATGTGTTAGGCAGTGATCTTGAGGAAGAAGGATCCTTCCTTCTGAAGCTCTTGAAGCTTCAATAATGGGGAACAAGAAGTATCCTATCCCTACTTCTGAAGCTGCAGATGGCAAAATCACAAAAGTAGAGGACCAATTCTACTTAAATTGTTAAAACTGACTTTATTTAGCTCTGTCCAGAAATTCTGGAATACAGGTTGGGGTGTAAAGTTGGCTCCTGGAATTAAGACTTGACTTGAAAGTATCTTGCAAGGACTTGAGGCTCAACTTGAGACTTGAAGGTAGAGACTTGAGACTTGGAGTAAAAGACTTAAATGCATTGCTGCAAATATCCACATGTTCCTAACAGTTTTTACTTGCATTTTTTCAGGAGTTCTCTGACAAGGAATGCGAACGTTTCACAAGACACTCAAGATCTGTGAGGAAGACTAGTCAACAGTATTCCAACACTGGTTTTGACAAAGGCATAACAATGCTCAGTGAGAATGGTATCAACAGGAAACATTTTACAAGGTAATTGCTCCCCGCCTCTTACCGTTCACTTGTTAAAACATTGCTTTATGTCCTGCCTGAATCTTTTTAGACCAATGATATGCTTTCTAACTCTCAGTGATTTTTTTTCCATGTTCATGTTGCACTGTGCTATATGGTAAAGTAAATCCATGTTGAAATCTGAGTGACTGGATGTAAAGAAGTCACATTAATGGATAGAACTATGGACTTGTATGTCCTCTGCGCATACCCAAAGTGATATTGGCGCCACAGTTTAAGAAAGAAAGCTTATTTTGTATCTTTTTGATGAATTAGTGCCTGAATTTGCTTGGCTTCTAGGATCTTTCTCCATCCCATTTTAGATTAGAGGTTCCCAAAATAGTACCCAGGGGCGCTCCCATGGCACCCATTAGAATTCTTGGCCTCCTCCCAGTGTTTTAAATCTAATTTTTATTGTTGTTTAGTTCTTGTTTTATTGTTGTTGGTTTGGGGTGCAGAAGAGACTGGGTGTATTCACATGACAGAGCACAAATGAACAGAAACTTAGCTTGTCACATGTGACTAGTGTTCTAGTACATGCTGCCTGATTGTTCCAAGTCCCAGAACTTTACTGAAGTACATCCACTGTATCCACATGACTGGTATCCATAGTTAAACTTATTGATGCTGAAATGCAGTCCTAAAACGTTTTGTTGCCATCTCTTTTTGAACCGCATGTTGTTGTTTTTATGTTCTTATCAATTATACATTGGCTTTGGACTGCAAATAATGGCTACAACGCCTTTGTTCTCTTAGATTCTAAAGTTCCGCCAACTTAAAGGGCGTCCTCTCCAAGATGCATACACATCTCTATACCTACATCATTCATCTCATTGGAAAAAAAATGTTTTGTTATCCACGTGTTTGTTTTATTATTCACAGTAAATCTAGGAATTTATCCCCCATGTGTATGGGATCCTACTGTATATTGTTTGGTTAGCTCCAAATCTCAGAGCTTTGCTATATTGTTTGGTTTGCTTACAATCTCAGGAGAGTCTGTTTTTTTTTTCTTTTAGTTACTCTTGCTCAGCAAATCAGAGCAGTAGGTACCCTAGTTTTTATATAAACAAATCATGGAACAGATCAGCTACTGACATCACATATGGGAGCTATCAAGCAGTGTACACCAGTATCTCATATCAAACGCTGCTTGCTTATGCTAATTTTTATAATATCAGTCAATTCATAACCAAAATGCTAAAAAGACAATAAACCAAGCTCTGTGAGGAATGGCTTAGGAAGCTGCTTTGTTCAACCTGGAGAAGACCAAGAGGTGATATGATAAGCCATCTATAAAGATTTGAAGGGAAGATTATAGAGTTAGCTTGCTCTTGCTTCAGAGACTAGACCATGATCCAGTGGATTCAAATTACAGGAAAGGAGGTTCCACCTAAATATTAGAAAGAACTTCCTGACAATAATAACAACTGTTTGACAATGAGATGAATTACCTTGGAAGAGGTAAACACTCCTCTATTTAAACAGCTTTAAACAGAAGTTGAATGGGATTCTCACAGAAGTGCCTTAGCTGTGTGTTGTAGGATCCTGCATGATTAGTAAGATTCTTCACGACATTTTGTGTCCCATACCGAAGAGACAGATACACCTTGATCATGGTCTGAAAAGTTGCTTTTGTCTTTACATCTCTTCCTCTTCTGTTCAGAGAATTCAGAAAGATTGGGAGGGGAAGGTTCAGGGCACACTGATTGCCTCCCAGTGCCTTTGAATTTAGTGGGTTTAGGCGAATCAGATATATTCACAGTAAGTACCCAGTTCTTCTTCGTGGTCTCTCTGCCTCATACATTAGGAGCTTTCGTGCCTGCGCGGTAGCGTTCGGAAGATTCTAGAGCTCATTAGCTTTGGCGGGAACTCCTCCTCCACGTCGGTACTGCGCGTGCTCCTCCCGCCGACTAACGGTCTCTCCTCAGTTCTTTCTTGTCTACCTCAGCGTACAGAAAGTTCTCTCGTTGGCTTGTGTTTTTTCTTGTGCTTCGTTGCGATTTTCTTGGTTTTTTCGACTTCGGATTGGATTTTGACTACCCCTCTCGGCTTTTGCATTTGTCTTGTTGTGGATTTGATCAGTTTTGACCCATTTCTGGACTGTTTACGGCTTTGGATCTCGGACTGTTTTTGGAGCCCTCGGACTCTCCTTGCCTCACCCTTCACTTGTGTATGTCGGTGTTGTTCAAAAACTGCACCTCCTGTGGAAGGAAGGTTGCCCTTTCCGACCGGCATTCCAAGTGCCTCTTCTGTTTGGGTGAGGGACATATTGTCCAAGCCTGCCCCATTTGCAAGGAGTTTACCCACCAGACCTTTCGCAACAGGGCCGCAAGGCTTAAATCCCATTGCTGGGAGCAATCTCTGCGGGCGCAAACCCCCGAGATGATGGCCGAGAGAAGTCCAACCTCTGTTTCTTCGGCAGCGGCGGCGGCTGCCGTGCCCTCGACATCATCCGGATCGGTACCGAGCTTGGTACTGATCATGAAGTTGCCGAGGATACCGAAGATCTCAGCAACTCGGGCACGTGAGGACCCTGCGGGCTCGCAGGCCTCCTCCTCTTCCTTCAGGCCGCTCACTCCGGCCCGGAAGAAACGTTCCCCCACCGAAGGGGTAGGGAAGGAGAGGAAGAAGAAGAGGAAGGAAAAGCGGCGCTCTCCACCTACCGTGGTGCGACCACCACTCAACCAGCCCGCCGAGGAACCTGAACCGATGCAGCTCCCTGAGGAAGAGGAGCTTCCGGAGGAACAGGAAATCCTCGAGGTGTCGGATGAGGAGCAGGCCATGCAGGCTTCGCCCCCTCATCCTCCCGAGCTGACCGCAGAGATTACCCCGCCAAGTCGCCGTCCGCCCTCGGCAGAACGCCGAGAGGAGGCTGTGGTCAGGCAGTGCCCAGCCTCTTGACGCGACGAGTCCCGCTCGCCGGAGCAGCGGGCCAGACCTCCACCCCGCGATATCGGGAGATGCGCCTGGAAAGGGTTCACTCGGGTGAGAGCGCCTACCCTCCTGCCTACCTTGGACGGTACGCCCAGGAGCAGGTGTGACACGAACCGGCTGGCTCGTGCTACTCGTACTCGCCATCTTACAGGGACCGGTACCATCCAGATCCGTGATACTGGTCACCTCACCACCGGTCTCGTTCGCCACAGCGGGAGGCTTACTACCCCCGCTACAAACGGTCACTGCTGCGTCGATCGCCAAGTCAACAAAGGTCCCGGGAGCCCTCACCCCGCTACAGGGCTGTTTCTCCACCCCTGCGGATGACGGCCACAGCTACCCTACCGTGGCCCAATTGGCGGTAGCTGCAACGTCTACCACGCAGGTGGCACACCGTCCTAGGCCAGCGGTTGTGCCCCTGCAGGTGACTCCGGTACTAGCCACGACATCGGCCGCACCGGTACCGATGCAGCCTGCAGCTCCAGCAGTCACCCTGGCACCCCCGGCCCATAGACCGGCTTAGGAGAAGGAGGCAGAGAGGTCGCCAACTCCATCTGGCGACTCCTCAGACTCTGACTCTGCTGAGTCCACCCCTTCTTCTCATTAGTCCCCACTGCTGGTTTTCGGGGAACCAGGCCCGGAGTCTGCACCGGAGGATGTCCGCCAGTTCTCAGCGATCCTCCTCCGGATGGCCACAGCCCTTGGCCTCAAGGTGACCGAACCTGCTCCGCAAGCCCAGGACCCGGTCTTCCAGTGCTTGGAAGCCTGCCCACCATCGACCGCACCGCTGCCGTTCCTCCCGACTCTGGTGGAAGCGGTGAAGCAGCCGTGGGCGAAGCCAGGGTCAGTGCAGCCTATTCCACATAGGCTGGAGCACCTGTACAGGACACAGGAGAACGCAGAGTTTCTCTTCAACCACCCTGTACCGAACTCCATAGTGGTCAAGTTGGCCCAGACGAAGGGAGGTAATCGGGCGCTTACCACCCCTCCGGACCGTGAAGGACGGAAGCTCGATGCCTTCGGCCGAAGGTTCTACTCGGCATCGTCCCTGGTGGCCAGGACGGTGAACACGATGGCCTGCCTTGCGGCATACTATTGGAACCTCCTGGACCGACTCGAACCCTTGCTTGCTGACCTGCCGGAGGAGTCACGCGCCTCAGCCACTCAGATCTTTGGCGAGGCCGTTGCAGTGGCTACCCAGCAGATCGCCACCTCGAGGCACGCCGTGGAGGCCACCTCAAGGGTGATGGTCGGTGCCACAGCCCTCCGACACCACGCGTGGCTCCGGTCCTCTGGGCTTCAGGAGGACAGCCGTCGATGGATTGAAGATCTTCCGTTCGATGGCGAAGGGCTCTTCCACACCTCTACTGATGAGGCTGTGGATCACCTCATCAAGGCCCGGCTGACGGCGAAGAAGATGGGCATAAACCAGCCTGCCCCGTCTCGCCGCACCTTCCAGCCAAGGCCTTCGTGGAGAAGGTCCTCCTCATCATTGGCGTACCAGCCGCGGTCGACCGTGTTGAGGCCGTCGCCGTCTTCAGCTTCGAGGAGGCTTCCTAGACGGCGTCCATCTTCGTCGTCGAAGTCCCGGTTTTGACGGCCTCCGCAGGACTCCACCCATGCCATCCTTCGCCTTTCTGGCAGACCTGATCCATCACCCGAGCCTAGCCAGGCACCTCGATCACTGGTGGGAGATCACTGCAGACTCCTGGGTACTTACCATCGTCTGCCTGGGGTACGCCATTGAATTCCAGGATATTCCGCCACGGGGTGTCTACTACTCCACCCCGGCCAGCTCGGCTGTACTGGAAGAGGTCCAGTCCCTCCTCGAAAAGGGAGTGATCGAGAGGCTCCCGCCTTCAGCCAAAACCACTGGTTTCTACTCGAGGTACTTCATGGTGCTGAAGGCGGACAGATCCCTGCAGCCCATTCTAGACCTCCGAGGGGTGAATGAGTACATCCGCCCCAAGAGGTTCAAGATGGTCACGCTGCCCTCGATCCTGCCCTTCCTTCGCCGAGGGGACTGGTTTGCATCCATAGACCTCAAAGATGCCTATTTCCACATCTTGATCCGCCCACAGCACAGGAGATACCTACGGTTCGCGGACAATGGCACCAGCTACCAGTACCGGGTGCTGCCGTTCGGTCTTTCCACCGCACCGCAGGTGTTCACCAAGTGCATGGCTCCGGTCGTGTCCTTCCTGCGGACGAAGGGCGTCTCCGTCTACCCTTACCTGGACGATTGGCTATTGGTGGCGTCCTGCAAACAGAAACTATACAGAGACATTCACCGGACTTTGTCACTCTTTACTCGGCTCGGACTCAGGGTCAACCCCAAGAAGTCCCACCTCGAACCCACCCGGGTTCTCGACTTCATCGGGGCGACCCTCGACTCGGTATCGGCGAGGGCCTTCCTACTGGACGAGAGGGCGCGGACGCTTTGTTGGGCAGCGTCCGCTGCCTTCGAGGCCTCGCCCTGCCTTCCCCTCTTTTTCAGGTCCCACCTGCTTCAGCGGACCAGAACTGAGGAGAGACCGTTTGTCGACGGGAGGAGCATGTGCAGTACCGATATGGGGGAGGAATTCCCACCAAAGCTAACGAGCTCTAGAATCTTCCGAACACTACCGCGCAGGCGCAAAACCTCCTCATGTATGAGGGCACAGATGACCACTCGAAGAACCACAGTTATAGGTAAGCAACCTGTTCTTTCTCAACTTCTTTTCTCCCTCCTGAGATGTCTCGTAAGATAGTTGCCTGTCAAACAACGGACATTTGATATGAGATACCCATAGAAGCTGTCACTGGCAAACAAATGGACTAAGCAATATAAATCTCACCACATGGTATTTAGTCACAAAAGAATAAGAAATGAATATTAAAGAACAAGTGAAACGTCATAATATAGGATAAAGCAGCTTAATAAAAATTAGAGTTCAAAAGTACTCCCCTCCCTCCAGAAGTCAGAGGGTGGTTTTTCAGAATTTAGGAAAGAGAAAGGTCTTCATCTAGTCCTGAAAAAACAGCAGTGTTGGCTGCAGGAAGTTTCCTTTCATGGGAGAATTCCACGGGGGAAGGGGGAGAAGTCTTGCTCCTTGGCCATTAACTGCTTTGCTTGCAAAGGCAGTTGCAAAGGCAACTGAAATTCCTCAGATCTGGACTTCAGAGCACAAGCAGATGGATATGAGTTACAGCAAACACTACACTGTAAACTAAGAGTTTGAAAATAAACACTGGCACTTTGAATTGAACCTGGGCATGAACAGTGAGTTGATGAAGCTGGTTTCAAACAGATGTGATTATAAATCATATGCTAGATCTTACAGTGTATTTGCTTCTGTGCAGGCGGCTGGCTAGACTGCAGGCTGATGCAAAGAATGAAGAGTGTGAAGAAGGTAAATTAAATAAAACACAAATACTTTGAATTGCCAGAATAGTTAGACTGTAGACAGGCCTACTAGGTCACTGAGTTTATTCACCATTCCATTATGGGGGATGGGCACCTTAACATTTAGCATCCTGACTTGATTTTGTTTAACTCTAGGAAATGTAGTCCCTGTCACCAGGTCTTTGAAATCTGTGAAGCCTCCTGATCATGTTGCAGAAGAAAATGGGGATGTTGAAGTCCGTCGCAGTTGTAGAATTAGGCGAAGCCGCTATAGTACTATGAACCAGTCAGTTCTGTTTGACAAGCTTATTACAAAGTAAGTTTTTTTCTTTGTAGTATCAAAAAATCCCTGAAAAGCCTCACAGAATTTAGACAAACTGGCTTAGATCTCAGATGTCACTGTTGTATGCCAAAAGTCATGTTGTGAATGCATGATCTCTTATTTCTGATTGCAGCCCACTTTGGAATATTAAAAATGACTCTATATCAGTTCAGACCGTGTGTCTAGCTAGCCCAGCATTGTCAACTCTTGACAGTCAGCAACTCCGGACTTTTAGGAAAATTTCATCTTAGCTCTACTTGGAGATCCCTATATTTTCTGGTGGTCTCAATCCATATATTAACTGGGCCTGACCCTGTTGAGCTTTTGAAATCAGGCAGGATAGTGTGTATTCAGGGTGGAATAGGGACTCTCATGCTGTATAGGAAGATACACATCAGGAGGAGGAGTTTTTCAGATAGTAAAAGGGTTTACAGTGGAAAGAAAGGCTTGCAAGATAAAGTGAATGAGTAATGCCTTCCCTTGCAGCCTGTGCATTAGTTATTGCAATATTTATATTGCTCCTAATATGCAGACTTTAATGCTAAAAATACATATAACTAACTGCCCACTTGTAAAAATATTTATATCCCACTGCATATCACAGGATGTTAAAGGTGGTATAGAAGTAAAATCAGAACAGTTTAAATTGGTTTAGAATTTAAAACAATCAAAATAATTTAAATAAACTAAAATCTTATTAAGCAATTGAATGAATTAAAATGGGCTAAAACTATGTTATTTCCATCAAGTCAGCTTTGATTTATGGGGACTGTATACATGAAAGACCTCCTATTATTAATGCCTTGCTGATATCTTACAAACTCAGGGCTGTGGCTTCCCTGATTGAGTTGATCCACTTATAATGTGCTCTTCTTTTCCTGCTGCCTTCAACTTTACCAAGTACTGTCATCTTTTCTAAGAGTCAATAAAACTATGTATCCGTACAAGTTTTGACAAAATCATTAGACCCCAGAGGCTTTACAGGTGGGGAAGCCGTCTTTTTAACTTGATGCTGGAATGAAGCCAATGTTGGGCCAAGGGAAGTACCTCCCATAACTGAAACAGAAAACTCACTCTTCCACTTGCTTACATATAGTTTTGTAAAAATTTTGGGAATAAACTTATGGAGAATATTTCCCAACCTGAGAAATTTTGACAATTACGTCTTAACGCTTCTTAAATACACTTTAAAAAAATTACTGTTTGTTAATATGTTTCTTCAGTTAAACTTAAAATATGAGTGTTTCCCATTATTAAAATGAAGAAATATAAAGGGGGAACCTTCCACAGAGTTTTAAGTTAAGTTTAACATACTGTAACTCTGCAGCACAAGCATTTCCCAAGTCAGTCCTACCTGGGATCAATGAGGACCCAGAGACAGGATTTGACTGGCACTTTTCCTTTTTCCCCCCTCTCTTTGTCATCTAGAGAAGGAAGAAGGGAGGTGGGGAAAGCCAGCCAGTGTGACAGTGGTGGGGAGGGGGTGCAGGAGGGCAGCGGCAGAAGAGGAAAAATAGAGAAAGGCAGCTGTAGCAGGAAGGATGGAAGATGAGGGCAGCAGAGTGTGTGTTTTAGGGCAGTAGCAAAAGTTTCATAACTTTGAGAAAAGTTCTCAACTGGAATTCTCAAAATTCTCTATAGTAGTTAAGAATGAGTTAAAAGTTCAGTGCAATATATTATTTAGAGAGAGAATGAAAAATAAGATTCTGCATCTTACAGATTAATCTTCTGGGGAAAATGCCAAGAATATTGTATCACTGCCAAGAATATTATATCACTGCCTACATATTGTATTACTCTCTCTGGTGGTTCACAAAGGAGGCTTTCTCAAGCAGACCAGTCTTGTGTAGGTGTATTTAGGGAGAAGCACACCTTCAAGATCCCAAGCCAATTGGGTCTTGAATGTCATCACAACCACCTTGAATTCAGAGCAGAAGTATATTTGGAGCCAGTACAGTAACTTTAAAACCAGTATAATATGGTGTCTATGTGGTACTTTGTTGTTAACAGCCCAGCTCCTGCAGATTGCCTTAGCTGCAGCATCTGAGACATCTTCAAGTGCAATCTCATGCAAAGCACACAGAGTTGTTATGAAAGTGGCTTACAGAATAGTGGTGGCCTGGGTTAAAAAACATGCAGAATTTTAGATGGAATAATTTGAGGCAAAAGGAGAATGTTCTGATTTGGGGATGTGATTTATTTACTTCTCCTTTTCCCCTCTACTGTTTTAGACAATTTCTGTTAAAATGGGCTGGGCCCTAGGCAAAAAAAATGCAGAATTTTGGAAGGATAGATACATTGCTAGGTAGTTTTTGTTCTCTGAACGAGTTGCACCAAAGTCACACCCTCCCTTTCTGCGTCCCACGTTCTCCTTTGACTCAGGCTTACAGTTGCTGTTCTTGGAAGAAAATGAGCAAAGGTCACTGGATCATCCATTAGCCCATTGTGTCAGCATTCTCAAAATACTGGGCTTGAAGAACTTTGGTAAAACCATTAACTGTGGTTAGAGCTGTAGTTAACAAAATTCACCCCCTCTTCTTCCCATCCCAGTATCATCCTGATAAGGAGAACATGGGGAGAAATTTATTAATTCTAGTGGAGCCATTATCTTTCTCTGACTCTTTCCAAATCACTAACTAATCTTCAAGATTGGTCAGATTTGATCCAGTTTGGAAAAAAAACCTCTTTTATTTGGACATAGCTGAAATCTGCTTGAATTGGTTCTGAATTTATCCATTTCCATTCTTTATCCTAGTAGTTTGTATCAAAGAAAAAAAACAGGCCTTCCTTATATACAACAGGAAGTTCTAGTTGGGGGAGTGGTTCCTGCTACATATATACAAGGCAAGATAGATGTGTATTTACTACGCATGATAAACCACATATGAATGCAGATATGTATAAAGACTTCTGATTAAAAAATGCCTAATATTTCACTACTAGATGAGATTTCTGTAAAAGTTTATGATCATATGGTACATTCCAAACTCTGTTGCATTTTTAGATTTCCATAGAATCTTAGCACTGTAGCAGGCTGGGTTTAACTAATTTCTATTTGATATTTTTCATATCCTGTTTAATTTTATTTTGTACACTATAGCACTGCTGAAGCTGTGCTACAGAAAATGGATGACATGAAAAAGATGCGCCGGCGACGAATGATGGATTTGGATGAACTTGGGGTATTCAATGATAGAGAAGAAGTAAGTGTACAGCATATGCCGTGTTGTCTGATTTGGGAAGCTAAGTATGACCTGGTTAGTTCTTGAATAGAAGACCATCAGGGATCTTGAGGTAGAGCCAGAAAAGTATCCTGGCTGAAGCCTGGAAAGCCACTGGCAGTGACAGTTGACAAAATGGAAGACAGCTTTCAATATAGAATATATTATATATATGAGTGTATTTTCAGATTATGTAAAGAACAATATTTTTATATTGTTCTTGCTTTCTTAAACACGTAATTTGCAGATTAATTTTGCTGAGAGCCTGATTTGAGTAATAACAGTTCTTGAAAGCTTAAATCTTTATTATGTTGTTTGTTTTTAGTATTGGAACTCGCCTACAAGCTTCATTTGTCATGAATGTAATTTGGATAGTCTTATTGTGCCTATGATGTATGATCAGCTAAGTGAGATCTCTTTTCATTTCTAGGAAAGTCTTGATGTATACTCAAGAGGAAAACCAAAAAGAGCAATCCAAAGAACTGATGAAGAAACCACTGATAACCAGGATGGAAGTGCAGGTTGTTAAGATCTTCTGTTTTCCATTTTTTAGAATTATTTCCTATGTCAGTACAGTTCTTTTCCTGTGAATCCATCTTGCCCTGTACTCCATTTAACTTTTGAGCAGATAGGTGAACTTATTTGTATTTCTCTGTAAGACATATATAGACAGGCTGCATCTGGCTTTTGGCTACTCTTAGGGAGCCTGAGGGCCACAGCCACTCTTTCCAGCAGCCCAGCTGACTAGAAAGAAAAAGAAAATGCCTAGCAACACATCTGCTTTGTTAACTGAGGTATATTTGTAGAGGATTGTATTATCACAAAGTAATGGGGAAAATGTCTTATAATTTTCACCTCAATGTGCTTGTTTTTAATCCCAAGAGAGGCAATATCTTACCTTAGAATTAAAATTTGTAGTCCTAGAATATGTAGTAAATAACATTATTTTTTTTCAAACTAAAGAAAATTATTCTGTGATAATTAGAATCTTCAGAAGAGGGTGAAGACCAAGAAGATGAAGATGCAGATGCAGAAGATAATCAAAAACGCTATGACCTTAGGCAGCGAAAAACTGTTGTACGCTATCAAGCCTCACCAGAAAGTAGGTTTGCAGTGTATTTTTTTCCTGGAAGCTCTTTGTCTGTGGATGTTGTATTTGGAAAATATAAATCCTTGTCATTAATAACCTCTTTGATTATTTTCCATCTTAAACTTTACCAAGACATTATGCAAATAATCAATCAATCAGTCAATCAATCAATAAACTGTTCAAGTTAGCAGTAAGTGGATCTGGCTGATTTTCCTAAATTTTGATTCACAGTTAACAAGGTGATTTATCACATGTCTTCTGATTTATTGATACATAGGCAAAAAGGTTTAATTCTGTTTCTGTTGCTAACAGAACCCAGACACCAAAGGAAGCCCAAATTATTTTATCCTGAAGCAGCATCTCCAGTAAGGCGAAGGTTTTCCTTTAATCCTGCAGGACCAAGGAGCCCTTTCTGTAAAAAAATAAACAGGTTTGTTATTTGTGCTAGTGCTAATTACCTTTGCTTGAGCTATCATCTCTACTCCCGAATTATTCAACCAATAAGCTTTGCTGTTGCAGATCACCTTCATCAGAGCTGGGGACCTTTTAGCCCATGTTTTGGGCTACAACCCTCATCATCTCATTTTTTTGCATGCTGGGTGGAGTTTCCAGAACTTTTTGAATTGTTGTAGTAGTTCCTGTCTTCTTTGATCATTTTCCCCACCTAGCAGGTCCATGTGCAACACACCGTCTTTGCTGATACAGAGGACCCTCAGTATCTGCTGGGGTTTGATTCCAGGACCCCCTGTGGATACTCACGTCCTACTGTATATGTTGGTGTAGTCAAATGGTGTCCTAATATAAAATGGTGAACAACTCAAATGAATGATGAGTGCCAGAGAGAGCCTGAGGAACTGTGAATTGATGGGAGGCTACTCAGAGTATGACTGCACGTCGCCATAGTGCTCAGCATGAAGCAAAATTAAGGGGCCTTCTGCACTACACTGTTATAGTGGTATTATTCCACTTCAACATCCTGTGGAATCCTAGGGTTTACAGTTTAGGGAGGAGCATTTAGAATTCTCAGCCAGAGAGCTCTTTGCCCTCAGTAAATTACAATCCCCAGAATTCCACAGGACATTGAAAGTGGAATGAATAGCACTATAACAGTGTAGTATGGAATTGGCCAGGGTTTACTTTTTAAATATATTTTTGAGGGCTGGCTGTATATGGATTTCAGTTATGAATACATTAACTGGCCAAGCATTAATTTTGTATTCTTTCTTAGTACAAATGCATATTTATAGTGCTTATCTTTAAAACAGACGAAAGCATGCAATGCATAATAGTGATTCTACATCATCGTCATCATCTGATGATGAGCAGCGTTTTGAGAGGCGTAGGAAACGAAGTCGGAGCAAAGCATTAAGCAGGTATTCTGTCTGTTGCTCTGAAATGTCATGATACCATATTGTGTATCCTTGTACAAACTCTGTCTTATTCATTACTTGGCAACTCGCTTTTATCTATTTAATGGGGATTCTGCAATATGTAAATGTAAAATGGAATGGATTTCTGACTTGATGTTGCATCCCTTGGTACTTTGCATATTTGACTGTTTGTTAAATTGAAACAAACTGGCATTGCTTAGTTATTAATCATGCTTCATTTCACCAATTCTTACTTTTTGGATTAGGTGCCTTCCACTAAACTTTAGAAAAGATGAGTTGAAAGGAATCCACAAGGATCGAATGAAAATTGGAGCAAGTTTGGCTGATGTTGATCCAATGCAAATAGATTCTTCTGTAAGTGTTTAATGTCTGAGGTTCTTGACATAATTAAATTGTTTTGTTACATCCTCACTTCTTCAATTAAACACAACTTTCTCCTCAAGAGTTCTGAGATTTCATTTCTGTGGAAGCAATAGGCCTGTTTGCCTCTCGGTTACTGCAGTGAACAGTTCTGAGAGCACTGTCATTTTTGTTGTTGTTTTAAATTTGCAAACTCTGCCTTTTTCTAGGTACGATTTGATTGTGTGGGTGGACTCTCCAATCATATTTCAGCTCTAAAGGAGATGGTGGTTTTTCCACTACTTTATCCAGAAGTGTTCGAACAATTCAAAATCCAGCCCCCAAGGTAGTATTTAAATACACATTTTTGTTTCCAGGATGTCAGTGAACCTTAGACAAATCTGAAACTAGAGACTTCAGGATTGCTGGTTGCTTTGGGACCCTTTGCAAAAGATTACTTTCATATAGTAAAACACCTGTGTGCAGGTATGCTTTGCCTTAAATTGAACTGTGCAGCAAATGAACATATGCCTGTTTTGCTTTGTGAAAGCAGCAGGAAGTCACAGTTGTTTGTAAAATCGCAGTTAGTGTACTATGTATGTGTCTAAGCATGTCTGTATATGAAAGCGATGCTGGAGTGGGGGAAAGGCAAAGCATGGTTGAACCCAATATGAAACATGATAGTGAGATAAATAGATCTTTAGTCTGGTCAATCAGGGGTCTTATGTTATTATAGTAGGATCCCTGCAAGTTAATTGAACAATATACAGAAGTGGAGATATGCTATTATTGTTGTCGTCATCACCATCATCATTTATTTATGTAGCACAATCTCTGTAAGTGGCATTTTACAAGGGAGAAAAACAACAAAACAGTTCCTTGTCCTCACGCTTGCAATCTAATTATGACATGACACAAAAGGAAAAGGGAATGGCAGTGTGGAATGGGATTAAGTCCAACAGATATTGTATCTTCTTCTCTTCTGAAGCTGCAGCAGTGGCAGATGGGATGGAGGGAGGGCCCTTCATCTGCTTCTGGCTCTAGACATGATGGAGATATTCCTGCGTTTTCTTCTCTCCCTGCACTGTTATTGCAATTACTAAAAGAGGTTCACTTAAAAGCGTAGAATGATTTGGAGCAATATGTTGTATTTTAGGGATGCTGAATCAATTGTATTAATCACAGCATTTTAAATTCTTGATTCTTTCAGGGGGTGCTTGTTCTATGGCCCACCGGGTACTGGAAAAACTCTTGTTGCCAGAGCACTTGCTAATGAGTGCAGTCAAGGTGACAGAAGAATAGCATTTTTCATGAGAAAAGGTGCTGATTGCCTTAGTAAATGGGTGGGAGAATCAGAACGACAGCTTCGTCTGTTATTTGATCAGGTAATTTGCTTTCTCTGTGTCTGGTTTGTGTTCTGTGACGGTCTTTGGCTAGTATTTACCATATTTGCCTGTGTATAAGACACACTGGCATATAAGACACTCCCATTTTCAAATGTTATTTTCCAGGAAAAAAAATTAGTACCAGTACATTTCTGATCTACTGTATTGTACTCTCTCCAGTGTTGGTATCTGTTCACCTTAGAAGTAACGAGCAAACACAACAGCACTTGTCTGCTGTATTTTCTATATGGCATCAAGACAAAATGGAAGGGAAGGGAGGGAACCTTGGGAGTTCCTCGGGAGCGCCTTGTAGGAGTTTTTCCTGCCGAGGCAAAATGGATGGGCATGGGAGGAGAAGAACTGACGGGAGATGAGGTATCTTACAAATTTTCCCCCCACCCCCTTCATATCCATTTTGCCTTGTAGGAGTTCTTCCTGCCAAGGCAAAATGGATGGGCATGATAGAAGGGGAACTGGCAGGGGGAAAGAGATACCTCATGATGTTTTCCCCTTCCCATCCATTTTATTTTGCAGGAGTTCTCTTGGCTGAGGCAAAAAAGATGGGCATGGGAAGAGAACTGGCAGCTGGGAGGAGGTCTCTCACGAAGTCTCCCCTTCCATCCCATCCATTTTGCCTCAGCATATGAGGTGCATTCTATTTTGAGGAAAACAAAAATGTGTCCTCTACACCAGCAAATATGGTACTCATTTGACTCATTGGAGCTTTCGTTGCAGGCCTTCCAGATGCGTCCTTCAATTATATTCTTTGATGAGATTGATGGTCTTGCTCCTGTACGGTCCAGTAGGCAAGATCAAATTCACAGGTATGGGCTTCCTATTTAACAGCTATATTTAGGTGTTTGTTTTAGTATTTGTTGATTGAAAGCAATCTAATTGGTAAAAGTCTGCCTTGTGTTCAGCCATCTGATAATTACAATTCCTGACAAGTAATAGGTAAAGGTATATACATCCCCAAACATAAGCCCTGCAACTTTCAGGTATGAGCAGGAGTACTTGGCAGTGTTTGCAATTGCAGCATGTGTGTAATACCACCCAGTGAATTTACATTAGAGCATGAAATTTTGGCTTAGTCTAAATTCTCTGTGGATATCCCAGCTTAAAAACTGGGATGTCTTCTTTGTTATCTTTGTGGTGTGATGCTTGAATTCCTCATGATAGCAAGTATTTTTTAAATCTGGTAATAACGCTTTCCAAGCACTGTTAGGCTTTGAGGAAGTTTTTTCCTGACATAAAATTCTAATAGAATTTTGTAGATTAAGTGTTGCACTACAAGCGTGAGTCAATTTCTATAACAGGTTTTTAATTTATTACTTTAACTCCTTTTTTTATATAGCTACTGTATAGACTTTGCTTGGAAATTATGTTGCATGAGCTGAAATGTTTTCCACCTGTGCATGGTTTAAAATTTTTGCTTGTTGATTTCTCTCTCCAATACTGGCCCGTGAAAAAATGGACCTCAGCCCTCTAGCATCAATTTTCTGGGGTTCCTGAGCAACAGACGAGAATAGGAGTAATGGTCTCTTCTGTTGTGCATTAGGGCACTGATTTTGAAACTTTTCTTTACCCAGGACCACCTTTAAATATCTGTTGTTGCTGTGGACCCTCAAGACTTATGTCATGTTAAATAAATATTTGATACACTTTAGGATTTTAAAGTGTATCAAATACTTATTTAAAATTGCTTATCGGGGTCTTCAGACAGGGAAAGAAGGCAGAAATAGGTAAATGCATACTTCTTTGATAAGTGATGGGAGTGGGGAGACTTTTCTCCTGCTTCTTCTTGCCAGTTTATGGCTGGAAGTGGATTGAATAGCAATACATAGGGCCAGCCAGCCAGTCAACATTTGTCCTTTTGTCTCTGTCTCTCTCTCCCTGCTTCCTCTCCTGTTCCAGTGTCTTGCCAGGGGGTGGCACCTGCTGCAGCAGTGCCTCCTCTTCTTATTTGGCCCCACTCTGAGTGGGATCCTTGAAACAGCATGGCAGCCAACTCTGAAAAAGGATAGCAGGGAGGAGTGGGTGCCAAATGGGAGGAGGGGATGCTGCTGCAGTAGGTGGAATGAGGGATCACCATTGGCAAAGTGAAACTGCACAATTATAAATGGAAATGAGGCACACTGAGGGTCTTTTATGAAAGGCCCTCTCCTTCTTGGAGGTTTTTAAGCAGAGGCTGGATGGCCATCTGTCGGGAGTGCTTTGAGGGTGTTCCTGCATAGCAGGGGGCTGGACTGGATGGCCCGTGTGGTCTCTTCCAACTCTACATTTCTGTGATTCTATGATTCTCCCTCTTTTCCCCCCTCAACCCCTGGTTGGTTTTTTGTTTTGATTTTTTGGGTATGTTGCATTTTTTCCCTCTCTCCCTCCCTTTTTGCCAGTTTCCTCTCCTCCTGGTGAAGAAGGCAAAAGGGTAGGGGAGGGTGAGCATTTCTGATAGTACATTGGATTGATTTCTGCTGGCGAAGGAAGGAGGAAGGGGGAAGGGTAAATGCTGACTAGCTGTCCGCTCCACTGTCATGCAGCAGCTGAGCCTGCTTCCTCCCCCTAGAGGAACAGCTGCATGACAAGCAATGCACAGGCCCTCCCTCCTTTTGCCTTGGTTCCTGTCATGTGGCCACTCTCTTGTGGAGTAGGTGATGGGCTGAGCAACTTTTGAGCCTTTGCCTACCCTCTGAGAGGATATCATGGACCCCTGGGGGTCCATAGACTCTAGGTTAAGAACCCCACTGCATTAGGATATGCATGAGGCACAGTGTGGGAACCATGCCACAAAGGAGATAAAAGCCTGTTTTGTTTTGTTTTTTAAGTTCAATTGTGTCCACATTGCTTGCACTGATGGATGGCTTAGACAGCAGAGGTGAAATTGTGGTGATTGGAGCTACCAATAGACTGGATTCCATAGATCCTGCTTTGAGAAGGCCTGGTCGTTTTGACAGAGAATTCCTTTTCACCTTGCCAGATAAAGATGTAAGAACCACAATTTTGCTTATGAATAATTGTTATCATCTACCTAGGATAAATGAGGTGTGATGACTTAAGTGCTAGAGCAATAAGCACCTGAGAAGTGGAGGAGTTTCTTAAGTTGAATTTCAGTCTTGTTTTCAGTAGCTGGAATGTACATTTGTTTGAACTGTAATAAAGATGTATTTCTTTATTTATGACAAATGCAGTTGATATAGTACACATTGAAAAAAGCATCCTTGTTCTTTCCAGTTGAAGTATATTTATCTTCAAAATGGTTCTGATATTTTAATACACTGGAAGAAAATTTTAGATCGTATTAAGAACATGGGGATATGCACTGTCTTTATAACACTTCCTGATCCCAAATGTATCCAGTCCAGTTCATTCCACTGTAATCACTGTAATCTTCAGACTGTGAGGCATGTAACACTGTATACCTATTTTCACATCACTGTATTTTCTGTGAAGACTTTTCTCTATGTTTAACTGCATCAAACTTGTGCCTAAGAAAATGTGGTTTGGATCAAACTAATGAAAATATTTAAAAGTAAAATAAAGAGGAGTTCTTCGTGGTCTCTGTGCCTCATACATTAGGAGCTTTCGCACCTGCAAGGTAGCGTTCGGAAGATTCGAGAGCTCGTTGGCTTGGCAGGAGCCCCTCTCCCATGCCAGCACTGCACATGCTCAGCCTGCCGAGCAGCGGTCTCTCCTCAGTTCTTTCTTGTCTACCGTCGCGAACAGAAGGTTCTGCTTGTTGGCTTGCTTTTTTTGCTGATTTTTGCTTGGCTTTGACTTCAGATTTCGGCTTTCTTGACCATTCTCTCGGATTTTGGACTGTCTTTGGTATTGTTATGATTGGTTTTGACCCATTTCTGGCTGGTTTACAATTTTCGGATTTCGGACTGATCTTGGTAGTTTATGTCGGCCCTCTTCAAAAGTTGTGCCTCCTGCGGAAGGAAGGTCGCCCTTTCTGATAGACACTCCGAGTGCCTTTTTTGTTTGGGCGAAGGGCGTAACATGCAGGCTTGCCCAGTCTGTTGCGAGTTCATGCACCAGACCCTCCAAAATCGATCTGCAAGGTTGAAATCTCATTGTTGGGTGGAGTTGTTGCATGCTCAGAAGCCCAAGAAAGGTACGATGGCCGAGAAACGCCCGACAACCTCTTCTTCTTCGGCAGCAGCGGCTGCTGCGCCTTCCACCTCATCGGTACCAGGCTTGGTACCGATCATAAAGTTACCGAGAATTCCCAAGGTCTCGGCAACTCAGGTGTGAGAGGATCCTGCGGGCTTGCAGGCCTCTACCTCCTTCCCCAGGCCCTTAACACTGGCCCAGAAAAAGCATCCCCCGACCGATGCTGCTGCGAAAGAGCGCGAAAAGAAGGAGAAGAGGTGCCCTCCCCTGCAGGAGACTCGCTCACTAGCACCAGCACCCACCCAGCCCACCGAGGAACCTGCGGAGCTTCCTGGAGTGCAGGCTATCCTCAAGGTGTCGGACGAAGAACAGGCCGTGGAGGCCTCGCCCTCCGAACCACCCCAGCTTATGGCTGAGGTCACCCCGCCGGATCGCCGTCCTTCAGCAGGCCGCCAGGAGGAGACTGCGGTCAGGCAACGACCTGCCTCTCGACGTGGCGAGTCCCACTCTGACGAGAGGGCCAGGCCTCCATCCCCGCGATATCAGGAGATACGCCTAGAAAGGGAATACTCTAGTGAGAGTAGATACTCTCGTGCCGCCTACCTTGGGAGGTATGGCCAGGAGCAAGTGTGGCACGAGCCGGTGGGATCGTATTACTCATACTCCCTGTCGTACAGGGACCGGTACCACCCCGACGTTTGGTACTGGTCACCGCGAAGCCGGAGGTCCCGGGAGCCCTCACCCCGCTACAGGGCTGTCTCGCCACCCCTGTGGACTGCGACAGCTACTCGTCTGGTGCCACAGACCACCGTGGCCCAATCTACGAGCGCCGCGACGTCAACAACACAGGTCGCACACCGCCCTCGGCCCTCGGTTGTGCCCCTGCAGGTGACTCCGATACCGGCCACGACGTCGGCCGCATTAGTACCGGTGCAAACTGCAGCTCTGGCGGTGACCCTGGCTCCCTCTGCTTGCAAGACATCCGAGGAGGAGGAGAGGTCTCCAACTCCGTCAGCTGAGTCCTGCGAATCTGACTCGGACTCCATGAAGCCAACTCCGTCATCACATGAGTCGATCGCCTCCACTGGCTTTCGGAGAACCAGGTCCGGAGTCTGCACTGGAGGACGTGTGCCAGTTCTCAGCCATTCTCCTCTGCATAGCGACTGCCCTCGGCCTCAAGATGACCGACCCAGCTCTGGTAGCCCAGGACCCAGTTTTCCAGTATCTGGAAACCCGCCCACCATCGACCACACCGCTGCCGTTCTTGCCAACTTTGGTGGAGGCAATGAAGCAGCTGTGGGCGAAGCCGGCGTCAGCACAGCCAATACCGCATCGGCTGGAGCATTTGTACAGGACGCAGAAGGAGAACGCGGAGATCCTCTTCAACCACCCTGTACCGAACTCCATCGTCGTGGAGTCGGCCCAGATGAAGGGAGTTAATTGAGCACACACCACCCCGCCGGACCGTGAAGGCCAGAAGCTCGATTCCTTCGGCCACCGTTTCTACTCGGCATCATCCCTGGTGGCCAGGACTCTGAATACGATGGCAAGCCTCGTGCCATACCATCGTAACTTGCTGGACCGACTCGCGCCGTTCCTTGCTGACCTGCCGGTGGAGCCTTGCGCCGCCGCCACTCAGATCTTCGGCGAGGCAGTCGCGGTGGCTAACCAGCAGATCGCCACCTCGAGACACACCGTGGAGGTGACCTCGAGGGTTATGGTCGGTTCGGTAGCCCTCCAACGACATGCGTGGCTCCGATATTCTGGGCTACAGGAGGATAGCCGTCGATGGATCGAGTACCTCCCATTCGACGGCCAGGGCCTCTTCAATTCCTCCACAGACGAGGCCATGGACCACCTCGTAAAGGCCCGTCTGACAGCAAAGAAGATGGGAATTAACCAGCCATCCCAGTCTCACCATACCTTTACCCAGAGGTCTTCGTGGAGAAGGTCTTCTTCTTCATCCGCCTACCAGCCGCAGTCGACCAAGTACCGGCCATCGACATCCTCCGCCTCATGAAGGCTTCCATGACAGCGTCATCTTCGTCGAAGAAGTCTTCCTCTGGGGCGAAGTCTCGATTTTGATGGTCTGTGCAGGACTCCACCAATGCTGGCCTTCAGCTTTCCAGCAGACCTCGACCACCAACTGAGCCTGGCCAGGCACCTCGACAACTGGCGGAAAATCACTGGACTCCTGGGTGCTTACCATCATCCACCTGGGATACACCATAGAGTTCCAGGATATTCCGCCATGGGGTGTCTACTACTCCACTCCGGTCAGCTCGGTCCTGCTGGAAGAGATCCAGTCCCTCCTCCAAAAGGGAGCGATCGAGGCGCTTCTGCCTTCAGCTGGCTTCTTCTCGAGGTACATCACCGTACCGAAGGTGGACAGCTCCCTGCAGCCCATCCTAGACCTCAGAGGGATGAACGAGTACATCCGCCCCAAGAGGTTCAAGATGGTCACACTACCCTCGATCCTGCCCTTCTCCGGCGAGGGGACTGGTTTCCGTCCATCGACCTCAAAGACGCCTATTTCCACATCTCCATCTCCCCGCAGCACAGATGGTACCTGCGCTTCGTGGTCGATGACACGTGCTACCAGTACCGGGTGCTGCCGTTCGGCCTCTCCACTGCACCGCGGGTATTCACCAAGTGTATGGCCCCCGTCGTGTGTTTTATGCGGACGAAAGGCGTCTCTGTCTACCCGTACCTGGATGATTGGCTATTGCTGGCATCCTGCCGACAGAAACTCTACCAAGACATCCATTGGACTTTAACACTCTTCATTCGACTCTGACTCAGGGTCAATCCGAAGAAGTCCCACCTCGAACCCACGTGTGTTCTCGACTTCATCGGGGCGACCCTGGATGCAGTATTGGCGAGGGTCTACCTATGGGAGGAAAGGGCGTGGACGTGACAACACGACGGCGGTCTGTTACGTGAACAGGCAAGGAGGGACTCGCTCCAGCACTCTACTGAACATCGCGCTTGACCTCTGGAACTGGTGCATCCCGCTACAGATACATCTAGTGGCGGTTCACCTGGCAGGGCAGGAGAACACCACAGCAGACGCCCTCAGCAGGGACACCTCCTCCCACCACAAGTGGTCCCTGTCCACTGAGGCTTTCCACATGGTTCAGGACCGATGGGGCAAATCGACCATCGACCTCTTCACAACCAGGCAGAACGCAAAGTGCCACCAGTTTTGCTCGTGGGCTGGCCGCAATCGCCATTCCATTGGCGACGCGTTCCAGTTACCGTGGAACAAGGGACTTCTTTACGACTTCCCTCCGTTCCCCCTCCTGGGCCGTGTGATCGCAAAGATCCTCACGGATCAAGCGGACATAATCCTCGTGGCACCATACTGGCTGAGGCAGCACTGGTTCGATCCCCTGTTCGAAGCCGCCTGGGGACGAATCCTGTGGTTCCCGACGGTACCGGACCTCCTCTCCCACTCCAGTGGTCTCGTGCTGCACCCGGACCTGCCGCTCTTGGCCCTCCATGCCTGGAGGATGTCGCCATAGACGACCCGATCATCGGTAACATCTTTACCACAGCCAGGAAGGAGTCGACTCGTAGGAACTACCACTACAAGTGGCGGCGCCTCGTCGCCTTTGCCGAGGAACGTCGAGAGCCAGTAACGCCTGTCAACCTGCGTACCGTGCTCCACTTTCTCCTACACCTTCAACAGCAGGGCCTTGCCTTTCCATCACTGAAGGTGTACCTTGCCACGATCGTGGCATACCAACCGCCACAATCCCCGTCAGCGGCCCTCTTCAGGGACGGTACCGTCAAGCAGTTCCTGAAGGGCTTACAGCACCTCTACCCACTGGTATTGCCGCCGCTACCACTGTGGTCGTTATTGTTGGTGCTGTCGCAGCTGACGAGGCCGCCCTTTGAGCCGATGGCGACAGCAGATGACAGGCTGCTCACCATGAAGACGGCTTTTCTAGTGGCTGTCACCTGTGCCAGGTGGGCGGGAGAACTGACAGCGCTACGGTCTGATGAGCCCTATTTGACATTCCACAGGGACAAGGTGATCCTGCGGCCTGACATCTCCTTCCTGCCTAAGGTGGTGTCCAGCTTCCATCTGAGCCAGGACATCATCCTGCTGGCCTTCTATCCGGATCCGGCTACACCTCTGGAGCTCTCACTTCACTCCTTGGATGTGCGCTGGGCCTTGACCTTCTACAAGGACAGGACTGCCTCCTACAGGCAGACCCCACACCTTTTTGTGTGCTGTGGCAGACGTCGAAGAGGTCACAAGGTGTCCCCCAGCGCTTCTCCAAGTGGATGGCCCAGATGATCCACCTGGCATATGAGCTTGCCAAGAAGCCTCCCTCAAACCTTCTTCGGGCTCCTTCCACTCGATCTGTGGCAACATCTGCAGCCCTCCTGAGAGGAGTCAACCTGCAGGAGCTGTGACGTGTGGCGACCTGGTCCCAGCCATCGACCTTTGTGCACCACTACAGGCTAGACTGTCGGTCCCAGAGGGATGCTCGGTTTGGACGTGCTGTGCTGTTTTCTGTTCTCTAGGGTCTGGGACCTGACCCATCATCCTGCCGGTAAGCTACATAGTCTCCTAATGTATGAGGCACAGAGATCACGAAGAAGTAGTACAGGTTGCTTACCTGTAACTGTGATTCTTTGAGTGGTCATCTGTGCCTTCATACATCCCTGCCCTGCCTTGCCCTCTTTTTCAGATCCCATCTTATCCAGCGGACCAGAGCTGAGGAGAGACCGTTGCTCAGCGGGCTGAGCATGCGCAGTACTGGCGTGGGGGAGGGGTTCCCACCAAGCCAACGAGCTCTAGAATCTTCAGAATGCTACCGCGCAGGCGTGAAAGCTCCTAATCTATGAGGGCACAGATGACCACTCAAAGAACCACAGTTACAGGTAAGCAACCTGTTCTCCTACTTCATTAGACTGAAGACCCATCTAGATTTGGATCCTATTTTTCTGCAGTCCTGCTAAATGCCTCAGGGTAGCCCACAAGCAGGGCATGAAGACAATAAGCCTCCGTCTTTTGCTCCTCGTGAATGGGTATGCAGTGGCATAGTGCCTCTTGGTCTGAACATTGCAGGTAGCTGTCTTCACTAGAGCTCTTCTTTCAGTTTTCAATTATCCTTCAGAGCCACTTAATCCCTTCTTCAAAATTCACCCTTTTGAGTCATCTTTCTGTTGTCTGTACATAATGGAAACTAAGCCAAAATATATGCAACAACTATGTACTTTTCCTCCGTTTATTAGTGCCCCCATTTTCCATGCCACTTTTGTTGTTTCTCTCTGTGTTTTAAAATTGCAGTCCTTTATTTGGGTGGTCATCACCACTTCATAGTTCAGCAGTATGTTTCTTCTTCGTGGTCTCTGTGCCTCATACATTAGGAGCTTTCGCGCCTGCACGGTAGCGTTCGGAAGATTCTAGAGCTCGTTAGCTTTGGCGGGAACCCCTCCCCCACGCCGGTGCTGCGCATGCTCCTCCCGCCGACTAACGGTCTCTCCTCAGTTCTTTCTTGTCCGCCTCAGCGTACAGAAGGTTCTGCTTCTTGGCTTCCTGTTCGATTCTGCTTTTTGGTGTTTTCAACTTCGGATTTGGCTTTTGACTACCCCTCACGGATTTCGGACTTGGCTTGGTTTTTTCTCGATTGGTTTTTTGACCCTTTTCTGGCTTTGACTTCGATTTCGGATCTGGGACTGTGTTTGGCGTTCTTGGACTCTTGTTTCTTCTTTCCTACCTTGCGCCCGGTTTATGTCGGCTCTCTTCAAATGCTGCGCCTCCTGTGGAAGGAAGGTTGCCCTCTCTGACCGACATTCTAAGTGCCTGATTTGTTTGGGTGGGGGGCACAACGTTCAGGCCTGCCCCATTTGCAGAGAGTTCACGCATCAGACTCTCCGCAACAGGGCAGCAAGTCTTAAATCCCACTGCTGGGAGGAGTCTCTTCGTGCACAGGGACCCGAAACGATGGCCGAGAAACGCCCGTCTTCTTTGTAGGCGGCGGCGGCGGCTACCGTGCCCTCGACCTCGTCGGTATCAGTACCGGGCTCGGTACCGATAATGAAGTTGCCGAGGATACCGAAGATCTCGGCAATTCGGTCACGTGAGGACCCTGCGGGCTCGCAGGCCTCAACCTCCTCCTCCAGGCAGTTGACCGTGGCCCAGAAGAAACACCCCGCCGCCGAGGGCCTGGGGGAGAAGAAGAAGAAGAAAAGGAAGGAGAAGCGGCACTCTTCACCGACGGTGGTGCGACCCCCGACTCCACCATCCACCCAGCCCGCCGAGGAACCTCATCTGATGGAGCTCCCTATGGAAGAGGAGCCTCCGGAGGAAGTCCTTGAGGTGCCGGACGAGGAACAGGCCATGCAGGCCTCGCCTCCTCAACCGCCCGAGCTGATCGCGGAGATCACTTCGCCGAGTCGCCGTCCACCCTTGGCAGAACGCCGAGAGGAGGCTGTGGTTAGGCAGCGCCCAGCCTCTCGACACGACCAGTCCCACTCGCTGGAGCAGCGGGCCAGGCCTCCATCCCAGTGATATCGGGAGATGCGCCTGGAGAGGCGTCGCTCGGGCGAGAGCGCCTACTCTCCTGCCTACCTTGGGAGGTACGCCCAGGAGCAGGTGTGGCACGAGCCGGCCGGCTCATACTATCCGTATTCGCCGTCTTACAGGGACCGGTACCATCCAGATCCAAGGTACTGGTCACCTCGTCGCCGGTCTTGCTCACCACCGCGGGAGGCTCACTACCCTCGCTATGAGAGGCCACTGCTGTGTCGTTTGCCAAGTCGCCGTCGGTCCCCAGAGCCCTCACCCCACTACAGGGCTGTTTCTCCACCACCGCGGACGACGGCCACAGCTACCCGCCCGACGCCACAGCCCACCGTGGCCCAACCGGCGGTAGCCACGACTTCTACCACGCAGGCGGCACACCGACCTAGGCCCTCGGTCGTGCCCCTGCAGGTGACTCCAATACCGGTCACAACATCGTCTGTATCGGTACCAACGTAGCCTGCAGCTCCAGCTGGCACCCCCGGCCCGCAGGCCAGCCGAGGAGAAGGAGGAGGAGAGGTCGCCATCACCATCTGGCGACTCGTATGACTCTGACTCTGCTGAGTCCACTCCTTCTTCTCATGAATCCCTCCCGCTGGGGTTCGGAGAGCCAGGCCCGGAGTCTGCACCGGAGGACGTCCGCCAGTTTTCTGCGATCCTCCTCCGGATGGCCACAGCCCTTGGCCTGAAGGTGACCGAACCTGCTCCCCAAGCCCAGGACCCGGTCTTCCAGTACTTGGAAGTTCACCCACCGTCGCCCGCGCCGCTGCCGTTCCTGCCAACCCTGGTGGAAGCAATGAAGCAGCCGTGGGCGAAACCGGCGTCAGCACAGCCTATCCCGCATAGGCTAGAGCATCTGTACAGAACACAGAAGGAGAACGCGGAGTTCCTCTTCAACCACCCTGTACCGAACTCTATTGTGGTCGAGTCGACTCAGACGAAAGGAGGCAACTGAGCGCATACCACCCCTCTAGACCGTGAAGGACATAAGCTCGATGCCTTCGGCCGAAGGTTCTATTCGGCATCGTCCCTGGTGGCCAGGATGGTGAACACGATGGCATGCCTCGCGGCGTACCATCGGAACCTGTTTGACGGACTCGCTCCGATCCTTGCTGACTTGCCGGAGGAGTCGCGTGCCTCAGCCACACAGATCTTCGGCGAGGCCGTTGCGATGGCTACACAGCAGATCGCCACCTCAAGGCACACCGTGGAGGCTACCTCGAGGGTGATGGTCGGTGCCGTAGCTCTCCAACGCCACGCGTGGCTCCGGTCCTATGGGCTTCAGGAGGACAGCCGTTGGCGTATTGAAGACCTACCGTTCGACGGCGAAGGGCTCTTCCACACCTCCACCGACGAGGCTATGGATCACCTTGTCAAGGCCCAGCTGACAGCGAAGAAGATGGGCATAAACCAGCCTGCCCTGTCTCGCCGCTCTTTCCAGCCGAGGCCTACATGGAGAAGGTCCTCCTCTTCATCAGCGTACTAGCCGCGGTCCCCGCGGTTGACTGCATCAAGGCCGTCAAACTCTTCGGCTTCGAGGAGGCTTCCCAGACGACGCCCATCTTCGTCGTCCAAGAAGTCGTCCTTGGGAGCAAAGTCCCGGTTTTGACGGCCTTCGCAGGACTCCACCTGTGCCATCCTTCACTCTTCTGGTAGAACTGTTCCACCACCCGAGCCTGGCCAGGCACCTCGACTGCTGGCGGGAGATCACTGCGGACTCCTGGGTACTTACCATCGTCCGCCTGGGGTACGCCATCGAGTTCCAGGATATTCCACCACAGGACGTCTACTACTCCACCCCAGCCAGCTCGGCTCTACTGGAAGAGGTCGAGTCCCTCCTCGGGAAGGGAGCGATCGAGAGGCTCCCGCCTTCAGCCAAGACCACCGGCTTCTACTCGAGGTACTTCACGGTGCCGAAGGTGGACGGATCCCTGCGGCCCATCCTAGAGCTCCGAAGGGTGAACGAATACATCCGCCCCAAGAGGTTCAAGATGGTCACGCTGCCATCGATCCTCCCCTTCCTCCGCCGAGGGGACTGGTTTGCGTCCATAGACCTCAAAGACGCCTATTTCCACATCTCGATCCGTCCGCAGCACAGGAGATACCTTTGGTTTGCGATCGACGGCACCAGCTACCAGTACCGGCTGTTGCTGTTCGGGCTTTCCACCGCATTGAGGGTGTTCACCAAGTGCATGGCTCCGGTTGTGTCCTTCCTGCAGACGAAGGGCGTCTCCATCTACCCTTACCTGGACGATTGGCTGTTGGTGGCATCCTGCAGACAGAAACTGTACAGGGGCATTCATCGGACTTTGTCCCTTCTCACTCGTCTCGGACTCAGGGTCAACCCCAAGAAGTCCCATCTCGAGCCCACTCGGGTTCTCGACTTCATCGGGGTGACCCTCGACTCGGTATCAGCGAGGGCCTTCCTCCCAGACGGGAGGGTGCGGACGATTCGTCGGGCAGCGTCCGCTGCCTTCGTGGCCTCGACGGTGTCAGCGAGGAGGATCCAACAACTCCTCGGTTACATGGCCTCGACCACCGCCGTAACCTACCTCTCCAGGTTACGCGCCCGGCCGCTCCAGCACTGGTTCGTCAGGGCCTTCGATCCACTCTGGGATGACCAGCGCCGCCGATACCATCTGCCCCAACAGGTACGCTGATCGTTCCTGTGGTGGCAGTCGTACAGGAACCTCCTGTCAGGCATGCTGTTCCGCAGACCCAGGCTGTCAGTCATGATATCGACGGATGCCTCGCTCTTCGGCTGGGGAGCGCACACCGGGGACCTCCGGGTCCGAGACCGGTGGATGGACGACGAGCTGTTCCTCCACATCAACTCTCTCAAACTGTTGGCGATCCACAAGGCCCTGAGAGCATTCCGACACCTGGTCACGGGCCGCACGGTGTTGATCCTCACCGGCAACACGACGGCAGTCTGCTACGTGAACAGGCAAGGAGGGACGCACTCCACCACACTGCTGGGCATCGCACTCGAACTTTGGAACTGGTGCGTCCCGCTCCGGATACACGCTGTGGCAGTTCACCTGGCGGAGCAGGAGAACACCACGGCGGACGCCCTCAGCAGGGACACCACTTTCCACCACGAGTGGTCCCTGTCCGACGAGGCCTTCCGGATGCTTCGGGACCGATGGGGCGAACCGACAATCGACCTATTCGCGACCAGCCAGAACGCGAAGTGCCGCCTGTTCTGCTCGAGGGCCGGCCACGATCGCCGCTCCATCGGCGACATGTTCTAGTTTGCATGGGACGAAGGGCTGATCTACGCCTTTCTCCGTTCCCGCTCCTGGGCTGTGTGATCACGAAGATCATCGCGGACCGGGCGGACACGATCCTTGTGGCACCGTACTGGCCGAGGTAGCACTGGTTCAGACCCCTGATCGAGGCCGCCCGGGGCAGGACTCTCAGGTTTCCAACGGTACCGGACCTGCTGTCCCACTCCGACGGACTGGTGTTGCACCCGGACCTGCCGGTGTTGGCCCTCCATGCCTGGAGGATATCGCCCTAGACGACCCGGACATTGGGAACGTCTTGACCGCGGCCAGGAAGGAGTCCACGCGAAGGAACTACCACTACAAGTGGCAGCGCTTTGTGGCCTTCGCCGAGGAACGCCGAGAGCCGGTATCGCCTGTCACCCTGCGTACCGTGCTCCTCTTCCTCCTCCATCTCCAGCAACAGGACCTGGCCTTCCCGTCGCTCAAGGTCTACCTCGCCGCGATCGTGGCATACCAACTGCCACGATCCCCGTCAGCCCCGCTCTTCAGGGACGGTACCGTCAAGCAGTTCCTGAAGGGCCTGCAGCACCTCTACCCGCCGGTATCGCCGCCGCTACCGCCGTGGTCGCTGTCATTGGTGCTGTCCCAGCTGACGAGGCCGCCCTTCGAGCCCATGGCCACGACGGACGACAGGCTGCTCGCGATGAAGACCACGTTCCTAGTGGCCGTCACCTCTGCCAGGCGGGCGGGAGAGTTGACGGCGCTATGGTGCGATGAACCATACTTGGTCTTTCATCGGGACAAGGTGGTCCTCCGGCCTGACATCTCCTTCCTGCCGAAGGTGGTGTCCAGCTTCCACCTGAGCCTGGACATCATCCTGTCGGCCTTCTACCCGGACCTGACGACACCTCTGGAGCGTTCCCTCCACTCCCTTGATGTGCTTTGGGCGCTGGCCTTCTATAAAGACAGGACTGCAGCCTACAGACAGACACCCCACCTGTTTGTCTGTTATGGCAGGCGCCGGAGAGGCCACAAGGTATCCACCCAGCACTTCTCCAAGTGGGTGGTACAGACTGTTCAACTGGCGTACGAGCTTGCCAGGAAGCCTCCGCCAGACCTGCTTCGGGCCCACTCCACCAGGGCCGTGGCGACATCTGCTGCCCTCCTGCGAGGCGTCGACCTGTCGGAACTCTGCCGTGTGGCGACCTGGTCCCAGCCGTCGACCTTCGTGCGCCACTACAGGCTCGACTGCCGTTCCAGGAGAGATGCCCGGTTCGGACGTGCTGTGCTGTCTTCTGTGCTCTAGGATCTGGGACCTGACCCACCATCCTACTGGTAAGCTACACAGTCGCCTAATGTATGAGGCACAGAGACCACGAAGAAGAAGAACAGGTTGCTTACCTGTAACTGTGGTTCTTCGAGTGGTCATCTGTGCCCTCATACATCCCCGCCCTACCTTCCCCTCTTTTTCAGGTCCCATCTGCTTCAGCGGACCAGAACTGAGGAGAGACCGTTAGTCGGCGGGAGGAGCATGCGCAGTACCGGCGTGGGGGAGGGGTTCCCGCCAAAGCTAACGAGCTCTAGAATCTTCCGAACGCTACCGCGCAGGCGCGAAAGCTCCTAATGTATGATGGCACGGATGACCACTCGAAGAACCACAGTTACAGGTAAGCAACCTGTTCATATTAAGTTAAGATGGTTTTTCCTCAGCATGTATTGCTTTATGCATGAAACTCCATTGCTGTTTTTGACCTGTCTGCAGTTTGGTGTTCTTCATGAACTATTAAGATTATAATCTTCCAGCAGTTTCTAAAATTCTTTCATTCATTGGATTTATTTATGAAGTGTACAGTTGGTTTACTGTATTTAAAAGGTAAAAGTTGTAATTAATATTATTAACATCGAGAAGTATCTGGTGGACTGACTAGGAATACATTGTATATATTGAAATGATATTAATTGAAATGAAGATATACAGATAACATTTTGAAGCCACTTTGATATGTTGTTGTTTTTACTACTGGTATTATAAAACATTCATTCATTTATTTATAGGCAAGAAGAGAGATTTTTAGGATTCACACACGGGAATGGTCCCCTAAGCCATCAGATATGTTTCTTGAAGAGTTAGCTGAAAAGTGTGTTGGTAAGGAGGGAATCAAACTTAAGTCTCAAAGCAGACTTTTCCAATATTTTTTTATCTGTTTGTTTGTAAACATGGCTCTGTCTACTCTGATTGGAACAATTATTTTTGTTTGTTTTTCTTTTTTAAATTAAAAGCTGAATTTTGTGATGTGCATCACATATAGAACAGTAGGAAGTAGACAGCATCCATGGACAGGAGGAAAATAATAGCCTTGGGAAAACTACTAAGTTCTATCAATGCACCAAAAAGCTGTAGGTGGAAAAAAATGTTGCATTTTAATTGAACTAAACCATGTAGTATCCCACCTCTGTTTATTGTTACACTAAATATATTATTGTAATATGGTTCACCTTAGCATTGCCACAGCTTGGAATCGACTTAAAGGCACACAAAAACAGCAATATGGAAAGGTTGCTTTGGGAATTGTTTTGGAAATATGAAGGATTTGAGTGTGGCTGCATCATGCATTTTATATATGATTTTATTGAATTTGCTCTTCATACAAAAAGAACACATCTTTTAAGTGTCAGTGTCTGGCTTGCAAAATGAGGCATTTTCTGTTCTTTGACCTTACTTCCAAATTTTAGCACATTGACTGCGCTGTCGCTTGCCACTAGATTGGGAAACCTGCAGGTCTCAGGCAGTCCCAGCGGCTGTTCCCCGGCCCCAGAGTTTCCCCTCCATTGCTATATATGTGAGCATACGTGCACTGGGTTGTGCATAGAAAATGATTTTCCAGCCCTTCCAGAGTTGCCCATACCTGCTGTAAATACTTTCAGTTAATCGATATGTTGCAATACCACGTGCAGTATTTTGCTTAATTTTGATGTAAGCAAAAGTGAAGATAAAATATATTAATTTCTTAGAAATACACACATATTGCTGTTTTCTGAAAGGTTTAGTCTTAATCTTGGGGAAAATGGTTGGACATTTCCTGAACTACTTGGGGAAAGAAGGAACTATCAGAACATTTTTTTCAGTGATATTTCTCACAGTTGGGATGTGGATGTTATTTTTAAGAGATGAAAAGCATGCTTTACCAGTAGAAATCATATGAAAAAAAATCTGCATAGTCAATTGTATGTCTTTGATGAATGCTGTTTCAGATGAGGAGAAACTCTTGACTTTCTACATATTACAGTTGTATGGCTTTTAGTCTTATTTCCAGGCAATCTGCTTGTCCCTTTCAGGGTACTGCGGTGCTGACATTAAGTCTATATGTGCTGAAGCTGCTTTGTGTGCCTTGCGTCGGCGTTATCCTCAGATATATACCAGCAGTGCAAAGCTGCAGCTGGATATATCGTCTATTAACATAACAGCTAAGGATTTTGTGATGGCTATGCAGAAGACCATACCTGCTTCTCAGAGAGCAGTGACATCACCTGGCCAAGCGCTCTCCACCATTTCAAAACCATTGCTTGAAAACATACTTCAGAGAATCTTGGAAGCTGTAAAGAATGTGTTTCCACATGCAGAACTGGCACAAAATGGAGGGGACAAGTCAGGTACTGGCATGCATATTTCTGTTGACTTTAGGAAGGTGTCTTAAGATCACCACTTATGTCTTTGAGTTTCATTTTAATAAAATACATGATATGCAGTATTCAAACAGCATAACCTTTATCTCTCCCATTAGCTATTCACTTGCTTTTCCTCTCTAATCCTACAAGTAGACACAAGCAACAGGTTATAGAACTTTAGATGCTCCAAACTAATTTTTTTTAGTCCTGTAAATAAGAACACAAACCTGATAAATAAGCAACTCTGAGAAGCTTATATATCTGCTTGTTGAGAGGTGGGTTTTTTCTTCTGCAAAGTGAGAGTGTTTTTCCTACTGTAAAATGAGAGCAGCTATCTGCAAGTCTGTTACTTGAAAATGTTTTTTATAGTGACTAAAATGCCCCAGAGGCTTTATGTAAATAACAGATATAGCCATGCTGATTATTTGAACAATCACCTGCCAGGTTTTCATGCTAACAAATAAAGTTAAATCACTATGGCTATACCTCTGTATTTGGTTTTTGGTGGGAACAAACTCAGATATATTCTAGAAACACTAGTGACTATGTGGGTCCCAGGGTGAATATTATGGAACAGTGGAATACAGGATCAGACAGCTGATCTCTTTGGACTGTCTCCAGACATTTAAAACGTGCAACCTCTTGCCAGTTTTAGGTAATTGACCTCAACTGAATATTTTGACGATTTTTTTTTCTGGTGTAGTTACTGTGTGTGATTTAATTTAATTGCCCTAAATGTTCAGATAAATTGAGCGCTTTGTAATTAGAAGGAGGAGATGGGGTAGTAGTTGTTGCTGGCATTAAAAAGTACTTAGCTGAATCCAGGCTTCCCTGACTTCCTAGGCCAAATATTTGCCCTCTTCATAGGCCCTACAATATATTTTTTTCATGCTCAGGTAGAGGAGTGAAACCTAAATATTGACAGTAGCCTGAGAATTAGGAAGCTGGATTGTAATCAGCTGCAAGAGTAATGTAGGCGTATATGATAATGGAAAAACAAGATGTATTAGCTGTTTTCATTTAAGCTACTTTCCCTGAAACCCTCAGCTCTTCTTACCCTGACAAATAAATATTCTGAACCATAGTCAGGGAATGTAGTAATGGTGAGAAAAGCAGTTTCCTTTTCTCAGCTGTAAATTATACTCTGCTCCTGCTGTAACAGTCCCAGACATGTAGGAATTTGATACTTTTCAATATGATATTCAGTTAACTTCATTAAATGTTGCTGCCTTTAGAAGCCAAAATATCTCACTAGAGCCAAAACAACTAAACTGAGACTATTGTACTTTGGGTGCATCATGAGATAGCAGCAGGGCTTTCGAAACAGTGTGCCATGATGCATTAGTGTGTTGCCTGAAGTATGTAGGTGTGTCGACTACAGTCTTGGAAATGTATGTTATTATTTATAAATCATATATTTTTAAAAATATATGAAAGGTTTTTGTGAGATACATTGTGTTATATAGTTATATATAGTTCTCCATACATTTTGTTATTAGAATTTATGTATTTCTCTGTATCTCTTATAAGGGGCTAGTTTAAGCTCTGGTTCTTCTTCGTGGTCTCTGTGCCTCACACACTAGGAGCTTTTGTGCATGCGCAGTACCGTTCGGAAAATTCTAGAGCTTAGTAGGTTGGCGGGAACCCCTTCCCCATGGCTCCACTGAGCATGCTCAGCCCACCAAGCAATGGTCTCCCTTCAGTTCTTTCTCGTCCGCCGTCGCGTATGGAGGTTCTGAGTTTAGCTGCTGCCTTTGGCATTCGTTTACAAGTCTTTTCTGGTTTTTGGACTATGGATTGGTATTGGATTTCGTCTTCAGCTTTCGGACTGGTTTTGACGTCTTGGTCATTTGTTCCCTTTTCTCTTGGGACTCCTAATCCCCGACTTGCCAAGCCCCCCCCCCGTCTTCGTGTCTTCACCTGTCGCTTCTTCTCTCCCCGTCTTCTGACTTCTATGTCGGCTCCTCTCAAGCCTTGTGAGAAGTGTGGTCGTAAGGTCGTGCTATCTGACAGGCACAGCCAGTGTCTCCTGTGTATGGGCGAGGCCCACAACACTAAGGCCTGCCCAATCTGTAGAGAATTCACCTCGCAGACCTTGAACCGTCTCGCCCGCCCCAAGTCACACTGCTGGGAACGATCTCTGTCAGCACAGGAATCGACCACGTCCGCCTTGAGGATGCCCAAACCCACCTCGAGCCAACCTGCGACCACTCTTCTTTCGGAATTGGCGGCTGCCAACTCGACCACGTCGACAGTACCGGGCTCAGTACCATTGCATAGGGCTCCGTTATCAGCCCTACTGAAGATTCCCAGGATGTCTTCGGCTTCAGCTTCGAGGGAGGCCCCTGCGGGCTCGCAGTGTGCCAAACCACCCAAGATGCTGACTGCGGCTCAGCGCAAGCGACCTGTCTTCTCGGAGCCAACCCAGCAGAAGGAGAAGAAGAAGAGGAAGGAGAAGCGTGACTCTCCAGCTAGACCACCTCCTCCCACTCCTCTCCCGACTCAACTCCACGAAGACCCTGAGGAGGAATGAGAACCTCAGGAGGTCCTAGAGGTTTCTGACACAGAAAAGACCACTGGCTCATCTCGACCCGCCTGTCCTCTCAGCCGCGGTACCTCCACCTGGATGCCCTCAAATGGCGGCTCCCCTGGAGGCTGTTCCGGTATCTCCCCAGGCCTCGCATCACCACCGAGGTTCCGAGGGTAAAAGCGCCTCTCCGATACCGTAATGGAGGCACAGACAGCCTTCCCCACAATACCGGCAAGCCTATCCGGAAAGGGAAGCCTACCCGGAACGCAGGGTCAGACAGCCTTCCCCACACCACCGGGAAGCCTATCGGGGATGGTCTATACCCTCGTGAGACTCGCTCTATTCCTCTACCTCTCATGTCATGAGGTACGGGTAGGAGTTGACCTGGAGGGAGTACCCGGCCTCGTACCAGTCCTACTCGCCTTCATACAGGGATGGGTACCATCATGATGTGAGGCAATGCTCGCTGTATCATCTCTTCCGCTCACCATCGCACAGAGCTTACCACTAACCGCGTGAGCAGTCACTTTCGCCCTCACCACAAGGATCGCCACGCCACCATCGATCCCTTGAGTGCACACCTCGCTATTGGGCGGTCTCTGCTTCCAAGGACCACTTCAACAGTGTCCCGTCCAATCTCGGAGGCTGTTCCGGCACAGACCACTACCGCTGTCACTATGGTCACCAAGGAGATCCAGCACCCTGTGCCGAAAGTGATCTGTCCGACAAGGGCCGCTCCATCTCGGTCAACCGATACAATACCTGCTACCACTGCTGCCCCGACAGTCACCCTGTTGGTACCGTCTCGCCGTGCGTTTGCTGAGAGATCGCAGGACAGATCACCTGACAGGTCTTCCATGGCATCCTCGCAGGACTACGAGTCTGACTCGGACTCCAAGGAGTCGACTCCGGACTCGCACGAATCTCCACCCTTGGTCTTCGGAGATCCCGCACCAGAGTCAGCACCGGAGGATGTCAAGCAGTTCTCGGCCATCTTCTTCGGATGTCAGCATCCCTGGGTTTGAAGGTAGCGGAACCGGCCCCGGCGGTGCAGGACCCAGTTTTTCACTACATGGACACCCATCAACCTTCGACGGCTCCACTTCCATTCCTGCCCGCCCTAATAGAGGCCCTGAAACATCCATGGGCCCAGCAAGCCTCCACCCGGCTGATACCTCACTGGCTTGAGCATCTGTACCACACCCAGAGGGAGGACGCGGAGTTCCTGTTTAACCGTCCTCTGCTGAACTCTGTGGTCGTTGAATCAGGCCAGACCAAGGGAGGGACAAGGGCACACACTACTCCGCCCGATAGAGAAGGACGCTGGCTCAACACCTTTGGGAGGAGATTCTACTCAGCCTCCTCCCTTATAGCGAGGGTGTCTAATACCCAGGCCTGCCTGGCGGCTAATCTCCGGAGCCTGCTGGACAAATTCTACTCTCTCTTCTCCACTGTTCCAGAGGAAAATCGGGCGACTGCCAAACATTTTTACACCGAGGCGGTTGCACTCGCCAACCAGCAAATCGTCTCCTCCAGGCACTCAGTTGAGATGGCCGACCGTGTCATGGTGGGCTCCGTAGCCATGCATCGGTATGCATGGCTACATTCGTCGGGCCTTCAAGAGGACACCAGGAAGCGAATTGAAGACCTCTCCTTTGATGGCAAGGGTCTCTTCAATGCAACGACTGATGAGGCCATGGACCATATCACCAAGGCTCAACTAACAGCCAAGAAGATGGGGATCCACCAGCCTCAACAGTCCCACCGCGCCTTTAGCTCTCGACCCACCTGGTGCAGGTCCTCATCTAGCTTCCAACCGCACTCGCCTCAGTCAGCACCGTCATGGACCTCGACTGCGTCCTCCTCACGACAACCTCCCCGAAGCCACCAGACCTCTTAGAAGAAGTTGTCGTCTGGGAACAAGTCCCGCTTTTAATGCGTTCCACAGGAAGCCTCCACAGCCAACCTTCCATCTGCCAGCAGCCCTCAAAGATCGTCCCACCCTGGCCAAACACCTCACCAAATGGTGCTCAATCACCACGGACTCTTGGGTTCTCACCATCGTCCATCTTGGTTACGCCATCGAGTTTTCAAGTATTCCACCGTGAGGCGTTTTCTATTCCACCCCGTCCAGCCCGGCCCTGCTGGAAGAGATCCAGTCCCTTCTGCAAAAGGGAGCGATCGAAGAGGTCCCGCCCTCGGCCACTACCACCGGCTTCTTCTCCCGGTACTTCACCGTACCGAACTCGACCCATTCTGGACCTCAGAGGGATGAACAAACACATCCGCCACAAGAGGTTCAAGATGGTCATGCTGTTGTCAGTCCTTCCTTTCCTTTGTTGAGGGGACTGGTTTGCATCCATTGACCTGCAGGATGCCTACTTTCACATCTCTATACGTCCGCAGCACAGAAGATACCTTCGGTTGGCGATCGACAGCACTTCCTATCAATACAGGATGCTACCGTTCGGCCTCTCCACCGCGCCGAGGGTCTTCACGAAGTGCATGGCCCCAGTGGTTTCCCGTCTGCGGACGAAGGGCGTCTCCGTCTTCCCTTACCTGGATGATTGGCTGTTGGTCGCGTCCTGCAAACGCAAACTATACATGGACATTCACAGGACTCTGTCCCTCCTGACCCGTCTGGGTCTCCAGACCAACCTGAAGAAGTCCCACCTTGAGCCGGCGAGAGTGCTCGACTTCATCGGAGCAACCCTGGACTCGGTCTCTGCCATGGTTTTCCTGCCCCTGGAGTGAGCTCGTACCCTTCTCTGGGCTGCGTCTACCATCTTCGGTGCCCTGCCGACATCGGCAAGGAGGATCCAGCAGCTTCTTGGGAACATGGCTTCTACCACAACCGTCACTTACCTTTCATGACTTCGAGCGTGCCCGCTCCAACACTGGTTCGTCCGAGCTTTCAACCTGCTCCGAGACGACCAGGGCTGTGACTCCAACCTCCGCCACAGGTACGCCACTACCTCCTGTTGGGGATGCCGTTCCGACAACCAACCCCTCGACTCATGGTCATGACAGATGCCTCCCCCTTCAGGTGGGGAGCACATTGCGACGACCTCAGAGTCCGGGGACACTGGACTGGCGACGAGACCGAGCTACGCATCAATGCCCTCGAGCTCCTCGCCATCTGGAAAGCTCTGAGGGCATTTCGCAACCTGGTCGCTGGTCTGACAGTCCTCATCCTGATGGACAACATGATGGCCATCTGTTATATCAACAGACAGGGAGGGACCCACTCCACCACGCTTCTCACCATTGCCCTTCAACTCTGGAAATGGTGCGTGTTACTTCAGATCCACCCGATAGCCGTCCACTTGGTGGGCCAGGAGAACACCACAGCGGATGCCCTCAGCAGGGACACCTCTTCCTACCACGAGTGATCCCTCTCAGATGAGGCATTCTGCAGGATGCGGGAACGCTGGGGCGAGCCCATGATCGACCTCTTTGCCACCACATCGAACACGAAGTGTCGCCGGTACTGCTCGAGAGCCGGCAGGGGACCAGGCTCTCTCAGTGACACTTTCCAATTCGAGTGGACAGAGGGTCTCCTCTACGCCTTCCCACCGTTTCTTCTCCTGGGCCGAGTGGTCGCCAAGATCTTGGCGGACCAAGCCAACGTCGTCCTTGTAGCCCCGTACTGGTCACGGCAGCACTGGTTCGGGCCCCTATTCAAAGCCGCTCAGGGTCGACTTCTCAGGCTGCCGACAACGCCCAATCTGCTGCCTCACTCCGGCGGTCGCGTTCTCCATCCCGACGTGCCGCTCCTGGCGCTCCACGACTGGAGGATAACACCGTAGACGACATCCAGGATGTCTTGATCGCGACCAGGAAGGAATCGACTTGTCGCAACTATGCCTACAAGTGGTGGCAGTTTGTGGCCTTTGCTGAGGCATGAGGTGAGCCGGTATCGCCTGTCGGTCTCTGTATCGTGCTCCGGTTCTTACTTCAC
Source organism: Iguana delicatissima (assembly GCA_948472985.1). Classification (NCBI taxonomy): domain Eukaryota; kingdom Metazoa; phylum Chordata; class Lepidosauria; order Squamata; family Iguanidae; genus Iguana; species Iguana delicatissima. The sequence goes on along the minus strand of CAOKZL010000460.1, from coordinate 1,055,837 downwards.
CTCTGACAGCAGGAACTCGCGTTTCCTTCTTTGAAGGTCTACCTCTCCACCATCGTGGCCTACCAACCTCGAGGCTCTCCATCGGCAGCTCTGTTCCGGGATGCCACCATGAAGCAATTCATGAAAGGCCTAGAACATCTATACCGGCCGGTATCACCACCGCTGCTGCCCTGGTCATTGTTCCTGGTCCTCTCCCAGCTCACGCGACCACCCTTCAAGCCCATGGCCACTGCTGATGACAGGCTCCTGACTCTTAAGACTGCCTTCCTGGTGGCTGTCACCTTTGCCAGACAGGCCAGTGAGCTAAAAGCACTGCGAGCCGATGAGCCTTTCCTGGTGTTCCATCGGGACAAGGTAGTCCTTCTCCTGGACATTTCTTTCGTGCCCAAGGTGGTGTCACACTTCCACCTTAACCAGGACATCATTCTGGCTACTTTCCACCCGAACCCGACAACGCCTCTGGAGCAGTCCCTCCACTCTGTGAACGTTCGTCGGGCCTTGGCTTTTTACACTCAGTGGATTGTGACCTTCAGACAGACCCCGCACCTGTTTGTCTGTTACAGTCAGTGTCACAGAGGCCAGAAGGTGTCCACCCAGAGATTCTCTAAGTGGGTGGCCCAAACTATCCTACTGGCATATGAGCTGGCCAAGCAGCCTCCACCAGTCCTGCTTCGGCCACACTCCACCAGAGCTGTGGCATCCTCAGCAGCCCTCCTGCGAGGTGTGCACCTGCAAGAACTTTGTCAAGTGGTGACCTGGTCCAGACCATCGACCTTCGCGTGCCACTATCGACTGGACTGCCAGTCCCGGAGAAATGCCCAGTTTGGATGAGTGGTGCTGGCCTCCGTACTCTAGGACCTGACCCACTGTCCTTCTGATAAGCTACAAAGTCTCCTAGTGTGTGAGGCACAGAGACCATGAAGTAGAAGAACAGGTTGTTTACCTGTAACTCTGCTTCTTTGTGTGGTCATCTGTGCCCTCACACACACCCACCCAGCCGTCCTCTCTTTTTCAGGTCCTGAAAAATGCTCAGTAGGGGCATGGGGGGAAGGGTTCCCGCCAAGCTACTAAGCTCTAGAATTTTCCGAACAGTACCGCACATGCGCGAAAGCTCCTAGTGTGTGAGGACACAGATGACCACTCGAAGAACCACAGTTACAGGTAAGCAACCTGTTCTTTGCTAGTAAAACTGAATTACTGTGTCGCGAAATGATACATTTTTAAAAAGTATGTCACCAACATGAAAAGTATGTATAGCTCTAGACTACAGGATTCATTTCAGAAATCAATACTGGATGGTAAAGTGGAAGGTGGTAAGAAAAGAGAAAGACCACAGTAGAGATGGATTGAATTGAGGAAGACAGACCCCTGAGTTTGCAAGAGTTGAGACAGGCTGTTGGTGACGACAAGAACAGCAACAATGTTCTAGACTTTTGAATGTTGTTTCTGCCCAGTGGAAGACAGGCCTTTGCAGAAAGAGTGGTCCTAAACTGGTGTAGGATTGCTGTATACTTCTCAGGGCATTTTTTCTCTGCATAGGAATGAAGGAAGCAAAACATGATCAGATCTGCTATATAATGAGGCTTTTCATACAGCCATCAAAAAAAGAAGTTATTGGATCCAGCAGAGCTGTTCAAATGCTCCTGGCTTATACTGAGTATTACTCTTTGGTTCTTACTTATATCTACATATTCCCTACAGAATTCTTATAAATTCAGGAAAGGAATTTTTTAACATTTAGCTTCTAGACTTGTTTACCAATTAAAATTAATGTGAATTAGTTCCTAAAATTTTGAAGTAAAAGATTTGATTTGTATTGTCACATAAGCTTTATGTTTTTTCATCTAATGTTCATATGACCTTTTACATTTGCATTATAACTAGGCAATATTGTATGGCTTCTTGACAGTTAATTAGTTCATGTAGCTCCATACAATGTACCCGTGCTTCCTTAAGCATTTTTAAATTGCTTCATTTCGAAAGCTCAGGACAGTGAACTATATTAGTTTCCTAACTACGGTGAAGAGAATAGAAGTGTTAATTTTTTTCATGCCTTAGAAATAAGTCAGTCCTGAAATGAAAATGATGTTTTGTTTTGTTCTTTAAAGATTTTCCTAGTAATATGTTAGACGCTGATGTGCTGTACAGTGATGAAGACGGACCGTCGGTATTTGAAACAGGACATTCGCAGAAAAGTTTTGATAAACATAAACACACATTCCTTAATTTTAACCGGTAAGTAATAAAGTTGTAACAAACAAAATAAAACACCTTGTTTTGATACATGGGACAGTTATGTTTTTATTCTATTTGGTGATTTACTTGCCATCTCATGATTGAAAAGCTCATTTTTAAGGTTGTGTTCAACAAGGATACTATTTTCTTTTTGTAGCAGTGCATATCACCAACCAACATCCTATCGACCAAGGCTCTTAATAGCAGGAGAGTCAGGATTTGGACAAGCTTCTCATTTGGCTCCAGCAGTTATACGTGCTTTGGAAAAGTTTACTGTATACACACTAGATCTTTCCATCCTCTTTGGAGTGAGTGCCAAAACACCTGAAGAAACATGTGCTCAGGTATTTTAACTTGCTGTGTTCTTGTTTTTTAAACTATATTTCACTTCTAAAACACTGCAGCCCAGAGGTCACTATGGTCTTTCATCCAGAGAGATCCATATCTGATTAGTTTAGCAAAGGCCATGCATCGTGCACCTTCAAAAATGTTCTAGTATTGTTCTTATATGTGCTGGCTGCCTGTGATTATAAGCTGATTAATTATTTTTATCAAATGGCAAGCATATTTTATTTCAGCGGATGTAGCCATCAAGTTGCTGCTGTTGTGTGCCTTCAAGTTGTTTCCAATTTATGGTGACCCTGAAGTGGCCCTGTTGTAGGGTTTTCTGGGCAAGATTTGTTCAGAGAGGGTTTGCTTTTGCCTTCCTGTGGGGCTGGAGAGTGTGACTGGCCCAAGGTCATCCAGTGGCCTTCCATGGCTAAGTGAGGACTCAGACCCTGGTCTCCACAGTTGTAGTCCAGTGCTCAAACTGCTACACCACCCTGCCTCTCAGTGCAATATTAGATGGTCAATAATTTGAGTTCAATTCAATTTTAAAATCAGAAAGGCAAGGAAGGTATGAAGAGATGACTCATGTATTCTTTTAAAAAGTACTGAGAAAATTATTACTTGGTGTCTGTTAAAATGCTGTCCTGTGGTGCTTTTGTCTTCTTTGGTTGACTGATTAACAGTTTTAATTCAGTACCTTTTCTTCCTTTGTTCTTACCTTTCCATTCGGTTGTTTTTGTATTGTATTTTATTGTACTGTACGTTTTGTTAGTTGTTTTAGTGACCTTTTGTAAAAAAAAAAAGAATACGTCAAAACTTGAACAATAACCTTTGGGCCTCTGATTCTAGCACCCAGTTTTTCCTGGTTACGTGCACGTAAAAACATCTATATTTTGTATATACAGCCTGTTCTTTTGGTGAGCTTGAACTGGAAACCAGAGCTGTTGGCTATTTCACAAAACTGCTAGAGAATATAAATGCATATGAACCATGAAAAACGAAAAAAAGAGCTAAATAACTGACAGATGAAGAAATTGGTCTGCTCTATATTCACTTCACTGTAGCTAAATTCTCTTCTTTTTCTAGTTGATCTGTGAAGCCAAGAGAACAGCACCGAGTATAATATACATTCCATATGTTCATATATGGTGGGAGACAATTGGACACACATTGCAAGCAACATTTACTACATTGTTGGAGAACATTCCATCATTTGCTCCAGTTTTACTTCTTGCAACATCAGATGTACATCATGCAGCTTTGCCAGCTGAGGTACTTGCTGTTGGTAACTTCATAGGGTATCTTTTTAATCCATGGCACTTTATCCCAAATTGCTGAATTGTTTAGGCTCATAATCAAGACCAGGGAAGAAGAAATGTATTTTTTTTTTTTAAAAAAAAAGAGGAATGCACTGAAAGCTTCTGCTAGTGTCCATTCTTTGAATAAGTTACTTAACTATAACTACCCTGGTTCACTTCATCCAATCATTAAAGTAAGTAAGGCAAAGATGCTGCCAATGTTTATCTTTGGATCAGAAATATAGGGATTTTCTAGAAATGAGACCATCGAAAGAATCCAGAAAAATTTCTAAGACTGATGTTGGGAATGTCAAGAAATTCTCCAGCCCAGGCAGTTGAATTTGGAATGGTTACTGTTTCAGAGCTGTGCCTTCTTAAATTATTTAATTTTTAGGTTAAGTTAACCCAAATAAGTGATGATAGGCTTCCCAAGCTCTGTCTAAACAAATTAAATCTATAACAAATTCCTGGTTTTTCATTTTCCATTTTCAAAAATGCTTTCAAAGCAGGGCTTGAGCATTGAGGCCGTCAGCTTGTGTAAATCCAATGTGAGAAATATGTTTAAACAAAGAGTGGGAGATACTAGAGCGCAGTTAGATCTAGCTGCACTGTCTTCTATAAGATCCATGAAATGATTAGCAAGGGCTAAATCTCTTTTTCAGGAAGAATTATATTTGTCCTTTACAAAAAAAAAAGATTTATGCACAGCCTTTACACGTCTCTGCTTTGAGCAAATGGACACTAGGATGTTACAAGAATGTTATCAGGGCATGCCTATTCAAGACAGGTTGGATATGTGAGGCAGCTAATGTTGAAGTTCTTCGTGGTCTCTGTGCCTCATACATTAGGAGCTTTCGCGCCTGCACGGTAGCGTTTGGAAGATTCTAGAGCTTGTTGGCTTGGCGAGAACCCATCCCCCACATCGGTACTGCGCATGCTCAGCCCGCCAAGCAACTGTCACTCCTCAGTTCTTTCTTGTCCGCCGTTGCGAACAGAAGGTTCTGCTTGTTTGTCTTGTGCTTTTACTCTCTTCGTGATCTTTCTTGGCTTTTGACTACGGATGTTGGCTATATTGACTACCCTCTTGGATTTCAGATTGGTTTTTGGTACTGTTTGACTGGTTTTGCCCCATTCCTGGCTTTCTTACGATTACAGATTTCGGACTTGTCTTGGCGTTTCGGACTTTGCTATTTCTCCTCGCTCCCTTTCCTTAGTTTATGTTGGCCCTTTTCAAGAACTGCAGCTCCGGTGGAAGGAAGGTCGCCCTTTCTGACCGACATTCCGAGTGCCTTTTTTGTTTGGGTGAAGGGCATAACGTCCAGGCTTGCCCAGTTTGCCGCAAATTCACCCACCAGACCATCCGAAATCGATCTGCGAGATTGAAATCTCACTACTGGGAGGAGTCTCTGTGTGCTCGGAAACCCGCAAAAGGTACCATGGCCGAGAAACGCCCGGCCACTTCTTTGGCAGTGGCGGCGGCTGCCTTACCGTCCACCTCATCAGTACCGGGCCCAGTACCGATCATGAACTTGCTGAGGATTCCAAAAATCTTGGCAACTCGGGCGCGGGAGGACCCTGCGGGCTCGCAGGCCTCTGCCTCCTTCCCTAGGCCACTGACACCGGCCCAAAAGAAGTGTCCCCCGACCGATGACGCTGGGAAGGAGCGCGAGGAGAAGAAGAAGAGGGAGAAGCGGTGCCCTCCCCCGGAGGAGACTCGCCCATCAACACCCACCCAGCCCGCCGAGGAACTTGTGGAACCTGCAGAGCTTCCTGAAGAGCAGGAAATCCTCGAGGTGTCGGACGAAGAGCAGGCCGTGGAGGCCTCGCCCTCCAACCACCCCAGCTTATGGCTGAGGTCACCCCGCTGGATTGCCGTCCTTCAGCAGGCCGCCGGGAGGAGACTGTGGTCGGGCAACGACCTGCCTCTTGACGTGGCGAGTCCCACTCTGACGAGAGGGCCAGGCCTCCATCCCCATGATATCGGGAGATGCGCTTAGAAAGGGAATACTCTAGTGAGAGTAGATACTCTCGTGCCGCCTACCTTGGGAGGTATGGCCAGGAGCAAGTGGTTTTGACCGCCTTCACACGTCGCCATCACAGCCACTCCTCAGCCTTCCTACTACTTTTGTAGTTCATCCGAGTTTGGCCCGACATCTTGCTGAATGGCATCACATCACCATGGACTCTTGGGTTCTCTCCATCGTTCGTCTTGGTTACGCCATAGAGTTTCAAGATATACCACCGTGAGGCGTCTACTATTCCAGCTCGGCTCTGCTAGAAGAGATCCAGTCCCTCCTGCACAAAAGGGCCATCGAAGAACTTCCATCCTTGGCCAGTACCACTGGCTTCTTCTTCTGGTACTTCACGATACCGTAGTCGGATGGTACCCTGCGGCCAATTCTGGACCTCAGAGGGGTAAACTCTCAGAGGGGAACCCCCAAGAGGTTCAAGATGGTCACTCTCTCTTCGATCCTGCCCTTCCTTCGACGACAGGACTGGTTCACCTCTATCGATCTACAAGACACCTATTTTCACATTGCTATTCACCCGCAGCGCAGATGATACCTACAGTTCGCAGTCGATGGTACCTGCTACCAGTACAGGGTGCTACTGTTTGGACTCTCCACCATGCCCAGGGTCTTCACCAAGTGCATGGCCCTTGTGGTATCGTACCTGCAGACGAAGGGCATTACGATATACCCTTAATTGGATGACTGGCTGTTGGTGGCGTCTTGCTAGCAAAAGCTATACAGCAACATTCATCGCACTCTCTCTCTTTTGTCCCACCTTGTCTTCCAGGTCAACCCAAAGAAGTCGCACCTTGAGCCGACGAGGGTCCTCGACTTCATCGGAGCAACCTTGGACTCGGTATCTGCCTATGGAGAGGGCATGCATTCTCCATTGGGCTGCATTCACCGCTCTCGATGCCCCGGTGATATCGACGACAAGGATCCAGCAGCTTCTCGGGTACATGGCCTCGTCCATGTTGGTCACTTATCTCTCTCGTCTCCATGCCCGCCCACTCCAGCACTGGTTTGTCAGGGCCTTCGATCTGCTCCTGGACAACCAGAGATTCCTCCTGCGGATTCCTCAACAGGTGCATCACTTCTCTGGTGGCTATCCTACAGTCATCTGATGTCAGGGATGCTGTTCGGATAACCGATTCCTTGTATCGCGGTAACGACGGGCACCTCCCTCTGCGGATGGGGAGTGCAGTGCGGCAATCTCAGAGTGCAAGGGTGCTGCATCGACGAGGAGACCCACTTGCACATGAATGCCCTCGAGCTCCTTGCCATCTGGAAAGCTCTGACACCGTTCCAAAACTTGGTCATCATCAGCATGGTACAGATCCTGTCTGGCAACACGACAGCCATCTGTTATGCCAACGGATGGGGGGGACCCGATCAACCATCCTCTTAACTATAGCTCTTCAGTTCTGGAACTAGTGTGTGCTGTTCCGAGTCCACCCAGTCGCGGTGCACCTGGCGGGCCAAGGGAACACCATGACAGACGCCCTTAGCAGGGACACCTCATGCTATCACGAGTGGTCTCTCTCTGATGCAGTGTTCCAGATGATGCTAGACTGGTGGGGTGAACTGATGATCGATCTCTTTGCCAGCAGCCTGAACAGGAAGTGTCCCCGATACTGCTCGAGAGCTGGCCTGGGCCGGAGCTCTCTTGGCGACGCCTTCCAGTTCAAGTGGACCGACGAGCTCCTCTACACGTTCCCGCCATTTCCTCTCCTGGGTCGAGTGATCGCCAAGATCCTCATGGACCGGGCCGACATCGTCCTCGTAGCCCTGTATTGGCCGAGGCAGCACTGGTTCAGTCCCCTGTTCGCGGCTGCTCACTGTCGACTCCTCAGATTACCGACAGCATCAGATTTCCTGTCGCACTCCGACGGTCTCCTTCTCTACCCGGACCTGCCCCTCCTGGCTCTCCGTGCGTGGAGGATAATACCTTAGAGGATCCAACCACCCAGGATGTCCTCACCGCGGCTAGGGAGGAGTCGACGTGCCATAACTACCATTATAAGTGGCAGCGGTTTATCGCCTTTGAAGAAGCTCGTCATGAGCTGGTATCGCCTGTTGCTCTACCCATCGTGTTGCATTTTTGCTCCACCTTTGGCAACAAGGGCTCGCCTTCCCTTCGTTTGAAGGTCTACCTCGCCACAATTGTGGCCCGCCAGCCACGAGGATCCTCCTCGGCAGCTCTCTTTAGGGACACTACCCTCAAGCAGTTCATGAAGGGCCTGCAGTGCCTTTATCCACTAGTGTTGCCTCCACTACTTCTTTGGTTGCTGTCCTTGGTACTGTCCCAGTTGACATGACCGCCCTTCAAGCCCATGGTGACTGCTGATGACAGGTTCCTGACCATCAAGACTGCTTTCCTGGTAGCTGTCACCTCAGCCAGGGGGCAAGAGAGCTGGCAGGGCTTCAATCAGATGAGCCCTTCCTGGCCTTTCATCATGACAAAGTAATCCTTCGGCCAGACATCTCTTTGCCCAAGGTGGTGTCCCATTTCCACCTTAACCAGGACATTATCCTGCCTATCTTTTATCCAGACCTGACTATGCCTCTGGAGCGCTCTTTTCATTCTCTTGATGCTCACCAGGCCTTGGCCTTCTACACCCATAGGACTGTGCCCTTTTGACAGACTCCCCACCTGTCTGTCTGCTACAGTGGTCATCAGAAGGAACACAAGGTGTCCACCCAGAGGTTCTCCAGATGGGTGGCCCAGGCCATTCTGCTGGCATATGAACTGGCCAAGCAGCCCCCGCCAGCTCTGATCCATGCTCACTCCACCAGAGCCGTGGCTTCCTCAGCAGCTCTCCTTCGAGGAGTGGACTTGCAAGAACTGTGCCGTATGGCGACCTGGTCTCAACCGTTGACCTTTGTGCGCTACTACAGACTGGGCTGCCGGTCCCGGAGAGATGCCCATTTTGGACGTGCAGTGCTGTCTTCTGTTCTCTAGGACCTGACCCACCGTCCAATGGTAAGCTACAGAATCTCCCAGTGTGTGAGGCACAGAGACCACAAAGAAGAAGAACAGGTTGCTTACCTGTAAGTGTGTTACCTGTAAGTGTGTGTGAGGGTGTGTGCCCTCACACACACCTGCCCAGCCATCCCCTCTCTCAGGTCCTGCACTGGTGGACTCTAGAACTGAGGAGAGACTGCTGCCTTGGCGGGCTTAGCATGCTCAGTATGGGCACGGGAGAGGGTTTCCCACCAAACTGCTTAGCTCTAGAATCTTCCGAACACTACTGCGCATGTGCAAAAGCTCCTAGTGTGTGAGGGCACAGATGACCACTCGAAGAACCACAGTTACAGGTAAGCAACCTGTTCTTTCCTGTTGCAGGGTCTCAATCCCTTTGTGACTCTCAGGGTTGCCCTTTTTAAAGTCAAAGAAGCAAAACTGAGGAAGCAAGAAGCAGATAAGGGTCCACCTAGTTGTCTCATCTGATATTATTAGAGGTGACTTTGAGGTGCTGGTGTCGTTTTAATTTGAAACAAATTGTTATTTTAAATGTATATATTATTTTGTATTTTATAATTTTAGCAACTATCAATATGCCTGTCTGCTGCTGCTGCTGTTTTTATTTTTGTTTTTACTCTTATTTTTGTCTGTTTGAAACAGTCTGAAGACCTGTTCGATAAAGATTGTGTGTGCGTGCGTGTGTGTGTGTGTGTGTGTGTGTGTAACCCACCAAAAAAAAAAAAATATCATGGGTTTTCTTTTCCCTACATTCACTGCTATTGCTTTCTTAGAAATTGAATAGAAATTACTGTATTGGATTTTTACATCTTTGCCGTATGTTTCTATATGCTAAACCTTCCTTAAGTATTATCTGTTTATCATACAAATGACATTGTTTCATTGCCACTTAAAGCATTGAGGCATACAGCACAAATCCATGTGATGAAAATTGCCAAAATGAAACTAGAATGATTCATATCCCTCCCAACTTCTATGATAAAGCTGTTTTTCCTTTGTCAGATCCATCATACTGAGTAGAATTGTGGAACTTTAATCTCATTTGTCATGTGATAACCACTCTTCTGCTTTTGTTAACACATTTCGTTGTCTTGTTGAGTTTTCCTTCTCGGTGACTTTTCATTTTTTTTAGGTACAAGACTTATTTGCCAAAGATTATGGAGAAGTCTTTGATGTCTATCCACCTAATGCTGAAGAGAGAAGAAAATTCTTTAAGGATTTACTTCTTCACCAAGCTGTTAAACCACCTGCATCAAAAAAGAAAGCAGGTTTGCATATACAGCAAGTTGTCTGTACAGAAGTGGTTTTATTTTTGTTTTGTTTTGTAAATATTGGGGCATTGCAGTAAAGCTACAAAAGGGAGACTACCTTACACTCCTAATCTTTATTTAAAGTTTTGCAGAGTTTAGAAGTTTTACCAGTAGCACCACCACCTGAACCAAAGCAATTAACAGAAGAGGAGGTCAAACAACTTGAGGAGCAAGAAGAAGATACATTGCGTGAACTCAGGATTTTCTTAAGAAGTGTTACTCACAGGCTTGCCATTGACAAACGTTTCAGAGTCTTTACAAAACCAGTTGACTTGCATGAGGTAACAGTCTAAAGTGAGCACTTCATTTCACAGGAATTAGATAAAGTAACCATAGAAGGTTAAACATGATTAAAAACTGTCAAAGTTGGAAATCAGATTGCCACTTCTGCCTCTTACCATTCATTCAGTGATGTGGAGCTAGTGATCTAACTTGTGAAACATACTTCCTCCCAAAATTATACCCCTAGGTTGGATATGTGTAAATTATACATGGGATGCTTACTTGCTTTACAAGAATGCTCACTATTGTCTGGCAGCTCTCTTCACTGCTTCAGTTTTCTTCCTCTGTCATTCTCATGCCTCTACTTAGTGCCCACCATTATGGGCTGAGTACTTGCCAGTGGGACGATGCAGTACCATGTCTAGTGTACACATATGGCTTTTCTCTTTCTCTTCTACCCTTAAAGGATTTTTGATTCACTGTTCACGTTGTTAAGACTAGGAGGAAGAAGAAAATGGCATAATGTACACAGATTATCTTGAATGTGGCTCCCTTCTAAACATAAATACTCAGGAGCACTTCAAGGCTCAAATGGAAGGACAAAGAATGACGTACAGTAAATCAGTTTCAGTAGCCTCAGCGTAGCTCTTTGCATGGGTGATAAAGACACAATAAAGTTGAACAGTTTCCCTTTGTCCTAAGTTGCCCTTTGTCCTTATGGTAAACTTCCTGAAGGTCCATGAACACATGAAAGTGCCTTGTATGAATGAGACTATTGGTCTGTTTTTGTTCGGTATTGATTGTTGTGACTAGCAGCAGCTGTAGGGTCTCTGGCAGAGATTTTTTCTTAAAATCCGCTTACTTGAGCAATAGCAATAGCATTTATTTCTACACCGCCTATCAACTAGTGTTATCTAAGTGGTTTACAATCTATTTTTTTTAGCTAATTGCCCCAACAAGCTGGGTACTCATTTGACCGACCTGCGAAAGGATGGAAGGCTGAGTCAACCTTGGAGCCTGGCAAGATCGAACTCACAACCATGTGGTTGCAGTACTGGCATTTAACCACTGCGCCACCAGGGCTCCTAATTTGGAGATGGGAGAAACTGAACCTAGGATCTTCTGTTCAGAACATAAACTCTGCCACTGAGCCCTTTACATTTTCTAAAAGATTATTCTCTCTTGGTGAGAGGAATAATCTATACAGCCCAGAGAGGCAAGGAAGTAACATGAAGTCTTACATTATCCAAATTTAGTCATTAAAAAGGGGGGGGGAACCTCCTGCAGATTCTGAGTGCACAAAGACATGCCATGTTGGCTCTGAGCACTCTGAGGGTGCAGCAAGCTCTACTTTGGAAAGAGCTTCTCTGCTGCTGAAAGCAGCTTCAGCAGGCAATGCTGGATGCCACTGCAAGCACCTGCAGTAGCATCCAGCTTACTCAAAAGAAGGTTGGAGAAGAGAGGATGGTGGGAGCTGCGTCCAGATCTTGTCCTCAAAGAGACTTCAAAGCAGGTTTCTTCACAGTTTGTTTTTTAAATTCAGCAAGACACTTTTAAACTTACTTCTTTTATTATATTTTTAGGTACCAGACTATGTCACAGTTATCAAGCAACCAATGGATCTTTCAACTGTTATTTCAAAAATAGATCTTCATCAATATCTGTCTGCCAAAGACTATTTGAAAGATATTGATCTTATCTGCAGCAATGCATTAGAGTACAATCCAGATAGAGACCCTGGTGGTGAGTACCTTCTATACAGTTCTGACACAAATGTTGGAGAAATGCAAGATAAACTATCTTCTACAAAACTCATTCTTTTTAAATAAATGGCCACTGCAGTAGGAGAGTGTATAAAAGTTAGTGTGAACTTATTTCCTGAACTGGTGATTGAACTGCTACAATATTTGTCTTCTGCATGTCATTTTTAGATCGCCTTATCAGACATAGAGCATGTTCTCTCAGAGATACAGCTTATGCAATGATTAAAGAAGAAATGGATGAAGACTTTGAACAACTTTGTGAAGAAATTAAAGAGTCCCGTAAAAAGAGGGGTCTGTGTCATTCTCATTGATACATTTTTTTAAAAAGGCAATACTTATTTTTAAGGAGGTAATAAGATGAACATCTAAGGAATATACGTTACAGACTCTTACACAGTGGAGAGCCTAATTTCAAGCCACAGCCTTTTGGACTGTATAATACCTTTCCACAGAGTTCTGCAATCTTCAGGCGTGGTAATGTGCATGCGTGTACAGACAAAGGAGAGGAGGTAGTTGACATAAGACATAATGCACATGCAACTCTTTGGATTTCTCAGGTGCACATTCATATTTGTTGTGTGCTTTCAAGTTGTTTCCAACTTAAGATGATTCTACCATGGAGTTTTCTTGGCAAGAGAGCAAGTATAATCTAGCAATGCTTAGTAGAAGATGCTTACAACATTATTTTTTCTTTCAAAGGTTGCATTTCTTCAAAGTATGCTCCATCTTACTATTATGTAATGCCAAAACAAAATACTACTTTGGACCATAAGAAATTGGATTCTGAATGTAGTGAGAAACTGAAAAACCCTCCAGTACCTTTAGATTCTAGTTCTCCCTGCCTTTCTAATGGTAAGTGCTACCTTATCAGTATTTAATTTCTTTTTAAGTTTTTACATTTTTCCATATTCTGAAGTGGTTTGAAGTGATATTAAGCAACGAACTAATTAAGAATGGTAATGTATAATGCATCATATTATAGTGGAGCAGAGTAATTGTGGGTTGTATATGGTCCTCAGGCCCCAGTTTTGCAGTCTTTAAAGTACATTCCAATCTCTTAAAAATCCCAAGTTTCTTCCAGAAGAAAAACCAGCAGAATATTCTGCCCTAAAACAGCACCAAACTGCCTATAAATACCGTAATTTGCCTTTCTCCACTATCCAGACCCATAACCTCACCTCCCCTGTCCTCCACTCAAAAATGGCAACTGCAAGTGACGTGACATCACTTCTAGTGTGCCTGCAGATGTCAACATGGCCTGCAAGGAGAGAGTAGCAAAAGAAAGGAAAAAAAAAACTTCCCCAACACAGTTGCCCACATTTGCTTCATAGTTTCTGAATAAAATAACAAATCAGGATTTCAAAATTAAATTCTTGGTCTTTTGTAGTACTCTTGAATTCTGTACCAGTGCTGAGCTTAATTTGGGAAGCTTATTAGTTAGGCAGTTAGAGAAGAATTTTGGCAGATGCCAAGCCACCCACTCACCCTGACTATATGCTCAACAAAGCAAGGTCTCATTATTTCAGTCAGTCCACAACAGATAGGGAGTTCTCTTGTCTACAACAGGAAAGCCCAAATGGCTTTCTTGTTTCTTCTGTCTTTCTGTTTTCTGCTTGATTCTGTCTAATTTGTGACTTGGTTTTGTCGGTCATAGAATCATAGTATGATAGAGTTGGAAGAGACCACAGGGGCCATCCAGTCCAACCCCCTCCCAAGCAGGAACACACGTCAAAGCACTTTCAACAGATGGCCATCCAGTCTCTGTTTAAAACCCTCCAGAGAAGGAGACTTCACCACACTCCAGGACAGCATATTCCAGTGCCTAACAGCTCTGACTGTCAGGAAATTCTTCCTGAGGTTTAGGTGGAAACTCTTTTAAAGTAGTTTGAATCCATTGCTCCTTATCCTAGTCTCTGGAGCAGTGGAAAACAAACCTGTTCCCTCTTCAATATGACAACCTTTCAAATATTTAAATGTGGCAATCGTATCGCCTCTTAACTTCTTCTTCTGTAGACTAAATGTACCCAGGTCCCTAAATCACTCATCATAGAGCATGGCTTCCGTACTCTTCACTGTTTTAGTTGCCCTCCTCTGGATCTATTTCAGCTTGTCAATATCCTTCTTGAAATGAGATGCCCAGAACTGGACACAGTATTCCAGATGAGGTCTGACCAAAGCAGATAGAGTGACACTATTACTTTTCTCGACCTAGACACCATACTGTTATTGATACAGCCAAGAATTGTATTAGCTTTTTTAGCTGCTGCATCACACTGCTGACTTCAGCTTGTGGTCTACTAAGACCCCTAGATCCCTTTCACACGTGCTGTTGTCCAGCCAGGTGTCTCCCATTTATGCATTTTATTTTTTCTGCCTAAGGTATAGGACCTTACATTTCCCTCTGTTGAAATTCATTTTGTTAGCCTTGGCCTAGCTCCAATCTTTTATGGCCATTTTGAATTTTGATCATGTCCTCTGGGTCATTTTCTTTTGCGTAGGGCCCTTGATGCTTGTGCTGGAAATCTCCCCAGGTTTCTTTAGCCTAGAATGTCAACTTTCTGTACAATTGCACCTCTTAAAATAGGAAATTATCTCCATCTGACACACATTTGCCTTTTCTTTTCTGTTGGTTTTCACTGATTAGTACTGCTGCTATCAGTCCTCAAAGAGACAGGATGTGCTTTGAGTTTTGTTTTAGAAAAAGGTTCTTTAGACAGTGAGTTCTATGTTCTTTAAACTGGAATACACAAACCATGGACTGCATGTTCCTCATTAGCCTCTTGCACTCACCTCTTGTTCTGATCTTCCTTGTTTTTAGGAAAGATGAAACTAAAATAAGTTTGATCTTACTTTATATATAGCCTTATCCAAGAAAAAACTGCGAAGAAAGAGCCGATGGTGCCTGGGTAACCTAACAAAACGGAGGAAAACTTCTCACTTCAACAAAGAGAATAAAGCTCCAAGAGAAGAGCCAGATGAAGCAGAGAGTGATGGAGACGAATGTCTGGAAAATCATGACTCCAGCATAGAACAAGCTGATGCTGAAATAACGCAGACTTCAATAGCAGAACCTCCAATTGTGTTTCCAGCACAGTACAGTGGTGGCTGTGTAAAATCTGATACAGAGAATGATAAGGAGCAAGCTGTTGATAGTAGTACTAAGTGTAGATCTGAGAAGGGCAACAAAGATACTGAATGCTCAGCAAAGAGCAAAGGATGTAATGGAGATGCACCAGATCATCCATCAGATAAGAATGCCCATGGTAAGTGGAAAGTCATCTGGTGGCCTATTTGAATATACAGTTCTCCGTGGTTCCCTTCCCTGGGCACTCTGGTACTCATTTCTGGGTAAGTGGCTGTAAATGGATTGCAGTCTGGAAGACAAAGTAACTGTGAAAAGGGGATCTTAAAACAAACCTCATTATCTGTCTGTCTTGCTTTCCAGTTCTCTCACATATACTACTCTTCCCCTCTTGGTGCAATTGAAAACACAAAAAGTTGTCTGAATTAAGGAAGAAAAGACAGAGAACTTACACTAACTAGCAGGAATTCCGTTTCCCCTTTTGCGCCCCTCTTATGAGGACACACTACACACATACATACATGGAGTTAGAAATGCAGAGTTTGGCAGACTGATGATTTACAGAGCAATACGACTCGTGATCAATAGTGAAAACACCAGAAATGAATATTGAAATATGAATATTTCTGGAGCTTGGTCTTCATAGGACATCTAAAACCAGCTGTAAGCATTTGGACTAAGCGTTAAGGTATTCTGCTCTTGAGGAGACCTCTTATTCCTGAGGCTTCTGCTGTCTGCCACTTACTGGTTTAGTGCCTTGTCATCTAGTGGCCTAATGTGATATTGAAGACTACATATAGATTTTAATTAATTACGTTTAATTTATCTTTCGTTTTAAAAAAATGACTCTTAAGAATGAGACCCTAAAGGGTCCTTTTAGTATGCACATCAGATTTCTAAATTGCATGGTTTTGAAGTTATAGCAGAAGCAGATTTCTATTGCTGTACTTCATTATAAGACACATTTTTTCCGGTAGATCGTTATGTTTCTCGTGTGTCATCTGATTAACATTTATGGTCATTCTAGCTTTGTTTTTGTTACTCTAGATGTATGTATGCTTCACATGACTCGTGCTAGGCGCTCTCAGGTGGAACAGCAGCATCTCATCAGTGTTGAAAGAGCTATGGAGATTCTCTCAGAGCAAACACCTCCCTTGATTGTGGATTATGAACAGCTTGATGTACGTACATAGTCTCTTTCTCAATGCTGGAGTAATAGTAAACAATGAAATAAAGCATAAAATAAATGCATCTTTTAGACTGGAATAATTTAAGCCTCTAGTGCAGCTCCCAGAAGCCCCAGCCACTATGGTCAATGCTCAGGGCTTCTGGGAGCTGAAATCCACGAACATCTGAGGACCCACAGGTTGAGAACCACTGCTCTAGTGGAAGTGATGCCTGAATTTTAAGTAATCTCTTTTAAATAGTATATACAGGTGAGCCAATTCCATACTTTCATCATAGATGGAGCAGAGAAATTCTGTTGCATATGCACACTTATTCCCATACACCTATGCATTTTAATCCACTTCTCATCGTGTTCTGTATACTCTCTTAAAAACTTTTTTAGAAGTTTTTTTATTTTTATTTTCCAGGAATTACTGGAAATTGTTACTGAGAAAAGCAGAAATTACACGATACTTCAACTGGAAAAACTTTACGCCTTGCTCAGTCAGTGTATTTATCAACATCGCAAGGACTATGACAAAACCAAATTGATCCAGGTATAGTATTTTATGCAGATACATTCTAGTGAACATTGAAACTTTTGCATCCCACTATATTACTGCAATTCTTGTAGTATGTTTTAAAAGAAATACCATTTCAAATGTAAGCTGGGTTTAAGTTGTATCACAAACAAATTGAACATTTGCCTCCACATTTCCATTTTTAGTAGATGCCATAGTCATACCAAATTCTGCTTTTGATGTTTCTGGTGCTTATAGCCTGCGTATGCGTGTTAACTTTTTAAGTGGCTCCTGATTAAATGTTCTATTCTTGTCAATGTGATCAAAGCTGTCCAGTCTAGTATAAAGAAATAGTACAGACATAACTTCAAGCTTAGTTACTAAGTTCCAATGTTTGCTAGTAAGAGAGATTTCCAGAATGTTGTGTCTTTTCTGCTTACCAGATGGGGTTTCTAAATCCATGACGGGATGTTGGCTGTGATTTCCCCTCCCCCTTGCTGTTCTAAAAATAAAATTGAAGGAACCATGACTGAAGCCTCTCATGAAGGTCTTCCCAGTTTTTAGTTATTCTCAGTTGAACCACTGACTTTTGTTGTCATGATTCAGCTAGTTTCACATTTCATCAGTCTCTCAGTTAGGCGTTCCGTAATGTATGTACATAAAATAGTGAGTAACTGACTAGCAATTTTCATTCTCTTGTTGATTGAAAGCGTAAAAGAGATCAGACTGTTCTTCCCACTGGATCTCTACACTATGCCTTTGGGCCAGCTCTGTCCAAATCTGCAAATGTCATAACATCAAAGATAATTCAGTAACAAGATATTTGGCAGAAAAGCTTGTTTATTGCCATGTCATTCTATTTTTGTCATTGGTGCTTTTTTTCCTTTCTATTTTCAGGAAATTTCAAGAGAAATTGCAGCCTTCAGTTAATTCCACTCATGAAATATTCTGATTATTACCATTGCTGGCCATTAATTGGAAGTCACTTCTGTATACAGTAGATTTAAGCAATCTAATGTTGGTTGTACCCAACATGGAGAAGCCATAGGTTTGGAAGCTAGAACTAAAGAGGGCAAGTGGTCTCACCATTATGCCTAACTGTTTTAATAATATCTGTTTGAATTGTCCTTCTTTTTAAATTTTTACATGTGCTAATGCGTTTTAAAAACAGTATACCTCCAAATTAATTTTGATTGGTATACTGAGGTTCTGAAAATTTATGTACGTAGCACCACCTCTTCCCCTGTAAATTTAAATAAAAATAATAATTTATCCGAAACAAATCATGTACATATGTTGAGCCTGTATTAAAAAAATATGTCAGCTATCTTATCCTATATGGTTTAGACAAATGACAGACTATTCTAGTATTTTCGTTTCTCATTTTTTAGTCGCATTCATGCTTTTTTATCACTACACTAATTCTTCTAGTGTTGGTGTAACTTATATGATTTTGTCGGTGCTCTAAATGTTATATAATATATAATTGTGTTAAATGTTAATGGACAAAATAAATTTATATACTCTTTAACACTGGTTGAGTGGCAATCCTTTTTAGTACTACTGTTGAAAGCTGCATCAATAGCAGTCTGGTGAATGGGGAACAGATGGAAGTTCATGACAAATGACTGTGGATCTTATATTTAAGAACTGCCCAAAATGCCCGTGATTGCATTTATCTTCCACAGGGAAACTTTCAAAGAGAGAACTTAATAAAGGAAGCTGAAAATGAAAGTCAGGAGGGCCAAATCTCCAGAACACTTGGAGATCATTCAAAACCACAATAGTAGAGGTTCAGCAGAACAGTACTCCCTCGCCCCAGTGGTACTTTGTGGATCAGTGCTGGTCCATGAGCTGTTGGTTGCCAGATCGCAACAGGTTTCCAGAAGAGAAACAGTTGTAATGAACAGGCACAAATATGGTGTGATCCCTGGCACATTCGGAAGTAAATTCTGCTAGTCACCTAGATCACATAGTTTAAGAAGCACTGAGGTAGAGTTTATACTACAAATGGGAAAAAAGGTCCAGTAAAAGAGGATTCCTGATCATTTGGTTAGCCAACAGAGCTGAAGTAAGACATTGTATAGAGATTAGAACTGGCAAAAGAAATGATAACAGACAATAAAGAATAAAAAAAAGAAGCGTATCACTAAAATGCACTTAGACAAAAAAAAAATGTTTAGACCAAGAGGGAAAAATATTTAGGTAGACTGAAAGCAGGAAAATGTTTAGAGATGTGGTTGGATATAAAACAAAGGAATTGGGAGACTGTAGAGAATAAATTGCTTCTCTTTGTCCACCAAGTAGGGCCTGAACTTTTTCAGGAAAGGAATTGGAAGAACTGAAACAATGTTCATGAGATGAAGGTATAGACCTTAGAAATAAAGTCCAAATGTTAACTACTTGAAAGTTTTTTATGAACTTGGATGTCAAATTTCTAATGAATTAAAAAAATGTCCCTAAAATCAGTCTTTATTCATACCTCAAGACTGGAAAGCAGTTTATTTAATTCCAGTATTTAAAAGAGGTAATGGAAATTATTGTCTGGCCAGCTAGCTTAATGATTGTTCCTGGTAAACTGGTAGAAATTTGTTAAAGGTAATCATCAAAGTGTCTTAGAATCTTGCTGAACTAAAATCATGGTTTCTGCAAAGGTAACTCATGTCTCACTAATCTGTTAAGAGTATTCTGAAGATGTGGATAAGGATGACCTAGTAGGCATTTTCTGCTTGGGTCTTCCAAACCCATTTGACAAAGTCCTTTAAAAAAGCTTCTGAGCAAATTTATAAGGCATGGGATAAGGGAGCAGGTCTCCTTGGTTAAAAGATTAAGGAGCACAGAGCAGAAATAAATGAGTGGTTCTCATAATGCAATGATCCCCTGAGAGTCTCTATTTTGGAGATCAGTGGGTTGTTTTTTGTTTCTATTTTTAATTTGTTCATAATCTGAGGTTAGGAGTGAGTGGGGAGATTATCACATTTGCAAATGGCATCAGATACTTCAGGGTAGTAAAAGCAAAAGCATCTCTCCAAACTGAATAGGTGTTACAAGGGAAACTGCTATTCTTCTTCGTGGTCTCTGTGCCTTACACACTAGGACCTTTCGCGCATGTGCGGTACCGTTCGAAAAATTCTAGAGCTTAGTAGCTTGGCGGGAACCCCTCCCTCCATGTATCCACTGAGCATGCTCAGCCCGCCAAGTAATGGTCTCTCCTCAGTTCTTTCTCGTCCGCCGTCGCGTACGGAGGTTCAGAGCTTAGAGCGTTTTTTTTCCTTGGCTTTTCTTAGCAAGTCTTTACGGTTTTCTGACTCGGATTTGGTAGTTTGGACTTCTCTTTTACGGATTACGGATTAGCTTTGTTGTTTTTGGTGCTTTTGCCCCCTTTTTTTGGGACTTCTGACCCGACCTGCCACCCCCCCATCCTCGTCGTCGTCTAGATGACCACTCGAAGAACTACAGTTACAGGTAAGCAACCTGTTCTTCCACGTAGAACAATACTTGTAGTCAAAAGGTTCTTCTTCGTGGTCTGTGCCTCACACACTAGGAGCTTAGCACATGCGCGGTACCGTTCGGAAAATTCTAGAGCTTAGTAGCTTGGCGGGAACCCCTCCCCCCATGCCCGTACTGAGCATGCTCAGCCTGCCAAGCAACGGTCTCCCTTCAGTTCTTCTTCGTGGTTTCTGTGCCTCATACATTAGGAGCTTTCGCGCCTGCGCAGTAGCGTTCGGAAGATTCTAGAGCTCGTTAGCTTTGGCGGGAACCCCTCCCCCATGCCAGTACTGCACATGCGCCTCCCGCCGACTAACGGTCTCTCCTCAGTTCTTTCTTGTCCGCTTCAGCGTACAAAAGGCTCTGCTTGTTGGCTTGCTTTTCGATTCTGCTTTTCGTGTTTTCGACTTCAGATTTGGCTTTTTGACTACCCCTCACGGATTTCGGACTTGGTTTTGGTACTTCTCAATCGGTTTGACCACCTTTCTGGCTTTGACTACGATTTTGGATCTCGGACTGTGTTTGGCGTTCTCAGACTTTGCTTTTTCTTGCCTTGCCCTCGGTTTATGTTGGCTCTTTTCAAACGCTGCGCCTCCTGTGGAAGGAAGGTCGCTCTCTCTGACCGACACTCTAAGTGCCTGATTTGTTTGGGTCAGGGGCATAACGTTCAAGCCTGCCCCATTTGCAGAGAGTTCACTCACCAGACTCTCCGCAACAGGTCGGCAAGGCTTAAATCCCACTGTTGGGAGGAGTCTCTTCGTGCACGAGGCCCTGAGACGATGGCCGAGAAACGCCAGTCCTCTTCTTCTTCGGCAGCGGCGGCGGCTGCCGTGCCCTCGACCTCGTCGGTATCGGTACCGGGCTCGGTACCGATAATGAAGTTGCCGAGGATACCGAAGATCTCGGCAACTCGGGCACGTGAGGACCCTGTGGGCTCGCAGGCCTCAACCTCCTCCTCCAGGCCGTTGACTGCGGCTCAGAAAAAGCGCCCAGCTACCGAGGGCCTGGGAGACAAGAATAAGAAGAAGAAGAGAAAGGAGAAACTGCACTCTCCACCGACGGTGGTGCGACCCCCAACTCCGCCACCCACCCAGCCCGCCGAGGAACCTCTGCTGATGGAGCTCCCCGTGGAAGAGGAGCCTCCGGAGGAAGACGAAGTCCTCGAGGTGTCGGATGAGGAGCAGGTCGTGCAGGCCTCGCTTCCTCAACCGCCCGAGCTGATCGTGGAGATCACTCCGCCAAGTCGCCGCCCACCCTCGGCAGAACGCCGAGAGGAGGCTGTGGTCAGACAGCGCCCAGCCTCTCGACTCGACAAGTCCCGCTCGCCGGAGCAGCGGGCCAGGCCTCCATCCCCGCGATATCGGGAGATGCGCCTGGAGAGGCGTCGCTCGGGCGAGAGCGCATATTCTCCTGCCTACCTCGGAAGGTACGCCCAGGAGCAGATGTGGCATGAGCTGGCCGGCTCATACTACTCGTATTCGCCGTCCTACAGGGACCGGTACCACCCAGACCCTCGGTACTGGTCGCCTCGTCACCGGTCTCGTTCACCACCGCGGGAGGCTCACTACCCCCGCTATGAGAGGTCACCCCTGCGTCACTCGCCGAGTCGCCGTCGATTCCCAGCGCCCTCACCCCGCTACAGGGCTGTTTCTCCACCGCCGCGGACGACGGCTACAGCTACCCGACCGACGCCACAGTCCACCGTGGCCCAATCGGCGGTAGCGGCGACTTCCACCACGCAGGCAGCACACCGTCCTAGGCCCGCGGTCGTGCCCCTGCAGGTGACTCCGATACCGGTCACGACATCGGCCGTATCGGTAACGACACAACCTGCAGCTCCGGCTGTTATCCTGGCAACTCCGGCCCCTGGGCCAGCCGAGGAGAAGGAGGCAGAGAGGTCGCCATCACCATCTGGCGACTCCTACGACTCGGACTCTGATTTTGCTGAGTCCACCCCTTCTTCTCATGAATCCCCACCGCTGGGGTTCGGAGAGCCAGGCCCGGAGTCTGCACCGGAGGACGTCCGGCAATTTTCCGTGATCCTCCTCCAGATGGCCACAGCCCTTGGCCTGAAGGTGACAAAACCTGCTCCCCAAGCCCAGGACCCCATCTTCCAGTACTTGGAAGCCCGCCCACCGTCGACCGCACCGCTGCCGTTCCTGCCTACACTGGTGGACGTGATGAAGCAGCCGTGGGCGAAGCCGGCGTCAGCACAGCCTATTCCTCATAGGCTAGAACATTTGTACAGGACACAGAAGGAGAACACGGAGCTCCTCTTCCACCACCCTGTACCGAACTCTATTGTGGTCGAGTCGGCACAGACGAAGGGAGGCAATCGAGCACATACCACTCCTCCGGACCGTGAAGGACGGAAGCTTGATGCCTTCGGCCGAAGGTTCTACTCAGCATCGTCCCTGGTGGTCAGGACGGTGAACACGATGGCATGCCTCGCGGCGTACCATCGGAACCTGTTGAGCAACTCACTCTGCTCCTTGCTGACTTGCCAGAGGAGTCACGCGCCTCAGCCACACTGATCTTCGGCAAGGCCGTTGCGGTGGCTACACAACAGATCGCCACCTCGAGGCACGCCGTGGAGGCTACCTCGAGGGTGATGGTCGGTGCCGTAGCCCTCCGACGCCACACGTGGCTCCGGTCCTGTGGGCTCCAGGAGGACAGCCGTTGGCGTATTGAAGACCTACGGTTCGACGGCGAAGGGCTCTTCCACACCTCCACCGACGAGGCTATGGATCACCACGTCAAGGCCTGGCTGACAGCGAAGAAGATGGGTATAAACCAGCCTGCCCCGTCTTGCCGCTCTTTCCAGCCGAGGCCTACGTGGAGAAGGTCCTCTTCTTCATCACAGTCGACTGCGTCGAGGCCGTCGACCTCTTCGGCTTCCAGGAGGCTTCCCAGACGACGCCCATCTTCGTCGTCCAAGAAGTCGTCCTCGGGAGCAAAGTCCCGGTTTTGACGGCCTTCGCAGGACTCCACCCGTGCCATCCTTCGCCCTTCCAGTAGAACTGTTCCACCACCCGAGCCTGGCCAGGCACCTCGACTGCTGGCGGGAGATCATTGCGGACTCTTGGGTACTTACCATCGTCCGCCTGGGGTACGCCATCGAGTTCCAGGCTATTCCGCCACAGGGTGTCTACTATTCCACCCCAGCCAGCTCGGCTCTACTGGAAGAGGTCCAGTCCCTCCTCGGGAAGGGAGCGATAGAAAGGCTCCCGCCTTCAGCCAAGACCACCGGCTTCTACTCGAGGTACTTCACGGTGCCGAAGGCGGACGGATCCCTGCGGCCCATCCTAGACCTCCGAGGGGTGAACGAATTCATCCGCCCCAAGAGGTTCAAGATGGTCACGCTGCCGTCGATCCTTCCCTTCCTCCGCCGAGGGGACTGGTTTGCGTCCATAGACCTCAAAGACGCTTATTTCCACATCTCGATCCGCCCGCAGCACAGGAGATACCTTCGGTTCGCGATCGACGGCACCAGCTACCAGTTCCCGGTGCTGCCGTTCGGGCTTTCCACCGCACCGAGGGTGTTCACCAAGTGCATGGCTCCGGTCGTGTTCTTCCTGCGGACGAAAGGCGTCTCCGTCTACCCTTACCTGGACGATTGGCTATTTGTGGTGTCCTGCAGACAGAAACTGTACAGGGACATTCATCGGACTTTCTCCCTTCTCACTCGGCTCGGACTCAGGGTCAGCCCCAAGAAGTTCCATCTCGAGCCCACACGGTTCTCAACTTCATCGGGGCGACCCTCGACTCGGTATTGGCAAGGGCCATCCTCCCAGACGAGAGGGCGCGGACGCTTCATCGGGCGGCGTCCGCTGCTTTCGAGGCCTCAACGGTGTCAGTGAGGAGGGTCCAACAGCTCCTCGGCTACATGGCCTCGACTACCGCCGTAACCTACCTCTCCAGGTTACGCGCCCGGCCGCTCCAGCACTGGTTTGTCAGGGCCTTCGATCCACTCAGGGACGACCAGCACCGCCAATACCGCCTGCCCCAACAGGTATGCTGATCCCTCCTGTGGTAGCAGTCGTACAGGAACTTGCTGTCAGGCATGCCGTTCCGCAAACCCAGGCCGTCGGTCACGATAATGACGGATGCCTCGCTCTTCGGCTGAGGAGCGCACACCGGGGATCTCCGGGTCCGAGGCCGGTGGATGGACGACGAGTTGTTCCTCCACATCAACTCTCTCAAACTGTTGGCGATCCACAAGGCCCGGAGAGCGTTCCGACACCTGGTCACGGGCCGCACGGTGTTGATACTTACCGACAACACGACGGCGGTCTGCTACGTGAACAGACAAGGAGGGACGCACTCCACCACGCTGCTAGGCATCGCACTCGAATTTTGGAACTGGTGCGTCCCGCTCCGGATACACCCGGTGGCGGTTCACCTGGCGGGGCAGGAGAACACGACGGCGGACGCCCTCAGCAGGGACACCACCTCCCATCACAAGTGGTCCCTGTCCAACGAGGCCTTCCGGATGCTTCGGGACCGATGGGGCGAGCCGACCATCGACCTCTTCGTGACCAGCCAGAACGCGAAGTGCCGCCTGTTCTGTTCGAGGGCTGGCCACGATCGCCGCTCCATCGGCGACGCCTTCCAGTTTCCGTGGGACGAAGGGCTGATCTACACCTTCCCTCCGTTCCCGCTCCTGGGCCACGTGATCGCGAAGATCATCGTGGACCAGGCGGACGCGATCCTGGTGGCGCCCTACTGGCCGAGGCAGCACTGGTTCGGACCCCTGATCGAGGCCACCCGGGGCAGGACTCTCAGGTTTCCAACGGTATCGGACCTGCTGTCCCACTCCGACGGACTGGTGTTGCACCCGGACCTGCCGGTGTTGGCCCTCCATGCGTGGAGGATATCGCCCTAGACGACCCGGACATCGGGAACGTCTTGACCACGGCCAGGAAGGAGTCCACGCAAAGGAACTACCACTACAAGTGGCAGTGCTTCGTGGCCTTCGCCGAGGAACGCCGAGAGCCGGTATCGCCTGTCACCCTGCGTACCGTGCTCCACTTCCTCCTCCATCTCCGGCAACAGGGCCTGGCCTTCCCGTCGCTCGAGATCTACCTCACCGCGAGCATGGCATACCAGCCGCCACGATCCCCGTCGGCCGCACTCTTCAGGGACGGTACCGTCAAGCAGTTCCTGAAGGGCCTGCAGCACCTCTACCCGCCGGTATCGCCGCCGCTACCGCCGTGGTCGCTGTCATTGGTGCTGTCCCAGCTGACGAGGCCGCCCTTCGAGCCCATGGCCACAACGGACGACAGGCTGCTCGCGATGAAGACCGCGTTCCTAGTGGCCGTCACCTCTGCCAGGCGGGCGGGAGAGTTGACGGCGCTACGGTGCGATGAACCATACTTAGTTTTTCATCGCGACAAGGTGGTTTTCCAGCCTGACATTTCCTTCCTGCCGAAGGTGGTGTCCAGCTTCCACCTGAGCCAGGACATCATCCTGCCGGCCTTCTACCCGGACCTGACGACACCTCTGGAGCGTTCCCTCCACTCCCTAGACGTGCGTCAGGCGCTGGCCTTCTATAAAGACAGGACTGCAGCCTACAGACAGACACCCCACCTGTTTGTCTGTTATGGCAGACGCTGGAGAGGCCACAAAGTATCCACCCAGCGCTTCTCTAAGTGGGTGGTACAGACTGTTCAACTGGCGTACGAGCTTGCCAGGAAGCCTCCACCAGACCTGCTTCAGGCCCACTCCACCAGGGCCATGGCGACATCTGCTGCCCTCCTGCGAGGCGTCGACCTGTCGGAACTCTGCCGTGTGGCGACCTGGTCCCAGCCGTCGACCTTCGTGCGCCACTACAGGCTTGACGGCCGTTCTAGGAGAGATGCCCGGTTCGGACATGCTGTGCTGTCTTCTGTGCTCTAGGATCTGGGACCTGACCCACCATCCTACTGGTAAGCTACACAGTCTCCTAATGTATGAGGCACAGAGACCACGAAGAAGAAGAACAGGTTGCTTACCTGTAACTGTGGTTCTTCGAGTGGTCATCTGTGCCCTCATACATCCCCGCCCTGCCTTCCCCTCTTTTTCAGGTCCCATCTGCTTCGGCGGACCAGAACTGAGGAGAGACCGTTAGTCGGCGGGAGGAACATGCGCAGTACTGGCGTGGGGGAGGGGTTCCCGCGAAAGCTAACGAGCTCTAGAATCTTCCGAACGCTATCGCGCAGGCGCGAAAGCTCCTAATGTATGAGGGCACAGATGACCACTCGAAGAACCACAGTTACAGGTAAGCAACCTGTTCTTCTTTCTCGTCCGCCATCGCGTATGGAGGTTCTGAGCTTAGCTGCTGCCTTTGGCGTTTTTGTTTGCAAGTCTTTTTGGCTTTTCAACTTCGGAATTGGTATTTTGGATTTCGGCTTTGACTTTACGGACTGGTTTTGACGACTCAGTGATTATTCCCATTCTCTGGGACCCTTTATCCCCGACTTGCCACCCCCCCCATTCTTCGTCTTCGTCTCCACTTCAACTCGTCACTTCGCTCTTCTCTTCTTCTGGTTTCTGATTTCTATGTCGGCTGTCTTCAAGCCTTGTCAAAAGTGTGTCATAAGGTCGCGCTATCCAACGGCCATAGTCAGTGTCTCCTGTGTTTGGGTGAGGCTCACAACACCAAGACCTGCCCAATCTGCAGAGAGTTCACAGCGCAGACCTTGAGGAACTGTTTGGCCTGCCTCAAGTCACACTGCTGGGAGCAATCTCTGTCAGTGCAGAAATCGACTCCGTCTACCTCTAGGATGTCGAAAACCACCTTGAGTTGACCTGTGACCACCCTCCCGTTGGAATTGGCGGCTGCCGATCTGGCCGCATCGACGGTACCAGGCTCGGTACCGTCACACGGGGCTCCAACATCAGCCCTGCCGAAGATCCCTAAGATCTTGTCAGCTTCGAGGGAGGCCCCCGCGGGCTCTCAGGGTGCTAAATCATTGAAAATTCTGACCGTAGCTCAATGCAAACAGCCTGCTCCCTCGGAGCTATCCCAAGAGTAGGAGAAGAAAAAAGAAAAGAGAAAGGAGAAGCATGGTTCTCTGGCTAGACATGCTTCTCCTACTCCTCCTCTGACTCAGCTCCACGAGGATCCCGAGGAGGAATCAGAACCCCAGGAAATCCTGGAGGTTTCTGATACGGAAGAGACGGCTGGCTCGGCAACACACCTCGACCCGCCTGTTCTGAGAGCAGCGGTACCTCCGCCCGGACACCCACAAATGGCGGCCCACCCAGAGGACATTCCGGTAGCTCCCCAGGCCTTGTGTCCCAACCGAGGTTCTGAGAGCAGAAGCGCCTCTCCGGTACTGGAACAGAGGGTCAGACAGCCTTCTCCACACCACCAGGAAGCCTACCTGGAATGGTCTGCACCCCCCTGAGGCTCGCCCTATTCCTCCACCTCTCACACCATGAGATACGGGCAGGAATAGACCTGGGGGGAGTACCCGGCCTCATACCGATCATACTCGCCCTCATACTGGGACCTGTACCATCCTGACGTGAGGCAGTGGTCCCCATATCGCCGCTCCTGCTCGCCATCACATGGGGATTACCATTCGTGGCGTGAGCACTCACTATCGCGCTCACCTCAAAGATCGCCACATCACCGTCGATCCCGTGAGCGTGAACCTCACTACCAAGTAGCCTCTCCACCTCCACGGGTCACCTCTACAGCATCCTGCCCGACTGCAGAGACTGTCGCGGCACAGATGTCTGCTGTGGCCACAGTTACCCAGGCGATACAACGCCCGGTGCCCACGGTGATTCCTCCGATGAGGGCTGCTCCAGCTCAGACTACCGACACGATACCTCCGCCAGCCAGGCATACCACTGCTGCCACTCCGACAGTCACCCTGTCGGTACCGTCGCGGCATGCGTCGACTGAGAAATCACCAGACAGATCCTCTATGGCATCCTCCCAGGACTACGAGTCTGACTTGGACTCCAAGGAGTCGATGCCGGAGTCGCATGAGTCCCCGCCCTTGGCCTTCGGGGATCCAGCACCAGAGTCGGCGCCCGAGGATGTTAAACAGTTCTCGGACATCCTCCTCCGGATGTCAGCAACTCTGGGTTTAAAGGTGGCAGAACCAGCCCCGGCGGTGCAGGATCTGGTTTTCCACTACGTGGACACCCATCCGCCATCGATGGCTCCACTCCCGTCCCTGCCCGCCCTGATGGAGGCCCTAAAACATCCATGGGCCCAGCCGGCCTCTGCCCAGCCAATACCACACTGGCTCAAACACCTCTACAGGACCCAGAGAGAGGATGCCGAGTTCCTGTTCAACCATCCTCTGCCCAACTCGGTGGTTGTTGAGTCTGCCCAGACCAAGGGAGGGACCAGGGCCCATACGACTCCGCCAGATAGGGAAGGACGTCACCTTGACACCTTCGGGAGGAGATTTTATTCAGCCTCCTCTCTGATAGCCAGGGTGTCGAATACCCAGGCCTGCCTGGTGTCGTATCTCCAGAGTCTGCTGGACATGTTTTTCCCTCTCTTGTCCACTATTCCAGAGGAGAGTAGGGCGAGTGCCACCCAGTTTTACAACGAGGCGGTGGCACTCACCAACCAGCAGATCCTCTCCTCCAGGCACTCCGTCGAGGTCGCTGCCCGCGTCATGGTGGGCTCCATAGCCTTGCGTTGATACACTCGGCTATGCTCGTTGGGCCTTCAAGAGGATACCCAAGAATGAATTGGAAGACCGCCCCTTTGATGGCAAAGGACTCTTAAATGCCTCGACTCATGAGGCCATGGACTACATCATCAAGGCCTGGTTAACAGCCAAGAAGATGGGGATCCATCAGCCTCAATAGTCCCGCCGCGGCTTTGGTTCTCGACCCATTTGGCGAAGGTCATCATCGTCAAGCTTCCAGCCGCGCGTGCCTCGGTCGGCACCGTTGCGGACTTCCACTGCATCCCCCTCACGACGACCCACGCGAAGCCGCCAGACTTCGTCCAAGAAGTCGTTGTCTAGGACTAAGTCCTGCTTTTGATGCATCATGCAGGACACCTCCACAGCCAACCTTCCATCTGCCAGCAGCCCTGAAGATCGTCCCAGCCTGGCCAACCACCTCGCCAAATGGCGCTCAATCACCACGGACTCCTGGGTTCTCCCCATTGTCCGTCTTGGTTACAACATTGAGTTCTCAAGTATTCCACCACGAGGCGTTTTCTACTCCACCCCAGCCAGCCTGGCGCTGCTGGAGGAGATCCAGTCCCTTCTACAGAAGGGAGTGATCGAAGCGGTCCCGCCCTCGGCCACTACCACCAGCTTCTTCTCCCGGTACTTCATCGTACCGAAGTCGGACGGGACCTTGTGACCCATTTTGGACCTCAGAGGGGTAAATGAATACATCCGCCCCAGGAGGTTCAAGGTGGTCACACTGTCAACGATCCCCCCTTCCTTTGTTGAGGGGACTGGTTTGCATCCATCGACCTGCGGGATGCCTACTTTCACATCTCCATCCGTCCGCAGCCCAGGAGATACTTTTGGTTCGCGATCAACGGCACCTGCTATCAATACAGAGCGCTGCCATTCAGCCTGCCTACAGCACCAAGGGTCTTCACGAAGTGCATGGCCCCAGTGGTCTCCCAGCTGCGGACAAAGGGCATATCCATTCTCCTGTACCTCAGCGATTGGCTGTTGGTCGCATCCTGCAAATGCAAGCTGTACCTGTACATTCACTGGACTTTGTCCCTCCTGACCCGTCTGGGTCTTCAGGTCAATCCGAAGAAGTCCCACCTCGAGCCGGTGAGAGTGCTCGACTTCATCGGAGT
This sequence comes from Iguana delicatissima, assembly GCA_948472985.1. Classification (NCBI taxonomy): domain Eukaryota; kingdom Metazoa; phylum Chordata; class Lepidosauria; order Squamata; family Iguanidae; genus Iguana; species Iguana delicatissima. The sequence continues at coordinate 1,025,638 of CAOKZL010000460.1, read as the reverse complement.
GACCCTAGGCTCGGTCTCTACAAGGGCTTACCTGCCCCTGGAGCGAGCCCGTACCCTCCGCCAGGCCACGTCTACCGCTTTTGACACCCCAACGATATCAGCAAGGAGGATCCAGCAACTCCTTGGGTACATGGCTTCCACCACGACTGTCACTTACCTCTCAAGGCTGCAAGCGCACCCGCTCCAACACTGGTTTGTCTGAGTTTTCAACCCGCTCCTGGACGACCAGGGGTTGCTACTCCGACTTCCACCACAGGTACGCCACTCCCTGCTATGGTGGCTCTCCTACCGCCACCTCCTATTGGAGATCCCATTCCGGCAACCAACTCCGCGGCTCATGGTCATGATGGATGCCTCCCTCTTCGGTTGGGGAGTGCATTGTGACAAACTCAGAGTCCGGGGACACTGGACTGGTGATGAGACCGAGCTTCACATCAATGCCCTTGAGCTCCTTGCCATCTGGAAAGCTCTGACGGCATTCCGCAACCTGTTCGCAGGGCGGACTGTCCTCATCTTGACAGACAACACGACGGCCGTCTCTTATGTCAACAGACAGGGAGGGACCCATTCCACCACGCTCCTCATCATTGCCCTCCAACTCTGGGAATGGTGTGTGTCGCTTTAGGTCCACCCGATTGCCGTCCACCTGGCTGGCCAGGGGAACACTACAGCGGACGCCCTGAGCATGGACACCTCCTCCCACCATGAATGGTCCCTCTCGGACGACATGTTCCGGATGATATGGGAACACTGGGGCAAGCCCATGATCGACCTCTTCGCCACCATGTTGAACGCAAAGTGTCGCCGGTACTGCTCAAGAGCTGGCAGGGGACTGAGCTCTCTCAGCGACGCTTTCCAGTTCGCATGGACCAAGGGGCTCCTCTGTGCCTTCCCACCATTTTCTCTCCTGGGCCGAGTGGTCGCCAAGATCCTGGCAGACTGAGCCGACGTAGTCCTCATAGCCCCGTACTGGCTGAGGCGACATTGATTCACGCCCCTGCTCAAGGCCACTCGAGGTCGATTTCTCAGGCTACTGACAGCACCCGATCTGCTGTTCCACTTGGACGGTCGCATTCTCCACCCCGACCTGCCGCTCCTCGCCCTCCATGCGTGGAGGATAACACCCTAGACGACCCTGTAATACAGGATGTCTTGACCGCGGCCAGGAAAGAGTCCACCCGCTGCAACTACGCCTACAAGTTGCAGAGGTTTGTGGTCTTTGCTGAGGCATGAGGCGAGCCGGTATCGCCTGTTGGTGGTACCGTGCTCCGCTTCCTGCTCCACCTCTGACAGCAGGGACTCGCGTTTCCTTCTTTGAAGGTCTACCTCTCCGCCATCATGGCCTACCAATCTCAAGGCTCTCCATTGGCAGCGCTTTTCCGGGATGCCACCATGAAGCAATTCATGAAGGGGCTTCAACTTCTATACCCGCCGGTATTGCCGCCGCTACCGCCCTGGTCGCTGTCCCTGGTCCTCTCCCAGCTCATGCGACCTCCCTTCAAGCCCATGGCCACTGCCGATGACAGGCTCCTGAACATGAAGACAGCCTTCCTGGTAGCTGTCACCTCAGCCAGATGGGCCAGCGAGCTGACAGTGCTGCAAGCCGATGAACCTTTTCTGGTGTTCCATCAAGACAATGTAGTCCTTCGCCCGGACATTTCCTTCCTGCCTAAGCTGGTGTCCCACTTCCACCTTAACCAGGACATCATCTTACCGACTTTTCACCCAAACCCGACAATGCCTCTGGAGCAGTCCCTCCACTCTTTGGACGTCTGTCGGGCCTTGGCCTTTTACACCCAGCGGACTGCGGCCTTCAGGCAGACCCCACACCTGTTTGTCTGCTATGGTCAGTGTCGCAGAGGCCACAAGGTGTCCACCCAGAGGTTCTCTAAGTGGGTGGCCCAGACTATCTTGCTTGCCTACGAGATGGCCAAGCTGCCTCCACCAGCCCTGCTTCGGCCACACTCCACCAGAGCTGTGGCATCCTCAGCAGCCCTCCTGCAAGGTGTGGACCTGCAAGAACTTTGTCGAGTGCTGACCTGATCCAGACCATCGACCTTCGTGTGCCAATATCGACTGGACTGCCGGTCCCGGAGAAATGCCCAGTTTGGACGAGTGGCGCTGGCCTCTGTACTCTCAGACCTGACCCACTGTCCTTCTGGTAAGCTACAAAATCTCCTAGTGCGTGAGGCACAGAGACCACGAAGAAGAAGAACAGGTTGCTTATCTGTAACTGGTTCTTCAAGTGGTCATCTGTGCCCTCACACACACCCGTCCAGCTGTCCCTTCTTTCTCAGGTCCCTTGTCAGCAGACTTTAGAACTGAAGGGAGACCGTTGCTCGGCGGGCTGAGCATGCTCAGTAGGGGCATGGGGGGAAGGGTTCCCGCCAAGCTACTAAGCTCTAGAATTTTCCGAACAGTACCGCACATGCGCGAAAGCTCCTAGTGTGCGAGGGCACAGATGACCACTCGAAGAACCACAGTTACAGGTAAGCAACCTGTTCATTTCTAACTTCATACATAACATAGAGACCATAGTGGCCAGCTTTTGGGTTTTCACAGGCTCCAGGCTGCTTTGAGAAAAGGAATGTTGACTAGATTGGCCTCTGGCTTTGTTCATTATTAAGTTCAGAAACACTGAAAAGGTTGAAAAATGCCATGCTAGGTTCGGAGCAAAGGAACAAATTCAAGGTAGGTTCCCATAAATCATGTGCCACAGCCCACTACAGTCAGACAGTATCAGCCTAAAACTGGAACAGGCATGTTTTTTGCTGTCAGCATCAGTATTAATTGCTCTTGAAAATGCATCTAGTTTGAAAACTTGTATGTATTGAGCGTCACAGGGTAGTAGATTTTCTAAGACCTTGGAAAAAGTCTTAGCATTTATTTGTACCCTGCAAAAGGTCCACAACAGTTCTGTGTTAAGTTCTGTATGGCCAAAATAATTCAGATAGGCAGACCTCCAGCCAGTAAGTAACTGTGTTGTTAAGACTGTATGTATAACAGTTCTAACCATGTAAAATGAAGATGTTAGCGAACCTCGCCAATATATGGAAAAATGTTGGGAATTGCAGTCCAATATATAAAGGGCCTCCTTTTGCTTAGCCCTTGCCAGCCTAGATTTAATCCCTGGTATTTTAAAGCTAAGGCCAGGAAAAGAGCCAGTGTGGTGTAGTGATCTGAGCGTTGGGCTATGGCTCTGGAGACCAGGATCCCTACTTGGCCATGGAAACCCACTGGGTGATGTTCTCAGAGGAAGGCCATGGCAAGCCCCCTCTAAACAAATCTTTCCAGGTAGGTAGATTTAATAGAGATAATATTATTTTATTATAGTCAAAAATAAGCTATAAATAAGAAAAGTAGCTAAAAGATAGGTAAGCACAAGAGGTAAAGGAAAATACAAAAAATGATATGGGCGATAGGAAAATTAGATAATAAAGAAATAAAATTGAGTAAGATAAAGGCAGTAAGAAGATCAGAAAAATGGAAGACAGAAAGCAGGATTAAGGAAAAGAAGATTAAGCATCAGTAGTACCCAATGGCTCATGGAAAGAAGTCAAGTAGGTTTTTTAAGGTGTAGAAATTTTTTAGGTAGGGTTGTATGTTGAGGAGTAGGTAGAGTAAGAGTAGGTATTGTTACTATGTGAGATATGGGGTAATAATTGGTCAAATTAGATTATTGTTTTGTTTTGTTTTGTCTGTAGGTTTGTAGATGTCTAGGTGTGTATTTGTGTAAAGTGTGTAGATTAGTATAATGTCGGTATTTGTTTGTCTGTTATATCAAATAAAATCTGTTTTAATAATAATGATTAAAAAAAAATCTTTCCAGGAAAGCCTCATAATAAATCTGCCTTAGCTTTGCCATAAATCAGAAAGGACTTGAAGACACACAACAACAATCAAGGAAAACTTGGAAAACTGCCATTCTGGGCTAGATGGAGCAATGGTTTGACTGTAAGGCAGTGTTGCTATGTTGTTTAAAGCAGTTGTAAGTGAGCACTTTCCCTGCAGGACTTGGCACAACTGAATTACTTTCAGTGTGTCATTTTGTGATAAGAAGGGCATATTGCAATTACTGTTCAAATAACATCACAAGTGGAAACTATTTCAGTCCCTGAGTAACAACGACAATGTTTTAGTTATCTTTAAAGGGCATTTTTAGAGGCATTGTGAACTGAATTGCGTGTCCTCTTTATTTCCAAGAGCCTTATCCCACTTAATGGCAACAAAAATAAGTTACTTATATGCTCCTACAGCAATAATTATTACTTCCAGTTATCTTTCTAATTAGTTAAAGAGGGGGACTATTGTGGTATTGTTCTGGTTGGGACTCCAGCTGACCAGGGTTCAGATCCGTGTTCAACCATGGGAAACCCACTGGGTGACCTTGAGCAGATCACAAGGCAATGGCAATCCTCTGAGTAAATTTGACCAAGAAAACCCTATGATAGGGTTACCGTAAGTTAGAGTTGACTTGAAGGGACTTAAGAGCAACAAGTAGTTGTGTTCCTGGGCATTACTTGGTACCAGAGGCAGAACTAACATGGAGAGAATAGGGATAGGTTTCTACATCACAAGAAAGAAGGGAAGTTTGATGTGTTATAGCAGTCTTTTTATTAAAAGTTAATACTATGTAAGTGTGTGGAATGAAATCATCAGAAGTCTGGCACTAAAACAAATGACATACACTGTTCCATGTTTCAATGTTCTTAAAGATTTCTGTTTTTGTGCTGAGACTTCTACATGTATGCTTTTATAAGCTGCTGAGGGAAGCTGATGAGGTGGGTGTATCTCCTTTCTCCTTTTATTCCTGCTTAGCTCTTCATTCATGCTCAGTAAGGGATCTCGGAGGCAGCTGCTGCTTGCCTTGCCTGTTGTAGGCAAGTGCACACAGCCACAGTAGGAGTACAATCCCATTCTCGTTCAGCTGAAGGCTTCTTGGCATTGTTTATTGCAAAGACACTGCTTCAGCCCCTTGCTGAAAGTCTGTTTTTCTTCACTATCCTTCCAGTGCTGAGGCTGCTAAATAAAACTTCAAATTAACAAGAGGGCAAAGAGGAAGCAAGGGACTCAGGGCATGAAAAGACTTTGTTAAAGGGAGCTTCTTTGACAGAGGCCTTGGCCATTTCCTCCCTACACTGTTACAGTGCTATTATTCCACTTTCAACCTCTTGTGGAATCGTGGGGTTTGTAGTTTAGCTCTTTGGCCTCACTAAACTACAAACCTCAGAATTCCACAGGGTGTTGAAAGTACAATAAAAGCATTATTATCTGATTATTAGCTGATCCTGACCAACAGGGAAGACCTTGTTAATGACGTAGAAATGGTTGGATCTTTAGGAGAGTGACCATGCCCTATTAGAATTTGGCATTCAGTGGGGAAGAGAAGGCAAGTGTAGCCAGGCATTCGTCTTAGATTTTAAAAAAGCAGACTTCTGTAAACTGAAGGAGCTGCTGGCTGAAATCCCGTGGTCAAGAATAGTCAATGAGAAAGGAGTTCAGGATGCATGGGAGTTCTTTAAAAGGGAGGTACTGAAGGCACAGGCTAAAACTGTGCCATTAAGGAGGAAAAATGGAAGGCATCTGAACAAACCGGAATGGTTGACTAAAGAGCTCTCAGCTGAGCTAAGTATTAAGAAAAACATGTACAGGAAATGGAAGAAGGGGGAAATCACCAAAGAAGATTATAAGCAAGTAGCCAGGAGATGTAGGGAGAAGGTCAGAAAGGCTAAAGCACAGAACGAACTTAGGCTGGCCAGAGACATTAAAAACAATAAAAAGGGCTTTTTTAAATACGTCCGCAGCAAAAGGAAAAAGAAGGAGACGATAGGGTCACTGCGCAAGGAAGATGGTGAATTAATAACAAGAGGAAGAAAAAAGGCAGAACTCCTCAACACCTTCTTCGCCTCAGTTTTTTCCCAAAAGGATAAAAACACTCAACCTGGCGGTTGGGGAGCAGGTGAGGAAGTGGGGGAAATGCAGCACAGAATAGATAGAGAGGTAGTACAGGAATCCCTGGCCACACTGGATGAATTCAAGTCTCCAGGGCCAGATGAATTGCATCCTAGGATTTTAAAAGAACTAGCAGAGGTCATTGCGGAACCTCTTGCTATGATCTTTGAAAACTCTTGGCGGACCGGAGAAGTTCCGGCAGACTGGAGGAGGGCAAATGTTGTCCCCATCTTCAAGAAGGGAAAAAAAGAGGACCCAAATAATTATCGCCCAGTCAGCCTGACATCAGTACCTGGAAAGATCCTGGAGCGGATCATCAAACAGTCAGTTTCTAATTACTTAGAAAACAATGCCGTAATTGCGAAAAGTCAACATGGATTTCTCAAAAATAGGTCATGCCAGACTAATCTTATCTCTTTTTATGATAGAGTTACTAGCTTGATAGATGAAGGAAATGCTGTGGATGTAGCATACCTCGATTTCAGTAAGGCCTTTGACAAAGTTCCCCATGACATTCTTGCAAAGAAACTAGTAAAATGCGGGCTGGACAGGGCTACTGTTAGTTGGATTTGTAATTGGTTGACCGACCGAACCCAAAGAGCGATCACGAATGGCTGCTTTTCATCCTGGAGAGAAGTGACTAGTGGGGTGCCACAGGGTTCTGTCCTGGGCCCGGTGCTGTTCAATATTTTTATCAACGACTTGGATGAAGGAATAGAGGGGATGCTCATCAAATTCACAGATGACACCAAATTGGGAAGGGTTGCTAATACGCCTGGTGACAGGATCAAAATTCAAAAGGACCTGGACAGATTGGAGAGCTGGGCCAAGGCTAACAAAATGAATTTCAACAGAGAGAAATGTAAGGTCCTACACTTAGGCAGAAAAAATGGTATGCAGAAATATAGGATGGGGGACAGTACGTGTGAAAGGGATTTAGGAGTCTTCATAGACCACAAGCTGAACATGAGTCAGCAGTGTGATGCGGCAGCCAAGAAGGCCAACGCAATTCTTGGTTGCATCAATAGGAGTATGGTGTCTAGATCGAGGGAGGTGTTGGTACCACTTTATTCTGCATTGGTTAGACCTCATCTTGAATACTGTGTCCAGTTCTGGGCACCCCAATTCAAGAAGGATATGGATAAGCTGGAGCAGGTCCAGAGGAGGGCAACCAAAATGGTGAGGGGCCTGGAAGCCATGCCCTATGAGGACAGACTTAGAGAGCTGGGTATGTTTAGTCTGCAGAAGAGAAGGTTGAGAGGGGACATGATAGCCATGTTTAAATATTTGAAGGGGTGTCATGTCGAGGAGGGAGCGGGCTTGTTTTCTCCTGCTCTTGAGACCAGGACAAGGAGCAATGGATGCAAGCTGCAGGAGGGGAGATTCCGCCTGAACCTCAGGAGGAATTTCCTGACAGTCAGGGCTGTCCGGCAGTGGAATGTGCTGCCACAGAGTGTGGTGGAGTCTCCTTCTTTGGAGGTTTTTAAGCGGAGGCTGGATGGCCACTTGTCAGGAGTGCTTTGAGGGTTTTCCTGCATGGCAGGGGGTTGGACTGGATGGCCCTTGTGGTCTCTTCCAACTCTACATTTCTATGATTCTATGATTATAACAGTGTAGTGTGGAAATGGCCTTTGTTAACTGAGCTATGCTTGTACTAGTAATTATATATACTTTTTCTATTGTATGAATTTTAAAACTTTTAAATTTCCTAAGCTGTATTGAGTCCTCGATTAGGAAAAAATAAGTGGATAATCATAACTGTTATTGTTGTTGGTTTCACTGAAATGCTTTAAATAAATAATAAATAAATAATCATGTGAAACTCCAGTCACAGGTATCTGATGCTTGAAGCTCCTTGACCATTTCCGCACTACACTGTTACAGTGCGATTATTCCACTTGCAACATCCTATGGAATCCTGGGGTTTGCAGTTTAAGAAGGGGCCACCTGGCCCCTCCCTAAACTGCAAACCCCAGGATTCCATAAGATGTTGAAAGTGGAATAATTGCGCTATAAAAGTGTAGTGTGGAAATGGCCCTTGATTGCCCATGTGAAATTAGTATAGCCATGCCCATCTTCCTTCAGGTCCACATAGTGACCTCAATATTTTTTGTTGATTCAGAGCCTCCAGCACTGTACAGAATCCATTAAAGGACTGGGTGATTATTCTGTTGGTTTTTTTAACTGAAATGCTCCAACTGTTTCATTTTCCTACTTTTTTCATACACCATCATTTCTTGTCTTTCTTACCAGTTATTGTGATGTTTCTACTGTTGTTGTGTGCCTTCAAGTCATTCCCAACTTACGGTGTCCCTAAGGTGAATCTATTGGGTTTTTCTGGAGCTGAGAGTGTGTGACTCACTCAAGGTCACCCCACGGCCAATCAAACCGTGGTCTCCAGGGCTGTAGCCCAATGCTCAAACCATTACACTAGGTTGGCTGTCATACTGGTTTATACTAAAATCAGAATAAAAATGTTTGAAAATCTGGGGGAGGGTGAACCTCAGAGATGTAGGTATAGGATTCTAAAATTAGGGCACTGCTTCCCTCAGATAAGAATCTATCCCCACAATGTAATTTCCCTTCATCTTCCAAATTTCTAGCACTGCAGAGAGACCCCGAAAACCATTCACACCCAGAGCTCTTCTGCTGTGTTCACATTCTTTTGCTTGCTTTGTGTGTGTGCCTGCCTGCCTATAACCCGATGAATTTCACAGGGTTTTCTCAGGCAAGGAGTACTCAATGGATGTTTTTTGCCAGTTCCTCCAAAATATACCCACAGCACTTGGTATTCCTTTGGCAGTCGCCCATCTAAGCCCTAACCAGGACTGACCCTCCTTGGGTTCCAAGATCAGATGGAATCTGGTGCCTTCCAGGTGTCTGAATGCCTCGAAGTTTTAAGTCACTGCAATGCTAGAAATTTGGGGACTGGAGGAAAAATAGCATTTGGAAGGGGCAGAATTCTAAATGGAGAGGCAATGACCTTATTTTGCTGCCTCCCCCTAAACAACATTGCTGGGGGAACTCGCACAAGGAACACCAGCTATTATTTCCTCCCACAATCTCTCTTTCTCTTTCCACCCTCCTCATTTCTTTTTTTCCTGATCTAATTCCCCACGGCCGGTGTTAAACCTGACTGGATCCAATCAGACCGTCGCTTTCTGTTGGCTGACATGGGAGCCCTCGTGGTCTCATTCACTCCCTCCCCAGTTTCTCACACTCAGGGGAGGGAGAGGGGAGCGCAATGGAGAGGGGGGGCCGTTTCCGCACTAGCCTGTTATCGTGCGATTATTCCACTTTCAACTTCCTATGGAATCCTGGGGTCGCTTTAAACTGCAGACCCCAGGATTCCATAGGATGTTGAAAGTGGAATAATCGCACTATAACAGGCTAGTGCGAAAATGGATAGAGTCTCTTAGAGAGCTGGGATTGGCTCCGCCTCCCCCTTGTTGTCCCTTCCTCCTTCTTTTCTCTGGTGCGCTGGGAAACTGTGTGATCGCATGCACCCAGTCGCAATTTGTTGCTGCGTTCTTCTCTCCACCCCCTCCTCCTTTCACAACAACAACAAGATAGATATAGATATATATGATCGGGAGGGAGAGGTGGCTTGGAATCTCTCTTTTTCAAGCTGGATGGGAAAGGTGGATAGAAAGGGTGGGTTTCTCCTCTCCTCCCACATCCCTTTATTTTATTTTATTTTTTTAAAAAAGTGCTGGCTTCTAGTTCAAAGTTCACAAAGCATCACTACCCCTCCTCCCCCCAAAAGTGCAGTAGCTTTTTTTTTTTTAATGCAAGATGGCGGACTTGCACTGAACAAGCAAGAAGCAGAGGGCTTATAAAGGCAGCCTGCACGCATTGCAAGGTAGGGGATTTTAAAACATTTTTAAATGACCTTTTCTGTCAGCGCGAGGAATGCAAGATGGGGTGAGGGTTGAGTGGTTCCCTCTAGATCTGGAATGGCCCAAAGGCTTTAAAACAAGAGGAAAAACTGGTGGGGGGGATAACATTTTTTTTCTTTGCACATACTCATGTTCAGAGCTATTTTCTTTTTTCCTGGGAAGCTTGTGCTTGGGAGACGTTGATTATATATCCCTGTCCCTCAAATGTTAAAAAGCTTATAGGACAGAGCAGTGAGGGAAGGGATTTCTGAGGTGCACTAAAAGACACCCCAGTTCTGTACTCTGTGTTCCCCCATGTTTTGTTGCGAGGACTCAGAACAAGAAGAAAGAGGGTGTCTTGTCTGAAAAGACGCATTGAAGCCACAGAACTCTTGTCACAAATCGAGAGGAAATGCTGGTGATGATGGGGAAGGGGCAATTTTTTAACCAGTATTTTTGTGCTTTCTGATCAATGCTCTTTTGCCTCTATTGTTCGCTCCCCTTGCTGTAATTCAGAGGGAATTAAGAAACTGTGTGGCTGAGGGATGAGGTTTAGTTAAAATCGAGGCCTTATGATGGAAAGATGGCTATTTAACTGAGGAGGAGGAAGATGGTATGATCCTTACCATCCCCCTTTTTGTCTGGACCAGCCCTAAAGCATGAACTTACTGCAAAATTATTTTATCCGGCGCTAATTGTATAAATGCAGTGCTGCAAAAATATCTGTTATTGCTTGGGAATAAGGAATCCCCCCTCTTTTTTTTTGTATGCAACCTACAAAATACACTGGAGGGAGTGGCCCATAGGGGGATGGGGTCTGTGTGTGTTTTGTGGCTGAAGGGAAACTAGGTGACCTGGATTAAATCTGTCACATTTGTGTCTAAGGGTGATGATGTACATGGGGCTAGCTTAGTTACACTGATAACAGCCTTCTGAGTGTAGGTGAGCCAAAAGGAGAGTAAGTTGCACAAGCCCCTCTAGTCTCATGGCTAAGCAAAGATGTAATGTCAAGGTCTCCTTTTTTAGCTAATATACAAAAGTGCATTGAAATCCTAAAAGCATTACAGATTCCAAGGACTCAATATAGTTGAATTGTGCTCAGGTATTCTTTTTGGGTAACTATATGGTGGTTGCAGAACTGTGTTATAGACTTGCAACTGGGCTAGGGAAGCTGTGGCTCTCAGTTTTATGTGAAAGAAAGTGAATTGTGCAGTCCTGAAATGGTACAACTCTGCCCTGCCCACTATCATGCTTCGTTCTGCCTACTACAGGCTATGTGTTCCCCCTCCTCTATAACATTTCCCCATGGAGGGAACAGCCCTTTGTTGGAAAAATGATCCCCACCTCTAATAGACAGAGTTGTCTTTCTTTGACCTGATACAGAACCAGTATGGCATAATGGTTTGAGCATTGGACTGTGACTCTGGAGTCCCTCCTCAGCCATAGAAACCCAATGGATGGCATTGGGCAAGTCACATTCTCTCAGCCTAAGAGGAAAGCAATAGCAAATCTCCTCTGAACAAATTTTGTCAAGAAAACCCTGCAGTAGGTTCACCTGAGAGTTGCTGTAAGTTGGAAGCAACTTGAAGGCACATAACAGTATTTCTAACCACATGCATATGTAATTTTATTTTGCAGAGTATCTAATACAGTACTTACTTCTATCCTGGTGGATGTGCAGTAGAAGATGAACCTCCTTCTGCCCCCAGGAAGAGATGGAAATAAAGAACTGGAGTCTCTAAGGAGACTTAAAATGAATTTATAATTGCAGGAGGTGGCTGGCCTCCAAACAAACACCTGGACACAGTGATAGGTACTTTTTGTGCTACACCTGGTTTACTTTCTGGGATTGGTTAGTCTTGCTTTTCCAGGTAGCTAAAACTGTCGTCATTTTTCAAACTGACTACAGCAGTCTCATTTCTACACCACACTGTCCTCATTTATTAATTCCAGAAATATGATGGCCAAACATCTTGCCTCTCCCATTCTCTTTTTCTCTTGCCTCTCCCATTCTTTGGAGGTTTTTAAACAGAGGCTGGATGGTCATTTGCTGGAAATACTTTGATTATGTATTCCTACATGGCAGGGGGTTGGGCTAGATGGCCTTTGTGGTCTCTTCCACCTCTATGATTCCATGGAGAACTTTCTTCATGTATCGTAAGCCAATAGGCTTGGATATGTTTGTCAAAATGCCTATAAGGAGGGTGATATAGATCAGACATTATCAGCCTTTAGTCCTCTAGATCTTAGAGACATTAGGTCCCAGAAATCTCAGTCAGCCATGCTCAGTGGTGAAATGGTTCTGGAAACCTAAATCCAGTGAGTGCCACTGTGGTGGAGTGGTTTGAGCGTTGGACTATGCCCTGAAGCCCAGGGTTCAAATCCCAGTTTGACCATGGATGCCCACTGATTGACCTTGGGCAAACACACAGTCCCAGCCTCAGAGGAAGGCAAAGGCAATCCTTCTCTGAACAAATGTTACCAAGAAAACCCTATGATAGGTTTGCCCTAGGGTCACCGTAAGTCATTTCCAAAAAGTTGGAAAAGACTTGAAGGCACACAACAACTACAAAATTCAAAGCCTCTGGAGGACTAAAGCTTGAGAAATACTGGTATAAACAGTATCCTGTGAACCGCTGATCACAGCAGCGGGAATCTGTGACCTTCCATGGTGGACTCACATTCACATTGGCCAGAACTGGCCTAAATATTGGTGGAAAAACTAGTTCAGCAACTTCTGAAGTCTCAAGTATTCAGAGCTGTGATCAGCAGCTAATTTTCTTTAGGGATAACTTAAAGTGAGGACTGGTGTGCTACTACCTGCTTTAAAAATGCCTGTAGTGAGGTTCTGCTGCTAGGAATGCTATTTTCTCCTCCTGCTTAGTGAGCAGGGCTGAGTTCACTGGTCTTAGGCTGTTGGGGTTCAAGTTGCCAACTTTTATGCTGAAGTCCAGGAAGCACTTTGGAAATAAAGTGCCTGAATGTCCGGTGCAGCAAACTGTTACTTGGAGTGCTTCCACATTTAATGTGCTGAACCCATGAATTTCTTTTTCCACCATTTAGATAATAGAACATGAGTCTCCATGGTGCTTATGGGTGTTGAGTGCTGTTATTTGACTCACATCACACCTGAAATTCTCTATATGGAAATATCCATAACCATGCTTGAATTTATGTTTCCGTGTTTTTGTTGATACTTTTTTGAACTACAGCTGTCCAAATTCCCCAGCCAGCATGGTCATACAGCTCTTCCTAAGCTTTACACCTAAGTTATGTACATTTGCCATAATGTCAGTAGCATCCTGCCCACTGAGCCTTATCAATTCCCACCGTTGTAGTGTCTGGGAAAGCTTATCAGGTGGATTGTGACTGATGATCATTTGATTATCCTTGTTGGCTGCAAACATTGAAATATACAGAGCTTGGAAAGTTAACTTTTAGAAAGTAAATAACAGTTATTGTTCCAAGTAGTTTATCTTATACTTACAGTTAATGCAGTAGAAACCAGAACTTGGAAATGTTATTTTTAAAATTTGCAGATTCCAGAGTTGTCATGCTGGAGGGAGAATTCTGGGAGCTGTGGTTAAAAAAAAAAAAGGGAAACTTTTCCATTATTGATAAAACACATGGTAATGCATGGACTAGCACAGAATTGGTGGTGCATGAACTAGCACAGTCCCAGCCACATATAAAATCAGCCTGAACAAGTGGTCTGTATCAAAGAGTGAAGAAGAGATGCAAATAGTGGATTTGGGGCAATACTGGGTACAAATGAAATAGTGCTGTGCTGGCTCATCTTTTCTTTCTGCCAGAATAAAAGAGAGTTGGGAAGGAAGGTCAGTGGTGGTAGTATATTTGTCTGGCATACAGAAAGTCTTCAGGTCAATCCCTAGCTCTTGTCAAAACGCTGAAGTGACGTGATCCACTTATCTCTACATGGAAGAATTTCTTCTAGGTCAATTACTTCTCCTCAAGATTGGGCCAGCTGGTCAGAGAGTTTGGCCTTTTATCAGTCAGGTTCCTAAGTTCATAGAAAAGAGCCCAAAGCTGCTTTTCCTCTCACAGCAAGAAGGAAGACAGAGCACAGAAAAATTCCTGTTTTAGAAAACAGTGTCCAGAACATGCCAGCTAACACAACTGCTCTCCATGCTGGCTGGGGAATTCTGCAGGTTGTAGTCCAAAAAAGGTCAGAACAGGGATGTGTGTGCTGTTCCTTGCCAAGCTTGATAAAATGTGGATGACAGTTTTTTAAAAAATTATTTAACTGATATATAGGCTACCTGTGGGCCCCTACCTTCATAAGGCAGCTTACAATACAATACAATACAATACAATACACCACTGAAGTAAAGAATGTACCAGAACATTGTTAAATAACATATCACACTAAAAAGCAGGTTGGGTTTTACGTAAACTGGAAAAAAATATTCATAGGGAGTTTGCCCTTTTCTTCCACTGAGGCTGTGAGTGTGTGACTTGCCCAAGGTCACTCAGTGGGCTTCCATGGCTAAGCAGGGATTCAAACCCTGGTTTTTCTGCATTGTAGTCTAGCACTCAGACCACTACATCATGCTAGCTCTTGCTTTATAATTAGAGCTGGGAAATGTTCAGAATCACCCAGCTGTCATGACCATTAGTTAGGAGTTATTATCCAACAAAGGGAACTTTTCCAAGCTCTGTTTATAATACTTTATATTTGAAAAAGAATTTATTAATGAGATTAGGAAAGGACAGTGACTTGTACAAGTTAGTTTCAAGGGTAATTAGGGCCTTAAATTTGAAGGAAATCTATTTCTCATGGAATTGATGACAACCTATTTGCCACGGCTTTTGGCCCAGAGATGGAGAATTGCACTGAGTCACACAGGAAGCAGAGAATCATAGAGTCATAGAATCATAGAATTAAAAGAGACCACAAAGGCCATCAAGTCCAACCCCCTGCCATGCAGAAAACACCATCAAAGCACTCCCAACAGATGACCATCAAGCCTCTGTTTAAAAGCTTCCAAAGAAGGAGACTCCATCAAACACTGAGGCAGCGTATTCCACTGTCGAACTGCTCTTACCATCAGGAAATTCTTCCTAATGTTTGGGTAGAATCTCTTTCCTGTAGCTTGAAGTCATTGCTCCATGTCCTAGTCTCTGGAGCAGCAGAAAACAAGTTTGCCCTATCTTCCATATGGCATCCCTTCAAATATTTAAATATTGCTATCATGTCATCTCTTAACCTTCTCTTCACCAGGCTAAACATACCCAGCTCCTTAAACCACTCTTTATAGGGCATGGTTTCCCGGCCAGAAGAATAGCTTCCTTCAGAGTAAAGGAGTGGCAAAAGTAAGATACCCTTGATAGTGTGAAAGAGGTTCAAATCACATTGGATAATGTTTTTGAAAAAGTTTTTTTCAGCACATGTGGATATGGTTCACTAGAGGGTTGATAGACCTGGTTTTGCTCTTTGTCTGGGACTGCAGTGGCAGGGAAAGGCAGAGTTTGCCAGTCTGCTGATACTGATCATAACCCCCTAATTCAGCTTCTTCTAAGACAGTGATTCTCAACCTGTGGGTCCCCAGATGTTTGTGGACTTCAGCTCCCAGAAGCCCCAGCCACTATGGTCAATGCTCAGGGCTTCTGGGAGCTGAAGTCCGAAAACATCGGGGGACCCACAGGTTGAGAACCACTGTTCTAAGATGTTTTAAGCTGTCTTTTTCCTGATCATACTGATTCAGGATGATTGAAGTCCAGTACTTTTTAGATTCAGGACAGCTGCTTTGGGGGAATACAAATACAGATGGAAGAGTAGCCTCAAAGTATATCTCAGAATAATGTTAAAATATATCCCATTCTCACTTGCCCCCACCCCTGCAATAGACTTCAGTGTCTGGTTTAATGAGTCATGGATCTTGAATTTAAAAAACGGAAGAAAACAACTGATGAAAAATGCTAATTTCAGTCAGAGTCAATTGTGTGTGACCAAGCATTCAGACGGCATTAAAGAAGGCATTTTCAAGTTATCCATAAAATAGAAGGAAGGACCCATAGCCCAAAAGTTTTCTAAACATCTTTTGAGCAAATATTTCATCTGTAAAACAAATTCAGGTAATATACTTTTAACAGGTTTATTTCAGATTTTAAATATTAGTAATAAAGGCATGAGCTGAGTCGCAAGTATACTTTTCTACAAGATTGGCACTTCTAGGTTAACAAAATGGTGTACTGCTTTTTTGGTTTATAATACCTGCCTATTTCTTAATATGATAAAATTTCTTGGGTGGAACAAAGCAGGTGCCGGCTTTTCATTAAGAGCAGCAGTTAATCATGGGCTGTTTGACAGTGACTTGACATTCTATTTTTTTAAATACATTTCTTTGAACAAGTTAATAAATATGTTTGTCACAATAAAGAAGCACTTTTCATTAACCTGTGGCAGAAATAGCTCTCTGCTTTTGAATTTATACCATATCTAAAAAAACATTTTCATGGTTCAGCATGTTGCTATTTTTTGCTGTCAAGTC
This sequence comes from Iguana delicatissima, assembly GCA_948472985.1. Taxonomy (NCBI): domain Eukaryota; kingdom Metazoa; phylum Chordata; class Lepidosauria; order Squamata; family Iguanidae; genus Iguana; species Iguana delicatissima. The sequence goes on along the minus strand of CAOKZL010000460.1, from coordinate 1,009,296 downwards.
AACTTCAGGTTTAAGAGACTTCCAGAAGCTCTGATCATCATCATCTGCCCCTGCTCAGGTCTTGCAACTTCAAAGCCATGGCTTCCTTGATTGAATCATTCTGTTCATAGGGCAGTTTCCTTCATTTCTTACTGCCTTCCACTTTACCAAGCGTTATTCTCTTTTCCAGTGAGTCTCAGCATCTCATGATATATCCAAAGTAAGACAGCCTAAGTTTAGTAATCTCCACTACTGAGAGTTCAGATTTGATTTGTTCTAAGACCCATTAATCTTTTTAGCAGTCCGTAGAACTCTTCTCTAGCACCACATTTCAAATGAGTTGATTTTCTTCCTGTCAGCTTTCTTCTCTGTCCGGTTTTCACATCCACACTTTGAAATCAGAAATACTGTGTCCTGGGTGATTCTATCTTTGGTATTTAATGATATATAATTATGCCTGAGGATCCTATCTGCTTCCTTTACAGCTGCCCTTCCAAGTCTTAATCTTCTTCTGATTTCTTGACTAAAGTCTCCATTTTGATTAATGACTGGGCCACCGTACAGAAAATCTTTTCACTATTTCAGTGTCTTCGTTCCCCACTTTAAAGTTATGTAAGTCATCTGTGCTCATCATTTTTGCCATTTTAAAAAAATCAGCATGATTACATCAGTCTTCTAGCTTGTCGTCATTAGGTTGTCACATTCATTTCCATCACATTCAAGACCTGTAGATTTTAGATGCAGAGGTGGCAGACAGTTTTGCTGTGGCGGTTGTAGAGCTAGTGAGCTGCCAGATTGATTGAAGCTTGCAAAATTCTTTGAGAGCCAGCATGGTGTAGTACAGAGCTTTCCAAACTTTTCATTTGGTGACACACTTTTTAGACACAGTAGTTTCAAGACACAGTAATTTCAGGTTTACTAGCAAACCAAAGGTTAAACTAAACCCTTGTAAGAGATACGGACACGTACATAAATAGTAATAACAAAAAGTATGGGGAAACAACATATCTCATGAAAACCTTTCATATTTTTTAAAAATATATGATTATAAATAATAACAGACCTTTCCAAGATTGCAGGAGACACACCTACACACTTCAGGTGACACACTAACGTGTCGCGGCACACCGTTTGGAAAGCCCTGCTGTAGTAGTTTGAGCATTGCACAACAACCCTGGAGAGCAGGGTTTGATTCCCTGCTCCGCCATGGAAACCCACGGGGTGACCTTGGGCATGTCACACACTCTCAGCCCCCAGAAAACCCTGTGATAGGGTCACCATAAGGTGGAAATGACTTGAAGTCACATAACAAGATTCTTTATATCCAGATTTTCATAGTAGGTGCTCTTTTTGTCTGACTCCCCCGTGGACTAAAACTGTTAAAAATACAGGTATTCCTCAGTTAACAAAGCTTCTGACAAGCTACTTTTTACAAAGTCTTTTTCATGCCTTCCCATTCTCTGCTGTTCCTCTATCTACTTGGAAGTTTACTTAACAGAATCAGCATTGGGAGGATGGCGAAAGAAGGCTGGAGAAAAAGGCTTCCAGTATCAGACTGCAGGAGCAGGTCTGCAGTGAACAGTGCAATAGAGCGTGGGCTAGGAAAGAACAGGATTCTGTTCTCATCAGCCCTACTGCAGCTATGTATACTTCCCTACAACAGACAAGGTAAACAGAAGAGGCCTCCAGAATCTCTTACTAAGTGTGCATCAACAGCAAAACAGAGAGAAAAGGGGGAAAGCAGACATGCTCACCTCACTAGCTGCCCCCAGCTTGTTAAAAAAAGCATAGGTCTATAAGGTTGGCCACCAAAGTGGAAATCGTAAGAAAAGTGGAGGCAGGTGAAAGAAAAAGTCATCCCTGGAAGAAACTTTCAAGTGTTTTGTAGATGAATCGAAATGTTTCTTGCTATTTATGCAAGCCTTCTGTAACCTGGTCTTTTCAAACTGTAACTTTTGGATAAAAGTTTGCAGAAAACTTTTAAAAGTTTGCTCTTCTCTTTTGTAGTGTGGGAGTGTATCCCTGTTCCTTCCATGTTATTTTTGCTGCTGCTGCCAAGTTTTCTGTTGAAGAAGTGATGCCCAGGGATACATCTGTTTTGTTAACTGAGGTGTACCTGTACTGAAAAAAAGAGAACCACAGTAATATAAAAAGAGCATAAGGTTAAATATCCTGACACTGGCTTTTATGGGTCTTTTGGCAAAGCTGTAGTGATGTCATGGGATGTTCGCAAGCATCTAAGTGTTAAGGTGGAAAGAGTGAGTCATTAAGGTGAGAGAAGAACAAGAGATTACAAAAGGAAGTTAATGCCAGTTTCACTGCAGGAGAAAGCTTCACATATTACTGAGGGTTTGTATTGCTTTTGGCAGAAAGCAAGCGCAGAGGAACTCTCAGAAACATGGGAGAAGATAGATTGTCCAGAAGCAGGGGACTAGAGACAGTATTGCTGGGATTCAGAAACTGATAACATAGATGGATAGAGCATGCGTGGGATTGGCAGAAGGAGACATTAGGATGCCGTGGTCTTTGAGGGTTGTGCTGAAAGCAGAGAGGGGGGATATCGGGCATTTGGGCTGAATCTATCCTTCCATCCCAAATTGGCCCTTTAGGGTTTCTTTCCAATGGCATCATCCTTTTGTAGTTTCCCAGATTTTGTATGGATTTTTCCTCCTTTCCAAATAGTTGCAATGCCCCTCCTAGGACTTACCGTAGTTACTGGAAGTGAGAACTTTAAAGTAAAATATATTGATATTCTTGACTCTGCCTTTTTGCTTTTGACTCTGCCCTAAAAGAAGTTTACCATCCTTGAGCTAAAGAAGTAAGAGACCATGATGGATCCTATGTAGAGAATTGAAACTATCTCAAATTGATAGTCTATCTAGTTCAGTCTTGTCTACTCTGACAGTACTTTGCAAGGCTTCTGGTGGAGATTTTTTACACCATCTCCTAGCTGAGGTCATTTTTACTCAGGACTGGAGAAACAAATGACTCCTCAGAGGTTGTTGGACTCCGTCTTTCTTTTGCCCCTGGCAGTGAAGTTAGTCATTGGCTGTGGTGGGAATTCTGCTTCAGCATCAACTGAAGCATCATGAGTTTTGTCTGATTTAAATATACCTGTAGATACCAGGGACTGAACTTGGGACCTTCTGTATGCAAACATAGTCTCTCTCCATGCTCAACTTCTGAGTGTTTGAATCATTGATGGAGTGGGTTAGACCAGTTTTTCTGGGCATGACTTATCAAATCCTTGGGATTTAGAAGAGGAGGAAGCTGAGGTTTATTGATGAAGCCCGTACTTTTCATGCAGGTGGTCCCAGATTTGTGCCCTGGCAACTCTCCTTAACATTGGGTTGAGTAATACCTCCAATACTGTTTTTGCAGTTGTCAGTGCCCCCAAACTCCCTGGGCCATTATTTTCTTCTCTGTGTGTCTATGCCTGTGCCTTATTTATTATTCATTTACCATATTTACTTGTGTATAAGTCAACCTCATGAATAAGTCGAGAGCAGATTTGACGGCCATAATTAATGGATTTTTAGCCTGTGGATAAGTTGAGGGCTGTTCCATGGAGAGGAAAAAGCGCAAGCACGACCTCAGAGTGCCACCTGCCTGTGGCCACCACTGCCACCATTTTTCCACCCAGGCATTCAAAAAGTCCAGAAGTGGTGACATGGTGGAGAGAATAGAGGAAGGAGGATCAGTGCTTCTTTTATGTCCTCCTAGAACAGATTAAGCTCTTACCTTTTGCAACTCTACTTAGAGAAGGGGATGGTTCCTTTTTGGTAAGTGTTAAGGCGCAGTACTTACATTGACTCATGGATAAGTCAACTCAGGTTTTTGGGTCAATTTTTTTGACTTAATTTTATAGACTTTTAGAGCATGTACATTATAGCCTGCTTTTCTCACACAAGGGACCCAAAGCAGCTCACGCCCTACATTGAAACAGTGCAGCTAAAACATTCTGAAATACAAAAATTAAAAAGCATTAAATATAACTCATTTAAAAACATTAGTTTGAAACAATTAAAAACACATTGAATCCAATGCATTGCACTATCCCAACCAGCTGAAAACCAAAGGCCTGTATAAACAGAGGGATCTTCAAGTTGCCTGTTGATTTATGGCAACTCTATAAATTTAGTCTAGTTTTCTTAGGCAAGGAATACTTGGAGGTGGTTTGCTAATACCTTATTCTGAAATAAAGTCTACAGCACCTGGTATTCTTTCTTGTTCCCCCACCCAAGTAGTAATCAGGCCTGACTCTGTTTGGCTTTTTGGATCAGACAGGCTCTGGTGCCTTCAGATGTTTAGACTCCTCTTCTAAATAGTGAATAGCCTCTCTTGGAAGCCTCTGGCAGCACCAGTTCATTTTTTTAAATGGGAGGTACTCCTCTCCATTTGACATTTTAAAAAATCCCATTCTTCCAGCCACCTCTGTTTTAGGATTTTTGTTTTGTCTTGATTTCAATGCTTGCCATCCATATGGGCTGCAGAGGGTCCCAAGGCAGAAAACTGGACCCCTCCAAGACCTACCACATTCTCCCACCCATCACTTAAAAGGACCCTAGGTAGCTGAATATCAGAAACAGCTTTGAGACTCTAGAGCAGTGGTTCTCAACCTGTGGGTCCCCAGATGTTCGTGGACTTCAGCTCCCAGAAGCCCTGAGCATTGACCATAGTGGCTGGGGCTTCTGGGAGCTGAAGTCCACAAACATCTGGGGACCCACAGGTTGAGAACCACTGCTCTAGAGCTACCTAGTTAGAATAGGTGGTACTGGTCTAGATGGAGAAATAGGTCAATGTAGTGTAAAGCGGTTTCTGATCCTAGCTTGGAAAAGTTCCTTTATTGGACTACAACTCCCAGAATCTAGTAGCCATACTGGCTGGGCCATCCCAAACAATTTAACCCCTCAAAAGTAACTTTTCTAGGCCCTGCTTCTGCTCTTCCCCCAAAAGATGTTGCCTTGTCGAGACATCAGACTTTCAGGTTAATATTTAATCTATTAAACTAGTTATGTGTGTGGTGGTTCTCAATTTGGCCCAAGCACAGATACGGCTGTTAGAGCCACAGCCAAACATCTTGTAAAGTTGCAGTACTTTCCGTGGGCTGCCTCAGTTGGAGAGGTTGAGTAATAACCACAAAGCACAAGTAACCAATCTTGAAAGGTTTCCTCCTCCCTTCAACCCAAATCTTAAAATGAAAAGCTTGATTTCATGCATGCACCAGCACCAGTACAAAAAGCCTCAACTGGCAAAACTGACACCAGTAAATGGTGTTGAGTTGACATGGACGACTGCAGAATAAAAATATTTGAAATTTCCTGCTAAGTAAGTAGAAATTAAGACAACTAGGAATTTGGCTGTGCTGCCTTTTTGTTAACCATTTGGTGGTGTGGATTTTTTTTTCTTTCAAAAGGAATGCGTGCCTGTGTATTAAGTTAGCAATTCATGCTCACTAACAAGTCTGCAAAAGTTGTAAGCCACTGGTTTTAATTTTATTGTCCTCTCTTTTTTTGTGCATGTACACTTAGCTTGGTTTGCACCAATGGTTCTAAAATGCTGACTAGAACTCCTGGAAATTATAATTCTACAGCACCTTGGGACTCAAGTTTGGGTGTAAATCCAGAGAGAAAAAGCTGAGTAAGAAAACGGACTGTACCGAGGCATTTGTGTTAATTTCTTCCTACTTTAAAAACCAATTGTCTTCCCAAAATCAAGGCAACAGGTAAAAATCAGGGCTAGAACCTTTGTGATTGCTCTGCTAGCTGTATGCTGTTAAGTTTTCACTTTGTTTTGGCTTTATACAGTTAAACATTCAAACATGGTACAGTAACTAGAGCTTGGGAAAGCTGTTTTTTGGATTGATCTGTAATTCTCAGAATCCCCTAAACCAGCATGGCATCTGGCTGGTTGTAATCTTGAGTATCACACACTCTCAGCCCCAGAAAACCCTGTGAGAGGGTTGCTTTAGGACTGTCATAATTAGAAAATGACTTGAAGGCATACAGCAACAACAGCAATCCAGGACACTGCTGGCTAGACCTGGTGTTAACTGTGATCCAGCAACATCTGGGAAGTGACAGATTCCCCAGTTGGGGTGATATCCTCCAGCTCTTGTGTCCCTATGTATTTCTTCTGATAATTTCCCATCTGCCTTGAGGCTTTCAGATGATAGGGCCGGGACAACCGGTGTCCCTGTGGATGTTTTTGGACACATAACTCCCATCACCTTTCACCATTGGCTATGGCAGTTAGAACTGATGGGAGTTGTGGTCCAGCAACATCTGGAGGCCCAGGGGCTGCCTGCCCTTGCTTTAAGGGGAAGACCATGGCTCAGTGGTAGAGCACTTGCTTTGCATGCAGAAGGGAAGCCCTAGGCTCAGTCTTTGACATATCCAGTTTAAAAATATCAGATAATAAGGGATGGATGATAACCTTTCCCTCCAGCACAAGCAGTTCCTACCATTCAGAGTGGGAAAAATGACTGGCCTGGTAGGAGACAGCCTCCTATGCTTTGCTTTAACTATAAATCTTCTATTGTAACCTATGTAATTGATGTTTTGTGAGCACATGGTTTCATTCCAGGCCTACACAAATGGTGTTCAGCCAATAAGAAAACAACTACTAACTCTGAAGACTGGCCTACAAGGTGTTTGACAAGTACATTTTACCAGCACTGGCCACACTGGCTGAAGATTCTGTGAATTATCATCTCTCTCTTTGCCCCCCTAAAAAACTTTTCCAAACGCTATTTTTATTATTGTTAGCTTCCTTATATGCAATTTTTAGCGGAAAAAGGGGCTATATATTTAATAAACATTTAACAGTGGGACATATTCCCTGACGAGGGCCCCAAAATGTTTACAGGCTGAAATGCATTGGGTATTTCAATAATGAAATATCACTGCATAGCATCCTGAGACATCTTATTTAGGTATGTGAGTTTTATTGGCTGCTCTCTGATTTTGTGTTTTCTAGTTGCCTTGTCTGACATTTTTGACAGAAAGGAAGAATATACATTTAGTAAATAATTAGCTGGTGCTGTCATAGTACGTGACTGATTTTTTTGAATTTGTGAAGCTCACCAATATGTTCAGGGCTGCAGCGCTTCTTTCAGTTGAAATTACTCAAGAGTAAAATATACCACACTGCACACAGAGAAGCGTTTGACTGTATACAATATGAACAATTCCTTGAAACATCTTTTTTCTTTTTCTTCTTTCTTTTTAAAAATACAGGTGGCAGGTGCAGATGTTAAGAAGCTGCTGCTCATTCTTTAATCCTTTGAACTGCAAGTTACTATTTTACCTAGTTGCACTATCAAAAATGCTGCTAAGGGGCTAATTGCTGAGAAGTTACCATGCATTGAGATCATACCAAAAGTCAAGGCCCAGGAAGGCCTGAAGGGGCAGGAGCAAATCCATTTTGTCAGTTGTATTTTCACTGCAGTAGAATGGCAAGTAAGAGAAAATCCACTACACCCTGCATGGTCCTAGCAAGTGAGCCAGATCCTGACGTAGAGGCAGCATCTGATGTTGACGAAGGGCCACCTGTGATCACACCAGTGGGTAGCATGTCAAGCGATGATGATTCTCATGAGTATGTAGACTCAGACAATCAGCAAAATAAAAAGGTTGAAGGTGGTTACGAATGCAAATACTGCACCTTTCAGACGGCAGATCTCAACATGTTTACTTTCCATGTGGATTCTGAGCATCCCAACGTGGTGTTAAGTTCCTCTTACGTCTGTCTTGAATGCAAGTTTGTTACTAGAAGGTATGATGCTCTTTCAGAACATAACATAAAATATCATCCTGGAGAAGAAAATTTTAAACTGACCATGGTGAAACGCAACAACCGGACAATCTTTGAGCAAACAATAAATGACCTTACTTTTGATGGGAGTTTTGTGCAAGAAGAGAAAGCTGAAGAACTGGAGGGTTCCGAGGGCCACTTATCCAGCATCCCAATTAGCAAAACCCCAATTATGAAAATGATGAAGAATAAGAGTGAAACCAAACGAATTGCTGTTTTTCACAATGCGGCAGAGGATGGTCTGGCAGAAGAAAAAGATGCTGAAACTGATCCAGAGTGTGAGGAAGTCATAGAAAAATCAGTCCCTGCAGTTTCGGAGTCCAACACAAACAATACACTGGCTGCAGAAGCAATCAGCACAGTTGTGAAGCCTACGACTGTGATTCAGCCTGCCCAAGTGATAACTACCATAGCATCTCCACAGAACTCCAATTTAATTTCTAAAGTCTTGATCCCTATAAATAGCATTCCAACCTACAACACCGCTTTGGATAACAATCCCCTCTTGCTCAACACCTATAACAAATTCCCTTACCCTACACTGTCAGAAATAGCACTTCTAGCAACCCAAGCTAAATATACTGAAGAACAGATAAAAATTTGGTTCTCTGCTCAGCGCCTGAAACATGGAGTCAGCTGGACCCCAGAGGAAGTGGAAGAAGCAAGGAGAAAGCAGTTCAATGGCACCGTGCATACTGTCCCTCAGACTATCACAGTTATTCCAGCACATATTTCAACCGGTAGCAATGGTCTGCCTTCCATTTTACAGACATGCCAAATTGTCGGTCAGCCAGGCCTAGTTCTTACACAAGTTGCAGGCACTGGGACACTTCCAGTGACAGCTCCAATAGCGTTGACGGTGGCAGGAGTCCCAAACCAAGCCCAATTGCAGAAAGCACAGGTCCAGGCCACTCAGCCTGTTACAGAAACCAAGCAAGTTGCTGCTGTCCCAGCCCCTCAGCTTACCAAATCAGAGGTGGTGGCAGCAGCAGCCAGTGTTGACACGGTTGGGGGCCGTGCTAAGAAGACCAAGGAACAATTGACGGAGTTGAAGATCAGCTACCTGAAAAGTCACTTTCCTCTTGATTCAGAGATAATAAGACTCATGAAAACCACAGGCCTGACGAAAGGAGAGATCAAAAAGTGGTTCAGTGACACGAGGTACAACCAGCGCAACTCAAAGCACAACCATTATAATCATCTCAATAATGATTCTTGCACTATCGTCATTGACTCGAGTGATGAAACAAATGAGCCTCCGACAGTGGTCCAACCCCAGCAGAAACCATCGTGGAACGCTTCTGATTTTAGCCCTCAGAAAGTCAAAGAGAAGACAGCTGAGCAACTTAAAATGCTCCAGGAGAGTTTCCAAAACAATCCTTCACTTACTGAGGATGAACTGAACAGGATACAATCAGAAACAAAGTTGACCCAACAAGAGATCAATGCTTGGTTTGCTGAACAGAAGAAAGCCAACTCACAAGGGGATGAAAGTGAGGACCTGAATGAAAGCAATGCGGGGAGCATGAAGGAAGCATCAGTTGCAGAGGCATCTGGTGGGGAAGGAGCTGGAGTACAGAAGCCGGGAAAGGTGACTAAAAAGTCACCAGAACAGTTACATATGCTCAAAATGTCATTTGTCCGGACTCAGTGGCCATCTGCGGAGGAATATGACAAGCTGGCAAAAGAAACAGGGCTTCCTCGACCAGAGATCGTTAGTTGGTTTGGAGATACCCGCTATGCTTGGAAAAACGGTGGCTTGAAATGGTACTACTACTATCAGGGGGCCAATGCGAATAGTTTGAATGGTGGCCATTCCAGGAGGAGAGGGAGAGGAAGACCAAAGGGAAGAGGAAGAGGAAGGCCTCGTGGGCGACCGAGGTCTAACAAGAGGATCAAACACTGGGACAGGACACCCGTCATTAAGTTTAAAACTGGAAAAGCAATCCTTAAGGATTATTACCTGAAACACAAATTTCTTAATGAACAGGACCTCGATGAGCTGGTTGCCAAATCGCACATGGGGTATGAGCAGGTCAGAGAGTGGTTTGGGGATAGGCAGAGAAGAGCCGAACTAGGTCTTGAGTTGTTTGAGGAGAAGGAGGAAGAGGAGGAGCTTCCAGATGAGCAGGAAGATGATGACGATGAGGAGGAGGATGATGAAGAAACAGATGACAGTGACAACTGGGAACCTCCTCGGCATGTTAGACGTAAGCTCTCGAAATCAGACTGACGTGTAAGTTTCTGGATTGTGGGGATGTCATGTTGCTGTGTGGTGCCAAATGACTGGTGCTGACCCTCCAGTTTTAGTGACCACTTCTTTAGAATTTACTTCACTTGGAAGGAGAAAATGGATTGCTGGTTGTGCAGCAAATACACGCCTGCTCCTTTGGGTTAGCAGAGATGGAAAAGCAAGGCCAAGATTTGGAATTACAAAAGCCTCCTATCGGTTCGGCTCTCTGATACATCTCTGCTGATAGGGACGCGTTCCCTTAAGGGAGTCTGTGTTTAATTGCCTTATGTTTGGATTCCAAAAAAAAAAAAAATCTCTTTAAGGATAGAGAAGCATTTTTTTCAAAAAAAATTTTTTTTGTTGTTTTCTTCCAAATGTAGATGGAAAATAACTGCAAAATGAAACAAACAAAAAAAAGTGCTGACACTGTTCCTCTTTCAAAACTGTGTGTCAGTTTTCCTTCCTCCAAGCATTGAGAAAAAGTTTCAGAGGAAAGCAAGATGGTTTAGGATAAAGGATACCAAAGGACCGAATCCATAGAGGGTGCTAATTGCTTGAGACTTGTGTGTGTATATGTGTGTATGAGGGGTGTGCATGTGTATAGGTCAATAGAGGAAAGGAATCTCTCTTTTACTTATGGAGCCTGTGTGCTAGGTTTACAGAAGTCCTACTGAATGTGTCTCTCTAGCTGTGTTCAGGGAGTTTGGGTCTCTAAAGTATGTTTTTATATTAAACATAATGAGTGTGTGTCATATTTAAACACTAGACACCATTAATGCAGCCAATACCAAAAGTTGTCTTTTATTGTGCAGTTCTTCTGAAACTGTTAAGATAAAAGGGTTGTTTCCATACAAGAAGGCCTCCCAAATTCCATGTAGCCTGTTTTTTTTCCAGTAAAACAACAGAGCTAGAAAACACACACACACAATGCTGAGTTTTGAAATAGCGATGGCCAGTTTTTCCCTTCTAGGAGACCCTGATAATTCTGTGACTTTGGCATTATGTTCTCTGTCCCTCCTAGCTAGAGAGAGTCCAGTCTCGCAGGCTGTAGAACCTGATTGTTGCCTCTCTTATTCTGGGGCTTGGGGGGATGAGATTGAAAGGACCAGAGCTGGCCTTTATGTCTCGCTGAAAGTAGCAGTACTGTCCCAAGCCAAAAACAGCCCATGGGTAGCAGCTCCTTACTCGGCCATTTCCAAAGGGATTTCCTGTTTCCTTATGGAGAAGAGGCTGGGTACGTTTTGCATTCTGCCTGGGATGAGAAAGAATGTTACGGGCTAAGTGAAATCAAGGCAGGGGGTGAATAGGACTGCAAGCTATAACTTGGCCATCTCTGGCGTAGAAGAATGGGGATTCTCAAATGTCATGAGGGTGCTGTACCCAAGAACCCATGGTTTGAAGCTTCCTCAAGAATTATTTTTTGAGTGGATGGCTTTCCAGCTGTTACTGATGGCAGTTCCCCTGACTCTTCCCTATGGGCTAGGCATTGATGGGAGTTGCAGTCCAGCAATATCTGACAAACCATATTTTTCCTGTCCTGAATGATCAAGTCTTCTGACTGCACATGAATGTGGCTGTGTAACTCTGCAAACACCGAAAGAGAGCAGAGGCCTTTTAACACTATATAATTATAATGCTATGATTCCACTTTGATGGCCACAGTTCCATCCTATTGGGATTCTGGGGTTTGTAATCTGGTGAGGTGCTCTGGCTGAGAATTCTTAAACTCCATCCCTAAACTGCAAGTCCCAGGATACCATAGGATGGAACCATGGCATTAAAGTGGAAGTATAGTGCTATAGTTGTGTTGTGTGAAAGGATACCAGGTAAGTGCAAGTGGAAGCAAGAGTGTTTTGCTGATCAGGTTTTAAATTAGCTTGAAGCAGCAAGTGACAATCTGTCTTATTGACTGTACTTGTGCTGTTCACTGCGTTAGAGATTCTCTTCTCTCTCCTTTCCCACCCTAGCCACCAACTAAGTCTCTACACAGAGAGCAAAGTTAATGGACTAATCCAGGACCTTTGAAACTGAAATATGGAAGAGTTTGCAGGGAGATCACAATGCCCTAGCAAAAGTTGATGTCTCAGCTTAGGAATTTTGGATTTGAAATAGGTTTCCAAACCAGAGATGAAGTGCAGCTACACTTCCATACAAGTACATTTCCCTTTTGGGACTGGGTGGGGAAGTAATTTTGCCAGTGAAACAGTGCTTGAATTCGTGAAAGATCTGAAAAGGTAACATTTCCTGCTTTTCCAGATTTGGGTGTTGCCAAACAATTTTGTGCAGTTCACAGTTTCCTTGTTTATCTTCCTCTGCAGTAGTAGCACAAGTCAGGTAAATTTACGCAGCTAGTTTACTTTTCTTCGTGGTAATGGATTAAAGCAATTGATTACTTTTGCAGCACAAACATTCTTCTGTTCAACTCCTGGCTTTTCTTAGTCTTCAATTCCAAAAGTGCTGTAATGAGTTAGAGAGAAATCCCTTTTTTATTTTGTTTTTAAATTCAATATACATACACAGAAAACCACATTTCTATTTAATTCATTAAAATTAAAGTAGCCACATTGGCTATTGTCTGTCCTGCTCCTTGGTGTGTTGACGATGGAATATTGGCTCCCTGAAAACCATGGCTTAAATCCATTTGTTAGCAGCGTTGCCAAAGTGAAAACCGGAGAGGGCTCCTGCACCTTTAAAGGTTGTGCAGAAGAGGGGTTTTTGGCAGGTGTTGGTTGTTTGGTTGTGTAACAAGCAGTACCTGCTAAAATCCTCTCTTCTACGCAACCGTTAAAGGTACAAGAGCCCTTTCCAGTTTTCACTCTGGCAACCTTATTGCCTAATCCCACCTGGAGCCAGACTGAGACTCTTCCAGACTGGTCTAAAGAAGCATAAGTTCTCACAATATATTTCTTTGGATTTTACTGGGTCTTGTCTCCAGGGCCTTTCATTCCATTATTGTCAAGTGCTGTTTGTAGTGAATTTTTCGATCTGCGCTGAAGCTTTTCCAAACATATATTTAAAAGTGGGAGCGTGGTTTTCTGAGCTGATCCTTGCTCTTTGAAGGACAAATTGTGTCCTGTCCTTTTTTTTTTCCTAAATAGGTGTAGTGCTATAGTGCCAAAATGCCAACGCACTTATAAATTACAACTCTAAGAAAAAAATTGAAAAAAGAAAAGCAGAGAAGAGGTGGAGACTTTTTTGTTCTAATATATCTTTTAAAAGAAACTTCCTTGAGGATGGGAATAAAATACTGCCAGAAAATATTCTGGGACAAAGGAAACATTGTTTGGATATTTAAAATCCCCTTAGGACTGCAGCAACAAATACTGGATCCTTCCAATACACATACCCCATGTGAAGAAATCCTGGACTGAATCAAAAGGGTTTACTTATGTGTTGACTTTACCATTCAGTGGCTGATTCGGTGGATGTGTTCTAGCTGAGATTAGCAACTAGATTTAGATCCATGGCTTGCTTGAATCTACAGTTGGCCCTCCACATTTGTGGGTTTAATTTTCATGGATTTGATTATTTGCAAGTTTCTTCAACTCCTGCCGGCGCCCCCAGTTCAGGCACTTCATTTCCCTTTCAGCAGCTCTGATCAGGATATGCAGCTCTTTAAAAAAAACCACTTCTGATCCTCCTTCCACCAGTTAAGGATGGCTCGCAGCTCAATTTCTTGGCACCTCAGATCATCTCCTGATGTTCACCATCACCAAAGGAAGGAGAGAAAGAGAGGAAGTATAGGGCCACCTTGCTGATCCACCCCCCTTTCCTTTCCTTGACCTGGTTTGGGTGCCTCTTCTCCCCAGCATGCCTCAGCCCCCTTTCCCCAACACACACATTTAGGCATTTGCAGTTTTTCCACTTGTTCAGGACCCCTGCACCCCAACCCTAGCAAATGTGTAGGGCTCACTGTAAATCCAGCTTCAGAAGCCTCTGCCCAGTCCAGAGAAAATCCCCTCCTTCCTCCCTTTGCCATATTAACTGTGTTCGGGAATTGCATACGCAGCAAATGGAGCAAACTTATTTATGTTTTTGGACTACAACTCTTAGGAAGCCCCAGGCATGCTGGCTGGAAGTTTCTGAGATTGTAGTGCAAATTTTTTTAAAAAAAATCAAACTCTGGCAGCAACCATGGCTAACACTAATCAGGCCCTGTGTTATCATTGTTCCCCCCAGGCCACACTCCACTCTGTGTTTTCAGGTAATGGTTTCTTACACGAAATACCAGCTAAACTATGGCTGATGTCAATAAAGGATGGGAGATTAGGGAGCACGCATTAACCAGGCTGGTTACTGAGTTCTAATCCATAGTCTCAATAGATGCAGTGTTGTATCTGCATCCCCTTCTGCCATAGAAACATTTCCGTCAGTACTCGAAACATATCAGCTAGTGATGATGTGATGGTGATAGAAACTGTAGGTCAAAAACACTCCCCTTTAGCCCATTGGGCTTTGTGGGGGGTGTGCTTGTGGGTTGGAACTAGCTAGTCCTGATTTCTGTGTTTGTCACTTGATGTGAGAAAGCCAAAACTAGTTCCCCTCCATCTTTTATGTAACGTTTCATAGCAACAGGCTCCTCCTTATCAGTGGAAACAACTGATTTTATTGTGGGCTTTTCTTCCAGTGTGGTAAAGCTTTGTTATCTCTGGGTCATAGCACATCCATAATGAGCATTTATTTGGTCATGAAAATGCCATCACAAAATCCAGAGCTTGGAAATGTATTTTAAGCAAACTGATGGTATTAGCATCTGTGGCTACTTAGAAAAATATATAACATGTTAAAATTACTTGTTACTTTATGAGCAATGCATTACTGTTGCATTACTAACTTTTTAAAAATTAATTATTTTTTTTGAAAACTTAAAAATTAGAAATTGCCCCTCCACAAATGCACCCCAAAAGCAACATTTTAAAAGTATTGAATAAACATTACTGCTCATACTCAAAAAGCAATGAGCCACAGTTAATCTTAAAACATGGAGAAGCAAAAAGGAAGAGACTACCCGTAATATTTTGATTTGGGGAGTAACATAATTATTTTTAACGCACTACTTCCAAGCTCTGGTAAAAATCATATTGCCATGATGCTTTTATGATATCAAAAGTCAACATAGTCGCTAGCACTTAAGAGGAATGGAAGACAATATGTGTCTTGGGAAATGCTTGTATAATAGTTTTGAGTTTGTTTTAGAATTCTGAGGATGACTATTTTTTGTATACATTTTCTTTGTGAATTTGATTTTAAGAAATGCCACTTTCATCCTTGTGGTTTTAAAGGAAAACCTGCAAGTTTTTATGTGGGTTGTTCAAAAACTGAAGTAGGTTAAAAAGAATCCCTGAAATTCATATTGAAAACTGCTATGCCTGTTTATTTGTTTAGAGTGCTTTCTCTAGGTGATTTCACCCTCAGATGTAAGAATTTCAGAGTAAAACCAACATGTCTTCTGGCCATGGCTTGGTGCCTTCCATATCTGTTCCCACTGTACTGGTTAAATACAATCATTTAGTAGGTTTTCTAGTCTATGCTATGCTCACTTTTGTCGTTAATTCTAACCAGCTGCCTTTTCTGGCCTAAGGTTCTCTTCATATTTAAGCAGAATTGTCATTATGAAGAAAAATCTGTCCCTCCTCAATGAAAGGTTTCAAAAAGTGAGTTGTACACATCCTCGCTTAATATTATCACTGTTACTATTTCCTTTAAAGTAAAACATTGCATTGTGGATCGGAGAAAGAAAGATTGCTCCTCATGGTGACACTCTTCACCTCAGGAGAGGCTGGTTCAGTTGGATGCTGAAAAGTTCAAACTTTTAGTTTTTTAGCCTTCTTTCACTGCCCTAAATCTTCCCTTTAGGAGAGAAGCAAATTTAATTTTCTTCAGCAAAGTGCAGAATCAGTTCAGGTTTGCTCCTGTTTAGGTGCATGAAGATTTTAAGACCTTGCCTGTACTTGTTCTTAAGAGTCTATTGTTACCTTTATGCTGATAGAAACTATTAAATTAGGGGATAAGTTTGTGCTAATTTAAACTTATTTCAGGAGATGCAAAGATAGACTTCAATTAGCCAACACTGCAAGGAAGTAAAGGGGCCGGATGAGAGTCTTGATTCTCAAATCCCATAACGGGGGGTAGATGGAAGGTATGGGTCACAGTTTACTGGTAGACCGAGGGATGATTTGCACTACCCTTGAATCTGTTTTCGGGTCATTTTGTTGCCAAGTTTCATGTCACAGATGTGACAGCTAGTGTGGTATAGTCCTCCAGGAGTACGCGTGTCTGCGGCCGTCTTTCATCCTTCTCCCAATACTGTTGGTGCTAACAAAAACTTCCAGCTAGGCAGAAGGGGAGGAGAAAAAGGGAGAGGTCTGGATGGGTGTTAAAAGCTTTTATAAAAAGGAGTGTTGTTGTCAGAGACCTTGTTAAGTGAGTTACACCTTCCTTGAAATTTTGGCTATATGGCAGTGTATTTTAAATGGGGCTGATCAGTTTAAAGGGTCAAATGTTTGATTCAAAATGTCTTGACCCGGTGGATGGTTTGGAGCAGGGATAGGCAAAGTACAGCCCTAGGACAGTTGAACTCCAAAGTCTGTTTTTGTACCCACTAACTCTCTGTGCCTCTCTTTTGCTGCCAAGGTGCCTCTCCCAGAAGCCTCTAAGAACAGCTCTTTAAAGGAAATTGTAGTGGCTCCATACACCATTTCATATTCATATATATATTCCTGTTTTTCAAACGGAGAAAACTGACCATTTTTAAAAGGTTTTTTTTTTTTTCATTTTTAGCAATCTGTGTGGCTCCAAGATGATCCTGGGGCAGAAAATTGGTTCTTGGGTCCACTCACCCATAATAGTTTAGGAAGACTTTCAAATATATTTGAACACAGTGGCTTGAAAGCTATTTGCAGGTTTACTTGGTTCTTTTTCAAATGTCATGTGGAACCCTGGCTGTGTCCATTTCCAAAGATAAAAACTTTTAGCTCTGATGAAATAAACTCTCCTTTACAATAATACTGAGAGCCAGAACGGTGCAGTGGTTTGAGCATTGACTACAACTCTGGAGACCAAGGTTTGATTCCCTGATCAGCCATGGAAACCCACTAGGTGACTTCGGGTGTGTCACACACTCTCAGCCCCCAGAAAACCTGGGTCGCCATATATCAGAAATGACTTGAAGGCACACAGCAACGGCAATAATTTCTGTTTCTGTTCATCTGTTTAAAGGTTCGTGCAAAGCCTTTCTTGGCCTAACAATATTGTGGGAAATTGTTTCAACTTGTGTTTGTTTACAGCTCGTATTTCCTAACTCTGTGAAAAAGATAGCATTACAAGCACAACGTTTCTGAGGCTGCAGTCAGCACTGTGACGAGTCAAGCCACAGGACTTCCTGTTGAGTTCTGCTTTCCAAAGTGGCTTTCTTCCCAGATTCTGGAGAAAACACAAATATCATAATTGCTGGTTCTCCATGGGAAAGATTTGGGAGTAATACAGGGTGAAAGAATTGCACTGAATATCACAAGGGGGTAGACACACAGGAGAAACAAGACGTATTTCAATAAAGCTCCTGCGGCTTGCTCAATACATGCAAATAAATACATCATTTGCCCAGATTTGCATTTGCAATGACTACATTGTGATGTCTTTCAGTCATGAGAATGGTAATCATTATGCTAATTGCTAGTAAAGATTTGAGATAAGCATGTAGCAAGTACCTAAACCTGTTTTCCTGGTATATTGTAATTTCAAGTGACAAATGCCATAATAAGTTAAATTTGTTAATTTTTTGGCTTCACTGGTACACAGTAGCACAACAGTTTTCTTTTTTTTTTTGTAGCTGTTCAGACTGAGATCAAGTTTGGGGAAAACTGGCAGTGGGAGAGGTATGAATCCAGAAGCTCTTATTTACTGTGAACGGGGAGGGGGTGCCTGGTCTTTTGTGAAAAGGAAGAAAAGAATTGGACACGCATCACTCCCAGAACTGGGACAAGCCACAAGGATTGGACCGTCCAAGCTGTGCCAAAGTTTTTCTGTTTAAAAAACTACTGCAGTTAGCAGAAGTTCTGCACTGTAAATAAGACTTGACGGAATGACAAGTTGTAAAAAAAAGGGGGGGTACAGATTTTAATACAGAACATTTCTATTCTGCTACACAATGAGAACTTCATGTTTTAAAGAACTTTATTCAAAACTAGGATCGACAACCACTAGATTTTTTGGGGGGGGGGGTCTGGCTTATATTAATACTGTTATGTTCTTAGTCTAAAGATGGACTTTACCACCTAATGTTCTTTGATATGTGATCTTAAGCTTACAGCTTTGAGCGACCAAACATTTTACAGAGTAAAACTTCATAGAAAATGAGTAAACATCATGGAAATTTCTGTGTCTTATTTATCAGGATTTGTACAAAGATTGAACATTGTACCTATATCTGTACAGCTGTTAAAAATGCACATGGAAGATGGGCTGTACTTTCTAAGTGTCATGCAGAGTTCTGTGGCGCTGTGGATTCTGCAGGGATGGATTGTTTTCAGAGCCAGTGCTGCTCTTTTAAAACTTTTCCAGTATTTCAGTCTGAATTTCCTTTTTGATTACGCAGCTGTAAAAAAAAATGGTACTGAAAAGAGTGCTGGAGGCAGCTGTGAGAATAAACATCACAAAAATATTCACAATGTGGGGGACAATTATCTGCATGTTGACTTTATGTCTTCTTCCCTCATTTTGATGGTGAAAGCAAGACAAAGTATCCATACAAGTGGAAGTCCTTAATTTTTCTCAGCACTGTCTTTTATGCTGTGCAAACATAAAATGTAGAAAAAAGGAATCTAGCAGCACTTCTAAGACTAATTTATATTTTAGCATTGAACTTTCATGGATATCAATTCACTTCCTCAGACACAGTGGTAGAGTGATAGTAAAGTCATAGGTTTTTTAAAAAAAAACACCAGAAGTTATATTTTTAAATGCGCAAAATCTAAATATCCAGAAGTTATCTGATTCCCCTCTGATCTTGGAAGTTAAGCAGGGTCAGACCTGATGAGTACTTGGAAGGGAGACTGCCAGATGATACCAGGTGCTGCAGACTATACACAGAGGCAAGCAATGGCAAGCCACCTCTTCAATATTCCTTGCCTAAGAAAACCCTGCCTGAGAGCCAGTATGGTTTGAGCATTGGACTATGACTCTGGAGACCAGGGTTTGAATCCCCACTCAGCTGTGGAAACCCACAGGGTAACCTTGGGCAAGTCACACTTTCTCATCCTCCAGGAAGGCAAAAGCAAACCCTCTCTGAACAAATCTTGCTGAGAAAACCCCATAGTAGGTTTGCCTTAGGGTCACCATAAGTCAGAAACAATTTGGATGCACACAACAAACAGCAAGAAGATCCTAAGACATTCATCAGGTTGCTGTAAACCAACAGGCAACTTGGAGGCAGGTAAGCACAGACTTTCATTTTCAATAGAGCAATTTCTAGAGTTCTACCTGTTGATGCCACTCCTTTGCACAAGCAGTGGTCTTCCTCCTCTGCATATTTTGACAGAGCTTTCACTGAAAATCTCCAAGCCCCATTTGCCTTCCATAACAGGGCAGCACACAGCTGAGATGCATAAATGGCCCACCCTGGACCCTCTGGTACTCTTCACATTGGCATAAAGAGCTGCATGCTTCTGTTTCTGGAGAGAAATCTGATGTACATAATAAGCAGGCGTCTTTGTTGTTGGAAGGTTTTCCTCCAATGTGATAAACTGGTGGCCAACAATTACTGACATTGTTAATGTAAAATTCCTCTAGCAATTCCAAATGGGAGAGCCTAAATACCCTGAAAACACCAGATCCTGTCTGATCTTGGAAACTAATCAAAGTCAACTCTGGTTAGTATTTAGAAGGAAAACTGCCAATACCACCTGGTATTGCATGGGACAGTTTGTGGTGCCGGTCTCCTCCCCCACATAAAATATTAGCAGATGGTGTGTAGTGGTTAGAGGATTGGATTACAACCCTGGAGACGAGGGTTGGACTCCCCACTTTGCTATGGAAATCTACTGGGTGACCTTCGGCGCATCATACACTGCCCCAGAAAACCCTGTGATAGGGTCTCTTTAGGGTTGCCATAAATTGGAAACGACGACAACAACAGCTGGCCGGATCCCTTCCCTGCCCTGGATCTTTGGTTTGCTGTGGACCAGATGCACACAGATTGACACAAGGGTGCTTCACATACATGTATTCACTGCTTGTCAATTTGCGGGCACGGAAAAAACATCACCAATCAAGTCAAGTGTGCCATAACTATGATGTAGATGCTTTTAAAGCCCAGAGTTCATACTTCCCTTTTAAAGCATAAGGCCCAACATACTATTCCTAAGCAGCACTAAAAGGCATTTGGACAGAGAGTGTACTGTGCTCATATACAACGTTGGCATCCTCACAGAATGGATTCTTTTGACAGAAACCAAGATTTTAGTCCTCACTATAGGCACTTACCTTAGGTTTGAAAATGACTGAACACCATCAACCAAAAGTCAGAGGTTCACAGAACAGATAGCACTAGGCAAAATTTGTGGTGTGTATGTGTGTGTGTGTGGAAATTTCCTATTCAAATTTTCATGATTCATACAGTTTGAAGAATTCACACTGTGTGCAGGATTGTAATTTTGTTTTTCAGTTTCCTGTCCTGAGCATCTAGGCCCTAGTATTAGACTTCTAAGGGTAAAATGGGTCTATGTGAGGGAACTAAGCAAGGAAACCCCGGCTTGTGTTGCACCCTGAATGTGTGGGACAGCTGAGCAGTGAAAGGTATATAAAGATTCAGGATGAGACATATAACATGGTGACACTTGTACATTTTTGGATTCCCTTTACTTTCTGGTATAGGTGGTGGTCTTGCCTGCACAATTTCTTTTCACTTGGCAAATCTGCCTTTTTCTGCAATGTTACCATATTCTTTCTCTTTTTTGCTGATCTTAGGTCAGAGTGTAATTAATATTTTCAGTAGCTGACTTGATTATTCAACAACCTTTCCAATACCATACAATGAAGATTCATTCATTCATATATATATATGTATGTATGTATGTATGTATGTATGTATATATTTCCTATTTTTGTTTTTGCAACAACTGTCATTGTAAATAGTTTCTTACCTATGTGTGTTCCTTTTTACAGAAATTGGTGCTGATCTGAATTTTGAGTGGTTGTTGTTTTTGGCTGCCCTAAGATATTTGAGAAGGGGACAGTATCTGTCCATACCTGATTTGTGTTCTTTTCATAATAAAGGTCAGCATTCAATAGTAATTCTCTTTCATTGATTTTCCATTTTCTTTAAGTGAAAATCAAGTAGAATTACATTAATGAATGCTTTAATAGACCAGGAAAATTAGAGGATCAAAAAAGGAATATATTATACTACCAAAACAAGCAAACAAAAAATGTTTAGAGATAATTCTTTGGATTTGTTCACACAAAATGTAGTAAATAACATGGTGTTGGAGATAATGAAAACCAAACCAAACCCAAACTGGCCAGTCTCAGAGAATATTGCTTGCTGTGCTTCTGCCCAAGCAAATGACCTTGGACATTCCTTACTGACTGATCTCTGCTTGCTCTCAAGATGTTTTTATTAATCTGTACAAAACAAAGTCCATAAGAGTTCGTGCGGGGGAGAAACAACAACAATACCCACAATTGGATAATATTTTTATTAGGACGATCAAAACTTCATTGCTTTTGAGAATTGTCAGGAACTCTTCATTGAGCCAGGTGGTACAAAAATTAGGGTTTTCAGAAGAAAAAGGAAATTCTAAAAATTTGGCCAGCAGTTGTAGCTACAATGAAGCTGGGACTTAATTAGTCTTAAGATGGAGACTACGGACAGAATGAGTCACTGGTTGCTGTGCGGTTATCTGACGGATTGTTGGTTGATCCCCATATTCTCCCACTGTCAGGAAAACTTCAGTGCAGTCAGACCAGTGTGAAATCAGTTCCTCTGACACTTTGATAGGTGAGATCTTGGTGCTAAAAATATCCAGGACACAGAAAGTCAGCTATAAGCTTGTGGATCCCTTGGACAAAAGATATACAGTAAACCTTTAACTTTTAGACTTGGAAAATCTGCTACACCGCTGTATTAAGTGTGTGCACTTTTTTAATTTCTGCAATTTGCAATTTACCTTCCGTGCTGTGTTAACTGATGATTAGGGAGAGTGAATATTAGCAGACTTTGAGACTACAAATCCCAGTGTCCACTAAACCTGTTATGGAGAGTTATAGTCCCCCAAAGCAGCTTTCCCAGACTCTTCATTTTGGAGGTGGATTTGGGGATCCTTTCAAAGGTTAGTGGGGTATTTGACAGCTGCTCCTTGCATGCTAGTGGTGACACTAGCTGCTTACAAGCTGGCTCACAGCTAGATTTTACTGAATGACTGACAACTGCCATGTTTGGAAGATAGTGAGCAGAGATCCACAGCCTCATTGCACAAAACAACCCAAAGCCAAAGACACCAACAGGATTGCATTTCCCCTTTTGTTAATTCATTAAGGCTCACATCTGCCTTACTTTCAAATGCTCAGAGCAAGTGACAAAATTTATTCATTAAGACATATCTTGTTATTGTTCAGATCACACATGGGCTTATGAGAAGCTTGGAATTTACAACACACAGCTCTGCTTAGAAATGCTATCCCTGAAATGTAAAAGAATGGGAATTTGCTAAGACAAGAAGAATATTCTCTCTGTGTTAAAAAGTATTCTTGCATCATAAGAGGGCGGGGAGAGTAAAAGAAAAAAATGTTCACATTAATGACTGAATCTGGGAAGATATTTTATGAAGGAATCAGGTTTCTCTCTGTAGGTTTTGGTATGTGAATGTATTCATGCTGGGTCCTTACAAGGCTTTACACAAAATATTTTCCAGTTTACTCCTATTCTTAGTGATTATTGAAAAAATGAATTCCTTGATACAGCATTATATTGGCTTTCTATTCTTTCCTCTTATTATTTTCATCATCATCATCATCATCATCATCATCATCATCATCATCATCACCATCATCATCATCTATTTATATAGCACCACCAGTGTTTGTGAAAATTTACAAGTAAAAGAACATCAAAACAGTTCCCTGCCCTTAGGCTTACAATCTAATTAATTTTATTATTTATTTTATTTACTGAATGCATATGCTACCTTTTCTCCCAAAGTGGGACCCAAGGCAGTTTCCAAAACGTTAAAAAAAAAAACACATTAAAAGCATATAAACAATTTAAACATTAAAAGACATATAAAATTATAAAACTTACAGTAGATTAAAAAGGTCTCTAGCCCACCTATTAAACGCATGCTTAAAAAGAAATGTCCTAGAATAAACTTACAATAGATTAAAAAGGTCTCCTGCTCACCTATTAAAGTCCTGCTTGAAAAGAAATGTCTTTGCTTGCTTATGAAAGGAAAGCAGCGAGAGGGCCAGCCTAACCTCCTGTGGAAGAGATGTCTGAGTAGGCTCTCTCCTGTGTCCTCGCCAGGCAAGCCAGGGAAGATGGCAAGATCGAGAGAAAGTCTTGCCCTGCAGATCTTAGGGCTCTAGCAGGTTCCTAAGACCTGACACAAGAAGAAAGGGGAATGACAGTGCGGGAAGGGATCAAGTCCAGCAGATACGGCATCTTCTTCTCTCCCTCCGAGGCCAAGACAGTGGCGGGATGGAGGGGAGGATCTTTCATCTGCTTCTGGGTCTAAGCACCGTGGAGCTATGCTTGCCTCTTCATTCCCTCTAGGCCAAAACAATGGTCAAAAGCTCAGGTCAGGTCAGCATAGCATTCTGTTTTGAAAGGGTATGTTTTCTGGAACCAAGAAGCTTTTGGAAATCACACTCTCAGCCTGATTTCCTCTGGGGCAATGAGAATGAGAACAGATGCAGACTGTGGATAAGAACAACCTGCTGGATTTGACCAAATATAATTATCCTAGGATTCTGAGCAACCAGGTGCCTGTGAGCAAGCTCTCTAGGCAACCTTTGAAGGTAGCAGTCTTAATCTTATAGTTCCCGTGCATCTCTGCAGGGGTGAAGCAATGTGAGAGGTGGAATTGCCTCCCCCAAATATGAATTCCACTCCTTCTCAATGAAATTCTTCTGAAGCCCTCAAATACCTACCACTGCAGAGCAAGATGATGAAAATCATTCACATCTAGAACTTGTACCTGCTGTATACACATCCCCTTGGTAATTCTGCCTGCCCTTTTCCTTTAGATGCCTCACTGCTGTTTCTGAATGCTAGAAACTTGGGGGCAGAATTCTTATTTCAAGGTGCAACACCTTCATCTTCCTTCACCCAGGGCTACCTCCTTGCTTCAGAGGCATGATGACTCTGATCCCGCGGGATGTAACAACCATGAGTAGAAGCCATCAACAGCCTTATCCTCCCTGAATTTGTTGAAATCTTCTTTTAAAGCTTTTCTTAATAAGTGCTGTAATTTGTAAACTCCTTAAGTATGGACTCTGTGTAGTAATTCCTTTTGTCTACTCTCAGTCTTTCCCATTATTGTCATCGGTTAACTCTGCACCTTGCAGTATTGAGTTTCACAGGCTAACCAGGCCTCACTACTAAACAGGAGTTTCTTCTAAGCCTAATAAGGAGGCTGAGGGTCTTTCCGCACTAGACTGTTACAGTGCTATTATCCTGCTTTCAACATCCTCTGGAATCCTGGGGTTTGTAGTTTACTGAGGCCAAAGAGCTCCATGGCTGAGAATTCTAAAGGCCCCTCCCTAAACTGCAAACCCCAGGATTCCATGGCGTGTTGAAAGTGGAATCATAGCACTATAACTGTGTAATGCGGAAGGGCCCTAAATCTCCAGTCGGGAGGGCTTTGAGGTGCAACATTTTTCTTTGTTCATAATGGGTTCCAGTGCACGATAGCAATGATAGCAGCACACGCAGAACGTCTTGCAGGTGAAGGCTCTTCCTACGAACTTGCCCGACCCTCTCCGACATTGGACGACAACCCCCATAAGCCCTAGCTTGACGGAGGATGGGTGCTGCACGAAACAAGACTGCAGAAGGCCATAACTGGGCCATTTCTGTCCCTTCAGAGGAAAGAGCCGCAGGCTGCACAGGAGCAGCTCACCTTGGGTTGTTAGAGCAAGAGGCCGGCAACAGCCACCCTGCGCGTCCGGTTAAAAGGAGACGCCGCTCCTGTGCCGTCCACATTCGCACAGAGAGGGAACTGTTTCCCCTCGCAGTGGTTCCCAACCTGTGGGTCCCCAGATGTTTGTGGACTTCAGCTCCCAGAAGCCCCAGCCACTATGGTCAATGCTCAGGGCTTCTGGGAGCTGAAGTCCACAAACATCTGGGGACCCACAGGTTGAGAACCACTGCAAGAAGGAGGGTGCAGTGACCAGTCCATGCCACCCCTCAAGTCTATAATTAAGTCGCGGGGCCTGCCAAAAAAAGTTACAACCCACCCTCATCTTTCCAAAAACAGAGCTTGAAAGACTGAATCTGGGAAACTATAGCTTCCGGAGTCCCCTAGCCCGCAGCTGTGGGCGCTGTAGCCTAAGCAAGCCACATGCGCTAACACGGAGCACCCCTTCAGCTGTCACAGCCGGCCGCCCCTGCCTCCTCCGCCGCCGCTCCCCCGCTCCGGTTTTTCTACCTCTCTGGCTCGGAACGGCCGGTAACCGGCTGCACTGGCTCCGTGCAGAGGCGTCGCTTGTAAAGCCTTTTAAAGGAGAGGAGCGGGGAAGGGACTTTTTCCTGCTCCCTGCATGCAGCCTTCAAGAAATCGCCGCCCTGCATCTGCAAGACCTGGGCAGGGCGGGGTAGGATAGGACTGACATGGTGGTTCTCACTCATAGGTCAACTTCACGACAGTTAGCAATTATGCGCCTTTCCACACTACACTGTTACAGCGCTATTATTCCACTTTCAACATCCTATGGAATCCTGCGGTTTGCAGTTTAGGGAGGGGTATTTAGACTTCTCAGCCAGAGAGTTGGTCGGCCGAAGGAAACTACAAACCCCAGAATTCCACAGGAGGTGGTTGAAAGTGGAATGATAGCACTACAGCCGGGCCGAGCGGACGGCCCCCACTTCTCTTGTACTCCGGAAGCCAAAGGCGGGGGAGCTTTTAAACTCCACTCGGAAGTTGGAAGCGGTGTGTGACTCTCAATACCACAAACTCTACGGTAGCCCTAGGTCTGTGGCAGCTCTCCTTCGTTTGAGACGGTCTAGCCACTGGACCGTGCTGTCCTCTATGATCCAGAAGGGTCCGTTCTAGCGGCAGGGCCTCCGGCTCACTGTCTGTTCCTCCCTTGCTTGGGGAGCCCTCAGAAGCGGGATGGAGGAGCTGCCGCTGGGCTTCCAGTTCGAGGAGTCGGTTTTCGAGGGCGGCGGCCGGGAGCGGGAGGCGCTCGCTTCTCTTCCCGGCAGCTACGCCGCTCGGTGCTGTGAGCCTGAGGTGAGGGGGCGGGAAGGGACGGCAAGCATCTTGGCGGACAGTTTGGAGATGGAGGGCATGCCACTCTGCGCACGCGCAGAGGCGAGCCGTTCTTCAGAGCGCCTGGGGGCGGGGCGGGGCGGGGAGGGGAGACTCCTCAGTGAACGAGGATGGTCCAGTCTGTTACTTCGGTGGGGTTGCACGCGGGCGGCTTTGTTAGGGCACCCGTTTGCGAAATGTGACCCTCCAGCGGTTGAATGGTGCAGCCCCCAGCGTCCCAGCGGTGCTGGCTAAGGATGATGGGAGTTGCAGTCTAACATACGGTCACATTTTGCCCATCCCTGTTGCCCAGGGTAAAAGGGGACTGTAGCTGGCTTGCAGTGCCATTCTGCATGCGTCTACTCACAAGTAGCATTGATTGCAGACAGACAAACAGCTGCTGGTGCCATGAGTCAGAAGACACTAGATAATTCTGTTTTTCCTTCTTAATGATTTGTCTGGATGATGCTAGATATGCCTTTCATTGTGCAGAAAAAAGTTTCTGGAAACAGGATTGCAAAAGATGCTCTGGCCATTGTTGTACTTCACTGTTATAGCACAAAGTTATTTAGTTATAAGCACAAAGTTATTTAGGTGTTGGAAGGAGCAACAGTTTCTGGCTATTTGTGATACCGGGGCATTTTAATTTTTTTTTATTAAAATATAGATTTCAGTAATAATGATGATATATCAGGGAATATCTTCACACACATATATATATGTGTGTGTGTGTGTGTACAATAATACATTGATTTATTCATGTACTACTTGAATATAATAAATTTTTTCATTCAATAAACAATATAGTTAAAGTAACAAGTATTCTACGGTAATTTCCACCTTACCCTGTTATAGTGCTATTATTCCACTTTCAACCTCCTGTGCAATTCTGGGGTTTATAGTTTACTGAGGCCCAAGAGCTCTTTGACTGAGAATTCTAAATGCCCCTCCCTAAACTGCAAACCCCAGGATTCCATAGGATGTTGAAAGTAGAATAATAACAATATAACAGTATAGTGCAGAAATCTCCTGTGTATCCATGAAGGTGGAAAGAAAATCTCTGCTAGCCAGATTAAGCCTACAAGGCAGAGGTTTCATTCCCAGTTTTAACTGGTTACCTTACGGATGCTGTACTTGTTTCATTCTAAGAACAAAACAAAAAAACCTGCTTTCCTCCTTCTTTCCTCTACAGTGGTTTTGTGAGGAAACAAACAGTGAGGATGATGCCGAAAGTATCAATATAAAAAAATTCAGGGGAGATTTGGCATACAAGCGACAAGAATTTAAGGTATGATGCCAGTCCTCCTGGATGTCTATGGTTTCTTGCAAGCACAGTTATTACCATTAAAAAGTGTTATTCCTTAGGGAATTTTTTATGGCATCCAAGATATAAAAAAAAATTAAAAGGCATTAGAAAATGTCAGTTGCTTGAGCTGGTGACTTGAGACATGATTTCTGGGATGTCTCCTAAAAAGTGAGTCCTAGTGACATCAGTGAGAGTTACACCTAGCTCAGGGATGGACAAAATAGGGCCCACAAGGTCAGAACCCCTGAGGGGAAAAGAAAAAAAGAAAGCAAAAGTTGTTGCTTTTTTTGGCCCAAATTCCCTCTAGGGAGCATGGGAGGTCTTTTTGCCACATACTTGCTCCCTCCAGGGCCAATTTAGGACCACAAGAAGTGACATCTGCTCACTTCATGTTGCTAAAAAGCCCAACATTAACATTGGGGAGTAATTGGGGAAGGTGTGGCCTCTTAGCAAAACTTACCCAGGTTCTCTTGCCCTTTCCTGAATCCTTCCTTCATAATGCTCCCACACACACACACACACACACACACACACACACACACACACACGAAAGAGAGACAGAGGATGAGAGCACATGGGTGGCTCAGTCACTTCTCTTGTAGGGGAAATTTTGAGGGAGAAGCATGAAGCTTGTATTTTGAGAGCAGTCTGAGCCCCAGTCTTAGGGCTTAGCCAGCTCACAAAATGTTGGCTGAGTATGCTTTCTTTCCTTTCCTTGTGCAAGCAGAATGAGAGAGCAATCCAGCTGCATCCATGACCAGTTAAACTGGAAAAGGTCCTACTAGTGCTTTGCTTGGGACCTTGCCTTCAGATACCATCTGTTTCTCCCATTCTGAAAAAATATTTCCTCTCCAGGTACCTTGCAGCCTTAAATGTCCTTTATTTTTGAACAGTCTCATTGTTGCCTAACCAGATTGTAGTTTGCTAAAGTGTTTCACAGGTACCCTAAAGTACATTATGTAAATCTGATTTCAGAAGGCTCTGGCTGAGTATTCTGGCTGCCTCAAGCTGTTGCCTTCCAGTAATCTTGCCATGAGAAGAGATGTATTGGAGAGTCAGGCTCGTTGTTTAGCTTATCTGGGAAAACATAAGGAAGCCTTGGAGATTTCAGAAACTCTGGTTGGTAGCTTTTCTGTTTCTTTCCTCTTTATAAGATTACCAGAAAGAAAAATCTTTGCAAAGATTATTCTGCCAGTTAATTTGTTAAAGAATGCCGTTATTTCTGCCATCACCACCAATTTATCTAATCATCATCTGCAGAAGGAAAACTGTTTTCATTCACTATGCCCAATATAACAAAGGTGATGAGAATTTACAAGACAGTGGAGGACAATCACATGAATTGGGAATAGCTCACCATATGGCTCTGTCCTCTGCAGCACTTGAAACTGACCTTATTGTCTTACCTGTGGTGTTTGCTCTAGCCATGTCAAGTTCCAAAATTTATTAGGATGCTTATGAGTGGTTGTTTCCTTACTCAAGAAGAGATTTTCCCTTTCTGCTTTCCAGTGGATTTTCTATGTTAATTGGTTGCAGCAAAAACAACTAAGAGCCTTGTGGCATCTTATAGACTAAAAGTTTCTATGGATACAGTCCTGGCTTATGGCGTAATAAATGTGTTTGTTCAGAGAGAAGTATCATATGTCCTTAAGGCTGTTTTTGTGGCCATCAGAGTCCTCCTTCATATGAACAATCCTTCATCTCTCAAAGGGAGAATTGCGCCTCCAAGAAGTAGGATTCTTTTCCAAAATAACACATGGATCACACCCCGCACCTTGTTTCTGACTCAAGATTCATTATTGAGAATGGTGACAGTAGAGCCCTGAAAACCATTTTCCTAGTTTTGATTAGAAGTGGTTGGAACAGCCCAGGAGATGGTAATGGAAAATGACTCCTGATGCCCACCCTTGTATTGGTCTATAAATGTTGTAAGACTTTCTGTGTTGTTTTTGCCAAACTCTATAAAACCTCTATGCAGCATTGTTTTTATTCTCTCTGGATTTCTCTTCTTTCTAGAGAAATGGAGCAACTAATACCGACCACATAGCAACCATCCTTTGCCTCCAGCTTGCCATTTACCGCACTGTAGAGCACACTGAGAGAATAATTGTGTGCCTACAGCAACTCATTACGTTACACCCTTTTCACCCCAGGCACTGGAAGTTGCTTGGCGAGGCTTATATGAGCCTTTTCCAGTCTCCAGAACCATCAACCATGACAGAAACTGATCTCTTGCAATGTGACAGCTCAGCTGTAGATAAGAACTGTCTCCAGGCTTTGCCAAATGAAACTAACTTCCTGCCTTGCAGAAATCACAGCTGGAGAAAGGAAGCGTCTTTGCATTTTTCTCCAGAAACAGATGGCAGCTGTGGATCTTGTGAAGAATCCCAAATAGTACAAGGACCTAGGAGTACCCTGGGAAAATCAGAGGCTCAGCATGAAGTCCAGAGAGATATGTGTTATTCTGTGGGACAAGAAGGCTCACAAGACATTTTGATTTATGCATGTGCTGCTTTCATTAGAGCAAGGTAATTAGCAATAGTATCAGTTTTTTATACAAACTAGTCTACGTTTCTTGTCTGAAGACTGAAACAGATGTGAAACTGATTCATGACCACCCCTTCCCACAACATCCTCCAGATATTGAACTGCAGCTCCCAGCATTCCTCACTCCTGACTTTTCTGACTAGGGCATCTGGGAGTTGAGTCTAATAACATTTGGAGAGCTGCACAATTCCCACCCCTTTCCTGGTTCAGTAATCTAATCACTATAGCACATCAGCTTCCATTCTGATCCAGCTGTGTAGTTGATGGTTGGTTGTTATATCCCAAATAACTTGCGCTTCACAAACTTCACTCAGAGTTAAACAGCAGTGTTTATTTGTAGCAAGGCAAGCAACACAGCAACCTTCCTGGGAAGTTGCTGAGACTATTGCACATCAGATGGTTTCAGATTTCACATGTAGGCATACAAATTTTGGTGCACATAGCAGTGATTGGTGCAAGTCATAAATCTCACATCATCCCACCAGCAAGGCACTTTCCCAGACCCTTTGTTATTTAAATATCTTTCATCCTTGAGGCAGGAACAAGTTCCTTTCCTCTTATCTTGAGCGTTGCCAGTTCCCATAACACCCTTTTGGTACTTTCAAATTCACCCTCTGATCTTTCCCTCCTTGCCCAGATACATTGTAGCAATGAATGATAAAGCAATAACCCTTTGGTGCCCAGGAATATGTTAGTGAGCTTCAACCAGATACATTGTTGCAGTCTGCAATTGGCATTTGGTAGCACTTTAGCAGATTACAGCAATATCTAAGCTAACTGATCTTTTCTACTGCATAACTAATATATATTCAGCAACCACATATGACAGGAGCCATGCACTGTGATGTTGGTTCTGACATTTTTGCTTCAGTCAAATTCAAAGGGCTCCTTCCTTGGCTGTTGTAGAGTTAAATAAAAGAAAAGTACTGATAGTATACCTGCTTTTGGGTTTTTTGTGTCATCTAAAAGTTGATTCTTATAGATACTGTTACTGCTTAGTATCACAGCTTTGTCAGAGATTGGCTTTAAATTATTTCCATGTTACTGCTTGGTACTCTTTTTTAGTAACAAGGACAACATCATTAATATTTACTGCACTATGCATGTTCAGTTTTTCCTTTGTTTCTTTGTATTTTTAGGCTCTTGTTTCAGCTTGTACAGTTGAACCAGTCTTCCTTTGCTTTAGAGAAAAACTTAAAGGCACAGCAGGAAATTGAAGAGCAAGTAGCATCCTTTGGATTAAAAGAAGATGTTTTGTCTTTGATAACTGAGGTGAGCAAAGCAGTGATGTTTGTTTTCTGGAAAGGGTAAAACTTGACATCCCTCCAGATGCCTGTAGCAGCACATCGAGCTACAGGAAGCTAGCCAGATATGTCTGTGCTGATCCCCTGCTCTCCAACATCATGGAAGTGGCTTAAAAGGTGCATTTTGGTGGGTAGCACAAGGAGACACAGCTACAGAAATGTAGGCCATTTCCGCACTACATTGTTATAGTGCTGTTATTCCACTTTCGACATCCTATGGAATCCTGAGGTTTGCAGTTTAGGGAAAGGCATTTAGAATTTTCAGCCAGAGAGCTCTTTGGCCTCAGTAAACTCCAAACCCAGAATTCTACAGAATGTTGAAAGTGGAATGATAGCACTATAACAGTGTAGTGTGGAAATGGCCATAGTTACCTGCCACATATATATTTCTTTCCTTGCAGTTTCCACCCACTACTTCCTGTTAGGATGCATGGCTGCTGTCTTATACATATATTCAGTCCTTTGGTGAGATTCCTAGCAAGAAGCTATGGAGCAGAGTCCCTCAGTCAGCCAGGGAGTTTGACTGGGTGGGAAGGTTTAACTCTCAGTGGAAGCCTAGTGAGAGGCAGAATAGAAGAACCCTAGTAGAGTCTAGTCAGAGAGTGTGACCTAGATTGAGGGTTGAGCCTTTGGTGGGAGTGTAGCCAAAGCGCTGTTTATGATACTTGTGCTTTACATGTGAGCCTAAAGATAGAAGTGAGCTGTCTAAGAAGTACCCTGAAGAAATGTTTCAGCCTTGAACTGCATTTGAAATCTGAAATGCTACTTTATTCTGATTGTTTTCTTAATAAATGTTACAGTTTATTTTTATAAATACTGACTTGGCTGAATTGTATATGGTATATAAGGTAACACAGAAAATACACTACCATAAAGTCATTGAGTAGTTCTAAATAAACATTGAAAACCCTCATTCTTTTACACAAAGGTGGTGTTATAAGGGGGAAGGTAGAGCTGTGTGGTAAAGACAGGGCGCTGTATCAGATTGGGAATTGCCATACCAGACTGGGGAAAAAAGGGCCTGTCACATTTGGCTTAGCAGTTAAATTTTTACCTTTGTTCCTTACAGACAATGGGAGAGGATCTCATCCCTGAAAAGCTGAAGGAAGATGCACAGGGAGAGGTGAAATGCCTGGGAGCTTCAGCCTTGATGACCATGCTGACTACGTCTACTATGGAATTTGAAAGGAAGTGGTTCCAAAAGCTCTGAGATTACCTCTCTCACTTGGAGTGCCAGACGTGACACAATGTGGCTGTACCAATATGTGTCCTATTTTTCTTTTTATCCTGGCTTTCCAAAAGTCTCCTGTGCAAGTAGTTAAGGGGGCCAACGTAGCCAGGCTGTCAGTGTTGTAGTCTGGGCCAGGGGAGGACTGGAGGATCTTAAGCCTGAAGCAACGTTCATCACATCCAAGCTTGAGTTTGCTTTGTCCCAGCGCTTCCTGTTTTGTTCACCTCAGAGTGCCTTGGTCACTGAGGAGACCAGGGAGCTTTTTGAGCTTGGCAAAAGATCAACATTTCCCTCATTAGGACTTGTGCCCGTTTGTTTCTGTTGTCTCTGGCACCACAGGCCTTTTATAAATGGCAAGATGCCCAGGGTTAAGGGGTGATGAACTTCCGTTCGTGCAGTCTTTTGGCTATGCTTTTGATGTAGCAGCTAACCCCATTGTCCCTTAAGAAAGATGATGAAGTGGTTTCTGCTTCTCATAAAGTAAATGCCATCTTTTCTTTTAAACTACAGGAATTCTTATCACCTAGGATGTATCTGTTACATAAAATTAATTATACTGTTTGTGTGACTGCTAAAATAACCCAGTCAGTCACTTGGGTACAAATGTGGTTATGTTCTTTTCACTAGAATAAAGTTATTTAAATTTCTTCTTAAGCTGCCTCTAAGGATGGGATCATTTCAGTCCTTTCAAGCAAGATTGATAGCCGATGTTCCATTTCTTATTGTGTGGTGTTGGTATTCTCTTGATTACAATTGTTTGTTGCAAGTGTACCTTGCTGTAATTAGCTTGAGGTTTGTTCCATATTAGGGGAAGGTATATTTCTATAAAGAGCCAATGTGGTGTAGTGGTTTGAATATTAGACTACAACCCTGGAGACTTTGATCCCCTGGTTGGTCATGCAAATCCACTGAGCGACCTTGGATCCTTCACATAGGCCCTTTCCACACTCTACTTTTTCGTGAAGTCGTCCGGTGGGCATCCTGGCATTGGCTATGCCAGACCAGGAGGGGAGCACAATAGGAGCGCTCCCCTTAGCATGGGCTGGCTCCCTGCAGAAGGGAGCATGATGGCCACTCCTCTTCCTTCTGCAGTGTAGCTGGGTAATTTCCTAGGCTGCTCTGGGGCAGGAAGTGCAGCCATTGCACTTCTGCAGCTTCCGCAGGATGGATAAGTGCAAGATGGTGGCACGATCGTGTGTCATTGATGGGGGGAACCCATCAATGATTTAATCTGTGATCACGCTGCCTGGTGATAGGAGAAGGACGGGACTGTGACAACGTCATGCAGAAACATTGTTGCGGTCCCATCCCTCCTCTGTCCCCATTGCAGGATGGGAGGGTGCTGCAGAAAGGGCCATACTCTCAGCCCCAGAAAACCCGGTGAAGGTTTGCCTTAGGGTTGCCAAACATCACAAGCAATTTTAAGGCACAGAACAACAATACTTATATATTTCTTCTGTTTCCATGTTAGAACTGCCCACATTCCAGAAAATCAGGGAGAATAAGTGGTTAGATTTAATGTTTCTTTTCCTTTCCAGCAGTTCTCATGGATGGATTGCTTTGTGTTTTTTTTTTAAAAAATCATTTCTAATTATCTAATTATTTAGATTTTAAAACAACAACAGCCTGCCTATAATTACTGTCCAGGGGGCAGGGGAAATTGGTTTTTGGTTTCCCTTCCATCTCATTTTATCAAATATTGCTCTGTTTTCTAAAGAACATTTCACTGAATCTTAATGACTATACCTATATTTATATCTTTTGTAACTACTGTAAAATCTTTTAATTAAAAAGGTATTTTGATGCAATAAAAAACTGAAACACCCCCCCTTTTACTTAAGATCCAAGTCTTTCAGTATCCAGTGCCAGCAGAATCAGGATTTTCTCCCCTTCCTCCCCACCATAGTAGCCCTCCAAGGTGCTAAAAACCTGCTCCACAGTGTTTCATAGCCTTATTGAGCATGTTTTTATGGTACACAGGACAATGCAGGAAGAAAGGGCGATCACTGATCTGAAGGGAAAGGAACATAATCGAGGGGCAAACGTCATTATATCTTCAACCTTTACCAGAATTTTTATGCTTATAGCTCTTCCCGAATGATAGTTCTGTTAATATCTGTGGCAGGACTTTATTTTCCGGGAGACTGGTTTCACAGTTCTACTTAATAAGGCATCCTGACACTAACGCTTAGTCCTAACTCCACCCTTTAAACACAGCCTTCATGTAAAAGGGTTAGGGTCTTAAGTATTCCCTCAGAACCAATTAGCTTATTTAAGGTAGCGGGTTGTTTTTGTTTTTTTTTTGGTTACCAGTGCCTTTAGATAACACAGGCCAACTCAGTAGTTCCAAAACAAACTGTATCCTTTATTGTAGTAACATTAGAAATAAAGTTATCTTGTCAAAATTAATGTAAATGCTGTTACATTAACCAATTTAAACCACTGACAGCCTTCGACAGTAACTCTCAGCCTCAAATACCAGTTCTCGCTATCTTTTTCTCTGCTGCTCAAACACAACCCAGCCACCTTCTCTGGCCAAGATCTCACTGAAGGCTCTCTTTACAAATGGATTCTCTGCCTTATATATACTTTCTATCATCCATAAGTCCCTCCCATGCCCACCACTGTGCTGGTTTCACTCTTAAGGTACTATTCCTGTTGCCTAGCAACCCATCATCAAGTTGCACTTACATTCCAAATAGCTGATTTCCAAAGCAACTTCGTCACAATATCCCTCTTCTGCAACAGAATATCTAGGGATTACGTTTTTCATTCATTTATGTTTGCCTAAATGTATCATGTTAGCAAGGCCGTGTCCATTTGTGGAACACCATTGCTCTAGAAGGGTCCCTCTTAAACAGAAAGCAGCTTTGAGGGTGCATCCCTTTGCACAGAACTGCCCATGACCTCCAGGCGAGGCCATCTGAGTAACACTGGGGTAATATGTAACTGACATTAGCCAGAAACATTTCTGAAAAGCTTTATTTTGACAAGTACTGAAATAATGGAACTAAATGAGCAGCATTTATGTATATATATAATACATGCCAAAGATCATTTTCTTCCCACACCTCCTGTTTTTGGTCCACAGACTAGATAAAACAACAAAGCAAAGTCTTCAGGCTAAGTCATACATGAGTGGTGTCAAGTTGTAATCTTATCCTTGATAACTGGTGTGTATGGTAGGGATTTATCTGTTTTTCATACTGATGAACATTCATTTGATTCCTCACCGTCAGTCTAAAGTGGTAAAAATCTCAGCATAGTTTGAATGAAAGCCTGGGAGGGGGATGAGAAAAGGCCCATTTTCTCCTATTTTTAGTGAAGCTTTATTTCAGGAAAAAATTGCGGGGGGGGGGGAATCCCATTTAGTGAAATCTCAATTCTTTTTCCTGCAGCTGTAAGTCCACTTATGTAGCTCTATGCCCCCATATTGAATCCCAGCCACTCACATCATTTTTTGTTAATTTTTCTGAAAATTTCCATATTTTCCCCCCAGTGGGTTCAAAATTTTCCAAAAATTGGATATCTGTAGTTTGAGATTTTCATCTGTTCTTGCCTATCTGTGTGAATTAGATCTGAAGAATGCAGTCTTAAGGCCTAGTAGGTTGCTTTTGGTTTTCAGTTCATCCAATAGAATGCAGTTGGCCCTCCATGTTCACCAGGGTTAGGACCCTCACAAAAGAGGAAAAGCTGCAAATATCAAAATGTGTGTTTCTGTGTCTGAGAAGGGGGCTGAAGCATGGTGGGGAATGCAGGCACCCAGGGTCCAAACCAGGTTGGGGAACTGAGAGGGAAAGGGTGAGTCAGCATGGTGACCCTATACTTACTCTCTCATACCCATCTCCTTTGTTGGGTGTGTAGGGGACATTGAGAGAGGGTTTGTAGTGCTGAGAAGTTGAGCTGAGAGCCATCCTTAGCTGGCCAGCTGGTGGAGCAGGAGGAGGATCAGGCGGGTTTTTAATGGGCTGTGCAGCCTGATCAGAGCTGCTGAGGGAGAACGTTCCCTCAGAAAAGGAGCACCTGAGGTGGGGGGACAGGGATTGAAAAAACTTGCAAATAAGCAAATCAGTGAAAGTCAAACCCACAAATGTGGAGGACAGACTGTAGTCTGTTTTGCAGCCAATGAGATGAACAAAGTTTTAAGAATCATGAATCAGATATTCTTTATTGATTATAAAAATTTCTTCGAAGAATAGTGAGCTACCTCCCTGTTTTGGTGTTATGTTGTCTCCTTCTCCCATACCAAACCATTCATGTTCAGGGCAACAAAACAGAAAACTACCTGGCTGGCTGCAGTCATCTTCTCAAGTTGGCTTTGTGAAGACACCTCCAGACCGGGTTCATCTGTGCCCTGTTGACATCCTCTTGTCTCATTCTTATTGGCCTGTAAATGTTAATGTTGTTGTAAAGGACTGCTGGGGAATCGGCAACATAGTGGCGCTGGTAGTAGTTGATCTGAATGCCATTGGGTGGTGGGTTGGTCATGAATGTGGTGTAGCCATGAAAAGAGTGGACTCTGTTGAGAGGAGATGGTGACGGGGGCTGGGTATGATAAACGGGAGTCCTTAAGGGTTGCCTGCTTGCTGAACCACTGTTGTTTGACAGGCAGCTGAACGGGTCAGAGGAAGTGTGGATACTCCCTTGGTTGCTGCTGTTGGTGAGGCTGCCTTGGGTGGCTGCGGTGCTCTTGTTGAGCAAGAAGAGAGAGGAATGCAAGGGAGGCCTCAGCCCCGCCACTGGCTTGGACGAGGCGTAGAGATGTCGGAACTCCTCATCAAAGAGCTCCACCACTTGTCCCGTAAACTTGGAGAGGAAGTTCCGATGGACCTGGCCACACAACCATGTGAAACTGGGGAACAGTGAGGGCAAAAGAGCAAAAGGTGAATTAGTCTGTGTTAACAACTTCACAAGAGAAAACATTGCCAGGCACAATTTGAAGAACCAGTGTTGATCTTCTTAAAGCCCTTGAAGGGTTGGGACCAGTGTATAAGCTGAATGGACCTATCTGCACATCAGCCTACTCATTCAAAATGCAGTGAGCAAAGAGCAGCCTTCTGGCTGTTGTTGAACTTCAAGTCCCATTAGAAGAATGATGGGAATTGCAGTCCAACAGCATCTGCAGGACTGCATTGGGCCCACTCATACTATACAATAACTGCATCACTAGAGGTTCCTCTCTGGCTGTATCAGCTGAAATGCGGTATGGTAGAAGAAGGGTCTTTGTAGTGGTAGTGCCTGATCTGTATAATGTTCCTCCTTGAAAAGATCACTTGGACATCTTTGATACTTCTTCTCTTCAGATAAATACTTAAAACACATGTTCACAACCTGGGTTTTTAAATAATATTTTAGATCTGAATTAGAACTGGTTTTATACAGCATTATCTATTGTGGCCTTTTGTACTATTTTCATTGTATTTGCTCCTCTGGTAAATTTTTACCCAAAGAACAGCATATAAATCTGCTAAAATAAAATCAGACAAAGAAAATATCACGTTAAACACTTGTTCACTGCACATAGGAATCCAGATACGAGGCTCATTCACACAACTGTTTTTACAGAGAGAAGCTCTGAAAGATTCTTTCTCAATAGTGATGTACTCAAGTGGTCTTGTGGAAGTCCCACAAGCGATAAAATTGGATGGAAGCAATGGGAAACAGCAAACAGCCCCACAAAAATCCTAAATACAGGCGTCATGTTTAAAATATCTTTTAACATAACTTATACATACAATTTTAATAAACACTGGGAAGCACCAAGTTTCCAACAACCTGAAGCAGGTCTTACTGAGCAACTGAGTAGAAGATGGCCACCCATTTTATTTTCTTTATACCTCTGAAAATAAAGGGTCTGGAAGCTTTATTGCTTGACAGATCTGGACTCCCCCCAAGGGCCCTTGACATTTTTTCCCCTTCATCCCTTTTCCAGATCAGTGGCATTTCTGTTCTTTTTTAACGAGAAGAGGAAAATCCCTGCTCATCGTATTTTCTCATTGTCATTATCCTCTTTTAGCATTCCTAGGCATAAGGAAGATGTTCAAGTTTCTGCAAAAATTAACCTTGAATAGTTAAAACCACTGGAAGCTGCTGCCAAATATTGCTTCGTTTCAGCAACATTTTCAAGATGAAACATGTATATGAGGTATTTTTTTTAAAAAAAAGGTGTGAGGATCTCCCCAGCCCAAAGCTAACCCAGTTTTATTAAAGCCACTGTCTTGGGAAAAGCCTATTTGTACTAAGTCCAAGACTTTGTTTCGGAGAGTACACTCCATAGTATTTTCAGTCACGTTCCCCATTCTCCTCACTGCAGTCGTACCAATGTTCATTTAATGCAAGCAATTCACAAAGCATTGTTAGCCCCTGGGATTTTCAAGCCAAAACTTATTGCAAAAGCTAAACACTTCTCTTGCTGTAACATGTCTGTGCTGGAGGACCATTTTTTTAGGAGGAAAGGGTTAAATCTTCTCCACTACCACTTCAGTAAATATGAGTTATAATGCAACAAGCAACTAGCATACCAGCATTATAAGAATGTGCTTGTTAAATGTACAATTCATACAGAATCTGGGGAAAGTATTTTTCAAACTATGACTCCCAGAATCTCCCATGCTACCCTATGGTGAGCAGGGGATTCTAGGAACTGTAGTCCAAACTCTTCCTAACTTAACTCTGGCTCAGTCTTTTGTTTGCAGAAATGCTGGCATAAATAAATACAATGGTAGTAAGGGCAGCAGAGCACCAAAAGACCATGTTAACTGCCATTAAGTTGACTTTGAGTTATGGCTACCCAAGACCTATCAGCCATCCTATCATCAACAGCCCTGCTCAGTCTTGCAGACTCAGGACTGTGGCTTCCTTGATTGAGTCTATCCATCTGTAACAAATGCTCCTTTTTCTACCATCTTCTACCAGACCAAGCATTATTGTCCTTTCTAGTGAGTCAGGTCTTCTCATGATATGGTCAAAGTATGACAGCCTCAGTTTAGTTATTTTGGTTTATAAGGAGAGTTCAGGCTTGATTTGCCCTTGGACCTATTTATTTGTCTTTTTGGCAGTCCATGGTTTCTGCAGAACTCTCGTCCAGCACCACATTTCAGTTAAGATTATTTTCTTGCTATTAGTTTTCTTGACTGTTCAGCTTTCACAACCATACATAAAAATCAGAAATATGATACCATGGACAAGCCTGATTTTGGTATTCAATGATATATCTTTACACTTCAAGATCTTGTCCAATTCCTTCCTAGCTGCCCTTCCAAGTTCTAGTCTTCTTCTGATTTCTTGACTGCAGTCTCCATTCTGATTAACGCCTGAGCCAAGGTATAGAAAACCCTTAATAATTTCAAAGGCTCCAATGTCAATGTTCAATGAAAGCTAGGGAAAGTTAATGCTTTGAGTTTTGAACATGCACACACAAACACCTCACAATACACACAGAGCATTTTTAACACTGGGAAAGAGCAACATAGCACTAATCCATGACTTGGAACACAGTGGTGGCTGGTAGATTCCAAGTCAGCAGAGCTGTGAATCCATTCCAGTTTTTAGTACAAACTTTAAAGTAGCTCTCCAAGCTGCTGAATCTATTGGGAGATAGGGTTAAGCTCCTTGAATAGTTAAGTCTGGATTAAAA
The DNA here is from genome assembly GCA_948472985.1 of Iguana delicatissima. Lineage (NCBI taxonomy): Eukaryota > Metazoa > Chordata > Lepidosauria > Squamata > Iguanidae > Iguana > Iguana delicatissima. Next base: position 968,782 of record CAOKZL010000460.1, on the reverse strand, counting down.
GCTGTTATTGCAACTTCTTAGAAGCATAATCAGAGGTTGCAATTGCCTTTTCCAGAATAAACAGTAAGAAGAAAAAGTGCAATGCCTACCAGTCACAGAGCTTATCATGCTGGCTAGAACAGCTTCAGGAAGCTGTTGTCTACAAAAGTAACATTTCCAAACCTTGACACATCATGAATGCTATATATTGCTTGCAGTATCAGAGGGTGTTATGACTCTGAAAGCTAGTGGCTGAGCAGCACCAACAGGAAGATACTATTGTAGTCATCATGGCCCACTGGTGGGCTTTGCAAAGGCACCAGGCTGACTCTTGTGGGAACAGAATGCTGGACTAGATATGCCTTTGGTCTAATCTAGAGCAGAGCTCTTCATATGTTCCTTATAGTGCTCTAATCCTGGGCCTGAATGTATGTCACAAATCTAATTTCAATGGCAACTGATGGAACCCCTTGCAGCAGGATAGTGAATCTGTGCTGAGTTTTAGTCTAACGGGGTTATCCAGGGTGCTGAACCTATATTGGGGATAGAATTCAGGAGCTTTGATAGCTCTGTTAAAGTTCAGGCTAAAACCCAGAGTGGATGCACTGCTCCCCTGACATGGAAGCCTCCAGCTGTCAGTGCAGTTAGGAAAATTAGAACAAAGAACAGGTATGAATGCAACCACCTTAGAAAATAAAACATCATAGGTGATCTTACCTGTATGATCCAGATAGAACGTATCTCCAGTCTGAGATTATGAATTTCTCTTGAATTTGTCCTGAGAATTTTCGACCCGATTTAGCACAGTAAACCTCACCCGTAACGCTTCGCACAGAAATGTTCTGGTAAATAATGAAAGAATTGTGGCATGTCAGTCACTGTCTTTGAATGCTGGTCTATTTTTTAATTTAAGATGTATAAATTTAGATTTGTAGGTAGCAGACCTGGCCTCACATTATCACACAATGTGAAAAATTTCCTTTCCCTATAGCAGGGATGGGAGTTATGCAGCGCTCCTGGTGTTTTTGAACTGCAGTACCCAGCAGTCCTAGCCAGCACAGTCAATGGTGAGCGATGCTAACAATAGATGGAGGGCCACACAATTCCAACCTCCAAACTTTAGAAAACAAGAGCTTAGGAAAGTTATCTCTTTGGATGACAACACCCACAATCCCTCATCCAGCAAGGCCACATGTTAGGAGTAGTACTTTTAAAAAGTAACATAGAATCATAGACTTGGAAGGGGTTCCACAGGCCATTGAATCCAACCTCCTGCTCAATGCAGGAACTCCAGATAGAGCATTCTCAGCAGGTAGATATCCATCCTTTTTTTGAAGACATCCAGAGAAAAAGACCCTGCCATTCTAGGCAATTGGTTCCATTGCCAAATGGTTCTTAATGTCAAGAAGTTCTTTCTAATGTCCAGTCAAAATCTACCCACCTGTAACTTAAAACTATTAGATGTAATCCTACATTTCCAATCTCTGAAGACAACAATAAAATCTTTTCTTTTCAAACAGCAACAACAATAGCTGCTACCCATTAACAGGATCCAAAGTCTGCTGCGTGAATGGACCACTTCACCCTACCTCCTGGTAGAGCTGGAGCCAATAACACTGCCAATACTGAGGTTGAGCATCTCTGTTCTTAAAAAGACAAATACGCTACTGTACAACATTGCATTGCAGTCCAGGGAGATCTGCACAAAAGACACAAACTAGAGTGAACTCCACCACAGGAAAAGCTATAAGACTTTAACAGGAGCTCCCCATACCTTGAAATGTCCCTCTGCGACCTGCAGTTTGTCACACATCTCAGTGAAGAGCTTCAAGTTGCTGTGGTCAAGCAGGAGATAAACAAACACCCGTCGCTTGTTGGCTGCTTCTAAGATATCGCAGAATATTTCAGCATCAGTGAATACATCCATCAGTATGGCTAGTACCTGGGAACATGGAGGTGAGGGGGCAGAACAGAAAGACCAAGCAGGAATCAATCATGAAGATCTGAAAAACATCATCCCTGCTGAATAGAGGGCCAGTGGAACAGATACTATGTTAAGAATCTGTAAAGGCCTCCCCAATTAGCTGACAGATTAGGGACTGGAGCACTGTCAGAAAATGGAATTGGTTGAAAAGCAGAACCCAGGTACCGTACGTTAGAGACCATGAAGGACTTATGGAGGCTCAGTTGTTTCCAATCACGGGCACGCTGCTTGTAAGGTCTCTTGGCTGGCTTGACACCTTTTCCCCCCCCTCTTAGTTCACTTTGCTAGCACAGCACAGCACACCTGCAAAAGGTTCCAAGTGAGCCTCATAAGTAAGAAGAACAGATGAAAGAGTGGAACTCCCATCAAATTAATGCAACTTGCCCTTAATCTGGAAGTGTCAAAAAAACGAGTTGTCAGATAACAGGGCATCAAAAGGTGGAGGCTTCTTGTATAACTTTATTTATATGTATGGATTGAGCAGATCAATGGGCTGCACTTTTATTTTTACTTTTTTTTTTAAACACAAAATATTAACTTTTTCCAAGCTTTGACTCTGGTTCATTGAACATTGGCACTGAAGGCACTGAAATAGTTTAAGATTGTCCATACTTTGGCTTAGTCATTAATCAGAATGGAGACTGCAGTTAAGAAATCAGAAGAAGACTAGGACTTGGAAGGGAAGTTATGAAGGAACTAGACAAAATCCTGAAGTATAAAGATATGTCATTGAACACCGAAGTCAGGATTGTCCATGCCATTGTATTTCTGGGTATCAAAAGTTGAGGGCTTCCTGTTTTTGGAAAACTTCACATTTCCTAAGTCAGTCATCTTTGCCTGCAAGGTAGGCTAATATCATAATTCCTGGTGCTTTCAGAGGGACGGTAGTACTGGGCTTAAACACACCACTGGCGGGAGAAATGGCCCAAGACATTTGCTGCTTGAGGCAAAGGACAAAATTGTGTCACTCCTCTAGTTTCAGATACAAAAGCAAACTGGACTAAAAGCTGAATAGAGTTGCCAGGTCTCCCTTATTACAAGAGATGGCCCCTATTTGAGGGCTGGAATGCTTTTCCTTTTATATAGCCTAAAGAAGATGAGGGGGGAAAGGATCTAGGCCTTTCATAAAGACAGAAATACATGCATCATGCAATTTATGAAATGTAGACAATAAGTTAATTTTACAGAGAAATAAGTGGCCAAGTTTACTGAAATAAATAGATACTTTCATTCGGTATCTAGGCAGAATACAAACTTGCTAATAGCTGGTTCTTGATTGCCAGCCTCCATGTCATGAATTTCAACAGTCCCTTACTGGTGTTTTGAAAACGTGACAACACCAGAAGTGAACTTCATTCCAATACTAACCAAAAGACATTCTCCATCATCTATCCTGAAGCCAGTAGGCTAGTTTAGGGTGTCCAGGACACGTTGGGTGACACGTAGAGCTCTGTACCTTAACAGAGGTGAATGGTTGAGAAACTCCGTAGGGGTGCCTGCGTCGAAGATTGCCACCAGCATCTGCCAAACCGCCTGAAGCAGTTCTCTCACTCTTCCTAAAGGAAGGGGCAGATTAGAAAGGAATTCTTTCTAAGTGTGCAATGACGGGGAGGAGGGGGATGGGGGCATTGCCACCTCAAATAAGAATTCTGCCTGAAATGAAATTTTCCTTCAGTCTCCAGATTTCCAGAATTGCAGCTGAGCTTTGAAAATACAGTGTAGGCATCCATAGAAATGGGTATGGTAAAATCATGCAAAACCTCACCATTAAAACTTGATGAACTTGCTCAAACTTTGGACATGTGCAAGGAGGTATGTACACTTTGTAGACCTGCATGGCTTACCTTTGGTGTATCTATAGCTATTCAGAAAAAAACCTTGTTCAACTTTGAAATGCGTGCTGACACCATACAGGTGTTCAGTCCTTCATCAGAAGAATGCAAATTTAGTTATCTTGGCTTTTGAAAGTAACATATTTGAAGGAATTTCAAGTGGACAATTTATCTGCAAGTGTGCAGAGAAATCATGGCTCATTAGACTTTTATCAATAGTTTAGATCATTATAGTAGGATAACTTACGCTATACACATTTACTCCCTAGTCCCTGTTATTTAGGTTACACAACCATCTTCCATATGAGGAGTATTGTATTTAAAATTTATTCACTTTTTTGGAAGCTTCCTACAATACTTTCTAATTAAATGACATTAATTGGAGGTTATTATTCTCATTACCTATGAAAATTTATTTTCCCAGAAAATTCTTTAATTGCAACCGATGCCCAAACTATCTCATGCCTCCTGGGAAAATTGTCTCAATGGTTCCTTCTCTCCCTTTGTCTCCATGGGTACAGGTGCCACACAATAAACACAGGGAGACAACTGCATAGTTCTTCTCTTTCTCTCATCAAATAGTGTCCAAGATGTGTAATGGTGAATGTATGCACATTGACCTGAGAGCTATCATGGCGTAGTGGTTTGAGCACTGGACTTTGACTCTGGAGAGCAGGGTTTGAATCCCTGGTCATCGATGGAAACCTACTGGGTGACCTTGGACAAGTAATACTCTCTCAGCCTCAGAGGAAGGCAAAAAGCAACCCCCCCCCAATGAATCTTGCCAGGAAAACCCCATGAGGGGGTCATCATAAATCAGAAATGACTCAAAAACACACAATAACAACACATTTATCAAAAGGAAGTTTTGTGTTTACTCATTTTAACTTGAGGAAGAGTAATAACCATCTGTCAGGCGTGAGCAACTAGCACAGATTTAGGAGCAATTTTTTTCCCACTCTGAACTCTCTGGGGATTAGACAAACTGCCAACTCCTCTCCCCCGCCATCAAAAGAAAATAAACCAGAACTCTTAGGAAGTCCAATTCTAGTTCTGAAATATGAGTATTTTTTTAAATATTAAATAGTGCAGTGGGGAGAGAGGCTGAAACCTATTTAAAAAGTGAATTCCAGTTCCTTAAAGGTCTGTTTCCCAGAAGTCATTTTCTCTACACTTTTGATGGCCAGGTAAGGCACTAGATTCTGTCTACTAATCTTGGAAGCTAAGTAGGGCCAACCACGATTAGTACTTGGATAGGAGACCACCAAGAAATACTGGGAGCTGTAGGCTATATTTCAGAGGAAGGAATTGGTAAAACCACCTCAGAGCATTCTTTGCCTAAGAAAACCCTACACAATCCAGGGGGTTGCTGTAAAGTCAACAGGCAACTTGAAGGCACATACACACAAAAAGGATGGACCAGAAAGTTTGGAGTCACTAGAGACTGAAAAAAAACAAAACAGTCTTCTAGGACCACATATATCTCAAGGCTGCATCTTGCCCACTCTTGCTATAAATCTAGAAGCAAAACTATCTGAAGCAAATCTACAAGGAAAACTATCTTAGGTCTCTTAGCCAACATGAGATGAAGATACCCTTTATCCCTACCCTCTTTCCTACTGGGCCCCGACAGTGACTGGGTTGTTACAGGGGACACTGGGTATGTGTGCCTCTCCACCTGCATGACAAATGTCCATGTGAGAAATCCAATGGCAACTTTGTCTGCCTGTTGCTCACCAAATTACCATCCCCATACCTGGCAAGTCTTGCTGATGCAACGCCGTATCAGGTCCCTAATATTGCTGTTCTTATCTGTTTGGAAATACACAGTAGCACTTGACTTCTCTTTCAGGTAGGGCTTTTCAGTTGCACTCCAGGTGTGAAGAAGAGCTGGTTCACTGTTCTCAGAAATGAGAGGAAAGTATGTTCCTGACGGGAGAGACCTGGCATCGTTATTCTGTCTGGGCCCAGCTTCTCCATCAGCATGCGTCTCGCTCGAATAGTAGGGTTCCCTTGCATTCCTCTTAATGTATTGAGCCTCCACTGTGGACAGGAAGTCCACCTCTCCCTCGTCCTGCAAGGCTTTTAGGTAGGCTGGAAGCCCACCATCTAAGAGGGCATCAGTTGCTAGCCGCACACTTTCATTGTGACTGAAATCCAGTTTTGCCAGTCGGAATGACAAGTTCTTGACCTCCTCCAGTCGCTTCCGGATCTTACCCGTGTGTCTTGATCGGTTCATGGTACTTCAAAAGGGCCTCTGCTGTGCTTCTTGTTTTGGGGGGAAAGATGCCAGTTTCAAGCTGCTTGGAGGTTGGAGCTCACATCAAGCACCTGGTTGAGTAATGTTGCAAAGTCTCTTTTGTCAAGAACACACTTAGTTCTCGTAAAGAAGACACACAGCCCTCCATACCTACTGCTAGCTGTCCTGACCAGCTCTCTTTCAATTTTGCTGTAAGGGTGTGGGAAAAATGAGAGTGAGCAAGTGAGAGAAGAAACTAAACAAGCTTAGCAGATGCACTTCCTTCACAATTAGACTCCAGATGGTAGTCAAGTTTGACGCTGATTTGTTTGCTTGACTAAGAAAGTTACACCTTTTCCCCAGGGCGCAAGAAAGGGGAGGAAAAGATATTCAGCTGCATTCAGCATTATCCAATTTTGATTTCATCATGCAATTTTGTGTTCACTATCATTTAGTCTGACAGGCAAGAAATGAAGATGGTACCCAGGGCAGAAGAACTGCCCAATACATTCGGACAATTTTCAAGACAGCTCAGGAATATATTCACAGAATCCTATGGAATTCCAAGCATATGAAATCCATACAAGTCTGTACGTGCTAACACAATCCACTGGCTTGTAGGGCTGGTCCTACCATTAGGCAAAGTGAGGAAACTGTCTTGGGTGGCAGATGCTTGCTGGCAGCAGCAGAAGACCTCCAGATATTCTACCTGAGACCCGAGGCCACTTTTTTCCTTGGAGGACATGGTCTGTCCTGCATCCCTTAAACCACTTTGCTGCCTTGAAGTGTAATGAAGAACACCATCCCAATATCAGGGTTGGAGTACAATTTTACTCCCAGTCCTGTCAGCAAAAGACTAGATGGCATCCTTGTTCCATTCCACATCCAGAAAACTAGCAAAATATTTAGACAGCCGAATGTCTCAGGCCAGACTTGAAGAACTGAATCCAGGTGTGCTCATGTTCAGAAGAGTCCTACTGAAATCAGTGGGACTTAAATTACAAGTAACTTAAATCCCATTGATTGAAATGAGAACTACTCTGAGCATGACTTAAGTTTGGATTCAGTCCAATGTGTGCAGTAAAAATCTCCGTAATGTTGTCTCTTCATTAATTCTATGTAATTTGTTACTGTGTCCTAGGACAGTAGGCATTATGTGCAGGTCTGTTGTGACACTTGAAATCCAGAAAACCCACAAAATCTGATATTGCCCATGGAATACAGTATCCTGAGATTTTCAATTTTAATTCTCATGTCTCCAAAGATAGCCTTGACACTGTGTGAACCTGACACACATTCTAGAACGCTCTCAGAAGATAATACACAAGAGTTATGGAGAAGGCTAACAGAAAGTTTCCTGAACAGTACAAGTTTGAAAACATCTTGCTTTATTTTGGTTAATTTCAATGTTTACATTTGTATTTATTTGTATAAATGCACAGGAGAATGCCAACATGTAATCAATGCAATCAAACTACAGCACAGTGGATATGTATATATCTACTCTGATTAAAGTTTTTTATGGCAAGAAGGCAAGATCCATTACTGGGATAGAAGAGTTCAGAAGTGGGATGGGGGTGATGTCCAAGAAACCCTCTGGTTCTGGATTTTGGGTAACTGAAGGAAATTTTTATGCTGGAACTTTAGTTGGATTTAGATCAATATATGTCAGGGCCTTTTTTTTCCTTTATTCTATTTAATAACCATGGTCACATTGTAATTAATGAGTCGCAGGGCAATTTTTTAAATGATAGAGATTTTCCAGTTCTGATTCTTCTATCCTAGTGTAAGTCACTGAGCAAAAATCTCCCAATATTAGAAGATCATTTCTTGCTGTTTTCATTTATGCACCAATTTTCCTGATCCATTGGTTATTTAACATTAGCGGATAGTCGTTTTGCACTCAACATCTGCCTGCAGCTGTGTCGGGATCAGCAAGAGAAGCAATTAGCCAGCAACCTGCTCAGGGGAGAGTCATGTGGAATCATCGAACAGACAGGTGAATAACAGCCTGTCAACCTGAATCAGACCAGCTAAGATCTGACAATGCATCACATGCTTTTAAGTGATTGGTCTTGTTTTTACTGTAATCTACAAAAACACGAGATGCAACTGTGTGGCCACTGAGATATTTTTGGATTGCACCTCTCATAATCCCCTGTCATGGACTATGCTATGGCAGGAGCTGTAGGCAGAAATATCTGGAGGGTTGCAGCTACCTACCCACCCTCTTGAAAGCCAAGAGACCAGAATGTGTGACTGTCCAGATATGGCTGGACCACATTTTGTATAATTCCTGACCATGGTTTGTAGTGGCTGGGGATGACAGGAGCTGGACTCCCAACAACATGTGTTGGAGCAAATGTTCCCCACCTCTGTTTTAGATTTATCAGATGTCTTTGTTTGATGTAGGTTGCACAGGGGTGTATTGCTGATGAGCTGTAAGCAGGTGTGGATACCTAATTTCCCTACAGCTTTAGTAGGAAGATGAAAAGAAAATATTCAATAACTCTATTTTTTTCTTTATTGAATCTTTTCTGCAAAAGAGGAGGGGAAACCATAGAGTTGCCATAAATCGAAGTTGACTTGACCACAGTTAACAACAACAATTATATCCCTGAGTTTGGACACTATGCTCCTGTTGATGCAACTGAGAACTGAATTGGCTTTTCAGCTACCACATCACACCAAATAGTTGGGCTTTTTTATTACTGTCTATGACTTGGGGAGGTAGAAATGCCTTAGAACTGATAAGAGGTAGGCCTAAAGCTTGATCAGTCTCTCTAATATGACAGTATGATAAGGGTTGGTCAAGTGACAAACTGTTTGAAAGTAAATAGATTCTGTAATTGCCGCTTGAAAGCTAAAAAATGCTATTAATAAACAGTGTGGGTTAATCGGCGAAACAACGAGAATTGAGTGTAAGATATATTGGTATGCGTCAGGAAGGGTTAGAATGAGAAATGGGTAAACATAGAATTACATTGTTAATAATAACAAGAACATGATACTAGTATCCATAAGGGAAGATAGGAAGTAATTTAGGCCATTTCCGCACTACACTTTTATAGTGCTATTATTCCACTTTCAACATCCTCTGGAATCCTGGAGTTTGCAGTTTCAGGAGGGGCATTTAGAATTCTCAGAAAGCTCCTTGGCCTTAAGAAACTACAAAGCCCAGAATTCCACAGGCCGTCGAAAGTGGAATAACAGCACTATGACAGTTCAGGGCAGAAATGGCCAAAGAATACCTGTTACTTTCACTGTGGCCATTTCCACATGAGGCTGTTATAGAGGGATGATTCCACTTTCAACATCCTCTGGAATCCTGGGGTTTGCAGCTTCGGGAGGGGCCGGCCGGCCCCTCCCGAAACTGCAAACCCCAGGATTCCAGAGGATGTTGAAAGTGGAATCATCCCGCTATAACAGCCTCGTGCGGAAATGGTCTGTATTGTTTACTGAATGAAAATTTTATTATATTCCATCAGTACACAAACAAATCCATGTATTATCACACACGTGCGCACACACACATATACTATGTATCTATATATATTTATGTGAAGATACTTTTTGATATATCATCATTATTACTGACATCAATGTTTTAATAAAAATGTATATATAAACCCCCCCCAAAGCGCAAGTCATCAAAATAGCCAGAAACTGTGGCTCCTTCCAAGAACTAAACAAGACATTGCTTTTATAACATACAGTAACTTTGTTCCGCCCTCATCGTCAAAAAATTGGTTAGATCTAGATTAGTTATATATCACTCGTTACCTCTGAAGCTCTGCTCTGTTCTTACAGAAGTTTTTTTTTTCCCCCTTCCCTCTCGTTCCTTTTTGCCCAGTGGAACTCGTTGCTTAGTCCCAGGGCTGGACTGGGTGGAAGGGAGGGAGAGCAGGGAGATCTCATCCGATTCTGATCCGGTGTGATCCGGAGCAGTGTCCCCTTATAACGATATCATGCATAATTTCCTTTGCAAGGAGGACGCCACACCCTGCATGCAGCCCTCCAGAGCTGGAAGGGGCTCTGTGGACCTTTGGGTCCAGCCGTGCCCAGCCCCACGCAGGATCGCCAGCTAGAGCACTGCCTCCTTTGTCTGTCCCGTGGGTTTAAAGCGTGCAAAGGAGACAGGTTGAGTCTCCTTCCCCGGGAGAAACTCGCGCCCTCCACGATCTTCCGTTTCGTATGGAGACTTGTTGCAGCGAGCAAGCGGGAGCCTCGTTAGCGCAGTAGGCAGCGCGTCAGTCTCATAATCTGAAGGTCGTGAGTTCGAGCCTCACACGGGGCAGTGAGAATTTTTTCCCTCTTGAACCTCTCTGTTCAAAAGCTTTAAGGTTTCACCCGGCTAGCAAAACACTCCTACGGACAAAGCGTCAGATTTTGCAAAAGCTCCTGGAAGTGGAAGTTACGATGGCCCGAAACTTCAGAGGGAAATACTAACGAGAGGGAGAGAGGGAGATCAGAAAGGAGGGCGACGCGCTTTACGTACAAAGTTGGAGTTGAAAGAATTAATGCAATCGTATCCGAGCGATTATACCCTTCCACTGAACACCGAGGCTTCGAAAGTTACGTATCCTTAGGCTTGCTATCTAAGACCATTTCCGCACTGGCCTGTTATAGCGTGATGATTCCACTTTCAAGAGGAGTCCTGGATTCCAGAGGATGTTGAAAGTGGAATCATCGCCTGTTATAGCGTGATGATTCCACTTTCAACATCCTCTGGAATCCTGGGGTTTGCAGTTTCGGGATTCCAGAGGATGTTGAAAGTGGAATCATCGCGCTATAACAGGCTAGTGCGGAAATAAGTGTGTCTCACATTTTAAGTGAATGGAATTTGCATCTGAGTAAGCACGGTTAGGATTGCATCGCTAAGGTCGTTTGCTTTAACATGCATACTCTCTGCAAGGGATATGATAAGGGAGATATTTTGCATCCTATCCCACGTGAAAGATAACTCGCCCTAACAGCAGCATCCTATGTCTTAGGTCGTTTCTGCACCGGACTGTTATAGCGCTATTATAGCGCCAGTTTAGGGAGGGGCCTGAAATTCTGGTGTTTGCAGTTTACTGAGGCCAGAGAGCTCTTTGGCGGAGAATTCTAAATGCCCCTCCCTAAATTGCAAACCCCGGGATTTCATAGGATGTTGAAAGTGGAATAATAGCGCTATAACAGTCTGGTGAGAAAATAGCCTCGGTTTCCTTAATGCCCTTGTCAGACCCGACTATATTAAAAAAAAGACGTTCTAAAGTTTTACAAAGTCTTTTTAGCCTGCTTCACCAGCTGTCTTCAGCACTTTAAAAAAAAAGTGGGGAGGATAGATCATGTTTAGCCCCCAAAATGCAAATCACAAGAAAAGGCTTGTGGAATGAATGAATGAATAAATACATTTCAGGATGCATTCTGGAAGAAGTTTTCAAGTGACTTCTAATAGGCTCAAAATGCTTTTTGTATTCTTATGCAAGCTTTTCCTGTTCCATTTTGCTTGTGGATATTGTCAGTTTTAAATAAAAAGCTGGCTAAAACATGTTGAAGTACTTTTTTGGGGTGTGGAGTGGGGTGTAGGAATCCATCCTTATTCTTTCCATGTTATTGCTGCCTTTGGTACTAAACTATCTGTTAAAGAAGTAATGCCCAGAAACATACCTACTTGTTAACTGATCCCATTCCCTCCCAGAACTGCAAACCCCAGGATTCCATAGGAGGTTGAAAGTGGAATCATCGCGCTATGAGTATCGTGCAGAAATGTTCTGAGTTGTGGTGTTGTTGTGTACTTGTAATATAGCATCCAGGTGAATTACGATATTCATGACACTTTAAAATCCAACAGCTTTTATTTGACATAAGCTTCTGTGGACTGCCAAGATCACACATCCACACACACACTCATTGGAACTTGGTTTCATTATTAATTTTTAATAATAAAGTTAACATTATTATTAGATGCCCACCATTTAAGTGCTGGCCACAAACACTTCACTTTCCCCATCTCTTGAATGCCAGGAGTTTCATTTTTGTTTCCTCTTAATGGTTTGTGTTCTCTCCCATAGGAGAACCGAACCACTTCCGGATTTACCTTTAATCAAGACACACATATGGAAACATGCTGGGGGACCCAGGAGGGTGATGACTCTTTTTGCCCCACCTACAAAGCTGTAGCTGGATCATGGCTGGGTTCCTCTCCCCATCTCCACCAGCCAATGATTGGTCATGGGGGTATACTGTCAACTGAGATTACATAAGAACAGGTTGCTTACCTGTAACTGTGGTTCTTCGAGTGGTCATCTGTGCCCTCATACATTAGGAGTTTTTGCGCCTGTGCGGTAGTGTTCGGAAGATTCTAGAGCTCGTTAGCTTGGCGGGAACCCCTGCCCCATGCCGATATCGCGCATGCTCAGCCCGCCGAGCAACGGTCGCTCCTCAGTTCTTTCTTGTCCGTCGTTGCGAACAGAAGACCACGAAGAAGTGAGAAGGACATTGTACAAGGAAGTGAGGGATACCTCCTGCCACAGCAACCTTAAAAGAATATGCAAGAGTACACGGATGCCAGCCCAAGAATGACTTTAAGAGGTTCTAAGTCCTGCTTCATGCAGGAATTGGCAACTGGAGCATCCCAACATCTCACAGTGTAAATAAATGAGGGTGCTGATGATATCTGATAAGAAACAACCCTGTGTGCACACACCAGTAACTGACATTCCACTTTTTGGGATAGGGAAGGTTACTTAGATGAGTGGTTCTCAAACTTTGGCTTTCCAAATGTTTCGAATTCCCAGAAGCCCCACACTTTTCAGACTGGGAACCACTTACGAACACGATCCACTAGTAGCCACAGGAGTTTATGAGGCCCTCCAGATGTTGGAAGGACTTAATACTGCACTTCCTAGCAAACTTAACCAGTATAGCCAAATGGTAAATGCTGGAAGTTGCACTTCAACATGAGGTGATAGTGGCTGCATTTTATCCATCTGACTCTTTATGCAAATATTTATTTTGGAATATTATTGCAGTTATTATATGGCAGGGCTAGGGAACTCTTCACTTTCCAGATGTTCTAGAGTCTAGACCTTAATTCCACAAAGCTTTAGCTAGTATGGCAAATGGTACGGCACTATGGAAGTTGAGATCCAAAATATTTGGAAGGCCAAAGGTTCCCACAACCTTGTTGTATGGCGTTTTTAAAAATGTCCGTGTAAATGAAGAACACTTTAGAAATCATAAAATACCTATGAAGGTGCAACCTGACTGTAGTGCTGTTGCTCTAGTTGGAGAAACATGGCAGCTTTGGGAAAGGACAACGAAAGTGTTCTGTGCTCCAGTGGTGTCTCTGCCCTTGTGGACTGTATCGCACCAGGTAAGGCGGGCATATCTCTGACCTCCCCATGTGTGCCTGTGAAAGCTTGATAGTAAAGAAAGCTGACAGGAAGAGAATCAACTGATTTGAAATGTGATGCTGAAGGAGAGTTCTGCAGATTACCCGGCCTGCTAAAAAGATAAGTGAATGGGTCCTAGAGGAAATCAAAGCCTGAACTCTACCTAGAAGCTCAACAGAGACCATTATACTTTGGGTATGAGATGTCATCACTCATTAGAAAAGACAATGCTTGGTAAAGTGGGAGGCAGTAGGAAAAAAATGAAGACTGCATTACAGGAAGATAGACTCAGTCAGAGAAACCACAGCCCTATGACAGCATGTCTTGCAAGTCTCATATCCACAGGTTGCCATAAGTCAAAGCTGACTTGATGGCAATTAGCATTAACAAAAGGCAGGGATGGTAATCATCTGAATCCCTCAGAAGTTATTGGATTGCACCTCCCATCAGCCCTAGTCAGCACAGCCAGCTCTGAAGAATGCTGGGGGCTACAGTCCTAATACCTCTGCAGGGTTGCGTGATTCCTACTAGTAAAGCACAGTATGTGTGAGGAAGAGACTAGAACTTTTCCAGCAGAAACCATTTAAGCTGTTTGCACAAGACTAATGACAGAATTTCTCTCCTGCCCCTGTAATCCACTCAGTCTAGAATCTATAATTCCCAATTTACATTGTATAAAATGTACATGCAGTGACTGTCCTGTTTTCTATCCCACTGTAAACTGTCTTAATCCAAACCATAATACTCACAGTAAACTCACTGAAATCAATCCGCAAAGTTAACTAGGAGTAAGTCTATATCCAGCCTAATGGTCACAAACATCACACAGTGGACTAAAAGACATTTGTCACAATGTTCTGTGAAAAGAGAACTAAATGGCAAGCCAGTTTGATGTAGTGATTTGAGTGTTGGACTGTGACTGCAGAGAGCAGAGTTCAAATCCCCACTTGGCCATGGAAACCTACTGGCTATCCTTGGTCAAGTCACATTCTTTCAGTTTCAGAGGAAAGCAAAGGCAAGGCCCCCGTGAACAAATTCTGTCAAGAAAACCCTGTGACAACAACAACCAAGCATCAGACAGTGAATGGTGACTGAGTAATCCCCCACATCCAAAATTTACTGCAAACAGACAAATTGGCTGTAGCACTGTTCCCTGATATGCTAGTTTCCTAGAGAAAGAGTTTTAAACATTCCATCTACCACATATTTGGGTGTGTGTGCATCCATGTGTTTTATAAATATCCATTTGACTGTGAACACTCACGTTGTCAGTCACCAGTCACAATATACAAGAGCTCACACATATAAATCCACAAAGGTGGATTACTGGAGATTGCACAGATTTAAACCATTAACATCAAAAGGAATTTGAGACCTAATTTGAGACCTATTAAAATCAATAGGAACAAATAAGCTTATGTCCAAGTAGTATAACATTAACAATCTGACAGAACCAATTCAATTAAGTCACAGAAATTTACATTTAATGGCTTCTCCAAACCCAAGTAGACCCACTGAGTCAGTTGGAACTTGGTAAATCAACCCTTACATACATTCTATTGATTCTGTTGGCCTCTTTTAGTTTGGAATAAAAACTGGATTCAAGACAGAACTATTTTCTGCTACAGCCAGCCATGTGATTTTCAGTTACACAAAGCCCATATATACACCAATACCACAGATGCCAGGGTTTTATTTAAAAACTTGTATTTACTTAGTGTATTTCTTTAAAAAATTCAGTTGAAACATATATAATGTTTTTACATACAAAAATATCTCTAAACACACTGAATAAATGATGTAAAATCAGTTCCTTTGATCTTTTTCATGCAGCTACTTAGAATCTCAATAAAAATGTCCATTTCCAGCTGGTTCAGAACCCCTTAGCTGCTCCACTGTGTATCTACTGATGGTGCTTGCTTTGCCCGAGCTTGTGACATGAGCTTTTGCCTAAGTTGTCGAACTTCTGCCATCAACTCTCGCTCATGAGTTTCCAGATCTTGCCGTCCTCGATCTAAAGACACTTGAAAGAAAACATGGGAATTAAAACTCAAGCATTAGGGAGGCAAAATCCAAAAAAAAACAACAACCATATTTCAAGATGCAAGGAGCATCATGTAATGTTTCCTTGGTAAATGCAAAGAGAAGCCCTTACTGCACTAACTTTTGGAACTTCTGAAAGATGTTGGGGCATCTCTTGCCCTTGCTACTACCTCTCTGCCTAGCCCCTTCAGGGCTGCTAATGGGTTTTAAATCATCATTGCCACAGTTGTTGTGTGCCTTCAAGTCATTTCTGACTTATTGTGACCTTAAGGTGAACCCATCACAGGTTTCCTGGTGCTGTGTGTGTGTGATGTGTTCAAGATTACCTCACTTCATTCTGTTGCAGGGGAATGAGAAACTGCTTGCATAAGGGGGCACTGGATACTTCTTTACACAAGTATGCACGAGGTGTGAGGACTGGCACAGTTATGCCTGGTGTAAATATCCCAAACAGGGTTCTGGCCATTGTCTGAAGTGGTTCCAACTGTCTGAACCTGTCCTGCACCTCTGCTCGCTTTGTATTAAGGCAAGAAAGGAAGGACACAATGTTCAATACTATGAATTTGACTAGCTCAAGCAAATCACATTGGAGTAGTTCTTTTGACGGATGAGACGGGAAAAAGACTGGTTAGCAGCAAATCATGTCTCTGGTCAGGAAAGGAGATGTTAATCTGAGCAATGGAAATTTTAAGGGCCAAACTAGGTACTTTGTATATGCATAGCCAATTCCTACTGAAGTTTCCCACAACTGTTTTTTTCTTTTCTTTTCTGGATTTGCTGGTTTGGAGGCAAGAACCAGATTGTGACTGTGACTAGGAGACTCTAATATGCCTCGTGCTCTTGATGCGAAGAACGCCTCCATGATGGCTATGTTAATAAAATGAAATGAAATGAAATAAAATAGGCAAATTATGAGACAAACGCGATAATTGTTTTGGCTCTAAGAGACTCTACATTACCGACTTACAATGTGTTGAAGAATCTGCTCTTGATGAATCATTCAAGCAGGTGTTGCCAGGCTGCGGCTGAGTCTTGCTGGATGCTTGATGGAATTCCAAATGCTGCTGAGGCTGGGAGGTTCTCAAATCACGCAGTCTCTCTGTACAAAGCAGACAGTGGTTTCAGATACCACCAGGTGTGCTCCATGCAAGAAAATATTTGATCCCTTTTAAACTGCGTCCTGTACTCTATGATTTGGAATATACCATTTTAGGCGATCTTGGTTTAAAATAGATCAACCATCATCATCTCACATCATGCTGGGAATGTGAGGAGGACAGTGAATGTAGGTCTTATGGGCTTCCTTCAATTATTCCTCTAGCAATAAAGATGCCTGAACAGACTCCACAGTCAGCTTCAAGTATGATGGATTGCGTTAGTCTAGTTTTGAGGTACATGAAAACCAGATTATCTATTGGTCCCCTTCTATTTCTTCAATGTGAGGCAAGATGCCACGTACAGAATTATTCAGCCCCCAAACCCTATAGAACAGGGTGGATAAACTTGCTGACTACAGGTCCCATCATCCCTGACAATGGCCATGGTGGCAGAGGTTGATGGGAGCTAATGTACAACAGGTAAAGGGCTACAAGTCCCCCACCTCTGCTGTGGACCAAAATAAGGAATTATGGAAAGCTGGATAAGAACAGATTGCTTACCTGTAACTGTGCTTCTTCGAGTGGTCATCTGTGCCCTCACACACTAGGAGCTTTCGTGCATGCGCGGTAGCATTCAGAAGATTCTAGAGCTTAGTAGCTTGGCGGGAACCCCTCCCCCATGCCTTGTACTGAGCATGCTCAGCCCGCCGAGCAACGGTCGCTCCTCAGTTCTGTAGTCTGCCAACAAGGGACCTGAGAAAGAGGGAACGGCTGGGTGTGTGTGTGTGAGGGCACAGATGACCATTTGGAGAACCACAGTTACAGGTAAGCAACCTGTTCTCCTTCTTTGTGGTCTTTGTGCCTCACACACTAGGAGACTGTGTAGCTTACCAGTTGGATGGTGGGTCAGGTCCTAAAGAATGGAAGCCAGCACAGCACATCCAAAACAGGTATCTCTCCGGGACCGACAGTCCAGCCTGTAGTGGCGCACAAAGGTCGATGGTTGAGACCAGGTCGCCACACAGCAGAGTTCCTGCAGGTCGACTCCTCACAGGAGGGCTGCAGATGTAGCCACGGCTCTGGTGGAATAAGCCCGGAAGAAAACTGGAGGAGGCTTCTTGGCGAGCTCATACGCCAGCTGGATAGTCTGGGCCACCCATTTCAAGAAACGCTGGGTGGATACTCTGTGGCTTCTTCAACGCCTGCCATAGCACACAAAGAGGTGCGGGGTCTGTCGGAAAGAGGCAGTCCTGTCCTCGTAAAAGACCAAGGCCCGACAAACATCCAGGGAGTGAAGGGATCGCTCCAAAGGTGTAGTTGGGTTCGGGTAGAAGGTCGGCAAGATGAGGTCTTGGCTGAGGTGGAAGTTAGACACCACCTTCAACAAGAAAGAGATGTCAGGCCGAAGGACCACCTTGTCTCTATGGAAGATGAGGTATGGCTCGTCAGACCGAAAAGCTGTCAGCTCTTCTGCCCGCCTGGCAGAGTGACAGCCACCAAGAAGGCAGTTTTTATGGTGAGCAGCCTGTCATCTGCGGTTGCCATGGGCTCGAAGGGCGGTCTCGTCAACTGCGACAGCACCAACGATAACAACCATGGTGGTAGCGGTGGTGATACCGGTGGATAGAGGTGGTGCAGGCCCTTCATAAACTGCTTGACTGTCGCATCACAGAAGAGAACTGCCGATGGAGACCATGGGGGTTGGTACGCCACAATAGCGGCGAGGCAGACCTTCAGAGAAGGGAAGGCTAAGCCCTGCTCTCGGCAATGTAGAAGGAAGTAGAGCACAGTAGGCAGGTTGACAGGCGATACCGGTTCCCGCTGCGCTTCGGTGAAGGCAACGAAGCGCCGCCACTTGTAGTGGTAATTGCGGCGTGTCGACTCCTTCCTGGCCATGGTCAAGACGCTGCCAATGACGGGGTCATCTAGGGCGATATCCGCCAGGCATGGAGGGCCAGGAGCAGCAGGTCCGAGTGGAGGACCAGCCTGTTGGAGTGGGACAGGAGGTCCGGTGTCGTGTGGAACCGGAGGATCCGGCCGCGAGCCGCCTCTAGCAGGGGTCCGAACCAGTGCTGCCTTGGCCAGTACGGGGCTACGAGGATGACGTCGGCTTGGTCCGCGAGGATCTTTGATATGACTTGGCCCAGGATGGGGAACGGAGGAAATGCGTAGAGGAATCCCTCGTTCCACCGGAATTGGAAGGCATCGCCGATGGAATGGCGATCCTGGCCGGCCCTCGAACAGTACCTGCGGCACTTTGCGTTCTGACTGGTGGTGAAGAGGTCGATTGTCGGCTCGCCCCACCAATCCCGAATCACCTGGAACGCCTTGGTCGAGAGAGACCACTCGTGATGGGTGGTGGTGTCCCTGCTGAGGGCATCCGCTGTGGTGTTCTCCTGCCTGGCCAGGTCCACTACCGGATGGATTCAAAGAGAGACGCACCAGTCCCAGAGTTTGACGGCTATGTTGAGGAGGGTGGTCGAATGAGTCCCTCCCTGCCTGTTGACATAACAGACCAACGTTGTGTTGTCCGTCAGGATCAACACTGTGCGGCCTGCAATGAGGTGACGGAACGCCCTCAGAGCTTTCCAGATGGCAAGCAGCTTGAGGGCGTTGATATGGAGGATGGTCTCGTCATCGATCCACCGGTCCCGGACTCTGAGATCGCCACAGTGGGCCTCCGATCCGAAAAGGGAGGCATCCGTGGTCATGGTGATGTGTGGATTCAGCTCCTGAAAGGGCATGTCGGAGAGTAGATTGTGGTAGGACTGCCACCATGTCAGGGAGTGCCATACCTGCGGGGGCAGCCGGAGGAGAAGTCTCTGGTCGTCTAGGAATGGGTCGGAGACTCGGACGAACCAGTGCTGAAGAGGTTGCACACAGAGCCTGGACAGGTAGGTCATGGCGGTAGTCAAGGCCATATACCCGAGGAGCTGTTGGATTCTCCTCGCCGATACCATCAGGGCGTTGAAAACGGTGGATGAGGTCCGACGGAGCACCCGTGCGCGGTCTGTCGGTAGGTAGGCCTTAGCCAATACCGAGTCCAAAGTTGCCCCGATGAAGTCGAGAAGCCTTGCAGGCTCGAGATGGGACTTCTTTGGGTTGACCCGGAGTCCAAGGCGGGTCAGGAGGGAAGTGTCCTGTGAATGTCCATGAAGAGTTTGCGTCTGCAGGACGCCACCAACAGCCAATCGTCCAGATAGGGATATATGGACATGCTCTTCGTCCGCAGGAACGACACCATGGGGGCCATGCACTTCGTGAAGACCCGCGGCGAGAGGCCGAAGGGTAGCACCCTGTATTGGTAGCAGGTGCCGTTGACTGCGAACCATAGGTATTGTCTGTGCTGTGAGTGAATCGCTATGTGAAAGTAGGCATCCCGAAGATCGATGGATCCAAACCAGTCCCCTTGGCAAAGGAAAGGAAGGATCGACATCTTAACCATCTTGAACCTCTTGGGGCGGATGTATTCGTTCACCCCTCTGAGGTCCAGAATGGGCTGCAGGGTCCCGTCCAACTTCGGTACAGTGAAGTACCGGGAGAAGAAGGCAGTGATAGAGGCCGAGGGCGGGAGTTGTTCGATCGCTCCCTTTTGCAGGAGGGACTGGATCTCTTCCGGCAGGGCCGGGCTGACCGGGGTGGAATAATAGACACCTCGCGGAATACTTCCAAACTCTATGGTGTAGCCAAGGCGGACGATGGAAAGGATCCAAGAGTCCGTAGTGACATGTCGCCACTCCGCGAGGTGCCTGGCCAGGCTCGGCTGATCTTCTAGGGCTGCTGGCAGGCTGAAGGATGGTACTGGTGGCGACCTGCAAAACAGGTCAAAACCGAGACTTCGTCCCGGAGGAGGACTTCTTTGAGAATGAAGACTGGCGCCTTCGAAGGGGACTCCGGGCCGAGGACGAGGTCGACGGACGAGACGTGCCCGAGCGCGGCGAGCAAGGCTGGAAGGTGGAGGATGAAGATCTGCGCCAGGACAGCCGGGAACCGAAGCTGCACCGAGGCTGTTGGCCATCTTCTTGGCCGTCAGGTGTGCCTTGACGAGGTGGTCCATGGTGTCATCAGTTGTTGCGTGGAACAGGCCCTGGCCATCAAAGGGGAGATCTTCAATCCTCCTCCTGCTGTCCTCCTGAAGGCCCGATGATTGGAGCCAGGCGTAGCAGCGCAGGGCCATGGACCCAATGAGAACCCAGGCGGTGACCTGCACAGCATGCCTCACGGAGATGATTTGTTGGTTCGCGAGGGCCACCTCCTCATTGAAGAATTGGAGAGCGTTTGCTCAATGCTCCTCTGGCAGATTGGAAAGAAGTCCAAACCTGTCGAGGAGGTCCTTGCATAGGCCGCCATGCACGCCTGTGTGTTAGACACTCTGGCAATGAGAGAGGTGGTGGTGTAAAAACGCCTGCCAAAAGTGTCCAACCGACGTCCCTCGCAGTCAGGTGGTGTAGTATGAGCCCGATTCCCAACTTTGGTTTGGGCAGACTCCACCACGATGGAGTTAGGCACCAGGTGCGTAAACAGGAAGTTCACCTCACCCTTCTGCGTGCGATAGAGATGTTCAAGCCGGTGCAGGATCGGCTGTGCGGACGGAGGCTTGGCCCAAGGATGCTTCAGGGCCTCAGTCGGGGCTGGCAGGAACGGCAGCGGTGCGGTGGATGGCGGGCAGGTGTCGACATACTGATACACCGGATCCTGTACCGCCGAAGCCTGGTCAGCGACCTTGAAACCCAGCACCGTAGCCATTTGCAGAAGGATGGCGGATAACTGTTTAATGTCCTCTGGTGCTGACTCTGGTCCTGGTTCCCCAAATGCCAAGGGGGAGACTCATGGGACGTCGCCGTTGACTCGTCCGAGTCCATCTCGTAGGACCGGGAGGACGGAGACAGGGCCCTCTCAACGGACTTCTCCCTGGGTGATGGTAGCTGCAGGGTCACCGCTGGCGTTGTTTGAGCCGACAGTGTTGCTGCGGGTACCGTGGCCGCTGGTAATGTCGTCACAGTGGCTGACGTCCGGGCTACTGAAGATGCTGTGATCGGTACTGTAGTGGGCCTCGGGCGCTGTATCGCCTGTGTGACGACAGTGGTGGTAGTGGTAGTCCTTGCTGGGGCAGAGTCCGAGGTCGGGCGGGAGACGGTCGCAGTTACCCTTGGGGGCGGAGACACAGCCCTGTAGTGAGGAGTAGGTTCCCTGGATCTCCTGTAGTGTAGGGACCAGGATGTCGACCGTGTCGGGGGCCGTCGATGCCTGCAATAATACCGCTCGCGAGATGGTGTGCGGGACTGGCGATAAAGCGAACAATGCCTGACGTCTGGGTGGTACCTGTCCCGATATGATGGTGAATAGGACAGGTACGAGGGCAGGAATTCTCTCCAGGCATATCTCGGCCATACCTCAGTGCTTGGGAAGCGGAGGTATGGAATGAGTCGGTCGAGGGGCAAGATGTGGCCCTCTCGACATAAGTCTCCCGGCCACGCGGAGATGGACGCCTCACCCGATGTTCCGGGGAGCGTGATCCACTCCTGCCCGAATCTGCCCGACGCGTGGTCGAGGCGCGTTGTAAGGCGGGGAGTTCCTCCGGGCGGTCCACCCTCTCAGGATGACTGAGCGGGGTTACCGCAGCCGTTAGCACGAGTGATTCCGAGGGCAAGTCTGTAGCCACGGGCTGCTCCTCATTGGACACCTCAAGAACCTCATCCAGTTCTAACTCCTCAACTGGATCCCCAGTGAGTTGAGTTGGAGGAGGTGTTAAGGGGCGAGTCACCTTGGAGGATGAGGGCTGCTTCTCTTTCCTCTTCTTTTTCTTCTTCTTGTCCTTCTCCCTCGGTGACTCTTGAGGGGCAGGACGCTTGCGCTGAGCAGCAGTCAGCGTCTTTGATGGTTTTGCTGCCTGTGAGCCCGCAGGAGCTTCTCGAGATGTCGACGCTGCCGACGGTAGCTACGGAATCCTCGGTAACAATGATATTGGCGTCCGGGAGGATGGTACTGGGTCCGAAGCCGTCGACAGGAGTAGTATGGCAGCCGCCGGAACCGCTGAGACGGTGGTCGTTGGATCCCCAGAAGTCAATGCCGACATTGTCGGGATCACTGGCTGGTCCCGTGCTTGGAGGGACTCTTCCCAGCAGTGGGATTTAAGTCTCGAAGCACGGCTCCAAAGCGTTTGCGCGATGAATTCCTGGCAAATGCTGCAGGCCTTAATGTTATGGGTTTCCCCCAAACAGAAAAGGCAATCCCGATGTCTGTCGCTCAGGGCGACCTTCCAGCCACAGGTGGAACAACGTTTAAAGAGGGCTGACATAAAATGAGGAGAAGACGCTGAGAGGAGAAGACGCTGAGAGAAGGTGAAGAACGAAGATGAAGAGGAAGACGAAGAGGAGGGGGATCCAAATATCAAAAGTCCAAGTCCGTAATCCAAATGCCAAGAACCAAGTCCGAAATCCACAAGCAGGCTGAGCATGCTCATTACGGGCATGGGGGAGGGGTTGCCGCTAAGTTACTAAGCTCTAGAATCTTCCGAACGCTACCGCGCATGTGTGAAAGCTCCTAGTGTGTGAGGCACAGAGACCATGAAGAAGAAATTTAAGACATGGAATATAGTACACAGTTATCCCGATTCCCATGTATTACTTCTTTTTCTTTATCATATTTACATCCTTCCTTTCCTCCATGGGGATCCTTTGAATGGGAAAGTGATGGGGGGTGGTGGGAATCCCATACTGGGAGAAAGGCAGGACATAAATTAAATAATACAATACAAATAGTTTAGATTCTACCTGGCACAAGGCTGTCCAGTGGCTTCATGACTGAATGGTCACTATGAGATGTGACCAGGGACAAGATCAACAGCAAAACTACTACAGCACACTGGCTCTTAACTATGCCATAGATATTACATATGCTTAAGTGTGATATGATGTTAGACTGTTTGGCCTACCATATATACCTGTGTATAACTCAACCTCATGTATAAGTCAAGAGTGGGTTTCGGGAACATAATTATGGATTTTGATACTATCTGTGGATAAGCCAAGGGTTATTCCACTGAGAGGGAAAAATGCTAAGCGCTGCCCTGGGAGCCCAGCCATATCTGGTCGTCACCATCACCACCATTTTCCTGCCCAGGTATTCAAAAAAAGGCCTTCTGCCACTCTACCTAGAGAAGGGGATCGTTTGCTTTTGTTTTTGTTTCTAGACTTATACATGAATATATACAGTATTCTTTTCAGTGTTCTCAGGTTTTTAGGCTATAATTTATAAACAAACATACACATAGTTATCTCATTTATTTTTATGTATATTTAATGGTCCACCAGGG
Source organism: Iguana delicatissima (assembly GCA_948472985.1). Taxonomy (NCBI): domain Eukaryota; kingdom Metazoa; phylum Chordata; class Lepidosauria; order Squamata; family Iguanidae; genus Iguana; species Iguana delicatissima. The sequence continues at coordinate 944,914 of CAOKZL010000460.1, read as the reverse complement.
GAACAAACAACATTAGCAGAACATTTTCCACATGCTTTTGGCCCCTCCCATCTTTTCTGAAGGGATGGGGACATTTTGGAGCAGGAGTAGGGAGGAAGGGGAAATCTTGTCACGGAAGCAGATATCCTTTTGGGAGAAGCTGGATGTAACCTGCTGTTTTTAAGTATTTTGTGCATTTGCATTGACGTTTGCTGTTCTGCCCTGTTTTGTATTCATTGATTTTAACTTGCACTGTATTTATTTATTTACAGCCTCCTTTCTTCTAATACTGGGACTCAGGAAGGCTTACAGTTTTTTATTTTTAAAGACTTGTGTCTTTAATGCCTTAAACCAGGGTAGAAACTGGTGCATTAGGGGCCACTTAAGTCCCCAGGATCCTTGATCCCCTGCCAATTTTTTTTTGCCCCCACATGCTCTCTAGGGAGTTAAGGGAGTATTTTCATCACTTTTAGCCCCCCCACCAGCCATTTTAGGTATGGAGGCCTCTTTTTAAACAACAGGGAGTGGAAGTGAGTGGAAGTCACTTGCTGTTCTTTTAAAAAAATGGCCCAGAGGGCCCTAGAAACATGGTGGGAGGGAGGAGGAGGGAATATGGGGAGAAGGAGAGAGGGAAAGTGAAAAATTGGTGTACAAACAACATAGAAAAGCTATACTGTGGGAATTAAATGGGGTAGGGTGGGAGTGGGGAAGATACAATATGATAATATAAAATTGTACCTACGGAAGAGAAAAAATAGTTATTCTTTATCTCTTTTCTATATCTTGTATGTAAATTTTTTTGGAATGACATTGATTATATGGTTGTCTGCTATAAAAATAATAAAAAGAAACATGTTGAAAATGTCCCCCTCTATTTTTTGGCAATTTATTTTAACCCCTGAAGGGCCACAGAAACAGCAGGGGGGGGGCCTGCAGGTAGCACACAGGCTGCAGTTTGCTGATCCCTGCCTTAAATATACAAAGAGGCTAACTACCCACAGAAGGCCTAGGTGCTTACCAAAATAGCCGTCTTCATCCTGGAGTTTCACAGCCAGTTCTACTGCATCATTCATCTCACGTTCTAGAAACTGCTTCCTGTTGGCATCCAAAGCTGCAGTAACTGCCTGTTCTGCTGCCAACTGCTCTCTCTTTTCCAGAACTTCTTCCCACTAAAAACATGGCAAACACAAAACGGGACACTTCCATTAAATAGAGCAATGAAAAAGGAGGGAAGCAGGAAAACGACTCCATGGTTAAAGACATTTAGAAATAATGCAACAACACAGCATTGTCCCAATAAACAAACAAACCAACAAAGACACCTACAATCTCCTGTCCAGAAATCTCTTGTCATTTAAAACCAGCTTTTACAGATGCTTACTAACAGCTGCAGTTTTGGAATATAACAGATAAATTTAAAAGCCTTAAAGTGTCCACAACACAGTTCACTTGAAGGGGAACCAGGAGACTTCTGGACTACCAGATGCTGATGAATTACTAGTCCCATCATCCATGGGTATGACTGACTTGGGCTGATGGGAAATGGAAGACCAGCATCTGGAGGGCCTGATCTCCTGCTTCTGCTCTCATGTGATCTGCAGAGTCTTTCTGATATTGGCTAGTTTGGCTACAGAATAATTGTGTCTGCTACTCTAAGTCATGGATACCAACTGCAAAACCAATTTGTCATCTACTTTCCCCAGCTTATACATATCCCAGGAGCCTCTGATCTAATTTGGGAAGACCTTTAATAAATATGAAGGGAAGGAAACAGGGTGTCATAGCGCATGGAGAAGGTGGGTGTGTTTGTGAAGAAAGAGTGACTAAAACCACTTGTTCTCTAATGTTTGACAAACTTAGAACTTACCCCACAGTTGTGAGGGAAGGAAGATTATGTGAAGCATAAATAAAGTGAGAATACACAGTTAAATAAACCAAAAACTCCTACAGAATAATTCTATTTTGAGGTCAGTCTTTTCTACAGAACTTTTTCCTTTAAGCAGTAGACCAGTAAAGAGGAAAAGAACAAATATGAAAAATATGAAAATCATGGCTTCACTAGTGCTAGCTTTAACCAAAGCAAAGAGCTGTTCGAAATTTTTCAAAGAAGCTTTTCTACAGTGTTCTGCCTACTAACATAAACATAGGAATGTAATTTAGATTTAGCCTTACTTTTAGTACAAGACAAACAGTTGGGCACTAAGTGTCTCTGATTATGCTTTCCCTAAATGTTATCAAGAGTGTTTTGAGAACACGTAACAGAGACTCTGATACCTGCAGTTTGGTTTTCTGTGCCTAAAATACTGAGAAAAATCACAAAGAGGAGGTGCCTTATTGTCCAGCCCAGGTCTTTGACCTATAGGTAACCCAGTTTGTTTTTTTTTAAATAAGACATGGTACTGCGGGTGGATCATGTTTTGGTTGGATCAAGCAAGAAATGGACTGCTGGATTCTGAAAAGACCTGAAGCAGTAGAACAGCACTGGTAAAAACTCAAAGGAAAGAAAACTCAAAGGAAAAAATGTTTAAAAGCCAAGGATTCAGAAAGGTGGAGGGAGCAAAATTGTTTCCCCACTTCTCTTAAACCAATTATATATTGTTGGTCACTCAGACTGGTAAATCCATATTAGCAGAAGAAACAAATCCTCAAGCTGATAGTTCAACTTTTTGTTTTCCCTCTCCCTCTTCTTTACCTTTTGTGCTGTGTCTTTTTAGATTATAAGCCAAAGGTACCATTGAAGATTCCTGCACACACAGACACAGACGCATGCCATGTTAAGGACATGTAGGCTGCTCTGAAAACTTTTCAGATGCCGAGCAGGGCATAAGGCTATAAACAAATATACGAATCAAGAATATGGAATGGTACAGTGAGGAAATATAATATAGGCTAGCACAGAACAATTCATGGACAGGATAAGCTTGGGTAAACATATGGGTGCCTCTGTGGGAAGATTTGCCAAAACCACAGAATGTGCAGAAAATTCAAACCATATTATGAACTGCTGGTACAACAAGCTTATATCTAACCCCTGCCAGATCAATTTTCAGTACGTGATGAGGAAAGCAAAACCACAGACTTCATCATTGCTGGAAAACTGATCTGGCCATGAGATCATGCTATCAGATTCCTGTTCTGCCCGACAGTCTGTAGTAACAACAGCCCAAGACAAGAATTATACTAGATGTATACATTGGACTTAATCAACTGGTTGCTCATAAACTGAAAAAGATGTGGTGTGCAGAGGGTAGGATGGTGGTTAGAACAGAGAGGATCAACTAGAACTTGAGAGATCAAAGTTAAAGTTTCCTCTCAAAAAGAAAACAAAACAGCACTCAGTCATGCATGCCATCTATATTAGTTTGGAGCTTTATACAGACAAAAGTTTTATCAAATGTGAAATGATCTAGCATAAAATATCCAGTTCATGCTGGCATTTTGGGCAGACGCATTTCACATTTTATCAAAATCTTTATCAAATTCCAAGAACTTATAAATTGCATCCATGATTGACAGCTGTCATTTTCTGAAAGTATTCCAAGTAGGCACATTACCATAGGATTATTCTATAGGCTTATTTACAGGCTCCCTATAAGATGTACAGATTTATTCATACGCTTCTGGAGCCCACACCCCTTAATTCAATCCTGTACGTAACAGCACAGGATGGTGATGCCTAATATTACGTGGCCTTTGAGCACTCACTTTCTTGACCTCCTCTGCTTTCATTGCATCCAGAAACTCTGCCTCTGTTGCTCTGTTCTTACGGAGGAGTTTTGCCAGCTCTTGATAATGCCCATCACGATCCATGTCATCGCTCCTTTGCTTTTGCAGCACCTGAGCCCACCAGTCTGTGTCGATGTGCTCTTGATCGGCTTTTGCCAAACATTCTTCAACCAGCTAAAACAACACAAGTTGCATCAGGGAAACAATGATTTTGAGGATTTGGTACACATTTCTTTGCCTGGTGTCTCAGGCTTGTAAACAGCTAGTTGCCTATTTGCTTGTGATGGGGAAAACCAGAGCCTGCAAAGGCTATTTTATGGGCCAATCTCCAAAAGAGGGGTTGCACAGTACAAATCTATTCTCACTATAGTTATGCTGTAAGTGTGCTATGCCACCCCTACACTAGATTGCACTGTTGTTCACTGTGTAACTCACACTATGTCTATGCGCACTCCTGTTATGCAGGTCAATAGACTTAGCTTAGAGGGCACATGCATGTACCACCTTAGAGTGCACCTCCTTGCACAATGGTTATGCCAGCAAAACTCTGCTTGAGGAACCATAATTGGAATATGACCATTAAACAATGCTCTCTGAAGAATACAAGTGATGGTGTAAGGGAACTTAACACTGGGGTTTGTCACCAACAAGATTCTAGCCCAGTACTACAACAACTCCCAGAATCCACCAGTCAGCATGGCTACTAGTGGATTCCTAGGAATTGTATTCCAAAGTAATTTTCCAAGCTCCAGAACTGATCCTGGGCATTGAAACAGGGCCATTTAAAAACCAATGCTTTTTGTTTTATTTGATCTACCAAGATTAAAATTGGTATACACAGATAAATAGACCACAGTGGGGAGGAGACTAATAACTTTTATCTGAGACTGAAAATATAATCCCCTTTATTTAATTTGAAAATGACAAACATGTCTCATGAAATGTATGAATTAGACTGTTCGACTACTTCACTGTTGTCTGGACTGTCAGGAGGTTTCCATGATCTGCATCTGTTCCATCATGAGCTTCCCGGTACTTTAACTGAAGATGCCAGGAACCAAACCTTGGACCGTGCTGGGTTGCATCTGTGGAAGACTGGTAATGAGCGTAGCAGTTGGCATCCTTCTCTGTCCATACACATTTCTTAAAATATATATGTGACGAACCTGATGGGAGGGAGTCTGACAACAGAGCCTCCTTGGCAACTGAGAGTGTTTAAGCTCATTGGCTGGTGAAATGGAACCCTGGATAGCCCAGGGGAGGGGCTGGTTTGAAAGAGGAAAATAACGGATTTTAATTGTCTGGTGTGTGTTTGGAGTGTGATTTGTGGTGTGTTTGGGAGAGGTTGGAGATTTGAAGAGCTCTGTGGGAGAGAGAACTGAGAAATTGGGTGTACGAAAGATAGTGAATGAATTGAAAGAGAGAGAGAGAGAGAATGGTGTGCTGTTTATAAACATTTAGATACAAAACACATTTAAAGCAACAGTGTTATAATAAATGTTTGAAATTCTGTGTTCCTTAAAACAGTGTCACAGAGTCTTATTTTGAATCCTGGAATATACACGCCACCAATAATATCATCTTGACCTTAGTGCCAACAGTACCGCAGTCTTGGAAAATATAAATCACTGCTGATCCTTACATCTGGGAGAATGGCAGATTTAGGGAAGACAGTAAAGGGGGAGAGTCCTGAAAGGAAGAAGCCAAGGAGGGACAAGAGTGAGGAAGGGACGGCGTTCTCAAAAGGGGAGAACTGAGGCAAACCCGTTTGTCCTGGCCCTAGCTTGATTCAGAGATCTCCCTGGCTGTTCAGTTCTGATCACAAGAAGGTGTCAGGCTGGGCAGGCCTTGAGTGCAAGGCTTGGGTGCGCCTTTCGCACTCAGCACTGATGGGTGGTTTCCCCCTCCCACGTTTTACAATATATGGGTGGTGGGTGGTGCAGTGGTTTTGAGTACTGGACTAGGACTCTGCGAGCAAAGGGTTTGAGTCAAACCACTCTGGACAAGTCGTATCTCTCTCAGCCTAAGAGAGCAATGGCCAACCTCCTCTGAAGAGCTCTTTACAAGGAAACCCTCTGACAGGACCAGACCCATAGCAACATACATGTTAGCTTCCTTTAAGGCCCACTTTAACTGTTTTGCAGCTGTACTGTACCATGTTTAGTAAGAGGTCGTCAGTCTAAATGTAAACAAAGATGCAACTAGCGGGAGATACTGCTGGCCTTACTGCTAATAAGGAAACTCTAATCACAGGAATCTTTTTCCTCTCAATCTTAGGGTGGGAAGGAAGAAGTAGTACACTCCCTTCCAATCTGAGACTGTTACTACAGCTTCCTGAAGATTACTTCTGCTCAGATATGTAACTCCTACCAGTGAGAGCTTTCCTTTGTTCTGATCCCAGAAAGAGGAAGGCCAGAGACTTGTTGGAGAATTTGAAAGGTCCATTTGGAGCTAACAGAACAGTATCTGAGCAATGCAGACTCAGAGACCATGAGTGTTTGAGGTTGTTGAATTTCAGCTGAAGGGACACGAGAAGCTTTTCCATGCTTATATTTTGTGTTATATTGTACTTGCAAAGATTTAGTTGTACTTCAGTGTATCCCTTGAGCCTAAGCTAAGTATGAGCTGAATGCATCGAACTCTCCAGATTGAATTAACTAATAAATTCAATAGTTAAATCCTGCCTTATATCTGAAGATCTCAGGGCAGATTACTGTAAAAACCTTCTACAGAGAAAACATGTTATCTACCATCAAGCTACAGTCTCCTCCCCTAACAGAATGGCTCCAGAGCCTACAGTAAACCTTATCCACCTTTTACAAACTCCCTGGATTCAGAGAGTTACCTTGAACAAAGGTACTTTGCCATCACTTTCAAGGGTTCAAGGGTTTAGACACTTAAACGTCCATTGGAAAGTAGTACTGTCAGCACATCAAAACCAACAAAGACGTATGCTCTTTGAATGTTAAGGGTGAAGTCTTGTGCTTATCTGGGACTACACCATACTGACTGTTGTCTTACTTATAAGTAGACACTGCGTTTGGCTATGCTGATCACTGGGGAATTCTGAGAGTTGTAAGCTGACAAAATACCTACTCAAGCTTTTGTGGGTGTGTATGTGTAAATGTATATGTGTGTGTATACATATATATCTACACATGCACATATATATATGTATACACACACACACCTGTGTGTGTGTGTGTATGCGTATATATGTGTGTGTGTGTGTGTGTGTGTGTGTGTGTGTCTATCTACACACACACACACCCTATATCTATATCTGATTTCACTGGAAGTACTCATACCAGAGCTGGCTGAACAGTTTTGGCCCAATAGGCTGAACACTTCTATTTCCAAAATAAAAAGCTAAACAAAATCATAAAAGCTCAAAAGATTAAAAATAAGCCCTTCAGAACACTGATTCCAGGCTTTTGCAGAGGGCCTTCTAGGTCCTTACTTGTCGTCCTGTCTGTTCCCCATCCTGCTCAGTTTCGATCAACCTCTGAAGCAAGTGTTCTTCAAGATCAGCTTTCCTTTGGCTGGTGTTCAGCTTCCCTTTTACTTCCTGTGTCACGGCTTCCTGCTCTTTGAGAAGTTTCTGTCAAAATAAAACAAGGATAATTGTGGTGCTGTTCTAATGAGAGACAGGCATGACATATTCATAGACTTCCCATCCCAAAGAAAGCCACAACCAATTAAGAGCGCCTGGCTTCCATTTCATGCAATATTGGGTCATCATATGCTCTTTGACTCTGTTTCTCAGTTATCTGGTTGTCCTCACCTTGCTGAAATAGTATATGCATCAAACTGTTAGGTTATTGTGGGTAGCTTGGCTTCTCACAGCATCACACAAGGAATTTGCATATTGATATCTCCTTATCAGTTTTTTCCCCTCCAGTCTGTCCTTTAGTAAATTTGTTAAACTACAACAGGGCTGGGCATCTTCTGGGTGGTCAGAGGACTATACTGCTAATCCTACACAGCTGAAATCCACCATCCCAATCATCCTGCCTTAAACAAGCATTTCTGCTTTAAAACAATGTACAGGGGAAGCAAGTATCTTGTTTTGAACTTGAATCATAGTTTGCCAGGGGCTTTGCTATTGGTGTGTACTTCTCAAACCTTATTTTAAAGTGAAAGTGCTTATTTAATGTGTTGTGGTCTTTTTAGCTATTGTGCAACTAAATATCAATGGCAGGAAAGATTATGTTTTGGAATTTTGTTTGTTTTGCTACCACTCTGGAGACAATTCAAGTGTCTTGGTAGAAAATACATTTGAGAAGGATGTAAAAATGTCCAGAGGGTGGGACTGCGTACTTTCTGAGATCCATGTGTTGCTTAGCCCAGGTCTGTAAGTTACCACAATGTTCTATGCTGTATTTACTGCAACAGACCAAAATAGTTACTACTCCATAAATCTGTTTCCGAAGCAAATCTCACCTTAGAACAAGTATCACCTTCTGAGTAGCTGTAACCAATCCCAGCAATTTTGGCATCTTGTTCTTGCCAATGATATTGATCGTTCACATCAATACAAAGTACAGCGGAGAGTAACAACCAAATATAAACCTCCTTTGCTGAATGAGGAAGCAGTTAGTATTCTAAAGGTTGTAACTGGACTTCCAGCTCTTGCTGACTGAGGGAAACCTGATTGCAACAATCCACTTTTCAGTACACTCAACACTCCACTTGTACCTAATTTCTTCTTTGGCAGTGAAGAGAAAGACCAGCTATTGTACATCCTACACACTGTTGCACTGTGCTGACTCCATACCTGTTCAAAAAGCCGTCTCTGTGATTCAAGCTCCATCTGCCGCACTTCTACATCTTGAACGGTAGCAGCTGTTTCTTGATCTCTCATTGATGCCTAGAATAGACATATGTTATCATGCCAAAAGATTAACAGTGTTCCTTTTTTGTTTTCAGTGTTTTACTTGTCTACAGTAATGGGGGGGGGTCCAGCCTCTTGTAGAATAGCAGGGTTGTCAGTATGTCAGCTTCTGCTTGGCTTGCTAATAGGATCTTGACCAGGAGTGGGCAAATGCAGTGTGCATAACTTTATCTTCCTCTATCATGACTTTTCTTCCCTTTCTCCTCTCTGCCGCAAGGTACAATGTTCCAAATTTTGTAACCTTTCTTAATAAGGGAGTTACTTTAATCTCCTTATCACATTTGTCACCTTTTTCTGAATATTCTCCCACTCAGTCACAATTTATCTTTTTTTTTTTAGATCTAGAAATCACAGCTCTATGGTTGTCTCACAAATTTGTATATGGTCAGTATAGTACCAGCAGTTTGACTTCCAGACTTTCCTAATGGTCCCCAATAGAGAATTTACCTTTGTCCACAGCAGTCATGCACTACATCAATATTTTCATTGAACTATCAGAATCACACTCACTTTTCCGGTCTAGCTGAGCCCCCATCAGTGTACATGTTGTTTCAATTTTTTGCCCCAGTATGGAGAGCCAGTATGGTGAAGTAGTTTGAATGTTTGACTCTCACTCTGGAGACCAGAATCTGAATCCCTGCTCAGCCTTTGAAACCCACTGGATGGTCTTGGGCCAAATCACACTCTCTCAGCCTCAGAGGAAGGCAAAGGCAAACCCTTTCTGAAAAAAAATCTTCCCAAGAAAACTCTGTGATAGGTTCATCTTAGGGTTGCCGTTAAGTCGGAAGGGACTTGAAGGCATGCAACAGTAACTCTGGATTTTCAGATTTAATAATGGCATGAACAAATGACTGACTTTTAGACAGCTTAATAAAGAGTATTAGAATCACAGAATCACAGAGTTGGAAGAAACCACAGGGGCCATCCAGTCCAACCCCCGCCATGCAGGAACACACACCAAAGCATTCCCAACAGATGGCCATCCAGTCTCTGCTTCAAAACCTCCAAAGAAAGAGACTCCACCATATTCCAAGGCAGCATATTCCACTGCCAGACAGCTCTGACCGTCAGGAAGTTTACTTAACATTAATGTTAAGTAAGTTTATCATTATTAACCATTTTCATTACTAAAGCTGTTCTCTTTATGTTCAATAAATGGCATTTTCATTCATTACGCAGGGTTAATCTGCAAGCCATGGCAACACTACTGTCATATCAGTGCTAAGACTGCTCTCCTGGAAAAGACTTGTGTCTTTTGCTTATTTAAGGAAATGCACCAAAGTACAGCACAAGGTCATGTCAACACAGATAGAACTGCTGATAGAAATCTTGACTCTCCTAGTCACACTGGGCTTGTTATTCAAACACTAACAGGTTACCTTTCTTGCAATTTCATCATCAAGCCGCCTGAGCTCCATTTCCCGTTGATCTTGCTGGTATTTCAGGAAACGCCTTCTTGCAGCTTCCAGTAACTGCAGCTCCTTCACCTTCAACTCTCTCTTCACAGCAGCTAGCCTTCAAAGCCCCCGAAGTGAAACAAATTAAGAAAAGCAAGAAGAAATGAACCATTCATGATGCAGAAGTGACAAGGTACAGTAGGGAAGTTTTCAGCAGCGTGTACCCATTAACTGCTGTGATTGTTCTCTCAGTAAGCGAGTCTTTAAACACTGCCTTGCAAAAATATTCTCCCTGCTTTCATTTTTTCTCCTCATATGTTGTTGTATCACAAGTTGGAACTGAAATGGATTTAACTGATCTTGCCACCGCTTGATGTATGAATGCTAGTCAATACTGTGAAGGTGCCAAATACATTTATTATGGCACAAAAATTAAGTAAACCGAAGCAGACCAGCAGGGGACGAACATTTCTGCAAGGCGCTGTAGAGAATGGGATCTGAACAAGCAAACTTCGTGTTGCTAAACAATACTCAGTGTATATCCATTTGGAAACTTTTTAGTGACTCTTTTCAGTGAATGCTTTAAAGATGGCTGCAGTCGGAATCAAAGGCGCCAAAATGAAAATACCTCCGCCTTTGTTCTGCTAGCTTCTCTTCCTCCTTAAGCAGGATCTTCCTCCTTTGTTCTTCAGCCTCACGAAGCAGCTCTTGCTTCCGATACCAAGTTTCATCCTCCACTCTGCGCTCAATTGCTTTCACTTCTACTTCATGAACCAATTGCCTGCAAAGAATAATTTTACAGCTCAGTGTTTGAAGAGAATTCTGAGCAAACTTAATGTTTGTGGTTCAAAGTAGGAAACAGGATTTAAGTGTGATTTTGGCAAATAAGAGACCTTGGCTCTCAAGATAAATCTGGACAAATAAACCAAGCAAATTGCTCAAATCAGCCCTCCAAAACTGGTGTCTTTTCGATATTTTGGACTATGATGCCTATAACTGACCATAGTATCTGAGGCTGATGGGAGATATAGATCTGGAGGGCATCTGATTGGGGGAACATGGCTGCCAATGCTGAGTACATTTGGGTTCTGTAAATGGCATAAACAGAAAAGACTGTGGCCTCTGGTTTAACACACAGTAAGCCCTCCACATTTGCAGGTTTCACTTTTGCAGATTTGATTATTCACGGGTTATCTGCTGTCCCATCTGCTGCCTCCCTATGCCATTTTTAATAGGGACTGCAAGCCTCATGAGACTGAAAAATTTCGAACAAAGTTTGCAAGTCCCTCTTAAAAATGATGTGGGGCAGCAGCAGAGGAGGCATTAAGCCCCACCAGCCCCCCACTTCTACCTTGTGAAGGAACCCTCATGCTCCAAAGAAATCCAGGTAGCTTGAATATGGTGATCACACTTTTTTTGTGTTAAATATGGTTTGGGAGGGCCTAGAGTTATTTATGGTTTTTTCACTTTCACAGGGGTCCTATGACCCTAACCCTAGCGAATATAGAGGGATGACTGTACTACAAAGTCATTAATAGTAAAGAAAGGCAAGCTGATCAGCAAACAGATCCCTGTAGTATTTTGACTTATTCACTGCAGTAATTATTCCATCTACTTCTAAGGCTTTCTCTTCATACTCTGGCCTGGTTTGCGCAAATCTATGATAAAGCTTCAGCATAAACTAGCCTAGAAGCATGAAGCAAAACAGAACTTTCTTGTATCTCTCTGAGTCTAATCTAAATGAGATCACCTTTAGATCCAATCTCCCCTGGAATCCTAACTCAGCACCTAATGTGAGGTACAATTCTTCTTTCCAGCAGATCCAAGAACACAGGTTGTCACCCCTGCCCCGATTCCCATTGCCTTCAATACCTCTCTCTCAGGTATTCAATTTCATCCTGTCGGATTCGCTCTCGTTCCTGAGACTGGTAATCCACAATGAACTTGGGATACTTATTGAATATTGGGTACTGCCCCTTGGTCAGTGGCACAAAATCATCTAGCATCCGCTGTGGATGGATGTCTGCTGGGGTGCACTCCATGAGGTGGTAGGCCTCTTTGATCACAACGCTGATGTCCAGGTTGTTCCGATGATGGAAGAAATACTGCAACAAAAGATGAACTTTGATAAAGAAAGAAAGGGGGAAGAAAGGAAAGGAAAAGGAAGAAATGACAAAGAGAACTTGCTTCTGAGTTGTTCAAGTATTCTAGGTTTCGAGCGTGTGTGTGTGTGCGCGCCTTCAAGTCACCTATCAACTTATGGTGACCCCATGAATTTCATATCTTAGGCAAAGAAGACGCAGAGGTAGTTTTGCCTGTTCCTTCCTCTGAAATACAGCCTACAGCACGTGGTATCCATTGGCAGTCACTCATCCAAGTACTAACCAGGGCCAACCCTGCTTAGCTTCCAAGATCAGATGGAGACCTGGTGCCTAAGGGTTTTAATGAGCTCAGGAAACTACTGTAGGATCACTGCCTACTGCTCCAAAATAATTCAACCCCTTAAGGCAGGAGTGGACAAAATGCATCTCATGAATTCCATGTGGCCACCCTGCTTGTCTGCCCCCCTCGCCAGAGTCCCTGCTGTTGCTGTATTGGACCAGCGGGTGGTACCAAAAAGTACCACTTTCCCTTTAAACTTCCTCCTGCATGACTGAGTTTTGGAAGCAGCAAACATGCTTTCAGTTAAAGCCCTCTGTTTAGAACAAGATACGTGGGGAGAGGACATCTTACTCTGAAACTGATTCATGCTTCCAGAAGCATCCCATTCAGCTTCCAAAGCAACGTCCGTGTACCTTGCTTTAAAGCAAGGGTGGACAACAGTGGGAAGCTAGGGAGCTCCGTTAGCCTCCCAGAGGATCAGAGGTTGGGGGCTGCACACCCTTACCACAAAAACGTTTTTGCCTCCAAATGCCCCCTCTAGGGGCTGTGGGTGGCATTTCTGCCATGTTTTAGCCCTCACCCCCAACTGGGCCATTTTAGGTCCAGAATAGGCCTTTTTTCAAACCAGGAGGTGATCAAAGTCACTCCTGGTTTTAAGAAAAAGGGCTTTCTTGGACATACGAAAGGCTCAGGAGGGTCCTAAAAATGTGAAGAGGGCATTTGGGGACAATTCTTGACCTCCCCATGGAAATTCTGGGGAACCACAAAAGTGGCCCTCCATCCCCACTCCTCACTTTAAAGTGAAAAATTTGTTTAAAACTCTCTCTCTCTCTTTTGTTTTAAAGCTAACAAACTAACAAAATTCAGCAGTATGGCAATCCATGGCAGGTTGCATTCTCTCATGAGTTGAGATACTGGCGCTCATATCCCCTGAAGCGACCTGCTGCTGTCTGAAAAGATTTTCACAGCTTTCCTCACGAAGGCTTAGTCCCCTGTTTTCCGTGTTGAATGAGGGAGAAACTCAGCCTCTGGAACCATGACGAGCAAGACTGAGGCATGTCTTCCTTTCAGTCACCACATTATGCCCGTTCCCCGTCCTCTGTGATTAGTTAGCAAGTCTGTACCATGCCCTTCAACTTAAAAGGTCTGCAAAGCATACCCACTGAGTTGCCCCAGTCTGGTAAAGATTCACTGGTTGGAGACGATCGGTAATAGAACAGAACCTACTTAGAGACTGAGGAGGGAAGGCTGATCTAGGGGGACCTCTACCACACTGCTTTTCAACCTTTGGTATTAATTGGCAGTCATCCATCCAAGTAATAACCAGGGAGATCAGAACTGTAAGAGACCAGAGTTCAAATCCCTCCTTCACAATGGGTGATCTTGGGCAAGGCATACTCTCTCAGCCTCAGAGGAAGGCAATGGTAAACCCTGAGAAATCCTTATAATAGGTTCAGCCCTTAGGATCCCTATAAGTTTGGAAATGACTGGAAGAAACACAAAAACAAACCCCCAAAAAGCAATTATCTCCAAGCTCTGATATAAAGTACCACTATCTGTCTAAGTACTGAGGGTTTAATAAGCTGCTTACACAGCAGAAACAACCCTCTGTGGACTGTGAAGCTGTACTAGTTGCCCATTTACTTAATTCAAAATACTATTTGGTTCCACTCAAAAGAAGGCACTTCAGAACAAGCAATACCTGCCATTCATTTCTACAGAGCTCAGACACTAGAGGTCTGTAGTGTGTTTGCACGCTGCACTTCCTGTTTCCTATATGTGTTCCATTATGCACACAGTAAAGCTTTCATTCAAATCAGGGACAAGGGGGAAACATATGGGACAGACATATTTTTCCAGCTGAAAAAAAGAGAGATCAATTTTATCCAGCACCCAAGAGCCCTGCCAAATATTCAGTGAGGCATGAAAATCACGTTCCCACTGCTTCACTCACAAGTTATAAGCATAAGAGGGGGAGAAAGCAGAGACAAATGCACACATTCATGGTTATAGATCTGTTTATTACTTGACTGTAAACTTCTAATTCCACAGAAGCACGTATGCTCCATGATCATGATATCTGATATGCATTAAAATGGGGAAATCTTGAAACTATGGTGGCCAATTTATACCCTCCTAGGACCTGCCATGGACCACACCACCTCAAAAACAACAGGCTGCACTTCATTTTCAATTTTGGGGGGAAAAGTGAAAGACCAACTTCCCTCACAACTGTGAAAACAAAGCCCTGCTCCTTGTTCCACAGGAAAATGGCTGTTTCAGGAGGTTTTATACAACCCCCAAGGCCTTCCAAAGCAGAAAATCCATTTTTTAAACCAAAACAATATTGACGGTGTGCACGTTTGGGGTATGAATTCATACTGGTTCTAATATGTTGGTTAAAAACTGTTGATTCTAACATACAAGAAGACCATCTGAGTAGAGTTTTCTTAGAGTACATAACTCAGGATGAGTGGAGGGATGAATTACACAGCAGAATTTTGTTTCATAGATTAAGCAAAGATAGGAGCTGGCCATACAAATATGAAGCAAGAGGTGTACCTCAAAGTCCTCTTTCTGGTTACAGTGAAGCAGTGGAGCCCTGGAACAAATAATGTAAGCAGCAACCACCATCAGAAAGTAGGAAGGGTGGTTGGAGAAGATATTATCAAACATTTTCAGCCATTCCTCCCTTGTTAGAACCTCAGAGAACATTGTTTCCAGGAGAGGCCACGCATAAACCTGAAGTAATAAGGAGAAATCAATTAGTAATAGTTGCGACCTGACCTTAGTAACATTAGAAAAGCTTCAGCTCAAGAGAAGATTTTACAATGTCTTTAGTTTGTCTCACGGAAATTACGGCCTCCTTGTGAGTCCCATCCCTCCTACTTCAATTGGCACAACAGCTTCTCCGTCCTAGACAGTCCAAAACTTCAGGAGTAAGGAAAAGTCTGCAGCCAAGGATGAAAAGGAAGGCCATTCCATTCTTGTTATTTGCCTTCAAGTTGTTTCCAATTTATGGCAACTCTTAAGGTGAACCTATCATGGGGTTTTCTGAGCCTGAGAATATGTGATGTGCCTTAGGTCACCTAGTGGGTTTCTGTGGCCAAGTGAAGAACTGAACCCTGGTTTTCTGGGTTGTAGTTCCAAGGGCCTTTACACACTACACTGTTATAGTGCTATTATTCCACTTTCAACATCTTCTGGAATCCTGGGGCTTGCAGTTCAGACAGGGGCATTTAGAATTCTGTCAGAAAGCTCTTTGGCCTCAGAAAACTACAAATGCCAGAATTCCACAGGATGTTGAAAGTGGAATAATAGCACTATAATAGTATAGTGCAGAAATGGCCCAATACTCAAACCACCACACCATGTCCATTAGGTCATTACTTGGTTCCTCCCTCAAGTAGCACAACTGAGTTTCCATTCCATCATGCTATAATAAAGGCATGTTGGAAAAAGGACCATTCCATCAGCCCTTGAGAAATAGCAGCTCCTCTCCCTAGAGTGTTTCCAGTTGCTCATTATATGGACTGTTATTTAATCCTGGTGCCTGAACTTGCTTGTTTCCACTCCCTTTCCTCATTTTATCTCCTTTTGTGTTGCATTTTCCTGCAAGCAAGGATTGTCTTGTTTTCGATTGATGGGGTCTCTGCCTGAAGAGCAAGAGAAAACTACTTGAAATAATTTATTCCACAATGCATTTTGAGGAACTGTATTCAATTAATCTGCAACATCAGTATAAAACAGTAATTTATTTTGAAGAAACAGTAGGCTGTTCCCCAGTGTAATCTTAACAAAGGAAACAAACCTAAACATCTCTACAGAAAAGCAAACCACACTGTATTTAATTGCTCCCAAAAAAGTGTGCATAGAACAACAATATAAAAGTGTATTTGAGGACTGCCACCTAAGGTTATAGAATAACATTCAACCACTCATTAGGCAAATTTGATCAGACCATCAATCTACAAGAGACTTTATAATCCATAGAAAAGTTAGTGCTAGAATGAACCACGGCTTCAGCATAGGACATATGATACATTTTTGCTGAGAAAATTAGACCCAAAACAGCAGAAGCAAACACGTATCTTCCTTTACAGAATAATTCTTAGCCTATGGGTGGTTACCGTGGACCAGGATCAGAAAAAAAAATATGTTAGGAACATCTTAAAAATCACTCAATCCAGACTGAATCTCAACTGATCACATGGGTCTACACCAATTCCTCAGGGCTATTTGCTCACTGAATCACCTCATCGTCTCATCCTGTTCTACTAGGCTCAAAACCAGGCTGAATTTCCTTCTACCTGTGAAGTTATATTGTAATTCATTAAATGCTGAAGCAATTCCTTGTCATGATGCGCCAAGATGTTTTCCACCATACTGAGGACATTGATTGGAGGATTGGGGAAAAACTCGAACCAGTGCTGGCACCAATTAACTAGAAAAAAAGATGGAAAGCAGAAAACAAAACGACCAATGTCACTGTTTAAAAATAGCATAAGAATGAAATGTCATCTTGCATTCCACTCCACCAAGAGTAAATTCATGCTGAGATGGTAATGGATAAACCACAGGGATAAATAATTCCAACCTATCATTTGCCCATGTACACCTTTCTGTGAACTTCTTTTAACGCTCTCCCCACTAATGAGGGTTTAGCCAGAGAGGCAAAAGAAAAATGGACTTTCAGCTTTGGTGCCAAAATTCTGGAAGGTTTTTTTACCACATGCCCTTCAGGGCAAAGATCAGTAATCTCTTTTAGCCCATTGGCTGGATTCATTTTGGAATAAGTTCTTAGGGGCCACACTGTAGCAGTGGGCAGGACAAAAGTATAGGACCCACAAAACTATTATACTTTAACTGTTGCTGCTAATCTCTAAACTTGGGAGACGCATTTCAACCTTTTAGAAGAGGATACTCTTGGACAAAATCTGAGAAACCACCAAGTGATGGAAAGGAGGTGCAGTCATCTGAACAATCCAGGGACTGGCTCAGATGCCCAGTGTCAAGACGCAATGCTTCCCTGTCACACTAGGTAACATGCAGAAGGTATGCTTATGTTACATACTGCATATTGTATCCTGCTAAATGCTATGCCTGCTGTCAAGCATGAGAATCTATCTTCAAGTTACTTATATGCATTGAATAGCTATAATATAACCAGAGAAATGTGAGGGGGCCGGACAGCAAAAGTGGGAAAATTAGGGGGAATTGTGTTATGAGAACAAAGTGTTGTTGACATAATTGCAAGGGCTAAGGAAGGAAGTCAACAACTGTGCAAGGTCAAGAAAGTCTGGGGAAAGCACCAGACTGGGGAAAAACAGGGCAATGCATTACTAAACAATGAAAGCTTAGTGTGTGTAAATTTGTAATGGATTGTTTATAAGAAAATGTATGACGGTTGTACAATTCAGTCCTGGCAACTTCTGTGGAAGTGTACAGGTGGTTCCCATGACTATCCACTGAATAAGCTACTGTTAACTTTAGAGTGTGTTCTTTGGAGCAAGGGTTATCCTGTACGTGACTCCCAGGCAAACTGGATTCAGCCCCAGAGATGGAAGTCCCCACTCCAGCTTTAACAAATGCTGCTGTGTTAGCTGTTTCTACTTTTTCTTTTAGCCTGCAATGCCCTCTCTTAGGATACTTTACTCCATCTCCCCCCACCCCATTTGCAGATAATAAGAACTTTAAACACATCTTTGGAATGCAGGGATTTATGGTGCTGTACAAATGACACTCCATGTGGTAGCGTCAGTGTGCCACTACATACTATAATGGGTTACACAAAAGAAGAGCCATGCTGGATCAGAATTAAAGTTTATTCTTTGGTACCACCATCCTGAAGGTGTAAATTCAAAACAATCTGTGAACTAGGTACCCTGAAATCCCTTTCTTTTTTGTTTACAAAGGTTAAGAATGCAAACTACATAATTTAGGAAGCAATCCTGCTTGGATGTCTCTTCCCAGTCTGTCTCCTGTGCTGAGCAAGATTCTCATGCAATTCCACTCATTTCTTGCAACCCTTGGTCCTGCTCCAAGCCTGATGATACCTTCCTCTTGGACATGGATAGCTATCAACCAACTACAACTAGAATGTCACCAGTACCTATGTCAGATTTCAGTCAAATTCTAATCCTGACAATAAGAGAGAGGCACAGCTCTCTTTTAGAATGGAATCAACCTTCTGTGGGCCAAGGAAGGTATTGTCTCAGTATGAAACAATCTGGTAGTTGTTACCTTGAAAAATCCTTCCTTACCTATTACAGTAGCAACCACTTCAAAGCAGATGAGCTGATTGTTCTGGAAAAGTTTGACAAAAGGGAAGGCCAACAGAGGGACATAAGGCAGCTCACCAAAGATGGTGGACCAGTGAGCTAGAGCAGATAAAGTCCTGTAAACAGAGAGGGTAACAACTGCTTAGCCAATGTAAAAGCCAAGAAAATCTCATACAACAAAGAGCTAACCTGCAAATTTATGCTCTGAAGTCCAAGAATTGTTCAAGAGAATGGTATCGAAGAATGTACTGCTCTGGAAAGGATCAAAATACTACCCTTGACAACTCGATCTACCCAGATTTCCATCTCACTAAGCCCTGAAAGAGCATAGCTCATGTACAACAAACTAAGACTGACCACACAGTTTTCAGTTTCACCATAGCGGAGTAACAAAGAATCATGGTGAATGTCTCTTGTTCTAAGTGCATGTACAAATCCATTCACAGCAACTTCTAGCAAAGGCTGAGACAGTAGCTTTCTTCGGTTGTAACTACACTGTCCTATGGATCACATTTAGATTGCTGGTGTTCACTACTTTCACAGCCTGGGAAAAGCCACATGGTGGTGTACCAAATTAGCTATTACAGGGTCCTTCTCACTAAATGGAATTTAACCCTTAGATAACCTCCAAAAGTTGTCACCAAGCAGTTACAAAGCTTTTCTGCAAATGAGGTACTCATAGGCATTCTGGTGTGATGGCAGACAATACGCTTTGCATTCAGAGACTCCTAGGTTCATTCCTTGGTATCTTCAGGTAGGACAAAGAAAGAATCCTGCTTTAAGCCTTGATGGCTGCCAATCAGTCTAAATAGCACTGAGCTAGGGTGATTCATGCTTTAAATGAACTCTGCATAAGGCAACTTTCTAAGTATAGGCAACTGGCCAATGACATAAAGTCAAATTCATCCAGAGGATGGAAACTTTACTTTTTCAGATTATAAATCCCAGAACATTTGAGGTTTTCTTCCAATTGCTGGTATGGTAAGCTTCTGACTCCACCAGGTTTCATAGTAGTTTGTGGCATTCCTATTTACCTCTGTAAAACACGTAAGAGTTTCCTGCTTTTAATAGGATATTCACTCTGAAGGTGCACAAATGCTGAATGGGTCCCTTTATCCAATAGGCTGCTGAAGGCTAAGTGATTTTCTGGAAGATGAAGCAGGGAGCGCCAGACAAACATCCTGTAATGACAACACAGATTCACAGGGACAGACCAATATGACTTAAAAGGGAAAAATGCAAGACACTTCTTTTGACAAGTGCTTCTACGCACCTGTATTTTGCTGGATATTCTCCAAATCCTTTCAACAATGCCTGGAGCCGCTTTTTGTTCAATCCATCTGGCAGCTCGTTCTGGAACAGGGCCAACAAGTTACTCCCCATGCTGATTATTCCAATGCTCTTTTGCTCACCCATTCTGCCTCTTCCCTCCATTTTGAATTTTGCAGCTTGCATAATTAATTTCCAGTGTCTCATTACAACGACTAGTCTATTTTCTTTTCTCAGTGCTTTTTATTCTTTATAGTTCAATGTCTACTGCTTTTCATTTAAAACATATTTTCCCTTGCCCTTTAGGCAAAAAATACAAGTAAATTTAAAAAACCACCTCCAAGTCTTACATAGCAGGGATGGGGAAAGGAAAAAAAGGAAGTTGTTTTTTTTGTTCTTCGTTCCTTTTTCCCTTGTCTGTCATGCCTTCTGTACTAGAAGGCTGAGGGCAGGGACTGTCTTAATCCTTGTTTTAACACAGATCTTTCCTATCTCTACATAAATAATTTCCAGAGACTGTTCTACACTGCAGGTGAACTGAGCCAGCCACCTCAAGATTCAAGTGATGACACAATTCCGGACAAACATCTGGGAGACAAAAATCTGAACTGTGGCTTTGAAGCGCTCTTGCACCTTGGCTATTTTTGTTTATTTGATTTATGCCCCACACTTTTGTGCAAGAGCTCAGAGTGAAGAACAATCTTACACACAAAAATCCCCATACATTTAATTTTAAATATTAAAATCATAAGTCTAGAGTCTCCAAGTTACTCATGTCTAAAATTACAAGTGCCTGAAGTCATAAATTACACATACAAAATGGTTAAACTACAATGAAAGCAACGTGAACTAGAAGGGGTCAAGGACAAATCCAATACTTGTGACCCAACAGCTTGTAGAAATAGATATGTTATCAACAGATACATAAAAGAAAAAAGTATGGAGGAGGAAAAAATCTCTGGTGGAAGGGAATGACGTTATCATGGTACTACTACTGAGAAATCCATGCTTCCATCACACTACCTTGAACGCCAATGTCTTTCATTAAAATCTTCCACCAAAGCATATTGAATGTACTTGATTTCATCTAGTTTGGGAAGCAAAGCAGAATTGGGACTAGTTTCTACTTTGATGGGGGACCACCAGAAAGTATCAGGACTTAAATCCAATTGCTAGTCCCAACAATTATAGACTTCATTATCTATTGCTGAATGATACATCAGCATTTACACAAATCCCACTGAACTGGCCCACCGCAGTGGGGACTATGAAAAGAATTAAGGCCCAAGGATCTCCCCATAGGGTTAGGAAAAAGTCTTTCCTGAAACCGTGGCCAGCACCATGAGTCAGACTTGAGAGTACTGAGCCTGACTCTGTGTAAGGCAAATTCCTTTCTTTTTGCATTCTGAGATCAATTTATTGGTTCTTGGTAAACACAGGTAGTGGTTTAGTGACAAATAGTCTCTTAATTGTCCTGATGTCAGTTTCAGTTCTTGAAGGAAGGAAATATGATTTCCATTCACATTTTTCTTTAATTATCAGGTGAAATAATACTTCCCCACTATTTTTAAAAGAAGAAGCAACATAAACAAATTGATTAAATGTAGCAAGTAATTTAATCCTCCCTCCATTCCCAGTTGGAACAGTAACCAGCACTGGGGCAATTGAGAAAGGCTGTTTAAGGAGGAAATTATTGAAGGTTTTCCATCACTAATCCCCAGTCAGTTTCAACAGGAAGTAAATAAACCAGGTTAAATTTACAAACAGGAAACATATGAATAAAGATAAAGGCTTTCAGGGATGGAATCCATAGGTTGTTGTGGGTTTTCTGGGTTTTGAAGCCATGTTCTATTAATATTTTCTCCTGACGTTTCACCTGCATCTGTGGCTGGCATCTTCAGAGGATATCCTCTGAAGATGCCAGCCACAGATGCAGGTGAAACGTCAGGAGAAAATACTAATAGAACACAGCCTCAAAACCCGGAAAACCCACAACAACCTATGAATAAAGACTTGGAGGACTTTGTTCACAGGGAAGATATGGTACCATTATGTTAACAGTTCATGTAGTACTTGTTTTAATCCTGCTCCAATGTGGAAATAGTTAAATACCCTCTTGGATTCTTTGGGTTCCAAAGAACTGCCACAAGTTCCTACCTCTTTATCCTCATGGGATGTATCTGGCTGTGGTCTCAACACTTTTGTTTGGATTTTGCCCGCTTTTGATTTCCACGGCTTCTCTGAGATTCCAGAGGCCACTCTCACTGTAAGCTTATCTACATCAAACTTGGATTTGGATGGCTCTTCA
The DNA here is from genome assembly GCA_948472985.1 of Iguana delicatissima. Taxonomy (NCBI): domain Eukaryota; kingdom Metazoa; phylum Chordata; class Lepidosauria; order Squamata; family Iguanidae; genus Iguana; species Iguana delicatissima. The sequence continues at coordinate 922,678 of CAOKZL010000460.1, read as the reverse complement.
ATCACTTTGAACAGAGGTGGGGGTGGCTGAAAAGCAAAAGATTCAGAGAACACATTAGAACTGATTCAATTACATATTAAAGAATTCAGCGAGGGGCAGGGACTAAAACACCAGGGAAATGTCTGGATAGTCTTCATCACTGTCTAAATTTCTACCAGATGGGTTGGATTACAACTCTCAGCTACCCCAGCCAATATCATAAAACACATACAAAACAACCCTAGTGTTCCTTGGCTGAGCATGTCTGGTATGGATAGCCCTACAAGCTGGCCTTCTCCAATATAGTGCCTTCCAGATGGGTTGGGGATGATGGAGGTTGCAGTCCAACACATCTGAAAGGCATCATGTTGGAGAAAGTCAGCCTAAATCAGAGGTGGGCAATACTGGTGGGTCCTGTTTTTTGTTTTTTTCACCTTCCCTTGGACCTCAGTAAGTCAAGTTTTCAGAACACTGACATTCCCCTAACATTCTGCTGTTTTTTAGCACAAAACCAGCCAGCTGAGAAGTGCAATTGGCCATTTAAAGTCTATTCCTGGAGCCTGTCTTAGGCCTTAAATAGGCTTTTTTAAAACAACAAACTTCCATTTATTAGAAACCTGGAATGCAATGTTGTAGACCAATAACCAACTAAAGGCTCATTTCAGTGCATTCTTCCTTGCAAGTGTGGGAAGCAAGAAAACTCTACAGCAGTGGTTCCCAAACTTTGGTCCTCCAGGCATTTTGGACTTCAGCTCTCAGAATTCCTGACTTTTAGCCAAGCTGGCTGCAGCTTCTGAGAGCTGAAGTCCAAGACAAGTGGAACAGCCAAGTTTGGGGACCACTGCTCTACAGTAATATGGGTTATGAGTTCTCAGGAGACTGTAAATGTTAAATAGTTGAACTGCAATGCCCATCACCCCAGTCAGCACAGCCAATGATGATGGGATATGGGAGATGTAGTCCAAAAGCAACTGAAGGGCAATCCATTCACCTCACCTCCCACTCTATAAAAATTTTCAGATTCATTATATTAAAGCATGTTCGTACCCCTTATTTAACCACAAAACTTCACCTTATTTATTTCTTGGGTCAGAGCCTGGATGCTGTATATATTAAGGCTGCCGTTCTCCATGACCGCTGCAATGTATCTTCCATTAGGGCTCAGGGCAGCTATGCTGATCCCTTCTTCATGAATGCCAACTTCAAAGAGAAGTTTACATGTCCGGATGTTGATAAATCTCAGGATATTATCCTGGCTCAGCACACCAAGAACCTACGGAGTAAAGAAAAGAACGTACAGTGGACTCTTTGTATCGGTGATCTCCACATCTGTGACTTCCAGTTAATATGGAGGGTTGCATTCTATACTTAAAATGGTAGCAACCTGAACACAGACACGCTGAAGCATCAGTATGCACTTCGTCACCACTGAATAATATGGGACTCAGCATTCACATTTTTTCCTATGTGCAGTGGTTCTTGGAAGGGGGAAGCCCCACAGATACTGAGGGTTCACTGCATTATTGCATACTCACTTAATTCATTACATGTATGTCCCCCCTTTCTCCTCTGATGGGTTCAAGGCATTCATTGCTTATTGCATAGTGGAGTGGCCCACAGAAATTTTATTTTATTTTATTTTACATTCTTATAACTACTACTTCTTAATAACAACATCTCCAAAAGAAGAACAGGTTGCTTACCTGTAACTGTGGTTCTTCGAGTGGTCATCTGTGCCCTCATACATTAGGAGCTTTCGCGCCTGCGCGGTAGCGTTCGGAAGATTCTAGAGCTCGTTAGCTTTGGCGGGAACCCCTCCCCCACGTCGGTGCTGCGCATGCTCCTCCCGCCGACTAACGGTCTCTCCTCAGTTCTGGTCCGCCGAAGCAGATGGGACCTGAAAAAGAGGGGAAGGCAGGGCGGGGATGTATGAGGGCACAGATGACCACTCGAAGAACCACAGTTACAGGTAAGCAACCTGTTCTTCTTCTTCGTGGTCTCTGTGCCTCATACATTAGGAGACTATGTAGCTTACCAGTAGGATGGTGGGTCAGGTCCCAGATCCTAGAGCACAGAAGACAGCACAGCACGACCGAACCGGGCATCTCTCCTGGAACGGCAATCGAGCCTGTAGTGGCGCACAAAGGTCAACGGCTGGGACCAGGTCGCCACACGGCAGAGTTCCGACAGGTCGACGCCTCGCAGGAGGGCAGCAGATGTCGCCACGGCCCTGGTGGAGTGGGCCCGAAGCAGGTCTGGCGGAGGCTTCCTGGCAAGCTCGTACGCCAGTTGAACAGTCTGTATCACCCACTTAGAGAAACGCTGGGTGGATACTTTGTGGCCTCTCCGGCGTCTGCCATAACAGACAAACAGGTGGGGTGTCTGTCTGTAGGCTGCAGTTCTGTCCTTATAGAAGGCCAGCGCCCGACGCACATCAAGGGAGTGGAGGGAACGCTCCAGAGGTGTCGTCGGGTCCGGGTAGAAGGCCAGCAGGATGATGTCCTGGCTGAGGTGGACGTTGGACACCACCTTCGGCAGCAAGGAAATGTCAGGCCGGAGGATCACCTTGTCGCAGTGAAAGACTAAGTATGGTTCATCGCACCGTAGCGCCGTCAACTCTCCCGCCCGCCTGGCAGAGGTGACGGCCACTAGGAACGCGGTCCTCATCGCGAGCAGCCTGTCGTCCGTCATGGCCATGGGCTCGAAGGGTGGTCTCATCAGCTGGGACAGCACCAATGACAGCGACCACGGTGGTAGCGGCGGCGATACCTGCGGGTAAAGGTGCTGCAGGTCCTTCAAGAACTGCTTGACGGTACCATCCCTGAAGAGAGCGGCCGACGGGGATCGTGGCGGCTGGTATGCCACAATCGCGGCAAGGTAGACCTTGAGCGACGGGAAGGTCAGACCCTGCTGCCGGAGATGGAGGAGGAAGTGGAGCACGGTACGCAGGGTGACAGGCGATACCGGCTCTTGACGTTCCTTGGCGAAGGCCACGAAGCGCTGCCACTTGTAGTGGTAGTTCCTTCGCGTGGACTCCTTCCTGGCCGCGGTCAAGACGTTCCCGATGGCCGGGTCGTCTATGGCGATATCCTCCAGGCATGGAGGGCCAACACCGGCAGGTGCGGGTGCAACACCAGTCCGTCGGAGTGAGACAGCAGGTCCGGTACCGCTGGAAACCTGAGAGTCCTGCCCCGGGCGGCCTCGATCAGGGGTCCGAACCAGTGCTGCCTCGGCCAGTATGGCACCACCAGGATTGCGTCCGCCTGGTCCGCGATGATCTTCGCGATCACGCGGCCCAGGAGCGGGAACGGAGGGAAGGCGTAGATCAGCCCTTCGTCCCACGGGAACTGGAAGGCGTCGCCGATGGAGCGGCGATCGTGACCGGCCCTCGAACAGAACAGGCGGCACTTCGCGTTCTGGCTGGTCGCGAAGAGGTCGATGGTCGGCTCGCCCCATCGGTCCCGAAGCATCCAGAAGGCCTCGTCGGACAGGGACCACTCGTGATGGGAGGTGGTGTCCCTGCTGAGGGCGTCCGCCGTGGTGTTCTCCTGCCCCGCCAGGTGAACCGCCACAGGGTGTATCCGGAATGGGACGCACCAGTTCCAAAGTTCGACTGCGATGCCCAGCAGCGTAGTGGAGTGCCTTGCCTGTTCACGTAGCAGACCGCTGTCGTGTTGTCGGTGAGGATCAACACCGTGCGGCCCGTGACCAGGTGTCGGAACGCTCTCAGGGCCTTGTGGATCGCCAACAGTTTGAGAGAGTTGATGTGGAGGAACAACTCGAGGGTCGCCCCGATGAAGTCGAGAACCCGGGCGGGTTCGAGATGGGACTTCTTGGGGTTGACCCTGAGTCCGAGCCGAGTGAGAAGGGACAAAGTCCGATGAATGTCCCTGTACAGTTTCTGTCTGCAGGACGCCACCAATAGCCAATCGTCCAGGTAAGGGTAGACGGAGACGCCCTTCGTCCGCAAGAAGGACACGACCGGAGCCATGCACTTGGTGAACACCCTCAATGAGGTGGAAAGCCTGAACGGCAGCACCCGGTACTGGTAGCTGGTGCCGTCGATCGCGAACCGAAGGTATCTCCTGTGCTGCGGGTGGATCGAGATGTGGAAATAGGCGTCTTTGAGGTCTATGGACGCAAACCAGTCCCCTCGGCGGAGGAAGGGAAGGATCGACGGCAGCGTGACCATCTTGAACCTCTTGGGGTGGATGTATTCGTTCACCCCTCGGAGGTCTAGGATGGGCCGCAGGGATCCGTCCGCCTTCGGCACCGTGAAGTACCTCGAGTAGAAGCCGGTGGTCTTGGCTGAAGGCGGGAGCCTCTCGATCGCTCCCTTCTCGAGGAGGGACTGGACCTCTTCCAGTAGAGCCGAGCTGGCTGGGGTGGAATAGTAGACACCCCGTGGCGGAATAGCCTGGAACTCGATGGCGTACCCCAGGCGGACGATGGTAAGTACCCAGGAGTCCGCAGTGATCTCCCGCCAGCAGTCGAGGTGCCTGGCCAGGCTCGGGTGATGGAACAGTTCTACTGGAAGGGCGAAGGATGGCACGGGTGGAGTCCTGCGAAGGCCGTCAAAACCGGGACTTCGTTCCCGAGGACGACTTCTTGGACGACGAAGATGGGCGTCGTCTGGGAAGCCTCTTGGAAGCCGACGAGGTCGACGGCCTCGACACGGTCGACCGCGGGGACCGCGGCTGGTACGCCGATGAAGAGGAGGACCTTCTCCACGTAGGCCTCGGCTGGAAAGGGCGGCGAGTCTGGGCAGGTTGGTTTATGCCCATCTTCTTCACAGTCAGCCGGGCCTTGACGAGGTGATCCATAGCCTCGTCAGTGGAGGAATGGAAGAGCCCTTCTCCGTCGAACGGCAGGTCTTCAATGCGCCGATGGCTGTCCTCCTGGAGCCCACAGGACCGGAGCCACGCGTGGCGTCGGAGGGCTACGGCACCGACCATCACCCTCGAGGTAGCCTCCGCGGCGTGCCTCGAGGTGGCGAGCTGCTGCGTAGCCACCGCAATGGCCTCGCCGAAGATCTGCATGGCTGAGGCGCGTGACTCCTCCGGCAAGTCAGCGAGGAGCGGGCCGAGTCGGTCGAACAGGTTCCGATGGTATGCCGCGAGGCATGCCATCGTGTTCACCGTCCTGACCACCAGGGACGATGCCGAGTAGAACCTTCGGCCGAAGGTATCGAGCTTCCATCCTTCACGGTCCGGAGGGGTGGTATGTGCTCGATTACCTCCCTTCGTCTGTGCCGACTCCACCACTATGGAGTTAGGTATGGGGCGTTGAAAGAGGAACTCCGCGTTCTCTTTCTGTGTCCTGTACAGATGCTCCAGCCTATGAGGGATAGGCTGTGCTGACGCCGGCTTCGCCCACGGCTGCTTCATCGCATCCACCAGGGTAGGCAGGAACGGCAGCGGTGCGGTCGACGGTGGGCGGGCTTCCAAGTACTGGAAGACAGGGTCCTGGGCTTGGGGAGCAGGTTCGGTCACCCTCAGGCCAAGGGCTGTGGCCATCCGGAGGAGGATTGCCGAAAATTGGCGGACGTCCTCCGGTGCAGACTCCGGGGCTGGCTCTTCGAACCCCAGCGGTGGGGACTCATGAGAAGAAGGGGTGGACTCAGCAGAATCGGAGTCCGAGTTGTAGGAGCCGCCAGATGGTGACGGCGACGGCGACCTCTCTGCCTCCTTCTCCTCGGCCGGCCTGGGGGCCGGAGTTGCCAGGGTAACAGCCGGAGCTGCAGGCTGCGTCGGTACCGATACGGCCGATGTCGTGACCGGTTTCGGAGTCACCTGCAGGGGCACGACCGCGGGCCTCGGACGGTGTGCCGCCTGCGTGGTGGAAGTCGCCGCTACCGCCGGCTGGGCCACGGTGGACTGTGGCGTCGGGCGGGTAGCTGTAGCCGTCGTCCGCGGCGGTGGAGAGACAGCCCTGTAGCGAGGTGAGGGCTCTGGGGACCGACGGCGACTCGGCGAGCGACGCAGGGGTGACCTCTCATAGCGGGGGTAGTGAGCCTGCCACGGTGGCGAACGAGACCGGCGACGAGGCGACCAGTACCGAGGGTCTGGGTGGTACCGGTCCCTGTAGGACAGCGAGTACGAATAGTAAGAGCCGGCCGGCTCATGCCACACCTGCTCCTGGGCGTACCTTCCGAGGTAGGCAGGAGAATATGCTCTCTCTCCCGAGCGATGCCTCTCCAGGCGCATCTCCTGATATTGCGGGGATGGAGGCCTGGCCCGCTGCTCCGGCGAGCGGGACTCGTCGCGTCGAGAGGCTGGGCGCTGTCTGACCACAGCCTCCTCTCGGTGTTCTGCCGAGGGTGGACGGCGACTCGGCGGAGTGATCTCCGCGATCAGTTCGGGCGGTTGAGGAGGCGAGGCCTGCACGACCTGCTCCTCGTCCGACACCTCAAGGATTACGTCCTCTTCCGGAGGCTCCTCCTCCACGGGGAGCTCCATCAGCAGAGGTTCCTCGGCGGGCTGGGTGGGTGGCGGAGTCGGGGGTCGCACCACCTTTGGTGGAGAGCGTCGTTTCTCCTTGCGTTTCTTCTTCTTACCCTTCTCCCCCAGGCCCTCAGTGGCTGGGCGCTTCTTCTGAGCCGCGGTCAGCGGCCTGGAGGAGGAGGTTGAGGCCTGCGAGCCCGCAGGGTCCTCACGTGCCCGAGTTGCCGAGATCTTCGGTATCCTCGGCAACTTCATTATCGGTACCGAGCCCAGTACCGATACCGACGAGGTCGAGGGCACAGCAGCCGCTGCCACTGCCGAAGAAGAAGAGGAGGACGGGCGTTTCTCGGCCATCGTCTCGGGTCTTTTAGCACGCAGAGACTCCTCCCAACAGTGGGATTTAAGCCTTGCCGACCTGTTGCGGAGAGTCTGGTGTGTGAACTCTCTGCAAATGGGACAGGCCTGAACGTTGTGCCCCTCACCCAAACAAATCAGGCACTTAGAGTGTCGGTCAGAGAGAGCGACCTTCCTTCCACAGGAGGCGCAGCGTTTGAAGAGAGCCGACATAAACCGGGGGCAAGGCAAGAAAAGCAAAGTCCGAAAACGTAGTCAAAGCCAGAAAAAGGTCAAAACCGATCGAGAAATCACCAAAGCCAAGTCCGAAATCCGTGAGGGGTAGTCAAAAGCCAAATCCGAAGTCGAAAACACCAAAAAGCAGAATCGAAAAGCAAGCCAACAAGCAGAACCTTCTGTACGCTGAGGCGGACAAGAAAGAACTGAGGAGAGACCGTTAGTCGGCGGGAGGAGCATGCGCAGTACCGACGTGGGGGAGGGGTTCCCGCCAAAGCTAACGAGCTCTAGAATCTTCCGAACGCTACCGCGCAGGCATGAAAGCTCCTAATGTATGAGGCACAGAGACCATGAAGAAGAACTTTAAATAATACAAGGAAGGATAAGAATAATAGTCTTTCCAAACCAATTTAACTACAACTATTACTAATAAAAGTATCTCAATTTTTTTTAACTTAATTGAGCAAGGATTTTATTCTTCATCTTTCTTTGAAGAAGCTTGAAGTAGAGAAAGAAGTTCCTTTTAAATTCATTTTAGACTAGGTTGAGAGATAACAGTTATCCCAAGTGACATTCATGGTTGATTGGAAATCTGAACTTGGGTCCCCCTGTGTCAGTCCAACACTCCAACACTCTTAACCACTATACCATATTGGCTTTAGCGGAGCTTGACAGTGCAAGATAACACATGATGAAAAATGAGTCCAGTTCCTTTAAAAATTCCTGAACTATGTCAGTTTGTGGGTAGCTATATGTGGAAGTAGAGTAAAAGGAGGTGCAAAGTCAATTTAGACCCAAATTGCAAATGGACTAGAATTCCAAAAAGTGGGTGTTTTTTTGGGACTATAACTCTAAGAATGTTCCAACCAGCAGAGCCATGTTGGCTGGAGCATTCTGGCAGCTTTAGTCTGGTACAAAAACTTTTTGAAGTTCTTGAAGCTCTGAGCTTGATGTGGGTTCTTGTAATCATGGGGAACAGGTAATCCATCCAGGCAACCAATTACAAGGAGTGTGATTGGATCACCCCAGCAATACCAACACTGAGTCATAACAGAAATACCCAGTCTCAAGGGATTCTGTCCATAGCATCTCTGTAACTGCCCTAGCTCTAGGCATGCCACTGAGAGTTGAAGTTCAAAACATGCAGAGGGCCAAAGTTTCCTTACCCTGCTTAAGAAGATGACACTTCATTCTTCCATTCTTAAGTAGTAAACATTCTTGGATGTAACAGGGAAGCCATAAATTTTAATTAAGAATATACATCAGCTCCCAAGAAAGTTAGGGGAACACACTTCTGTTTTTTTCTTCAAACAGTGCCACCAACCTGATTCGAACCACCATCAAAGCTATCAGGAAGGAATTCCAGGTGGCGGACAGTTCGCACTTTGGTTGGCATCTGGATTATTCTTAAAAGCTGTTTGGACTCCAAACACCATAAGTGTAGGTGGTTTGATTTCCCACCTGCTGCAAGAACACGGCCATCTCTGGACCAGAAAAACAGACAGAGATGACATTAAACCAGCTACTGTGCATTATTTGAAGCTCAACCTCTTTATTGATCCTCCATGTTGACAGTTTTCAAACAGATTATAACACTTAATGAATCAGGAAATGGAGTCATATATATATTTAGTCCAGCTTAGATCAGACTCAGCACTCAAAGCAAAAAATCCTTTCCACCCAAATTAAAATACAGCAAATGACACTAAAAGTCATAATTAATACAATTTTATGCATGTCTCTGCAGAAGTCTCAATGGCAAACTGCAAACACGGGTGGTGTCTGTTTCTGGCTCATTCTGGCATAGAAGATTACAGCCAAAAGATAAGACAAATTCAACATCCAGCTCATGAAACAAAACATTTTCTCAGCCCTGAAGTGGCTTAGTACACGCTTAGCATATTAAAGATCCCAATTCAATTTCAAGCATCTTTAGCTAGGAATAGGAAAGCTTCCCTCCAATTAACCACTGCTAAAATAAAAACTCACAACAACATGTGGCCCAGTAATTGGGAACTGGAAGTGAATACAGACCGTGCAAGAGTTTTATAGCCTCGAGATATGCCTCAGCTGGCAAAGACTCTCCCAAACCTTCTGCTCCATGTGACAGAAATATTCTGCCTGACTGGGCTGGGGCAAAAATAGAAATAAACTTTCATGAGACTAGAACCTAGAAAAGTAACTTTTTGGGGGACTACAGTGCCTATCCTATCTGAGGAATTGAAAGAGTCATAGCGCATGAAAAATAACTTTTTCGAGTTCTGCCCTAGGCACAGTACCACTTCTGCAAAGGACGAGCGTGAGCACAATGGTGTGTCTAGTCTGGACCTTAAAATCAAGATATACGAAAAAGTACTCACAGAAGTAAGAAAAATAAAGGTTATTAAAAATAATTCATAATTTGGTTCTTTATTTACTTTATAAACTAACTTTCCCCAACGTTAAGACCCAAGGTGGCTTACAGCATATATTAAGACAAAGTAAAGCAACAACTGTGCCCTTAAAGACCACAACATACCGTGTAACAGCAAAAACTTTATAGCGCAAGGCAGAACCTTCTATTGGAGAGGGCAGTTGGTACTTGCAGGAAAGGGTATCAAACTCCCAGGCAAAGACAGAGTTATCTTTAAAGCAGCTTATAATAGTGTTACTTAGTGGGAGAAAGAACACCTGAAAGTGGAGGGAAGAAAAACGTAAGTATTTTTTAAAGCTAGCAGATTTCTACATTCCAACCAAGATTATATTTGGCCTTCTAAAAGGTCAAAAGTCTAGTCTCATCTTGTCTTTCTTGTTTGCTTCTGTGCTTTGTTTTCTCACCCGCCCCCAACAAAATCAGAGGGGACAGCTGGCAACATTCAATTTAAATATATTTTTTTCTTTTTTCTAAGTCTGGTGAGTCCTTGCAGCAGATAACTGGCTGCATGACACTTGGAATTCAGCCACCACTGCAATGAGAAACTTACACTAAGACTTATATTTAAGAAACTTATACTAAGAAACTTTTACATAGCAATTAGAATTGTTAGGGATTTCCAAAGAAAGCTCAACAAGCATGTTAAAACAATAGTTTCTTAGAACTCACCTTCTGGATCCCCACAGACTGGCAGATATTCAACTTTCTTTTTCGCTGAAATGTGTCAAGATCCCACAACTGGGCTGTATCTGCAGATGATGTGATGGCATATCTACCAGAACCATGAACTGAGATTGAAGACACTGAAGAGTCATGCCCTCTCATCCAACTAACAAGTTCTTTGGTATCTATAGTAATAAGATCCACAAGTCAGTGGCAAGATTGAAACAGAGAAAACCCAGAAAGCCCAGTTTTATTATCAGAGTGAAAAGTCCATGACTGCCTAGTAAATGTAGGATGCTTTATACAAGACTGAAAGACTTTTGGCCTTCCAGATGTTTCCAAGAAGCCCAACTCAGCAAAGTTAATGATAGAGGATTATGGGAGTTGTAGTCCAATGCTAAAGCCAAACATTCCCCAGTTCTGTTTTACATTGAAGTGAACTAGAGAAATCAAGGACTGGAGCAGCAGTTTCAAAAAAAGTGTTTATTACCTGTATCAAAGCATTTAATGGAATAATCTGCGAGAGCAACAAGGAATTCTGTCTTCCTCCGGAGATTAAATGCCAGGGCAGTACAAGCTTGTGCTGTTCGCTGAACCAGGTTGAACCTATTTATACAAAGCAGAATTATTCCTGCAGAGCACAATAAAACCACACCAGTCAAAGAAGCCAAACAGAGTGGGTTCTCAGGAAGACACATACTCTAGATATGAGCACTGTGAACTTTTTCACAAGGTCTTCATAAAGATTAATCCTACAAAATGCCAGATAGTTTCATTCATCTCAATGGCCAGAGGATTTCTCAGACATTCAGAATATTATAAATCTCTAGACAGAGTGTTGTTTGTAAGCAAATGTTTGAACAGGAACTTATCGGGACTAGAAGGAGAGCATACCTGTTCACTTCATATTTAAAACTATGCTATTATATGCATCCCTCCAGCCACGCAGATTATATCATCTAAGACAAAAGATTAGTGAGATATAAAGATCCTACCTGTTGCTCATCAAATCAAAAGTATAAATATTCCCTTGATGGTCTCCAGCAAGCAGGGAATCTCCAGAACTGTCAAAAGCCACATTCAAAAAACGTATTGTCTTGGAATGGTAGCCTGTGGTACTGTGGATAATATTGATGATCACTCTGAGAAAGAGAAGAAAAGGAGAAATTCACAGAATAAAATTATGGACAACAGGGTTTGATTCCCTACTTGGCCATGGAAACCCACTGGGTGACATTAGATGCGTTCCACTCTCAGCCCCCAGAAATCCCTGTGAAAAGTTTGCCTTTGGGTCACTGTGAGCTGGAAGTGACTTGAAGGCACACAACAACAATACGTGTATATTAGACCACAGAAATGAATAGACAACTGGCGTCTTCACAGAATCAGGCTACCTGCAAAATTTCATATATAGAATCACCTCCAACTCTATGAAATATACAAAATATTTCTGGTACAAAAACATTCCTCAGCTGTTACCATCACTACTGATCATCCACTTAGAAAGGGTAAGGTGCAGAAAGAATAAACACGACATGCGTAGCAGTACTTTCACTGATAAAACTTTTAAGTATATAATGAAAATGTAATTGAAACCAGTCTACAAACCAAGAAAAAATAGCGGTATCACATATAACTGGTGTGGAAATTATATGTGTCCAGTTCTGGGCACCCCAATTCAAGAAGTACATGGTCAAGCTGGAGCAAGTCCAGAGGAGGGCGACCAAAATGGTGAGGGGCCTGGAAGCCATGCCCTATGAGGATAGACTTAGAGAGCTGGGGATGTTTAGTCTGTAGAAGAGAAGGTTAAGAGGGGACATGATAGCCATGTTTAAATATCTGAAGGGATGCCATACAGAGGAGGGAGAGGGCTTGTTTACCGCTGCTCCAGAGACCAGGATAAAGAGCAATGGATTCAAGCTACAGGAAAGGAGATTCCACCTGAACCTCAGGAAGAACTTCCTGACAGTCAGGGCTGTCTGGCAGTGGAATATGCTGCCTTGGAGTGTGGTGGAATCTCCTCCTTCTTTGGAGGTTTTTAAGCAGAGGCTAGATGGCCATCTGTCGGGAATGCTTTGAGGGTGTTCCTGCATGGCAGGGGGTTGGACTGGATGGCCCGTGTGGTCTCTTCCAACTCTACATTTCTATGATTCTATGACCCTCCAGATGTTGTTGAACTTCAAATCCCAAGATGGTAAAGGAGCTGAGAGATGCAGTTCAACAGTTTGGAAGGCCATACAATTGCAATTCTGACATACAAGAAAAGGAACTAGGTTGGATGATACTAAGCTGAATGAAACACAGAAAAGCCAATATACTCTCAGTTTGGATTGGTTGGTTCATACCTAACAGTAAGATAGATACATTCCCTTCTTCAATTTCTTCTTCTGTAGTTTGCTGACTGCTGGAATGAAAAAAAAAATGCCCAGACTTTCTGGAAAAGGGTTAGTTAGCTATTTTGCCACTAAGCCCCATACAGTGAATGTAAACCTGATATGCTACTGATATTGGAATAAAACTGCCCCCATCCCCAGCTAGCATGTTCTCCCAGATGTGAGTGAAACTTATTAAAGAACCTGAGATGTTACTCGTTGCATTTGCCCATCTCTTTGAGAAATAAAAACAGTTTAGCTTTTTGAGACACACACACAGCAAACCCAAACATGTCTACTCATAAGTAAGCCCCACTGAGGTTAATAAGCTTCATGGCCCAGTAAACATGCACAGGACTGCAGCCATCCGTTCTTAAAAACACTATGGCAGATTCTATCATGGAATTATACTCATAAAATACAGAAAAATCTCTGGGGAAAAAAAAAGGAATAATGAGCTTGAGTATGTCACTGGCAACCCGGCTCATGCTATCCAATTATATAACAGTAATTTCATGTACTGTTTCCCCTTTCAGTGCTCATTCACATTTAGAATTAGAATTATTTAACACTTATATAATTGGTAATTATTAACAATTATTAATATGGAGAGAGAAATGCCAGGTGTCCAAGCTGGGTTCAGAATGGAAGAGGCACTAGGAATCATATTGCAAACATACAGTGGATAACGGAACACACTGAAGAATTTTAGAAAAAGATCAGATGGTGCTTTATAGATTATAGCAAAGCTTTTGACTGTATATATCATGAAAAAGTATGGATTGCTGTGAAAGAAAGATGTGACAGAATATTTTGTTGTCTCTATTGTAACCTGTAATCAGGTTAAGAGGCCACTGTTTAGGATAGAATACGGAGTGTAATATCATTGAATACTAAAATTAGGATTGTTCATGCCATCGCATTTCCAATTTCTATTTATGGTTGTGAAAGCTGGGCAGTGAAAAAAGCTGATAAGAAGAGAACCAACTCCACTGAAATGTGATGTTGGAGAAGAGTTCTGTGCATACCCTGACCTCCTAAAAAGACAAATGAATGGGGTCCTGGAGCAAATCAAGCTTGAACTCTCCCTAAGAAGCCAAGATGCCAAACTGAGGCTGTTGTACTTTGGCCAAATCATGAGAAGACTTGACCGCTAGAAAAGACAATAATGCTTGGTAAGGTAGAAGGCAGTAAAAAAAGACAAAGACTGCAGTACAGATGGATAGATTCAATCAAGGAAGCTGGCTCTATGCTTCCTCTATATCTGGCAGTTTCACAAATAGCCCAATAGTATGATCCCTTTCATAACTTATCTCTTTCCAACTACATAGCATACAACGGAGAGGTTGTCTTCGCTGTTTGTCTTTGGCAGCTGGTAACAAGTGCTGCATTAGCTAATAAATTATAATAATAGGAACTGTAGCTGTATACAGTATAGGTCACTGTAGAAGTCCTCTTAGCTGATGAGTGGGGAAAATGCTATGCAGTGAACATCGTTGAACTGATGTTCAAGAAAGCGAGCAAGATGTACTGGTTTGAGCGCTCGACTACGACTCTGGCGACCAGGACCTGAATCCCTGTTCACTGATGGAAACCCACCGGGTGATTCTAGGCAAGTCACACTCTCTCAGCCTCAGCAAAAATCATGGCAAACTCCCTTGGAACAAATTTTGCCGAGAAAACCCCGATAGGTTCACCTTAGGATCATCATACTTCAGAAACGAAGGCACACAACAACCACGTCCATCCAGCTACCCTCACTACGTTCACTTGACAGAAGCAAACTCAGCAAACGAACTAAACTATGACCATTTGACTGAACTAAACTCAGCAAAACCGCCTTGTTCCTGCAAAGTAGGAATCTTTCTTACTAAATCCACATGTTTTCAAGCTCAAAGAGAGCGAGCACAATACCCCCTTCCTTTTATCCTCACAACCACCCTGGGTGGGATTAGCTTTATTTGCAGGACTATTCAAGGTTATCTACCCCCACCCGATGAGCTTCATGGCTGAACCAGGGGACCTTTCCTATTACACTACGATTATACACTATTACTCTATGATTCCACTCTAACTGCCATGGTTCTGTTCCATGAAACCATGGGATTTGCAGTTTAGAGAGGGATGTTTAGAATTCTCAGCCAGAGAGCTCCAGTACCTCCCAAGACTACAAACCCCAGGATTCCACAGGAGGCAGCCATAGTAGCTACAGTGGAATCATAGTGCAATACTTATGTAGTGTGGAAAGGCCCAGGATTTGAACTTTGGTATCTCCTGCCTTTGAAACGAAGTATCATTATCAGTGCTGGGAAAAGTTGCTCTTTTGGAGGACAGCTCCCAGAATCCCCCAGCATGGCCATTGGCCATGCTGGGGATCTGGGAGCTGTCCTCCAAAAACCCACAAACTTCTCAGGGCTTTGCACGACATCACAGTGCTGGATGCATCTCCAAGGCAGGTCGCCCCTTTGGACAGAGATGCGGGTTGCTGTTATCTAAACGTGCCAATCTAAGGAATGCAGCAAATACATATCAAACCGATTCTCCCGTGAACGTTTACCCCTGCTGCGTGGACGGGGAGGGCTTGCGATGCCAGATTTTGCCTTCCTCCCGGTTGCCCAGGTCCAAACTTTGCATCCTGACCCGCCGGACCCTGGAAACAGCCCGTCGAAAATGTCCCGCCCCAACCGCCGCCGCTCCCTCCGCCTTCTTTGGAAGATACCAAACGACCAACGCGGGGGAGGCACAACGTAAAGCTCCGCCGCTTTCCACGTGTTGGTGCGCTCAGGGGAAGGCGAATCCCCCCTCTCTCGGCGTGGAACAATCCTACCCGCCGAGGCCTGCCGGGAGTTGTGTTTCCGCTTTGGAACAAACCACCTTGCAAAGTAGAGCCATTTCCGCACTAGCCCGTTATAGCGCAATGATTCCGCTTTCAACGTCCTCTGCAAACCCCAGGATTCCAGAGGATGTTGAAAGCGGAATCATCGCGCTATACAGGCAAGTGCGGAAATGGTCACGGTTATAGCGCGATTATTCCGCTTTCAACATCCTATGGAATCTTGGGCTTTGCAATTCAGGCAGGGGCATTTAGAATTCTCAGCCAGAGAACTCTTTGGCCTCAGTAAACTACAAACCCCAGAATTCCAGAGGATGAGGAAATGGAACGGAATAATAGCACTATAACAGTGTAGTGCAGCAAGGCCCTGAGTCATGTAGTTCCCTGTACAATTAGCATGTTCTCTATATTCATAAATTACATATTGCACACACATTTCTGTATTTATGCAGCACTCATGCCCCAAGATTTTGGGCCACCTTGTTCAGTCTATTGAAGGATAAACTTTACAGCCCTAAAACATGGGGACATCCTTTATAATAATAAGGGATGCCTAGCAATCCTTAAAGACATGCTTGCAAGGTTGCCTTATACCAGGGCTTTCCAAACAGTGTGCTGTGACATGTTACACGCCTGAAGTGTGTAGGTGTGTCGCCTACAATCTTGGAAAGGTATGTTACTATTTAATAATAATAATAACAACCATAATAAAATTTATTTATATCCCGCCTCTCCCAACAGATCGAGGTGGTACTACAAGAGTAAATAAATACATTAAAAGCAATTAAAACATAACCCATCCTCCCCACCCACCAACCCATCTAAACCCCCTAAAACACATTAACTATTTATTGATCATATATTTTTAAAAATATGTATGAAAGGTTTTCATGAGATATGTTGTGTCCCCATACATTTTGTCATTACAATTTATGTATGTGTCTGTATCTCTTATAAGAGGTTGATTTAACCTCTGGTTTGCTAGCAAGACTGAATTACTATGTCGTGAAATGATGCATGTCTAAAAAGTGTGTCGCCAGCATGAAAAGTTTGGAAAGCTCTGCCTTACCCACACTCGGGCCATTTCTGCTTTACACTATTATAGTGCTATTATTCCACTTTCAACATCCTGTGGAATTCTGGGGTTTGTAGTTTCCTGAGGCCAAAGAGCTCTCTGGCTGAGGATTCTAAAGGCCCCACCCTAAACTGCAAACCCCAGGATTCCACAGGGTGTTGAAAGTGGAATAACAGCACTATAACAGTGTAGGGCGGAAAGGCCTTCAGTTTTCCCATAAGCGTGTCATAATACCGTGGTAGGTAGAAATTCAACAGGTGCAGCTTTCTCCAACACACACAAAGTGCTCCTGCCCAGACTACAGTTATTGAAGTCATGCAAGACCTGAATAATTGTCTCAAAAGAAATATTTGTCTCAAAACAAAGATGTTCTCTTTTGTTGTGCATCTTCAAGTTGCTTCTGACTTATGGAGACCCTAAGGTGAGCGAGCCTATCACAGTGTTTTCTGGGGCTGAGAGTGTGTGAAGCTCACCCAGTAGATTTCCGCTGTGGAGTGGGGAACTGAACAGAGCGGTCTCACAGGGGAAAAAAACTTCAATACAAAAAACATTTTTAACGTTTTCCCCCAACATTTTGTAAACTGCTTTAGGATGTTTGTAGGTCTGAAAACTGGTATAGAAATGGAACACAATAATCAGCCAGTAAAATACGGCGGCTAGAATTGTATACGCCAGATACTGGAAGAACTGTGTTATTCCAGAAGAATGGCAAATCAAACTCATGGAATTTTTGATATGAGACAACTTAGCTTTAGCATTAAGGGGAGAAATACAAGAGAAAAATGATAGGGAATGGGCTCCAGTCAAAAACTATTTGAAACAAAAGCTGGGTACCTTTGATATTTCTTTTGACTGGTAACCGTTGAAGCTATAAGCGACTTTGGTAAAATAAAGAGATATACTATTTAGAGTAATGGAAATGAGGGCTCAAAAATAAGCGAGAATCATGTAATGTCAGAGACTTCAAAGTTTCTTTTTAATTGTAGGCAAGCCAACAATGTCAATTACAAATAAAGAGGAAACATTTGTCAATTACTAGCCAAGCAGGGGAATGTAGGAAATTGAAATTGTACACTTAGAATATAGATAAGGATCGAACTGAGGAAATACATTAGGTTCTTCAAGATAGTAACGTTATAATGCGGACAAGAACGGTAATAGTCGTACAAGATATGAAATGAATGTAAATAGATCCTCGTCTATCTTGTACTATATTGGAAAATAATGATACTAAATCTGTTTGTATTTTACGAAACTGTGAAAGACAAAATATTACTGTGAGTTAATTACAAGTATCGGTTCTTTTAATAAAAATTATAAAAAAATAATAATTAGCCAGCAAAAGTATGGGTCAGTGGTAAACAGACAAGCTTAAATTTAAGAGAAGCTGTTTCAGTTCTTGGGATCACTTGGGCCGTTTCCGCACTAGACTGTTATAGCGCGATGATTCAGCTTGCAACGTCCTATGGAATCCTGGGGTTTGCAGTTTCGGGAGGGGCCAGGACGTTGCAAGTGGAATCATCGCGCTATAACAGCCTAGTGCGGAAACGGCCTTACTTGGTCACGTCTCAAGTTCCCTGTGCCTCTAACATGCAGAGCGGTCTTGTACCTCTTCATTTTGAAGTGAGAAGTATGTGAGCCCTGCCTGATCTTTGCACATAAATAAATTTTATAGATGATAGCTATGTCTTTATTATGCATATGTATTCTTGATTTAATATGGCTGTTCTGCTCTTCCACTCTTTAAAGTGATTTGTTACGGAACACATTTATTGCAGAACTCACTATAGCAGAACTTGAAAATGTAACCTTTCGGAGTTCTCCGTTCTTAGAATCTGCCAGCCTAAGAGATTCTGGGAGTTATCCAAAGACTAAGTATTTTGCATCTTGATCGAGCAGGAAAGGTTATCGCTCTTTTGTGGCTTTTGGACTTTGTTGTCTTTTTTCTGTATGACTCTGAGCATGCCTCCTGACTTTTCCAAGTTCTCAGCCATATCACACTGAACGAGGAGCAATCAGAGAGAGATTCCGTTAGAACAACAGAGTTAACCATAATAAAAGGAAGCTCATTAAAAGAAAAAACGCTTAGTAGAAAATTGTTGCCATGAAGCGCTTCTGCGCATGTCCACACTTAGCCTAGTCTGCATCAGAGAAAACAGAAAAGCAGCAGCCAAAGTCCCTCGGTCCCTTTAAGGATTGGGCCAGGGAGTGACGTGACTTCCGCCTCCTCCGCCTGTTGTTTGTGTTGCTCAGCAACGGGAGGGCGGAAACCGGAAGTACGGTTGACACGGTCGAATTCGGTGCGGCCACATCGGAGGAAGGCGGGCCGTACTCAGTGTCCAATCTCCGTGGGTTTTCCGTAGAGGGAGCGCCGGCGGCGGCAGCGGGAAGCGGGAGGCTCGGCGTCCAGGCCTCGCCTCGACACCACTGGAGCGGGGGCGAGATGTCGGACCTCGGGGAGTGGTTCCGGAGCATCCCGCTGATTACCCGCTACTGGTTTGCGAGCTCTATTGCGGTGCCTCTTGTCGGCAAGTTAGGCCTCATCAGCCCCGTCTACCTCTTCCTGTGGCCGGACGCCTTCATCAACCGCTTCCAGGTAGGGAGTGCTGGACTACAGCTCCCGGCATGCATAGCGCACGCTGGCGTGTAGGATCTCATACCTGTGCCGCGTTCTCTGTATTGGGAAGTGTAGTCAGTAAAGTTTGTAGTAGTATGCCATGTTGGGAGTCGTAGTTGGCTCGATATTTCTTTTTTGCTGGCGGCTTTCTGGGGTGGGGGTTAGTGTTGGAAGTGTCAAAATGGTCTCATGAGTGGGAGGGAACATGATTCGGATTTTTTTTCACTTGTTGAAGGAGGATGCATAGCATCTGCAGGACATCTGCCTTGTACTTTTCAGGGACAAGGCTGCAAGGAGTGTTTCTATTTTACAGGAACAAGAGTAATTTTTGCTTTCGTCAATTGGGAAATTTAGGATTGGTGTGCACCAGCATGATGTTCTTTACTGATCAGGAAGCTTGACTAAGTCTTCTAACACATACGTGATCATTTACTTAATTCAGTATGATTATATCCTACATTTCTCTCAGTTGCAGTTCAGATGGCATCTTTTGAGAGGTCTCCTGTCCAAGCAGCTGACCAGATCCAGACCTGCTTAATCAAGGCAGGGTGGTTGTGTCATGTGCCCTTGGGTTGTGACCTGCTCATCAAGCTCACTGAGTGACTTTAGCCTGAGAATCTCAATGTTCTTTTCAATACAGTTGAGAAATTGTGGGATTTTATAAATGCCTTCTTGAACTCCTTGAAGAAGAGTGGGGGTGTAAGTGAAATAAATAAACAGGAGATTTTAGGAGAGGGATGTGTAAGAGAGGTAGCATAGTACTGGCTAAGGTGTAGATTCATATTCACGTATGTTGTGTTTTCAAGCAGAACTAAGAGTGTTCTGAAATTCCGTTGGCGTGCTTACACATTATTTTGTGTTGAATGCAAATTCATCTTCCTGAGAGCCTCATCTTTCCCCCCTACAAGAAGCATAGTTCTGTCTCCTGAAGATGTGGAGATACACTAAAACATATGTTGGTGGTGCTTGCTGAAGTCTTGGAAAGGGTGTTGAGGGTGTGGTAATGTGGTGCTGAATAATATCTTCAATAAGGAGGACATCTTAACTTCCTTATGTAGCTCCTTCTTCTACCCCATTGCTAGCAAAATAGTAGACGTATAATAAATTAGCAAAATGATCTGGGTCTGTTTAATTCATCCAGGTCATAGAATTTATCTTTGTGTGTATGTGTGTGTGAATGTGCAGAGATCATGACTGGCTTGCAAAGGGTAAGCTAATATTTTGACAGACACTAACTTAAATAAAGACTTTTCTCCTTATCTAAGCCAAGGATGGCTCATACCTGCATTCTGAGGGCTACCTTTATTTTTCAGACACTGTTCTGTCCAAAACTGTCTATACCTTCCCTTGGAATATCTATCTGTAAAAAACCTGAAACACAGATGTGGCATTGTGCAGCAGTAAAGTGTTTCTAGATGTTGAACAGGAGTTGATAGGTGATATGAAACCATTAGCACTGGTGCGGGGGAAAACATTACAGAACATTTTAAGTGAAATGCTCAGTCATATTGCAGTTTATCCAGACAAGTAAATCTTTAAGAGAGTTGCTAGTTTTGTTGTGGTTATTTGCCATCAGTTTGACTTTGACTTATAATGACCCTATAAATGAAAGATGTCCAGAATCCCTGGTCATCATCTACCCCTGCTAACTCAGAGCCATGGCTTCTTCAATTCAATCAATGCTCCTGTTGTGGGGTCTCCCTTTTTCCCCCTATTGTCTTCTGCTTTATCAAGCATTATCATCTTTTCTAGTCAGTCACACTGTTTCATGATATGTCCATGTCTTCATAAAAAATCGTGTGGTTATGTGGGGTTGTTTTGAAAGCCATCTCTTGTCTCTCAGCTTATTGTTGGTGTTCACTGACTCAGCTAAGCAATATTATTTGCAATTGGCTTTCATTGACCACCTTGAGCAAGTTGAGCAAAACTTCAGCAGTTACATTTCATGAAGATCTGCAAAGTCATGATAGCAACGGTGAATGCATGATAGGTTGCGTTACTTTCCTGAATGTACAATTTCCAATTGGGTTGGTACTTTGAGAACCATAGGCTGGAGGTCAAGATCTGGACTGCAACATAGCTGTGCATTTTTGGTGCATTTCTATGGATTTTATTTCAGAGGGATAGTGAGGCAAGTATTTCCTTTTTATTTATCTTTAACCTTATAAATTCCACCTCAGTACTGCATTTCTGTGTCAGTGGGATTGTGTATTCCAGTGAGGCTATGCTGACAGTGGCTTTGCTGCTGGTAAGGTGTCCAAAGCCAGCTTTTGCTAAGGAGCCAGACTAATTGTGGCAAACAGCTACCATAGTTGTGGGCAGCAACTGTAGTGTGTGTGTGAGGTGACAACTGGTGGAAACGATTGTAGTGGCACTTTAGCTAACTCTGAAAGAATTATCACGGTGCAGGAGAAAGCAATGGTAAATTACTCCTGAATGCTTTTTACCTTGAAAATCCAGTGATGAGATGAACTCCATTAATATGCCTAGCAATATTAGGAGGATAGAAAAAGGCTAGCAGCCTGCATTTCTGCACTGGATATGGAAGAGGGGAAGCTCCACTGTTCATGGCCATTGTGAAAGCATAGGCTATTAGTCTCAACTACACTTAGAAAAAATTGGTCTGGCCTAAGAGGAGCCTACTCATCTGTCTGCCTGGAATTCCTTGTTACTTTTTTTTTTTTTTTGTGGAAGCTGCATTTTATTTGAAAATCCTCCTTGTTTTTGCTAATGTGCGTTTTAAGATTTTAAACAAAAATAAAATCTGCAGAGACAATGCAGCAAGTATGCTTAATTCATGTACAGAATTGCTTTCATGTCTTTTACTGTCCTTTGACTATTCCTTGTTACCTGCAGCATGCAGCTGGTTTGGTTAAATGGGAAGGCTGCTTTTCTCAATGTGGAATAAAAGCGTTCTGTCCCAAAGCTCTTATCTTTTTTACAGAAAAATTGCTTTGTGAGATAGACAAATTAACAATCCATGAGCCTGAGAGTGAGGAGAAAAATGTGCTTTGCTCCATCTCCACGCTGTGTGGGAAAGTATAGCACATAAAGCTATAAAACTGAAACAAATGTTAACATTTTTGAGTGGCCCAGAAAGGTGTAACCATAACCCTGATGGGAAGCTAATTACGCCATGATAACCAGCAACGTGGTGACAGCTGTTGGCACCTGCCAGTAATCAGGCTTTGTTCCCCTGTACCAGCTTATCCAGTTTTTTTCCTTGAAGAGCTATATTTTCGGGTGTGCTGCAGAGCCAGAGATTATTCATGCACACACATGTAGGTGCAAACACAGAGACCTAATTCTTACCAATATAGTTTTTCCCACCCAGCAAATAAAGTAAAACTCAAGTCTTCTCAGAAACAAACCCCAATACAACAGGTCTGGAGAATGTGAAGATCAGCTCAGTTACAGATATCTCTTCTCAGATGTGGGTTCTGATTCAGCAGTTTTCAGGAGTGCAAAGCACAACTTAGTTCTTTACATTTACAGTTCAAAGGTTTAAAGAGTAGAGTGTTTAAATATTGTATGCCTTCAAATTTCTTATCTCAGACTGTTGATCAGAGCTAAGAACGAGTTTCCCTTCTTTGGTCTGGAGAAACCTCTAGCTACAGCTGGCAGCATCAGATGACAGCACAGTGTTACCACTGTGAACTGGCCTGGCCTTTGGTAAACTTTAGATATCATTTTTGATATCACAATTCGGTCCTGTTTTGCCACCAGCCAAGTGTTTGTGAGGCCACTGAACAAGCACAAAGCTAGGCATGGCTATTATATGCTGACTCATACTTGTTTACACCAAGGCAAGCCAGAAACTGCCAGATCTGCTTTAGGAGACCTCCCGAAACAGACACCTTCATTACAGATGCATGTCAAAACAAAGAGACCCCTGCCCCGAGCGGGCACCCTGGCGAGCTAGGTGCTCAACTGCCAAGCTAGCTGCATCTGCATACTGGCTATCTTATTGTCAATTCAGACTTTAACTCAATCATGTAAATTCTGACCTTTCGGAGACATTGTCTCCAGCCCAAACCTCATTGTTTTCGTCCAAGACCAGACTAGCCCACGATCATTCCTTCCCTGATACAAACCCCCAGTCCCGAGAGCTCCTCGGATCTCTCGCTGGACCGCCCGTTTGGACTACCTTGCCGCCGCTTCGTTCTGTGAGTTCCCCTTGGCCGCCACGCCGAGTTTCCTTCTCTTCAATTGGACCTCTGCAGGACTATGAGAAAGGTGTTGTATAACCCATTTCCCCCCAAACTCTCATTCCTATTTCTAGTTAGCTGTGTGATTATGTTTTCTTAATAATTTGTTTGCTCGTTAATAAATATCATTGTAGCCATTTTAAACTGTCTGACTGCTCACTGACCTGAACCTGTATACATAGGGTAAAAGATTCCCACTAAGTTACCCTGCCTCTCGCTAGCTTAAGAGAGTGCTCCAGCTAATTTCCCCATCTTTGCTTGGTTTGTTTGGTTATTTGGGCGTCCCTCCCGGGACCCCCAATCTACAGGGTAACAACAGATTCCTCTCCCCCTCCTCTGGCAGCCTTAGCTTATCATTTGTCCTGTGAGTAGAAGTGAGTGGCTGCAGGTTGTGCACTCCTGCTTTGTGGGTGCACTTGTAAGTAAGCCCTGTAGAACCTAGTAGAATGTTTGTGCAAACACCCATGGGCTTGTACAGTTATAGTATTCATGTGATCAGAGAGTGCATCAGTTCTGAAATCTGGAGTTCAGACCAGTCTTATTTAGAAAACTGTAAATGGGCAAAATGTGGGGGAAGGTGTCCCTCTTCTCTGTTGGACAGCCATATATGGATGATGTGTCAAAACGCAGAAAATGGCCAGGCCCTTGCTATTTATGTGGCTGCTGCTGTGATAGATAGGAATTTCCATGAAACAGGTGGAGACATACTAGAGTTCACAAATGAGGCAGGCTGTTCGTGCAACTCAAACAAAATAACAAGTGGCAGGCAAGCAACCCCATGGCAATATGCTGTTTGCTTGTAATTTCTGTGGCATAGCGAAATTGAATCCTCAGAGGGAATCATCTGTGCCACTGAGTGTATTAATTATACAAGTACCTGTTTGCTTTTCACTAAGACTCTGCTGAAAGTGGTTGATAAGCCAACTGAAAGAATAGTTAGGCAGTTGGAGTATGGATTAAATACAAAGATACATACTGGAAAGAATTTAATTCTGCTTAAAATAACTGAAGATTTTTGTTTATTGTATTTTACATATGACTTCATGGAAGAGCATGACAAACATGGGGAGATTACTGAGAACAGCCCCATAGGCACACCTATTTATTTCTAGTATTTGAGATATTTTGTGCCATAACACAGCTGAAGATGATATGTGAAATTAAAATACCCGAATCAACCATGCAGATTCAGCATAACTACCCCCTCCCAAATCTGTACCTATAATAAATTAAATGCTACTTGTTGTTGTGTGCCTTCAAGTCATTTGCAACTTCTAATGACCCTAAGGTGAATCTGTCATGGGTTTCTTTGACTAGATATGTTCTGAAGGGATTTGTCTTTGATCTGAGGCTGAGAGAGTGTGATTTGTATAAGGTCATCCAGTGGGTTTTTATGGCAAAATGGGAATTCATGCCCTGTTTTCCAGGGTTATAACCCAATGCTCAGACCCACTATACCATGCTGCCTTCCAAGTGCAACTAATATAAACAAATCAGACTTGTAATAAAATTTTATAGTATGGAGTAGTTCTGTTCATGCTGCTACCAAACCATGCCCTCTTCTAGTATACTTCATTCCACCCTATTCTCCAATTTTCTTTCCTCTCAACTTTCAGCGAGTGATTCAAGGCGACTGAACATATTTAGTTCTCATTGCACTACCTGATCTTTTTCTGCATAGTTTTTGGTACTTCTGGACACTTTGGTGTTCCTTTGATTTTGAAGATACTTCCTTCTTGCTCAGAGGTGTCCTAATGGTGAATTTAAGAGTCTGTTCAGATAATGAGCTTGCTATTAATATATAATATATATGTATGTGTGTGTACATGTGTGTGCGCATTATATGTATATGTGGTTAATTCTGATTGTAGCATTTAGGTACATTACCTAGCTTGATATATTTGTTTAAGAATTTGAATAACAAAGAGGAAGGAAGATGGAGCCGCATATATTGGGGTGAATGAGTGATCCAGATTAACATAATTTGAGCAAAGAGAGATGTATGATGTAGTAACCTGGCTTTAATATCACAGTGAGCCACAGAGCGCTTTTTCAGTTATTTTTGTCAGAAGAATAAGCTGAAGTGAGCCTTGGTCCCTTGCAGTCCCCCATATCCTCTGTCAAGGAGTAGATTAAAAGACTTTCCTTCAGTTTTTGTTTAAACTGAGGTTTGTTTAAAACGCCAGCTTTGTAACTCACAGTTTAACATTGCATTCTTTCAAGCAAATCATATTCTACTAATCATAGTTTTGTCAAGAAAATAATAAACTGCAGTGAATCAATACATGGAAGTCAAAGTTTCAGATCTCCTTATAGCTGCACAGGAGGAGAAGGCTTTAGGAACATACGAATATAACTCTCCTCCTCTCATTCTCATTCATGATACACCATGCTTTTATCACAATGTCTAAACTACCTGATGGGTACTTTTCCTGATTATTAGATGTCCTACTCGATCTCCTCTGGCTTCTGACCTATCACACTGTCCAAATGTTCTCATATCACTTGGGGGCAAAAACTTAAGATTCTCAAGCAACTAGAAACACTACCAGATTTGAGATAGCACAGGTGCTCTGTACTGATATTGGCTTCCTTTGGTGAACTGTATCTGATAGCGTCTTGCCACTTCTTGATATTGTCTGATGCAAATTAGTTAAACTTTGGTACTGTTTACTCTTAGAGAAATATACTAGTCTGAATTCACATTTTTCTTTTTCACTAGATCTGGAGGCCAATAACTGCAACGTTCTATTTTCCTGTCGGCCCAGGAACAGGATTTCTTTACTTGGTGAACTTATATTTTTTGTATCAGTACTCATCCCGGCTGGAAACAGGTAACTTATCATTAAGCATATACTGTATTTGCCAGCATGTAAGATGCACTAGCATATAGGACGCATCCTATTAATATGCTGACAAATACTGTTCACCAATGTGTAAGATGCACTGACGTATAAGATGCACCCCATTTTCAAACAGTATTTTCAGGAAAAAAAGTGAGTTTTATACACCAACAAATGGGGTAGTTGTCTGTTTAAATGATGTTAAGGGATACGAGTACCTTTCTGCTTGGTCTAAATATATTTTGTGACAGTAATTTGGTTAGTTGAATAAAAGAGTACAGTATAGTGAAATTATGCCTGTGTTTTTTGTTGGTTTATGAATTATTGTTTGATAGAGAACAGGATACCTTTTCTCAAGCTAATTTCAACTGGATTGCTTTATCCTCTTGTGCAGAGGGAGGCAGGAGTCAATACCACAGGCACTAGCAGGATTCATTGGGATAAGCAAGGAATTTGGATTATTTTTATTTACTTAAAATAGTAATATATAGTCTTCTAAACATGAGGACCACAAGGCAAAATACAGAATATATATTTAAAAATTCAGGAAGAATAAGCATTAATAGAATAGGACCTTGAAAAGCTTCAAGGGTAGAAAATCAGCTATCAGCCTTTTAATACCATCAAACACTAAATTATGCAGAATTTTGCACATGATCAAGTGCCTTATCAGGTGAGGGCATCAGACTCTGAGAGAAAGGTGAAGACTGCCTAGCAAAATAGTCATTTTGCAATCTGGTTGACAATGACCTGACGGTAATTCTGTAAAACAGGATCAAGGCACTATGTATTCTTTCCATGGGACTCACTCTTGCATGTCACTTACATCACCCCTGCTAGTTTGCTTCCTCATCTCTCTTAGTTGAGCCCCATGTTAGTCAGAAAATGGACTGCTTAAGGACATTCATAAGATATGTGTGAAGGGGTTTTCTTGAGTGGGAAGTAATTAAGAAATTTAAATGTATAGCTAACTTGTTTTTGACTTGCACAGATGAAAGAAGTCATATAATAGGCTTTGATGTTCATATCTGCATCTGCATTTCAATCCAGGTCTGAATCTTAGAGTGATAAATAACTGCTCATTTTGAGCTGGCTTCTGTGGCCTTATTTTCTGCTGTTCTACTCACTGAAGTAACATTTCCTTGCACTTATTTTGAAACATTACATTTTTGAACTATATCTCTAAGAATCCTCTAGCTGCATGCCAGTAGCTGTATTGGTTGGGTTATTTTGGGAATTGTAGTTCAACAAAAGTACTTTTTGAACCTCTGGAAGAACAGCATGATTGTGAGAGGGTTTTTTCTAGATCCAAACAACTACTTGGTTAGCTTGGTGCCAAAAGGAATGCTAAAGAAGTGTGCTTCCTATTGACAGACTGCTATATATAATTCAAAAAGAGGACTGCTTTGGTTGAATGTGGAGGAGGAAAGCAGACTTTTCTTTGGCTTCTAGAGGCTCCTTCAGTTGGGGCGAGGGGAAATAGGTGCCATTCACAGCTGACCTGTAAGGTGAAACCACAGCAGTCTCTAGAAGAAAACTGTTTATGGTGGCTATCAGGTTGTTGGTACAGAACATGCTAGGAGTATGGGTCTCCTTATTTTACTGTTAGGTCTTAATAGTGTTTGGCTTTGAACTTGCTAGCTAGTACCCCTTTACAGGGTAGAGTCCAGTTAGTGTGTCTGGTGCTATGCAGCCTTTGACTATTTCCTTTGGGATATAAAGGTGACCTTGGTGAGTGTTACCTGGGCACTAAAAATTGTAGATTTCCAAAGCCACCATGGATATGACCATGCAGGATGTTAACTTGTTGCATTAAGTGTTGATTATTGTCAGTTACAGCTGTGCAAATAAGCACCCAACCAGCACATTCATCCTACAGTATGCTCATAATGGCCTGGCAAGTTCCATAGCTGGGTGGATTTCATGTTAGAAAACATCTTACTGCAAAACTCTATTTGTATATTACATAACTCAGATTATGAAAGGGAAGGGTGTGATACTTGATAAAACCAATATAGTTTTCCTTCTAATCAAAGAATTCCAACATTTGCCTATTGACTGATCAATCAGTTTATGTGTTGATTGTTCATTTTTTAAAGAAGGCACCTGGAAAACAGAAACCGTTGCTACTCAACACAAGAGTGAACAATAGAAATAACCAACAAGTCATCAAAATAGTCAGTGGCCCAGGAAAAGACATACAGTTGGCCCCTAAACCCAAGGAAGGAGATGGGTGTGAGAGAGGAAGTACAGCACCACCATACCAACTCACCTCTTTCTCTGACCTGGTTTGGACCCTGGGTGCCTGCTCTCCCCATTAGGCCTCACCCCCCTTGCCCTAGACACTCACACACATTTTGATATTTGTGATTTTTCCACTTTTGTGGGGGTCCTGCACCATAACCCCAGCAAATATGGAGAGCCCGCTGACTGTGTATGTTTGCCTGGTGCCTAAAAGATGGGGAGACCATGCGAAAATTTGGAAGCTACTACAGGAAAACAGCATGTTTTTTCATTGCCCTCAATGGTAGGAAACAGAAGGCCTCAAGTACTGACCCTCTTCATCAGGACAGGTTTCTTTGGGAAAAAAGTGTCCCTTGAGGTAGTAGAGTCTTAAGGTGTATAAGGCTTTATAGCCTGGTGGGCTAATTTGACAGGGCAGGTGGCCAGATTTTCTCCCTCAGTACCCATGGGGGGCCTTCTCTAGAACATGTTCAGAAGAAGGAGGCCAAGTTGGTAAAAGACCTGAAAATCAGCATCTTAGGGAGCTGAGTAGGTAGTTTGGAGAAGAGAAGTCTGAGAAGTGACACAGTAGTCATCTTTAAATATCTGAAGGGATGTCGTGCAGAAGATGGAGCGAGCTTGTTTCCTGCAGCTTCAGAGATTGGGCAGAAATTGATGGAAATTTTAAGAGAAAAGCTCCACCTAAACATTAGGAAAAGTGTCCTAACAGGATATGCTATTTGCCACTGTCTTGGAGTGTGGTGGACTCCTTCATTAGATGTCTTTGAATAGAGATCGGATGGCTTTCTCTCAAAGAAGCACCAGCTATGGTATCTTACATAGGAAGTAGGTAGACTACTTGGCCCCTGGCATTCCTTCCAACTCTGATTCTATGACTCACTGTGCCCATAAGAGATAAAAAAGATTTTAAAGTAGAAAAAAAATCAAAATTGGAAGTGAATGAACATCCATTTTCTTTGTTTGCTGGTGTTTTTCATGCTCTACTTTCCTCTGTTTAAACTCAGAATTGCTCCTTCATCTTCAGGAGTTGAGGAAGGAACATTTATGAGGGGGCGACAAGTGCTGAGAGTAGGATTAAAGGCTTCCAAGGACCTGCACAGGGTCCTGTGGAGCAGGGGATGCCTCTAGTTTATAGGTCAAAAACAACTCTTTGAATTGTATCCAGTTAATCAATTAAACTCTGCAGTCTTTTATTTAGAAATGTAAACACATCATTTTGGGGATGCCCTTTGGAGGTAGTCACTGATGTTGCTATCTGGACCTCCTGACCTGGTAGTAAAGCTGGTTGTGGTCAGTGGATTGCTAAATCAAGACTGCAAAATTTCTTTTCCATGGTGCTTGTGAAAAAGAAGCCCATCAAAGGCTAGCACTCTTACTGAATAAGTGCTTTCTCCTCTTGCATCAAGTGAGGGGATAAAATACTAAGAGCCTTTTAAAATCATGTTTTTCAGGCAATTTTGGTTAATATTTTGGTGACTTTTTCTGCATCATAGCCGGTTTTCTTCTTCTGAACAAAAGTTTATTTGTTTCCTGCAGTATAATCATAGCTCTGAAGAACAAACTAGTACCTCATGCAGAATGACAGCAAAACAACTGCCTATGTTTCAGCTAACACGAATTCCTTTCTTTGTTCTCAGGTGCTTTTGATGGAAGGCCTGCTGACTATGTGTTCATGCTTCTCTTCAACTGGATCTGCATAGTTGTATCCTTTATATTTGCCACCAACATCTTGAACATATTTCAGCATGGGGAGAGCAGCCACAGGAATGATGTGTGTCTTGCCTGTGAGACACAAAGTGTCCTGTTCAAACCTTTGTTCAGTGATTAATCCACTGAGTTGCCTTAGGAAGCCACTGGCAGCTTCCCCCATCCTGTTCCCACTTTATGTAATAACAGCAGTGTCCCTTGCTTGGTGAGGTTGGGAGGAGATAGCTGTGAAAGGTACAAGTGAGGAACTATGTTGAATAGACACAAATGTTTATGACCATGTTCACATGTGACAGTAAACTAGGGTAGGCAAGTGCAACCAGTGGGCCACAGGTATCCCCCACCTTTGTGGCCATCAGAGTTCCCCAGGGGGTCAATTTTTTTTAGCCCTCAAATGATTAGGGGGCATTGTCAGGAACTGAGCTCATACACACAAATAGTACAGTGCATAAACACTATTTATTTTGAGTGAGATACATCGTACAGGACTTCAGTGAGTGGATTAAAGGCAATTAGCACAGTTCAAAGCATAAAATACCAAGAAGAGTCTCCCCCCCAGAGACCTTGAAGCTGTGGCAAGCCTGGCAGTGCTTCTCAGTGCCTTCCTAGCTTTTTGTTTATCTAACGGTCTCTGGTTCTCATACCTTTGTTACAAGCAAGCTGCTAACTTAAATCCTACTACATATCCCATTAGTATAATATGGAGGGCTACCCGACAGGCATGATGCACTTTTGCTATACTCCCACTCTGAGGGCCAGGAGAGGAGCATAATTCAGGGATATGTGCAGAAACAGATTGAATCTGCAGTTGGGCTTGTGGGCTTCTTCCTTTTCTTTCAGTTTGGCTGTGAAGAAGAACTTAGTTGTCCTCTGCTAGTTCAGATTCCTGTCCTGTCATTATATGTAAACTAGAAATTTGGGTTTAAATTTCATGGGTTGTTTAACTTACTAATGAACAGTTTGAACTTTGTCCAGCAATAGATTACACAGTGGACTCTCTGTATCTGTGGGAGTTCTGTTCCAGGACAGTCCCCACAATGAATAGGAAAAATTGTGAATGCCCATATTATTAAATTACAGTGAGTTGCTGCCATTTATGTATAGGAATTCACCGATTTGGAGGTTGCATATAGGAAGGGTCCACTGTACTTTATTGTAATAATAAGACAGGAATCTGCTGAAGTGGAACTAGACTCTGGTTTATTCATCCTCCAAGCCATGGGAGAGAAAGAGAAAGAGAAGGAGAAGCTGAAGCTATTCACTTTGCAAAGACACATTCTTGCTTGTGTTTGTAATTTTAAATGCAAGTTTCCTGTTCTGTGTTTAACTCACCTTATTCAGCATTTTCACTTGAGAACTGCAGTGTTTTTGGTTTCCAAAATCTTCCTTTTTGCTCTTTAGTGGAGGTATATATTGATCTGAGTTAAAAAGAGATGCAACACAATATTCAATTCAGCAGGTTGTGTCAATGTTATTTCATATTCTTTCCAGGGGAAAAGATTTTAAATGTTAAATCTGCTTGACAGCACTGCTGTTCGCTGTTTTTCCTTAAAACAATAAAAGATTACTGGCTTGGCAATGAATATGCAGGTAAGTGTATCTCTGTTCTGGAAACAGTCAGGTTTATGAGAGATCTGTTATCACGTTGCTACTTACTTTGTTGGAAACAGAGATTTGAGAAATTGGTCTTTGGACAACACCGTCCCTAATCTTTCAGTGGTCAATACTGGCTGCGAGGTTCAGAGAATTGTAGTCCCAAAATGTAACTTTTCCAAGTTCTGGCTCAGAATTACATTGTGGATCATGTCAAATTGTAGTGGTATCCTTTTGTGGTTCATTGCTTTTCTGTGGCAGCAAGAAAGGATTTGTCTCCAATTGTGATTATTTGGAAAGGGAAAAAAATACCCAACAACACACCTATTCCTCCTTCCTGGTTGGCATAATTTGTGTATATTTTGTTTTTTGCATGTGCAGCCAAGCACAAGGTAGTGTGATAAACAGCCCTAATGCAGCCATAACCATAAAGTATAGATTATTCTTGCCTTAAACTTGTGCATGCTTCCCCTCTCCTTTCTTTTTCTGTACCATGGCTGTGAGGAGAAAATTGGTGGATTTTACTTTTCGTTTTAATGAACTCTGGTGGAATATTATGTGGTTAGATTTTAGCTAGGGTTTGCAAGTCAGTTCCAGACATTGACTTATGATGCTGGCTTGTTTGCAATAAATTATAGTTAATTTTTTTTCACAGCCTATAGGGTGGATATAACACTAAACTCCAGTAAATTGAAAACAGAAGCCAAAACTATACAAGTGGAGATCCAGAAGCCAGAGATTCACTTCCTTAAGAACAAAATTTGTTTACCATTATGTTTTAATGCCATCTCTGGTTATTGATCACCAGAAGACTAACTTTGCCACAGGGGCATTTGTTTCAAGATATTTCAGATAACTGCCCTGCCACACGTAGCACCATGTACTTATGAGACATTCTTAGAGCCTGAAATCAGTAGCAAGGGATTTTCCGCTGTCCCCTTTTACTCCTCATCCTCAAAGCTGTACTTGAATTTCATGAGCTGTAGGACCTTCATTTTATATCTCTTTCCCCCCTGCTTTCTCCTGCAGTGGTTGACTTCTAGAGACAGACGTATGCCCCTCCTTTTTACTACCTCACTGATATGCTTGGGGCCAAAAATCTTGCCTGAGTTTTATAACTGGGACTAGTTCTCTGCTGCAGGGATGGGGTACCTCTGGCCTGCTGGCTTATATGAGCCATGAGAATTCCACATGCGACCCATGATGCAGCTCTTGGCCCCTGCAGTCTCTCTTAGGCTGTGTCTCTTCCCACTACCTGAATCTCAACAGAAGCAGATTGAGAGAGAGTCAGATCCTTTTTCCAAATCCGTAGCAGATTAGAGATGAGGTTTTTTTTCTTCCACAATGCTGAAGGAAAGAGGCAGGGGCCAGGGGATGGGTTTCTCACCAATCTCCAGCATCTGCCAGCTGCAGTTGGCCTGTCATCATTCCACTCTTTGTTAGCTCTGCCTGTCTTCTACCCTTATATGTCTTTCTTGTAAGTCTTTCCCCATAACTGGTTTTCCAAAACGTAGAAACTTTCTTTCACAGTAACAGTACAGGGTGCCATCACTGTGTAGCGGTTTCAGTGTTAGACTAAGATACAGGGAGATCAGGGTTTGACTCCCTGCTTAGCCATGGAAATCCACTGGGCAACCTTGGGCAAGTCACATTCTCTCAGCCTTAGAAGAAAGCAGTGACAACCTATGTTGAATAAATTTTACTAGAAACTCCTATGATAACATTGCCCTAAGTTGAAGGCACATAACAACAAGAAAGGAGAACATGAGTGAGTGTAAAAAAAAATGCAAAATCCACAAAAGAGTGATACCTTTATTGACCAACTTAAATGCATAAAACACTTTGTGCTAGCTTTCAGAGCTCTACTGGCTTCCTCATCAGGCAAAGATGTTAAAAAAATATCATACAAGAGAAGAAAAGTGGCAGTGTTGGAGTCACAGTTGTACATTTTGTATCAAGGTGTCATTTCTGTTTTTGTTCAGTTGATCTAAAGGGCTTTCAGTGCAGGCAGAGGCCACTCTCCTTTTTTTTGGCCATGGGACTGAGACAAAGGACACTAAATGTAAACTCCGTTAGCAGGAGTAAAGTAACTCCTCCTAGGGTGTCCCTGTCATTTGTGAAGCCATAGGCCCCTTACTTAGGCAGAGAACATTGAATTTCTTAAGCAGTCTTTGTACTGTTACATCTGTAAAAATGTTTAGATGATGTATAGATAAGAGGGACAAGCCAGCGTGGTATAGTGGTCTTGAGTGTCAGACTATGACACCGAAGACCAGAGTTCAATTCCCCGCTTGGCCATGGAAACCCACCAGATGACCTTGAGTGTGTGTCACACTGTCAGCCCCAGAAAACCCCATGATAGGGTTGCCATAAGTTGGAAATGACTTGAAGGCACACAACAAAAACACTGATAGGTAGGTGGAAGATCTGTTCACTTTTTCACTAAAACGTTAAGTGAACCTCTCTGGTCCAAGGCATGACTAAGCA
The DNA here is from genome assembly GCA_948472985.1 of Iguana delicatissima. Taxonomy (NCBI): domain Eukaryota; kingdom Metazoa; phylum Chordata; class Lepidosauria; order Squamata; family Iguanidae; genus Iguana; species Iguana delicatissima. Next base: position 888,631 of record CAOKZL010000460.1, on the reverse strand, counting down.
GAAGTATGTTGTATAACCCGGTCTTTTAATTAAAGAGTCTGATGTTGACACCTTTGTGGAGGAAAAACACCCTCTCTTTTCACAGCATCACTTCTGTGTGTCACATTCACTTATTTTTAAAGGTCATGTTGAAAGTAAATCAACACTTCTGTCCTGCAGAGGATGTACTTATGCAAGCACCAGAATGATAGTTCTGAATAAGGAAGCTTAAAACTCTGCACAGTCCATTTTTTCTATGAATTTCATTTGCCACAATGCAGAATCTAGTGCCAGCATCAGGTCGACACTCCCTTTTTTTCTTACCATACATTCAGCAGCCTTCTATAATTCTGAGAGCTACAGCCCTAAGTACATTTCCCCAGAAGTTCATTTTGGCAAAATCAGTAGCACTTCTTGAATAAAAGATTAGGAAAGGGAGCTCTGGAGACAGTATTTCCTCACTGGGACCCACCTTAGGTGTGTGCCACACCCTGAAAACAAAACTGAAAAAAGCTAGAAGACAATCTCTGGTTTCATAAAGTAAGATGCAGGGCTGGGTGCTTCTTTGAAAGAAGGCTGTTTCTGGGAATGTGATTCTTCTTTTTCAGTGAAAGAAGCACATTGGTAGCAGTAGGGCTTCACTGAGGCCACAAAATCAGAAGGGTGGTCAGATGCTGTTCAACCTTCCACTCACTGAAAGCTGTCCATTAGTTGTGCATCCTGAATTACAATCAACTATATTCATTGACTTAGGTGATTAGCAAGACCAGGGGATTTATCAAGCTCTCTTCTGCTGCTAGTGGGCTAGTTTTGGCTTAGTGGGCCTGGTGCGAGAAGAGAAATGTTATAACACTTGTAGAATTTATTTTCCTGGACTTTACACTGGGAGATATGGAGAGGTTACTTTGTGTGTGCCTTACAGTAACCTTCCCTGGCCTGACAGCCTTCAAAAGTGTTGGACTAAACTTAGGCCATGCTGATTGGGATAGATGAGCTATGTGAGCCAACACATCTGGAAGATACAAAGACAGAAGTGAACATTTGCATTCCTTTTAATTGTCAAATTCTCTTAGGTTGCTTGGGCTTTCTTTATGTTGTCAACTTTTCTGTTTGTTCATTCTCCTACAGTTGCTGATGATCCCACTCATCATGTCTGTGCTATATGTTTGGGCCCAGCTGAACAGAGACATGATAGTGTCATTTTGGTTTGGGACACGGTTTAAGGTAAGGTCCGACATTTAGAAAACAGAGTTTTAAAGAAGCTTTTGAACTGTGAAATTTTCTTACCATTTATTTAAAAGTTCTGCAGTGTATTTTAGAACTTGCATAATATTTCATTACATAAGGAATTGTGTTTCATTTTTTGGTCATAACAAACTCATGTATGCTATTGCTTTCCTAGGCATGCTACTTACCATGGGTTATTCTGGGGTTCAACTACATAATTGGAGGCTCGTAAGTATTCCCAAATAATCTTTGTCTATGTCTGTAAATGTAATCTGCAACACAGTGAAACTTACTCATATCCTGAAATACATCCAAAACATTTGGATATATGGGAAAGGGATAAAAGTATTCTTTCCTTCTCTTTGCCTGGGTCATCCATTGTCTCAACTTTTAGATTGTCTCTGGTGAGTTCTTCTGTAAGTAACCTAGATGGGAAAAGTTTCCACAGAGAACCAGTGATACTGCTGTAGGATCACTGCTGTTCAAGTTGTTACAACTCTTGGTCTGTGTGAGATTGCTCTGGAACACACCTACACTTTCACATCCTTCCTCTTTCAAAGCAAAAGGTGGGCATAGGAAGCTTCTGAAACTGACCTACGAGCTCATTCCTCAATTTTCCCTAGTTAGCATGTGTGGTTTGGTCTTGGCTGCTAGTAGTTGAGGGGCTTTGTGGAAGAGGCATTTTTAGCCAGAATAAAGCACTTTCTCATCCCATCTAGTCCCTGCATCCTGGGCTTATACGTAAGGCTAGTTAAAGTTGTTAAAAAGATACTGCTTTCTGTACCAGACTTTGAAAAAGTTCAGATAATTGCATTGTGGTTCAGCCATTTCCATGGCATGTTAGATCTTAAAAGCAAATTATAAAACAGTCCACTTAACAGCTTCACTCCCACCATGAAAAGTTCTTGTAGGCTTTCTAAAGATGCTGGGTCTTTGACACATCTGGAGAGAAAGAGTTTCTAACTTTGTGAGTCAGTTATTGAAAGTATCTCTGGTATCTGCTCTTAGCCCTACTTACATTTTTCTTGGCTGTTCTACCTCCTTTGTGTGAAGTGGTGAGAATGAGTAACTATTGACATCTGGAATCCAAAAGACATAATGAAGAACCATGTGAATCTCAAAGCCTCATAGTTCAGAACACAAATAAATCAAGAGTAGATGTTTCCTGAGGATTTTGATGCTGGCATTTGGTCTTTCCTGGTAGTCAAATGTAATTTTATGCCACACAGTTCTCAGCTGTGTGTGAAACCTAAGGGTTAGGATTCCTTTCCCCACAAAACTGGCAAAATTTTCAGGATGTATTTCTTAAATGAGTGCATATTCTTCAATCAGCACAGAATACTCCATAGATGAGTAAAATTTGTAAACGCATATGTTCTATTCATACGTAGGATCCCTCCAGATTGGCAGCAGAAATCACTCTGCTTCCCAGTAGTCAGTGCTGTAAAAGTGCTGTTTTTCTTGTCTCCTGCAGTTTCATCAATGAACTAATTGGTAACCTGGTTGGTCATCTGTACTTCTTCTTAATGTTTAAATATCCAATGGACTTGGGAGGAAGAAGTTTTCTGTCAACACCTCAGTTCCTGTAAGTTGGCTTTTTCCCTTAAAAAGTATTCAGGTGTTCTCACTTGGAAATACTGGTGGATTATCTCATTTAGTCATTGAAAAGAATTTGCAGTGGCAGTAGTGAGAGATTTTAGGTGACAGAGCATGTGTTTCCATGTAGAGGAAACCACGATTGAATTAATTGCTGCATCTGAGCAGAATGTGTGTCTGTGACACTGGAAACAAAAGAAAGGAATATCTTTTGAACTGAAACATTAGAAGCCATTAGTCACTGTGAGAAAGGAAAAAGCGATAATAGAATTGTAAAGTAAAAGTCAAAATAACCCATCTGAAATAGAACTAACTTGTTGTAAAGTCCCAACCTAGGTATACTTATTCACAAATGTAGTATTTAATTACTCCCCCTTTTCATTGCTGACTTGCTTATCACTTTTATTATGATACAAATATTTGCTTTTTCCGTCTTCTGTAGCTTTGTTCCCTTGTTACAGTTTTCATCAGTCAGTTTTGTTCTTTGCCCCATCCTAACAATAGATAACTTGGTACTATTACCAAGTACCATGCTCTCCAGCCCAAATGAAATATTGCAGAGAAAGCAGAGGGTCTGTGTGCAGGTACGTAGCCACAACCGTGCATCCTGAACTTCTATTCCAGAGAAAACAGGATATAATGCTGTAATGAGTTGATACGAAGTGCTGCCTTGGTACTTGTCACAGAGGTGATGCTGGCTGAATTTCTGCTAGCGCTCTGCTTTCTTCCTCAGTGGTCTCACTGTCTAAGCAGCAGGTCTCTCCAAGCATGGAAAGCTTGATAGGTACTACTAATTGGCCTGGCTAGGGGATCTAAGGAATTAAAAATCCAAGCAAGTAACATTTCAAGACTCTGAGTCCAAGTACTGACCTGTTGTGACCCTCCATGAGCTCAAATTCCAGAAGACAGAGAATCACTACACAGAAGACAAGATTTAGAATAGGAGTGAATAGGCCAGGACGCTGAAAGCATGGTAGCAGGGGGAAAAAAGAAAATGGTTATACAGTCAGAGTGAGAGAGAATGAACAGATGGGGAGAGAGCAAGAAGACACATGCATATCAAGCCACAACTCAATAAAGGAGAGAGAGAGCAAGGAGGGAGAGAGCAAGGAAGAACATGTTCACATGCCTGCTCTCCCATAATGTGCTTGTTTTATCTAATTTGAAGCCAAAAGATGAAATCGGATTTGCTATTTGCAGAGAGCTGCTAGCATGCCCTGAGATCTGTAGTTACTTTAGAATTCGTCAGATGATGTGTGTTTTTGTAATTATTGCCCAAATATGCTTTGCCATTGATGGGCAAGTTACCAATTTAACATGGGTTAACTTATTAAAATGTAGTGAATTTTCACTGAAGCATGAAACTGTAACATCACTATAATTTACTTATACCTTTGATGGAGTCTAAATTGGGAGAAGAACATGTCAAGCTTTAAAAAAATCTTCCCTGAATCAAAATACTAACTGTTTTGGAAGGTTTGGGACTAGAACGCCTGAAAGTCTAGTGAATGCGAAATTTATTACAGCTTTTAGCTTCACCTCCTGGTTGGTTGCTATTTAGCCATTAAAATTTAATAAGTATATAAATCCTTAGTCAAGGTGATTATGCACAGGCATACATCTGAATGGTTCTTTTGCATGCCTCCATCTCTCAGGTACCACTGGCTGCCCAATAGGAGAGGAGGAGTGTCGGGATTTGGTGTACCACCTGCCAGCATGCGCAGACCTGCAGACAATCACCAGGGTGACAGAAGACACAACTGGGGGCAGGGCTTTCGACTGGGCGATCAATGAAAACTTTCTGCCCCCCCCTTTTTTTGGTGTGTCTGTGAGAGAAGCATCTTCAGTCGTACATGAGAATGATTCCTGTTGTGGAGTGTATTCAAGGTCCAGGTTTGCTCTAGTACCGTTGGGCTGAACCCATTAAGAATTCTTGTTTGTCCCTGGTGGAAGACAACACAGCTGAAGGCACAAGATAGATTTTACTTCAGGCTCTTGAATACTGGTCATGTCAATGCTGCCATTAAAAAGAAAATTCACATTTTTAATGCTGTCTAGCATGTGTACTTTCTCTTACCAGCCTCCTCAGGTGAATTATTGCTGCTCCATCTGTCTTGTAAGCCTCTTTTCACATTAGAGGCCTTGAATCTACAGGTTTGGTCACAGCCTTGTCTAAGACCACTCTCCTTCCAATGTATTACACAAAAGGCTTAAAGTTCACCGTCTAAGGTTAATGAAAGCATTGCAGGTGGTTGTAACTAACCTCAGCTTTATTTAAGCAGTAACAAAGTAGGAGTGGAGGGGGCAACAAGTACTGCTTAACCAGTTCAGATTTGTTTTGATCAAGAGTGACAATAACTTGAACTGCTGAAGCAGGAAAGACAGGAGTGACTGTTAATTTCCATTTGGAAAATATACTGCAGCTTCCTAAAATGCACTTGCAACTTTAGCATAGCAAGCTGATGCATTAAAATGTCACAGTCCTTTGCACACGGTCTTGGGAGAAAGTCCTCTTGAACCCATTGAGGCTTCTGGTAAAATGCACTTGGTCCTCTGGTGTCAGTAAGTTTCTGGGCTTTCATGTAGACTTGAGGACAATAATGCATCTTTTCTGAAGGCGTGAAAAAGGCAGAGTGACTGCAGATGTGTTGGGTAGTTAATATAAAATACCCTCTTGCTTAACAATAAAGTACAACCAGAAAGGCCTGCTGGGTTTAATAAAACCATTGTCAGCTCTTCCTTTCTTCTTGGCCATTGTTCCTCACTCCTTGACTGGATTTCATATTGAAAGAACTTCTGTACTTAAAGAATGTTCAAGAATAAGTTTTGTTGAAAGTAAGGTTTCTTAATTGTAAGAAGTAAGTGCAATATCACTACATGTGTGAAGTTACTGATGCTTGTTCTATGGGGAATTATTAATGGACTTTGGTCAATCTAAGATGGTGGGAAGAAACCTGACTTGTTGTGTTAATGCCAATTGGTCTCTTTTCTCCTCTGGGCTATGTTGGCTAGCGTGGTCTACTTTGTTGGTCCAAGAAACGTTACAGCAGTCTTGTTCTTGTTCACTTCTTCTCCAAAATTATGTCAGTAAATTTTATCCTGTTTCTGTATTCTGATCTGGAAAATGAAGCTAAAAATAGCTGTTCATCTAGTTGTGCCAGTAGGCACAGTTTCTGTAGCTGTGCAAGGACTGGAGGTCCAGTTGAAGTAACTGAGTGTTTGGGCCTTACAGCTGATATTCCCCCACCAAACAGGCTCTTAGAAATGTATAATCGCTTGTTGACCTGACTGTGGCAGGAGATATGCCATCACTGGTTTCTTTTTCTCTGTGAATAATTCCAGAAAATGTGAACAAACGCAGTGTGAGGGCTTTCTGCAACAGCAGAGGCTTAGTGATTAATGTGTCTAATAGAAAGGGGAAAAGAAACTGTTCAAATTATCCTCATAATAAAACGTACAGTGCTTCTTTTCTGAGTTTTTATTTACATTATTAATAAAATGTTAGAAGCTTTTTCTCATATTGGTGTCCCCTGGATGTGTTGGGAAAACCTTCCACCACCTCAGCATGCCTGACCATGTTGGGTGGGAAGGATGGAAGTTGTAGACCCAACATGCCTAGAGGGTACCAGTTGGCATCCAAAAGAGGATATATGTACAGAGGGCAGAGCAGTACACATAATTGCAACTTTGCTTGTTATCTTCTTCACAGCTGTTTTCCAGCTTCTTAAAACTGAACTCCAACTTGGTATTAGGAGTTGCAATACCAAAACTGTATCTGCCCTTCTTTTCTGTGCATGGATATTTTTCCCTCTGGACCCAAGCAAGTGAATGTTACTTTGCCCAAGCCAAGTTTTTTTTTTAATTCTAAAAGCAGGATCTCATTGTGGAGGACTGTTCTTAAGATCTGGATTCACCGTGCTGCGTACTCCAGGGGAAATTGGTTCCTCTGGCCATGCCTACAAAGCTGTCAGACCCAAACATCCAGAAAAAGCATATGTTACAGATCTGATCTCATATTGGCAGGAATTGTGAAGCTGAGCTTGTCCCCATTTTTTTTCTTTTTCTTTTTTGAGATCCAAGATAGGCTGCCATTGGAACCATTTCTTCCTGGCATGCTAGCTTTTTTCAGATGGGGAATCTGATGTGTTCGTGAAAGGGCAGAGTGAAGAATCCAGAGATGCAATTTCCTCTTCTATCTTGGAATGGTGTTTTTTCTGAAGTATAGCATTACTTCTGAATGATGGAAGTTTGGCCTTAATTTAAAGAATCTGATGCTATGTTGTAGCAGATCTAAGCCTTGGAACTTGTATGGCATGTGCCCAGCCTCAGATGAAGAGGTCTGTCAATTTTGTACCACGAAAAGGATCACTAGGTGACATTTAAGCCAATATGAATGGCTTCACATTTGAGCATGGTGGCAAAAAGGTGAAAAATGATATTCCTTTTCTTTGTAGCATTTTTGGATGCCAAACAGCCAAGCAAGGCTTTACTTTAATGAGCTGTAATTTGGTTCTTCAGAAAGAAGAACTGCTGTACCAATCTATACTCCTTACTCTGCAGGAAGGTAGTATGTAAAATCTTAGAATACATCTGCAAAGAGCAACGGATTTGCATCCTAAAATACATTGGGAAGAAGAGCAGAAGTTGGTTGGTTCTGTCTCAACTGTAATATTAAATTATCTTAAGATGTTGAGGAAGGGCATGTAGTAGTCCTTGAGAGGCTGCCATGATACAGCATGTGTTGGAAACTGTGTCTTTGCAGTTGTTCAGTTCTGTGGAGAAATGCCATGCCTTATGCGCTTGTTAAAGCTGGATGTGGTTCTTGTAATGCCTTTGCACATGAAAGAAGATGTGTTATGGGGAGTCTACTGGTCTGCTTTTTCCATAATGTGCAGTTGGTGCATTCTGATCAGTGATTTGCATCAGTCTGATGATGATGTTGTCATCTGCCTTTCCTGGATGTTAAAAACTCACCCTTGGGTTCTGAATGCTCACCATGGCTTTCATTGGTTCACCTGAAGTACCGCCCTTCACTCTCAAGTTGACACTAGCAATGGCAGATTCCATTGTAAAACAAGTGCTTCAGTTCTTTTGTATAGAGAATTTCTCTTTTTTGTAACCAAATTCCTTTTTGTTTTGTTTTATTCTTGGCAAAATTTTAAATTAAAGTTGTTAAAATTGTACACTGACTTGGTATTTTGGTCTTGCAAAACTTTCAGTTTAATGTACTTCAGCATGCAGAGAACTTCCAACCAAGTCTCTGAGCTACAAAGTGAGTGGATGTCTTATGATTAGTAAAATGATTAGTTTCTATTGGTAAACACATTATTAGTGAATATGTGTATAGCCCTTTAGATATTATCCCTGAAAATGCCTTGAGTCCAGTTTTGGGAGAAAAGTGAGGTATAAGTTAAGATAATAGTGGTCGTGGTGATGATACACTTAACCATTACAACAGTCTTGCAAAGTACCGTAGTATTACTGGGCCAATAAATAATGGATAATGTAAGGTAGAATTTCCCCAAGTGCTGTGCAGAGGTTTGGAACTGCAGCTCCCATAATCCTTTTATCATTTAATGGTGCTGGCTGGAGCTGATGGGACTTATAGTCTGCAACATCTGGAGAGCTAAAGGCTTCCCATCTTGCATTACGCGATGTTGAGGGAGGGAGTGCCTTTTCTGATGCTGCAGAGGTAGCAGGATTAAAATATGCAAGTGCAACTCTCATGCAGGTAGAGATTGCATAGGAGGTTATTAGGTGGGGAGCTACATGTGCCTGGGAGGGGGGGCTTTAAACACTGTGATTGTATTGTGTAGGCTTGCTTCACATAAGAGACATCTCATAGTTTGTAGAGATGGTGCCTAAGCTGACACACTGAGTCTGTAACTGAAATGAAGTTTGAACTGGACATTCTGACTGTCTTTTTAATGCTGTACCAGCTTTCAGTCAGAGAACTGAAGGTGAGGAAAAACATCCTAATAAATCTTACATTATATTTCTTACATTATATATATTACATTAAATGCATTAACATTGCTCTTGCTTTGCCTTCCTCAACAAAGATTTCTCAACGGATAGTAAAACCTCCTACTTGCTCCATTAGAAATGTTCTGCTCCAGGATATAGGAAGCTTACTTTATATCAGCTCATACAACTTGTTGATCCAGGGGAATGCTGTCTGTTTTTGTAGTATCTCTCCAGGGTCTCAGGCTGAGCTCTTGACCCATTACTTGCTTCTTAACCCTTTTAACTGGTAGTACCAGCAAGCAACTCCACTTCCTATGAGCTGTGCTTCCTCAAGGGGCAGTTTATTTTCTGATTGGCATAGGCTCAAAATAAAATGCTTCACCATACAGCTTAAAAAGACAGAAATACTAATCTTTGCAAAACGATTACTGTCTTTGTGCTCTGCTTATGGGTTTCCTAGAAGCATCAGGTCATTGACAATTTACCAAAAGTTTTCAAACAAGCAGAAAATGTTTGCAGAGATTTGTGAGGTTTGCTGTGAAAATTCAGCAACAAACCAGAAAACAACCATTAAAAACAAATGTTTTCTGCTTGTTTTAAAGAACTTCTGGAAGATTGCTGGTGAATTTCAGTGATCGGAGTTAAAAGGAAGTTTGTGATGAAATTGGACCTTGGACATGCTGAAGTGGTCCACCACGGGTGAGACAGACCTTTGACCAGATCTACCAGGGCTGATATAAACCATAGTCGTAGCTGGAAAAGCTGTATTAAATACGTGCCATCTATGAGAAGCAAAGGCTGGCGTTAGCATCAAAAGAACAATTGGATTAAAAGTCAGTGCACTTCTGAGTGATCAGATAAAGGCTATCAAAGAATCTTGTGGCACTGCAAAGACTAATCAATTTATTGTAGCCATGAGCTTTCCATGGGCTCATGCAAAAATAAATTTGTTAAATTTTAAGCTGCTACAAGATTCTGCATTTTGCTACAACAGACTAGTTTGATGAATTCTTTGAAAATAACAGATGAAAAACTTGAGTGATCATAGTTCACTGTGATGAGGTAACTCCCTTGCAGGTAAGCAATAGACTTCCTGATTTGGACCAGAGGTCTTGTCAGTCAAGGACTGGGACAGACCCTGGAACCAGCTAGCAGAAATGCCTGTTCTCAGCTTTATCTCTCCACTGGAGGAAGAGAAAATAGGGATTACTGTAAGCATGTGAAGCAGGTATAGTGAAAAAGACCAGCTTACTTACCATCAAGGAAGTAGGAGCCAAAAGCTACATTGGACTGGTAGGATTTGTAGAGGAATGGCTACCCTAGCACTGTGGCAGGTGTCTGAAGTAGCACCAGGGTGCAGTAGATGAAGTTCAGCCCTCAAGTTGTTGATGAGTACTATTTAGCATAGCTAGTGCTGAGAAATGCTGGGATTTGTAGTCCAATGATGTCTTCCAAACTGCATTTTACCTACTTTTGGGTTACAGCAATGATGACAACTGGCTACCGATTTGCCTGCTGTTTCTAAGCTCCATGTAGAGGACAAGGAACTCTGCTGTTGACATGAAGTTGATGGAACAAAATTCAATTGGAGATTTTTAGGATCACTAAAACTTCCGCTGTTCTTGCAGCCCTGTTGGAACAGCTGTGGGGAACCTATAACCTTCCAGATGTGAATGGATTCCAGCTCTCTTCATCCTGACCATTGGCCATGCATGTTCAGACTGATGAGAGTTAAGAGTCCAATGACACTGGAACTTCTGTGCTGAAGAACTGTTAGCATATAGATCCAGATAGTGGAAGGAGTTCTTTTCCTCTGAAACACAGTGGAAAATGCTGTGAGCAAAGAGTAGTGTTTGCCTCTTTGTAAAGAACAGAGGCTGGAATTCACTTGGAGACCTATATCTTTGTAAGTAGACTTATGTCTGTGGGAGATAGAATTGACTAGTTTTGCATGTCCACATTTAGCAAGGAGCTGCTATTACATTACTGCATAGGGGAGCCAGCAAAGCAATGCACAGTGGGATCAATACTCGTGAGGACACTGGTTAGAACCTGATGCGCATCGGAATGCTCTGTCCAGTGCCCTGATATGCATCTTCACAGTTCACTAGGAATGTTCCTTAGTGCCTCAGCTATGTAGCTAAGTATGCACAAAGTTACGCAATGTAGACTGTGACCCAGAATCATGGCTGGACTTTTTCACGTTGTCAATCTTTGTTAGTAACCGCATTCTTAAACATTACTAACATTAGTGCTTTAATATTTGACAATTAAAATCCTTGATGATACTGCACACTTTGTTAGACCTGCCCCATTTCATATGTGTTAACGTTGGTTAAATAATACCTGCTGGCTGGTACACTGATGGTGCTATCTAAATAAATAAATAATGATAAACGATGATGATCCTGAGCAATATCATGAGATGGATTTAGGATAACGTAACTGCTAAGCATTCATGTTTACAGTCATGAACGAATGGCTGAACGTAACATCCCAAGCCTACCTTTCTAGCCTGCCAATACCCTGAATGAAGTGTTTACAACGTGCTGGAGACTGGGATGGTTTGGTCACAAAGGGCCTTTGGACAAGCATTTGCGGCAGGACTCCAAGGAGTCTCTCCAGCTGCCTTTTTTCCAGGCATCCTGTAACCTGGAGTGTGATGTGTGGATGTCATTTTCTAGCATTCTGATTTCCAGCACTGATTTCAGAAACAATTCAGTCAGGATGCTGGCAGGCTGCAAAGGTAGGTTGTGGGGCATCATCAGTCATAACTACAGATGGGAGTTCTGTCCTTGCAGTTATGATGACGATGCAGGATCTTGGCCACTGATTTCTTTAATATACAAAAATAAGTTCTGTGGTCCGTGCTGCCTAACAATAAAGTGTTTCTAGTGTGCCATGCAAGATAAAACTTTTCTTTTAAAAAAGAGTGAAACAAAGGGCAAAACATACCGAAAACATGAAGTCTGTGTTTTACCGAGTTACAACAAACAAGCAGAAAGTTAGAAAACTTTTCTCTTTAATTCAAACTCCCTAACATTATGTTTGTGCAGCTCAAATGGGGTGAAAATGGACCATTCTCTTCCAAACTGCAGCAAGGGTGTCTTTGAAAACAGTTCTCTAAGACAAGACCTTATCTCTCAGTTTTTATCCCTCTCCTTTCGGCAGTTAGTTGAAGAGCAAAAGTGCAATTGGAGGGAAGGATCTAGAAACAAGCTAAAAATCTATTGGTGAAGGTTTAAGAAACTGTCTTGCGTACTACAGCATCTAAGGCTGTCAAAAATAAGTGTCTCTCTGTCTTTGCACCAGTGAAGAAGTACAAACAAGTTCAGTTATAAAGAAGCTTGAGCCCTCCATTAAGAAGTCTTGTTGTTTTTAGATGGTACATTAGAAGTAGAAAAAGAACACTGCTTGGAACAAGCAAAGGCAGTGTCCAAGTAACATCTCCAGGGTTCCACAGTCCAGATGTTTTGGCATATGGTGAGTTATGGGAAGTATTAAGCGATATACTCTCCCACTGCCTCAGAGGCTTTTCTGCACGCAGAATAACAAAACCAACCCAGGTACTAAGAAAATGGCTCTTAAGAAAACCAGAGGAGGAATTAACCCAACCCAGGATGGATTCAGTATGGTATGTTGAGATGGACAAACTCTCTTTGGGGACAGAAGCTCATCACTACACATGGATGAAGCGAGCCACGAAGTTTCCACATGATCACAGTAATACACTAGTTACTAGTTCTTCAGAAAAGTTATAAACCAAACTGTGATCTTGAGGATGCAGTGACACTAAGCACCAACCAAAAAAGGGTAGCCCTCCCCCGGTATTAACATCTCTGCATTGTTAATGTAAGTGTACAACAGGATGCAAGCAAGTAGCACACTACAGAGAAAATCTATATACAAGGGCCTTTTTAAAAACATCCCCTAATGGGACTTTGGCACCATAAAACTTCTTGTGACCCCTCACAGGATTGTCTTTTCTCCACTGTGTCTTCATATTCTGAAGTCAATACTTTGATATCCTGTTTCCAAAAGCCTTGTTGGATCCCAGGGTCAGCAACAGCATACTCCAAAGATCACAGGGCTGACAGATGAATATGTCTGTAAAAAACAAAACAGCATGGAATATTTCAGAAAACAGTATATACCTACAAAGTAGTACCTTTACCCAGAATTTAAAAAAACAGGATGAATTAAAGGGTTTTTTTAAAGAATAACTCACTGATTATTAAGTAAAATTATGTAAATAAATAGCAGAGCTTTTGTGTTGGTGGCATCTACAGCTATCTGTTGGAAGACAGTAGGAAAAGAGGAAGACCGCACGGCACATGGACTGACTCAAAGAAGGATGCTGTGGCCCTGAGTCTGCAAGACCAGAGCAGGGCTACTGAAGTTCAGGGCTCTTGCAGGTCCCTTATTCTTAGGGTCACTATAAACTGAAGATACCTTGGTTGCAAATAGCAACAACAAACCTGTCCATGCCCCATGAACTGTTTGTGCTATTTATTTCAGTTAAGCAGGCAGGGTTACCTGACCCCTAAATGTGTCTGTCTTTCCAATGTGTGGGAACTCTTCTTTAAAGGCATTATCAAATTTCGAGCAATGGCTGTCTGTTTAAAAATGGTGTAAAAGACTAAGGTCCTATTGACTCAAACTGCTTATTCAACAGACTGGAGTGTGTACAGCTCAACATTTTTGCCATTTGTGCCGTAAGGCATCCAGGGCCAAATTGTGCAAGCAGGAGTCTTGCCTTCTGAAGGATGATTGCTGCAAACACAGTGCAAAGCAACAGTGATTCTCTGTTACTAGGCTGCTGGGGCTTTCTGTCCCACAGGGGTTCACTGTGATCTTGGCCTAAGAGTGCAATGGCACCAATATCTACACAGAAGGAATCCCATTGGGTTCAACTGGGCTTACTCCCAGGTAATTGGATCTAGGATAGGAAACTGTGTTACACCAGCCTGATGTACTTGTCCCTCTAGCCTAGGACAGGCAACTGTGAAGAGGGTGGGGGCAATTCCTACTGCCCCTCTGTGGATCACACCTGCAAGACTGGGCACCATCACTTCCAGTTCTGGCCTATGAATTTAGCTGATTTTTTTTTACACTTTGAGAGGTTTGGAGGGCTGGTAGGAAACAGCACTCTCTAAGACCCTGAAGATTAAGAGGTAGTCAAAGCAGATAATATGCAGAAGAGGGCCACAAAAGGACCCAAAATGCCATGTTTTTGTGGCTATTTGGGCCACTGGAGGAAATTTGGGGGCCTGAAATCTGTCCAAAATCCTTTTTTTTTTTTTTGGTGAGTCTGATGGTTTTAGGAACACTGAGAACTACATAAACAGGTCCACGGCGCACACTTTCCCCACCAATGATTTTGTCTGCTTTGACTAGGGCCATTTCCACACTAGACTGTTACAGTGCTATCATTCCACTTTCAACATCCTATGGAATCCTGGGCTTTGCAGTTTAGGGAGGGGCCAGCTGGCCCTCCCCTAAACTGCAAAGCCCAGGATTCCATAGGATGTTGAGAGTGGAATAATAGCACTGTAACAGTCTAATGCGGAAATGGCCTAGGTCTCACTCTTCAGGGTCTTAGAGCTGTTAGAAGGTCAGCCTCTCTGTCCCTTGCTGGCAGAAGTTTGGAGGCCAAAGCCCTTTTTATCCCTGGCTGCATATTTCTTTCAACTGGAAACACATTAGAGCTTGGACATAGGGTATCTGTGAAATGCATGTTCTACCACTCAGCTGGTATCTCTCCCTACCTCCCCAGGACAGACTATAACCAGAGGTAGGGAACTGTGGGCCCTCCAGCTGTCTTCCACTACAACTCCCATAATCTCCGACCATTGGCCTTCCTGGCTACAGCTTCTGGCAGTTTATAGCCAAAACGTGTGTAAACTATATGCACCCTCATGGGACAAAGTCACATTCATGTCAATGGGGCTTCTAATTAGACATGTCTAAGATTCAGCTAACAATCAATGGCTATTACAACACATTCAGCATTAGAGGCAAGATGACTCTAAAGACCAAATGGCTGAAGACCACAAATGCAAAGAACCAGCTGCATTCACATCTTAGTTGTGGACTTTCCACAAACAGCTGGTAGGTTGCTCTAAAAACTAAGAATGCTGGACTAGATAGGACTAATTTTATCTAGCCCTGTTTTTCTCATGCTCTTATGAGACAATTTGAAAGTAGGTAAGAATACTATTATAACAGCAACCCCATCTCCAAATGCTTGTCAAAAGGGAAAAGCCTTCACAACTCACTATCTAGTTGTTGCTGTGTATCTTCAAGTTGTTTTGGACTTATGATGACCCTAGGAGTTTTCCTCATCATCCATGGTGTTTTCTTGACAATATTTGTTCAAAGGGGCTTTACCTGAGGCTGAGAGTGTGTGACTTGCCCAAGGTCATCCAGTGGCTTTCCGTGACTGAGCAGGGATTTGAACTCTTGTCTTCAGAGTTGTGGTCCAACATTTAAAGCACCACCCACATGCATGTAATTCCATTGCCCTTCCTATATTTATGCCCTCTCCTATTCCCTGTACTTTATGCCATCCTTATTAACGCCCCTTGCTCATCTAGGCATGGTTAAGTTTTATTAGGAACAACAACAATTCACTGGATTTCCTCAAATTTCTGCCTGATAGCCCCACCCAAGATACTTTGGAAGAGAACTCTTTAAAATAATATCTTCAAAATAAGACTTAAAACTGTGTGTAAAAAAGTACCTTATGCACAGTAAAGTCTTTTTAGAGTCGAGGTTGGGGTTGGGGATGGAGATCAATGGCACTGCGGTGGCATCCTCTCACGTGACTTCTGCACACATGAATGCAAGGTCACGTGAAGCATCACATACCTTTACAGTCAGTGGATGTGATGTGTGCATGCCCATGCTACCATGGGCACATGCATGTTATATCCATTGAATATAATGGGATGCACTGAGTATAATGTTGTAACCGTTGACTATAATGGGATGTTTTTTGTTTTACACAGGGGTTCTTGGAATGGAACCCCCACATATACAGCCTATATGTATGTATTCAGACCAGCCTGAGGGGATTTGTGTTGGAGGATCATGTGGCTGTCTATCTGTCATTGGACTGCAAGTCTGAACACCTCTAGTAAGCACAGTCAATGATGAAGAATGCTGGGAGCTGTGGTTCAACAATATCTGCAAGATTCTGACCCTACAATACAGGGTAAACCTTCTGAACCAACCAAGCTTATAAGCGACCAAGTCCATGCTGGATCGTGTCCTACAAGCATGACTGGATAATATTAAAACGTGCCAGAGTTTTTGCACTTTCCCACTAGAGGGCATGAGCTTGTATTTTTAGCACTAAGAGGAGCTGAAATATGAATGGAAACATTAGGAATCGGCAGAATGCCTAAAAGAGAAGAGAAGAGCTTGGAAAAGTTACTTCGGGGATTTTAGCTCCCAGAATCCACCAACCTCCTCACTGCTGCATGACAAGAACAACAAAGATCATGCCCTCTGTTGTTTCACAGATGAAAACTGGTACCCTTGTGGCCAAGCAACATCAGAATGTTGTCAAGATGGGAAAAGTTATTATTAATGAGGAAAAGCACAAAAGCTAGAAACTGCAACTGTTTGTTTTTGCCTGAGCCAACAGCGAAGGGCAAGATTCTACCCCTCTCCTATTTTTCCTCCCTGCTGAGTAAACTGAATAAAAACTACTTTTGCAGTTTGAACTCAGTTTGTAGCAGCTTAAGTAAGCTGAGGACAAAGAGGGAAAATGGGAAAAGGAAAAAGAAACTGGGACATTTGAAAAACAGGCGTAAAAGTGGAATGGTAATTATTTGGAACTGTCCCTGCTGAATTGGGACAACTGGAGGGTATGAAAGACAAATCATCTCTAGTATTTGCTTGGTGACCTATACTGGTCTGTTTCATGGCATGTAGATCTTCTGTACACCAAAGGACATTACACACCACTGAAGCAGACCCTTGTTTGCACTTGTGTCAGTAGCCCTTTCCACTTCCCTATTTCATGGACTCAGGCATTGACTAAATCACTAGGTATATTAGCTGGAAAAGCCATCAGAACATTCAGGAATCTTACAGATTCTGAAAGCCTCAGTTCTCCTATCCCTTCAGAAAAAGTCTCCTATCAGTAATCCAAAGTTCCCGAAGAAATTATCTATCCATGAAACTGAGACCCCCTCATCATCCTCTCTCCACTCAATCACAAAAGCTAAGTCCAATGTTATAACCTGTTAGTCTAACAGCCCCATGGTTGCCACAAAATCCTGGGGCAGTCTGGTAAAGCAGTGTACCACCCTGAGATTCTTCAATGTCACTTCTGAGGTCAACTCAGTACACCAGCAGCATATCTGTTCTGCCTCTTTGGTCCAAAAGTTAAGTACAAATTTCAAAACTAGTGCTAGGACAAACAGGTCTTTTCCCAGAGAAGAGGAAATCTCATGAACTACTTCTAAAGAAGGTCTCTTCATTCAAAATGTTTCAATAATTATCAACAGAATACTTACCAAGGCAATAAAAGAAAAAGAAGGACCAAGTTCCAAATTAGATTAAAAACCAACCAACCATCAGTGTTATTACCTGCTTAGGTGTGAGAGTTATCACCAGGTATACTTTCCAAATCAGTATCTGTCTTGCTTTCAGGCACAGGTTGACTCCAGTTGTCCATACAGTCTGAAGCAGCATCATCGTCATCTATGGTCACTTCAACCCAACTTGGATTGCCAGCATCTTGGTTTTCATCATTGCCTTGACTATCTTTGTTGTTGCATTCTGATTTCTCCATACCTTCTATATTCTGTTTCCCCAGCTTCTGAGGCTCTTTCTTAGGCTGTTGAACTGCATCATTACTTTTCTTCAGATTTTCAGTGGGTGTTAGCCCCTTCATCTTGTCATACCCATCAATGACACATTGCTGTTGGTACTGATCCAACCATTTTAATTTCCCAGTTCGTAGAAAGCTCCTATTCTCCTTGAACCAGCGAACTATTTCAGTCCTAGTGAGTCCTGTCTGAGCTGCCAACTCATCATACTCCTGTGGAGATGGCCATTGGGTTTTTGCGAACATATTCTTCAGTAAGTGTACCTGCTCCTGGCTACTTGTGGCAAATTCAGCAGGACACCTGGGCAAAGATGTTGGGGCCTGGGAGATGTTAAACTTCTCTCTTTGACTTAGTGTACCATTGGAAGTAGCTTCATCTTTATTCTTTATGTCTGATCCCATTGAGTCCAAGACAGCTTGTTCCATGTTATCCCTGAGCTTTCTTCGCTCATTGAACCAGGATTCAACTTCTCGTCTGCTCATCTTGGCTTCACTCCTGAGTCTTTCCAACTCACTCTGTGTTGGAAAAGAGCTTTTAAGGAAACTTTCTTCCAGGATCCTAAACTGTTCTTGGGTTTTTCCTTTGAACTTCTGGAAAGTGAAGTCTGAGTATGGACTGTAGGCACGCCCCTGCCTTGCAGCAGCAGCAAGAGCTATCTGGTCCTTGGGTATGGATTCAGTTGTGATGTTGACAATCCCTCTTTGACATCTGTATCGGTGATCACTGAACCACTTCTTGATGTCACTTCTAGAGAGACCTGTAATGTCTATCAGCCTGTAAATTTCAGCATTGTCTGGAAACTGGCTAATGATGAAACTGGCCTTCAGGGCTGCTATCTGTTCCTTAGTCTTTTTCCGATCATTTGATGGTGCCGATGGTGTAGGAGGCAATGGCAGTGTAGTTGCGCTTGTAGGAGCAGCAGGGGTATTTTGTTTGGGCAAGACTTCCGCTGGGACAACATGTGGACGCTTGGCTTCTAGAACAGCCGGCTGGCTCTGTGTGCTCCGTTTCTGCCCGTGATTGGCAGCAACAGCCAGAGTAACAGGGGGAGCATTTGACCCATTTGATACCTGAGTCAATACCAGTCCAGTCTGACTGAGTATCTGACAAGGCACAGCTGTCTGAATGAGCGGCTGTGGCATCTTCGCAGCAGTGACATGAGCTGGCAGAACAGCGATGGTCTGAGGTGCTGCCTGGATGGTACCGTTGAACATCTTCTTCCTTGCCTCTTCGACCTCTTCTGGGGACCAGCTGATGCCATGCTTCAAGCGCTGGATAGCAAACCAAATTCGGATCTGCTCCTCTGGGTGTTTGGACGCAGCTGTCAACCATGACAACTCAGCCTGCGTCGGGTAGGGAAATTTGTTGAAGGAATTGATCATAGTTGCATTAGTGTCCAGTGCAGAATTGTACTTGGTACTATTCAGTGGTACAGGGACTTTGGGAACAAGGTTGATATTTGGCGGGAGCTGTACCGAGGGCATCACATGAGCCAGTATGTCCTGGAGAAGTTCTGCCCCATTAATACAGGTGATTGGCTCAGCAGTGTCTGTAACAAGACGGGGAACCCCATCTAGGTGGTTGTCTATAGGAATTTTCTTTGCCTCACATTTAGACTTTCCAACATTAACAAGAGGTGTTGCTTTGTTTGTACCACTCGTCCCAACAGGAACTACTTCAAATTCAGGGGGTTCAGCTGCAAGTGAGGTGCTTGTTACCTCAATGGACTGCTCGAGGACAGTCTGATTGTTGAGCTTGATTAACTTCAGCTTGAAGTTGTTTTCTCCTGGATGGAGTTTTGTGTTATGCTCAGATAAGAAATCATACTTTTTGGTTGTAAAGTTACATTCAGCGCAAACATAGAGAGGGTTGAGAATCACATTGGGGTGTTGTGTATCTATGTGCTCTGTGAAGTCACTCAGGTTCTGAGTGGAGTAGGGGCAGTACTTACATTCGTAACCACCAAGGGGTTTCCTCGATGGATTGGCAGGGGAAGATTTCCCTTCAATCACCTCACAGTCATTTTCAAAACTCTCCTTACCAGCAGCCAAATCATCTCCCAAGTCTTTCTCTGGAGAAACAGTTCCCTTTGCTGCATCAGTGTCCTTGGGGACTCCCTGCCCCATGGCTTCAGGTGCTCGTACCATACATGGCGTTGTTGACTTCCTTTTGCTAGCCATGGTAGCTGTGTAGCTTTCTTAAGATGCAGCGACTTCTTCTCTTCGACAAGTACCAAAGATGTTCTCTTTGATGGTGTCAGCTTTTCCAGTGGGGAGAAGACCCGGGATATATCCTATAGAATTCTCATGTTATCCATGGCCTTCAGCACTGGCCACCACACCACTGAACTACACCTATAAAAAAGACACACAATGTTAAAGTATGTTCAGACCCTCCCAAAGTATTACCATCCCCAAACACCCCTTTAGCTTTATTGATAAACACTTAACATCAATCCTCTTCTCATGTTGGCCTTTATCTGAAAATTAAATCTGAAGTTACTTCCTTCTTCATCCCTGTGCTGGGACAAAGGTAGTTCCTATAGTGTAGAATGAGAGAGTTTGAAAGGAACTGTATCTGAAAAGGCCTTTTGTGTTCTGGAGGACCAAAGTAGTTATTCTGAACTCCAGGTTTTTTTTTGAATGGTCCCAATCCTGCAAGTTTTTTGTTTGCCAGGAACAACTACAACTATAGCTAGATATGCAGCTATAGCCAGATATGACCCTGCTCGAGTTTTAAGATCTGCAAGGAAGGCGAACAAAAAACTTTTCTATCCATCCTGCCACCAACATAGGCACATTTAGTGAAGATGTGGGAAAAAGTATTCTTGATGACTACTCCCAAATTGTGAAACTCCCTTCCATGGGCGATTTGGCTGGCCCCACTCTTTGCTGTCTTTCTGCTGGCAGGCAAAGCTTTTTTTTTTTAACTTAGGTAGGTGTTTGGTTTTTAATTTGTTGCAGCAGATGGAATTTTTTAATGACATGTGGTATATCTGTATTTTGTTACGATTTAAATGTTTTTCTTAAACTTCTTTAAATTTGTATTTATTAAACAGAATTGTGGTTTGGAACTTTTGTACTAATTCTTTTTTTTCCTTTGTACTTGTTTTTAAATGGTTGAATCTTGTGTTGGGAGAAAGGAAGATATAAATTGAATCAATCAGCCCTCCAAACTACCACATGTGTACAGTAGTTGTATAACATTTTCAATATTAATATGATCATTAATATGATCATATTAATATGACCAATATTAAATGATTAAATATTATTTTCCCATTTCATTTAAAACATTTCTTTTTCCCCCACTTCATCCTCTTACTTTTGTTAGGAATTCACTTTGGTAGGTGAGTTTGAAAAGTACCTTCTGAATATTTTTTCCTGTTCTTGTTTTCTACTTAGAAACCTCATCCTCACAAAAGCACAGACCTGTTTTTTTAATAGTGTACTGGAGATGTCCTTTTTCTTCTTGCTGGGGCAACAAAAAAATGCATCTGTTTATAGTGGTACTTCTCTTCTACAGTCCACCCTCCACATTGACTACGAGGGGCTGGCCCCCTCAAAAGGGGAAAAAATTTAAATTTCCGGGTTTCGATGGCGGAGCGCGAGGCGACATAACTGTAGCTGCTCCTATGTCGTGGCCACGAGTGATCGCTTCCAGAGAAACAACGAGACCTGAAGAAAGCCGACGGTCTGTAAAGAATCGCCGATTTTCGTGAAGAATTTCTGGACGAGACCCTCGGGGAAGAGGAATCCAGAGGGGGTTCGGGGGGGGACCCGATACTGTAAGCCTGCAGCCAGGGGTCCCTGGCACTGCAAAGGCGAGAGATGACAACAGCGGGTTGAAGAATTTCCACGGTCAAAGGAAAGGGTTTTTTTTCCTTTAAAAGCAGCCTACTTTTTTAGTTTATACTTTGAGTTTTTTGAGGACATTAAGTGCCACCTTCCAAATCACGGAGGTAATTCCAACAAATACTTAAAGGCTTTACTTTTTATTGAAATAAGGAAATATTTTGCAATATAAAGGAACTGTATTGAGTGGACGCTTTTTTTCATTTCTCTTAAAATTTTTACTACAAGTTAAATACATTTGATTTTTTGTTCACGTTTCAGAAGACTTTCTCTTCAACAATTGGCTTATTAAATTAAGGACTTTGAGTGTGTGTAGTCTAAACATTTTTTAGAAGTTTTACCAAAAAGACTGGGGGAAAAAAAAAATATCCCGCAACTAAACTTTTAAATAACAGGTGCCAGAACTTAAGGATTACAAGACCTTAAGACACCACTAACATTATAGGTTCATATACTGTTATATATTTGGAACTATGTGTTATTTGGAGAGATCGTAGGGGAACAGCATCTTTATTGTACTGTCTATATTTTCTTTATACCCCTATTTTTGGGAACTACTCGGACTGAGGAGACTAAAAAACTGTGGCGGGGTAACAGAGAAACAAGCGGCGCTGCAGAGAAGGGAACTGGTGAGCGGCAAAAAAAAACAACAACTTGGCGCCATAATGTCTTCTTTTTCTCTTTTTTTTCCTGATCTTGGAATAAGAATTTAAAATTCATAAGAGTTTGAAACGGCAATTTGTGGGAGTGCAACCCATTAGAAATTAATCTATAAGACGTAAAAAATAAGAAGGGGTATATAGGAGGCAAACAATAAGATATACCTGATTTATACAATACTGTTTAGAATTAATATTACATATTAGAAGCGGAGATATAAGTTATATAGAATAAGAATTTAGATATAGATATAGATATATAAAAAAGGGGGGCCTCTTGCTCATATAAACAATATATTAGATATATTAGATTTAAAGAATTTGACATATAGAATTTGATACATAAAAAGGACCTCTTGCTCTTATTAACAATACAAGATAAAAATATTGGAGGGGCTGATATATTGATATTTGTAGTCAGAAGATTTGGTAAATATAAAAATTAAATTGTAATTTAACTATTGAGTTTAATTTGTTGTAGACCAAGACTGGAATTTATTTGAATTTATTTGAAATATACAAGTTATAATATTATATACAGTGTAGAGCTGACTGTGTATTGTGGTTTAGATATCTGCTTGGCTAAGTGTGACCTTGAAGCTGTGGAGCCAACGACAAAACAATCTCAGCTGAATTAAGCCACTAAATCATAACAAACTTTGTATGTAACTAAAATATAAATTGGAACTAGAAAAATAAGGGGGCTCTACAGTTCCATCTACTGTATCAAAAGAAAAATATTATTTTTGTAAGATCACATTGTAGAAAATAACAATATTTATAGATACTCATATAAATAAATATATATATATATGTGTATACATTTTAAAGAAAAAAAATGGCAAAGATGAGAAACCCCCAAACCAGACAAACTACAGCTGCAACAACAACTCAGCAAGCAAGAAGATCCTCCATGGACCTTTGTATCCCCAGATACAAAATTGATTTTGGAAGAGCTGCATAAGTCAAGGCAAGAATTGAGACAAGAGATAAGACAGGATTTAAAGAGACAAGAATTGAAATAAAAGCAGAAATAAAGCAGAAAATTGAAGGACTAAGTAAAAAAATGGATACAATTACCAAGGAAATGGCGACAATAAAATCTGAAGAGAGATATTACAACAGAAGTCAAGGCACATGGAAAAAAAACACAACAAATAAAAGAAAAACAACAACAAGAAAAATGGCAAAAAACAGGATGGAACTGAGATTTGGAACGCTCCTGAAACTCAAGGTGTCGGGAAAGACACAAGAAAGCATTTATGATAAAATAATACAGGTTTTGGTGAAGATACACAATTGACAAAGAAAGGCTACATGCAAGCACTGAAAGGATCTTTAGAATCAATTAAAGCGTAGCCAGGGAAAGAAACCTTCCGGAGTTTTTCTTATCTTCACTAATCTGGGGAAAAGAAAATTATATCGAAAAAAAGTTACTATGAGAAATTGAATATTGATTCTCAACAAGTAAATATAAAGACATACCTGCACAAACATTTAAGAGAAAAATTTATAGATTCATCACACAATATTTAATAAAACAAAAAATAGACTACACATAACAGAAAGTGAAGGGATTTTCTTAATAAAAAAAAAAGGTATAATATCACCAATACTAAAAAGCAAGAGAAGTCTATGAAAAGCTGAAAAAGGAAATAGAAGATCGAGGAAGGAAAAAAAAGGGAAAAAAAGGGACAGAAATTTGGGAAAAGACAGGAACAAGAAAAGGATTTAGAGACACCAGGATGAATCTCTGAGCCACTAGAAGCAGAATCCACAGAGGAAATGGAAGAACTAGAGAGTAATCAGGATAAAGACAGAGAAGAAAAAATTTTACAAGTAAAGTAAAAGTTTTACGGAAGAAAATTAAAGGTAAAAAAGGAAAACTCAAAAATTCAACTGGAGAATGGTGAATAAAGAAATAAAAATATTTTCCGGGAATATCAAAGGAATAAATTCTCAGTATAAGCAAAGGCATATATTCCACTATTTAAAAAAAATTTGTATTATTTCACTACAAGAAACAAGAATAGCACAAAAAGATGTCAAATATTTAAAAAACCCAAAGCTAGGCCAATGTTTTACCTCTTCCTTTGTGAAGAAAAAAAGGGGTGTGGTAATTTAGTTAAAGATTCATTATGGTAAAAAAATCTTCTCTGCCCCCGAAGGACATCACTTAAGTTGAATTGCAAATACAAACTACTGTCTTTAGTAGGAATATATGCATAATCAAAGAAAAGGAAAATTTTACTCAAAGATCAGGAAACAAATTGCAGATTACGCAAACGAAAAAACCCATCATAATCTTAAAATTTTGGGGGACTTGAAGGAGTACTGAATCTATTAGAAGATGGTTTTTTCAAGCAGGCAAAATAAAACATGGAAAACTTCCATACAGTCTTTTTCAGATGATGGACGAGCTGTCCTTTTTAAATGTTTGGACATATAACTATCAAAAAGGGATCATTTTTGGATAAAAAATTCATGTCAAGAATCGACTATTTTCTAATTTCAAAAATATTACATACTAACATATATGACATGGAGTTTCTTCCAAAATAACATCGGATCACAACCCCATATTACTTGATTTAAAATTTAACAAACTAAGCAGTATAACTGGAGACTTTAAAAAGATATCCTTTTAAAGGATACTAAAATCGTAGAAAATTTGAAAGAAACGTTAAAAAAATTTCTTCAACGAAAATATAAAGCCGGAAACTGCAATGAATATAATCTGGGATGCCGGTAAGGCTATAATTAGAGGGCATCTGATCAAAATGGGGGCCTATAAAAAAAGGGAAAACAAATCAAGAATTGAAGAAGTTATTAGACTTGCTGAAAAGAAAAGAAAAGAGCTCAGAGAAAATAATTTAAATTTCAAATTAAGGTTGGAGGTTAAATAATACAAGATCAAATAGCGGCCCAAAATATGATGGAGATAGAAAAAAAAAAGAAATACTGCCTCTGAACCAGTTTGAACATTCTAATAAACCCGGAAAATGGTTGTCCTATAGCCTACATAAAGAGAGAGAAAAAAAAAGAATCTTTAAAAAGAAAATGGAGCAAAGAGAAACTAGAAATCAAGGACAAATTAAAAAAAATTTCAAAAAATATTATGCTCAGTTATATAAAAAAGAAAAAAAACAGCAGGTAGAGGAGAGAGTAATAAAGAAAACTGGAAAAACATAAAACATGGACAATTTGGAAGACCAAAAAATTTAAAAAAAGAAATTACAAGGACAGAGGTCTCAGAAACGATAAAGAAGTTAAAAAATTCCAAGGCTCCGGGCCCGATGGCTTCACATCCAATTTCTATACACTGTTGAACCAGAAATTATATCACCTTTAACAAAAATACTAAATGAGGTAAAGGAGAAAGGGGTCCCAGAATCTTGGAAATATGCAAATATTGTGTTAAACCCCCAAAAAAGGGAAAGATTCAAACCCAAACCCAAAAAATACAGGCCTATATCCTTGCTCAACACTGATTATAAAATATTTACAACAATATTACAACCCAATTTTGAAAAATTCTAAACGATATAATACATACAGACCAAAATGGTTTTCTTCCTAACCGGCATCTCAGAAATAATACAAGAATTTTATTAAATGCAATTGACTATTTTGAAAAAAAAAATGAGAAGCAACTGGCAATACTTTTCTTGGATGCGGAAAAGGCATTCCCAAAAATTAGTTGGCTATTCATGAAAAGTCTTACAAAGAGCAAACTGTGGTGAACACTTTGTCGACTGGATAAAAGCTATTTATAAAGAACAAAAGGCAATGTTAATAGTAAACGGAGAAACAAGGGTGAAAAACAAATTTCAAAGGAACAAGGCAAGGATGCCCAATATCCCCCTTATTATTTATTGCAATTTTGGAAATATTGAACAAGACTATACACGAAAATTCTGAAATAAAGGGGATTGAATAAAAGACCAAGAATACAAAATTTAGGGCATTTGCCAATGATCTTATTTTCTTCACTGAAGAACCAAAGGCAGGGATTAAAAAACTGATAATGGAAATAGACAAATTTGGAATAGCAGCAGGATTAAAAATAAATAGAAATAAATCTTATATTATGTTTAAGAATACGAGACAAAAAGAAAAAGAAGAGATTGCCAAATGTTTGGGTTTTAAAAATTTAGAAGAAAATAAAATATTTAGGGATTTGATTTACAGAATCAAACAAGGATTTTTTTGATAATAATTACAAAAAAATTTGGAAAGAAATTACAATGGACTTAAAAAGGTGGACAAACTTCCGCCCCCTTTTGGGAAAAATTGCGGCCATAAAGATGAATGTTTTACCTAAACTTAATTTTTATTCCAAATCTGCCTATTATAACAAATGACAAACCATTCAAATCTTGGGAAAAAAAAATCAAAATTCATTTGGTCAGGCAAGAAACCAAGGAGCAGGTGGAAGTTAATGACGGAGCTGCCAAAGAAAGGGGATTAGTTTTCCCAAATTGGGGGGTATTACCATGCAAATGCCGTGGTGGGATAAGTGACTGGATCACTTTAAAAGATGTAAGGACATTAACAACTGAAGGAGCTAATGGGGAATTTGGCTTTCATGCATATCTCTGGTATGGTAAAGAAAAGATCATAAAGATTTCAAAACCACTTATTAGAAAATCCCTATTAAAAATTTGGAAGAACATAAAAAAAAAACTTACATAAGAATACCTTTGTGGCTATCTCCGCAAGAGGCTTTCTATGGAATATGGACAGTCAGAAAGCAAGAATGGCTAAGATATAAAGATCTTATAATATGGGGCAATCCAAAAATTAGAATACGAATTCACGAAGAATTAAAAAAAAGGTATAAACTCAATTGGTTTCCATATTTACAATTGAAAGAAAGATTCCTAATGGATTTAAAATTGGAAAGCTTTTCAACACAAAAATTGTACAATGAATTAGAAACCATATTCTTGAAAACGAAACAAAAAATCTCCTCATTTTATAAATATTTGCTTGTCCACAAATTAGAGGATGAGAAAGTTAAAGAGGTAATGATAAAATGGGCAAGAAATATCCAGCATGAAATAACATTAGAGAATTGGGAAATGGCATGGAAAAAAAAATGGAATTTACTAGTGCCCAAGATCTAAAAGAAAACTATATCAAAATGATGTATAGGTGTTATTTAACACCAGAAAGAATTGATAAAATGTATAAAGTTGGTAATAACACATGCTGGAAATGTACAGAGAAATTGGGCATTTCCCCCACATTTGGTGGACTTGTGAAAAAACAAAAAAATATTGGACTAAAAAACATGAGAAAATTTAAGAAATATTTAACATATCATTTCCCATGATGCCCAACTATATTTGCTAAATATGATATTTATGTTTAGCAAAACCCTTTTAAGTGAAGAACAAAAAAGTAATACTTAATTTGATTACGGGTAAGAATCGAGTTTGGGGAAATTTTGGAAATTCCCAATGGTTCCAGATATAGAGAAACGGACGCAGAAAGTGGCTGAATTAAAATAATTTGACATATTTTCATGGCATTTAAAAGGGAAACAAACAGAAACAATTAAAAGGATTGGGGCTACGTGACAGAATTTATGTGGAAAAAAAGGGTATTGGTTTTGAAAATGTAGTGCAAAGACAAAGTGACAGAGTTGGATATGGAAAAATGATTTGATTATATTATAAAGTAAAACCTGGGGTCGTTAAAAAAAAAAAAAAGGAAAAAAAGAAATGATAGAGAAGCATTGATTATTAGTATGGATGTGTCTGGGGAATTTGGAATACTAAAATATTGTTGAAAAAATTTTGGGAGGGGAGGAAGTTAGGGAAAATGTATATAAACAAAGCAATAGGAATGATAATATATAATAGATTTGATGTGATTTTATTGTTATGCATAAATATGTTAAGCAACCAAATGTATAAATATAAACAAAGTGTTATACATGATTTTATAAAAACAAAGTAAAAACAAAAGTGGAAAAATTGCAAATATCAAAATGTGTGCATGTGTGTCTGTGGGAAAGGGGCTGAGGCATGGTAGGGAGGACAGGCACCCACGGCTGAAACCAGATCAGGGAAGGGAGAGGGAAAGGGGGTGGATCAGCATCGTGGCCCTCTACTTCTTTTCCCTTGCCCATCTCCTTCTTTGGGAGTAGGGGTCATTGGGGTAGGGCTTGGGGTGCTGAGAGACTGGGCTATGAGCCAGCCCTATTTGGCCAGGGAGCAGCTTGTGGAGGAGTACCAGAGGCAGGTTTGGAGCAGCTGAGAGGGAAGGTTCCCCAGAAAATAAGAACTTGAGATAAGGGGGCAGTGATTGGAGAAACTTGCAAATAATTAAGTTAAACCTACATATGTGGAGGGCTAACTATTGGCTTTCTTTATTGGGTGCGAAGTGCCATTTTTGTCTAGAAAACAATACCGTAATTACGAAAAGTCAACATGGATTTCTCAAAAATAGGTCATGCCAGACTAATCTTATCTCTTTTTATGATAGAGTTACTTGCTTGATAGATGAAGGGAATGCCATGGACATAGTATATCTTGATTTCAGTAAGGCCTTTGACAAAGTTCCCCATGACATTCTTGCAAAGAAGCTAGTAAGATGTGGACTGGACAGGGCTACTGGCAGGTGGATTTGTAACTGGTTGACTGACCGTACCCAAAGGGTGGTCACCAATGGCAGATTCTCATCCTGGAGAGAAGTGACTAGCGGGGTGCCACAGGGTTCTGTCCTGGGCCCGGTGCTGTTCAAT
Source organism: Iguana delicatissima (assembly GCA_948472985.1). Taxonomy (NCBI): domain Eukaryota; kingdom Metazoa; phylum Chordata; class Lepidosauria; order Squamata; family Iguanidae; genus Iguana; species Iguana delicatissima. The sequence continues at coordinate 859,752 of CAOKZL010000460.1, read as the reverse complement.
ATCTTCATTAATGGCTTGGATGGAGGAATAGAGGGCACGCTGATCAAATTTGCAGATGACACCAAATTGGGAGGGGTTGCTAATACGCCTGATGACAGGATCAAAATTCAAAAGGACCTGGACAGATTGGAGAGCTGGGCCAAGGCTAACAAAATGAATTTCAACAGAGAGAAATGTAAGGTCCTACACTTAGGCAGAAAAAATGGTATGCAGAAATATAGGATGGGGGACACGTGGCTGGCTAACAGTACGTGTGAAAGGGATTTAGGAGTCTTCATAGACCACAAGCTGAACATGAGTCAGCAGTGTGATGCGGCAGCCAAGAAGGCCAACGCAATTCTTGGTTGCATCAATAGGAGTATGGTGTCTAGATCGAGGGAGGCATTGGTACCACTTTATTCTGCATTGGTTAGACCTCATCTTGAATACTGTGTCCAGTTCTGGGCACCCCAATTCAAGAAGGATATGGATAAGCTGGAGCAGGTCCAGAGGAGGGCAACCAAAATGGTGAGTGGCCTGGAAGCCATGCCCTATGAGGACAGACTTAGAGAGCTGGGTATGTTTAGTCTGCAGAAGAGAAGGTTGAGAGGGGACATGATAGCCATGTTTAAATATTTGAAGGGGTGTCATGTCGAGGAGGGAGCGGGCTTGTTTTCTCCTGCTCTTGAGACCAGGACAAGGAGCAATGGATGCAAGCTGCAGCAGGGGAGATTCCGCCTGAACCTCAGGAGGAATTTCCTGACAGTCAGGGCTGTCTGGCAGTGGAATGTGCTGCCACAGAGTGTGGTGGAGTCTCCTTCTTTGGAGGTTTTTAAGCGGAGGCTGGATGGCCACTTGTCGGGAGTGCTTTGAGGGTTTTCCTGCATGGCAGGGGGTTGGACTGGATGGCCCTTGTGGTCTCTTCCAACTCTACATTTCTATGATTCTATTGCATTTCAAAACCATTTCAACATCTCCCATCAATATCAATCTAATGCTACTATGCATGTATCAGGTTCTCACAAAACTTCTCCTGTGATACTTTACATTTCATTTAGGATGAAGATTTAAAAGAACACATCTTAGGATACAATCAAAGGTTTCAATGTTCTGTCTCTAATGAAAATCCATTAGTGCAATACAGTTGTTGTTATTGTTTTCATTCATTCACTGCAAAAAGTATTTTAATGTTTGTTCTGCCTACACATAACACAGCCAGCTACTGCACTAAAGTAACACCCAATAAAATCAAAACAAAGATGATTGTTAGAGGATTGTTTTAAGTTGCTTCTGTCAATGTGTCATCAGCGAGATGGGAACTCTTGCATGAGAGAGAGAAGTCATTTAAGAAAGAAGAAAATTGTCTGGAGACAGTCCTGTATCTTGTTTGCAGAGAAACTGTTCTGCAGAATTTAATTGACCAAAATGTTTTGTATCACAGCAGTTTTGGAGTAATTAACTGTCCTTACTAAAATGCCAAGACCTTATTACCAAGTCTCTGAAGAAGGCTGGAAGACTCAATTGTGTTACCTACAAAACTGTTTTGGGTTAAGGGCCTTGCTACCCATCACACTGCCTATTTCTAAAGATTTCAGCCTTTCATTGCTGGGTAAATCAACTTGGGTAAAACATTCTTGTTCAACTGGATCATAAAGTGTAGATTACAAATGTCTCAGAACCTCCTTATATAACTGTTTATAACTGGACAGCCATTCCATGCTCCACAGGTAGGCAATATCTATATCAGAATCAGCTTAATTCTACAATAGTGTACAAGCTATTGGGACTCCAGAACCCTTTATCAGGTTAGGCAATAGTAACACTGATAGGTGTGCAAGCACCACATGATATCTAGTAATGCTTTCTGCGGTGAAGACAAAATGGTGAATCTGGAAATACAAAGCTGGTAACAAGTCAGACCTCCGCCTTCGGCAAAAGTCACAGGCATCTGAGAATATACAGCAACAAACAGTACCGAGAAAGAACACAGCTCTCATATCAGAAAAGCTGGAGAATAACTTTTAGTTGATATAGCAGGTTAGAGTCAAGTGAGCCCAAGCAAAAAGTATTACCTATGATTAGGTTAGTCCCTCCCACACTGATGCTCTGAGTTGTTTTCAGACCCATTCTAACGCTTCAGAAAGCCTGCCTTATATTTAGTGTTGTTGTTGTGTGCCTTCAAGTCATTTCTAACTGATGTAGACCATAAGGAAACCCTATCACAGGGTTTTCTGGGGCTGAGAGTGTATGACATGCCCAAAATCACCCAGTGGGTTTTCATGGCTGAGCAGGGAATCAAACCCTTGTCTCCAAGGTCATAGTCCAACGCTCAAACAACCACGCTATGCTGGCTCTCTATATTCAGAGTACTCCTTCCGTATTGCTGCATCTGCCTTTTATGTCCATGTGGAACCCCTGTGCATGGCACAAGATCCTGGGGAATGTTTTAGGGTTTACACATAGGTCATGTGGACTCCGACACCTGCCAGAGAATGCAACCACCTAGAGTGCTTTTAGTGTTCCTCTGGGACTATTCAAGACAGGAAGACTGCTGACTGGTACCAGCAAGCAGGCTTTTCTTTTTTCTTTTGAAAGACTGCTATTCCCAGTCTTCTTAATGATCAAAGCCTCATAAGCTGTCAAGGAATCCAAAGATTTCAAAGCACACAGTTTAAGAACCACTGTTTTACATTGTCAAAGAGTGAAATAGAGGTTGTTGAAGAATAACGTCTGGCATAATCTGGGTGTCTTCCTTAAGAGCTGATTAAATTTTTCCTTTTTTTTAAACAAGGACGCCAGAGGCTTGTTGCTGACATTTGCTGTCAAGTCAGCTTTGACTTTTGGGGACCTTATGAATGAGAGATCCCCAATCATCAGCTGGCCTGCTCAGGTCTTGCAAACTCAGAACTGTGGTATCTTCGATTTAGTCAATCCATCTGTAGTGTGGTCTCCCTCTTTTCCTACTGTTTTCTACTATACCAAGCATGATAATCTTTCCCAGTGAGTCACATTGTCTTATGACATGTCCAAAGTACACCAGCCTCCTTGTTTAATAATGACTAGGAGAGAGAACAGTACCATGTGTGATGACAGTGGTTCACACAATTTAGCATTTTTCAAAATCCTGGATGATATTCACAAGTCACATGTTACCAAAAGCCAGCTGTAAGGAGCTATAAGTTCCCAGAGATGGGAAGGGTAGGGGAAAGGGATTAACACATCAGGTGAAATCATTAATACATTTAAAAAATTAAATTGTATTTATGCTTGAAGTGGGACCTGAGAATTCAAAACTGGTGTTTAATTTACATTATTATTAGAAACAGAGTAGGGAAAGACCAGTTACTGAGACTGCCAGCTTTAAAAGCCCCTTCATTCAGCTCACCCCACTGGAATTACTCTTGAGTTAGTGGTTTGAGCCTTCTGACCTAAACCTTGTAATTCCTCAAACTTGAGGGATTAACAAAAACCAAGAAGCAGTTTTACAAAAATCCAAGAAAGCTATACTTTGAGTAAAGAACAAACTGGGTAATGTAAAAATTGTTCACTCTTTAGCATGGTGGTTTATTTGATTAATTAATAATTTGATTATGGCAGAATGTTAACACTGAAACTCTAACACAAGTAGACTGCTAGAACAAAAAAAATTCCATTGTCAAATTCCCAACTTATAACTTAACTTATTTTAGTTAGTTGGTTTCTAAGACAGTACTAGAGACAGAACCTCTGTCACTTCAGAAGATTAGCCACTATTTGCATCTTGGGACAAATGTATACTTTTTTATAGAGTATAGGCTTTCCTCCCCAGGTTATGGAGTGGAGCACTGTCAAAAAATTGAATTGGTTGAAAAGTGGAACCCATGTACTGTGCTGTAGGAAGCTTGAAGGACTTCTGGAGGCTCACTTGGGACAGACCACATGCATGCTGCTTGCAAAGTCTCTCAATTGGCTTGGTGCCTTTTTTCTGCTCTCTGCTCACTTTGCAAGCAACACACATACACTAAGTCCCAAGTGAGCTTCCATAGGCAAGAAGAACCAATGAAAGAGCAGAACCCCATCAAATTAATGGAATTTGTCCCTAATTTTGAAGCATCAAAAGAGCAAGTTGTCAGACAATGGGGTGTCAAAAGGTAGGGGCTTCTTGAATTGTTGTGTGTTTATAACCCATCTTTCTTCCAAAGCTAAGATTCAACGAAGCACACAAGCAAATTAAAACAAAGAAACAAGATGGTTGTTAAGAAAATTTGGCAAGAATTGTATGTTCTGGAGCCATCTACACACATCTCAGTGGCATTCAACAACCAAATGTTCCACTTTCCCTCTCTTCTTCACCCTCACTTGTATCCTAGGTGACCTCCAGCAAATAAGAGGAGAAGATAAATAGCTAAGGGGTTATTTATGGCCTCTGGAGATGCTCTGGATCCCCTGTCTATCTCCCAATCACCTGCTGCTGCTTCTGTCAGTGGTGGTAAACCCACTCTTTTGCTTTTGACCTCCTCACGCTTGACCTTTTCGTGGCAAATGTCCATCTCACTGGCTGAAAAGACACCCCGATGCTCACAGCGTGTCCAAATGTGATGCTCTGGAAGCCTTCCTCTCACATCTCATCAGGGCCCAAGGCACATCAAGATGAGAAAAGGTGCCCTGTGCAACCTGCCCTCAAGCTGCCTGTCGGTTCTCATAATCCGATGCCAAATCTCAGAACACTCACAGCTTATGGTTTGGGAGTGGCTGCCATATCTCATCCTGTCCGTCTTTTTCTGGTGTTCATCAGGGAAGAACAGAGCTGTCTGTCTGTCTCTATTTTTTCTGCAGCTTTCAAATGGCAAGTTATCAAAGCCTGTGAATGGCGGCAGCAGCAGCTTTAAAGCTTCAAGGTGTCTCCCCACAAAGCTGCTAACAGATCTGGCCAGGGGGACAGGACTTCCTTTACATGTTGCATGTTTCAAAGAAAAGTAGCACAAAAGCCACTGCTGACTAATTAGCACCAATCACCACACACACATCAAACCTGCTGCCTGCTTTAATGCTTTTCTGCAAACAAAAGGTTGAGAAAGTCAGATGGCTACTTCCTCAGTTTGAGAAATGGCCACAGATACCAGCCCAGACCCAATTAAAATAGACCAGGTCTGGGAATCATCAGATGTAGAATCACAGAATCATAGAGTTGGAAGAGACCACAAGGGCCATCCAACCCCCTGCCATGCAGGAATATACAAAGCATTCCCAACAGATGACCATTCACACTCTGTTTAAAAACTTCCAGGGAAGGAGACTTCACCACACTCCAAGGCAGCATATTCCACTCTCAAACTGTTCTTACCATCAGAAGTTCTCCCTAATGTTTGGATGGAATCTCTTTTCCTGAAGTTTGAAGCCATTGCTCCTTGTCCTAGTCTCTGGAACAGCAGAAAACAGGCTTGCTCCATCTTCCATATGACACCCCTTCAAATATTTAAACATATCTATCGTGTTGCCTCTTAACCTTCTCTCCTCCAGGCTAAACATACCCAACTCCCTAAGCCGCTCCTTGGATGGTGTGATTTCCATGCCTTCTACCATTTTGGTGGCCCTCCTCTGGACATGTTCCTGCTTGTCAATATCCTTCCAGAACTGTGGTGCCCAGAGCTGTACACAGGATTCTAAGTGGGGTCTGACCAAAGCAGAATAGAATGGTACTGTCACTTCCCTTGACCTAAACACTATACTCCTGTTGATGCAGCTCAGAATCGCATTGGCTTTTTTATCTGCTGCATCACACTGCTGACTCATATTTGGCTTGTGGTCTACTAGTATTCCTGTCGGGGTCTTGCCTTTCTCAGTAGGGTCTGGCAAAAACAAACTGCTACACCCTATCCTAGCTTGTGCGTTCTTCCTTGTTAATAACATTTGCCATCTTGAACATACTCTGATGTTGCTTGGCCATACTTGTCTTGGCTTTTATCTGTGAAGCACTGGAAGCTATGTGGTCACTGCCAGCAACAATCTGGGGCTTCAGAACCTCTCCCAGCCTTGCCTGGAGACAACAAGGATTGATGCTGGATCATTTGCATGGAATGCACATGCTACCGCCCATCTCCATCAGTCTTCAGGGAATTGTGTAGGTTAGGTAGGCAGAATTAGGCTTGCTGTTAAAATCTCATCAAATTCAGGTTTTTAGCTTGGGGAAATAAAATGAGACTTAAATGAAAAGGAATATTCCAACAATGTTCTGAAGGCCTGATGAAATGTATATATTATGCACTTTGCAGCAAGCAGGTAGCTCCAGTGGCAAAAGATGATTAAAATTCAATCAGAAGGCATAAGCAGCTGTGAACCACACTATGGCCCTTTCCACACGAGGCGAGTGAATTGCTCCGTGCCGTTACTTACCGGCTCTTCTTGGGTCCGAAGTAACGCAGACTTTCCCTTGAGCCCTTCCGCAGGGCTCCTCCATTAGTGCAGGGCGACCCGGAGCAGTGCGAGGTCTGTAGAGCTGCACTGCTCCGGCTCAAAATGGCGGCTTCCTGCGGCTTCCGGCACAAAATGGCGGCTTCCGGTGCCTTCGTGGGAGTGGACCAACCGCTGATGCTGGCCATGCCCACAGCCCGCCCTCCACTGACCACAGGCTCACATTGGTGCGAGCCTGCGCATCTGCACAGGTAAGTAGGAAAGCAATGGCGCGTTCCAGAAAATGTAAAGACCTGATTTTTCCGGTCTTTACTTAGCGCAGGGGAGGACCACTTGGGGGCGGGTTGGGTCGGACCGAGGTGCGGAACTAAGTTAAATAGTCCTCACCTAGTCCGATCCAAGGTGCGGACGACCTCCGTGCCAGGACGCCTTGGCCCGTTTTAACTGCCTCGTGCGGAAAGGGCCTATGTTTTCAACAGTGCAAGCAGTTTCATTACATTTAAAGCTCCTATATTGCACCAGGCAAAGCTTTTAATGGCAGAGGTGGTTTTGAGGGGGGAAAAATTAGCCTTGCTGCCGGTTGTTGTTATTGCTACTGTTACTGTTGGTATTTGCTGTCAATCTACTCTGATTAATGGTGATCTTATTTATGAAAGGAAGACTTCCAAGTCACGCTGTTATCAACAGCCCTACTCACGTCTTGCAAACTCAGGTCCTGGCTTCCTTGATTGAGTCTATCCACCTGTAATGTGGTCCTCCTTTATTCGTATGGGCTTCCTCTTTACCAAACATTATAGTCTTTTCCTGTGACTCACGTTATCTCAAAATACGTGCAATACTGTATGCTCAGAAGTGGAAAGATCCCATGATTCCATCTCAAGAAGAGTGATTGTTGAAGAGACTGGATATGGCAGAGATGGACAAACAGATGATGCTATTGAGAGACCAATCGTTGAGAGAGCATAGAAAAAAATGGGAGACAGCTTGTAAGATCAATTGGGGTAAACAAACTGTGAGAAGGTTTGACCAATAGGAAAAAGTTAGATCAATTCTCGTAGAACCATAAACTGCTTCTTTTTCCTTTTGTCTGTGTTATACTGAGTCTGTAGAGTACAGTCAGCCCTCCACATTTGCAGGTTTCATGTTCATGGATTTGATTACTTGTGAGTTTCTCCAGTCCTGGCCTCAAATGTCAATCTCAAATGTTTCTTTTCTGGGGGAACCTTCCCTCTCAGCAGCTCCGATCAGGCTCCACAGCCCTTTAAAAATCCTCCTCTGGTCCTTCTCCTCCACCAGTCACTGGCCATTTCTGCACGAGACTGTTATAGTGCAATGATTCCACTTTCAACCTCCTATGGAATCCTGGGGTTTACAGTTTTGGAGGGGCTGGCTGGCCCCTCCCGAAACTGCAAACCCGAGGATTCCATAGGAAGTGAAAGTGGAATCATTGCGCAATAACAGTCTTGTGCAGAAATGGCCACTATCTGGCCAACTAAGTATGGCTTGCGGCCCAATTTCTCAGCATCACAAGCCCTCTTCCAATGCCCCCAACACATCCAAGAAAGGAGATGGGCAAGGAACAGAAAGTATACGGCCACCATGCCAATCCACCCCTTTCCCTCTCCTTTCCTTGATCTTATTTGGACCTCAGTGCCTGCCTTCCCTACCATGAGGAGTGGGAAGTCAGTATTACATAGATTTCCTTTTTGTAGCTCAGGTGGTAGTTTAATTTGCATTTTTGTTGTTTAGGTGGTAGTTTAGTTTGTAGTTATTTTTGTATGTTTATTTTTCTTTATCCATTTTGTTTTCATGTTTTTGGTATTATGTTTGTTTCTCATTTGTCATGTTTTGTGTGTGGGAGCGGGTAGTTTAATGACTTCAACTTGTGTGTTTTAACAAAAATAATTTTAAAACGATGTCCAAAATTGCTGGTATAAATCCCATAAGTTACTGGTTTGGTCCAGTGGGTGGGGAAATCCTAAAAAAGGGCTACTTATTAGTTCATTTCAGAAAGAAATAGAGACCTGGAGGGAAGAACTACAATTGCCAGAGATAAGAATTAGGCCTGAAGGAGAAAGAGGCTAGAATGCTGGGATTGACAGTCAGTGAAAGTGTTAACTTCCTCTTCTGCAAAGGCTGCAAGCTATAGAAGATAGGTGTGAATTGCTCGTTGTTCTCCCTTTGTTCTCCCTCCAGTAAGTGAAAATGCTAATTGAGCTCTCTGCAAAAGTAACCTTGAGAGCCGTCCAAAAGGCTCGCCTGAGCAGTCGCTTTTTACTTTATCTGCTGAGAAAACTTAGGGAGGATTACTAAATCAAAGGCAATAATTTGTATCACTCTCTGAACTAACTCATTGTTTTCCTCTATATACGTGTATGCTCAGTGATGTAATGGAAAGTTAACCAAAAATCTTCTTTTCTGTGATAGGCTGACTAAAATGAATAATTAATTGCTGACATAGAGAACTAGAGGTATATAATGATGCTGCCTTAATTAATTGGCACGACAATCCCCGAATTTTTGTCGTCCTTGCGCAAGTGATTGTTAAACAATAAGGGCTTTTTTGATTTTTCCCTGGAAACCTGGTCTTCGTCTCTTTCCTGACCACTACAGGCCCTTTTCATGTTGAATGAGACAGTAGGATTAGAAGGAGATAAATGGCTATGTTTCTTATAGTGGGATTTCTATTATGCATTTTTTTTCTTTCATCCATGGTTGCAATATTGCTGAGTGGCACAGTGAGAAGAGTCTTACAATCAAGTTGGGCACTGGCAATGCATTAGATTAATGGAACTTTGAGACACTGGATACATGTTCAATATAGTTCTATTGCTGCTGCTGCTGTTTTTAACTGGACTTGCATTGTGATTGTATCTGTAGTATTTATTTACACCTGGCCCCATGGAACCCCGAGGAAGCAAACAACTCCCTTGCTACAACAACTCCAACTGGCTGCCAGTCCATTTCCTGGCACAATTCCAAGTGCTGTTTTGACCTATAAAGAAAGTGCTATAGAGCCTTAGCTCAGGTTATTTGAAGGACTGTATCTTCCTTTTGGAGCCCAGTAGCGCTCTACGATTGTCCGGAGAGGCCCTTCTCTCTGTCCTACCACCCTCTTAGGCTCATTTGGTGGGAACGAGAGAGAGGCTGCTTCCAGATTTTGGAACTCTCTCCCTAGAGAGACCAGAATAGCCCCATCCTTGCTCTCCTTCCATTGGCACGTTGAAACATTTTTGTGCCATTAAACGTTTGCAAATTGACTGGGTTTGGGCTTACAGTGCTGTGCAGTACTGTTTCTAAGGTCTGTAATAGTTTTTTAATTAATATTTTTAATGTGTAATGTTTTAACCTCATTAATTAATCTTTTAAATCTTATATATTTAAATCTTATATTTATACTTGTATGAATGTTTTTTATTATTTTTAATTTTTATATTGTTTTTAATGTTGTTAGCCACCTTGAGTCCCATTATCAGGATAAATGAACAAAATAATAATCATAGCAGTAACAACAACCATCACCCTAGGTCAGTGGTTCTCAACCTGTGGGTCCCCAGATGTTTGTGAACTTCAGCTCCCAGAAGCCCTGAGCATTGACCATACTGGCTGGGGCTTCTGGGAGCTGAAGTCCACGAACATCTGGGGACCCACAGGTTGAGAACCACTGCCCTAGGTTAAGGCTGGTGCTGAGGTCAGGAAAAGGATAAAGTTATCTCCTGTGGCTACATAAGTTACTTCTTCAGTCTGCATTGGTGACTTTACTTCTGGCTATTAGTATTGTGTATAATAAAAACCCGAGTAAATTACCACAACAATTGAGAATGCTAGCTTTTACAATTTAAACATTAATTAAAAACAAAAAAGGCTGGGGGACAGTAACATGAACCTCCCATGAAAACCTTGATCTAAACTAAATTCTAACAATGAAATAACAGCAAATAATGGCTTAACTTTCTGGAGGTAAACCATTTGAAACACAGCACCGCGCAGAGCTCTCTTGTGCAAGTTACCAGTTGGCACAGGTATAACTAAGCAAGCACAAGGGTTTTGTCTTCAGTCCAGCAGCTTTCCTTAACAGACTGGTTGCATTTTTAAAGCATCTTTCTGTGTTTCAAGATCTCTTTTTCCCATGGTTTTCTATAAGCCTCAGTTTGGAATTCTGGATTCAAAATAACAGGCACTACAAAAGAGATTTTGGAATGGAAACCCAGGCAGAATGATTGTAGATACCTGGAGGAAACAGAATTGTTGATTTTTTTTTCTTTTTCACAGAATGCCCTGAAAGGACATCTTGCTTTGAAGAGACTGAAAATGTAATTCTCCACTAGGGATGTAATTAATTCACTAAGTTTCTTCCTAGAGGAAGCAAAGAATAATTTTAGCAGTTTTCTTTCTGCTGCAAGAAAGACTGTGAAAATGATAGCCTCTCAAAGCCTGTTTGCAATTTGGGACTTATCAGCACAAAATTTGCATATGGTTGTTTTGAACAGAAAACAACATTTTCTGCACAGGAAGTATTTCCCCCCTATACAAATCAACCATGTGTGAATTTTGAACAGACTTAATCCCCAATTACAGCATTTTTTTTTGCACAGGAAACAACATTTCTGCATATAAATATTTTCTGTGCAGAAAATGCTGCTTCCTATGCAAATCAACCAGGTATGAATTCTGTGCAGAATAGTTTTTCCAGTTACAGCATTTTCTGAGATCCACAGGGGCCCTTTGGGGTTCTCAGTACTTCTGTAACAGGCAGACGCTTCTCTGTTTCTGACTCCTTGCTCCAAAGCACAGAATGGCCAGCTGGGGCACCTACAGTAAGTTTGGTGGTGGGTGTGTAGCTCAGCAGAGTGTAGGTCTGTATGTGGGTATTACACTACACCGAGTGGATATTGGACTGAGGCCTTTGAACAATAACTTTGCATATTTTAAGTTGTTATTATTATGAATAATAATAATATAATACATTTTATTTTGTTATCCGCCTCTCCTCAAAGGTGGGTGTACAACAAAGGTTAAAAAACAATTAAACCAACACACCAATTAAAAATACATTATAATTAAAATACACTAAAACATAAAAGCAATCAATGCAAATGTGTCATAATTAAAATCATAATTAAAATACATCAAAGTTAAAAATAGACTGGATAGGCCTGCCGGAAGAGAGAAGTCTTTAGCAGTTTTTAAAGTTCAGGCAGCATATTTTGCTGTCAGATCTCTTCCGGCAGGCCATTCCACAGTTCAAGAGCAGACGATGAAAAGGTCCTCTGGGTGACTGTTGCCACTCTTGTTTCAGGCAGTTTAAGTAACTGACCCCCAGTATGGGGCGGATTGTATGAGAAGGGGCGATCCTGTAGGTAACTTGGACCCAAACCATGCAGGGCTTTAAAGGTAATAACCAACACTTTGTACTTTGCCCAGAAACTAATTGGCAGCCAGTGGAGTGATGATTTGTAGTTTTAATTTTTTTGCAAGCCATCTTGTCTCATTTTTGGGGGATATGATTGGATGCTTCCAGCCAAGCTGAGCGCAAAAGAGAAATGCACATTTGAGAAAAACAGAGGCCTTTTTTTTTTTTTTAATAGTGAATGGGAAAGATGCATCTGAGACTAAGGCAGAAAATCAAAACGGTTTTTAGCAAGGGACTATTGCTGGCTCTTCTCTCCGAGACTGTTAAAAAGAAAAGTTAAGGTTTCTACAACAGCGCTTGAGATTAAAATTTCCCAGAGATGAAGCCCTGGCACAAGAGAAGTTAAGAAGGCTTGTGTGGAGGGGGAGCAGAAAGTATCTTTTAACCTTCTGTGTTGCTGCTGACCCCAAAGGCAGCTCAAAAAGATTGCTCTCTGAAGTTAGGCAGCAGCAGGTCAATTCTTCTCAATGGGCAAGCCACTCAGAAATCAATGGCTTGTAATTGAGGCTTGCTAGGAAGAAGGAACAAGACAGTGCAGAGATGAAAGTCTCGTAAGATCTGACTGCAGTTCAATGGCAAGATCTTAAAAATAAAATAAAATAAAGGAGGAACAAAGGGGTTTTTTAAAAATGCAAAAGAGAAAATTCTTATCCCTTTGACTCTTGTACAGTTCTTTTAAGAAAAGGAATGAAGACAGTTGCCATGACTTATCTTTATCTTTCATCTTTGCTGACCAGGTGATATTTTTCAGTGTTTAATCAACTGTCACCAGGGTCTGAAGGACATCTTGACTGGCTCCATCACATGAGAAGATGTACTTTTCTTCCTGTGGGCCCTGCCTATCAATTCATGAATTCTGAAACAGTTCAGGAGACCAGGGGACAGTGGCAAGCATGGATTTTGGCTGGCTTAATGTTCCGGTTCCTGATTTTAGGTGACAGAAAGAGACGTCATGCCCTCTCTCGTTAATATTATTTATTAGTTACATTTATATCCTGTCTTTCTTCCAGTGAGCTCAGGACAGGATACACGGCTGTTCTCCTTTCCACTTCACAACAGTTCACAACAGCTCTGTGAGGTAGATCTGGTAGGAAGGGAGGGGCTCAAGCTAATTCAGTGAATTTCCTAACTCTGGTGTCTCTTGAATCCAGATTGTCCAAGTCTCTAGCCCACGAATGCGCAGTAGTGGGTAGAGCCAACATGACAATGAATACCTAAACCAATGAAAGCATGACCAGATCCACATAAACCCTGAACCTTGGTCTTTCTTGGATAGATGTCAGAAGGCTCACTGGTTGCTATAAATTGCTATAAACGCAGACATCAGTTTCTAAAGTGCCCAGTGATCTTTTTCATTCACAAGTCAACAAATTCTCAACACAACTGCTCCATTATTCAATTTTCAGCTTGCTCCTAAGAAACATTTTTCAGTCAGTGCATTATTGGTAGCAACTCTTTAGCTTTCTGGATCCCTTTTATATGTTTCAACACACACACACACAAAAGTCCAAGGGCATCTTACTATCTGCTATGGGCAACAGAACCTGAGACCACATACATCTTGATCTGATTGGGCAGAGTTTGTTCCTACATTTTTAAAGTTCAGTGTGCACACATGCACACTCATAACTTGCTGGTTAAAGACATCAAAGGATCCTTATTTCAAGGCTTACTCCTTATACAAATCACAGTTTCACGTGACACAACAGGCATCATTTATTCTCCGTAACTACACATTTCCACTCAAGATAATGGATGCCCCTGACTTCAGATCCCACAAGTCCCATGCATTCCCTGGATATGTCGTTCCTTACTATGCTGGCTAGCACTAGATAGGAGTTACATTTCAGCAACGCTCCATATGATGCCAGTCGTTGGTGCAGAGCAGGCTGGGCACGCTCCATGGGCCAGGTTGTTTTCAGCTTCTTCAATCCCCTGACAGTCTGCAGGGTCACTCCCAGAAGCAACTGGAGGTGGCATTTTGATAAATTTCAGGCAGGGAGCCCCCCCAAGTTCAGAGTGGGTTTACTCTGAAACATTGTTTAGATGGCACAACAAGGCCCAAGGTACCCATTTTTGGCCACAAAAGGCAGATGTGCTGATTTTTAATTTGGGAAGGGCAAGGGACACAGCAAGAGTCAGCATGGTGTGAGAGCTAGCACGGAGTATGGTTTGAGTTTCAGACCAGGCCTCTAGGAAATCAGGGTTTGAATCCCTACTCAGCCCTGGAAACCCTTTGGGAGACCTTGAGCATATCACTTTCCTTTAAGCCTTAAGAGGAAGCAATGGCAAACACTCTTTGCACAAAATCTTGTTTAAAAAAAAACAAAATGCTACGACTGCAACACCATACATTGGAGACGACTTGAAGGCACATAACAATAACAACCACATGCTCTCCAACATTTCAAAGACAAAAACCAAGACTTGTGTGGCCAAGCAACATGCTCAAAATGGAAAAAGTTATTAATGACAAAACCCAGAAAAGTTAGCAGAGGCTGCAGCAGTTTACTTTTGCCAGAATCTACAGAGAAGGTCAAGACTCTGCCCTCTCCTGTCCTCTCCCCTAGCTGAGTTAACTAAGGCCATTTCTGCACTAGACTGTAATAGAGCTATTATTCCACTTTCAACGTCCTATGGAATCCTGCGATTTGCAGTTTGGGGAGGGGCCTTTGAGGCCCCTCCCCAAACTGCAAACTGCAGGATTCCATAGGACGTTGAAAGTGGAACAATAGCACTATATCAGTCCAGTGTGGAAATGGCCTAAGTGCAAACTACTTTTGCAGTTTGTACTGTCTGCAGCAGCTGAAGTAAGCTGAGGACAAAAGGGGAAGGTATGAAGAGAAGAGGGATACAGGGACATGTTAAAGGTGGCTGAAATAGTGAGATGACACAGACTTAACTAGGACTGTCTGTGCCAATTCAGAACAGCTGGAGGGGATTCAACAATAACAGCCACATATGATGCTCCATGTAGCCTCTGGGTTACATGATTCCCACCACAAGCAAGACACTTCTTGGCTAGATGGACAAAAAGTGTCTGATTTGGTAGAAGGCAGCTTCTAATGATTTATAACAGGAGTAAACAACTTGGGTCTCTCCAGGGCTGCAGGGTTCCTTCCAAGTAAAGTCAAAGAAAGGTGGACCTTTGGTTTGAGCTCGTCAGTCACTTCTTAACTTCTAAAGGCAGACTGCATACTTAGAATCACTTAATACAGGTAGTTATACCTTTATTTCTGAGAATATTGGGGTATACACATTTGCTTGGCAAATTTAAAACACATGAGTAAGAAATTAAATTGACTTGGCAAGCCTGAATTGAGCCTAACCATAAATTAGATCATTTGAATTATTTAAGAGGCAGGTGTTAATGTAGTGCAAAGATTAAAAACAAAACTACATGTATAGCACCATCAGAACATGACTGGTTTGTAAACTGCTACAGCACAATCTCCTGCTCCGAGGTAATGACCAACGAACTCAATGGGGTTTATTCCCATGTAGTTGCATACTGAATTTCAGCCTGGAATTTAATACAGGTTGCAAACTTGCTTGAAGCTACAAAAACCAAATTGAGTTTGTTTCCACTTTTGCAACGTGCTGTCATGTTGGTATTCCTATCTAATTCTCAGTGACCCTTTTCAGCTTAATGGGAAGAAATGACCAACAGAAAAGTGTTCAAATGTACTTGTGATAACTTTTTGGATGGCTTCACTGAGACAGAGCAGTTATAAATATTCTAGAGGTCTACTTATCGAGACGTAATCATTCTGGTAAAAACCTAGGAAACAATAAAACCTTTCAGCCACAAATATGAAAGGAGAATTCCAAGAAGATCAGTTCATCCTGCTACAGCAGCAGTAGGTAATGAAGCAGAACAAAATCACCAAACTAGGCCACGGTCTGAACTGGTGGACTTGAAGTGTGGTTGATGAAGACTGACAGAGTGAAAAGTGCATCTCCACAAAATGCCCTCCAACTGCTCCTGGGAGACCAGCGGTGTGACAAACCAGTCACTTCTAAATCTTCCAAGTCAACTTCTACCAAAATTATCCTAGTAGAAATGGAGGACGAAGGCTGGATCAACTAGGTGCTGAACTTTCACACTGCAAGTCAGCCCACGTGCCCCAAGAATACTGAATATTACATCCAGAGGGCCAAGCCAAACCAAAATGCTTAAAAAGTACACAACTGCAAAACATATGAGTCAATCTAATCACGCAATCATAATTATAGAAAGAAGTGTGTGAACTAAATACTAAGGCCACTGAAAACCTTACTGTCTAGATACAAAGGTGTGGACACCAAATAGTATACCAACAATGTAATGAGTGATCTTTTTATTACAGAAACCTAGTGTGGAGCAGTGAATCAAATAAAGTGTAACCACTAGACATCCAGATCTGCAAAATGTAAATAAGAATTACTGGGTACAAAGGCAACAAAACATCAAAAGTCAGCAATAAAATTTAATACAGCACTAGATTCACACTAGGGTTGTTGCTGTTGTGTGCCTTCAAGTCGAGACTTGTGGAGACCCTAAGGCAAAACTATCACAACGTTTTCTGGGTCTGAGAATGTGTGACATGCCCAAGGTCACCCAGTGGGCTTCCATGGCCAAGCAGGGAACTGAACCCTGGTCTCCAAGATTGTAGTCCAGTGCTCAAACCACTACACACACTGGCTCTCTCTGCCAGTCTCCAAAAGAGAGAGGCCTCCTGTACCTTTAAGGACTGTGTAGAAGAGGGAAATTCAACAGGTATTGCATGTTATGCAATTAAGTATCAATCAGTACCTGTTGAAATTTCCTCTTCTGCACAACCACAAAAGGTGCAGGACGCCTTGCTGGTTCACCTTGGCAACCATAATTCACATGGCTGGCCATACCATACAGGAGATGGAGGCAACTGTTCCAGGTGGCAGATGTTGGGAGGGAGCAGCAATGGTTACCCCTTCTGGACTGCCACTGACTGCTCTCTTTGCTAGAGGACAGAGCTGAGTGTGAGGCACTCCTATTCCCCTGAACGGCCTACTCTCCTTGGGTGAAGTAGAGGACTGTATCCTGTTGCTAGTATCCTATGGCAGTCCAGTCAGTTTTGTTCATTGAATATGGGAGAAGGCACCACCTTGTCCTTAGCCTCTGGCAGCAATGTATCTTGGCCAGGGCTTAGTATGGTCATGATCTTCACTAGACCACGTCCCTGAACCTCATCCAAGAGGAGAAAATATGAAAAGTTTGTGCAAGACAAGATACTCAAAACGTCCTGTCATTTACCAAGTGGAACAGAGGAAAAATGGATGAAAATAATTTTGGCAATTCCATTATTTGCACAATTGCTTCTCTTACTATAGGAAATGTAGACGATTACAAATAGATTGTCTCAACAAAAGAAGCCATAAATTTGAGTTTGGAAGATCTCAGCATGGCTATAAGTAGTAAGAACTGTCAGAGGTCTCTCATTTACAGGGTTGCCATAAGCTGGAGTCACCCTGACATCCCACTACAGCAACAATGAACTCTGTACATACGTAAATCTTATCCATGGTCCACATAACTAAAGTACCCAAACAGAAATTGGAGCCAAGGACAAGGGATGAAATTATGAAGATGCCCGGATGGTATGCACAACAGAAACAAGCCTCATTCAAATCCTAGAATCCAGCAACTCTTTTGCTTTCAAATCCTTGTCCAGAGGCAGTCAACATGCATGCTCAGGTTTTCCTCACAGCTACTAAGGACTAGAAACTTCTCTTTATTTTAAATAGAATAAAAGTTTATTTCTGAGCCCAATTTAGAGTGCTGGTTTTAAGTTTTAGAAGCATGAATGAGTGAAGACCAGGTTAACTGAAAGACAGCTTTCATTCACTTGTACACACCTGTTCTGTTTGATTTTATTCTAAGGCCCTGCCCCTTGTGCCCCTATCTAGATGGCATCAGGGAGAGGACTGTTTTGATGCTGGTACCCTGGTTATGGGACAACCTTCTGGGAGAGCTTTGCCTAGTACCAACTTTTTGGTTCTTTTGGCATCAGGCAAACAACAAATGTTCAGTCAGACCTTTTAAATAGCATATGTAGTCAGGTCTGCTCAGATTTAAAATCTGTGTTTTAACTCTGGAATTACAGTGGGATTTGTTTTCTGTCCCTCTATTTATGCTGTTTCTGATTTTATGGTCTTACATCCTATTCTGCATTCCAACCACTGTTTATGTATTTATCATATGCCACTCAGATAACTTTTATCTCATGGGAGTGGCATACAAATGCCCTAAAATAAATAAAACAGTGCCTCTAGAGTCTACATTAGCCACTATGTCTCATGCTTCCTGGCAAAGTTGTAGAATCTCACTATCTTTATTAATCAATGCTCCTTTGTGATTATATAATGAAGCAATTAAAATCACAGCTAATGAACAACAGGAACTCTTTCAACACACTGTTCCATGTATTGATGCTAACAATGCAGCAAAACTGTTTTTTCTTTCTCTGAATTCTCTTGCAAGGCCACACTGTTCCTTGTCCAGTCTTGTCATTAATGCAGGACACTTAGGATGTTCTCATGGGGGTCTGAACACCTACCCCTTGCATTTCCTAAAATCTTTACCTGCCCCAGGGCCAAGGTATATGGCAGAATCTATTCCCTGTCCCAGAATGACAATATCCATTAAACTGATCTGCTACGTGGGTCAGATCTCTCTTTGCTAGCTGTGGCTGTGTTTGACCTATGAAGCACGTGTACTATTGAGTAGTCGAGAGCTTTCCAAACTTTTCATCTTAGTGACACACTTTTCAGACATGCATCATTTCACAACACAGTAATTCAGTAAGTAATTCAGTAAGTGGAAGCAGCCCCTCCAACTGGGCCTGGCCCGCCACCACCGCCCTTGCTGAGGTCTTCCTTGGCTGGAGGCAGTGGCAGCAGGAGAAGCAGCCCCTCCACCTGGACCTGGCCTGCTGCTGCCATCTTCACTGAGATCTTCCTCAGCCCATGGCAGCAGTGGCAGCAGAGGCAGACTTTTTACCCGGGCCCAGCTCACCACACCAGCGGGAGAGGCAGCCCCTCTGCCCATTAATGTTTGTGCAAGACACCTACACACTGCAGGCAACACCCTAATATGTTGCAACGCACAGTTTGGAAAGCTTTTGGTTTAGTCTCTTGGTTTAAAACAGGGGAAGAAAAAAACCTTGGAAATGCTGTTGAGCCCTAAATCACAGACCAGTGGCCTCAGAACCCCTGCTTCTCTGCTCTTCAAACATCTCTGTGGACCAAAACTCATTTCAATCTTAGACTTGCTCTGCTGGAGATACAGCTGTAAGGGATGGGGAATCTAAGAATACAAGAACAGCCTAGCTCAAAAGAGTCATGGGAGAGTACTCCACTATACATCTAGAACTTTAATTACTGGACCGACTCTTCAGCATCTTGGCAAAATCAATACTCTTGTGTGGCTGGAATACCAGCCTCCTTGACATCAGTCGGCCTGCCTACCTATCTGTTCCAAGTACTTGCTTACTGTTGAACATGAGCATCTAGGTCTGTACAAGCTAGATGCTTGCAGGTGCCCAAAATTCACTGTCCGTAATGTCTCCTATCACACGTTGGACCTCTCTGGCCAAAGTGAGCAACTCCTCACTGATGCCACTTGGTGAATGCAAATAATATATTTCCCAGAAGACAAGACTGTAAGCAAAGCTCTTCTACCAGTTTCGCTCAAAAAACACTTTTCCTCCCTCTTCTTTCTGCATCCCCTTTTCCTTTTGTGCCCTGGCAGTGGTTCTCAACCTGTGGGTCCCCAGATGTTTGTGGACTTCAGCTCCCAGAAGCCCCAGCCACTATGGTCAATGCTCAGGGCTTCTGGGAGCTGAAGTCCACAAACATCTGGGGACCCACAGGTTGAGAACCACTGAGCCTGCAAGTACACAATCCACCCCAGGAGCTTTTTGGTCTGAGAAGCAGGATCAAAACACCACCCCCACAGCCAGCAAGGTTTGAGTTTTGGACTAGGACTCTGGGAGACTAAGGTTCGAACCCTTGCTTAGCCATGGAAACCCACTAGGAAACCCTTTCTGAACAAATCATGCTAGGAAAACCTTATGACAGGGTTGCCATAAATCGGAGTCAACTTGAAAGGATGTAACAAAAACAACATACACACACATATACAAAGGCTTCAAACCTATAGTCTGGTACACAATGTTCAGAGCGCAGTTGTTGCTTAAAGACCCTCATTAAATCTGAAAACCACATTAAATTATTCAAACCCCATTAAACAAAAGCGGTATCTGTTAAAACCAAATTCATGCAGAGATTTTTTAATGTGCAGTTTAATGCTTTCTGCAGAGGATCTGTTTTATTGACTATCATGTTTGCCACAAAAGTTTCCTCCCTTGTCTGACCTCCATGGCCGTCTCCCATTGACTTTCTTGCCAACTACATACAGATCCAAACTTCTATGCAAGCTGTTGTGTGAAAGTCACAACCATGGAAAAATGGAGCAAATCAAAATTGAATTGACCCTGATTTGATTAAACTTGATTAAACTTGGAGAAAACTTTATTAAACTTGGAGAAAACGAGAAGTAAAGACAAGAAGCTGTCTGCAGTGTTTCATAGACTCTTCTCATAGATCCTCACCCTCCAACTGAAGAGTTGTTGCTGTTGTTTTTTAAAATGTGAATTTACACTGCATTTGCTTTCTGGCTCTGGAACAGAGATACGTTTCACCCATCTGATGAGTTACAGTGATTTGTCAGGGAAACTGACAGTTCAGTGCCAAAAAACTTGGCTCTGAAACCTGTCTTTGCCACTCTGCTCTTTTGTAGTAGCAACATAGCATTTACACACAGCCTTGCCAGAGGCCGGGTTTCCATTAAATATTAAAAGGCTATTTGTTAAAATAACGTTGCCACAGCAACCCGGGGAAAGCCAAGCGATGCCAGGTGCTGCTGCAACAGCAGCTGTGGGGACTGCTGACTCATGGCACGTTCAAACTGCCACCAAAACACCATCCAATTGCTCTCTCCACTCCACCCCGATCAAAATTTGCATCATCAGGACATGGTGTTATAAACAGGCCAGCAGCTGAGTCAACAACAGGCAGCAGTAGACAAAGGTATTTTCTTATATATAGAAAGTAATTACAGTCACCTGTAAGACAGGTTTAGGACACGCTGAAATATTAGACTATGCCAAATGAAGAGGCCCAATGGTACACTTGGCCCTCCACATTTGCTAGGGTTAGGGGCAGAGGACCACCACAAAAGTGGAAAAATATCAAAATGTGTGTGTGTGTAGGGGGGGAAGGGCTCGAGGTGTGGTTGGGAGAGTAGGCATCCAGGGCCCAAACCACATACAGGAAAAGAGAGCAAAAGGAGGTGGGTTGACAAGGTGGCCCTAAATTTCCCCTCTTGCCCATCCTTAGGGTGAAGGGGGCTTTAGGAGAGGTTTTGTGGTTATGAGAAACTGGGCTGTGATCCATCCTTAGCTGGCCATGCAGCAGCTGGTTGAGGAGAAGGAGGACCAGAGGTGAGTTTTTAAAAGGTTGTGTGGCCTGATTGTAGCTGCCAGAGGAAAGGTTTCCCTGGGGAAAAAGCGCTTGAGGTGGGGCAGGGATTGGAGAAATGTGCAAATGATCAAATCTGTCAAAGTTAAACCTGCAAATGTGGAGGGTTGACAGTATTCCTTTTTTAGGAAAAAAAAAAGGTTAAAAAGTTTAACATAATATTTCAGAGTCTGAGTTGTTCTTCTTATTTAAAAACTCCTCATAATCTTTGGCTTCAGTTTGACTCTGATCTTTTCCAAGAAAGGTTAGGGGTGCCATGTTTTCATCAGCTCCAATGCAATCAATCAATCAATCAATCAATCAATCAATCAATCAGGTTTATTTTGTTCACTCAGGAAACTTTTTGCTGGGCCCTGCCAACCTAAGGACGGGCCATTGTGCTGTCACTTTTATAGGTGGCATGAATAATGCATACCCTTCAACTGTCCCAATTTGGCAAGGCAGGACATTGGTTGCTGGGCCACACATGTCCTGGTTTTCATCAGTGAAATGTTGGAGAGTATGGGACGATGGCCCTACACACAGAACCAAACTGACCCTTAACTGAACCTTAAGTTCCTGACTGAAAAAAAGGGTTGAATACAAGTAAATATAACAACAAAAACAACACTGTGCAGGCATATACGAACTTGTTTTTGTTGTATGCCTTCAAATCACTTGCACGTTAAAGTGACCTTATCAGAGGGTTTTCTGGGGCTGAGACTATGTGATATGCCCAAGGTCATCTAGTGGGTTTTCATGACTGAGCAGGGAATCAAACTCTGGTCTCCGGGGCTGTAGTCCAATGGTCAAACCCAACACCATGCTGGCTCTTGTATATGGGACAGCATTATAAAATATGCAAAAGAGTGCTAAGTAAGGTCTCTGGATTGTCTGGTATTTCTTTTATTCTGCTTTATTTTCTTCCTGTTCTGGAGACTGGGCTGAACCTAATGTTTCAATGAAATTAATAAGACCTGCTAATTACCACTCATATAAGTCCTGTTGATTTCAAAGGTTCTGCTCTAATTGGGAAAGAAGAGACTACAAAAAACAAACAACTAAACAGCTGACCCACCCCAAATGTTTATTCAGTGAGTTGCTCAACTCTTTCTGGGCTCTGTATAAATTATAGGCATAAAGAGAATTGCAGCTTTATCACTAAACAAACAGTAGCAGTTAGTGTAACAGCAGAAAAGCAAACACTAGGAACATGGAACATTGACTTTAAAATGAGAAATCACTTCACTTTTGTTGCCTCACATAATTAAGCTTGTGCTTCTCTTACCATTGGAGCCACTGATGTTATGCATTCACGTAGCTCTCACATTTGCAAGGAACAGGTGATGTCTACACACACCTTCAAAGTCAGATGGGGTACAGACAAGAGAGCAGCTTGTAAAGAGTGTTGCTGGTGACCTGTTTTGGCTTAACATCATACCGAAAGAGCTGTTTGTGCCAGGACTACTCTTTCCATCTATTAGAAGGATGTGAAATGTCTGCTAGCAGCTGGTGAGACCCATCAGGGCCCACTCACACTACACAGTTACAGTGCTATGATTCCACCTTAACTGCTGGGGCTGCATCCTATGGAATCCTGGGGTTTGGTGAGGCTCTAGAGCTCCTGGGCTGAGAATTCTCAATGTGTGTGTATGTGGCTTGAAGTCACCTGTCAACTTTTGGTGACTCCATCAGTGTCACAGGGTTTTCTTAGGCAAGAAATACTCAGATGTGGTTTTGCCAATTCCTCCTTTTAAATTTGTTATTGTGTGCCTTTGTTTCTGACTTATGCTGAACCTATTACAGGGTTTTCTGGGGCAGAGAGTGTATAATGCACCTGAGGTCACCCAGCGGGTTTCCACGGTTGAGTGGAGAACTGAACCCTGGTTTCCAAGGTGTTAGTCCAATGCTCAAACTACACCACACTGGCTGCCCTCCTTAAACTGCAAATGTCAGGATTCTACATGGTAATTAAACTGGAACTAGAGCACTGAATCATGGGAGTTAAAGTGGAATTGAAGCACTATAAGTGTTAGTAGGCGAACCAGTGTGGTGTTGTGGTTTTAATACTGGAATTCAAACCTGGAGACTAGGGTCTGAATCCCTGCTAAGCTACAGAAACCACTGGGTGATCTTAGACAAGTCACATTCTCCCAGTCTTAGATGAAGACAAGGGCAAATCCACTCTGAACAAATCTTCTCAAGAACACCCAATGATAATTTTGCCTTTCAGTTGCTTCAAGTCAGAAATGACTTGAAGGCACATGACAAGTGTGATCAGGAAAAAGTTTGAGTGGCCCACCCCTTGCCTTCACACAGACTAAACTGTGTGATCTGGTGTGCCAACCCCAAATGAGATAGGATCACATAAAATATATATAGCTTGCTAAAAATTAAAATATCTTTCTATGAGGCTCATGTATTATCTCTTCTCCATATCTACCTGGCACTAAAACTTGGAAGCAGTACATCAGAAGACGGCAGTGTCGGCGTGGCAGGAGGTTGGACTGGATGGCCTGTCTGTGATTGTAAGAGACATTGCTTTCTGCAACTAGTAACGTGTGAGGCAGTAAAGCTTCAGGAAAAAAATATTTGACTTCCAGTCACTTTCAACAACTATTTTAGGAGCATTTTGACAGGATTATTTGAACTGATAAGAGTTTTTCTTTCATAACAAGAAGAGAATTTTAACAAGTAGACTAGCAGAATAATTCTTCCTAGACAAAATCTCTAATGGCCAGATGAATTAATACTAGGCTACCTGAAACTGTGCTGAATCCAAATCCCTCCCAGCCTAGGTATACTACTTTGGTTTACCCTCAGCCTGGTCTAACTTTGGCACAGAGATCAATTAGCAGAAGAGGTTGTGCATAATCCTAACCCACTGAACTGGTGCTTCTTTGGTTTAAATTAGAACTAAATCCTAACCTGACACCAAACCACTTAAAGCTATGCTTTAAGGTGAAGATGCCACCTTTTATTTCATCTTTGAAGGACTGTGCCCGTTGTAATCAAAAGGGAAGAGAAAAATTTATGAAGCTGATTCACAGACACCTTCATCTAGGTCCATATTTCTACTGAGTTTACTATTAAGTACCTTGGATTTAAAGCCAAACTGCATGCTACCTTTAACACCTGGCAGTGGGATCTATTTGATTTAATGTAAAGTAAGTCTGTGGACTTACTACTACATTCACTATTACTTGTATACTCTTCACTTGCTTCTAAGTTGGCACTGTGATGGTGGGACAGCTTTTGTCCACCCACTCCTGTGTGGTGATACCAATCTGGAGCCTCTGGACACCTGAAGTCTGTATAGGAGAGAGGTCTCCACTGAAATTGCAAAACAAACTTTTAAGTTTTTATACTAATAGCTACAAGAGCTCATGAGTACCAGATGTTGGACTTTTTTGGACTATAACTCCCAGAATTCCCCATTTGAAATGACCACTGGATTTGAGAGTTAGTCCAAATGCTCAGCTTTTCCAGGCTTTGTCCAAAACACTTTGTTGAAGGTAGCAACAACTTCAAACAAACAGAAAGCTGATAGCTACAGAGTTGGGGGTGGGGGAGAGATTTAGGAAAACCAAACAACTTAATTAATTCCCAGCAGAAAAGGATGAACTATGGAGAAGGTATCTTTCAGCTACAATTTCTTTCACCTTGTTAATGTGCTTGCACACATGTATATTTGCCAGTGGCACACCAACAGAAGAATTCAAATTCCTCCCAGGAATCTGATTAAGAACAGTGATTCCCTTAAAACCCTTTGCAATTTGATTTATGACTTTTCTTGTAGAAGGAAAAGACACAGACATCTGAGTATTGTAAGGATCAGTAACTGGAGGCTGTAAGCCCAAAATTACTAGCATAAGGAATATAAGCTGTCCCATTATCACATTGCTGATCCAGAAGCAAATGAGCAGCATACAAGTCACGGAACTGGCCGGTGGTACATTTTGGAGAAGGCTGAGGGCAGGCATCATTATCATCTGTCTGAACCCACACCGCCCTCTGGAAAAGGATGCTTTGAATACAGGTACAAGCATCCATCCACCTGCCCCCTACCTGCCTTTAACTGGAAATGTTATTAATTCCAGCGACCTAAGAGGATTCCATTGTTCAGTGAGTCAGGATCCCAGGTGACAAGAAGGGTCTTCCAAACAGATACAAATTAGCTGGCAAATAGTAAAACCCCTCAGTCAAAAGAGATAAGGATGGGGAACCATGCCTGTTTCATTTAACCAAGAATAAATCTATTTGTACATATACCCTGTCATAATAAATAATAAATGTCATAATGACATAATAAAAGTCATAACAAATCAGTTTAACAACCTTGCAAGTGAGTCTGTGGAAATTACTAGTTCCACACCTGCCCATTCATACAGATTTTAGTGATTTGCAATCTTAAAAAAAGAAGAAAAAAGGTTTTGCAAAATAGATTTTAAAGCAGCACTGGACAAATTCATGGAAGATGATTCCATGATTCCAGTCATGATAGACATAAATTCCATCCAGTAAATTATTAATATAATAACACAGTGAAGTCATACATAACTGAGTCAGGGGATGCTTGGGTATTACAAAAAATTTTCCTATGAGAACCACAGTAAATCAAAGCAAAGAGTACTGGGCTAGATACATGAATAGTCTGGCTCAATGAAAGTATAACTTGGAAGAGTAATATTTTTGGTCTACGGCACCCATGCTGCCTGAGGAATTCCGGGATCTGCAGTCCAAAGGGAACTTTTCCGAACTCTGATTAATAGATAACTTCCACGTGTCCCTGAAGCACACTCTCCTCTCTCAAGAGCCTGTGCCTGAACTAAGCTTCACTTTATCTCTGTCTGTGGCTCTGTGTTATTAATATATTTCTTTGAACATTCTGATTGTGGAGGGCAGAAAAGACTCTTGTGAAGAGCCCAGAAGAGAGAGGCAACAAATGGCAAACTAGGTAGAAATTAGGAACAAAACAGCAACCTAACTAGGCCAGCACTCTGTTTACCAAGTCTTCAAGTATCAAGCTGTAACAGGACACCCTGGCCGTGAAAATATGCCAGATTGTTACAAGGAATGTTACTTCCTTGCAGATTTATGATGGCATTGCAGGCATCTGACAAAGGGGACACTAGATCAGGACCACAGATGTCATAAAGGTGGTCATCTTTAGGCTGTCAAAAACCTCTACCTTGCTTTTACTGCAACAGTTTCCACTCTGCAAAATGGAGTCTGACATGCTCAGCAGTACTCTCCAACTGTCCCAACTTGGCAGGAATAATTAATTCTCTGAGATCACACTTTTTCAGCTCTTTTTAAAATGTCCCAGTTTCTCTCTCTTCATCTCATTCCCTCCCCCTTGGGCTCAGATTACTTCAATTGTTACAGTGGGCTTTATTTCCAAGTGTCTAAGGGTGCTGTTACTTGGGAAAAACTCCTACTGAACTCAGTGCAGTTTATCTACCGAAAGAATCCTAAGTGGAGCGGGTGCTAAGTAGGTATTTAGCCCAGTTTCCTCTTTGCCAAATATTACTTTTGCAGCAATAGGATAAACCTTCTCAACTATTTACTTAGAGAGAAGAAGCTGCAAATGTTGTTGTGTGCCTTCAAGTCACTTCTAAATTATGGCGCCCCTAAAGTGAGCCTATCACATGCCTTGCCCAAGGTCACTCAATGTCTGAGTGAGGATTTGAATTTTAATCTCCAGAAGCCTTTAATAAATTAAAGTCTTGGGGATCCCTGGCAACAAATTATATTTACAAGGGTTCCCTGCTAAAGAAAGCGTTAAAACCACTGCTATGGTTGAATAGGGATTTGAACCTGGGTCTGCTGGAATCCTAGACCATTTCCTGTGGAATTCTGGAGTTTGTAGTTTACTGAGGCCCAAGAGCTCTCTGGCTGAGAATTCTAAATACCCCTCCCTAAACTGCAAACCCCAGGATTCCACAGGCCATCGAAAGTGGAATAATAGCATTATAACAGTGTAGTGCAGAAATTGCCACAGTCACTTAAGCTACTACACCACCCTGACCCCCTGTAAATCTGTATATTACTGCAAGGTAGCGGCAGTTGTGTCATTCCAAGCTACACCACGGGCGGAAAAGGGACCTTGGCTGTAACAAATGATTTCACCTTCAAGGTGGCACATAGCTCTTGATTGCAATGCTATAGTCCCTGCGTAAGAAATCAGCTTGCTTGCTTACACACAGACTCTGCAATAAGTAACCAGACCAAAGCATAAAAGCACCCCAAGATGTGCTGTTATCTTAAGCAAAAGAGAATAGTGTGATGTGCCTTTAAAGGAAAATGCACTAAGGATGTGTGTGGGGGGGATAAGGTTGCCAGTCCCCCAGCTATACCAAATTCCCACACCAGGCAGGCAAAAGGCAAACAGGAAATAGTCCAGGGACCCCAACACTCACATGGCTTTGATGTAAATCAGTCAAGTGGAACTGCTCAGCAAATCAACACCTCACTTCCTTCCGCAGCCACCCCCCCTTGCCCCTTTATGGGGGTGTGTGAAATCTATGCAACTTGCTCTCTTTCCCGGGGGACAGAAAAGGAATGCCTACATATAGCAATAAAACTGATAGTGAAAGAAGGAGGGGAGGGGGAGGGGGAGGGGAGAAGAAAGGAGGTGGGAACCTCCTAACCTGGAAGTCTTTCCGAAAGGGACAGATGGATGGATGGAATGACCAGAAAGCATTCGATCTGAATCCCCCCCCCCGCCCCAGTCCTGGCCTTATCTTTGGAAGAGGAGCAAACCCGAAGTGGAACCGACCACGGTTAGGAGCGATTTCTTCCTTGCAAATTTCCACCCCCCCAGCCCCCGGTGTTGGATCGGCAGTTTGGAAAGCCTTTGAGCAAAATTGATTTTCACGGGATTGGGAGTCCGAATGGACGCGCTTTGGTGCATCTGGACACCGATCGCCTATGAAAATCGATTTTTTTTCCCCCCACCACGGGGATGCACCAGACAACTTGCACTCGCTCCTCCAAATATCGTAAGATGGGGAGGGGGAGAAAGATCTTGGGAAAAGGGGGGAGGGCGATAGCGGCTGGCGAAACCTTTTAAAAAGCAATGCCCAACTCCACAGACAAGAGGACTTAAGGGGGTGGGGGAAAGCCTGTCTCCTGTCCCTCTGCAGCCGTGTGTGTGTGTGCGCGTACGCGTCACGCAACCGGTATATGCCACATTAAAGATCGTCGCGGGTGGGGGTCCAGTCCATGCCCAAATATGTGCCAACTTGGATACCCCTCTCCTTTTCTTTCTCCTTTTTTTTTAGCTACAGTCTTACGAGGATTCTTTTTATTTTCCTACGGTCTTTGCGAGGTTGGGGGGTGGGGAAGGGAAAGAAGTCCATCCCCCCTCCCCAAAACCTGGATTTTCAGCGATCGCCTTCCTCCTCGCTCCCTCTACGTAACGCCCTCTCGCCAGCCGACGCCATATTTTTGTGTGCCTGATGTCGACAGGAGAGAAACGTCGACATTTCTTTTTTTGGAAAGAACACCCCCCACCCAAGCCAGCCCTTCGCCTTCTCTCCCTTTTGCGTCCCCGATTCAGCCCCGTCCCCCCTTCGCCGCCTCCAACCTTCTCCCCCCCCCAAAACCTCGCGATCGCTTTGCACAGAAACCAAGCCACCCTGCCCACTCCAAATCTACAATAACGCAGGTCTGGTCTCTCGAATCCGATTTATATTCCTCTCCCTCTTGCTTGCCCTGGCCACCTTCCTTGCAAGCCGCCCTCTCCGTGCCCCTCCCTGTTTGTCTGTCTCTGGTTCACACAAACAAGGAGGTTTTCTGTGGGGAGGGGAGGAAACGAAAAGTTCGATGGAAGTCAGTGGCCCGGGCAAGGCAAATAAAACCGAGTCCCATGTGGCACAAGGCGAGCTCTCCCAATCTTGTTTTGCAAGAAATCCGCACTTCCCTATTTTTTTTTTTCCCGATCGCGGGTGCCGCTTTGCCGCTCTCGCGGCGGCGTCTGGTTTGTGCATGTTTTTTTTTTAAAAAAATTATTGTGTGTGCTTTTAAAAAGAAGGGCGGGTGTAGCGAGAGAGAGGGAGGAAGGGAGAGAGCGCGCGGCACAAGGGAGGGCGAAGTTTTTCTTACCTGGGATCAAAGCTTTGGAACGCGGCGGCACCGCACAAGCGCGCGCGCGCGCAGACACACACCCCCACGCGCACTCACACGCGCGGAACTTTCTCCCCACCCCGTGGAACTCTCGGCGCCGCGATCGAGAACGCGGGGAGACGCTCCGGGACTCTTCGTTTGCAACAATTGCAAGGAGGCTTTTCCCTCTTTAAAAAAAAACAAAAACAACCCACAACCCTGAACCGGTCGCAATTTTTTTTTTAAAAAAAATAATATTAAAAAAATTCTCTCCGATCGGCGGTGGCGATCTACGCCAAAGCCCACATGATCTCTGACGTCAGCTTGCGTATTTGCATACGATACAACCCGCAGCTCGGAGCTCCACCAGGATCCCTGGATTTGGGAGAAAGTTTTTTAATTTATTTTTTCCCGGAGGCGAAAATTCGGCAGCGAATTTTTCTTCCTCCCCCATCCTGCGAACTTGCGATTCCCCTCCAAGACACCCCCTTTGGAAAATCATGAGATAATCTGTTCCTTTCCACGCGTGATTCTGGTTTTGTTTGAAACAAATTCTTCTTCGCGTCCTTTCTCCGTGTGAATTTTGCTGTTAAACTTCGAACACCGAGGAGTAAGGGTGTTTTGAGTTTCGCCCAGATCAGACAGTCACGGATCAAACTGTATCGGGATGCATGTCTCGCTTCTGGTGCAAACCGCGTTACCTGGGCTTTCTTGTTATAGAGAGTTTTTAAGGCTGAGATTCAGCTTCCTGGGAAGCAAGACTGGCAACCAGCTGGAAAGAACTGGACTGAAGCCAGTTCTTGAACTCCCACTTTCTGCGGAGTAAGACTTTAAACTTGGACCATTTCCGCACTAGCCTGTTATAGTGCTATCATTCACTTTCAACATCCTATGGAATCCTGGGGTCTGCAGGCCTCTCCCTAAACTGCAGACCCCAGGATTCCATAGGATGTTGAAAGTGGAATAATAGCACTATAACAGGCTAGTGCGGAAATGGCCTTAGTGTTCACTTTGGAAATAAATCCGCTTGGATCGAAGCAACAGGGTGGGTGGCGCAAGATCCTTCTGCAGCCCGATCCTGTTCCCTCTTCTTAGAAAGGATCATCAAGGGACTTGTATAGATAATAATGGATTGAAAGGTTCGGTCTTGCACGTCTATATGACCTCACAGTACCCCGTAATTCGCTTTTACTCCGAACCTCCCCTCTATGGACTTCCAAAGTTGAGCACCAGAATGAGTGGCTCATAAGCGATACTGAAGTGTTTTTGTCCCACATGCCCTAAATTTCCAAATGCCCTGGAGAAGTCAATACTTCCTTTACACACATTGCCAAGTCCCCAGATCTGGGCGGTGAATTCTCCTAAATATGGTCACTGATCACCAAGACTCGATGTGGAATAGATCGTGTCAGGATCTCGCACGCCTTTCCACGGCTCTTCCACATACATGCAGTCGAGATCATCAGAATTATTATTTCAGTGTGTGAATGTCAGTCCGGGTTGGCGGCATGGTCGAGTATCTTGACCCTTCGTCCCACAATCGGAGATCAAAGAGCTGGCTGACCCAAAGACCCAGAAGGAAAAACCACCCCCGCAGGGCTTGAGATCTGGTTTCGGTTCTATTGTCACCCAAGTGACAGGTGTCAGTATTTATAGGTATATTTTATTTTCCGATCTGTTCTCCCGAGGTGTTGGACTAATCGGTCCCTAATTGCCAGGTGGACGATGGAAGGTGTAGTCCAACACATCTGGAGGGGAGTCAAGTGAGGAGAGGCGAATTTCCTCGGCAAGCAAGCTGCGCTCCCGGGCTCTCTACCTGGATGATTTGAACGCTCCCCCAGCGCCTAATTTTTCCCTGGGAGTAAGTCCCCTTGAATTCGACCGGACTTCTTCCAAGGGGAAATGCAAAGGATCATGCCTTTCGGCGTCTTATAGTTGCACCTTGGCGATTTCCGCACGAGCCTGTTATAGCGCTATTATTCCACTTTTTAATATCCTATGGAATCCTGGGATTTGCAGTTTAGGGAGGGGCCTCGGGCCCCAGCCCCCTCCTTAAACTGCAAAGCCCAGGCTTCCATAGGATGTTGAAAGAGGAATAAATAGCGCTATAGCAGTCCAGTGCGGAAATGTCCCTTGATTCCATGGGGGGGTGATTCAAACTGTGGGATTTCGGGGAATCCGGATTCAGAAGGCGTGCCGGAGCGTTCCTGTTGTTTTTCCTCTTCCGTGGTTTCCTTCCCAGGTTCCCCGCAGAGGGCCGAAAGCTGCAGCGTGGCCTGAAAGGGCGGCGGAGGAGGCGGCCCCCCCCGCGCGCGGCTCTTCCGCGGAAAGTTGGCGCTGCCGCGGAGGAGCGGGGCAGACTGTTGAGCGCGGCCACGTGGGAGCTGCCGCGGGAGCCGCGGCGTGGGCGGCGGCCGCGCAGGCTCCTCCTCCGCTGCTCCCCCGTCCGTCTCCTTTTCCCCTTGCGGCATCAGGGGAGCGGGAATATCTGGCTGCTACCCCCCTTTGCAATTCAAGCATATTGATGAATCCCTCTCTATCTTAGACCCCTATGCAGTGCTCACCGCCTGAATCCACTTTAAGCAGATCTACATCCTTAGGCTACCAAATCTTGTTGATTTCCAATCATCTCCTCTTTCTCTGTCTATGGTCGCCCGGGCCCCGTGGTTACTAAAGCTTCTTTCCCACTACACTCTGATAGTGCTGTTATTCCACTTTCAACATCCCAGGCCCCTCCCTAAACTGCAAACCCCAGGATTCCATAGGATGTTGAAAGTGGAATAATAGCACTATCAGAGTGTCTTATGGAAATGGCCTAAAAGGGGCATAGGAGGAAAAATGTCAACTTGTGTAGTTTATCTCAGTGTGGAGATCCAGTGCTGGGAGGTGCTACACCTGGTGTATTCCTGCCTTTTATACAAAGTGACAGGAACCCATGCACTGCCTGTATATGTTGTCTTGTGAGCTGAGAAACAGCTTTTGTGTTGGTCTACACACTACACTGTTATAGTGCTATTATTCCACTTTCAACATCCTAGGGAATCCTGGAGTTTTGCAGTTTAGGGAGGGGCATTTAGAATTCTCAGCCAGAGAGCTCTTTGGCCTCACAAAACTACGAACCCCAGAATTTCCACAGGAGGTTGAAAGTGGAATAATAGCACTATAACAGTGTAGGGTGGAAATGGCCTCTGATTCTGGCAGACCAGTATTCGAGTCCCTACCCAGGAACAGACGCCCACTGGGTGACCTTGAACAAGTCACACTCTCTCAACCTCAGAGGAAGGCAAGGACAAACTTCCTCTGAATAGATCTTGCCAAGAAAACCCCATGATAGAGTTGTCAGAAATTAGAGTTATTTTGAAGACACATAACAACATCAAAATATTTGCACTAGCTTCTTACTGTGACTGCTGTTGTTGTGTGCTTTCAAGTGGTTTCGGACTTACAGTGACCCTAAAATGAACCTATCACAAGGTTTTCTGGGGCTGAGAGTGTGTGCCTTGCTCAAGGTCACTCAGTGAGTTTTCACGGCTGAACCCTGATCCAGAGTCTTAGTCCAGTGTTCAAACTACAATGCCACGCTGGCTGTATAGCTGTGATAGTTCCTCAATAAGTTTTTTTAAAACTCTGTTTTGTTACTGAGCTGTTCAATTTTTTAACTTCCACTTGGAGAGTCACTGGATCTATTAGAGCAGTGATTCTCAATTTACGGTCTTCAAATGTTTTTTGATATATTTACACTGTGCAGTTATAACACTTTGATACCATGTTAATTGTCTATGCTCTGTAGTGTAGAATCCTGCGATTTATGGGCTGTAGTGGTTTGAGCGTTGGAGTGTGACCTTGGAGACCAGGTTTGGAGACCTGCTTGGCCATGGAAACCCCCTGGGTGACTGGGTTACATACTCTCAGCCCCCTAGAAAACCCCATGATAGGTTCACCACAGGGTTGCCATAAGTCAGAAATGATTTGAAGGCATACAACAACAACAACAACATGAAGTAATTAGAATTTTCTGCTACAGAGAGGTAAAATGCTGTAGTTTGTGGCAAGGAAGTGTCTCAAAGAACGCTGAGTATCTTACTAAGCTACAAACCCTAAAATTCCATAGGACATAGCCGTAGTAGTTAAAGTGGTATCAGCCTCCTATAACAATGCACTGTGAGCTCTCAGAAGCCCCAGCCAGCATTCTGGGAATTGAAATGTAAAACTTCTGGAGGACCAAAGGTTCAGAACCACTGCCTAGAGAAATAGTTGAGTTTCAGGTTGGGAGGAATAGGGGTTTAATTTGCAGTCACATAGTTTCACTGAATGGCAAGCTTTTCTCAAGCTCCCTGTCTGTAAAATGGGACAAATAAAGACTGATGGGAGGAAGTGCTAGGATCCACAGATGTTAATGATTACTTACAGTATAGTTTTTAAATTTGGTTATTTTTCATCTAACAGCCAAATGAAAACAGCAAATATTTGTAAAAGAAGAAAGTAAGTGAATACAGTTGTAGCTCATTTAACAAAGTCAATGTGTTCTGAGGCTATACTTCTTTAACGGAAACTTTGGTACCAGAGGTAGAAATAACATGCAAAGAACAGGGATAGATTGCTACACCACAAAAAAGAAGTGCAATTAAACTGGTTTCAGCAAACCTTTTGCCAAAAACTAATATTATCTATATGTGAAATGCAATAACGGTCAGATTAGCTCTTCATGAGTCAACAAAAACACAGTGAATCTTCCAGAGACCACGTGAAAGCGTCTTCCGAAATGTGTCCCAAGGTGATCTTTCTTTCAAAAACCTCCACTTTTCTTATGATTTCTGTTTTGGTGGCAAAATTTACATCTCTATGCTTTTTCAACATACCATGGTGTTACCCAAAATGTGTTGACTCAGAGGTCCACCACAATGTGGCTCTGTGAAACAGTGGGGAATGTTAACTCAAGGAGGAGGCCTGTGAGAGGGGGATAACCTTACAAGATCTTTTACAGTCTACTGGTACTAATTCAGGGAAGAACCAGCCAGAGATCCAAAAGTTTATTGAGGGAATTGCAATCATGCGCACAAGATCCAAACAGTCTCTCAGTCACACAAGGCTAACTGAAGGAAAAGAGAGGAAAGTTTTGGGTTGTGAGAATTTAGGGTGATGTTGGTGATAGTTCCCAATCTAGCAGAGAAGCGAGGAAGCAATGTGGCTTAGGCTAGGAGTCCAAGGACAGTACACAAACAGGAATTGGAGTGGCAGAGTGACAATCAGCGACCAGTGTTCTCCAAGTTGGCTAGCCCAAAACAGGGGTTTAAAAAATCTTTTTCTGTCTAGAGGACGAAGGTGTTAACGGCTCTCCGGCAGAGTAAACCATGGAGTCCAGAGAGTGGACTGTGGGGTCCGGAATGGACTAATGGTCTTAGCATTAGGTGACAAAGGGCTGATGGAGAAAAGGGAAGTTAGCTGGTCAGAGGAAGAAGGGCTAAGACAATCACTTGTCCTGTGGGAACATCGCAGATGCTATCATCTCTAGAGTTAAGTTGTTGAAGGCTATCTGTAAGTTCATAGTTTCCTGACTATGACACAGCTATGCCTTGAGGTCTTTCCTGACCTAGTTATGTTTTCAGCCAGCTTCTCCTTTTAGCCAACATGGCCATGCAGCCATAGCATGGTATAACTTATATTTATGCCAGTTAAATATTTTCCAATTAAATATATGTCATCCCAATTAAACCATATCAAAGCATGGGGGTATACAGCCTATTAACAAAAGTAGCTGGTGTAGCAGGATACAAGAAGCCCCCACCTTTTGAAGCACTGTTATCTGACAACTTGCTCTTTTGATGCTTCCAAGTTAAGGACAAGCTCCATTAATTCAGTGGGGGTTCTGCTCTTCCATCAGTTCTTTTTGCCTATGGAGGCTCACTTGGAACCATTTGTGTATGCTACTTGCAAAGTAAGTGAGAGGGGAAAAACAGCGCCAAGCCAGCTGAGAGACTCTGCAAGCAGCATGCACAGGTTTGGTTCCAGCTGCGCCTCTGTAAGTCCTTCATGCTCCCTACAGTCCAATACATGGGTTTAGCTTTTCAACCAATTCCATTTTCTGAAATGCTCTGGTCTCTAACCTGTCAGGTAACTGGGGAAGCTTGTAATCTCATTTCTCCTTTTCTTTCTGTTTTGCTCTTCATGCTTGCTTAGTAAATGATCCTGGAGACAGCTGTTTACCTTGCCTGCTGTACATAAGCACACACAACTACATTAGGATCACCTACAGTGGCACCTCATTCTCTCCCAAGTCAAGCTATATTGTATTGTTTACTGCAGACGTACAACTGGAAACACAGCATTGAAAGTCTGCCTTTCTCCAGTCCCCTTCACCAGCCTTCCAAAGCCAATGGTGCGAAAAGCAGAAGACAGAAGACAAGAAGAGGGAGGAGAGATGGGCCTGGCTACTGTAAAAAGACTTTGTGCCCTTTTTATAAATATCACACTGCACTGTTACAGCACTATTATTCCACTTTAACTGTCATGACAACATTGTATGGAATCCTTGGATTTGCAGGTTGGGGAAGGGCATTTAGAATTCTCAGCCATAGAGCTCTTGGACCTCACTAAACTACAAACCCCAGAATTCCACAGAATGTTGTCATGGTAGTTAACGTGGAATAATAGCACTATGACAGTGTAGTATGAACTTCATTGTCCAAAGCTTTGTGAACTGAGCTATACCTGTATTAAAATCAATAGAACAGTACTGAGCAGGAGAAATGTTACTCCCGAGTACACAGCTGGGTTCATAGTGCAAAACAGCCACATTTTTGATTTGTGATGAATGAACTTGGTAATTATTGTGTTTAGCTCTAAATATCACTTTCCCAAGAAGGTATTACAGTAATTGTATTTCAGTTGCACTGAGAGCAATGCTTTCACTTTTTCAAAATACTGCTCTGGGTAGATGCCCTTTTGATTTTACCTTGTAAGAGCACCGTTCAGTGGAGGTTATTTAATACATGCTTATGTTTACTGAGGTTTAAAATTATCCTACTTACTGTTTCGTATTTGATTCTTCTAAATACCAGATTGCATATTTTTAGTGGCCTGTGGGAAAGACAGCAATAGTTTTAACACTGGGTAAAAAGTAATTATAAGGCACCTGTTGGTT
Organism: Iguana delicatissima; assembly: GCA_948472985.1. Lineage (NCBI taxonomy): Eukaryota > Metazoa > Chordata > Lepidosauria > Squamata > Iguanidae > Iguana > Iguana delicatissima. The sequence goes on along the minus strand of CAOKZL010000460.1, from coordinate 823,180 downwards.
GAAGATAATTAAAACTTAAGTTGAAGTCTACTTCTAATCCATGCAAGGCCTGGTGTGCAGATTTAAAATTTAAAAGCCCTCTTCAAACATTTCAAACTGGTCTGTGAAATGCATTTGTGGGCTTCTGTTTTGTCATGTTCTTTTCTTCTTAGCCATCTTGATGATTTGCAGAATTTTACTTTGTCTAGACTGAATTCTTAGCACATAAAGCTTAGGTTTATTACATTAGTCAGCTATTTCTAGAAGCAATTGTGATTCCCATACCTGCAGTTTTCATGTATAAAGAAATCACTGAGCATCTGAGGATTTTGCCATGCAATATACTTAGCCCTTCCCTTCTCATAGAATAACATGAAGCCTCAGAATATGTTGTCGTTGTGTGCTTTCAAGTTGTTTCCAACTAATTGTGACCCTAAGGTAAAACTATCATGGGGTTTCTTGGTGAGAATAGTTCAGAGGGGGTTTACCTTGACCATCCTCTGAGGCTGCGAGAGTGTGACTTGCCCAGGGTCACCCAGTGGGTTTGCATGATTGAGTGTGGACTTGAACCCGATCGCCAAAGTCTGTCCAACCCTCAGACTATTACACCTTGTTGACTCTCCCCAGGACATGTAGACTAGTCAATTTAGTTTAAAATGAGAGTGCAAGCTGGCTTAGCAATGATACTTTTTGGGTACAGGTCCCCACACCTCCAAGTTATGGCATCTGTCTTTCTATCTGTTCTAGATCAGGGGCTGATTGGTATTGTCTTATGAAATATATTCAGGGGTAGCGTTTCCAGATCTCAGAGTTTGACTCTGAGTCTTCAATCTTCATGAGTCACCTCCAGGTGGGAAATGAGGGTGCAAATTCTTAGTTGTTGTGAGCTCAGCTTCAGGAAAGAGCTGTGTGAAAATCTCCAGCTCAGCTAGGAAGGCAGAAACCCTCTGGCTAGAAGCAAGTAGGTTAGATTAAATGTTCCTTATCTTGTCTCCTTAAGACAGTGAGAAGGAATAATACCCTGATTTCACTTTGAGATTTGTTTTAATTTTCAGAAAGGAACATGGGAACATACATTCTCTCTCTCATTCTTCTTCTGTTTGTGTGTATGAAAATGACAAACTGTAAACAACAGTGGTTGTCACTTAGGCCATTTCCACACTAGACTGTTAATAGTGCTATTATTCCACTTTCAACATCCTATAGAATCCTGGGGTTTGCAGTTTAGGGAGGGGCATTTAGAATTCTCAGCCCAAGAGAGTCCTTTTTCTCAGTAAACTACAAATTCCAGAATTCCACAGGATGGTGAAAGTGGAATAATAGCACTATAACAGTCTAGTGCAGAAATGGCCTTAATGCACAATGCTTCATGACATCACCAGGAGCTGTCCCTAGGTCTCCGGGTTTGGCCAGAGAAATCTCTCTGCCTGGGACAATCCTTAACTGGCCAACCTATTCAGGGATACAAAGACATTATATATATATAACATATATACATATATATATATATGTCAGAGCTTGGTGGAGTGCACTTCTTGAATTTCAGCTGCTCTAGGACTTGGGGGGGGCACAACACATTATTGCACCCACCTGTATGGGTGGCTGGAAATGATTTTGTATATCTCCCAGTTGCTTTTGGGGGTAGAGAGCTGCTGCGACTGATGTATTGACAAAATAATGGAGGGATTTGGGGGATTTTTCCTTGATGTGTGCTTACGGAAGTTCAGCAGGGTTCCCATAGGCCACACTGGAACCCCCCAAAAGCTGCATGAATCCCAGCTCTGGTGTCAAAGTAGAGTTATTGATGTTTTATGGGTTCAGCAGGTTTCTATAGCAGAGAAAGATTACTTCCCCCACATTAGTGTGACTGTATCCCAAGGCTCTATGGGAAGGCCTAGAAGCTCTCAAGGCGTCCCAGGAATGCATGCACCTTTCCCACCTTGGAACCAGGTCAAAGGTATGGCCAATGGAGAAGGTTTTGTGGTGAAAGCCTACACAAAGGAATTCCTAAAGCAGAAGTATGAGCCCCTTCCCATCTCTTAAAAGTAATGGGAATAGTAATAAGAACTGAAATAAAAGCACCATGAAGTAGTTCTTTCAGCTTGGCTGAAATATTCCCATATGAAAACAGGTTCACCTTCTTATCTGTTGGTATATTCTGCACAGATTAATGGTAAAGCTAATTGTAGCAAGCATACAACAATCCCTTCTGTGCTGTTGGATATCGGTTATGTAATGGTGGTCCATAATACTGACAAATACGAAAAGGAAGAGCCTCAGACACAAGAACTCATATTAAACAAGACTGATGTAAACACCTGAAGCAAATAATTCATAATTTACAATTCAAGGGAAATAATAGCTCCACTATATTCTGCACTGGTCAGGCCTCATCTGGAGTACTGTGTTCAGTTCTGGATGCTTCATTTTAAGAAGGGCATAGACTGTTCGAGCAGGTTTAAAGAAAGGCAACAAGGATGATAAGAGATATGGAGAACAAAACGAAAGAAGAAAGGTAGAAATTGCTGCTAATGTTCAGCTTGGCGAAGAGAAGACTGAGGGGTGACATGATTGCTCTCTTTAAATACCTTAAGGCAGAGCTTTCCAAATGGTGTGCCATGACACATTACTGTGTCGCCTGAAGTGTGTAGGTGTGTCACCTACAATCTTGGAAATATGTTATTATTTATAAATCGTATATTTTTAAAAATATGTGAAATGTTTTCATGAGATATGTTGTGTCCCCATACATTTTGTTATTACAATTTATGTATATGTCCGTATCTCTTATAAGGAGTTAGTTTAACGTCCCATTTGCTAGTAAAACTGAATTACCATGTCATGAAATGGTGCATGTCTAAAAAGTGTGTCACCAACATGAAAAGTTTGGAAAACTCTGCCTTAAGGGCTGTAACAAAGAGGAGAGGGCAGGCCTGTTCTCTGATGCTCCAGAGGGTAGGACCAGGTCTAATGCTTTCAAGTTACAGGGAAGTAGATTTTGATTGAAAATTAGAAGAAACTTCTTGATAGTAAGAATGGTTCAGCAATGGAACCAATTGCCTAGAGAGGGGTCATCTTCAAAAACAGGCGGGACAGCTACTTGCTGGTGATCTTTTAGCTGGAAACCCTGTATTGATCAGGGTGTTGGACTCATGAGGCCCCTTCCAACTCTATGACTCTATCACTCTATGTAGTCTATTGTATGAACTACGTATGTATATGTGCTTTCAAATCATTTATGGACATAATGTTGACACCATGAAGTTCACAGAAATTTCTTATTCAGGGAATACTCAGAGGTGGTTTGCCATTGCCTTCCTCTGAAATATAGCCTGTAGCAGCTGTTATTCCCTGGTGGTCTTCCTTCTAAGTACTAACCAGGCCTGAATTAAGATCTAAGTATCCAAAGAACGGAAAATGTGGACGGATGGGGTCAATTGAGAAAAACATTTGACCCCATTCTTCCACATATTTTCCTATACCTGGGTGAATTATATGCCCATCTTTTCTTGAATTTTCTGCTTAGTGGCTGCAGTCTCCCACCATTTTGGAGAATGGTCTTTTCTAAGATGTACTGCCTGATCTTTTTCAACTGCAGATGTCAAGCTCTTAACCAAGATCTTCTGTCAGGTTTTTTTTTTTTTTTACATGTGTGACTCAGTTTGATACATAGATAGAACCTCATGGCCAAAAATCAGAGAGCTTGGAAAAGGTAACTTCTGGACTACAGCTCCTTGAATCCTAAAGCCAGCATGGCCTGTGGAGGAGAACGTTCAGCCCTTGATGTTTTCATCTTTGATCTCCAAGTGAACTGTGCCTGCGTTGGCTGTTTTTAATATGTATCTTCTTCCATCAGAGCAGAGCTTGGGAAAGCTCTGGATAAAATTTACATTGACTGAAAGCAAATTATCTGATTGCAATCAACTGACAGAAAATTGATAGGAAAAAGAGAAATCCTAAAGTGATATCTTAATAGTTTTCTTCTTTACTCAGTCTGCCATCACTGTCTTGGAAATCAGTCTGTCTGCAAAGGGAACTGTGGTCCTTGCAAACTCTGATGTTACGTAAGCAATGATATCCCTGCCCTAAAGAGCCTACAGCAGCAGCCATGGGGTTTATAAAGATGAGCCTCTTTTGCAATTCAAGAGATTGATTCCCGGAACACATGAGTAATCCCAGATTGTTGCAACAAGGCTGTGGTATGCATTGACTTCATCAATGCATCTTGCTGAAAGGCTTGTGGAACGCAGGCCTTGATGACGTAAGAACAGCAAGTAACTTAAGTGAGATTTGCTACTGTTTTTATACATCTTTGTCAGCTATTGAGCCTCATTCTTTGCTAGCTTTTTTTGCTTCTCGCTTTCCACTGTTTCTGCTGTGAAATCTGGATGTCACATATGGAGCATTTCCATAACAACACTCTGTGATGTGATAAACAAAGAATAATGATCTCACTCCAGGCTCAGAAAGCCAAGACATATGATGAAGGGTACAAGAAGTGTTTAGCTTTTGTTCTCTCTCTTTTCTGTTTGTTACCAAATTGTAAAAAGAACAGAGCAGTTCAAACACCTGTGACAACAGGCTGCTATATGGGGCTATATAATAGAAAGTTTAAAGTAAGGATGGAGGAACTTTTGGGCCTTTTCCTACAGTTCTCTGCATCCTCACCCAGCATGGCCAATAGCAAGGGATTGTGGGAGCTGCAGCTCAGAACATCTGGGCAGCCAAATATTTGCCACCCTGGTGGAAAACTAAGTAGATGCCTCATTTTGATTTTCTGTCAAAATTTACTGCAAGGATGGCAAATTGTGACCTTCCAGATGTTGTTGGACAGCAACTCTCATCAGCCTTAGCCAGCGCAACTAATGGCAGCCATTAAAATTCTCTTTAAAAACTCCTAAAAGCTGTCTAAAAACAATCCTATAATCCAGTTTTAAAACAGTGATTTCAAACATTGAATGCCATGTGGAATAGCACTGTTTTGGCTCCTGGCTGGAAGCTTAAAAGAGATGGGGACAGATTAACTCACTTCCTTGGGTAGGGTGTTCCACAGTCCAGGTGCTGCTACAGAGAAAGCCCTGTTACTTGTACCCACCAATCTAACTCCACAAAGGCCCTTCCCGCACCGTGCCTCAATAGCGCATTGTTCTGTAACAGTTCCAGCATTGCCACTTCTTTGATGGTGTTGGGTTAGGAATGCTCTCTACTGTACCCTTTTGACATAAGCAGATGAGTAGCGTTAGTGCCACCAGTGTCCCCTACGCACTACAGCATCATTGGCTAGTCCTTTTCTTCGTCCCACAGCTTGTGACTGGTCAAGTTTTTTTGTGTTTTTTTTTTGTAATCTGTGCTAGTGCAGCACTGTTGTAGTGGCATGACATGCCAGTACACTATTGCATTTTCATGCTATAATGCTTAAAAATGTTTTTAAAAAATTAACTCAAAGGAGAAATTTAAAATAAACACTGAGTGATAATATATTTTGAAGTTACTATGCCATGGGAGTAGCTGAAGGAGGGACAACGTGGGCATGCCAACACCCACCCCGGCTGCTGGATCGGTGGCGACAGGAAGTGCTATAAAGCATTATTACGGAATTGCACTGACACGGCTGACAGGATTGTAGCGCTAAAGGAGGCTCTTAACAGATTTTTTTTCTGGAAATGATCTAAGGCTGATTTGCAATGCCTGGGAATGGGGCAGCAGCTGAATAGCAATGACGTCGTGCAGTAGTATGACTCCTGGACCGAAACCAACCTGTTGCTGTGGCAGGATGGCGATGTTGTGCAGAAATGGCCAAAGTGTTGAGACGTGCAAAAAGGCCTCCTCTGAAGATTTCAAATTTCTGGCAGGCTCATATGGGAGAAGGTGGTCTTTCAGATATCCTGGCCCCAAGTCAACACTAGCACCTTGAATTGAACTCAGAAGCAAATTGGAAACCAGTGCAGTTTGCAAGACTGGTGTTATATGGTCCCTAAAATGTACATCTGACACAAGTCTGGCTGCTGTATTTTGCATTAGCTGCAGCTTCAGAACACTTTTCATGGGCAGCCCCATGTAGAGTGCATTACAGTAGTCCAACTGGAGCTAAGTAAGGCATGAACCACTGTGGCCAGATCTGCCTTCCCCAAAAAAAGGCATAGCTGAGGCACCCTCAAGCTATGAACCTGATCTTTCAGAGGGAGTGCAGCCTCATCCAGAACAAGCTGCAATCCCAATCCCAGCTTGATTTTCCTGCTGACTTGCAGCATTTCTGTCTTGTCTGGATTAAGCCTCAGCCTGTTCATATGACTGTTTCTTTGTGTTGCCTTTTTGTTTTGTCTTTATCTTTTTGTGATGGCATTGCAAGTGGACTAATTTTTTGAAAAAACCAGCAACTGCAGAATAGAGATTTAAGAGAGCCCCATGTGATTCCCTGCTATCCCTCATAGAAGGCCAGTGTTAACCAGACCAGAGGATTGTATCGTTAAATGCAGAGTCCTGTGTTACCTAAGAGTTTGCGTGAAACATTTCACATGGGAGGTAGTCCAAATAAAAGTAGTATTACCATATTTGCCGGCGTATTAGACGCATCAGCGTACATTTTCAGATTGTATTCTTTAGGAAAAAGTTTTTTAGTACCCTGTCCCCTGGTCCTTTCGTTAGACCTCCTTGCCAAGGGAGAAAGAACAGGAGGGAGGGGAAAAGAGCTCTTTTCTTGCCCATTTCTGTCCTTTCTGCCTCGGTGGGGAGACGTCTGCAGATACGATTGGGATAGAACCTGTCTGAAATTCTGAAAATACACTCCAGGCAGGGGAGAGGAACCAAGTTAAATGGACCAATGATCTCAAATCAGTAGACAGATAACTTTCTTCCCAGGAAATTCTTGCATGAAACTTCCAACAGAAGAAGAAATGTTATCTTCTGTGCAGAAAAAAGTGTTTGTTACACGGAAGCTATTGTAGCATAGTACTTACTCTGTGCTAAATTAACACTTTCTGGCACAGTAAACAGCATCTTCTCCACAGAAAATGGTGAGCAGGCACGGAGGGTGTGGTGGTGGTGGGCAGACACAAATGGGCACGGGGGTGGTGAGTGGGCGTGGGGGATGGTGAGCAGGCATGGAGGGTGGCAAGTGGGCACGGGGAGTGGAGAGCAAGTACGGAGGGGTGCAGGGGTGGCGAGTGGGTGTGGGAGCCAGCGGGAGACCTCCCCGCCAAGGCAGAAAGAACAGGAAAGGCGGCGGCATGTGTGTGAAAGGAGCTTCTTTCTCCCCCTTTTTTTTTTTTTTTTGCCAGTTTTGCCTGAGTGGGGGGCAAAAAGGAACAGAAAGGTGCCTTTCCTTTCCTTTTTGCCTCAGTGGGCAGGAGTTACCGGTATTTGCTGGTGTATAAGACACACCCCATTTTCAGAAGGCATTTTTTGGGGGAAAAATGGCATCTTATGCTCTGGAAAATATGGTAATTCACCTTTGCTCTGTTATAACATAGTATATTTTCTTCCATGCTAGAAGTACAGTTTGGCAAACTATTGGTTGCATCAAATATGGGATCATATTCAATGTACTTATAAAAAAATGGCCACAGAGAGGTGTCTGAATCAGAACTGTGGAGCAGAATTGGAGAGGGCAGTGTTAATCCTCTCTACTACCTCATGCTGTTGTCTTGATGATAATCACCCACTCCTCATCCCAAGAGGAAAGTTGCTCCAGACTGTTTGCCTGTGTTTTTTTTCCCCCTCAGGTCTAGCTGACTCCCATTTTTCTTGAATCTAGCCATCTTGGCGTGGTGGAACTGTGTTACAAGCATTTGTCCAACTGTTTTGAAAGATCTGATCTCCAGGGCAAAACTGAGATGCCAAAGTTGCTTTTGCATGTGCATGGTCTTCATGATTTTGCATAAGTTGCAAATACAATTTGTGGCAAACTCTTGATTGATGAAGGGAAGAATAGGCTGCTGTATGCAAAAAAAAAGTGGAAACCTGTGAAATGCACAAATTTTCTCCAGGGAAAACAAAACAAAGCAAAAGTCAGCAAATCTTACTATCTTTCAGAAATATGAAAAAATTGAATTTGCCGACTATGCACTGATACATCTCATTAGGCTTTACATCCCCAGTGTATGCTGTGTGTGTGTTGGGGGGAGGGCTGGAGAAAGTGCACAGTTATCTTTCCCTTTAATTGCACTATAGGGGCTGAGAACTCTTTGTATTTGGGAAATTTTGTTGTTATTTGCTGTCAAATCAAGTTCAATTTATTGTGATCCTATGAATTATAGAACTCCAAGAGCCCCAGTTATCAACATGCCCTCCTCAAATCTTGCAGACTCACAGCCGTGGCTTCCTTGATTGATTGAATCAATCAATATATAGTGCAGTCTCTCTCTTCTATTGCCTTCCACCTTACCAAGTTTTTATCATCTTTTCCACTGACTCACATTGTCTCATGATATGTTCAAACTATGACAGCCTCAGTTTAGTCATCTTAGCTTCTAGTGAGAGTTCAGACTTGATTTACTTTAAGACCCAGGCTTTTTCTGCACTAACCTGTATTATTGTTATTATTCTACTTTCAACATCCTGTGGAATTTTGAGGTTTGTAGTTTACTGAGGCCAAAGAAATCTGTGGCTGAAAATTCTAAATGCCTTGCCATAAAGTGCAACCCCAGGATTCCATAGGATGTTGAAAGTGGAATAAGAGCACTATAATAGTGTAGTGTGGAAATGGCCTTATTGATTTGATTTTTAGCACTCCATGCTATCCATAGAACTCTTCTCTAACCCACCACATTTCCAATGGGTTGACTTTCCTCCTGTCAGCTTCCTTTGCTGTCTTTCTTCACTTTCTTCATGACAGCTTCAATTTAGTCATCATGTACTTTTTTATCTTGAACTGCAGAATCTTCCAGTCTGAAAAGAAATGCAAACACTTATAATTAAAGGATTCTCAAGGATTTAATCAGAATTAAAGGGTTCTGAATGCAGACATTTGCTATTTTAAAACATTGGTATTATTTTTCCAAATTTAAATCTGTCAATTTGGATCAAATGAGGAAATCAACATATATATACATTTACCAAACCATTAACAAAAAACACAACAGTCGATGGCAGCAATTACAAATATTATAGATAAATTTTCCAGAGTTATCAATCATGTACAGCTGGAGTGGGATTCACAATGCTCTCCAGATGTTGTTGTACTGCAAGTTCCCTCAGTCCTTGCCAGCACAGGCGATGGTGAAGAATGCTGGAAGCTTTGGCTCACCATCTAGAAGGCCACCCTTGCTGTAAAAGCTTGTTATATATTTTAAACATATTGTTACATTAGGTTATAATCAGCTTGTGGTATCCTCATATCTTACAACATTTCACAGATGAAAACTGGGACATGTGTGGTCAAGCAACACCACAGTGTGGTCAAGATGGGAGAAAATTATTAATGAAGAAGATCACACAAGCTAGAAGAGGCTGCAGCAGTTTGCTTTTACCTGATCCTACTGTGAAGGGCAAGATTCTATCCTGCCTCTCTTCCCTTACTGAATTAATACAGAATTAGCTATGCCTTGGCCCACCAACTGGTGAGAGAGACTCTCTCCAAGTTTGAACTGCCATTGCTCTGGTCTGTGAGGGACAGAAGAGCAGCCAGCATCTGCTGGACTTAATTCCCTCCCCTACTGCCATGTGTCATGTCTTGTTTGCATTGTAAGGTTGAGGGCAGGGAATGGTCAAATTAATTATTTGAAAAATGCCCTGAGAGCCTTTTGGTTGAAAGGCAGGGTATAAATACTCTAAATAAATAATAAAGAGAGAGAGAGAAAGAAAGAGAGGCCCTTTCCATACTATGGCCCTTTTCGCACGGCATTTTCGATGTGAAAGGGCCCCTTCAGCATCATGCAAATGTGAGGAGTGGTTCACACGATGTACTCACATTTGCACAATGCTCCAGGGCCTGACACGGACTGCGCACACATTTTTTCATTTTCGGCTTGAAGCCGAAAATGCTGCATGGTCACGCATTGCTCTGGGGCCCCACGCGCACTTACATTGTGTGCGGAGCCTTGGAGCCGGGCTGGTCGCACTTCCTGTCTCAGTGCAGCCTGGGAAGGTCCCAGGCTGCATTGTGAAAGGAAGAGGCAGGGCTATCACGCGAGCAGGAAGCTCGTGTGGAGCCGAAGGACCCCGGACGCGAGAGCCTCTCTCCAGAGGCTGCTCGCACGAGCACCGCACCCCAGCACCGAAAATGGGTGAGTTGCGGAAAGGGTGCACGTTGTCATCCTACCACAGCAATGGGTTGTTTTTGGTTCAGGAGCTGTGCTACCGCACGGCATTGTCTTTTTAATTGTTTTAACTGTTTTTAATGTATTTAATGTGCTTAATGTTTTTAATATGTTTTAATGTGCATTTACTGTTGGAAGCTGCCTTGGGTTCCAATTCCAAGAAGAGAAAGATGGCCTACAAATACAATCAATCAATCAATCAGTCTAATTTAATGGTTTAGAACTGAATGAACCACATGGTCTTTCCACACCAAAAATCTCCTGGTTACCCTGTTTCTTCTAACCCCAACTGTTGTCATTGTTAAAAAACTTCAGAGCTGGGCATTTTTGTCGATCAGATCAGCCAGAGGTTTACCAGTAGATCCTGTTCTATCTTCCAGTAATGATCTGTACTACCAACACAGACACTGTAACTTTCCTGCTTTCTGAAAATACAGTAGATGCCAATATCAGAATGAGGCATCTGTTTAGCTATACACTGCAGAGAGCTAAACTGACCTAAGTTGGTGTTTGCTTCTAGAGGAACATTCAAATGGGATTTGTTCAGTCTGGGTGCAGGGTTGGTGGGTTGTTAACACAGTCGTTGGCAAAAATGCCCTGTATTTTACAGGTCATTAAGCATTTTGCAAGGATTAACTGATTAAAATGACAAAGATAGTAAGCTAGATCTAAACTGTATTCCTTACCATGAAGCCATTTCATGATGACATCCTGCTAAGATCTAAGATGAAAGAAAAGCATCTAATTTCAATCGAATGGTAAAAATAATGAGAGCATGTTTAACAGCCCCCTTTTCTCCAAGCATTACAGGAATATCCTTTACAATGTCAAGTTTTCTTGTGAAAATAGCCTAGCTTTCTTTCCTTGGTAATATCTCTTTTTTTAAAAAAACAAAACGAAACAAAACAAAAAACCAGAATTCCACAGGATGTTGAAAGTGGAATAACAGCACTATAACAATGTAGGGCAAAAATGGCCTAAGGCCCTTTCTGCACGCGGCGAGGGAAACGCTCCCTGCTGCTACTCACCGGCTTTTTGGTGGGTCCGGGCAAGTCCGTCGGGACGAGGAGCAGAGCGAGCTCGTCGCTCTGCACTGCTCCAGTGTCCAAAATGGCGGCTTCCGGTTGATGGAGGCTCTCCATCAACCGGAGAAGCCCGCCCCAGCAGATCTGCAGGCACGCACTAGTGCGCACCTGCAAATCTGCACTGGAATGCGGTGACAGAGCGACACAGGCTCGCGCGCTCCATACTTTTTAAAAACCTCTTAAAAGAGGTGCGGAACTACAAAAAGTAGTCCACCCCAGTCCACGGTGCAGAAGACCTCCGTGGGAAGTCACTCTGCACCATTTTAATAGGCCAGTGTGGAAAGGGCCTCAGATTCACTGTTTTCCTCTACAGCTTCCTTGATTCTCTGCAGCTGTTTTATCCCCTGCAGTTGCTTCAAATTCTGACATAAAAATTACCCTTTAATGCAGTGGTTCTCAACCTGTGGGTCCCCAGATGTTTCTAGACTTCAGCTCCCAGAAGCCCTGAGCATTGACCATAGTGGCTGGGGCTTCTGGGAGCTGAAGCCCACAAACATCTGGGGACCCACAGGTTGAGAACCACTGCTTTAATGGCATTAAGTCGGGCACTGTAATTTCAAGAAAACTAGGGTCACAAATCAGTCAGGGCTTTGATGCTGTTGCTCTGTGCCATCAAGTCACCTTTGACACATGGTGACCCTATGAATGAGGGACTTCCAAGGGACTCAGTTATTACAAGGCCTGCTCAGGTCTTGAAAGCTTAAGGCCATGGCCTCGTTGACTGTGCTATCAGGTTTTTCCACCCTACACTGTTATAGTGCTATTATTCCACTTTCAACATCCTGTGGAATTCTGGAGTTTGTAGTTTACTAAGGTCAAAGAGCTCTCTGGCTGAGAATTCTAAATGGTCCTCACTAAACTGCAAATCCCAGGACTCCCTAGGAGGTTGAAAGTGGAATAATACCACTATAACAGTCTAGTGCAGAAAGGCCCTATGTGGGTGCAAAGGCACTACTGTTTATCATCCAAGCCACCTGGGTGGGAGGCAGGTCAACGTGATCTTTCTCATCACCATCCCCAAGTTCCCTTAAACAGACCACCAGTGAGGTAAACAAGAGGCCCACAGTCCCTCACCCCCTGAAGTCTGGCTGCAGCCTCATGCCATACTGCCAAAGTTGTGAGAAAGTATTGAAAATACACATCTCTTTTCAGCACAGAATCGTACAAGCATGAGATCATATACAATACAGGGAGAAGGGTGGGAAAGCAAGCAAAGCCCAACTGTGAGAGGAGTCCCTGGGTAGGTCAATATATTCCTTTGCTAGACCTGAGTGAAACCCATACCTCCCAGGTTCAGCCTGATGAAGCCCCATCTATGCTGGCAGCTGAAAGGCCACAGCTTTCCAAAGCCTGTGGAAACATCAGGGGCTTCTGGAATGGTGCCGAACAGCTGGAGAAGGAGGAAGACACCATGCAAAGATGGCCTTTTGAGCTGTGCATGGACCACAAACACCCCCTTTCACTCAGCCCAGGGATCTAAGTTTATAAGGGATAGATAACATTGGGGGCCACACAATGTCTAGTTTGACTGTAAGCTTATAACCAACCTTATATGTTGTGATAGTAGGTGACAGTTGAATGATTTGGGCCTGAATCCTCTCGTTAGTTGAGGAGCATAGCTCATTTACCTCTCCAAAAAAGAATTCCACCCCACTCCAATGACGGTTTTGTTCAATCCCCCAATTTCTAACACTGCAACAAGCGAGTCATTGAAAGTCATTTACACCCAGCTCTCTTACATCTGCTGTGTTCACATTCCCTTGATAGCCTTGCCTGAACCTTTTCTTTGGATGCCTGAACTCTATTTCTAAATGCTCAGCTGAAGTTTTATGTTACTGAAATACTAGACATTTGGCAACGGAAGGAAAATTTCTTGTGGGGGGGAGATTCTTATTTGGGGGACAATGACCTCATTTTGCCCCTTCCCTCCTTTAGGTTCCCCCCACCTCATGTTACTTCAAACTAGAGAACTAACGAATCAGTGCAGTTTATCCCTACATTCTCACCATTCAATCAGTTCAGTAGGTCTGATCTAGCTGGGGCTAAGCAGTAGGATGGGAAATTGTTTCCCAAATGACCTAGCAATTTGGTGTTTATTTTTAAACTGGCAAATTCTCATTACCAAACAACAAACTTTAAGCTGTCCAAGTCATAGTAAATATATGTACTTTTGAGGTACTTATCACAAACAAATGTGTTATTTATTCTCCACTAGATGGTGCCAAATTCATTTCTAAAGTGAAAACACAAAATCTTGTCTTTTAGGGCTCTTCAGTTTGCACTCACTCCTAGTTTGCTTCCAGGCACTGCTAGCTCTGTTATTGGTCCCAGACCAACAATGCACCCATCTGATAATATCTGCCATCTAACTACCCATGTCTTTGTGAATTTTGTAGGCAAGAGGTAACTTTCAGCACATACCAAAGAATCACAGAGTTGGAAGAGACCACAAAGGCCATCCAGTTGAACCCCCTACCATGCAGGAATTCCTGACAGATGGCCATCCAACCTCTGTTTAAAAACCTCCAAAGAAGGAGACTCCACCACACTCTGAGGCTGCGTATTCCACTGTCAAACTGCTCTTGCTTTCAGGAAGTTCTTCCTGATGTTTAGGAGGAATTTCTTTTCCTAAAGTTTGAAGCCACTGTTCTATGTCCTACTCTCTGGGTCAGCAGAAAACAGGCTTGTTTTGTCTTCCATATGATATCCCTTCAAATATTTAACTATAGCTATTATGTCATCTCTTAGTCTTTTCTTCTGCAGGCTAAACATATCCAGCTCCCTAAGTCTCTTCTCATACGGCATGGTTTCCAGGCTTTCCACCATTTTGGTCGTCCTCCTCTGGACATGTTCCAGCACTGGACACAGAATAGTACAGAAGCAGAATAGAGTGGTACTGTCACTTCCTTTGACCTAGACACTATATTGACCTATTGGTGCATCCCAGAATTGCATTAGATTTTTTAGCTGTCACTTCACACTGCTGACTCATGTTCAGCTTACTCTCTTGTTGATCTGCTTTTGGTCCATTTCTAACTTATTGTAACCCTATCCTAGGGTTTTCTTGCCATGATTTCTTGAGAAGACGTTTGCCATTGCCTTCCTCTAAGGCTGAGAAAGTATGACTTGCCCAAAGTCATCCAGTGAGCTTCCTCAAAGGCCCCTCCCTAAACTGCAAACCCCAGGATTCCATAGGATGTTCAAAGTGGAATAATAGCACTGTAACATTCTAGTGCAGAAATGGCCATAGATCCTGAATCAAACACATAACCACAATGGTGTAGCTATGCTTTAACTGTCCATTCAGCTCCTGAAATCCGCCATAAAAGTCAGTCAGCCACCTGGAGCAATGGAGGTCTGTGCTGCTACTGGGCAGAGCACACAACCAGACCCTCTCACAACTGAGTGATGCTGTGATGAAGAGTTGTGACAGGACCCAGGAGAGATCAGTGTTTCTGCTTTCTACAGTGTTGCTCGCTGCTGTCTGGTCAAATTACCCAGTACTGACCCACCCGTAACTTTGGACAGCTGACTGAGTTTCAGGAATAAGGGGGAGATGCATCTCCCAAGTGCTCAGTGGATAGCTTTTAACAAGCCCAACACATTTAGGCCTATAGGTATTTTTCAATGGCTTTCTCCAAGGGGCAATATGCTATTTAGCAGCAGAAATGTCTAGAGCTGAAAATCTCATTTGATTTGCTGGACTGACAGAATGAAATTTTCAAAAATTCCCAACTTTTGAAATGTGTTGAACTTATTTCAAAAATAAATAAAAACCACCCACTAAGCACTTGGTGAGATCCCTGTATCCCTGTGGATTTTGTTGAGTGCTCTCCAGTATTTGCGGCCATTTCCGCACCACACTGTTGTAGTGCTATTATTCCACTTTCAACATCCTATGGAATCCCAGGGTTTGCAGTTTAGTGAGGGGTATTTGGAATTCTCAGCCAGAGAGCTCTTTGGCCTCAGTAAACTACAAACTTCAGAATTCCACAAGATGTTGAAAGTGGAATAATAGCACTATAATAGCTTAGGGCAGAAATGGCCTGCCTCTCCTGACTGGATTTTGGGGTCATTTATTGTCACAGCCTGTTCAAGAATCTTTGCCCTTGACTGGGGTGCGATATTAATAATACACCCCTGTGTGCTGCGTTAGGAAATGGGTAGAGAAGGGAACACCATCCTTTGGGAAAGATTATTTTACATTTACTAGTCTTCTCTTCTAATCTGTTTCTGAGGAAACACAGGATTCTCTGCAGAACTCAGTTTGCAAGCTACTGGCATAGTCAAAGGAAGAAAGAAGACATGTTAGGGACGTGGCCTATGGGAAACTTTGAGACAGAGCTGTCTTAAGCTGTGCACATCACTGCTGACTGTAGCTTCTTCTGGGACTTGACCTACTGCTCGAATTGGATTAAGACTTGCTGAATTCTTAACCTATGTCATGTTTAAGAGGTCCCACAGCAATATCAAAAATGTGTAACTATGTTAACTATTTTGTAAAACTCAAAATGTTTTTTTTTTCCTGTGGCTGTTGGGTATTTGGATGCTTTTCCTTATCTGAGGCATATATCAGAAATGGGCAACTTCCTAAGGTTGCTGGGGCTATATTGGGCTCCTCAGGATGGTTCTGAATGTATCTTTGCTGCCTATTTTATCTTTAAGGAAAAGATCAGGAACCAAAGTGAAATGAAAGACATTGTGACTGAAGTGAAGTGCTCTAGCTACTGCAGCTGAAAAGATGACAACAGTCGCACAAGTCTCGTTCATAAGACCATAATTCCAACATTTCACAGATGAAAATTGAGGCAGTTGTGGCCAAGCAACATGGGAATGTGGTCAAGATGGCCAAAGTTATTAATGAGGAAAAACAGACAAACTAGGAGAAGCTGCAGAAGTTGGTGTTTGTCTTTTGTCTACAGGAAAAGGCAAGACTGCCTCTTTCTTCCCGCTCCCACCACTGAGGCCATTTCCGCGCTATACTCTTATAGTGCTATTATTCCACTTTCCACATCCTATGGAATCCTGGGGTTTGCAGTTTAGGGAGGGCCTTTTAGAATTTTCAGCCAGAGAGCTCTTTGGCCTCAGTAAACTATAAACCCCAGAATTCCACAGAATGTTGAAAGTGAAATAATAGCAGTAAAACAGTGTAGTGTGGAAATGGCCTGAATTAATTGAATTCAAGCAGCTCTTGGATTGTGAATTCAGTTTGCAACAAGTGAGGTAATGTCGGGATGCCCTCCATATTAAGTAATGGGATATGTAGTCCAGCATAACTAACAGCCTGCTTGTACCAGAAAAGCCTAGGTACCAGAGACCATTAGGTAAACACTTGCTAGGAATGTGGTGATAAGCACTGCTTGGCTCTGAGGGCTTCAAGGTCTCTAGGCAAAGGGGGGGGGAACGCTGGGGAATCTTAAGCTCTTGCATTTCCTTCTGAATGGTAGTCTCCTCACTAATGTCTTTTACAATGTACCTCACTCCAAATAAATAGTGTTTATGCACTGTACTATTTGTGTGTGTGGATTCAGTTCCTAACAGGTAAGCTGTGGACAAAGGGGGAAAGTGGAAGGAGGAGAGAGAACATGGGATCTTTTAAAACCAGCTGAAAAAGTCTGACAATGGAGGATTAATTGGTACTGCCCCTGCCAAACTGGGACTGTTGGGCAATATGCTGGTGTGTCACAGATGACCTGGGTGGACCTGGGTGGCGTGGAGTGCCAGGAGCCAGCTTGGGTTGGCCTGCTGACTACAACTATTTCTGGGCAACAACCACAATCTGGATGCAATAGTTCTACAAAGGTAACTTCCCATTGACATCATTGCAATGTGCTTTATGATGCTGCCCTTGATGATGAGATGGAGGCTGCAGGTAGTGAAATATGCAACAGTTAACCCTGTACACAACAGCTAGATTGGTGGTAGGAACCCTATACAGAAACCATAGGACACCAGTTTTAAAGAAATCCTACTGCTAGTCAATATCCTTCTGGTATGCTGTTAATGATGACTTTCTTCGTAGCCTTAAACAGTTTGGAACCAGAATATTTGAGAGATACACACCTGAACAGTCTTTAAGGTCTATGGTTTGTGTATATGTGTATGGAACTAAGCATTAAGTGGAGTGTCTACTCTTTATGATTAACCCATTTTTCTTCCCTTTTATGTGATTTCTTCAGAGCAATATGCCTCAGCAATCAGGTCTGCAAATCAAGCCTATGTTTATCTTTGTATGACCAATCATTAGAAGGTAAACAGCACATGAAATCTAAGATTCGTGAGTGTGGAAAATCTCATACTATGACCAATAGCTCTTTTATTACATGAGAGGAGCACCTCTGTAGAAAATGTGAAAAGCATGCCATCTACTTTAACCCACGGTCTACATTACCTGGAGAGCACCAAGTTGCTTTTTTTCTATATTGGATGTAAAGTTTCAACAAGCTATTCCTTTGACTGCTATACTGGCTTGGGGAGTCTGTGAGTTGCAGTCCCCCAAAGTGTATTTTTTCCCCTCAACTGTTGATTAGATGTTACAGAGGAACGAACTGGACATAAGCAGCAGTATTTGGTTGCAACTACTTCTTGTTGTTGTGTGCCTTCAAGTTGTTTCTGGCTTATGGAGACCCTAAGGTGAACCTGTTGCTGGGTTTTCTCTATTTTTATATCAAATTCTGGCCTAAAATAATTGTGGAAGTAGAATACCATCATGCTGACCCATTTTAAGCAGCCTTGTTTCTCTAGATTTCCAACTGGAAATGTTATTAGGAACAAAATGTTATTAAGGAAAGGAAACTGATTTCATGAATCTTCCTTAAATGCTCCACCATGCTGGAAATGGAAAAAAATACATGATTAGGCTGAGTCCAGAGAGAATTTAAAGAAGGCGCAATTGAATTTTGAGGATGTGCTGACATGATTTCCTAGACATCATGTCCTGGGACTATTTCGGACAGCCAGTTGCCTCTTCCACTGCAGGAACTGATAAAGGATGTTGTGAAGTGGGTAGGTTAAGGAGTTCTTCCTGCCAGACCCTAGGAATTACCACTTATTATCAGTTGATGATGGAGAAAAAGACAATTTAAAGACCAGAGAACTTTGTGCCAGGGAAAAAAATTGCCAACTACCAAGTTAAGTCCCTTCCCAGACTTTGCCCTTTAGGAAGCCTTGCCTCTGTAGTCATTCATGAATTTGTCCCAGGAGAAGTGTATGCTTAGGATCTAGATTTATATGTCCATTCAACTTGGGAGTCATTGACTTCTCATATGGCAAAAATGTAGCTGTGTCAGCCTCAGCAATTTATCAATAAAAAATCAGAAATAAAAATAAAAGTATTTATTTTACAAGGCTCTGGGAAATTAATGAGATGGAGAATGTGAGTAGTATTTTTTTCAAGTATGTGTATTAAAACAAAATCAACCAAAAGTTATGTTCTATGAATAACCAGAGCTTGGATGTTACAGAAAACTATTTACTTATCTTTAGGGGCTTCCTCCAATAGCAGAGGTACAAGTAAAGTTACATTACTATTGAAACTTAATGAAAAAGTCATTAAAGTGGTGGCACAACTTTAACTGTTTTAGTAAGAGTTTTAGAGTTACAGAATTGGATTTTCATTAAATAATGGAAGCAGAGTATCACATGGTTTAAGTGCTGGCTCATGCTATGCCTTGTGCCGTCTTGCTCAGATTTCTTTCTTTTTAATCACTGATAGTCACTATCCTAATTACTTTTGAGAAATGGGAGTTAGCTTTTAACAGTGATTAAACAATGCAGACAATTTTATATTCCTTCAGCCAACATGTCCCAGTTTCTTTCTCCTCCTCACACTTTTTCCCTTTGTCCCCAGCTTACTTCAGTTGCTGCAAATTGACTTGAAAGTCAATTTGATTGATTTCGATGATGGAGAAAAAGACCAGTCAACTTTGTAGCAGGGGAAAAAAAAAAGTTAACTACCAAGTGAAGTCCCTTCCCAGAGTTTGCGCTTTAGGAAGCCTTGCCTCTGTAGTCATTCATGAATTTGTCCCAGGACAAAGTAATTTGCACTCAATTAACACAGCAGAGGGGAGAGGAGGGTGAGGAGCAAACTGCTGTAGTCTCTTCTAGCTTGTGCGTTCGTCCTCATTAAAAACTTTTGCCATCTTGACCAAACTCTGATGTTGCTCAGCCACATGTGTCCTGAATTTCGTCTCTGAAATGTTGAAATGTTTCATCTGTGCAATATTGATGGGGATAGAATTAGAGAAGAAGAAATTTTAGAAACAGCAACATTTGCATGCTTGTACTCACTAAATGGTACTTTTTACAATACTCTGTGGGAGTTCACAACATATATTTATGGTGACTTCCTCTTTCTCATGGTTTCCCCCCACATCATCTACCTTCCTGCCTTACTCTAACCTGCAGCCATTTTCTCTTCTCTCTCTCTCTTCTCTTAGAGAAAGCATTTGCTTATAGCCAAGTATTCATCAGTAAATCTACTTTTATATGGGTGTCCTTGTTGTTCAGCTTCTGCCTTGCCTATTTGATTACTCTGCTTGAGAGACTCACTTCTGTCTCTCACATTTCCCAACAAGAAGGACCCCCTGGAGAGTGGATGGAGCCTAGATCCCACAGAAATGGCCTTACCATTAGGTAGAATGAAGTGGCTTCCTCAGATGGCAGAAGGTGGGTGAATAGAAATGTTAAATAATCGTAGAGCTGTGTGTACCATGTGTCCTGACTAATGCTAGTTCAAGCATTAACTAAGGCTAGTTCAAGATATTTTGCAGACTGATGCAGAAGACAAAATGGAACCTTATTTTTTCTACCAAAGCTGATTAAACAGGCAATTGAATCTTTAACACTAGTGAGGGATCGTATCTTTTACCGCACCTGACGGCTGCAGCTGACTATCCCATCCAGTATAGAGCAGGTGGTAGGGCATGCATAGCTCTGTTTGCTCCTTGCCTTCAGTATCTGCTGCTTGAGATAGCTGCTTCAATTTGCTTAATTTTAGAACTGCCTCTGTAACATCCTTCAAGTTAGTCTGCTGCTCTCAGGTATGCTATATATTATGGTAAGATTCAGCTGCTGGTCTTGTCAGCTTTTCCAGATGGAATGAATGTGAAGTTCCATTTTGTCCTTTGCTTCAGGTTGCAAAGTATACCAGCCTACCCCTGACTACATGCTTTCCGCCCAGGCAGAAGGGCCCACAGAACTTTGATGCAAGCCAGTGCTGATTGCAATGTCTGGGCTAGCAGCCTGAACAGTTTAACAGAAACACATATAAGGAACTGAGAAATATGGCTGTGGCTGCATGCAGGAAGCAGTACTGCCACAAGACCAGAAATGAGGAAAGAACTATGCTGAAGGAAGGAATAGAAAATTCAGGAAAAAAACAATTCCTCTTTTCCCACTGGGATCTTTATTAAGTCTCAGTAATACTAGTGTTTCTCTTTCTGTCTTCTTCTTGAGGCAAGAGAGGGGAAACACAGAATGAGGCCTAGCATAGATCCTGCTCATCTGATTAGCTTCTGTCTAGCCTCTCACTTGTTGTTTTTATTGGATGCCTTCAAGTTGTTTCTGACTTATGGCGATCCTAAGAGGAACCTATCATGGGGTTTTCCGTCAGGGTAATTTGAGGTATGTACCTCAGAGCATGTGCAGAGTGCTGATAAAGAAGTGGTGCCCAATTGCAACCAGTTGCTCCAGGCAGGGAACAAAAACCTTGCAGACTCAAAGCAATAAGGCTTAGTGCTGTTTATTCAACAAAGCACATAAGATAAGCATTAGGGCTTCTGGTAGCAAACCTAGAAGCAAAAAACATTCAGGCACAAAAAATAGCAGGATGGAAGACATACAGCACAGCCAGAGGCAGTACAAAACTAGCCTATAGCAGCATGACCAAAGGCAAAATGACCTAAAGCAAATTACATTGTCACACCTAAGCCTTTTTAAGGGCTTAACCACATCCCAGTCCATATGGGGTGACCCAATAGACTCATAGCCCACAACCTCCTCATGTCGGGTGCTCTCCGATGAGGTAAGACCTTTCGAGGCAGGCTAGCCAAAACATTCTCTTGCAGCTGGGCTCCAAGGTCGCATCACCTCATCTCTCCATCCACTTAGAAAAACCTTTCCTGATCGCACTGCACTCATACTCTGAATGCCCTGACATATTTTGGGTCTGAGAGTGTGTGATGTGCCCAAGATCACCCAGTGGGTTTCCATGGCTGAGCAAAAAACTGAAACCTGGTCTCCAGGGTTGTTGTCCAACTCGCAGACCCTTTTTGCACCTTATCTTTTCTCAGTGCTGGGGTGCGGGGCTTGCGCGAACAGCCTCCGGAGAGAGGCTTTTTCATCCGGGGTCCTTTGGCTCTGCATGAGCTTCCTGCTCGTGTGAAAGCCCTGCCTCTTCCTTTCGCAGTGCAGCCTGGGACCTTTCCAGGCTGCACTGGACAGGAAGTGTGACTGTCCCAGTTCCCGAGGCTCCGCATGCAAGGTAAGTGCGCGCGGGGCCCTGGAGTGATTTTCAGCTTCAAGCTGAAAATGCAAAAATGCGTGCGTGGTCCGCGTCAGGCCCTTGAGTGTCGTTCACATGTGAGTGCGTCATGTGGACCACTCCTCACATTTACACGACTCTCAAGGGGCTCTTTTGCATCAGAAATGCAGTGCAAAAAGGGCCTCAGACAACTACACCATGCTTCTCACTTAGGCCCTTTCTGCATGGGGTAAGTAGTACGGCGTGGTGCGACCTCTGACGGAGGTCGTCTGCACTGTGGGAACAGACTGGGTCGGACTACTTCTCGCAGTCTGCACCTCAGTCTGCACTGGAGTGACCCGAAGTGGCCGTGCAGCGTGCTTTTTAAAAACCTGTTTTTACAGGTTTTTCAAAAGCATGGAGCGCGCCACTCCCTGCCACTCCGTTCCTGCGCTCTGGTGCAGATTTGCAGGTGCGCACCAGTGCATGCCTGCAGATCTGCCGGGGGTGGGCTTCCAGCTGACGAGCTTCTCCGGTTGGTGGAGAGCCTCCACCAACTGGAAGCTGCCATTTTGGATGCCAGGGACTGCGGAACAGTGAGCTCGCACTGCTCTGCATGAAGACGGACTTACCCGGCTGCCGGTAAGCTCTGTTTCAGTGCGTTTTCCCCTGTTTCCCCCTCCACGTGTGGAAAGGGCCTTACAGGAGGAGGAAAGAAAGTAGCCAGGGTTGAGTTACGAGGGTTGAGCTGCCTTCCTACTTGAGAGTATCTGCCTGATGTGACTATTTGCACAACCATGTTGTTGTTGTACTTTTTAAATAATGTAATTTACAATTAAGGTAGTTTGCTTTGCATACGATCAAACTAGATGTTAAAAGGAATCCATATAACCTCCAGTTACGCTTCAGCCACTGCTTGTCTGATATGGTCTGATATTTTAAAAGAGATGTGTTGAACTTTTTAATATTTTGTTGCTATCATTAGTATAAAGTAATCTAGAATAAGTTAACAATGATTTATGAACTTGAGAAATTAAGTAATTAACAAAATTGACAAGTGATTAGCAACAATAATTATGGAATAAATGAATGATTCAGTACTTAGGTGTAAATGGTTAAACAATATGAACTGTTTGCAACAAAGGTAAGAACCAATTTTTAGTTATGTTTTGTTAGTATTTGTTTTAGATATGTATAGGTTGGGATGTTTGTTGATGTTTGTATGGTAGTATTTTTTATTGTTTTCTATTTTTGGTTTGTGTTTTTTTCCCCCCCTCTTTTTTACTTAATAAACAAATTAAAACAAAACAAATGTTTTGTTTATTTATTATTTGTTTTAATGTGTATAATTTATTGTGGTTTTTACTGGATAGTTTTTAGTTATGTTGTAATTTACTTTGTATCTCAACTCTGAGATAAATCAAATAAATAAATAATGAATTTTTTAAAAAGCTGTTTTTATTCCCCAAAAGAATTTTCTTCAGAAGTAAATCCCTTAGCAATCAGACTTGCAGGTTAAGCCTGTGTTTACCTTCCAAGGACCAAGCAGAAAAGAAACCATGTTAAACACATGTGGCATGACAAACAGATGTCTTTTACCATGTCTTTCACCACTTGATGGAGTACCTCTTCTAAACATAAGCAAAACATATGGCCTAGGGTTTCTCCTTTTCCGGAATTCTGTAATCCTTGATTACAGCTTGCAAGATGATTAGCTCATCGTGGACAGATGTACTGCATGCTAGCCATGTAACACTTGCATATTTAATATTATGGTTCAAAAACTTCTCAGAACAATAACTACCAAGAGCTGGGGTGTGATGCTTTGGTGCATTCCACTGTCTGCCAAAAGAAGAAACTGGTTTTGTATATCATACCTCTTAATTGTGCCATGTCCTTAGTGGTGTGAAATGTTAGCCCTTTGTGACCTACTGCTGGAAAAGGCAGGCTTCCAATAGTGCTTCAATTTTCTCAGTCTGTTGTTGGCCTGAAGAACTCCCCTAAAATCATTTGCATGTGTAATGAGGTTACGGAGGCCTTGAGAAAAATGAATCATGACTGTTGACAAAATATTTGAAATTAATCAGAAAATTGTTTTGGTGTGAGAGGGAGCTGGCTGACTCAGGGGATTTTGTGACAGTTGTGTACATAAGGATGAGAAAAAGCAAACACTTTAACAATACAACATCTTAGGAGATTCACTTAATTACTCCAATGACTCATATTGTCCGGCATCTTACTCCCAATGTTAAGGTGGACGATTCTTGATTTTGAAAAATCCAGGCTCATGCTGAACTCCAGGAAAGTACAGGTGAGGATACAGGTATGGCTGTATTGTCACTCATTTTGCCTCCCTTAGCTCAAGAGAGTGCCCCCTCCGAGTGTAACAGAATAGGCCACAGACATGCAGCAACATGTGGAATGATATCCTCAAGAACATGGCATGCCAGTACAGTCATGGGCTATGACTTTCCAACTGGAACCAGTACAAAATAGAAGAACAGAAGACAGAGTTCAAATCAAAGACCAAAAGATTCAGGCCCTCCAAATATTTTTGGCAACACTCTGGTGGCACAATAGGAGCCCTGGTGGTGCAGTGGTTAAATACTGGTACTGCAGCCACAATGTTGTAAGTTCGATCCAGCAGGGCTCCAGGTTGACTCAGCCTTCCATCCTTCCATAGATCGGTGAAATGAGTACCCAGTTTGTTGGGGGCAATTAGCTAAAATACATTGTAAACTGCTTAGGAAGTGTTTCGCACTGATAAGTGGTATAGAAATGTAACTGCTATTGCTATATTTGCCATTGGCCATACTTTCTCTGGCTCCTGGAATTTGAAGTCCAAAATGTATGGGAGGACAATATTAACTTGCTTTTTCCAGCTCCAGATCTGTAGTTGGACACTTGCCAGGCACCTCCTGTCCCCTGCACCAGTCAACTGTAGCATCATGCTCTGGCACCTTCCAAGGAAGGAGAGATCTAGAGTGTTATGCTCTGCCTGAAGAATGCAGGATCCCACATGCAGGACCCCTGATCTTTAGTCATAGATGGTGGCTGAAATTTGTGAAATTTAAAATCCAACAACATTTGGATCCCCCCCCGGCCATAATTGTGAACTATCATATTAAAGTATGGCAGGATTTGGAAAGTTTCTCTGAGGCCAGTATCACAGCAATGTTCTTTGCTGGCTAATGATTTGATTCAATATTTGCCAGTTCCTTATAACACCATGTGGGAAGCTGTGTGCTTGCACATGAACGGCAAACATTCTTTTACATGAGGTACTGCATGTAAACATGGTGGTGTCTATAGCTACTGAACCAGCATAGAATAGTGGTTGGAGTGCTAGACTAGGATTCCAAGAGAGCAGGGTTCAAATTCTTGCCTTATCATGGAAACTCACTGGGTGATCCTGGGCAAATCATATTCTCTAAGCCTCAGAAGAAGGCAGTGGCAAAGCCCTGTAAACAAATCATACCAAGAAAATCCTGACATAGACTCATCTTAGAGTTTCTGCCCTAAGTCAGAAATGACGAAGGCACACAACAACTGCAGATACCATTATATTCACTGGCATAATGGGTATATTTTTGAACAGGTTGCTCCACTTCTCCTTCAAGTAGGGTAAAGGGAATCCTTCTTGGCTGGACATCCTGGTTTTCTTTCCAAACAGCCCCATGTAAAATAAATTCACATGAACTAAAAATTCCAAGGAAGGAATTTTAGTCACAGAGGTAGAATGAGTCTGTAGAGTTACCCTTGGATAGTCCGGGTTGACAGTTTATCCCTCTGCATCCTTCCTTTTGAATCCCATTCTGTTTGGTGGAGCTTATTTCCAGGTAACTATACATATATTTCAATGCAAACAATCTATTTTTTAAAAAGATACATACTGTGCAAACCTACGCATATTTACTCAGAAATAAGTCCCACTGAGGCCATTTCTGCACTAGCCTGTTATAGTGCTATGAATCATAGCACTATAACAAGCTAGGGTGGAAATGGCCTGAGTTTGATGGTACCTAATCCTATTAGGTACCTAATGCTGTTAAGTATGAAAATTTATTTATTTACTACATTTATATCTTGCTTTTCTCCCAAAGAGGTCAAGGCAATGTATATAGCTCTCCACCTCTCCAATTTTCTACTCACAACAATCCTATAAGATAGGTCAGACTGAGAGAGAATATAATAACCAGTGCAAGCTCACAAAGGGATGTAGCTACAAGGGAGGGAAGAAAATGAGGGTACTGTCTCACAAATAAGAAATCTGACCCCCTCACATGTAATTTTCATTCAGTCTCCAAATTTTTAGCATTGCATTAAAAACTTCAGTTGAGCATTTAGAAATAGTTTGGCCATTCAAAGGAGAGTTCAGGCAAAATGACCAAGGAAATGTGAACACAGAAATATAAGTGTTTTAGAATCATAGAGGTGGAAGAGACCAAGGGCTATCCAGTCCATCCCTCTGCCATGTAGGAATTCATCACCAAAGCATTCCTGACAGATGGCCATCCAGCCTTTGTTTAAAAACCCCCAGAGAAGGAGACTCCACCACACCCAAGGCAGCATATTCCACGGTCGAACTGCTCTTACCATGAGGACGTTCTTCCTAATGTTTAGGTGGAATCTCTTTTCGTGCGGTTTGAATCCTTTGCTCTGTATCCTAGGCCATTTCCACACTAGTCTGTTATAGCACGATGATTCCACTTTCAACATCCTCTGGAATCCTGGGATTTGCAGTTTCGGGAGGGGCCGGCTGGCCGAAACTGCAAACGCCAGGGTTCCAGAGGATGTTGAAAGTGGAATCATCGCGCTAGTGAGGAAATGGCCCTAGTCTCTGGAGCATCAGAAAATTAGCTCGCTGCATCCACCATATGATATTCTTTCAAATATTTAAACATGGCTACCATGTCAACTCTTAATCTTCTCTTTTCCAGGCAAAACATACCCAGGGTCCTAAACCTCTCCTCAGAGGGCACGATTTTCAGGCCTTTTACCATTTTGTGCCATTTCTGCACAAGAGGGGAGGAGCGGTTCACTGCGTGTCAAGAGCAGTATTTTTATGCTTCGATTCGAAAACTGAATTCAGAAATTCAGAAAATGTGCTGTCTGCACCCCCCCATTTACATCTTGTGGAGAACAGTGGTTGCTGCATCCACAACAGCAAGTCCCTGGCCACTCCCATTCCCCTCCCTCACCCCGCCCACCATCGCTGATTGGTCTGTTTTTTAAAAAATGCGCACACATTTTTAACACATTTCTGTGTTGCTACATTTGTGCGTAGGAATGTATGTTCGTTCATTCATGGAAAAAAACACGTCTTAACAGTCCCTTGCAGATCCACTCTCTTCCCACTGTCTGTTTAATGCATGAAGACAATAATGGCAGCAGCCTGTCCTTTGATGAGCAAAGAGAGAGAGGGATGGAAATGACAGAAGAGACAGCCTGGGAATGCCCATAGCCCACCACTTCTGCAGTGTGAATCGATGTTACGTTTCTGTATGTAGGCGAAAACTGAAGCGGAACTGATTTGGGAGATTTACATCAGAGTTTTTCCAGTTTCCACATACAGTAGTTTCACATTGCAATGAACGGCAGTGAACCATTCTTGGAGCTGAAAATGTGCAGAACCACGAGGAAAGCTATGATGCTAAAATGGTACAATGTGCAGACCGGAGGGTAAGCATTCGACGCTGCTACGAGGTATCAACCTTGTATGGAAATGGCCTTGGTTACTCTCCTCTGGACATGTTCCAGCTCGTCAAAATCCTTCCTGAATAGTGTTATAAGTATGAATGACTTTCAATTTTTCACCCTTTGCAATGCTGGAAATTTGGTGACTGAAGAACATTTCATTTGAGGGGGTCAGAATTCTCATTTAGGGGCAATACTTTCATTTTGTACCCCCCTTTATCTACATCCCTCCCCTCATACAGTGAAATTCATGGGTTATTGAGGTTTTGAACCGGGATCTTCCAAGTCCCTTGCCAACACTCTAACCACTACCTAAACTTATCTTTAGAACTGCTTCCTTATCTGTATGTGCATTAACTATGGAAACTAAGTATGCCTTCCAATGTGATTTTGTAAGAACACAGACAAGGGTGGGAAAGATTTGGCTAACCTTGAAGTCAGGTTGTTATGACTACTCTCCATGAAACTATAATCTAAGGGCAAATTGAGCCAAGAAATTGAATGATGTTCATTTCAAACTGATAAAGCTATTGAATTGTCTCCCTCCCCCTTTTTTTTTTTTTTTGTTATCTTGGATGAATGAAGCTTAACCAGTTTTAAAATTTTTTTAATGGGAAACACATCCATGGAACACTCGCTTTGACTACAAACGTTGGGCTGAATGCCAAGCAAAATACTATTTGGGATTTTCTCAGCTTTCTCAGTGTGTTTTCATTTTTTTCCCTAGAACGCTAGTTTGGGGGCATAATTCTGCTGCTCAGTGGGAGGGGGAAGAGTTTAAATGAAATATTATATTTGGTTCTCCTTTAAATGACAGCTAAATGTATGGGCTACATTGGTGGTTTTCCAACTGTGTGTTGGGGAACCCTTAGAATCCTTAATGGGAAGATCCATCAACACAACTAAGCTTCTATGAAAGATAGATTGCCTTCTCTTGCAAACTGCTGCCACAAAGGAAGGTTGGTTCTGTCTACTGTGTTCAGTGCTTGAAAAGTCTGCTTTTTTAAAAATAACAAGTCCCAGAATCCTCCAGCCATCTTCCAAACAAATAACTTCTTGGAGATCTGACTGTGGTGCTCAGTGGGACCTACAGGGTCTGGCCAGTAAAGAACATGAAACAGATATCTGTTGTAGAACCCTCCACAGAAGTTATTTCATTACTCCTCCATGTTGAAGAAGAGGAAGAAGAATACTGAAAGTGGACACCTGCTTTGCAGATGGTACATCTGGGAATGATTTGACTTCTTTGACCATGGTTTGCATTACAGTGAAGAAGGACTTCTGGCAAGGGATAAGTTACACTTCATAGCGGCTGGAAAGACCATATTTGTTAGGAGTCTACCAAACTGTATCAGGAAGACTTTAAACAGAACCCAGTGTGAGAAGGGAGGCAGCATTTCAAAGAATTGGAGGCACCAAGAACTAGAGATAACAGAATCAAATGCTGTGTTAAACACTGGGGCAATGTTATGGTTCAGTAGGCAGAAAAATAAGGACAGAACTAGAAGAAGAAACTGAGATTTCAGAGGTCAGTATAGTACCATACAGAACATAGGAAATAAGATGAAATTGAACTCTTAACACAGGGAGGCAAGTACAATTTAATAGGCGTTACTGAAACCTGATGAGATGAGCGGTATAATCTATCCAGTATGTTGGAATGGTTTGAATGTTGGACTAGGACTGTGGGAGACCAGAGTTCGAATTCACTCTCAGCCACGGAAACCCATTTGGTGAACTTGGGCAAGTCATACCCTCTTAGCCTGAAAAAAGGCAATGACCCTAAGTCAGAAATGATTTGAAGACACACAACAACAACAATAACCTACCCAAAAGTAATAATCAAACAAAAAAGGAGCAGTTGTAGCCTTATGTGTGAAAGATCTGCTAAAAGATCCATGATCTGGAGCATGGAAAGCATGTTGACAGCATTTGGGTAAAATTTATAGGAGGGGGAATCAATGGAAACTTCATTGGGTGGATCTATCATAGATCTCCAAGCCAGTACTTGCTACAGGAGAGGCTGTTGCTATACATCTTGGTTAAAGTATCCTTTTGGATTTGTTCTTCAGTGGCAGAGGGGAAGAGAAAATTTTGCCTTGGGTCAGAAAATGGAAGGAAAACACACTTTGCCCTCTGCCTGCAGCCAGGAGACCCACTGGGAGAGACTGCATCTTCTGCCAACCAAGATGAACTTCACAGCAAAGGGAAGATCCATTTGGCTCCATCTTTTGACCCGAGCAAGACTGGGCAATTTCTAGGAGTCAGGAGGTCACCCTGAACTTTCTGGAATGCCTCTTACCCTGGGGTGGCTGTCTTGCTGCTGCAATTTTACCGGCCGCTGCTGAGCTTGCTGTTGCCTTCAGTACAGCTGACAAAATTCAGCGGCTCTGAGGGTAGCTCTCTATGATACCAGAGATTGCTAGAGTGTCCTCTTCTACCATAGAGCCCAGCAGTGCAAGGGACAGAGCATCTCCTGTTCTTCTGTAAAGGAAAGAAATGGAATATTTTGATTTCTTTACTAGCCAAGATGCTGATTTTTAGCAACATAATTTCTCTGGAGGGGGCCACATGAGGTCCTATCACCATTATTTATTTTTTAAAACATTTTCTATGCTTTTAAAATAATTCTATACTGTTTCAAAAGTGACAGTTTTAATTGTTTTTAAAATTTTATTATTGGTTTTTAATAGATTTCTTTTATGAGCTGTTGTGGGTCCCACTCTGGGAGAAAGGTGGCATATAAATGAAATGAAGTGAAATAAATGATGTGAAATAAATGTGTTGTTCATTTCTTTGCCAGAGAAAGAAGAGCTCCAGGGAGTCAGTTTCTCTCCTCCTCAGAGCAAAGAACTCTCTCCTACAATTGCCAGTTGCCCTGAGAATGCAAAACCAAAAGACAGGACATTCTGCTTTTGATGGAAATAGCTGACCCCCAAATTTGCTATGGGCAGGGGTGTAGGACCCCTGCAAAAGTTGGAAAACCTTAATTAACAAAATGTGTAAGTCTGTCTGTGGGAAAGGGGCCAAGGCATTGTGGGGTGAGTGGGCACCCAGGGTCCAAATCAGGTCAGGGAAAAGAGAGGGAAAGAGGAGGGGTTGGCATATTGGCCCTATACTTCCTCTCTTTCACCTATCTCCTTCCTTGGGTGTGAAGGTCAATGGGAGAGGGTTCATGGTGTTGAGAAATGGGGGTGTGAGCTACCTTTAGCCGGCCAGGCAGCAGCTTGAGGAGAAGGAGAAAGACCAGAGGTGGGTTCTTAAAGGGTTGCAGGGCTTGAGTGGAGCTGCTGAGAGGGATGTTCACCCCAGGAAAGACGGGCTTGAGGGGGGGGGAGGCATGGATTACAGAAACTCACAAACAATCAAACCTGTGAAAGTTAAAAGCCATTTCCGCACTAGACTGTTATAGCGCTATGATTCCACTTTCAACATCCTATGGAATTCTGGGGTTTGCAGTTTCGGGAGGGGCCGACCGGCCAAAACTGGAAACCCCAGGATTCCATAGGATGTTGAAAATGGAATCATAGTGCTATAACAGTCTAGTGTGGAAATGGCCAAACTCACGAATGTGGAGGCTCAACTGTAGAGCGATTGCAGATGTTTATATTTTCATCACATCTGGCTTTCTATTCTCAATCTGTCTGTCTCCCACCTCTTGTTTAAAAGATAGAGAAATTGCTCACATATTTCTAATACATTGTGTTATTTTTGTTATGTGTTTTCAACTCAACTCCAGTTTATGGTTTAGTGGCTGTGTCCTTGAAGCAACTCAAAGTCAGTCATTCAATGATGTTTATGACTCTGCAGGGATTTGAACCTTCATTTTCCAGATTTAAATGTTAACATTTTGTTGGTATGTGTTTTCAAGTCAATTCCAACTTATGCCAATGCTGTCCTAGGTTTTCCTTGGCAAGATTTATACAGAAGGCGTTTGCCATCGCCTTCCTCTGACACTGAGAATTTGACTTGCCCAAGGCCAGCCAGTGTGTTTCCATGTCTGAGGAGGGGCTCAAACCCTGGCCTTTCAGATTCCAACACTCAGTCCCATTCTGCACTGGACTGTTATAGCGCTATTATTCCACTTGCAACATCCTATGGAATCCTGGGGTTTGCAGTTTTGGGAGGGGCTGACTGGCCCCTCCCAAAACTGCAAACCCCAGGATTCCATAGGATGTTGCAAGTGGAATAATAGTGTTATAACAGTCCAGTGCAGAAATGGCCTCAGACTTGTATGCTGGGTATGGGCAATGTGCAGCTTATTGGCCACATGTGCTATTTTATGTGACCTGCAGGGATCAAATTCTTTTTGCCCTAAAAACCCCCAAATGTACTCCATGTGGCTTATGGGCCACAAGGGCCATTTTTGTGGCCTGCAGGGATCAAATTCTTTTTTCCCTAAAAACCTCCAAATGTACTCCAGTGGGTATGGGGGATATTTCTTCCATGTGTGGAGCCTATCAAGGTTCTCAGTGGACCAACAAATTTTTTTTTGAATTTTCAACACTTTTTCTTTGCCTCAAAATGTCCTCTAGGGCATGTAGGGTACATTTTTGCCATGTTTTGCACCCCAGGGACAATTTAGGCCCAGGAGACCCCTTTCTTGGAAACAGGAAGTGACTTCTGCTTACTTCCTGTTGTTAACAAAGGCCTCAAAACATGGCAAAACATGGCCCCAGGCCCTTCCAATGGGAGCAAGTGCTGTGGAGGGGTGCAGTTCTCCAACGTGGTCTAATGTGGTCCCCTAGCATTCCACAGTTGCCCATCCCTGGTTATACCATACTGGCACTTTTTCATGCTTTCCTTGGGCCTCCTGAAGACATTATCCTACTGTTGCTTTTGGATGTTGAGTATCCTTTTTCTTTTGGGCTGGCTGCAAAGGAATACTATGCCAATGGAAATCATGCACATGCCAACAGCAAGAGAAGTAACACTTGTGTTTTGAAGAGCATCACCACTTGGACCTTCTCAAGAGACCTTTCCCTCCTTCTGTTCACTTCTTGAGGCCAAGAGAAAAATAAATCAGAGCAGTAGAGGGAGCTCTCAACTCACAAACCAGGGAAACTCTGCCATAGATGCTAAAATGCAGATGAGATCATTTTCACCAGTAAGGCTCAAAATCAGTAGACTGAAGTAGCTTGTGTTAAAGTTACAATCCTTTGTCCAGTGGTTTGAAAATAAAAGTTGAAGGACAGAATGAAGCTTCTGACTAAATATGCATAGGATGGGGCTGACTTGTAGAAATATAAACTGGGCAGATCCCATGTTGAGGCTGCCTAGCATAAATTTCCAGAGTGATAGGTTGATTGAAGCATTTTGTTTTGAATGCTAATTTTGTGCAACTGAATGCACAACTGAAGGAGGAATAGCAGGCAGTCATTGGCCACTGATGTAGATCCACATACGCAAAGGCACCACATGTGCAATTCCACTTCCTCTAGTTTGAACTGCATACAGATGTTGCACATCAGATATAAATGTCCAGTTGCTTCCAGAAGGAGTCTTAAGCATGTGTAAAACACTGACAGATTTCTGGCCAAGGCCCCCAGTACTGAGTATTGAGTATTGGTATTGAGTATTGTGTATTGTGTATTGTGTAATGAGTATTGTGTATTGGTATTGAGTCAGATCGCAAAGCACTATTTCTGGAGACTTTGCCTATTCTTCACCTTCCCCATGGGGGAAGACCTCTTCTTTCCATGCATCTCCTGTCCCATCTCTCTCTTGAAGAGGTGGAGCTTTGAAATGGGGTGGGGAGACTTAGAAACTTTTGCAAGTTGGATTATGCATCTAGGTAGGTTGGAATAAGCCCCCTTCCCTGAAAGCTTTCCAACTCTCAAATAGAGCACAGCCTTCATAATAAGGGACATCTGCCAGTTCTATAAGAGATAAGCTTTCTGGCCCTCAAATAATGAACCTCCATTATAATAAGCACTGGTATAGCTAGAGGTTTAGTCGCTCGGGGTGCACCGCTCCCCCCCACTATGCCACTGGCTTTAAAAGTCCACCTTTCTGCACTTTGTCTTTCAACGGTGGCTGTCGAGAAGAAGCAAACCAGTGAGTGGATGGGCTCGGGGAGACGTGAGAGGGTGCTTGGGAAACCATTCTTCAGCCAAGGAAGGAGCTGGACTTGAAAACCAGCTGGGGAGGAGAGCAGCTTATCTTTTGCCCAGCTGCCACCAATTCTGGGTAAGAATTTGTGGACAGGGCCCACGATGCCTCGCTCAGCAGCTGCTCCCTCACCATCCCAGTGGCTGGGGCTCCTCCCCGGCTGCATACCCTAAAATGTGCCACCTGGGGCAGACCGCTCTCCTCTGTCCCCCAACTATACCACTGATAATAAGGGACACCAGGTAACTCCCATTCATCCTTTAATTGATTGGGGTAGAAATACGTGCAGTGGATGTGCTTCACAAATATATAATGTATACTTGATACATTCTTTATTGTTTTAAATTAATGTTTAAATTGGATTGACCATTTAATATTTTTAACATTTTTGTACCACATGCTGTTTTAGCTACTTTGTTTCAACTTATTTTGTAAGCCACTTTAGATCCCTTGTTAGGATAAAAAGTAAATAAATAAATAAATACTTCAGCATGACAATTCGGTCCACATCTAGTAAATATCTGGATCTGGTTGTAACACAAAGGATAATTTTGCACCTATGTTATATACAATTTTGTCAATAATTGAAAGGAATGGAGGAAACATGGAATCTAAATACAACAGATAATTAAATTTAATAACAAGTTACTTTTAGCTGGATAAGGAAATTAAAATTTACATATGATGCAACAAGTGGGAACAAAGTTACCTTATTGGTATAACTAGCAATGGCTTCTAGTTACTTTGAAAAATTGCTTTTCAAGGGCATTTTGAGGAATTGCTAGAAGCATCTTGATAGAAATTTTTCAATTTTATGACATTCTTTCAATTCTAAGTTTTTTTTTTTAAAAAACAGCAAGTTAATGCACATATAACTCACAACACCATGAATAACGTAATGAATTACCTGTGACACACCACAGTGAGTTATTTTTTTAAACAGTATACCAAATACCAGGAAATAATGGCTTTTAAAAAGAACCATTCCAAGTTCTTGGGGTTCTCAGCAAGTGCAGAGACATCATACCTCATAGCAGTGCGGTGGTGCTACCACACATGAAATGAAGAAATAAGAAGCTGAAACCCTTGCAGGTTCTTTCAAACATAGTGGGCCTACTGATCTGTCATGAACACAGGCAGGAGACTGAAACGAAGCAACTTTTTTTCACGTCTGCCAGCGATTCCTAGTAATGTGAAACAAAGAACATTAATGCAACCATCTCCCCCACTCTCGTAGTCTTAATTTAAAGGAAACCCCTTCAGGTCCTTAAACAGTCATGTGTTCTTCTGACTTCCCCTCCACAGGGAAGATGGCTGTGGATACTCACTGGCGGGATTGTGATAAAGCTTTTGAAACATCTGTTCCTGTTTTGGAACGCTTGAACACAGCTGAGCAGCTTGCCAGAAAATATTAACTATAATCCAAAACACTAGATCAGCCTGAAAAGAAATGTTTTCTTCACTTTTCTTCATTATAAATCTGTATCACAGGAAACAGAGAGAAGGGCTGGTTTTGCCAGTAGGGGGTTGTCTCAGCCTTCTGCGTTTGGTGTTTATTAGGTGAAGTGCTTGTTGGAGGACGCTTCTGGAAATCTTGCTCGTATTTTACAGGTCGAGATGCAGCTCTGCAGAAAACCAAACCAAAACTCTTTCAGTCTGCCTTCCACATTTGTGATTTGGAGTCCCTTGAGAAAAATGGGGAAGGAGAGAAGTTTATGGGGTTTTTGGTGCTACCTGTTTAGAAAAAGCTGGGAAGAAGGGAGTACCTCTTTAGGTGAATGGTAGTTATTACTGGGAATCTCCTTGTTTTCAGCATCCATTGCTTATTCATTATGGACATGAAGAACACTACTATTGCTACTGCTCATACTAACTCCTATTCTTCTTCCTCCTCTTTTTCTTTTTCATTCAGAGTTTGGAAAAGTTACTTTTAGAACTGCAATTCCTAGAATCCCCCATACTGGGTTGGGGTGGGAATTCTGAGAGGTGGTGAGAGAATCTGGAAACTAAGTTGTTGTGATCAAGATTGGGAAGTGATAAGAGAAGAAAAGGCAACAGGGATTGAATGTAAGGAAATAATAATAATAATAATAATAATAATAATAATAATAATAATATCTTGCCCACCTCTCCCTATGAGTTGAGGTGAGGAGCAACAAGGCATTGCGGAACCTACACCTGTTAACAACACATGCCAGTTGAAAGAGCTGGGAAAACCAATACATATTAGAAACAATCAATTCATACCTAATACAGTGGGCCCTCCTCTCACACAACCTCCACACACATGAATGTGAGGTTGCATGAAGCGCATGGGCACATGCATGTTGCATCCATTGACTATAACAGGATGAAACTCTTTGCTTTCTTTTTTTTTATGGCAGGAGTTCCTAGGAACCTCCAAATATAGGGTGGGTATGCTGTAATTTAAAAATCCTCTGAATAGGCCTGCTGGAAAAGAATGGTCTTTGCTGGGTTTTTGAACCCAGGCAGCATATCTGGTGTATGAATCTGTTGGAAAAATTCTAGCATTCTTTCTATCCCCTCCATCTTGTTTTAGGGCGAGTGGGGCTTAGATAGCATAGGGTTTCTTTGCCTTTGCATGCCAAAGCCTTCTCTCTTCTCACCTAAAGCCTCACTATTTGCCCTGGTGTCATTTAAATGCATGATCATAAATACCTTTGGTATTCAGATGACCAGATCATGTCACCCAAGATAGTTCCTAGGGTCATTGGTCTTATAAAAGATGCCCTTCTCAGATCTTCTCCATTTTTGCTTCTTCTTCCCTCTCTCCAGTCTTGCTTCGCATCTCCATCAAGAAGATGATGAGTTAAGAATGAAGTTACTGTCTTACTAACCTATTAATTAGCTAGTTAGGCTGTAGGTTCCGCAATGCATATGTAAATGTAAAAGTCGTTAGTAAAGTTTTCCAAGTTTGTAACCTGAAATTGCCTGCCTTGTTTTGTTTTCCCAATCAGTTTCAGTTCAGGGAAGCCACACAGAAATTTGGGCATGCTTTTAATGCTGCTCTGCTAAAGGAAGACTGATTCCTAACACTTTTAGCTTTCTAAGAGCTTCCTCAAAGGGACTAACTCCCTGGAAAATTCCAACCTCCAACAGAATCTTCTTCAGCAGGTCATTCCATAATCTGCGGTAGCCTTTGGGTAACCATTGTCAGCCTACTTTGGGCTGATTAGAGCAAATGTCCCCCAGAGGGAAATTATTTATAAATTTTATCACACTTTTCCACAAGAGAGGGAACCAAGGTGGGGGGAGGAATCTCTAAGAAAAAATCCAGCCATTGGCAGTTGTCACAATAAACTGTCAAAATTACTAAAGGTCAGTTTGAAAAGATGCGCCTTCACATATTTCTTAAATACAGCAAACATAAACTTCAGGGTTTTTTGCATGTCAGTGAAAATGCATGTAAATGTTGCTCTCAACTCCTGATGATCAAAACAGTCAGGATGTGGCATGGATGGAGTTTGACCAGGAAGCTTGTGGGATGGCTAAACTATGTCAGTTTTGGCAACTCCTTTTCATGGCTTCAGTCTGTGGTTTTGGAAAATTCGACCTGCTAAATTTAAGAAGAGTTTTATTTGATCACAGCAAAAGCCTATCTAGTCCAGTTTTTCTTTCATGCAGTGCCCAGCAAGGTTCCTGTGGGAAGACCATTAGAAAACATAAGGGTTTCTTCATCCTGTGCCTTATTTTCCTTAGCAAGTAGTATGCAGAAGCCTACTGCCTTGGATATTGGGGGTGATCTATCTCTAGCACCTTGCTGTTGTGTGGCTTGACATTGTTTCTGACTTATGGTGATCCTAAGGAAAACCAGTCACAGAGTTTTGTTACCCTGTTTACTGGGGGTCCCAGGAGGGACTCCAAAATGTGCTCAACTATAGGTGGGGAAAATTAGCTCAGAGCACTGCTTTAGGTTACGAGAGGCAGGGTAACTTAGCAGGATCTTGTAACCCAGTGTTTACGGGGTCAGGCCAAGCCAAGGAGCACACCAAGTTTAAGAATAATTGAGATTTTATTAAGTACAGACAAACAGTGTATGCAATACACTCACACAAGTAGCTAAGGAAAATAAAGGTTGGACTGGTATAGAGGGATTTTGAGAGGGATTGTTGAATTGGGTGATACGACACCTGTCCTGAAGCTTGAGTTCGTTGGTCTGGAGTCTCAGTACGTGGGACTGAGGGGACAGCTCGCCAAACAAAGCGGCAGCAAGGCTGGATGGAACTCAGGAGTGATCCGAGGAGGGTCTCGGAATCAGGGGTTTTTATAGGGAGAAGTGTGACTGCAGCCTATGCCTTACTCGGGGACAACAATGAGTTTTGGGTGCGAGACAATGTCTCCGAAAGGTCACAATTTAGCATAATTGAGTTAAGTCTGAATTGACAAAGAGGTAGACTGTATGCAAATACTCAGTGCTTGGCCTTTAAGCTTCCAGCTTGCTAAGTTACCTGCTCAGGGCAGGGAGTCCTTTGTAAACAGCGTGCATACATAATGAGGGTGTTTGCAGAGAAGTCTCCTAAAGCGGTGATCTGGCTATTTCTGGCCTGCCTGTTGCGATATTGCAGCGTTTGATGGCTGAGCCTAGTTCTGTGCTTGTCCGGGGGCCTCACAAACACGTGGAGAGGGGTGGTATGGTAAGGCCGAATTATGATATCAAAGTGATATTGGGTGCTATCACCAGGTAGGCCTAAACTGCAGTAACAGTTTTCTTGGCAAAATCTGTTCAGAGGAGGATTTGCCTTTGCCTTCCTCTGAGACCATTTCTAACTACACTGTTACAGTGCTATTATTCCACTTTCAACATCCTGTGGAATTCCGGGGTTTTTAGTTTCCTGAAGCCAAAGAGCTCTCTGGCTGAGAATTCTAAATGCTCCTCCCTAAACTGCAAATCCCAGGATTCCATAGGATGTTGAAAGTGGAATAATAACTCTATAACAGTGTGACTTGCCCAATTGAGTACAAACTGCTTTTGCATGCTGAAGTCAATTTTCAGCCAAGGACAAATGGGGAAAGTGGGTGAAGAGAGAAACTGAGGCCATTTCCGCATGGCTTAGCAGTTCTTCAATGGGGATGACCCGCAGGTCATACTTTCACGCAATGTCATCGTGGTCCTGCTGCCAACCCGTCCCCATCTGCTGCAATCATGGGATATTTGCTTAATGGAAAAAATCTGTTAAGCATCCATGACTGCATGATGCTCCTGTCACCCCTGACCATGCAGAAGGGGTGTAAGTGCCATCACACACTTCCTTCCCCAGTGCAGCACAAGAAAGAGGCCAGCTGCACTGTGAAATGCAGGCATGTGTCACTTGCGCTCCCTTCTGCAGGGAGCCAGCCCTATATGCGGTGTTTGGGCTGTGTTCTTTCTATTCTGCAAAGTCTTTATTATCTTTTGAAGAAAGTAACAAATAAATAATTTTACATGTGGATTTCCCAAACAGAATGATTCTCACTTCAGATTTTCTTTCACTTTTATTCAGTAGTTTTCCTGATTGCGTCTTGATCCTAGAGAAAGATTTAGTTGCTGTGCAGTCATGTTTAAACACATCACAGAGGTTCTGTAAAACATAGCCTTAATTTGTGAAAAATGATCCTTATGGAATTTTATTCATATAAGAATTTTATTCTTATTTTTTTAAAATACCCTGATCCTAAATATGTCTGAATTCCTTCCAGTGCCTGAAGAAAGGTGGAATATAAAGTGAATGAATGAATGAATGAATGAATGAATGAATGAATACTATGAAAGTCCCATTGATTCCCACAGAAACTGCCATCAGATCAGTGCTTGTAAGGTCACAGTCTTTCAGGCTCAGCAGAGTTATTTCTACACTATGAGGTAAAATTCCTGTTCCATATTTTTGCATTGGCATTTGGCATCTAGGGTTTCCTTTTGGGGGTATTAATGCTGAAATGTCCTTTTCTCACTGCTCAGATAGACTGCTTGGCCTCTGGGAATGTTGTGTTAAAAAAAAAAGTATTTATTTGATTTATTTATTGAATTTATGTGCTGCCTGTTCTCCCAAAGTGGGACTCAAGGTGGCTTCCTCAAAGTTAAAAAACATTAAAAACATTTAAACAATGTGAAAAACATATAAAATGATAAACTTACAATACATTTTAAAAACAGCAAACAAACAAACAAACAAACAAACAAACAAACAAATGGCTGTCTTTGTTTGCTTACAAAAGAGAAGCAAGGAGGGGGCCAGCCTAACCTCCTAGGGAAGAGAGTTCCACTGCTCCTCAGTGTTTTCAATTTATTTCTACTCAGAGCTTAGAGACAGTGGTTCTCAACCTGTGGGTCCCCAGATGTTTGTGGACTTCAGCTCCCAGAAGCCCCAGTCACTATGGTCAATGCTCAGGGCTTCTGGGAGCTGAAGTCCACAAACATCTGGGGACCCACAGGTTGAGAACCACTGGCTTAGAAAGTTAGTCTGGAATCCAGTATGGGACTTATGAGTGTGGGAAATAGGACTGAGCAGTTTTGCGATGCCCATATTTAGCCAGGGCCTGTCATGATGACGTAATATGTAGGGGAGCCAGCAAAGTAACCATTGCCCATTGGAGCCAATGCACTCCCAATGTGCATTCCCAATGTGCATTGAGATACTGGCTAGGGAGTGCCAGTGCATATCAGTAGAATATGCATTGTGACACTTGTGCTGATGCCCTGGTACACATCTTCATAATTCACTAGGAGGGTTCCATGGAACCTCTGCTATGTAGCTAAGTATGTGTAAAGTTACACAGTGCAGACTGCGGCCATTTCCACATTAGACTGTTATAGTGCTATTATTCTACTTTCAACATCCTATGGAATCCTGGGGTTTGCAGTTTAGGGAAGGGCCTTTGTTTAACAATAGTTGATTCCTATAAAGGTTATAATGTTCAAAAATTAATTGGTTGTCATTATTTCATGAACTAAAAGGATTTTTCTCGGCAGGCTATGGAGTCTGTTCATACTACACAGTTACAGTGTTATGATTTCACTTTAAGTGCTGTGGTTCTGTCCTTTAGAATCCTGAAATTTGCAATTTAGGCAGGGGTACTTAGAATTCCTAGTCAGAGATTTATAGTACATCACAAAAATCCCAGAATTCCATAGGATGGAAACTGTGACTTTTAAAGTAGAATCATACAACCATAACTGTGTAGTGTGAAAGAGTTCTAGGTCCATGAAAAGTGCTCTTAAAAAAAGAAAAACACTGTTTCCATGTTGCAAGTAAGCTTTGGACTGCTAGATGAACCTTAGAAATCCAAAGGACCATATGCCAAAATTTGACCTCATCTCTCTTTACCTTCCTCCATCTTTGTCTGATAAAAGTGGCCGTCTTTCCCTTCAAATAAGGCTTTATACTGGAATAAACCTCTTATATGGCCCTTTCTGCAGGATGGGAGTGTCCCAGCATGAGGATGTGAGAGAAGCAAGACTGTGATGGTGCTTCTCAAGGACGTTGTCATGGTCCTGCCCTTCTCACATCACCAGCTGGTGCGATCGCAGGGTATATCATTGATGGAAAAATTCCGTCAATGACCGCTGATCGCTTGAGCCTTCTGTTGCAGCCAGCCATGCAGAAGGGCCAGAAGTGCAATTACGCACTGCCTTCCCCACTGCAATATGGGAAGACGGTTGGCTGCAGTGTGGAAAGAAGGGCTGTGTCCCTCACATTCCCTTCTGCAGGCAGCTGGTTGGGTGTGGAGAGGAGTGCTAGGGACACACTCCCATCCTGGCAGAGGCATTGCTGGAATTGCAAGGGGATGACACATGAGAGCGTCATCCTCTGGAAAGGGCCTATGACTTATCTGACCAATTCCTTTTGACAATTCTAGTGAGTTTGATGGTTTTTGTATGCCTGCGTTCCCTATCAAACCAACTTCCATTATGGGGACCTCAACCCAGTCTGAAACCAGGGCCATTTCCGCACTAGATTGTTATAGTGCTATTATTCCATTTTCAAAGTCCTATGGAATCTGCGGTTTGCAGTTTAGAGAGGGGTCTCAAAGGCCCCTCCCTAAACTGCAAATCCCAGGATTCCGTTGGATATTGAAAGTGGAATAATAGCGCTACAACAGTGTAGTGTGGAAGTGGCACAGAAATCACATTGTTGAGTGATTTCCCCTCCAACAGTGTAACATCACTTCTGGTCGATAAAAATGCACATTGTAGCCTGCTGGATGTGTGTGTGAATGAAACTTGGCCCCATCCTGGTTCATTTGCCTATTCCTGACCTCACATAACAGAAAGAAGAGATTCAAAGTTAAGAAATGGCTTTCCTGAACTCTCATTGTAAAGGAGCTTAAGAGGAAAGGTAAGATTACTGTTGCACACTATGAAATCAGCTGGCTTTAATGGTTTTTGCACTGTAATCCCAGTGCTGATTATGATGAACTTATCACGACTGCTCCAAAGGGATGTTTATAAAGTTAGTGTGTAATTAATGTTGCAAATTTATTCGAGTGGGGAGGGGAGGTGAGTCTTTAGTTTTCTAAAACTTGGAGGGGGGGCAGTGTAATTAGCTCCCTAGAAACAACCTGTTGAGGTTGGTCCCAGGAAGCAAAGCACACAGTTCTCAGGTTTCATGCCGATCCTTTCTACCTTCTACCTTCACTGACTTCAGAAGGCATTCCTGCTGCAAATAAGACCAACCAAATCAGAAACACATTTGTGTACATTTTAAAAAGCTGCTCAAGCTGGGAGTTCACCAGTCAGGCTCCCAGGGAGAATAGTGCAGGTCTTTTCAGTCATATGGATGGTTTCCGCTTATACTGGTGCTATTGAAAGGTTTCTATTTAACAGAAATGTAGCATGTATTCCTCGAACATATAAATACTCACTACCAGATGCAGGACCAATTCACAACTCCCTTCCATACCCCAGGTGCCATCAAATCTCTATAGCATGAGCCAGAATTCGTTATATATTTTTTCAAAGGAGAGGGGAAAATTTGGAGAGGCTTCATAGAGAGAACACATCACAATAGACTTATGTCTTATCATGGAATCATAGAGCTGGAAGAGACCAGAAAGGTAATCAAATCCAACCCCCTGCCATGCAGGAATCCACAATCAAAGCACTTCTGACAGCAGTTCTCTGTTTGAAAACCTGCAAAGAAGGAGACTCCACCACACTCCATCCAAGGCAGCGTATTCCACTATTGAACTACTCTTATCTTCAGGCAGTTCTTCCTAATGATTCAGTGGAATCTTTTTTTCTGGAGTTTGAAGATATTGTTCCATGTCTCTGGAGCAGCAGAAAATAAGCTTGCTCCATCTTCCATATGACATTGCTTCAAATATTTAAACATAGCTATCAAGTTGCATCTTAACCTTCTCTTATCTAGGCTAAACATGCCCAGCTCCCTAAGCTGCTCCTCATAGGGCATGATTTCCAGGCCTTTGACCATTTTGGTCACCCTCCTCTAGACACGTTCTAGCTTGTCAATGTCCTTTTTGAATTGTGGTGCCCAGAGCTGGACACAGTATTCCAGGTGTTGTGTGGCCAAAGCAGAATAGAGTGATAACTATCATTTTCCTTGGCCTAGACACTATAGACTCTATAGACACTATAGACTCCTATAGATGCAGCCTAGAATCACGTTGGCTTTTTTAACGCTGCATCACACTGCTGATTCCCAGTCACCGGAGACTCCATATTCCTTTCACTTGTAATTGTGGTCAAGACAGGTGTCATCTGTCTTATATCTATGTGTTCCATTTTTTCTTTCTATCGATGAGAGAGTAAAGCCAATCAGAATTACATTCAGAATTAAAGTCAAGATGTATTTCTGTACTGGGAGTTCATCCATTTAATGCCAGCAAGCAGAGAGGTTTGGAGAGAAAGGTGATTATTGAGAGTCCCGTTAGCTTTTGCCTTTTTGGAATTAATCACCACCACAGTTTGGTAAACTGGCTGAGTAGGGATGGAGAACCTTTCGTCCTTCAGAAGCAATAAATATTCGCATCATACCTCACCACTATTCAAGCTGTTTAGGTCTGATGGGAATTGTAATTCAACAACATCTGGAGGACAAAAGAATCCTTAACTTTGCAACTTTCTATGTGACTTACACCAATAAATGTATGGTTAAGGACCTTTCTGCACTACACTGTAATAGTGCTATTATTCCACTTTCAACATCCTGTGGAATTTT
This sequence comes from Iguana delicatissima, assembly GCA_948472985.1. Lineage (NCBI taxonomy): Eukaryota > Metazoa > Chordata > Lepidosauria > Squamata > Iguanidae > Iguana > Iguana delicatissima. The sequence goes on along the minus strand of CAOKZL010000460.1, from coordinate 779,415 downwards.
GGGATTTGTAGATTACTGAGGCCAAAGAGCTCTCTGGCTGCAAATTCTAAATGCCCCTCCCTAAACTGCAAATCCCAGAATTCCACAGGATGTTGAAAGTGGAATAATAGCACTATAACAGTGTAATGCAGAAAGGTCATTACTTTCTGTTACCCAGAAAGCCCAGATGTGGAAACCCATGTACTCTCAGTTGTTGCTGGACTGCCGCTCCATTTGACCCTGCGCAGCATAGCCAATTGTGAAGAATATCAGGAGGTGCAGTTCAGTGTCTGGAGGGTTACGGTTTGACCATATGGGGTGTAGACCTTGTGCCATAATTTGCTCCATTTGCTTATCTTACACAGCCCAGCTGCTTGGATTACACCATTCACCAGTCTCAAGGCATGCTCCCCGTGGTTCATGACCCACTCCATCCCTTTTAGATTGAGAGCAATGAATCTATCCTTTACTATTGCTAACCTGTGTCATTCAAGTCTGCTTTCCTAGAAGCAGGATTTCAATTTCCTGCAAGCAGAACAACAGCAGGTGCAAAACCAGACTTCTTCGCACACTTCCATATGGACATCTGGTAGGCAAGTAAAAAATCAAAGGTTTAATAACTATTCACTGCTGCTATGTTGTGAAGTTAGTTGTAATGTTTGATTGTCGTAACATGGACCCTTCTTTCATAGGCAACAGAAACTGAGCTCATGCCAGCTTTCACTGACAGCTGATGGCTTTCTAAGCAGCGACTGAGTCCTTACCATCTGTACTCTGAATTCTATGAGCTTGTTTGTTGTCTATACTTGGCAAACTACGGCAAGTGAAGGGTATCTCAAACATATTCTTGTGTATATGTGTACGATCTCTGCAAACTCTGAGCCTGTAAAGCTCAGAACCTCAGAACCTATTAGCTGCTGTTGTTCTTCATTTCTGTTTGATACTTTCTGTTCAAGACTTGGCACTGATAGTATTATCAGGATGCAAGGATAAAACCTTTGGAGAACAATTGGACATACACCTATATTGTGCTTTAACTTCACACTACCCCCTAGAATTTCTAGGAAACTGACAGAATGCAATTAAACTCGAATAAGCCCGATCCCACTTTTTGTTCCTCAGCATGCATCCAAAATTTAAGAACTTTTGTTAGATGAAACTAATTAGGTCTTTTCTCATTCAAATGTAAAACAACTGAAACAAAATCCAACTTCTCCTCAGCTCTGCTTTGTCTTGCCTGTAGCTCTGGACCTTCAAGATCCCTAGGGCATAGAAGCATAGAATCATAGAATGATAGAGTTGGAAGAGAGCACAGGGGCCATCGAGTCAAATCCCCTGCTATGCACGAACACCTATCAAAGTATTCACCAACAGATGGCCATCCAGCCTCTGCTTAAAAGCCTCCTAAGAAGGAGACTCCACCACGCTTCAAGGCAGCCTATTCCACTGCCGGACAGCTCTGACCATCAGGAAGTTCTTCCTGAGGTTCAGGTGGAATCTCCTTTCCTGCAGCTTGAATCCATTGCTCCTTGTCCTAGTCTCTGGAGCAGCAGAAAATAAGCCCGCTTCCTCCTCAACATGACATCCCTTCAAATATTTAAACATGGCTATCATGTTCCCTTTTAACCTTCTCTTCTGTAGACTAAACATACTCAGCTCCTTAAGCCACTCCTCATAGGGCATTGCTTCCAGACCCTTCCACACTAGACAGTTATAGCACTATGATGCTACTTTAACAAGTATACACTGCATCCTATGGAATCCTGGAAGTTTGTTGTTTGGTGAGGCACTAGAAAACTCTGGCTTAGAATTCTAAGTATTCCTCTGTACACTACAAACCCCAGACTTCTGTATGAGGTTGCACAGCAGTTAAAGTAGGATCTTAACACTACAATTGTGTAGAGTGAAAAAGTCACTGACCTGGTCAATATCCCACTCTCAAGGATCATCATATATTTTTATCTGTGTGGGAGCCCTGCTCTATGCTACTGTTCTATCCCTCGGCTTTGTAAAATTCTCTGGTCTGGTATTTAACAGGGACGTATACTAGTATTGAACTATGGACCAATTCAGTTCCCTTCAGGTAAATCCTGAAGATTTCTGAAGTAAATTGGACTTCCTTTCACAGCAACCATGACTAGGGTTGCCAGATGTCACTTAGTTTAAGGGATGCCTCCTATCTGAAAGGTGGAAAACCTTTTGTTTTCTATAGAGTGAACAAGGTGCCAAAAATCTTGCATTTTCATCTGTGGGCCCTTTGTAAGCCAGAATTATGCTCATAATTTATGAATGTAGACAATATGTTAATTTTACAGAGAATTACGTTAACTATGTTCGTTGAAAACATTGTTTTTGTTTAGTATGTGGGTCAAACACAAGCTTGTTCACAGGTATATCTTGATTGACAGCCTTGCATGTCATGGATTTGGACTGTCTCTTATTACTTTTTTTTTTTTAAATCCTTAACAATACTAACCAAAACAGAAGCTGGAGTTTCAAGGAAGTCCTCTTAAGAATCTGAGCTAGACTTAGGAAAAAGTTCTTTTTGGACTACATTCTCAGAATCGTGCCCCCTCCCCATGGCTATGTTAACTTTCCAAATGCTGGTTTGGGTTTAGAAAGTCAGCGGAAAAGGACAAAAAAGGAAAAAAGAGAACACATTTAAAGGCTTTGTTTCTATGAAAACACCCAGGGTGGAGGCAGGCAGGCAGGGAGTTGAATTGGGCAAGTGAATGAATGATATTAGAAGATAAGCACAGAAGATGAATTAAGGAAATAATGGCTATAAAAACTGTATGAGCAGGAATTTAGAGAATTGCTGCCTCAGAATATTTCTCTACCCAAAGACACAAGTTCAGCAGGCAAGAAAGACAGGAGTGTACAATCCCAAGAAGCAAAGCAAGCAAGCAAGCAAACAAACAAAAGATAAAGGCTAGCATCCTGTTAGGTATTTAGGTCAACGTAGAAGGACTTACAATCACATAACGGTGGATTGCGATGATGCACAACATTCTCATTTCCAGGAGGGGAGCTGAGATGTGGCTATGTCTTCAGGATTATTGTGTAAGTGGAGCCAGCAGCGTGCCTATTGCGGAGTTGGTCTCATTGCTCAATGGACATAATAGAATTGTAGATGGTTATAGTGCTGTTAGACTGTTATTAGACTGACACTAGACTGTTATAGTGCTGATAGCACATCATATAGAGAAAGAAATTATTTTAAGAAATTGCTTTAAGTAATTGAAAATTATTTAGCAGGTGGAGAAGTGAAGTGGATACATGTCTTTAGCAAATTAAGAATATGTATCTGAATGGACACTGCTTGTTAAAAAGATTGAAAGTAGGAAGAAAGATGCTCCGAAGGGGGGAAAAAACCCAAGTTAGGCAGGATCTATTTGACAGAGACTAGCTGCGAACAAGACTTACGCACAGTGACCTTTGTACTCTTGACACAATACAGAGTTGAAAAATAAGATTTCATGGCAGAAGATAAGCAAATTATGCAGTTTTTGAAACATTAATCTGTAGTTTACATCAGTGTGAGTTTTATCTGATGGAAATTATAAATGCATAGGAAAAATTGTTGAGGGTGTATAAATTCCAGGCAAAAATTGTATTCAGGACCGACTCATTCTAGAGCGAGAGCTCAGTCAGTCCGATTGTGCAATCGTAATTATTAATTAAGGATTCCCCTTTTTACTTCACTCAAATTCTATGGGTTGTTTTTATTTGGCTCCATAGCTCAGGGAGAGGTAGTTTTACGGCAACAGTACTATTATTCCACTTTCAACATCCTGTGGAATTCTGGGTCTTGTAGTTTACTGAACCCAAACAGCTCTCTGGCTGAAAATTCTAAATGCCCCTCCTGCAACTGCAAACCCCAGGATTCCATAGGATGTTGGAAGTGGAATAAGAGCGCTATAATAGCCTAGGGCAGAAAGGCTCTGTACAGGTGCATTGATTTAATCGAGGAAGCCACAGCGTCGAGTCTGCGAGGCCCAGACAGGGCAGCTGATGACCGGGAATCTTGGAGCAATCACATTCATAGGGTTAACATAAGTGGAAGCCAACTTGATAGAAAATAACAACCAGAAGTTTCTTTTACTAGATGTTATTGTGGAAAGGCACAGGGAAGATATGTTGTCCTCAGTGACATCTAGCTACTAGTCCCTAAAAGTGCATTCATTCATGGACTTCTAAGAAGTTGCTTAGCCTGGTAACAGGGGCTCACTGTTCTCGACTCTCACCAATTTTCTGGCACTCGTTAAGAGGTTGTCTTAAGGGCAGTAAAATTGGAAGCGTTGAAATTAAAAAGTCAAATTCATATTGAGCTGGCTTTATAAATCTGGTCACCACTTCCTGCTGTCCCAGAATACCCTATAAATAGGGCCCACTTGCTACATATGTCTCTCGTTGCAGGGAATTGAATAAAGCCGGGCGGGGGGAGGCGAATGGCACGGGAGGCCACCTTACAGTAAGAGAGTCTTTGGAGCTCTTGATGTACATGTAGACCCTTGAGGTCAAAAGGTGGCTTTGGAAATCCACAGTTGCTAAATGTGGTTCTTAAATGCTTCTTTGTTGCTGTTTGAAGCATGATTGCCTGTGTGTTAAAAAAGACGGAAATTTTTTTTTTTTTTTATAATAACCATGGAGATTAGAAGACAAGAAAGAAGCATTTGTGAGTTTCGTTGTGTGTGGAAATGTTCCCTTCCGAAAACCTTAACAGCTAATCTTTACAGAGATATATATTTTTAAAGCTGGGGTAGCAATAGACACAATTGTAGCCTTAAGGCAGTACCTGGGGGAGATGATGACTAACAGATTGTACTGTGCTCCCCTCCTCGCTTCTGATTCAGAGGGGATACTTAGACGTTTTCAATTTGGTACCAGCTGTTCCTTTGAACAATGCCACACTTATGATTCAGACGGTGGAAGCAGCGTTAGGGTTGAGCAAAACCCGGCTGATTATTTCCCTCCGTTCCTCTCACTTGAAGGAAACATGAGGTGGGCTTGAAAGATAGGAGAGCCTCAAAAGTACTTGTGAATCAGTTTCCTGGTCTCAACTGCAGCCACATCTGATTTTTTATTGAAAACACATGCGACTTTGATAAAAAGGATTGCATTTAAAACAGAAAGGAGGTGGGAGCAGGGCTACAGCAGACAACAGGGGTACTGTTTTTCATCAAATATCGGGCTACACATCTGCGTATGTTTCACGTTAATGGGCCTGGGACAATTCTAAAACAATCCTGCTCTCAGTGGCATTGACTAGCTTAACCCGTGGCAGAGTTTGGGAAGGTTGCTTTTGGGACTACAACACCCAGAATCCCCCAGGGAGCCATTCTGGGTGCTGTAGTCCCAAAGACAACCTTCCCAAGCTCTGACCAAAGGAGCCTTCTGGGTCTGTATAGGAACATGAGAAGTTGTCTGTGGATTCCCACGGGTGAATTGTGCTCACTTCAGGGCAGCTGGTAGCTCCATGGGGTGGCAGAATCTGTTCTGGATTTCGCTCTGAACATTAAAGAAGTTATCCAAGGTGCTGAAGGTAATTTGAGATTAGGATTCAGACTAAAACTCAGATCAAATCCAACACTTTATGGACATCGAAGGGAGTAAGTTTCCACTAACATGGGCTAGCATCTTCTTAGTCCCAACTACAGTAGACTCAGTCAATGATTTGTTGCATGCAGTCAACACATAAGTAAATCATATTGATTCAGTGAGTCTACTCTAGTCACCACTAACAATAGGATTTAGGCTTTTTTTTTAAACTCCAAGTACAGAGGCCTAAATACCCTGGAGGCACCAGATCCTTTTTGACCTTGGAAGTTAAGCAGGATCAGGCCTGGATAGGGGACTACCAAGGAATATCTGGTGTGGTAGGCTATATTTCAGAGGAAAGCAATGGGAAACCATCTCTGGGAATCCTTGATCGCCTCCCCCCCCAGAAAAAAAAGAATAATATGATAACTGTAGGTTTTGATAATTCGTAGGTTTGAATTATTGGAAGAAGTATATAAAATATCTATTAGTTAGTTGGAGAATTAAGATTTTGTATATCAAGACCCATAACCACTGTAAATAAATTCATGTGTCATAGTAACTTTTATTCTTTAACTATCTCGTTTCTTTAACCTTTTGTATTTTGTCCTTTTGTTTTTTTCTTTTCTATGTATAATTTTTAATGCAGCTGGAAACTTTAAAAAATAAAAATACTTAAATAAACAAGCTACTTCTGAATATTCCTTGCCTGTGAAACTCTGTGAAGCTCATGGGGTTGTCATTAAGTCAACAGGCTGCTTGAAGGCATTTTCTCATACCCACTTGAGGTAGACAAGCTCCTGATAGAGACCAATTTTCCATCCCAGGATCCAGCATGGATTACACAAATCCCCCAAAAGAAAACAAACACACACACACGCTAGAACTGGAAGCTGCTGGATGTCCACTACCAGTTTGATTTTTAGGCTGGGGGAAAACAAGTCATGGGAGATAAGTATTGGTTTAATTAAAAACTATTACTCCTGGAGACTTCCAAAAGTGGAAATTAGCTGTTTTGGAGCAGAGATGAAAGGAAGAAGGTCAGGAGACTTTGTCGACAGCTGCGAAAGGCACGGTGGTTGCAAAGATGACCTTAGCATTTGCATGTGACACATAGGCTGCTGTTTTGCTTATGAAGTACATGCTCTGAGAAGGCACTATTAGCATTGCTTGTTCAGAATGTGTATCTTACCTACTTAAATCATTGACTCGCAAACTCTAGTCCTCCAGATGTTTGGGACATCAACTCTCACTGGGTATGTCGTGATAGCCTGATGCATAACAGTGAAGACACCCTCCTAGGAGTTCTCTGGAAATCCTAGAGGATGATGTCATCATCGCATGTCTGGCTATAGAGATATATCCAGATGATTCTCAGATGTAGCCAGATGATTCTCAACTGCTCTCCACCAGCCATTACATGGCCATATTAGAGCCAGTCAGCATGAAAAAAAGTGATTTTACAAGGGAGGTTTGTTGTTACATATGAGAGGCAGAGGATTCCAACCTCTGCAATGAGCCAAAAACTGAGTTACAGAGATGCAAGTTGGACTTATGTCTGCATAACTCACTAACAGAATGGCAGCTGATGAGTCTGCAGTGTGAATGAAAAGTGTCCCATGATCTGCTGGACTCTGGACAACAATGTGGGAACTGGGCTTATTTTTGGATATCCCTATTAACCTCACAGAACAAGGTTTCTCTGGTTGTGCTGTAACTATACAGAGCAAAGCCATTTCTATTGTGATATCCAGAAATAACTCTTGCCCATCAAGCTTGATAGGAAAGGTGACCAATGGAAGCTGAAGCTGAAGTCAATAGTAGGTTTTGGTTTTTGTCTCTTTCCTTCTGTTTTACAATAACACTACAGTACATGTCCCTAAGAATTACTGGCCAATATCCTGCATTGGACATATAGCTGTGATGTTGTAGCAATGCTCCAGTTTCCAATCTAACCCTCTCCCAAGCCACCTTAAACTCCAGGCAGCCATAGTGAAGGATGGTGGTCTGCAGAATTGGTGGGTGGGGTGCTGAAGGATGACACATCCAGCCCCCTTCCACCAGCAAACAATGATGTGATAAGCAGAAACAGGGACCCAAAGGAGCTCCTGTCACAACTCTTCCTCTCACTTCAAGTTGCTAGCAGGAGTGGGCTGGACATGTTATCCTTCAATATTCTGATTAGCAATTCCACAGAGCTGTGTCCCTTGGTACAGCTCAGGATTTTAAGGTGGTCTTAAGGGGCATTTGCAGTCATGGCGATGGTCATAAGTCTGGCTTACAGCATTGTAACTACTCAACAAGATGCCAGCCAATATCTAATTGAACAGAAGAATAGCCTCACAAGAGTTCTATGCTATCTTGATAGGTTCTCTTCTGGGGAAAAAATGTGTTACCTCCCGGACTAGATACAAGAGGCAGGCAGGCAGGAGAACATTGCAGTGGTGTCACTAAGGGAGTGTGGGGGGTGCAAACTGAACCAGGTAATACCGTGGGGAAGTGACACCAAAATGGCTGCCTGCCCTTCTTTCCTCCCCCTCTTTGCATATGCAGAGCCGGGCAGGTAGATTGGGACACCCAGATAGTAGACTGTGATAGTAGACCATCTATTGTAGCCAAGGGGCATTTATGTAAATGTTGACTTATCAAGGCTGGCATACTATTTGGGCACTATGCTAACAGGAGAAGCATGGTGTGATGATGTGTATATTCCCCACAGAGGGAAATTCACATTTGACTGGACAGGTGCAGAAATAATTGAACATTGTGCAGAGGTGAGTGCATGGCGGCGGCATCCATTTTGTGATATGTTGCATGAAGTGGATCTATTATAACTCCACTAGCATATATTTACATTATACTAGAGTTATAGGACTTTGGCCAAAGTACCTGTTGAGTCAGTGGCTCTACTCCAGTTGGGATTAACAACTGGATTTAGCTCAGATTCCCTCTTTTTGCAGCTTAAAATTGGCAATAGCTATTCTTTAACACTCATCATGACTAGGCTCTAGTGTTTCCAGGTGAGAATTATGAATCACAGAATAATAGAATTGAAAGAAACCACAAGGGCCATCGAGTCTAACCCTCTGTCATGCAGGAATACACCATCAAAGTATTCCCAACAGATGGCCATCCATTCTTTGTTTAAAAACCTCTAACTAAGGAGACTCTGTCACACTGCAAGGCAGTGTATGCCATTGTTGAACTGTTTTTACCATGACAATACTGTTCCTGATGTTTAGATGGAATCTCTTTCCCTGAAGTTTGAAGACATTGCTCCATGTCAGTGGTTCTCAACCTGTGGGTCCCCAGATGTTCATGGACTTCAGCTACCAGAAGCCCCAGCCACTATGGTCAATGCTCAGGGCTTCTGAGAGCTGAAGTCCACAAACATCTGGGGACCCACTGATTGAGAACCACTGCTCCATGTCATAGTCTCTGAAGCAGCAGAAAACAGACTTGCTCCACCCTCCATATATCCCTTTAAATATTTAAACATAGCTATCATATTGCCTCTTAACCTTCTCTTCTCTAGGCTAAACATATCCAGTTCCCTAAGCCACTCCTCACAGGGCATGGTTTCCAGGCCTTCTACCATTTTGGTGGCCCTTCTCTGGACATGTTCTAGCTTGTCAATATGGCAGGCTCTGAAATTTTAGGGCCAAAACCAGAGGGCCAAAACCAGAGACCTAGTGATGACCTCTTGTGGTGCCAACAGGAAGCAGTATCATCCTTTTATGATATAAAAGGCAGCTCCTTGTGATGCCATTAAGCATGCTACCTTAAACATCAACTACAGTTGCAGAAATGAGTGTGTTCAGCCAGTGTGACATAGTGATTTGAGCATTTGACTATGACCCTGGAGACCAGAGTTCAATTCCCCTCTTGGCTTTGGAAATCCATTGGGTAACCTTGGACATATCACACACTCTCAGCTCCAGAAAACTCCATGGTAGGTTCACCTTGGGGTCACCATAGGTCAGAAAGGATTTGAAGGCATACAACAACAACAACAACTACTACAACTACTAGAAACCAAACCAAGGCCATTTCCGCACTACACTCTTATAGCGCGATTATTCCACTTTCAACATCCTATGGAATCCTGGGGTTTGCAGTTTCGGGAGGGGCCAGCCAGCCCCTCCTGAAACTGCAAACCCCAGGATTCCATAGGATGTTGAAAGTGGAAAAATCACGCTATAAGAGTGTTGTGCGGAAATGGCCCAAGAAAAGTGTGTACAAGTACTCCTTTCAAGGCAGCACTCTTTCCCTGAGATTCTTCCCTCCAAGGGGCCAAGTAATGGTCAGGTTCTTAGATCTGGCAACTATACTGCACTCCCCTTTGTATGCTTGCTAGATTTTACTCTCACTTACATAGTTTTGCAGCATACCATGGAAGCAAAGCCATTCTCTGGTACATTTGCTACTGGGGAAGCGGAGCTCTCCAGTCCCTTCTATTCATTGTGTAAAGGCTTTCCCACCATCTGGACCACCTATGAGGAAGTGTTTTCTTTAAGGCGGCAAGATTAAGGAACAGGGATTTACACCTCAGCCCCAGAGGTAATTACCAGATGGCAAATGGCTTGTTTTCACTTAATGATTCAGAGCAACTGACTCAGGGATATAGATGTGGAGGGAAGCAGGCTTTCATTTCCAAGCAAACTTTTCAATTTTTTTCCCCTTGAACAGCATGGCCTAATCCGTTCTTCATCTAGAACAGGGGTACTCAAGGCCACTTTTGTTATGATGAGAACATGCTGATCACTAAGTGTTTTAATGCTGATGAACAGTCTGTTGCCCTCAGAAAAACTTTTTGGAGTAATTTGCTCATTTCTTCAGCAGGACATTTTGCTTTTGGGAAATGTCTCCCACACTTGCAAAATCTGGGAAGATACCACACAAACAGTTTCTGACAGAGAACACTGTTGCTTTATTGGTCCTATAGTAACAAAATACTGAGCAGCAATATTTTTTTAAAAAATTGATTGAATCTGGACTTAACCATACTTAAAATGACTTCTGGTTTCAAAGGATATGCTCTAACATTATTTCTGCACTACACTGTTATAGTGCTATTATTCCACTTTGAACATCCTGTGGAATTCTGGAGTTTGTAGTTTATTGAGGTCAAAGACCTCTGGCTGAGAATTCTAAATGCCTTTCCCTAAACTGCATACCCCAGGATTCCATAGGATGTTGAAAGGGGAATAATAGCACTATAATAGTATAGTGTGGAAATGGGCTAAATGTGACTAAATCAGGATCCAACTCCATGCTTTAAAAAACAGTATTGGGGAAAGTGTGGCCCTCAGGCCCCCTCTTTTTATTAATAAATTATTTTTTCAAAAAAGAATTTTTTTTTGGCCCACTATTGCCCCCAATGAAAGCCAGCATGATGTAGTGGTCTGAGTGTTGGACTAGAGCCATTTCCGCACTGTTATAGTGCTATTATTCCACTTTCAAAGGCCCCTCCCAAAACTGGAAATCCCTGGATTCCATAGGATGTTGAAAGTGGGATAATAGCACTATAACAGTCTAGTGTGGACATCGGGAGACCAGGATTCAAATTCCTGCTCAGCCATGGAAACCCACTGGGTGACCTTGGGCAAGTCATACTCTCTCAGCCTCAGAGGAACGCAAAGGTAAATCCTCTCTGGACAAATTTTGCCAAGAAAAAACTGGGATAGGGTTGCCATCAGAGGGCTGACACCTCTGATTTTGAGTTTGTGATGTGTTACAAATTCAAGAACATCTTGCATAAAGCAAGACCATTGTTCCATCTACCTTTGGGTTGTCTTCTTTGACTGTTAGTGGATTTCCAAAGCTTCAAATGCCAGAAAGTGAACCTGAGACTTTTTGCCTAGCATTGAGCCTTTCTCTTTAAATCTTTGTTAGCACGCATTTTTTGTGAAATGAAACAAAAGCTGGAATTCAGTTATTACCTTATACAAGTAAGTTTCCCTGTAGAAGTGGTTGGGCATTTTTGTCAAATGTGGAGCAGCCAAATTCACTTGAAGTTGGGAGAAGTGGAGTTGCATATATAGCACCATTGTGAATGGATGCACATTGCACATGTGTGCACATGCATCTTGCACATAGAAACACATGGACACATATTGCAAGCAATCACATTACAGATGGTGATGAATGCACACATGTGCATTGTGCATGGACACGCATCACACATTGTGCATGCAGATTGCCTTACAGAAGCATATATTCCCCTATGGAAGTTGGACATTTTTCTCTGATGAACTATATTCTCTGAAGAACTATATTCAGATAAAGGCTGCAGCAATGGAGCTGTGTATTTGGCACCATTGCACATGGCTGTATATTTGCATTGCACATGGATGCCCGTGGATGCACTGGAGATGCATGCATGTTACAAATAGATTTGCTTGCACATTATGTATGGATGCGTATCACACATTGAACATGCAGATGACATACATATTTGGTAGTATATTCAATTATGAATGATCACAATCAGTAATAAGACAGCACTGCACAATTGCCATGTAACTCCATGAACACTGAATTACACTCTGTCTCTTCAATGTAGGATGGCAAACATTTTTGAATAAGCCACTATTTGTCTGAAACAATGGGGTTCTCCCATCCTAATCTTGAAGAAGGATGTGTTCCTTCCCTTCCTGTGTTTTTTGCAAAACCATTTCCTGCTTTTCTTATTTATAAGTAAGAAGCCTGCTCTTCCCATGACAGGACGTATGTCACCGTTCTTGTTGTAGGAGAAAATGCAAAGTTTTCTCAGTGCAGAGGCTAGGCTGTCTCTTTGGGAATTAGAAAAGGCTATGGAGTCATATTACACACAAGATGGGTTTCAAAGTATGAGCTGCTCCATGTTTGTCATGTGGGTTCTAAACAATATTTATTTTTCTAAAGAATTGCTTAGGCGCATTTATCCCTCCTTTCAAAAAGATCACAGAGCCTGAACCAACAGAAGAGAATGTGATATTAACCTAAAGACTTGTCAAATTGCACTGTGGTTATACATTTGTTTTCCAGATCCTTCCCTCCTCTTTATCATAATTGACAAAACAGATTTAATCCATCAAGATGTATAGTTCTTTATTTGCTTAACCAACCCTCTTTCCTTCCATTCTAGTGATACTGTATAGTTTCCACCCAGGTTGCTTAGGAAAGAATGAGTATAAGAAACTTGAGTGGAGGGATTGATGGTAAGTGCTGTTTCCTTTCCTTTCCTTTCCTTTCCTTTCCTTTCCTTTCCTTTCCTTTCCTTTCCTTTCCTTTCCTTTCCTTTCCTTTCCTTTCCTTTCCTTTCCTTTCCTTTCCTTTCCTTTCCTTTCCTTTCCTGGAAGCCTAGAAAAGTCATAACCCAGAACACATCAAGGAAAGATTCAGTTTGCATTATCAACCACCCAAATTTTGGTCACAGGAAGGAAATAGTAAAAGGACAGCCAGTCCATCTGCAAAGCATCTGAGCAACAATAGGCTTGACCAAGGCCCTTTCCATGCAAGGCTGGTGAATCAGTTCGTGCCGTTTCTTATCGGATTTTCTGGGCTCAAAACAAGACGGACTTTCCCTCATTTCCTTCTGCACAGCTACTGTGTATATTCCATTCTGATTCAGAGGAGTGCAAGTTCATGAATCCACACTGCCTCTGCCGTGGCCACTCCCGCTACTCCCCTCATCCCGCCCTGTCTGCTGTGATTGACCCTTTTTTTTTGGCATGGTTTAGTATGTCATTGTGTACGTGTGTACGTGCATAAGTCCATACTACCCCCTGGCACCTCCCATGAGCCCTCCTCTGATCACCAATTCACACTAGTGCAAAGGTATGTGTCTGCACCATCATGAAAGTACGAATCAGATCAATCTGGAAAATTGGAAATCTGATTTCTTCCGGTTTTTAAATAGCGCGCTTTACCACCACATGGGGGTGTGTGTAGTCGGAATTATGTGCGGAACGAAGGTAAATAAACCGAACCTAGTCCACTCCAATGCGCAGAAGACCTCTGTGGCAAGACACATGGGCCTGCCTTAATAACCGCATGCGGAAAGGGCCCAAGTCAGATCATTCTTCCTGACTTCCATAAAGTCTTCTGGGTCAAGTTTGGATATTGATCTGAGCAACATGGAGAGGAAACTCTAGTTTGACTGTTGGCTAACAGCTTTCTGTTGCCTCGTTGACCTCTATGTGGTTGCCTTGATTGGGCTTGACCCTTCTTAGCTCTGTGTCTGAGAACCTGTTCAGACAAGAAAAAATGCTCTGAAAGTACCAGGGGTTGTCCTTATCCAAACTGATTTTATTTTTGAGATCCATATGACATTTTCTTCATCCTGAAGTACGGTTGGCCTTCCACTTTTGGTAGGATTAGGGGCACAAGACCCCTACAAAAGGAGAAAACCAAGAAATATCAAAATGTATGTGTGTGCCTGTGGGAAAGGGGCTGAGGCATGGTGGGGAGAGCAGGCACCCAGGGCTCAAACCAGGTCAAGAAAAGGAGAGGGAAAAGGATGGGTTGGCATGGTGGCCCTGTACTTCCTCTCTCTTGGCCATCTCCTTCCTTGAGTGTGTGTGGGGCATTGGCAGAAGGTCTGTGGTTCTGAGAAATCAGACTGAGTTGCATCCTTAGCTGGTCTAGCAGCAGCTGGTGGAAGAGGAGGAGGACCAGAGGCAAGTTTTTAAAGGGCTGAATGCCCTGACTGGAGCAGCCAAGAGGGAATGTTTCCCTGGAAAAGAAGTGCTTGAGGCGGCGGGGGAGCAGGCGTTGGAGAAACTCACAAATAAGCAAATCCATGAAAGTGAAACCCACTAATGTAGAAGGCCAACTGGGACTCTCAGCATTACTAAGGCCTTCTCATCCCTGTTTCCCAGGTCAATTTGAATTAACCCAGCATTTTCCAAAATTAAATGTATCTCTACATGGCTGTCTGATCATATTATCCTGGAACTAGCTAAGGTGGTTGCTGCCAGAAATCACAGCTATTGTTTCCAGCACACAGATTCAACAGGCCACACATACAATTCCACTTCCACAAATCTGAAGTGAATGTAGACAGAAATGTCCAACTCCTTCTGCAGTTGATTAAGGACTTTACCCATGCTGATCTGTTGCACAATCATGCTGATTTAGTTCCATGAATGATTTCTTGTTATCACATGATGTTGTCACTTTCCTGTTATTGGATTGCATTCCCATCATTATTGAGTAGTCTCTTTTCATTCACGGGAAATACCCTTGAATGGCTCCAGTAATTCTGCTTTTCCACTACCGCCTATTTGTGTGATTCCTTCATTCTACTGCACTTCTGATATTGTGATGGTCATGTGCTGTCAGTGAGCATAATTCTCCACGTGACAAACTCCTTTTTCAACAGTCTTTCAGGATTTTCACCGCCCTTTCTGGTAAGAAGAGTTATTGACTTCCATATGACAAGCTTCTTTTTGAACAGTCCTTTGGGATTCCTCTCCTCTTCTGGTTAGCAGAGTTATTGACTTCCATATGAAAACCTCCTTTTTTGGGCAGTCTTTCATGATCCTCTGCTTCTGGCAGTGCAGGGTGAGGAGTACCGGCCTCAGCCACGCTACCTAAAAGCAGGAGAAGGAGGCAGAACAGCAAAGCCAGCTGCTGCTAAATCCGCAAATGTTGACACCCCACTGTATAGCACATACACCAGGTTGTGTGGACAGGGGGACAGAGGAGAGATCAGCAGGGTGAAACGGAAGATTGGTTATGGAAAGTGCATCACCAAACCAGCAGCTTAGCATTATTGCAGAGAGGGTGTGATAGAGATTGTTTCTATATTGGTATGTTTTTGTTTCTGTAAATAACACCATTGCTGCAAGACCATAGGCTGGTGTGATAAAGTCCTAAGACATCAACAAGATTCTGGGCCTAGATTACAACATCCTTAGTTTAGAGAGAAAACAGGAGATCATAACAATTTTCCAGTCAATTTGCCCTATTCAGAGTACTCCAGGAATGGCCTGCACTGAGAAGTATTTGTCTAATACTTAGGTCCCATGGAGACATGTTGCCTGTGATTTCTCTAGCAAAAGGATGCATCTTTTAATTTTGTCAAATTAGAAGATTGCTGATTAGCACTTGTAGTCACAGTAGCCCTTGCAACCTTCTTCTTTTCAAACTCCCAATGTACAAACCCATTCAGCTGCTTACAACACAAGGTAGATGTCTAAAATATGCCTCTGGATGCCCATATAGATTGAAAATACATTGGAGCAAATAGAATTTTATGAGGTTACAGTGGTCTCAAATAATATAATCCAGTGGAATTGCACTTTTAATTTGTTTTTGGAATAAAGGACATTTCCATCAAATAATGGCCCGCTAGCAGTTCTAAAGGGAGCGCAGCATGCATCAAATATGTTGAGTTCAGTAAGAATGAGATTAAGTTGAACATTTCCCCCAGTGCTAACTGGTTTATAATGAGAGTAGTTGTCTCTAGCAAAAAAATTGAAATCTGGAGCAAGTTTTCCCAAGGTTTGAAGTTTTTTTGCTCCTGAATTTGCCCCTCCATGGTTTTGGTATACGTCCAGAGAATATGGGATGAATCAAGATCTGAATTAAATCTTGTATTTATTAGTTTCTTTATTTTTTTTCTAAAAAATGATTCATATGATATGTTCTGTCCTGTGAAAACACTGCTGTTTGGTCTTCATTCAAGAACAACACATTCAAGAAGAGGAGGAAAATCTAGAAAGAATGTCAAGAAATAAAATGCAAAAATGCAAAGAGGAAGCCAAAATCTAGGCAAGATATAACCAATATGAAGACTGATAGGTTTTTGTAAACATCTAGGAAGGGATCTTTAGAGATTTCAGTGTGGACACAGACCTCTTATGGTGCTTCTCCTTTTCTTTGTGTCTTATAGCTTCAGAGAGCTGAATGAAGCTACTGCTCTTGGCATCCAAGCCAGAGTTTGGAAATACTCATTTTATGGACTACAGCAATCAGAATCCCAGCCTGCACAACTACAGGAATCTGGTAAGTATTGTCCAAAAGGGTAATTTTTGCAAGTTCTAGCCAACTTTGTGATGGGACTGATGTGCAGTAAGCATTTGAAGAGTGACAGATTTTCAGGATTCCTCCATGAACCTCTTTTAACTTTGTAAAATTAGCTTGGTGTGTGATCTTGGTGAAATTTTTCTCTGTGAATTGAACTGATGAGCCTTGGGGCTTCACTGATGAAAAAAGGACATACTTTTTATTGGAGGGAGTATCTTGGCAATGCTTAGAAATGTTGGCTGATATCCTGTTCAACAGTTACGAGATTTTAAGCTGGGCTTATGATCTCGTAACTGCTGGGGATTTATGTTTACTGTCATGCATGACCCAACCTGATCCGAAAACTCTACATTTGCAGTCTGGCAGTGCCACAGACAAAACATTCTCCTAGTTGTGGGGTGTCTTGGAAGAACAGGGAGTTATGGTAGGAGCCCAAGGGTCTTTCCAGTTGCCTATTCGCAACACACCCCACTATTGGGAACACTACAGCCATCATTTTCTAGCATGCAGCTCTGTGGTATCTTGGTAACCCTTGGCCTGGGGTGCTGATAGGCTGAAAAAATAGATTTTTCTTTTTGGAGAGGGTGGCAAAACTTTGTTGTCGTACTACAAACCCCAGAATTCCACAGGATGGTGAAAGAGGAATAACAGTGTAGTGCAGAAATGGCCTTGCTCTTTCTCCTTTTGGCTTACAGCTTCCAGAACGCTCAAACCAGCATGGTTGGGTGAGTCTGAGGGTTGTAGAAAAAAATAATAATGTTAAACTCTGCTAAGACTTTTCTTCCAGTGAGAGGAGAGGCAGACAGCTATTTTTTAAACTGTTAATAAATACATTTTTAAAAATGTATTTATTAATTTTAACACAAAATCATGTAAGTGCAAACTGACATTTTTACAATGAACTAAAATGAAAACACAATAATAACAGTGAACTGTTGTCAAGTCCTGCACTGGGACATCATTGGAGAAACCACGTGCTCACTTACTGTCTGTGTTATTTAACTGTAAGTTTCTTCTATTATTAATAATTGTTAGCTAGTTTTATAGGGTTTTATAGGGTAGGCACAATCTCTAGGCTTTCTTCATTATATATAACCTGGCTACTCATGATTTTAAAAGATCAAAGTTTAAAATCACAGTTGTCATTGGTGCTAATTCAGGCCCACTGGCCAGTAGTGTCTTGCTCTCTCTCTTTGGTCCCATCTGCAAAACAACTTCTTCTCTTCTCTTCATCATTGCTGGGTTCCGATTAGAGACTCTGTGAGTTGCTCTAGATCTCCTTTACCAGGGGGATCTTTACACCCATCTGAAAGGTGTACAGGATGACTTCTGGTTGTAATGTCGGTGTGGATGGCAGTCTGAGTCAGACAGTCCTGGGCTGTCGCTGAACCCGAGGAGAGGAAACATCATAAGACTGCAAAAAGGGGGTCGAGAAAAACCCCCCTGGTAAAGGGGATCCAGAGCAGCTCATGGAGCCAACAATTGACCCAGCGACAATGAGGTGGGAGAAGAAGAGTCGTTAGCGGATGGGATCAAGTTGGTAGAGTGGATGCCATTGGTCTCAGTCCAGGGAAACCTGCCTAGAGCTGGCAACAACTTTGTTTTTAATCTACAAATAAGACTGTGAGTACCCACGTCAAACCGACATCTGAACCTAAGAATCAATTTCTCCCTTAATATTATTAATAACAAATGCAAGAATCAATATTATAGATAATGAAAGAGGGGAAGAAGTGCAAGGACAAATTTATGCCAAGACACATGTGGGCGAAATGAAAGGACAGACCAAAAGGGAAAGTGTGAGAACAGCGAGAGAAGGAAAATAAATAGAACTGTTGTTTTGGATATATGAATACATTTGGCTATTGAAGGTTTTAGGAGACTAAGGACTGACAACTTTTCAACCTTTAAAGATCTATCGGAGGTGACTTTTTGGACTTATGAGAGCGGTATAGAAAGCAACATGTAGAAGGAAGAGGCAATCGTAATGGTGGAGGATTAGTGGAAGCAGTGGACTAAAAAGAAAGTGTGAGAGGAAGAAAAGATTACCGCTGCTGGGCAAAGCTGATCTAGAAGTATAAGGGAGAAAGACTATAAATAAAATATAAAAAGGGAAAAGAGACTTGGACTTAACTTGTAATATAGACTAAAGTTCAGGGACTGTAGAGAAGAGAAATAATAATAATAATAATAATAATAATAATAATAATAATAATAATTTCTATCCCACCTCTCCCCATGGATTGAGGTGGTGAACAACAATAATACATTAATTACATTAAAAACATTAAAAACATACCCAATCCTCTCCACCCACCAACCCACCTAAAACCAACCCCCTAAAACACGCAACAATTAACAATTAAGAACAATCAACTATTAAAAAACAACAAGACAGTTGGTGGAAGGTGGTGGAAGTACTAGTTGGGAAGGCCTGTCGGAAGAGAGCAGTCTTGACTGCTTTTTTAAAGCAGTCAGGACTGGTAATATGCTGGGTCTCCTCCGGCAGGCCATTCCATAACTTGGGAGCAACAGAAGAGAAGGTCCTCTGGGTAACCGTGGCCAACCTAGTTCTGACTGGCTGCAGTAAATTCCTCCCAGAGGACCTTAGTGTGCGGGGCAGATTATATGGGAGAAGGCGATCCGCAGGTAGGCTGGCCCCAAGCCATGAAGGGCTTTAAAGGTAATGACCAACACCTTGTACTATACCCAGAAACTAATAGGCAGCCAATGTAAAGACTTCAGAATTGGTGTTATGTGGTCAGTTTTAGGTCTACCAGTGATCAACCTGGCTGCCATATTCTGAACTAGTTGAAGTTTCCGGACTAAGCACATGGGTAGCCCTATGTAGAGTGCATTACAGAAGTCAAGCCGTGAAGTTACCAGTGCATGCACCACTGTTTTTAGGTGTTCCAGCTCCAGGAAGGGGCGCAGCTGGCGTATCAGCTAAAGCTGATAACAGACACTCCTGGCCACCGCATCTTTTTGAGCTGTCATCTGAAGTGGCAAGTCTAGGAGCACCACCAAGCTGCGGACACAGTCTTTCAGGGGAAGTGTGACCCCGTCTAGAACTGGTTGACAGACCTCCATACCCCCTGGGCTAGGGCCCTTAACAGTAAGTACCTCCGTCTTATTTGGATTCAGCTTCAGTCTGTTTTTCCTCATCCAGTCCATTACTGCTTCAAGACATTCGTTCAGAGGCGAGATGCCACTCTTAGTTGATAGTATTATCCGAGGCATGGAGAGATATATCTGGGTGTCATCAGCGTACTGATAGCACCTTGCTCCATGCCTCCTGATGATCTCTCCCAGTGGTTTCATGTAGATGTTAAATAGCATTGGGGACAGGACAGCGCCCTGAGGGACGCCAGATTTAAGCTCCTTTTTCGAGGAGCAGCTGTCCCCAAGCATCACCATCTGGTATCTACCTGAGAGACAGGACCGGAACCACTTAAGTGCAGTGCCCCCGATCCCCAGCCCTCTCAGGCGTTCCAGAAGGATACCATGATCTATGGTATCGAAAGCCGCTAAAGGGAGGTCTGAGACTGGACAACAAAGACAGTTTGGTCTGCTGCTGCTGCTGCTGTTTGGAATTTTGGAAAGACATTGTTTGGAACCCGCTGAAGGGGAAAGAAAGAAAAAAAAAAAGAAAAAAAGGATATTGCTAAAAATTTAAGTAAAAAAAATTTTAAATATACAGAACTGATGTTAATAACTTTAGTGGGGGGGGAAAAATTATTAAAAAGGGAAAGACACAGAGCAGATTGATTTTAAAAAAGGAAGGAAAAAAAAAAAGGAAAAAAGAAAAAAAAGGGAAGCGAGAGAGAGAGAGAGAGAGAGAGAACCACCTAGCAAGGGGGAAAAAGAAAGAAAAAACCCAAAAAGAAGAAATTTGAAAGTATAGGAGATGGTGATAGAATATATTAGAAAGGAATAAAAGGGGGAGGTAAAAATTATTGAGAGGGGAGGGAGTAGATGGTGAGGAAAGAACCCCCTAATAAAATCTATTAGTGGGTACCTGAATAAGAGTGTGCATGTTGGTGGGGCGAGAGAGTGGGGTATTTAGTTTAAAAAGTAGCAATCAGAATAAATTGCCTTATGGGATTGTTCATTGTTATTCATCTTGAAAATAGGAATATAAAGTATATATTCATTTTTATTCTTATTTCTCATTTTCAAAGATTTTACATATATTAGTATAAATATATATATAATATATATATAAAAACTAATTAATGTATAGATAAATAATTAAGGTTGTTTTTTTTTTTCTTTTTGTTTATACAGACATAAGTGTAATCTACAGTAATTTATTTTTTGATAAGGATTCATTTAAATGGATTTGCATTTTGTTATAGCTTACAATAATTTAAAAAACTGGGGAATTAATAAAAAAGGGAAAAATTGAATATACTTTTTAAATATTAATATTTTATTAATATGGATATTAAAAATATATTGTATTGAGTATTGAGGATATTGAGAAGAATATAGGAGTTTTTGAGAGTACTGAAGAGATATTGAGTATGATATGGTATTGATATTTGAAGATAAGGAGTTTGATGGGATATTGATTATATTACATTATTATATTATTATATTGATTATATTGATCAGATGATAATTGAATATACTTAAGGAATTAAATTATTTAATTGGAAGTGTAATATATAAGGAAATAGATAACTGGAAAAGGAAAAAAGGGGGAATTAGCTTAGAAAGAGTATATTTATAGTTACATATAAAACATATATTTTGGGAAATAGTCATTGTAGACACATAAAATTTGTTAACATTTATTAATTAATTTATATTTTATAGACCTATATATTTATTAAATCAAGATATTGAGGAATATTGGGAAAATTTAAAAGGAAATAGCAGAACTGTAGAACAAAACTGATAAATACTGGAATATTGGTAGTTAAATGCAGATTGAAGATTGTAGAGCGAAGAATAAGTATAGTCCTATAGATCCATAAGATAGAAATCTGTAAGGATTTTGGAGATATCAGTGATGGGTTTGAGATAGGAAAGCATTATAAATATAAGAGGGGTTAAGAAAGGAAAACAGAGAAAAAAGGACAAAAAATGAAAAAGGGGTGAAGAAGACCAGGAAGAAAAAAGGAAATAAGATAAAAGGAAAAGAAAATAGAAAAAAGGGTTAGAGGCAGAGAGAAAAAATAAGGACAAAATTCAAAGTAGATGAAAACAAGGAATATAAAATAGGAAGATATGGCATCAGGACAAAAGAAGACAGTCCAGTTGCAACTATAAACCCAAATCCAAACACAAGAGAGAAGACCATATTTGAAGGTAAAGCAGTAGATCCCAATATCAGATTTCTTGTGGAGGAAATTCAAAAAAGAAATGAAAAAAAAGGGAAAAATTTAAAAAGGGGACTGAATAGAAGTAAAAACAAATTTTGAAAGAGAAATGGAAAAGATGAATACGAATTTGAGAAAACTAACTCAAGATATGGGTAATTATAGATAAAAAGGTAGAAGCACTTAAGAGAAAAATTTAAGAAATAGAAGAAGAAACAACGAATATAAGGAAAGATCAACAAAAAGATAGACATTAACGAAATTGAATTAAGAAGTAGAAATAAATGTTTGAAAATTAGAGGATCACTGGAACAACAAGGAGAAAATTTATATGAGAAAGTAACTGAAATGCTAGCAACATTCCTAGGACAAAGAATTGGAAAATTTAAATTTTGGAAATAGATAAACTGTTTCGTGTGGATTCACCAATTCCAAAGAAAGAAACAATTACTGCGAGACATGAAAGATTTGATACTAGAAAAAAATTAAAAAATAAATTGGTAATAAATGACTTGTGATTCAAATATTTAGAGATATTCGGGCACCAATTCAAGGAAAAAGCCCAGAATACTCCATCTTAACAAGACAACTACAAAGGTTAAGTATAAGCTATAGAGGGGAAATTTTCCCAGAAGGGATTTTTTTATTTTAAAGAAAAACCAATAAAATTTTCGCTAGAACAAGTGAAATAATTTTGTAGGAAACATTTTCAAGAAGATAGTTAAAAAAAGAGAAAAAGGGGAAAATGGAAAGACAGGGTTATAAAGAATATTAGTAAATACAGGAAAACTTTTTTCAAGAAGGGGAAGATCAAAAACAAGACCAAAACAAAAAAAGGGAAGAAATCATAAATTTTTCAGACCGAGAAGAGGAATTACAAAGAAGAACAGAGGAATTGCTAACAGATGTCACTGATTAAGAACAAGAACAATCAGAAAGGAAAAAAGAGAAACAAAAAATAAATTAAAAGAAAATATAAAATAAGAGGGAAAAAATTTCTTGGAACATATGGGAAAAAAATTTTCCCAGTTTAAAAGGAGGCAAGTATTCCATCACTTAGAAAGAACTAATGCAGAAAAAATTTTACCTCCAAGAAACTCATGTGAGTGCAAAAGATGAGAAATATCTGAAGAACAAAAAACTTGGAAATGTTTCACTGCCCTTCGTGAGAAAAAAAAAAGAGGGGAGGGGTTTATATTTAAAAAAAAAAACAGATTCCAAAAAAACGTTTTTCAAAGACCAAGAAGGAAGGATAAACGGCATAGAAATTATGATTAATAATTCAAAAATATTATTTATTGGGATCTGCGCTCTAAATGAAAAAAGAAAATTTTTATAAAAAATTTAACAAAGGAATTCAAGAATAAAAATTTGATAATTTGATTTTGGCGGGTCATTGGAACGGGGTTTTAGATACAAAGAAAGATAAACAAATAGCAAAACCCCCAAAAAAGAAATTACAAAGGAAATTATCAAAAACCTTCTTTGAAATGAGGGAGGAGAAACCTGAACAGATTCTTGGAGATCTCTGCACTTAAATAAAACTTTTATCTTCTTTTCAGATGTTCAGCAATCATCATTGAGGATAGACATGTTACTAGTGTCAAAGAACTTACAGAAAGAGGTGAAGAAAACTAAATCCTTCCAAAATTAATATCCAACCATAATCCAGTAACATAAGCCATAAAAGAACAAACCCCCCCCCCAATTTAATTGGAGATTAAACGATAATCTTTTGAAAGATGAAGAAATTCTACAAAAAACAAAAGAAACTTCTTCCAGGAGAATATAAAAGAAGACATGAAGATGCAAATATATGGGACACAGGCAAAACTGTTATGAGAGGTTTTTCCCCCAACAACAATATTTGCAAAAAAAAAAAAAAGAAAAGATTCAGAAGCTAGTGAGGGAGTTGCAAGAGAAACAAGAAGAATTGAAGGGAGACTTCAATAAGAAAAAGATAAATTATGAGATTAAAATAATTCAAAAGGGAAAAAAACCCCAAATTTACAACAGAAGAGGTAGAAAAAAAAAAAACCCCGAAGTATTTGAGACTTAATCATTTTGAACAGGCTAATAAAGCTGGGAAAAGGCTGGCGTACGAATTGAGGAAAAAGGGGGGGAAAAAAAACCCAATCATAAGATAAAAGAAGGGAAAATAATTCATACTGACCAAGAAAAGATAAAACAAGTTTTTGTTAAATGTTATTCAAATTTTTTCAAGAAACAAAGTGAACTTCTTCACAAAACAAAAGATTGAAACATTTTTAAAAAACAGAATATAAATAAAATTAAGGAAAAACATCACGTACAGTTAAATTCCCTAATAATAATCAATGAAGTAATTGACGCTATAAAAGATTTGAAAGAAGGAAAATTCCCAGGCCCACATGGCTTTACAGCAACTTATTATAAAAACTTTCAAGATGAATTGGCACTTCCTTATTACCAGAAGATAAAGACAATTACAACATAAGGGAAACCAGGAACCTGGGGGGAAATTTAATTTTAACTATAATACCTAAAAAAGGAAAAGATCTTAAAGATGTAAAAAACTACAAAACCAATTTCTTTAATAAATATCGATTGTAAAAATTTTTTCAACAATTTTAAGGAAAAGATTGAAAAAAATTCTACAAGAAAATATCCACGAAGACCAAGCAGGGGGTTTTTTCCTGGGGGAAACATGAAACAAAATATAAGAGTAGAGTTAAACTGTATAAAAATACTACAAAAAAACCAAGGGAAAAATTTTCAATGGTATTTTTAGATGTCAAAAAACGTTTGCCAATATATCCTGGAAATTTATGGGAAAAAAATGGGTAGAAGAATTTGGATACGGAGAAAAATTTAAAAAGTGGATACAGACCATTTATCAAGATCAAAAAGTGAAACTCACAATTAATGAGGAATGAACAAAACAATTTGAAATATTGAGATGGGTGAGAAAAATTTCCCTTTTCCCCCCTTTTCTCTTTATCATGTCATTGGAGATATTGAATAAAAAAATTTGAGAAAATGACCAAATAAAAGGTTAAAATAAAAAAGAAAAAAACAAAAAATTAAAGCATTTGCAGATGACATGGTATTACTTTTAGAAGAACCAAAGAATTCGCTTTATAAGATCAAAAGAAATTCTAAAAAAATATGGTCAAATAGCAGGTCTTAAAAAAGGGAAAAAGAAAAATTTACAAATACCCACAATGAATCTGTCAAAAGAAGAGGAAGAAGAACTTAAATGAAAATCAGGTTTTAGCGTGGAAAAAAAAGGGAAAGTACTTAGGAATTTATATAATGAAGAAAAATTCAGAATTATATGACAACAATTTCCCCGAAAACATGGAACCAAATAAAAACAGATTTACAGAAATTGAATAAATTTAATCTTTTGCTATTGGGATGGATTAACACAATAAAGATGACAGTACTTCCCAAACTTATGTTTCTGTTTCAAAATATTTAAAAATAAACAACGATAAACCCTTCACAATCGGGAATAAAGAATTAACAAAATTTATCTTGGCAGAAAGAAAGCTGAGAATAAAACTGAAATTTAAAGACAGTAAGGAACGAGGTGGTTTTGGATTACCCCATCTGAGGGTCTACTATAAGCCTGCTGTTTGGACTGTTTAGAGAATGGATGGACTTCAAAAATAAAAAACTATTGGACTTAGAAGGTTATAACATAAGATTTGGTTGGCATGGCTATCTCTGCTTTCAAAAAACAGAAGTAAAAAAAGAGATTTTTTAAAAATCATTATCTTTTGAAGATCCCTCATAAGTGTATGGCAAACTATTAATAAGGAATTCTATAACAAGTTACCAACTTTGGGTTTACCATATGAAGCTTTTAAAATAACCAAAATAAAAACAGGAGAATTGCTAAGATATAAAGATTTGATTAAATGGGAAGGAAAGAAACCAATGATGAGAACCAGAGAAGAATTAAGTGCTCAAAATTATGAACTAAACTGGTTCCCATACAGACAATTAAAAGAAAATTCTCAATTGATAATAAATTTGTGGGATTTGAAAAAAGAGAATAAGTTAAACAAAAATTCTGGTTTAGAGACCACACTAAAAGAATTTTTAAATTATACAAAGAGTTATTTGGAAAAATTTAAAAACCCGAACAGATCAAAGAACCTATGATAAAGTGGGCACAAAATATTGGATATAATATAGAATTGGCTAAATGGGAGAAAATATGGACTAAAGACATAAAATTTACATTGTGCTTGAACCTGAGAGAAAATTTTTATAAAATGATGTATTGTTGGTACATGACACCACAAAAATTGAAGAAGATAACTCATAAAGGAAATGGAACAATGCTGGAAATGCGAGAAAGTGATTGGAACACATTACTATATGTGGTGGACATGCCAAATAGCAAGGAAATACTGGAAGGGGATACATGATTCAATTACATGGATTCTGACCATAAACTATGAAATGTCTCCAGAAATATACTTGTTGAATATAATTGGACAAGAAAGTTTTGAACAAAAAAGAAAGTCATACTATACTTGGTCACAGCAGCAAGGTCATGTTATGCACAAGATTGGAAAAGAAATGAAGCACCCTCAATAGAAGAATGGGGAAAATAAAAATGTCAACCTTTTTGGAAATGGAGAAGTTGTCAAACTAGATGAAAGGAGCAAACAAACCAACAGTTCGAAAGGAATTGGAAGCTGGTTACAGAATGGGTAAAAAGGGAAAGGGAATTATAGTAATAGGATAGATAATAAAAAAAATGTTATTTTAAACTGTGGATTAAGAGGGGGAGAAAAAGAAGATTTATAAGAGGGCATTAGAGAAAGTGTACTAGATAATTAATAACAGTAAATATATAAGTAGGTAAGATTTTTTTTGGTTTTAAGAATTTTAAATTTCAATAATATAATCTAGACACACAACAATAAAAAGATAATACATAAATTGTAGGTTCGGCGGAAACATTGGAAAGCAGGTTAGACTTGAAGAAAGCCAGAAAAAAAAAATAGTAGGTAGGTGGAAGGGGAGGGGAAGGGGAGTAGGAAGAGGAAATTGGGAGAAAAAGAATATTGGGGCAAACATTAAATGGGGAGAGGGATATGGGGGGGAAAAAATGATAGAGGTTTTAAAAAAATGTATTTGAAAAGATTTAAATGTCAATAATTGCAGCAACTATTGTAGGAATGTACGTAGAAATCCATACATTATTAAAAAAATTAATTGCGTAAGCAATGTATTAATGCAACACATGAGATTTATGTTTGGAATTATATTTTAATAAAAAATTTTTTTTTTAAAAAAGAAAGGTGTACAGGGTTATTTTTTTCTTTTTACAGATAGAGCTCAACCTGAGACTTCTGTTCTCAAGTTGCCAGCCATGCAGCCATTACAACCAGAAGTCTGATAATGAATATGTATTAAATTTAAATTTAATATCTAATTTGTTCTATTGTTGCTGAAAAATATAGTGAGGTTCAAATTGTGACTGTGTTCAATTATAGTTAGCTTCACAGAACCCAGAAAGAGGTACAACCACAGTGTGTAAACATAACGTGTGGGGCTTACAAACCCCAGAATTTGCAGCCAGCATGGCCATGGGAGCTGCTACCCAAAAAGTAAATTTTGCAACTTCTGCTTGCAGTGTAAAAAAATGGAATGTAGGAGAAAAGAAAGCCGACAGATTTATCCACCCCTAATAGTGTCTGTGTTTCAGAACGTCGTAGCAATCATCCCATTTTACAGATGAAAACTGTGATATGTATGGCCCTGCAATGTCAGAATGTGGTCAACGTAATCAGTGTTTGTGAGGAAGAACACACAGTCTAGGAGACATTGCAGTCATTTGCTTTTGCTTAGGTCTACAGAAAAGGGCAAGATTCTATCCTTTCCTCTCCACCTTGCTGAATTAATTGAGTTCAGTATGCTTTTGCATTCTGAACTCACTTTGCAGCAATAGAAGTAATCTAACAGCAAAGGGGCAAAGGGAAAGTGGGAGGAGGAGAAAGAAACTGGGATATTTTAAAAGCAACTAAACAGCGGGAAGGTAGAGGATTGATCGAGACTGTCACTGCCAAATTGGGAAAGTTGAGGATAGGAGCAGTTTTCAGATTTGTTGCTGCTATAAAGTCACCATTACTGTTTATGTGTTCGTCTTTCTCATCTCCTCTGATATAATTCTAGCACTCTTATCTCCACTGGGAGTGAGAACAACTGGAGGGTGGTGAGGACTTTTTAGCAAGAGAACAGCCTAAAAAGAGAGAGTTAAGAAACTTCAACCTTGAAATGAGGCTTTAGTAACCTAAGGGGAACATTTCTTGAAGAAATAATGGGACATCATGTAAGGCAGAGGTGTGCCCTTACTATCTTTTGAGAAAGTGTTTCAAGATCATTCAATCTCAAATGGCTCTTTGAGGCTCACCATTAAGCACTTAATACAGTGGTTCTCAACCTGTGGGTCCCCAGATGTTTGTGGACTTCAGCTCCCAGAAGCCCCAGCCACTATGGTCAATGCTCAGGGCTTCTGGGAGCTGAAGTCCACAAACATCTGGAGACCCACAGGTTGAGAACCACTGACTTAATGGATTGGCGTTTCGACACTGTTTCTTTTTTTCTTTTTTTCTTTTCTTTTTTTTCTTTTTCTTTTTCTTTTACACACTTTTAAATGGATGTTTACTAGATATTTAATAACTGTTTGGAATATATTTTTATTACTTCTGGGCCTTCTTTGTGCATGTGGGGGAGGGGAGATGTGAATAAACAAAGAAGGTGAAAATTTTTTGCAAAAAACACAATCCAATATCTTTTTAGGATCACAGAGGGGTAAGATTTGGCAGGAAGAACACTGTTGAGTTTATTGCTTTCTATCTGTTCAGAAAGGGTAATAACTGTTTTATTCATAAAATGTGTCCAATAAAATAGTTAGGAAAAAGGACATTCTGTTCCAGAGAGCTTTGGATTTAAAAGAAGGAGGAGGTTTGAAGATGTTGTGTCATAGTCTTAGTGTACTACTTCTTGTTCCAGTCCAGTAAGTGATATTCATATGCAGACATTTGCTTCAGTATGTGGATCACCATTTCGGAGGCCATTTCCTCACGACACTCTTATAGTGCGATGATTCTACTTTCAGCCTCCTATGGAATCCTGGGGTTTATAGTTTTGGGAGGGGCCACGTGGCCCCTCCCAGAACTACAAACCCCAGGATTCCAGAAGAGGTTGAAAGTGGAACCATCGCACTATAAGAGTGTCGTGCAGAAATGTTCAGAGACAATGATGCATGTGTCAAAAGATGCAGCCCAGAAGAAAACCTCAGAATTTCTTTCAAACTATATTATCGTGACAGGGCCTTCTTCTTTCTCTCTCAGATAGATATGGCAGCTCCCCAATCTGATAAAGTGCCCTGTCTTTTCCACACAGCTCTGCCTCTGCCCTTATAACATAACCATTTTGGAAAAGGGTAAAGCCTTTCAGTGTTTATTTAGAGCCACTTTATAGTTCTATAGTTGTGTGTTTTCTGTGTGTCTTTAAATAACACTCAGCCAACTCAGTATTTATAAAAATAAACAGCAATATTTATTATGATAACCTACAGAATAAAGTATTGGAGTTCATATGCAGGTCAAAGATACTATAGTTCTTTAGAGTTCTTTTAGACAGTTCCCTTACATGTTTAAACTCTCATATAGCACAAGTATTGTAAACAGCCCTTTGGCTACGCTCTTGCCAAAGACTCAACCCTCGATCTAGGTCACACTTTCTGACCAGATTCTGGAATGGTTTAACTACTCTTTTGCCTGTCTCTAGGCTTCCTCTGAGAATTAACCCCTTTCCCACACAGTCACCCTCTCAGGCTGACTGAGGTACTTTACTCCCCAGGTCTCTCTGGTGACAACTCCTTACTGAAGGATTGCCCAAAAGACAATCAGTTTTTGCCTTTATATATCTTTTCCTCTCAGCCACCAGCCCTTTCCACACACTACAGGGCTGGATTTCTCTCCTGAGGAGCTATTCTGGTTGCCTGGCAACCTTTTTCTAGGCTGCTATGGCACTCTAGATAGCCACATTATGATAACTGAAGCCCCTGTCAGAGCTGCTGATGACAAGCAGCAACTGTTGTTCCCTGTTGTGCAGGGTGGAGATGACGAGCTGCAACTGTTGGTCCCTGTGGCTCTGGCTGGAGATGAGTCCTGCAGCTCAAAAGCTCCCGCTGCTGCCATGGACCAAGCAGGCTCGGACGTTCCTCTGCCTGCTCCTTTAGGGCAACAGGGATCCGATTCTGAAGATGGTTTGGAGCCTGCACCAATCAGCCCACAAACAAGGCGGAGACTCAAGAGAGCTGAGCAAAGGGAGGCTTCCTAAAGTTCAAGAAGCAGTGACTAGCCACACCTGTGTCTTGGGCTATATAACTGCCTGCCTGGAAGCTTTCCTTTGCTTGTGACAAACTTCCTACAAGCCCTCTCTTTGCCTGTTCCTTGCTCCCAGCACCTGGTTCCTGCTACCTTGAATTGGTCTCTTGACCCTTGGCTTTTGGAACTCTGACTATGGCTTTTGCTTGACGCTCTGGTAAATGAACTCCCTTGTGTAAAGTGCTTGCTTGTCTCTTTCTGGCTGGGCTTTGCTGGCTCTCACACTCCCTTCTCTGGGCTGACTTGCTGCCCAGGTCTCTGACCTTGACAGACATCTCCAGAACTCTGTCACACCAATTTTAACACTTTGATCTCACTTGAACTGCCATGGCTCCATTCTATGGAATCCAGGGATGGTTAGGGTTTTTTTTTTCTTGTTGAAGTATTTAGAATTCCCTGGCAGAGAATTTTAAGTATCCTCATGAAACTACAAATCCTAGGATTCCATGGCAGTTAAAGTGATATCAAAGAGCTATAATTGTGCAGTGTGAAGGAGATCTAGCTGAGATCCTATATGTATGTGGTTCAACATACACAATTCTGTGTCCTCCCATCAGCCAAAACTGTCAAGCCCTGGGAAGAGCTTCTGCTGCTGTCACTTATCATTGGGGAAGGGAAGGGAGAAGCAGTTGGTCTCAGCTCAGATGGAGGGAAGAAATGCGGGTGCACTAGCAAATGGAATGGAACTATGTTTTCCTTCCTT
Source organism: Iguana delicatissima (assembly GCA_948472985.1). NCBI lineage: Eukaryota > Metazoa > Chordata > Lepidosauria > Squamata > Iguanidae > Iguana > Iguana delicatissima. The sequence continues at coordinate 748,450 of CAOKZL010000460.1, read as the reverse complement.
CTCTCAGGAGCCCAGAGCAGTCAGAACTTCATAGTCTGAATCACTTCTCTGCTTTCTTCTCTTTCTTCTGGTAAAAAGGAGTATCAGCAGTCCTTTTCTAGGGCTTGACACTGCTGGGTGTCGGAAGGTTTTGAACAGAGCTCAAGGGCAAGAGAGAAGGCTTCTGTAGTCAATCCAAAATGAGATTTAAACACATATAAGCTGGTATGTCATACATTATAGTCCTGTTCTATTGGACAGGAAAGGAGAAAAGTTGAGTATTTCTATATTTATACCAGATTTGTTTGGCCAATCCAGAGCATTTACACTGCCTTGCAATTGAGATGGTCCCTGTTGTACAATCATATTTCCTTCTAGGCCCAGATGTTCCATTAAGGCAGGGCATTTAAACCTTCCAGTGTTTCACAGTTTAAAAGGAGGGCAGCTAATAGACTGAATATGGAAGCAGGACCTCACCCCAATATTTTTAGTGAGGGTAGGGGTATTGTGTTCCCTGCTCTGGTCAGGAGCCAGCTATGGCTAAAAAGAGGAGGACTCTTTTGTGTTTATATTAGGGATTTCATTCTTTTCTTATTTCATTCTTTTATGCAAGAAGGAATGATTTCAAGCACTTTTGTCTCAGTTAATAAGATTACCAGAATTTTTTTTTAAGATAGTGATAATTTCTTGTACTTCAGGACTTTAAATGAAAAATGTATTAATGCAAGAAAACCCCTTCCACTCCTTACGCTTTTGCGAAACTCTTGATTTTTTCTTTTAAAAGAAATAATTTTTTGTGTGTGTCTGCACAACAATAGAAAGAGTGGCATTTCATTGTGAAAGTGGGTTTTTGCACCCAAACTGTGGGGTTTTGGCACAAGAATAAGTTCTGCCACACATGATTCCCCCCCCAATCCTGAAATGGAAAAAAACCCCTAGTGTGTGTATTCCATTTTCTTAAACATCTGTCTCAACATGTGAAGGCATTCTTTTCTCATCCAGGATAAGCAAATAGGTGAGTACTTCTTCACATCCCTGATTTATACTGCCCCTAACCTCAAACAAGGTAAAGACCAGTGTGCTCTCCATCCCCTCTCCCTACTGGTAAAGTCAGAACTTGGAGACAGTGCATTAGAAGTAATTTTATGTAGTTGCTGCATGTGCAAAGGTAACAATGTTACTTTCTGTTACTTGTAATGAGTTACATTTTGAGTTAATGAGAAGTTACACTGTTCTTCTTACAGTGTAACACAGTATGACACAAAGCAAATCAGTAGTGCTTCTAGGAACATTTTTATAACATTTTTTTTTACATTTGACACAATGCAATAATAATGCCATACATAATTCCGGTTGCAGTGGAACACAGTGACTTTTCATCCTGGTAACATTACATATCATTACTCATTTTGAGGGTGGGAGGGGTATTAATAACACCTTAAATATACGAGGTGATTTTTTTTTCTTTAGTTTTGACTTGAAAATAAAGATTTGGACCTCTCAGAACGGTGTGGGACCCTCTGTCCTGCCTGCATCATAGAAACAGAGTAGTCTAGGCCAACTCTAGCTGCTCCAAAAAGTATCGCTAGTGGGAAGAGATGGTGTTCCATAGTTAACCATTTGGAGCATGCCATTCTGTGCTATTCTAGTCTAGCCTTCTTTATATAATTCTTCACTTTGTTGCATGGTTATTGTAGTTCAAACAGTGGTCTATATAGTCTGACTAAACCTGTTTTTATGTTGTCACAAGAGTCTCTTCTATTTTGTTATTTTCAGTGCAGTTGATTTATGTGGCTAACTATCTGACCACTGAAATGGATGTCCTTCCCTGAGAAAAGGATCAGTGGTATTTCTTGATTTCCATGAACAATTTCACCACATTTTTCAACTTAATGCTTATATTTCTCTATTTCCAGGAATGGTCTCATGGGAGCTATTGTGGGGTGTGTGTGTGTGCGTGCATTTGCATGTATGTACTACTGAACAGGGAAGCAGCTTATGAGATAGAAAAGATGGTTGTGGTCTGCAAAGAAAATTAAGTATAGTATTATTACATTGTGATGACTGTAAAGAATTTTTATAAATGTTCCTGGAATCACTGCTTGCTTGCATAGCATTCTGTTCAGTGATGCATAAAGAGAAAGGCTAAAGCTCAGTAGTAGAGTACATACTCCGCATGAAAAAAAGCCACAGGTTCAGTGTCTGGAATTTCCAGATGCATCTGGGAAAGACACTTGTCTGGAATCCAAGGGAGCTGTCACCAGTGGTTACTGGTGGCTTCAGTGTCACTGGGATGATGACTTTGCTTCATGTTTCAGTCATTATCCAGGGTGCTGAACTCTATGAACAAAATAGGGCCTGTAATGTTTGGATTAAAACCTGGAATGGATTCACTGCCAGACTGAAACTGAAGACAATAGCAGGCATTGGCTGTTACTAGGGCCATTTCCTCACTAGACTGTTATAGTGCTATTATTCCACTTTCCACATCCTATGGAATCCTGGGGTTTGCAGTTTAGGGATGGGCCTTTAGAATTCTCAGCCAGAGAGCTCTTGGGCCTCAGTAAACTACAAACTCCAGAATTCCACAGGATGTATGGCAGATTCTCATCCTGGAGAGAAGTGACTAGCGGGGCGCCACAGGGTTCTGTCCTGGGCCCGGTGCTGTTCAATATCTTCATTAATGACTTGGATGAAGGAATAGAGGGCACGCTGATCAAATTTGCAGATGACACCAAATTGGGAGGGGTTGCTAATACGCCTGATGACAGGATCAAAATTCAAAAGGACCTGGACAGATTGGAGAGCTGGGCCAAGGCTAACAAAATGAAATTCAACAGAGAGAAGTGTAAGGTCCTACACTTAGGCAGAAAAAATAGAATACAGAAATATAGGATGGGGGACATGTGGCTGGATAGCAGTACATGTGAAAAGGACCTAGGAGTCTTCGTAGACCACAAGCTGAACATGAGTCAGCAGTGTGATGCGGCAGCCAAGAAGGCCAACGCAATTCTTGGTTGCATCAATAGGAGTATGGTGTCTAGATCGAGGGAGATATTGGTACCACTTTATTCTGCATTGGTTAGACCTCATCTTGAATACTGTGTCCAGTTCTGGGCACCCCAATTCAAGAAGGATATGGATAAGCTGGAGCAGGTCTAGAGGAGGGCAACCAAAATGGTGAGGGGCCTGGAAGCCATGCCCTATGAGGACAGACTTAGAGAGCTGGGTATGTTTAGTCTGCAGAAGAGAAGGTTGAGAGGGGACATGATAGCCGTGTTTAAATATTTGAAGGGGTGTCATGTCGAGGAGGGAGTGGGCTTGTTTTCTCCTGCTCTTGAGACCAGGACAAGGAGCAATGGATGCAAGCTGCAGGAGGGGAGATTCCGCCTGAACCTCAGGAGGAATTTCCTGACAGTCAGGGCTGTCCGACAGTGGAATGTGCTGCCACAGAGTGTGGTGGAGTCTCCTTCTTTGGAGGTTTTTAAGCGGAGGCTGGATGGCCACTTGTCGGGAGTGCTTTGAAGGTTTTCCTGCATGGCAGGGGGTTGGACTGGATTGCCCTTGTGGTCTCTTCCAACTCTACATTTCTATGATTCTATGATTCTATGATTCTATGTAGAAAGTGGAATGATAGCACTAGAACAGTCTAGTGTGGAAATGGCCTAGGTCAGCAAAGACCAGGGTGAGCAAGCTCTGAAGGCATGGGGCCAATTTGCCACCTCTGAAAATCTGCCAGTGGCTGTGGAATAATAATAATAATGATAATAGTAATAATAATAATAATAATAATAATAATAATAATAATAATAATAATAGAAGTGGAGAGATGTAGTGTAGTGGTTTGGGTGTTAGACCAGGACTCTGGATACCAGGGTTGAAATTCTTATTCAGCCACAGAAACCCAGCTGTGTGACTTTGGGCAAATCTCATTCTCTCAGCCTCAGAAGAAGACAAACGCAAACCACTTCTGAACAAAACTCGCTAAGAAAACCCCATGGAAAACCCCATTGGTTCTCCATAACCACTCCATAACAACTCCATAAAGTTGTTGTAGTCCAACTACAACAACTCAATCCTATGCCAGTGTAGCTATCCTTCTCCTCCTCCTTGTCTTTCCTCCTTATGCTTTTTACCTCACAACCACAAGCCTGTGAGGTGGAACAGGCTGGTCACCTCATGGCTCAGGTGGGGAACTGAACCTGACCTGCCAGTCCTCATTCAACTCTAGCTACCCCATCACATTAGCTTTTGTAATTCATGTTGGGGGGTGGGAAGCTTCCATTGATACCAATGTGATCTAATTGCCTATTGCTAATTACTGTGTGTGCATGTGTGTGTGTGCCTTCAAGCTGCCTGTCGACTTATGGTGACTCTATGAATTTTAGAGGGTTTTCTTAGGCAAGGAATATTCAGAGGTGGTTTTGCCAGTTCCTTCCTCTGAAATACTGCCTACAGCACCTGGTATTCATTGGAGGTCTCCCGTGTAAGTACTAACTTAATCCTGCTTCGCTTCCAAGATGAAATGGAACCTGGTGCTTTAGGGTATTTAGACCCTGCTAGTTCCCATGGGAGTGGGGAGCGATTATTACCTGGGGATTATCACATCTGGGGAGGCAAGAAGCCTTTCTTTGCATATTGCAATAACAGTGAAACTCACTTTGATATATAGTATTAAATTATAGTTAGGTGCATAAGATATAGAAAACAATAAGCATTTATTGCTGTGGAATGGATAGTGATGAGGAGAGAATTAGTCTAAAACTGGTGTAAATGACCTCATATTGGAATCAGGGATTTTACATGAGCACCAATAAACCACACATAGCCAATACTGGATTTAGGTACAAATAAGCTTTTGCATTTTGATCAGAGCTTGGAAAAGTTACTTTTTTGAAAACAGTTCCTAGAACTACCAGTGAGCATTGCCATTGACCATGCTTTCCTTCCCCAGTGTTTGGGTTCTAGGAGTTATAGTTTGAAAATGTAGCCTCTCCCAGCTTTGACCTTGATACTTATTTGAATCAACTGTATGCACCTTTTGATAACAAAAGGGGCTACACATTTCAATTTGGGACCACTCATTGCTGAGCTCAGCTAGTGGCATGTCATTTGAGTGGAACAGCAACCACGGACAGACAGAAGCTTGTTGGCTGCTTGTTTGTTCCATAGTTCTTCTAACTTCTGTGAGTTAATGAAGTTGCAGAAATCCTTGAAACTCCAGAATGAACTATGTGGTAGAAATGACTTAGTTTCATGCATAAAAGCATTTCTATTCCATTCCTGTTTGGTTGTTTTCTTCTCTCTTCAAGACTGCACAGTTACTCTTTGGAATTATAGCAAGTACCAATTAAGGATGGAATCCCACATTGCTTCAGCATAACTCAAACATCTACCTGTGGAATTATGTTACACAACCCCTGTACTGCATATTAGTGTAACACAATACATGTGAATCAATGGTCAGTTAAATGGTTGACAACCTATTGTGTAACAGCAATGCATAATGTGCAAAGGCAATGTGCAGAGGCAGTGTGCATTCACACCCTATTCTGCATTTTAATGTGCTACTACATGCACAATTCTACTTACACTGCTGTCAGCTGGGTGCAACAGTTAAACACTGTGTAAAACTGTACATGTATTGCAAGATACGCCTGCATGTGTCACTAACAGGATGGCAGCCAGTATTTCCATTGAAAAGTAAATATTTGGTTCACTTACTAGAAATTGAAGTTTTCTTTGATCCCCGCCTCATATGATATAGGGATTTAGAAAGGGGTGATTTTTTTTTCCAGTTGATGACTTCTCAAAGAGATCCCTTTTCACCTTTCAGTGTTTTTATCCTTCTAAATTGACATCCTTTAGACACTACGTGAGAGAGGAAACACATCGTTTTGGTTCTGGAACTGTATGTGTAGCTTTCATCTGTGATAGTTTTAATCTATTTGCAGATCTCAAGGTCTGAGAAAGGTCTCCAGTAATGGATCATTGGTAAACACATGCCTGTCAGTATGATATTTGTGGGAAAGGTCTTGTATTTGCCTTGATAATCCCTTTTCTAATGTACATGATGCAGTCCAACACATAAGGATTTATTGTCACCTGTATTCATTTTGAATGTTGAGAGGATTATTTGAATTGCTGGTTTAGAAGATATAACCTTTCATTTGATTACATGACTAAGGTCACAATGATATACAACGATTTCACAATGGCAGGGCTGGCTTGAAACTCTTTTTGTTGCCTGAAGCAGAACAACAAGCTGCTCTCCTCCCTTACTCACCTAAGTCAAAGTGTAAAGACAGCTGTTATTTTGTCATATGAAGCAGAAAATCCCACAAAAGCCTGTTCTCCTGACCCTGGGAGTAAAAAGCTAATGATAATGAAGATTGGAATGCTGTTGGTTAGTCTCCACTAGAGGAGAATCACATGGGTCAAAGTTGATTCCATGGATTGGCTGTGGCCAAGATTAGCCATAGAATTTGGGCCAAAACAAATAAATAACATTGTCTTTTAATGATATACAAAACTCTGTTGCCTAAGGTTGGAATTCTATTGGCAGAGTACCCTAGTGGTTGTGCTTTCTCCAGGGTCATGCAGCTGTGGTGTGGGAGGACAGATGTATTTTGCCACCTCTAAGCAACCTATTTCTCTAGTGCAGTGGTTCTCAACCTGTGGGTCCCCAGATGTTCGTGGACTTCAGCTCCCAGAAACCCCAGCCACTATGGTCAATGCTCAGGGCTTCTGGGAGCTGAAGTCCATGAACATCTGGGGACCCACAGGTTGAGAACCACTGCTCTAGTGCCATACTTCCTTCACAGCTGCTGCATTCACAGTCTCTTTCCATCTGCTGTGATTGTATGTCTAGTGTTAGCAGCACACTACCATCAGTACCTCCTGAAAAACAGAGGAGGGGTCATCACAGAGAAGGTGTTTTTGAGTGCAGGTGTTACTAGAGGGAAGACTCTTCCTCCTAGCTGACCCTCCACAAGATGTAGCAGAATCACCAAGGCCCACTGTGGAGATCTTCACAATCTCACAACTCTGTACAAGGGAAGACAGTCTTTCCAGTAAACTGAGTGTGACTTGCTCAGTTAATTACAAGACTCTGAAGATAACTCATTAACTAACAGCCAGCCGATATGAGTCTTTCAACAGTGGCACAATTGTTACCTTAAAAGGTGAGGGACCTTGAGGTCCTCCAGCCTTGCCAGCATCTCCTTAAAAAGATGGGGAATTATAGCTCAAAGGAGGACTGTGGGGTGGGGGTAACCATGAGAGTTATACCAGTACTAACTGTGAGACACCAGTTGAGAATCAAAAGAATGTTTTTACTGGGGGAATTCACAAACATGCGCACGCAATCAAGCAGTCTCAAGGAAGGTAAAGGAGAGAGAGGTTGAATAGTGAGAGATTTTGAGGTGAAGTGAATGATAATTACCATTCCAGAGGCAGAAGATTGAAGTGAGATGGCTCAAACAAGAGTCTGAGGGTAGCACAGAGCATGAGAACCAGGGAACCAATGACCAGAGTTACACACTTACATGTGTCCGAGGCACTATGAATTATTAGACTTGGAGCCAGGGTTTAAGTACTCTGTTTCCTGCCCTGAAGGGAATTCTGTTAATTGCTCTCTGGCAGAACAAACAAAAGGGGTCTGGAATGGACTAATAGTTTTAACTTCAGGTGATAAAACACTGATGGGAGTTGTGATAGTCTCTTAATGTCTGAGCAGGTGAAGGAACAAAGGAGGGTTTTTATGGAAGAGGTTGCAGGTTGATGACTATTGGTCATTCCATTGAGGCAGTTTCATTTGCTATTGCACTTGAGAGTTGGGTCATTGAGGAGATTATTCCAAGCTCATAAGTGCTGGGGCTTTCCAATTAGTCCTTGTGAATTTACGATGTGGCCATGCGGAGGTCATCTATTATAGCACATGGCTTCCAACAAGAGTCCTTGTCCGTAGGCCTTCCAACCACAAGTGTGTGATTTTATATTAGAAATAATGTAAATGATATTTCTTGCCAATTAAATTATATTTCTTGCCAATTAGACTGTACCATGAAGTGAGGGTGTACAGCATGTTAACACAATTATGGTGTCATGTTGCATGTTTGGTAATATTAGCTGGCATCCTGTTGAGCAGTTATGCATGCATAAGCATTTGTCAATGTTCATATTTACAATCATGGAATTATAGTCACAGTTCCCCAAACCCAGCCAGTAACCACATTGAGCAACAGAGATCTGTTCTGCCAACGTTTGGGGTGCTACAGGATGACATTCCCAGCTCCCTCGCACCAGCAACCTGTGGTGTGATGATCAGAAGTGGGACTTCTGTTACAAATAGAATCATAGAAACATAGAAGAGACTACAACAGCCATCAAGTCAACCCCCTGCCATTCAGGAACCCATTCAAATGGCCATCTAGCCTCTGTTTAAAAACCTCCAAAAAAGGTGACTCCTCCACACTCTGAGGCAGCATATTCCATTGTCGAACAGCTCTTACCATCGGAAAGTTCTTCCTGATATTAAGTTGAAACCTCTTTTCCTTTAGTTTGAATCCATTGCTCCATGTTCTGGTCTCTGAAGCAGCAGGAAACAGGTTTGCTCCATCTTCAACATGACATCCTTTCAAATGTTTAAACATGACTATCATGTCACCTCTTAACCTTCTTTTCATCAAGCTAAACATATCTAGCTCCCTAAGCTGCTCCTCATGAATTTTAAAGTTTGTACTGATTGTTTTTTCGAAATATGTATTAGTATTATATGCTCTTTCAACTGGTGTTGGGTGTCTAATTTGTTGTTGTTTCTCACCTCAGTCCATAGAGAGAGGTATGTAAGAACTAAATGCTGTTGTTGTTACTATTAAAATTCACTAAAATTTTGAAAGTCAGTCAGTAAAGTTTTGAAAGTGAGAGCAAGTTGAAAATGAGGCTTGATTCCCCCCTCTCTGAGATAGGTGGCCATAATAAGTGTGTGCTGATGAAAGCAAACAAGGAAATTGAAACATGAAGACCTGAGTGTCACTGCTTCGAATGCTGCAGTCAATTATGAGCTCAGGGAGAGAAAAGAAATGTGGCTACAGATGAGCTGCTCTGTGCATTATGGCTTGGTTGTTCATAGAAGCAGAAAGTATTTGCAGATTTCATGGCCTGTTTCTATTGTCCTCAAACATGGGGTGTCTCAGTACAAAATGCTGCAGGGTATGCCAGTTTCACTTTGAAAGCAGATCTGCCATGAAATATTATAACTTGCTATCCTATACAAATGAAAGGAGCCTCCCAAATTGCTGAGTTCCTCATTTTGAAATCAAACAGGCTTCTTTCTCCAGAGATGACTGAATGGCCCAGGAGCACAAACAGATGAAAGACAACGTCTGTATTGTATTTACTTTCAGGATCTTATATGGCCACTGTGTGCAATAGATGCCCCCTATCGCCATCTTTGTTGACAGGCAGTTCTGCAGAAAAACATGGGCATGTGGGAAGCTGCGTAGTTGCGATCAGGCTTGGATTTTTTTCCCCTTTTTCAAACATTTCTAATTCATGCTCCCTGAACCAATATGTAGTTAACCAGGAATCTAAATTGTTCCTGATTGCATTCTTATGTTTAAAGATGAATAATTTAAGTTTTCTCCCTGCTGGCATGAGATGACACGATTTTTTGCACTTTTTAAAATCTGCTTATTAAACAATTAAACGTTGGCGTTTCTGTTAAAAAATACAATGTTTTTGTGAAAAAAACATTTTTGCACGGAAAATAATGTACTTTTTGCAAAATGCATTGTTTACCATACATATCTTCTTTTGGTGAAAAACCCCAAGATTATGATACAAAACCAAGGCGGAGTTTCTAAAATAGCTACTTAGCTGAATATGCTTAACTGAATATACTAAGTGTCCTTAACTAAATAGTGTCTCATGGCCTGACGCTTTAAATCCTGCCTTATCGGGCAGCAGCCACTTTGAGCAAAGGAGGTCTGTTCTTCTGTTGACTGGGGCCATTTCTGCACTATACTCTTATAGCGCGATTAATGCCGGCCCCTCCCGAAACTGCAAACCCCAGGATTCCATAGAATGTTGAAAGTGGAATAATCGCACTATAAGAGTGTAGTGTAGAAATGGCCTGGGACACAACAGACTGATATTTCCATCCTTTTCCTGCTAGCAATTTCCAATGTGACAATCAGAAACAGGTTATCTATCACAATTCCTCCTCACACCTGAGGGTAATGGTCAGAGGGAGCTGGAAAAGTTGGTCTGTAGCATCCTGATCAACAAGAGTACAGATCTCTGTCATTTGCAGGGGCTGCTGCCCAGTAAGGCATGGTTACATATTCCTACACTATTGCTACAATTGTGAATATATAGAGCTCATGAATATGAATCAGTTATGGATGTAGGTTACACATCAGAACTGTGATCATGAATTCCAGCCCAATATTTTCATGCAAACAAACTTGTCACATCCCTACATTCCATCCCTAAATGCAAAATAAAATAAAATAAATCTTGCAGCAGTTGACCATTTTCTCAACATGGTATCTTGCTGTATCATGATACCTTTTCTCAATGAAGATGAGAAAATATCCATTCCTATTTAAATGTACCTGTAGTTCAGAATTTGCACTTTCCCAAACTTTGCAGTGCAGTTCTGTAAATGTCTACTGGTCATGGTAGCTGATAGATTCCAAGAAATGTAATTCTTCCAAGATCTAGAAGAAAGTGTGAACAACAATTCAGTTCTAGAAATACACATGCAAACTGATATAGAAACAGAAAAAAATGAATTTAAGGCAGGAAAAATGAGAACTGGGTAAAATTAAAATTGGCAGATTACTTTACCCATATCTGTAACAAGCACTCTGCTTGTTTCTTGCTTGCAGTAGAAACACTCTGATAACAAGCAATGGTTCCAAATGCTACTACCTGTCATGGCCTAGGTAACTTGTGCTCATAAACTTCAATCAGATTTAGAATGGAAGTGTTTATTTGGAGCAAAGCAAACAACGTGGGAAACTTCCTGAGAAGTTGCTGAGACTACCATATATTGGATGGCTCCAAATTTTATATCTTATCATACAAATTTAGGCACACATAGCAATAATTGGTGAAACTAATAAATGTCACATCAATCCATCAGTACAGGCACTTTCTTAGACCCTTCGTTATTTGCATATCTTTCATCCTGGAAGCAGAACAAGTTCCTGTATCCTTATCTTTGCATTGCCCATTCCCATAATGCTTTCCCGCTACTTTTGCATCCCCCCTCCTGATTTTCTTCCTCTTTGCCCGGATGCAAACTGACATTGAACCATACAGTGACTAACCATTTGGTGCCTTGGAATATTTTGGAAGTTCCAACTGGATACATAGTTTTAAGTAGCAATTGGCAATTGATACATGGTAGCACTTTAGGAAACTATAGCCCTATTTAATTTAACAAAGCTATTCTATTACACATATGCTAATACACATCCAACATACTTATGACAGAAGCCATTCATCCTGACACTGCCAAAACACAAACTTGTTCTGGATTCTGTGATAGTGGCCTAAGAAGTATCTAGTGAGGATTGAGACCTATGTCCTTAGAGGCTGAAAAAGTTACTTTTATAGACTATATTTCCATGATTCCTCCATCCAGTGTAGCCACTTAACTTTTGAGGGAGAGAACTCAAAGACAGGAAGCTGAATTGCTGAATCTTTAGTTAGAACAGCCAGTAAACTGCTCGAGAGAATTATGCTGCCATCAGATGAATCAACATTTCTATTTTCTTTCATTTTGCTTAACCGTCCCATGTCTTATTCTATTCCTTTACCACCAAGACTGAGCTCTGCCTAAACATCTGGTATTTTGTCTTGCCTAAAGGTTGGAAAAGTTAGTTTCTTGGGCCTTGAATCCTCGAATTTTTGGCTAGGGAATTTTGGGAATTGGAATTCAAAAAAGTAATTCCTTAAAAGTCTTGGCAGTATCATGACATCACCACACATCCCCTCCCATCTTAAAAAAAATCAGCCTTTTGAACGCCAGAGGCCTGGCAACCTGATTCAACACTAGCCAATGAGGGTTGGTGCTTACTGAGGGCTCCAGCTTCCAACATAGCCCATCATGTATCTCTTCTCCTACTAAACTTACCTGAGTCTTAAGATCCTTGAAGGAGGGCTTTCTCTTAGTCCCACCACCATTATAGGTCCATTTGGTGATGACGTGGAAGAGAGAATTCTCATTGGCTGCTCCAAACAAGACTTTTCAGTAGTTGTCAAATTTCCTTTTTTGGTAGGCTGGGCTGTCCCCAGCCCTTTGCTCTCCTATAGTCAGCAAAGTTAGTCATTTTTATTTCAACAGTGACTTGATGGCTAAATGGTTGTGAGTGTTGTTTTTTTTTAAAATTATGGTGTATGGTGCATTTTAATCTTTAAAGTTATTCTTCGAAAAAGATTTTGCACCCTTTAAAGTTTGTTGTTGGGATGTGCGCTTTCAAGTTGTTTCCAACTTATAGAGGTCCTTAAGGTGATCCTATCACAGAGTTTTCTGGGGCTGAGAGTGTGCAACACACCCTAGGTCACTCAGTGGGTTTCTGTGCCTGGGAGGAGAATTGAATCCTGATCTCTGGGGTCATAGTCCAATGATCGAACTACTACACCAAATATGTTCTTTTGTTGAATTGTGTTTTAACTTTTTTTTAAAAAAAATCAGGCTTTTAACTTTTTCTAGTTTTAGCCTTGTTGTAAGCCACTTTTGGTATCATGTAGTGAGAAATGGAGGACATTAAACAAACAAACAAACAAACAAACAAACAAACAAACAAACAAACAAACAAACGTGCTTTGTTGAATTGCTGGAGAACCAAGTGAATTGCTGAAGCAGGATCTGGGAAATCTGGGTTCTAACCCCTACTGGCACTTGGTGATTTTGGGCTAGTCACAATCCCTCAGACAAACCTACTTTGCAGGGTTGTTGTGGCAAGGAAAAAAGGGAGGACAATGCATGCACAATGCCTTGAGTTCCTTGGAGGACTGGTGGGATATCAGTGCAATAAACAATTAATTTAACTGAATCATCATGAAAGTAACTTTAAAATGAAAAGACTATTTTGAAATATACATTTTTTTCTAAAAAGATTGTGCTAAGGTCATGTCTCAACGTAGCGTCAAAAGCCACATGGCTTCAATTATTGAAAAGTAAGGCTTAAATAGTGATAAATATTTCCTAGATAAAGCTGACATCCCTTCACTGACTTACACTGTGCTGCCTTTTCTTCCTTTCCTTTTTTTTCCCCTTGAGAGTCAAAGTTGAGGCCTTATCTCATAATCCCTTGACTTTTGTCAGAGTGCTGTGTCACAACCTTTGTGAGGTTTTATGCTATATTTCTTCCGTTCATCCTGCAAGTAGATGGAGCTTAAAGCCTTATCCTGTAACATGCCTGTCCACTTGGGTTATGAGAGATAGTGCAGAGTTAAGTAGAACCATGTAGTCCCCATGTACCTGGTATCTCAAGTTCTTTCCCCTTGCTTTTGCCTGCTCCCCCACTATAGATAATGGGAATGTGTATGGGATGCTATTGACAGATACCCGGATAGAGGCCATTAAGGGGCTGAAGGAATCTCTGTTCTGCTTCCGAACTGATGTCCATTACTTCTGCACTCTTATTAACAAAGGAAAGACAGGCAAAGAACTGTGCCAAAGCTATGTGTACCAGTCCACTGTGTGCAAATCACCATAGTCACTCGTTTTATTTCTGTACACCATTTCCCACAATATCTTGTGCTCACAATGGTTCAGAGCCTGGAGAAGATACTTTTTGGACTACATCTTACATAATCCTGCAGCCAGCAAGGCTGCTGGGTATGTTGACTAGGAGATTTCTGGAGTTATAGTTCAAACCTCTGACTTTCCCAAGATCTAAGTAGTTTGCAAAAAACAAAAACAATAACCATAGATTATAAGGCATCTTAACATCAATGCATTTCATAAGTTTAACTAGGAACAACAGATGTCAACTCGTAACTTGGCTGAATATCAACAGGGCTGAATATCAATAATGTCAGCATTATACTTGGATTACGCTATTCAGTTAAGAGTTCATATTAAGATATTTAACAAAAATATAATCTCATTCACATCAAAGTGAAGGCAAAAGAATAACAGCTAAGGGTTTCTGGTTCAAGCCTTAAACTGCATATCTTGCAACATTTCACAGCTGAAAACTGGGACATCTATGGTCAAGATAGCAAAAGTTACTAATGAGGAAGAATACACATGCTAGGATAAGCTGCAGCAGTTTGCTTTTGCCTGAGCCTACAGGGAAGGGCAAGATTCTGACCTCATTTCCCTTCTCAATACAATCAGCCAACTGAGTGCAAGCTAATATTGCATTTGAACTCAGTTTTTACCAATTGAAGTAAACTTAGGTTGAAGGGGGAAATGAGAGGAAGGACAGAACCTGGGATATTTTAAAAGCAGTTGAAAAAGTGGGATGACAGAGGATTAATCAGGACTGTCCCTGCCAGATCAGGACAATTGGAGGGTATGTAGTTGTGAGGCTACTGTTTTTCAATTTAGTTAATTAAGGAAGAAATTAAGATGCAAATAGAGGATCAAGTCAGTGGGGGAGCAGTAAATTTGTGAGGGTCTTCAGCATGACAGTCCTTGATCTGTCTGTCTGTCTGTCTGTGGAATCCTGGGATTGGCAGTTTAGAGACAAGCATTTAGAATTCTCAACCAGAGAGCTCTAGTGTCTCCAGTCACGTAGGAACAGGGGGGCAGGGGGGATGCTTTGCCTCAGGTGTAAATGTTTTTGGGGCATCCCAGCTCATAGCCACACCCCCCACATGCCCTAGCCACGCTCCCATGCACTGCAGCCACGCCCCACGTACCATGGCCGTGCCCCCACACTGCATCCCCACCCGCACGCACCATAACCCTGCCGCCTCTCGCCCCCTGTTTACACACTCCAAGCTCTGCCACTGAGTGCCTCACCAAACAACAAACCCCAGAGTTCCATTGGATATGGCCAATGCAGATAAAGAGGAATCAAAGTGCTGTTAACTGAGTAGTGTGAAAGGGCCCTGTATGTGGTTGTTGTTGTGTGCTTTTAAGTCATTTCTGACTTATGGTGACCCGAAGGTGAATCTATCACAAGATTTTCTGGGACTGAGAGAGTGTGATGCACCCAAGGTCACCCAATGGGTTTCCATAGTCGGGTCTCCAGGGTTGTAGTCAGGTGTTCAAACCACTATACCGTGCTGGCTCTCTTTATGTTCTAGCAGGTTACAGCAGTTTACATTTTCACCAGAAGCAAGTCATTTATAGACTCAATGGGTCTTGCTCATTAAAGATGAAGCCATAAAACGCAAAATATTTTGTATTATAAGATGAACGGCTCATGACAATACATTGTTATTGGGAAAATCCAATTCCCTTCTAGCTTCGGTAGGGTTTGCTGTTAAGACACACCAGTTCTGTGTAAATGTTGCATTCTATTGGCCCAACACTTGTGTCCTCTTTATAAATGAGACTGTTTTGTGAGATCACCACTGTAAATATTCTGTATGCCTCATTCTAATATTCAAGTCAAGCTCAGTCAGTTGCATAGGGATGGGGGTGGGGGGATGGGGGTGGGGGGTTTGCTCTGGGCGGCAATGTTCTTGGGGCATCGCGGCTCCTAGCCACACCCCTGTGTGCCCTGGCCACGCACCACAGCCATGCCCTCCCAGTGGCCATGCCCCCTGCATCATAGCCCCGCCCTGCCCCCCCTTTACACTCTCCAAACTCCACCACTGAGCTCAGTATTTTTAAGATAGTCTTTTTCATGCTTTCTTTTACCCACCTATCTTAACGTGAAAAGGAAAAGCTGTGCCATCTAGCCCTTGCTTACAAACATTGTTTACCACCCTGCTACTCAGTATGTCCCATTGTCCAATCCTCAGGCGCTCACACCAAATGTGAATGTCTACAGAGGAAGGACTAGACATTTATAAGAGATATGACTGTCATTCTATTAGTGACAGATGCAAATTGCACTACGCATGTGGGGCAAAATTTTTGCCATAGTCATAGTTTGCAATAGAGATAGTCTGCAGGCACACACAGCAACTTTGTGCATTGTACATTGTGGTTGCACATTATGCATTAAGGATTACACAACAGCTCCCACTCACTGACAGATATTGTTGCTATTTTGCATGGGGGTTGTGTAGTGCTGGTGCAGCATATCTCTGCATGCCGATATTTATGCAATGCTGAGGGAATGTTGGATTGAAACTCATGTGTGTTAGTCTTCATATGAGACAGGAAGAGGGAGGTAGGGGACACTTGTTCCATCCTCTTCCCCTTTCCTCCTGCATCAGTGAGCAAAAGGACATGTCCTCCATCCTGCCATCGTATTCCTTTCCTCTTCCTGCCTGCATGCGTGAGTGAGTGATTGTGTGTGTTCATCCTCCTACTGTCCCATCCCCTTTCTCCAGCAACCTGAGACAAATCAAATCTATGAATGTTTAACCTGAAAATCTAGAGGGCTGACTGTACTCTCTGTAACTGGTGCAAAATAAAAAAAGAAAGTGATCACAGGGTGGGAGAGGATGGCATTTCACTACTCCTGTTGCAGAATATGTGGCTTTTCAGAAACAGAAGAGTTTGTTCAGCTTAGAGAAGGACTATATTAATCTATTTCCAGTCTGTGTTGGTTTTGCATGAGTTCACTCATGTTGTTACGTCTGGTTTCTATAATAAATTCATGACTATTTTTTTTAGATTTTATGAACACGAATGTTTGTATTTAAATTCTCACTGTAAACACATTGTCCAAGGTCCCACATTAGGGCCCTTTTCGCATGGTATTTGCCATGCAAAAGGGTGCCTGAAGTGTTGTGCAATTGTGAGAAGCGACCCGCACGATGCACTCACAATCGCATTATGCTCCAGGGCCTGGCAGGTGCCGCTCACACACTTTTTCATTTTCGGCTTTGAGCTGAAAATGGTGCATGATCCACACGCACTTGCCGTGCGTGCGGAGCCTCCGGAGCCGCGGCAGTCGCGCTTCCTGCCCCAGCTCAGCCCGGGAAACCCCCAGGCTGCGCTGCGGAAGGAAGAGGTGGGGCTCTTGTGCTACCTGCTCAGAAGCAGGCAGCTCATGCAGAGCTGAAGCAGTGGGGAGATGAGAGCCTCTTACTGGAGGCTGCTTGCGCGATCCCTGCACCCCAGCGCTGAAAAAGGTAAGGTGTGGAAAGGGCCTAGGAGTTGTGATGTTTAACTTTACAAGAACAGAATTACATCACTTACACATTATGCAATCATGGTAGAGAATTGCAACAATGCAGAATGGGACACTACACAACCAGGACAACAGTTGCACAACCAGGACTCTCACCACAGAACAGGATACTATGACATTTCTCTGGCTGGGCGCAGGGCTCCCATGACTTTCCACTAAGCTCCCTTTTGGATTACCAGTGTCCTGTGGCTCCATCAAGGACTGTTGTCTCCCTCTCTTTGTGCTATTGTTGTATGAGGGCAGCCTGTCCTACAAAGCACCATGCTGTTATGCATTATGACTATTGTGCAATACCCACACTATTTGCTCCATTTGTGCAATGGGCCTGAATAGTATAGGAGGCAATGCTCCCTCCTAGGAATATGACAGCTGTGCAACAGTGAAAGTGTACAATAGTAAGTTGGTTTACAAGATCATAAATTCCCAACAGGATGCCAGCCATTTTTCATGACATGCATATTTTACAAATGCTAGGTGATACATAGTTTTGAGCGCCAATCCCCTGCATCTAAATGTCTGGATAAGTGTGCAATCCAGAGGAGAGTTATGTACCGATAAAGGGAGTTCGCACTGGAGTTTACTGTGACTGCATTCCTCAAGTTTCCCTAATTTCAGACTTCAGATTAAGGGGAGAACCCAGCCCTAGAGATATCAGAAAAGCTATATGCATATCCAGTGGGAAATATAGCTAACTTGTTGCCACATATTTCTTTGAATAGTGTGAAGGGGCCCTAAATACAGAGTAGAATGCAACTATTTGTGAAGCTTGAATAAGACACAATGTGAATGGGATTGTAAGAAAATGTTGCAGTATGGAATACTTCTGTTCCAGATTCCAGCCAGCCAGCCATGCCCTTTTCCCAGATACACCATTCCATCCTTCTCCAGTTTTCAAACTAAGTATCATGCCATAGTAACTAAGCGTACACGGTCTTCATTGGGCTGTGTTGGGTTCTCCTACCCAATTATTATTCCTAAAGGATTTGTTTTATTTTATCCTAATATTCAAGCAATGTTATGTTTCCTGAAGTCTGCTGATACCTCTCCCTTCTGTAGGGAACCCTGGTGGCACAGTGGTTAAATGCCAGTACTGCAGCCACAAGGCTGTGAGTTCAATCCTGCCAGGCTCCAGGTTGACTCAGTCTTTCATTCTTCTGCAGGTTGGTAAAATGAGTATCCAGCTTGTTGGGGGAAATTAGCTAAAACACATTGTAAACAGCTTAGAGAGCACTTAGCTGGCAAGAGGTATAGAAATACACATGCTATTGCTATTGCTGTATGATTGGTGCAAATTTGGCTCCATAAGGATCCACACTCAGAGAATGAATTCACATTAAAAAAAGATTAGTGTACTGCATGGAAAACACAGAAGATTGCGGTTATTAGCTGTCCTACGTGTTTCCTGACATTTCTTGAAGATGCCCCTGATGATATAAGTTCTTCGCTTTTTGTCATGTACACCGTAAATGCATGGATTTGGACTTAGTTTAAGTACAGCAGCTTTCCATTAGTTCTTTCCAGTTCATTGTACCAAGTTGTTTTCTTTAGGTCTTGTGACCAGGGATGTAAGAGCACAACGTAATTTTAGCTTTCCTTTGATTTTACATGGTGGTTGAGACTTGGCTGCAGAGTGTTGGGTAGGGGCAGTGGAAGCATTATATTTCCACAGTCATTATGGCAGTATTCTCTAAGTTCCAGCAATTATTAAACTTTAATTAATATTATACATGGTTTTTGCAGGCCATACTCGTACTTCAAGGCACACAGATATAGAAAAAGATTCACTGTTGAAAGAAAATGCAGCCAACAGATGTTAGATGTTGGGGGAAATGAGTATGTTAAATCATTAGGTGGCACCATCACTGCACCATTCATAGTTCATCTGTTTGTAATAGTTACCACATTTTTTTAAATCATGGCATTAGCTGTCTATCATGCTGTTAGCCATGATAACAAAGAATGGGCCCCCATTTTTCTACTTCTTTAGATATAGATTTGCAACATATAGTGATGTGAAATGTAACAAAATATAACAAAGCAACAAACACCGGAGTACCTTGTGTATAACTCAGTTTTATGAGTATTATCCTAATTCATTTGTTGCTTTCTGTTTTTTCATTCATTTTAATTAGTTAAATAGAATTTGGATGACAGTTCTATATGAAAAATTGAGAAATAAATCAAGATATATTAAAAGAGAGAAACATATGGATAATTTTGATGAAATTATTCGTAAAGAACAAATATTTTCTGGGCCTTTCTGCACTACACTGTTACAGTGCTATTATTCCACTTTCAACGTCCTGTGGAATCCTGGGGTTTGCAGTTTAGGGACGAGCCTTTAGAATTCTCAGCCAGAGAGCCCTTTGGCCTCAGTAAACTACAAACCCCAGAATTCCACAGCATGTTGAAAGTGGAATAATGGCACTATAACAGTGTAGTGTGGAAAGGTCCTCCGTGTCATTCACCAACACATCACCTAAAATTCTGGAAAGATATTTTGGCTGACTCTATGATCAAAAAGACTTAAGGAGGAAATCAGTGTAGTGGCTGGAATTCACTAAGGAAGTTATGAATATGTAATGTAGAGTTACACATTCATGACTAGTTTGTATTCACAATTCCTATGTACTCACTATTGTAGGGATCTGTCCCTCCTTCAATCGGTAAGAAGCTGACTGATATTCCCACCTTCTCTTGTGCAAGCAATCTCTGGTATGGGGGACTTGTGATGGGGACCCTACATCTGACTGTTGCAACGAAGATCACTCATGAGAGAGAGTGGAAATGTCAACCAGCTGCTTCCCAATTGACAGGGAACAGATCCCCATTGCTTGCAATGGCTGCTACCCAGTAAGTTGGAACTGGGGAGGCTGGGCCAGGAGACAAATTTATAGCCACATAACTAAGGTGGTTACATAGTTGATAGATACTGGCCAATACATATAACCTCCAACACCTGTTATGTGTACCATGTAATATGAATTGTAGTGATTCTTGATTCTACTATCTTTTCTTTTTTCTATTTTATGGATATAGAGTACTAGCATATATACCCGGCATTGCCCGAGATTTTATTTTCTCACAGGTAATACTTATTAGAAAGATTTGAGATCCTGCATCTCTAATTCCCCAAACTGTCTTGTCCAGTGCTTGTAACTTTTCCCATATTCTCCAATCCAATCTGTATTCAGAGTTATTAACACACAGAGGTTGGGTTCCTGAGGGAATACACTGCCCCCCTTCTTGCTGCTAGGCCTTGTCTCCACAGCAACTGGTCTATTCAAGACCGACACGGTTAATTGAGGGTGAGAATTCTGGCTGAGAATTCTGAAGGCCATTCCCTAAACTGCAAACCCCAGGATTTCATAGAATCTGTTTGGGCAACCAATCATGTGAGGTCTTCGCCTTTCACAGCAGACAAACTTCGACTTTTATATATTAGCTAGCACAATTGTGACTATCAATTATGTTTTGCTTTTGTTATCATTATTTTTTTTAATTTTGTGAATTCTTTGCTTTTATATTTTTATGGTTGTTACGTATGTTTTACATACGGTATATACATTAAAATTAAATTAAAATTTAAAAAAGAAATTAAAAAAAAAGAAAAAACCCATCCAAATTCCTATAGTGATACATAGCCACTGGGAGCTGTAGGATTCTGGGAAAAGTCATCCAAAACAAACAAACAAATAAACAAACAAACACCCCCCCCAACCCCAATTTTTCTATGCTCTGGGAATCTTTGAAATCCTATACCTCAAGACAACCATCTTTTTCACAATCAGAAACAACAGAGACCATTCTGGACTTTGGTTTTTCTAGATTCCAGCAACTTCAGCCCATGCTTATTACTTCTCGTCAATATGTATGTGAGTGTCCTTCACAATAAGTGAGTATCACTGATTGTAAAAACTCAAAAGGCTTGGAACACAGAAACTGCATCTGTAAGTTCATTGTTGCCCATTCCTACATGTGGCCTTAGGTCTGCCTGTTGTAGGACTAGACTGTCATTTCATAACAAGGGCACTTTGCCAATTGTGTTCTTTCTTGGAACTTTGCGAAGGATCAAGTCCAAATATTTGTGAATCTTTCCATCTCCTCCTAGTAAAGTCTGCAAGAGGTCCCTCCTGCAAGGCTATAAATCAGATGTCATTTGGCACCCAATGCCTGAAGCTTGGTTTTATTCCTTCCTGTTGATTTCAAACATGTCTTCTGGGAAGGAACATGTGGGGCAACATGTTTTTCTGCCTTTCTATTCAGGTCTCTTGGCTCCTCTGATCGGTGGAGAGGCTCTGTGAAAGTCTCCAGTTCAATTTGCAAAAAATTATGTCAATGATCTTATAGAGGATTCTTCTTTTCTCCAAAACCTGGAGAAATATATACATTGGAGAGTTCCTGGTTCAGCAGCCATAAAGCTGGACTTGAGTTGTGATCCCACAGGAGGCCACATATACACAGATCAGTCACAGTGAGTGGTACCACTAGGACTAAACCACCAGTTCCAGGTCTGGGACTCTCCCCCTGGAGAATCCCCATGTGTGGTGGCACAGCTGTCTTTTTTCTCTCTGTGTAAACACCTCTCTGAAAAGGTCAAGTGTACTGGGGAGAAAGCTGGAGCTCTGTCTGGTATCTTTGGCCATTTCCACACGGGGTGAGAGAATCGCCCCGCACTACTACTTACTGGATCTTCTAGCTCCCTGGTCCGGTCCAGGGTGCTCCAGAGAAGTGTGTGCTTGTTGCTCTGCACTGCTCCGGTGTCCAAAATGGCAGATTCCGGTTGGTTGAGGATCTCGACCAACTGCTGAAGCTCGCCAGCCTAAAGCCCGCCCCTGGCAGATCGCAGGCTCGCATTGGTGTGAGCCTGTGAATCTGCACAAGGGAGCAGGCTCGCAGTGGCACGCGCGGTGCTTTTGAAAGACCTGATTTTTCTGGTCTTTCTTTTTTTATATATATATAATAATTTTATTAAATTTTCACAGATAAAAAACTTTCTTTAACCTGTAGTTTTACATGAGATGTTTCTGATCTTCCACTCTGTTCTGGTCTTCGCTTCTCGAAACACACTCCTCATATTACATTTATGTATCACAATACAGTGTTCATCTCAAACAATGGAACATGCTTTCCCCTCTCCCCATTTCCACAATCAAAATACAGTCCTTTTCCCTTGACAGTTCCCAGCTATCACCCATTATTGGCCATTCTGCTTTTCTCTACTCAACAAATTTCAATTTATTCTCATTTCTCTACTTGTCTTTTTTAAATTCTGCGATCTTTTCTTAAATTGAACCCTCCAGCATTTATAAAATGAACTCTTAAAATTTTTAAAACATGTCTATCAATGTATATCTAGCAGTCTGAGCTATTTAATGTTACACTCACTCCTCTTCTTGCCCTGGATCTCATTATATTAAAAACGTCTTGTTTCCCACCGCCAACTGTGTCCTATTCACCCATCCACCCTTTAACAATATCACAATGTCTGTATTAATGAAAATATATCCATCAAAAACGCAAGCTGATTGATATTGCCAAAGTACATAGCCATTTTATCTAATTCAGAGCCCTGTGCACCATATCATCTCCCATTCCCCCTCCCATCTGGAACTTTACCGCCTGGACATTAATTTCCGAAGAATCTCTGTATTATCATTGCCGCTTGAATTCCAAGCTGCTTTGTCCTGGGGAGTGGGGATGTTTTCTTAGGTGACCTTCCAGCACAGGCTAGCAGTCTCAACAGTCCAGACTCAGGAAAAAAATTGGCAAACAAGTCTCAAACAACGGGAACACATCAAATCCATCTCCTGTCCTAAACTCCATTATTTTAAAAATGTCTTGTTTCCCACTTCTATACTTATACCCTATTCACCATCCTCCCTTTAACAATATCACAATGTTATATTAATGACCACATGTCTATCAAATGTAAGCTTAATTGACATTGTTAAAGTATTCCCACTTTGTCTAATTCAGGACCCTGTGCCACTCCACCTCCCATTCTCCCCTCCCATCTGGAACTTCACTACCCAGAGTTTCATTTCTGTAGATTACTGTACTCTCACAGACGCTTAAAGTCCAAGTAGTTCTGTCCCTGAGGGTGAGGATATTTGCTTGAATGACGTTCCAGCACAGCTTCACCAGTCTCACCAGTCCAAACTCAGGAAAAAAAAGAAAGTTAGGAAACAGTCTCAAACAACAAAAGAGAAAAAAGTACTGCTCGATACCCGCTGCCCAGAGTATTCTTCCAGATCAGAAATCCAGAGTCAAGAAGCCAAAACAACAATCCTCTCAAATCAACCAATATAATCTGTAGAAATAAGGAACTCAATGTCCAGATGGGGTTTATTCAGTCTTGTAAAGTTCAGTCTTATTCTTTAGCCCGGTACCAGCCCTTTAATAAAAGGCTCTAAACCATTTCTTTAAAAACAACCACCCCTTTTAAACGAACAGTCAACCATCAACAGAAAAGCAAAAAAGCCTCTTTAGCCATTTCTTTTAAAACAGCTGCCCCTTTAAGACAGACTCTCAACCGTCCACAGAAAAACAGAAAAGCTTCTTAGCCATTCCTTTTGAATCAGCCGCTCCTTAAAAGAACTTTCCACCATGACACACTCATGTCCCTCTGGGTCCTTCCATTCCTGTGCTCCTGAGCACTGCTGCATGCCCGTTCCAGATGTGATATTTTCAAAAGCAAAGACCAGAGCAGGTACATGTTTTCTTACTTGTTATTTCAAATAAGTTTCTTGGTTAAAAGTCGTCGTCGGCGCTTGTGCCGCTCAAGTGACGATCCCACTGGCTCCGTCATGGTCCTTTGACCCCCCTGGTGTTTTTGGCTCCCCCAGCCAGGTGGAGCCAGCCACCAGTTACAGTGGTCCCCTTCGGACCTCTCCCGCACCCCTCTTACTGGAGGGGTGTTTAGCCGCTTCTGGTGGTACAAAAAAGCGGCTGCAATCCAGCGGGTGGCTGCTCGGAGCTGCGCCATTGCGCAGCTTCTTTCCGAGCTGCCTCTCTCACTCGCCATGCAACCGGAAGGCGATTTTTCCGGTCTTTCAAAAGCATGCTGGACAACCACTTGGGGTCATTCCGGAGCAGGCTGAGGTGCAGATCTACATTAAGTAGTCCAGACCCAGTCCGCTCTCAGGTGCAGACGTCCTCCCTGGAGGTCGTGTTACCCTGAGAACTGGGGGTCCCGGGAGGGGCTCCCAAATAACCAAATAACAGCAAGCAAAGATGGGGAAATTAACTCGAGCACTCTCTTAAGCTAACGAGAGGCAGGGAACTTAGCGGGAATCTTTTACCCTATGTCTACGGGGTCAGGTCAGTTAAGCAGTCAGACAGTTTTAAAATATCAAAAATGATGTTTTATTAACAACAGACAAACACTTAAGACCACACAACCACACAGCTAACTAAGAAATAAGAAATAAGAGTTTCGGGGGAAATGGGTGATACAACACCTTTCTCATAGTCTTGAAGAAGCTGGAGATGGTAGTGAAGAATCTCAGCGTGGTGGCCGAGGGGAGTTTGCTTGACAGAGCGGCAGCAAGGCTGGATGTAAGTCCGGAGAGATCCGAGGCAGCTCTCGGAACTGGGGTTTTTTATTTAGGGAAGGTGTGACCGTAGGCTAGTCTGGTCTTGGGTGGAAACAATGAGTTTTGGGCTGGAGACAATGTCTCTGAAAGGTCAGAATTTACATGATTGAGTTAAGGTCCGAATTGACAATAATATGGCCAGTACGTAAATGCAGCTAGCTTGGCAGTAAAGCACAGCTTGTCAGGATGCCTGCTTGGGGCAGAGGTCTCTTTGTTTTAACACACATTTGTAATGAGGGTGTTTGTTTCAGGAGGTCTCCTAAAGCAGATCTGGCAGTTTCTGGCTTGCTTAGGTGTAAACAGAAATGATTCAGCATTTAATAGCCATGCCTAGCATCGTGCTTGTTCGGTGACCTCACAAACACTTGGCTGGTGGCAGAGCAGGGCCGAATTATGATATCAAAATGATATCTAAAGGTTACCAAAGGCCAGACCAGTTCACGGTTGTAACAGACGGACTGCATCGTTTCAAACACTCTGTGTGGAAATGGTCACTGTCTCTTCAGAGACCTTCTGGGTTCCCAGGGACACAATGAGGAAATCAAAATGTTGGGTGCAACCACAGCTTTGCTGTGCACCAGATCTCTTCTAAAAGATACGAGAAAGAGGAGAAAGAAAAATTATTGTCCTCTGGTAATGGGGGCTGGGTGGGAGACAGTGAACTAGAGGGAAGTGAGCACTGGGTATCAGCAGAGAAAGAGCAAAGGGACGCACAAAGAGAATATGTTCTGGTGAGGAAAAGAGCAGAGAGAGAGAGAGTGAACAAGCGAGTGAGCAAGCGAGTGAGCATGGGACAGGGGATAAATTGGTGAGGTATACCTATCATTAGGTGGAGGGCAGCAGGAGAAGGCATTTTGACCACATCCCCACTCAGCCTTGGTATCCCCACTGATCAAAGAAGAGTTATAGTCTATACAAATCAGTGGAGCATGATGGCACATGAAGGGTGGAATTAAAAACAAACACATATAACAGTTTTGATCATACTTCTTCAAGACCAAACTAGATGTTATGCAAGAAATATCTGATACTTCTGATTAGTCTAAACTGAGCCAAACCAAACCAAACCAAACCAAACCAAACCAAACCAAACCAAACCAAACCAAACCAAACCAAACCAAACTATTTTTTCAAAGTTGTGGATGGTTTCCAGTTTTAGTGAAGGAATTGTGATAAATGCATGCTTCCCCTTGCCCCCAAGGCCTTTTCCAATTTGCCCCTCTCCTTCAATATCTTTCTGTCTGCATTGAAGAGAGATTGGCTTCTGTGATGGAAAAACTGTTGGGATGGTGTAGCACACACAACCTGGGCCCTGGCTTGGGCAGCTGTGGTTGGGTTTGAAGGTGTGAGGCAAGTGAAAAGACCAAGCCGGTACTGGTCTTAGAAGGCTGTTTTATTAAGCAAAGAAGCAAAAGTAAAAAGGCAAGCCATCACTCATATATATACACTCTGGCTTCGCAGAAAATAGGCAACAGGCAAGAAGTGAAGCTCTTTGTTCTCAAGCGGTTTGTATAGATCATTACACTGTGCGAGTACACAGAGTCAGCAAAACATCATGTCAATCAACCCACCATATAGGCAAGGGAGATGGACTTACTGAGGCATCCCAAGATAGGCTGTCAGCCAGCTGCAACTCTCCACCTGATACATGCCAGAGGGCTGAAACCCCTTATCTTGTTTTCCCTCCTTATTTGGCCTCTGAAATAGTAAGCAAGGCCAACCCCTTATCTTGTTTATGCGTACCAGGCTGCTGCAGGGAGAGGACACATTTCTCGAGCATTCTTAAAATAGTAAGCAAGGCAGTGGCATACAGTGCAGTCTGAACCAAACTTTTCAGCAAAGCAGCTGACCCAAACTCTTAGCAAAGCAAGCCTCGGACCTAACTGTTGGGGAGGTGGGTGACTATGAGCAGGCAAAGGTCAAAAAGAGAAAATGTTAATTAACCTCTCCCACCCTTACAGCTGCTGGACTCCAGATCATACTTCATAGTACTGAGTTTCAAAAGAAAAGAAGCATAGATACTTTTCATGCATCTCCAGAACATTGCCCTACTTGACCCTTGGGTAGGTGTAAAGAGAAAACTCTTGTATCAGTAAGCAAGCATTTGGTTAGAACTGGCCTCCACAGTGAGAAGAGAAGGAAAAGAAGGTTGCATGGAAGACAATGTATTTTAAAATACAAGTTATGTGTTCAAATGGACACCCAGTCCAAGCTTTTGGACACTCAGTGGAAACAAATGGACACATACCATTTAATTAATTAATCAAGAACACTACTTCTGACTGGAGTCTATACTCCTTAAAAGCTTGCATACAATGTGTGAAATATATGGACATTGCTCCTCGTATTTCCTTTTTTTTGTTTGTTAAATTCTCCTCAGTCTGAATGTCTGGATTGTATGTAGCAGAGAAGCTTCCACTCATGAACCATTTGAGTAAGAAGATGGACACCCAACAGAAATTTCTTTAAAAAATGTCTTGGTAGAGCATTGCTGAAGTTCTTCAAGCAATGATTTCTTGTGCTGTTCTGATAATATGGGTGTCAAGAATTGAAAACTGCTGTCCTCCATGGTGAAACATAAAACTGCAGGCTCTCAGTGAACGTATTTCTGGGCTAAGAGTTCATCCAGACTGGCAAAAAGTCTTGGGAGTTATTCCTGTATGGATCTGGGCTTTTTGTATATCCAAATAAGATGCTTCTTGTCCTAGGTAGCAGATTATTTTTTTTAAATTCTGGGATATCCTGATATCAGCAGGGTAAATTTCCAAGTCAGGATCCATTGTCTTTGCTCCTCGTGTACCTCTGGTTATCCCATTGATGATATGTTGCATAGGGGATGATAGGAAGTAAGGAAACCCTGCCCATGATGCCATTCACTACACTTCCAGCAGGACATGAAGCCCCAGTATATTTATGGCATGACTAGATACATTATCAAGAACAACTGCTTCAAGGCATGTAACCTAGGAACACAATCTTCCAATATCTACTGAGATTATTGGCCATCTGGAGAAGCATTAACACTGACTTTGGCTATGGTGGCTAGCCACTGAATCTCTTTGGGCTGGATGGAACATAAAGTGCTTCCTATGAAGGCTGAGTGTTCTTAGCTGGTGGCAGGCATGACTGGTCTTGTTCTCTTCTCCTCCCTTTCTCTCTGACTCCGATTAGTCTTTGATCCTGACTTCCAAATGACAGCTTCCATTTGCTGTACACAGACTAGCCCTGACATATTGCCCAGCTATTCCTTCAGTGTGATGTGAGAAGTTCTTCTCTGTACCAGCTCACTGGATACAGGGTTAAAATTGATGTGAATAAGATAAAGTTGATCTCAACATTAGATCAACTGAACTAACTGCTGCAGATGGTTTATTTTACATAGAATTACAGAAGCACAGAGTTGGAAGGGACAGCAAAGGCCATCTAGTTCAATCCTCTGCTACTCCTGAAAGATGTCCATCTAAACTCTGTTTAAAGACTCCAAAGAAGGTGAGGCCACCATCTTTTGAGGTAGACTATCCACTCTAAAACAGTTCTTGCCATCAAGAATTTCCTCCTAATGTTTAGATGGAATCTCTTTTCTTGTTATCTGATGTCATTGGTTTGTGCTGTAGTCTCTGGAGCACCACAAAACAAGCTTGCTTCCTTTTCTACATTACATTCATTCAGATATTTAAGGGTGGCATCATCTTATCTCTAAGTCTCTCTTTCTCCAAGCTGAACATACACAGCTTCCTAAGCTGTTTCTCAAAGGGGTTGGTTTCCAGACTTTCACCATCTTGGTCACTCGCCTCTTGATATGTTCCAGTTGTCAATATCCTGCTTGAATTGTGGTGCCCAGCAGGAACAGGTGAAGTCTGACCAAAGAAGAATACAGTAGTACTGTTACTTTCCTTGATCGTTGATGCAATGTAGAATTGCATTGGCTTTTGCCGTGCAAAGACAGCAAATAGTTAATTCTTCTATCATAGAATTCTTTTGTAATTCCAGGAAGAGAGTGATTGTGAGGAATTTTCTGCCTTAGTTGACAAAATAAATGACTGGCCTTGGGTACAATGGGACTTAGCACTTACTGTGTGTATGTGTGTGGTACTTGCTGCAAAGGCAGAAAAAAAGACCACCTTGGAAGAGAGAAACTGCAGCATGGGTTGGTCCTCTGTAGCATCTCATGTTGCTTCATGACACAGAAAGAAACGGCACTGCGGCAGCCTCTCTACTAAGCCCAACTGTTGGAATGCTCCAAAGAAAACCCACACCAAATTAGACCATATGGGATTGCCTTCCTTTCCTGTATCCTGTGGACCATGGGTAAGACATCAGAGTAGAAGACAATGGAATTGGTTGTCTTCACATATTACTCACTGGCTTCTTCTTCTGGTGGTGTTCAAAGAACTCTTTTGATCTCTCTCTCATCCTAGAGTCTTGGTATAAGGCTTGCCCACAAATCAAGAATACTGCTTAGGATGTTGCAGATGAATAGAGGTTGGTGGATGGAGGCCACCCTTCTTCCTATGTTTCAGACCACATTTGATTATTCCTCAAGAGTGCCTATATCTCTGGTTGTTATGAAGTTTGGAAAGTAACCACAACAAATGCTCTTAAAATGCAAAGAACTCTCTCTCTCGTTTGCAATTTCATCTTGCATATACCCCAAGGCAGGCCCTTGAACTTTGCTAGGAATTGTGCCTTCCCAGCCTGATCTATCCTGAAATGGTGATCCTTCTATCCATGCTGTTGAGATCTTACAAGGGCAGCTGAGACAAGGGACTGATCAGTTACCATGACTAATGTGTCTCTGATGAGTGATATTTTGAACTTATGAATATCATAGTTGTGTATTTTTTCTTATTTCCTATATCTTAAATTTCTGTTGTTCTTTGATTTAAACATCAGAAAAAGAGCATTACCACACTACCTAATCATGGCACTATAATTCCACTTTAACTGTTGTAGACCCTTGCTATGGAATTCTGGGATCTGTAGCTTAAGGAGGAATATTTATAGAATCCTCAGGCAGAAAGTTCTACTGCCTCTCCAAACTATAAAACCCAGGATTCTATAGGATTCAGCCATGGGAGTTAATGTGGAATCACAGTGCTATAAATGGATAGTGTGAAAGGACTTGAGGCCAAACAGATGGAAAATTCAACAGTAATGGGAGAAT
Organism: Iguana delicatissima; assembly: GCA_948472985.1. NCBI lineage: Eukaryota > Metazoa > Chordata > Lepidosauria > Squamata > Iguanidae > Iguana > Iguana delicatissima. The sequence goes on along the minus strand of CAOKZL010000460.1, from coordinate 718,424 downwards.
CTTCAATTTCTAGCAGTACAAAAATATGAAATGTCCTTATCAGCTTTTATAAATTTAATCTTCAAATAAACTCTCAATGTATGTGTGACTTTGGAAGTAAAGTCACTTGCACATGTTTGCAAACTAATGAGGTATCTACAGATCAAAGGCAATATACATGCAATCGTTCATCAGGTACCAATAAAAGAAATAGGAACTTTTCCCGGCCATGCTGCCTGGGGAGGAGGGAAGACTCCTGAATTTGTAGCCCATAGAAGTAATATCTTCTGGTTCCGGTAAGAGCTTGGTTTCTCTTGACTGCTCAGGGCTAATTTGCCTGATAACTCAAGTGTGTGATAGAATACATTAAGATTTGAAAAAGTGCTTTGACTGAGGCCTTTTCCACACCAGGTTTTTGAAACGGTGCAGTCCGTCCTCCAAGGAGGAGGTCTGCACCTCGAACCGGACTGGGTCGGACCTATATAAGGTAGATCCATGCCTGAGTCCGGTCTGGAATGACCCCAAGTGGTCATCCAGCATGCTTTTGAAAGACCTGATTTTTCTGGTCTTTCAAAAGCACGCAGCACACCACTGCGAGCCTGCTCCCTTATGCAGATTTGCAGCCTCGCACCAATGCGAGCCTGCGATCTGCCCAGGGGTGGGCTTTAGGCTGGTGAGCTTCAGCGGTTGGTCGAGACCCTCGACCAACCGGAAGCTGCCATTTGGGATGCCGGAGCAGTGTGTATTGATGAGCATGCACTGCTCCGGAGCACCGTGGACTGGGGAGCCGTAAAGGTCCGGTGAGTAGCGGCGCAGGGCGATTCCCTCGCCTGGTGTGGAAAAGGCCTGAATTTTGTATTTTTTTTTAACCTCAGTACAAATTCTAATGTATTTATTGATGGTTAAGGTCATGAGAGCCAGTGCAGCACACTGGTTTGAGCACTGGTCTATGACCACGGAGACCAGTGTTCAGTTCCCTGTTTGGTCATGGTAATCCCCTGGGAGACCTTGGGCACGTTGCATATCCTTAGCCCTAGAAAACCCCATGGTAGGTTTGCCTTTGGGTTGCCATGGGTCAGAAACAACTTGGCGGCACACAACAACAACATCATTTGTTGGGTTATTATAAGGGTCAAGATTAAGGCATTCTTGCATTTCTTTACCTCAGTGGGAATCCAATGTTTCCTCCAGATGGGTCTAAGGACAATTACATTGCCTAACTTCTGCTTCACTTCATCACAGTTTGCTGAAACATGTTATGGGATACTTCTGGGCCCAGTGCATCACTTCTGTCTGGGAAAAAAGTTCTCAGATGGCAAAGATTCATTGGGAGACTTTTTGTAGGTAGGGGAAGGCTTTAGAAATGAACAAACAAAAACTTCTATGGGGGCAGGGGCTGAAATCTGGCGACGTTGTCACAACTGGTCAGGAGAAAACACCGCAAAATACTTACCCAGCCTTGTGCAATTCTGCAACATGTTGTGACTTGGAGGAATTGAAATGTCATGTATGAAAGTTAATTTAAAAATAAGACAGACAGACAGCAGCTGTGAGAGACAGGAAGAGATTAGAATGACGATTTATTGAAAAGAGGGTTAACCATCATCCATGAGCTTTCTGGAAGAACAACTGTTATTGCTGACCAGGGTGTAGGGCAGAGATTGGCAAAATATGGCCCTGAGACTCTAAGCAGGCCTTAACTAGGGAAGTAGTTGTGGGTTGGGAGGCAAAATGACGGCATTGCTTTCCCCTCAAATAATAATCCTCCCCATGAAATTTTCCTTCAGCCTCCAATTTCTACCACTGCAGAAAGTGAGACACTGAAAGCCATCTACACCTAGAACTCTTGTACTTGTTGTGTTCACATTCCTTTAGTAACTTTGCCTGCCCCTTTTCTTTGGATGCCTAGGCTCTGAGTCTAAAGGCTTGGCTGAAGGTTTAAGTTACTACAATGCCAGAAATTTGGAGACTTAAGTAAAATTGTATGGCAAGGGCAGAATTCTCATTTGAAGGGGCAAGATTCTTGTGTTGCTCCTGCCCTGTAGATTCAGTATTGCTGACTCTTTTCCTGCCCCCACTCAAAAGGTGAACCTTCCTTTTGGGCCTTTTCTGCACTACATTCTTATAGCATGATGATTCCACTTTCAACATCCTATGGAATCTTGGGGTTTGCAGTTTCGGGAGGGGCCAGGTGGCCCCTCCCGAAACTGCAAACCCCAGGATTCCTTAGGATGTTGAAAGCAGAATCACCGTGTTATAAGAGTGTAGTGCAGAAAAGGCCTTGGAAGCCCCCAATGAGTGCTGATTCACCATTCAAATGGGTCATGGGGCCGTTTTCACTTTTTAAAGATCAGTTTTTCAAAAGCAGAAGCAGACTTTTGACCACTTCCAGTCCCCACATCCCCCTCTATTTTTTGTCAATTTTTGGCAGTCTATGCAGCTGTCACGGGGTCTTCACAGCAGAAAATACCCCCACGACTTACCAAAATTGTCCACTCTCAAAGGTAAGGAGTAACTCTCACAGCGTACTCCAACGCTTTTACCGTGCTGAAGACTCCCCTAGCTGACATTTAACAACAGCAAAACAACCAGACATGTTAAAATGCAATTGCCACATGTTACACATCACATAGTTTGCCCATTAAAAAAAAAAAAGAGGAGTCAGAAAACTAGTGGGTCAAGTGTTTTCACTAGTGTTGACATACAATACTCTCATACATTTAAATTCCCTGCTGTGAATATCAAGAATTGGCTTCTGAGTACTCCGCCTGAATTAATGCTTGTCCTCTTGTGTCAAGAGGTACCTATTTATGCTGAGTGTCTCTAAATGCCCACCCATTTTTCTTTTCTTTTATAAAATGTTTAACTTGACCCTGCAGAAGAATCAATTTTCTTTTCTCACCTCCAAGTGTTTTCCTGTAGTGCTTGTTTTCAGATTAAATTGGCTATCTGGGACCTTGCTCATCTTGACAGTTTTTTTAATTTTATTTGGAAAAAAATATATAAATGTTTCCTTCTCTGTCATGAGTGAAGTTTCCTCTGAGAATCTGAAAACAGATATCTTCCTGGACATCTTGGGGCTTGCTCTTATCCTTAGGAAAACAGAACCAAGTTGTAAGCTATACGATTTACTAAACTCCCACCAGGGAGACCTAACCAGGAGGTTTGTTGTGGCAACCAGTAAATAATAATCAGACTGTGTGTACACTATATATATATTTTAATGTGTGGCTTAGCGGCAAGACTAAGAACAATAGATTTCTGTCTGTGTTTTGTGTTTTAGGAAGCAGCAAATGGCCACATAAAACCAGGATGGCCTTCAAATAATTTGGTCTGATTAGCTTAACCTTGTAAAATGCTCAAGGAGGAACAGTAAAAATAAGAGAAAGCACAATATAATGTTACTTTTACAACATTTGTAAAAGGAGCCTAGAGACTAGACTAGATTTTTCTCATAACTGGAAAGAGAGGGATAGTGTTGTATGAAGAAATTGTGGAGAGGAAGAAGATTGAGGATGAGTTTTCTTTCACTAAGAGAACTTTGTAGGACAGAAGTAAAGGAACCTTTGACCCTTTAGATGTTCAGGCTATGTGGGGTGGTTTGAGCGTTGGACTGTGACTCTGGAAACCAGAGTTTGATTGCCTGCTTGGTGGAACTCACTGGGTAACCTTGGGAATGTCACACACTTTCAGCCCCAGAAAACTCCATGATAGCTTCACCTTAGGGTGACCATAAGTTGAAAATGACTTGAAAGCATACAACAACAACAACACTAGCTGGGCCTTTTCAGAGCTGAGGTCCCAAATATCTGGAGGGGCTTCTCCACTTGTTCTTTAGCAGTATGATCATGCTCATGTTCTGAGTGGGGTAGATCGTGATTGTGATGAATTCAAGGCTGGCCTGATCAAGGGAGAAGGTGACGGTCCTACCACAGGTGGTAAATTTGGAGTGTGACATTAAAACCCAAACCAAGTTAAGACTATTGGATAGAAAGAATCCTTAAAGCCTGAACAGATGCATGGCTGTTTACCCAGAAGTGGGCATGCACAGGGGTTGCACTCTTTGATAGAACAAGAAGGGTACCAAGTGAGGAGCATCTGAGCCTTTGAAATTTCAGAGCCAAAACCTAGTGATGGTGCTTGGTGATGTCACAGTGGGCAGGATTTGATGATGTCATTATGCATAATAACTTAACCATCAAACACCTTGCTCAGAACATGTCATTCAGATAAAAACATAACGGATGAGATGAGGGAAAGAAAAAGAGGAAGTCTGATGCCTGGAGAAGTGAGGCCAGACCCTGAGATCTGAGACCCCTAATCTGTATATCCAATTGTAGCACGTTATTCCATTTTCACTAGCATGGCTCCAGTTAAATCCTGGAAATCCAGTTAAATCCTATGGAATCCTGGGAGTCTGTAGTTTGGTGAGGTAGTCAGAATTCTTTCCTGAACTAGTTCTGTAGTTCAGCGCTAGAATTCTAGGTATCTCACCAAACGCAAAATTCCAGAACAGCTAAAGTGGTATCAAACTGCTATACTTGTATAGTAGGGATGATCAAATTGTGGCCTGTGGGCTTCACATGGCCACCAGGTCTCCCCACGGGGTTAAATTTGTTTTGCTCTCAAACGCTCTCCACAATACCCCCACTGCAAAAATGCCTCCAAATGCTCTCTGGAGGGGCCTTTTCACCACATTTTTGCCCCTCGAGCTATTTTTTTTTTTTTTGAAACAGGAATTTATGAAGAAGGGACTCCTACTCCAATCTTTGTTGTTTAAAGGGGCCTAAAATTGCCATTTGGGAGCATGGTTATTCCATCCTTGTGGTGTGTGTATGTAATTGTTTAAGGTATCCAGTGTGAATAAATGAGCCCTCTAGACTCCCAGAGTCGACCACCTCTCAGCAGATGCACTCCTGGTATTTATTCCTCTCTGTCATCATGGCTGCATTCTTATGCACGCTTATACCAAAGTAAGTTGCACTGGACTTGGTGAACTTCCCTCTCTACGCTGCCCAGAAAAAACAACAACAAGAAAGTAAGGGCAATATTTTACCAGGGGAGAGCAATTGGTAAAAGGGGCTGTCTTGGCAGGCATCCTATAAAGTCTTTACACCAGGGAGGTTAGGGAGATTTTAATTGCCATCTGACATGAGTGGTTCTTCAAATGTTTATAGCACAAAGGGCCAGCTTCAAGTCTGTGTGGGCACAGCTTTGCTCCCCGTGACCAAAGTGGCCTGTAGAACATCACTGCTTCCTCAGTCATTTCTGCAAGTATGCGTTTAAGGAATATCCTGGCCTTAAATTGGAGCATTATGTTAGACAATAGGGCACGCAAATAAATGTTTTAGTAATGATTAGTAACAGTAATGATTCAGCCTGAGTAAAAGAGAACAGCTTGCAGGCCTTCTATACTACCAGTGGGACTTCTACTGTGCAGGTTCTAATTTATTGCCCTGATTAGCCTCTCATTAGTTTTCTGTGGCTGATCTCTTGAGTGGTAGTATATAAAGGAATGTGGAGGGATGCTTGGTGTATTACAGAAGAGCATGCAGGCTGCTGACTGTTTGCACATTAATTTCATGAAAGAAAGTACGGTTCCCATACTACTCATACAGAAAATATGAATCTATTCTTCATATTGACATTCATGGTTTCTAGACTTGAGATGATGCCAAACCACACTGCTCATTGTTGGATGATGAACAGGGGGCCTTTAAACAGTATATTATCTGAACAATGGTGGTCGATCAAGCATCAACAGCTTTGTTTCTTTAAGTAAAATAAATGGGGATGCAAGAGGCATAACTTACAGCAGTGCATGGATTGATTCCAAGTTCTTTACACTTGGGAAACCTATGCTGAGATTCTATGCCTTAAGCAGTCAAGAGGCCGGTGAAACAAGAATATCAGTAGATACCAAAGGGAGAAATGGACTCCAAGGAACAATTCTTGGGGCAGAGCATGGAAAAATTACTCTTTTGGATTATAGCTTCCAGAATCCCCCAGCCAGTGTGGCCATGGAAGTTAAGAGACCATTACTGACTGTTGTTGAGGCAAAGCCCAACTCTGATGTGTAACCTCTTGTAGGTCTACCAGATTAGGGAAAACCAATGAGCTTCCCAGGGAGGTGAGGTCTTTCAACGTACAGTTTCAACTGATCCATCACAAGGGGCAGCAGAGCACAGATTGAAAGTTTCCCATTTCGTGCCCTAGTGCAGACCTGTACAACTTAGCAGTAGGTAAGGGCTGAGATTAAATAGGCTAAACTTCTTTGGGCCACAGATAGGTTTTTAGCACCTTAATTTTCCAAGTTAAGTTATAATAATGGTATAATAATGTTTTTATATGCAAAATAGTTTAATCATTATAATTAATGATTAAACTATTTTGCAAATAAAATAAGCCATATTATAAAAATATGTTTTCATGCCTTCTCATCAGTGCTGGGGCGGGTGAGGAAGTGCTGGAAGGCATCACACTGGGCTGACACCAGATGGCTACACATATGGCCCATCCACCAGGCCAGGCCTTTGCGGTGCTTGGAAATGAAGTCTTCCTCAAAGCACCCGGTAGCCTGCTTCTCTGGCAAATGGGGCACCAAGATGAGAGGAAACTTTCCCACCAGGCACCCACAGATCCAGTCAAAGTGCCAGTGCACCTGCTGCCCAGTGTGGCTGGGCACCAGCTTGCAAGCAATGTAGCTCTTCATGCCCTTGAATTTGGTCTGCTTGGTAGGGTCCTTGATGGAGCACTGGAAAGGGTAGGGGTTCTCCTGCCACTTGAGCCCATAGGTGCCCAGCACTACACACAGCTTGCCCCCATCCTTCATGAAACTTGACCCCTCACCCAACACAAAGTCCTCCCTGCCCGATTTCATGAAAGTGGAGAAGCGGTTCAAGAAGAGGCCATGGTTGCCTTGGCTGCTGACACCTTTGAACCAGCCCTCCATCTCTTGATCATTGTGGAGGCTCAGCACTTTGTGTTTCCACAGCAAGATCTCACCCGGCTTCTCTGACTGGAAGTCGTACAGCACACAGGCTCACAGCAGCCTCATGGCCCAGCTTCTGCCCAGGCAGGGAATGGGGATAGGGACAGTGACAGGCCACCCCGCAGCACTGCAACTCACCCTCCTCCTCTCTTTCCTGCTGGTTCTCCTCCTGCCCAATCGGGCAGTGCTCTCTTTAGTGGACAAATGGGCTGGCTCCCCCAGACACACCCCTGCTTCCCCTGTGGCACCATCTCTTTTACTTCATGTTCTCTGGACCTTTTTATTCTCCTCACAACCTGTTCTGTTCTCTCTCTTTCAGTGCTGGGAGAGGAATTATGTGTGTATATGTGTATGTGGTGCAGCTGTGGTGGTGAGGAGAGAGCTTCCTTTCTTCCTTCAGCCCTCCTCACCCCTCAGTGACTGAAGAAGCCAACCAAGCCAGTTCAGGTACTGCCAACCCCATAGGAGTCCCCGCTTCACCCCATATGTGCAGGGGACTGTGTGCATGAGTGCGTTTTCATGTGTGCGTGGAAGGGACTGGACCGTGCCTGGGGACTGTCCCCCTACGTTGTCAGTTTCACTAATCCAGAGTCAAGAGGCAGGACCAGGGAGCTGAGCAAGGAACGGCAGCTCCCATGGATGGGGCTCGGCAGGCAAACAGGCACAGGAGAGGTGGAGATGAGGGCTGCACAAAATCCTTTGGCGGGCCACATGTTGTACAGGCCTGCCCTAGTGCTTGCCATCTAAAAGTCTCCTCTCAATCTAGTTCCTTTATAGATTTCTTCAAAGTTGCAGTGCCTCGGGGTAGATGCAAGCAGCATATCTGCACACCCTGGCTGAGGTCTTGCATGGCACATAATAATGTATAAGTTCTGCATGTTGAACTATGCTACATCTATCTACCCAACACCCTTTAGATTCTCCACTGAGCCACTGCAGCTCCTGTGTGGTAATTCAGTGGCTGGTGGAGAGCAGGAGGGGATTGAAGAAGTTTCTGGCTATGTCCCTCTAGTGCAGTGGTTCTCAACCTGTGGGTTCCCAGATGTTTTTGGACTTCAGCTCCCAGAAGCCCTGAGCATTGACCATAGTAGCAAGGGCTTCTGGGAGCTGAAGTCCACAAACATCTGGGGACCCACAGGTTGAGAACCACTGCGAGATTCAGACTAGTGACATCACCTGCTGAGGTCCTCCAGAGATCTCAGTGGATGACATAATCATTCCGTGTTTGGCTATGTGGATGCAACCAAAAGCTTCTCTGATCCCTTCATGCTCTCCCACAGCCACTGAATGGCCATGGGGATTGCTGAAGTGGCAGAACAGAAAGTCAGGGTGATCTTTGGTCATTGCAGAAGGTGGAAGAGAATACCACCTTCACAATGACCAAAAAAAAAAAAAGAGAGAGACTTATATAGACATAAGTTGGATTAACATTGGCACATGCCACTAACAGGATGCCAGTCACAGCATCCATCAAAATACTACCTACCGCTCACTGGATGATGAAGACGATGTCCAAAGAGATGATGACCAGACTGAATATATGATTAGAATACAATCAGTACTGGTGTTATTATGTAAAGCTCAAACAACTATAGATCAATTGGGACTTTGCTGGGCAACTCAAGGCCCATGGGCCTCATTTGCCATCTGGCCTATTTGTGTCACTGGTGAATCCCCACTGCCACAGTTGCTGCTACCAACATCCCAGTGGGAGTAACATTGGGCATGCGGGAAGCACATATCTGGTTTCTTTTTATCACCGCTAGTAGATTGTCAAAACTGCAATTCTGCTGGGAAATATGTTTTGCTATGGCAGAAATAATGGTAGCAGAGTAAAGATACAACCCTTATTAGTTTTTTTGGGGGGGCAAGAAAGCTCCCGGCATGGGAAATTGCCTACCTTTCACAGCTCAAGTGCCTGGCCCACACTAAATCTCTGGGGGCAAGCTTGCTGTCTGTGCTGTGGCTTGGAGAGACTGACTTCCTCTTTTGTGCTGCCTGCCCAGGGGACCAGTCTTATCCCTGTGGTACACTGGCTTCTCCATATTGGTGCTTTCTGGCTCTATATTGAAAATGTCCTTTGACTTCACCTAGTGATTACATTACATGAATGTATGTGTGTATGTGTTGATTTGTTTTATTATTTTATAGTGTTCATAAACTCTTTTGTAATTTGTGCAAATAAGAAGCAATACATATATTTATACATTTGACTAATGAATAATAACATCACAGAAAAACAGAGGGCTAACTTCATTTAAGACCGCACTTATCCATGCAGGCTGAGATTGCTTGTTGTGATCAGCAGTGGTTCTGTAGAATCTCAGCTAGAAAGATCTTTCTCATCTGTTGGTGATCCCTCTCCCCATGAAAAAAGAAAAAGAAATGAAGATGCTAAGGATAGTTTATAGGACCTCTAATTTTTTTTGCAAGGTTTTATAATAACACGTAGAGCAATGCATCAAGAAAAATACAGCTGATTTGTGAACAACAATAAATATTAGTATCTGTTATATCTCCAGTTCTTTTTCCTTCTTTCCTTTATGTTTTTCTTGTAGGCTAAATGTTTTGATGCAACTTGATTGGCTCCAGTCAATGCTGTCTATAACTGCCTATTCATTAAAATAGATTTCTCCAAAACATCAACTGATTTTGTGGTGGACTGTGATGTCATGTGTTTATACGTAAAACTGTTGCTTGATTCATTGTTTGAGAGGGCCCAAATCCCCTAAAGGCAACAGATCCCATCTGATCTTGGAAAATAAGCAGTGGTAGCCCTGTTTAGTACTTGGATGTGCGGACCACCAGAGAATGCTAGGTGCTGTAGGCTATATTTCAGAGGAAGGGACTGGCAAAACCGTCTCTGAGTATTTCTTGCCTAAGAAAACCCCATGAAATTCATGGCAACACTGAAAGTCAACAGATAACTTGAGGACACATACATACACTGTAGTTTGACCACACTTTTATGCCATTTGTTCCTGATTTGCTTGGGGTATACTATTGGGATGGGTATTTGCTTTTAAACTCAACCAGCTGTTCATTAGTGGTTGAACCCTTCGCTGGTGTGCACCTTCCTCTAAACTGGTTGACCAGTAATATGTAATATGTTCTGAAAAGCAGATGAGGGGAGACATTCACCTAGTCAGACACTCTTGTACATCACAGGAAGCACCATTGTTGCGTGATGACAATAGTATTGAACCACATGAAATATGGTGGGAATCAAATTTTTTAAACCAGCTTTGGACTGGCAGAAGGTCTGTAAAACAAATATCTAAAGTACAGTTTGACAGAATAAGCCACACTCCTCTGCAATAAGGCAGAAGATAAGAAAAAGGAGCAGAAAGGGAATATTAACAGCTACAATTAACAAAATGGCAATTCAAGCTAAGACCCTTCATTGTCTCAGTGTAGTGTACATATCTGCTCATAGAGTTATATTATACAGACTTATAATCAAGACACACATAGCACAACCTCTGTGGATCAACAGTAAATGAGCATGGCTAAAAATTCATTGTGCAATTGCAACACACAAATCGCAAAGACAACACATAGAAGTAATATGCATTCATATGGTATTCTGTGTACTTCAATGCACTGTATGTGCAAGAAGCTCAATATGCAGCTCCTCTTATACCACTGTCAACCGGATAAGACCCTTGGACATTGTCCAGAAATATGACTTTGCATGTGTAGTGCAATTTATACATATGTACATCACAAACAGGATGTCAGCCTCAATGTGTTAAAAATTGCCCCACCTACAAAATATCAATGTAAACAGATCAGATTTGTGAACTTGCTAACAGTTACTAAAATGTATTAAGCCTTTTCTCCATGAAATATAAATTGTTTGCGCTGAAGAGATCTCCTGAAACTTACTTTCTGTATATAGACACAGCTTGTAAGGAAGCAGTAAAAAAACCAAAACATTCCTCAGAAAACTATTAAAAGTGTTGTTTCACAGTTCTGGCATGACATTAAAGCACATAAACAATAGTAAATTGGGTTATATAGTGGTCTTGCCACACATGACACCGAATTCCAATGTGAGGGGTAATTAAGGATATAGCCCCAATAAGCTCCCTGTAGATTTTCCTTTTGTTTGGTCCAGAGTCTCCCAGCATTGTGCCCTTGTTACCCTAAGAGGTGGGGAGCATTGGGGTCCACCTGCAATGCCAGCATCTCCTTAGAATTTGGGGCAATTATAGCTCAAAGGAGGCTTGCAAGAAGAGGGTAATGGCAGGATCTCTTCACCTATGTATATCAGTACTAATTTTAGAGATAACTCTATTTAAAGTTATCAAAGTATTCTATTTGAATTGACAAACACATGAGAAATCAGACACTCTTAAAAACCATCAAGGTTATTGGAAAGTGAGGCAAGAAAGGTTGGATAGAAAAAGATTGGGTGGATTGGTGATAGTTACAAGTCTTGAATAAGGGGGTCACAGGAAAGTGGCTCAGATAGAGTCTGAGGGTAGCACGGAGGAACCGCAGCCGGGGGCACTACATACTACGTGCTACAATTGGCTGGGGTTGAAGCTAGGGTTTTTATACCCTATTTCACACCCTGAAAGGGTGTGTTGTCAAAACTGTAATGACTTGCCCACAGGATTGACAAAGGGGTCCAGAATGGGCTGATCGCTTAAGTATGGAGTGAGAAAACACTGATGGGACTTGTGACAACCTCTAAATGTTTAATCAGTTAGGTGTATAGTGAAGATCTCCATATGGTAAGGTCAAGGATGGTCTCTGATTGCTCACCAATCAGGGTAGTGCATCTTTCATTATATTCAAAAATGCCAAGAGCCTACAGCAGTGAAGCAGTGAAGCAGTGAACACTCATCAGTGTTCGGTTTTCCTCATAATCTTATGTGAACTTTGATGACCCCGAACATGTCTCTGGCCAGCGTAACCTTGAACATGTTCTCTGGAGAGTGTGACCCTGATTATGTTCTCCAGTCATTAATAAGTTCAATCTATGAAGATTGCATATCTCTCAGGAGGGGTGGTAGGGTATGGAAACACCCTCTAGATATTTAAGTGGGGACTCCCATCATTTAACACAGCCAATGATGAAGCTGTCCAAAATATCTGGAAGGCACCAATGGGTGAAGCTGGTTCAGCCGTCATTAAAAGGCCCACCTCATGCTTTGGAGACTGTGGTGTTATGTACACGTGCCCCCATTGTATGTATGTCCCATTTCCATACTCTGTCCTCCCCAAACTATGAGGCTGAGATCTGGCATTGGGGAACTGGAGTATTACTTTATGCTCACAGAGATAAGTGCAGGTTGCACAGAGTCACCTCGTGAATGAATTGCCACGCTGAGCAACCAAGTGTGCAACCACATAATATGCACCATCACATCCACAACACACAATGCACATCCATGTGGAATAGTATTGTATGGGCAACTCTGCTTCTGCAGCTATGAAGTGAATACATCTGTTCTCCCCTGGAAAAAAAGATGTGTAACCACTTCCATGGTAGAACTTATGTCTGTGTAAGACACAAGCAGGATACTGGCCTGCATCTTTGCCTCACCATTTTAAAAAACTATGGCTGAGATCCTGTGTCATGGGCTGTGATATGTAACTTCATAATGCTGGACCTATGTTGCTGACTTGATAGGCAACCCTGTTAGAGAACTGCAGCAATGCAATCTTGGGCAGGATACAAGATATCCTATTGTGTAACAGAGGCTTCCTCTATTGCACAGCGGCATCTCCTACTGCACAGTAGAGCATCATAAAAGGTAGGGTGTTTTCTTGGGTGGGGGCAGGGCACTCATGACTTTCTACTGCCGTCTGTTCTGGATTACCAGTACTGCTTGGCTCTGTTGGGAACCATGGCCCCCTTTCCTTGCACTGTCATTGTCCCCATCACATGCCATATTGTTGTGCATTATAACTGTTCTGCAACAGCCACGGTGCTTATTTTGCTTGTCCTATAGTTCCAGTGGTGCAGCTTCAACAACACTCCTCTCCTGGGAATACCACTATAGTGCTGGGCCACAGTTCTGAAGCGTGCAAATTTAAGTTGATTTACGATGTCATAAATTCTCTGCAGGACGCCAACCTATGTGGAAAACTGCCTTGCATCCCAGCTGTAGGAGAATGGCAGGATATAAATCTAATAAAATAATATAAAATATCACAGGACTTGAACACTCCGCCATTCCACCTGTCCTGGTCTGACTTACCACTTTTGGCCAATGTTTTTCAATTTCCCTGAATTATTATGTTGCTAAATCTCACTGCCTCATTTTCCTTTTGAGACCTGGGGCCTTTTTAAAGCATGAGAAGAAACAGGCTGCCTGAGAGTTTGAGCTACTGACGGTCTCTAAAAGGCTGCCTGTAAATTATGCCATCCAGGCTCCCAGTGGGTGGGAGCTGAAAGTCATGCTCACTTTCCATTGCTGACATTCAGAGGCTGTTATTTGGACGACTGCAACACATTCCCCTTGCCTTTATTATTCTTCCACTGTAACCTGACTTAGGCTCAGGAAGAGGAAATCCAGAGAGTTAATTGAAGCCAATCAGCAAAAGGTCATGGGCTAATATTTAACAGACAGAACTTAAAGGGGCGGCGGGAAGGAAAGACACAAAGAAGGTAAGGGCTGTAACTGGGTTTCAGAGACAAAATGCACCTGGATGGAAAGTTGACTCAGAGCCCCCCAAAATATACAGATCGCTCAGGAGTTATAAAATTAAATAGAGTTTTGTTTAGATTATTTGCTTCCCGTTTCTCTTGTAACAGCACTAACCTCTACTTGGTGAGGTGACATTGCATATTGCAAATGTTCAGGTGCTTATTATGGTGATGTCTGCTAGAAAGATTTTAACAAGGAAAGCCCTAGCATTTCCCCAATAAGCTGGAATACCTCTTCTGCAGTTTGAAAGCAGTTGAAAATTGTTGGTACAAACACAACAAGATATAATGGTTTATAATTGAGGTTGATGCACTGGGAATTCCTTTGCCCTCCCAATAAAGGAAGGACATCATTGCATAAATCAATATGATACAAGAGAAGTGACTGCCCCTATAGGTCCTCATCAGCAAATCTGAATTTGGAGAAATAGGGCTGGGTCCAGACTAAGTTAGTTGCCATTGACCAATAGGTCAATGAGACTAAGGCCCTTTTTGCACGTTACTCGTTCGCACTGCTGGGAGGGGGTTGTCGCGCAAGAAGCCTCGGAAGGAATGCTGCTGCTTCCCTGCCGCTTCCCTGCTGCCTGGGCTCCACAGGTCCTTCCTGGTCACGTGAGTGCCCCGCCCGTGCCCCACCCCTTCCTTCTGCAGTGCAGCCTGGGAGTTGTAGGCTGCGCTGGGGCAGGAAGCGCGACCGGTGCGTCTCAGGAGGCTTCACACGGCAGGTGAGTACACCCCAGGCCCCTGACTGGTGTGCGAGCACGTAGCATTTTTGGCCAAAAGCCAAAAATTAAAAAAATGTGTATGTGCTGCGCATCTGGCTCGTGCGTCATGCAGACCGTTCCTCACATTTACACAACGCTCAAGGGGCCCTCTCACTTGCAAAATGCTGTGCGAAAAGGGCCTAAGTGCTGATTTCAGTTAACTGTTATTGATGTCAACAGAAACTAAGCACAGTCAGTGAAAAGGCAATTCAAAAACTGGTCAAAGCCCACAAAGAGGCCACTGGATGTTGCAGATGTTCCATTCTACAGTGGTGGCAGTGTTTCCCTTGGGGCCTCCACTACACCTGGGAAAGGCTTGATAGGTACTGATGTACCACCAGAAGCATTCCTGCTGGTTGACTGGGCACGGAAACAGGACTTCCCATGGGCATGATGGGCAGTGATATTGGGGTCCATAGCATCGAACATCTTGTCAGAGCTTGGACAAATAATTTCTAAGACTACATCTTCCAGAATCTCTGGCCAGCAAGGTCACTAGCAAGATCTTTGCCTGGAAAGATCTCCTGTCTCCTAATGTCATGACTATTTCACGATATTTTGTTTTTTACCCCCGGTTTGAAAGGATCACAACTCCACCAAGTATGGGCACTGGAACTGTAATAAATAAGGAACTTTTCTAAGCTCTGCTTACCTCTCTCCCCTTCCCAGCTCACCCCCAGCATAACACCATTAAGGACTTGTAATGGTTGTTGTTAACTTTTCCTCTCCTTGGTGCTAATGGAAGGGAAAATAAGGAAAGAGGAGGAACTCAGGAAAGGATATTTTAAAGAAGGTTGGGAAGTTGGCCTGTCACATTGGTGGGTTTAATTTTCATGGATTTGATTTACTTGAGAATTTCTCCAACCCCTGCCCCCTCTCAAGTGTTTCTTTTCTGTGGGAACCTTTCCTCATGGTGACTCCAATCAGGCCATACAGCCCTTTAAAAACCCACCTCTGGTCCTGATCCTGGTCCTCCTCCTGCCTGGCCAGCTAAGGACAGCTTGCAGCCCTATTTTACAGCACTATAAATCCTCTCCTAATATCCCCACACACAGGGAAGGAGATGGGCAAGAGAGAGGAAGTATAGGACTGCCATGCCAACCCACCCCCTTTCCCTGATGTGGTTTGAACCCTGAGTGTCCACTGTCCCCACCATGCCTCAACCCTTTTCCCATAGACACACACACACACACACATTTGATATTTGCAATTTTTCCACTTTTGGGAGGATCCTGCACCCTAGCGAATGTAGAAGACCAGCAAGCTTTCTTCCCTTCTCTCATTTGTGTATAGCAAACAAGTCCAGTTTAGGAACCTTGGCAAACATGCTCCACCTTTAAGTCATTTTTTTTTCTGTCTAGGGGACTGGAATATCTAATCCTCTGAAGAAAGTGAGAAAGCTTTTGGAGGCAGGACTGTAGCTGGAGGGGTGTGATGCGTGCTGCCCTATTTTATTTTTTTAATTTGTAACCCATCTTTCTCTTGCCATGGGACTAAGGAAGGCTTGTGCTGTTGCTGTGTGCCTTCAAGTCATTCCTGATTTATGGTGATTCTAAGGCAAACCTATCTTGGGGTTTCTGGGGGATGAGAGTGCGTGATTACCCCAAGGTCACTCAGTGGGTTTCCACGGCTGAGAATGGAATTGAGCCCTAGTCTTTATAGTCCAACTACGTAGTTTGAGTGTTGGACTGCAATCCTGGAGACCAGTGTTCAATTTCCTGCTCAGCTATGGAAACCCACTGGGTGCCCTAGGGTGTGTCACAAACTCCCAGCTCCAGAAAACCCAGTGCTAGGTTCACCTTAGGGTCACCATAAGTTGGACATGACTTAAAGGCACACAGCAACAACAACAGGAGCATTACAACCATTTAAAATAAAATTTTAGCTAAAATGTTCTTTTGCAACAGTTAAAAAAAAGGAAACACCAGTTCTGTTAAAAGCACACCATCTACAAAAAAGTTTAAAATACATTTAAAACATAATTGCAAACATCCAAGATAAAAGCAGAGCATACTACTTTCAAACACCATTCTGTCATGTCAAAGGGTCTTGCCTAACTAGAAAGATCTTGGTGACAGAAAGACAGCGGGCACAGAGCTAACAGCATTTCTCATGGAAGAGAATTCCACAGCCTGGGAAGAGCCACTGAGAAGGCTCTTTCCTATGTCCACATCAAATGTGCTGGTGATGGTGGTGGGATTGAGAGGAAGCCTTCCTTCAAAGATCTTAAAATTCAGGCCAACAGGAAACAAAAGTCTTGCTTGTACATAGAAAAATTATACACCAAGGAGAAATGTTTCTATCTCCTTGATGTATATCAGTATATCTTGCGGGTCCACAGAGTCCAGCTGCTGGGTACCACCAGCAGTGGTAGCAACAGGGATGCGGCAGTGTGTGTGTGTGTGTGTGTGTGTGTGTGTTGGAGCTCAAACTACTCCTTCATTTGAAAAGGAGGGAGCAGTTTGGGCATGTGCACAAGCCTTCCACCACATCCCTTTTGTCAGGGAGAAAGCAGTAGGGGGTGTGGGCACCAAGCGACACAGTGGCTGCTGTGTGTGCATGCCCAAACTGTGACTCTGAAAACAGAGTTTGAATCTTCACTCTGCCATGGAAACCCATTGGGTGACCTCAGGCAAGACATATTCCCTCAGAGAAAGGCAAAGGCAAATCTTGCCAAGAAAATCTCCTTGATAGGTCCGCTTTAGGGTTGCCATATTTCAAAGGGGAGAGACATGATGGCTAGAAAGAACCTCCTCCTGTCAGTGGAACTTTGTTGCTGTGTGCCTTCAAGTCATTTCTGACTTACAGCAACAAAGAGATTTTTTTTTTGGGAAGATTTGTTCAGAGGGGATTTGCCTTTGCCTTCCTCTGAGGCTGAGAGAATGTGCTTTGCCCAAGGTCACCCTGTATGAGACTGAGGATTTGAATTGTAGTTTCCAGAAGGCTTTAATGTTTAAATAAATATTTGAATATTTCAATCTAAATTTAAATATTTAAATCTTGAGTTAAGTCTTGGGGGTTCCCAGCAACAAGGTATATTTACAGAGGGTACACAGTAAAGAAAAGGTTAAGAACTAGCATAAATTCCAGAAAGAATATTCCACAATTTTATTTGCTGTGCTTCTGATTTCCAACCAGCCTTTTAAAATGGATATTTTATAATCACTATGTTAAATTTTGACTGTACTGGTTGAATTGGCCCCTTTGTAATTGGTGAGACAAATCAGTCACAGCTTAAGTCACATGAATTTTGGGGGAGAATCTAAATTCAACTAATTAAGTCTGAATACAAGCCATTATTTCTTGTACCCATATAACTTTGACACGTCTCCCACCTCTTCATAGTCCTCTGCACTCTCTCAGAATATTTGGGATTCATTGGACAAATGGAATGAATAGATGGCCTGGAAGATCAAACATTTTTCTTCATTAAAAATGTAATTGATTCATACAGAGAGTTGCTCCATGAATTGTTTGTGACTCAGCCAGTTTGGAAACAATTCTAGCAAGTAAAATGCTTCTTTCCGGATAGTGGTTAATTACAGTCCATTTACTTCCATTCTGTTACCAATTTTTAACCACCTCATTGAACTAACATGTGCAAAATCAGATGTCTGCATCTCCATAATTTGTGGACTTGAACAGCGGTGGGCTATTTGACAGTTCAGTTGCAATGATAGCAGCATGCCAAACTCAGCTCAGAAAACTCACCATCCCACACACCCTAAGTTTGCATTCAGTGTTTGTGAATTTTAATTCCTTGGTTCATCTTAAGGGTTGAGTTGGTGATTTTAAACCATTTTGTCCCTCTCTGATTTTTTTCCTAGCGATTTCTGCACTGAGCAGGGAAGCGAAGGCCATTGGAAGGCTGTATCTTCTTGCCTTCCAGGAAGAACCTCATGGAAAGTCTAGCCTGAAAGTCCAGTAGTAGCCAGTAGCTTCCATGGGAATGCAGTAGTGATTTTAGTGTGTGTTTTCCTCTGAATTTTAAAGGGGTAGCTCAAACAGGCTCAGAAGCTTGGAGATATCCTTTAAAGTTTAGACTGAAACCTGGAGTTCATTCACAGCTCTCCCACATACATGGAAGCCATCTCCTATCACTAGATTTATCACATGGCTGATATTGAAAGAACAAGCTATCACTGGGTAATTGAGTTCTCCTTTATTAGTGACATCTAGACTGAGGCTGAGAAACATCTGATAGGGACGCCTTAGTTGCTAAATTCTGGACTCAGCAGGGGATTGGGCTGCTTTAGGTCTATGGGTCCTTCCAGCATTAAAATGTTATGACTGAAGCATGTTTGCTTAGAAGCATGTCTCACTGTGCTATGTGGGCCTGATTCATTGAACCTGGAGCCTTAATGCATGATAGGTTCAAGATCAAATCAAGCCTCAACTCTCACTGGAAGTCCAAATGACTAAAATGAAGTTATCATATTTTGGGACATCATGAGATACCATGTCTCATTGGAAAAGGGGCCAATGCTTGGTAAAATGGAAGCTAGCTAGGAAAAAGGAAGACTACAGCCATTTCCATACTGCACTATTATTCCAGTTTCAACATCTTGTGGAATTCTGGGGTCTGTAGTTTATTGAGACCAAAAATCTTTTTGGCTGAGAATTCTAAATACCCCTCCCTAAAATGCAAACCTTAGGATTCCATAGGATGTTGAAAGTGGAATAATAACACTGTAACAGTGTAGGGCGGAAATGGCCTATATTATAGATGGATTGATTCAGTGAAGGAAACCATGGCCTTGAACTTGCAAGACCTGAGCAGGGCAAGTGATAATTAGGTATCTTTTTCATTTTCATTCATAGAGCCACCATAGGTTGAAGCCAACCTGATTGCAAATAAGAAGAATTTATACATGGTACGTTTATTAAGAATGTTGAGGGATGAGGCTACTTTCAGAACAGAAGGAGTGAATCAACTCAGACAGCTCTGGGAAGCTGCAGGACTTTCATATTATGTAGACTAGAATTTGGAGAAGTTTTTCTTTTGGACCATAGCTCCCTGACTCCTCCAGCTAATATAGTCAGTGGCATTGTTTGTTGGAAAATTCTGGGAGTTGTGGTCTGAAAAGTAAATTATTCAAGTTGTGAAATTTCCCTTATTGTAAAATCTTACTTAATTGACCCCCCTCGGGTCAGAGTTAGAGAAAAGGCTGATTATTCTGATGAAGCTGCACTGGAAAATCAAGCTTTTATCTCCAATAACCAGTTGGAGATGAGAGCAGGGATTCACAGCTCAGGCTTACAGAACATTGGGCCATTCTGCAGAGTTCAGCTTGGAACTAATAATAGGAAAGGAGTTGAGGAAGGAGGTTTTTCCAGAGGAAAGGGATCATTTCTGTGGTCAACCAGTTTTTGTGGGATGTCTGGGAAAGGAACCCAGCTTCAAAGCCAGCTCAATTCTCCTTTCCAACATCTTGGAACAAGTGAAGTCTACAATCAAAGCCTGGTATTTTTCTATTCATTTTCTGAAATGATACTCTTCAAAGCTGACCAATGCAGGTGTGAACAGTGACAGACTCCATTGTATGTAAAGGAATGATATACGTACAGACTTTAGTCAATGGGGAAAATGTGTTCAAAAGGCATACACTTGGAACAGCTTGTAAATAACTGGGCATGTTATAGAGAACGCATACAGAAAATGTGGGGAAATTTCTTGAGGGAATAAGGAACAAATTCCTTCTAACTGATATGAAGTAAAAATGGGATAGGAATGCAGATGAGAATCAGTGAAATGCAACAAAATTGGATCTGAGTGTTTGTCACAGCCCTGTCAAAAGAAAATGGGCAGCCCTTGAATGCTTTTGCCTCAAAGTATCTGAAAAAAATAACTGAAGATAATGACAGGATACTGAATGCCAAGGAAAGTGTAGTCTAAACAGTATCCAACAATAACATATAACACTAAACCAAGTACATTGAGATATGGGGGGCAGGAGAAGAAATTTCTTATCAAAATCATGATAGAATTGGGCAAATACTAGAGAAAATGTTGTAGCTGGTGTCTCCAGGGAGGAACCATTGAGGAGCATCTGGCTATGTGACTACAGACTACAGAGAATGATGAAGGTATCTCCTGGGACTTTCCAGCAGTTCTGGAAGATGACATTGTAATTGTGGATCTGGCCATCATATAGCCTGATGCTTCTCACTCTCCCTCCACTCTCCACTGGTTACTACATGGCTACGAAAGGGAGGGCACAGAAATAAGGTGAATATTATTTCTGTCATGGCAGAACTTTGATACATCTTCTGAGCTGACCTAAGTTTTCCAAGCTCTGCTTCTTCTTGGGCTGTTCCATGTCATACTGTAACTAGGAGACTCACCTCAGAGCTGAAGCAGATATTGTTACCTGATTAAAATTTTCCCAGAACTTTCCCTAATTGTATCATTCAAGGTTTGAAAATGGTTTCTTGCCCAAAATTATAAGTGAAATATACAAATATGGAAAGTAAATATCTTGAAGATACCAGATCTTGTCTGATCTCAGAAGCTAAGCTAAGCAGGACCATGCCTGGTTAGTATTGGGAAGGGAGACCACCAGGGAATGCCAGGTGAGGTAGGCTATATTCAGAGGAAGGCAATGGCAAACCACCTCTGAGTATTCCTCACTAAGACAACCTTATGGAATTCGTGGGGTCATCCTTAAGTCAATAGATGACTTGAAGGTACATGCACACATGTGATTCTTAGAATAGACTATTCAGACTCAAAGAGTCATAGAACCACAGAGTTGGAAGAGGCCTCATGGGCCATTAAGTCCAACTGCCTGCTCAATGCAGGATCTCCAACTAAAGGATCCCCAGCAGCACATGGATTACACATGAATCTATGACATTTAATTATGTCTGCATTCTAAGTGACCCTTGCAATTGCATCTATCGACTGTGTGAAAAGTCCATGGAAAAATGGACATTTTCCTTGTAGACGAGTTTCTTTGTCATCACTATTCCAATAAATGTTTCTTGTACTGAGATTACAAATAAGGGCGTATTGTGTTTCTCTTATGTTGTTCTCTCCCTCTTGCTCCCACATGTGTGGTCTTTCCAGTCTTCCTTTGTACTCACTGTTCAGGCCAGTAACATCAGAAGTATTCAAGAACATTGAGTTTGATTTGAGCTTGGAGAAGAGCCATGTGAGTCTTAAGTGTTCAACCAAAAAGATGGTGGGCTTTATTTTTGGTAACATACACGCAGAGCAAGATGCCATCAACAAGTACGGGCAATTTAAGAAAGAAAACAAAAGGAGAATATAATCCTACATTATTTAATGACAGTTGAGTAGCTCCAGCTCTAACTACTTTGTGAAATTATGAGGCAAAATTACAGCTAGCCTGGAGCTATAATATAATTTCCCCCAGCTAGGTTATTTTAGAACATTCCTTCACCCAGGACCTTGTTTTGTAGTGGGGCAAGGAAGGCTCAGATATATCAACAGGAATACAGTGGCCAAACAGAAGGAATTAACACCACCAGGCTGTTCTGCTTTGGGTCAGACCTAATCTGGAATACTGTGTCCAGTTCTGGGCATCAGAACTGGGAAGGATATTGACAAGCTGGAATGTATCCAGAGAATAGCAGCCAATATGACCAAGGTTTAAAAACCAAGCCTTGTGAGAAATGACTTAGAGAGCTGCGTATCCTTAGCTCAGAGAAGACTGAGAAGTGGCACAATAGCTATCTTTAAATATCTGAAAGAATGTCATGTCGAGGATGGAGTGAACTTGTATTCTGATGCTCCAGACATGAAAAACACAAACCAATGGATTCAAAGTACAAGAAAAGAGATTCCATCTGAACATTAAGAAGAGCTTCTTGAACATAAGATCTCTTTGACAGTGGAATGGAGTGCCTTGGGTGGTGGGGGTGGTTTACTCCTTCTGTGGAAATCTTTAAACAGAGTTTGAACAAGCATCTTTCAAGAGTACTTTAGCGTGCATTCCTTCATGGCAGGGGGCTGGACTTGATGGCTCTTGTAGTCTCTTCCAACTCTAAGATTCTACGCATTGGTCTGTAGCTCTGCTTTGCATTCATGATTTCATTGGCTCCACTTACTATGACTCTTTTGCTCCAGTTGCTATTAGTTGCCCTACTTTCCACTCCACCTCACTCCATTAACCACTCAACCACCTGGAGCAGTTCCCTCATGGAAAATATTAGGTAGACTGCAGATTCACATCCCAACACAAGCAGGTAATGCTGGCTCTGCCTTAGGCCTCACCTCCATGAAGGAAGCAGTGGTGTTTTCTTAAAGCAATGGCTCTCAGACTTTGGTTCTCCAGGTGCTACAACTTCCAGAAGCCTCACCCAGCTTGGTCAATGATTCTGGGAGCTGAAATCTAAAGCATCTGAAGGACCAAAGATAGGGAATACTGCCTAAAGTTTTCTGTCATTTGTCTTCTAGACGTGTCATGTCCCAGACAGACCAGGCAGGCAACTAGCAGAGCTTTACTCATGGCAGAGGCAGGGAGCATTCAGACAATGTTCAGGTCTGGAATTCAAAGTCCCAAAGCAGACAAATCCACAAGGGCAAATCCAAATCAGTATCAGGCAAGCAGAGGTCCAAGATAGTCAGGATGCAGGAAGCCACAGCACAAGTCTTCAACCACCAGGAAAACCAGTTATCAACTCTGAGGAGATAGGCCAGCTTTTGCCTTTTATAGGCTAATGATGTTGACATAGGTGTTTCCTCATTAAAGCTCATTTGTCAGATAAATGAGCTGAGTGGCTGAGGCCTTCTTTCTGGCATTGTCTCACCCACAAGGTAGGAGTCTGTCTTGCTTCATCTTCTGATACTTTTCCCCTCTGCTCAGACTCCTGCTGCTGGTTGTTTTTTTTCCCTCTGGGCAAACTTTTACCTCAGATTCAGAACCCTCCTCCTCACTGTCAGGGTCTTCAAGGCAGGACATGACAAGCAGAACATTGTAGAGGACTTGACCTCTGTGTCTGAGGAGTGCTGCAGCCATGATTTTCAGCTGAGAAGGCACAGGAGATGGCACAGAAGGTTCTCCTTTAGTGAAAGAACTTGATTATAGTTTCTATCTGAGTCTTCCTCCGACAGTGTTCTGAGGAGTTAGTTTTTCTCTTTGGGTCTGTAAGGGCCTGTAACTGCAAAGCATGTTTGTGTGTGTGTGTGTGTGTGTGTGTGTGTGTGTGTGTGTGTGCGCACGCGCATTCAATTTAGTATCACTTGCAGATTTAGGGGAGGCCAGTGGGCGAACTTAGTTTTGAAGCTTATTCTTCCAGATGCTGTGAGTTAAATACTAGAAGCAAATGAAGTGGGAGAAGATTAACTTATTTATCGAGAACATGATGCCCTTCAACATTGCCAACTAAGAGAGCATTTGTCAGATGGGAAAGGTGCATATAGTGTTTGAAGAGAGAACAGATGTTCAGTAGGCGTACCAATTGTTTCCTGAAAGGTGAGAGTCACTGGCTAGATCTGATGGAAATTTGGGGATCAGTTTTAATTCATAGAGGGTGTTACTCCACTGGAAAAACCCTATCCCGGGGTCTACAATTTTGAAATTAAATATGCTTCCATGTGCCTGAGAAGTCACTCAGATGGGCATGTAGGCAGCCATGGTCAAACGACTGAAAACCAGGTCAGGCCAGTAAAATCCCCAGTCACATAGCCCCAGGAGACCTCAAGATGTGCAAACCCACAATAAACAAAGAGTCCTCAGCCCCTGAGAAGCCGACTTGAGAGGATTAGTGTGTTTGCCCCAAACTGAGCAAGTATCCTATCAGGTGAGGACCATTTACATGAAGTCACACCACAACCCAATGCAGCCGACTTTGGCAACACCTTGTAATCTCATCACACAAAGGAAGTTTCCATTGTGGAGCTTCTTTCTTGTTGCAACACCCACTGTTCTCCCCAGGAAAGGATAAGTCTTCCAGGTACTTTTTCCTCTACAAATAGTCCCAGTTTTTGAGCGGTTCTTTGGATCACACTCGGTCATCCCAGCAGACCATTTTTCCGTCCGTTGAGTAATCTCCTCAGCCCTCTCTGTGCTGAGCTCCACTTCTCCACTGTTTTTCCCGGACCAAGGACTTCAGGAAAAGGTGCAGTATTACCCCAGGTACATCCCCTTCAATACTCCCCTATGCAGTTTCCTCTCTTTTGCTTCTTAATAGGTCTTGAGTGAGTGTGTGAGTGTTTGCATTGGTGTGTGAGACTTTCATTCAATAAAATCATTTATTAGACATTTTTGTTTGGTTTTTAGGCTTGGCCCGACCCCGTAAAAACTGGGTAAAAAGACCCCGTTAGGTTACCCTGCCTCTTGCATT
This sequence comes from Iguana delicatissima, assembly GCA_948472985.1. Taxonomy (NCBI): domain Eukaryota; kingdom Metazoa; phylum Chordata; class Lepidosauria; order Squamata; family Iguanidae; genus Iguana; species Iguana delicatissima. The sequence continues at coordinate 693,715 of CAOKZL010000460.1, read as the reverse complement.
GCTATTGCTCATGCTCTGGCTAGTTTCCATTCCCATCATGTGGAGCACATTGAGGTGTCCCCCAAGGGACCCCAGAAATCAGAGTAACAAGGGAACCAGCTGATAGTGGGCTCGAAAGGAAACAAAAGGAGAGGCCACTGTCACTGTTTTGGACTTTGACTATAGTTTAAGCAATATCCAGCAATATCATTGTCCCAGAAAACAGTCAATGGTTGTGCAATGTGAAGTTTCCTCACAGTATGAGGTGGGGTTGCACTGAGGCATGCCTGTGGAGGGGGGGCTGTTGTAGTAAGTGTAGCATCTGGTCTTATTTGACCCAAATCCATCTGCACTTTCATTACACATCATCTGCAGCTATCCAGAAACCGAGCCTTGTAAAAGTCAGCTTTGAATGCTTGATTCCGACCAAAAGTCCTTGGAAGAGAAAGGGCGAGGGAGAGCGGTTCCCTACCGTGCACAAAAGATCTTGTCCAAATGTAATGAGCCAAGTTATTCGTCATGTGATTTGGCTCAGGTGTTGACAGTGAGCCCTGGAATGCTTCCTGAGAGACACATGTTCCTCTTGGGTATGGAGTGGCTGGACACATATGCCAATGGAGTGCCAACGGAGGACTGCTCAAAATGTGCTTGGCTGAGAAAAATGTTACTGGGGAAAAAAAAATCACTCTGGTCACAATCCAGCCAAAGCATAATTTTTTACATCCTACTGATTTTTGAGGAGAGACTTCTGTGAGAGCTTGAGTGTGTGTTGGGACCTGCCTTTTACTTAGGTAGTATCCTTCAAAGTTCAGACTAAAAACCAGAGCAGATTCAACCATGGGAGCCACTGGCTACCACTGCTAGGAGCTGTAGTTTTAATGTTTTTTCCAATGTTATTGTTAGGTTTTTAATTGAGTCCTCTTTGAATTATTTATTTATTAGCATGAACACAAAGAATCAAATTCACAATCCAAATAATATACATTGAGGAAAAAAAACAGAAAGAAGGAAAGAAAGAAAAAAATTAAAAATGAATTCCCCACTAAAAACCCAATTTTATTATAACTAGTGCTGTAGAGTCAGAGTCGTGGAGTCAGCATTGGAAGCAATTTTGGGTGGAGTTAGGGTTGGTAGAAATGTACCAACTCCAACTTCAGCTTCAAAGTAAAAACTTATAATATTAAATGTCTAGTTGCATGTTTACATTCATGGGAATTTAGGAAAGTTTAGGAAAGTTTTCTTGTTCAGACTTTTAATCAAATAAATATATTTTATGTTTTATCACTTTAAGTAGCCTGATCATTCATATGGTGGTGATGACTTGCCTCATGCTACCATTTTGCTACAGTAAATTGGTTATTACTCATTAATATACGTTTGCTATCTGTCAAGGAGTCACAGTCCCAAGCAAGCCTCTGTAATTCCCTCATGTTCTCCAGAGGAAGAAGGCAAGAGGAGAAGAATTGATGAAAGACTGGATCCTCCACTGAAAGAACGGTACATGTCTATAATTTGCAATGGTTGAAAGAGTGGAATGTTGAAAAAAATGAGTTGTCAAAAACTAGGGGGACACCTTATCCACTTACAAGGGAGAAAACAACCCCAAAACTCCCTTTTGCATAGACATTAAGCTATCAATAGCCCTTAGTCATTACCTCTAGTATCAGAGGCATTAATCCTCCGAATACCAGTAGGTGAGGAACATGAACTGGGGTATGTGGGGAGATCTTGCCTTTATGTCCTGCTGGTGGGTTTCCATTGAGAAACCTAGCTGACCACTGTGGAAAGATAATGCTGGACAAGACAGGCCTTTGGTCTGATCTTACAGGACTCTTACATTCTTATGAATGTGATTTCTTGGATTTTCACACAGAGTATGGCCACATACCCTCAGTCTGGGTTGATTATTGCTTCATTTTTATTAAGGCTGCCAGATCCATGCAGGGCTCTGGTAGGTGGTGTGATTGTTGGATGGCATCCATTCTGGCATCTGCAGCCTGTATCCAGCTGTGGGTTTAAATGTATCCCACATAATTCAAATGAATGAAGTTTTGGACATATTATTGGCACTCTGTGCAAGGGAGCCTGATAGGGAAGGAACGGATCTAATCCAGCCTAGATAATCAAACATCTACTTAACCCATGGAATGCCTGTGGGCATAAAGGATGGTTGATACTGTACCCCACTGTACCTTTTAGGGTGACTGGAGTGGCTGAGATACAAAACTGAGTGTGGTTTTGAGTTGGGGTGAATAACCAAGGCAGGTTAGAGAGCCATTTTTATATCAGTTGACCTTCTGGGAGTTGCACTGATTACTCAAAAATAAAACCCCCAAAGGAGCTAGACATCTCCCAAGTTTTTTTAAAATGTTCAATGGTATAGTGTGGTAATGAAGTTATATAAAAAGTAAGATGCTGTATCTATTTTTTTAAAAAAATTTTTTATTGATGTACTTTTAAATAATGGAAACCTACATATACATTGTTCATATTGATACACTTTTAAATAATTTAAAACTACATATAAGGGAAAAATACAATAATATACAAGACAAAACTAAACAACTAAACTAAATTAATACACAAGAACTAGCTTAATAAAAAAAATGCTTCTGTTGCTGCTGTTGTATGCCTTCAAATCATTTCATTTCTTTTCTTTTTTAACCATTGAGTTTAATGAGGTTAGCTGATGGAGAGAGAAGTTTGGCCCTCATAGTTGCTTTTGTGGCTTTCAATTCTGCCATACTCCCAAGATTGCACTTTTTCTGGGCCTCTGAAAGGGTGAATTGTCTGAAATCCTCCAGGAGAGGCCATTCACTTTTTAAACAGGTTTCAGGGGTCTCCATACTTAACAGACAACAACAACAACATTTAAAAACAAAAAGTGTACTTCCAGCCATTTCTGCCCTTTGATTTTAGTTCTGGCATTTTGGACAATCCCTGTGGCCCCTGGAAGGCTGAAAGCCAAAAGAACTGGCTCCTAGACCTGATAAAGTTGCCCATCTCTGAGGTAAGTTGATAAAGAATTGCAGTCTCAAACCACTACACCAGGATTAGCAAAAGCAATAACCATAACTCTTTTATTTTATTTTAATTTACAACCTAAGAACAAAAAAAAGAAAGATCAAATATATCAAGAACAAAAATCCACTCCCAGGAAAGCACTCAGAAATCCTGAATGGTGTGCTGGAAGCTCTGATGGTGATCAAGTGCGTCACTGATGTAATCAATAAAAGGAAGCTGATCTGACTTATGGAGGCCCTAAGGTGAAACTATCATAGGGTTTTCTGGGACTGAGAGTATGCGATGCACTCAGGGGCAGCCAGTGGATTTCCATGGCTGAGTAGGGAATTGAACCCTGGTCTCTAGAACCGTAGCGCAATGCTCAAATGGCTCTGATGCTAAACCTTGACTGAAAAAGGAATACAACAAATACACATTTGACTTCCCACACCTTGGAGAATGGCTAATGCTCACCCTTTGTTATACTTTCCCTGCATTCCATTATCTGTGTTTGTAATAATTAACAGAACTTAACCTTGATTAAAAATGTAAGGTTGTTAACTCTCTACTAAAATAAAATATCTTGATACTAATAATGTTCTACCATTTGTGCCTAACCTTAAAAAGTAAATTGTTGTACCTAGAAGCTTCCAGGAACAGCAATTCACCCTCTTTTTGGGCCTGAAGAAAGGTCAGACCAGGGATTCTGGAGATGTCAAGGGCCACAAAACATCCTTGGGGAGCAGCATGTAGCCTTAGGGCCCACCCTTTGCCCACTTTTGCTTAATGGAAAAATTTCAAGAGATGAGCTGCAATCCATCATCCCCTCAGCATAGCATAAATATTTGCATGTGCAGATAGGCTGCACCAGTACTATGCAACTCACATGCAGAATAGTAGGATTGTACAACACTTGTCAATGACTAGGTGCTGTTGTGCAATGTGCAACATGCAAGTGCAACATGCAATGTGCAGCTGCAAGCACAATGTATGATGTATAAACACTACGTACACTGTTGCTGTAAACCCAACTCTACTTCTGCTGCTTTCAGTAGAATATATCCATTGCTTTATGGCAAATAATCCCCCAATGTGTAATACAACTTACACATGTGTGTGCCAGTAACAGAATGCTGTCCTAAGGCCATTTCTGCCCTACACTGTTATAGTGCTATTATTCCACTTTCAACATCTTGTGGAGTTCTGGGGTTTGCAGTTTACTGAGGCCAAAGAGCTCTCTGGCTGAAAAGTCTAAATGCTGCTCCCTAAGCTGTAAATCCCAGAATTCTATAGGATGTTGAAAGTAGAATAATAGCACTATAACAGTGTAGAGTGAAAATGGCCTTAGTCTCCCCATGAAGGTTGGTGGCATTGGTGTCAGTGATATGGTAAATTCTCTCTGGATTTTAACCTGAACTTTAAAGGAAATATCAAACATACTGAACGCAAAGAGGCAAATGACAAAGACACAGCACTGTAGTCTGTGCAAGTTTTTGAGATCTTTAGCTCTTCATCAGGCAAGATGTTGATACAGCAAGATATAAAAAGTAAGCTGGGGGACAGGAAGGGGCTGGGACATTTGATGTTAACATCACATAGCCTGAATGTTGCCTTGATATGCAGTGGAGTCTGGGGACTTCCATGTCAGTGGGGCAGTGAGTCTCTTCCAAGTTATAGTCTGAATGTCAAGGAAGCTATCCAAAGTGCTGAATCTGTTTGGAGGATAGGTGTGAATATCTTGGGTAGTATCTTGTTTCAGGGGAATTGCCCAGGGGAGTGCACCTATAGTCCAAGCGAATAAATACAACCATATCTCAGTTAATAAACCCTCTAGGGGGAAAAATAACCCTCCTGTTTACAAAACGTTTTTATGCCTACCCTCCCCCCATTTTCTTCCTCATCCTCTGCTTAGCTGGAAGCTTTTAGCAGCACCAGGAGGGTGAAGGAAATTTGGAGAAGCAAAGGCTTTCTGTGCTCAGCTGCACATCTGCACTAAACAACTGAATAAGGCTGGAGTTGGGAAAGAATGGGATTCTTCTCTAGTCGGTCCTACTGTAGCTGTGCGTGCCAGGTAAGGTAAACAGCAGCTGCCCCCAGAATGCCTTACTCAAGATGTATGAACAGCAAAACAAAGGGAAACCAGATTAGCCTCCTTCAGTAGCTGTGTGGTAAGGATTTAATGACTTTTCTCCAAAGGCCAGACACACGCAGAAAAAAACCCAGCAAAGCAAGATAGGAGGACCCTCACTATGGCCTGAGTCTTACTGTGAACCCTAATTAGAACAGAAACATTGAATCAATGCAATTTAACTATATGTGCTGACTCACCCTTAAACAGTTGGTTCAGTAGATCTGCTCTAGTTGGGCCTAACCTACAAGATTTAAGCCTATAACTTCTCTGCATGCCAGAGTGCAGAGCAAGAAGATATACACAGGAGCATCAAGAGGAGCTATCCCTATTGCTTCCCACCACAGCTAGGAGCTAACCAGAGTTTGGATGTTATTTGTTGTTTGAAAGTTCCCAGAATTGTCAGCATGCATGGCTGCTGGTCAAAAAAGAATTCTGAGCTGTGGATGTAACACACAATTTGGCTGATCAGAGGATGTCTTCCTGTGTAATATGTTTAAACACAGAATTATAGAGTTGGAAGAGACCACAAGGGCCATTGAATCCAACCCCATGCCATGCAGGAATATACAATCAAAGCACTCCCAACATGTGGTCATCCAGCCTCTGTTTTAAAACCGCCAAAGAAAGAGACTCCACCACACTCCGAGGCAGACTATTCCACTGTTGAAATGCTCTTACTGCCTACCTACCGAATATTTAAGTGGAATTTTTTTTGTGTAGTTTGAATCTATTGCTCTGTATCCTAATCTCTGAAGAAGCAGAAAACAACCTTGCCCCATCTTCCATAGGACATCCCTTCAAATATGTAAACATGGCTATCATGTTACCTCTTAACCTTCTCTTCTCCAGGCTAAACATGCTCAGCTGCCTAAGCTGCTCCTTTTAGGGCATGGTTTTTACCATTTTGGTTACTAGACACATTCCAGCTTGTCAATATCCTTCTTGAAATGTGGTGCCCAGAACTAGATGCAGTACTCCAGGTGAGGTCTGACCAAAGCAGAAAAGAGCAGTACTATTACTTCCTTTGACCAAGTTTAACATTTTAATGAATTTAATAAATGCATTTTCATTCTGTCTTAGCCTTACCCCTCTCTCCCTGTCCCTTCCTCTGCTTTTCTCTGACACTCTTTCCTTCTTTGAGGAAAAATCTCCAATGTTCCATGAAATGAAGCTTAGGAAAAAAGAAGTTTCCATTGACACCATTGCCATGCTGGGCATGTGTGGGTGGTGGGTGTTGTAGGATATGGATATTGCAGCTCTTTCCCCTGACACAATCCCCTTGAAATTTGCACCTCATACAGCAATGGAGATGAGGAAAAATAACTTCCCTTGGCACTAGTGAGTACTCAGGACTCTGGAAAAGAGATTTGGAGCCATGGGAAATGGACTTGGGGTCAAGATGTCATGGGCCAAAGCCTTGCAAAGCCTGACTGGGTGGGAGCCCACAACCAGCTTTCCCATTGCTATGCTACCCAAATATTTTGAGCCCATTCTGACTGGCACATATCTAGCTTATGAAAAAAGAACATTTTGGGAGACAGTGGAGTACATTGTGGGATTTTCAGTTCCTGATGTTGATTAGAGTATTTTGGAAGTCAGATGGAATATATTGAAACTTTTTTTTTGAATGAATTCCCTTCACTAATAATATCATTTTGACCTATTAGTCAGCTGAAAACTGATTGTTTCAAGAAACTCCATGGGAAGCGGACATTTCAGAATATAATTTCTTTAAGTTGTGCCTCCCCTTCTAGATGGGTAATTAGGGGTCTGTGTGATCTGAAAATGGAGGCTTTTTGGTGTTGCTGCGCAGCTAAAAATAAAAAGAAAGAAAAAAAATCTCCCAATTGTATTGGAAATCCAGAGCAAAAGGAAGAGTGAAAATTGTGCTTCAATACAGTTAATCCGTTTCCAGCTTTAGTTTGTCGACTTCATGGGATGCTTTGATTTCTTCAGGGTAATGCAAACCAGCCGTCGTCGCTCCAGCTTGTGCCCCAAACACAGATGTTAGTGTATATTTTCAATATACTTATTGTTTTAAACTTCATTTGATACGTTTAATTTAAGGAACAACAAGAACGACGAAAGCTTGGTCTTTCAATTGGGAGTTTGTCTGAATAAATGGTTAAGGGTTAAGCGTATGCTGGCTATATGAAGTCACTATTCTGTTTAAGGCATACTCTCCAACTCTCCCAATTTGACAAGGACAATCCTGATTAATTCCTCTGTTTCCCCACCTTTTCAGCTGTTTTTAAAACATCCTTGTTTCATTCTCTTCTTCCTGCTTCTTTCTTTGTCTTCAGCGTAATTTCAACTGCTGCAAGTGAGTTCAAAATGAAAAAGTACCACAGTTTGTACTCCATTTAACTCAGCAGTGGGGAAAGAAGAGGGGGCAGGATCTTGCCCTTCCTACTGTTGCAGCTTCTCCTAGCTTGTGTGTTCACCTTCCATTTCGACCTTTCTCTCTCTCTCTCTCTTTCATTTATAAGTCACCTTTCTACACATGTGATACCTAAGGTAGTGTACGGCCACATGTGTCCAGGACTTGATCTGTGAAATATTGAGGAGTATGTTACGTTGGCTTATCTTATGTGTCTCAGCCAGTCTTGAGCTGGCTTGGCAATTGTGAGAGTCTGGCCATTTCTGCACTACAGTGTTATAGTGCTATTATTCCACTTTCAACATCCTGTGGAATTCTGGGGATTATAGTTTACTGAGGCCAAAGAGCTCTCTGACTGAGAATTCTAAATGCCTCTCCCTAAATAGCAAACCGCAGGATTCCATAGGATGTAGAAAGTGGAAGAATAGCACTATAGCAGTATAGTGCAGAAATGCCCTCCTGTCTGGTATTGCTCTGCTGATAACCTAGCAGCTCTAACTCTCTCTCTCTCTCTCTCTCTCTAATATTGGAGAGGGCAAAAGATAGATCCTCGGATGTTTTAGACTTCAAAACCCACAATCCCTGGCTATTCACCAGTCTGGCAGTGCTGAAGGGAGTTGATGCAATACATCTGAAGAACTAATGTCTGTTCACCTTTGTCTGAATACACAACTGAGTGTTTTCTTTCAAAATACTTATTCCAAGTGTAGTTCAAGATGTCACTCTGTACAGGAATTTCCAGTGTGCTTATTTATTTGTTGTATTTATATGCCACCTTTTCTCCCACAGTGGGACACAAGGCGGATTCTAAAAAGTTAAATAAAATTGAAAACATTTAAAACAATTAAAAACATATAAAATTATAAAAACTTACAACGCTTGGAAGAAAACCCAAATAAATAAATAAATAGCTAGCTAGCTAGCTAGCTCCCTTGCTCACTCAAGATGTGGAATACACCCGAAGCATCAGTTTTTGCTGAACCAGATGTAAGTTTATGTCTAAAGAGGTTTTAGGTATTGAAGCCAAGGCAGTTTTCCATTCACAATGACAACCTTTTTTGGTATCTATGTGTGGACTATCAGCTCTGAGTGTCTCAGTTATCCCTGCTGTTTTAGCAACTTTAATCAAATCCTCACAGAAATTGTAAGTATCAAGTCTAGCTTATAAATATTTGGTGAAAAACACTAAATTTAATGTTAATGAAGTCAGAGCTGAATGGAACAAAGATTGCCCTGGGCAAATTAACCAAGAGTTCAGTACTGTCTACACTGGCTGGCAGAAGCTCTTCAGAGTTTAGTTTAATTTTATTTAACTTGTTTTATAGCCTACCTTTCTTCCCAAACTGGGAGTTGTTATGATCCCACACCCCTCCCCAAGATTGATATGGTTTAATTGGCAAATATTATTTGATTGGCACTACCTTAATCCTCATTGATATAAAATGGAACCTGAGGTGACTGGAAGGCCAAGCTGGAAAGAGGAAAATTACTTACTGAAAACTGAAGATTGCAAGGCAGAGCAGTCACACCTCCTCCTAGCCAAAACTGAAGTCATTGTCAGTCAGATTACGAGGCAACCTTGGAAGCAATAGGCTTATGCTAAAGCTGCACATCTCTGAGCAGAAAAGGGAGGTTCCCACCAAACTGTGATTGTTCTGACCCTGCTCCCTCACACCTGGATGTTTCCCTGCTTTGTCTTCTCAACCTCATAGAATCATAGGGTTGGAAGAAATCATAGGGGCCATCCAGTCCAACCCCCACTATGCAGGAACACCCATCAAAGCATTCCTAACAGATGGTCATCCACCCTCTGCTTAAAAACCTCCAAAGAAGGAAAGTCCACCACACTCCAAGGCAGCCTATTCCACTGCCAGACAGCTCTGACTGCCAGGAAGTTCTTCCTGAGGTTCAGGTGGAATCTCCTTTCCTGCAGCTTGAATCCATTGCTCCTTTTCCTAGTCTCTGGAGCAGTCGGAAACACGCCTACTCACTCCTCAGCATAACATCCCTTCAAATATTTAAATATGGCTATCATGTCCCCTCTTAACCTTCTCTTCTGCAGACTAAACATACCCAACTCCTTAAGCTGTTCCTCATAGGGCATGGCTTCCAGACTCTTCACCATTTTGGTCAACTTCCTCTGGACATGCTCCAGCTTGTTGATATCTCTACAATACAGAGCTATTATGTCAGCCATTAGCCCTTTGTCACCTAAACAGTAAGAACATTAACAACATCCGGACCTTATTGTTTGTGTTGCAACTCCCATTGTCCATTCGGCTGGGAGTGTGAGTCACACCCATACCCACAGGGTAGTTGCCGAGTATAAAGACCCTCGATTTTGGACAGACTCTTCCAGTCTCTTGATTTCTTGAACGCCATGCTGTCACCTTGATTCCTGAACAAGAACAGTCCTTAGGTGCTTAACCAAGCCACATTGCCATTTCCCTTGCTTCTCTCTAGACTGGGAATTATCATCAGAACCCTAAATGTCCTCTATTCACAACTTTCCTCCTTTTACCTTCAGCTAATCCTTGTGTGAGTGCTTAAGTGCTTGAATATTTTCTGTGAGTGTGTGAATCTCTAAATAAAACACAATTTTAGATTACATTTTGGATTCTATGACCGGTTCTTTCTTGCAAGATCCCATAAATATTGGTGGAAAGATATCATTGTTACCTCCCCTCACAGGCCTTCTAATTTTGAGCTAATTAATTTCCCATCATCACATGGAGGTACTGGTATTGCAGGTGGACCCTTGAGTCACCCATGTTTTGGCTTAACAGAGTTAATGTGGTGCATAACAAAAGTTAACTAAAGAGGATACATATAAAATCAAAAACAAATTATAATATGCAAACTCAGTCTGATTAAAAGGAATTAAAAATACATTCATGAAACCCCCCTTTTTTTTGCAATGATTAGATTCTTCTCAGGTTTCAAAATAAGAGCTTTCCCCCCCCCTAGCAGTGGGAGAGACCAGTGACCAAACTTGGGATGATTACAGGACACATGTTCTTCCACTGAGCTAAGGTCTTTGTGAATCTGGATCCCAAGCCTTTTAGAGATTTATAGGGTAAAAAGAAAGAGCCAGTATGGTATTGTGGTTTGAATTTTGGACTAGAACTCCGGGAGGTCAGGGTTCAAATTCCCGATCAGCCATAGAAACCCACTGGGTGATCCTGGGCAAGACACACTCTCTCAGCCTCAGACGAAGACAAAGGCAAACCTTTTCTGAGCAATCTCACCACAAAAAACTTGGACAGGTTCACCTTAGGATCACTGTACTGGCTTTTTCCATTTATCCGACAGGTTAGGGACCAGAGCATTGTCAAAAAATAGAACTGGTTGAAAAGCGGAACTCATGTACTGTACAGTAGGCAGCATGAAGGGTCTATATATGGTCACTTGGGACTGATTGCACATGTGCTGCTTGCAAAGCCTCTCAGCCAGCTTAGCACTTCCCCCCTCAACCTGCTTTGCAAGCCGCGCATATGTGTGAGTGGTCCCAAGTGAGCCTCTGTAAGCAAGAAGAACTGATGACAGAGCAGAACCCCCCTTGAATTAATGGAGCTTGTCCTTAATTTGGAAATGTCAAAAGAGCAAGTCATCAGACAACAAGGCATCAAAAATTGGGGGCTTCCTGTAAATTGGAAATGATTGGAGGGTACAAAGTTTAAGAAGAATTCCTAAGATTTCAGATGGATGTGAAAACTCAAGGAATAGAACAGAAGGAACAAGAAAATCTGTTGAAGCTTCTACGAGAAAATCCACCTCATTTATTCTCACATCTATATCAAGAGATATTACAACAACGTGAGGAAGAGACAATTAAAATAGCAATGATACAATGAGCACAAAATATTGGACACCCGATTCAGTTGGAATGGTGGGAACAAAGTTGGCAATGAACAAAGAGGTTCACGGTAGCTCAGAACCTTAAAGAAAATTATTATAAGCTTTTTCATAGATGGTACATGACACCCAAAAAGTTAAAGATAATTTATAAGATGGGTACAGGTCAATGTTGGAAATGTCAAAAGACTACAGGTACACTATTTCATATGTGGTGGACATGTTCTAAAGCAAAAAAGTATTGGAATGAAATTCGTAAGATAATATGTGATGTATTGCAGGTTCAAATTGACAAGACTCCTGAAATGTATTTACTAAATATGACACATATGTTAGAGGGAACTGTGGTAAAGAAATATTGGAGAATAATTCTGTATATGGTTTCGATTGCCCGTATTGAATTTGCAAGGCTCTGGAAAAGTGATGTAATACCTATGACAGGACAATGGTGGGCAACTCTTATTGAAAATAGAAATGCAGATATTGTTTCACAATGACTAAAAGGGAAATCAGATGATATTCATAAAGAACGGCAGATGATTTCAGAAGCGGAATGGGTCTTAACAGGGAACAATGCATAATTCATGGTATTAAAGGTTGTTACAAGATAAAATTCAGAGAAATATCATGGAACATGTAAAGTTGAATAGAAAAACAGGAACTAACGAATTAAGTATGTATACTAACAATTTATTGTGAAGCGTTGATAACAGTTCAATGAGATGATAAAAACTGTAACCCAGAGAGGAAGGAGGACAGTTGTAATATGACAATTAAGAATACAATGATAATTGTTTGTTTTATATGTTGGAACTGTAAAATATATATATATATATATATAAAAATAAATAAATAAATAAAGAAAGAAAGAAAGAAAGAAAGAAAGAAAGAAAGAAAGAATTCCTTAAATTTGGCCCTGAAACAATTCACAGCAAGTGCTACAATCAGAGCTGTGAAAAGTAATGATTTGGGCTATATCTCCTACAATCTTAAAGTCAGTGACCATGCTGTCTGAGGAATTCTGGGAACTATAGTTCAAAACATGTTATTTTCCCATGCTCTGACTAAAACAGGTGATCCACGAGAGTGCCAGTTTGGATCTCAGCCATCCTCATAAAGTATTTGTCTGCACTAGCTTGAATTCAACTACCATATCCTCTTCCCTCTCCCCCAATTCCCAAAAGTTCATTTTACGATGGAAAACTTTTGAAAAAATGAGTCTAGGGGAGACTCAAGGTTTTTTGTTTTTATTGAAATTCAACAACTGCATACAGGTTTTTTAATATTTAGTACAGATGTTTTGTGATAACAGGTCTTTGATAATCAATAGAAGAAGAGCTGGGTGTAATTGAAAAACACCATTGGCTTTTGCTAAAATAAAGAAAAAGGAGAAAAAAGAGAGAAGAAATGCATAATCCAAATGCATTATAACTGGTTTTGACACACTGGTGCTATGTGCATCTTAGACAGAAAAAAAAAATATAGTGATACCTTTGAGGAATAGTTAGTTACACAGGCTAGATGGCCATAAATAAATCTAATGAGGCCAGATCCAAAGGAAAATAAAGTCTTCCGGGGGAAAAAAGAGAAGGGGTTGTGCAACAGGTGAAGAGTGTGGGCCAGGGAAGCTGGGGAACTTTAATGAAGTGATGATGTGGGTTATTTAGCAGGATGCTAGATGGTGAAATTATTGTGTCTCTATAACAAGTTTTAATAATCCGCTCTTGTTAATCATGTTCACATAAAGCAACTACTCAAATCAATGGAAAGAAATTGAGAAACTAGTTGTTCCTGAAGGACAGACCTCCCATACATTAGGGGAGATCTGGTAATACATAAAAGCCATTCTCCAGCACTCCATTCCAATTCCATAATGTCCTGTCACGTTCAAGAAATCCAACTCCAGGTAGACATAACATAAGAGCAAGCAATGGGGTTGCTTGGGGACAAGTGTTGTTCCAGCCCAATGGTATCTTGAATTGTAAGCCTGTATTTTCTCTCATATTTCCAGGATATTTCCAGTTTATATCTGAAGGCAAGGAGTTAGTAAAGTGCTCTCTCTCTCTCTCTCTCTCTCCTTATGTGCCTTTAGGTCTCCATGAAATTCATAAGGTTTTCTTAGGTAAGGAATACTCAGAGGTGGTTTTGTCAGTTCCTTTCTCTGAAAGTGCTTCACTTTGGGAAAATGTTACAATAGATAGCCGCACCTTGCAGAAAGGAAAGGAACCACAGAGAGGAGATCTCAGGAGAACTCAAGAACAGCCTAGCTGGATCGGGAAACAAATTTAACCTGAACTCAATGCTATCTTTGGTATTTTTAATGCTCTCTGTTAGCAGAAAGCTTCCTATAACTTTACAGTTTTCTTTAAGTAAGCTACTAGCATGCTAAGGATAGAGCTGGAAACTGATTCCCTGACATGATACTTTTTTACTTTCAATTAGAGAAATATTTTAAAATGGCAGTCAAGATCATATAGATGGAGAATAAGGTTCTGTTACATGGAATTCCCCTCCTTTGCATACAAGACTCATCATTCTCTAGAGCAGTGGTTCTCAACCTGTGGGTCCCCAGATGTTTGTGGACTTCAGCTCCCAGAAGCTCCAGCCACTATGGTCAATGCTCAGGGCTTCTGGGAGCTGAAGTCCACAAACATATGGGGATCCACAGCTTGAGAACCACTGCTCTAAAGGATGGCCTTGTTGTGTTTCTGGCTGTCGGAACAATACCAGATGCTTTTCCACTCTCCCACTCCCCTGTCACTAAATGTTGGTATTAGGGGCCTTCTTGGTAGCAGAACACTGAATCTGGTGGCCAGGATGTCATTACATGAGGAAGGAGGTGAATACCTCTCTTTGTATCAACCATAACAACATGAGCAGGCATAAGTTGGATTTATGTCTGTGAATGTCACCAGCAGGATGCCAGCTCCTATCACCAGGCCATCATCTGAAGCTGCACAATCCATTCTATCTTAAGCTTTCCACCAGCTTGTTCCACTGGAACTGCTACCTAATTTTAGACTGGATTTAATCACCTCAGTCCATTTCTGACCTGCACTGTTATAGTGCTATTATTCCATTTTCAACATCCTGTGGAATTCTGGGGTTTGTAGTTTCTGAGGCCAAAGTGCTCTCAGGCTGAGAATTCTAAAGTCTTCTGCCTAAACTGCAATTCCATAGGATGTTGAAAGTGGAATAGCAGCACTGTAACAGTCTAGTGTGGAAATGGTCTTCGATTTCATCCTCTCCCCTTTTTTTGGATGGTAAAATTTGGCAAGCTAGTCCTTGTACACCAGGAGCCCTCACACTTATTCTACTGCATGGGCCTGGACTTGTGACTCCTACTCTGATGACACCACAGTCTCATGCTGCTGCATGAATGGATCAGAGCTATGATATCCCTGTAGGGCCAGGGTCAAGAAATTTTTCTGACTGAGGAGTGGCAATAAATAGTACCTCCCCGTGCAACCAGGTCAAGTACGCAGAATAAGAGAGAGGGATCTCAGACATCATAAATCACAACAGAAAGGACCACTACTAGCATATGATGGCCCTAGTAAAGTAAAAATTAAATTAAGTATAAACCGAGATCAGTAAACTATAGTTATAGATTCTATTTTGCAGGGGTTAGGAGTGCAAGACCCCGCAAAAGCAGAAAAAACACAAATAAAAATAAAATAAAAATCATGAATGCTATTTTTCTTACCTGAGAAGACTTCTCTAGGCATCTCTAGACCCTCTACCACAATTCTGTGGTAAACCTCTGGGATAAGTGGCCATAGAGTCATGCTGGAGGACTTTGCAATGCCTAGAGAAGTTTTCTCTCTTGGAATCTCTAGATTCTCCAGCATGACTCTATGATCCTTTCCCAGCAAAAGCGGACCATAGAATTGCACTGGATGAGCTAGAGGTTCCTAAGGAGAACATTTTTTTCCCCATGGCAAAGGCAAATATGGTAAGAATGTATTTAATAAATAAATAAAATAAATAAAATAACTCTAAAAATCAAAAATCAAATCTGTAAGTACTGAACCCACAAACATGGAGGGCCAACTGTATATTCAAAGTATAACACGGCTGGCAATATAAAAATTAAATTCAAAAGCCCTATCAATGAGTAGCAACAACATGGAAGGAATAATGCACACTAGTAAGTCAAAAGTCAAAATCCTACATTGAGGAAATGGAATGTGACTTTACACTCATGGAATTACTTGGCGTGTGTTAACACCATTCATATGCAATGTTTGTGTGTATCTATGTACAGTGCTCAACCATGTGTAATTGTGCCATATGCACAATTCACATTGAATACTTCTGTTCTGCTTTGGATAAACATGTCCAGCTATTTCTCCAGGAGAATTTATACATGTAGAAGATACCAGCTGCATTCTGGCCATAATATTCTTAAAAAAAAAAAAGAAAGAAAGTTTGAGGACATGTAAAATTCACAGAACCTTGTGTTACCCTGTTTACTGGGGGTCCCGGGAGGGACACCAAAATGTGCTCAACTATAGGTGGGGAAAATTAGCTCAGAGCACGGCTTTAGCGTTATGAGAGGCAGGGTAACTTAGCAGGATCTTGTAACCCAATGTCTATGGGGTCAGGCCAAGGCAAGAAGCAGACTGGTTTGAAGAATAACTAATGATCTTTATTAGATACAGACAAACAGTGTATGCAACACACTCACACAAGTAGCTAAGGAAAATAAAGGTTGGAGTGGTATAGAGGCATTTTAAGAGGGATTGTTAAATTGGGTGATACTACAACTGTCCTGAAGCTTGAGTTTGTTGGTCTGGAGTCTCAGTACGTGGGACTGAGGGGACAGCTCACCAAACAAAGCGGCAGCAAGGCTGGATGGAAGTCCGGAGCGATCCGAGGAAGGTCTCGGAATCAGGGGCTTTTATAGGGAGAAGTGTGACTGCAGGCTATGCCTTACTCAGGAACAACAATGATTTTTGGGTGCGAGACAATGTCTCCGAAAGGTCACAATTTAGCATGATTGAGTTAAGTCCGAATTGACAAAGAGGTAGACTGTATGCAAATGCTCAGTGCTTGGCCTTTAAGCTTCTAGCTTGCCTGCTCGGGGCTTACCTGCTCAGGGCAGGGAGCCCTTTGTAAACAGCGTGCATACATAATGAGGGTGTTTGTGGAGAGGTCTCCTAAAGCAGTGATTTGGCTATTTCTGACCTGCCTGTATTGTCTTGGGATATTGCAGTGTGTGATGGCCGAGCCTAGTTCTGTGCTTGTCTGGGGGCCTCTCAAACACGTGGAGAGGGATGGTGGAAGAAAGCCAAGTTATTGATATCAAAATGATATCTAGGGGTGTCTCCAAGGAGGTCTAAACTGCAGTAACACTTGGTTCCTTGAACAAAGAAATAAAAACCCAACTGATTTACAGGCGGCAAACTCTTCTTCCCATCTCTGGCAATAAAAATGCAACAATTAATAAAGTAAATAACAGTTTGTTCTCCCTTTAGGACTTGCAAAATCAGCTGCCTTGGATGGCTTCCTCACCCTGCCCAGTAGCAGGGCTGGTTCTGTGTCCTTGGTACATGAGCTCACTTATGAATCCTATGGCAAGCCACCGATTTTCAGCTCCCAGTGCCCTTCTCTAAGCAATGTAGGGGAAACAACAACAGTTTGGTCCTCAGGAGGTTACTGTATAGTTTACTGAGATTATAAATATAAAGGCCATATATGAACACTAAAAGTGGCTGTATTTTTTTATGAGCATCAAATTTTGAATTTCTCTAGGCATTGAAGAATACAGCAGTCCATCTTTCGTAGCAGAATATAAGAACAGGAGGCTATTGTTGCATGAGAAATTAGACACATGTTAAAACCTGGAGCCAGAAGACATAATCCTTTTTCTCAGCAAATCTGTTCACCACATAAATGGTTGAAAGACTTCTTGTCCCCCCACATGCTTCCCCGCTCTTGGTCATTCCCTCCCACCTTAATCATTTCCAGGAGTTCGTTGGAAGTCATTGCCGTTTTGGGACTCCTATTGGTGACTAATCTTTATATGCAGTCGGACCAAGTGCAGTAAGACCTGGCTGAAGAAAGAGATTCATTCAAAGCTGTCAGCACTTTCTTCTCCATGCGATAAATTACTCTTCCTGATTCACCAATTTCCCTCTCTTTCCCCCCTCCTCTCTCAATCTCTCCCTCTTGGATTTATGAAAGGCACTTTTTCAAAAATGCAAACAGAAGAAGATGGCAGGGCCATTCAGGGACCACACCACAAACTTCTCCCTTAACTCGCAAATGTTACAAAATGTACTATTTTGTAAACAGTAACTGAGTACAAAGGCAGAGGTCATAGAACAGTACACATTCAGGCTACGGAAATGTGGCTTGCATTAGAAGATAACCAGGGACTAGGGATTTTGGAAATCTGATTGTTATTTTGCTCTTGGTTTAGCCGACTTTGCATGGCACGTTACTTCATTATGATTTTTTACATAACAGACTTTTATCCTCTGGTGCCCTCTGGAGTTTTTTGACTACTGTTCCCATCAGTCCCCAGAGAGTATGACAGATGACTCCAGCTCATAGTAAAGGTTGTGGTCCAAAACATCTGGAGAGCACAAGGCTGGGGAGAGCTGACATGGCATCTTCAGTGTGCGTGGTGTTCTGGAGAAGAATTTCAACAAGAAAATTAGTTCTTGTTCCAAGGAGCTGACAACAGTAAATTTAAACTGGTATGTTTGTGTGTGTACACACACATATATGTGAGAACACAATATTGGTATAGCACTCTTCTTCCGTTCACAACTATTAACCACTTTGCTAAAACAGTGGTGACTGGGGAGGATCTGTTGTTCATAATAATAATAAAAAAGTACTACAGGAATGTATACCTATAACAGCCTTTTATTCATGGAACCCAGAAAAGGAGTGGGGGAGCTGAGCCTTCCAAGACTAGGCTGGGCGTCTGAGATTCGCAAAGTCATTTGGCAAAACTGAAAAATGCAGACTCCTGTACAGTTGAGCCTCCTTTGGAATGGTCAATCAGAAGAATGGGAGGTGACACGATTACACTCTTTAAATACCTCGAGGGCTGTCATAGAGAGAAGGGTGGAGGTTTGTTCTCTGCTGTCTCAGAGGGTCGGACTAAGTCTAATGGTTTTAAGTTACAGGAAGGTAGATTTTGACTGAATATCAGAAGGAATTTCTTGACAGTGAGAGCAGTTTGGCAATGGAACCAATTAACTAGAGTCATAGTGGGATCTCATTCTCTGGACATCTTCAAAAAGAGGATGGACAGCTACCTCACACAGATGCTCTAGCAGGAGTTCCTGCAACTGAGCAGGGGATTGGATTTCCTGGCCTCTGGGGCTCTTTCCAACTCTATGATGTACTAAATGATCAAACACTAAGTAAAAGCTAAGACAGCAGTTGTTGTTGAGTCCTTCCAGGGATAATAAAGGTACCCTGAATCTATCCTGTCCACACTTACTTGGGAGTAAGCGACACCAAACACATGGAAGGCACTTTTAAGTACATGTTGGGCTTGTAATAGTCTTCCTATTTAAAGGTTATTGAATAGTAATAGATGGAAAAGGTAAGTTGTCATCCCACTGCAAAACCTGCAATTAGGCACACTTAATCAGCCAAAGTTGAGCCCCCCCCGTGACCTTAAAAATAATTCTGAGGACCCTATTTTTGTTTTGGTCAGATGGGCGCATGTTATGGAAGATTGGAAGTCCATTTTCAGCTCCTCCTTATCGTATGTGGATGGCATAGTTGCCATTTCCAGGAACTTCAAATGACATTCCAATCAGTTTTGTTCAATGCTTGGGGTGTTTTTAAAACTTTTTATGGGGGGGGGGTTGAGGGAAACTGCATTAGAATACAAAATTATACTCCCCTAGATTTCTCTACTAGGCAGCTCTAGTACTATACTTCAGAGGACTGGACTAGAGATCTTGGAGAGAATTCTAAGTACCTCACTATGGAAGCTGTGGCTTCCTTGATTGAGCCAATCCATTCGTAATATGGTCTCCCCTTTTCCTACTTCCTCCCTCTTTACCAAACATTACTGTTTTTTCTTCCAGTGAATCACAACATCTTATAATATATTCAAAATACAACAGCCTCAGTGTAGTCATCTTGGCTTCTACTGAGAGTTCAGGCCTGATTTGCTCTAGGACATATCAATTTTCATTTTAAGTGAATCATGATATCTCACAAACTGTTACTTACTCCCCCAAATAATCTTGGCTAGAATTGTCAACTATGGCCTAAATCCTGTTTGTAGTGCCAACTAGAGAAGACACATTCAATTAACTGTCAGCCAAGATTTAGATTAATTCCATTGATTTAACTGTTCTACTTCAGATGGAATGAACCATAGGATCGAGAGTTTCCTTTTTTAAAAAGCACATTTTTATTGGATCTTTTAAAAGTGTGATTACAAACAAAGGAAAAAAAAAGAAAAGAGAAAAATTCATACAAGCTGATCATATTTCCAAATTCTCCTTGAAGCCGGCTTCTAGAAAATACATGTTCATGAACAACTAAAGCAGTGAGATCTTCCGGCCATTGAACAATATTATTATTATTGTCATCATCACCATCATCACCATCATCATCATCATCATCTTTATTTATACCTCACTTTTTTCCTGATAAGAACTCAAAGCAGCTTACAATAATTAGAAAAGCAAGGCAAAGAAAAACTAGGCCATTTCCGCATGAGACAGTTATAGAGCTATGATTCCACTTTTAACACCCTATGGAATCCTGAGGTTTGCAGTTTAGGGAGGGGCCGGCTGGATGTTCCATAGGATGTTGAAAGTGGAATCATAGCACTATAAAAGTCTCGTGCGGAAACAGTCCTAGTTAAAAATCACAAAATACAAAAGTTAAAACAGAAGTTAAACGATCAAATAAGAATTAAAAGATGGAGAATGTTTACATTTCCAGCCTCAGAGTACAAATTTAGTTTATTTGTTTTTAATTATGTGTTTTTATTATTTATATTACTTATATTACAAGACTGAACATTATTAATCACAAGACAGATTTTCTTTTAAACTTGGGAAGGAAAAGGAAGGAAAAAGAGGAAAATACAAACATGGTAGTACAGTCACAACCAGTTTTCCTTCTTCATATTAAGCAGAAGTCAAATTAAAAAAAAGAGAGAGAGAGGTTTCTTCTATTGGTGAGTACAAGTGTAATTTATCCGTGTCTGTTGGAAAGTACTAAATGAGATGTTAATGAAAATAGAATGGAATGGAGTGAAGAATTAGATCATCCTATACAACTCAGCCAATGGAAAACTGCTCTCACTTCAATGTTCGAGCATTCTTTAGATTCACAGTTTTCTTTGGTTGGGCAAATATGGATGTTTGTGCTGTATTGGGCACTATTCCACCTGATCAGAAACAGTCTACTTCACTTAAATGCTGACAATGTAATATTGATAATGCTTCCCTGTGATATAACGTGAGCTCAGCAGTTACTCCTTTTGGTTGGATGTTATTGCAACATATTTTTTCTTTTATTTATTTTTATAAAAACTGAAAATTTGTGTACATCACATATCATTATCTTTACTTCATATTGTACATCATTCTTACATGAGTTTTCAGATAATTTTCAATACTTTCTGTACATTATTAAATATTCCTTAATATTTTATTTAATCAGCCCCTCTTTCTCCTTCCCTCTCTATCCTCCCCCCTGCCCCGTCATTAACAACACATTTTATATTAACCATATTTTTCCCCATCAATTTTCCCTCCCCCTCCCCTTCTCTTTTTATATTTACTTCCCATTGCCCCCCAATCTTCCTTTCCTTATTCTGCGTTTTCTCCCCTCCAAACTCTTTTTTCTTGTTCTAAACCTCCTTCTTGTGAAATCTTTTTTTGTTATTGTATTCTACCTTTCTTTTTTCCTCCTCAAGCTATATTTTTTCTCAATCTATATTCCCTCCTTAGTATAAGTGTTACCCTTTCACTCCTTTCTTCCATTCTTTACCTTTCTCTCACTTCTCCTTCACCCATCTAATAATTTCTTTCCATTGTCTTTCGAATTGTTGAATTGAATTACCTTTCATCATGTTGGACAATTTTTCCATTTCAATGATATCTATCTCTTTTATTTTTCATTCTTCCTGGTAGGGTTCTGTTCCTTCTTTCCAGTGCTTTGCGTAAATCAGTCTTGCTGCTGTTATTAAATTTCATAAAATTTTCTTTTTTGTCTTCAATTGGTTATTCTCTTTAACCAGGTTTAATAAATATGTTTCCGGAGTCATCTCAAATTTCACCTCCAGTAACTTAGTAATATTGTCATGGATCTTTTTCCAATATTTTTTTGCTATAGGGCATAACCACCAAGTATGAAAATAAGTTCCCGTTGTTTTTCCACATTTCCAACATTGTCCGTTCCCTTTTCGTGTTATCTTCATTAACTTCTGAGGGGTCATATACCACCGATACATTGACTTATAAAAATTTTCTCTTAGACTCAGGCTTTGAGTAAATTTTATGTCTTCACTCCATACTCTTTCCCATTTTTCCAACTCTATATTATGACCAATGTTTTACGCCCATTTTACCAGGTAATCCTTGATCCTTTCCTGTTCTAATTCTCTTTCCAATAAGATTTTATAAATTTTTGAGATTGTTTTTTTCTCATTTTTCATTAAAATTTCATCCAGTTTGTTCTCTTCCGATTCCAACCCTGTAGTTTTTAAATCCATTTTGAACCTTTCTTTTATTTGTCGATATGGAAACCAATTCAATACAATGTTTTGCTCTTCTAATTCTTCTCTGGTCTTTAACATTGGAGTTCCTCCTTCCCATCCTATTAAATCCGTATACCTTAATGTTCCTCCCAGTTTTGGTTCTGTTATTCTGAAAGTGTCTTGGGGTGATGTCCACGTTGGTAATTTACTATAAAATTTTTTATTAATTGTCTGCCATGTTCTAATCAAGGCTTTTCTGACGTAATGGTCTCTAAACTCTCTATCTATCTCTGCTTTGTTGTCACATAGATATCCATGCCATCCAAAGTTTACATTGAATCCTTCTAATTCTAATAGTTTATGATTTTTCAATTGTATCCATTCTTTTATCCACTCTAGGCAGCATGTTTGATAGTATACTTCCAGGTGTGGTAGTCCAAATCCTCGTCTCTCTTTACTATCCTGGGGTATTTTCATTTTTATTCTTGGTTTCTTTCCTGCCCATATAAATTTTGCTAGTTCTTTGTTCCAGCTTATAAATGTTTTTTTGTTATTAATTATTGGCAGATTCTGAAACAGGAACATAATTTTTGGAAGTACCGTCATCGTTATTGTATGTATCTGTTTATTGCAACATATTAATTGAAAAATTAATATTTTAAATATTGGAAAAATCTTTTACATTTGTAGACATGTATATTTTAAATGAGATTCCTAAGATATGGAATGTAACAACAGGCTTGGATTCTGTGCCAAAAGACTTGTATTCTAAGGATTGAGGGTTACCAATGAAAGCTTATGCATATTTATTCAAAACGAGGCTACTTTCCCAGTTAGAATCCTGCAACACTCCTATAGAAATCGGTTCCACTGAAAATTCTGGGACTTATCTCTAGTTAAACTTACACAGGTTTGCAAGATGAATCTTTTAGCCTTTATATTATGCCACCTCCATCTGTACCTGAATGGTAAAAGTACACATTTTACACATAGCAAGTCACAAATTCAGTCCTTTGTGTCTCCAGATGAGGCTTGGAAAAGATCTCCTGTATCGAGAATTCACAGCTTTTAATTTAAAAAGTATTTCCAGGTCTTACAATTAAAGATAAAACTTAAGAAGCAAAGAAAGACCTCTCTGCTTGAAGCTTGCAAACTATAAATGAAGAGCAAGAAGGGCTTTGCTTAGGTTTCCTTTCCTCTCCCATGACTCATCTATCCACATATTTTAGCAGCAATATAAGCTCCCATCTCTGTGGTGTTTGCCAAAAATTCCAAATTCTTTGGGAACCTCAGCCTTGGATTCCAAATAGGCAGAAGTACAAGTTGCAACACTTCTTGATTTGCATACTTTGGGGGCACAAAGAATAGATTTCCTTAACAGAAATCTTCTGTTCCACATCTCACGCAGGGAGAACCCTGGGGAAAAGATATATATATATATATATATATATATATATAGGGGGACAAGGTTTTTTCTTTTCCCAACTAAATGCTACAATAATGAATTGTTCAATGGGCATTGTGTTGGAGATGTTTTTAGCATCTTGAAATGGAATATGCCTATTAAGAGCAGCTGCAAACTTGTCGACAACTCCCTTTGGATTCACAGACGCCAAAGACTTTTTTTCAATAGCCAGGAGCTTAGTCAAGTCTGCAACCAACTGGTCACTTGCCATATCTTCCCACGGATTATCTTTCACTGGTCAAAATCTTAAGAATGTTCTTTCCCATGGAGTAAGAAATACCCTCACGTATATTGTCAGATTTTTTTCCAATTCCAATTATTCAGGTAAAATAATTAATTCTTCTCTAAGTGGGAGGAACATGTTACATTCTAGGTTTCAGGATTTGTCGCAGTGGCACCAAAGCAGGGAATAAAATTTATTGCAATGATTGTTGTCAGGTGTCAAAATGGGTTCAGATTATTAAGGTGTCCATTTAAAGATAGATGACTGGACTGCAGACTGTTACCAGAATTTAGACCCCTCTGAAGGCAGTAGGACAAATTAGACATGGCTTGGTTCTTGTATTATTGATTTCTGTGGGATCTAGGTTTAGTTGGCCAAGTCTGGATCAATTGCATGGAACATCTAAAAAAGGCATTATGTTTAACTTTCACAGTTTATTATTTTTAAAATTTCTAGCCTACTTTTCTTCCCAGGGAGCTAGCTCAAGGTGTTAGACATGGCTTTTCTCCTCCCCATTTTACCTTCACTACAACCCTGTGATGTAGGTTAAGCAGAGACAAAATGATTGTCCCAAGGTTACCCACTGAGCTTCATGGCTTTGTGGAGATTCCATTTTGGCTTTCCATGCCTTTCTAGTCTGTTCCTCTAACCATGATGTCACACTGCCCCCTCCCAGTTGTTGTTTTTGCATGTTGTGTGCCTTCAAAGTCAGTTTTGATTAATGGCAACCCTAAAGCAGGACCTAAAATAGCAAAAAGGCGACTCAAATTCCCTAGAGAGCATTTGGAGGCAATTGAGGCAATTTTGGGGGAGGAAGGTTTCAGTAGGGGCCCACCAAGGTTTCCAGACAGATTAATGTGGCCCCCTAGCCTTTGACAATGGTCCATGCTTGAAGTAGAGGCTCAGTTAAGAAAGATGGTCAACTGGGCACCCAGTTCTAGCTCCATCATCAGAAGCGGCAGCTGTGGTGCTAGTTACAGAAAGACGCCAAATAAAAATCTATGATACTTTCCAATTGTCCTGATTTGACAGGGACAGTCCTGATTAATCCTCTGTCATTCCACTTTCAAGTGTCACATTTTCTCTCCCTCCTTCCACTTTCCCCCTTTGTCACAAAGTTATAGAGTCTTGGGTCCTTTCTACACTGCACTGTTATAGTGCTATAATTCCACTTTCAACATCCTATGGAATCCTGGGGTTTGGAGTTTAGGGAGGGGCCTTTAGAATTCTCAGCCAGAGAGCTCTTTGGCCTCAGGAAACTACAATCCCCAGAATTCCACAGGATGTCAAAAGTGGAATAATAGCACTATAACAATTTAGTGCAGAAGTGGCCTTAAAGGTGCCGCTAGACCCCTTTCTGTTTTGTACTAAGACAGACTCACACATCTATCTTGTTGAAAACTTCTACCTTGGTTTGATATTTAAAATTACTATTACTAAATGAAGAGTGTAAAAGTAGATTTAGAACATATATTCTGTTTGTACTTTCAAAATATTTTTAAAAATGTTTTATATAGATGATTATCATTTTTAGATAATTTATAGTTAGTATAAAGTAGCCTAGAATAAATTAACAATTAATTGTGGAATTGAGAAATCAAGTAAGTAAATAATTAAAATATGCTTAAAATGATAAATGATAAACTACAATGAATAATTATGGGATAAAATTTATGACTTGATAGGTGTAAATGTTTAAGTAATATGAACTGTTTGCAACAAAGCCAGGAACCAATTTTAGTTTTGTTTTGTTACTATTTGTTTGAGATATGTTTAGTTATGTTTTGTATTTGTTTTAGATACGTGTAGATTATGATGTCTGTTGATGTTTGTATGGGTGTATTTTTTTTTGTTGTTGTTTGTATGTTTCGACTGTGTTGTTTTCCCCACCACAGAATCCCGCAGTCTTGGAAGAGACCACAACGGCCATTGAGTCCAACCCCCTGCCATGCAGCAACACACACTCAAAGCACCCCCAGCGAATGGCCATCCAGCCTCTGTTTAAAGATCTCCAAAGAAGGTGACTCCACCACACTTCCAGGCAACATATTCCACTGTTGAATGGCTCTTACCATCAGGAAGTTCTTTCTGATGTCCAGGTGAAATCTCTCTTCCTGGAGTTTGAATCCATTGCTCCATGTCCAAGTCTCTGGAGCAGCAGGGAACAAACTTGCTCCATCTTCAACATGACATCCCTTCAAATATTTAAATATGGCTATCAAGTCACCTCTTAACCTTCTTTTTGTCAGGGTAAACATACCTAGTTCCCAAAGCCACTCCTCATAGGGCATTACAGAACAGCAATGGCGTTACAGCAATAGGGCATTACAACACAACAATAGCAAACCTCCCCTAAAAAAAAAAAAATTCTTGCTAAGAAAACCCTATGACAGGGTCACCATAAGTCAGAGCTGACTGGAAGGCACAGAACAACAACAAATCTCTTTTTCCACCACACACATTGGTTGTTCACCTAATGTGCAAAAAAAATCATTTGATATTTTGACCTGGGCATGTTAAGGAGGGGGATGTAGCCACAGGAGAGGCAAAATGAGAGCACTGCCATCCAAATAAGAATTCTATCCTAACAGTGAAATTTTTTTTCAGTTTCCAGATTTCTAGCATGACAGTATCTTAAAACATCACTTCAGCATTTAAAAATACAGTTTAGGCATCCAAAAAAAAAGGGGTAGGGAAAGTAAGCAAGGGAATGTGAATATAAGAGTTCTCTAGGCATGAATGATTTTCAGTGTCTCAGTCTGCAATGTTAGAAATTTGGGGGCTGGAGGACAATTTCATGGGGTGGATTTGGAATTCTAGTTAGAGGGCAATGCCCTCATGTTGTCTCCCCCCCACTGTACACCCCTGGTTAAAGCTAGTCCCATGTTGTCACTCACACAATTTAAAGAAGAGGATGAGATGCTTGACAATTACATGGGTGTGAAAACAGCTTCGTCTCTGAGCATTCAGTAGGAACTTCTCCAATTTTTCAGAAAAATCCATCCCGTGGTACCTTCTTTTAAAAAGAAATTGTTGGGCACAATGGCATTTCTCATGCGCCAGTGGGTAATGGGAAATCCTTCCTCTCTCTCTTTCTTTCATGAATGAGAAAAAAAAAGAAGAAGGGCAGGGGAACATTTACACATTTAATTGAGGAAGAAGACTATTTAAAAAGAAATAAATGGTGTTTTCCTCTGCTTGTCAGGAAGCTCAGCGAGGCTCTGAAGTAATAAATCCAAGGTATGAATCCACCAAGGGAAATGCCCAACCACTGCGGTGCAATAAACAATTTTTGACAGAGGTTATAAAGGTCGGGAGCTTTCTGTGTGACTTGAGCATTTGGATAGCAGGGTTTAATTTTGAAAGGGGTCAACAAGATATGGCGCTGAGGAGGAGCAACAGCAAATGTACATCTATTTGTGCTCTTTATCACCAGACTTTAGAGCAAATAACATGTCTTTTCTCTTTCCTTTCTTATTCTTATTCCTTATTCTCTCATTCTTTCATGCACACTCTTTTTTTCCAAATACATGGACTGTCTGACACATTCCTCTCAAAAAAGTGGTCAGTCATTACAAATGCCTTGATTTAAGATATTTATTTTATTTTTAATTTAAAACATCTGTATCACAATGCTGCTTGTGGTAGCCTGCACCATATTTTTGACTTCCATGGGTGCTCACAAGGAGACAGAAGTTCTCTGCCACATGTTGATCTTCGGCTGTGAAGTGCTCTTCCATTAATACCAAAATCTTGAATTATGAGGGAAGGTGGCTGGTTGCAAATTCAGCTGCTATAGTTCTCATGGAATGTGTTTTGCCTTTTTAGGCTCAGCAGCAACGTCAGCATCCAGTAATTTTAAGGGTGGTTCTGGATACCTATACCCAGTACCAATTAATCCTCTGTTGTCTCATTTTTTCAGCTACTTTTAAAATATGCCAGTTTCTCTCTCCTCCCTCCACTTCCCCTTCATCCCTGGCTTACTTCAGTTGCTGCAGATTGAGTTCAAAGTGCAAAAGGAGTTTTCATTCAGTTAACTTGGGCCCTTTCTGCACGAGGTGCGTGAAGCGGTTCATGCTGTTCCTTATCAGATCCAAATAAGACAGGCTTTCCCTCATTTGCTTCCGCACAGCTCCTCCGTATGTTTCCTTTGGATTCGGAGAAGTGCGAGTTCATGTACCCAGACTACTTTGGCAGTGACCACTCCTACTACTCCCCTCACCCCGCCCCGGTGGCTGTGCTTGGCTTATTTTTTTTCTTTTGGGTTGGTATGTTTGTATGTAACCTATGTACCTATGGAGGTACGTATTTGCCGGTGTATAAGAGGCAGTTTCCCCGCCAAAATGCCTTCTGAAAATGAGGTGCCAATATGGTAACTCCCCCCACTCAGGCAGATCACCTGGCAGAGCAAAGTTGGGAGAGCAATCTCGCGCTCCCCGCTCATCTCTGCCCCACCGTTGGCATGATCCTGCCCCAGGAATGGGGGGAAGGAGCTTCTTACACACACACACACATGCACACACAGCCTCTTCTTTCTGCCTGGGCAGGGAGGTCCCCCTACCCAAGCAGATAGGACAGGAACTGGGAACAGAGTACTAAAATATTTTTTCCTAAATAATATAGTCCAAAAATAGGATGTTCTTATAGGGCAGTGTGTCTAATGCCAGCAAATACAGTAAAACATTTGAAAAATAGAAAACAGCTCTCTCCTTTTAACATGCCTGTGCTGTGCTTTGTCCAGTTACTCCCTTTTCTAAAGTTTGCTGAACAAAACAAAAAAATGGTGCCTGCCTGTCCTTTGGTGGGTGGGGACAGCTGGAGAAGGCGAGTACACCCACTGCCCACCCTCTGCTGCCCACCAATTCGCATTGGTGTGAGTGTGCGTATCTGCACCACTGCGAAAGTCCGAATCTGCTCAATCTTAAAAATTTGTTTTGGATTTTTTCCAGTTTTCAAATAGCACGCTTTCCCACCACATGGGGGCGCATTAACTCGGGATTACATGTGGAACGATGGTAAATAAAGCGAACCTAGTTCACTCTCACGTGCAGAACAGCTCCGTGCCAAAACACATTGATCCACGTTAATAACCCCATGCAGAAAGGGTGGGGAAAGGAGAGGAGCGGGCAAACTCTTGTCCTTCCCTGTAGACTCAGGAAAAAGAAAACTACTATAGCTTCTCTCAGCTTGTGTGTTCTTCCATATTAACATCTTTTGCCATATTGACTGCTCTAATGTTGCTTGACCTCCAGTGTCCTGGTTTTCATCCGTGAAATGTTGAAGGGTAGGCATTATTGCTGTGTGCCTTCAAGTCATTTCTAACTTATTGTGACTCCCTATCACATTATGCTGTTACAGCGCTATTATTCCACTTTAACTGCCCTGGCCACATTCTGTGGGATTCTGGGCTTCGTAGTTTAGTAAGGCCCAAGAGTTCCCTGGCTGAGAATTCTGAGTGCCCATCCCTAAACTGCAAATCCCAGGATTCCATATGGTGTCACCATGGCAGCTAAAGTGGAATAGTCACCCTATAACAGTGTAGTTGATAGGGCAAACCCATCACAGGGTTTTCTTGACAAGATTTGTTCAGAATGGGTTTGTCATTTCCTTCCCCTGAAACTTTCGAGGGCCCACAAGGGCCTGCAGTTCCCCTAAACTGACTGACTGACTGACTTATTTATTTATTTTTACGAACACTCTTTGCACTTTTGGCAATGTGAGGGACAATATCTCCATGTTTTTGCCACTTGCAAACTGTTTTAGGTTCAGGAGAGGCCTTTTCAAAATTCAGGCTGTAAGACAGAAAGATAGGGTTCTAGGGGACCATTAGAAGACCACTGTATATTGAGGAGATAGGTATGATGTGTCAAAATTGTGCCTTCCATTTTCCTTGTCTCCTGGAACACTTTGAAATGTAGGTCATCTTTCAGATTCATTTATTTGTTTGTGAAGGCCAGTTGCTGGCTGGGATGGTGTGGCTTTGGAATCCGGGAGGATACCATGATCAGTCAAATTGGCCTGCAGATAATGCCTGAGAAAAACAGCTGTGATTAATTACGGTATTAATTATAGTGCTGTCTTGAACTGCTCGTAGCTGCTTAGATGTTTGGGTACAAAAGACCTTGTAGTGCTGCCCAAGTTGAATGCCGATACAGACCAAACCTAGGAAGTTGCTGCATACGCCATGAAATGGGGTATCTCTGTTGTGGTTTCCTGGAGTTTCTGACAACTGATTAGGGAAGTAAGCTTGCTTGGTTTGTTTTTCCTTAATGCTATTTTGCCAACTTTACAATAAAAGTTTGTAAATGTTGAACCCACTTATGTGCATACTGCCTCTGAATCCAAAAAAGAATCTTTGCTTTTGGCAACACAAGGTTCCATTTTGATATTTTTTAAAGAAATTTTTTTAAAAATTAAACAATGGCAGCCCTAGGATGGGATGTGGAGTGAGGCCTTCCAAAGTTTTACTGATGTGGTCCCCGTAACTTGTGTTAGTCCAACTCAGATCTAATACAACCCACACCAATGCAAAGTATAAGCACAACATCCTTGACAAATGCTTAAACGCAGCTTGTGGAGGAGAGTCCTCTACTTTCCCAAATAGTATATTCCACTATCAAACAGATTTAATTTTTGAATTTTGAGAGTTTTCTGGAATTAGGAATTAGAAATTTCTTTTAATGTTTCATCAAAAGCTGGTCTCCTCAATTTCCCACATGTTGTTCTAGTCTCTTCTTCCACATAACATCTGAAGACTGGTATCCTGTTTCCTCTAATCTAGTCATTTCCAAACAAAACCTATCCAGCCTTTTTTTTTAAAAAAAAACAAACCCTGCTTTTTTACAGATGTTGATTTCTGCTACAGCCGTGAGTTTGTAAGACCTGAGCAGGGCTGTTGGTAACAGGGTGACTCGGACATCTCTCATTCATAGTCACTGTAACTCGATGTTGATAATTCCAACAGCAACACCAACTCCACAGAGGTGTATCCAGCATAAACAGCACCTAGGGCAAGCATGTAAATTTCTCCTCTATCTTCAGGGCCACTTCCTCCCCCTCCCGCCTCCCCCTCCTCTGCTAAATCTTTGGCTTTTTTGTGTTTCCCCTGGCACTGGCACCCAGGGCATGTGCCCTACTTGCCCCATCTAGATATGCCTCTGCAACTCCAGTTACCAAAGAGATGAAAGAGAATCATAGAATCATAGAAATGTAGAGTTGGAAGAGACCACAAGGGCCATCCAGTCCAATCCCCTGCCATGCAGGAAAACCCTCAAAGCACTCCCGACAAGTGGCCATCCAGCCTCCGCTTAAAAACCTCCAACGAAGGAGACTCCACCACACTCTGTGGCAGCACATTCCACTGCCGGACAGCCCTGACCGTCAGGAAATTCCTCCTGAGGTTCAGGCGGAATCTCCCCTCCTGCAGCTTGCATCCATTGCTCCTTGTCTTGGTCTCAAGAGCAGGAGAAAACAAGCCCACTCCCTCCTTGACATGACATCCCTTCAAATATTTAAACATGGCTATCATGTCCCCTCTCAACCTTCTCTTCTGCAGACTAAACATACCCAGCTCTCTAAGTCTGTCCTCATAGGGCATGGCTTCCAGGCCCCTCACCATTTTGGTTGCCCTCCTCTGGACCTGCTCCAGCTTATCCATATCCTTCTTGAACTGGGGTGCCCAGAACCTAGGGCAAAGGGAATTATATTAATTAGAATGACAAGTTCAGAAAGAGAGGAAGAAATTGCCAAATGGTTTGTCGATATGTGTTGGATATGTGTCAGAAACGACAGTGCTTGTTTCTATTTCGAGTCTAGAATTATTTATGTTAATATCATCACATTATGTTGTTTTCATCTTTGCTCACTCAGACATTTTGAACTTATTAATTGTATAATAAACCTTTTGTGTATTTTTGGAAAAAGTCCAGGAATGTAGTTTTCTAGACTAAACCTACATTGGTAGGGTTTGATTGAATTCCACTCCCATTTTCTTTTACAGCAGGTACTCCAATTATATCTATGGATGCTGCTGGTTCCCTAGTGGCATCGCAGACTGATGGTGCAAACAAGTGCACACTTGGTTGCACTGGATACAGTATGAGACAAGTGGTGCTGGGTTGTTGACAGAGCTTCTAAATAATTAGTTGTGACAACTAGTTATCTAACAATTAGTTTCTTTTCCCAATAATGAAGCAATTAAATACTTTGCATTCTTACCAGACATACCTAAATATCCTGCTCGTGTGCGTACCTTCAAATCGCCTGTCAACTTATGCAACTCCATGAATTTCATTGAGTTTTATTAGGCAAAAAAATGCTCAGAGGTGGTTTTCCCAGTTCCTTCCTCTCAAATATAGCTTACAGCACCTGGTATTCATTGATGGTCTCCATCCATGTACCAACCAGGATTGACCCTGCTTAGATTTCAATATCAGACAGCATCTGGTACCTCTAGAGTATTTAGGCCCTCTTATTGATCTCGTCACCCCACTCACCTCTAGTGCAGGAAGACAGCATCATTAGACCTCTGCAGGACCACAAGATGATTCCTTCTGCGGCCAGCTATGGAAGCACAGCCAATCACTGTGCAGACACACCTCCTCCA
Organism: Iguana delicatissima; assembly: GCA_948472985.1. Lineage (NCBI taxonomy): Eukaryota > Metazoa > Chordata > Lepidosauria > Squamata > Iguanidae > Iguana > Iguana delicatissima. Next base: position 661,375 of record CAOKZL010000460.1, on the reverse strand, counting down.
GCCTCCAGAAGACTGTGGGTGTGTGTCCCAGCACTGGTTTGGTAAGCAAGTCTATGTGCATGGGTGGAACCTCACTGTGGACAGAAGTGTTGAATACATCTGTCTGAGGCCATTTTTGCATGGGGATGCATGGCAGGAGTCTGCAAGTCATGCTTTCATATGATGTCATCGAAGTCCTGCTCCTACATTCCCACCTGTTGTGATTGCAGGATATTCCTTTAATGGAAAAACCACCCTGTTAATGGCCTGTGGTCGTGTGATGCTCCCATCACCATCATGCGGAATGGGAGGAAGCATAATGTAAGCATTTTCTTTCCCAGTGTAGTGTAGGAAAGAGGCCAGCTGCCCTGCGGAAGGAAGGAGTGTGTTGCTTGCTGGGTGTGAAGGGGAGCATTTGTGTCTTGTTCCCATCCTGCAAAGACACTGCTAGGATTGCGACGGGACAATGATGGAAACCAGTAAGGTGCAAAAATGGCCTGAAACATTATAAGATATATGTAGGAATGATTTGACCCTATATTTGTCTATGTTACCCATAGGATTCCAGCCATAACATCACTGATTCTGCAACCTAATTTTAAAATTCACTTTCTACTCATGGGAGTGTGGCTTCACTAAATAGTGGAAGAGGAATCTGACATGGTTTAAGTCCACCGCATACTCTGATGTTGCTCTTGAGGTGATGAGAAGGTGGATGGGGAAGAGTTTGTGTTTTACCCCAAATCAGCAATTTCTAGTTTTCACTCACAAGCGCAGGGATCCCGGAATTGCATTTAAGTTTGAGGGGAGTGGTCCTTGAGACTGACAGGCAGGTCATTATGAATTGTGCGCACTTGCTTGTATGTTTTTTACAAACCAGAATTTCATTTTACAAAAACAGAGAACACAATGAATAATAATAATGAGAATGCTATCAATCGAAACAGTTATCAATGTGACTACCATGAAGACAAAGACACGGTAATAAATGTATTATCATATAATTGTCTGAAGCACAAAATGAATATGTCAAGGAAAGGGAGAAAATATATAACACTCTATTAACTGCATGCAAAGGTAAACTGGGAGACACTTCGGATAGGTGATTCCACAGAGGGCTCCACTACAGAGGGGTCTGGGTGGTCCTGATTCGTAGTTCCTAATCATTTCAGTCTGTCCTTGGGGAAGGCTCAATTTCTCTCGCCCTCTTGTTCTGGGATCTGTGCCAAAGTGCTTAATTCAGTGCTGTGGAGCCCATCAGTTAACTGTGGCCATTTCCACACGGGGATATAGCCCGCGCTGGGACGACCTCACCAGGAGGTCGTCTACACCGTGGGGTGCACTAGGGCGGCTTGAAAAGGTGAGGTTCTACACCTCAAAGTGCCCTTTCGTGGCCACGGGGGTGGCACCGCATGTTTTATAAAGACCACCTTTCAAGTGGTCTTTTTAAAACAAGATCACGCTAACCCGTTGCAGTGCCCCGTGAAGAACTGCAGGGGCATGCAAGCGCATCCCTGCAGAGCTGCCCGGGGGCGGGCTTCTGGCTGGCGGCTGCCCCGATTGGCGGAGTGCCTCCAGAAGCTGCCGGCCGCCATTTTGGGCACTGCTGGAAGCCACCGGATGCTGGCAGCGTGTAGAGCGGCAAACGCATGCTGCTCCCCATGGGGATGGAGCCACCTGGATTAAGGTAAGCTCCGGTCCCGTGTGTACTGCCCCGTTCTGCCGTGTTTCATGCCCCCCCATGTGGAAAGGGCCTGTGGTTTACAGAAGATCTATGGGCAATGTAATACAGTGGAAGACAGCTGGAGTACAGGTGCCAGGTGTTGTGCTTCTGTCCCAGGACCCAGACAAGACTCTTCCCAACAGACACACCCTAGAGACATGAGAGGGACAGAACTTATGGCGGCCAGTGCAGGTGGAAAAGGGAGATCCCAGGCTTCTGGCAGTGTTTATATAGGAAGAGCTTATTCATTAGGCCACAGCTGGCCAGGATGCAGTGACTATATAACCCAGTGGTTCTCAACCTGTGGGTCCCCAGATGTTCATGGACTTCAGCTCCCAGAGGCCCCAGCCACTATGGTCAATGCTCAGGGCTTCTGGGAGCTGAAGTCCATGAACATCTGGGGACCCACAGGTTGAGAACCACTGATATAACCAGAGGTCAGGGCAGCAGAAAACTGCTGGAACCTACTGATTTCATTAGTGGAGACAGCTTTGTTAACTCTTGCATAATTTGCTCATGTACTTCGGATCTTCAACCTTTGCCTGGATTATAGATTCTGTTCTTGGACACTTCTCTCCCTGGACTCTTAGCAAAGTCAGATTCGGTTCTCTAAGCTTGCTATAAACCTGGACTGCTTTAACAAATGCTGTTTGCTAGTTGCTGCTATCTAACTGATTATACAGCTGGGAGGCCTTGGCAGACTGCCAGCACAGGATGCCATAGTTTCTGAGTGAATATAGTTAAAGAACGTCGGAGGCTAACCATTGTGCCTATTATGGTGTGGTGAGGTTAGCAAGATGTCTGCCTGTATCATCTCATGCTCAGTTTGTCATCCAGCAGAGATATTATGAGTGGTGAGGAGCTTGCTGGGATCAGGCACAAAAGCAACTAGTGGTGGTGCCCTCAGTCATCAGCTGTAACAAATTTGCTAAGCACGTAGAGGAAAATGTCTCTAATACTTGCTCATAACTCAATGCTGCGTTGATCACACAGAATCTGACGAAGTATCCGGTGTGCCATCTGGCCAATTTTCTTGATGTAGGTGAGACACTTGCATTGGTCCCTCCCAACAGATATAATTTTGACCCTTGCTCACAATGAATGATAAGATCTAGCCAGTGTGGAATGAGTGGGTGGGTGCAGGGGGTGGGAAATGTCTGTCTTTGCCAGGGGGAGGTGTCTCTATTTTGAATGAGGCTGTATTATATCCTTTCCTGAAGAGGCCCTCCCAAGGTCCAGAGGTATATAACAATTACTGCCCCTATCTCATATCTCCTCTGCGGAAAAAGTGCTTGAGCATGTGGTTGCTGGGCAGATTCAGAAATTCTTGGAGAAAACAGATTATCTAGACCCATTTCAATTGGGTTTCAGGATAGAAAATCACAGACCACTTGATCTAACATCTGAGTTACAGATTACAGGCCAGTTAGTTCTGGGTAGATTGGTGGAAAGTATTATTTTTTAAAAAGTTATCAAGTACATAGAAGTACAAATCTTGCTAAAAAAAAAACAATCAGTGTTATCAGTCATGGGGTATGGTGGGAAGCTCTCTTGTGGAACAGTAACTTTCCATCTTATGGAATGGAAAGCAGAGAGTAGGAATATACAGTCATTCTTGGCAATGGATGGATGCAAATAGAGGGGTCCACCAACGATCTGTACTGGAACTAATGCTACTTGCTCACAAATGACCTGAAATTAGGGAGTGAGTAGTGAAGCAGTAAGAGAGCCAGTGTGGTAAAGTGGTTCGAGAGTTGAACTATGACTCTGAAGACCAGGATTCAATTTCCTACTTGGCCATGAAAACCCACTGTGTGACCTTAGGCGCATTAAACACACTTAACTCCAGAAGACCCTATGATAGGTTCACTTTTGAGTCCCCATAAGTCAGAAATGACTTGAAAGCACACAACAACAGTAAGTGAAGCAGTGACAACACCAAATAAAGGCAATTATTATGAACATGCACTGGGAAGTGCTCCAAAAGGATCTCTCCAGAATGGGTGAATATGCATTAAATGGTAAGTATGGTACAATGTGAAAAATGTAAAGTCATGCATGTTTGAACAACGAAAAAAGAATTAAGTTAACAAAACAAGTGCTACTTTCCTCTCCATTAGAGTGAAACATTCTCTGACCTTCTTTGGTTTAAAGCATTTCTTATAAACTGTCCAGAAAGATCAAATAATAATAGCAACAGTGCTAAAGATTTTTCAGAATACGCTCAGCACTGTGACAGAAGGCCAGAGCCCATAATTCCTGCTTTTCTGTATCAAAGATTTCCAGCTGGAACAGATGAAATGTAGGAAATAACTTCAAATAGCTTTTCCGCAGTAGTTTCATCCTCCCCCTTCCTCTTTTCCTGATCTGCTTTATATGAAGAGCTTTTGTGCCTGTCCAAAGACCTTTCAACATCCATAAATATATAAAAGTTGGGTTTTTTTCAACCTAAGAATTTTACAGAAATACAGCTCATCAGACACTTCTGTGTGTCAGTGCCTTAGATGAACCTAGACCCCTTTAAATACCTAGTGCTTTTCAGCTAGTACAATCCTCTCATTGATCCCTTGACCTTCATTGATCTTCATTGTGAGATGAGTTCTTAACCTGCTTTATTTTGGTGGCATGTCATTTCCAAAGATAGTTGGAAAAATCTAACAGGAATTTCCTGGCTTGGAAAGCATCCCTCTTCAGATGTTGATTAAGTTTTTCCTAAGACTTCTTAGAAGAATTCTGTGTGATCTCTTTCTGTCTTTATAACAGTCTTACAGAAGGGAGGGTTTTTTTTTTTTTTTTTTACAGGCAGCTAGAAGAGAGTCAGAGAGTGTGCACTATAACTCTTGCAGAAATTTTCCTTTAGTTTGTTGAATCCAGATGCTCAGGGTAAGCTACAATTGGTGGTGCTGTTAGGGAAAACACACACCTTGTTGGAGTGCAGGAACAAAACACACCTTCATTGGTGACTTGGCATTGTATAGAGCAACAGCTCAAGGCATCGTTCAATCTGCATGCTGACTAGAAGGAATTCCCCCCTTCCCGTGCTGGGGGTGAATAATGGAATGGCAAACGTGGAATGTTACTCCAATAGGGTGTAAGAGAGGTCTAGGCTTATCTGAAAGCCCTACATGAACCTATGGGCCTTTTCTCACTACACTGTTATAGTGCTATTGTTCCACTTTCAACATGCGGTGGAATTCTGGGGTTTGTAGTTTGTTTACTGAGGACAAAGAACTCTTTGGCTGAGAATTCTAAATGCCCCTCCTAAACTGCAAACTCCAGGATTCCATAGAATGTTGAAAGTGGAATAATAGCACCGTAATGGTGCAGTGCGGAAAGGCACTGAGTCTTGTAATCATCAGGGAGGTCTTTCTCTTTACCCCACCAACCTCATGGCCTTGTCCGGTGAGAACACAGGAGGAAACCTTCTTGGGGGCAGCTCCTATGATATGGAACTCCCTCTCAACAGGTTCAACAGGCCCTTTCTCTGTCCTCTTCTCTGCTGGTTGGCAAAAACTTTATTTAAACAAGCTTTCACCATTTAACCAGTTGAGGTGCAATTGCCAGTCATTGCTGGGGAAAACTTGTCAGTGATTTGTGGCATGATCACGCTCCCTGGGGACGGGAAAAGGAGGGGATTGTGACAATGTCGTGCAGAAGCGTCATCTTGGTCACGTCCTTCTCCCATCCCTATGGTGGGTTGGAAGGGTGGAGTGGAAAGGGCCACTTACTCTGTTCTTCGCAAACAGGAAATACGATTTCATTTTGGTTCAGCTAAGTGTTGCTCTACTTAGAGCCTATCAGTGGGTCACTGTGCATGTCTGCAGCTAGACAAGACAGTCAGCTTGGCTTGTAAAAGCCAAACCAGTAGTTCCATGAAGTTCTATAGTACTTTTTTTATGTTTTGATTTGTTTGAAGCCAAAAGCAGCCATGGCAGGCTGCCATTCTGAGGGAAGGAAGGGAAGGTGCCAAGAAGCTGCTTAACCCTTCACCCTATTTTTATTTCTCAGCTTGACCTTCACCTCCAGCTATCATTTATGTTTTCCCCATGCAAGCGGAAACTTTTTTTTAAAAAAATGTGAAACAATTCTTATCCTCCTCCCCAAAGTGTCTCAGGGTGGATTACAAATACCAGTTTACAAGATAGTCCTTGGTTTCTAAATGATATGATACAGATGGGAAAAGCGATGAGGAGGGAAGAGGAAAAGTACAGCTGGATTGAAATTTTTGAGAGGAATAACAACCAGAGAGCAAGGTCTTGAGCAGTCTGACTGCAGTTTACTCCACCTGCCTAAACTGGCTGCCTCCTAGAGTTCTTTCTGGTTTCAAAATAAAAATAAATAAATAAAATTTTAAAAAAAAACCATGGGAAAAAGAAGAAGGCTATAAGGCTGTGTAATATTTCTAGAATGAGGCATCTGATTGCTTGTCAACTCCAGTTTTTCTATATGCTCAAGCTAAATTAGCTCTATAGAATGATCCTAATTTGGAGACTGTGAGAGATCAACTTCAAGAAAATGTCTTGTTGTAGCATGGTCAGATTACATTGATTTAAAATACCCCAAAGATCCTGTTTGAATTTGGAAGCTAAGCAGGGTCAACCTTGGTTAATACTTGGATGGTAAACAACAAATACCAAGCTATATTTTAGAGGAAGAAATTGGCAAAGCCACCTCTGAATATTCCTTGCCTAATATGCTACGAAATTCATGGGGTCATCATAAGTTGATAGGCAACTTGAAGTCACATTGTTGTTGTGGTGCACCTTCAAGTCACATGTACACACACACATTTGCCCAGTCTATGCTCACATTTGCTTCCTTTCTTCTCTTGATTTCTTTCTTTGTGCTGTATTTATAAAATCTAATAAAAAAATTAATAACAATGCAGTCTCAGACTCATTCTCAGACTAGCTGCCTCCTAAAATTTGTATATGGGTTTGAAAAATGTGGAAGAAAATAAGAGGAATTTCTTTTTGACTTTTCATTTTGTCCTAAGAAACAAAGGTACTGGCTGTGGGAATCATGTTCTCTGCTGCTATCCACTAGGTCTATTGGCTTGAAGTCCGCTCTGTTCCGGGGAAGGGGTTTTGTTGTACAGGACATGAGGTAACTCTATCCACACCAGGCCAGTTCGTTTCCCTTGGGGCAGAGCAGTTGCACGCAAACAAATGTCCAACTCTTGCTGAGTTTCAGGACCATTCTAACATGAGATAAAAGTAAAAGGAGATGAGCTGTGATGTGTGAGTGTCTTTGTGTGTTTGTATGCAGACTCGTGGTTCTGTCCATTGTTTAACCACAACAAATGAGAACTGATTGGAAACAGACCAGAGCTGGAAAGGCTGGAAGACTGGAAATGAAGCTCTTCATTCAAATGACTGGAGTGGAAACACCACAAGCAAATAGGCGGAAAGGGTTGTGCTCTTCTATTATCAAAAGGAATTCTTTCCCCCAGTGTTGTATCAACATTTGTTTTTATTGTTTTTGGCAGGAGGATGATGGCAACTTCATAGCGTGAATTATTAGGAATACTTGGTGCTTGGCACTGGCTTTCGCAAATTACTCTGCAAAACATCCCGCAAAGCAGGTAATCATTATTCCCATCTATGCTCAAACTGAATGAGAGGAAAACAGCTTGGAAATGAAACCCAGATTACAGAGGCAAAGGGCTTTGGCAGAAATAAGAGAAGGGTCTCCCGCAGGGGTGGAGGATGTGTGAGCCTCTAATTGTTGTTGGACTGCAAATCCTGTGGCACCCAGGTAGAATAGCCAATGATGAGGAATCAGAAGACCTGTAGTCCAGGACCATCTGATGGCTACTTGTTCCTTAGCTCTGGTCTCCTGAAAAAAAAAATGGGCGCATCCAGGTGACTGAAAGTCACATGGTAGCAATATCAATTTGTTATGCAAGAAGGCCAGAGTCCAATTCAGTGATGGGTGGTGGCTTCCATATTGATGGAGTGATGAATCTTTTCTGGGCTTTGTTCTTAAATTTAAAGACACTATTCAGAATGTTGAATTTGTTTTGAGGAGCTGTTTTATTAAGCACCTAAGATAGCTCCTTTTAAGTTCAGACTAAAGTTCAAGCTAGACTCACTGCTTCACTGACATGGAAGCAGCCATCTACCACTCGACCATTCATAGTCTTGTTCTGGTCATGCTGGACCATAAATATTTCTGTTCTGATTTGTGTAACCAACAAAATGATCTAGAATATGTATAAGAATAATAAAAACCTGGGTAGATAATACCAAGGCCTGGAACTGATTTCCTAGGATGACATCTTTCAAAATGGCTGCTGCCAATTTTTTTTTGGTGTCTAGCTCCTAAAACATGTATAGACATAGTTCTGGTGTCTAAATATATGGTTTTGGGGATTCAGGGAATTCAGCTATAAGTTTCTTAAATGTATATGGTCATTTTATTTTAAAGTAAAGAGGTTTCATGTTATCTATTAAATAAAAAAGTTGTTAATAGTAATATATATGAAATTCTGAGTACCTGATAAGAAATGTATATTATGTATATACATATATGTATATACACACACACACACACACACACACGTATGTATGTATGTATGTATGTATAATTATATACATTTCCCTGTTTCAGATAGAGGACTATTAGAAAAAACTGGATGGTAGATGAAGACTTGGAACTAACCTTGCATCTCTTTGTCTAGAAGAAATGCAAGCTTTGGCTGTTATTTTGTACTGAGAGTTGTAACTGTGAGATGTAGTTGTGATAATCTCCTGTCCAACCCAACCAACCCAATCCAACCTCAACTTTCCTTAGCTACAGCCCCCCCAACCCAGTTATTTCCTAGTTGGTGGAGAGTGGGGAGTGGTGGTTCCATCAGTTCCATTGGCTTCTTTCATACTTTTCAGAATGTCTGTTAAGGCATTATACAGATATTTCGTACAGGGCTTTACATGTATAGAATTGTGTCTCTTATACATATTCATAGTCATCTTAGCTGTACCTCTAGTACTGTAGTCATTCAAACATTCATTCTTATCTATTGAGGAAATGCACATCTTTAACAGCTTCTATGTCTACAAGGCATTCAAGGGTTGATCTCCTTGGCTACAGTTAAATCTTAACAGCATCTGTTACCACTTATCATGGTGTTTTCTAGGGCTGAGAGAATGTGACTCACCCAAGGTCACCCAGTGGGTTTCCATGGCCAAGCAGGGAATCCAACCGTGGTTTCCAGGGTTGTAGTCCAATGCTCAAACTACTACACCATGCTGGTTCTCAAATTTCAAATAGCCATGCAAAAATCTGGCTTAAATATAGTTTAGAATGGATATGGGGGTCTTCTCAGCAAGGTTTATGTTACTCAACCAGCTTCGTGATCTTTCTTACGAGATTACTAAGAAAAACAAAGGGAAGAAATTTAGTACTTCTCAGCTTTTCTGGTGTTCTAACCACTTGTGCTGGTTTTGACAGACTTAAAAAGAGAAGGAAAGAAGACCTAATTAGGAATATTCAGAAAGTGAAATTGTCTGTTCCTCCATTTTAAGGTGGTAACAAGAGGTAGGCAGCTAAAAGCATGAGAGAGAAACAGAAAGAGAGAGAACCAGAACCCAGTAACCCACCCATACTTGGTTTCAAGGAAAGATATATAAAATTTATGTATTTCCTTGTTCAGTCTTGCGTCACTCCAGTTTAAACTAATCTATATTGATTAATTACTGTACCAACAAAATTCTTTTTAATTTGCAGTCTTATCTACTAGATTTCTAGAGTCAGAGACCTTTGCACTCAAAGTTCCTCCCTTGGACCAAGAGAAGAAACAGACGTTATCAGTTATAAGTCTTTCTTCATCCTTTTAATTGGAAGAGTGACTAAGAGAAATCATTACCTTCAGAAATAAGAAGTTAACACAGAATGGCTTATCAGAGAAACACACAGCAGGAACTATTCTGACTGACAGGAATTCAAAAATAAAAGAAAGGAAAAATAGATCCAAAAGAAACATTACTCTCCATCTCTGGTAAGGTTTTAAATCCCAACATTGATATATGAGAAGACTTATAAAACAAGATGGGTAAAATGAAGTGCAGAATTGTATATATTGTAACAGAAAACATTTTAAAAATCATTTCTTGATGCTGCCTCCAATGGAATCCTGGGATTTATATGAGTTCTATTTCAATGAGAATTAATAGTTCTCTAGAGCTGTCTGGCAGAGAGTTATATATACCTTATGAAACTACAAACCCCATGATTCCACAGGAGGAAGGCATGGCAGTTAAGATGGTAGCGAAACGTTATGATTGTGTAGTGAGAAAGATACCAGTTCAGAGAAAATATTTTCAAAGTTTATTTTAACTGGGGTGACTCTCCAGATGATATGTTATCTTGAGAAATCTCTCATCACTCTTGCTGAAAGAAGTAGCATGCACTTTAATATTTTATGGCATGGAAGCTCTTTTTATAGAGTTTTCTGAATATTATTTTCAAGATGACTTCTTTAGCTTTTGTGTTACCTGCAGTAAAGCTGAAAAAAGCCATAGGAGCATTCATGAACCAAAGTTTTAGCTGACAGAAAATCAAGACCTTTGTGGGCCTTTACTTTGTTCATAGCATTTCAGAATTTAGAAAATGAGTCCGAAAAGTAGCTTATGAGCAACAAGTTGCAATCATGGTTCAAAGACCTCCCCCTAAGGTAGGTAGTTACTATTGTAGTTACATTATCAAAAAGTAACTATTGACTCCCCTGTTTCTCAAAAGTAACTACGTTTGTTCCTTTTTAGTTACTTAAGAAAGCATCTAAATGTTATACATCATTGTCCTGCTATAGTATAAAAGAATCTCTCTTCTTCTCCACCTCATTGCCTTTTTGACACCCAGAGCAGTTAATGCAACAAATTCCCCACAAATAAGCATAGTCTAATAGTTTACTAAAATAGAAGAAGGTGAAATGAAATAACAACAGAAAGACTTTTCGTTTATTTTTTTTGCAATATTCCAGACATTTGTCACTAGATGGTAGAGAAAAATGAACACTATTCCATGATTATTAATAATAGCAGCCTCAAAAAGTGTTTGAACAGACACCAACAAAGCTTGACTATTCTGATACAGCTTCTCAGGGTCTATTATGGTTGAACAGCATAGTTTGTCATGCTCCTATTTCTTTGAATTTGATGGCTTGTGAAAAATGATGGATTGCTCTTTAAGAAATGTATGTGACACAACATTTGCTCATTCTGATGTGTAACCTGTACTTAGGACAAGAAGCCACTGTTAGGACAGAATAGTAAGAAACAATGGTATCTACTTGGCAAGGGGATCAGGCAAGTCTGCATTTTATTACCCTATTTGTTTAGCTTGTATTCTGTAGATATGCAAAAATGGATTAACTCTGAGGAAGGAGATGTGAAAACTGGAGGAAGGAACATCAACAATTTAAGATATGTAGATGACTCCATACTATGGGCAGAAAACACCAAAGAATTGTAATGATTGCTGAAGAAAGTCAAGAAAGAAAGTGCAAAGGCAGGTTTACAGCTGAACATTAAGAAAACAAAAACAGTTACCATAGATGATTTACCTAACTTTAAAGTAGACAGTGAAGACTTAGGGATAGTCAAAAATTTCCTATTCCTTAGCTCAGTCATTAATCAAAATGGAGACTGCAGGGAAGAAATCAGAAGACTGGAGCCATTTCCGCACTGGACTGTTATAGCACAATGATTCCACTTGCAACATGCCATGGAATCCTGGGCTTTGCAGTTTCGGGAGGGGCAGCTTGGTCTCATATAATACACATGAGTAATGTTTGGTGTACATAATGAAGAGGATTCCTGCCACGGCTGGGAAAATGAGTAACAGAGAGAAATAGGTTCATCCATCTTTATTTGAGACGGATAAGAAAAAAATAATAATGGGTGCTAGAAGGCTAAAGCAGAGCTATTTTCAAGTAGTCCTCTTCCTGCTTCATCTGAAAACTCATCCATCCCGAATTGCAGAGAAGTGGCAACTTGACTTTCTAGACACAGCCAGGGAAAAACAGTGGCTCCAGTTTGAGAGACAAACGATCTTCCTCTTTCTTCTTGTCTATTATCTTTCAGTTCAGCCCCATCCCATCCTGTTGCTGTTTTCTAAAATGTAAGCTTTCTTTGGAATAGGTAGTGATGGATTCACATGGATCACATTAGCCATCACCTGAGCATTTTACAATTTCTTTCAGTTGCTATTGGTGCATAAAGAGTTTATGATCTGATTATGATCTGACTTCCACTGGTGCAAATCAGAAGCATGCTGAACAAAATCAGAGAGGAGATTATTCAGGGCAAATCAAAAACAAACTGGCTCATGAACTTGCCTGCTAAACCTAATGCTTTATGGAACTGGGAATGTGTTTTCAAAAATTTTGTTCCCAGTATAATTCCAACACATTGCCAGACCATTGTATGGTCCCCATCAAAACTTGGAAGTAATGTGACACTCCTAACATGACTTTGTGGTTGGGGGCACATCCATGGTCCACATAAACTTTTGTTGGAATTCCTGATTCCTCTTGTGTCCTGCATTAGTACTGTTGAATTCTAATTACTGAGGATTTCCTGCCTATGGCTCATTCATTTTGGCTAAAAACTGGGGGATTTGGTGGGAGTTGTTGCTGTACTGATCATGTTTTTTTTAGGTCCAAAGATATATCTGCTGTCCTGGTCCACTGAGAGCACATTCCCATAACCAGACGAAAGTTTTTGAACCCAGGGCAGGAGAGAGGAGAGATTCTGATTTGCTGCTGTTGCTGTTGTTGTTATTGGTGTTGTGTGCCTTGAAGTCATTTCTGACTTACAGTGATCTGAAGTTGAACCCATCACGAGGTTTTCTGGGGGCTGAGACTGTGTGACGTGCCCAAGGTCACCTAGTGGGCTTCCATAACTGAGTGGGGAAGTGAATCCTGGTGCCCAGGGTCATAATCCAACGCTCAAGCCACAACAACACACTGGGTCTCTGAAATTCTGATTAAGGCAGGGCAAAGTCCAACATCTTGCTCCATTGTTTCCCATTCTCCCTGCTGTACTTCAGTGCAGTTGTCATAATGGCATCTTGAACAGGAGGATGAGCTTTGACATAGGGATTCCCCTTCAACCTTTCTTCTCTCAGTACACCTCTGTGGAGGAGAAGAAAACCTGTCCACGTCAAATGTTGGGGCAGAAAATAAAAAGAGGATGAAGCCCCATGGTATACTGGGCATGTCTAGATGCTGGGGCAGGAATTTGCATTCCAGGTGATACTACCCAGCCCTACCAAATCCTGGGGCATTTCATTTCATTTCAGGTTTTTCTATATTTCCTCACAGCCCACAAGTACTCCTTAGGTGATGAACAAATAAAAGCAATGAAAAGAGCACAAAGATAAACATTTTAAAAAGCCCATTAAAATGACCATTAAAAACCTTTATTTTTTTAAAAAAAGTCTACAAACCCTAAAACACAATTTTGAAACAGTTGAAATGGAGCAGTTTCAAACATTAAAGGCCATACAGAATAGCATTGTTTTAGCTTCTGAATACAATGGAGCCAGCCCAATTTCCTTTGGAAGGGAGTTTCATAATTGGGGTGCTACTACAAAGAAAACTTTGTTGAATGCACATACCAACTTAACTTCATGGGGTTTTGGTATATGCAACAAAGCCTCCCCAGGGATCTCATTTTTTGGGTAGGTTCCTAGGGATGTGACAGTCATTCCGATATTTTGATCCCAAGCTGTTTAGGGCTCTGTAGGTCAAAACTTTCACCTTGAATTGAGTTCAGAAGCAAACTGAAAGTCAGTAAAGTTCTTGTAAAACTGGTGTTATGTAATCTCTAAAATGCACAACTGATACCAGTCTGACTACTGCATTTTGTACTAGTTGCAGCTTCTGGACACTTTTCCAGGGCAACCTCATGTAGAGCGCATCACAGTAGTCTAGTTTTGGCTGGTCTGGATGAACCCCTGTTGGCTTCTAAATGTGATTTAACATGAAACAAAGGTTACAGCATGAATGTAGACACACAAGTAAAATACCCAGATGTGTTGTGGCAACATATGTAGTGTGCAGATTATGCTCACATCCTACTGTACAGCTGCTCATTGAAAAAAGTCGTCAGGACACCCTTGAGTGAATCCTGGTTTTATATGAGGCAGTCCAGCTCTGGGCCACCTTACAGCATTTCGGATGGGATGTGGATCCCTTTGCCACATTTTCATGTAGAAATCATAAATAGCCTCATTTGGGAGAAAAATTAACATTTTCAGTTCCTCCATGTCAAGAGGATGAGCTGAGAAAGCTGGCAGTTATTAAAGCTAATGTATAAGATGACATAAGCGTAGTTAGAGCAAACATATATGCCCCAGTTGTGCATGATGTTAATTTTTTCCATATGTTGTCCTGGCAAATACAAGACTAGAGTGTCAACAATGTCATCAATGGGGGAAATTTTAATCTGACAGTGGTTTTGACGTTCTACAGATCAGGAAAAGTGTATCCAGAAAACAGAGTCATGAGCGAAACATATAAAGCTTTAAAAAGGTGATGAGAGATTTAGGAGTTCAAATGCCTGGACCCAACTTCCCACCTCCCATTTTTTCTGTTCCTATATGGCAGGCAGTCACTTGATTTGCTGACACTTCAGTTGCAACACAACATGATAATGTAAGACAAGTGCCATTGTAAATTCAGATCACGCTCCTGCTTCTTTGAGCATGGCTAGTCATTAAAGGAAAAGGACTGAATGGTGGTGACATAATTCAGCAGTGCTCACTTGAAAATGGTTCTTTCTGGAGGCTACTCTGTGAAATTTGATACACATGTCAGTACTAATTCTGAAACCATTAAGACTAAGTGAAAAAGATATGCATGTTCAATTTAAGCATCAGTCCTCGGAGGATTTAAATTGTGGAAAGTCGCAATTCAGACCTCAAAAGATAGAGGGTTTATTCTAGGGCTGCACCATATATTCTCTAATTTCAATATTTGCTTTGAAAGTAGCACATACAGCACAGCCAAAAAGATTACTGGGGGAAACAGTGGGTAATACTTCTCTGAAGAGTCACATTGTTTCATTGATGTCCTTTGTGGAACCATTATTCTTCTTTCCTTGCCATCACCACTCATCATGTTCTCACCCTGGCATTTTGTCCTTTGTAATCTCCATGAGTTTGTTTATCCTATCAAATGTAGCATCTGGAAGCCTGTGAACAGGAAAAGTGAAGAGGAGGAGAACTTGCAAAAATGCTAGTGAAGGACTCCTAGATGAAAGGCTGTGAAGCACACTTATGAATAACAGAGGGCAGCCAATCCCACCACAGAGAACTCTGTGATGGGAAGGCAGGGCTTCAGTGAGGGGGATGAGGATTTTTTTTTAACCCCCCCCCCAAGGGAGCTCATTGGTGATACTTGGGGGTCAGATGTGGGAGTCAGTCATGAGAGTCAAAAGGGATGGAATATGTACTGAGGGTCTGGATTGATTAAAGGAAAAGATGTGACCTAACTCAGCTGGAATATTATTCCGTGTTTGGAACTGAGCACTGGAAATTGAAAGCAACCGTTCTGTATGTTATGAAAATAAAGCTGAACTATTAGTTATTTTGATAAACTTGATTCTGACTTTACCTCCCCATCCTTAAACCTGGGCCAAAGAGTGTTACACTGATGATGATGGGAAAATTGGTCCACACTAAGGTTACCCGGAGGCCCATGTCTCAATTCCGGGGGGGGGGGGAATTTAAGCAGGGACCTTAGGGAAAGGTGAGAGTAAACTAGCCAATGAGATTAAATGATGGAGAATAAGAAAGTGGGGAGAGCATGATAGTAAGAATAGCACAGAAGCAATGTGAATGTGTTCACAGTAACAGGAAACAGAGTGTTAAAAGAATACACACGAGTTTGTAACAAGTGTGGTATAGCATAGTGGGAAGGAGTCACTGACACTGTGTGGTTGCCCTCTTAATTTGGGCTTCAGACACTAGAAGTGATGAAGGTTAAATCTTCTTTAATAATCCCTTTCTCCCTTCTCTCCTTCTCTCAGGCCTTCTCTACCCTTATTCCTTGAGGCAGAGCTAGAGATGGTGACTCTTTCTCAAGTAACCAAGCTTGGTCAATTTTTTTTGGCTCAAGGAAGCAAAACATCTCACAAAACACATTATCCGGTAAAATTAACAATAAATCAACAACAGCAACAACAAAATCATTATAAGAAAATAAACAATGAACAGCATAGGCTGAGATCCTACATCACATCATAAGCATAGCTAGGAATGTCTTGAGGAATTTTCCCCAGAATCCACCTTAAACTCAAGGGAGCCACTCCATGCAATGGAGGTCTGTGACATGGTTGAGTGGGGTGCTTCAGAATGATGTGTCTGAGCTCCTCCCACCCTTGAGCTGAAGTCCAACGAGCAGAAGTCTGCTCGTCCCACCCGCCGCTTGGGGCAGACTTGCCATATCATTCTCAAGCACCCCACTTGACTGCAGCACAAATCTTTTATCACATGGAGCAGCTCCCTCAAGTTTAAGATGGATTTTAGGGAGTATTTCAGATTAATTTTGAATGCATACTGAGAGTACAAAGCAACTACAGATCCATAAGTCTAGGTTATGAATGCCATACCTGCAACATAGCATGCCAACCTTGGTGTCTTTTCATGTTGCCTCATTCTAGCCAGTGGTAAGGCCAGTCCTGTCTCTCTTGTTGTCTCTGCATCACTAATAAGTCCTGGAGATGACCTTCCTTGGGTTGTGCCTACCTGCTTATGAATAGCCAGCTACAGATGTAACAAGAAGTCTGCCACGTGATGATACCCTCCAGCACATTTGGACCTCCTGACAGGGGAGTTTCTCTGTTGCTGTAAGCAACAAATGTGTCTAGCTGAATCTCCCTGACATCTATTTTTTTCTTGGCTAGTCTCAGATTTGGCTCTGCCACTGGATCAATCAGGACATTGTTATGTGGACAGGCACTGGCACATCCTGTGTTCTGGTAGGTCCTGAGATTGCCCCTCTGCTTACTTGTTGTTTCAGACTGAGCTGCTAGCTGGCGTCCCATTAGTGACTTTGTTGTTGTTTTTGTGTGCCTTCAGGTGCTTTCTGACTTGTGATGATCCTAAGGTGACCCTATCATGGAGATTCATAGGGAAATTGTTCAGAGATTTGTTATTGCTTTCCTCTGAGGCTGAGAAAGTGTGACTTGCTCAAGATTACCCAGTGTTCGAGTGAGGATTCAAAATTGGCCTCCTATATTTTTAAAACAAGAATAGAATTAGAAGAAAGCGGTTTCCCCACTCAGTGGTTTTTGTACTTGCAACTGAGAGAGAGGTTCAAAATGGATATGAAATTGGAAGGCTTCCTTTCAAAAACAGATATGAATGATTTTGAAAAAGCTATCCTAGAGAATCAAAGTCATTTAACGTCTAAGATTTATACTTTTCTTTTGAACCGAAACTTGGAGGAGGAAACAATAAAGCAAACAATGATTAGATGGTCCCAAAATATAGGAAGAACTATTAAACTCGAAGATTGGCAAAAAAGTTGGAAAAGGACACAGAAATTTACTCTCGCCCAAGACTTGAAAGAGAACTATTTAAAGATGTTTTATCAATGGTATTTAAGTCCACATAAATTAGCTAAAATGTATAATACCAATAAGAAACTTTGCTGGAAATGTAATCAGGAAGAAGGGACTTTTTTCCATATGTGGTGGACGTGTCATAAAGCAAGAAAGTTTTGGAAAAATATTCACAAAACGATAGAAGAAATGCTTGGGATAAACATACAATTGACGCCAGAATTATATCTGCTGAACATTATTCCAGATAATCAACAACTGATGGTGAGAGGTAGATGGAGAATAATATTGTATATGGTCACATCTGCCAGAATTGTGTTCGCAAGATATTGGAAGAATTTGCAAACTCCGGAAATAGATGAATGGTTACTCAAACTTGACGAATTGAAAATTTGTGACCAACTCACCAAAATACAGAAAGATGCAATGAACACTTATGATACAGAATGGGAATTGGTAACAAATTTTCTACAAAAAAGATATGATCTGACGGTGATTATATAAAAATTTGTAAGTGTTTTTTTTTTTAAAGTATAAATTAATGGGACAGTGGATTAATGGAAAGTTACTTACCCTAATGGAATTGAATTGGGGTACTAGTGATAGGAGATGTGGTATTTGGGTGGTCTGACTGCGTTAAGGAAATATTTACGATTTATGTTTTATGTTCAATTTAAAATATTATAATTTGTAATTGTAAAACAGAGGGACAAATATAAATTTACGAAATAAACCAGAAAGGGATAAGTGGGAAGTGATAAAAATTGATACAGTGGGATATAAATTAATAGAGAAGCAATTTACAGGTTTTGAATTTTTTTTGTTATTGATTTATATTTTTATTGTTTTATATCTTACTGTTTTTTTATTTGTAATTAATTTTATAAAAATTAAAGTAAAAAAAACAAAAAACAAAATTGGCCTCCTATAGTTCTAGCCTAACTACTACTGCTAGCATAATGCCAACATAATTTTTATGGTTGTTGGAGAGGTTGCAATTCACTACTGACCTTGCGCAATAATCAAACTTCCCCCTGAAACCCAGCTTTCACCTACTATGCCACCCCAACAATGTGGGGAATGGAGTGGTGGTGGTGGTAGAGAAGCATCCAGCTATGTTAATAGAGCTGAAGGCTGAAGAGCTGAAGTTATCCTCTGGAACTTCTGAAAAATCTCCAGGAACTAATGGAAGATGCTCCATCACAGTATGTTCAGTATGTTCAGCTACCAGTTAAATATGGGTTGGAGGATTTGATGGAGGAAATGTGTTGTTCCACCTGGCAGAACTGAATGTGATGTCTCTCTTATCCAGCAGATTCGTCACTGTTGGCAGATTCCAGCATGAAGAAAGCTTAAGGTGCTTTCCATAGTCACAAAAATGGTATAATGAGATTATTGGTCTAGGCTGATTCATTTTTAAACAATCTATTCATTAAATGTAGTCATAAATATGTTTGCATCCTGCTCTGAAATCCCAGAGGGTTCTCAGAGTAGCTAATAATTAAAGCAATACATTCAAGCCATCACTTGTCAATATTAAAAATAATAAAATAACAGAATATAAATGAGCAGAAGTTGATCTTAATAAAACCATACAAACCAGACAGACCTGACAACAGCTTAAATCTCTTATTCATGTGTGGGCAGATTAGAGGCCTGTAATGGAGAATAGACATCTTGTGACAAAACTCTGCAATTATCTAAGCCTTGTATAAATGTGGGGAAATGAAAGACAATGGTGGGACATGGACTAAAGGGAGAAAGGAAGAATTATGGAAGATAAAGTTATGAATGTTTGCTGGTCATGATGATCGTATCATTGCCAGTGTGGAAGGCAGTACGCCTGTGAACACTAGTGCCTAAAGAACACCCATGTAAGTTTACTATTTTTCTTGTGTCCTGCTTGGGGGCTTCCCACAGGCATCTGGCAGGCTGTTCTGGAACCAGAAGGCCTGCATTTGAGAAGAATGCAGTACGTTGCTTTCATCAAACTATATGAGTGAATGTTGCTGGTAAACAACGAAGAGGAGAAAACATATGAAAAAAAAATCCCCATAGACAAGTATTAGGGTGAGGACTGAGGTTAGTAGCATTGTGCACCACAGGAATTGCAAAGGCTGCATGGTATCTTTTCTGTTCCTGTGACAGAGGAAGGATGAGAATGCTTGGGGGATCTGGATTGAGGGTGACTGGGCTTCAAAATACTGTCCTAAACCTACAGTTATGGAAATGTAGCAAAACCAGAGAAATGTGAAGAAGAGGAAGAAGATGAGAGTATTTATTTGGCAAGGGTATATCAATCAGGGTCTTCCTTTTCCCGTTCTCCTCCTTTTCAGAGCTCAAATTTATTTCAATGTGGATTTTTTAAAAAAATGTCTGGGGTTTTAAAATGTCCACTGCTGCTTTACTTCCTGCCTGCTGATGTTGCCTCCTCGTCACCATCTTGTTGGTTCCATCAAGAGCTCTTCCAGAAGGAAAGGCAGAGGTCAGTCTGGCAGACCACTCAGAGACAGAGGCTATTTCCGCACTAGCCTGTTCTAGTGCGATGATTCCACTTTCAACATCCTCTGGAATTCTGGGGTTTACAGTTTCGGGAGGGGCCACCTGGCCCCTCCCGAAACTGCAAACCCCAGGATTCCAGAGGATTTTGAAAGTGGAATCATCGTGCTAGAACAGGCTAGTGCGAAAATGGCCAGAGAGAGAGGGAGAGAGAGAAAATGCCTCAGTTTTGGGGGGACAAAAGGAAACAAACCTGGAGGGGAAAGTGAGTTATCTAAGCCAGGCATCTTGAGGGAGCCTCTGGCTGTTCTGGGGTGACAGAGCAACTTGGAGTGGATGAAGCAGCTGTCAGAAAAGCTTGAGGATGGGGAAAAGGAAGGCAAAATTGTTACTATTTAAATACAACGAAGGTTAGGAATATTTCTGGTAGTAATTACAACAGCTTACAAAGTAGAAGTATCTACAGAGAGTAATCATAGCAATCGGTGGTTTGAAGCAGCAGTCAGTGAATGTGTCCTCTTTTTTTGCTTTTCAAAAATGATAAACCTAGTATCAATAAGATATCAAGTTGCAACTTTGTGCTTTGATACTGGAGAGCCAACAAAGTGTTAATGTGTCCTCTATATGATTTATTAAGGAGAATATGTTATAACCCAAAGGAGCTAAATAAGTTGGAGTGATGGAATTTCTTTTTTGAGATGCTTCCAAGCATAGCATAATACTAACTCAAAATCGCATAAAGGCTTAGAGACCAGGATGCTTGCAACCTGAACCCCCTGACCCCAATAAGAGTTTACTTTAAAAGAAGATGGGTGGTTTGGATGGGGTGTGTAATAGCAGACAGATCTAGTTCTTCTACAATATTTGCTGAAGTGTACCTGAGGCCATACATAGATTTTAATAGTCATTGATATTTTGTTTATATATGCATGACATATAGCTCTGAAAAATAAATAGGGAATGGAGGTGTTCAGCACCTTCAAGATTATTATCAGGGAAAACTAGACATCTTACAACTTGCAAACAAAGTGGTGGAGAGAATTTTTAAATAAGAAAGTGAGGTCATTGTTAAAACATCATGGAATTTGTTTTTTTGTAACTCATAATGAAGGCAAAATAGAAGCAGCATTAATATTTAACCCAGACTTTAAAGGTGCAAATGTACCAATATTCCCTAGCCAGTAATACACATATACTGATGTTCTGGTTGAGCTCATAAAAAGTTATAACAGCAGTTTACACAGAAAAAGAAAAGAACAACCAAGAGCATTGAGAAAAGATGACATTTGAGCATATCAAAAACTAAAGGAGTGTGGAGTGGAGGAATTATAAGGGGACATCTCCTATCTTTGGAGGAAGGAGGGATATAAATTCAAAATTAAATTTTCACAATTCACAAAGTCCTCAGAAAAGGGAAGAGCATTTCAACTGAAAGTAGCACTGAAGTACTGGTGTAGGGATTTGCCTCTGAGAAATCACAGAAGGTAAATAGCCAACAGGAGAGGGTAAACCACCTTGAAAGGAAGCTTAGGCCATTTCCACACTACATTGTTATAGCACTGTTATTCCACTTTCAACATCCTGTGGAATTCTGGCGTTTGTAGTTTACTGACGCCAAAGAGCTCCAACATCCTGTAATTCCAATGATCAGCTAGATGCATCATTCTGACTATTGTAGGAAGGGGATGGTGTGGGATACTCTGGATTCTGAGGTATAAGTAAGCTATGAGGAAGCGATTAAAAGGTCTCAGTGGACCTGTGGAGACCCTGTGCTCGGCCAAGGGGAGTATGAAGCTCTGAGAGGCTTGAGGAGACCAGGGAAGAATCACAAGTGCATCCCCAAAGTATCTACCCTGAAATCAAGGGACAGGGTGGCTGATATTTTTCACTTGATGAAAGCTACCTCCCCATTTTTCTTCCTTGATCTGACCCCAGCAGGGCTTTTCTTATGAGTAACCTTCTCCTTCAGGGCTTGGAACCTAGGGTTTGGGACTCTATATTAATGTGCAGATATTCAGTCATTCAGAGTATGGTTTTGAATTTCCAAATGAACTTCTGTGATGTACTTGGCAATGAATTCATGGAGATTCTTGAGTTAATACCTCACTTCCCTAGACTGCAGACTCAGTTAATGGACTGAATCAGCCTGGAAACTTCACTAGAGCTTCAAAGATAGCACCTTGCCAGCTAATAACTAATAATTAATTTCCTGTACCTAGTGGACGTATAAATAGACTTTGATTATTAACAGTTGAAAGAATATACAATAGAAAGATCCTCCAAAGATCTGTCTCCCTTAGAACCAAACTATGGATGATTTGTACACCTGTGTGCAGGAAAGGAAGAAAGAGTTTGAATAAGGCCACCTGTGAATGCACAAAGCCAAGGAAAAGAGTATTATGCCTCGTTTTTTTTTGCTGCTGGAGAAAAACCTAGCTCAAACAAGCTCCTGGCTACTTCAGCATTCTGTTGCCAACAGGAATAGGTATCTGAGAGGCTTGAAAGTAGGATGTGAAGGTAATAGTTCCTTCCCCATAATTTATCTCTAGTACTTGTTATCTTGAGAATCTGATGGCATAGTGGTTTGAGCATTAGATTATAACTCTGGAGAACAGGGTTTGATTTGCCACTCAGTCATGGAAGCTTTCTGGGTGATCCTGGGTTTGTCCCACACTCTCAGTCCCAGAAAACTTCTTGATAGTTTTGCCTTAGGGCTGCCATAAGTCGGAAACAACTTGAAGTCACACAACAACAAACAACTTGTTAACTTGCAGGGTGAGGAGTGGAAAGACTTGCCACAGGGATGACATTTTCCTGTGGTGTTCCTGAAGGAGGTGTAACCCATTCTCCTCACCCACTTAGAATGGCATTTCCTCCTCTACTTTAAAGAGCTCCATTCTTTCCTTGTAGGATTGTCAAAAGATAGTCTGTTGTTTGAAGGTGTTCTTGATTTGATGGGCTGTCCAGCTAAAGTCCAATTAAAAGTAAAATATCATGCAGAGGAAGATTAGAAGCCTCAGTTCTGCATCCACGGTTACCATCCAGATACAGGCTGAGAATGGCAATAATCTGTTTTGTCTTCCTCACTATGGTCAGATATGTTATATTTCTTGTGGAATTATAGTGATTGTTTTACATTTGCTCCATTATATACATCATACATACTAAAATATGCACATTTTATACAAAAGTGTCCCTTTGATTCCTCTTTTTGGTGATGCAGCTCGCCCCCTCCTCTTCTTCTTCTTCTTCTGGCAATATCACTATACTCTTATATGAAGGTGGACACTGATGTTCATGAAGACCCTTTCCCCTCTCTCACTGACCTGATTGATCCAACCAGAACTCTGCTCATTTCTGGATCAGCTGCAAGGAAAATGATTAAGCAGTATGTAAGCTGACTCTGCATTTGGTCCATGGAATAAAAATGTAGCTCAGCAGGCCTGCTGGATTGAACAAGATTCCAGGGGAATTGAATGCACAGAAGACAACTTTGTGCATGCTCTGGTCGCACAACATTCTTCTATGAATCAGGGCTGACTCTGCAAATAAGGCAGCTCCCTAGAACCACACAATTAACAGAATTCCTACTGTGCTGGATGCCAGTATGCAAATCTGGGTTCTGGACAGGGCTGCTCTGTATGCTAACAAAGCCTTTTCTACAGTGATTTGCAGCTACAGCTACACTTACCAGATCTCAGGGCCTAGCATCTCTTCTCCAGTCCTCAGAGTGAGAGAGAAGACTCTCAGCATAAGAGCACAACCTTGAAAAGTGTATGCGCATATTTTTTTACTTATTTGTTAGACTTGATGTTTTTTATTTAAATGACACTTTTGTACATTTCTGGT
Organism: Iguana delicatissima; assembly: GCA_948472985.1. NCBI lineage: Eukaryota > Metazoa > Chordata > Lepidosauria > Squamata > Iguanidae > Iguana > Iguana delicatissima. The sequence goes on along the minus strand of CAOKZL010000460.1, from coordinate 637,756 downwards.
TGATGCTTAAAATAGCATGCTTCATAGCATCACTAGAAGCTGCCCCTAATAACACCATACTTGTAAAATCACCAGGCTTGTGGTCCTTCCAAGATCTTTGGTTTTTGCTCTGAAATATCCTAACCTGGCAAGCCTGTCTTGCCACTATAACCTTCTCCTGACACCTCCCCTTGCATATCACTAGGGAATGCACACAGAAGTGGGATATTCATGATCATTTAATATTCACTTAGTGTGGCAAGACCAAGTAAGAATGTAGAAGATGCTGGAGCTATGATCCTTAATAAGGAATGCTCAATCTATTAAAGCAGGGTCATTTTGTAGCCCTTGTGGCCCCCGGGAGTCAAATTTTTGAATATTATTTCCCCCCCCCAAATGGTCTCTAGGGGTGTATGAGATATTTGCATCATATTTTGGGTTCCTCCTGACCAATCTAGGCCTAGGAGGGTCTTATTTTGAAAAAGGAAGTGATTCCTGGTTCACTTCCTGTAGTTGTAAAGGTCTCTCTTGGGCCAAAAAAGGCCAAGGAAGGCCCCCAAACATGGTGAAAATGCCCCCCACTACCTAGAGGATTTTGGGGGACATCTGGGGCAAAATGATTTTTTGCAGTCGCAGTGGGAGCTGTGGCCCTTCACCTTCTCCTGAGAGGTTAATGTGGCCCTCTGCTCTTCCACAGTTGCCCAACCCTGCAGTAATGTCATAGAGGAAATTATGAGATGTAATCCTCAGTGCCTGTTTGTACTCTGATTGGTCATGTGCTAGATCATTGCTTACAGCTGGATCTCTTTGGACCAAAGCTGGATTATCCATGGTGCAATGGGACCAAATATTCCAGGGCCATGAACCAGCTGTTGGCACTGTACCCATGCACAAGCTTCCTGCATCATGACGTTATTGTGAAGGAGGTGCTTGTAGGAAGAAGAGCATTGTAGATCTCTACCCCTTGCCCCTGAGTGGTTATAACCATTGACTACTGGTCATGTCAACTGGAGATTATGGGATTTGTAGTCCAAAACCTGGAAGGCACCGGGTTACCCATATCTGTAATCAGAGAAAGAGAGAACTGGAATTAAAGTAAGATTTATGGAAGTTCCTGATTTCTTTCCTTCATGTGCCTTTTATTGATTATCTCTCATTCTTCCCTGCATCTGTCTTGTTATGATCTGGCTTATGTTTGTTTAGATGTTATTTCTGTTATTATTGTATTTTATTATTGTTAGCTACCATGAGCACCATTTTTGACAGAAATGTGGGATATAAATTTGTTTTAATAGATGAATGAATAAAGTCACCACTTAGCAGGTCTGCAAATGGAAATATTCTCTCTCCAGTATTCCAGTATCAGTCACTTAGCTAGCAGGACCACGTTCTCAATCTCAGCAGCAGGTCTGATTTCAAACAGTCCACTGAGCTCAGAAAGATTCCATCTTGTAGCCTTGGTTTCTTGTCATAGCTATCTTCTTTTCTTCAAATACCTGCAGAAGAACTTTAGCTCTCTGTTCTCAGTCTAGCTTTGCCTCTCTTAGATGCTTCAGTCAAAGAGCAGATGGAGATTCCAGAGTTAATGCATCATTTCCACCCTCTTCTCTGTCTCTTTTTTCTGACTTAATAAATGAAGTGAATCAGACTGGAAACTATAGACTGTGATTCAACTACGACTGCATATCAGATGGGGAGAAACCAGGCTAGGAGGATATGGAGAGAAGACACTTTTGTATGATACTGTACTTTGGTCAGGGACTCACTATGCAAAATTGTATATTCTTCAAATATCTTTATTCCACCTTTAATAGCTTCATTTGCATTTAACAGTAAATTGGCTTTCCCCGTCCCTCCAACATGCCTTCCAATTATTTCAGATTATAACTCCTGATGGTTCTGACTAACATGGCTAATGGTCTGGGGACAGTGGAAGTTGTCATCCAAAACATCTCCAGAGTTCCATCTGGAGAGAGGTTGGGCTAAACATAGTTCAGTGTTATGAGGATTATCTATAGAGAGTCTCAGCCTCATGAGCTTCACCAGATGTCTTTCCACTCCCAGAGCCTGGGAAAGTTACATTTTGCTACTGCAGCTCACAGAACCCGCCAGCTAGTATGACCAGTGGCTTTTCTAAACTCTGTCCATTCTTTTTCTGGCACAGACATGTAGAATTTGGAAACTTATGCTTCCATTTTGAGTGGATAGTTCATTGGAACATCCAAAGCTGGAAAAAAAACTGTGGTTAATTCCAGAGCTTGGAAAGTTATCTTAAAAAATTAAGTTATATTAAACAAGTAGAATTTGAACAAGCAAATAAAATCAGAAAGTACCTGGCTCATAGGATAAAACAGAAGAAAGATAGAAATCTGATTACAGAAATAAGAGAAGGGAAGAAATTGGTTATTCAACATAAGAACATTAAACAGATATTTGAGAAATATTTCAGAAATTTATTTCAAGAAAACAAATCTCCTCATCAACAAGAGAGCGATATAGCAAGATATTTAAAGAAAACAAAATTATAGAGAATATCGGACGAAGCCCATTGAATGAGCTTATTACGTGCAAAGAAACAATTGAATGAGCCTATTACGTGCAAAGAGTTGGAAGAAGTCATCAAAGGTTTGAAAGTGGATAAAGCTCTAGGACCAGATGGATTTATAGCATTATATTATAAGAGATTTTCAAAGGAATTAATAAAAGCTACAATATATATAATAATTACAAGCTACAATAATGAAGATGAAGGAAGAGGGGAAACCGGAAACATGGGGACTATCTAATATTGTAGTGATACCCAAAGAAGGCAAAGACAAAAGAGAGATGAAGAATTACAGACCAATTTCTTTACTAAATGTGAACTACAAAATTTTTGTGACAGTGTTGGCAAGACAATTAAAAAAGACATTGCAAAAAAAAAAAAATACAAGAAGAACAGACAGGGTTTTTACCAGGTGGGAATATGAAAGATAATGTAAGAATAATTCTAGATGCAATAGAATATTATGATAAAACCCCAGGAAAAAAATCAGCAATGATTTTTCTGGATGCAGAGAAAGGATTGGTAATATATCTTGGAAATTTTTGCAGTGGATATTAAAAGAAGGTAACTTTGGAGAGCTATTTTGTAAATGGATTGAGAAGATTTATCAAATGGCAAAATTGGTGATTAACGGAGACACAACAGGAAAATTTGACATAACAGAAGGAGTAAGACAAGGATGCCCATTATCACCATTACTATTTATTGTGGTGTTAGAGGTTCTGATAATGAAGATAAAAGATGAGCATGAGATAAAAGGCTTGAAGATAAAGAGAAAAGAAATAAAACTGAGAATCTTTGCAGATGATGTAACCGTTTTTTTGGAAGAGCCACAAGACTCTATACAAAAATTGCAAGAGTGCCTTATAGAATTTGGAGTGGTAGCTGGATATAGAATAAATAAAGAGCAGACAATGAAGTTGACTATTAATATGTTGAAAAAAGAACAAATCAAACTTGAGAAAACAACAAGTTTCCAATCCTCTAATAAGATAAAATATTTAGGAATCTATGTAACAAAAAAGAACCAAGAACTGTTTTGAAACAATTATAAAATGGTTTAGAAAGAAATGAAAAGAGAAATGGAAAAACGGAGCAAACTGAACTTATCTTTCCTGGGGAGGAAAAATGCTTTTAAAATGACATTATTGCTGAAAATGATATTCCTTTTCCACAATTTGCCAATAATAGGAAATGGAAAAGTATTTAAAGATTGGGAAAAAGAAATTTCAAAATTTGTATGGCTAGGTAAGAGGCCAAGAATAAGATTCAGAACATTACAGGATACTAAAGAAAGAGGGGGATTGGATCTGCTGTCCTTGAGGTTATATTATGAAGCATGTTGTTTAGAATGGATTCATAGCTGGAAATCATTACAGAAATCATCAACAAAAGACTCGGAGGAACATGAGAAGAGATTTGGATGGCATGGTTATTTGTGTTATAATAAAATAGTGGCGAACAAAGAATTTAATAACCATTGCATTCGAAAAACATCATTAAAAGTGTGGCAACAACTATACTCAAGATTTTATACAAACCTCCCAACTTGGACACCACCACAAGAAGCTTTCAAAATTTCTTCAACAAAAGAAGGCAAACTGCTTACATATCAAGATATACTTATTTGGGAAGGAAATAAACTGAGAATGTAGAACACTGGAAGAAATGAAGGAAGCTGGACATGAAATGAACTGGTTTCCATTGAGACAACTGAAAGAAAGATATAAAATGGATTCAAAACTATTTGGATTTGAGAGGAAGGAAAATGAATTGGATGTATTAATGAAAGAGAATCAAAAGAAAAGAATATCTAAACTTTATAAATTGTTATTACAGAGAGAAATGGAGCAGGAAGAAATTAAAGAGATGATGGTGAGATGGTCACAAAATATAGGACACTCTATAGATCTCGAGAGTTGGAGAAAACAGATCTAAGATTTACAGTAAATTTAAATTTAAGAGAAAATTATTATTGCATAGATAGTATATGATGCCAGAGAGATTACAAAAGATTACTAAGAATGGTAATCTAAAATGTTGGCAGTGCGGAGAAAAGGAGGGAACTTTTTATCATACGTGATGGACTTATACAAAAGCTGAAAATTTTTTGGAAATAAATAAATGATAAAATTCAAAAAATATTTAAGTTGAATTTTGAAATGATACCTGAATTATATTTATTGAATATAGTAAAATTAAAGTCAGAAATTAGAAAGCATAAAAAAATGTTATATGCAATTACAGCAGCTAGATTAACATATGCTCAATATTGGAAACAAGATATTAAAATAAATTTAAATGAATGGAAAATTAAGGTAATAGATATGTTAGAGATGGAGAAATTGACAAATGCATTAAAGAATAAACCTATTTAACAATTTGATAGGGAATGAAGAGAAATAAAAGAATGGTTTCAATTGTAAAGATATTGATTATAATGGTATGGTATGGTAAAAATGTATTGATATGGTCAAATGGTATTGTTTAATTGTTATGGAGGTTGTATTGCTTGTCTCAGCTGAGCAAAACTGGAAAAGAAAATTTGCTACAGGAGTGGAGAAGAGAAGGGTAACATTTGAAGAAATGTTTTATATTTTTTTGGAAATTTTAATTTTTTTTTTAAAAAATAAGTTATATTAGGATTCTTCTAAAGTAGCTACAGTCGTAACTACATTTTAAAAAAAAATTATACAAAAATTTGTAATTTTAAAAAATAATAATTCAAAAATTGTAATTGCAAATTTTTTTAAAATTGCAAAAATTAAAAAAGGAAAACTTTATTTTCTAATTCTTGGACCTTTCATTATTCTACTTAACTACCACAGATGTCTGACCTGTGGTTCAAAATACAGCTAAATAGTGAGGATATACCTCATGTAACTGTTGCAAAAGGAGTGAAGGTATCCTTCATTATGTTAAAATTATAATGCAACTTAGCTATGTCTTAGTTATTGCAAAAAATAATTAAATCACAAGTAATTTATTATTTGTAATACATTACTTTCATGCAATGGCTAATCTTTAGTTATTGAAAAAAGGCATTAATTACAAACAAAATATTATTTGTATGTTACTTCCAAGATCTAGCTGATTTTAACGGTGAATTGTTGAAACACACCAACTTCAGGACAGGGGTTACGAAGCTGGCTTATTTCAGCAAACTATAGTTAACATTTTAATTTTTTAATTTAATATATATCCTGCTTTTCTCCTTGTACCTGATCTAAGATGGCTTACAGGTAATTGAAACAGAGTACAGCTTTGCATTTAGATGACATGCTAAGCTTTGGTCACTTTAAAAGGGGAGCCAAACCATCTTCTTTCCTTCTCATGGCTATGCCAAGAGTGAATGAACTCAAGGCTCATGGTTTTATTCTCATAATATTAAACAATGATTTAATGATATATGTAAATGAGGCCAATGAAGAGGAATAATTGGGAGAGTATACGTTTCTGTATGGCTTAACACTATGTGTGAATGCAGCTACTACGTTCTACTGTGTTCCACTGTCTTCTAAGACGCTTACGCATCTTACTTACTAAGAACTGCAGACTTCTTTGGATCATGAAATCTTGTGTTCAGACTCATCTGGGTTTTATCCTGACAAAGTGAATCCTACACAACTACTGAGATAGCACTCTGATATTCTTGGCAGAAGCAGGTTACTGGATGGAAAAGTTACTTGTTTGGACAACAATTGATTCAAATCATGGAAACAATTCTGAGGAGGGAGGTGAATTAAATTGGGAAGGGTAGAGTGGGCTCCTTGCTCTGAGCTAGTTCTCCTATCAAAACCAGTACTTGATTACAAGAGACTGCTTTAAAATCAAGAATGGGGACCAGGTCTGATCACAGTTTTCTTCTACTTTTTACTACCTACACTTTTCCATTTCAGTCTTGAATCTTAGCTCTTTTAAGACATGGAAGAACATAGGGGGTCTGAAAGTGGAAACAGTGAGGGGTACCAAACAAACACTAGTCCCACTTCCAACACCTCTGTGCATGACTGATTACACCCTTCCCCATTCATTCTGTAGAGTGGCAAGGTCTGAATGAGAGATTCTAGCTTTCTGAACATGAGTAGAAAGTGCGTTCTGGGGTTCTATTTCATCATTCTTTTTAGTAGAGGTCCAATAGAATCACACTCAGAGCATACTGTTCTGCACAGTGAGGCTGGAGAATGAAGGGGTGGGGCCAGGTGCACATATTGGGGAGGGGTGAGGCCATCCCGTCTTCACTTTGGCTTGCATGTATTCTTTATACTTGAAAAATTCTATTGTTTCCTTGTAGGAATGCAAGATGAACCATGTTGCATCAGGCCAAAGACCTGTCTACTCCAGGGCTCAGTTTACTCATTAGCCATCCAGTTATGGATGGGAAGCCCATCAGCCACTGCACTTTCCATCTTACATTCCTCAGCAATGGATATGTAGAAGCATATTGCCTGCTACTGTAGGTCCTCCATAGCCATCCTGACTACTAGACACCAATAGCCCCATCTTCCATGAATTTACCCAAACCTGCCCATTTTAAAACCATCCAAGCTGCCTATGTATACCACAACTGAGTTATGTGCTGTATGAACAATCTTCCGCCATTCTGCTTCAGTGGATGACCTAGGGATAAAGAAAGAGGGAGAAGAAACTTCTTTGTATCTTAACACCATCAATAATTTCATACACCTCAGTTGTAAGTTCCTAACTCCCCTTTTTCTCCTCATATAAACTGCCTGCAAATGTTTTAAACTTCCCTATGAAATAAGCAACACATAGTGTTTTCAGTCCACAACCGATGTCAGCTGATGAGTGGTCAGGGATGGTTAATTGCATGATCATGATCATGTACACCTACTTTCACAGACACAATACACGCATGCACATCCACATATCCCTCATCCACATGTGCATACCTCAGAATGCAAGGATCACTGGAGATGCTAGCAGAGTTGGGAGTCTCTTCCATCTCCCAGCCATCTGAACTGAACCCTTGCTTCTCTATCCCTGTGGCTAAACTACTGTGATTTCAGAAGCCAGGGAGCATCACGTGTTCCCCTGAAGCTTATAAACTGGCTTGAGCGGGAGGAGTTCATTGAGTCCCAGTAGGTGGGGGAGCGGTACTGGGAGCTGTTGGCCCCTGAGCTCTAGCTTGAACCCTCCTGACACAAAGTTTAGAAATCTAGGGCCATGTCTGTACTCCACTGTTATAGTGCTATTATTCCACTTGCAACATCCTGTGGAATCCTGGGGTTTACAGTTTAGGGATGGCCATTTAGAATACTCAGACAGAGAATTCTTTGGTCTCAGTAAACTACAAACCCCAGAATTCCACAAGATGTTGAAAATGGAATAATAGCACTATAACAGTGTAGTGTGGAAATGACCTTAGTGTTGGTGCCAACCTGTTATTGTCATATCATTAAAGATATGTGATTCATTAGAGACTGAATTAAACCAAAGGAGATTTGGTTCCATAGCCATTGACTTTGACTTAAAACAATAAATTGTCCAAGCTAATTGGTCAAATCAATTAATCATTATTTTTTTAAAAAAATTAAACAATCATTTAAAATGACTAAACCCAGCCAGTAATGAGTTTAAGTAATTAGTACTATTAATCATTGCTCAAAATCAATATCTTTGGTTCTTAAGAATTAAGATAATGAGTTCCAAAATTGTTGCTGAAAATGTTAACAAGTGAAGGGCAACAAACTAAAGCTCAACAAATTATTCTGAAGCTCTGCCTGGAAGTAAATTGATGATTTTATCTTACTGATATGGGTTTCTCCTCAGATTTCTGTGTGTAGGGCTCTTGTTGAGACTTGCCTGAGGGTAAGAACATCAGATTTAATATGTGTTCCCATAGGAATTAGCTGTTAGAAGTTTTGAGAACACCGAGGCCCAGTGCTTGAAAGAAGAAAAAGAAACTGACTATACATCCTAGCTAAGGATTTTATTAGTCTGTAGAGGAAACAGAGGTAAACTGCAGTTTGAGAGAGATGAAGAGAGACACAGAGAGCTGAATTTGGGCTTCATAAGAACTTAGGGTGCTACTGTTTCCATGCAACACTGATGTAGGGACTCTGGACTGTGGTTGTGAGTGTGTCTCAGCAGTGTGACTCCACTAATGTGCAACTGCTAAGCTCAGTCAGTCCTTTATATCTACAGATTCTGTATCCATAGATTCAACCGACCACAGCTTGAAAATATTTTGAAAAAGAGCAAACTTTGATTTTGCCATTTTATACAAGGGACACCATTTTACTACACCACGGCACATGCTGGGGCTTGAGTATTGACAAATTTTGATATCCATGGGGGTCCTGGAACTTAAACTTAGTGGGTACCGAGGGCTCAGTGCATACATTTATAAATGAATGCAAATATCACAGAGTACCAGGAAACTTCTAGTGACTTCTTGACCGTCAGAGGGGTGAGTTTGAACAATATAAATGAATATTACTAAATGTTAACCTTTGATGGCTGCGAGAAAGCTGGGCAACGATAACAGTAATCATGAAAACCACACATTATGAATGAAGAATTAATGCAGCTTTTAAGCATGAGAAGAAAGTATGCAGATTGACAGTCTCTTCTGTAAATTCACCATCTCTGATGATTTCCTTTCTCCTACCTCTCCCACCTCCCTCCAAAAGGGAAATGTAAAGCTTCCCATTCTCTAAGAAGAAGGGGGAGGGGGGAGGAAAGACAAACAAACTTCCCTTTTGATTGATTGGCTGGGAGGAGAGGCGTTCTCAATTAACCAACAGAGCTATAATTACTATATAAACAGTCTTGGGGCTTATCTGGGACCAAGCGTGCCCGAGACCTCGATAAACCAAGGTCAACTGGGAAGCCTAATCTGCTAGTGACAAATGATAAGGTGATAACATGAGAGTGCCCCTCGCTGTGGGGTCTGTGGTTTGCGTTAAGACAGTAGGAAGCCCAAAGGTCATTTGAGTTCTAACGTGTCAAAAGCAACATGAAAAGAAAACACCACAAATCTGATGCTCAGCTGCATGAATTCCCATTTCACCCATTGCACTGGCCATGGCTGAAAGGTTTAACTAGAAACTGGCTGAGGAGGCCTCTTTCAAAAGAAGAAGAAAAAGGGCGAGGGAGATAACTGCAGCACAGAAGACTCCACTGTCAGACGTTGCTTAAAGTGCAGTAAGAGACAGGACTATCCTGTGTGCTTTTCCTGCCTCACGTGGGGCAGCAAGTAATGCCCGCTGTGCCAAATTCTAGATGCATTGGATTGTTTTTTCGGCACATCACACAGACAAAATTAGAGTTGCTGGAAAGAAAAGTGGGGAGGGTTCCTTTAATGATTGTTTAGAAGAGGAAATTTCAGCACGTGTTGTTTGTTACCTGGTTATGTTGCAAGCATCATCTGCCAAAATTCGCTCTTCTAAAGTACCATTAAAGAGACAATCTCTTTCCAGATTTCAATCTGGCAACCCTACAGAAATTTTCATGTTGTCTCTGTACAGGTGGCGTTGACATAGGTTGGGAATATTTACATCTGGAGTCCCTCACATTCAGTCTGATAAAACCAAAATCTTGAGTTATTTTGGCAAAAAATGTCTCCCCACCGTGACATCTCTGGCAGTACAAGTATAATGCTAACTAATTGAACAACAATTTGCTACTCTATCTTGATGCCCCAAATCTGCTGCCTGAGGACAGATCACTGTTCATGCACCATAGTAGGTTATATGAGTGGATTGTATAGTGGTTACATCAGTGTAAAAGACCTATAGGCCTCCAGCTTACCACTGTGCCTAATGACAAGGCCAACTGGGATAGTCTGAGCCTGTGACATTTCAGCTATAATAATATGAATCAGTACCCCAGCTTTTGGGGGGTACTAGTGGGAATTTTGATAGTGTATTGTTACCCTGATTTCTGGGGTCCCGTGAGGGACACCTCAATGTGCTCTAATTACTGGGGAATGGGAATTAGCAAGAGCACAAGCTAAGCAATGCAAGAGGCAGGGCAACCTAGCGAGATCTTGGACCCAATGTTTGTGGGATCAGGCCGAGTCAATAATCAAACAGAAGTAAATAATAATTGTTTTCTTTATTTTTGATAAACACAGTCAAAACGTATGTATGCAAACACACTCACACAGACCTAATGAAAGAAAGGTAGGACTTGGATAGAGGGTTTTAAGAGGGCTTTTTGCCTGGGAAATACTACACCTGTCCTGAAGCCTGGGTAGTCTGTAGAGAAGTCAGTAGAAGCGGAGATTCTCAGCACGTAGAGCTTGTCGAACGAAGCAACAGCAAGGCTGGATGGAAGCCAGGAGCGATCCGAAGAGACACTCAAAATCAAAGGGTCTTATAGGGGAAAATGTGCCCGTAGGCTAGTCCGTTCCCAGGGATAACAATGGGTTTCGGGATGGAGACAAAGCCTCCAAAAGGTCAGTATTTTGCATGACTGAGTTATGACAGCGTTGTCAGTAGAGTAGACAGTATGCAAATGCAGAGTGCTTGACAGTTGAGTATTCAGCTCGTCAAGCTGCCTGCTCAGGGCAGGGGATCTATTGTAAATAGTGTGCATACATAATATGATCTTAAGAAGGTACTTGCCTAGAGATCTCCTAAAGCGGCAGTCCGGCTATTACTGGCCTGCCTGGATTTGTTTTGAATGGTTCAGCTATTTTCGGCCGTGCCTGTGTGCGTGCTTGTCTGGGGGCCTCGCAAGCACATGGAGCGGAATGGGTAGTGAAGGTCAAATTCTTGATATCAAATGATGTCTAATATGCCACAAGTCCAGACTAGAAACTACGGTAACAATATTTTATATGCATAGATTTCTTTATGAAAGCAGTTAGATATTTGCCCAAAGCCCATGTTTCACATTCAGTCAAGGCTGCAGACATGGAGTTATGCATGTAGTGCCTTTGCACATGCTGATGGGCCCTCTTGAGCAATGCACATCCATCTTTCCATGCTGAATCTGGCAGTAGTACTTCTTCAGTTGTGCACATTGTGCAACTTTGCTGTTCAGCACAAGGATCACCTAGTGTGTAATTCTGCACACAGAGATTCATATTACAAATCCCAATTACAGGTTCTTGGCCAAAGAATCCCAGCAAAGCAGACCAAGTCTATAATTCTCTGTTCAGTGCACTTACCTGGAACCATCTGGACTAGCCATTGAAACTCACTTCAACATTGGCAGTGGGACAGTTCCCCTACACCAACATTTCTATGCCCCAACCACTGACTAATAAGAGTTTTTTTCTGCAGCAATTTTGCAGCCCCAAACAGCTGAATATTGTAGCAACTGCAACCCTACCCTTCTGTGGTACGCCTCACAGTGCCAGCCACTGGCCCTCATAAATCAGACAAAAATTGACCAAGGGCTGGAACTGGAACTAATGTGACATCACTTCCTGGCAAGGCTGATACATGGTTCAGTCCTGCATGCAGTGAGATGAGGAAATGGTCCTTGCTCCATCTCCATTTGCTCGCTTGGAGTCATCAAGCTTGCTGAGGGGTCCTGGGATGAGCTGTATGGCAGAGGGGAAGAGCTGTGCAATCCAAAAGAAAAAGCCAGGAGGCTGCCACTCTTGCCCCTTAGCATTTTCTGTAGAAGGCAATAGCCATGCTTTGTCTGATGTTAGGGCGAGTAACTGTGTGTTATAGTTAATATGTACATGGAGGCTACATGAGACAAATATAAGCTTTGAAAAATATCACAACTAGGATGTTGGTTTTATAGCTTGGGTGAATTCATTTCCATGGCACATAATGTGAACAAACAGTATGAAATGCCACAAAACTCCCCTTCCTCCCCTTCTTTTATACTGAAACATACTAACACTACTATCTCGTATAAATCTATAGTGTTCCATGCTAGGTGGAGATCCTGAAGTTTTAAATGTGTGTTTTTCTGACTCCAATTCAAACACCTCTGCCCATAAAAAAAGGTTAATAACATTACCGTCCTTGTCAGAGACAAGCAGGTTATAGGATTTCTTATGAGTGAACATAAGCCAGCATGAACTTAATTTTACATGAATGATTAGAAAGAGGAACATTGTGTGGCTTTATAAGCACAGCAGGGAAGTCTCACTAGGTTCTCTATTCTGGCTTTTTTAAAAAAATTTTTGGTCTAGCAGGTGTCCTCGACCTCAGCTGGCTTTGGCTTATAAACATCCTTTCTGAAGCTGTGGGCGCTTTGATGTGCCCATCTTTACATCATTCTCCAAATGTTCCTTCAAACTCTGGGTCCTTCTGCAATTCCTTTTGCTAATGGAGATGTCCAGGAACTTCTTGTTACCTCTATATAGTGAGAGGCCAGCTCGTTAAGGGGGAATCATATTTTGGGGAGCAAAGCAGTGTCATCTGAACCAGCTGAGGTGTGAATCAAGCACCTCCAGGGCTTATCACCAATGACTCTCTGGTGAACTTTTCAAGGTTGTTGAGTGGTGGAAAAAGGAACAACATTGCCCTTTGGGATTGCAGCATGACCGAATTTACAGCTGGTCCTACCATTAGGCGGAGTGGAACAAAAGCCTCAGGAGGCAGATGTTGGGGGGACAACATCACCATAACCTGGCAGGTGTTTATCCTGAGCACCCCAGCCATTTCTCTCTATTGGAAGACAGAGCTGTTTATGCCACAGAACCTGTCCTGGACCTCATAAACACTTTTGCGATCTCAGGTGAATGCCATTCCATCACCAACATTGAAATAATATTCAACTGCTGCTGTACATGGAACAGGGAGTAAGTGCCATCTTGTTCTTTGCAAAATGTCTTAGATCAACCCTATCCCCATCCTGGATCCCAGCGAAAATAGTTGTGGGTTAGGTCTTGGTTGTTGGCAAGTGTCTTTCTCAGGTGTTCCAGCCTTGGTTGGCTTGAAAGCCTTTCTAGATTGTTCATTTCCAACCTCCCGTTTTCCAGCATTTTTTTTGGTACAAATCCCAGAATGCAGATAACTGTGCCTCCATACCAGCCACCTTGCCACAGTATTAATTCCTCATATGATCACAAATACTGTTGGAAGTTGCAGTGTAGCTCTGGAGCATTCAGCTGTTTGTAGCTCCCCAGTGGCATGTGAATATCAATATTCTTTGTATGCACTGCTCTCTGTGTCCTGTAGTCATGGAACAAATCTTTTTTGATGCAATTTAATATGAACTAGACACTCAGAGCAGATAAGTGTATATAAACTGGCGGAAGCACCTCCCTGACAGCTAGCATGGTGCAGTGGTTTCAACATTGAATTAGGACTTTGGAGACCAGGGTTCAAATCCTGACTCAGCCATTAAAAACTCACTGAGTGACTTTGCACATACACTCTTAACCTCAGAGGAAGGCAATGGCAACCCTCCCCCCTGAGCAAATCTTGCCAAGAAAGCCTTGTGATAGGTTTGCCTTAGGATTGCCATAAGTTGGAAATGACTTGAAAGCACACCACCACCACAACATAGAAAAAGGGCATTCCACAGAGTTTGGAGCAATGAAGGACCACAAAATACAGCCTTGGGGGGCCATGTACACCTAAGGGCTCTCCATTCTAAACCCCCATTTGTAGTCCAATGGGGCTGTTCTGAAGCGGTAGCTACCTTGGAGATTATTGCCATGGCTTCTGTATTGTAAACATTTTATATGAAGGGCATACATAGCTGTGATATGAACAAGACAACTGACCAATTAATATAATATGTATAACAACTATGAAAAATAGAGGAATGGAAACATATACAGAGTTAAACAGAATGTCATATATACAATAAGAAAAATAATGTACATTGTAGCCAAATGTAACAATACACATACGGCAAGAATATATCAAAACCTATCGAAATACATGATGTAAATATACTCTTAGCATAAATAGTTAATTGTTATAATTATCTTTATTGGTTGTTTGTCTTGTTTATGTGAAGGCCTTGTAATTGAGAGTCTCTCTTTTGTTGCTGGTTATTAACATTTTATTACCACTGCCTTAAAACTAATATCATAATCAGCTTGGGTTTTTTTGTTGAGAAAATGGGTGCATGGCATTTCTTTTCTTCTGTCCATTGCTGAACTGACTTTTAGAAATATCAGCAGGGGAGTAGAAAGGTTTTTTTTTTTTTGAGACACACACACACGACACATACGTATACATACACATACTGGATTAAAAATGAAACCTGGATGTTTTTTAAAATCTTAATCAGTTTCAAAAGAAAAGTTAAGTGGGCCAAATGACTTGAAAATAACTCGTAGGAAAAGTAATATTATTTCAACAGATGTGTTCCATATTCGATGCTCTAGCCTACATGTAGCTTGTACTTTAAGCCACCGTATTGCAATTCACCTGGTCGTCAAATGAGGTCATAAATGTGTGCATTATTAATTCTGAAAACTAGTAAATGTTCTTAGGTCTATAATCAGTTTCATGCTTCCACAGTGCGCTTTTGAACAAAGATTCTACTTCATGTGGTCCTTCGGCAACATCTGTGCAACATGTGCAGAAGTAAAACAGGGGATTGGCCCATGCCTTCCACCACAGGAAGTAATAACCTTGTCATGATGTGGTAATAACATTACTAAGGTTAATCAACACTGTTGCACCATCCAAGCAATAGGGCCCCCCTCCCCCCAGAACAAATACGCCTGACATAAGTTGCTCCATTTCATCAGCATGTATGATGGCAAATGGGCTGGGCAGGTGCTCATTAGCAGTCTCCCAGATCAACAAAAAATGTGCTTGCGTTTGTGCCTTTAGGACACTATTTTCAGGGCTGTGTGGGTATTCTGTGTGCATTTGAGATACTCATATCCTGGGATCTCAGATTTCCATTTACATAACATAGAGAAAGTCTGGATTATTGTAATGCATAGCACCGCATCGTAACACTAAGGAATTGTTGGCTTATATAGGAAAAAGAAAACCTCAAACGCAATCAGAATACAACAAATGATGCAGTTCTGAAGAACTGTAATATGCAGAAACTGAAAGAAGGCTATATAAAAACAGGCAACAGACTAACATTATGGCTAGATCCCAGATCAAAGTGTGCAGAGCATCATGGTCTGCATGCATAGTTCCATGGCTCTCTCCCATCCCCCTGGACAGCTGTCAAACTCTTGATGCACTGCCATGGCTGTTTAAGGCTGGGGAGAGGGAGCAGGTATGCAGGTACCTGAGTTCAGTTCTGCAGCTGGGAGACAAGAAAAGAGGTTGCTCTCCTGAATTTCCAGTGACTTGCAGGATATCTAGGAGACCAATTTCACTTCTCTTTCTCTAGAGAAGCTCCCATACCAGGTGAGGAACTGCATCTGGGATGGGAGCTTCTTAGTTGCTTCCCCCCATTCTTCTCTGGCTAGTAAATGGTCATGGAAGCATTGTGGGGCTTGAGAGCTGTCTTGGAGGCCTTCAACTTTACATTGTACAAGAAGTTCATGAATAGCTCCTTGCACAATGTCCAGAAGTAGATACAGCCCTGCATAAACCTGGGCTCCGTGCACATATGTCACTAACAGGAATCCAGCCAATCTTTCAAACACTTAGGAAAACTCCCCCCCATTCCAAAAGGACAATAAAATAAAAACCAGATAGAATCTCTCCATGTAGGGCATTCCAAAACCAATGTACTACCACTGAAGAGACCTTCTTAATGGACTATTGAACTGATCCCGGAAAGAATTTCAAGAATTCACCTCTTTGTCACAATCTCATCTTTGAGTTCTAGCCTGGGCTTGAGAGAAAAGGTGTCTGTTGGATCAAGGTCAGGAGTGGGTAAAAAATGGCTCATGGGCCTCATGGATCCCACTGGATTTTGTAGTCTTGATCCTGATTACTGGCAAATCACTTCTTTACTGGTCTTTCTACTCTATCTTGTCCAGATTCTGTTTCAATTTGTTTGCCCACATCAAGTAAAATACTGATTGAGAAGACTATTGTTCAAGTAAGGCTCAGCTTAAACAGGAAGCTCTTCATACTCCTTTCTGTCCTGAAGGATTCCATTGGCCCGCTTTGATCAGTTGAGTCGGTCCAGCTTCAAAAGGTTCTTCATGTAAGTTGCCATGTGGAATTTGGTGGCTCACCCTGCAAGGCAACTACACACAGATCTAGCAAGCCTTTAACAACAATGTACCTATTGTCTGGATTCTTCCTGCATGCCACGTTTAGCATCTCCTTCAAAACTGCTGGGTCATCTTATATTTTCTGATTCATATTTATGCACATTCAATTAACATAACAATCCAAGTTCCGCTCAACAGAGACACAAGCTACATACTGTGTTTCCAAAACCTCAAGTGGGAGAACACATTAATGTTATTATTTTGTAATCTATGGGGAGGGGAATCCATCTAGTTATTCCTGCTGAATCCTCCTTGCTTTCACATCTGAAACATATTATGGAATTATTTATTCGAATGTGGTTTGCCCAATGCAACAGAGGACTTAAGCCTCAGCATTTGGATCCACACAGCTTCACAATCTATCATCACTACAGCGCTACATGCCAGGCTGCTCAAGGGGAGGATGTTTCCTTTTCTATGTGATTGGAAGCTGTGTGCCAAAGTTTTGTTCCAATAGCTTGTATTCACACTTGATTTGCTACTTAGAAAATTTACATTTGTGTGATCCCAGCCTGCTTCTGTTAGCTTGTTATCGAAGAGCATTGTTGAGAGGCATCTGTGAACACTGAACAAATTACTCATCCAATAAAACACAGTCCAGAGGGAGGGAGATTGGCTTCTGGTACCATCTGGTAGTATCCATGCCCACGTTGTGGTAGATCCATTCTGGATTTTAGTGTGAATTTAGATGTGCTGAGCCTGTTTTTGGGAAGGGTCTAGCATACTGAATTGATCCTTTAAATCTGGGACTAGAACTCAGAAGGGATTCATTGTTCAGCACCTTGTGAAGTTCCTTGAAAGCTCCTACTATAATCCAGAGTGGATTCAGACATCACACTGCCAGGGGAGCTGCTTGCTGACATTTCTGGGTTCTCCATTATTAGCATAGCTAGTTCAATTTAGTTGGCTCAACAAAAATAAACCAACCAACCAACCAACCAACCAACCAACCAACCAACCAACCACCCACCCACCCACCCATAGGAAAGCACTTGCAGCCTAGCCTCCTCTTTCTCTAGGAAGAGTGATCTATTTACAGTAATTCATCTGATAATAATCTCTTGTTAAGGTTATTGTAATGTGCTCAACAGGGGGCTGCTCTTATAACACATTTGAAAACCACAACTAGTGGAAAATGTGGTGGATGTAATTTTTTCAGAAGTGTGCTTTCTAGACCATATTACCAGTGATATATTTAAGTCTTTTACTGCAAGTCTGAAGTTAAGTCTCAGGTTGAATCCCAAGTCCTTGCAAAATATTTTCAAGTCAAGCTTCAAGTCTGGGATCAAACTTTATACCCCAGCCTATATTCCAGAATTTCTGGACAGAGTTGAATAAAGTCAGTTTTAACAAATGCCCTACAAATTTGCCATCTGTAGCTTCAGAAGTGGTGAATAGGATCCTTTTTACCCCCCAGTTCCCCACGCTGGAGGCCTTTGTGTCAGTGGGCATAAAAGACTGTGCAGCTTCTGAAGTGGGAAATAGGATCCTTCTTACTTCTCATTTCCAAAATTAGAGGTTTTTTGGAAGTGGGGAATAGGATCCTTCTTACTCCCCATTACTAAAGCTTCAAAAACTTTAGCAGGAAGGTTTCTTCCTCTTCAGGCCCATTGTCTAACACATTTGCTATTCCCCTCTGAGAAATGCATCCTGTGCTCTGGTTATGAGTCTTCTGCTCTTATGAAAAATTTTAGAGGGATCCTCCGTTATGCGGTGGGGACAGGCTGCTGAGTAGACCTCAAACCCTGCTTCAAGCCTGTTGCCTAACCCGTTTGCAGTTATCATCCACAAAATGTGCCCACACTTTGGGCTTGAGATGGACTGTCATGTGGCCAGTAGGTAAAGAGACAGAAGTGTTGTTCAGAGTTGTGAGGTTTCTGGATGAATGGGTTATGTTACTGAATCAAGGACAGTGTACAAAACATACACATCACAAATCAAGTCAAGTCAGTGTGTCATTTATTATCAAGTCCAAGTTGAGTCACTGAAGTGATTTGAGTCTGAGTCAATCCATTTGAGTCTATAACACTACACCAGTCCTAAAACAACTTCTCTAGCTTCCAGTTTGTTTCAAAGCAAAGTCAAAGAGAGAATAATAGAATGGTAGCATTGGAAAGGATCACAAAGATTATTTCATTACAATGAAGGGATCACAAAGATTATCTAATCCTAATCCCTGTTGATGTAGAAAATCCAGTTTAAGCATCCCTGACAGAGGGATGCTTAAAAACCTCCAAAAAGAAGAGCCCATCACTTTCCTATGTAGTTCAGTCGACTATCAAACACTTGTACTGCCAGGAAGTTTTTTTCTCCCCAGGTTTAAGGAGAATTTCTTTTCTTGTAATAAATCTCTGAAGCAGCAGAAAACAACTTGCTCCACCTTCTACGTGAGAGGTCTTCAGATACTTGAAGATGGCTATCTGATTTACCTCTCAGGTAAAACTCATATTAGCTAGGCTGAACATACCCACCTTCTTCACCTGTTCCTCATACCTGTCAGTTTCCACATCCTTTACCATCTTGGTCATCGTCCTGTGGATGTGTTCCAGCTTGTTTGGCTCATAAGTCTTCCTTCTCTTTACTTCCCAGCCACATTGTCAGCCAGTTACCACACAGCACACAGGATTATTAACCACTCCTACTCTGAGACAAACTAAAAAACCGAAAGACGTCTTGCAGGAAAAAGGAGAACTTTTACAAGAAGTCATGTGAATTGCTACAACAGTTTAAAATGAAACAGTGTAGTATTGCTACTACCAATGCAGCATTTGTAACCAAGAGAAATATAGTTGACCTGCCACATTTGAGGGTTTGACTGTCATGGATTTGATTATTTGTGAGTTTCTTCAAGTAGTTCCCCCTACCTCAGGCACTTCTTTTCTGAAGGGAACCTTCCCTCTTGGCAGCTCCAATCACACTGGACAGCACTTTAAAACCTGCCTTTGGTCCTCCTTCTCCTCCACCTGCTGCCTGACCAGCTGAAGATGGCTTGCAACCCAGTTTCTCAGCACTACAAATCCTCTCCCAAAGCCTTCAACACCCAAGGAAGGAGATGAATGAGAGAGAGGAACCATAGGGCACCATTCTGACCCCCCTTTCCCTCACCTTTCCCTGATCTTGTTTGGATCCTGGGTGCCTATTCTCGCTACCATGCCTTGGCCCCCCTTGCACCCCCTTTTTGATATTTGTGATTTCCCCCACTTTTGTGGGGGTCCTGTGCCTCAACCCTAGCAGCCGTAGAGAGCTGACTGCACACATAGTGAATTTACCCACTTTTACATTTGTACCTTTCCCTTAATTTTCTCTGAACTCTCATCCACTCCTCACTCGCCTCCTTTTCCAATGGTCCAAACTCCAACTAACTAACATTACATGCCTATTATTCCCCTATACTCATTACACAGAGCTAGTGTGGTGTAGTAGTTTGGATGTCAGACTGGGGTTCTGGGAGACCAGGAGTTGAATCCCTGCTCAGCCATTAAGATTCACTGGGTGACTTTGGACACATCGTAGTATTTCAGCCTCAGAGTAAAAGAATGACCTCTGAACAAATCTCACCAAGAAAACCCCGTGATAGTTCACCTTAGGGTCGCCATAATTGGAAATGACTTGAAGATCCACAAAAACTACTCACTGTATTCTCTAACTCTTTCTGCCTGGCTACAGTCTTAAATCTGCTCTCCATATGTACCTTTCCTTAATTGGTCTAAATCTTATTCCTCGGAAGCATAATTGTGACTTTTTAATTACAGTTAAGGGATGTGGACACTAACTGGTGAAAGATGAATATCACTTGGTTTAAGGGCTGGCTCTGTGCCTTGTCCTACTGTATACTATATTTTGGGTGATGAGGTGAAAATGAGGTGCATAGGAGCTGAGTGTACTGCAGGCCAATGGCTTATAGCAATCAGATATTTTAAACAGTCACAGTGAACATCCATTATAGTGCCTTTGAGAAACATGAAAGTAAAGGTTTTTTTTTTTTTACAGAGGCAGCCATTTTGAAGCAAGGCCAACATCTTGGGGCACCTTTAACATTGACAAGTTTAATTTTATGTACTGAAGTAATTTCAGTGATAACTAATGTTCTTTCTGGGCCTTGGAACTGTAACTGTAATTTGTTTATCACCTCTTCCCTGGATCTGGAAAACATAATACATGTACTAATAGAAGTCCCCATCATTCAGGCATACAAAAGTTAAAATTAAATTAAAATATAAAAAAAAATAAAGAGAATTAAAAAACAATTTAAAGACATGCCCAGTAAAACAACAACAATTATAGACAATGCAATGTGCTATTCAAAGCCTCTTTAAAACTTAAGTTTCTGGACTCTGAGCAGGCAGGTTCTAGAGACAGGGGCCCTTTTTGCCCGTGTTTTTTTTGTGCGAGAGCCCCTTGACCATCATGTGAATGGGAGTGTCTCTCCGTATGATGCACTCCCACTCGCGTGACGCTCATGAGGCTAAAGCAATGCGAGAGCGCATTTTTTTATTTTTGGCTGTAAGTTGAACATAATGCGCTCTCGCGCAATGCTCGCGGCACCCTCGTGCACTTACCTGCATGCGGTGCATTGTCCCAGGCGAGCCGGTTGCGCTTCCTCCCCCAGCGCAGCCTACAGCTCCCAGACTGCGCTGCGGAAGGAAGGGGCGGGGCGCCAGCGCGATGGTCGCGCTACCAGGAAGCGACCTGCGGTAGGAAGGAGCGGGGAAGCGGCAGCATTCCGAATGAGGCTTCTCGCGCGAGCCGCCCTCCCCCGTCGTGCAAACGGGTAAGGTGCGAAAAGGGCCAGGGTTTTTTCTGATGGTAGCATCTCAGTTGTGGATTTTCTCCTGGATCTGGGGAGGGGAGATTGGCTCCTCCTTTGTTACGTATTTCTTTTCTGTCCAATGTTGCCATACTTTTAATGTTTAACATTTTGCTGTTCTTTACTTTTAATGCTGTGCCCTTCCTTTTTATTGTAAGTATTTGTTTCTTTGTTCTTCTAGCTTTAAGTGACAGTTTAATGATTTAAATGTTACACTACAGCTGGTGTTTGCTGAGTGGAGGTGCAGTTTTATGAATCCAATGCATATACACATGCACACCTAAAAGAAAATAAGAAAGAATAAGAGCAAGTGAGGAAGATCAACCAAGAGTCATATGAAATGAAGAGGAGGAAATGGAGAAGTCTTAGCATCTCTGAGACTAACTAATCTAGTTGGTATAATCTGTCATGAATATCAGCCTGCTTCATCAGATCCAGCAGATCTGATCAATTACTGTAGTGGGCTGCCATCTACAAAATTTCATGCCAGATAAAGGCCTACACTTGGTAGCTGGTTCTGACTAGAATAGCTCCATTGAATCAATGAGAACTGAATGGATCTGCTCCATTTTGGAGAAATTGAATGGATCTACTCTACTTGGGAAGTTAGCACAAAAGAGTTATTCTTTATGGTGCCATGAAATTTTTGGTTCTTTTGGCTACAGTAGACTAACATGGCTACTGCCCTCCCCAGCCTCATGTTAACAGGATTCATGTTGGAAACTTATGAAGGCCATGGCCACTGCTAGCCAATATCAACCAATCCATCCATAATTACTCCATGTACTTGATGAAAAATGATATTTTTTTAGATCAAGGTAGACGCACTCCAGACTCTGCAGGGGTTTTTGGCTTCTATGGAGCTCTAGAGGGCTGCACTTCAACCATGGTTGGATGTCATTTTGGTGACCAGAAGTGATCACGTATCACTTACATGTACCTCTGGTGTATTTGGAGGCTGAGTTCTGTTGGAAAATTCCATCATTCTCCCCCACCCCCATCTTGTTCTAGGACAAGTGGGGTTCAGGTAGCATAGAGTTTCTTTTTCCTTTGCATGACAAAGCCTTCTCCTTTCTCGCCTAATGTCTCATCACTTGCTCCTTTGTTATATAAATGCATGACTTTAAATATCTTTGGTATCCAGGTAACCAGATCATGTGACCAAGGACAGTTCCTAGGGTCATTGGCCTTATAAAAGAACCCATTTCTCAGACCTTTTTCTCTTTTCTTTGCCATTTTTGCTTATACTTCCTTCTCTCTGACCATGCTTTGCATCTCCACCAAAAAGATGGTGAGTTAAGACTGAAGCTACTCATTGCCCTTACAAATTCATCCCATCCATTACCTTACCTTTGAAAGATAACTAACTCAAAGATGTTATTGTAATCTAAAAGGTTAAATTAAGATACTTTTAGTCCCTTATTTCTAAGCCCTGAGTATTAATATATGTATGAGTCAATCACATTTTAATGCCACCTCATAAGCAAAGTTCTCTGAGCAGCTTACTACAAACCACTGGGGAGGGGGAAGAATACAATAAATGAAATAAATGAAAAAAAAAACATAAGTGATGAGTTGCCATTCAGCAACTGATTCAATGGGTCTGCTCAAATTGGCACCAGCAACTAAAATTGTCTTCCTGAACTTTTGCAGACTGCTCCTTTGCCTGTTATTTTTAAACTTCAGTTAAAAACCTTCTCACTTCTCACTTTCAAAAGCTTTTGAAATTTCCCTTAATGTTGTTTTATAATTTTGTATAGTTTGATTACATGTACTTGTCCGTTTGTTTTATATTATATTGTACTTTTGGTATTTTATCTAGATAGTTTGTTTTACAATGGAATGTTTGTGTTTGTTTGTGTTTTATTTAAAAAAAAAAGAAAAAAAGACTGAAGCTACTGTCTTACTTTATCTATCCGTTAACTAGTTAGAATCTAGGCTTCCCAATGCATATGTAATTCTAAAATCCATTAATAAATTTATAACCTGAAACTGCCTGTCTTGTTTTGTTTTCTTAGTCAGTTTCAGTTCAGGGAAGCAACATGGAGATTGGGGCATGATTTTTCCACTACTTTGGTAAAAGAAGGTTGATCCCCTAACCATTTTAGCTTTTATAGAATTTCCCCAAAAAGGGTTAACACTCTGGGAAACTCTAACTCCCAAGAAGTTCCTGATCTTTTGCTGTGGTAAACTTCTCGAAAAATGATATATTTAAGTAATCTGAAATACCTGGGTTTTAAAGGAGAAGGTGGTTGATCACCAAAGGGTATTTTTTGATGCATAATTTTTTTGGGGGGGGGGTTGCTGGAGGAGTCAGTGGGGATCCTACATATGCACAGAAGAGTGGGATGTGCTGTGTCAGTTGCCATCTGTTGTAATTGTTCCTGTCATTTTGTGCAGCTGCAAAGGCAAGATTCCAAGATGAAGTGAATTTCTTCCATGGAGTTCAAGCTAAACATACTGTACAGATATTCTAGACAAAAAGAATACATTTCTGGTATGTTATTGTGGGAAAGAACATTCTAAGGTTCATAAATGTTCTTAAGCAAAGCCATAATTTCTTGGGAGGCTCTTTTCAGTTCTCAGAAGACAGACAATAGGGAGAATGCCCCACTCATAGCTATGTAATTATAAAATGAGAATTTTCAAACTCTGGTGTCCAGTATCTGCACGCAGCATGCAACTGCTGTTTTCAACCAATGGGCCAAACTCTGTACGTCCCAGATGAAAATAATTCTGACTTGCAAATGTTGTTCTCAGCCATAGGTCTGTTGCTGTCTTACACATACATAAGGTCCCCCTATAGAAGCAGTTGGACATTGGTGTCCAATGCAGAATGGCCATATTCAGTCCAAACTTGATTGTACTGTGTAAATGGCACTACTGTTCATGGATACGCAAGCACATTGCACATGACTGTACTATAATGTAGTATATATAATTAAAAAGGGTAATAATATAATAACAAAGATGCACAGATGCATTTGGCTATGCATTTGGTGTCTTGGTTCAGTTGCATTACATTGCCATTCAACACAAGGGTCGCACAACAGAATTATTGTGTAACTCCGTGTACCACATATGCCCATATAGGTTCTTGGGACTGGCATGTTCATGTAGCAGCATTAGTTGGGAATAGCAAGGTACTGTAGTTTTTGTTGTTGTTGCTGCTGCTACTAATATTGCTGCTGTTAAGACAATTTGTCAAGAATTCTGAAGCTCTGTAAGAAAGCTCACTAATAGCATGGGGCGAAGACACCAAGTACATATTCCTACATGTTTTCTGCAAATAGTGCAAAAATTTCTGGGCAAAACTAGTGTCTCTTCCTTTTGTGAAGCTCACACATGGAATAAGCCCAAAAGCACAGGATGATTATTCATAATACAAACATGATTGTTGTGTGCCTTCAAGTCATTTCTGACTGATGGTGACCCAAAAGTAAACCTATCACTGGGTTTTCTTGGCAAGATCTTTTCAGAGGCAGAAAGGACTTGCCTTTGCTTTCTTCTGAGGCTGAGTGAATCTGATTTGTTCAAGGTCATTCAGTGGGTTTCCATCACTGAGCAGAGATTTGAACCCTGGTCTCCAGAGTCATAGTCCAGTGCTTAAACCACCATACCATGCTGGCTCAAACAGGCTAATGACAATACAAAAGTAGAGCTATCACTAACATTTGGGGAAGGCCTGCATAAACAAGTGTGTTTTCAACAGAGATGTAAAGCTGAACACAGTTCCTACCTCTTGCAACAAGTGGGGGAAAGTGTCCTAGAGGTGGTGACACAACTAGGAAGGCCCACATTTCCAGTGACATTCTCTTGGTTATGCAATAGTCATCAAGGCCTCTGCTGAGAATCTCAGGAATTAACTGTGAACGTATTGTGATTGTGAGTCCGATCCTGCCGGGCACCAGGTTGACTCAGCCTTCCATCCTTCCACAGGTCGGTAAAATGAGTACCCAGTTTGTTGGGGGCAATTACCTAACACATTGTAAACTGCTTAGAGAGCACTTAGCTGATAAGTGGTATAGAAATGCACATGCTATTGCTATATTGGGGAAGGGTCTCTTTTAGAAAGGAATTATAGATTGCCTCTCTTTATTCTGCAAGCTAGAAATCATATTGATGAATGGTGTACTAGATCAAAAAGCCCTTATTGCGTAAGTAGCACATAAGAGAATGGCTGTCATCCTCTTATAACATATGTAAGTCACAATACATGTGTTGGGTGGATTATTCACCAGGGCACCACAGACTTATTCAGCTGATAGCAGCCAAAGCAGAGTTGTGTATATGGCAATATTGTGCATTGCAGGTGCCCATTTCAGTTGTAAAGTGTGCATTGTGCTTGCCTGTTGGACAAAAGCACTCAGTCATGGACAAGTGTTGGGCAATGATACCATTCTTCATGGGGGTTGTGTAGTGCTGTAGCATATCTCTGCATGCGGATATTTATGCTATGCTGCAGAACTGGTGGATTACACCCATTGTCTGCTGGATTAAACTCAGAACCTCTTTCCTGGTATGAAATGTTCACTTGGAGACAGCTGCATTGTTGTTTTTGTATAGCATATGCAACCCATCCTTCCCTTCATTATGGCCTGAAACTCAAGATTCAGTTTTTATTACTAGCTGGAAATTAACAAGCTCAATACACAGAACAATTTTACAAGCTTTCAGAGCAAGAGGAGAACAGTAATGTGTAGATAACAGAGGAATTTTTTCCAGCCTCTGCTGGTAGCAAATCTTGGGCTGCTGTTGATCAACCAGGCTTGAGTGTGACTAGGTGCGTAGGTTAAGAGTTATTTTAATAAGATTCAGGCGATGAGGTCCCACATTAGTGGAGCAGTGAAAATGCTTCAGGTTTTTTGGTAAGCTCCAGTCATGGAATGATGCAAATATAACTTTAAGTTTAAAAGAGGAAAAAGTCCCACGAGATCCAAGTAACTATTGTCCAATTTCACTTTTAAACGTGGATTATAAGATCTTTGCTAACATAATAGCAGACAGACTCAGGAAAATATTACAGATAACGATCCATGATGATCAAAGCGGTTTCCTACCCTGAAGACACATAAGAGACAATATAAGAACAGTAACTGACATGATAGAATATTATGAAAAACATAATGAAAAGAAATTTGCGATGATCTTTGTGGATGCAGAAAAAGCGTTTGATAATGTGGATTGGGACTTTATGCTGTCGTTATTTCATAAGGTGAACTATGGTCAAAGATTCATCAGCTGGATCACAGAAATCTATAAAAATTCCAAGGCTCAAATTATTATCAATGGTGAAAAAACAAAACCAAATGAAGTTAAAAAAGGTACAAGACAGGGATGTCTGCTTTCACTGCTATTATTTGCAATGGTTTTAGAGGTCCTTATTAGAGCCATCAGTTCAGAATCAGAAATTAAAGGAATAAAGATAAAAGGTCAAGAATATAAACTAAAAGCATATGCTGATGATCTAGTAATCTTTCTAGAAGACCCTAAACAGAGTATTGCAAAATTAATGGAAAACTTCAAAAAATTTGGAGACGTGGCGGAGTTCAAAATTAATAAAGAAAAAACAAAGATCTCATGTAAAAATATTAGGAAAAAAGAGATGGATGATCTGCTTCAGATAACAGGATTTAAAAGTGACAAGAAGATAATATATCTTGGTCTTATGATTACAAAGCAAAATAATGAACTTTTTGAAAACAACTATAAAAAATACAAAATGAAATTAAAAATAAGATTCAGAATTGGGCAAAATTAAAGTTATCTTTAATGGGAAGAATGGCTGCAATAAAAATGAATACCCTCCCCAAAATAAACTTCCTTTTTCAGAATTTACCAATAATTATAAATGAAAGATGCTTCTGAGAATGGCACAAAGACTTATCCAACTTTATTTGGGGAGGAAAGAAACCAAGAATTAAATGGAAGATCCTAACAGATAGGGAGGAAAGAGGCAGCTGCGGGCACCTGGAATTGAAATTTTATTACTTTGCTAATGGACTAACATGGATCAAAGATTGGTTCACACTGCAAAATGAAAGAATATTGAAGCTAGAGAGTCCAGATTTGCCATTTGACTGGCACGTGTACCTTTGGTACAACAAAGCAAAGATTGATAAAGATTTCATGCATCATTATATAAGACGTTCTTTGTTAGCAATTTGGATGAGATTCAAACATAAAACTTACAGAAGAATTCCACAATGGTTATCGTCACATGAGGCATTATCTGGAAGATGGAAAGATCCCAAAGAAAGATGGCTTAAATATCAAGATATTATAATTGAAGAAGGAAAGACTGGTTTAAGACTAAAGATAAGAGAGGAACTAGGGAAGGACAGACTGAACTGTCAACGGTTTCTTTACCTATAGCTGAAAGAAAGATTTAAAATGGACTTAAAGCTTGAAGGATTTGAAACAAATAAACAACTTAATGAGTTTGAGAAGGCCATTTTTGAGAAACCTGGTCATTTAATGTCTCAAATCTACAGGATTTTACTAGACTGGGAATTGGAAACAGAAGTGATTAAAGACACTATGATTAAATGGGCCTGTAATATTGGACATGAAATAAAACTGGAAAATTGGGAAAGAAGCTGGAAAAATACTCAAAAGTTCACATTAGCCCAAAATCTGAAGGAAAATCATCTTAAACTAATGTATAGCTGGTATCTAGACCCTGCCAAACTGAATAAAATTTATAAAATGAGGAAAAATAATTGTTGTAAGTGCAATGAGGAAAATGGCATTTTTTCCACATGTGTGGTCATGCCCTAGAGCAAGAAAATATTGGAAAGATATGCACAAAACAATGATCGAAATCTTACAGACAAATATTCCATTGTCCCCTGAAATCTTCCTTTTAAATATGCTACATGAATTAGACAAGATGTCAATGATGAGGTACTGGAGGACAATATTATATATGGTTACTGCGGCAAGAATAGTATATCCTAGATATTGAAAGAATAACGTTACTCCAGAAATAGATGAATGGTTAATCAAACTTATGGAATTCATGACATTAGATAATTTAACTTTAGCATTAAAGGGAGAAATACAAAGGAAAAATAAAAGAGAAATGGCTCCAGTTAAACATTATTTGACGCAAAAGCTGGGTACCTTGAATATTTCTAGATTAGGATGAAGCAAAATGCGAAATTATAGAGTAATGGAAATAAGGACTAAAAATAAGCAAGAATCATGTAAAGTATGGCACCCTAAAGTTTTTCTTGAATTGCAGGCAAGCCATCATGGTTAATTACAGATACAGAGGAAACTTTAAGGTTAATAATTATCAACCAAGCAAGGGAATGTAGGAAGTTGAAATTGTATACTTAGAAGATAGATGAGGATCGAGGTGAGTTAATATGTAAGTTTTCCTAAATGTAAATAGAAGATCCTCATCAAAACTCTACTATATTAGAAATTAAAGATACTAACAGAATTGTATTTTAGAAACATGCGAATATAAAATATTGCTGTTATGTATCTATAAGTACTAAGTATTTTAATAAAAAGTAATTAAAAAAAAAGAAAATGCTTCAGGTTTTCGCCTGGACTTTAAAGAAGCTATCCAAGGTCCTGAACCTGTTTTGAGGCTAGGTTTCAGCACCACAGATAGCTCCAGGCTCAAGTTTAGAACAGATTTCCCACCCCACTAACATAGGAGCCACTGACCATCACTGGGGACCCTGCATGAGTTTGCTTTTTGCATATTTTACCTTATATATTTATCAGCTCTACATAATATTGAGTATACAAAGATCAATATGATCTCTGGTTCTGCACCTGTTAAGAGGATGGGGAATGCCCATTGATTGTTTCACTAATCCCAGAGAATAAAGGGAAGGCAATGACAAATAGCTGTGCACCATTCAGGAATGTCCATCCAAGAATATGCTGGTGAGAATCCTGTTGTTTAGGCCCAGCCAAAGTAAATTGTTGACTAGTGAGTCAAAACACAGATAAATCCAGTGGATCCAATGACTCTAATTTAGGTGCAAATAAGAAGATATAGGCCAGGGGTGGGCAACTGTATGGGTGCCAGAGGTCAACATCTCTCTCCTGACCTCCTAGTGGACTGCACCCCCACAGTAAGCTGAAGTACCTTCATTTTTCTCTACATTGCTTCTCAAAATGGCAAGAGGAAGTGAAGAGGAAAACAGAGTTATTTGGGCATAGCATGGACTTCTGAGGTACTTGTGAGGATGAAGTGGAGATATTTTTGCATGGCGGAGGTATTTTTGTATGATTTCTTTTATTTGGGGCAAAAATTATCCCCAAATCATGCCAATTAGAAATTTGAGATATATGTAGGGATTTTGTGGGACTAGTGGGGGCCCCAAGTATCACAAAATGGGGGTCCATTTGCCACAGTTTGTCTGTGGGAAATAATTACACATGCAACCATGAACTGAATACATCCATTGCACAACAGCCCCCCACCCCAAATGTATAACTGTAGGTATAAGGGAACGTGCACATGTGTATGACATCAGTGGTACTTTGATCAAAGACACATACATGAAAACAAGATACTCAAATGCAAGGCACAAATAAAAAATGGCAGCCATCTCAAGACACTCCTGAAGGAGGGTAGCCTCCTGATTCTTGCTCAATTTCTTCTTTTCTTTTTTGTTGTTAAGGCACTCCCCTTTCAGTGGGAGCTAACCCTTCTGACTGAAGTGGACAATGCTGTAATTAATTCAGGAGTCTTGTATGGGGAAAACACGATGGCTTTGTACCAGGGGCCTCCATAATACCAATCGGTTGCACTAGCTGAGCCTGGTAATTGAATCAATATACAGTAGGGGAAAGAGACGCCCTGTACAGAAGTTTGGTTCCAGGTTAGATGCAAAACAGATGTTTAGCTGACTCTTTTTCTTCCCGCCTTCCCATGTCTTTGCCAACTGCTAGAAAGAAATAACTTCCAGTATATATTTGAGTTCAGGAGGGCGGGAGGAATTGGTGAGTGGTGGAAGAAAAGCCATGGCTGCATCCTTCTGGCATCTCTAACAATGAGTGGCTTGTACTTTTTGTTAATCAATGCATCCATTTTCTTGGGGCAAATGGCAATGGTTTTAAAGGAAATGGCTGAGTAATGCTCCCATGTGGGTCAGAGAAAGACAGTGGCAGTGCCTACATTGGAATAATGGGAGTGCAGTCCCAAGGGCTAAGAAGGTTGATAAAATCTGCAATGGAATCCACTGAGATCAGACTTCCTCTATTTTGAAGGGCAGCACTGTTGTGATACTGGGTTGTGTTACCTAAGCAAAAGCTGTGCTCGAGCAGCAAAGAACCCCCTACCTTAGAAATTGACTGCCATATTTAAATATACATCTCTGGAAACTATTGCATTACATTTGAAAGGGATGGATGCTTACGAACAAGAGGAAAATAAATGAAAAAAGGAAAAGAAGCATGATGTTGCATTTACAAATGGGTATGAATGGCTTTGAGAGCCAGTGTGGTTTAGTGATTTGAGTACTGGACTAAGATGTCAGGAGGCAAGGGTTCAGATCCCTACTTAGCCATGGAAACCCATTGGGTGACCTTGAGTAAGTCACATTCTCTCAGCTTCAGAAGAAGGCAATGGCAAGCCCACTCTGACTAAACCTTGTCAAGAAAATCCTGTGATAGGTTTGCCTTCGGGCCACTGATGACTTGAAGACACATAGTACCAACATAAGTGGCTTTGTGTTGGTGTGCCTTGTAGAGAAATACGTATTAATTTTTAATTAATTAATTTTTACATTGTTTCCCACTTAATATACGCTAGCGGCAAAAGGAAATCCAGGAAGATTGCTCTTTGAATTATAGAGTGGATCACAGCACCTCACTCACTAAAACTCATGGGAGGCAGATGATGCTTGATTCATACACTATCCCCTACTAAACTTCCACATCCATTAGGGGCCATGATGAGAGAAAAGTGGGTATAAACTGAAGAAATGAATAAGTTCAATCACATTGCCCATGTTAATTTTGGTGCAACAACTCTTTGGGGTAAGCTCTGCTCATAATCAGAGTGGTTAAAGAAATGATGAAAGACTTTATTACCATGCCATACACCCCCACTGATGGCAATGAACATCACAGGTCCTGGCCTGAGAAAACCCTATGAAATTAATGTGGTTACCATGTCGAGAGATGACTTAAAGGCACACACAAACACACACCTTTCCCCTACTGCTCTAAAATCTTACCTGATTTGACTGTGATTGTGGTGATTTTCACCACTGTAAAGAATTCCTCAACAGTATAGTTGTCAATCAAACTTAGAAAGACCTAAACTTGCTAGATCAAAGCAAAGGATTTTCCAAGAAAAAAATTCTATGTAAGCTAAGTTACATAAACCTTGTACAATTATACTGTAAGATGAAAGTAACCATCTTCACAAGGCCTCCATTTCATTGTAATTTAATCAGGATAAACTGTGGAAATTGAGCTGATAATTCAACTCAGATATAGAGAGTTGCAAGAAGGCCTTGCAAGATTTTAGATCCTTCTTGATTAACCTAAGCTGGGAAACTACAACCAGAGTTTACAGGTCCATTCTGATTTTCCCACTGCTGATCAAGTAGTCTAGACAGGAGACTTCAAGTGCAGCTGGTAAAATATCCAAAAGCTGGTCCTGGACTGAGTCTGAACGTTCCCAAATCCTAGACACAAAGCCATCTATGCGAAAGGGAGTGCTGAATTGTGTTCAGAGGGTGTTAGGCGTAAGCTGCACAAACAGATCTGATACGCACCATCAGCCTGCAAAGCAGAGCTCATAAGCACCCATCAAATGTAATACATCCAATCTGACACCAAATGAACTGTAATGAAACACATCTGGAACTCACTTAGCAGCTTCAGAGAGCAGCACAAAGCATTCTACAGAAGAAGGGCTGAAAGGTCCACAGAGTGGGTTGCGTTTCCTCTAAGCACCAAAGTGAAAAGTCCCTGTGAGTTGGCAGTTTGCCCAACCAGTTCATCAGAGTTTTAGCTAACAAACGTCCCCAAAATGCATAAAGGAACCCTTGGCTTTCTTGGGATGTATGAAAGTAATTTCAGGGCTCCCTGCATCTATTCAGAATATTTCCCCTTTCTTGGTTCCTTTTAAAAGCCAAACAATACAGCTCTTCAGAAAATACAAAATCTAGGATTAGGATACTCTACGCCTTACTTTTCAATTTCTTTCGATTTTCCAGGACAATTACTGCTGCTTGCTTCTCTCCCTCTTTTTCCTCCTCTTTCTGCTCTAGACAATCTGTAGACTAGGGTTGAGGAACTTGTTAGAATACACCCATCATCCTTGACCAATAGCCATGCTGGTCAGGGCTGATAGGAACTGGAGTCCAATGAAATCTGGAGGATTACACCTTCCCAATATCTTTTGCAGATATTCTTAAACATACACACATCAGCTGTGCCTCTTTTAAGAGGGGTGAAATCTTTTCCATTTTACTCAGAATATTTTTGCACAGCACATACAGTTCTGATATGCAGGAAATAACAGAGTTTCCTAACCAGCTGTATCCATTCAGCTTGTACAAGTCCAGCCTTGTTGCTTTGATATCTACATCTGAATACAGACAGCAAGGGAATGGAATGGGGCTGCCACTGTCCTTGGGCCTCCATGTGTTCAGTCAAAGCAGTGAAAAGAGACTGCCAGTCTGAATGCCTGCTCCCAAGGAAAGAATCCACATACGTGCTCAGGCCTAAGCAGTTCCAGAGTTCAGAGAAGTTATTTTTTTTTGGACGACAACTGTTACTTCCAGTATTTCAGTATGTAACCAGTGTGGTTAGTAGTTTGAATATGGGACTAGAGTTTAGAGAGATCAGGGGCACCTTGGCCAAGTCATACTGTCTCAGCCTAAGAATCATGTGACAGCACAAAAATTCTATGACAGAGTTGCCATAAGGGAGAGTATCCTATCTCAGTCCCAGCAGCACAGCTGATAATTCAAACAAAACAAACTAAATAGTTCCCAGCTCCCTACTTACTTTTATTCAGTAAGAACAAGGTCAAAATAAAGGCCAACAGAATAAAAAGGCAACAAGTCCAAAGGCAGTCAAATAATCCAGAGTAAAGATAATCCAGAGTTAGGCATAGAGTTCCACAGGGCAAACAGAGAGGTCAAATAAGCTCTGACAACTCCTGGAGGGGAAGAGCAGCAGCTATATAGGTCAGAAGCCTAATGCAGCTGTTGCCTGCTTAATTGTTGCTGGCTATATATTCTCTGGGATAAGCTTAGTCTCTCTGTTGTCAGTGCTCAGCAAAGATAGGTACTGTTAAGTTATCCTCTGTGTCTGAAGGGACAAGATTCTTTCCTGCAGCTGGTACTACCCCCTGTTCTGTTTGTGGCACTGTAACCTCTTCCTGTACAACAGGTCCCCATTTCAGCCTCTGGCATGCCCCTGTTTCAGATTCTGAGTCAGAGTCCATGTACTGGAAGTAGGGCATGACAGAGAGTCAACTTAAATGCACATCACATACACACATTGCAATATGTCTCTGATTACCAGTCTGCTGGAAAACACAACTGCAAGGTCTGTTACATTCTGCTTATGGGCTACCCATGGGCATGTGCAAACCCCCCAAAATTTCACAGATGAAAACCAGATACCAAAGGCAAGATTCTGTTCCCTTCTCTCTTCTCTCTTCTGGTGAATTAACTGAGTGCACACTAGTTTTGTACTTTGAACTTATTGTACAGCAATCAAAGTAAGCTGAGGCCAAAGGGGGAAAGTGGAAGAAGAAAAGAGAAGCTGGGACATTTTAAAAGCAGCTGCAAAAGTGACAGAGGATTAATTGGATCTGTCCCTGCCAAATTGGGGTAGTTGGAGGATATTAATTTGATTGGCTACTTTAAGAAAAGCGTGATGAATTAGATTAGGCTTTAGGCTAGTTCCACACTGCTCATTTTACATGTTTGACGTCCTTCATTGGTAGGCACTGGCAGGCTTATATGGTAGGTACAATGGTGTTATAGGTGGCTGGAAAATTTGTTACAAATGACTCCAGTGAAGTGTTATTATAGATTGCTGTAGGAATTTAAAATAGCAACTCCCAGCCCTGTCTTTTTTTTTTTTATTGGACCCAGAACAGACATCTGTGATGGATCCTGTTGGGTTTCTAGTAGCTACTTGAGCATGCCAGTGCATGCTAACGGGGGATGCTCCCCATTTAGGGAGGCCATATTCTATTTTACAGAGAGGCGTCTTCTGTTTGAAAACTCTGCCAGGAGATTTGGACCATTTCTGCACTACACTGTTATATTGCTATTATTCCACTTTCAACATCCTGTGGAATTCTGAGCTTTGTAGTTTACTGAGGCCAAAGAGCTCTCCGGCTGAGAATTCTAAATGCCCCTCCCTAAGCTACAAACTCCAGGATTCCAGAAGATGTTGAAAGTGGGATGATAACACTGCCACGGTGCAGTGCCGAAATCGCCTTGGACTGCTAGTTTAAGGAATCATAGAATCATAGAATCACAGAAATGTAGAGTTGGAAGAGACCACATGGGCCAGCCAGTCCAACCCCCTGTTATGCAGGAACATCCTCAAAGCACTCCCGACAGATGGCCATCTAGCCTTTGCTTAAAAATCTCCAAGGAAGGGGACTCCACTACACTCCGAGGCTGCATGTTCCACAGCCGGACAGCCCTGACTGTCAGGAAGTTCTTCCTGAGGTTCAGGTGGAATCTCCTTTCCTGTAGCTTGAATCCATTGCTCCTTGTCCTGGTCTCTGGAGCAGCAGAAAACAAGCCCTCTCCTTCCTCTACATGGCATCCCTTCAAATATTTAAACATGGCTCTCATGTCCCCTCTTAACTTTCTCTTCTGCAGACTAAATATACCCAACTCTCTAAGTCTATCCTCATAGGGCATGGCTTCCAGGCCCCTCACCATTTTGGTCGCCCTCCTCTGGACTTGCTCCAGCTTGACCATGTCCTTCTTGAATTGGGGTGCCCAGAACTGCACACAGGAACCATCAGAAGATTGGTGATGTACTGTTAGTACTTGAAAAGTAAGTTGGCCTAAAAATTATCTGGTCAGTTTTGCCTCTTACAGTGAAATATTGCACTTCCAGAACAAGGTTAGTGAAAAAGTTCTACTACGTTATGTTTATATTGAAGAGTGGACAGAAAAAAAACAACTTACATTAATTACATTGAAAAGACGTTTATTACTCTTACATGAATTGAAAGCTAGCATTTACATTTATGTGATGTTACTGTGCTAAAAGAAATGGTAGAATGTAGGTGAAAAATTTAACCGGTAATTAAAAAAAAATAAAATAAAAAGCAGCCCCTTTACACTTTGAACACAGAAGAAAGGAAATAGCTTCATGAATTTTGGAAAACCTTAGTTCTCATCTATCCATCTGCTGAAAGGGAAGAAGCGATATTACTTATTTATTTAGTTATTATGTAAAGTATAGCGGCCCCTCCACTTTCATGAAGGTGTGCTTTGAAAGAGAAAAGAGAAGGAAAGGAAATCTAAGACAAATTTAGAGAGAAAGGAAGTTCACATTCACAGCCTGTAAGAAATGCCTCATTCATTCTTTCTAACACGAGGACAAAAAGCAATCTAGGAAAGCTATCACAATGGCTTAAAATGTTGCTTCTCATTGGATGAAGTGCTAATGTTTCACGCGTGACCATTTGTTTTGGGTAGTGGCAAGAAATGAATTTTACCAGCAGGCTTTTCCCCTTCCTTTTTATAAGGGTTATTATTGCTGTTTATATCTATACCGGGGTACTCTATGTTAGCCAAAAGTAAAAAGTTGTAGCTCTCCCACCTCTTCCTGGTGTTGGGAAGAACAGCAGCAGCAGCATTGCCACTGTGAGATAAATAAGCTAGTTAACATTACAGTTTAAATAAATGAATATTCCTATGTCCATTTGCACTTATTACAGCGCTTGATGTTGAAATTAATAATTAGGTAAACATTTACATATGTGTATAGTTTCTTATGTTGAATCCATAGAATTCTAAATCCCCATTTCGAC
This sequence comes from Iguana delicatissima, assembly GCA_948472985.1. NCBI lineage: Eukaryota > Metazoa > Chordata > Lepidosauria > Squamata > Iguanidae > Iguana > Iguana delicatissima. The sequence goes on along the minus strand of CAOKZL010000460.1, from coordinate 601,320 downwards.
TGAGTAAGTTTTATTTGGTATATTTGATACTACATTAATGTCTTCCTTAACCTCCACAAAAAGACAGTTCAATTTAATTTAACTTATTTTAATCAAAGCAGTTATATTGCTTAAAAATAAATATTGGTTGGCATTCACTATTGCAGGTACAGACACAGAATCTAGAGTTACACATCTGTATTTCACTATATTTGTAACCTCCTGTTGTATACCTTCAAATAATTTCCAATTTATGGTGACTCTAAGGCGAACCTATCACTGGGTTTTCTGGTGCTGAGAGCGTGTGACACACCCAAGGTCACCCAGTGGGTGGGAATTGAACTCTGGTCTCCAAGGTCATAGTGCAATGCTCAAACCACAACACCAGGCTGGCTGTTCGGTGTTTGTTTTAAGCTTGGTGTATTTCTCTCTAAATTATGGCAATTATTTCTAATCTGTACACACACATGCATATCTGTGTCATCTTTTGTCTTCTTTTGGAGTGATGTGTTTTTGGGGAGCCATGCATAAGTGTCCACCCAACATGACTAAACAGTTTCTTTCCAATATCTGTAGGGAAGTCTTGTTTATTTCTTTGCAATCATCTGGAAGTTAAGTAGTGCACACGCAATTTCATGCAAGCTTTCAGCATAACTTGATTGCTATGTTTAACTTTTGGAACAAAACTCCCCCCCAAAAGCTCCATACAACAAACTCTCATGTAACCCAGACAATCTGTTGCTAAACATCTGTTTCTAATTACCTGTTTGTTTCTATGAGCCTCAGTAATGGCATGATGAAATGGTAGGAAATACTGTCTCCAAGAAACCAATCTGCTTGTAGTGATCGTGTGTGTTTAAGCTTTAAAAGTGTAAGGAGCACTTTCCTTCATTTTGCTGCCTAGCAGTAGGCTTCAATGACTTAACAAACTTGGTGCATTGAGTACTCGAATGCTGTTGGCTGGGTCAAATTAGCTGAATCTGTTGTTATTGTTGTTGTTATTTGCTGTTGAGCTGGCTTTCACTTGTGATGACCCTCCTCACTCAATGGGAGAGAATCCACTTCACTTGCACCAGGTCTCAGCTTCACTTCCTGGCATCTCCTCATCAGATCGCAATTGATAGGAAAGACCTGAGGCCCTAAACAGCTGCTCCCAATCAAAGATGGGGTTTTAGATGGACCTAGTATATGGCAAGTTCTTTTGTTTGCTAAGTAGCTGTGCAAAGCAGACTTTGGAGATAGCTTGTTATTCTTTAGGACAAATACTTGCTAAGGTGAAGAACAGCGATAGGTGAAAATGTCAGTTAGCTTTTGGAAAGAATTTATCAAAATGTGCCAAATTTCCTCATTGGGAGAAGAAAAATTCTAACATGGAAGAAAACAAACCTGAAGGACTGAGTGATTCTTCAGAGATCTGGTTTTGAAGCTCTGTGCATTCAGCCATGTCAGAGCAGAAACAAGGTTGCCACATCTTTTCTTCTGAGAGGCTCCTCATCTTTAATACCTACATAGCAAAAGGATATAATGTGTGTGAGCAGGGGGAGCTTTTTGTTTACCAAGCTGTTTTTAAAAATTGTTGCAGGTTTTATATTGTTAAATGTTTTTAAAATTGCTTTCAATGTTTTTAAAAATGTTTTAAACATTTTTTTGGAAACCTCCCTGGGTCTCACTCTGGGAGAAAGGTGCCATATAAACATAATAAATATAATTATAAATAAATAAATAAAATGAACTAATATAATGCTGTCCTTTGCATGCTGGAATGATTGGTGTTACCCTGATTTCTGTAGGTCCTGGGAGGGACACCTAAATGTGCTCCAAATATTACAAAGGTGGGGAATTAGCTGAGAGCACAAGCTAGCACTACGAGAGGCAGGGTAACGTAGCGAGATCTTTGACCCTACGTTTACGGGGTTGGGCCGCGACAAGAACTAAGCATGGGTGTTCAATGTAAAGATTTTATTAAACTTTCCTTAATTAAGCAAACAATGACACATGCACTCATCCAAGAACTATAGAAGCAGAAAGTGAGGAAAATTGATAGGGGTTTGAGGAAGATTTCTGGGGTGATACTCCACCTGATCCTGCAGTCTGAGGGGAGAGAAATAGAGTTCGAAGCTTGGGTTCGTGGTTTCCCAGCATGTGGAGGCTGAGGGGAGGCTTGCCAAGCAGAGCGGCAGCAGTTTGGGATGCGAGGCACGAGTGTTCCAACAAGAAGCTCAAACTTGGGGTTTTATAGGGAAGATTGCACCTGGAGGCTAGCCCTCTCCCGAGGAGAACAATAGGGATTTGAGTGGAGACAAAGCCTCTGAAAGGTCAGAATCAGAATTGATGAGGTTTAGCCAGCACTGCCAATTGTTAGAACAGTATGCAGATGAGGAGCGCTTAGCGACTGTATAGATGGATGCGCTAATCCCTCCAAGCAAGCAGTTCGGGGCTGAGAGCCCTTGCATTTGCCTAATGGTCGGCCGTGTCTGGAGGTCACTACCAGTTGTGCGACAGATAGTTGTTTACTGGCCTAGACCTAGCCTGCATAATTAAGGCCATGCGGCCATGCCTGCCTACATAGGCTCTCTGTGACCCTTTCCAGACATGTGGAGTTCATCTTATGGAGTGCCACGTGGAAATATTAACCATAACCAATGTGAAATTGTAGACCTCGGGCTTGGGCCAGATAACCGCAGTAACATTGGATCTGTCTAATTCAAATAGAGAAGGAATTTCTTTCTTTTTGTTTTGAAAAACAAAAATCCTGAATTTGCAAACTGCAAACAATAGGGTGGAAAGAATTTGAAACATTAAAAAATTCTTTTAAAAAGTGAAAGTGACAGGTATCCTCATCCCTAGCAAAGAGGCAGCTGGTGGAAGCCCTGTCAATAGAATGACAGATCTGCTGTGGGTTTTAATTTAAAATGTAAAGCCATTATCTAAGGTACTAAAGTTGCTTTGGGGATAGGGTTCTAGACCTTGGGTATCTCCCTTACAGTTCAGACTAAAACCTGGAGCAGATTTCCTGCCCTATTGCTCATTCTGGGAAAGCTGGTTTCCATGTGTAGAAGAGAAGCTGTGGTCTGGATTGTCCTAAACAGACTGGATTACCCTAAACAGAAAACAGATCATGAACAACATATGCCATATACTCTCTTCCAAATAGGTGAATGATCAAGTTCAGCAATTTCAAGGTTCTATGACAAAAACAACAACAACATCAAGAACAGGAATATATGATTTGCTTCAGGCCCTTGTTGCATGCATATGATTTGGTTCAGGTCCACTTGATCTTGGCAGTAGCTGAAGGGGGAATGAATAATATAGCTATGTGACTCCATCACAGCAGCTTTCAGGTAATGGCCTGCATGTGTTTCTACTACAATCGACAGCCCATCTCTGGTGCACTTTCCTTAATAGACCCCCCAAATGTCAAGAGATTGAACAATACCCCTATACACTGTGTTCTCTCCCCCTTTCCAAATAATGGGTATGGTAAAACTGGGCTACTTTACATGCCTGGTGCAATTATGTGTTTGAATCACAATGCCTCCTTCCCTGCAGTGCAATCCAATATCCTAACAGTGGACACATGTACATATATGCTTTAGTATTGACATAGTAATTACTAATGTTTATAAATCAGTATGGGTATACATAAACCGTATGAGTATTAGTTTGGGCCTGTGGGTGAGGAAACCCTTAGGAACAGGCTGTACTTTGCTGGTCAAATTCAGAAGGAAAGGCTAAAATGGAGTGGAGAAGAACTATAGTTGCCAGGATTAAGGAGTAGGCTTTTTTTTTTTTTGTCTTGATAAGGTAGTTGGGCGTGTGGGAGTGGGCAAAAGGGCAAATCCTCTGTAGTGTAATTTCTGTATTGCAGTCATTTCTATTTTGTATTTTTTAAAAAGTCAGGGCTTCAAGGTAGCCCCAACTGTTGTAGCAGCATCAGCAGAAGAGTTCTGTAATCAAGTCTTACATTGGCACACGACTGGAGACATGGAGCTTTTGGGCAGTGTATATGTGTCAAATTTAATACATAATTTGCACTGTTGTTAAAAGTATATATTGAGACTTAAAGTGCAATTGTGTTTGCAATATTCAATTATAGTTGGCCCCATAGAACTGAGAAAGACAAAGGACCTTTCTGCACTACATTGTTATAGTGCTGTTATTCCACTTTCAACATCCTGTGGAATCCTGGGGTTTGCAGTTTAGGGAGAGGCATTTAGAATTTTCAGCCAGAGAGCTCTTTGACCTTAGTAAACTACAAACCTCAGAATTCCACAGGATGTTGAAAGTGGACTAATAGCGCTATAACGGTGTAGTGTGATAGGGCCTTTAGTCTGAAAGTGTGGAAGGTCCAAGGACACCCAGTGAGTTTCCAGGGCTGAATAGATTTGAACCATGGTTCTCCCAGAATCCTAGCGCAACACTCAAACAAGACCATGCTGGCTCTCTTTTTGATCCTAGACTGGTAGTCAGTGATAGTGTATAGTTCTCCCTTAAACTCACCTGACTTGATGGTCGTCACTCAGTTCGCAGAAGCAAGGAACAGTAGCTTTTAGGAGACACATTTTTTTTTCCAGGAAAGATATAAAGATTTAAACTCCTAAAATGATTGAAATATCCAGTGCAAAAAAGTGACATTTTCAAGCTTAGCATTCTCAAAGAAAATTCCTCCAGTGAGGTGGTGACACATGATGCATCACCTTTAAGGTCACTGTGAAAATCAATCTACAGTCAGCAGACATCCTACTGTAAGCATGCGCACAGTTATATGATTTAAGTTGTAAGAACTGTGACTATATCTGATTTCCCCCTACTTTCTCAACACCACTTTTTTCTTGTCGGCAGTGTTTTTCAGACTGCAAGCCCTATCTGTTTTATATTGATTTGCAAGCTACCCAGGCCAGCTGGCCTGGCCTTTTGGCTAGAAAGCAGGATAAAAATGCTTAAAATAAAATAACATAAAATATTTCTGCTTGAGAATGCTGCTGCTAGTCAGACATGATCAAAATTGTTTTGTAGCTAAGGACAGAATGAAGAAGCTAATTATGCTGGATATATTTGCTTCATCAAATATTCAGATATGCAGCCAAAGAGACTACAGGCAGTCTAGTGTGTAATGCAGCTTCATTGCTAACACTTCCTTCATGCTGCATACCAATATGAGATGAGCAGTCCAGCTTACAGTGCTAGAATAGATATGAAGTATGCATGTGGAAAAAAAAAAGACAGTGCCACTTTTTCCATCTGTAGCTTGCTGCTGTTGCTTTTGAGGAACCAGTTGGTGCCTGACCTCTAACAGCTAATCAAGCTTAGCGTTTTTGAGCTGAGAACTCCAGATGGGATGCAAATGCCTTGTGTAAGATAACTTGACCAACTGATGCTTTTGTGTATGAAGGTGATTTTTGTTGCTGTTTCAAATCATTGACACGGGAATCTTTTATGATATATCATGTTGGGAAAGCATGAGCATCTGATGATTGTGAGAGCAAAAATAGGACGAAACATCAAAAAAGTAGAGAATAGGGCTGCAATTCTGGACATACTTTAAGGCTGCTTCATATACTAATCTTCTTCAGATGTAACAGCAAAATAGAATCCTTAGTAAAGTGAGATGCATTTTTTTGCATTCACCAAGGTTTTTTTTGTTAAAAGTGAGTATCCAATTTGAGATCACTAGTAAAACTACAGGCCTATCTTTCCACATTGTGTCACTGAGAAGAAAATGTACAAGTCACACTTGCTTTCTCTCCCTGCCTTTTCATCCGCATTTCAGTCACCAGGTTTCAGAGAAATGCAACCAAATCAAGACTGTGAGATTTTTCTATCCCACCTGGAGGGGGTGGGGTCTGTCCATCTTGAAAGACTCCGCACAGGCTTATGTGACTGGAAGCAATGCATGGTCACTTCCAGTTTCCCAAAACATTGGTAGCCCACTGAAACTCTTGTTACCATAGTTTCTAGTCCGGACTTGTGGTATATTAGATATCATTTGATATCAAGAATTTGGCCTTCTCTACCCATTCTTCTCCATGTGCTTGCGAGGCCCCCAGACAAGCATGCACACAGGCACGGCCGAAAATAGCTGAACCATTCAAAACAAATCCAGGCAGGCCAGTAATAGCTGGACTGCAGCTTTAGGAGACCTCCAGGCAAGTACCCTCTTAAGATCACGTTATGTATGCATGCTATTTACAAAAGACTCCCTGCCCCGAGCAGGCAGCTTGACGAGCCGAATACTCAACCCTCAAGCACTCCACGTTTGCATACTGTCTACTCTATTGACAACTCTGTCATAATGCAATCATGCAAAATACTGACCTTTCAGAGGTTTTGTCTCCAACCTGAAACTCATTGTTATCCCCGGGAACGGACTAGCCTATGGGCACATTTCCCCCTATAAGACCCCCTGACTTTGAGCGCTTCTTCGGATCACTCCTGGCTTCCATTCCACCTTGCTGTCGCTTCGTTTGACGAGCCTTCCCCTCAGCTCCACATGTGAGAATCCCCGCTTCCACTGACTTTTCTTCAGACTATCTAGGCTTCAGGACAGCTGTAGTATTTCCCATGCAAAAATCCCTCTTAAAACCCTCTATCCAACTCCTACCATTCTTTCAATAGGTCTGTGTGAGTATTTGCATACATATCTTTTGACTGTGTTTATCAAAAATAAACACTTATTTACCTCTGTTTGCTCATTGACTTGGCCTGACCCCGTAGACATTGGATTCAAGATCTCACTAGGTTGCCCTGCCTCTTGTATTGTTTAGCTTGTGCTCTTGCTAATTCCCATTCCCCATTGTGAGCACATTGAGGTGTCCCTCCCAGGACCCCAGAAATCAGGGTAACACTCTGGAGCAGCCAAAAGTCAAGCACTGCTGCATTATGGGCTCTAGAGCAGTGGTCCTCAACCTGTGGGTCCCCAGATGTTTCTAGACTTCAGCTCCCAGAAGCCCTGAGCATTAACCATAGTGGCTGGGGCTTCTGGGAGCTGAAGTCCACAAACATCTGGGGACCCACAGGTTGAGAACCACTGCTCTAGAGTGTTCCCAGATCCGAGCTATGTGACTTTCTGTTCCTGATTTGTTGATCATTACATGCTACCTGGGCACTCTGGCTTGTCTTTCACTAGAGGAACCATAGTGAAAAAATACTGACTAGAACCCTGCGTTGGGAGATTTGTATCTGGAATGTAGCTATGGTTCTGCAGCCATGTTTCCCAGTGCTATCCCCAAGAACCTATCTTTCATGCAATTCAGCTATCCCAATACATTCATTTGTGTGTTGTTGGAGAGTGGGGAGATCAGTGCAGATGCATCCAGCTATTTTCCTGTTGCTGGATATGCTGCAGGAGGAATCTGAAGGGACCACTGGGGATCTTTGAGAAACCCCTGCAGATGATGGCTGAAATTATACCCTGGTTTACATTGTATAACTTTACAAATCTTTAGCTACATTGCAGAAATGCAGCAAAACAATGGTAGTGAAGATGTGCTGTGATCAGGCACTTCAGATGTGCACTGAGCACTTCTGATGCATGTTGGACACTCTGCTTGGCCTCTGGCACTTCTTAGCCAGTGTCTGGATACACACTGGGGAGTGCCGCAATGTGCATTGGTGCCCACTGCACATTGGGCCATGGCACATCAATCACTCCACTATTGTGTAATGTATGTTGTAACATCCTGGCAGCCCCTAGGTTACTATGGATGCTGTGAAGTGACTCGATTAAATTTGGTACCCATGGAAGTCCATTTACAAAGACATAATTCCCAAACAGAACTCCAGCCAACATCCTTAAAACATAAAAAAAATAAAAATAAAATTGGGAGGTTGTGGTTCAGCAATAAAGTATGGGCAGAAGGTTCCTGTTTCATTAACAGCTCCATATAGGGCTGGGACAGATCCTCGTGTGAAACATGGGAGAGCTACTGCCAATTTGAGTAGGAAAGCAGTGATTGGACAGATGACGTTAGGAACATGGCCAACAAGATGTTCTTGAGTCAACAAACGCCATCATCCCTTACTGGGATTGGGTATGTTTTTTAATGTTTTTATGTAATTAATGTATTATTGTTGTTCACTGCCTCGATCCATGGGGAGAGGCAGGATAGAAATAAATATTATTATTATTATTATTATTATTATTATTATTATTATTACTACTACTACTACTACCACTACCACTACTACTGTGGGCTATGGTGGCATCAGTGCTCAGTGCTGATGAGAGTTGGAGCCCAACAACAACTTGAAGGCCATCAATGTGTTCATGAAATCTTGTATGACCTAACATTTAACTCTAGAGGTCCATCAAGGCTTGCAATCAAAAGCAGGAATGAGAATATATAAAACAGAGTTGGACAACTGTGGTCCTCCAGGTGCTGCTGGACTGCACCTTCCATGATTCCGCTCCATTGATTATGCTGACAGGGCCTGACGAGAACTGCAGTGCAAAAGATTTGGCTTATTTCTGCTAAAAAGCTCCATTCCTCTAGTTTGTTGTGACATTCAGGCAGCACACTTACCATCCTTACCTCATAGTTGACCCAAGTTGCCCCTTTCCAGCAGGTTTACACAAGTTTTATGACAGGAAGACTAATGGTTTTGAGTCTTGATTAAAACAATGCAAAATGTGAATTTTATTGCACGCTTTTAACATTTTGGACTGAGAGTTGCCTAGGAGACCTTGTCCTGGGAAAAGGCATGGAATATATGCTACATAAATAAACAAGAAAATAAATAAAGCAACTGCATATATATTACAAAAAGCTTTCAAAGAGAACATAGAAGAACCTTTTCATGTTCATGTGCCTATGACTACTTTAATAAAGTTATTGTGGGGCTTTTTCCAACAGATCAAGAAGTATAAATGTTAATCCAGTCCTTTCTGGAAACGAATCTGAACATCCTTTGCTAGGGTCTCACGGCTGGTGCAAGAGAGCACTTAGTCCTCTTTTGTTGGAGGACATCCAGTCCATGCAACCTTTCCCTGGACAACAGTCACCAATTATATTGTTCTCCAATTTCATGAAAAAACTATATAATGTAGGCTTGCCATGCAAAAGTTTCTCAAAGCATGTGAACTAGGAGGTGTTCAGGTTGGGAGGGACCACTGGTCAGGGGCTGAGCATGTGCTTTGTATGCAGAAGGCCTAGAATGCATTCTCTGCCATCTTTGGTTGAAAGATCTCAGTTAGACTTCTGCCTTATACTCTGGAAAACAGGGTCATCCCAAGACATATTGCTGCCTGAGCAAAGGACAAGATGATACCCTCCTCCTCAGTATAGAAATTGGCTTGATTGGCCTTTGAACCATACTGGCAATGGGATAACATCCTCCTTTATACTTAAGGCTTTTCTGCACTACACTATTATGGTGCTATTATTCCATTTTCAACATCCTATGGAATTCTGGGAGTTATAGTTTACCGAGGCCAAGAAGTTCCCTGGCTGAGAATTCTAAAGGCCCCTCCCTAAACTGCAAACCTCAGAATTCCACAGGATGTTGAAAGTGGAATAATAGTACTATAACAGTGTAGTGTGGAAAGGCCCACAGACTAGTTTAGGAGACCCAGCACAAGTCATACATAATTCCTTTCTCCAACAATGTCTGAAACATGAAATCACTATCTCACTTTTCTTACTGGTCCAGTGAATTCTCCTGGAGCCCAGATGTGTGCAAGTCTGAGTAGACAGTACTGGGCTAAATGGTCTGATTTGATACTAAAAGCTTCATATTTGTACCTGATGGGCTCCACCCTTGCAGACAGAGTCTTCTGAATTTTTACATTACTCATTTTATTGACTTGTGCATTTCCAAGTTTTCCTATGCAGGCAATATCTATTTCATTTCTGCTTATATGAACAATCTAGTAGAGATGTTTCAGTACCATTAGGGTTGGAAAGAAATTACAAAGGTATTCTGAAAAGGACTGAAAAACATTTTTTAAGTGTTGAGAAATCCTGGTGAGAAGAATCCTAGGCTGCTAAAAATCTTTGGAGTTCGGGACTTATTCTGTGCAAAATTCACACATGGTTGTTTTGTGCGGAAAACAGCATTTTCTGCATTGAAAATAAAACTTCAGTGGAGAAATACTAATTCCTGCACAGAAATGCTGTTTTCTGCACCAAAAATGCTGTAACTGGGGATTTATTCCATGTCAAATTCACTCATGGTTGATTTGTAAAGAAAATAGCATTTTCTCTGCAGAAAACAGCATTTATGCACAGAAAGTAATGTTTCTGTGTTGAAATATTTTTTTTCTGCACAGAAAATGCTATTGTCTGTACAAAACAATTACATCTGAATTTTACATAGAATAAGTCCTGAATTGTGAATAGCCATCAAAAACTGTGTGGTTTTTGAAGACTTCTCACAGCAGGAAGAAAATTACATTGCTACCTTTGAGAAGGAACTTAGTGAAGTATTACATCTCTCAGGGTCACAGATCCTTAGCACAGCCTTGAACTGCCTTTTTGCAGATTGTCTAGATTTACCTTTCTACGCTTCATTAAAGATTAGCAATCTCATGAAATATCTAGTTGTATGAAATATGCTGATGATTGCCAGCTTACAAAACTTAAATTCAGGGAGGTTTTGTTTTAAACTGTTTAAAGTAGCCTTCCCCAACCTGCTGCTGTTCAAATGTGTTAGGCTACCATTGTCACCATCTCCAAACAGTATGTCCATTTGGAGAATCTCTGAGAAAAACAAACAAACCCATAACTTATAGAGACAATGAATTAAGCTCCAAAGAATATAGGCAAGCACAAACCCTTCATCAATCTGGTCACAGTGATTTCTCTATATCTGTTTTTTGGTGGTATTTGAAGCTTGTAGCACCAGCAGATATAAATGGATGGGGATGGAGAAGGAAAAAGACATAGACTTCCTTAGAATGGCCCTTCAGAAGTTTGTGAGAGCAGAGATTTTGTGGGAGGGTGTTGTGTGCACATTTTAAGCGTATTGGAAGGGGGGGGCACTGTATATGCTGACCCTGACTGAAGATTCTGAATTCAGAGAGTTGTGTAAAAGTTCCAGGGGTGGAACTAGGCTATGGCTGTTTCCGCACTGACTGTTATAGCGCTATTATTCCACTTTCAACATCCTATGGAATCCTGGGGTTTGCAGTTTCGGGAGGGGCCAGCCAGCCTATGAAACAGCCTATGAGTATGAGTATCCTTTCAAATTCCACTCCCACGTCACTACTTAGCCAGTGAAGATGTTCCCCAGCCATTCAGTGGTTGGTGGAAGTCAGGGTGGAAGGGAGAAGTGTCTGTCTGTCTGTTCTTCTCATAACCAGATGCAGACTCATAAGATCATCAGGTCAGATCCACTGGGGTCCTTGGCAAATGATGTAATCATTCTGTATCTGGTTATGTAGACATAGCCAGGTACTTCTCTGATCTTGACCACTCTCCATTGGTTTCTGAATGGTCATGGAGATGGAGCTGTCACAGTGAAAGGGGAGTCCTGGCAGGAGGGCTTTGGTCACTGTGGAGGGAATAAGAGAATATCAACCTCTGCAATGACAAAATAAGACATATACAGGAATACATTGGACTTATGTTTGAGTATGTCACTGACAGTATGCTAGTCTTTGCCTCATCACAGTTTCTACCCCAAGCCATAAAATGTGAACCTTTGTTTTCAGCTGTATGTGTGTGGGATGCTTCATGAGATTAGCGATTATTCAGTTGTTTTAATGCATGTAAGTTCACCAGAGCTTGGAAAAATTACTTCTTGGGGAGGACATCTTTCAAGATCTTCACCTATCATGGCCACTGGATGTACTAGTTGGTGGATTTGGGTAATTACAGCTCAAAAGAGCAGTATTTTCAAGCTCTGAGGACATGTTATGTGAGTAAATGAAGAATGTTTGCTTGGTCTTCCATTCTTTTTTTGAACTAAAAATTGCACCTGCCTAGGCTGCTCAACTTCCTGTTTTCCAGTTATGGTCAGTTATTCTGTATGAGTGGATATTGGCATGAGGAAGTATCCCCCTCTACACTACAGTGAGTTAATGCTGGGGATGGATACTCATGGGCATGGCTATCAAGATCTGTGTGGGCACATCCATTTGTGAGATATTGTAAAGGCAGGTGGGAATCTGAAGCATGCGGGAAGCCTAGACTCAGATTTGTTGGAATCATGAACTATTTAGCACATGTTCCAAGCAGCTTGTGGGAAGAAGCGTAGCATGCCAGAAGAAAACAGGGATCCCTGTGAAGACCACATGCCTGACAAGATGATACTTCTTTTCCAGCTGATTTGAACTGCATGGAAGTTTCAGTGCCAAATTGGAATGTTTACTATATGTTTTATGGTTCCATCACCCAGACAACAATAAATGTTTTGTCTTTTTTTAAAAAAAAATCTGTCTAATCAAAACATTTACTAAGATGATTGCTTATCATACTTTCTGTGTTTCCTTTCAAAATTTGATTCACAATGATCTACTTTTTTTTTTTTTTTTTTTTTTAAAAAAAACCCTAATCAAATTCTGTAGGATGGAGGATTACAGAAATCCCACTCTTGGTGCCAATATAATCAGTTCCCAGTGAAATTACACCAAGCAGACAAACATTTCCTAGCTTGGATAGAGTCACAAGATGCCATTTCGCTGCCAACAAGTAAATGTAGCTGCTTCTACAAATGTGCTCTCCAAATGTTGAGCATCAGCCAATCAGATAGCCCTAAACTTTGAATTCACGCTCCGAATGAAGATTATAGTATTTCCCCTTTGATGCACTGGAAAGAAGATTCTGTTTCAAAACCAGCATCTTGTGGAGATTATTTAAGTAATAAGATGATTGGACATTGATCTATTCCAGAACCAGAAAAGTACTTGGTTGTATCTCAGCAATATATGCAGCTGTATTTCATATAACACTAGGGGATACATGAGAGCACATAGGCATATATCAAAAAGTTCAGACCCACAGTGAGCAGTGGGGTTGCTCTAAGAGGTTGTGCTGCCTTCCCTACTCCAAAGCAAGGTGCAGAATATCCAAGAGCAGCCAAATGATCTTGACAAACAAGACAGGAAATCCCACAAGTACATCTCCCCTACTTTTCCAGTAAAATTTAAACAATAGTAAATTAAACAATCATTTGCAGGCCAAGATTGTATTATAGCAGTTGTAGAAAGTAAGGTTTTGCCAACACACTTATACTGTAGGGAAAAGCACATCTCTCCAACATTTCACAAATGACACAAACAACATCAGAGTGTGGTCAAGATGTTTGTTTTTGCCTGATCCTACTGGGAAAGCCATGATTCCATCGCTTGCTCTAGTTTTCCCTGTGCTGAGCTGAACTCAGTTTACATCAATTGAAGTAAGCTGAGGACAAAGGGGGAAAAGTGGGGAGGAGAGAGAAACTGGGACATTTTGAAAGCAGCTGAAAATGTGGGTGGACAAAGGATTAATTGGAACTGTCCCTGGATAGCTGGAGGGTGTGAAAGCAGTACTACTGAACTTTATGGCTCTGGGATGCACACTCTGGCTAGTCAGTGGCTTGCGGGTGTAGCTGTGCCTAGGTGCCATCTGTATTGCATTGTACAGTTGGGGAAAGGAGTAACCTTCACTCTGATGGACTTCCAAGACTCCTGGTTGTGCAATGTAAGCTAGGTGGTGTCCAGGCACACTCCATGGTCAATCAGTGGCAAGAGGGATGGAGCTGCTCTTAGATGTCTTCCAGCTACTGTTGCACAACTGGACAGCAGGCAAAGGCAGGGAAGAAGATGCTGTGCAAGAAGGTTTTGGATACAAGTACTGGTTATGCTAGCATGAGTAACAAGGATGATTTCAAATGTTATCAGTTGTTTGAAAGGTAGTTGCCTCATTCTGTTTAATAGCAGAGCTGACTCTAATGAGGAGCCTGTGAAATAAAAACCTGTGGGTTTTGTGGCACCTCCTGGCTTCTGACTGTGTTCTCAGAACATTGACTATGTTGAGGGCATAAGTGGACTCAGGAGATCATAGCAGTGTAAGGGGAGTATTTCCCTCTTAAGCAGTGGAGCAGCTGAAAGAAATGGCAGAAAAGAATACTGTCATGGTTATAATTTATTTTATTTTGTGGTGATTTTTATTTTTAAGCTGCGATACCTGACAAAGTGTTTATAAGCATGGTCTAAAAGTCTTTAAAAACAAAGCATACCTAGATTTGTGGATGATGTGAAGATAAAGAGGGAATTACAGTACACACATTTCCTAGTTAACAGAGGTTCTGGGGAAATAGACACATCCCGAAAGAATACGTACATTCTCAGGCCATATGCACATTCACCAGACAGGATGCACATTTCCCATGAAATATGACCTTTCTTTTATGTCTAGTTCTCAAGTGGCCACAAGGTATATATTATTATACAGTGCTATATCCTAAATATTCTAAAGGCACCAGAAACCATATGATCTTGGAAACTAAGCAGGGTCAGTCCTGGTTAGTACTTGCATGGGAGACCACCATTGAATACAGGTGCTGTATGCAATGTTTCAGAGGAGGGAGCTGGCAAAACCACCTCCAAGTATTCCTGGCCTAAGAAAACCATGTGAAATTCATGTGGTTATCATAAGTCAACAGGCAACTTAAAGGTACATGCACACACACTCACCAGTTATTGCCAGTAGTTAGCAATGGAAGAAAGATGCTTGTCTGTAACCTCCTTCCCTGATGCTCAGCTATTCTGTGCTTTTGAGCTGACTATCAAGGGGAGGGCATGGAGAGCAGAGGTGTCCTCCCTCCCATCTGCACATCCTAGATAACCATTCACAGGAAGTGTATGAAGAGATGCATGAGTGAAGAATTTTGTTTGAGAAAGAAAATGAGAAAGAAGTTTATTTGCATCTCATTCTTACTCTCACAAGCACACCCTTCTCATCCTCCCTGCATCCGTGCATCCAGCCACCTAGCCAGCCACTAAGCTGATCAGGGAGTTGGTTGCAGGTAAAGATTAGCTTTATCTGAAGCCCAGTTCCTTTCACCCCACTGCTCAGCTGATTCTTGATGTTTGTCTGAGCACAGAGACAGGTTTCATTAATATTTCCCTACAATTCTGTTGAATTTTGGCCTCTTCCTGCACCATTTCCCTCCCAAAGTTTTCCCCTAAGCTCTGTATCACTGTTCAGGTGCCTGTGACTTTGGCAGAATTTCAGGGATGAGGAAAAGTTTAAACTTTCCCCACAATTGTCTCCCCATCTCTGTGCTGCTCAGTTGCTTTGGCAGGGTTTGAGGCAATAGCTGTGGATATCACAAAGATGCTGACAGTTCCTTACACAGATGGATGGGGTACGGGGCTGGCATTGTAAAAGAAGATACTGGATACCTCTTTGTGCAATGTCTTGAAAAGTACTTAGGGCAGTATAACCACTGGTTATCCTGGCATCAGTAACCAAGATGATTTCAACCATTATCAGCTATTTGGAAAGCAGTCACCTCATTCTGGCTAACAATAGACCCAGCTCTGGTGAAAAGCTTGGATTTCTTAGGGGAAGGTCTATTTGTGGGAGCTTTCTTCTAGTTGATTGTTGCAGCAAAGTCAAGCTTGCATATATGTCAGACATTGGCTGGAGCAAATCTTTGGTGCTTTATATTGATGTAAATGCTACTGTGCAAGCAGTGGTGCTATTAGTGAGGTTGTGCAAGGGCATGTTGTCTCAATCAGTGTTCTGCAAGTGGTGTTACACTGGCTTAACTCTTGTGTAAGCAGTTGTACTATTTAGAACACTGTGCAAGGGTGCACCTTAGTACAAACAATCTGCAACTACCCACTGCCCTGCAAGGACTCTCTCTCTCTCTCTCTCTATATATATATATCTTCACAATGGTAAAGTCCAGTACAGCTTTATCATAGCTACATAATCAGTGAATAGGCGCTTGGTCATAATTCTGGAATAGTATTTTGAGTCATAAAAGCCAAGTTAGATTTTTTTTTTTATTCACAGAAAGTTTAAAAAGGCATGAATAAAGCATGCAGGATTTGAAGCCAAAGCCGTACGTCTGTGTGTCTGCGAGTGTAAATGTATGTATGGGTGTGTGCAGATGCCTCTTCCAAAGGCTTTCCCAGTGCTTCAGAGATTTCAGTATGGCAAATCAGCACTTTGGCCATTTGCACTGTTGAACAGTGGAGAAACTACGAGAAGATACGCCCTGGCACTATTTCACTCTTCTGAATCTCTCTGTCAGGCACTAAAATAAGCCAGTAGAGAAGAATATGCAAATTCTCTTGCTCATTTGTTTGGGGTCCTAGTGCTTTAGCTTCCTTTGGGTTCTTGAAAAATCTCAGTATTAGAAGCTTTTTGAAGGGAATCAAAAATGTTGCTCCCTTGTGGAAGAGCAGCTGGAATGGAGTCGGGAGGGAAAAATGGAGTTGTGCAGTGCAGGTGCTCAGAAGTTGCTCTTGTCACCATGAGCTTCAGCTCCTTCTACCCAGGCTCCTTTGCACCTTTTGCCTGTCTGGGAAAGATGTAGCCAGTCAGCACATGAGTCTGTGTGAGTGTGGGGCTTCCCAGTCATCTGGCCAAAGAAATGAAGGTTTCTTTCAGGACTGTCAGGTAAATATACAAGCAAGAGCCCTCCACTCTGCCAGGCATTTTCTTTTCAGCAGCCTTCCTGCCCACTCTCCTCAGATTGCAGACTTGCCTCCGCTTAGGGGGTTGGGTCTGGTTTCGTGTGTGATTCTCCACTTTATTGTTTGTAAGTGTCTCTGTCTGTTGTCACAGTTTTGGGGGTGGAGTGGCATGTGGCAAGATCCAGTTGTGGGGAAGTTGGAACTGGTAGCCCATGGTTCCAAGTAATTCGGGGGAGGTCCCATTAGGGGAATTTGGGGTGGAGGCTTACAGTAACACCCACTTCAGGAGTGGAACTGCCTCACTCACAGATAGTAAGAGAATCACACAGTGGCTGTGCACCCAAGCAGTTTCTGGATTGCCATCTTCTTGGCTGACTCTTGCTTTAGGTCAGGAGTCCAGCAGACAGCAAATGCTTCAGGTCATTTGATTATCTGGGACTCCAGATCTGTGCCTCATACCCAGCCAATTTACACAACTGTAATAATTAAAGTTGTGGCCATTTTCTTGCCAAGAAAAAGAAAAATGGAAGGCATCTGAAGAAACCAGAATGGTTGACTAAAGAACTCTTAGCTGAGCTAAGTGTTAAGAGAAACATGTATAGGAAATGGAAGAAGGGGGAATCCACCGAAGAAGAATTTAGACAAGTAGCCAGGAGATGTAGGGAGGAGGTCAGAAAGGCTAAAGCACAGAACGAACTTAGGCTGGCCAGAGACATTAAAAACAATAAAAAGGGCTTTTTAAAATATGTCTGCAGCAAAAGGAAAAAGAAGGAGACAATAGGGTCGCTGCACAGAGAAGATGGTGAATTACTCACGGGGGAAGAGAAAAGGCAGAACTAAACACCTCCTTTGCCTCAGTTTTTCCCCAGAAGGATACAAGCACTCAACCTGGTGGTTGGGGAGCAGGTGAGGAAGTAGGGGAAATGCGGCACATAATAGATAGAGAGGTGGTACAGGAATACCTGTCCATGCTGGATGAATTCAAGTCTCCAGGGCCAGATGAATTGCATCCTAGGATATTAAAAGAACTAGCAGAGGTCATTTTGGAACTGCTTGCTATAATCTTTGAGAAATCTTGGAGGACAGGAGAAGTTCCAGCAGACTGGAAGAGAGCAAATGTTGTCCCCATCTTCAAGAAGGGAAAAAAAGAGGACCCAAATAATTATCGCCCAGTCAGCCTGACATCAATACCCAGAAAGATCCTGGAGCAGATCATTAAGCAGTCAGTTTCTAATTACTAAGAAAGCAACGCGGTAATCATGAGAAGTCAACATGGATTTCTCAAAAATAAGTCATGCCAGACTAATCTTACCTCTTTTTATGACAGAGTTACTAGCTTGATAGACGAAGGGAATGCTGTGGATGTAGCATATCTCGATTTTAGTAGGGTCTTTGACAAAGTTCCCCATGACATTCTTGCAAAGAAGCTAGTAAAATGTGGGCTGGCCAGGGCTACTGTTAGTTGGATTTGTAATTGGTTGACCGAACGAACCCAAAGAGTGATCACAAACGGCTGCTTTTCATCCTGGAGAGAAGTGACTAGCGGGATGCCACAGGGTTCTGTCCTGGGCCCAGTGCTGTTCAATATTTTTATCAATGACTTGGATGAAGGAATAGAGGGCAAGCTCATCAAATTTGCAGATGACACCAAATTGGGAGGGGTTGCTAATACGCCAGAGGACAGGATCAAAATTCAAAATGACCTGGATAGATTGGAGAGCTGGGCCAAGGTTAACAAAATGAAATTCAACAGAGAGAAGTGAAAGGTCCTACACTTAGATAGAAAAAATGGAATACAGAAATATAGGATGGGGGACACGTGGCTGGATAGCAGTACGTGTGAAAGGGATCTAGGAGTCTTCATAGACCACAAGCTGAATGTGAGTCAGCAGTGTGATGCGGCAGCCAAGAAAGCCAATGCAATTCTCGGCTGCATCAACAGGAGTATGGTATCTAGATCAAGGGAGGTACTGGTACCACTCTACTCTGCTTTGGTTAGACCTCATCTTGAATACTGTGTCCAGTTCTGGGCACCCCAATTCAAGAAGGACCTGGTCAAGCTGGAGCAAGTCCAGAGGAGGGCGGCCAAAATGGTGAGAGGCCTGGAAGCCATGCCCTATGAGGATAGACTTAGAGAGCTGGGGATGTTTAGTCTGCAGAAGAGAAGGTTAAGAGGGGACATGATAGCCTTGTTTAAATATTTGAAGGGATGCCATGTAGAGGAAGGGGAGGGCTTGTTTTCCGCTGCTCTAGAGACCAGGACAAGGAGCAATGGATTCAAGCTGCAGGAAAGGAGATTCCACCTGAACCTCAGGAAGAACTTCCCGACAGTCAGGGCTGTCCAGCAGTGGAATATGCTGCCTCGGAGTGTAGTGGAGTCTCCTTCCTTGGAGGTTTTTAAGCAGAGGCTAGATGGCCATCTGTCGGGAGTGCTTTGAGGGTGTTCCTGCACGGCAGGGGGTTGGACTGGATGGCCCGTGTGGTCTCTTCCAACTCTACATTTCTATGATTCTATGATTCTAAGAAACTTGGGTTGTGTGGTTTGTATTTTGTGCTTCCTCCAGCCTGCTTTTGCCACTAGATCTGCAATGAATAGATAGATGGATGGATGTCATTTCCATGTATTGATTATGCTGTTCATTTGTTCATTCTTCAGCTTTGCTGTTAAGCTGGTGAGCTGAGCAGATCTCAAGTGGATCTAAATTCATTAAGGAGGATCAGTCATTACTACTGAATATTTTTTGCAGTACAGTTTGAAATATGGTTTTATTTTGTATGTATCTGTTTTGCTGTTACAGCGTGATAAGCTTTGGGTTCATGCAATACAACTGGAGTTTTCACTGTTTTTCAAGTGGGAGCCACTTTGGCTCTAGGTTCTATCTCCTGGCCCATGAGGGGCCTCTCCGCTTTCTTTGTCAATTGGCAATACTATGCAACAAGTTTGGCTGGAGGCCTTCCAGGGTTTTCCTCCTTGCCCCTCTCCATATCTTCTAAGCAAGACCTCCACAGTCAATCACCAAGTTATCAGGCAGCCAACATCCAAAGGCTCTATTGTTCTAAAATTGGAGTGGGTCACTTCTGAGAGAGTGTTTCAGCTCTTACAGTGCAGGTCCACATTAGAATTAATATAATTTGTCCTCCTTTGAACAATCTGTAGCTTGTCAATATCTTTCCGATCTGTGGTACCCAGAACTGGACACAGTATTCCAAGTGAAGTCTGACAAAATCAGAATAGAGAGGAATTTATTATTTCCCACAGTCTGAACACAATACTCCTACTGATAAAGCCTAGAATTCCCTTGACTTTATTTGCTGCTGCATCACACTATTGATTCACGTTTAGCATGCGGTCTACTAAGATCCCTAGATCCTTTACCTATATTTGGGCTAAATGTGTATCTTACATTTATCCCTGTTGAAATCCATTGTCTCTCTGATCTGTGAAGGTCTTTATGAATCCTGATATTGTCTTCTGGGAAAATAGCTGCCCCTCCTGATTTGGAGCCATCTACAAATTTGACCAGCATGCTTTCTATTCCATCATCTAAACTGTTTATGTTGTGCAACCCTAGGCCAAGGACAAAACCCTAAGACCACTAGTTACTTCTGTCTAGGATGAAGAGGAACCTTTCGTGAATAGTTTTTGGGTTAGTTCCATGAACCAGTTATAAATCCATCTTGCAAGGGTACTGTCTACCCAATTTTATCAGCCTGCCTGCAGGAATACCCCCCTCAATCTTTCTCTTTCTCATACACATGCCAGCATATTCAACGGCACATTCAATTTCTCCCCCACTTCCAATATCCTTGTGGTACATTATTGTAGCTAGCCAGACATGCTGCTCTTGGCTTCTTGGCTTCCTCCTCATTCACAGCATGTTGATTGAATGCTCCTGTGTTCTCTTTCAAAAGGTTAACAGGTGACATGATAGCTATGTTTAAATATTTGAAGGGACGGCATCCAAAGATGGACCAAGCCTGATTTCTGCTACTCCAGAGATTAGGACATGCAGTAATGGCTTTGAATTTCAGGAAAAGAGATTGAGTTTAAACATTAGGAAGAACCTCTTGATGGTAAGAGCAGTTCAACAATGGAATATGCTGCCTTCTTCAAAGTCTCCTTCTCGAGGTTTTTAAACAGAGGTTGGATGGCCATCTGTTGGGAACACTTTGATTGTGTATTCCTGCATGGCAGGGGGTTGGATTTGATGGCGCTTGTGGTCTCTTCCAGCTCTATGGTTCTACGGTTTTTCTACCCCTTCATTACATTAGAACTGGAAGTCTTCACATCTCTTGATTCCCACCTTTAAAGTAGGGAGGATGAAATAGGCAAGGATTGTGCCAGAATGCAGAGCTCCTGCCGTATGTTGATCTGCTGGATGTATGTTGAAGTAGTGTATTGTGGTCAATGTAGATGCAATGCCATAGTCTTCCATAGTGTTAAGCTAGTATGCTACAAAATATCCAATGTGAATTGATTATTGTAACAATATATCCATTGGGAGCTTGCCTATCTTATTACAAAACATCAATAGGTTAATTGCATTATTTCTTGTTGTTACAATGTATTCAGTGAGGGGGAGAAGATCAGAGCAGGTAAAAATGAAGATAAGAGGCAAGAAACGTGTTCTTGTTCAAAGAATGAGAAGTGGGAACCAAATGTGGGCCTGGAAACTGTCCAAAGATGTGAGGTGATATTAGGTTTATGATCCTTTCCAATCACAGCTTTGTTCACCTAAAATTTGGATTGTGTTTATAAAACCTGGTAGCTTTATATATGCTCAGCAACTTGGGAAGAAGTGGGCTGTGTTTCTTGCTTTGCTACAAATAAAAATTACTGTTTACCTTGGAGTGAAGTTTGTAGATTCCAAGTTATCCAGTGCATGACAGTTAGCTGATGCCCCTTATTAAGCTATCTTAACACCAGATCTGGACATAATGCTGCTGCAATATTCAGGCTGGAAGGGACTTACCAGATCTGTAGAACCTGATCCAGGGAAGTGAGGAGGAGGACAAGACTGAGAGGGCATTGAGCCCTGCGCCTGATGTCTGACCCAAGCTGGCTGGGAAGCAAGGATCAGGAAATGCTCTCATCATGCCATTATCCACCTGGACTCTCCAACCTTTGGCAGATCCAAACAACAGGGCAGCCTCTGGTTCCTGAGTGGGGAACCAGTGCCCCACCGATGCCAGGCTGGCCGTGTGTTGGAATGGGACGTTCAGATTGGAGGCACTATTGCGCAAAGTGGTGAGGATGCTGGCTTAGAGACAGGTTCTGCAACCAAGGGAGGAACTAGAAGAGGCCGAGGACATGATCCAACAAATGTGAGCCACCTTGTACATGGGCCAAAGAGGAGTGCCAGCTGAAACTGGAGCAGCAGAGTGAAGTTTGTGTATTGTGAGTTATCCAGTGCAAAACAGCTTGTCATCTGTATTGTCTATGCATGATGCATTTGTTTTAGGGAAGTGAACTTCCATAACCAGTTTTGAGCCAACTGTGCTTGACTCAATCAGACCAGAAGTCTCTGCAATGATGGCGTTTTTCTCCTTCACTGATATACTCACCTATTCACGGAGCTGTCATCATGCATAAAGAGAGAGTGCTGCCATGAACTCTGCTCTCTCCTATTTACACCCAAAGGTAACAAAATTAAAAAAAAAGTTCAAATGAGTAACATTCCATCTGGACTTTATTACTCTGCTTAGTGGCTGACTTTCCATTTCACAAGGTCTTCACACAAAAACAATTAATTAAGCTTTTTGTTTATATGTAGTCCAATCATATGAAATGTCAGAAAGCCTCTAAAGCCAAAAGAAGTGGATGTGTCGTGTTTGGGGTTAGCAATAAAATTGAAACAGACCTTTTGGCAACAATTCAGCATTGCCATGGTGGCTTCACTTTCTGTAACTTCTCCAATTGTATGAATTTTCCATCTATGGGCAGTTTCTTGTGATTCAGAGAGTTAGCCTTGGGGTATGGTTTTAATGATGGAAGAACTAACTGTCAACTTCTTGGATCACAGGCTTCTGACTTGACTCAACTCTTCCTTTTATTGCAATCAGGAGAATAGGTCTACCTCTAATGCTGATTCTTGGGTGGCTTCCAAATAAGACTTGTAACGCCAACCAGTCTTGGCTTGGAAATATCAGAACAGTATGCCTGCACTATGAGTTTCAACATAAGCATTATGGGATAGGTGGACTACTTCTGATTGGCATGTTTTTACCCAATACATAATTTTATGAAAAAGTAAAAAATATGGACCTGAATTCTGTTGGTGTCTTATCCATGTGTGAGTTCCCCTACAGAAATGATTGGATATTTTTATCCAACGTGCAATTTCTGTTTTGTTTAAGATCATGGAACCAGAGTTATGGACACAGTACCATTGCACAAGTGGAAGCATTTTCGTGGCTGGTATGTATCCATCTGCCCCACTACAATTGGCCTTAGTTCCCCTTCAGTTTTGGTTATTCCATTGTGTGTTTGCTTCTGCATTCAATAGCACATTTATTTGTGTGTTTTGTTGTGCAATGTCATTACTCCAAAATGTAGGTGATTCAAGTCTCCACCTGTGATGCTAGTACCTCTGTACAAAGGTGGGGAATTAGTAGCTCAAATTAGGAGGCCTGAGAGAGAGGGGCAACCTAACGAGATCTTTTACACCAATATTTACCAGTACTTCTTCAGGGAAGAACCAGGAGAGATTCAAAAGTAAACTAGATTGTGTTATATTGGGGAAATTAATCACACATAGAAGATCCAAACAATCAATCACACAAAAATAACTGAAAGAAAAGGGAAGAAAGGTTATAGATAGTGAGATTTCAGGATGTCATGGGCGATAGTTGCCAGTCTAGAAGAGCAGTGAAGAAGCAGTGGTGTGGCTTAGACTTGCGTCTAAGGACAGTACACAATTGGGACTCAGAGCAGCAGAGTGGCGACCAGCAATCAGTGTACTGCGAGTTGACTGGCCAAAACTAGGGGATTATATACCCAATTTCTTCCTGGAGGGCAAGAGTGTGAATGGCACTCTGGCCAAGTAAACAATGGAGTTTGCAGAATGGACAATGAGGTCTGAAATAGGCTAATGGTCTTAGTGTTAAGTGACAAAGGGTTAATGGCTGTTGTGATAGGTCGGTGCTTGTCGGATAGGTTTCAGGATAAAGGAAAGGTTGCTTGGTCAGAGGAAAAGGAGATAAGATAATCAGCATTTTAGTGGGAATCTCCCAGTTGCTATTGTCCCAAAAGGCAGAGACATTAAGGTTAGCTGCAAGCCTATTATCTCTGGAGCTATCTGGTGATTTCCTGACTATGACCTGCTTGCGCCTAGGGGAGGGATTTCTGACCTAATTCATAGCACACGTTTTCAGCTAGTCTTTTCCTCTTGTCCAGCTCAGCCATACAGCCATAGCAAGGTATGTTTTATATCAAAGCCAATTGATATATCTTGCCAGTTAGATCATATTTCACCAATTAAATCATATCAAAGTACGGGGGTGTATGGCCTGGTAATAATGTTGTTATTCAGCACAAACACTGCACAGCACAATCAATGCACAGCTGTATACATTAGGATTTACACTATGGAACTCTGAGGTAGGATCTCAGCCATGGTGGGGTTTTACTTGACTAGCTGTCTTATTCCACAGTTTTATAAGAATTCATGCTTGATTCTCAATTTTTCCAACAGGAATTTTCCCTTAGTCTCAGGTTTTATGATCAGTGCCCAAATTGCATTCACTGACACTGGAAATGTGCAGAGGAACAAGAACTACAAATCACTACAAAAGAGGAATCCCTTTGCATATAACTGCATATGCTAATTTGTATGTATAGGCACAAAATTAGAAGTGATTTTTAGAATTAATTTAAACAGAATTATAATACTTCTCATCAAACCGGAGAAGACTGTGACCAGGTGACCTGTGCACCTGTTGAGTCAAGTCTCCAGGTGTTGACTGTGGATGGGCAATATCAAGGTCTCTGATCTCCCTCCTTATGGTTCTTTATCTTTACATGAGAATTGGGCTGAGCAGCACTTCTGACGGAGGACATCTTCAAAAACTTCATTTATTTATTTATTGGATTTCTATCTGATCTTTCTTCTGAAATGGGATTCAATGTGGTTTACTATAATTTTAAAACATCAAACTTAAACATTAAGGCTTATCTTCCTGAAGCCCTTTAGTTACAGAATCTTCTTCCAAAGATTCAGTGTCTAAAATCTCTTTAGACCTAAAACTATGGGCCTTTTTGCATACAGTTTCTTTTGCGAGAGGGCCCCTTGAGTGTCGCGTAAATGGGAGTGACGGTCCGTATGATGCACTCCCATTTACGCGACGCTCATGAGCCTAACGCAAACCGCGCATGAACCTTTTCATTTTCGGCTTCAGGCCGAAAATGGTGCCCAGTCGTGCATGGCTCCCGGGGCCTGCACGCACTTACCTGCGGTGCGGTACATTGTCCCAGGCACGCCGCTCATGCTTCCTCCTCCAGTGCAGCCTAAAGCTCCCAGGCTGCACTGCAGAAGGAAAGGGCGGGGCGGTCGCGCAACCAGGAAGCCAGCTGCGGGACGAAGGAGCAGCGAAGAGAGCGCCTTGCACAAGAACCTGCTTGCGTGAACGGCACCCCCCGCCTCCGCAATAAGGTAACGTGCGGAAAAACTATATGTCTGGTCCAGCAAAAATGGATGTTTCAGTTGTACTGGATGTCATTGCACCTTTTAAGAAAGAAATCAACCACTTCAACTAAATAAGGATGATGAAATAGTTTAAAATGTAAGCTAAGGCTTTTTTGTGCCGTATTAAGTGGGCACGTTCAGTGGATACTATATGTTAGAAGAATCCTTGGCCATTGTTAATTTAAATTATATTCTTGTGATGTAGAATTTAACTAAAGGTCAACACTGTTGGATCCTGCATGCTATTCCTATTAAAAAAAGATTTATACTCCTAGGTTAGAAAGATAAACATTCCCCATCAGTTTGAGTAATGTAGGAAATCACATTTTATAGATGTCAATTTTAAGAAAATGTAATTTTGGAATATGTTCAGCTTATATCAGCCTATAAGCCTAGCCCATATTTATATCCTATGAATCTACCTTCCCTTTTTCCTCCTTTTTCCTTCTTTACCCCGTCCCTTTCTCCTCTGTTTCTTTTCTATATAATCATACTTTAAAATACATTTTTAAAAAGGAGATCTTCTGTAAAGAGGACACATGATCACTCTACAGCAAGGGGTCTCATAACCTCCATATTCCTGCAGTAATGTGGCTGGATAGTGTTGAGTTTTTATGATAACTTAGATGGAGAGGCATGAGACTGCTAGTTTTGTATTTGTATTATTTATCTTATCGATGTTATTATAATTTATATCTTGGCTGATTTATATGTTAGTATTTGACAGCTGCAGTAATACTGCCCTTTAACAAAATGCTCATGAGTGGCTTAACTGTTGAGGAATCTACTAACCAAATTGTTACTTTATTGAATTACAGACTCATTTGTTTAAGAATGATTTGATTTGTCTATTAATTTTTGTACTGTGTAGCAGGCACAAAATTGCATTCAAGTACACACAAAGTAGGGAGAGCAGCAAGAGCCATCATTTTAACTAAGCTAATTTGCAAGAGTGCATTGTGCATCTTTCAGTGTAGGTGGTTTGCTAATCTACCAGGCAAATTCCAAGGATGATACATCATTTAGCTTTCAGTTTAGCCCAACTGATTCATAAAGCCATGGCGTTTGTAAAATACAGTGTACGATTAGAGCTGCTGCTGACACACATTTGTTTTAGATTGGAGGTGCAGCAGGAGGGGAATTTCAAATGATAGCATGGTCAAAATTTATCAAAATTTATCTCGATATCTTTCAGATTCTTTCTTCTTTTAGATAAACATGGTTTACATGTAACCTGGGGTTGGCGTGGGATGGGGGAGGGAGAACAGAAAAGATTCTGGTAGAAATACGTCTAATTTAGTTTAACACACTGAAAATTTCATCCTGCCTGATGCAATGGAGGTTGCTTCCACACTAGCCTTCTATGAAACTACTATCTTTTGTTCACTCAGGGTCTTATCGCAGTGCACTGTTATAGTGCTATTATTCCACTTTAAGTACCATGGCTACATCCTGGGGTTTGTACTTTGTAGAACTCTCTGGCTGAGAATGCTAAATGCCCCTCTCTAAACTGCAAATCCCAGGATTCCAGAGGATGTTGCCAAGGTTGTTAAAGTGGAATAATAGCATTTTAACTGTGCAGTGTGATAGTGCTATCAGTTATTACTGAGAATCTAGACAATGTCATTACACAAGTATTACAGCCCAGTGTTTTCTCCATCATTGTCCTACGATTCTTTTCCCCCAGGGCTGGTTTGAAAAAGGCTGAAAGGTGAATATTCTCTCTCAGAGCCTGGGAAAGTTATCTTTTGGACTGCATCTCTCAGAATCCCCCAGCTGGCCTGACCACTTCTGGATGGGAGATTCTAGGCACTATAGTCTGAAGTAAGTAACTTTTCCAAGCTCTTTCTCTCTTTCCACAGAGCCATATACAAACTAATGGCTTAGACAGAGTTGATGAACTAACGGTAGCTCTAGGGTTCCCTCTGTAACTCACCCTTCTCTTTCCCTTATGAACTATTTTGAGAAAGCACGCAAAGAGAATGTTTTTCTTTCTTTCTCATAGTACTAGAACCCAGGGTCATCTGATGAAGCTAAATATTTATGAGTCAGCACAGACAAAAGGAAATATTTTGTCACACAGCACATAGGTAAGGTATGCAGTTTACTTCCTCCAAATGTGGTGATGGCCACTAAGTGAGAAAGCTTGAAAAAGGGATTAGATGGATTCACAAAGAACATCAGTGTCTGTGCCATTACACTGTTATAGTGCTATTATTCCACCTTCAACATCCTGTGGAGTTCTGGGGTTTGTAGTTTACTGAGGCCAAAGAGCTCTTTGGCTGAGAATCCCTAAACTGAAACCCCAGGATTCCATAGGATATTAAAAGTGGAATAATAGCACTATGACAGTGTAGTGCAGAAATGGCCTATGAGTCCTGACGATTATATATTGCCTACAGAAGCGGTATGCCTCTCAGTATAAATTGCTGGGGATGTTACCCTGTTTACTGGGGGTCCCGTGAGGGACTCCTAAATGTGCTCAACTATAGGTGGGGAAAATTAGCTCAGAGCACTGCTTTAGCATTATGAGAGGCAGGGTAACTTAGCAGGATCTTGTAACCCAGTGTTTACGGGGTCAAGCCAAGTCAAGGAGCAGACCGGTTTGAAAATAGTTAATGATCTTTATTAAATACAGGCACACGATGTAAGCAATACAAGCACACAGATAACTAAGGAAAATAAAAGTGTGAGTAAGATAGCAGGATTTTCAGAGGGATGGTTGGTTTGGGTGATATGAAATCTGTTCCTGAAGCCCGGGAGAAGATACAGAGCGATGCTGGGGTTTGATGTGGCTCAGCACATGGAGCTGAGGGGAAGCTCGCCAAGCAATGCGGCAACAAAGCGGTCTGGAACTTGGGAGCTATCCAAGGAAAGTCTCAGAATCGGAGGTTTTTATAGGGAGAAGTGTGACTGCAGGCTATGCCTTATTCGGGGACAACAATGGGTTTTGGGTGCGAGACAATGTCTCCGAAAGGTCACAATTTAGCATGATGGAATCAGAGCCGAATTAACAATGGTGTAGCCAGTATGTAAATGCGCAACGCTTGACAGTGGATGGTTCAGCCTTTGTCAAGTTGCCTGCTCGAGGCAAGGAGCCTTTTGTAGGTAGCGTGCATACATAATGTGGTGTTTGCCGGGGAGGTCCCCGAAGCTGTGATCTGGCTATTTCTGGTTTGCCTGTATTGTTTGAGAATATTTCAGCAGTTAAATGCCGAGCCTATTTTCGTGCTTGTCTGGGGGCCTCACAAACACGTGGAGGGGGTGGTATGGTAAGGCCGAATTATGATATCAAAGTGATATCAGGTGTTATCGCCAGGTAGGCCTAAACTGCAGTAACAATCACAAGCTACGGAGCATAACCTATTGCATTTGTGGGCATCTTATATACTTCTGAAGGGCTCCTGTGCAAAACAGCACCGTGGATTGGAAAGATCTTAGTTTATCTCATAGAATCACAGAGCTGGAAAAGGAATCAGAGGCCATTCAGTCCAAACCCAGCAGGTTGCAGTCCGGTCGTTTATTGAAGACATCCAGAGAAAGGAACCCTTCCAAACTCTCTAGGCAATTGGTTCCATTGCCAAAAAAACTCTTAATGTCAAGGTGTTCCTTCTAATGTTCAATTGAAATCTACCCTCCTATAACTTAAACCCATTAGACCTGGTCCTACCCACTGGGGCAGCAGAAAATAACCCTGCACCCTCCTTGCTGTGACCCT
This sequence comes from Iguana delicatissima, assembly GCA_948472985.1. Taxonomy (NCBI): domain Eukaryota; kingdom Metazoa; phylum Chordata; class Lepidosauria; order Squamata; family Iguanidae; genus Iguana; species Iguana delicatissima. The sequence goes on along the minus strand of CAOKZL010000460.1, from coordinate 572,366 downwards.
TGAGGTATTTAAAGAGTTAGATTATGTCACACCGAATCCTCTTTTCACCAGGCTGAACATGTGCAACTACCTCAACCTTTCTTCATATGTGTTGTTCTTCATACTTCATATCCTTGTTCTCTTTCTCTGAACTTGCTTCAGTTTGTCTATATCCTTCCTAAAATGAGATGTCCAGAACTGTACTCAGTATTCCAGATGAGGCCTGAGTAGTACAAGTTAGTGCATGACAGTAAAAATGGTATCAAACTGACATAAATGTGTGAGTGTGCTCTTCCTGCTTATGGAGGGATCCTCCCAGCAAACCATCTCTACCAATCACAAAGGACTTAATCACCAGAGGGGTCAAGTTTACATTCCTCTCTATTCATCTTTGGGTTGTTGCATGTGTGAAACTGCAATGGTTGCTGTGACACGGTGGGGTGGTCGTTGTCAGCTTTTCTGTTGGTCTTTGCAGGAATTTCTTGACAGAGACTGACAGGCAGGAACAAGGGCCTGAATGTCTAGACGAGAAAAAAAAAGTGAGCTTCTTTGCAATAATGGGCTTCCCGAAATAACCAGGGCCTTTTTTTCATCAACAGAGGGCCTGTTTCCATCAATGGAACAATGGGCGACTATTTGGATCGGCAGAGGCGACGATGCTGTTTTTCTGGAGTCTTCTGAAACTGCGAGTATCACTATGGGCACCGAAAGATACAAACCTAAATGATAAGGCATGGGATTACTGGAGGGGAAAAAAAGAGGAGGGGAGAGTAAAGGAAGAAGAAGGGGACCTGGAGCTGATATTCAAATGGCTGGGAGAGTTAATTAAAAATGATGTAAGCTTTCCTACTGTCTCCCCCTTTCTCTCACACAAACCCGCCTGTATCTGCTTCATTGTTTCTAATCCTCTGCTCTTTTCTTCCACTGGCTTCAGGCAAACTGAAGTTGGTTCTGTGTCTGACTTCATAATGGGACCCAAACATTTGGAGGCCATTGTGATTCAGGAGGTGTCTACAGCCTACACAAGGGAAAGGAGGTGGGAAACAGCTCTGGGAAAGCAAGAGGACAGGTGTCCTCTCTGGACTGTAAAATGTATCAGGTCCTTCCTTGTTGTATTCCTTTTGTTGCACGACTGATAATTACTAAAAGTGTAGCCCTAGTGTGTCTTTGTTCCAAGAACTCAGGGCACGTAATGAAGGAAAGAAGACATTCAGAGCTCACCTTGCAAATGTTTGGGATGCCCACAAGGTCAGTACTTACCACCTTGTTTCACAAAGGTGACTTTTCTGCTATTCTCCAAGCAGCACTTATGCTATGGAAGTACACCACACCCAGCAGTGGCTGGTGGTTTCCATGTTGTGGGCCAAGTTATCTAGGTTTTAGTTTGAGCTGTGAAATTGCTACCCAGGGTGACAGACTCTATGCCAAAAATAGGTTCAAGATTTTGGGTAGCATGCTTAAAGTTTGGACTAAAGCCCACACTATATTCATCATCCCACTGACATGGGAGTCACCAGGCACCTCTGATCTTATTCTCAGCATAAGATCTGTTCAGAAAACCCAAGGAAGTCATGGTGGTCAAAAGAAGGATCTACCACCATAATCCTGCTTCTCCATTCAGGGTCCCTGTAGTATAGTGGTTAGAGTGCTGAACTGAAACATGTGAGATCCAGGTTCAGGAAGGAGACAGAGGTCTGTATGGCATATGACCTATTCTGGACCACTGTGTAGGTCTGTTTAGTTAGGTGTGGTGAAGGATAGTATTCCAATGAATCACAGAACTTTAGAGTTGGAAGGTACCACAGATGTCCATCCCTTGCCCACACAAGAAATCCTCAGGAAAAGTATCTTTGGTAAATGGCATTCAAGCCCTGTTTAGAAATCTCCCACAAAAGAGAGTCTATTGGTCTCTCTGGCAGGCCATCCCATGGTTGCACAACTGTTGCTGTCAGGACATGCATATTAATATCTAGCTGAATTCTTTCTTGAAGTTTGAATTCATTGATTCAGTCCCCACCTTCTGAGGCAGCAAAAAACAAGCTTCTTCCATTTTCAACATAACAGTCAAATATTTGAACATGGCTATCATAACCCCTCTCAGTCTTCTCTTCTCTGGGCTGAACACACTCAGTTCCTTCAACCATTCCTCATACAGCTTGGTTTCCGGAGCCTCTACCATCTTGATCATCCTTCTTTGACATCTTCCAGCTTGTCAACATTCATCTTAGTGATGCCCAGAACTGCACACAGTACTCCAACTGAGGTCTACCAAAGCAGAATAGACTGGTATTATTACTTCCCTTGTTCTGGACACTACTTTACTGCTGCCTAGAGTTGCATTGGGATGGTGTGAGAAGCCAGGATAAATAAGACTCAGTTACCCATCTAGTTAGCTTCAGTACAATGGCTGAAGGCCTGCCATCATGTCTTTTGCCTCAACAAAATACCTTGAGCCAGTACTGCTTCACTGTTATATTTCCCTCTTTGGAGTGTCTTTGTAAGACCTGTTGTAAATCTCTTCTATCACAACCTGCAAACAGGTACCTGCTGAAGAGTATTTGGAGATGGATTGGAGATGGATTAGAATGATGGGATCAATCAAATGTTAGGCAGACTCCAAGTACCAGTGACAGGTGGTTGCATAACAGCCTCATGGATCTTAAGGATCCAGGTCCAAAGAAGCATAAGAGCACAGCTGGAGCTAATGTTTTTCACAGGGTTGTCTCAATTGTGCTTCCCTGATGATGAGATCAAGGGGAGCATTTATTTCACAGCCAATGTGATTCTAGAAAAAACAATTTCCCTTTACTGTCCATGGTAAAATCCCATTAGGCTTAAAGTGAGCACACAGGGAGGCGGTTGGAAAAGGAACCCTCTCAAGCCTATGAGCAGCCCTATTAAATCTGACAGATGAATCACCTTGCTTAAAAAAACATTAAAAGGAAATGGGATTTACAGAAAATAACTATTTTCTGTGGTCTGTTGGTCTGCCCCTTTTAGATACTTTGCACTTTGGAGAGATGGCTGGGGGCTTTGGGTGTACATTTGCAGTGCCAGAAACTGCATGTGTTTGTGTTGCTTGACATTCATGAGGCCATAGGAACCTTTAAGGAGCCAAGCAAATGTCCACGTGGCCCAGCGTTCAGTTTCCTTATTAAAAAAAAATTCTTCAAAAATGTCAAATGTTAGGATTTTTTAAAAAAAGTCTTGAAAGGCAAAGAAAAACCCAGCTGTGTGGTTTATGGAGAACTCACAGGACAAGTGAACATCATCTGAACATGCTTGATGAAGATCTAAGCCTCTGGTCAGTGGATATTCACTTTTAAAAACTCATGTCTTGTCATTGTTTAAAATTACTATCAGAACCTCATCAGTATGTTTTAGTACTTTATGTTAATTCATGTTTGATGATGGACTTGTCTGCATAATGCTTTTTCCTCCTCCTTTATGAACATAATAAAATTGGGAGACAGTTTTGGAATTCTGAGCTTACTCCAGCACAAGTATGATTCCAGTGATGGTCAGGCACTTACCTCTTACATCAAACAAGCAAAGACAACACATCCTCCTTATCATCTGTCTCAGTCTTCTGATATTCAAAGGTATATTGCTCTAGAACATAGGTTTTGTAGTAGCTAGCATGGATAATAGATGTTGTTGTTATTTGCTGTCAAGTTGGTATCAGTGTATGTCTTCTCCAGTGAGCCATGTCATCTCATCATATATCCAAAATAAAATAGCCTCATTTGGTTCTAGTGAGAGTTCAGGCTTTATTTGCTTTTGCATCCATGTTGATGAATTTGGCCAGTGCATTAAAACACACACACAGCACAACACATGCATCTAAAGTTCATTTGTCTCCTCCTTGCTGTGGGTATAGGTCTCATAAAATATATATTGCTAAAGCTACTTTTTGCTTCGGATATAACTCTTTAATGGTCACTCCCTAACACTACTTACTACAAAGATCTTTTTTTTAAAAAAGAACTCTTGCTGTTGTTTCTCCCATTCTTTCCATCATGTTTTCTTTAATGTGCTCATTAATCAGGGACATTCTTTCCTTGTTAATCTTTATTGCCCTTATCATTGTTATGACTTATTCTTTTCTCATTCTAATCACTGCGTTCTCAAGAGGCTGATTAGTTATGAAGCAACAATCAACTGCTAAACTGAGTACAAAGCTGCAGGAAATATATAGATATGTTGGTTTAGCCCCCCTTAACTTTCAATAGCTGAATTGGGAAGTTTTAAACACTAGATGATGATAATAATAATCATGTCTCTGTGGATAAAATAATGGCTGATTTGCCACTCACTTGCTGCTCTTCTAGATTCATTCACTGCAATCCAGCTGAAGGTAGTTGTGTTCTGAGACTGGAACCAATGCATTGATTTTAGTTATGTTAGGGAGTATGTATAAAATACAGTTGGCTCTCAACATTCACTAGGGTTAGAAGTGCAGAACCTCCACAAAAGTGGAAACAAAGCAAATATCAAAATGTGTGTGTGTATATCTGTGGGAAGGAAGGGGGCTGAAGCATAGTGGGGAGAAATGGCCCCCAGGCTCTAAACCAGGTCAGGGAAAGGAGAGAGAAGAAGGGCATGGGGCATGGGGGCCCTAAATTCCTCTCTCTCACCCATTTCTGTCCTTGGGTGAGGAGGAACATAGGGAGAGGGTTTGTAGTGCTGGGAAATCAGGCTGTGGTCCATCCTTAGCTGACCAGGCAGCGTCTAGTGGAGGTGGAGGAGGACCAGGAGCAAGTTTTAAAAGGGCTGCACAGCTTTATCAGTGCCATCAAGAGAGAATGTTCCTTCAGAAAAGAAGTAGTCGGTAGAGGTTGGAGAAACCTGGAAACAATCAGCTCTGTGAAAGTCAAACCCCCAAATGTGGAGGGCTAACTGTAACAACAACCATTCCTTAGTCAGAACTCAAGGCACCTTCACTTCCACCAATGCCATTCCATACCATTTTTAAGGCATTCTATTGCAAAAGATATTGAAAATAGTGCTTTTGGTTTCTTCTTCATTTCCTCTCTTCTTTCCACCAACTTTGGTCGATTTTTTTTTAAACTCCATGGCAGGTGGTGATGGCAATGAACAGCACAAAGAGTGACAGACAGCAACAACAATGGGAGTGAGGAGGGAAGGAAGAACAAGAAGAAGAGGCCTGTAGCATTGATGTGCTACTTCATGGCACTCTATTGGTGAAGTGTAACTTGTTACAACTCAGTGAGAATGACTGGAAGCTCAGAGAAAACCTCCACAATCCAGTATTAATCAATATTTTAAGGTACACATTCTTCAGAGTAGCATTGTTGCTAGTTTGATGTTGTTTTGCATATAATAAGGAATGTGTTAGATGTTTTGAATATTTTGTGAATATTGGGTGCTTTCTCAATTTTGGGTCAGGATATCTTTCTTTCTTTCTTTCTTTCTTTCTTTCTTTCTTTCTTTCTTTCTTTCTTTCTTTCTTTCTTTCTTTCTTTTTTGTCTTTTAGACAGCACATCCTGAAAAATAGAAAGAAATCACTGAGGTCAGTGGACGAACTATCTGTTTTTCAAAAATAGTTTTGAGAATATTTTAAAAAGATGGTTCTCATTGGGTATTTGTCATAGGGGTTTCAGAAGGGCAGTTGGAGATCTGTCTGCTTCTTAAAAAAATAATACGTATTTAGACTTCCGGGTTGCATGGCGGACCGAGGGGTTGTGTAGAGGCGAGTCTCGCCGAAAACACAATCGCCCGACGTGGAAAAAGCCGGAGAAAGAAGAAAATGGAGCCGGCCAAGTACCCTCCCGGTAAAGAGGGTCCTGAGGGTCTCGAAGGGGGCTCGAAGGAAAGGCAAAGCGAGAGGTTTCTGATCGCTGTGCTGGGAGTACGGAGGCAGAAAGAGCCGAAGGAGATACCACAGCCGCGCCGGGTAGCCTCCTTGAAGGCACAGGAACGCCTAAACCTTTTTAAAAGAAATAGACTTTAAAGATAAAGAAATTAAAGATTAAAGGCTTTCTTTGACGAGGGGGAGGAAGTCTCCTACAGTGGCAAACGGATCCTGACATGGAGAGAATGGAAAGTAAGTAAAAGTTCTGGAGAGACGGATAGAGATGGGGGAAGCGAGAGCGGATTTAGCAGATAGAGATCTTTTCCCTTCCAGGAGAAACTGTGCAAAAGGGTAGAAGAACTGTAGTGAAGACAGATGGACTGAGCTTTAAAGATTTCAGTTTCTTTTTCCCTTTGAAAATACGAATAAAAGGGGCTACATTGTTTATAAGAGAGGACTTTTGAGTTGAAGGATAAAAGAAGGAGAGAGACGGAAAAGAAGGATAAAAGAGGAGAGAGACGAAAGATCAGAGAGAGCGTGGTTAAAAAACGAAGGAAGGACAATATTTAGATCAGAATATCATGATATTAACGGAAGAACAACAGCGGAGATTGAATGCAAATATTACAATGATGGAGGTGGTGGAAGCATTAAAAAAGATGAAGATCGACAAATCACCAGGACCAGATGGGTTTTCGGCGTTGTATTACAAAGAATGTCAGGAAGAACTCTCCTTACCATTGTTGAAAATGTTTAATGAAATAATAAATAAAGGGAAGCCGGATTCATGGAATGAGGCGAATATAACACTGATACTAAAAGAAGGAAAAAATCCAGAAGAACCAAAAAATTATAGACCCATATCGTTATTGAATATAGATTATAAGATTTTTACAAGAATATTAGCAGAAAGATTAAAGAATATAGCACAAGAAATCATACATCCTGATCAGAGTGGTTTTCTTCCAAAGAGAAATATTAGAGATAATATACGTACAGTTCTAAATGTATTGGAATATTACGAAAAGCACAATGAACGAAAAGGATTATTGATCTTTGTAGATGCAGAAAAAGCGTTCGACAATATAAATCATGAATTTATGTTTAAATTGTTAGACCAAATGAGGTGTGGAGAAATATTTGTATCATGGATTAGAGAGGTATATAAGAATAATAGAGCAAATGTAATCGTGAATGGTAAAAAATCAAAACCTATAGAGATCAAGAAAGGAACGCGACAAGGATGTCCACTTTCCCCTCTCCTCTTCATAATAACGATGGAAGTACTGCTGAGGAAGATAAGAGAAGAAGAGGCCATAAGAGGGGTTAAAATAAGGCGACAAGAGTACAAGATGAAGGCCTACGCTGACGATCTGGTGCTGTTTTTAGAAGAACCGAAAACAAGTATTGAGAAGGTGATTGAAATATGTAAAGAATATGGAGATTTAGCTGGCTTTAAAATAAACAAGGAAAAGACGAAGTTTTTGACCAAAAATATGCTCAAAGAAGAAATAGAAGAAGTGGTTCAAAAAACAGGATTTAAAGAAGAGAAGAAAATTAAATATTTGGGAATAAATTTAACAAAACAAAACAATGGACTATTTGAAAATAATTACGGAGTTAAATGGAAAGAAATTAAGAGAGATTTACAGAATTGGTCGAGGCAGAATCTATCATTATTAGGACGTATGGCAGCTATTAAGATGATGATCCTGCCGAAAATGAATTATCTATTTCAAAATTTACCAACAATCACTAACAATAACTGTTTTCAAGAATGGAAAAAGGACATTACAGAATTTATTTGGAATAAGAAAAAACCAAGAGTAAAATGGAAAACATTAATAGATAGAAGAGAAAGAGGAGGAAGTGGACTTCCAGATCTGAAATTATACTATCAGGCGAATGGAATGTTATGGGTGAAAGACTGGATTACACTTAAAGACGACAGGATGCTGAACCTTGAAGGTCCGGACCTTAGGTTCGGATGGCACGCTTACATTTGGTATAACAAAGCAAGAATTGACAAGGATTTCTCCAATCATTATATAAGAAGATCGTTGTTCGAAATCTGGAAAACATGGAAAAAGAAAATATATTGTTGAATACCACTATGGGTCTCCCACGAAGCTCTATATAGTAATCGGAAAAGTCCCTCGGAAAGGTGGATTACATATAGAGATATAATAATGGATGTTGGAAAAGAAACACAGAGAATTAAGACAAGAGAGGAATTAAACGATGAAGGCTGGAATTGCCAGTGGTTCCTCTATTTTCAACTTAAGGAAAGATATAAAATTGATCAAAAATTAGAAGGAATAGAGGTAACAACTTTAATGAATGAATTCGAGAAGATAATATTTGAAAAGGAAGAACATATAACATCCCATATTTATAACTTTATGTTAACAAGAGAATTGGAATCTGAAATTATAAAAGATTCAATGATTTTATGGGCATGTAATATCGGTCAGGAAATTAAATTGGAACAGTGGACGAAAAGCTGGGAAGACACACAAAAATTTACTTTGGCACAAAATTTAAAGGAGAACTATATGAAAATGTTATACAGATGGTACCTAGATCCAGAAAAATTAAGTAAGATATATAAACAGAGGGAGAAGAAGTGTTGGAAATGTGGGGAGAAAACGGATCCTTTTATCATATGTGGTGGAAATGTGAGGAGGTGAAGGGCTTTTGGGAAAAGATACACAAGGCAATTAAAGAAATATTGAAAATAGAAATTCCGTTAACACCAGAAATATGTCTATTGAATATGTTACACCAATTAACAAAAGAACAAAGGAAATACAAGAATAGTATACTCTATATGATAACAGCAGCTAGAGTCACATTCGCAAAATATTGGAAAAGAGAAACAACCCCGGAATTGGAAGAATGGTTGAGTAAATTGCAGGAATACACAACATTAGATAGCTTATCGAGAGCCATGAAAGGGGAAAAAAGAGGAGATAAAAAGACTGAAATGATGGAAATTAAGATATATATAGAGGAGAACTGGGAAAAGATCTGTAATAGGTAAGGAACAGACTAAAGTATGCTATAAGCTGGAAGAGATAAGAAAGCTATAACTGCACATAAAGGATAGTTAACGGTGAAAAATAAATGTAGAGGAGAAGAGATAAGAGGTAATTAAGTACCAAGTTAAAGCAGGTAGGAAGGGAAAGGGTTAATGAAATGAACAAATAACTTTCTTAAGTATATGCTAGATTTTAATGATGTAAAAAAAATGTAAACAGTGATGAAATGAGGAAATGACTATATTGTATCTTGTTTTAATAAAAAAATAATAATAATACGTATTTAATATTTTTGTTGTGGGATATTATACTGTTGATATGTAGGATGCTGGGTCTGCCTTATTGGTTCTAGATAAAAGATTTGTGAGTGTGGTTTTATTTTTGACCTTTTCACTGGGTGGCTGGGTGAGAAATGGGTTATTCAAAAATGCGTGTCATTTCTTTCTCTTCCAGTTTCAAAATGTGGGTGAGAAATTGGGTTTTCAAAAATCATGCAATTTCTTTCTCTTCCAAACTCAAAACATTGGGGGGGGGGCAGTGGGCAGGATTAAATTTGTTTTTCACCTTCAGCCTGGTAAGGTTTTCACTGTAATAACATACTGAAAACTTGAATGCCAATACAGAATTAACAAGTGTAACAAACATTCCCTTTAAATGTGATGTAGCGACACTTTTCCACCAACTTTCCAATGTCTGGTTTTGGCTTAAGTAACAGCCAAATAAAAATTTTCAGTTGAAGAGCTGTGGTTCAGTGGCAAATCAGAAGGCTTCTGTCCACAAGATCCCAGATTCAGTACTGGGTAATCCTGAGTAAGGAGGTGGTAGGGAAGACAATGGCTCAGTCCTACTGTTAGTTCCAACATAGGTAACTGAATCAATGGGTTTATCAATGAGTCTACTCTCATTGGGAATAAGCAGGCTCAATCCCTTGTTTGAAACCCTAGATAGCTGCTGCCACTCAGTATAGACCAATCTTCTCCAATTGTCTGGTGTGATAGACTGGTAGTTCCCCCTCCCCTGTATGCCAGGTGCTGGACCCATATTTGTGCCCATTGGCTTCATTCATCTCTTAGTCTCCTGAAAACTCACCACAAACCAGCGGCTTTTGATCTGCACACTGGCACCAGTCCACAGACCATCACTTTGAGTGCCACTGGTGTAGCCCACCCTTGTGCTCACCCTTGGCTCCCTTCATATTTTCTGGACTGGCTCAAGATGCTGGGAAATTTGTTTTATATCCTGCCCTCCTGTTCCCCAAAGGTTGTTGTTTTTGTTGTTATTGCTGCTGTTGTTGTGTGGTTGTGTCAAGTCATTTCTTACTTATGGAGACCCTACAGCAATATTACTACGGGGTTTTCTAGAGGCTGAGAGTCTGTGATGCATCAAAATCACCCAGTGGGTCTCCATGGCCAAGCTGGGAATTCAACCCTGGTCTCTAGAGTTGTAATCCAGTGCTCAAATTGCTACACCACTGGCTTCAGTAAAAAAATATGTGATTAAAAACAAAAACCTGATTGGAAGATAATGTGACTTGAATAAAAAAATAAAAAAATGAGACAGAAGCTATTTCTGCAGGAGTAATAAAAATGGCGCAGTGTGTCCTCCATGGAGGACGTCTGCAACTTGGAGAGGCCTAGGTCCGGACTACTTACTGTAGATCCGCACCTCAGTCCGCTCTGGAACGACCTCAAGTGGTCCTCCAGTGTGCTTTTGAAAGACCTGATTTTTCTGGTCTTTCAAAAGCCCGGAGTGCGCCACTGCGTGCCTGCTCTCTGGTGCAGATTCGCAGGCTCACACCAATGCGAGCCTGTGATCTGAGGAGGGCAGGCTTTAGACTGGCGAGCTTCAGCGGTTGGTCGGGACCCACGACCAACTGGAAGCTGCCATTTTGGACGCCGGAGCAGTGCGGATCTACGACCATGCACTGCTCTGGAGCAGCCTGGACCGGACCGGGGAGCCAGAAGATCTGGTAAGTAGTGGCACGGGGCGATTCCTTCACCCCGTGCGGAAATGGCCAGAGACAGAGCAATTACTACTTTCATTCAGCAACAGACTAACTTACATGCCAAAGGCCTGCCTGAATAAAAGGTCCTGGAAGGACAACAGAGAGGGAGTTACCTTATCCCAGCAAGGAGTTCCAGAATTTGGGAGTCATAATCCAGAGGGCACTAGTTTGGGAAAGACAATTCTGAGCTGGAAGACTGGGAAGAACCAATGATCTAATTTAGTATAAGAAAAGCTTCTATGTTCCTTCCTAGTTGAAGAGGTCATTTACCTCCAATATTCTGCTTTAGGTAGTCATGTATCGTAAAGTCACCCTGGGTTAAGGTAGATTTATAACTTCAGCACTGGCTACTAGATATGGCCATAAAAGTTTTCTCAGATTCTTGGTTATATCTTGTTCAGATTTATAACCTTATCAGCAAAACAGTCCTAACCCTGGAAATGTTGGTCCCTGTTTTCTAAGCAGCCAGAAGATCTATTGTATAAAAGTGTTTGATTTCTCGGATTCTTGGAAGCCTTTTAATTTTTATGAAGTGTTATGATCCTGTCATATGTGTGGGGGTCACACCCTACATGTGCTGGAAAGCTAGGGTGTGATGTCAATACCATGCACCATGTTTGAACATTCATCTCTATTGTTGTGTTGAAGGGAATATATTTGGCTTGGGACAGTGGTAAGGCAAGAAGCCAGAGCACGAAGCCAAGTGACACAGTTCAGAGTCTAGTTCACTGCTTTTTGTTTATTTGTACTCCAATGGTGCCTGTAAGACCTCTTGGATCTCTGTCACCCACTAAGTTATCTGGCGTCAGTGATTCAGTCAGCCTTGCATCTTAGGAATCGACTAATTGACACATTAAAAGCATGAATTGCATTTGTGTATCTTGATTGATTGAGTACACTTTAGGACCACCCCATAACCAAAGTTCTCTTGGCATTGTACAAAACAGTAAAGATATAAAACACAGACACCAAACTAGTGTGGAATTGAAAGCCAAGACAGAACCAGCAGCGAAGAATGAGAAACAAAATCCAATACAATGTATAAAGCCCAAATAAAATTGTGGTGAAAAAAAAAGAAGAGTGCTGTGATCTAAACTTACTGAAAACTGGGCTTAAAATGCCCAAAGGTGTAAAAAATTAATCACTTTGTGGTAAGGGATGTGCGCACCCTTGTCTTTGCAGTCCCTATCAAGTCATCCATGTCAGAAAGGACTCTGAGACAGAGCAGAGGTTTGCTGAAGGTACGTGTTTAGTTGGCTTCAGCCTCACAGATTTGAGTGGTCCCCTAGTTACTTCACTAGAGACTTCATTCTGCGCCAAGCTCCCTGTTCCAAGGCGATTTCACCATCTCATTGGCTCTCAGTCTTCTGTCCAGGTAAGTGCATCCCGCTAGGATAGCAAGTGCATTTCTATGCCGCTTATCAGCTAAGTGCTCTCTAAGTAGTTTACAATGTGTTAGCTAATTGCCCCCAACAAGCTGCAGAAGGATGGAAGGCTGAGTCAACCTGGAGCCCAGCAGGACTGAACTCACAACCTTGTGGCTGCAGTACTGGCATTTAACCACTGTACCACCAGGGCTCCCTAGGATGCACTAGGGGCTGTCCCTCTCTTCCCTGAATGTACTCCACAATGTTCTTGCCCATCTTTCCTATTACTAGAAGCCCTTTCCTTCTCACTTGTGCTTTTCCCACCTCTGTCTTCCTAGCTACTCCTTGCTACTCTTGCAAGGATGGTGGAACTAGAGCTAGCCGAACTGCTGGCCACAAGCTGCAAGGCTGCAAGTCCCAGCATGCCCTTCCTGGACATCTCTGCATCTTCCTTTCTTGGTGGTTTGGGAGGTGTTCCATGCTCTTTGCCAGTTCTGCCTGCTGTTCCTGCTGCTGCCACCACTGCTGCTGCTCAGTGGTCTTCAAAGAAAGAGCTCACTCTCTCAAGGTTTAGCAGTTCTGCAACCTGGCTCCCTCCAGACCCAAGCCTCCGAACCTCTCCCTCCTGAAGCATTATCCTGTTCCTTTCTTCCTCCTCATCTTGGCTCACCCCTTCTGTCTCATCTTCACTCCCTTGTTCTTCCCCCACACTGGTCACCACTTCCATTGAACTGACTACTTGCCACATCTTTCTCCTCCTGCTTTCCCTGTGTCTCCACCTCCTGGAAGCACCAAACTGTGATCAGGGTTGAAGGTGCTTGACACCTGGCTGCATCCATCTCTGCCAGCACTGGTATCTCTTTCATCCTGCAGCCAGCTATGTTATTGTTCCTGCTACTGCCCAGCTGAGTCTCAGGATGCTGCAGATTCCTCCTCATCACAGATATACAGACAGTGAAGAAAGCTGATAGGAGGAAAATCAACTCATTCAAAATGTGGTGCTGGAAAAAGGTTCCATGGATACCCTGATCTGCTAAAAAGGCAAATGACTGAATCCTAGAGCAAATCAAATCAGAACTCTCCCTAAAGCCGAGATGGTTAAACTGTCACTAGAAAAGACAATAATGCGTGGTAAGGTATAAGGCAGTAGGAAAAGAGGAAGACTGCATTATGTTTGGATAGACTCAATCAAGGAAGCTACATCCCTGAATCTATAAGACTGGAGCAAGGTGGTTGATGACAGGATAGCTTGGAAGTCTCTCCTCCGTAGGGTCACCATAAGTCAAAGTTGATTTAACAGCAGTTAACAACAACAATTTATATGCACTGATGCAAAATAAAATTAGAAATTACTTTTACAATTTGAACACTCAGTATATTTCACCTGAGTGATCATGACTATGTCCCTGCTGAGTCTGTTGTTCAGATGATACCTCTGGATGGGAACTTTAAAGATTACCAGTCCCCTGCCTTATCGTTCTTTGTCTTTAAACCAGACTCGGACTGGACAAGTAAATAAGGCCATGTTTCTGATATCAGAAATGGAAATAGTTCGCTCGTCCCCACACTTGTGAGTTTAATCTGAGTTGTAACCACCTCCAGTGGCGGTTGCTTACTTACCACACACACATTATACATGTACATATTTTAAAAATATAAAAAAGTGTGATCACATTTAACATATTGTTTAGCTTGGTCTTATGTAAAACTGTTTCATGTTCCAATGGGATGTTGGACTTTTGGGAAGCTCTCAGTCAGACTGGTGGGTACTGTTACCCCAAAACCATGGGAGCTCATGAGGTCTTATATCAGAACCCGCAATTAAAATGTAAAAATGGGGAATTAATTCAAATTGAGAAGATTGAAAAAGGGCGGTAACTTCAGAACCTGTTCACCTTTGTTTGCCAGGTCACTGCAAAAGAGACCAGTCAGAAAATTTATAGTGCAATTTAAATGTGTTTTATTGGGGTAATATACAAACACACATAAATAGACACACACAAGAATCACACAAAGCTAACAGAAAAGGAAGGGAGGTAAACTGATAGAGGGAATAGAAAAAAAAAGTGATTTTTTGGAGGGGATATTTACCATCTAAAGCGAAATGGTGATGTAGCTTGGGCTGATGCCCAAGCAAACCAGCAAAAAGGTCCCCTTTATGGCAATGTGATCAGAAATCAGGAAAAGGATCATAGGTATAAGGATGATGCAATTATGGATTTGTTTGAAATCTTCCTGTTCTTCCTGAACCAAAGTTATCAAACAAGCAAAAGCTCTTTGTTTGAATTTTCCAGCAAATGGGTGTCAGCTTAAGTTGACAGCCAGTTTTATGGATTTGTCCTCCACAGGATATGCAAACCACAGGTGTTTTTGCTCTTCTTGGGAAATGCCTTTTTTTCTTCTTGCAAGAGCCATCAAGTTGAACTCGGCCATGCTCAGGGATCATCTCTGACCCTTTTTTCCCAGTCAGACTTTCTCCTTCACATGACCTTACATTTATACAAATTCTATTTTATGCCAATTAAACATATCTGCCAAATAATATATATTTTGCCAATTAGACTATCAGAACAGTGGAGCTACCATACAAACTTTTTGAGGAACGGCAACGCATTTATAGAACTCATTCCCACCTGGGGTAGATCAGGTCTGGTCTATGCAGTCCTTTAGAAGAGCCTTAAAAACACATTTTCCTCCTCAGTAGTCTACTCTTACAGATTTTATGGGGCTGCTTAAGGGAAATTGTTTCAGTGATTGATTGATTTTAATTTGGCTCTTGCTGTAGCTGCTTGGCTGGTTTTTCTCTGAATCTTTGGCTTTAATTTGTTAAGTAGTGAAAGTACTCAAATTCAACTAGGTCTCCTAGACCTACCTCAGTGCTCTTTCGTACCTCCCTTCTCTTTCTCTCTTGCCCCACCCTGTTTCCTTTCCAGCAGGTCTGTTTTTTACTCAGACTTTCACTTGCCTCAGTCCCACCCCAAGACTAGACAGCAGCAGCTTCGCTCTCTTTCTCTTTCTTCCCATCAAGTACGCCCCATTATCTGACGACTTGCTCTTTTGATGGTTCCAAAGTAAGGACAAGTTCCATTAATTCAATAGGATCCCACTCTCTCATAAATTCTTTTTGCCTGCAGAGGCTCACTTGGAACCGCTCACATATGCGCACTGCTTGCAAAGTTTGCTGAGAGGGGGAAAAAGCACCAAGCTGGTTGGGAGTCTTTGCAGGCAGCACGCAGGCAGTCAGTTCCAAGCGAGCTCCCATAAGTCCTTCATGCTCCGTACAGTACAGTACTTGGGTTCTGCTTTTCAACCAGTTCTGTTTTCTGACAGTGCTTCTATCCCAAATCTGTCAGTTATGTGGGGGACATCTGTGTTGGAAGAGTTTAGGGCCTTGCAGAGGAAACTTCTTTCGGAGCTACCTAGAGGCCCTATGAAGAAATGAATCCCCCACTTCTGCTTCCATCTTTCTCTGTAGGGACAACGCCCACCTAGAGATTAAAGCTGGGAGTGCAAGTTACAGACATATTTTAATTCACTGAAAGAAATTGATTCATTTGAAAAAGAAAATAAATCTCTAGGTTGTACTTTATCCATGCTGGCCTTCAAATGCCTGGGTTTCATAGTCTTGGAGCTATTGTTAGGCTTGAAATTTGGGGTTCTACCATTTGTTATAGAATTGATGTATTAATTGGCATTTTACACAATTGTAGCTCATCAAATGACCTTTGCCATTCACCTGTTTATTATGCTTAGCTCCTGTTTATAGTTAACATGTACCCAAACAGAATTCTATATTGTGTCACTACGTCTTTGGAAATGATCGGGTGGGATTTTCACTGTACAAGCTGTACAATTTCACTTTTCACTGTACAAGTGATGACTCTGCTGATGCATGATCTTTTCCTGATGCAAGCATAAAAAATGGTAAAAGAAGGGAAGCATGGATGAATAAACCATCTTTCTGGGGTCATCACTGTTGGTGATTGCTAGAGGGATCCTTTGGCCAAAGCTGTGTGTCTTTCTTGTCAATTTGTCATTTTACTCCATCTTTTCCTTTTCTACCTTCCTATCTTGTGTTTGGGGGTTCATATCAGCTCCGTGTTCCACTGGGGATATGGTGGAGGTGTGATTAATTTATCCACCCTAACACTACGGTCACGGTTTCATTTGTTGGAAATGCAATAATGCACAGTGTTTAAAGGAGTCAAGCATGTCTTAAGAGAGAGCAGCAGTGATAGGGTTAATGAGTGTTTCAGTGACCTAAAATCTCATGCCTTGTCTATCTATGCTAACTTCTCATAGACTGATATTCTTAGGGACCACTCCACCTTCTCTCTCTACCTCCCTTTTGCTCCTTCACTGCTCCAAAAGGAAAACTAACTTACCCCTTCTCCTATTCTAGCTTAGCTTAGCACCCTTAGAGAGCTGTCCTATATCTAATGGAGTTCTTAATAATAGAAGCTTAGTTTATTTCCTATAGCTGCTGGTGTCATACTCCTTAATCACAGTAGCTAGCTGCTGCACTCTCTACCCCTGTATTCACCATTGCTATTACACTATTACCACAATCACAACTCCACACCCCACCCCCACCTACTTTATTGAACATCAGCTGCAAGGAGAGAAGGAGATCCATTCTGCTGGAAAGTGGAGCATGAGTGAATGATGTTTCCACTAGGTTTGGGGGTGGGTGGACCAGGAGTAAGTAAGCATACTTAACTAAGTAGCTAATACAAAACATTGGTCTGTTTTTCTATATTATTTCATGTGGAACCTCGTTTTTAAAATGGTTAGCATGCAAATATAAAGAAGTGGAAATGCTTTGAGCTGATTTTGTCAGCCCCTCAGTTTATGACACTGAAAAATGTCATGAACAGAGAAGGTGCTTGGTGAATAATTGTTTTCAGATAACATTTGTAGCTTTCTGTTTTCAGAAGCTTTACTTACTTATGCAAGGATGTGCAACAAGAGGGGGCAATAAACACAGCCTATGGATTTCATGCCATTCTACTATATAATTTTGCATCCCTTGGAAGTCCACTTCCAAGACCAATATTTCTTTTTTTTTGTGAGGGGGGAGTCATAACCTAGGAATCCTCTACGACAGGGAAAGACCGGCCCATGCCAAGAACAAACGGGGAAGATGCTACTGGTATATTTTGAACCTTTCTTCATGACAAAAAGGATAGGTCTGTCAGTTTTCCTGAATGATTTTCTACACCAGTGAGTTTTAACCTGGGGTCTGGGTTAAGGTCTGTGGAGCCCTCACGGAGGGGTCTGTGAAGCCATGATGCTGGGTATCAATGGCTGCGGCAGCAACAGGGACTTGCCCAAGATTACCCAGTGTCTGAATGGGGATTTGAATCCTAGTGCTCAGAAGACTTAAATAAATAAATAAATAAATATTCAAATATTTACATATTTGAATATTTAAATCTAAATTTAAATATTTAAATCCTGAGTTAAATCTTGGTTTGTCTCTGTCTATAAGTTATATTCACAGAGGATTCTCTGGTAAAGAAAAGATTAAACCCCCTGTTCTATGCTATGTACTCTATTTAGTGCTGAAAGGCCATTTGCAAAATCATTCTCAAACGTTCCAGTTTGTAAACCTTTACATTTTGAACTCATGCATGATTTTGGGCCATTTGCCATTGAGCTCTAATGTAGCTGTTGAAGGCTTTCATTTGCAAAGTTATCAAGGCTTCCACAGAGCTGGTTAAATTTGAGCCTGATCTATGCTTTTCTCTAGTTCATGGGAATAGCAACTCAAATTTGTCCAACATCTAGGTTTGAGTTTTCTGGCCTTTGGATTTAATACAGTTAAAGTGGCTGTCATTAAATTTCACTGAAATGTTGGGAAGGAGAAACAAATAACAACCAACTTAAGTCTTGTTGTTTTCAAGGGCTTGCAATATAAATCCCTCAGAGATCAATGGGAGGTACTGTCATATAAATGTGGCTGGGACTGCACTTATGTCTTCCTTTAGCAGAATTGTGCCCTTGCATATTCTATAGGCTGCATTCTCAAAGTTAAAAACTATATATACCTCATCCCCATCTGCATTTCCGTTCCATTCACAGGAGGGTTCTAAGAAGTAAATATTTACTTGGTTGCAGTTAAATATCTCACTGCTGTATATATTCTAAATATATGAACGGAGGAACCACCAGCTTTATACTAAGATGTATATTCTTTCTGTAAAGGCACGTGCTGTTCACCTCACTCTTAAAGCTACCAAACACCCACAATCTCATAATCACATCTGAAAAACTGTGAAGCTAGCCTGTGCTAAGAATAATGTTACACCACAGTCCCTTGGGTGAAGATATTCAAAGACACACTGGGATTGAACAGGGTTCAATCTATTTTTTTCCAGTGCTGGCAAATAAAATAAAGTGGTTTTCACACTCAGAGGATATGTACTGACTTCAGCTTATTTATAAAGCCTTCTGGAAAGAAACCATGTAGTTGGATGGTAATATGATTCAAAATCCTACATGTTATAGGGAGATAATTCAGACATTTAGAAGTTAGACTTATAATGAGCATGTGTGTGCGCCTTTAAGTTACATGCTGACTTGCGGTGACTCCATGAGTTTCATAGAGTTATCTTAGGCCAGGAATACTCAGAAGTGGTTTTGCTAGTTCCTTCCTCTGAAATATGGCCTACAGCACCTGGCATTCATTGACAGTCTCCCATCCAAGTACTAACCAGGGCGGGCCCTACTTTTGGATTTTGGATTCCCAAAATCCAATGGGATCAGCTGCCTTTAGGGTACACAAACTAAAATGTGTGTTATCTATATTACTCTAAACCATGGGTGACTCAAGGGTCCACCCACAATGCCAGTACCTCCATGTGACAATGGAGAATTAATTAGATCAATCAGGAGGCCTGAGGGAGGAGGGTAACTTAATGAGATCTTTGACACCAATGTTTATGGGGTCCTAACAGGAAAGAACTAGCCAGAGATTCCAAATTAAGTTAAAACGTGTTTTATTGAAAAAGGTTCTATTACGGGCACAAAACATCATTCACCCATTTGCACAGACTGTAACTGAAGGATAAAGGGAGGACAGTTGTTGACAGCAGAATTTTAGGGAGTGTGCAATATTTACCAGTCTGGAGAGCAGTGAAGAAAGCAGTGATGTGGCTTAGACTTGTGCCTAAGGACAGTACTTGTTTGGAAATCAGAGTGACAGTAAGATATGGCATCTGACTGCCCCAAACAGAGGGTTTTTATACCCAAAATCTGCCTAGATGGCAAGGGTGTGAATGGCTCTCTGGCTGAGTGAACAGTAGAAGTCACAATGTGGACAATGGGGTCTGGTTGGAGTTAATGGTCTTAGCATTAGGTGACAAAAAGTTAATGGCTATTATAATAGCTCTGTGATAGTGGACAGGTAAAGGAACAATGGAGGAAAATGTCCAGGTGATAGGGAGAAGGGCCAAAACAATCAGTGGTTTGGTGGGAACTTTTTGTTGCTATTGTGTGGTGGCAGAGATGTTACAGCTTTAGCTTAAGCCTATTATCTCTGGAGTTACCTGGGATTAGCCTGACAATGATCTTGGCTATTCCTAGAGGAGATGTTCTCACCTACTTTGCAGCACACATTTTCAGCCAGTGTTTTTCCTCTGCCTAGCCTGGCCTTACAGTCATTTCAGGGTCTATTTTATATTAATGCCAATTAATATGTTTTGCCAATTATATTATATCTTGCCAATTAAACCATATCAAATCTGGGCTGTGTGTAGGACGGTAACATCTGTGTGCCTTCAAATCACCTGTTGACTTATGTTGACATCGCCATGAATTTCCTAGGGCAAGGAACACTCAGTGGTAGTTTTGCCAGTTCCTTCCTCTGAAATACAGCCTACAGCACTTGCTATGCATGGGCTGCCTCCCATCACAGTACTAACAAGGGCTGACTCTGATGAGCTACCAAGATCAGGTGGGATCTGTGCCTTTAGGTTATTTAAGCCACATGCGGACTAAAATGCAACTCCCTAAATCCACATGCCAACATAGGCACTCCATGCTGGCAGTGAGATTTGGGGAACTGTAATTGCAAAACAAAAACAAACAAACAAACCACCTCTGAAAATGTTTCAGTATAAAATGTAATTTGTAGCTCTAGCCAGCCATGTTATAGCCAGCTATACCCTCTTCTAGAATAGCCCATTTTATCGTCTCCTCTCTGTTTTTTCCACTTCCCTCTTCTCTCCTCTGTATCAAATAAACACGCAATGTCCTAACTGTTCTGTTTGAGCTTGTTTTTACTCCATAGGAGGTTTTTCTTCTCTTAGAAACTTCCACACTTGTGTAGTCCTTAGGAATCATACCCTGCTCCCATGTGTGCACAGTGCCATGTTGGCCACATGAGCATCCATGCTTGAAAATGAACTCACTATTACTAAATATGATTCAAATCTCCTTTAGCATTGCTAGGTTTGGGGGCAGGAATGTGTGTTATGTGAAAAAAACAGATTGGCTTGTACTGAGCATTTCCACAAGGCTGTTATTTGAATAAATACCAGTTTTTGCAACCACTACTGAAAGCTTTCAGTCAAGTGTTAACATGTACAAGGAAAGAAACCCAAAGGGTGAAAGAATGGCCTGTGCCAGCAGTCATGAACTGTCTGTGCTACTTTTATCCATTTCCTTCCCCCTGTGCCTGGGGGCAAGAGATACTTGCAGAGGAGGAACGGGGAAAACTGAGGTTGTCTCAGTGAGATGATTAACTTTTCAACCTTAGAGTCACTTCCTCACACTTTGATGTACCAGTTGACTTTGTTCCAGGGCAGATCAATCAGTGTTCCAGCAGAGTCCACTACAACAAGCATAACTTCCAAATGTCCTGGTTTGGCAGGGACAGTTGTGATCAATCCTCTGTCATCCCATTTCTCCACCTGCTTTTAAAATGACTCAGCTTCTTGCTCCTCCTCCTCCTCCTCCCACTTTCCCCCTTTGTCCTCAGCTTCCTTGTAGGGATGGGCCAACCGAATCCTCAAATCTTCGAATCCTCGAATCCTGGACAAGGATTCGAGATTTGCGAATCTGGATCCCTGTGCCAAAATAGCCAAACCAAATCTTTCGAATCCACCAACCAAATGGTTTGTTGGAGACTGGGGCATCTGAAAACCTGGGAGACTGGGATGCCTGAAAACCTGGAAGACCAGACACACAAGGAGAGATGGCAAGTAGGTGAGTTTTTCCCTTGGAGTAATAATGACCTTTGCTAACAATTTCAAAAATTACATCTGGGGTTGTATTCTAAGATATTTAAATTTAACATTTAATAATTAAGTTCAGCACTTGACTGGATTTCAAGGACAGCTGAAAGATTCCTTTGCATAGCTCCCTTGCAAAGCTCTTTCATACACAATTCTGGGATTTGTAGTTTTACAAGGTCTCAAAGCCTTCTCTGCCAAAGTGTGCTGGTGCATCAGCAAACTACAAATTCCAGGATGACATAAGGAGCTATGCAAAGAAAATCCGGTTTTGACCTGGATTAGTTCTTCACTGTGGTATGTGGCAGGAAAATATGGTACTAATCCACATTTTCCTGCTTGTGTAGAAAGGGCCTTCATGTCATTTTCAATCTGGGGAGATCCTGAGGAAAAACTATGACAATTGTCCTGGCCAGATTTCTTCGGAGGGAAGTTTGCCTTTGCCTAGGCTTTTGCTGAGTCTGAGAGAGAGTGTCTTGCCCAAGATTATCCTTCTTTTCCTTGCTTTTTAAACCTTTTTTAAAAAAGGGATTCAAACGATTTGAGATTTGTGAGATTCGTGGATTCCCAGAACCTTCCAGGGATCCGGATTCGGATAATTCTGAATTCATCCCATTTCTACTTCCTGCAATTGTTGCAAAATGAATTAAAGTGCAAACACCATTTGCACTCAGCCAGAAGAGAGGGGAGAGGAGCAGGTGGAATCTTTCCCTTCCCAGTAGGCTCAGGCAAAAGCAAACTGCTGTAGCCTCTTCTAGTTGGTTCCTCATTAATAACTTTTGCTATTTTGACCATAGTCTTGATGTTGCTTAGTCAGAAATGTCCCAGGTTTCAACTGTGAAATGTTGGGGTTATGCAAAGGATAGTATAGGTGCATATTTCTGAATACAGCAGGAGTGAACCACTTTGGTGGTCTGAGGACCCCTGGCAACACAGATTGACAAAAAAAAGTGTAACAATATGGAAATTGTTGGTAATTGATTTCTAATTTTGAACAATGAATATTATTTTAAAAAAAATCCAGGACAAATTACTGAAAGAGTGAGTCATCACTCCTGGAGTTTTCTAGCAAAGAGAATCCACCATTTTCTGCCAGAAAAAACAATGGCCCATGGCAGCATGGGGGGAGCACAGAAACAATCCTGGGATGGCCACATGCAGGCCGGTTGCCGTATGTTGTCTACACCTGGAATACATGGTAAATAAACAAGACTAGGAGCCTTGACCGATAAAGGTGGTGTCATAAGAAGTAGATTGTTAGGAGGGAGCTCTCTAGAGTCCAATCCAATCCGCACTCAGACCTAAAGTGAGTTCAGTGGGGCCTGATAGGAATAATGACATTGAATTCATTTAACGAAGGGCGAAGGAATCTTTGGCCCTGGCTAGGGCTTCTGGGAGTTCAAGTCCAAAATTCTGGAGGCCCAAAAGTTCTCTACCTCTGATTTAAGTAAAGTCTATTCTGAACTGAACTTGGTCAGGTAGTAGTGGTGGCAGTATTTCCTTATCATTACTAAAGTCTCTAATAATTTGTTCTGTCCTTTCAGTTTGCCAGTCTGAGTCTGTCATCTGCTCCCTTTTTTCTCTTCACACTACTGGGGCAGTTAGGTGATTTTAGTTTCTGAGCCCAATGGCCCTGCAATGCTCAATTTCATTTCAAAATGTGCTAATCTACCCCTGTTGCTTTGGGCCGCCTCCTGTGGAATGAGGTCCTAGGCATTGTCTCCCAACGGCACAACTACTTCTATGTTTTTTTTGCTGTTTTAAGCTAGTTGCCTTTTCCTCTGGGTCGGTTCTTTTCAGTCTTTGCTCTGTGACCTCTGGCCAAACTGGAACAGACCAGTTAGAACTCATCCATGGTAAGCTTCATGTGCAGAAAATCCTTCTTCATTGCTATTGTCATTTGCTGTCAGGTTGGCTTCATCGTATCGTGATCCAATGAATGAGAGACCTTCATGAGCCCAAGTCACCAACATTCCTTCTCAGGTCTTGCAAATTCAGGGCTGTGGCTTCCTTGACTAAGCCAACCCACCCCTTTTCGTCTTTACCAAATGTTATCATCTTGTCCAATGAGTCATGTTGTCTCATGTATCCAAAGACTGATGGTCCCAATTTACTAATTTTAGGATTGAGGAAAAGTTGAAGTTTGTTCTTCTGTAGGACCCATTTATTTGCCTTTCTGGTGGTCTATGGTATCCATAAAAACCTCTTCTAGCATCACTTTTCATAGAAACATAGAGCTGGAAGAGGCCCTATGGGCCATCCGGTCCAACCCTTCACTAACTGCAGGATCTCCAGCTAGAGCATCCCCACCTCCTTTGAAGACATCCAGAGAAGGAGATCCCCACCAACTCTCCAGGCAATTGATTTCATTGCTAAACCACTCTCACTGTTGAGAAGTTCCTTTTAATGTTCAATCAAAGTCTACTCTCCTGTAACTTAAACCATTAGACCTAGCTCTATCCTCTGAAGCAGCAGAGAACAAGCCCACACCCTCCCCTTTGTGGCCCTTGAGGTGTTTCAATCATGTCACTCCTCAGTCTTCTCTTTGCCAGGCTGAACATGTCCAACTCTTTCAACCATTCCTCATATGTTTTATTCTTCATACCTCTTCTCATCCTTGTTGCCCTCCCCTGAACTCACTCTGACTTGTCTATATCCTTTTTAAAAGGAGGTCCCCAGAACTGAATGCAGTATTTCATATGACAGTTGGCCAGTGCAGAATATAGAAAGACTCCCTCAACTTGGAAGCTATACTTCTATTAATGAAAGCTAAAATAGCATTTACCTTCTTTGCTGTAGCATACACTGCTGGGTCATGTTCAACTTATGATCAGCAATGATCCCACAGTCCTTTCCACATGTAGATGAACTGTGTGTCCCCCATCCTGTATGTGACCATTTGGTTTTTGTGGCCTAAATGTCAAATTTTGCATTTGTCTCCGCTGAATTTCATTTTATTAATTTCAGCTCAGTTTTCTAGCTTGTCAAAGTCTTTTTGAATTCTGTTCTTATCTCCAATGTGTTAGCTACCCCTCCCAGTTTTGTATCGTCTTCAGATCTGATAAGGAATTCCTCCATCCCATTATCTAAATCATTGATAAAAATATTGAAGACTGTTGGCCCCGGGACAGAACCCTGAGGCACTCCACTTGAGACCTCCTTCCTGTTTGAAGCATAGCTGTTGATGGCCACCCTTTGAGCATGGTTTTCCAACCAACTATGGATCCACCTAATGGTGTCTCCATCTATTCATATTTAGTCAGCTTTCTAATCAAAATACCATGGGGGACCATATCAGATGCTTTGCTGAAATCCAGATAAATGACATCCACAGCACTCCTACCATCTACTAAACTAGTGACACTGTCAAAAAAGATATAAGTTTGGCAGCATTTTTTCTTGAGAAACCCATGCTGGCTCCTAACTAATCACTGCATTGTTATCAAAGTACTGGTGCTAATATTTTCCTGGTACTGAGGTCAGGTTGACTGCCTGTAGTTTCCTGGATCTTCTTTTTTGTCTTTTTTGAAGAGAGAGACAATGTTTGCTTATCTCCAGTCATTTGGCACCTGTTACTGCAGTCTAGGCCTACCCGGAGATAGCACCCGATATCACTTTGATATCAAACCATTCGGCTTTCCCCTGCCACCCTGCTCCACGTGTTTGTGAGGCCACCGGACAAGCACCCAAACAGGCACAGCTGATAATTGCTGGACATTCCATTCTCCACCTAGGCAGGCCAGACACAGCTGGTTCGTCGCTTCAGGGACCTCTCTGGCAAACACCTCATTACATATGCGTGATATTAACAAAGGCTTCCTGCCCCGAGCAGGCTACTGGACAGAGGTTGTGCTGTCCACTAGTAAGCACTGCGCATTTGCATACTGGCCACACTATTGTTAATTCGGCTCTGATTCCATCATGCAAAGTTGTGACCTTTCCGAGACGTTGTCTCGCACCCAAACTCATTGCTCTCCCCGAGTGAGGCATAGCCTGCAATCCCAATTCACCCTATAAAACCCCCCGACTCCGAAACCTTCCTCGGATCACTCCTGAGTTTCATCCCGTCTTGCTGCTGTGTAGCTTGGCGAACTCCCCTCAGCTAATCGAGCTGAGTTTTTTCTCTGCACCCCCGGCTTCTCTCTCGAGGTCCAGGACGATGAGACAGGTGTTGTATCACCCATTTTCCCTGAAAATCTTTATCCTTAATTCAATCTCTAATCTCTTAGTTAGCGGTGTGACTGTGGTGTCTTTGATATTTGTTTGTATGCAATAAAACCTCATTTGATTACTTTAAACCTGTCTGGCTGCTTGACTGACCTGATCATGTAGATGCTGGGTTGCAAGATCCTGCTAAGTTACCCTGCCTCTCGCTAGCTTAAGTGAGTGCTCCAGCTAATTTTCCCCAAAATTGTGTTTTATTGTTTGGTTATTTAGGTGTCCCTCCCGGGACCCCCAGAGAATAGGGTAACAGAGTGGTGGAGCAACGCGGGCAACCCTGGTACCCCTAATTTGAGAAGGAATCACGAACCTCCTCAAATTGGGTGGTACTGACCTAGGGAACGGTCAGCCGAGCTGTTTAGAACGCTGATAGGCAGGCAAGTGTGTGTGTGATTTCTGTGTGTATGAAGTAACTCTATTGGGTGGAAATCTGTTCCCCTCTCTTTTTCTGTCTTGCCCTGGGAATCACCTCCCCATCTTGGGTTTATCGTGGGCTGGGATCCTAAGTGTTGAGGTTTAGCACGTTAGGAACAGTCCACACTCATACAATTCTCTAGCAGCAAGGCACACGAAAAGCACTTAAGGATGGAGGAGCCCCCTCATACTCCTTCCATAGCCCTTTTGAGTTTGGTTGAAGGTTGGAGAAGGCGTGGGTGCATCCCGGCTTCTCAATTCTTGGGTGTGTCCTGGCTCCTGAATTCTTGGGTGCGTCCCGATTTGCCGGCATATTAGGTGCGGGTGGTGAGCTCCGACCTAGCACAGGGTTTAGAGGTTTAGCCCGAGGTGTAGGAAGGGCCCCCTCACCCAGAAAACCAGTCAGGGATGGTTCAGTTCTTGGTTCCTCGCCCCTTTCCCCCGCTGCTTAGCCAGGTGGTGTAGTAAGTTCCAAGGTGTTTGTCTCCCCCTTCAGGCAGGTGGAGTACTCCTGAGGGTTCCCTGGGTCTAGGTGACCTCCCTGTCCCTGAACCGTTTCCTTGTCCTTTTGTCCTCAACGCTGTCGAGGTGGAAAACTGGGCTTGGGTGTACAAAAGTGACTTTGTTTGGGCAGGCTGGAGATAGGTTCCCCTCCCTCTTTCCCAAAGTAGTTCCGCAGAGTTCATTTCCCTTCAGCTCCCCAGGAGTCTAGGTGATCCTGCCCGTCCTTCCAGTTCCTGGTCCCTTTGCGTTAGGAAGTATAGTTGTGTAGTGTCATTGAGATGGCTGAGAGCAGCAAAGTTACTGTTAGGGACCTCATGTGTGAGGAAGAGGTCCGGGGAAAGTTAGAAAGGTGGGCGTTGAGTAAGGGGAAATGCCCCTGGAAGGACTCCATCTTCCAGACAGCCAATCCCTTTACAACACTCCGCGAAGCGTACGCCCTGGCGCGTAAATTGAAGAACCCATTCGGGCCTTAAAAGGATGCTCTGGCTGCTTGGGGACTTTGGCTTACGGCCAGAGACACTAGTGCTGCCCTAGTTGAGTCCAGAAGGAAGCTAGCAGAAACCAAAAAAGAGAATGCCCGGCTTCATGCCGAGATTGAGGTGCTGTGGGCAGACCAAGTAACTTTTGCGTCTGTTGTGCAGGCCTCTGCCCAGAAGCTTAGTGACCTCACAGTAGTGGTGCAAACCTGGGAAGAAAAGGCCCACACCTTAGAGGCTCAGCTGGATCATGCCCGGTCTGCGGCCAGATTCATGGTTGGGCAGGTGAAAGAACAACAAGAGGTGGTGAGCCATGCAGCCTGCCTTAAGCAAATTGCTGCACTGGAGAGTCAGCTCCACATGCTCAAGGCTTTAATTTTGGCTGTGTGCCTGGAGCTGCTACCAAGTTTTGCCCAGGACTTTTCCAGGGAACCTTTGCTGGAGGATGCTCTGGCCTCCTCTCCCCTTAATCCGGACTGGAGCGACCCTAAGGTCCCAGTCCACCCAATCGAGACTCGGTCCATGACACGGTGGACCACCCCCCTTGGTGAAGGAAGTTCAGGCCGGGCAGAGACACAGGAGATGCAGGTCACTGAGAATAGGGTCCCCTGGCGTGCCACCGAGGCCAACGCCATCGTGGAGCAGCTGGGTCCACTAACCCGGTCCACCGGGATCATGTGGCTGAACCCGGTGACGCACTCTTACCCAACAGCCAATGGTCAGGACTTGACCCAGCTAGCCTGACTTTGCTTGTCCCCTTTGGAGCTTCTTACCCTTGAATTGACCATGGCAGCTCGAGGCCTGGTTAGGCTTGAGGCTCACGACTGGATGAGAGAGGTAGTGAAGATCCTTTGGCCCGGACAGAGTGCGAGTGTGCTATACGTCAAGGAGCAGCAGGGTCCTCGTGAGAATCCTGAGGCTTACGTGGCGTGGAAGCAGTTATTCACCATTCTGGCCGAGAAGGTTCCCCTGACCGCCCATGGTCGACTTCGATGTCATGGAGTTCAAGACTCTGTTGTATGGAGGCTTGACCTACGAAACGAAGATGGCCATAGGTCTGGTGGATCCGGCCACGACATCTTGGGAGGACTTTGGGAACAACCTCCGTCGGGTCGCGGACCTGTTATGGGAGGCTGGCTCCCTCCGACCTCCCATCAAGGCCCAGAAGAGAGATGCAGGGAATTGGGAACCCATAGCCAAGGTGACATACTCGAACTATGGGCCCCATTCCCAACACAGAAAGACGGTGCCGAATTCTGTTCCTCGTGGGAATTGGAATCCGTGCCCAGCTCCCCGACAAGACAACAGGCAGTGGCAAGGAAGGGACACCCACAGCCAGCCAGGCAAGGCAGGGAACCCCCCACAGCAGCCCATTGCCCCCAAACAGCCCTCTGAGTCTGGCTCTTCCCGGGAGATGTCTGGCGGGTACGATCCCACGGCCCAGATGTACTCCTCGGACAGAGTTAGAATCTGGGGCATGCTAAGGAAATGCGGACTGGACATGAGCCAGTTCGACAAACGGCCCACATCGGAGCTTCTGGAAGCTCTGGACAAACAGCTTCCTGTGGGTGATAAACAGCCGGTCCAGGCTGTGACCAACGGCCCACCTCCGGCTGGGTACTACCCGACCTTAGACTTGCAGGAATAGGGGTGCCCTCGGTCCAGGAAGCTTTCCCACAATGTTGTGGCTAAGTTGAGGCCAGACAAGTGGGGAAGGTTCTGGGTGAAGGCAGGAATCGGGACAGAGAGGGAAAAGACTTCTGCCACCCTTCTTGTGGGTTCTGGTGCGGCATTGAACGTGCTGCACCCCAAATTGGTCAAGCATGGTGAACCCACACCCGAGAGAGTCCAGCTTTCTGGATATGGTGGGGGAGGGTCACCTAGCCTGAGCATGGACAAACATACCAATGTCCATAGAGACGTTCTGTTTTCAGCTGTGGGCATGCGAGAACCAGGGCTAGGACAACAGCCTTCTGGACATCGGCTTCCTCCGGGGAAACAAGCTCACCATTAACTACATGAACGGTTACTATGGAAGTTAGACCAGGGACCAGCTGAGATTTCGGGCATGCACCGCCGTGCCGCCATCAAAGCTCCTGCCCCTGCCCCATTAGTGATGACCCAAATGCTATGTTCATACTCGGAGGAGACTGGCTCCCACCTATCCCTGCCTATCTGGTGCCATGTTGTCCTCCAGGGACCTGGCGCCACCT
This sequence comes from Iguana delicatissima, assembly GCA_948472985.1. Classification (NCBI taxonomy): domain Eukaryota; kingdom Metazoa; phylum Chordata; class Lepidosauria; order Squamata; family Iguanidae; genus Iguana; species Iguana delicatissima. Next base: position 543,094 of record CAOKZL010000460.1, on the reverse strand, counting down.
TAATTGTGACTGTGGTGATCGTCAAGTGGGCCCGGGCTAGCTAGCTTTTCAATTACCCTCATCCCTGAAGAGAGAGGTTCCACGGAGGCACATGGGTCCAAGACCCGCCTTCTCTTTGATTTGGATGTGGGGGTCCCAAATCAGGAGCAGGTGTTGCCACTCCTGCTGGTAGTTCTGGAGACCCCTAGGAAGGACTGGAAAGGGAAACCCCCCGATGGGAAAGCCCTTTTGTTATTGCGGCATTGCCATAGACAGGCTTTGCTTCCCTTCATGGGATGGAAGTCCCCGTGAAGAGGCGGTTGCTCCTGCTCCCCTCTCACTCCCCTTCCTTTGTAAATAATCCCCTTAGTTCGATAGATATTGTAATAACAGTACCCCATCTCTGTGTTCCCTACAGGGAGACGGAATGGGACTGTTCATGTGGATTGCAGTCCTGTTTTCCTTAAGTGGTTACGTCCTCAGAACCTCACCAGAATAAAGCCATGTATACACAGATTGGCAGTTCAATGCACAGGTGGTGTGCCACTGGAACCCCTATCCCGAAGTAGAATCCCTGTTAGCCGGAACACAACTGCTCCCCTGGTTCCAGAAAAGATACCCCTTTGAGCTGTCCACACATTTCCAGATCCACTCCAACAACAGGTTGAGTGCAGGGTTAAGGATGGCTGTGGCTGGTGAAGAGGTTAAACTCTACCCCAGCATGGCCATGGATGCCGCTCCCATGACCGCCCGAGTGGTCAGGAGCGATCACCCTCAGGCAGCTTTAGTTGTGCTCAGCTTCATTTTTGAAAACTGCCACCCTACATGGATATGGAAGACATATATGTTTCATTGCCAAAATGTCTCCCAGACCCCGACAGATTGTAAGTTCTCCTGCAGGAAGATGTGGTGCCCCGACTCCGATGTCCACACCCCTCCTTCCCCTGAAGGTCACCTGGCTATGTATGTGGGGAGCTCTGTAGTCCGCAAGGACATAGAGATGGTCATGTACTCGAACGTCCAACCCATAACCACCAAAATGATACTAAATTTCATGGTTGTCAACATTTCTAAAGTAATTCCAACTTTCCAACCGTATCTAAAACTGGCCTGGACGCAGTGGGAACACTGTGAGAAACGACGGCTGTCTTTCTCCCACCCCCACACTCACCCTAAGCGAGATGTCCTAGGGACCTCATTAGACAGTATTGGAACTGGCGGCACATTTATTAACGCAATGGACAACGAGGTCCTGCCAAACAAATTAGGTGTAATTGGCACCAAGAGACCAGAGACATTGGAATATCCTCTGCTGCTGGCCTAACCAACGTAGAGAGAGGAGTAAATCTGATAAGTCAATTGCTTCCACAGTGGGTTGGTGTCGAGCGAGACATAATTTCCAACCTTGGCCGAGTTCTACAGAACATGACCCATGATCTGTCAGTTGCAATACAGTGCATGCAACTGCAGAGCAATGTGATCACCTTTGCTGCTCAGGTGATCCAGGCCAGCCTCATGGGATTAATGCACCCTGAGATCCTGAGCCTACTCCGAGAGCAATATCTGGAATCGCTGGAACACCCTACTGCTCTGGCGCAGATATGACACGCCACATGGAAGAGCCTAACTCTCACGGTGGACGTTGGCCACAATTCTGGATCCGATAATTTTACATCCAGTATCCTATTTAGGACTCCCCTTCATAGCTGCCAACGCCACCGTGTTACCCCCATAGATGTACCATTGATCCAATGGTACCCACTCTTTTGATTTGGCTGGTTGCCTATTCCACCGCCATTGGATTCAGTGTTTTTATGGCATTGATAGTTTCAACCATAGCAACACTTCCAGCTATATAGTGAGACCTGTCAATACCACAGTCATGGCCCAAATTAATCGAGAGTGCTTTTGTCTAAGAACCACTTGCAAAAATGTGACAGTAGTGCTGCCTAGTGGCACAAATGTAAGAGTGAATCGCACCATTGGGAACCCCTGCTTCTGCTCACAGCTGGTCCAAGACTGTTTTGGTAATAACCTTTTATCTCCAGCAAGAGATACAAGATTACGTCTTGGAGAGATCCTACGCACCCTCGGAATCCGATTTAGTTGGATTCCACCTGGAAGACGAGATCCCTGCATCTTTATGGCGAAGGAATCTCACCAACCTATCACAACGAGTAACGGAGGTCTTGCACTCCCTCCACTAAATACCTTGACTGTTAACCATTCAGCTAAGGTGATCGTCAGAACCTTGGAAGAATTGGAAACTGCAGCTAAACATTCAGGGTGGGACACCCTCACGTGGTCGTCCACCGGGCAAGCGATGGCTCACTTCGCCCTACACCCTCTAATCGTTTTGGTCACATTACAGCTGATAGTCGCCTTCTGTTTAATTGGTCTTGCACTGTGGGTTAAACGACAGATCTTCCAGCTTCAGGCTGGCCGCTTTTATTGAAAAATCCCGAGGTTCATGTTTTGTAAATAGTTCGTTGTGAGTGTTTTTGTATTTTTACAGTACTGTCCCAATTGGTTTCAAAAGCCTATCCGAGGGCGACCAATCTTTAGGTCTCCCCTCGGAGTCCAGCTTATATTGGTGAGGTAGTGATATTGCTGACTCGGGGCCAGCATCGGACCGTCGGTCCTGTATGGACGAGCCACCCCAAGCCCTTGGATACATCATCAGGCTCAGAGCTTCGTCTCTGAGTCTGAGTGGGGGGGGGTGAGTGCGCAGGCCCATGTTATTCGGACCAGAGTGAGAATGAGACTTTCATCACTGGGGATCCCCTTGTGCTGCTGGGAGGGTAACATCGGCCTCTCCAGGCCAACAAGTCGATGCAGGCACTGCATCAGCAATCTCACTCCCGTATCGGCCTTCCTACGGCCAAAACAGCTACAGACTCAGGGTTCATGTTTGACTATACTCCTCTTTGGCTTGTCCCACAATGATGAATTCTACAGTTGCATAGTCACTCTCCACCTCCAAAGTACTAAGTGCTTTGATTCCAATGACCAACTCCTCCCTATTGGTTAGGATCAGGTCTAGGATTCCTGATCTTGTTCCTTCCTCTATCCTTTGAAAGAGGAAATTATCTGCAAGGCACATCAGGAATTTGTTGGAGAGCCTATGCTTAGCAGAGCTAGTCTCCCAGCAGGTATTGGGATAACTGAAGTCCCGCATAGCTACTAGTTCTTACTTCTTTTCAGATTAGTTAATCTTCTTCCTGTCATACATGAAAATCAGAAGCAGTATGGCCCAGATGCTTCCTAGACAATGTTGGCATTTGATGAAATATCTTTCCATGTTCCTTCATAGCTACCCTTCCAAGCCTTAGGCCATTTGCGCCCTACACTGTTATAGAGCTATTATTCCACTTTCAATGTCCTGTAGAATTCTGGAGCTTGTAGTTTACTGAGGCCAAAGAGCTCTCTGTCTGAGAATTCTAAATGCCCCTCCCTAAACTGCAAGACCCAGGATTCTGTAGGATGTTGAAAATGGAATAATAGCACTATACCAGTGCAGTGTGGAAATGGCCTTAGTCTTTTTCTGATGTCTTGAACATTTTAATTAATGACTGAGCAAAGGTATAACTATTCTGTAACTATTTTTTATATCTTCACAATCTACTTTAAAGTTATGTTCATCATCTGTGATCATTATTTTTGTTTTCTTAATGTTCTATTGTTATCTTACTTTTGCACTTTCTTCCTTAATTTTCTAAGCTGTTGTTGCAAGAATTTGCTGTTTTCTGTAAATGATATGGTATAACCTGCACATCATAAATTGTTGTGTTCCTTCCCTCAATTTTCATGTCTCTGTCCTCTGAGTCCAATCCTGCTTCCCATATAATGTATTCTCTGTATAAATTAAATAGCAAGGGTGACCTCCTTCACTATTGGAAACAACTCTATTTCTCCATATTATGTCCTGACAATGCCCTCTTGTCCAGAGCATAGTTTACTGCAGAACACCTAACATATCTGAGTGCATTTTCCTTTGCATCAGGTTACCCTCTCTACCTCAATTTCCTTTGTTTTCTCCATGCTTTATCATTGTTGTTGTGTGCATTCAAGTTGTTTATGACATATAGCAACCCTAAGGCAAACTTATAACGGAACTTTCTTGGCAAGATTTGTTCAGAAGGAGTTTGCCATTACTCTTCTCTGAGACTGAGAGAGTGTGATTTGCCCAAGATCATTCAGTCGGATTCTACGGCAGAACAGGGACTTGAACTCTGGTCTCCAGATTTCTAATCCAGCACTCAAACCATTACACTATGCTGGCTCTCTCATGCTTTATAACTAGCATTTAATTACTGACAGGATTGGCACTTCATTAACACAGATGTTTTGTATAGTCAAGGAGGGCATTCTGTTGACTACACAGGAACATTTGAGTATACAGGTCAGCAAAAAAAAAGAAAAAAAAAGATTGCACACAAATTGATTGATTATTTGCTTCAGCTCAAACAGAGGCCCCAGTTTGACAAATAAACATAAACACTACCTTTCTGTTTTAAACTATTGTTTCCCATGCCCAAGAAGTGGAAAATGTGTCCGGGAACAATTCAAGAGTTTCCACAGTTGTTGTTCCAAAGTACCCAACTCCATTTTTAAAGGAAAGGTGTTATCTCAAACAACCACTTGGTTCCGGCTTAAACAAGACTTCTCTGATGACCCCGTCAGCCTCCTGACTCAGATGGTATATCTGATTCTCAGTCTCCATATCACCTCCTCCTCTTGCTGCAGCTTTGTTGGTAGCAGTTCAGAGATATGAGCAACATATTTCCACTCATGACTCCTTCCATTTACTGCTGAAATTCCATAGCTTACATTTACTACTGTATTTAGGGAAGAAAAGATATTTGATTTGAGGAATTGAGAGAACTGCATTGTGTACAAAGTCCAGAGGAACTGAAGAATTACTATATATATATATATATATATGTATGTATGTATATGTATATATGTATATAGTGTGTGTGTGTATCACAAATTTTATCCCTTGTGCTCTAGTGCTTTGTTATATTTTGTAGTTTGTAAGTTATGCAGTATTTTCTGACCCCAAGGAGAATAGTGAATTGTAAAGCAGATCATAAGAATGTTTCTCATCCAAAGAAATGTACACAATCAAGTGTGTTGCATCCAAACATTGGTCCAGCTAACTGAGCTATTTTCCTTTAAAAATGGAGAAAAAAGAAGTTATTTCTCAGCCTATTGCAAGAATGTATCTACTTATTGCTTATTATTCCATATTATTCAGTTATTTCTCTCTTAGATTATCCAATAACTAAAGTTCTCTGATTAGTGTGTGGGTAAATTGAAAACAAAAGCAAAACAATAACATGATGGACAATATAGGCAGCAAGTAAGCTTCCCTAGGCAGAGAATTCTAGAGACAAGGTGCTACCACTGAAAAGGCCTTTTTTCTTATTGCTACACACAAGTTTTCACTGGGGCAGGGGCACCAGGAGGAAGACCTTATGTGGTGACTTAACTGTCGAGATAAGCAATGGGGAACAGGAGATGTTCCTTCAAGCCCTGTTTTGTCCCACTGTACATCTGAGGACACTACGCTTCAGCAGCAGGTAAGTTTCTCCTACTGATGCAATTATTCACTAATGTCCTCCTCAAAGGAAGCAGACGGTAATTTTAGCGAAGTTGTGAGAAAGGGTGTGAAAACCATAATCTCTTGAAGCCTATTCAAATTTTGGAACTTATTCAGGACAAAATTTCCCCAGCATTGCACAGGAAATATCATTTTTATTAAAAAAAAAGAAAAAAGAAAAAGAAAAGAGAATTCTATGCAGAAGTAATCTTTTCTGTACAGAAAAAGTTGTTTCCTGCACAGAAAATGCTATTTTCTGAAAATGCTATTTTCTGTGGAAATCAACCAAATTTTGGACAGAAGTCACCAATGACAGTATGTTCTATGCAATTTTTTTTATATTGATGATATTGTTATTTTCTGTGCAAAACAAACATGTGTGAATATCACATAAAATAAATCCTGAATGGCCAAGATTCTTGTCAGTCTAGGATTCTTCTCATCAGGTTAACACTCAAAAACTACATTTTTCAAGCATTTATGAATATTTTTTCCCTTCCTAGTTCTTCCTTCCACAAGTTCTGCTATCCTGTTCCATAAGGATTTGGCACCTCTAAGAGAAATGGTAATTTTAGCTAATTCCAGCTGAACTAAGTCAGGTCCTGTCAAATATATCAGGCTGAAGTTTGTCATTTTTTTCCCAACTGGAAGTGAGTCAAGCTACATTCTCTTACATTCAATCCAGAGCTTGAAAAAGTAACTTTTGATGGTTCAAATCTCCCAGAATCTCAAAGCCAGCACAGCTGGTGTCCATGTTGGCTGGGGGATTCTGAGAGTTCCTCTCCAGAAAAAAAGCATGTACAGGCTCTTGTTCAGTCAAGTAAGAGATGTCACAATCACTGAGGTTGTGATAAATCAAGATGTGACAAGGCAAGTTAAAGTAAGCAGCAAGCAAGGCTTGGAACGTTCCCAGTATACTCTGTTAGGTGGTAGAAAGAGATTGCTCCAGGAAATCCTCTGAAGGCTTAGAAAGACTGGATGGGATCACCCGTCAAATAGCTCTGCACCTTGGGAATAGCTGTCTCCAGCTCTTAAAGAAGCTAGCTTCTCTAATTGTATATTCTTGCTTGGCCATGGAGCAGGAGGGGGGAAGGACAGCTCAATCACATCCTCAGAATCTGAGGATAAGGAAAAAGATCCCCATGTTTTTTGGCTGGAGGGTGGGGAGAGGTGTCCAAACCTCTCCCTGGTGACATGGCCTATAATACTCCAAAATCTGAACCCTCTTCAGGAACAGTTCTGGTATCCAGATGCAGAGGACAACCTTCAACATCTTGGAAAATGTAATCTTATGACCTATAAAGCAGTATATGGCTTAGGTCTAGGTTATCTAACAGACTGTATCTCCCCATATGGGTCTGCCTAGGCTTTGAGATTCTTAAGACAGGTGCTCCTCTTACTTACACCACAATCACAGGCATGGTTGGTAAGGACACAAAATAGGGCCTTCTTGGCGGTAGCCCTTAAGCTCTGGAGCAACCTTTCTAAGTAGGGTAGAATGCCCCCCATACCCCCGTTCCACTGGCAGGGAGAGACTTTTTTATTCCAACGCTGGTTTTGAGAACTGAACGTTTTTAAAGAAAAGTCCTAAATTGCAAATAGGCTTTGACAATGGAGTGGTTTTCAAAGACTTTCTTGCCGTGGGAAGAGAATGGTTAAAGTTATTTGTTGCTTCCTTAGGAAAAAAGCATAGTGAAGAATTACACCCCTAATGAGAAGGAGCTGCATGTGGAGAGGGCCACATGTTCCCCATTTCAGCCATATTCTCTGGATTTGCAATGCTGTCCATCCATCCACCCACCCACCCATCCCTTTCTCTCAAAACTGGGACTTGAAGCAGTTGACAAGATTCTTTAAAAAATTAAGACTGTTAACAAACATATAATACATTGGATTATAAACACCCGACTGAATTAAAAGCAGATAAAAGTATACATTAAATAGAACAGAGATCATCCATTAAAATACCCTAAACCATTATTAAAACTTTCCTGAATAATGAGTTCTTTTTATTCCAAGCCTGATGGCAAGCCACTCCCCACTCCAAAAGCAAAGCAGAGGTTCTAAATCTGACTGAAAAATCTATGAGCATTAAAGGTCTTGAGCTGACTACTTGAGCACTGAGCCATGTATGTTATAGAATGTGTCAAGAAACTATATAGTTATAGATGTTTGATACTACTTTAACAGGCCAGGTTCCATGCTGTGAAATCTTGGGAATTGTAGTTTGGTAAGGGTTACTTAGAATTCCCTGCTAGAGCATTCTCACTCTATATTTCAGAGAAAAGATGAATTGCACCAGCAAATGTTAAATCTTAGTATTCCACAGGAGCCAGGACAGTTAGAGTGGTATGAAATTGCTATTTGTGCAGAGTATAGTGCAGACATACTATATCACCTTTTGACTTGGACCAAAGGAGGGAACCAAGAGGAAACCATCCACCAATAAAATTCTTTGCTCTTTTAAACCAGGAACTTCTTCATGACTATCAAAAATGAGATGGAGTCAAACTTGCTTAAGCCACTAAGAGGCTCAGTCTCTCCCTTGTGTCTCACAACACAAAAAAGCCAGTCTGCCAACATTGCTTCTTGCTTATTTTTTAGCTCAGCACTTCCTACACCTTGTTTCCAAGTCGTACATTCAGCAGAACTTTGGATGTATCTTTTGGCATGCTTCATGAAAGAAACAGCCAGCCAGATGAGATACAAGTAGGCCTTTATTTGCAAGTAATACAAGACACCATCTTTCATGCAGATGAATTATTCTAATTTTTTTAAAAGAGATTTTCTTAAGATTAACTTTTATGGAACATGTCTTAAATCTTTCATCAAAGGAGATTTAGTCAGGGAGTTGAACCCAGTTTGCAAAGCCTTAAATACTGTCATTGTTAAAGTAAGAATCTTACTTTTTAAAAAAGTGGAAGTAGCGCCAGCCAGTTATCCAAAAGGAAGAGTGAGAAAATAGTGTGGGTTTAGTCTAAGGTTAGGTTCAGCTGGATCCCTTCTCACCTGTGACCTCTTTGTAACCCATGCTGTTATTTAAGCCTTCAGTAGGAGCTAGATCTAAGGCCATTTTTGCACTACACTCTTATAGCGTGATTATTCTACTTTCAACATCCTATGGAATCCTGGGGTTTGTAGTTTCGGGAGGGGTCTCCTGGCCCCTCCCGAAACTGCAAACCCCAGGATTCCATAGGACCTTGAAAGTGGAGTAATTGCACTATAAGAGTGTAGTGTGGAAATGGCCTAAATGGGGCACCCTGTAAAACCACGTGTGTGCTTCCCATGGATGGGTTATCCGTTTCCCCTCACCTTCACTCTTCAGACAAAACAGGTAGAACATGCTCTGTGGACTGTTTTCTCTCAGAAGAGTTTAGTTGCTAGACTGTAGCACTAGGCCTATTGGAAGGACTAAAGGATTGCTCTTGAAGGGAATAGAGCTGATCACAAACCTTTCTTTGAAAATATTGCAGAAGCCTTCAAAAGGCCCATAAGAAGACACCAACACTGTGGAAAGCACTATGCATTTTGTCTCAAGGGCTTGTTTCTAGAATTTCACAATATCTATGCTGTTATATAAATGACCTCCCATTGTTAAATGTAGCCACTTGACTGGTAAAGATGCTATAACATTTAAAAATGTAATTTGAATGAGCACACTAATTGCTAGGAATTAGTTGTTGTGATTGGTGTGTATTGCTACAGATGAGGGATGAATGATCCGTTCTCTCATTTTGACTGAACCTGCCTGTTAGTGAATAGTGGGTAACACCTGCGTTAGGGTTAGCTCAGATCTCTGCTCACCTGTAATGCTTGTTTGGACCCTTGTGAAGCACAGAGAGGAGTAGCAAAGTTTCATGGATACCTTAATGGGTCAATGCACTTGTACTGCCTGCTAGGAGTTCTGTCAATTCATAGCACCATCCAGCTTTCAGAGGGTGAGATTTCTGGAGTGAACTTAGGGTTGCCAAGTAAAAATAGGACAAAGCTCCTATAAATACACTCTGGCTTCTAGGCAACTGTTAAAGGCACAGGAGCCCTATTTTGTTTTTGCCTGGCAAGCCTAGGTAGACATGAGGTGGATATGTCCCTCTCTGGTGTATTTTCCTAAAATTAATTAAGAACTCAGTGTATGGATGCCCAGCCTCAGTGTGTGGACCCCATAGACTGGGGTGGACAAAGTGCAGCCTATGGGATCCATGTGGCCCCATTTCTGTTTTTATGGTCAAAAATTTGGTTTTGAAAAAGAAAAATGCAAACTCCCCCCCCAAATGAACTTCAGAGGCCATGGGGCAAATTCCTCCTTGGGAGCATTTTCACCACATTTTACACCTCCCTGGGGCATTTTAGACCTCTCCTAGTCCTGAAATGGTCTAGAATGGTTCACTTGACTGTTGTATCAGTCAGGTCCATTTGGCAACTGGGGAGGCAGGAAGTGAGACTATAACTGAAAAATACGAGAAGAGGGTGAGCAATCTCGTAACCCCAATACTACAGTAAACATCATCTGCACGAAGTATTTGAACATAATTCCAGAATCCCATTTCCCAGTCCTTTGTAATGAGCTTGTATACATGGATATTTTACAAAACACAGCTTTGTAGATAGATTTTGTTTTTAAAAGGCTTTTAAAGCTCTTCACTTCCTAAGCCTGGGCCTCTTGGAGTGGATGGATGAGGAAGAAAGGCTATGACAGTTCTCATCTTCTACCAAAGATAACCACACGCTCTCAACAGATGGGTCATGTCATCTTCTAGTAACCATGGGAATAGATACTGCTAGGCCAAACCTGGGCAACAAATTTATGTTTAGTCTTGGGTAAGTTGATAAATATGGTCTAGTATTACTCATTTATACAGCATAATAAGTGGGGGAAATGACTCATGACTCCTCTCTCTGTCTTGATTCAGTACAGTCTGAAAGTTCCCTGTCTTTTTAGAGTTGCAGACTTAAGACTGAGGCCATTTCCATACTCCCTAAACTGCAAAGCCCAGGATTCCATAGGATGTTGAAAGTGGAATAATAGCACTATAACAGCCTAGTGCAGAAATGGCTTGAGAGGCAGTGACCATCAGATGATTCACTTGAACAACCAACAGCAAGAAAAACCGAATACAGTCGCTGGCACAGCTATGTGGGCTATCCTTGCCTCTATTGCCGCCCACAGCAAAATGATTCCCCACTGTCTATATATGTGGATCTCTAATGTGCAGTTTTACCAGTTTCATACCACTGTAACTAACATGGTTGTATCATATACCCTAAAGCATTTCACAGGTGCAAACTGCAACATGCATGGCCAAGCAACATCAAAATGTATTCAAGATGGCAAAAGTTAACAGTGAGAACAGACAACCTAGGAGAGACTGCAGCACTTTCCTTTTGCATGAGTCTACAGGGAAGGGCAAGACTCTGCCCACTCCTTTCCTCCCTCCCCTGCTGAATTAATTAAGTGCAAACTCCTTTTGCATTTTGTACTCAAGTTTGCACCAATTAAAGCGGGTACAGAACAAAAGGGGAAAGTGGGAGAAGCAGAGATAAACTGGGATATTTTTAAAGCAGTTGAAAAAATGGGGTGACAGAGGATTAATTGGTACAGTCCACGTCAGATCAGGACAACTAAAGGATATGCCATCATGTGGAATCCTGGGATTTATAGTTTGCGGAGGTACTCAGAATATTCTGCTGGGGAGTGCTAGCAACTCCTTTGGACTCAGAGGCAGCTCTGAAGTAGGAGAAAGCTTCTCTCAAACAAGTTTCCCCACTCTTTTTCTAGGCTCCTGTCAACCCTGAAGGGAAAGGTACTTTTCACATATAAGAATACATTTATATATTATTGTTTGGGACAGTCAGGGATGGGCAAAGTACATCCTGTAAGCGTCTCTCAAATCCCTTTTTGCACCCCTCCTTGATTTTGTTTAATTGGCTTTACAGTTTACTGACAACGTGGAATGCAACTCATGTACCTAGAAATATGCTTTGCCCTCTCTATGGCCCCCATAGTGACAGCATCATTGTTCTGATGCTGCCATGACCTGAACTATCTCTCTAGCAGAGAATGCCAAGTAGCTCTTGTTGTTAACTGCTGTCAAATTGACTTCAAATTATGGTGATCCTATAAATGAATGATGGTCACCCTATCATCAATCACCCCTCTTCAGGTCTTGCATACTCAAGGTGTGGCTTCCTTGATTGAGTCTATCCATCTGCAGCACAGTCTTCAACATTTCCTACTGGCTTCTATCTTGCCAAGCATTATCATCTTTTCTAGTGAGTCATGTCCTCTCATGATGTGTCCAAAGTATGACACATTCCCTAAAAGTCAAATTTAGTCATCTTGGCATCTAGGGAAAATTCAAGCTTGATTTGCTCTAGGACCCCACTTATTTGTTTTTTTAGCAGTCCACAGTTATCTGTAGAACTCTTCTCCAGAACCACATTTTGAATGAGTTGATTTTCTTCCTATCAGCTTTCTTCACTGTCCAGCTTTCACAATCATTTATAGAAACTGGAAATACCACAGTATGGACAATCCTAACTTAAGTATTCAATGTTATATCTTTATATTCCAAGAACTTATCTAATTCTTTTACAGCTGCCCTTCCAAGTACTCGTGATCTTCTAATTTATTCCATTCTGATTAATGACTGAGCCAAGGTCTTGAACTATTTCCATGTCTTCATTGTCTGCTTTAAAGTATTGTAATCTGTAATCTGTAGTCTGTGATAATTTTTTTCTTAATGTTCAACTGTAGACCTGCTTTTGCACTTTCTTCCTTGACTTTCTTCAGTAATTGCTCCAAGACTTTGCTGTTAGTAGTCTTCTAGTAGTATGATTTCATCTGCATATCCTAAATTGTTGGTGTCCCTTCTTCCAATTTTCACCCTTCTTTCCTCAAAGCCTAATCCTGCTTCATGTATGATACATTCGGTGTACAAGTTAAACAGCTAGGGTGATAAAATGCAGCCTTGTCTGACTCTCTCGCCAATTGGAAACTGTGCTGTTTCTCTGTATTTTGTTCCAATGGTAGCCTCTTGCCCTGCATTCAGATTATACTTCAAGGCAATCAAATGTTGTGGCACACCTACTTCTCTAAGAGTGATACATAGTTCTTCATGATGTACAGTCAAAGGCTTTGCTATAATCTGTAGAGCACAGGTTGATTTTCTTTTGAAATTCTTTGGTGCACTCCATTATTCAACATACGTTTTCAATATGAACCTTAGTGCCTCTTCCTTTCCAGCTTGGACATCTGGCATGTCTCACTCTATGTATAGTAGAAGTCTTTGTTGTAGAATTTTGAGCATGACTTTGCTCAATGGTCTTGTGGTGACTTCAGTCCTTGGTGTCCCCTTTCTTGGGGGTTGGAATGTATTTTGAGTGTTTCCAATCTGTGGGCCATTGTTTTGTTTTCCGTATTTGTTGATAGATTTTAGTTAGAACTGGAGTAGATTATGCCTTTCTAGCATGAAGCAGCTTTATTGGTCTATCTCTGGTGAATTATTTTTCCCAAGTACTCTGAGTGCAGCTTCCACTTTACTTTCTAAAATTGTAGATTCATCTTCAGATGGTTCTTCCTTGAATAAATCTATCATCCTTTCATCTCTTTTATATAGTTCTTCAGTGTATTGTTTTCATCGTATTTTTATTTCTATATGATCATACAATGTGTTCCCCTGCTGATTCTTGTTTCAAATTTCCCTTTGATTTCTCAGATCTTTTGAAAGAGGTCTCCTGTTCTTCCTTTTTTATTGTCATCTTCTATTTCTCTGCATTTATTATTACTGATTGATTATTATAGTAATTCTCCTTGCCCCGTGCACAAGTCATTGAACAGTTGTTTTCAGGGTTCTGACTCTATTACTGTCACCTTTTGCTTCTCACCTGTCCTTAACTACTTGAAGAGTTTCATCTGTCATCCACTGAGGCTTCTTTTTCTTTTCGCTGCAGAGGATATCTTTGCATTCCTCCCTGACTATGTCCAGTCCAGAGTTCTTCTAGCTCTGGGTTCATTAGGCTTAATAGTGCAAATCTATTTTTCACATTAACTTTAAATTCTACTATTTTAAAACCCCTTTTAACCCAAAGTTTTTCCCTTGTCAGGAAAAAGGCAAGGTGCGAAAGAAGATTAAATGAAAGCTTAAATGAACTTGCATCATGCTGAAGACGTCACATCTTAACAATGATGTAGAAATGCTGGAGGTTGAATTCCCAAACACTTCCTTCCCAGCAATTTCTTCAGTAGTCCAAAATATACAAACACTAAATAAACTGATGTGAGAGAATGCTTCTTTTGAGATCCAAAAAACTACTGAGGAAAATGGATTATGCTTGTAGGCAAAGGTGAAGGTTGAGATATTTTGCCTCTTGGGTCTACTTAACAATAATCCGACATATTTCATCCTTACTGTAACAAAAATAATTTCTATGAGAGCCATTTCAGCCAAATATATACTATCAAGGCAAGTTAGAGAGTTTTGGCTGCACTTCAGCAGAAAGAGAATTTGACTTTGCCTTCAGTGGAGCAGACAATTTAAATCCGTTGGTTTCACCATTCATGCAAGTCAGCTGTGAAACAATCAAACAGTTGGACTCATTTTAAGTTGATTCTTAACACTGTGTGACAAATCAAAAAGAGATGGAAAGTTAATTGGCACATTAGCAATCTACCCATGTCCATTTAGACTAACCATAACAAAAATCAGGCTTAATTGAATTTATTTTGGAATCATTGCCAGAGCTGAGGAGTACTGTAGAAAGCAAAGACAACTAGTAATTTCTATGTCCGAACTTTAAATGATTGAACTTTACACGGTTTGCCAAAGTACTGAACCCTGTACCCAAATAGGTTTAGTTCTGTGGATAGTTCCTTTAAAATTTGGACTAAATCTCAGAGTAGATGCATTGTACCATTGACACAGAGGCCCCCAGCCACCACTGGTACTTATGTGAACCATGATATTTCCAGGTTTCCCTTCTGTCCTTTAAAATTCTGAGAGAGAATTCCTAACATGGATCTGTTCACTCTACATTTCCTTTTTTCATATATTGCACTTTATCCGTCTTTGCCATCTCATTCTTCCAACAGCCCTGTAAGATAAGTCAGGTGTACTCCATAGCTGAGTGGGGACTTGAATCCAGGAGTTTATTTGCACTATACAATTGTAGCACTATCATTCCATTTCAACAGCCATGTTCAATCCTATGCAGTCCTGGGGCTTGTAGCTTGATGAGGCTTTGGACCGTTCTGGCTGAGAATTCTAAATGCCCCTCCCTACTGCGAATGCCAGGATTCCATAGGACAGATCTACAGCAGTTAAAGTGGAATAATGTGCTATAATTATGTAGTGTGCATGGGCCCCAGATCTTTTAAAGTCCTATTCAGACATTATTTATTGTGTGTATGTATCCTTCTCTTTCATTGCTCTCCTTGCTCATAAACCAGTGAATGTGAAGAGGAAAGTCTCCTGTCCATGTGGATCCTTGCATCACTATCCAAGTGAGGAAAGCAATTCTTCCTGATGTGTTGGGTAAAGTCAGTAACTAATAGCTCAGTAAGGCTGTAGTTCCAGTCCAAGGAATTCCCATGGAGTAGAGCTTTCCTATTTGACTGAGACTCCCCTCCCCAAGTTTTGCTTGATTTGAATCACCACATTTCCTTGGAGTTTTTCTGTAAATAATACAATTAAGGTGGCATCTGTAAACTTCTGAAAAGTGCACAGTAGAGGGTCCTAGATATCATGGAGATTATTTCTTCAATAGGCAAGTAAACCTTGGCTTATTTCAGTCTTGTATTGTTACTCCCTGCTGAGTAAGATCATGAGATTTTTTGGTGCATTTTCTAAAAAAAATTCACATTGTGGGACTTTTGGTGAGATTTTCATTTATGCAAAAAATTTGACAATTTTGCATGAAAACCAATGCATTTTGCATAACACCAGTTTTCTGCACAAAATGATGGACTTTTTTTGGGGGGGGTGTGCAAATTCAATTTTTTTAAAAAAGTCCTGAGATGTGAAAAATCTGGTATTGGTAGGCCATTTCTTGATGGACTGTCTTACTATATCAAGATACCCTTTCTCACTGAGAGTGGAAAAAATTAGGAATATTCATTACATTCTTAGATTTCAGTGAAAAAATCCTGAGCAAATAACAAGTTGGAGAGAAGGCTATTTCTTCTTCTTGCAGTCCCATGGGCAAAGAACATAAGAAGCTTCCTTGCACAAGTTCATACCATTCATTCACTATTCCAGTCCTGCTGTATTGATTGGCAACAGATCTGCAAGGGTTTAGACAGAGTTTCTTGCCCACCTTATGTGTTTGTTTAATCATTGGTGTCAGATCTAGCTACAATGACACAACTGTTGGTTCCATACCATTTGGACTACTGTAACACACTGTCTGGCACTGCCTTTGGAAACTTCAGTGGATCTGAAATGCTGCAACCAGAATGCTAACTGGGGCCAGTAACAGGGAAGATATAACTCTCTGGGGCTTTCCGCACTGCCCTGTTATAGTGCTATTATTCCACTATTCAGAACACCATCACAGGTCTGTCTGGTGAAGACACAGGGGAAAGCCTTCTTAGTGGCTGCTCTTCAACTTGTCACAAGAAACTAGATTGGCCTCCTTGCTGATCTCCTTCTGCCAACAGGTGCAAACATTTCTGTTTATTTATTTTTTCTGTTTATTTTTTTAATTTTATTGTTATGTTTTCAGAGTGATATTTAAAATGTAATGGCCTTTTAATATGGTGAGTTGTTCAATAGTGTTTTAATTATTTTACCTTTTTCTTGTTTTAGGATTTTTAGAGGCAGCTTTGGCTCCACCACTGTGAGAAAGGCAGCACAGAAATGAAATGAAATCATTGACAGGGCCTCTACAAACTCCTGCTCTGCCATATCTCATGACATGGAGTTGGTTCTGAGCTCTTCAAAGCTAATCCTGTGAAGTGTGAGCTCTGACAGGTTCTACCAAGGTTGTAAAGCTTTCAATGTAGGCTCAGCAGTGCACTATGTCCAAGGAACAACCTAAATATGGAGAGGTTTGGCCATGAGGGGCCCATTAACATTATAGAATTAAAGCACTGTGATTCTACTTTAACTGCCATGGTTCTGTCCTATTGAATCCTGGGATCTGAAGTATAGGAAGGGGCATTTAGAATTCTCAGCCACAGTACTCCAGTGCCTCACCTCCTTGATGAAAGAAAAGAATTGGCATGGGTGAGTTTTTACTGGCTACAGTGCATTGCTGCTAAGTTATTCTCTGCTGCTGGGCACACGTCCAAAGCTGTGGGAGCAATCTCTGCCATATTTTGGGCATGACAGAGATGATGTTAGGCTATCCAGCTGAATATGAGGTATGCATTGGATACGAACTGACTTAGATATTGTTGGTATACCAGAAGCTGGCAGTAGGGTGTCCTCAAGTAGGATTACCCTGGATCAGTTTCAGTTTCAGTTGGTGAGTACAGCAGATGGGGACAAGTAAGGAAGGCAATTTGTCCTCTTGATCCTTATCTTTCTTACCTGGTCATTCAGGGGGAGATGAAATTAGATCTTAGCTAAAATGTATTATTAATATATCTCTCAGGGAAAGCATTTTCCCATCTTGTTTAAAAGAAACAATGGTATGACCACTTCTTTTAAAGCCCTTCCTGGACCTCCTGGAATTTAACAATTCCTTTTTTTGGACAAGGTGATTGAGAGGCCAGTTGCCTTCCAACTGATGATACAGTTTTTTGTTTTTTTTAACCCCTTTTAAACTGTTCTCAGAGCAGCATAGAATGATTCAGCAATGGAGCCAATTGCTTAGAATAGTGGAGGGAGTCTCCTTCTCTGGATGTCTTCAGAAAGAGTCTGGACAGCTACCTGATGGGGATGCTTTAGCTGGAGATCCTGAATTGAGCAGGAGTTTGGACTTGATGGCCCATGAAGACCCTTCCAACCCTATCTACTATATAAAAGTCAAAGTTTGTGAGTTTGTCTGTTTGTCTGTGTGAGGCAGGCAAAGACCTCATCTGATTGGCTGTGTGAAGCAGGAAGACCTCATATGATTGGCTGGCTATGAAGATTCTATGGAACCCTGGGGTTGGCAGTTTAGGGAGGGGACTTTAGAATTCTCAGCTGAGAGCTCTTGGGCCTCAGTCCGGTTGCTATGGAGATGAGGCCTATTATCAATCAGGATGCCAGAAAACATTTGGGAGGCATATGTGAGACATACACAACATAGTTACAAGGTCTTCTTGCCTCTCACATTAGATTGTATAGGTTCCATATGTGAGGAATCTTAAAGTTGAAATTCAAACCAAAAAATGCTTCCAGAAAAACGTAAAGCCATTGCACAAATTCAACAGTAAGCAAAAAACAAAAAAACAAAACCAAAAACCAGTACATTAATGTCACCAGACAATATAGATTGGATTGGGGACTATGGGGAAAAGTTACAGGTACTGGAATAGGCCAGTTGCTATGGAGAAGAGGCCTAGCAGCAAGGAGAAGGACAGTATATTCCTTCAGAAACCCAACCAATGAATGTTAACAACTCTGAATAAAGATAGGATTGAGGGATATGGGAAAAATTTACAGGTACAGAAATAGGCCAGTTGCTATTGACACAAGGCCTCGCACAGTGGTTAGCGAGCGCGCTAACCCGTTGCAGCACCCCGTTTGAAACTGCAGGGACGCACTAGCGCATCTCTGCAGAGCTGCCCAGGGGTGGGCTTCCAGCTGGCGCGCTGCCCTGATTGGCGGAGCGCCGCCGGAAGTTGCCGGCCGCCATTTTGGCCGCTGCCGAACGCCGCCGAAATTCACCAGCGTGTGGAGCGGCGAACACGTGCTCCCCGCAGGGACGGAGCAACCCGTTTTCAGGTAAAATCCGTCCCTGCGTGCGCTGCCCCGTTTCCCCGTCCCCCATGTGGAAAGGGCCTGTGTATGTAAATAACTCTGAATACAGATTGCATTGGGGAATATGGAGCAAAGTTACAGGAAATGGAGAAGACAGTTTGGTGAGTTCTCAAGAGGAAAATAAAAACCCCGGGCAACGCCATGTAAATACGCTAGTATATTACATAGATATGTGAGGGCAGAAAACCCCCTCAAGCATGTACTTGACTTATCCATATTTTTTAAACTATTTTGCGGCTCACAAGAGCTCAACAGAAAAAAGAGGAATCAACTGAAGGATGCCATTATCTAATACATAAAAGTCAAAGTTTGTCTGTTTGTCTGTGTCAGGCGAAGACCTCATATGATTGGCTGCCTAAGAAGATTCTGTGGAATCCTGGGGTTTGCCGTTTAGGGAGGGGCCTTTAGAATTCTCAGCCGGAGAGCTCTTGGGCCCCAGTCAACTGTGACTGTCTTGAATAGGCCGGTTGCTACAGAGCCGAGCTTTCCAAACTTTTCATGTTGGTGACACGTTTTTTAGACATGCATCATTTCATGACACAGTAATTCAGTTTTACTAGCAAACCAGAGGTTAAACTAACCTCTTATAAGAGATACAGAGACATACAGAAATTGTAATAACAAAATGTATGGGGACACAACATATCTCATGAAAACCTTTCATATATTTTTTAAAATACATGATTTATAAATAATAACATACATTTCCAAGATTGTAGGCAACACACCTACACTTCAGACAGCACACTAACATCTCATGGCACACCATTTGGAAAGCCTTGCTACAGAGACAAGGCCTAGCAGCAAGAAGGAGGAGGCAGTGTATTCTCTCAGGAATCCAATCTCTGTATGTTATTACCTCTGAATACTGGTTGGATTGGGGAATATGGGGAAAAGTTACAGGTATTGGACAAGACAGTTTGGGGAACTAGAGACATAGAATCTCAAATCTTTCTAACAAGTATTAACTATGGGAAAATAAAATCCTGGGCAATGCTGGGTATATAAGCTAGTGATGCTATGATTCTGTGTGTTTTGCCAAGGAATAAGAGCCCTTCCTTTAGAAATAAGTGAGCATTCATTCAAGAGGACTGCAGCATAAGAACACGTAGATGAGTTTTAATCTTTTAATATGCTAGTGGTTTCAAAAGTTGCACATGTTTTGCTCATGGCTGGTGGCTGGTTTAGTGCATGTATGTTCTATCTAATGATGAATGGAGTTAATGTACCCACAAATTGTTGTCAGCTGGCTATTAACTGTAGAGCAGATGTAGACTAATACCTGATAAGCAGCGTGGCACATTCTAATGGATGAGTGTTCGCTGTTCAACATCAATGTGTTTTAATGCATTCCAGATCACTTGAACTATGCAACCCATTTAATGAATCCAGTTTTATTGCAGGGAACACTGCTTGAGGTTCTGCCAGTGGGGAGATTCTTTAGACCATGTCTTGATGACCCTAGACATGCTCTCATCCATGCTGGCTGTTCTGCAATGAGGTGTGAATATACATTGGAAGGGACCGTGGCTTCAATGGAGATGAGGTGTTTATGACTTGTGTGTTTTGTCAGTTCATAACTTGGCTTCTGTGCAAGTTCAGTGAAGAGGAGTCCCGTTTGTGGCTGGGCTGTAAGTACACTGTGACTTCTGGAAAAAGTCCTTTGTGACACTGCAGCGCTGGCTAAAGTAAGAGTGAAATGTCCTATAGGGTTTCTTTCAGATAACAAACAGAATGCAGTTTTTCTTCTACTAACCATCCTATCTAAGATTGAACTAAGGGTCAATCTTAATGATATATTAAGCACATACTTAGAAGTGATGCTCCTTCAGTGGTGAAATACCTGTGTGTCATAGCACATGCTTTTCCTCACCGTTCTCTCTCTCCCTTTTGCATTTTGCACACTTTGTTTTGTGATTGATCATTGAAAGAAGCCAAACATTGATAACATATGAGTTCCAAGGAAATAATGTTTTGAGAAGAATAACTGGCTAATAACTGAGAATATATATTCCTCTTAATGTTCAGTTTCCTAATCAGGTTTTTGAACGCTAAGAGGATTATAGATAAAATGGGACCACTGAAGCACAAAAAGGAAGTATCAGCAGCTTGTAAATATAGCTTAGATAAGCTCCAAAATATCTTGACATCCACAGCATTAAAAGGTGGCATCTCACCCTGAAACCCATCTCACTGTATGCTGCCTAGTATCCAGAAGCCAGAATATTCATGTCAGCAGTTGGAAAAGAAAAATGTGGAGGGAGGGAGGAGATGAGTGAATAAAAGCACTTTGATCTGGTTGAACTCCTTATGGCAGCTTTGGAGAACCTATGGAACTCTGGATGTTATTGGACTAGATTTTCCATTATCCCTGATCATTGGCCATGGTTACTAGGGTTAACTAAGAGCTGGAGTTCACCAACATCTATAGGTGTACAGGTCCACTCCCATAGTTTTAGAACATAGCAAAGGAGCTTTTTAGAATACAGCTCTCAGAATTCTCAAGTGCCAAGCTAGTCAGGGAATTCTGGGAGCAAGATCTCATGGTGCGTCTTTGTTAGTTCCCTGAAATTGACCATTCCTTTTAGAGACTGAGGATGCACTAAAACAGATGAGAAATGTATAGCTTTCCTTCATCTATTGCCAGATTTGCCATGGAGAAGAAGGACAGAACTTGCAACCCAGAAACTAGAAGTCCATGAATGTTTGGCATCAAAGTTCAAGAAGGAAATATGCAACAGACAAGCTGACAGGCATCCAAAGGAGAGCAAGTGAGATATAAAAGGTCTGGAGACCAAGCTTTATAAGGAACAACTGAAGGAGCTTGATATGTTTAGCACGGAGAAGACTGAGGAGTAACATGATTGTTATTTATGTTGTGTGTCTTCAAGTAATTTTCAAGCTGAGCCTATTATGGAGTTTTCTTGGGCTGAGAGTATGTGACATGCCCAAGGTCACCTAGTAGGTTTTTATGGCTGAACAAGGAATTGAATCCTTATCTCCAGGACATAGTCCAATTCTCAAAGAACCACACCATGATGATATGGTAGCCATCTTTAAATATCTGAAGAGATGTTATGTAGAAAATGGAATGAGCTTGTTTTTGCTGCTCTAGAGACTAGAACACCAATGACAAGAAAAGAGACTCTGCAAAAACATTAGGAGAGAACTTCTTTACTGTAAGAGCTGCAGGATAGTGAAATAGACTGGTTTGGAGGATGGCTTCTTTCTGCCATTAGTGTGGCATGAGTGGGAAGATAGTTTCTTCTGCTGCCCTGTAAAAATTGAGTGCGCTGATGCACATGCTGGCATAACATGTCATATGCTACATGTTTTATTCTATTTTTTTAAAAAAAGGAAAAGAAGAGCCCAAGTAAACCACATTAGGAGGAAGAGAGACATAGCTTCTCATAGATGTTGGTGGACCCCAGCTTTCATGTGCCTCAGTCACCATAGCCACTGGTCATAGATAAAGGGAAATCTACTCCAATAACATCTGGAAGTCAATAGATTCCCCAAGACTGCCATAACCTATAAGGCGTTCAAGCAGACCAATTAGTTTTTGTTCACTCTTCTCCCTTCACCACAGTTTTCTTTCCCAACGGCTGACATTCAACTCTTTTTCTGGCTCCTGGAAGCTAGTGAGCATATTCAGAGATGGGAATTCAGGGAGAGATGCCACCTGTCAATGCTTTGAATGTCAGGATACTTTGGAAGAGACTGTAATGGCCATGTACCTACAGCCAGATGCACAATGAAAAAGGCATTTTCCAGGATCTCCGAGAAATGTTCCGGAGGTCCTAGAGGATAGTGTTGTCATAGTGCATCAATGCACAGCCAGATGATTTTCTGATACCCCTTCCTTTCCACTGGCTCTCCACTAAGTAGCTGTGAAAAGGTGGACAGGCATAGGAGGAAGGTGAGTCCTGCCAGAAGGGAGATGTATCATAGCTCAACCTGAGAAAAATGTCTTTGTACAAAAAACAACAAAGGACTGCACAATAGATCTGAGAGAAACTGAAAATCACTCAGACTAGATCTTTATTTTTGCCACTAGAAAGAAGTGTCTGGCTTTTCCTGTATGTGATCTTTCTTGCCAGCTACTTCTGTTGTGTAGATGTAGAATAGGTGAGAGATATAAATATACTGAATGCACACATGGTATTCTCTCAACTGCATTGCCTTTGAGACAATTAAGTGTTTCTTCTCCTTCTCCTTTGGCTTAAAACTGAAACAAATAATAACCTGGCCCCATCATGTCTGCATCCTCCTATGATTAAGCGATAGAGCCTGATTTGAGACAGGAGGCTGGTATAGCGATACCTCCTCTTAATTCCCTTTTGGACAATGAGACGTTCCTTTGTTTTTGAGAGTGCCTGGACGAATCCCAGTTGCTTCAATAATCCAGCAGGGGTTATGATAACAGACAGCTAAAACAAGTGGAAAATGCCATGTTTCATCATCACACACAGAGGTTTTATTATGCTTGTCACAGAGACAGGCATAAATTTTGGGAATGAGTCACACAATAAGTTGTTTAGCATCATGTCCTTGATTCCAGCCTGCAAGTGCGCTAGTAACAAAAACTCCCCAAACACTTAGCTAGAAAACAAAACAAAACTGAAGTAGAATATTGGAATATGCCTCTACCCATTTAGATCTGTAGAGGCCAATCTTTTTGGCAAGTGTGCTGGATTCAAATCTAGTGTATGAGACAGAACCACTCTAGGTATTTCAGACAGCATGTATGACCCCCAGCACTGAGGTACTGGGAAAATTTTGAAGTGCAGGCCGTCAGTGTGACATCTTCATAGCCATGCCTGCAAAGAGAGTCCAAAAATGGAGGCAGTGCAACTGATCCATATCAACAAACCAATCCTAGTAGTTTTTACCTCCACCAGGGGTAGGTCTTTTGTACAGTGAATGGGACTGAATTGCCCATTCAAAGCAAAAGGCAATTCTTACAGCTAAGTTCAGAGGGAACAGGGAAACCTGAGGGGATGTGAGATGATGCTGCAGTTTGGGGTAAAAATTGCAGTTCTGGAAGAGAACACAAGAGTTTTGCAACCTGCTAGGAAGCCAAGGTAGAATGAAAAAAACAGGTGGGATTCAGAGAAATTCCTTGCTTTTAGCCTACAACTCCTACTAATCATAGCCAGACACAGCCCTTGGTGAGAGATTATGGGTATTTCAGTTCAAAAACTCCAAAGGGCCTCAGTTGCTCATCTGTATTAGTGACCACTGACGTGGGAATGTACACATACAAACCAAAACCCAGTTTCTGACTTATTTAACTAAGACAGCCAATGATGACTCACAAAATGTCACTGTAACATTTAGAAACAATGGCTGGCATTTTGTTAGTCAATTATGATGTTGTAAGATTTGTCACCTTGTAACTGCTTTCCAGTCACATTTATGATCGTGGTACCAGTGCCACAATGGTAAATGCCCCTAAAACCTATCTTAAAATGCAGCCAGCTAAACCAAAGGACAGAGTTCTGGTAGGATGGTGAGTGAGGCACAGAAGGACAATGTATCCAGCTGTCTCTTGCCAGCTAATGGCAGTGCAATTTCAGAAGCAGGGATCCTTGTAGGGTCCTTTTGCAACTCCTCAGTACACTACCACTCACAGGCAGGAGGGCGCTGGACATGTGTTGCTCAACAGCGTTACAGAGCAGCATCATGGCTACGTGTGTGTTGCAAAGTCTTGGCCTATAGCTGCAGTCCTCTTGGTGCCTGATGCATATATAAGTCCCTCTACAGAAGCAGTGGACTTTTTTATCCAATACAGAATGTCCACTATGCAATGGAAGGCATGTATGCATGCGGATGCACATGAGATGCACATGCATGCACATAGATGCATGTGACCTTTGGTTGTGGATTTAATTGTACATGTGTGTATGTTCAATTGCACAACTCTACCATTCAGCACAAGGATTGTGTAGCACAATCAATGCAAAACTTTATGTTGAGGATGTGGAATCTTGATCTATATTTATATGTACAAGAATAATACATGGCTTCTTGTTTTCTTTTGTTCTGGGAGCTCCCAGGGAAAGGGGCATACAGAAAAACCACCAAACCAGCATGACTTTCATTTACTTAAAAATACGCAGAGTATATTTCCTCCCCTGACCACAGTGCTGTCTTCCTCTGAAGATGAACTAATTTCTTGTTTGTTATTTTTGAAGCCTTCCTGATTAAAAGTCCATATTTTGATGGGAATCCCCTTTTAAATCAATGCCTATATAGGACAGATGGATTGGTTTCACTATCTTCCACATTCATGGTTTTTAAGTCTCATGTACTTTCCATGAAATTCATGAAGAAATCTATGAATTCTGGAAAGTTATTATCAAAAAGGGACTGAATTCTCAACCATTTGCCCTGGCCAGATTGAAAAGGCATAATTATTTTCTGCATAGGCAGTGGTTCTCAACCTGTGGGTCCCCAGATATTTGTGGACTTCAGCTCCCAGAAGCCCCAGCCACTATGGTCAATGCTCAGGGCTTCTGGGAGCTGAAGTCCAAAAACATCTGGGGACCCACAGGTTGAGAACCACCGGCACAGAGAGAATCATGTTGTACTATATAGCTATTAAAGGTGAGAAACTTGTCAGAAAACAAACTAACAAACAAACAAACAAAATGGCTGCCATAGTTTAGCACCATAACATTACTGGATACACGTGGATTCAAGATACATTTTAGAAGAAAAAAAATTCTATTAGAATTATTTTCTTCCTCATTCATCTTTTAAAACATCTGTTCTTTCTGCTGTGCTTATAAATTTTATCAACTTCTTCTTGTTCTTCTTTTTTTTAAAAAATGAACCAAGTGAAATTCTCACCTAATTCTGTTTGAATATCCCAAAGGTCACAAGCACCACTTTCAGGGAAAGAAACTATCTTAATAAGATACCTACCTACCTACCTTCCTTTCATTCTTTCTTTCTTTTAAATCCAACTAAAACCCATCACTGTTATTTCTTAAGTTAACATCTGTTTATGGATTTATCAGATAGGAACAAATGGTTTATATATTTCTTTTACTCTTTGTTTTCTGTGAAGAAAATGGTGTTTTCTATGTAGATCAGCCATATGCCAAATTTTCATAAAATAATTCCCCAATTACAGCATTGTCTGCTCAGAAAACAGTATTTTTGTGTGTAGGAATTAATATTTCTGCATTGAAATATTATTTTCCACCCAGAAAATGCTGTTTGTTGTGCAGAAAATGCTGTTTTCTGCACAAAATAACCAGGTGCAAATTTTGTGCAGCATAGACTTGATCTGTGAAGATTCTGGGTTTGGGCCTCATCAGGGTTTCTACACTTGAAAAACATGCTTTTCAATATAGATCTATGTTTATCAAGTAGGTGATTTTAGACATTGAAAATAGTCAATGCTTAATATAATTCTTTATTGTTTATAAAGTAGGTAGATTTGTAAAGAGAGATATTATATAATAGTGCAATGCATAGATAAATATGTTTAATATACTGTATATCATAAAATATGTAGATTATAAAAAAGATATTGTATAATATATACAGTAGAGTCTCAGTTATCCGACCTAACCAGGCGGGCAGAGGGTCAGATAACCAAAAGGTCGGATTACACAGACAACCATGGCGGCCGCCATTTTGGGGGCGTGTCGGGGGCATGTTGGGATGGGCCTGGGGGTGTGTCGAGGCATGTCAGGGCGTGTCTGGGGGCGCGGAAATGCCTACAGCCACGCCCCAGGCCGACGTGACGTCGGTTAATCTGGAGGGTCGGATAACTGCAGGTCGGATAACTGAGACTCTACTGTAATTTGGAAATAATTTTTTTTCAAAAATCCCCAGGTTTTTCAACTATATTTTTAAAAATATTTTCAAACATTCTTTCCAGCCCTCAAGGATCTAGGCACATGAGTCATAAAAACCATAAGTATCTTTTCCCATCTTAGGAGTATAGCAGGAGAATAGCACATTAACCTGCTCACACATTGCTGTCCTTTCATAAAACTCAAGAGGCTGAGGCCATTTCCGCACTACACTGTTATATTGCTGTTATTCCACTTTCAACATCCTGTGGAATCCTGGGGTTTGCAGCTTAGGGAGAGGCACTTGGAATTCTCAGCCAGAGAACTCTTTGGCCTCAGTAAACTACAAACCCCAGAATTCCACAGGATTTTGCAAGTGGAATAATAGCACTATAACAGTGTAGGGCAGAAATGGCCTGAGATGCTACATCAACCAGGGAGAGTGTAATGCTCCACCCACACAGTTCCTTGTCTTTTCTCCACCCCAGTAGCTTTCAAGCCCAAGAAGGGATAGCTGCTGTTACTTACTGGCAGGGAGATAATGGAAAGGAGGGTAATTCCAGTGATGAAGAAGCAACTAGTCTGGTCTCTTGGGGGTGGGGGAAGGATAAGGAGGGTGAACTCTATTTCTGAGTGCACCCTCTCCTCTAGAGACCATGCCAGTCACATCATCATCAAATTGTCTTCCCTGTGGACCCCAGAGACCATGCTAGTCACATCTTCATTGGAATTGCCTCCCTCACGGGCCCCAGAATGAGGGAGTGGGGGAGGGGCTTTAGGTCCCCCAAGACTAGGTGGGGAAAAAAAGCATCCCCAAAGCTTCCCCCTAAAATGATCTGGCAAAACTAGACCACAAAGCCTCCTAGTTGAGCCTTCTCAGGTATTCTCATTCAGAAGTGTACAAAAGATCAAGTGCTTAGAAACAGGAAGGCTATGGTTATTGTGAGCCATTCCAGGAATAATCGAGGCTTCCCGCAACCTATCAGATGCACTGAAGATGGGGGAGGCACTTCTAGGCACATACAGTACTTGTAGGAGTCTTCATATTTAAAGTTGTTTGAATGAGGATGGATGGAGAAAGAAACTTGCCATCTCCCCACCTTCAAGTAGGCAAACAGGCTATTATTCCACTTTCAACATCCTACGGAATCCTGGGGTTTGCAGTTTAGGGAGGGGCCTTTAGAATTCTCAGCTGGAGAGCTCTTTTTCAGTAAACTACAAACTCCAGAATTCCACAGGATATTGAAACTGGAATAATAACATTATAACAGTGTAGTGAGGAAATGGCCTCAATAATCTGCCTTCCCCATCCTTACCTTAAAAACAATCCTCTCCCTCTCTGTTCCCTCCGTACTAGAAAGCAGAAGCTTCATCAGCCCCTTATCTCCCAACATTTCACAGGTGAAAGCCAGGACACTCTTAACACCAGACTGTGGCTGAGATGGCAAAAATTATTAGGAAGAGCACACAAGCTAAGAGAAACTGCAACAGCTTTTGCTGAGCCCCCTGGAAGATCAAGAGTCCATTCTCTTCTTTTGTCTTCCCCCTGCTGAGTTAAATGAGTGAAATTACTTTTGCATTTTGAACTCATTTTATAACAGTTTAAGTAAGATGAGGATAAAGGGGAGACGAGAGATATTGGATACTTTAAAAGGGCTGAAAAAGTGGAATGAGAGAGAATTAACTGGGATTCTCCTGGTCAAAGCAGGACAGTTGGGGGGTTAATTTTTTACAGGATTAATTTTTCGCCTATAGGGGCTTTAAAAGCTGTTGGGTAGAGAGGTTTTGGATAGGGCACGAAGGGCTACAGAATACCTCCCTGAGCCAGCGGCGGAGCTTGGAGTGCGTGGAGGGAGGGCATGGCCTTGGTGTGTGGGGGCTTGGCCTCGGTGCATGGGGATGTGGCTGTGGTGCGTGGGGGCATGGCTATGGTATGTGGGGACATGGCCATGAGTGAGGACACCCCAAAAACATTGCCGCCAGCGGCAAACTGCCTCCATTGCCCCCTGCATCCCTATGCAACTGTCCTGAGCCCTGTTAAAAAATATATGTGTGTCTCACTAGCTGGATTCTAGCTGGAAAATGCCACCTGAAAATGCAACCGACCTCATAACAGGCCACACCTGTTAGCATCATATGTAGTTTACCTTTGTGGTCAACAGACTTGATGAACATTTCTCTTGATCCAAGAGAGATTTTCTTTTGGTTTCAAATACATATTGTATATTTATCCTCACACAATCCACTTCTCACCTTGCCAGTCTGTATATTCCCACACAGTCCACTTCCTGTCAAGTTTTGCAGACTTTTGCATGTAGACAAATTAGGAGATTTGTAACAACCGGAGCACATTCTATGCTGTGTAAATGTAAATGTCCCAAAGCATGCAAAGTCAGCATGTTCTGCTTCTGCTCCTCTGGAAGGCAGGGAATCTTTGCGACTTCAGTGAAATTGAATACCTCTGAGAACATACAGGCCACCGGGTGAGGTGCTTAACAGTTTTACCCATTATGAATGAGATATGGCTGGTCACACAGGACTAGGGGCAGCGTCAGAGGTATTATGAGCTGGACAGTTTTATTGCAAGTTACAGTTTTAACAAAAAGACCAAGCAGTTAAAACTCTGTGCCTGCTGCTTTGATTCTAGTAGTGGGGGAAAGGGATAATTAATTAAGATATTGAGCTGGGCAAAAGCATATTTTCTAACATTTCACAGATGAAAACTGGCACATATGGCCCAGAAAAATCAAAGCATGGCCAAGATGGCAAAAGTTGCTGAGGGGGAATACACAAACTATGAGAAGCTGCAGCAGTTTGCTTTTGCCTGAGCCGACTGGAAAGGGCAAGATCCCACCCCGCCTTTCCCCCTTTGCTGAGTTAATTGAATACAAACTACTTTTGCACTTTGAACTCAAGGCCTTTTCCATACTACACTGTTATAATGCTATTATTCCACTTTCAACATCCTGTGGAATTCTGGGGTTTGTATTTTACTGAGGCCCAAGAGCTCTCTGGCTGAGAATTCTAGACTACCTAAACTGCAAACTCCAGGATTCCATAGGACGTTGAAAGGAGATTAATAGCACTGTAACAGTGTAGTGTGGAAAGGCCTGTAGTTTGCAGCAATTGAATCAAGCTGAAGACAAAAGAGAAGTCAGAGAAGGAGAGAGAAACTGGGACGTTTTAAAAGCAGCTGAAAAAGTGGGATGACAGAGCATTATCAAGACTTTATCTGCCAAATCAGGACAGCTGGAGGGTGTGCAAATGTGTGGCTTTCTTTTAGATTTGGGTGAGTAAAGTGTGGCCTGGAAATGTAGTACAGGACCTCATTTGTGTCAAGAATCACAATCAGAAATATCTTTTTTCTTTTTAATTTGAAATTTGGTGACAGATTTGCAGGGATTTGGCAATGGGGCTCCACCAAGAGCATTGTGTCTGCATTTTGGGGGAAGTTGTCTGGTTATTTTTAATTTTGGAGGGGGGAGGACAGTGGTGGCTGGTGATTTCCATTAACGTGGTCAGATCTTTGGTACATCAGCATTATTTGTGCCACTTTACTGATGGGAAGCTGAAGACAGCAATTGTCTCTCAAGTTACCAGACAAATCCATGGCTGAAGTCAGATTTGAATTAGGCTCTTCCTGGCTCGATGCCCACAGTCTTAGGCATGACATAAAATGTGGGGAGAAGACCATGAGTTAGTGGTAGAGCACATGCTTTTCAGCACACTGAAGATCTCAGGTCCCCCTTTAGAAGAATAACAGTGAAGCAGTGTCTCAGTAGTTGCAAAGTATTCATTTAACTGCAAGCGAGATACTAGCATAGAACTATTGTCTATGTTACGTTATCTTACAATCTGAGAATTTTCCTTCCAATAATAATAATAAACTCTATTAATGTGATAAATGACCACTGCTTCTCCATAGAATTTACTAACTTCCTATTGTATGCCAAATTTCTCATATTCAGCCAAATGGCTTGTATTATTTTACTACCATTAATAACATGAATCGCTCATAAGCCAGGGATCTTAGGGTTATTATATTGCTGGTATGATGTAGTGATTTGAATGTTGGGCTACAGACCTGGAGCCCGGGGTTCAATTCCCTGCTGGAAACCCACTGGATGACCTTGGGTGCATCTCACACTCTCAGCCCCAGAAAACCCCATGCTAGGTTCACCTTAAGTTGGAAATGACTTGAAGGCACACAACAACAAAGTAGGGTTATTAACATTGTTTGTCTATTTTGAACAACAGCTAACAGTTTGGTTTTATATGTATGTATCTATATATTTATCCATTTGTCTGACTGTGTGTTAGTGAGAGACAGTGAGAAAGAGAGAGGGAGAGCCCTATATTATTACATCGTTTCTCTAGTAACCAGTAGGTAAGCCTCTACTGATCTGAGTTTGTGATAAAAGCCCTGTGGAAAAGAGTCTTTTTATTCTTGTTTTGGAGACTGTCCAGTGAAGACGGTCGGACGGACGTAACTCTCTTGCTGGATAAGGTATGGGCAGTAAATCAGGAAATTGCACAGGCAGTAATTTATGAGCCTTGTCAATGTATACAGTTGAGAACCTAAGAGAGACAAAATTCACAATCAGTGGAAAGCTGAGATGGTGCAATTTCATTCTCTTCCCATGTTCCAAATGGTAACATTTTATTTTCTGCAACAACAAAACAACAACAACAACAACAACAACATAATTAGAAAAATGGTAAAAGCCACAGGGTATTTGCTATATTTATGAGAAATTCTTGCCTCCATTTTGTGTTCAATCATGCAATTAGAAGAGCTTGGAAAAGTTACTGTTAAGGAATTGCTGAAGCTTATGGATTCTGGCAGTTATACTCAAGTTATACTTAGAGAACTAACTTTGACATTGAGGCCATTTCTGCACTCTGTTGCTATCACTCTATAGCAGCGTGTTGTTACTGGTCCAGAAGTCATGTTTCTGAACTATGTTGTCATTATCCAGCTGCTATCCTGTCCCCAAACGTTGCCAAATCGCCATATTCTTTTTCCAGAAAAAAAATTGTTAAGAGCCTCCTATAGCGCTTCAATCCCGTCAGCTGTCCTTGTGTGATAATGTTATAGTGCTTGACAGCGCTTCCTGTTATGGCAGGTCCAGCAGTAGGCGGGCTGTGGGTATGCCCAGCTTGTCCCTCCCTCAGCTACTCCCATGGCATGGTAACTTCCTGTCACCTCTCCCTGTTTATTTTAAATGTCTCCTTTGAGTCAAAACTTTTTATTTTTTGAATACATTTTTAAACGATATAGGGCAAAAATGCAATAGTATACTGGCATGTCATGCTGTTACAACATTGCTATGTTAGTACAGCTTCTCCTGCCAAAAAAAATCACTGCCCAATCAAGGGTGGTGGGACAAGGTGAAGGTGGGGCACAGGAGTGGCCAAGGATGCTGTAATGTGGAAGGAACACCGGTGACAATACTGCTATCTATCCACGTAAGGGGGAAAGGTGCAGAAAAGAGCGTTCCTAACCTGATGACGTCATGCAAATGGCGATGCCATTATTGTAACGCTATAATGAGCTAATGGCCTCTTGTGTGGAAATGGCTGAAGTTTTGATGTGAATGCTGAACAAGCATTGAAGGGCACTTATTTCCCTGCTGAAGTGAAAACTGTATATCTGGCTACCATGTGGTTTGTTTGTCTATCCATTTGTGATGTGCCTTCAAGTTGACTCCAGATTATAGACATTCTCTCCAAGGGTTATCTTAGCAGGATTTATTCAGAGAAGGTTTTCTATTGGTTTTCTTTGAGACTTGCTCAAGGCCACTCTTTGGGTTTCTGTGGATGAGCAGTGATTTGAATTCTGGTCTCCTGGATTCCTAGTCCAACCCTCAGACCATACACTGTATTGGTTCTTCCTATGTGGTAAGAATGGAGAAAATTCTTAGATTTGCATTTCTCTATGAAACACCTCCCAAGATTGGCAATAGAATAGAGCTCATGGGCAAAAATGCGTATAAAAAGTTGTACATTTAAAAAAAACCATATGCACACATTTTCATGGGGGAGGGAGCTTGCAGTCAGAACTAAGATGAGACAAAAATGCTGAAATGGGTCTGAGAAATGGAATGAAAATAAGATTGACAAGTTTTTACATCCTTGTCATATGGCTACACATTTGGTGTTGTTTTTAAGTGCCATCGAGTTGGCTTTGAATTCTGGTGACCTTATGCACTAGTATTCTAAGAGATCCTGTTATTAACATCCCTGCTCAAGTATTGCAAAGTCAGGGCCCTGGTTTCCACGACTGAGTCAGTCCATCTATAATGTAGTCTTTATTTTTTCCTTCCACTTTACTGAGTATTATTATCTTTTCCAATGACTTGTATGACTTGTATGCAATGACTTGTACCCAGTGATATGTAGATTTGTGAAGTATTTAGGATTTTCTGCCGGAGAGGTGGAGTGCCTCACCAAACTCCAAATCCCAGTGTTCAAAAGGATGCATCTATGGCAGTTAAAGTAGTATCAAATTGCTATTACTTATGTAGTATGACTCTGCAGTCTATGGCCCTTTCCTCACGGGGGGGGGGGAACGGGGCGGCGCACGCAGGAGCGGAGCTTACCCGCGAGTGGGTTGCTCCGTCCCTCCGAAGAGCGCAGATTCGCCGTTCCAAACGCCGCTGAATTTCGGCGGCACTCGGCTGCACTTGGCAGCGCCCGGCGGCGCCCAAAATGGTGGCTGGCGGCTTCCGGCGGTGCTCCACCAGTTAGGACAGCGCGCCAGCCAGAAGCCTGCCCCCGGGCAGATCTGCAGGGACGCGCTACCGCGTCTCTGCAATTCTTGACTGGGGACTGCTACGGGGCAGCGCGGGTAAGTTTTATAAAAACCGCTTTTGAAGGTGGTTTTTATAAAACTCACAGCGCCACCCCTGGGGCTGCGCTAGAGCAGTTTGAGGTCTAGAACCTCACTTTTTTTAACTGCTCTAGCACAGACTCCGGTGAAGAAGACCTCCTGGAGAGGTCGCTCTAGTGTGGGCAATATGCCCATGTGGAAATGGCCTTTTAGGAGTTAATCTAGTTGCAAACTTTGTGGCTACAACATTCAGATGGATAGATAGACAGACAGACAGACAGAGACATATAGACTTCTTGCATCTTTTTCCTTCTCTCTCCAATTTTTTTGCCCCATCTAGTCTGATGAAGCATTCTAGAGAACTCAAAAGTTCACACACTTTCATGATATTTTAAAAAATATTATCCAGCTTTGATTTCTGTTTTCACTTATGAGTTCTTCAGCTACTTTTGATTCTTTTGGTGTGTTTGATCTATAAAGCACCATGACCTGAATTTATTGGTTGCCCTGCCTAGAACAGACCCATCAAATTAAATGCTGAATGAGTGTACATTTACATAAAGCCCATTGATTCAATGGATTTGGGCTTCCATCATACATAGACTGATGGTGCTATAGTAAGAATAAGAATAAAAATGATTTTTCAGACACACAGTATCTTGTTAGGTACTGGTATCCTGATGCTGTATGGGAGATTCATTGGTTAATGAGTTTAATATTAGCAATATTTGTTCAATATTAAAAGACTTTAATATAAAGTACAAATGCCTACTAGTTCATTGTTGATGTGTTCCACATACCTCCCGTCATCTCAAAAGACATTGCTGAGCTGCACTTATCTGTCCTGGCCACATCAGTGACTTGTTTTTATCTTCTTTAAGCCTTGTTCTTTTCTCCCGCTTATGTTTTCACTGTATGGATAGCACCCAGTTCTGGGAATTTGATGTCTGAAGAAACCTGACACCTTCAAAGAACTGACTTCCATAATCCTTTCCACCCTGAGACGCTGTTCCCATGATATAGCAGTTGCTGACAACATGCCTTCCCCCACAGCTTCTGTTGTGAGTTCAAGATTGTAAGCAGATGCTCATTTTGATGTTATATATTGTGTGATTGTCCTAAAATCAGAAGGATTAGAAAGTTGATTTCTTTACTTTCTTTAAAGGCATTCGGAACTGGGAATTAGGCCTGCTTCTTGATTTTTTTCCAAATGCTGAGCGACTGTACCCCAGTCCTTTCTGTGTGAAAAGCAGCTGGAGATCAACAGTGATGCCTTCTATGGTTGCACTTATTTTTTTCTCCCAGAAAATCTGTTGACTCATTTCATCAAAATTAACCCTGTAATTTTCTGTTTGAAATATTGCTTTCTAAAACTGTGATCTCCAATACTTTTATTTCAGAAGGTAGTAATGGCCAGTGGAGAGAGTATTAATTCCCTCTGCAAATCAATGGAAGGTATGCCCCCCCGCCCATGGCATACATCTCATCAAAGGGGAAAAGAGTGGTGAGAGTCTTCTATAGGTATTATTAGCCAGAAGACATCACAGAGCCACAAGGAATGGCTCACCCCTTGGCAAGAAGAATGAGCTTACAGTTTCTTCTCTTTTTTTGTTGCACCACTGATTTTTTGAATACCCTAATGTCAAACAAACAAGAGCCTGGCTCAGGTAGCTTGCAATATGGAGGGGAAGATGATAGAGGTGAGAAGGTGCACAAATATATTCAGACATCCTTAGGCTTAGGGCAATATCACTCCAGCTTGTTGTCTTGCACCAACAGTGTTGTTTCTGAAAGCAGAAGCATATTATTAAGGACCTGATCCCTTTCAAGTCCTCACAGCATTAGCACTTTGGTGCTGCATGTTTCCCTGATTGCTTTTCCACACAGCTCCCTTTGCCCCACTTTCCAGCCTGGGATTGCTGGTTCTCTGCCGCTCCAGAGACTAGGACAAGGAGCAATGGATTCAGGCTGCAGGAAAGGAGATTCCACTTGAACCTCAGGAAGAACTTTCTGATGGTCAGAGCTGTCTGGCAGTGGAATATGCTGCCTCAGAGTGTGGTAGAGTCTCCTTCTTTGGAGGTTTTTAAGCAGAGGTTGGATGGCCATCTGTTGGGAATGCTTTGATGTGGGTTCCAGCATAGCAGGGGGTTGGACTCAGTGGCTCCTGGGGTCTCTTCCAACTCTATGATTCGATGATTCTATGGTACACATAGTGCAGACATATTTGACTTTTTTTTCCTTTTTTACTTCCATGCTGCTGCATTTTCCCAGTTGTGATTGTCTGAAATTGTTTTTATTGTTGTGCAAGTGTGCAGTTGCACAGGTGTGCTGAAAAATAAAAAATATATTTGGGGAACAGAGTCGTTTGCCTATGAACAATTATGGCCTCCTTGCTTGAGCACTGGAAGTAGAATGACTTCACCCTGCTTGGGAACAGGAAAGGATGGGAGGCGGGAACCATGACCACATGGGACTGACCACCTGGCCAACTAATATGAGAACAGCAGTGGAACAAGACATCAACATCAGAAGCAATGATTGGGCAGTAGTGATACTGTGAGCCAGTATCAGATTTTTCCCACAGGGAAGAGATTTGATTCCACAGTGATGTAACTACAGTGCAATGACAGGAGAGATATGACATTGTGTGATAAGGACTGGTCAAAGACAGAACTAAGCTGGGGATATTATGCTTCAAATCCATTGTGTGGTATTCCTTTTAGTTCTAGTGGGTAAGGAGAATTAAGAAATGTCTGAGTCAATATTCAGCTGAGACAGGAAAGGCTTAGTTGGATCTAGGAAGCAACCTGACTGATAATTGTTAGTCCCTTCCTGATGACAAATTCATACCCTAATCCTGTATTTAGTTTCTAGCACCACAGATCACTGCCACCCACTAAGATTTCTTCATTAATTTCATTGCATGCATGCATTCATCTGTCCACAGGGGCAGCCTCCCTCTCTTGATACAGAGGGAAGAGCCTCTGTGTACAAGAACTCAGTGTGCATATCATAGGCGCATTTATAAATTATGTCGCTATGGTCTTTGTGAGTGGGTCACCATTCATCCTCCAAGCTTTGTGTACAGGATAGTGCCTGAGCATGTGGGTATTTGTCTTAAATCACAAGACATTTAACTTTAACTAACATATTTACCTGGTGTTGCCTAGGATTTTATTTTCCTTTTAAGAACTCAACAAACTGTCTTCTCTAGTACCTGTAACTTTTCCCCGTATTTCCCAATCTAGTCTGTATCCATAGTTGTTAACATACAGAGGTTGGGTTCCTGAAAGAATGCACTGTCCTCCTCCTCGCTGCTAGGCCTCATCTCCATAGCAACCGGCCTATTACAGTACCTGTCACTTTTCCTCATAATCTCCAATCCAATCTGTATTCAGAGTTGTTAACACAGAGAGGTTGGGTTTCTGAGGGAATACACTGTCCTTCTTCTGCTGCTAGGCTCCTCTCCATAGCAACTGGCTTATTTCAGTAGTTGGAACTTTTCCCCATATTCTCCAATCTAATCTGTATTCAGAGTTGTTAATATACAGAGGTTGGATTTCTGAGGGAATACAGTGTCCTCCTTCTTGCTGCTTGACCTCATTTCCATAGCAACTGGCCTATTCCAGTACCTGTAACTTTTCCCCATATTCCCCCATCCAGTCCATATTCAGAGTGTTAACATACAGACGCTGGATTCCTGAGAGAATACAATGCCCTTCTCCTTCTTGCTGCTAGGCCTCATCTCCATAGCAACTGGCCTATTCTTTGGCTGAGAATTCTAAAGGCCCCTTGCTAAACTGCAAACCCCAGGATTCCAGAGGATGTTGACAGTAGAATAATAGAATTGTAATAGTGTAGTGCAGAAAGGCCGTCTGTCAGGAAGGGATTTTTTTTTTTAAAAAATTCCAACAGATTTTTAGAAATGAATGATTTTAAGGAAAGGGCTCTTAACAAGGTGCTGTATTGTTTTAAATTGTACTGTTTTTAAATTGTACTGAACTGTTTTTTTATTCTGTTTAAGTTGTGTTTTAAATCATTTTAATATTGTTAATAGTTCTATTAAAATTTTATTTTAATGTGACATTTTAGTGTTCCTAACTATATTGTAGTCATTTTAATTTGCAAAACCACCT
This sequence comes from Iguana delicatissima, assembly GCA_948472985.1. Taxonomy (NCBI): domain Eukaryota; kingdom Metazoa; phylum Chordata; class Lepidosauria; order Squamata; family Iguanidae; genus Iguana; species Iguana delicatissima. The sequence goes on along the minus strand of CAOKZL010000460.1, from coordinate 505,826 downwards.
TGAGTCCCAGTCTTTGGGAAAATGTGGGATATAATAAGAATACTCCAAAAAGATGATGAGGGTGATGATAGTAATTCAAAAAGTAGCTTTTCTAAACTTTGTTTAATATCAACATGAAAATATTCAATATTAATACTGTGTGTGGATTCCCATAGATGAACGTTTGGACTTTGTATCACTGTTCCCCTTGCGATATGTAATCCCTCTGCTATATGACTTCCCCTCTAAACGCAAGGAAGACTTTCACAATTGGTTGATCTATCCCATATTCTATATGGTGATCATAGTATAGGTGAAGCCATCCATAACAACATCTCACCATTTCTTCCTTATTAGCTCTCAACAGATTTCATGCTTTATTTTAAAAGGACTTTAAGCAGTGTCTTCAAATACTGCAATTCGGACTGTCCAGAGATGTTAACCAGTGTAAGCTTTTTTGTCTCTCCAGCAAAACCAACTAAAAGTATTGTGGCTACATACATTCTATAACACATACAAAAATATATGTATTACCCAAAATGCATATACACTTTCATGAAAACTTAAATTTAAAATTTAGGATGAATCAAGCTTAGGACTGGAAAAATGAGAAATTGAGAAAAATGAAAGCCGACAGATCTGTTCATCCCTACCACATCTCCTTGAGCTTGCTGACCCTGCTGAGATAAAAAACAGAAGTGATTAATAGAGAGTTCTGATAATCAAGACACCACATGCTTTTGACTGTGCCCATGTTATGAGAATAGACAGGGAAATAAAGGGTTACTGCTTCCTCTAGCTCCAAGGTACCTCCAGCCCAGGGAAAGAGGTGACTTAGGGTGGTTGCCAATGGCAGCTGCTGATTGACCTACTGTATGTCAAACATGTTGGTGGTCTGGGCCAGTTCCCTAGTGGGAAAATGTTTACCTCACGGACACTCCACAAAACGGACATGGAACATGCCCTTGTTGGTACCCTTTTGGGGGAAACTATGAGGTAGCGTCCCTCAAGGGGAAAGTGACTGTGAAAATATTAGCAATAAAAACGAACAGCTCTCATAAACTAGGAGAAGGAAGGAAGATGTGATTATGTTTAAACATCAGCCATCCAGGTTTGTCTCTGCTCACATTTGATTTTACCCTGAAGAACTCTAATTGTTTATTAAGTGACCTTGGTGTTCTTGCCCCTTGTAACCCTGTCTGGCAGGCCGTTACACACATTTATTATTTTCTGAATGGAAAGTGCGGCTTCCCAACATCTGTTCTGCATTTGTTTTCCTTTAATTTCCTCTAAGCCCTTCCACCCCATCTCTCAGCTCTGTCATCTAAGCTTGGCCTGAAAGTGGTTAATTTGGGTCGATGTTAAGGCAATGCTATTTATCTTGGGATTTGCGCATTCTGTAAGAGCTGTCTTCTCACCTTACTGTGACTGGTCTGTTTTGTGGTTTGGGGTGTGTGCATGTGAAAGGGAAGGTGAGACAGACCAGGAGGTGCTATGTTTGGTCGCCTGATTGCTTCCTTGAATCCCTTTTCAAGACACCTGTCCCCTTTATGGGGCCTCATTTCTCTCTTCTTTCAAAGCCCTCCTTGAAAACCATCTTTTTCACCAGGACTTTTGCGGGGCTGGATCTATCATGGGCAGGGTAAAACAACTGCCTCAAGAAGCAGATGCTGGGGGTTGGAAACTCGCTGGCCATTCATCCTAACCCTCCTCTGTTGGAGGACAGAGATGTGTGTGCCACATGGCTGCCCAGCACTCCCTGTACTAGCCTCCTGTCCTCAAGGGTGGTGGAAGACACTGTCTCATCACCAATGTTATTCAGCTGACAGTCTAGCTTACTTCTGTATGTAGAATGGAGAGAAAGGAAACCATCTCTCACTTAGCTGCAGGCAGTAAAGTATTTTGGATCAACTCTGAGCCTTTACTTCAGTCTGTTTCTTTTTGACTGTATTAATGTACATCAGAAGTGGGCCTGTGGACCACATGTGGCCCTTGGAATACCTAAGTGTGGCCCTCAAGCCCCCCAGACTATCAACATTTGGGACAAATTTTGGGTGATTTTTCACCTCAGAACAGGTAAACCCCAACCCCAGAATCCCCAACTCAATAGTGCCCCAAGCCCCCAACCTCCCCAAGAGAAAAAAAAATCAACCCCCAACAGTTGGAAGTGACATCACATCACTTGGTGCCACAGTGTGCTGCTTCATCCCACCAGGCAGTCATAGGAGGGAAAATGGCATCTCCCCGCTTCACAGTTGCCCATCCCACAATCCATCAGGAGAGGGAACCATGTGGCCCTCCAAATGTTGATGGACTGCAGCTCTCAGCAGGTGTAGGAATGCGCAAATTTTCTATAAGCAAGGAAATTGCAGCAAGGGGGCTGAGGTTGTTTGAAATGAGGTTCCCAGCTCTCAAGCTAAATGGTCTAAACAGATGGGAAAAGATGATGAAAAAACTTTAAAAACAAGAGCTTGATATCCACACCATTTGGGATTTCAAGAGGGAAATAAGTAAGTAATATACTTTTACAAGAACCTAACAGAATTCTTTGCAATAAGAAATGTGGTAGTACAGTTTTAATTGCAAAACAAGTCACATCTGTGCAGGAGAGATGCTTGAAAAGTGGCAGAACCAATGCCTTTGGTGCCAAACCTCCAAATCTGAAGGGAATGGGTCAATTTGACCATTAAAATTCTGCTCCAGAGAAGAAAGGCAATGGAAAGAAAAATGTAATGGTCAAGAAGTGCCTCATGATTTTCTCTTCCATTATTCCTTTGAGATCTGGGCTGGTTTTCTGAGAAGTCCATGAGACAGAGGGTCTACCCACAATGTCCACAAATTAAGGATCATTCTATTAGTCACAGAGATGTAGGGCCAAAGACCAAGGCAAACAGAAGTGAATTAAAGTGGGAGGAGGTGACAATATTTGGAATAATATTTCCACTCTCTGAAGTCCCTTTCTGGATATTTCTTAGGGTGGAGAGTAGGCTTATGGCTAAATAATACAACAGAGCTTGAGAAACATACTATTTTTGGATTACAGTTTCCTAGTGTGCCTCAACCAGCATGGACAGTGATCATGTTGCCTAGGGGATTCTGGAAATTATAATCTGGCAAATAAAGAGAGTTCAGTTTGGTTATCTTGGCCATACTCATGTTCCTTACCCTCCCTTGCCATTTTAAGTGAAGGCAAATAATTGGCCATTTGCCCTCAGAAGCACCACTATATAGGAAGAACTGACTGGCCAAATCCATCCGTCCATCACTTTATTTATATCCCACCTTTCTCCTAGACTGAGATTCAAGATGGCTTACAAAAAGACAGAATGCAATACATCACAAATGACATTGTTTGTTCTTCTCACTGACTTCATGGAGCCTAATTGGCATAGATCACATAGCCGGAAAGAAGACCGTTGCTGGGTTGTGGATCAGCTACTTAGTTAAATATACTTAACTAAAGCATAATTAGTTAAGTATTAACTTGGTGGCATCTCCTGGTCTGATTTCCCACCCCATCCTGCCTTACTAGGCATCAGCTGCTGTGAGAGATGGAGGTCTGTTCTCCTATTAATTGGAATGCAGTAGACTGACATTCCCACCTCCCTCCCACCAAAGGTCTCTGATGTGACAATCAGAAGCAGGATCCCTGTCACAATTCTGCCTCACCAGAGATTGCTGGTGGGAGGGAAATAGCAATGTCACTCCGCTGCATCCTGATAAATCAGGATCTGTGGGACATTTGTCATCCCTATGTATTCTCTATACCAGTGGTTCTCAACCTGTGGGCCCCCAGATATTCTAGACTTCAGCTCCCAGAAGCCCTCAGCATTGACCATAGTGGCTGGGGCTTCTGGGAGCTGAAGTCCACAAACATCTGGGGACCCACAGGTTGAGAACCACTGCTCTATACTATCACAACAATCATTAATGTGAATCAGTTACAAATATGTAACTCTAGGTAATGCACTTGTAACTATGATCATGAATTCTAGCTCATAATATTTTGGGGCTGGTGATGGGGGATGATGGAGCAAATGGGTGGCAGATTGCCTAAAGCAGTAGTAGGGATTAGAGTAGAAATGTATTTATTTATTCATTTAAGGTATTTCTGTATTGCCTTCCAGCCCCCAAGGGTTCTTAAAGTCATAAACAAAGAAAAACAATTACAATAACACAAAGATTCAAACATTTTAAAACATAGGAGTATTCTTTTTTTTTTTTTAAAAAAAGCCATCTGAAAGCAATCCTAAAATCCAATTTTAAAACACAGCAATTTCAATCATTAAAAGCCATGCGGAACAGCACGGATTTTGCCTGTCTACCAGAAACTTAAAAAAGAGATGGGACCAGCCTAACTTACTTGGGTAAGGAGTTCCACTGGTGGGTTCCTGCAATAAAAAACACTTTGTTACATTTACATACCAACGTAACTTCATGACGTTTTGGGTCAAACAGGGCCTCCTCTGAAGATTTCAGTTTTGAGCCAGGCTCATATGGGAGGAAGCGGCCTGTCGATTATTGTGGCCTCAAGGTATTTAGAATTTTGAAAGTCAAAAAACAGCACTTGAATTAAATTTAGAAGCAAATTGGAAGTCAGTGTAGTTCTTGTAGGCCTGGAGTTATATGGTCTCTGATATACATACCTGACATTGGCTGCTGTATTTTGCACCAACTGCAGCTTCTGAACACTTTTCAAGGGCAGCCCCACATAGAGCACATTACAGTCGTCTAATCAGGAGGTGATCAAACTATGAGTCACTGGCCAGATTGCCTTCCCCAGAAAAGGGTGCAGCTGACACAACAGAGAAAGCTGAGCAAAGGCACTCTTGGTCATTGTAGCAACCTGACCTTTCAGGAACTGCACTGGGTCCAAAAGCACCCCTATGCTATGAACCTTATTTTTCAGAAGGAGTGCAACTCATCCAGAACCGGCTGTGATCCGAACCCTTGCTTGATTTTCCTACTGACCAACAGAATGTATGTTTTGTCTGGATTGAAACTCAGTTTATTCACCTGCATCTTGTTCTTCACTGCATCCAGACAAGGATTGAGGACTTCTACAGCCTCCTTAGCATACTTGTCAACACACTGATGACACCTAACTCCAAAGCTCCAGATGACATCTCCCAATGGCTTCGTATAGATGTTAAAAAGCATAGAGGACAATATTGACCTCTGTGGAACCCCACAGGCTAATGGTCAAAAGGCTGAACAATAGTTTTCCAGCATCACCGTCAGGGAATGTTTAACCAAGAAAGGCTAGAACCACTGCAAAGCAATGCCCCCAAGTGATGTGTCAGCCAAATGACTGAGAAGGATATCATGATCAATGGTATCAAACGCTGCTGAAAGATCCAGAGGACCAATAGGGATGCACTCTGCCTGCCCAGTTCCCAGTATAGGTCATCCACCAAAGCAAATAAGGCTGCTTCTGGTTTGTAAACAGGCTTAAACCCAGACTGGAATAGATCCAGGTAATCTGTTTCATCCAAGAAAGTCTAGAGTTGTGTTGCCACCACTTGTTCTAAGAACTTACTTAAAAAGGGGAAATTGGAGACTGAATAATTACCTAGGAAGGTAAGGTCTAATGAAAGTTCTTTCAATAAAGATCTTGCAATTGCTTCTTTTAGGGAGAACATAGCCCTCTTTCTAAGAAACCTTTACAGCCTCCACCACCCAATTGGCCAATCTTCCTCTGGCAGCTTTAATTACCCAGGATGGATGTGGATCTAATAGACATTATACAGAATAGAGCTTCTAGCACCTGGTATTGAATAGAGCTTCCAGTAACTCATATTCCTTAGTCGTCCCCCATCCAAATACTAGCCAGGCCTGAGCCTACTGAGTTTCCAAGATCAGATAAGCTCTGGTGCCTTTAGGATATCTAGGATCTACTTCTGTAGTGCTAACTTCTCCCGGTACTGTAGAGCTGCACATACCTCTGTGTCAGAGGTGGGCAACTGGATGGAGGCCAGGGGCCAATTTCCCCCCAAGCACAGCATGGGCCACGCCCATACCCCAGGAAGCCCAAATATCTCAATTAATCTATTCACTCAATGTGTATGTATTTGTTGTTGTAATATGCTTCCACGTTAACCCCTAATAAGGTTGGCCTGTCATTGGGTTTTCCTGGCAAGATTTGCTTTGCCCACTCCTAGAATGCAGCCTCCAAGAACTTCTCTGAAAGTGAATTTCACCTACAAAGTGAAAGAGATTCCCAACCCTTGCTATGTTGTCTCCTTATCTGGAAAGGGGGCAAAGGACTTAAGGGACTGGATGATTATTTTTTGCTCACAGGCATGTGGGAGGAGAGGCATTTGCCCATGCAGAGAACTTGCACCTCACTGAAATTAATACTTCAGTTATAAAATCTTTTATAGTGTGAACGTATGATGGATGGAATTCTTTCCATGGGGCAATAGAGTCTCCTTCATTGTTTGCACACAACTGCCCTCCATTTTAAGATATTTTAAAATAGGTGGAAAATAATTTCAGCAAAGCAGCGAACAGACCAAATGACCAGACCAAAGTTTCAACCAACCCTGCATGTTTTTTCTAGCTGGGGTGAGCCAAATTCTTCTGGGAAGCTTTGCAGTTGGGTGGAGATGATGGGAATTATGATCTGGAGGATGTTGGGTTGCGAGAGGCTGATTTATAGACAGTGTATGAAACTTGCATGTTTTAATGTTGTCAGTAAATTCTAGAAGTAATATATGACAGATCTCCATTTTGTCAGGATGCAAGATGCTTTTTTTTTTAAAGTAAAATTGATTATTTCTCTAAGGTCCCTCCCCAAGATCACCCTGTTTTCATTTATGTCTTCTCAATTTCTACATTTCATTTGCTTGCATTTAGCCAAACGGCTCTTCAAAGTCAAATTTTATTTGTATCTGGCCCATTGCAGAGCAGGTCTGGGTCTCTTTTGTACTGCCTCATTTTTGTGCAGTCAGCCATCATAACCTAGTTTCCCCCACCATATGTCTCCATAATTTATATAGATTAAGAACAGAAAATAGTGCCCAAGGCAGGGAGCCTTGCAAGGAAAATCCTTACAATATGGAAGCTTGTCTAACAAGTGCTCAGTTTTCATTTGGGTGCTTTGATGGGAATCCTGTAGATGTCTTATTCATGTTCAAGTTCCCCCTATGGAAGGAGTTGGACAATTTTGTCCGTTGCAGAACATCTGCATTCAGTTCAAGGTCATGGAAGAGTAGCTGTGGATTCTTGCCATTGCTCATAAATTCAGTTGTGCATCCCATTGTTATCCATTTGCTTGTGCATTTGCTTGTGTCTTGTTGCACATCTGTGCAGTGTTTCCATTCAACACAATGGTTGTTTAAGACAATCAATTAGTAGCTCTACATGTGCAGATTTATGAAGAGCAAGCTTGATGTGGGATCTCAGTCAGTATATCTTGTATCTGGTGAAATCTCCCAAGGTTTGAATCCCCACTTGGCTATGGATGATCTTGGGAAAGTCACAGTGTCTCAGCCTCAGAGGAAGGTAACAGCAACCCCCCACAGAACAACTCTTGCAAAGAAAGACCCATGGTAAGTTTATCATAGGATCACCATTAGACGGAAACTTCTTGAAGGTACACAATAACAGCAGCAACAACAACATGCTCAGATGAATCAATGACTAGAGCTGGAATTTTCTTCATGGCTCGTCCTGACACAACTAGTGGTTATGCTAGCAAACTACTCTTCTGGATATTTTACTAGGACTTATCTCTCTGCCTCAACCTCTGATTAGCCACAGAGTGTACTCTGGCCCTGTCTGGCTGCCATGCTGGAACCATGAAAGAAGGAGCAGCTCTTGCCCTTTGGACCTTTATTCTTCATCAGTGCCAAATAAGATCTTCATCCCTGGGCTAGAGTCCTGTGAATCAAGCTCAACTGGACTTTACTGGCAAAGAAACATGGTGAAGATTGTGCTCCATATATCTCTACACATCTGCTCTGATCAGTTCTCAATGTCACATTTATCCTCATGCCTTTGGTGGTACAGTGAGGACATTTTATACACTGACTGTTTATATATTTTATACACTGACTGTATAAAATGTCCTTACTGAGAAATCAGAGAAAATATTACGACAGGTCTCAAACAGTCCTCAGTTTCTGTTTTTGCCTTTCATGCATCCTTTCTTTTCTAGAAGATGTAGTAACCGTCTCAAATGATTATTTGAGATGGTTACCCTGATTTCTGGGGTCCCCTGGGGGACACTTCAATGTGCTCCACGTGATGGGGAATGGAAAGTAGCCAGAGCACGAGCAATAGCAATGCGAGAGGCAGGGTAACCTAGCGGGCTCTTTTTACCCAGTTTTTATGAGGTCAGGCCAAGCCAAAAACCAAATGAAAATGTCTAATAAATGATTTTATTGAACGAAAGTCTCATCCACCAACGCAATCACTCACACACTCACTCAAGACCTATTAAGAAGCAAAAGACAGGAAACTGGATAGGGGAATACTGAAGGGGTTGTAGCTGGGGTAATACTGCACCTTTTCCTGAAGTCCTCGGTCCAGGAAAAACAGCGAAGAAGTGGAGCTCAGCATGGAGAGGGCTGAGGGGATTACTCAATGGACAGAGAAACTGTCAGCTGGGATGACTGGGAGTGATCCAAAGAACCACTCAAAAACTGGGACTATTTGTAGGGGGAAAAGTACCTGGAGGGCTAAGCCTTTTCTGGGGAGAACAATGGGTGTTGCAACAAGAAAGAAGCTCACAATGGTAACTTCCTTTGCACAATGAGATTACAAGGTGTTGCCAAAGTCTCAGGATCTTTGGCTGCATTGGGTTGTGGTGTGACTTCATGTAAATGGTCCTTGCCTGATAGGATTTTGCTCAACTTGGGGCAAACACGCTAATCCCCTCAAGTCGGCTTCTCAGGTGCTGAGGACCCTTTGTTTATTGTGGGTTTGCACATCTTGAGGTCTCCTGGGGCTACATGACAGGGGATTTTACTGGTCTGACCTGGTTTTCGATCGTTTGACCGTTGCTGCCTACGTGCACATCCGGGCAACCTCTCAGGCACATGGAATCATATTTAAATATCAAAATTGTAGACCCCGGGACAGGGTTTTCCAGTGGTGTAACACTGGAATCTGTACAAGTGTCACAAGAAGTTTCACATGAATTTCATTTGTCTTGCTGTTCTGACATTGGCAGGTTGCTGCCCCCCTGGGGTGGTTGTTGTTGTTGTTGTTGTTGTCATTGTCACATCATCAATAGGCATGGAAAGAGTAAATGAAAATAATCCCTTTCCGCAGTCATCTAGGAGCTAATACTCATGCCATATCGCCAGGATGAAGACCACAGGTCTTGGATGGATATCTGGGGTCCAGGTAGGGTGCCACTAAACAGGCCAGGCCAAAGGAGGGAATTGTTTGGAGATGATCCAAACCATTACTGAGGTCTCTTAATAGTAGTACATCAGAGTAAGTGAAATTGTTTTCTTTGCTTCTGTAAAGATTCCTAAGTCATACTTGATCACAGATTTGAACAATGTGGGAATAGAATTCTAAGTCTTCTTCCATTTTTTTTGACCCCTATGTTTTTAAAATTTCAGTGCTACTGTTCTTCAGGCCTTCAGGATTTATTGTCACAGTGTGTGCACCAAACAGAATCCATTCTTCTTGACCTTTGGGACCCTTTCACGCTACACAATTGCAGTACTATTATTCCTCTTTAACTGCCATGGTTGCATCCTATGGGATCCTGGAACAGACAGTCTGGTGAGGCACTAGAGCTCTCCAGCTGAGAATTCTAAGTACACCTTCCTAAACTGCAAATCCAAGGACTCCACAAAGTGGAACCATGGCAGTTAACACTATAACCGTGTAGTGTGAAAGGGTCTTTGGAAGGGAATTGGGCATATAGATTTTCTCATACTTTGGCAGAATTTCTTACACCCTGCAATTTGTGGGATTGCCTTCATTTTGCCAACACCATGCAAGCAACAGAGATCTGTTTCTCTGTCAGAAGCTGCATGCATTTCACCATGTGCAGGTGGCTCCTTCAATGAATGTTTCACACTTGGATTGATTTCTGCCCACTCAGACATACCATTGGATCCTTCAGATCAAGATTTCTTCTTCATAGTTAAACTTTGCTTGAGCAGCAAGGTTTATCTGAGCACTAGCATGTCCCACATTTTCTTATCCACTTTGCTAATTCCTCTCTTCCCGATTTTAAGAGACAGAAAAGTCAAGGGTGCAGTGCATACATGCTGGCTTTTATTTCTCCAAGGCTACTGTTCATATCCAATTGAAATGTTATCCAATAAATAGCACAGGAAAAGTAGGAGCAAAGTTGATATCCACTGAACCTATATCAACTACGGCATCCAAGTCAGAGCAGATTTGAGTGATTTTGTCTGCAAAGTATCTTGCAAATTCTTTACAACTTGCTGTAGAGTGGTCTGTATTCTCTTCTTGCAGGGCAGAATGTAGACTGCCCATAACCACTCAAGACAGTTTCACTGGATGATTTTGTGGAGACACAATGGTGGCAGAGAAGTATTCTCTGGGCCATCCATTATAGGGATACTGCAGTGCAGAGAGAAACAGTTCAGCTGGCAGTATTGTCTTTTGTGGCATGGATGGCAAACTACGTTGCAGAGTCACCAAACCCCAAATACTTTGCATTTCCGTACATTCAAGACAGAGTTGCTTGGAATGCAGAAGAAAGAAATATGTTGTGTATTTGGATTTTATTTTAAACTACAACTCCCAGAATCTTCAGGTAGTTAAATCACTAGCCATGTATATTGGGGGATTCTGGGAGTTGTAATCCAAAAAAGCAATGTTTCTGAACTCTGGACATTCATAATAACAACATTGCTTACTTCTATTTAGAAGGAAAAAATATATTAAAGGTTCATTCTTGCCTTGTAATAATAATACAGGCTTTTAAGATCTATGTTTATAAGCAATCACCAGCTAATGATTTCTATTATCTCTCCTTTGTGTTTATAGAAATAACTAACAAGTACAGCCTGAGTTGGGAGAGGACATACAGGCCAAAAGACCGGGTAGTCGGTGCCGCAAGACCTGTCACAATGAAACCCACTGAAGATGCAAGTTGCTTGTCGAGGAACAAAGTTCTCTCTGTTTTTATCTTGCGTGGCTCCTCCCGATATCTTTTTTTAACAATTGAGATAGTCCTGATTTTTCTGGCCACCTTCCCAAGTAAGCTAACAGTCACTGTTTTGTCCCTGTTTGTGCCTTTGGAGGATGCTTTCTTTTAAGGTTTAATAGTGCAAGTTGCTATAGAGTTGTCCTCTTTCGAGGCTTAGCATCCACTTTGGTTTCCAAAGGATATATCTCCCATGAAAGCATCCAAAGCTAGCTCTACCACTAGGCATAGTAAGGTGGATACCTAAGGGAAGAGAGAGAGGAGCAATGAACTGTTGGAAGATGAAGCTGTATATATGAGGCCATTTGCTTCTCTATCCCCCTAAGCTGACTTGCTTCCCTCAGGTGCGGTGGAAGACTTTCACCAATGTCAGTATATGAATATATGATTCTTCTGTATGTGAATGAGATCTACCATCTGGTCGTTTCTCTTAGGCAGCAAATTATCTCAAGCTGCCCATAGATGCAACTTTTCTCTAGCATGTTATACATGCAAGCTGTGCATTCAGTTTTTAAAAGGGGGAAAACATATCCAAAGGTAAAAGAAATGTAAAAGTGACAGTGGACTTGGGGTTTCTTTCTGCTTTTGCTTTTTGGCTGGTATCCTGTTAGTGACTTCTTTTTTGTCATTATGGTGTTGAATCCTGTACCTCCCTCATGCAATGGCCCCCTCCCCCGAAAATGTACAATTTTCATGCTACCTCTCCCCCCAGTACGGCTGTGTAGTAGCCAATGGAGACCTAGGGATGGCTGTGTGCCTAGTGCATGCAGTGATGAAGGCTTCCTCTGGGACTTCACAAGGATTGTTCAAAGGTCCTGGTAAATGGCATCATCATGACTTTAGTCACATAGCAAGACACTTCTCATCCATCTCTCACTCCTCATCAGCCAGCCACTACATGACTGTTTTGGGAAGAGAGGCAGCATGAAAAAAAAAAGCGTTTTCATGGAAGATAGGAAGGAGATGTGCTGTAGTTCCACCTAGCAGAATGTTGTGCTCTTTCTTCTTGATGTAGGATCTTGGCTTTTTTTTCTTCTTTCCACCAACATTTTACTTAAGGATCTTTCTCTGATCTGTCTTAAATTTAGCAAATCTGATGCCTGAAGTAACAAGCAGAAGGCAATGAAGTTACAAGCAAAAGAAAAATAGAGGGGATTTTCCATGGAAACTAATGGGAAATTTATTGCTTCCATTGCTTCTAAAATAGAGATCTTTATGTTGTTCCGAACATGATGAAAAGAAGATGCTTGTGTCCTGGCTTTCTCTTCCTGTATTTGTGCTGAATTCCTGCCATCAGTCTTGCAGTAGCAGGACCAAGCAAGACAAAGGATGATGAGAATAAGAACAATATTTCTTACCTGACTTTCCCTATGACTTTCCCTATGAATCACGGCAGAGAACAACAACAAATTTAGACATATGATACCAATTAAAAAGAGCATATAAAACCAATACACATTAAAAACAATCAATACATATTTTAAATTTCATTATTTAAAAGCCTGTGCGTAGGATTGCCAGAAGGGACTAATCTTTACAACTTTTAAAAACTCAGACAGTGCAGTCTTACTAACAGCTGGAATCTTCCTGGTGTCTTACACATGCATAAGTTCCCCTGAGGAATGGTCACATTTAGTTTAAGGTTCATGAAAACAGTTGCCCAGGTGGTGCCATTGTGCATGGATGCACATTGTACATGGGTGTATATTGCACAGGGATATGCATGCACATTTGGTTGGGCATCTGGTTGTACATTTGGTTTCTTGGTACAGCTACATAATATTGCTATTCAACACAAACATCATGTGGCAAAATGAGTATGTGCATCTACATGTGGAGATTCATGCTTCCAACCCTGATGTAGGATCTTGACCCATACTGATTACCTGGATCATGGCATTGAGAGAGTGTAGTCTGGGGGGGGGAGTTTGGGGGCCTTCATGTGGCCCACATGCTAGATGTTCCTCAGCCTTGGGAGTTATAGCTAGGACTGTTTATTGATGCCTATTTTTTTCTCCTTTTCTCAGTGTGTTGCAACCCAGCCATACAATGTTTTCATTGGACACATGGTCCCATCAAGATCTTGTGCAAAGCTCATTTGATCAACTTGAATAAATAAATTCATGTGCTGCTGTTGCTTATTCTAAAATGAAACATGAACTCCCAACATCAGCTGGTGATTATGGTGCCAGAAAGGGTTATTAGCTCAGATGCAACCTATCAACAGGATGAGAAGAAGGAGAACTGCTTATGGTAGGCAGATAGACAAAGCTATGCTAATAAAATATTGCGGGAAAGTAACCGAAAGCTATATGATCCATGCAAGGCTATGCTTATTATTTTGTCTAGCCTTTCCTAATTTACGGCAGCTTGTGGTGCTTGCCCTTTTCAAGCAGCGTTTTTAATTTGGAAAGAAAAATCACAATTAAAATAAGTTCATATCAGGTCAAGAATTAGAAGGGGCCTAACATAGTAAAGAGAGGCATTGAAGAAAGTAATCTGTTCTAGTTGGAGGGAGTCATGGTTCTCAACAGTAAACAGTTCCAAGGGAAAAGCTTCTTCCTTCTCCAACCACCATCAACCCTCAACAAAGCTACCTGTGATTGCTTCCATGTCTGAACCCTTTAGCAAGTGTGAGTGCTACAGAAGTTGTAGCCTCCATGGAAAAGCACAGATCAGCCTCCCCTCCCAGATTACATCCCCTTTTAATCAAGCCCAGAGCCATTCATGTAGGGAGAAGAGTCTTTATTTTAATATTAGAGCATCCTCAAATACGCAATTGGACAGTGCATTGGTGAAAAGTAGCAGTAGGGTGTACTTCTGTGGTACATAGGTAAGTTGTCTGATAAGAATATTGGTAGGTAGCTGCAAGATAAGGTGGCCAGGTGGACATAGCCTGGGACATCTGAAGTCACAAAGAGAAGCCAAACTCCAATAATAAGGCAGCTCCACATTTGTAAAAGGTTTGGGCACGGAACCCTTGCAAAAGTGGAAAAGCCACGAATAAGTCTCCCCATTCCCTTCCCATTCCCTTCTGGAGCTCCCATTCCTTTGCCTCTGGCCCCAATGCTCCTGGGGGGAAGAAAAAAAGACAAGGGCTGTTTCCTCACTGCACTGTTATAGTGCTATTATTCCACTTTCAATATCTATGGAATCCTGGAGTTTGCAGTTTAGAGAGGGGTATTTAGAATTCTGAGTAAACTACAAACCCCAGAATTTCACAGGATGTTGAAGGTGGAATAATAGCACTATACAGTGTAGTGCAGAAATGGCCCTGGTAAAGGGCTTACTGGTAGGTTCCTCTCAGATGGAGAAGAGCAGAGCGTGGAGTTCTGGCATTCTAGCTACTTCCATTTGCTGTTTTGAGAAAGGAGAGTCTGTCAGCGGCGAGCGGGGGTCAAGCAGGCGCAGGACAAGCGGCTGGGAGGGTGTCAGTGTTTATTCACAGCCAGCAAACAGAAAGTTACAGCTCCCCCACAGGCAGGTCTGAAGTTAAAGCAAACGGTCTCAAACTCAGGTCATGCCTAAACAACAAGCAGGCTTCAACAGAAAGCAAAGAAGAGTTACTTCACCCAAAACGCGGACAGGGTCCTTGGCTGGCAAGGTGGCTGGACGCGGTCACCGGCGGGAGGGACTGGAACCAGACGCGGGCGGGGGAGAACACGGAAGGCTGATGGTTGTTGCTCCGTGCCTCACCCTGCCCCGCGCCTGCCCTAAATAGTTCCCCAGGCCGGTGGTGACCAATCCGGCGCAGACTCGCAGCTAAGAGCCCACAGCTGTGCTCAGAGCTGGGAGCTCTCAGCCTGTAGCCATCTTTCCATCAACCAGTGGGACTAGTGGGTCGCCTCCTTCCTTTGCTGCCGCTGCCAGAATGTGGGAGGAGGGGCGACAGACTCCACAGGGTCAGAGCTGTGGGTGGGTGGAGCCCCGGGGCCGTGACCGGGACCTGCTTCCCCTGGCAAGCCTGCGCCCGCCTTGCCCACCGGAGGGGCCACTGGATCGCCCCCAGCGCCACGCGCGGGACCACTAGCGTCGGTGGCAGCCTCCATGGCCTCCGGACCCTTCCCCTCGGCAGTGGCGGCCTCCGCGGTGTCCGGACTTTCCCCCTCGGCAGCAGCGGCCTCCACGGCGTCCGGGCCTTCCCCTTCGGCAGCGGTGGCCTCCACGGCGTCCGGGCCTTCCTCGGTGGCGGCGGCCTCCGCGGTGTCTGGGCCCTCCCCCACATTGGCGGCAGCCTCCGTGGCGGCCTCGGGGACGCCGGCGAGCTCAGCCACGCCGGGGCTCCTGACAGAGTCCTCCCAGAGGAAGGGTAGGAGCAAAGAGAGTACCTGACCAATCAGTGGCTATACACAGCAGAATGTGCTGCCTTGTGGCAGAATGGATATGCCTCCAGCAGTGGGGGGTGGTGATGGGCTTTGCTCACTCTAAAGAAAAAAAAAATCTATTTTAAATACAAGCCACACAACCTTGGGGTGAGGACTGCAAGGGGATGGGAGAAGAAGAATGAGAAGTGGGAAGGCAAGCATGTGCCTCATGAATAATCAAATTTGCAAAGGTAAAACTTGCAAAAGTGGAGGTAGGACTATAAATCAATGTAGGGAAAATGTATCAGAAGATGAAGGGTGCTTTGCATCAGCCTCCCCTACACCTGTCTTTACCTTGCCGACTTACATGCCCCCTGTTTTGTAGAGAGGATCATCTTCTGCTTCCAGTAAGTCTTTCTCAACTTAAACCAGAGTTGAGTATATTCTGGCAGCCTGAAAGGCCTCAGACAAGTTGTTACACAAGCTCTGGGTGACAGTTCTTCATTGCTTTGCAACTCAAGTCCAAAGGTGAAGCCTACAACCCCCTATTGCTGTTTTTGTAGCTTCTGCCATCCTTCAGAGCTGGTCAGTGGTCTTTTATTGGCCTCTTGGCTTCTCCTTTCTGCAGAGATCTTGAACTAGGCCAGCAACTGGTTCTTATTCACACCTGAGAGGCCAGGGAACTGGGAACAGGCAAGGCAGGGCCTCTGGTGAGTCATAGTCTTGCATGGGAAGGGTTTTTTTTTGTTTGTTTTTTGTAGTTAGCTGGAAGGAAGATATTAAAAAATAGAACAGATACTCAAGTCTAGTAAAATCTCATTTCATAGCAGGAATCTACCATAAAATATTCCTGAGAAGTGGCCATCCAACCTCTGTTTAAAATCCTCAAATGAAGGGGAGTCTACTATCCAGGACAGTGGTTCTCAACCTGTGGGTCCCCAGATGTTTGTGGACTTCAGCTCCCAGAAGCCCCAGCCACTATGGTCAATGCTCAGGGCTTCTGGGAGCTGAAGTCCAAAAACATCTGGGGACCCACAGGTTGAGAACCACTGATCTAGGAGAACCTATTCCATGCTTGAACAGCTTCTGCTATCAGATGTTCTCTCTAATCTTGAGTTTGAATCTCCTGTTTTGTGGTTTGAATCCATTAGCTGTGTCCTGATCTCTGGAGCTCTTTCTACATAACAAATTCTTTCTACATGACAGTAGAATTGAAAAAAAGTAGGGTTCTTGGGCTCCGTAACCTGGGCTTCATGAATGGGCTTTGTGAACAAGGTCTACTTTTCCCCTTGTCCTCCCTCCATTACTTTGAAAATTGTATTTAAATGAATTTTTCTGTGGATAGAATCCATAGTGTTAATGCAATTCTCAAAGGAGCCCATAACACTAAAAAAATTAATAACCATTATGAAACAGAGAACCTATGGGCGTAATACATCATTATTATATTATACATATATATTGTACATATCCCATGTACAAGATCCTCCTAGCGGTGGCTGGTCCCTGTTAGTTGGGCAGTGGATCTACTCCAGATTTTAGTCTGTACTTTCAAGGAGCTATCCAAGACACTGGACCATATTGCCCAGATAGCTCAGCATTTTAGGCAGCTCTTATGTTCAGGTGAAAACTCAAAGTGATTGACCATCTAACTCCCATAGAAGCCACCATATGACACTTTCTTATAAGTAGATCCTGTTTAGAGCTTCAAGAAGTTACTCTTACAGGTTTTAAGCTTGTTCAGCATCAGTTGTAACCTCTGTTAATTCAAAGTTTCCTGCCTTCAGGTACTGCTCTTTCTATCATTTTTGTCAGTCACTGCTGGGAAATACTAGTGATGAATAATCTCTTCATTTGAGGCCCCACATAATTTGCTCTAGCATCAAATTTCTCATCTCAAGAAGAAGGGAGAAGTCTTTAATTACTAATTTCCTCTTGTTACCTTTCCCCCGTTTAAGAAAAGAGAGTTGTATCAGGAAAAAAGAAATACTGATTCCACTCTGCGTGGTTTCTGGAGATGAATAGTAATTTTAAAGAAGGAAGTAGATTAAGAAAGGCATTGGTTTGCATAGTGGAAACAAAAACCCTCTTCGAGCAACTAAATGGGATAATATTAAACAGGAAAGCAAACAGAGAAGTGGGATTATAGGTCTTGCTCAGCAATGCAAGAATGTCCACACTTTCATTATACTTCTGTGCTCATGTGCACTGGGCTACAGATTTCTTTGTTGCACACAGCTGCCTCTTTTCTGACAGATTTTGGTGTTGTTGTTTTTTTAAACTGGAGACCCTTTTACAATATTGAGAGCCTGTGTACAGTCGGCCCTCCACATTTGTGGGTTTGACATTCATGAATTTGATTATTTGCGAGTTTCTCTGACCCCTGCCCCTCCAGGTACTTTTTTGTTTGGTGGCACCTTCTCTCTTAGCTCCTATCAGGCCATGCAGCTCTTTAGAAACCTGCCTCTAGTCCTCCTTCTCTTCCACCACCCACTGCTTGGCCAACCCAGGACAGCTTGTAGTCTAATTTCTCAGCACCACAAACCCTTTCCCAATACCCCACATATACCCAAGGAAGAAGATGGGCAAGAGAGAGGAAATATAGGGCCACCATGCCAACCTTCTCCTTTCCCTGGCCTGGCCCGCTCTCCCCACCTATGCCTCAGCCCCCTTTCCACAGACACACATACACATTTTGATATTTGTGATTTTTCACTTTGGCAAGGGTCCTGTGCCCCTAACCCTAGTGAATGTGGAGGGCCCACTGCTTTGCAGTGCTGAGAGTGGAATTTGGGAGATTCAGGTTCTAGTTCCTACTGATCCACAAAACTCAGTGGGTGACCTTGGCCACAGTCCTGAGAGGGTCAGACCCCTACAGTACATTTCTTCTGTAGTTCTAGTATTGATTCCAGAAATCCTAGGGCCATTCTGCACTACACTGTTATAGTGCTACTATTCCACTCTCAACATCCTGTGGGAATTCTGGGGTTTGTAGTTTACTGAGGCCAAAAGCTCTCTGGCTGAGAATTCTAAATGCCCCTCACTAAACTGCAGACTCCAGGATTCCATAGGAATAATAGCATTATAACAGCATAGTGCAGAAATGGCCTGGGTTGCACTACCAATTTTTCAGTTGGAGCAAATGTGCAGGTTCCTACGTGGCAAAGGGACTCAGGCTCCCGTTGACACATGTGCACACAAGGACATGAGTTAGGAATGTAATTCTTCACTAAGTTTCTTCTTAAACGTAGCAACAAGTAATTTCAGCAATTTTCTTCCAGCTGCACAAAAGTCTTCAAGAACTATACTGTTTTCAAAGACTATTCAAAATGTCAAGACTTACTTTGTGCAAAATTTGCATATGGTTCTTTTGCACAGAAAATGGTATTTTCTATGTAGAAAATAATATTTCAATTATTTCCTCAACAGAAGATGCTGTTTTCTGTGCAGAAAAGTCCTGAACTGCAAAGATTATCATCAGCCCAGGATTCTTCTTGACAGGGTTTCTCAACACTTGAAAAACATGCTTTTTGACCATTTTTTTCCAAATATTTCCAAATATTCTTTCCATCCTTAAGTGCACACACATCCCTACATACACACATATGTTTAGTACCATGATATTGTTGAAGAAAGAACTGCTACTAGAGAGAAGGAGGTGTAGATTTCTCCTCCTGCCCTTGTCCTATCCAAGGGTAGATAGTCCTTAATGCTCACCTAGGGTCAGAGTAAACGAAGAAACAGGCAGAGTCCTGGTGGTAGACTCTGAGGCCATTTCTGCACATGACAGGGTCCTGCCAATGTCCCATTGCGATCCTAGCAGCACATTTGCTGAGAAAGGAGTGTGATGGGAATGCTCCCCTCTGCACCTATCTGGCTCCCTGTGGAAGGAAGCACAAGCAACATGCGCCTTCTGCAATACAGCCAACCTCGTTCCCTAATTGCATTGGGGAAGGAAGCACATGATTGCACTTCCGCCGCTTCCTCATGTGCGAGGGTGACAGGAGCATCATGCGATCATGGACGCTTAATGGATTTTTTTCTGTTAAGGAAATATCCTGCGATCATGACATGTGGGGGCACGCTGGCTGCGGGACTGTGAAAGCACGACGCATGGACTGCTGACATCACATCCTCATTGTGGGACTGTGACACCATGAGGAAATGGCCTGAGACTGTAGTCTTGGTCACACCAGCTGGGGCAAAGGCAGGAAGATGTCCAGAGCTGCTCTCTCCTGAACGTAATTGACTGCAGCATAGGCAGAGGGAGGCCACTTTTCTATTCAATTGTGTCATTAAACCTAATCTACTCCATTGCAAAGCAAGCCTTTAAGAGGGAATCTTACACAAAACAGCTCCTGTTGTGACTGCTCCACAGTTCCAACCACCTTTATCCAGTTTTGATTAGAACAACAGGTAAAGCAACTCTGTACGTGTGTGTACGTACTTGCAAATCACCTGTCAACTTACAGAGACCCCATGAATGTCATAGGATTTTCTCAGGCAAGAAATACTCAGAGGCAGTTTTGCTAGTTCCTTCTTCTGAAAGATAGGCCACAGCACCTGGTATTCCTTGGCAGTCTCCCATCCAAGCCCTGACCAGGCCTGGCTCTGCTCGGCATTTGTGATCAGACAGGCTCTGGTGCCTTCAGGATAATTAGGCTGTAAGCAACTAATTCCTTTTAAAAAGTAACGTTCAAACTCTGGATTAGATGACCACTTCCCGATCTCCAGTTCTATGATTTTATGAACCTACTGTTTCCCACATTCCTGCCTGAGATTCCTGATGGCATCTATGAAGCCAGGGGAATGGGACAAGAGGAAGTACAAAGCCCACTTCCTTCCTCCGTTTCTGTAATCTCAAGCATTGGTTTTGACTGGGAATCTCCATAATCTCAGCTGCTGCTTCTTGCCAACACAAACAGACCTTAGCCTGAACACTGGAGTCTGATGGCAGACAGCTGACTCTTGCCAGCCTGTTCCTAGAAAAAGGTCAAGCATTGAAAATGCCTGCCACCATGGACTGATTTATGACACCACATGTGAAATGGGTAAGCTTGTGCCATTTCAAGTGAATGAGTCTAACCTAGCATAATGGGTGCAATTTGGCGGTGGGTCTTTTTAAAAGGCACTCTCTGCTGGTTGACAAAAGCTCCTTTGTTGATTCATTTGGCTGTGGAGGAGGTCCAGAGGCAAGAAAATGAAGTGCAAGCTGCAGCAGGGAAGGATTGTATTGTATGAAGTGCAACAACTTCTGGGCTGCCAGTTATTATAGTGGTTCTGAGCTGAGCTTGGAGAACTCATTTGCTTGGACTGCAGCCCCCATCATCTCCCAGCCAGCTACTTGTGATCTAAAAGCTATGCCTGAGTCTTAGCTTTTTCACTTGACAGATGCCCCATGCTTGTGCAAGCTACTTCTTGCATTACAACTTGCAGAATTCCTCCCCCCACCCATGGCAGCATAGCCAAAGTGATGGATATATTTTTGCCTGTTTATTTGACTGATGCAGCAGTGTTTTGGCAAGTTATTTTTTGCACTGCAACTCCCCAAATCCCCCAGAGAACCTGATATGCTCTTCACTCGTTACATATACCAGAGCTTGGAAAAGTTACTTTTGCACTGCAACTGCCATCCAGGTTGGTCCATTGTGATCTGGATATGGATAAACCGAAGCCTTTTCATTTGACAGATAGCTATGCTGGCTGGATGATTCTGGGATTTGTAGTTTTAAAAGTCATTTTTCCAGGTACTGGTGAGGAGATGATATATTGGTTTTCTCTCTGTTATTGGAGATAACACAGATAGGTGGACTGCAATTTATGCAAGAGCTACTAACTCTATGAGGAAACAAAAGCACACTACAATTACTGTGACTTTACCAACATCATTTTTCTCCTCCTATATGATTTTTTAACATCTTTTGCCTGAGGAAGAAGCCAGTGGAGCATCGAAAACTTGCTTGATGTATTTTGTGCATTTTGATTGGCCCAGAAAAGTATCACTCTTTTGTGGATTTTGGATTTTCCTACAGGGTCAACATGGCTACTCCTGAATATGTT
This sequence comes from Iguana delicatissima, assembly GCA_948472985.1. NCBI lineage: Eukaryota > Metazoa > Chordata > Lepidosauria > Squamata > Iguanidae > Iguana > Iguana delicatissima. Next base: position 484,337 of record CAOKZL010000460.1, on the reverse strand, counting down.
TTCTGGATTTGAAGATACTGAATTTTGCTGCAACAGGGGAAGCTATAAGAAGAGGGAGCTGATGGACTGGCACATAACTGTTTGAGGTTTTTACCTCCAGACAAAGTAAAAGTCTTTCATTTGGACTACAGTTGGCAAGTTTTACCTATATAGAACCTAAAAGTTTTTCTAGGAACTTCTTGGGAAATTCAATGTTCTCTCCCTAAAAAAGGTTAGTTTTGCATAGGACAGGGATTACCTGGATCTCAAGGAAAGTTACTTTCCTTGAGATCCAGCTAACCCCTGTCCTATGGAGTTGAAATTTTATTACCTGACTTTTATTGCCCTTTGTCCCTGGTCTCCAAATGGCCAAGAAGGGGAGTGGCCTCTATGTGCACTGAGATCCCTCCAGACCATGTTGACTGACAGCAGAAGTAACATTTGAGACAAAGGCCATTTCTGCACTACACTGTGATAGTGCTATTATACCACTTTCAACATCCTATGAAATCCTGTGGTTTGTAGTTTAGGGAGGAGCATTTAGAATTCTCAGCCAGAAAGCTCTTTGGCCTCAGTAAACTACAAATCCCAGAATTCCACAGGATGTTGAAAGTAGAATAATAGCACTATGGCCCTTTCCGCAACTCACCTTTTTCTTGGTGCTGGGGTGTGGGGATCGCACGAGCAGCCTCCAGTGAGAGGCTCTCGCGTTCTGGTTCCTTCAGCTCCGCAGCTGCCGGCTGCTTGCGCGAGAGCCCTGCCTCTTCCTTCCACAGTGCAGCCTGGGAGTTTCCCAGGCTGTGCTGGAGTAGGAAGTGCGAGCATCATGGCTCCAGAGCTCTGCAAGCATGGCAAGTGCATGCAGGGCACCAGAGTGATGCACGATCGCGCACCATTTTTGGCTCAAAGCTGAAAATGAAAAAGTGCATGAGCGGCGCCTGCGAGACCTTAGAGCATCACGCGACTGTGAGTGTGTCATGTGGACCGCTCTTCACACTCGCGCGATGCTCGAGGGGCCCTTTTGCATGGCAAATGCCGTGCAAAAAGGGCCTATAACTGTGTACTGTGGAAATGCCCAAAAAGTAGGCTTGTGACTCTAGGGGCTAAGAAGTAGATATAACACATAATTAAGGCAAGGTAAAAACAGCATCAAACTAACAGAAATCCTACAGCATATAAAATCAAAGTAAAATCACCAGCAAAATAGGGGAGTGTGATGATTTGTAAGAACAAAAACCATTTCCTAAAATGCCTGAAAAATAAAGCACATATTGAAAAAGCTGTAACTTCAGTAACCAGATGAGTCTCTTTAGAGAGGAGCATTCCACAGACAGGAGGCCACAAGAAAAAGGCTCCCCCCATTCTCTTATTGGAAGGCTTCTCTCCATCATTACATTCATTCTTATTAACAGTTACCATCCAAGCTCTGAATAAGATGTCCGAAAGATGCCACAGAATATCCTCCTCTCTCATTCATTTTTTAAAGCACCAGCTGTACTTTTGTTTCGCTGGAATAATTTAAGATTGGGACTTCTTCCAACTTTACACGTTCTTTTTTTAAAATGTAAAAAAAAATGTGGGTTACATTTTGAGTCATAACTCCTGGAATTGCTCTCATTTTTATTTTACGCAATACATCTACATTCTTTTTAGGTTAAAAGCAGATTGGAGAAATTGGTGCCTTACACAGCCATTCTGGTGGAGTGGAAGTGAGGCCAATGTTGGCTGATAAAACGACCACAAAGGGGTTAGCATATGTAGAATTACTCCACATCCCACAAAACTGCTACATTCAAACAACAGGTTCCTAGACTCGACGGAGTGAAGTAAGCTCCTTGTGTGTGCAGCTGAAAATATCTGGCGCATTGTTTGGAATACAGTGATTTAGAACCCTAGTCCTGGCCAAGCAGTGAAAGCATACTGTTGACTAGAAATATGATAAGATACAAAGAAGTCAAGAGAAGGTAAATGCTCTCCTGTGCATTTGAAAGCCTTGCACAAATAGCAGCAGGCTAGTTTTTATTGAGGTGTAACAAGGATGCAACAAAGAACATGAAAAAAAAACTCAGTTGGATGAGAAGAAACACAAATTAAACAAAGATGAGTTTAAATCCACCTCCCCACCTACCTGCCAGAATCACATATTTTTCACTGAGGGCTGCTTCATACATGGGATGAGTCCTTTTTTCTACATACAATCCTCCCTCCACATTTATGGGTTTGTCCTTTGTGAATTTGATTATTTGTGAGTGCTCATGCCCCCCATTCTCCTCTTCCCATTCCCGTGCATTTTGCTCCAATGCAAAGAACTCACACCAAGGCAAAACAGAAGGGAAAGGGAGTGAGGGAAAGCTTGTACAATACTTCTTTTTCCCCTCTGGAGCTCCCTCTTTTCCCTTCCCATACAATTGGAAGGGAAAAGGAGTGAGGGAAAGCTCGCACAAGCCTTCCTTTCCCCACTCTGGAGCTCCCCCTGCCATTCCTATGCATTTTGCCCTGGTGTGGGGAACTCATCTGTTATAGGTTCATCTTAGAGTTACTATAAGTCAAAAACAGAAAGGATTTGGGTGGTGGTGGTGAAAGGCTTGCGTGAGTTCTCAGTGCCAGGCAAAATGCATAGGAATGGCAGGGGGAGCTCTGGAGGGAGAAAGGAAGGCTTACGTGAGCCTTCCCCCATCACCCATTCCCTTCCAAGGTGGGAGCCCCAGAAGGGAACGGGAGCAGGAGCAGCGGGGAAGTTATTCACAGTTTTCCCACTTTCACAGGGTTCCGTACCCCAAGCCCTTGCTAAAGTGGAGGGACCACTGTACGTAGTTGAGACAGGCACAGGAAGACTATTCAAAAAATATTCAAAAATGTTTGGAAGTGTCATGAAACCTTGCCCAGAAGAATCCTGGGCTGATGAGAATTTTCACAGTGCAAGACTTGTTCTACACAAAATGTATACATGGTTGTTTTGCTCAGAAAGCAACAGGAAACAGCATTTTATGTACTTTTTTTGCAGATATGATTTTCTTTTTGAAAATACTGTCTCTTGCTTTTTTCGTGTGCAGAAAATATCAATAACTACGTGGGAATTTTGCACAGAGTAAGTCCAAGATTGCAGTGTGAAGATTTTCTCTCACTGGGAAGAAAATTGCTAAAATCACTTGAGGTTTCCTTCAAGAACTAGTGAAGAGTTGTAGCCCTAAGTTGAGACCATTCCAGGGAACCTACGAAAAATGAACAAATGCATATGGGAGGCAGGTATGGGATCATGGTAGCAGGGTGCTCCTTAAAACAATATGTTCACTGCTAATGCAGCTTGCTTTATTATTATTTTTTAAAAAGAATTTAATTTTAAAAAGAATTTCTGTTAACTGAATTTCATTAATGTACAGAAGGGAATGGGGGTGATCCATGGCTTGCCCTCTCTGTGAATAAAATTGGTCCCTGAACCCAACAAAATTCTTTACCTCCATTTCAGTTTATTCAATTTATGCATCAGAATCAAGAAAGTTGGGATGAGTCAACTGAATCCTCGAATCCTTGGCAAGGATTCGAGATTTATGGATCCAAATCCCTGGGCCAAAATAGGCAAACTGAATCTTTCAAATCTAGAAGTGCCTGCCCCATTCTCCCCCTCACATTCCAGTCCTCCATGTAGCAGCAGTGTGCAGGGCACACTGGTGCCCGCGATCAGGCCCGCAGTGGTGAGTGGGGCCAGCGACCACCAACTCTGTGCATGGTCTGGGGCCTGAGCTCATGCGGGCGCACAGAATCAGGCCCCCAGGGCCGAGTAGGGCTGACGATCACCACATCTGTGCATGCTTTGAGGTCTGAGCTCACATAGGCACCTGGGATCAGGCCCCGCAGTGGCGAGTAGGGCTGGCAATTGCTGTGTCCGTGCATGCGCCAAGGCCTGAGCTCGTGCGAGCACCTGGGATCAGGCCCACAGGGGTGAGTAGGGATGGCAGTCGCTGCATCCGTGCATGCCCTGGGGCCAGCACTCACATGGCTCACAGCAGTGTGTGGGGCTGATGATCGCTGCGTCCCTGCACATCCCAGGTCTTCCATTCACTGCAGTAGGGGTGTGAAAGAGGGGGATTGCCCCTTCTCTGCACACCCTCTGCTGCCACCGCTGCGGGCAGTTTGGAGGGAGCCTGCAGGGACATGCAGAGTGGGTGATTGCTTACCCTTTTTTAAAAAAGAATTCAAAAGATTCAAGATTTATGAGATTTGTGGATTCCCAGAACCTTCCAGGGGTTTGGATCCAGATTTGGATTTGGAAATTCTGGATTCATCCCATCTCTACAAGAAAAATAAGATTTCAATGAATGAGTCTGCACATTTTTTAAAAACATTCCGTTGGTCCTGGGGAAAAGAGGGAGACACTTACAGAACTTGGAAAAGTTACTTTTTTACTTCAAAAAGACTTGCAAATTAGTTGTTGTTGGAGTCTGGAAGTTGTCATTCCCCAAAGTAACTTTTCCAAGATCTGCTTTTGGAATTGCCTTCCCTCTTCCGTAGGCGCACCAGACCCTGTGCCGTTTCTTTGTCTTTGCTAAAAGCATATCATTCTAATTTTGATTGATCACAAAACGTACTCTTTTTAAATGTCTCTGGGGGATGATGAGAACAAATTAAAACCATCTGAGGAGGCACAATTATTGTTTCACTTTGGTTTTTATCACAAACAAAAGGCTTCCAAATCCTAAAATGCTTTCCAGCTCTCTCTTCCAAAGGCAGTCTTGTTTTCCAACATTTTTATCAGTGCCAGCTTCCAATATACTTGTTCTGCTGGATTGGGTTTTTAGTCACTATGGCATTCTGGCCAGTGTTGATAATATTTTTAATGCTGCATGTGTGAGTCAAGTTTTTAAATCAGTGCCAGCTGGTGGCTGTCTTTCCGGTGGGCAGCACATCTGCTACAGGCCTTAGACCTCAGGTGTAACTATGATGTCGTGGACTGTTTTTTTTTGGAAGGGAGATGAATAGGGGAAATGTTGTTGCATTTATTAGATACTAGCATATTTACCTGGTGTTGCTGGGGATTTTATTTTCTCATAGGTAATACTTGTTAGAGAGATCTGAGATTCTGTGTCTCTAATTCCCAAAACTGTCTTGTCCAGTACCTATAACTTTTCCTCATATTCCCCAATCCAATCTGTATTCAGAGTTATTAACATACAGAGGTTGGGTTCCTGAGGGAAATACACTGCCCTCCTCCTTGCTGCTAGGCATTGTCTCAACAGCAACCGGCCTATTCTCTGGTTGAGAATTCTAAAGGCACCTCCCTAAACTGCAAACCCCAGAATTCCATAGAATCTTCTGAGGCAGCCAATCATATGAAGTCTCTGCCTGACACAGCCAATCATATGAGGTCTTCTCCTGACACAGACAAACAAACTTTGACTTTTATATATTAGATTAAGGTAAAGTATGAGAGCTAGTGTAGTGCAGTCATTTGATTGCTGGACTATACCTTTGGAGACCAGGGTTCAAATTCCCACTTGGCCAGGGAAATCCACTGAGTGACCTGAGGCAAATCACATTATCTTAGCCTCAGAGGAAGGCAGTGGCAAGCCCCTTCTGGGTTGCTGTAAAAATGACTTGAAGGCACATAACAACAAATTTTATCATGATATAGCTTTACTCAGGAAAGCCTTTCAGGAGAAAAAATAATTTAGTACTTTCTAAAAGTACTACGCTATCCAGGTTTTGACTGTGGCCTGAAGAACAGATCCATAGTTAAAACTAGTGTACTGTCTACACTCATCCCCGGAAATGTCTGATCTAGCCACACTTCAGTCCTTTAGGATTACTGAAATAGGCTGTACCAAGGGGTGCCTCTGAAGGGTGTTCAGAAGCTTTGGTGCATCCAATATACTGTGGGATTAAGACTGGCTACAAGGAACTTGTAACATATAATAGGGGAAATGGAACTCCATTGTTACAATGACTTTACTGCCTAGCAGTCAATTCCAGATGGATGCCAAAGTGCTGGTCACAATGCCATACGTGGCTACCCACATTTTGAGATCTCTGGGGAAGGAGCACGGAAGCCCCCCTCTACACAAATTTTGCTAACCCCCTCCTGTTATAGGTTCACTTTAGAGTCACCATAAGTCGAAAACAACTTGAAGGCACACAACAACAACAGCAAATGGTTATGTATGCAATGTATAGCATGTCTTATAAGGTAAGGATCTGTTGCAAAGGGGTAAGAACATGCAATGCTGGGAGTGACAGTGGATTGTCTGAGTGTTTGAAGAAATGTTATAAAGGCTAGGTAGGATGTCGGTTAGTCGGAGTGCGATATGAGCCTGTCACTGTTAGGAATTAGGAATAGGAGTTAGAGAGATCAAGAGACTTAGTAAAAGTCAGAGATAAAGATTAGTTTAGGATATGAGTTAGAGAGTGAGAGGTATTAATGTTGGAATCTGAGAGAAAGGTGTGAGTTGGAGTTAGAGTCAGTCACGATTTAAATGTATTAAATAAATAAGCTTTGATGTTGCATTCATTTTCTGTTTACTAAATCATTTTTGTATCATACACTTGTGCCCCTGAGAATGCTACATAAAAGATATTGGAAAGTTACATGAGGTTGCAATGGCAACAGTTATTTAAAGGTGGTGGGCTTCCGTGGGGAGATTAGGTAAATAAAGTCACATATAGAAACTGCAAGGGCATCTAGAAGGTCCCCACATTTGATGCCACAGTGATGGGACAAGAGGAGTTTCTCACAGTTGGTGGCAGAGGTGGTGTGGCTAGTAGAAGCTCTCATAGTGACCTTATTGGCTGCCTGTACCACTTGACTTTGGATGAATTACAGTGGTGGTTGGTGACTTCCATGTCAGCAGAATGATGAACCCACTCTGGGTTTTCGTCTGAATGTTAAAGGAACAATTCAGGATGCTGAATCAATTTTGGAGATAGAGTTCAGAACTTTAGATAGCTCCTTTAGTGTTTGGACTGAAATCTGGAGTGGATTCACTGCCCCACAGACATGAATTTATGAGCTACCACTATATTTAATTGAAAAAAAGAAGTCCTCGGAGTGTAGTGGAGTCTCCTTCTTTGGAGGTTTTTGTGCAGAGGCTGGATGGCCATCTGTCGGGAGTGCTTTGAGGGTGTTCCTCCATGGCAGGGGGTTGGACTGGATGGCCCCTGTGGTCTCTTCCAACTCTATGATTCTGTGAAAAAAAAATACTAAAGGCCCATAGGCCTTTGCTTGTGGAAATAATTTTCTGCTGTAGATGTCCCCAGGAAAATAATTTGCTACTCATAGCATAAGTCTAGACTAGAACCCTTACCTCTTAGCAAACTAACTCTTTTTAGATATTTAGAATCTCTTTTACACTTAACATGAGAGACAAACAAGATTTCTTTTCTGCATGTTTTTGTGAAAGATTTTCCAAAATATGCAAATTTCTTCATACTAGGGATGCAAAGAACTTGAGGATTTAAAAATTCCAAATGGAGGAAGAACCAAAAGTGACAAGTTCAAGCCCAGGCCTTTGAGTGCTTAGTTTTTAAAATGAATGTTAAACCCTGTGTATTCAATCTAATAGGCAAGGCACATATCTTAACACTTGTTTGTGACATTATGGGATGTTTGAAGGGAGAAACCATGGAACATGGAGGTTTATTATTATATTATTTATTACGTTGTTGGGATAGTGGGTACGTGGGATTCTTTTCTTGTAATGTGTAATGTCCAAAATCCCCTTTCAATAAACAATAAATAACTACAAAAGAATGACATATTCAGTCATATGGTCAGAAGAAATATAGCCATCCCTCTTCAGGGGCATTTATATCACCTCTGTTCCTTTAGTATGAATTATGGCTTTGCTACTGTTTGATATAGCAATCTTTGCATGCCTATGCTGAGTAACTCATTGCTAGTTCTAATGTTTAGTCTCCAGGAGTTTAGTGTGAACATATATTTATGATATCTTTCTGTTCCTGCTTGCTTCATTGCACAACTCTCTTTCTGCATCACTCTAACTTGCAGTGGTTTCTCTGCCCCCTCTCCATTAGACCATGTGTCTACCTTTTCATAAGTGTTTATAAGTAAAAGCTAAGCTTGTTTGTTTCTCTGTTAGAATCTCTCTGTTGGGGGGGCCGGGGTGGGACTGGTTGTTGTCCAGCTTCTACTTTGCCAATTTGAATACTTTGCTTGAGATATCCACTACTATCTCACATATTTTCCAACAATTGTAGAAGGTAACAAATGTGTGAAGGTGGTTGAGTGTGTGTGGGAGGGGGCAGGAGTGATGTTGTAGTCAAGTGCTTTTAAGACAACTTTCACTTATGATAGTCCTATCGCAAGGTTTTCTTCTGAAGATTTATTCAGATGAGGTTTGCTATTGCCTTCCTCTGAAGCTGAAAGAGTGGAACCTGTCCAGGTTCACCCATTTGGTTTCCATGTATGAGCAGGGATTTAAAGTCTGTTGTCCTGGAGTCCTAGTCCAACACTCACACAACTACATCATGCTGGTTTTTACCATGTGTACGAATGGGGGGGGGATACTTAGGTTTCCATTTTTGCATGTTCATATTCATGTTGATATCCAAAATTGGCAGTGGAATGGGGCTCATGTGGTCTCAGAAATCTCTGCACTTATGAAGCATTTTTAGTAAAAACATATATTTGAAAATGCAAACACCCTTTGCTGAATAGAAAAAAGGCATGTAAAATTCCCATATTAGAAAAATGCATATATGTTTTTAAAAATAATAATAATTATAAAAAAGAAAAAATATTAGTGGGAATGGGGGACAACTTGCAACTCAAAACTGGGATGGGACAAGAATGCTGAAGTCATTCTGAGAAATAGATTGAAAATGAGGCTGATAGGTTTTTATATCGTTGTCATGGAGCTGCAGATTTGGTGCTATTATTACATGCCATCAAGTTGGCTTTAGTGACCCTGTGGCTGAGAGACCTCTGAGAGCTCCTGTTTTAGTATCTAGAATCACACTCTCCCATAGTCCTAGTCCAACACTCAAATGCAGGAGATGTGAGCAAAATAAAATTTTAGTATTATACTTAGAAGATTGCATGTACCTAAGTCTACCCTGAAAAAATCAAGCTGAAGATTGAACTGGGAGATCTGTTTGTGTCAGCTTTTTCCCACATTGTTTTAATGTAAAGTGCCCCCAATCCCTCCTCCCCACACTGTGGATTTATTTAGTTATGTTCAAAGACAATCACAGAATGCCAAACAGATGGGTTGCCTTCTGCAAGAACATATAGATGGTTGGGAGGCCCAATTAAATTATCTTGCCATTATGCAGAAGGCGATGCCAAACAAATGTTGAGCAGGCTTGTCAGCCTCGATTGTGTGAAAAGGGGGGGAAAAAGGTGGGGAGGGGGAGGAAAGAAAGATAGCTCATGTCAAGAAAACATGTTGCTGGTTGTTTCCCAGTCTGAAATTCACCATGGTCTTCTACATTAGTCAGGCTGGCTTTGGATGATTATAAGCAAATGACATCCCAGGATGGAACTCTGATTTTTGTTATTGGTTGAAAAGTAGGACATTGACCAAATCGAACTTCACATTTGCAGCCTCATTTGTTGTTGTTATTTGCCTTCAAGTTGGCTTTGATTTATTGTGACTCCAAATGAGAGACTTCCAAGAGTCTTGATCATCAGCTGTCTTGCTCAGGTCTTGCAAACTCACGGCAGCCATGACTTGTTTCGTTGAATCAATCCTCCTGTATTGCAGTCTTCCCCTTTTCCTACTGCCTTCTACTTTCCTGAGCATTATTGTCTTTTCTAATGAGTTGCATGGTTTCATGATATGTACAAAGCATGACGGCCTCAGTTTCGTTATCTTGGCTTCTAGAGAGAGGACAGGCCTGATTTGCCTGATTTGCACTAGTTTTTGTATGGTGGTCCTTGTTATCCATAGAACACTCTGTCAGCAACACATTTCAAATAAGTTGATTTTCTTTCCTTCAGCTTTGACCACTGTCCACCTTCCACAGACATCCACAGCCACTGGAAATGATCTGGCACAGATGAGTCTGACTTTGGTATTTCGTGATATGTCTTTACTCTTCTCTAGTTCCTTCCTAGTAGCCCTTCTTCTTCAGTCTCCTGATTTCTTGACTACAGTCCCACAGTAGTGGAGCTTGGAGTGCATGGAGAGGGGGCAGGAGGGGGTGGGGCTATGGCATGAGGGGCATGGCCACTGTGTGTGGGGGCGTGGCTTCAGTGTGTGGGGGCATGGCCAGGGTGTGGCCAGGGTGCGTGGAGGCGTGGCTATGGGCCGAGACGTCCCAAAAACATTGCCGCCCGGTGTGAATTGCACCTCCTGCCCCCATGTCCCTGTGTGATTGCAGTCCCAATTTTGATAAATAATTGGGCCAAGGCATAGGTAATCTTTAACTAGTAGCAAATTTGGGAAGGGGGTGGTAGTCAGCTAAAATCAATCCATAGCAAAATATTTCTTTTTTTTTTAAGTTCTCAGATTAAAACAATACTGAATTAAAAATGGTTTGGAAGTATTTAAGACAGAACAGATGAGATAAAAACAGCACATCCCCTCAGTTAAAAACATATCTTCTAACATTTCACAGATAAAAACTAGAACACATGTATTGAAATTGAAAATTTCACAAAATACCTTGCAATCTTACCGAGTGGGGAGAAAACTTTTGCAGTGTTTTATTCTTATGTATGGAAATTAAATAGTTGAAGAGTTAACATTTGTAGGATGGAGTGGAGTAGGGTTAGCACACCCTGCCCCCACTCATATGTTCATTCTGTACAGAGCTAGAAAGTGAGGCCTGCCAGAATATTTTGCTGTTAACTGACCAGATGTAAACCTGAACCATTAGTAGGCTGAAATTTTTCCAGCTCTTGGTACACCAGAGAACTGCTGGCCTCATAATTCTTATATTCTTATGAGTACTCGTGAGGTTTGTCTATGCTATGCGTAAACGGAATATTCCTTCATATTTCCCATAAAACTCCCCAGTTTTAGCTTAAAGAGAATAGCCTCACTCTGTAGGCAATCAAAACAACCACGAGCCCATGACATCTTAAAGACTAATGAATTTATCTTGGTAGGAGCTTTCCTTGGCCAGAGACTGCTTTTTTTTAGATGTGGGCTCCTGTCCACAAAAGCTTTTGCCATAAAAATTTGTCAGATCTCTAAGGTGCCATTGGACTGTTGGCTAGCCTTGCTGGATCACACCGACATAGTCACCCCTCTGGAATCCATAGGCTGTAGCGAACCCCTCCCCCTTCTGGGTTTATCATTTTTGGCATGAAAGAAAACAGTGGGGTTTGTTGGTTTTTTAAAAGGAATGTGAGAAATTTTCTGGGCATGATGATTACTGGCTGTGGGCAACTTGATGATGGGTTGTGAAATCCAAACCAAGAGCTCATTACAAGAAATGAGTTTTTTTTTTTCAGTGGTGTAACATCTTGGAAGACCTATATTTATTTTTTAATTCTTTCTCTCCTCCTTTTTAACTCCAAAAGTTGGTAGTAGTGGGATTGACTTCTTTGAAATGTGTAAATTCTTTGAAAAGTTTTGGCATATGGTGCTCATACCACAATATTGTCTTTATTATCTTCCAGTTTCTGTCTTGCTATGACAAAAATGCTGGCCGTACTAAACTGTCTGACCACTGTTTTAGAGGGTTGGGTTGATGGTATGCAGAGTCCCTGTTGTTCTGGGGAAAAGTGAACACAAAAGGTTGGATCCATATTCAGCCATACTTAAAGTAGACCAGCTACTGACTAAATTGTCTCCTTGATTTTGAAAAGTCTACACAGTCATCCCTCCACATTTGCTAGGGTTAGGGGCACAGGACCCCTATGAAAGTGAAAAAAAACGATAATAACTGTAGGCCCTCCCAAACCGTATTTAACACACAAATAAGTATGATCACCATATTCAACCCACCATGGATTCCTTTGAGGCGTCATGGTTCCTTCTCAGGGCAAAAGTGGCTGGCTGGTGGGGCTTAACTGCCACCTCCACTGCTGCCCCACACCATTTTTAATAGGGACTTACAAGCCACATTCATGGTTTCTCAGTCTCACAAGGCTTGCAGTCCCTATTAAAAATAGCACAGGGAGGCAGCAGAGGTGACAGCAAATAATCTGTGAATAATCAGATCTGCAAAAGTGAACCCCACAAATGTGGAGGGCTGACTGTAATTGTCTGGACCTAACCCAGATAATCCCTTCCTGTCTTTTATTTCAATAATATGGAGACCAGGTGGGGGAGAAACTCAGTTCTTGCCAACAAGTTAATTATTCCCTTACATTATTTATTATGAATAAATAAATGAAATTAAGGCCAAGATCGTATCTGAAGGTGTTGGAGTATAAAGTTCCACCAACAATGAGGTCTAGGCTCTGGAAGTGTTAGATGAAGGTAGGAATCCCTTGATGATGCCATCCAGCAGCCACTATATTGCTGAGCAAAATTGTTTCATAAGTTGGTACTGGATACCTCCTTACAGAATGTCAGGGAAAAAAAAAAAAGACCCAGTAGTACACACACATACACATACCCCAATTATATTAGCATTAAGCTCCAAGGAGATTCCCTTCATAAAAAAACAAAGTTGCACATGGCTTGCCATATCTCCTAAGTTAGATCATTTTTATGTTAACAATTTGCTAAGTATGGAAAAGATTATAAGCACATTTTCTACAACAATTGAACTCCCCAGTTTGCCTTGGGGGCAACAATTGCCCCTAAATAACATGCTGGTTTGAATAGTGCTGGAGCTTGGAGTGCATGGCGGGGGGTGAGAGGCAGGGCTACAGTGTGGGGTCACGGCCATGGTGCATGGAGGCATGGCTGTGGTGCACAGGGGTGTGGCTGAGGCTTAGGTGGTGTGGCCACGAGCCAGGATGCCCCAAAAACATTGCTGCCAGGGGCGAACTGCTGCCTTCACCACCACCACTCCGCTGTCCCTATGTGACTGGGTTTGAAAGGTTGGAAAAATATAGACTTTAGAGAAGATTGGACTAGCACTGAAGCAAGGATATAACATGTGCAAGTGTAGGAATCTGGTACTTGTATTAAGCAGAGTACAGCAGGGCTAGTACAGATAAACCTATGGTAGAAACAAGAGTAATTACTTAGGATGGTTTGTGAGATAAACAGGAAGAACCGATGTACATTGTCTCAGGAAATCCATCTTGAGACAGGTAAAGACAGAGACAAAGGCCATTTCCACACTACACTGTTATAGTGTTATTATTCTGCTTTCAACGTCCTGTGGAATCCTGGGGTTTGCAGTTTAGGGAGGGGCATTTATTTATTTATTTATTTTAAATTTTTTTATTATTTTTTAAATTACAACAATACAACACCTTGTCCCATCACCATTACACTTTTCACAATTCACTACACAATTCACAGACAAAACAAAGAAAAAGCAAAGAACAACACCACCAACACCAACATTAACTTATCTACCCTACATCTAATTCCCAACACACAACATATAAAACCCCCAATATGAGAGGTGATAATATCTTAAAAATTTAGGTCTTAATCCACCATTTTTCTCTTTAAATATCTATAAATATCTATAAACTAATATACTAATACAAACTAATAATCTAATATATGCAAAATGCTTATTCATTTTAAACTAGTATATGCATATCACCAGCTCTCCAGGGAGGGGCATTTAGAATTCTCAGCCAGGGAGCTCTTTGGCCTCAGTAAGCGACAAACCCCAGAATTCCACAGGATGTTGAAAGTGGAATAATAGCACTATAACAGTGTACTGCAGAAATGGTCTTAAAAAAAAAGTTGACCTACACTTGGTTACAAGATTTCTTAAAGAAGGACCGAGCAAAGTGGAATGCAGGGGGCTGCCTTAGCCCCTCTGAGAACTTGCATGACCATATCCCTTGAGCTACCACTCCCCAAAATAAAAAAAGGGACCCTCAAAATGCTCTCTAAAAGGGTTGCAGGACATTTTTACAATGTTTTAGCCCTACTTTTATTTTAAGCCTAGGGGATGCCTTTTGTAATAACAGGAAGTGGCTGGAAGTCACCTTGCCACACCCTCCAGCTCTCTCAGTTTGGCAATGAATGTCCTAATTTTTTTAAAGTAGCAGCAGCAGCAGCAGCAGCAGCAGCAGCAGCAGGAGCTGCTGCTGCTTTTGTTATTACTATTATTACTATTATTATTATTAATTTTCTATCCCTTTTTCTTGGTTTGGGACAGAAGGTGGTTTACAACAATAGAAGAGATAGCTTAAAAATATACAAAAAACAAGTTAAAAATATATTTAAACTATCCATAAAAGTAAAACTAGTTAAAAAGTATAACCATTAGAAATGGCTAATAAATAAATACATTGAGCCCTATCACACTACAGCGTTATAGCACTATTATTCTACTTTAACTGTCATGGCATCATTCTATGGAATTCTGAGGTTTGTAGTTTGGTGGGACACTGGAGCCCTCTGGCTGAGAAATCTAAATGCCTCTCCCTAAACTACAAATCCCATGATTCCATGCAATGTTCCCATGGCGATTAAAGTGGAATAATAGCACTATAACAGTGTCGTGTGATGGGGCCCATTATTGATTTATAAATTAATGACTGATTAATCCTCTGCTATCCCACTTTTCCAATGTCCCAATATCTCTCCCCCCTCCCACTTCCTCCCTTTGTCTTCAGCTTACTTCTGTTTCTGCAAACTGAGTCTAAAGTCATGTGCACTCAATTAACTCATCAAGAAGAAGAGGAGAGGAGACAATGGAATCTTGTCCTTTTCAGTAGGCTCAGGCAAAAGAACATATTAATAACTTAGTACATTTAGGGACATTTGGAGGCCAAAAAAAGTTTGGCAGATTTATTTTTTTTAACAGTCTTTTTGACGCCTGCCACTAATCATCCCTAGGAGGTTGCATGTGGTCCAAGGATCACACTTTGTTCACCCTGCCCTAAAGGCTGGATCTCATGTGAGGGTAAGCTCACAATCATTGTTGGGTTGGAGCCACATATCTGCTCTCGTCTCTGAAAAAGAGAATTAAAAACCCCCCCCTGTAACTTCTTGAAGAAAGGGGAGATGATTTCAAGACATAAGAAGGAAGTAAAATTAGTCTTGTTGTGTGCCTTCAAGTTGCTTCCAGCTTATGATGACCCTAGGGCAAACTTATAATGGGGTTTTCTGGTCTAAGAATGTATGACGTGCCCTGGTCACCCACTGGGTTTCCATGATTGAGTGGGGGATTGAACCCTGGCCTCCCAGGTCATAGTCCAATGCTCAAACCATTACACTGTGCTGGTTCATAGACTTAAAAAAGGTACAGAAAAGAGGGAACTGTAGGCATTATCTAGGTCCTCATTGTCCCCTCTCCTACTGATCACTAAGTGTTGATGCCTCTTTGCTTCCAACAAGGGAGAGACTGTCAGACTGCAACTTTGATGAGTACCATAAAGCATGACCAGTAGTCGAGGATAATGGGAGCTATAGTTCAATAACTTCTGGAGGGCCAGAAGTTACCTCCCTCTTCCATACCAGGGAATGCATTTTTTTAAACCAGGCATTGTGGCATAGCAGCTCTTTACTGGAGATTGTTACACAAGGAATGATGATGATGATGATGGCCTTTTTCGCACTTGGTGAAGAAATTGTGCCGTTCTGGTACTCACCGGACTGGAGTGCTCCCTCAGCGGATCCAGGCTGGTCTGGAGCAGTGAGTGGTTGCGTTCCGCACTGCTCCGGGGATGAAAATGGCGGCTTCCGGTTGGTGGAGGCTCTCCACCAACCGGTGAAGCTCGCTAGCCTAAAGCCCGCCCCTGGAAGATCTGCAGGCTCGCACTGGTGTGAGCCTGCAAATCTGCACTGGAGTGCGGCCACGGAGTGGCGCGCTCTGTGCTGTTGAAAGACCTGTTTTAAGCGGTCTTTCAATAGCATGGAGAACAATCACTTTTGATTGTTCCAGACTGGGCTGAAGTCCGGAACTACACAAAATAGTCCGGACCCCGTCCACCCCCAAGTGCAAACGTCCTTGCTGGAGGACGCTCTGCACCGTTCTAAAAACAAAGTGCGGAAAAGGCCGATGATGTCCATCCTCAGCTGGCACCCACTGATTATTGTTTTTTTGCCACCCACTGGTTATTGAGTGCAGATTAAGAACAGCCCCCCACCAATTGTTTAAGGAGCATCATGAACATTCCTTCTCAACAGCATCCAAAATAATAATTTTCTTTTCCTCCTGTTTGCAATTACAATAGTCATTGTGAAATGCATAATTAGTCCATTTCCCGTGCAACAATTGAAAAGATATTGAAATGTAGATTTTGAAAGATAGCTGGTTTAAATTAAGACAAAAATTAGGAGTTTAAATCTCATTATGCTCCCCCCATGCACAACTTCATTGCAAGTTTAGCATTGATGAAATCTGTGGTATTCACAACAACCAGTAAAATGGGATACCTTGCTAGTTAAGGGGGTCCCACTAGGCCTCTAATGTATTTAATGGGACTCAGTGAGCTGCATTTAGGAAACAATTTGGGCTGGCCCTATCATTGGACAGAGTGAAATGACCATCTCAAGTACCAAATGCTGAAAGTTAGGCAGTGGTGGTAGCGTGCAATATATTTATTTATTCGTTTATATAATTGGCTTTCTATCCTGCCTTTCTCCGCCAAGATGGGCTTGAATGTAGGCCACACTGGCTCATGAAAGAAGTTTAAATTAAACACACAACCACACACAAAACCAAAAATTGAAACAGAATTTTATATTAAAATGTTAAAACAGGCAAAATTTTTAAAAAAGAGACTTGAAAACACATCACTCAGCCACTTTGTCCCAGTTTTTCTTCCCAGGACAGTTGGAGGGTATGGTACTGCAATTTTCAACTGAGACACACTATTGGGCTAGGAGAGAAGAGGGAAAGAAGGAAGACATTGATGAGAGAATAAGAGGGTCCTTTGCACCTGGCTTTCTAATCCACAGCAAATGTTACCTATAGTTAGGTCTGTGACGTGAGCAGTTGTCTGAGGTAAGCCACCTTAGAGGGCACTCATAGGGCATGTAGGAGTCTGAGCCAAAGACTAGCCAAGGATATGGGATCACAGGAATTATTACAAATGGTTGTTACCTCAAAATATGAATGAGTCAAGGGTCTACCTGTGATGCCAATGCCTCTGTGAAAAGGTGGGGAATATTAGCTCAAAAAGGAGCTCTGTGAGAGAGGTGTAACCTTACAGTATCTTTTACGCCTATGTTCACTGGCACTAATGCAGCCAGAGACCCAAAAATAAGTTTATTTGTTTTATTGGGGGAACTGCAATCACACATATGATCCAAACAGTCATGTAATTCCACAAGGCTAACTGAAGGAAAAGGGAGGAAAGTTTGGATAGAGAGATTTTTAGGGTGAAGTGGGTGATATTTACCAATCTACTAGGACAGTGAAGAAGTGATGTGGCTTAGACACAAGTCTAAGGATAGTACAAAACCAGAAATTGGGGTGGCAGAGTGGTGACCAGCAACCAGTGTACTGCGAGTTGACTGGCCAAAAACTGGGGCTTAAATACTCTTTCTCTGCTTGGAAGGCTAAGGTGCTAATGGCTCTCTGGCAGAATAAACAATAGAGTCCGGAGAGTGGACACTGGGGTCTGGAATGGACTGATGGTCTTAGCATTAGGTGACAAAGGGCTAGTGGTAGTCCAGATAGATCCTTAATTGTTGGGCAGCTGTGGTGACAAAAGGAAAACTTGCTTGATCAGAGAGAGAAGAACTAAGAACATCCTGTGGGAAAATCTGGGATGCTATTGTCTCGTAAAGGTTGAGTCATTGAAGGCTAACTGCAAGTCTATAACTGCTGGAGTTTCCTGGTGATTTCCTGACTATGACCTGGCAATACTTTGAGGTCTTCCCTGACCTGATTTTGCAATGCACATGTGCGGCCAGCTTTTTCTCTTAGCCAGCATGGCCATGCAGTCATAGCAGGGTTTAACTTATATTTATGCCAATTAATCATGTTTGCCAATTAAACCACATCAAAGTGTAGGGGGTGTACAGCCTAGTAACATGCTAAGAGGAAAGGCTCCCTTCAACCACCTGGGAAATCCAGCTCTTTTTCATACTAATGGTTAACTAAATTTGTTAAATATATTTAATTTATATCTAGCATTTCTCCCACTATTGGACCGAAGGCAGCTTATAACAAAAGTCTGAACAGCATACAGTTAAAGCGAGGTATGATAACAAAGTTAAAAGCACACTAAATAAAGCTGTATTAAAACATAAATATGCGACAATTTAAAAAGCAATTAAAATAATAATGGTGATGATGATAAAATATACAGCACACACTGGTTAAACGTCTGCCCACAACAGCCAGTTAACAATAAAGGGCTTGGATAAACAAAAAGTTCTCTGCCAGCCAGTGGAAAGAGAGCAGAGAGATGCCAACCTATCCTCATGAGGATGGGAATTCCACAGCCTGAGAGCAACCAACAAGAAGGTTCTCTCTGTATCCTCACCAAATATGCTTCTGATGGTGGTACTTGAGAGGAATCCCTCCTAGATATACACAGAGTGGTTCAGTCAAAATGCAGAGTTTAATAGCCTGCCCTGGTATTCAACACTGGAAGAAATGTATTTGCATAAATCAGTTGTGGTGTAGTGGTTTGAGTGTTGGATTACAACTCTGGGAGACCAGGGTTTGAATCACCGCTCAACCAGCTGAGTGACCTTGGGCAAGTTACACTCTCTCAGCCTCAGAAAAAGGCGATGACAAACCCTCTCTGACCAAATCCTGCCAAGAAAACACCATGATGGGTTCACCTTAGAGTTGCTGTAAGCCGGAAATGACTTGAAGACATACAACAAGGGTATATTTCCATGAGTCTTATTAGCACAGTCACTGTGCTAATCATGGTTGAGTTACCTTTAGGATTCTGCATGCTAGAATTCAGAGTGTTCACAGCAAATGTTACTTCTGTTTAAAAGCTACTGAACAAAACATAAAATAATAAAATAAAATAATAAAAAGCAAAACGAAAAAGTATATAACTTCTGCATTTCAGTCACTCATGTCTTTGATTTTGCTCCTTTCTCATCAACAATATTCAGTGACCCAATGTGTTTTATTGTTTTAGGTGATAGATAGAGGAACAGTGTGAAGTTGCAGTGTACTATTCTGCTTGGTATGCTGCCCTCACCAAGCCTCAGAACAAGCTGACTTTTCATCTCCCATACTGAAGAAGAAAAAAATGTACACATTTTGATATCATTTGAATAGCTATTGTTAAACTGGACAATTCTCAGTTCTCATCCTGAGTCCCAGTGTAGATTGCTGTAAGATGAGAAGTTTCTGTCAACCCATCTTGGCTGCCAGGAGGGATGGCTGGCCCTGTCTTGGAGCTAAGGAGTTCTCCTTTTGCAGGCCTCCTTTTATAAAAATTGAGTACGTTCTGTGATTGTGTCTCAAGATCACCTCAAGGCATAATGAAGAAGTGTACACAGAGTACTTTGAACTTTGGGGATGAAGAACAAAAACAACTGGGAACTGTAAGTGCTAGTTGGCAAACTAAAACTTGGTTAGGTGAATTGTGCAAGTAGGACAGAAGTTACATCTCTTTACTGTGAAAGGATGCAATAATTTTATATTTCCCACCTTTGGGAACTCATTTTCACAGAGATAGCTCTTGGCAATGAACACTGCAGAAGAGGCTAGGACCGAGGAAGTGAGTGGCTGGGGAAAGCCTTGGAGTGCTGGTTGGTTTATTTATTTATTTATTTATTTATTTATTGGCCTCAAACAGAGAGGAAACAAAGTTATTCATTCTTGCAAAGAAGCTAGTAAGATGTGGACTGGACAGGGCTACTGTCAGGTGGATTTGTAACTGGTTGACTGACCGTACCCAAAGGGTGGTCACCAATGGCAGATTCTCATCCTGGAGAGAAGTGACTAGCGGGGCGCCACAGGGTTCTGTCCTGGGCCCGGTGCTGTTCAATATCTTCATTAATGACTTGGATGAAGGAATAGAGGGCACGCTGATCAAATTTGCAGATGACACCAAATTGGGAGGGGTTGCTAATACACCTGATGATAGGATCAAAATTCAAAAGGACCTGGACAGATTGGAGAGCTGGGCCAAGGCTAACAAAATGAATTTCAACAGAGAGAAATGTAAGGTCCTACACTTAGGCAGAAAAAATGGTATGCAGAAATATAGGATGGGGGACACGTGGCTGACTAACAGTACGTGTGAAAGGGATCTAGGAGTCTTCATAGACCACAAGCTGAATATGAGTCAGCAGTGTGATGCGGCAGCCAAGAAGGCCAACGCAATTCTTGGTTGCATCAATAGGAGTATGGTGTCTAGATTGAGGGAGGTATTGGTACCACTTTATTCTGCATTGGTTAGACCTCATCTTGAATACTGTGTCCAGTTCTGGGCATCCCAATTCAAGAAGGATATGGATAAGCTGGAGCAGGTCCAGAGGAGGGCAACCAAAATGGTGAGGGGCCTGGAAGCCATGCCCTATGAGGACAGGCTTAGAGAACTGGGTATGTTTAGTCTGCAGAAGAGAAGGTTAAGAGGGGACATGATAGCCATGTTTAAATATTTGAAGGGATGTCATGTCGAGGAGGGAGCGGGCTTGTTTTCTCCTGCTCTTGAGACCAGGACAAGGAGCAATGGATGCAAGCTGCAGGAGGGGAGATTTCACGTGAACCTTAGGAAGAATTTCCTGACAGTCAGGGCTGTCCGGCAGTGGAATGCGCTGCCTCAGAGTGTGGTGGAGTCTCCTTCCTTGGAGGTTTTTAAGCGGAGGCTGGATGGCCACTTGTCGGGAGTGCTTTGAGGGTGTTCCTGCATGGCAGGGGGTTGGACTGAATGGCCCTTGTGGTCTCTTCCAACTCTACATTTCTATGATTCTATGATTCTATGATTTACCCGTTCCTTCTTTTTTACTTCTAGTTCTATAGCTGGAGAGAGAAAGAGAGAGGGAGAGAGAGAGATTGAGCAAGCAAGCAAGCAAGCAAGCAAGCATCACTTCTCTCTTTCTGCTTCTGCCTTTGGTTCCAGTTTTCCTTTTTCTTGCCTCTTTTGTTGATGAATAGGGCTATACGAGTGGGTTGTTCCTGCAAGGTAGAAATACCACTTGGCTGAAAATTCCAAGCATTCCCAAAGCATCATCAACAGTGGCTAGGTAGTTCTGGGAATTTTAGTCCAAAAAGGTAATGGCCAAGAGCTTACACTGAGCGTGTGTATCATAATTCTCTGCAAGCAGATATATTAATTCTGTTCTATAACCCTAGGCTGGGATGGCAAAATTGTAAGACTCAACCATGGCACCAGATGTGGAACTAAATGCACTACCGAATATGCACACTCCTCAATGCATAATGTGAATCTACCTCAATGCATGAGATGTATCAATGTGCAATGGCACCACATGTGCAACTTTGCTTCTGCAAATCTGATTGGAATGTGGATGTCTAAGTAGGGGAACGTGTGCATGGGCAAGACACCAACAGGCCTATGTTTAATGTTTGAAAGCTCTGGCTTTTTCCCCACAATGAGATTTCCTCAGTGGAATTGTTGACAGCCTGCATGGCAAAGCTGCTGCTCACATCTTTTTCTGTCATCCTGGTCATAGATCCTGTTCCACCCATGGGTTTGGACAAAGCAGATATTCTCTTTGAATTTTCACATTTGGCATGTTCTACAGCACATGCTCAGTTAATATGGGAACAATATTCAGATTTGCCGGACAAAGCAGGACACAGTGAAAGCAGTTTGATGGGTAAAACCACTGACCACTACATCATGGCAACAGAGGCAAGGTGGTAAATGCATTGAAGTCCAAAACATCAGAAGGTTTAGAACCATTGATCTAGAATAGGAGTGAGAATCCTGCAGCTTTCCAGATGTTGTTGGAATGTAGGTCCCAGAAGCCCTCATCAGCATAGCCAGTGATGAGACATTCTGGGATCTGCAGTCAAAGAATATCTAGATGTTACTAGATGCTCATATCTGAGCTAAAGGAACTCAGTGTTCTGTCTTCAAGAAAAATGTATCTATCATATCAGAACTTTCCGTTGAGGAGCTCCTAGTTAACTGCGGGAGAATCTTGGAATACACTTTGAAGCCCTCTAGTGTAATGAAAGTGGAGAGCAACAAGCAGGCATCTTTTCTCTGTTGATGCTGCCAAGACTCATAATTAGTTTATGCCAAATCTGGAATGTTTGTCATTCTCAAATGTATAACAAGCCCTGACTTTGATCCAGCAAACTGTAGCAATTTTGTAATTCTATCCAGGAATGGTTCCAAACATATTTTGTGTATGGTGCCATTCCTGTGATTTACATGACTAATCAGCAAGACTCCTCCACCTTCACGCATGCTCAGATGTTGGTTGCTGTAACCTTTTCCTTACTGAAAGAAATGAAGAAGTTCCCTTTAAAATGCACACGTGCTGCATGATTTGACTATGAGACTTCCATTAGGCTCTGCCAGGGGAACAAATCAGTTGAAAAGCCTGGAACTGAAACCAAGCAACAGCCCATCACAAATTAGAAGAAATTTCTACACAGTCTTTCCTCAGTGTTTCTTTCTCACTCGTGGCCGCACTTTCTTTCTTTTCCATCTGGTCTATTGATGGCTAACATTTTTGTCAAGTGTCAGATGTACGAAGTGCTTTTCATCTGGTCAGTCAATGTATTTTTACTGGGTGTTGTGTGATACTAAAGCAAGGTGGTCTAGAAGGCTATATCAGAAGATTTTACATTCCTCTGGAGCTTTAGTTGAGATAGCCATTTGTGGCATTTTGACATGGTGTTACTCACAAGCACTTTTCAGCTGTATTGGAGGAATTTATTTGCTATTTTAGGGTGAGGAACTCCTTAAAACAGCATTGTATTTTGGATGGGTTTTGGATGTTTTTTCTGAAAAATAGGAGTGGAAGGAGTGCAAACTCTTTGGAGGTGGTGAAGGATGGGGTGGAGGTCAGTGGACATCCCCATAGGCTGCCCAATTCCCATTCCTGCTCCACAGCCTGAATCCTATCAATAGGTAAAGAAGACCCATTGTATCAATGAGATTTGACTCCCATTTCAGTGATTGATTGAATGGGTAAACACTGCTTGGGACTGTGAATAGGTTTTAAACCCAGGGTGGATATGGGAAAAGCAACATTCACTCTATGTGACTTGTTTAGTTCCCCTTTTAAATAGATGAGTTTGGCCGAGTGGTGCTGAGAAGGTGTGTGATTTTCCTTTTCTTTTTCTTAGCATGTGGTGACATACTTTTGGATTAGTAGGAACGAACAGTAGCCAGTGCCTTCCACATCAGTAGGGTGGTGAATCTGCCTCAGGTATTAGACTGAAAGTGAAAGGAGCTGTTCCATGTGCTTAGCCTATTCAGGAAATTGAGTTCAGCACATTGGATAGCTCTTCTAAAATTGAACTAAATCCCAGAGAGGACTTAGCATCTTGTAAACATACAGGCTGCCAGTTACCAATACTGAGAACAATTTCTATTGTCACTGAATTACCATTCACTTGTGCTTTTTGATTGCTTGAGTGTCTTCCTCATCTAGCTATGGTATGTGGAGTATGGTGTGGATAGATAGCCATAGTTACATTGGGGAAATGGAATACTCATTTGGAGATTTTCTAGTTGCTTTCCTATGAATATGGTTGGATTAACATACAGAGGGTTTGGTTTCTGAGGGAATACACTGTCTTGCCGGTAGGCCTCATTTCCATAGCAACTGGCCTGAGGCCCAAGAGCTCTCGGCTGGGAATTCTAAACGCCCCTCCCTAAACTGCCAACCCCAGGATTCCATGGAATCTTCACAGTCAGCCAATCATATGAGGTCTTCTTGACTCACACAGTCAATCTAATGAGGTTCCTTTGCCTGCCTGATGCAGACAAACAGACAAGATTGCTCTCAAACTTTGACGTTTATATAGTAGGTAATATTCAAGCCCTTGGTGTTGCTAAGTTTAATATGCAACTGTAATGTGTCCTGAAAACATGTTCAGAGCTAGCCATGTTGGCCATGCAGGAAAATATAATAAAATCCAAAATCCCCCCCCAAAAAACAAAAAACAAAAACAATACATTTTTAGGCCAACCCCCCCCCCAAAAAAGTCATGGAAGCTTTCAATGCTCCTCTGGCTTCTTCATCAGGCAAAAGATATTTGAGTATCATATAGGAGAAGAAAAGTGATGATGTTAGAGTCACATATTTTGTATCAGATGTTATTTCTGCTATAGTTCAGTTGTTCTGGAGGAATCTAAATGCAAGCAGAGGCCACTCCCCTTCTTGGCCATGTCAGGACTGGGACAAAATGAGGATGAGTAGCCAAGAGTCTATACAATGATTGTGTATTATAAATATCTGTATGTGAATTTTTTCATTAAGGCCAGAATCCTGCTGGTGACATATGCAAGCACAGGTTGAGCTGTGCATGTGGCAATGCAGGATGGACATATCCAGCTGATAGTGGGGGGCAGCACAGGTCTGCATGCAGAACCACTGCAGATGTGCAATATTGCACCTTGAGTAGTGGATCAATATGCTTATGCATTGCTTAATACCTCTATGTCTTGCACATTTTGCATTATGCAATGAAGTGATTGTTAAATCTGGTCAGAGAGAATGGCCTAAATTTGGGAATATAGCCTTTGGCAAAAAGAGAAGCCAAAGGGCTGGCTGGCCGGCTGGCTCTCTCATTCTCTCTCTCTCTCTCTCTCTCTCTCTCTCTCTCTCTCTCTCTCTCTCTGTGACCTGTGCCTTTATGCTATTGTAAATAGTCAAGAAACTGTTTAAACACAATCTGAAGATCTATTTGAACTTAGACATACAGCTAAAACCAATACATTATTCTGTTTGGGGTTTTAATAAAGATCATATTATATTTTCTTAGAAAGTTGGTCTCAACTGAATGATTCTCAGTGGTTATAATGAACCAGAACCATGCTACCATAAATCTTTAAAAAGAATTTAATTAATAACTGAAAGGCTTTACTCTGGTTACACAAGGTGGTGTTTTTAGGGAAAGCCAGAGCTGTACATAAAGCGGCAAGGTGTTTTTTCTTTCCCTGAATCAGAGAAATTCAGGCTAGACCTCTAGATCTCCACTGGATTCTCCAAGATCTCCACTGAATTTTATACTTCAGTACTGGATCTTTCAAATCCCACCATTCTGATACCATTTTATGTGGAGAGAAGAGACAACAAGCCTGCTTTCTTTTCTCTCCAACTGGAATGGTAGCTCCTGCCCCCCAAGTCTGCTAATCTTAAACAAAGCCAATCTTAAACAAACCTCAAACAATGCACATGCAATAATTACCAATGAGAGGAGGATGCATCCTGATGGTTGAAGGATGCATCATGATGTACTGAAATTGTGATGTACAGACCAGGGAAGAATACCATTTGTGCATGCCACAGTATGAAGATACACTTTGCTGGGGTGCATATGTATCTCACATGTGTTTTCTTACTTAGAAAATTATGGACTACAGGACATTTGTACATATGCCTGGAAAAAATGTATGGGCACTCACAATAAGGGGTATGTAATGTGGAACAAAAAAGAAGTATATTCCCTCTTTGGTAGTCAGAAAACTTCTAAATCTCATAATAATCCCAATGTTGAATTCATCACTCAGCAAAGACTTTATGGGTTATGATGAGGTGGGTTTACTTATCAGTAGTTCGGAGCAGTAACAGAGCCTGAGGGGCATTTGAGGACCCTGTGGTATCCCACTGATTCCATTGTTCAGATGCTGGTAAAGAAAGGCATTAGGAAAGACTGAAGATTTATATTTGTTTTTCATGCAGACATGTTCCAGCACCCCTGTGTGGCAAAATAAAAATAGACCTTTTTTCTTCTTTCAGCCCTGAGAGGATTTTTATAAGAAGCCCCCATGAAATAAGCAGGAAAGAAAATAACATTAAGAAGTCAAACTGCGTGGCTAATCCTAATATTTCTTTTCTTTTCTTTTCTTTTCTTTTCTTTTCTTTTCTTTTCTTTTCTTTTCTTTTCTTTTCCTTTCTTTTCGTTTTATTTCATTTCTCTTCTTTTCTTTTTTCAACCCAAAGCAAATATAAAATATCCTACTGTTTCTCTGAGACAGGGCAGCTGCACTGTTGGGTTTTAACCAGAAAGAGCCTTGGAGAGTGCATCACGAGAAGTAATGGCAAACACCAACAAAATGATTCCTGCAGCTTAGAAAGCTTAACTTAGAAAGAATTGCATATAGAGGAAACACGAACTTGGAAACGTTTCCTTTTTGACTACAGCTTCCAGGATCCCCTAGTCAGTATGACCCACTGGCCATGATTGGCTGAGGAATTCTGGAAGTTGTAGTCCAAAACAGTAACTTTCCCTAGTGTTGAAGAGATATAATTTTTTCTGGAGTTTCCTTTCTTTTTTAATTGCCAACTCTTCAGAGTAAAAGAGCCATTAAGTGCTTGGCAGCACAAGTTCATAAGCCTCCAAACAGTAACTAAAGACCAGGCGTGTTAAGGAAGAGGATGGGACGCACATTGCAGAAGACTGTTTTCATCAGAGAGGACCCGTGACGCTAAGGAGACCACCGTGGCACATGGTATTGGCTACTTGTCCAACTGAGACCAGAGATAATTGGCAGCAGCAAATGAGAAGGGAGGAGGAGGAGAAGGATCAATGAATCAAGAGTAAGAAACTGAAAAAAAAAAGCAGATGCAAACAATGAGCATGCTGACTGGTTGCATAGCACATGTTAATCCCAAAGAAACAGCAAAGAGCATAGAATGACAGAATCACAGAGCTGGAAGAGACCACAAGCACCATCGAGTCCAACTCCCTGCCATGCAGGAATACACAATCAAAGCATGTAATTTCATTTCAGGATGAGGTGGGATAGGAAGAGACTCTAGAAAGTGAATCCCAGGCTCAGGAGGCTTGTCAGCACTGTGCAGTAGGTGAGCTTAGAAAAGTTACTTTTCTGAGTCCAATTCTCAGAAGGCCCCAGCCACCATGACCACTGCAAAAGCTGGCTGGAGGATTCTGGGAGTTACAATTCACTGAACTCTTCTAAGTTGTCTATAATGGAGATGTAATAGGGAAGCATAGCTTTAGGACATGTACTAATGCAGGCAGAATGATGTCATCTGCCAGAGCATCAGAATAACAAATAGGCCTTCATTGCTCCAATGGGTACAGAAGGTGAGCATCAGGTGCTTGGCTTTTGTGATTCCTTGTGACAGCATAAAGGAGGTGTGTGCAACCTGTGCCAGTATAGGGCTATACGCAAACCTCAGACTGATCTTATGTGGCTCTCAACCTAATTTCAAAAGCCTTCTGAAAATAAACAGTTTAAGGTTCTGCAGGGGTGAGCTGTCTCCTTCCCTAGCAACATGAAATAGGGAGGACGGTTATGTGTGAGAGGAGAGGATGGTAGAAAAAGACAAAAGGGTAAACTTAACCTGTTTTAGACCCAGATCTTATTTGGCACTGTTTGCCACCTGTTGCTGATATGTGGCCCTACACATGGATGCTCAATTTAGCTTTTTGGCTCAATGTCTGAATAGATCTACTTTCCCTGGCTGAGAATCTCCATCAGAGTTATGGAGCATAAATTGCCAAATTGTATCTTGATTGTATTGTGTTGAATGGCAAAGTTGCACAGCTGAAAGCACACCTGACAGGACAACCCAATGGACAACCCAATGCACATGATCATTGCAATGTGCATGACCACATAGGCATGCATGTGCATCTGTGTGCACAGTGGCACTGCATATACAACTCTGCTTCTGCAACAGTGAACTAAATATAGATGTTCCAGATTGAACAAAAATGTCCAGCTGCTTCAGTACGGGAATTTAGGCACATATGACATACCAAGAGGATTCAGGCCAACCTATTTGTCCAATTCTTGTGAAAAAGCTACCTATCAAACTGCCCACCTGCATCTCTTATAGCTGGGAATTCCAAAAGTGTGGTGCAGAGATGACAAACATATGTCCCACGGCTGTATGGTGTTTCTGCAGTCCAAATGGTTTTTATTGTCACCACCATTGAATTTATCACAGAGATGAAAAGTTTTTGTTTTTTTTGCTTTAAACTTTTGCAATGGGTGACTTCTATGTTACTGGGGCAGTGAATCCATTCCATATTTTAGTCTAGGCTTTAAAGGTGTTCTCCAAGAGGCTGTACCTGTTTCAGGTTTCATCATATTGGAGAGCTCCTTTAAAAAATCAGAATGAAAACTTGGAAAGAATTTGCTTTTTATTTTATTTTATGTTAATTTTTGCTGCCACGCTGCACTGAAACTGGATTGCACACCAGCAGAAGAAATTTTGGTAATTTCCACACTACACCGTTATAGCTATTATTCCACAATATAGCTATTATTCCACTTTCAACATCCTGTGTAATTCTGGGATTTGTAGTCTACTGAGGCTAAACAGCTCTCTGGCTGAGAATTCTAAAGGCCACTCCCTAAACTGCAAACCCCAGGATTCCGTAGGATGTTGAGGGTGGAATAAAAGCACTATAATAGTGTAGTGCAGAAATGGCCTTTAATTCAGGGGTTGACAAAGTGTGGCCCAAAGATCACATGCAGACTCCAAGGGCCATTTTTGTGGCACCAGGGCCCTTCAGGGGTCGATTTTTTTTTTGCTCCCAAATGACTCTTAGAAAGTGTGGGGGCTTTTCATAGAATCATAGAGTTGGAAGAAGCCACAGGGCTATCTAGTCCAACCCTCTGCCATACAGGATCAAAGCACTCCTAACAGATGGCCATCCAGCCTCTGTTTAAAACTCTCCATAGAAGAAGACCTCACCACACTCTGAGACAGTGTATTCCACTGTCAAACTAATTGTACCATCAGGAAGTTCTTCCTAATGTTTAGGTGGAATCTTTTTTAAAGTAGTTTGAAGCCATTGCTCCTTGTCTTAATCTCTGGAGCACCAGAAAACAAGCTTGCTCCATCTTCAAGATTACATCCTTTCAAATATTTGGCTATCATGTCACCTCTTAAGCTTCTCTTTCCACCCAATTTAGAACTCCTTTGCCCTCCTGGCATAAAAATGAATAACAATAAAACATTGCAAGAATGCCCTATGTGCCGTGGATGGTATTTATGAGCAATTTTCTTTTCTTTTTTCTTCTTCTTTTTTCCTTTTTCCTTTCCTTCTTTCTTTTGCAGGAGAGGGTGCAATGAGGGGGAGGGTGGCCCTTTAAGTTCTCCTGGTGGGGGGCTAATGCATTCTCCTGTCCATTCATGGTTGGGCATCCCTGCTTTAAATCAAGCACTATTGCTCTCAGTAGTGTAGGGCATTTTGCTTGTATACAGCCAAAGGAAAAAGACTGAGCAAGACATTTACTCAAGCTGTTTAAAAAAAAAAGCTCTAAGGAGATATTAATGTCTGTTTATGAGAGAAGTACTGGTTTCACAGTGGAAGAACAAGCATACATATGTTATTAAATTTAAATCACACGAATATATAGACTGAATATACATTTTCTCACTGAGGCAAAGTTAATTGGTGCATACCACACAAAAAAAAATGCATTTTACAGGGCTTGCAAATAGCTCCCAAGATGCAGTCTTAAATCTTTAGCATGGCTCATGCCCAGATGTTTATGTAAGGAGGCTTTCCACAAAATCATGTAAATGCTCAGAGAAGGCATTAGGATCCCCAGAAGAAAATGTACCAGCTCTACTTTGTGCTGGGGAAAAAATGGATTAATGAAATGTTGCTTAGCCTCTCAGAACAAATAGAAGTTATTGGCTCACATAAATTATTTCCTGCTTTCTTGATGTCCTACCAAGGATTGTGAAGTTCTAGGAAAAAAGGATGAGCAGAAGATCTTTGGATGTACAGCCATGGTTTCACTCTGAGCAGAAGACCCATTTTTTCCTGCCTTGTCATGGGTGATTGAAAGGTGATCTAGATACCCCAAACAGGCATGTTACAGAATAATAAGATATTTATTGGCACCCTGTTGAGCAGTTATGAGTGAATAAGCTAGACTTCTATATTTGTAACTGCTTGGTATTCATGTTTATAATTGTGGCACTATTGCCACAATTGCAAATACTCCCGTCACCATGTACCTTAACAGCCAGCAGCTGCATCAAGCAATGGTAGTCTGTTCTGCTTGGCAATTAAGGCATAGCAGGGTGATGTTTCCAGACCTCTCTCTCCAGGGATCTGTGGTCCACCAATCAGAAGCAGGACCTCTATCACAACTCCTTGTTGCAACCTCACTTGTTGCTGGGAAAGGGCTGGAAACATCAACCAGCAGAACAGACTTCTGATGCTAGATACTGCTACTAGCTTTTAAGGTAGGTTTGGGGAGTCAGTCAGGAGATGATAATATAGTTACACATTCATAACTACATTTGTGATATAGGATCTCAGGAATTTTTTAAATTTATTTGTTTAATATTCTTCCTTTTTCCCAATATTAGGCCCCAAGGCGGCTCACAATGTAAGTTAAAACAAAATGCACTGGGCCTTAGGTATCCTTGAGAGTTTGGTTCCAGCAGACCCCATGGATATCAAAATCTGTGGCTGCCCAAGTCCCATTATATGCTGTGGAGTAGTAAAATGGTGTCCTTTATATAAAATGAAAAAGAACTCAAGTGAGGGCCAGAGAGAGCCTGAGGATCTGTGAAATGGTGGGAGGCTACAACAGGGTATGTCTATACATCAACGTAGTGTTCAGTACACGGCAAAATCGAGGTTCACTTTTTGGAATTTTTTTCCCCAAATATTTTCAAGCCACGGTTGGTTGAATCTGTGGATGCAGAACTCATGGATATGGAAGGCTGAGTGCATAGCAGTCAATATAATGCAAACAATATAATGCAAAACTCTTTTTTCCAAAACAATTAAATGAACAATCCAATGAAAGCAATAAAACAATTAAAAACACATCCAAAGGATAATTTTAAAAAATCACACACGTCATTACAGAAATCCTTCTGCTCAAGCAGTTAAAATCTGAAGGCCTATTTAAACAAAAGATCTTTGTCTGCTGGTGAAAAGAGAGCAGAGACTGGAACAACCAAACCTCCTTTGGGAGAGAGTCCCATAACCTAGGGACAGCCACCAAGAAAGCTCTCTCATTTAACATAATATCTACTCAGGCTTTCCATGTGATAGAACAATATTACAGGATTGATCTAGCATATGAAAGAAAGAAGGTGAAAGATGAGAGAATATGTGAGGCTGCAATAGGTTAGATCCAGAATTAGTCATGTTTAGAGCAGACTAACCAGGGAGTTAGGCCCTTTTCACATGGCGCTTTTAAAGAGTATTAAGCACACTCCCTCCCCCCTTCACGAGCCGCCGTACTGCATGACATTCTGGCGAACCAAGTGCTATCACAGCCACGGATAGTGCTGATAGCACGTTTTCTTATTTTTGCCTGAAAGATGAAAATAACCTCCCTTTCACGCATCGGTCGCATGACCAGAAGGCCTGCGGAGCTGTCATCCGGTGTGCTTCCAGGAAGGACCCGGGAATGTGCGGGGTGTGGGCAGTCCCTGCTGCCTGTCCCTCACGCCGCAGCTCCCAGGGACGCTCCGCCCAGCAGCAGGCTGGCCGCTGCCCCCATTGCAGCAGGGAACACTGCACGATGCGTTGCCGCGAGAGGCCACCCCGGGGCTGCGTTGCCACTCACACTCGAGACGACAGCAGCCCCCGGGGTCTCGCCGACTGTGTTTTTTTTTTCCAAACCTGGTGCTATCATTAGCATGTTAGCGTGTTACCAACATAGTATGAAACAGCCTGTTGGCAGGATCTATCATGCCAACGTTAGCACGATAGGCTGAAAAAAAAGAAAAAAAGAAAACCCACCGACCAATCAGGGCTGATGGGGTGGGGACAGGGTGGGACCTGGGCATGGCCCAGGACACCGACATGCGGAAGAGGCTCCGGGCGGGGACTGGTGCTCTCTTGCAAATGCCCTACTGTGTGCAGAGTACAACGGGCTCTCTTGTGATGTTTGTAATAGTGTGAGGGCTCTAGTTCATCACACTATCAAGCTAAGGTGTGAAAAGGGCCTTAGTGTAGTGCAGTGGTTTGAGCACTGGACTTCAACCCTGGACTGGAAACCAGGGTTTGATTCCCTGCTTGGCCATGGAAACTGGATGACCTTGGGTGTGTCACGCATAGTCAGCCCCAGGACACCTCATGATAGGCTTGAGTTAGGGTTGCCATAAGTCAGAAATGACTTAAAGGCACACAACAAACAATGAAAGCAGACTCATTGAAATCGAAAAGACTTAGTTGTGGTTTACTCATCCCAGTTATTTCAAGGTATCTAATCAAGAAATAACTGAGGTGTCTAACCAAGAAATAACTGATTCTAGATCCAGCCCCACAGACCAGAAGTGGCTAAATTCCTAGAGTCAGGGGGCTTTACTGCTATCTCCCAAGCCATTGTAGGTTGTAACTATGAAATACTATAATCTGCTTGTCTTACATTGGAAATGCTTGTTTTCAAAAAGCATGATCACCGAACAATGAATTGTTCAGTGAGCATGTGCCTTGTTCTGAAACTGTTTAGTGCTTCTAGGAGCAGTTTAATCTGGTTCTCTCATAGTCTGCACCAGGCTATTAAGTTTTTCTCCCTTTACTTCTAGTTCATTTCCAGAGGGAATGAAAAGCTCTCCTGAAGTGAGTAGTCCCCATTCTGCATCAAGACTACCTAGTGGGAATCTCTGCATGTGGAGTTAAATGTTGATTTTGGTACCCAATCCTTGTGTAGAATGGCAACACTGAACAACTTAATGCAAAATGAAAATGCGCATGTGCATGAAGACTGTGAGCATCTGCATGTGCATGCACAGATGTATTTGCATATTCAGTGACATCACACATGGAATTCCACTTCTGAACTGAATGCAGATGTAATGGACAAAAAATGTCCATCTGCTTCTGCAGGGGAACTTACACATGTGTAAGACACCAATGGGAGCCCAGCTAGAGGTTTCCTCTATCAGTGAACTGTGGTATGATCCAAACACAGAAAGACATCAGGCTAAACAATCTCTCTCGCTCTCACTCTGTGTGTGTACGTGTGTGTGTGTGTGTGTGTGTGTGTGTGTGTGTATTAAGAACCTGATTGCATTCTCTAGTCTGCATGCAAAATGGGAGAAATTCTTTTAGTGTAGCACCCACTGGATATGTACCATCCAGACTACAAATAGATACACCCCTAGTTCTGATTGAGGAAGGAGGCTGCCTAGCCTATTTTGCTTAGGTACCGCTGGAAAGAGGACAGAAGTTATATATGCTGTAATCACCAAAAAGTATGACCTCAGTCCCTTATCTCTGTCTGAGCGTGTAGTGTGTCTGGTCTGGCACAGATCTGGGAGTGCTTAGGGAAGGAAAGGGCCAAGAAGACAACTTTTAATCTTATGACAGATGCTCCTTCTGTCCCTAGTGAGCAGCATTGTTTTATAGATATCGGGCAGATTATAATAGTGCTAAACATTACACATGAGGCTGTTTTGGGGGACTTCCCTATGTACTTTTGTTCAGAGTACTGGTGCTACAAATATGGACAGAAGGAACATATCCAGGAAACATACCTTACTAGCACTCAGGGTACCCACTGATGCATTGCCAAAAAAGATAAAAAAAACTGAACATAGATTCACTTGAAAAATCATGTACTGAACTGTAAATATAAAAGTAAATTTTATAGTAATGATTATTATTAAATACAATGTACCTCATTATAATGGGGCAGTGGTGGCTGTTGAGATTCTCAATTACAATCTTCCCCATTACAGTGGGGGCTGGTGGGTTCTATGTCTGGAAAGGTGAATTCATTCTGGGTTTTAGTTCTGAGTTTAAAGTACCTGTCCAAGGAGCAGAAACATCTATCCCTAAATACACCTAGGGACAGCGCCTTTAAAGCTATCCAAAACCTGGACCGGATTCAACAACTCACTGACATGGGACCCACCAGCCTCCACTGAAACAGGGAAGATTGTAATTGTGAGATTCATGTACCCACTCACTTTGCTGTTCAGAGACCAGTGGTAGTGAGCAATTTCAATGTCCTGCTGTCCCTTGCTTAGCTAGTCAAAGTAGGTAACCCCTCCAAAAGGAGCAGTTCTCAACATCTGGTCCTCCAAATATTTTCTACTTCAGCTCCCAGAATCCCTGATAGTGGCCCTCTGGCTGTGGCTTCTAGAGGTTGAAGTCAAAAGCATAAGAATAACCATGGTGGATCAGAGCAAAGGACCATCTAGTCTAGCTTTCAGTTCATGCAATGGCTGAACATTTCCTCTGAAAAGCCTATGGGCAGGTATTCTTCTGCTCATGCTTCCCAGCAAGTGAAATACAGAGACATGCTGTCTCTGATACTGGAAGTGACATATAGTCATCCTGACTGGTTGCCATCTTGATGACCAAATGAAGGAAACAACTGAAATAGAAGACCTTACATTTTTGGCAGAGTTGGACTTTCAGCAAATATCAGAATAGCTGAAATCTCCCATTACTACATCTCTCCCTTCTGAATATTTGGTCATCTTCAAACAGAGAACTGTCCTTTCAAATAGAGAATGGCCTACTCTATCACAGAACTATCAGAGAGCTGAGAACTTCAAAGAATGTCTCCTCCCAGGGAAAACTGGTGGATCCATTGCTGTAGATCTACTTGTATGGCTGCTCTTTCTGCATCTGGTCTAAGTTGTATGGGACCTCTCCAGAGGCCAAATCCTTCAGGGTCCCACATATGGATAGATCATGTGCAATCTAGAGCAGCTGTAGGAGGAGTGACTATAAAACTGAAAAGTATATTTGCTGACCCATGATAACAGATCCAATAGCTATTCCTGCCTCCTCTTGTCTAGATTTTAATATACTTGTCTATGAGTGACCCTGCCATCTGAGTCTGGGCAGATGGGCAATTGTAGAAAGGACCTTTTTGGTTATGTGTGTGTATGTGCCTTCAAGTTGCATGTCAACTTATGGTGACCCCTTACATTTCATAGGGTTTTCTCAGGCAAGAAATATTCAGAGGTAGTTTTGCCAGTTTCTTCCTCAGTACTCATTCGTTAAAATCCCCTTCATCCATAGCCAGTAAGTTGCAAGAAGTGCTGCCTGAATAAAAAATGTGTTCACCCACTGGAGGGGACCAGTTTGGCCTTCCTGGGCAAGTTCCAAAACCTGGAAGCACCTCCCAATAATGCCCTCTCTCACACCTCCACAAAATGTGCTTGGAGGGTGGTAGAATTAAGAGAAGGGCCTCCCTTGAAGATCATAAAACCTGGGCAGGCTGACATAGAAAGATACAGTTCTTCAGATGTTATTATTATTACTCCCTTGCCAGGGTGTTCGAAACCTTGGGAACAGCCACCAAGAAGGCCCTTTCTTACATCTCTACAAAATCTGCTTGGAAGGTGGTAGAAGTAAGTTATGGCCCCTCCTTAATGCAATGTTTCCAAGTCACACCGATGTCTTCTTTGGCACCAGAAAAGTATTGTGCTGTTTGCCTAGGACTATTGAAAAAAGGTTAGCTGCCATCGTTTTACCCGCTGATTTGATCATACAATTTGCTGTGTTGCATGACTATGGATTGATTGCCATTATTGATCAGAGGTTGGAAAAGTTATTTTATTGTAACTTCCAGACCTCACCCCCAATATAGCCAGTGCCATATTGGCCAGGGGATTCTGGAATTTTGTAGTTCAAAAGGTAACTTCTCTAGGTATGCGAATGAATGAGCAGGAGTGTCACAGCAACTGCCTGAAAGACCTCCTGTATTTCTTTTTCAAATGCAGATATCAGGTCCCTTATATCCTCAGTCTCTCAGTTCTTCGGTCTCTCTCCAGCCTTGTGCCTCATTGACAACACCAGCAGCAAATTAATGAGATATGAGGGTGGAGAGAAATGCAAAGTTGGAGAGAGACAACAATCTGTAAAAAAACAGGAAGCATAGATTTATAACATGCACAGTGCTTGGATTCCCACTATTTCACAGATCCTTGTGTCGATCTGTAGGTTTGTGTCTTGTTTGGTACTTGTGCCACGAAGGTATGAGGATCTGAGAGATGAACAAACAGGAGCACTGCAGCCACCGCCTTGAAGATGGAAGTAGGCAGCTGGCAGCAAAAACTTTTGTGTTTTGGAGGTTTTCAAATTTTAGATTTCTGGATTAGAGATGCTCAACCTGTACTACATAAAAGTGAAACATAATATTTTAGTCAGTCAATCAAATAAATTAATAAATGACCCTCTGTGTCATAATTTACCCTGTGGAATCTGAGGAATCCAACATAGAAAAGTCAGCCTTACAAAGATGTCTGGCTTCAAATGATGGCTTCCTCCCAGAATTTGTGCAGCTAGTGGCAGGACCTTCAGCAAGATGGGTTTCCATCTCAGATGGAACTGAAGGACACCAAGGTGAAACCTCTATCATTTCTGTCATCTCAGCAGGAAAAGCTGCAGTGCTGAAGGAGCTAGCAATTATTGCAGAAGCTTAGTCAATTAATTACCTGATGTTTCAAGTTCAAGTGGTTATAAATCTTCCAGCAGCTGCTGGGAGTTCTTTATGCAAAGGTTCATTCTACCTGCTTCCCAGTGTGGGTTTATATGGATTATTGACCCTTGGACTAGCTTAAGTGGTATGCCTCACTGTCTTTCCCTTTTGGTTTGGTTATCATGAGTGCTGACTTCTTGTAACTGACTCTCTGAATGGGTAAGACCCTGCTAGGTTCATCTCTAGTGAATTCCCTACACTACCCCTGTATGGCCTGCACTGGCTTGACTCCTCTGCAGTTGCTTGCCCCTTCTGTAGCCTGCCTTTCCAGGCACTTGCTGCCTTTAGCTTCATGTCTATGTGGTTTCCTCAGCAAGCCCAGGCTAGCAACTTGTAAACATTGCTTTTCCTCTCTTGATGACTGTCTGAAATTATCTGTTGCACAGCTAGTTTCTTAACCAGAGGCAGGCCAGACAAAAGCTCCTTTTCCCAGTCAGAGCTCTAAGTACTTTTCTGAGGGAAGGCGATCCAAACATCTCCTGTCTATATAATGACTATGAGTCATTAGTGGCAGTATAATTTCCTTTAAACCTAAATACACATGCAGGTATACTGTACTTATGATCTGTAAGGAGATGCATATAAGCTGATATTCAACATCACGCCTGAGCAGTGTAAGTTTCTGCATGAGGAGTTATGCACTGACTGGGCTATGTAATCCTTGTGCTGAATGACAATGTTTTGGAATTGAATGTACAACCAAATACACAACCAAGATGCAAGCACACTTGTGCACATGTGCTTGAACTCATCTCTATGTATAATAGCATGCTGTGTGCAGTTTTGCTTCTGAAACATTGAATGGAGAGCAGACATTGGGTGAAAATGTCCAACAGCTTCTGTGGAGGAACTTATGCATGCATGAAACATCAAGAGGATTCTGCCCATACTCTTGTTGCTAGGCTTTGTGTGAGTGCTGTTCATTTGCTCCAGTTACATTCAAAAAAGGCTGGCAAACTCTGAGGCAAGATCTTACACCACATGGACATTACTCCTTCCTAAGTGTACCTCCACAGCCATTTCTATTTG
The DNA here is from genome assembly GCA_948472985.1 of Iguana delicatissima. Taxonomy (NCBI): domain Eukaryota; kingdom Metazoa; phylum Chordata; class Lepidosauria; order Squamata; family Iguanidae; genus Iguana; species Iguana delicatissima. Next base: position 446,794 of record CAOKZL010000460.1, on the reverse strand, counting down.
TTTTCATCTCCTAGCAGACCCAGTCTGGAAACTCCCCTGTCATGAGGACATGCGTCTGCACTGGGAAACTGTCTTCCTTAGGTGGCAAGGGGTATTGCACAAAGAGATACTTTCTGAAATGTCCTCAAAATTATATATGCTGGCGTAACACCAGGTTATGCCAGCATATTTTACCGGCAGCATTCAAGCTTGTGTTCCTTTCCATTTTGAAGTTCAGAAGGTGCCTACAAGTGGATCATCTCAATAGTGGCTACCTAGTTACGAAACACTATCCTAAAGGAATTTCAACAAACATGAATAGTTTTTTTTAATGTTATGTTAAGGCCTTTGTTGTTATAATCCTTTGGGCTTAAAATTGTGCAAGAGTTTAGAAAAGTTACATTTTTAGATAATCCATCCCAGAACGACCCAGCCAGTATGTCCAGTGATCAAGCTGGCTGGAGAATTCTGGGTGTTCAAGTCAAAAACTTAACTTTTCCAGGCTCTGTCCTTATGTTTCCTCCTATGGGAAGATCAGCTTGGCCATTTCTACATTGCCAAAAAGTGGTGTGTGTGTGTGTGGAATCATCAGCAAAAAATATGACAAAGAAAAACTCAAGCTTGCATGAAAATGACCTATGTTGGTCTATATGTGTAAAGGCTCATTTATACATAATTACTGTAATTTGAGAAGAAATCTAGTAGATCTCAAATCCACAAATGTGGAAAACCAACTATATTAATCCAGACCAATGTCAGCCACTAGGACTATTAATCCACCATTTTCCCAGAAATGTATTTCTAGTGTACACAAATGGAATCCAATATTGTGAAATTAGTTTAAAAAGCTTTGTGGAACCACAAGTGCTTCAATCTCTGAGCCAGCACAATCAGTTGAAGTTCAAGGTTGAGGTCCTAGCCACTCCAATGGAGAGAACTGCTCCCCCACCCCAAATATTACATGGGATTGCCCAGTAGAGTGATTGAGCAAATGGAGATTGCTACCTTGAAAACATGACTCCTACTCGTGCAACAAAGTTATGGAAATTACCGGGGAATGTCAGCCTACACATACTGTGACCTTTTGTATGAATGGTTAGACAAAATAGGATTCTCCCCCTTTGACACATAAGCTTGTAGGTGCAGTTTCATTTTGGCAGTAATAGGCAGAAGACAAGGGGGTGTATGTTTCTAACACCTGCCTGCCATGGCTTGTATCAGGAAGCAGCCAACACATCTTCAAATTAGCCTTTAGCCATCCATATGTCATCCAAAGTTCAAATGAAGAGAAGGAGAAAAAGAGACAGAAAATCTGATTGCACTTTGCTATCAAACTAAACTTGAAGGCTAGCCCTGTTTTTAGCCAGGGAAAATGTAACTGCAAGGATCTCTTTCTCCATCCCCCACCAGAAATAACAGTGTTCCAAATGGCAGTCATCCTATGAATGTAGAGGAGAGGAGAAGGGTTATCTGGCCACTGCTGTCAGCCAGGGGACCATACAATGTTTGTTTGGTATACCATTTCAGTCACAGGAAGAGTATCAGCAAAGGAAGATTTGGCACTGATATCCATTCCCCTTCCCTGGTGTGTCTTATTCTTCAGTTTGTAAACTTGAGAGCAGGTGTTATATCTCATTTTCTTTTCTGTTCAGTGACATCAGCACTGCACACTGGATTTTTAGTTGCTGTGAACTACTTTGGGAGATAATGGCCAAGATCTTACATCAGAATTGCATAGTGTCAATTGCACCTGTAGAACCGTGCATTGCCCTTATGTTGAATGGCAATATTGTAGCACTGGACTAAAATACTAAATCTATAATGAGACATACAACCAAATGTGCAGGCACATCCATGTGCAATGCTGTTGTTGGGGACCAACAGTGTGATAATGGGCTGTCCTATTATCCGGGCAACATAATTGAGTAATGTGGACTCTTTTCCAAGTAAACAAAAGTTTAATGATATGATGGGTTAGGTTGCATTTATTAGAGTCTGCATAGAATCATAAAGTTGGAATAGACCACAAAGGCCATCCAGTCCAACCCGCTGCTATGCAGGAACACACATCAAAGCATTCCCAACAGATGGCCATCTAGCCTCTGCTTAAAATCCTCCAGAGGAGGAGACTCCACCACACTCTGAGGCAGCATATTCCAGTGCTGGACAGCTTTGATTTCAGGAAGTTCTCCCTGAGGTTCAGGTGGAATCTTCTTTCCTGCAGCTGGAATCCATTGCTCCTTGTCCTAGTTTCTGGAGCAGCGGAAAACAAGCCTGCTCCCTTCTCAACATATCCTTTCAAATATTTAAACATGGCTATCATGTCCCCTCTTAACCTTCTCTTCTGCAGACTAAATACCCCCAGCTCCCTAAGCCTCTCCTCATAGGGCATGGCTTCCAGTCTCTTCACCATTTTGGTCGCCCTCCTCTGGACATGCTCCATCTTGTCGATATCCTTCTTGGATTGAGGTGCCCAGAACTGGACACAGTATTTCAGATGAGGTCTAACCAAAGCAGAATAGAGTGGCACCATTACCTCCCTCGATCTAGACACCATACTCCTATTGATGCAACCAAGAATCGCACTAGCTTTCTTGGCTGCCGCATCACATTGCTGACTCATGTTCAGCTTCTGATCTACCAAGACTCCTAGATCTTTTTCACACATACTGCTATCCAGCCATGCATCCTCAATCCTATATTTATGCATTCCATTTTTTCTGCCTAAGTGTAGGACCTTACATTTCTCTCTGTTGAAATTCATTTTGTTAGCTTTGGCCCAGTTCTCCAATCTGTCAAGGTCATTTTGAAATTTGATCCTGTCCTCTAGGGTATTAGCAACCCCTCCCAATTTGGTGTCATCTGCATATTTGATCAGCATGCCCTCTACTCCTTCATCCAAATCATTGATGAAGATGTTGAATAGCACTGGGCCTAGGATAGCACTGGGCCTGCGGCACCCCACCAATCACTTCTATCCAGGATGAAAAGCATCCATTGGTGAGCACCCTTTTGGTTAGGTCAGTCAACCAATTACAAATCCACCTAACAGTAACCCTGCCCAGCCCGCACTTCATTAGCTTCTTTACAAGAATGTCATGGGGAACTTTGTCAAAAGCCTTACTGAAATCAAGATACGCTATGTCTACAGAATTTCCTTCATCTATCAAGCTTGTAACCCTATCGTAAAAAGAGATAAGATTAGTCTGATGTGACTTATTTCTGATAAATCCATGTTGACTTTTAGTGATTACAGCATTGCTTTCTCAGTAATTACAAACTGACTGTTTAATCATCTGCTCTAGGATCTATCTAGGATAGAACTAGGTTGGATGCGGTTACCCAGAGGACCTTTTCTTCAGTCACTCCCAGGTTATGGAATGGCCTGCCAGAGGAGACCTGGCACATTACCAGTCTTGACTGCTTTAAAAAAGCAGTCAAGACTGTTCTCTTCCGATAGGCCTTCCCAGACTAGTGTTCACTGCCTCTCATCAATTGTCCCTTTGTTTTTAATTGTTTTTAATTGTTTTGTTTTTAACTTTAACTTTTAGTTTTAATTTTATTTTAATCTGTTTTAATAGTTGGTGTGTTGGGGGGATGGTAGGGTTGGTGAGTGGGGAGGGTGGGCTACATTTTGATGTTTTAATATTTATATGTTTTGTAATGCCGCCTCGATCCATTTGGGAGAGGCAGGATAGAAATAAATTTTATTATTATTATTATTATTATTTCCTGGTATTGATGTCAGGCTGACTGGGTGATAATTATTTGGGTCCTCTTTTTTCCTCTTCTTGAAGATGGGGATGACATTTGTCCTCCTCCCGTCTGCTGGGACTTCTCCTGTTCTCCAGGAGTTCTCAAAGATTATTGCAAGTGGTTCAGAAATGACTCATCATCATGAAGGATTGACAGAGACCACAAGAGATGTTGGAGTGGAGAGGACCTACTTGTGAGAAATGTAAAAGCTTTGAGATGCTTCTAAGTTGAGAGGTTATAAAACACAGTGCCACAAGGCATGATAAAGTCTTGAGAGCTTCTTGGGAATGATGGAGGGGAGTTGCCTGCCTCACTATCCCTACGGAAGCATGACTGTAGGTTGGGAAGGAACTAGCAAAATCACCTCTGCCTAAGAAAACCCTATGAAATTCATGAGGTTGCTGTTAAGTCAACAGGTGACGTGAAGGCATGTATCTTGCTCCATGTATCTCCATGTATCTTGCTCAGTGTGTGTGTGGATATTTGTACAGGATTCTCATCTTCCACGGGATGGGGAGGGAAAGTTTCTGCAAAGTCAGAAGTGGAAAAGGGGCAAAGTAAATTTCTCAGAGACTTTCCACAAAGTCATTGAATTCCCAGGAGCAATTAGTGGGTGCTGGCAGTTCATAGAATTTTAGGGTTTCTCCTCTCCTGCACAAGAGCACAAGACAGACCAAGCCTTGTAACAAATGGCTTCTGTTTCCACAACCTTAAACTGAATGTATCCATTATGTATCAGACAAAAATGTCCAACTGCTCTAATAGAGGAACTTGCCCATGCATAAGCTAACCAGTGGAATTCTGGCCATTATTTGAAAAGCAAACGAATAATCAAAGAGTGAATATTTCTTTGTTAGATTTTGAGTTAGGTTTCTATCTTCCTTTTCTCTGAAGAGGTCAAAGTGAAGTCCTCCCCTTCATTTTTTATCTTTACAACAATCCTGTGATGTAAGTTAGACTAAAATGGAGTTACTGGTCCATGGAGGATTTGAACTTTGGGCGTTGGAATTCAGATCTCCCAAGTCACAGTCTAATATTCTAACCTCTACCCAATTCAAGTCATGCATTTTCAGTTTTTTTCAGTTGGACTGACTTCAGGGTCAATCAGTTTAGGATTGCAGCCTTTAAGAGGTAACCTTAAAATATACTAATCTGCAAAGGGAAGAGGAGCTAAGCAGTTGGTCAGTGAAGGAACCTGTCTATTGTCTTAACAATTATGCCAGTAGACTTGAAACAACTTATGGGGCCCCAAGATACATGATGAATTTTTGGGAGAGATCCCTTCTAAATGTGAACTGATACATATGTGTGACTATTAGGTTAATATGAAATGCTTTAAAAATTGTATTTCTTAATGTCTTGGGAGTGAAAAATAATAATTTTTGTAAAATAGAAGAAAACAGAGTAGTCCACAATCTTGAGCAATAATATTATGGAGCTCCTTCTACCTTTGCCCCAACTTTGCAGCCTAAGATGTCCAAATGCATTGGATTTGCCTGAAACCATGAGGTGCGTCAAGGAATAACAATGGACAAACAAAACTTTTCTTTAGTGGCTTTTATAATAAGAACCTTTGTTTTCTTCTTCCCATTTTGAGCCATAGATGCAGTGACTAACTGCTCTGGTGAACAGAAAGTGTCGGAATTCAGCAAGCAGACAAAACCTTATTGTTTCTCCTCATGGCAATGGAAGCAGCAAGGTGGATGATTCAACTACCAACATAACTATTTTCCATCTATCAATACTGGCTCAAAACACAAATACTTATATTATCTCCTGAAGAATGTTAAATGGTGAAATATTATGGCATTTGCTACAGATCCAAAAGGATGTGAATTTGGACTTGTCATATCGTGTCACTTTAAGTGCTTCCAGTTTAAGAGGGGTGGAAGTGGATTGTTCCTTTAGAAACAAAGTCAGACTTCTTAGAAGAGCAACGTTCAGGGGCAGAGAACAGTTTATCCTGGTAGCCATTGGATTTTGCTTATAAACTGAGTTAACCTGTATAATGGCTCATTAAAAAAAAAGTTTGGCTCCTATTTCATGTTCTTCTGGGACTGTATTGGCAAAGATTATTCTCCTTTGGCCTTCCCTATTTTATTTACATATCATTATTTCATCAGCTATATGCATCAAATATGTTGCCAACATTTCTCCTCCCTGTTTCCCTCTTGTTTATTGGACGATTGAACCTGGGTAAATGAAGGCATCCGGCCAAACCATCTGGTAATGATAAACAGTGTGTTACAGTAGAGGGAGATCAAGAAGTCATATGGATATACAGTAATGGGGAGCGTATGTATACATCCCCCATCACTTTAGAATATCAGTGTTTTTGTTTTGTTTTCTGACATGTATATTCTGGGAGTTGACAGGATGGGATCATGTTCAAGATGGATCATGCTCAATGCGCTAGTTCAAAAAACCTAGCTAACATCTGTTCTAAGTGTTGATGTTCTTTAAAACCTCCTAGAGAAGTCTTCCCCAACCTGGAGATTTCCAGACGTGTTGGATTACAACTCCCATCACCCCAAGCAATTGCAATTCAGCGTATCCACAGGGTGCCGGCCTTCGGAAATCTGCCATACAGATTAATAGTTAGTCATTCTTGTTGACTTGTTTGTGTGTAGCCAGGCCTTTGTATAAAACCACAAAATTGGTACATGAGTGAATTAGATCAAAGTCACAATTTCCCTTTCTTATCTTTTCAAAAAATAAACTAAACAGTATTGTCAAGTCCTTTCTTTTGGAAATGATAAGCATAATGAGGACTTACTCCTGATTTTTAGGGTGTGTTATGTCACCTCTGTGCTCCTTCTTATTATATCCCAGTTTTAAACATGGAGGGAAATGTAAACAATATAAAAGATGGAAAGAAGATTGTACACTATTGAAGACCTATTTTTAATGGTCCATTAAACCATTAAGGCAGTGTAGTGTTGGATTAAGAGTTTGGGAGCCCAGGGTTCCAATCACTGCTCAGCCATGGAAACCGAGCTGAGTCACCTTGGGCAGATTAAACTCCCCTTGCCTCAGAAGAAGGCCATGACAAGCTACCTCTGAGCAAATCGTGCCAAGAAAGCCTTCTGACTGAATTGCCTTTAGGTGGCCATAGGCTAGAAACAATGAAGGCACAAAACAGCAACAAAAACTATTATCATTGGAACAGATTCTGGCAGAGCTATCTGATACTCAAGTGAAGTGGTTTCAAGTGGTTTCAAATTTGGGCTGGATTTTAGCATGAGACCTATGGCCATTTTCACACGGGGGCAAAACCCCGCGGTGTGACGAACGGAAACGGAGGTCGTTCACACCGCGGGGTGCGCTAGCGTGGTTGGAAAAGGTGAGGCTCTAACCGCTCCAACCGCTCTAGCGCAGCCGCAGGGGTGGCACTGCGAGTTTTTTAAAAACCACCTTCCCAGGTGGTTTTTATGAAACTCGCCCGCACTAATCCATGGCAGCTCCTGGTGAGAATCTGCAGAGACGCGGTAGCGCGTCTCTGCAGATCTGCCTGGGGGCGGGCTTCTGGCTGGCGTGATGCCCTGATTGGCGGAGCGCTGCCGGAAGCCGCCGCCGCCATTTTGGGCACCGTGGAATGCCTCCTACACCATGGAACGCTGCCAAAATTCGGCGGTGTGTGAAGCGGCGGAACTGCGCTCCCCGCAGGGATGGAGCAGGGACAGAGCAAAATGGAAGCAGGTCAGCTCCGCCCCTGTGTGCGCTGCCCCGTTTCGGCCCCCCCACGTGCGAAAAGGGCCTCTGTCTTTGAAAGTGGACTTCAGGGAAATAGAGGCATGTAGGTTTGCAATGTGCATATTCACCAAGGAATGCTGTGACATTACAATGCATGGGAGTCTGTTGTGCAATGGTGGCCCTTGAAGTGACTGATGTGTCTTGCCCCCAATGTGCAGTGGGCCCTGACATACATCATACCACTTGCAGTGTCCATCCTGAGACCAGCTAGGAAATGCTGCAGTGTGGCAGGAGTGCCCAAAGAACATGAGAAACAACAGATGTTCATGGGAAGTGCTCAGTGCACAACAGGAGCACCCTATTTGCCTTGGAATGCTCTTGCAAGAGCTTGGATGCACATCTTCACAATTCACTAACAAGGTTTCGTTGCATTTCTGCCATGTGGCTATGGATTTATAAAGATACGAAACACAGACTATGATGTAGAATCTTAGCCTTGGTCTTTTACTAATTAGAAACACAGACATTTAGGGGCTCCAAGGGCAGTGACTAGATCTGAATCTGTATATATGTCCTGCTCTTCAACAGTTAAAGGGCTGCTACCCAATTTATATAAACCTATAATTGAAACAGCATATGGAGAAGGGAATGGATCAAGAACACTGCAGGAGCAAGAGTTCAATATTTCCATTTCAGAAGCACAGCAAGCTCAAATATGGGCTGTGCCACCTTGTACACTGATAACAGGCTCATTCAGAGCATGCATATTAAAGACTATTCATTTATATCATTTAACACCAGTTAAACTTCATAAAATAAATAGTAACATTTCACTGTATTGTTGGCAAGGTTGTAGTACAATTTGGACAACAGATCATATGTGGTAGCTTTTGCAATACAGTAACTTTTTGTTTTTGAAGAAAAGAACTCATCATGAGTTACTTCCCAGAGGGACTTTCTTATTATTAACCTTTTTTTCTTTTGAAAGGAGAAAAGCAAATGCTTTGCATAAAGAGCTTATTGCTTTGTTGCTGGAGGGTGAGTGGTTAGAAATCACAAGAACATGCAAAACATTGAAAAATCTTTCATTTCAGTTTGGACAGACCATGTGTCTGGAATTGCTTTTGCAGAAAAAAAACTGATTTATAGAATCCAAATGGCTAGGGGAACTTCAAATGGATACAGTTGCCACAGTTTATCTCCTTTTATTTCATCCATAGCTGAGCAAGAATCATTGTGTGGTCCAGCATCCTATCAGTGAACATTTTAGGTCTCATCTCTTTAAGATGATTATGTTATTAAAAGGATTCTAGGCACTCATTTTTATACTGGACTAAATTTAAAATCAATGGCCAAGATCTTGCATTGCAGATGTAGTTATGAATGTGTTACTCTAAAAGGTGGGGGACTTAGAGGTCCACTCACATCTCCTTGGAATGTGGGGGAATTATAGCTCAAAGAAGGCCTGCAAGAGGCACTTGTTTGGACAGGTAGGGGGGCACAGGAAAGATTCCCATAGGGCAGGTTACAGGATGGTGGTCTCTGATTGCTTCACCTGAGCAGTTTCACTCCCCATTGTGTTCAGAAGTGCACAGAGCTTGAGTTGTTGAAAGAATTATCCCAAACCCATTAGCATTGGGTTTTCCCACCTAATCCTCTCTGAACTTATGACCTGACCATATGTCTGAGGTCAACCTGACCTGGCAACATGCTTCCAGCCAGCATGCTTTCAAACATATTTTTTCAGCCATAAATATGTTCAATTTATATAGAAACGATACTTCCCACCAATCTTGCTATCCCATAGGATGGGGGTGTAAGGTATGATAACAAATGCCTAACTATATGTTGTCTTGTGACCCAATGCCAAAAACCTACTTTAACAGCCAACTGCTGCATCAAGCAGTGGAGGTCTGTATGACTGGTGATCAGAGTGATGTTTCCAGGATGATGTTTGCAGCCTCCCCATTGGGAGGGACCCTGCATCTGGTCATGGAGGATGGAGTCAAAAGCAGAACCAAAAGGACTTACATCATAAATTGGTGTTCACAGATTACTGGGAAGTATCTGCTGAAATCCAAAGCCTATATCTGAGGGCTTTGATCACATGTGAAGATGAACTGCTGATGGAGAGAAAGAACTGAAGCTCTAGAGTCCATTCATACTTTATACAGTTATAGCACTATTATTCCATTTTAACTGCCATGGTTCCATCCTATGGAATCCTGGGGTTTGTAGTTTGGTGAGACACTATAGTTCTCTGGCTGAGAATTCTTAATTGGTCTGGATTTTTTTTTAAAAAAGGGTTGTATGACTTAGGTACCAAAATCCTCCCAAAGCTGTGAACTTCCAATGTCAGAATGAATGAGAGAGCTTTTATTTGTTTAGGCAGTATTGGTTGAGGGCATTATCATGTGAAATAGAATCTGTCCCAGAACGTTCAACTGTATGAAATAGGTTAACCATATGCATTCTAACTTCATGTGGAGAGGCCAGACTGTTGGAAACTGAGGCCAGCTGAAGGCATTTTTGGTACCTTAGCCAGAAATTCCAAAAGGTATTCTCCATCTCATGCATTCATTAACGTGGGGACATATCTTCAGCATGGGGGTGGATGATGTGTTCTTGGACTACAAGTCATCTCAGCCCAAGTTAGCATAGCTACTGCTGACAGATGATGGGAGTCACAGTCCAACAATATTTGGATGGCCATTCTTTCTCCATCCACAAGCTATTGGGAACCTTGAGGTAAAAAAGGGAATGAAATTAAGAGAATGAAATATTGATTGGCATTTGTCAGTCATATTTTTGGCCATTGCAGAGGCTGGAACTCCTAGTACAACCTTCTACAAGGACCAAACTACCCCCCAACCCATATTTTGACAGGTGCAACTCCTCCAATGCTCGTTTACTGGCCAGTGGAAAAATCTGGCTAGGGAGGGCGGCAGAGAAGTGTCCATCTTTGTACCTATATCTAATTGCAGAGCACCGGCATCCTCCAGGGTCTCTATTGGAGGATGCCTTGTTGCTATGCATTCAGCTATAGGAACATATCTTGATGTTTCTTTGATAGTCCCTCAGTCTTCATCAGCTGGTGAGTTGGTATTTTTCTAAAGGGACTGCAGCAGCTAAAAGATGGCTTTGGGCAGGGGCAAGAATGGAGACATTTCATAGTTCTGTCTGTGCAGAATTTTATGTCACCTTTCTTGATCCAGGATCTCAGCCAAAATACACAGAAGCATTAGAAATGCTTACCCTCATCATGCTATCCAAACAACTCTCACTGTGATCTGGAAAGTATTTCCAGATCACATGGAGAGTTTGCACAGACAGATATGGGTCTCCTCTTCAGCATTAGAGTGGTGTCAGGACACTCTCCTTCCCACATATTTATTTCCCCTTATAACACTCATAGGTTTCTGTATATTATCTACACATCTACCTACTTACCCGTCTATTCATCCAACTATGGAGGTCTTCAGTATTCCTTCTGAATTCTCCTGCTCCTATTTCCACCCCTGCTAAACACTTTCCACTCTCTCTCTAGCATTTACACTCTTAGAAATATTTGACAGCTGCTGTAATGTCCACACCTCAAATATTATTCAGCCAAAAGTTGATTCTCTCCAGCCTTACACTTCAGGTTTTAATGCACTTTTGCGAACAGCTTCCAGTTCATCTCTATCTCTCTGCAGTCGAGAATTCAGCATATAATATTCCAGGTGCAGCCACAGCTCAGCTGTGTTAGGAGAGATTGGAAGAGATCCTGGGAAAAAGAGAGTGGGAGATAGTTGTCTACTTCCAGAAAAAAGAAAACAAAAGTGTGGAGAAGGACACTCCCAGATGAATTTTACAACTCATTCTATTAAGCTATTATATCACATGGAAAGAAAAAGCATTCAACAATTATGCATGCAGAGAGAAAACTCACCTTGTTTGGCATACTCAGACTAGTGTCAGCTGAACTTTTGCAACTGTGAATCTTCATCCTGAATTTGGAGAGAGGTTGAAGTGGAAAAAGAGGGTGAAGTCATTTACATATTTTTGTGGGGTATTCTTTAAAAAAAAATCCAAATTTCTGGCATGGATCTTTTAAACTTTCTGGAAATTTTGAAGCTCTGCAAAGTGGGAACCTGCCATCTTAGATTTCTCAGAATGCCCTCTCAAAATGGTTTCTTCCAAGAGCTATTTCAAAGGGTAGGGAAATGGTGGCCATGATCCCATAACAACAGCAATAAGCGCTATCAGACTGGGTATTCTGGAAGACCTAAGCTGGTAGGTACAAGTATCATAGAGCTAGAAGAATGCAGGTAAGTTCCCTCTTCCACCTGCAAAATTTGCCAATTTCTTTCCAGTAACTTGATAAGAAAATTTGTGGATCCCATTAAAAACAACCCAAAAAGTCTTCTTAGCTAACTGTAGGAGATAAGGATGGAGTTTCAGATAAGGAGAAATTTAGATTCAAATCCTAATTCAATAACAACTTTCTTAGGATGAAATTAGGATAGATGGATAAGACATGAGAAGATTTCAGGTCACTGAAACACTTATTAACCCTATCACTGTTGCTCTCATGGAACCATAGAGCTGGAAGAGACTGCAAGGACCATTGAGTGCAGTCCCCTGCCATGCAGAACACACAATCTAAGCACTCCCAACACGTGGCCATCTATTAAAAACCTCGAAAGAAGGAGACCCTACCACACTCTAAAGCAGTGTATTCCACTATCAGTTGGAAATATCTTTTCCTGTAGTTTGAAGTTTGCTTTGTATCTTAGTCTCAAGAACAGCAGAAAATAAGCTTGCTCCATCTTCAATATGGCATCCTTTCAAATATTTAGACATGGCTATAATGTCCTCTCTTAACCTTCTCTTCTGCAGGCTGAACATAACCAGCTTCCTAAGCTGTTCATCACCAGGCATGGTTTCTAGGCCTTTTACCATTTTGGTTACCCTCCTCTGGACATCCTCCTTAAAAAACTTAGCACTGTTGCATTTCCAACATCCTGGAGGAGAGCATTTTTGGGCCATGCAGCCTGATTTCCTTGCTTCCACAGGCTAGTCTACTGCCTATGGTAGTGAAGGATCCTAACACTCAGTTCTTAGCTGAGCAGGCTTCTTACAATGGAAGAGAAGAAGGAGAGAACCGATACTTTGCCTTGGTTAGGAAATTGTCCTGTGCTGGCCTGATGCTCCATTCAGAACTTGACATCTTACCAGTGTACTAGTAGATACAATTCATCTGCAGCCTGAACTCTGGGGTACAATTAACAATTTTTGACAACTTGTATGGGCAGAATTTACAAGGATCATGACTGAACACGTTCTGTTCCTGCCAGCTCTAGAGCCTTTTCGCAAAATAGACTATGCTGTACACCACGGATAGACAACTGTGACATATCTGTCAGCCAGGTTTCTACCCTAAAGAACTTCCGGGGGGACACAGACTGCTAAAAACGCCAAAAAATGCAAAACTCAATGTAGCTGAAAGTCCACTTCTGTTTTTGAAAAATTGACATTCTTTAAAAAAATTCTAAACGGTGTAGACAGTTTGGATCTAAAGCTATTTGAACAACTGCATTTTCTTATGTGAGCCTGTTTAAGCTCTAAGATCTTCATGAGAGGTCCTTCTCTTTATTACCCTCCCCACACCTTCCCAGATACCACTGGTGGGAACAAAGGAGAGGGCCTTTTTAGTGGCTGCCCCCAGAATTTGGAACTCTCTCTCTAGGGAATCTAGGATGGCTCCCTCCTTGCTCTACTTCTACCAGCAAGTGAACACATTCCTATTCCTTCAGACATTCAGCAACTGACTGCAATGGTGCACTATTTGATTGATTTTTAAAACATTATTTATTTTGATGAATTTAGTCTGCACTGGTTTCAATAGCTTGTAAGCTGCCCTGAATCTCATTATTGGGAAAAAGCCAGGACATGGTGATGATGATGATGATGATGATGATGATGATGATGGTGATGATGATGGGAAGCAACCTACTTAAAGGGTGAATTGCCTCTCCTGGATGCTTCTTGAGAGCAACAAAAACAGCGCTGGTGGCGCAGTGGCTAAATGCCAGTACTGCAACCACAAGGTTGTGAGTTCGATCCTGCCGGGTTCCAAGGTTGACTCAGCCTTCCATCCTTTCGTAGGTCGGTAAAATGAGTACCCAGCTTGTTGGGGGCAATTAGCTAAAAATACATTGTAAAACGCTTAGATAACACTTAGGCCCTTTCCTCACGGGGGGGCCCGAACGGGGCCGCGCATGCAGGGGCGGAGCTTACCCGCGAGCGGGTTGCTCCGTCCCTCCGAAGAGTGTGGATCCGCCATTCCAAACGCTGCCAAATTTCGGCGGCGCTCCACGGTGCTCCGCGGCACCTGGCGGCGCCCAAAATGGCGGCCGGCGGCTTCCGGCGGCACTCCACTAATTAGGACAGCACGCCAGCTGGAAGCCCGCCCCCGGGCAGATCTGCAGGGATGCACTACCGTGTCTCTGCAGTTCTTGACCGGAGGCTGCTACGGGGCAGTGCGGGTAAGTTTTATAAAAACCACTTTTGAAGGTGGTTTTTATAAAACTCACAGCGCCACCCCCGGGGCTGTGCTTTAACAGTTTGAGGTCTAGAACCTCACTTTTTTTAACTGCTCTAGCGCAGACCCCGGTGAAGAAGACCTCCTGGAGAGGTCACTCTAGCGTGGGCAATATGCCCATGTGGAAATGGCCTTAGTTGATAGGTGGTATAGAAATAAATGCTATTGCTATTGCTGTTTCATTGTACTCCCTCCCTCATCCAGACTTGAGCCTTCCTTGAGACTTAAAATAATATATTGTGCATTCTCTAATAATCTTTCCCTTAATTTAGATGGTGCACATTTTTCTTCTTCTTCTGTGCTGTTCTGAAGAGCCAGTGCGGTATAGAGGTTGAGCATTGGACTATGATGTTGGAGACATGAGTTCAAATGCCTGCTCAGCCATAGAACCTTGGGCTAGTCACACTCTTTCAGCCTCAGAGAAAGGCAAAGGCAAGCCCTCTCTGAACAAATCTTACCAAAAAAAAAAAGGTATAGGGTCACCTTAGGGTCACCATAAGTCAGAAGCAACTTGAAGGCACACGACAACAAATTATATAGTACAATTGGTCTTGGGCACTTACATGCAAAAATATACAGGAATTCAGGACTGTGACAATACAGCACTAACTTGGCCAGCACAGTAGCACTCCCTCAGTTTTCGCTGGCCAGCAGCAAGCAAGAACTGATCAGAAAAACGTGCTGAATGGCTAATATGGAGACAGGGCTTCCTTTGATTTACGGTGCTTCTTTCAGCTATTCATTCAGCCTAGAAGCTAGTGTGCTGTATAAAGGAGAGTTCTGCGGCAAACTGTAGCAGTAGTAAGCATAGGAGGGGTGGGAGCCATACCAACTTTCAAATCTTGCTGGACTGCAATTGCCTAGAGTTTCTCATAGTTCAATAATGTCTGAAGAGTCCCATTATTCCTATCCCTGAAGTGTAACAGCAGGGGTGTGTGAGAGACAACTTCCTTTCCTTTTTGTTCATCTGTGTAAATCGTGGGTCAGAGCTGGTTTGGAACCAGATTGGAAAAGGTGGATGTGGCGGGGGGGGAGGAAGAGGAGGGATACTGATGACCATGATCGTCCTCCTAACTCAGTTTCTGAGCCCAAAAATGGAGAAACCTGTGTCAAACCATGTTTACAAACTAATTCCAGCAATTCTAATAGGAAGCAGGTCTGTTATAAAGGTAACGAATCTTAATTGCCTATTCAATACCAATCTACAACAAAAAATACTTTGCATTACAACAAGGGCAGCTCAGAATCATAGAATGTTGCTGAGGAAATCAGTCCCCACACATCTTGCAGTTACCACTGTGTGGATCATGACTAAACACAGAACAGAAAACCAATGGGGCAGTGGGAAGCACTTGCTATCATCATCCTTTCTAATGAGGAAGTCCTCTTGTGCTTCAGTTTTGCAAGCCTGGCACCTGTGGAATGCTGTGAAACACCATACTTCCTCCACTGCAGCTGCTTTGATGACTGCAGAGAAGCTTCAAAGGCAATATGAAGCCAGGAGACGGTGGCAATTGCAACAGCTGGAGATATCTTTATTGTCTCTAATAAAAAAAAATACCAGGACATTGACCCTGCAAGTGTTGGCTCCACAACTTTAGTAGTTTTCCAGTTGTTTTGGGACATCTTACCTGGAGCCCTTAGGGAGCCCTGGTGGTGCAGTGGTTAAATGCTGGTACTGCAGCCACAAGGTTGTGAGTTCGATCCTGCTGGGCTCCAAGTTGACTCAGCCTTCCTTTCTCCTCAGATCAGTAAAATGAGTACCCAGTGTGTTGAGGGCAATTAGCTAACACATTATAAACTACTTAGAGAGCACTTAGCTGATAAGCGGTATAGAAATACACATGCTTTTACCTCTAGCTTTACTTCTGGCTATGCTGGCTGGATTTCTGGGAGATGGAGTCCAAAATGTCTCAAGGACCGAAGGCTGAGAACCACTGCCCTACATTGCTGGTGTTGACTAATGTATCTTTTGCCTTCTCCATCACTGTCCACTACTATAGTGCTTCTCAGCCTTTGGTCCTCCAGATGTTTTGGACTTTGCTTCCCAGAAGGCCTACTGTTAATGTTCAGGCATTCTGGGAGCTGAAGTTTCATAGATCAGAAGGCTCAAAGGTTGAGAACGACTGTTCTATCACTGACAGGTCCCACCATGGTCCTATCACTGACTGAATCTTCCCATTTGCTTCCTGTGAGGCAATGGCTGGTTGATCTACCTGAGAAGCCAACTCATGGATGCTGTTGCCTCACTGGAGACACCAGAATGGGAGTAGGGGTGCAGGAGCAGCTCAAACTGGTCCCTCAAAGACTAGGTTGTAGAGCTTGACCCCCCCCCCCATGATCCAGCAAAAGGGGACCACAGATTCCTATTGTCATGCCCTGGAAAATCTGCAGTCCACAAACTCCACTCTGAAGTAGACAGTAGTGTTTATCTGTAGCAAAGCAAGCAACACAGCCCCTTTTTTTTTTGAAGTTGCTGAGACTAAAGCATACATACATGGAGTTCACAGGTTTTATACTTACACATCATAAGTTTAACATCACCCCACATCTTCAGACATTTCCCAGATTTGCAGTTGACCCTTCTTTTATCCTTGAGGCAGGAACTCATTTCCTGTCACTTATCTTTAGACACTTCAAGTTCCCAAAACACCTCCTTTCATTTTCCCCTGCTGTAATTTTCCCCACCCCCCATCATTGGATACAGTGGAGCAATGAGCAAAAAAGCAATTAACCATTTGATACATTGGAATACACAACCAAGCTTCAAAAAGTTATATTGTTACAATCAACAATTAACACTCAATACTTTGTAGCATTCTAACTAACTCTAGGATAGACCCTACACTGACTACCATACACTAATTCAATCCATATCCAACAGATCCATTTATGGCAGGAGGTATGCATCCTGACACCTATATAATTGAGCCCTCTTATCATGGTACTCAGATTGTTACCATGTTCAGATGGATACCTTTTCACTATCCCAATTTGGCAGGGACAGCCCTAATTTTAGTTGTTATTAAAATGTCTCAGTTTCTCTGTCCTTATCCCACTTTCGTTCTTTTTCCTCAGTCAACTTCAGTTACTGAAAAGGAATTCAAAGTATGAGTTCTCTCTGTCTCAATTAACTAAGAAGGGGGACAGGAAAGGAGGGGTGGGATCTTGTCCTTCCTTAGAGGCTCAGGCAAAAGCAAACTGCTACAGCCTCACACAGCTTGTGTATTCATCCCTCTTAATAATTTGTAGGGTCTTCACCGCACACAGATGTTGCTTGGCCTCCCCTTCCCAAGTTTTCATCTGTGAAATATTGGAGAGTATGTGATAATAGTGATTGTTTTATTAAAATGTATTCTGATTTGATTATTTTGTGAAAATATATTCCCAAGTAGTCAAAATTAATAATGTCTTACCTGTCTGTGTTGAGCCCCTCTTATCTTAAAATTAGTTTTGAGGTTCCTGGCTGCCTCTGAGGAATATGAGGCATTGCAAAGGAAGAGGCATAGAAGACCCTGAAAGCTGGGCTGTTTCCTCTTGCTTTGATCTGAACATGTAAGGGCCATAAACTAGAATGTCCAACCTACCTTTTCAGCAGTGCCTGCTACCAAATCACTGCAACTCTTCCAGAGCTTAGCTTTTGGCTTTTTAAAAACAAGTTAGTTTGATCTGGAAGGCTAAAAACAAGACAAAACTTTTTTTAATTTTGAATTTCAAAAGCATGGACCATTTTGAGCCAGAAAGTAGAGGTGTTTTTTTCCTCCCAGTCAGAATCCCATGTTCATATGAAGCATTGTTTCATGTCAGCTGCAAAAGTTATTAAACAGAAACTACTATATTGTGGTTTCTTATTTAGAAAATTACATCCCTGGGTGCTTGATGTTCTAGATAAGGAAACAGTCTTATTTTATATGCAACTGGAAAATTATTATTACTATTTTTTCTTTTAAAAGAAAGAAGAAGAATCTGCAAATGTGCTCAGCATCTATTGTCGGTATCTGCAGTGGTATCTGAGACACACTTGAACTTCTAAAGGGCTTTTAAAGTTAATAAGAATTCAGATTAAAGGCTTGCGTTTGCAATATTACCCGGGCCTACTGTCTGATTCCAGCAGGCAAGAAGCCATGGAGTTTGAAAACATGAAAGGGGCGAGCAATATTTGAGACTCCATGTTGCAAAGGAACTTCCTCTGCGGCAGGGTGCTTGAAGCCCTTGGAAACGCAAAGCGACAAGCATGAAAAGTGCAGACTTTCCTACCAGTTCTTCGCTACAGCAATGGAAAATCTTTGCTGAAGGGAAATGATAAATCCAGCTGCCACCTTTTTTTCCCTACAATCCCCAGTGTCTGAGCTTGGTGATAGTACACCCTTCTTATGACAAAGGTCCCAGGTGTAATCTGTTACCTGAAATGTGGCTCTTAAAAAGTAATTAGTTACAATTCTCATGCTGAGGCCCCAAAGAAGATAGTTGCTACAGTTAATTTTCCCCTCAAAATTAACCTTTTCCTTTCCTGTTTCTCAAAAGCAGACTACTCTTTGGGCTGCAGCTTGTTGAATCCTGACATCAGTATAGGTGGAATATTCATCGAGGGCAGACTTGTACATCATGTGACTCCTATTAAGTTGTCTTTTGCCCCTGGATCTGGATTAAATGAGCACTAGCATGCTGTAGTTCTTTGAGTGTTGGGCTAGGATTCCAGGAGCCCTATTTTTTAAATCCTCACTTGGCTATGGAAGCTCACCAACTGATCTTGGGCAAGTCACACTGTCTCAGATGAAGAGGAAGGCAATGGCAAACCTGCTCTAAAGAAGTCTGCTCAAGAAAACTCATGAAAGGTTATGCTTTGATCACTGTAAATCAGAAATGACTTGAAGGCACATTGCAACAATTGGGTAAAGCAGGAAATTCTACTTTCTTTGCATCTCAGTTGCTCTTAGGGTTGCCAGATCTCATTGCCTGGCCTGTCTTCTCCAGTCTTCAAGGAGAGAAAAGTGTGCTTGTGTTCCTCCTTGGTTAAACTAGGTGCTTTAATTTGAATGATGTATTCTGTGCAGCTGTCGTCATGCTTAACAAAATCACTAGGGATTATCCCTTGTAACATCACCCTTGTAAAATAACCAAGGCTCGCCCTGTATGATATCACAAGGGGCCATCCCTAGGTCTAAGGTTTTGCTCCTGAAATTTTAGGATCTGGGATAGTCTTCATTGGGCAATCCTAGTTGTGTCTCAAAGTGAAATCTATCTTCTTTTCTATTATGGACTTTGCCAAACTGGTTTAAAGAAGGGTAAGTTCCTGGAATATGGCCCCTTGGGTTTTGCTGGGTTATGTGAGTTGTTTCTTTCTCCACATGCATTTGTTCTGTGTCAGTGTGACCTTTTGGGAGGGCTGTTTGTCCCTGAATGTAGCATTTTCTTAGATCTCCAAAATTTTCTTTCTTTTTAATTGGGGCATGGTTTGAAAAGCAAAATTTCTCCAATTTTTTTCTCCTAGTATTATAGTGGAAAAATACCATTTCACTGATGCACTATAGTATTATAACTCTAAAAACAGATGGGGGAGATAATGGCGAAAGGAAGGAGACTTATTTTAATCTCGATATATGACAAAATGAAAGAGAAATTCACTTGAGAGTAGGAATAAAATCTTACAGCTAGTGCCAGAAATTGCTCCAAAATAATCTGGGATTACAGAAACATTGTTTTAAAAAACCCAAGAATGACAGCAACAAATACCTCTCAAATCCTATGGAGGATTTCCATAGCTCAGTGCCACCTGTTGAAGCCAACTTTGTTTGGATAGCACGGCCCTAGTTTCAATTTTTTTTTATCACATTAGGATGGGGAGGGCAGGTTGGACTGGGCATGCCAGCTGAGAGATTCTGGACATTGCAATCCAAAAACGTAACTTTCCATTGTTCAAATCAAGCTAGTTATTTTCCAGTTACCTTTTTTTTTTTTTTAAAAAAAAAAAAGGGATGCTGAAGGCTACTGGTCTCCCATTCTCATTCACCTCACCTTCACCTCACATGACAAGGCAACAGCCTAAAGTAAAACATGGGCAACGTGATATCCTTTCTCCTCCATTCAGTGAGGCCATATCCCTATAACTATAAACATAATTAAAAATTAGAGTTATACCACAAAGGAGTGATGTTGTCTCTTACTAAAGTGCCACTTTCATGTAATGGAGTTACAATTTTGAAGTAATTAGTTACATATAACTCATTGTTTGTAACTGGTTACTTCCAAGCTCTGTTTTAATTCCTGCCTGTATCTTCCATGCAATAGGTGGGAAGGACCTTGTCCCAGGGTTTGGAAAGTTGCTATCTGTCAAGGGAGATACACATGGCTAATGCCATTTCCACACTACAGTGTTAAGAGTGCTTTATTCCACTTTCAATATCCTGTGGAATTCTGGGGTTTGTAGTTTACTGACACCAAAGAACTCTCTGGCTGAGAATTCTACGTGTCCCTCGCTAAACTACAAACCCCAGGATTCCATAGGATGCTGAAAGTGGACTAAAGCACTCTTAGCATTGTAGTGTGGAAATGGTTGACTTACACCTTGGAAAAGTTCCTTTTTAGAATGATAGCTCCTAGAATCCCCCAGAAAACATCAGCTTGTAGGGGAAAAAGAGGAATTTTTCCAAGCTCTGATCTGGCACGTTGTAAGTCTCTTGGAGTGCTGTTTCACAGTATGTGACAGATACATAACTTACTTGGTGTTTTCCATTGATTGCCAGGGAGGTGATGGAGGATGTGAATGGGTGGCCGGAGTCTCTCAGAAGGCTGAATGGAATTGGCCCAGACAAGACAGAAAGGTTGGCAAGAAGTGAAAAGCTGAGCAGGTATGGGTAGAACCAGCCAATTATTGCTCATGGACTGCTTGGAGGAAGGAGCTATGGGGGGAAGCCAGTCAGAAATAGAAATGGAGCCAGTCAGAGATAAAGTTAGGGCCAGACAGAAACAGAGTTAAAGATATTCAAAGGAGAAGAATTGATAGGTTCTGAATAAGGTTTTGGGAGCTGAGAAAAAGGAAGGAGTTCAAGGAGAGGTGTTTCATTGTTTGACTTTGAGGTGTTGTTGTGTTCTGTGTGTGGAACATCCTACGGCTAGATGTTTATTCTATTTATTATATAATAAATCTTCACTGTTTTTATTTTCTACATCTCTGACTGTTTTAACTTAATTAACAAGGATGGTTAGTCATGCTTTAGTGCACTGAACTTACTGATCGACACAACCATTTGTCCAGTATAGTGGTCACCATGAGGTCCAAGTATCAAGTCTAGGGAAGGATCCCAAGAGTTAAGATAAGTGGTAGGTGCTCAAGGGATGGAATTGTGGGGTCAATGTGGAGAGAGATTTCATCACATTTGGTAACCATTTGGAGAACTGATCTCAGACTGGAGTTGCATTGTGTTTTGGATGAGCTGACAATGCCTGAAAAGCCAGATATGAGGCATGGTAGTGATACACTTGGACCCTGTTGTATGTACAGATGGCACCTAGAGTTAGGGATGCCTCCTCTCAGCTTCAGTTGGGGTGCCAAGAGCACCCAATCCCATAGAAAGTAGGGTGTTTCCTAACACCCTCCATAAAGGATACCCATCTTCAGATCCCTGAAAAGAGGATAAAGACTTGTGTTACCCTGTAAACTGCGGGTCCCGGGAGGGGCACCCAAAGAAGCAACCAAAACAAGCAAAGATGGGGAAATTAGCTGGAGCACTCTCTTGGCTAACGAGAGGCAGGGCAACACAGCGAGATCTTTTATCCTATGTATACCGGTTCAGGTCAGTAAGGAGTCAAGCAGTTTAAAATACGAACAGTTTTTATTAAGCAAAGATATGGATAAGCTGGAGCAGGTCCAGAGGAGGGCAACCAAAATGATGAGGGGCCTGGAAGCCATGCCCTATGAGGACAGACTTAGAGAGCTGGGTATGTTTAGTCTGCAGAAGAGAAGGTTGAGAGGGGACATGATAGCCATGTTTAAATATTTGAAGGGATGTCATGTCGAGGAGGGAGCGGGCTTGTTTTCTGCTGCTCTTGAGACCAGGACAAGGAGCAATGGATGCAAGCTGCAGGAGGGGAGATTTCACGTGAACCTCAGGAAGAATTTCCTGACAGTCAGGGCTGTCTGGCGGTGGAATGAGCTGCCTCAGAGTGTGGTGGAGTCTCCTTCCTTGGAGGTTTTTAAGCGGAGGCTGGATGGCCACTTGTCGGGAGTGCTTTTAGGGTTTTCCTGCATGGCAGGGGGTTGGACTGGATGGCCCTTGTGGTCTCTTCCAATTCTACATTTCTATGATTCTATGATTCTAAGAAAATAATAAAAACTCAAACACACCTGACTAGAGAGAAAAGAAAGAGAGTTTTAGAGAAATAAGCAATACGCCACCTGTCCGAAGTCCTGGACACACCAGTTGGAGAGAAGGAAGGAAACCTGGTGTGGAGACTGAGGGGAATTTGTGGAGCCGAGCAGCAGTGAGGCAAGGGTGAAGATCCAAGAGGACCTTCGAGTGATTTCAGCTTAGTGATTTCAGCTCAGCTTGGTCTGGCAAGAGTTCCGAAGAGCTCTCAAAGTGGGGTAACTTTTATAGGGAAAGAACGACTGCGGGCTAGTCTGGTTTTTGCAAGAGAACAATAAGTTTTGGTCTGGGGACAAAGGCTCCGAAAGGTCGGAATTTGCATGATTGAGTTATGAACCGAATTGACAATGGTATAGCTGGTATGCAGATATGGCTAGCTCGGCCGTTAAGTGCCTGGCTTGCCAGGGTGTTTCCACAGGCAGAGAGTTCTTTTGCTTTACAATCAAGGTGTCTTTTTGGGTGGCTACCCCCTGAAGCGGAACTGGCTATATCTGGTACTTTACAACTATCGTCCATGCCTAGCGTCGCGCTTGTCCGGTGGCGCCTAACAAACACTCAGCGGATGGCGGGAAAAGGGCCGAATTATGATATCAAAATGATATCTTAGTTCACCAAAAACCAGACCAGAATGCCGTGGTAACACTTGTCTTCTGCTGATCCAAAAGGAGGAGCAATTTAATGGCTCAGCATAGCAGAAGAGGACCACCAAGTCACCAAAGCTATGAATTCAGGTCAAAATTTCTTATAGCTGTGAAATGAAACCAGAACAGGAAACAAAGCTTTCCAAAGATTTTTGGATTCTCATTCTGTCAACCCTTTTTATTCTATTTTTGTGGTGGTGCCGTTGAAAAGAATGAAAGTCTTAATGTTGCTGAAAGGCCATTAATCATTTGTTTCATTTAGATCAGCTGCCCTGGTGGCCCTGTCTTTTCCACTGCTACAGAAACCAGGTGTCTCCAGAAGATTTCCAAACAAGTTTGTATTCATACTGAGAGCTGCACTCCCTAAAAGTGTATGGGTAAGGGGGAGGGTATGTTCAAATGAATCTTGCAGTCATAATCATGGGGGTTAGATCCTTCCCAATGTGAAATGTGCATATTTTCCATTCTGAATAAGAACAGTGCTGAAAAATCCTATCCCATCCTATCTGTCCACCCTCAGAAGGAAGAAGAAAATGTTTTTATGTTGTTTTTGCTATCTGTACCTGTGATCTACCTGTGAATCAAAACTAACAAGATACCTGCGCTGGATTTTTGATAATACTGTATGCTCATCTGTTAGTATAAAAGACTACCTGAGAACTCAGCTCCTCTTTTGTTTTCTTGGCCTTTAAAAAATGGCAACTGGGTAACTAATCAAGTAATCTTTTCAGTAATGGTACCCAGGATCCAGAATAACTTCTCTAAGGTGGTCTATCAGGCTCGGATCCTACTCTCTTTTTTGATAGAAAGAAAGGACATTTTCATTTTAGCAAATGTTTGGCAAGTATCTTCTTTTAGATGTCTTTTGCTCCTTTACATATTCTTTAGTTGTGTTTTAATTGCTCAAGGCTTCTTATCTTTGCATGACCATGGGTTCTTTTATCATCATTTTTTAAAAAACTGTATTCTGCCTTGATTATTTTATAGAATGTCAGGTGATACATTCTTACATATCTGGCTGGAATCCTGTTGATGTTTTATACATGTGGAAGTACCCTATGGAAGTGTTTGGGCATTTTTGTCTTCATGTGGAATGACCACATTCAGTTCAAGATTGTGGAAGCAGAATTGTGCATGTGATGCTGTTGAGTATGGATGTGCATCCCACATGGTTGCACATGCACCTTTGATAGCTTGATTCAGTTTTGCAACGTTGCCATTCACCACTAGGATTGCACAGCACAATTACTCTGTAACCTGATCAGTTCTCCATTTTATACTTGTGATACTCTTGTTGGAAGTGCACAAGATCCAAATGTAGAATCTCAATCAATTTCAATGCATTGATAACTTAAATGCTTAATAATAATACTAATAATAATAATAAGGAACAGCAACAATCAACACATCATATAACATCATTTAAAAGAACATATAAAACCAGTACATGTTGAAATCCATTAGTAAACACTTTAAAAACCATAATTTAAAAATAAAATGGATAGGCCTTCCAGAAGAGATTGGTCTTCATTGCTGATTTAAACTCAGATAGCTGATGAATCTCTGCCAGCAGGTCATTCCACAGTCTGGGGCTGGCCAAAGAAAATGTTGTCTGAGTAATAGTCAGTCTAGTTTCGGCTGACTGAAGTAGATGTCTCCCAGAGGACTGACTATAGTAGGTAGAGAAGGTGATCCGGTAGGTAACCCAAACCATGTAGGGTTTTAAAAGGTAATAATAAAGGTTAAAGTGAACACTTTGTATTTTGCCCAGAAACTAATTGCCAGATCCTGCCTCAGAGGCTATGATTTGTAACTTCATGGTGTTATAGCTATGTCCCTGACAGGACATGCAACCTTTCTAGTGAATTGTGATAATGTATATTGGGGTATCCTGCACAATGTTCTGGGGATTTCCTATGGAATCCTGGGGTTTGCAGTTTAGAAAGGGGCATTTGGAATTCTCAGCCAGAGAGCTCATTGACCTCAGTAAACTACAAACCCCAGAATTCCATAGGATGTTGAAAGTAGAATAATAGCACTATAACTATGTAGGGCAGAAAGGCCCCTTGTGTGACAGTCTCTTTTTAGGCCCTCTATAATCTGCAGATGTCAAAACGACCCCCTGAGGCTTACAAACAGGAGACTCTTGAGAAAGCCAGATATTCTTTTCCTTTGCATATGTCACCTGGAAAGAGAACAATCCATCTCTGTCTCGATGAATTCATTTTAAATTCTAGAGTGATTTTCTTGTTGAAAGGGGGCAAGATTCCCCATGTTCTTCTTGTTCAAGTGTATGATTTCCCTGCTTTTCTCTCTTCTATTTTGTGCATGCAGAAGCCTCATGCACATAAACACACCAAAAACAATCCATATAAACCTATGACACACTGATCTCTTTGGGAATACGTCTCTTATGGCTTCAGCAGTTCTCTTGCATCTGAGGTTTCCAACCGTTTGAATTCTCTGGCAGCTGGGCTGTCCAGTGGCTCAATTTCTGACTCACTCTTTATTAGGACTGTAACGATCTCCATATGTCCAGGAACTCTGGAAGGGATGCAGGGGCTTGCACAGAACAATCTCTCAGTGGATTCTGCCATTGACTTTTAGCTTAAGGATCTGGCAAACAGCCCCCTGATCACCTCTAAACATTGTTTGCCTGGCATCATGACCTTGCTCCTTCAATTATTCCTCCAGTGGTTGTAGAATATCTGAAGGCTGCCACCTATATCAGTATCTCTGGTGCCAGAAAAGCAGCAGAGTTTAGAAGTAATGCATTGTAAGTAATGATGTTGCCTGTAGCTAGCTGAGTGAAGTCACAAAGTCATAACTACCTTCCTTTTTTTTTTTTTTGACCCAGTAAGTAAGGACCATATTGACATCTTACTTTTCCTCAAGATGAGTGAGGAGGCTAAAATGCCTGGGATTTTAAATGGTTTTAAAAAGAGAGAGAGAGAGAGAGAGAGATTCAGATCGTTTTCTTTTCAGACAGATTCCTCCACTCAGCCAGACAGTAACAGAGAATGAATGAACAATGTAATCAGAATAGTAATGAGCCTTCTTTGGGGATTTTGTAATATGTTACATTATGAATTCCATTTTTAAAAAATAGGCTTTTGACTCTAGGTTAGCAATCATGTGATGCACCCACAGAGTAACTGGATGTCATCTATGTGGTTACCAACTTTGCTAACCATGCATGGTCATATGTGGACCAAATACTGCAAGCATTCTCTGAACACTGGGACATATGCAGTAGACTCAGCAGCACACATGCTTTTCAAAGAACATCTAAAGGAGTTTTACGGACTAAATCTATTTGTTAATCCCAACCAAGGATGTAATTCTTTGCTTGTTTCATTCTCATATAGAAAAATAAATCATTTCAGAGTGTTTCTTCCCACTACTTTGGCATATTTTTCATATTTTGTTTTCTTTTAGCAAAAAAAAAACCCCGCTTTGCGCACACACACCGGCTTTGTTTAAAATCTTGTATTTTTTGTTAAAACAGCAGTTTTGGGGTACAAAACTGTATTTTGCAGAAACCACAATGTTTTCTGTGCTAATTACAGAAACAAGTATTTCGTGCAAATGAATCTTTCACACAAACTCTTGAAATGTGAAAAATTGCATGCTGGTTGACCATTGTGTCAATGGTGCATCATGATGTGTCAACAAACCCCTTTCTGGTGAGGTTTTGACAAATTGTTGTTATTGTTTATATCCTTAGTCACAGCTACAGTAGACCCCTGAATCAGTGGGAATGTTGTAAATCAGCCCTTGTGTAAGTTCCATTGATACAATGGATCTAGTTGGGACTAACAATCGGCTTTAGGTCTTTTTTCTACTAGCTGATAAAAACCATGTGTTTGCTTTTCGGTAGATATCTGTATCCACTGACTGATCTATCTTGCAGGGTTTTTGGGAAGATAAAATGGAAGAAAGTCAGGTGTGTTCCTTTGAACCTGTTGAGGAAGGTGAAATGCAATGCAATGAGTAGCAAATAAATAATTGTATATGAGCTTGCCTCTTCAGCAGCCTTCTCCAACCTGGTGGCATCCCAGTGTGTTGGACTACAACTTGCATAATCTGTGGACTAACTGGGAATTGTAGTCCAATGTATCCAAAAGGTACTAGACTGGAGACGTGTTCTACAGTCTCAGAAGCAGATTGACAGTGGACCTGGCCTGACCGCAACTTGGAAAAGATACTTTCTGGACTATGTCACACAAAATTATTCAGCTACTATGGATCTGAGGCATGTAGTCCATAAAGGTAACTTCCCAAGTGGAACTAACACAGACACTGATAAATTTTTAAACATCTGTTGTGACATAGTGAATGATATTGCTGCAAAGTAGAAAACAGAGTCTTGCAAAGAATTTCTAAGAGGGAGAACAATGTTTTAAAGAAATATTTATTCCAAATAACTGGAGCCAAATATTGTTGGCTCGGAGTAAGGCAAATGAAACTTGAATATGTTTTCCCAACTTGGTAGTTGTAAAACTCACATCTTTAATACTGGCAGTGAAATATACCACTGGGGGGAATATTAAATACTTAATGTTTATTGCATTTAGGAAGTAGCAAAATGTCTACCATTGTGTAGGGTGTATGCTGAAAGTCTGTAGGAAGGGCAGATCTATACCTTGTTCAATTGTCTTCTGTCCCTACATCTGGAACGAGAAGTAAATACCCCCCTTCTCACACATGAGTGTTACTCATTTTCTTTCTCTACTGTAACTAGCAGCCATGAACACTGGCATAGGACTGCCTTGCTTTTAATTTCTTGATCCTATACCCTCGAATATTTCACAGAGGAGAACCAGGATACACGTAGCTAAGCAATATTAGAGTGTAGCTGAGATGGCAAAAGTTATTAATGAAGTAGGAAACACAGACTAAGAGAGGCTGCAGCAGTTTGCTTTTGTCTCAGCCTACAGTAGGGAAGCATCTGTCTTCATTTCACTATTGTCTCCACACTTGAAGCCATGTAGGAAAGAAGATAAGTTTCCCTTACAGCAAGGTTCCACTCCCTCCTCTTCTCTCCATCCTGCTGAGTTAACTGAATGCAAACTGTTTTTTGCATTTTGAACTCTATTTGCAGCAATTGAAGTAAACTGAGGACAAAGTAGGAAAGTGGGAGGAAGGGAGAGAAACTGGGGCATTTTAAAAGTAGTTGAAAAAGTGGGATGACATAGGATTAATGAGGACTGTCCCTGGCAGTTTGGGACAGTTGATAGAACAGAACTTGAAAAAGTTATTACAGAGATTGAAAAAGCTATTGGTTTTGAACTATGACTATCAGAATCCCCCAGCCGGAATGGAAGAGGAGCTCCTGAATTCAGGATGACTTCAATTTTTTGAATGGTTGCTAGTTATCAGGGCATCACAAGGTATTACAGATCATTCAGCTTCTGATGGTCAGAGCTGGGAAGGAATGGGTGCATGAGTTGTAGTTGATGGGTCTGTATCCAGCTGCTATAGATACTCTCTTGACCTGATAGTGTTGAGACAAACTTTCTTTTCTTTTGGATTACAGTAGGATATTTATTTATTCTTTTTGGGCTGACAGGTGAGTATGAGGGAAGAGTTTCATGACACCTATGCAGTGCAATGTAGAGAAGGGATGGAGACTGTTAGAGGTAGAAACCTTATGTGCTTATACTCAGGAGTTGCTAGATTGTATGCCTTTCTAAGAGTTTAGGCAACACTCATATTTTCTGTTAGCCACACCCTCTCTCTTCCTGCATTGGTTAATCTAATCTGGTTTTGTTTGTCCTTCATTTTCTAGTCTGCAGTTCTCTTTTTCTCTCCTCCATGTTTGAAGAACACATGTTACAGAGTGTCTCACCATCAGGTGATATGAAACCTTTAGTATTTGCAAGCAAAATTGCTTCATTTGTCTTGGCAAAGACTAAGGCTGCTTTGTTACTCTGCTAGACCCTGTGTGAGGGTGGCAGTAGTGGGGAACTGGTTGTTGCTCATCTTCTACAAGTGAATTACTATGTTTGAGAGATAAGCTACTATCTCTGACAGTCTCTAACAAAGACATGACAGGCAGGCTGTTCCTGGGAAATAATTTCAGATGCTCTTCTCTTTTAGTCTTCTCTTCCCCTCCCACCTCTTGCTGAAGCGAGGGGTGCCAATGGAGTGTCTGGCACGTTAGGCAGTTAACAATGTTCTCAGAGCTTTTGAGCAAAACCCACACTGCCTTACACAAAGAAGTGTGAAAACTATAACGTAGCTTCATTCTGGTCTGCACATTAGGCTGAGAAATGCAAAGCAGATCATTCCTATTAAAAATGGAGACCTAATGGAATCCTCAAACATCCCTGGCACAGCACCCAAGGAAATGGTGTTAGCCATTAAAACAGCATTAGTTCTCCAAAGGAAAATTGCATGTGCTTGCCTCCCCCACTGTCTCCTTGCCCAGCTACAAAGTTCATACTTTTTTCCTGCTTTACTAGCTATGGAGTCAAAAGTGTTTCCAAAATTTGTCTTCAGAGTCTTTCCGCAATTAAGTACATCTCTCTCTTTCTCTCTGTGGGCAGTGATCCTAGTCTAAGTTAGCAGCCAACAGTCATCAAAAGTCATTGAGCAAGCATCTTTCAACCACTAATACCAACTGCAATAGGAGAGGGAAGGGGAAGGTAAAGGGAAACAGGGGTGGCAAAACTGGTAGTGGTATCTTTGGATTTTGACTTCAGCAAATGTCTATATCTCTGCTTAACACAACATAATGGTCAAAGGGTTGTGCAACCAAGATATCTGCGCGTAAAGGTACACATTAATTGTGTTATACAGCCCTTGTTTTGAACGGCAATGTTGAGCCACATGACTAAGACACCAAATGCACAGTCAAATGAATAACCAAATGTACAGAATGTGCCCATGTGCATCCCTCCACAATTCACTCCCAGGCATGGTGGGCTACAGATCATAAGTCATAAATCAGAATGGAGACTGTAGTTGAGATATTAGAAGAAGACTAGGACTTGGAAGGGCAGCTATAAATCCTCAGGAGTCAAGATATACCAAAGTCAGGATTGTCTGTGTCATTCTATTTCCATTTTCTATGAAAAGTTATGGTAGTTGGACAGCGAGGAAAACTGATAGGAAGAATCATAGAGCCCACAAGGGCCATCAAGTCCAACTTCCAACTCATTTGAAATGTAGTGTTGGTGCTGAAGAGAATTCTGTGGATACCATGGATTGCCAAAAAGACAAATAAATATGTCCAAGAGCAAATCAAGCCTGAACTCTCCCTGGAAACCAAAATAGTTGTACTTTGTACATATCATGAGAAGACATAACTCACTAGAAAAGACAATAATGCTTGGTAAAGTAGAAGGCAGTAGGAAAAGAGGTAGACTGCATTACAGGTAGGTAGACTCAATCAAGGAAACCATGGCTCTGAGTCTGTAAGACCTGAGTAGGATTGTTGATAGCAGAATGTCCTGGAGTTCTCTCATCCATAGGGTCACCATGGGTTGAAGTCAGTTTGATGGCGATTAATAACAGCAACGATGGGCAATGCACAACTCCACTTCAGCAACTTTGATCTGGATGAAGCAGTTTTGCGTCAGTGTTGAGCCACTTCCATAGGGGAACTTATGCATGCATGAGATGACAACAGGATTCCAACCAATGAAACCTCCATGAAATCATGACATTTGGAATTTTCATAGCAAACAATTCTGGTCAATAGCTGTTTGTCCAACTAGATTACCTGAAATGAGAAAAGCATCCATTGAACCACAAAAAGAGGTGACTTTTAACTTGAGCATGTAGACATTTTGCAGCAGGAAGGCTTTCAAGACAATTATCAGAAAAAAATGGGGAAGGGAGGGTGGGTGGGGGAAGCACTGCAAGGGAAACAGCATATCAGCTGCTAAAGAAGCTGCTTCAATTTACATCTGTTTCCTGTGCCAGGAAACACAAGTAGCAATGAAATCACAAGAAATTAAAAAAAAAGCAAAGGAGTTTTTCTTTTATTCTCTTTTATTTTGACAAAAGACCAGAATAAATCTCCATTTGTTGTATGGTTTTGATTTGTTAAATCCAGTAAGTGCATGTGTGTAAGTATGTGTGCGTAGAAACAAAACGCACCCACAGGCCCACTTGGGACAGATTTTTAGTGCTTTCTTAAACTTGGCAGCGTCTGTCGTTTAAATGGGCAGGCTTTTAAATCATCCTTCTCATTGGCTGGAGAAAGAAGACGATTAAGGATTTCCCAGAAAGTGAGAGCTGTAGGTCGTGTCGCTTGACTCTTCCTCCCAAAGAATCTACACATACAGCCCCCCTTCCAGACCACAAGCCTAAAAGTGGCGTCGTCCTTTTGACAAGTTCCTAGTTTGCCAAAAGAATGGGAAGAAGGGAGGGAGAGAGGGTGTGTGGCTGGGCTGACGGACCTTCCAATTCTTCAACACCCATTATGGAATGATAGCCAAACTCCTGCCCTCCCATCAGACTTTGAGACCCTTGTTCGTGCCACCTGACACAGAAATAATTTGGGCATTTATGACCTTGGCTTGAATTCTTGGAAGTAAGAGAGACCAGTCTTTTCAATACAGCAGGAAGAGACAGCCAGAGTGATAGAAGTGACAAAGTCACAAGCCCTATTTGAAGTGATAGAACAAGAAAATGATTGTGCTTGCTTCATTTTGGGTTATAAAAATTATAAATGACTGGCACAGCTCAAACCTTTTATTTTATCATCTCCCTCCCACAAAGTCCCATTTAGCACTGAAATCTATGCCAAGCGGCCGTATTCCCTGGTGCATTGCTCATATAATGTCCCTAGGCTTCCATCTTTATCAAGCCAGACATCAGTGCTAGGAATGTGTGCATCTGTCAGGCTTGATTTTATCAGTCTTCTAGTTTTTCTACTTCATTCCCGCTTGGGTCCATAGCACGCTACAAGTGTTTTGTATTTCTGCACAAAAATATTATGCATATTTAAAGGCACTTTTTCATAAGGAGTGCATCCCTGTATATGTTTCTCAAGTGACTAGGTATGTTTACAGGCTTCCAGGTGTGTTTACAGGCTTGATGGGCTGTGCTTGCTTGTCTGTTTGTTGCTTGTGTTTGTTTAGTCTTGCTTGTGTTTGATTAGTCTCTTTGTGCTGGCCATGTGCTCTCCTTGAGCACATGGTCTGACTAACGAGGGGAGGAGCCAGCTGGGGGGAGGAGCTTTATTAGGAGCTTCCAACGGCCCTCTAGCTCATTTCCCAGAGGAGGGAGCAGGAGGAGAGCTGGGTCTGTGAAGACATCCTGGACCAGGTGGGTTTACACCAGGGCTCTCAAACTATACAACCTATCAAAGGTAGATAAATCGTTGCCCACACCTCAGTGCTCACGGTAGCAGAGCAAAGGGCCCATAGATATGTATGTGGCTGCCATGGCCAACCACACAAGTATTTTGGAGAGAAGTACTCGGCTTTCTGTCTAGAATGTCATATTGCCATAAATATGATAGTTATATTTAAGTATCTGATGCCACATAGAAGATGGAGCAAAGTTTGTTTTCTACTGCTCCAGAGACTAGAACATGAACCAATGAGCTCAAATGATGAGAAACAAGATTCTACCCAATCATTAGGATGAACTTATTGACTGTAAGAAATGTTTAACAGTGAGACAGACTGCCTCGTGAGTAGTACATTCTTCTTCCTTGAAGGTCTGTAAACAGGTTGGAGGCTCATCTTCTGGAAGTACTATAGCTGTGTATTCCTGTATTCCTGGATTAGATGGCCTTTGAGGTCCTTTTCAGCAATATGATTCTAATACTTAGAGGAGCTAATAATGGCCCACCTAATAAAGATCTCTTCTCTTCTTTAGTGATGGTAGCTAGATTAGGAATAATGAACCCATAGTGCAGTGGTTCTCAACCTGTGGGTCCCCAGATGTTCATGGACTTCAGCTCCCAGAAGCCCTGAGCATTGGCCATAGTGGCTGGGGCTTCTGGGAGCTGAAGTCCACAAACATCTGGGGGCCCACAGGTTGAGAACCACTGCCATAGAGGAATGCAGATGGATAACTTTCAGGGGAGCTGAACAAGATTTGGTCTATAGCTGTTATGGAAAAGTTGATATATCAAAAGAGAACCTCAAGCAGTGAGAACACTACAGACAGGTTCATTGAAATCTGGTATCCACCTACAGCGTTTGTAAAAAAAATCCTCTCCTTATGGGACCCTATTTCACAAAAGAAATTCTGGACAAGCTAGTTTTTAATATTTTAATATTTAATTTAATTTTAATATTTAATTAATGTCCTCTCCTATTATTTTTTTTACTTTTTTATTTTATCTTTTTAATTCAAAGTTTGCAACGATGAAATAATATACTTTTATCCAATCTATATTATAGACAACTTTTCCTTACAATACCCCTCGCCTCCCCCAATATATTAAATATCTTCTTCCTTATTGCATGTTTTCACCAAATTTCATACTTATTTATCATCTTCTTATTTCTTTTTAACCATTTTCTTTTCCTGTCCTTATATCTAACTAACTTTAATATGCACAAATAAGTTTCTATCATTTATGGTTCCTTTTAAGTTCTCTCCTATTTTGTATATTTTAGTGTTTTGTGGTTTTAAATTGCTTGTATTGTGTATTGTAATTTATTAATTATGATGTGTTTAGTGTTTTAATAAATGATATGATTTTTTTTAAAAAAGTAACCAGAAAGCTCTGCTCCACATATTTGATTAGCATATACTAATACTAATAACTATATTAGCATATATTACTGTTTAGCATATATTCATGGGCCTAAATACTTTAAAGGAAATAGAACCCATCTGATCTTGGAATCTAAGCAGGATTGGCCTGGTTAGTATTTGGATGGGAAACTGCCAATGAATACGAGGTGCTGTAGGCTATATTTTGAAGGAAGGAACTGGCAAAACCATTTCTGAGTATTCTATGCCTATGAAAACCCTATGAAACTCGTGGGGTTGCCATAAGTTGATAGGCAACTTTAAGGCACAGAAGCACACAGATAGTGTTAACCATGTATCCATTGGCAGTTATTACTGCTAAGAGATTGCTCTGCCCACATGATGGTCTTTCATTGCTCTTTTAGCTAAACTATTACAGAGGAAAGTGCCACTGTCTCCCACAACAAGTATATGCACATGCATATACATAGTATCTCTAAATTCCACACATCTCTAAATTCTGCACAGCCTCTTGTATTGTTCTGCTTGTTGGAGCTTCTTTCTGCTGCAGCTCCTTCAGTGCTAAAACTACATACAAAATGTGGCAAGGGAGTGAGCCCACTCTTGGGTCATGGATCAGTTGCTGGGCTGGGCTTTCCTTTGATGTCCCGTGATTAGAATGCCGATGATATTGGCAGTGGGTCCATACCTTTGACTCACCTCTGGTCCTCCACATTGTAGGCATTCTCTCGCAAACTCAGTTCCTGAACCCATTCCTCTCATCAGCATACACCCAGAGCAAGCGCTCCCCTGTCATCTGGCTAGATGAATACATTGCTTTGGGGAATTTTGGCTGGAGGATGGGGAGACGATTTGCCTATCCTGTTACAAGGGTCATTCGTTCCTCAAATGGGCTCTTTCTTGAGGGTGAACTTTGTGACAAAAATAGGGAGCCGTGTTTTATGCCCCCTGTTCCCCACTCCCCAAAATTGTTACATGGGAAATTTCTTGGAACAAAGGCAGGGAGAGACCCACATGGACTCTTAAAGGTCTTGCATGACTTAGATTATGTCCTTTTTTGTCTTTCCTGCTTTGAGGTTGCTTTTAACCTGCTTTGGAGAGGGCTCATTATCCTTTCTTCTTTCTCATCTCCACTGCTGTCTCCTTACATTGCTAGGGATGCTGCTTCTTTATTTCAATTCAAAGGAGACAAGACACATTCCTCCAGATTATCTAGCTCGTTTCCTAGTTAGACATGAAAAAAATGCTAAACATAGCACTGAATGTCTCTGTCCCCCCGCCCCGCCTTAAGAGATCCTGCTGTATTGTAGCACAGCTTGAACATGTTATTTTTTGAGGGGAAACTACAACTTTCATAATCCGCTGGACATGCTAGGTGGGGATTCTGGAAGCTGTAGTCCAGTAAAGTAACTTTTCCATGTTCTGCACTGTAGAGCCAAGGCCAGAGTTCAGTAGAAATGACAGACTTAGATCAAGTTTAGGTGACCCAGTGTCCTCCAAACATTTTGGACTACAACTCCTATCACCCCTGACCTTTGGGCTTACAAGGGGCTTATGGGTATTATACTCCAATATACCTGAAGGATGTTAGGTTGACTACCTTATCCTCTGCCTTAGAATACAAACAGGCAACTTGGAGCCTACTAGCATAATCTAATTTTTGGAAAGTACTCAGTGCAGTCCACTCAAGCTGTTTCTGCAGCCAAATTTCCCCATTATTGTTCTGGAGAGGATTATGTGGAGTGAGAGTCATCTGCACAGAATGTATTCTTCATTTAAATCCTGTTCCCATCAAACAGCTTTTGGGATGATAGCTGGAATGCTGATTGTCTACTGGAGGGAAAATGGTTAAAAAAATTGCAGAGGGAGTTTTGCAGAGAGCAGGAGAAGAGAAGAAATTTACAGCTTGCCCTTCACATTTGCTGGAGTTAGGGGCACAGGATGCCAGCAAAAGTGGAAAAATCACAAATATCAACGTGTGTGTGTGTGTGTGTGTGTCTGTTAGAAGGAGCTAAGGCATGACCCAAACAGGTCAGGGAAAGCTGAGAGAAAGGGGGTGGGTTGGCGTGGTGGCCCTATACTTCCTCTCTCTCACCCATCTTCTTCCTAGGGTGTGGAGGGGCATTAGGAGAGGGTTTGTGGTGCTGAGAAATCAGGCTGCGAGGTATCCTGAGCTGACCAGGCAACTGCTGGAGGAGGAGGAGGAGCAGGGGTGGGTTTTTAAAGGGCTACAGCCTGATCAGAGCTGCTGAGATGTAAGATTCTCCCAGAAAAGAAGTGCCTGAAGTGGGAGGGGCAGGGGTTGGAAAAACTTGCCAATAATCAAATCCATGAAACTGAAACATGCAAATGTAAAGGACGGGCTGTAGTATCCTGAAAGAAGTACTATCCAGCTGGCTCCAACCCTGAGCAATATCATTCCATGCTGCAGCCTTTTGTTGCAGGGTCTGAGGCCCTTTCCGCACAAGGCAAGTGAATCGCTCTGTACCATTACTTACTGGTTCTTCTTGGCTTGAAGCAATGCAGACTGTCCCTTAAGCCCTTCCGCAGGGCTCCTCTCTTTGTTCCTGGGTGATGCGGAGCAGTGCGAGGTCTTTAGATCTGCACTGGTGAGGCTTACAAAATGGTGGCTTCCGGTTGTTTGTGGGTCCGGACCAACCGCTGAAGCTGGCCATACCCACAGCCCACCCTCCGCTGATCGCAGGCTCGCATTGGTGTGCATCTGCACAAGTGAGCAGGAACGAAATCTGGAAAATTGAAAAACTGGTTTTTCCTGGTCTTCACTTAGTGCACTGGCAGACCACTTGGGGGCGTTTTGGATCAGACTTAGATGCGGAACTAAGGTAAATAGTCCGAACCTAGTCCGATCCAAGGTGCGGACAACCTCCGCGACAGGACGCCTTGGCCTGTCTTAACTTCCTCGTGTGGAAAGGGCCCGAGTCTCACTTGTGTCTCCGAATTATAAACTCTTAGCCCAACAGATGTGATTGTGAGCCACCCTAGACGTAGGCCTTCCACTTTTCAGAGTGCTTACTGAGATCTTAGGAAATTGCTGTGTTTCTTGGGGTCTCTAGGCAGTGAGACTATTCCTAGGGTCAGCAGTACTAAGGAGGAGGAAGTTTTATTTTAGTAGGTTAGGTAACTTTAAGCCTGGGCACCTGTCACTTCCCATTCCCTCCTATAGCCAGTGCTCTTTGGCTCAGCTCAACAGTTTATCTTTGTATAATGTATGTGCTCAAGTTCTGGGAATGTAGCTATATGGAGTGCCACAACAACCTAGAAACAGGTTGCCATGCAACCAGAGAGAAACCTAGCCCAGTAGTATATGAGAGGGGCTGTAGGCTGAGAGGAAAAAATATATAAAGGCAAACACTGATTGTCATTTTTGAGTCATTCAGTGAGAGTTCTCACCAGAGAGAGTGCTGTGAAATAAATTCCCTCAGTCAGTCAGCTAGAAAGGGTGACTGTGTGAGAAGGGTTTAGTTCTCAGGAGAAGCCTAGAGAGAGGCAGAAGAGTAATTAAACCATTATAGAATCTGGTCAGAAAATATGACCTAGATTGGACGTTGAGTCTTTGGTGAGAGTATAGCCAAAGAGTGATTTATGACACTTGTGCTTATATGAGAGCTTAAAGATATAAGGTAACTTGGACAGAACTCTGAAGAACTGTATAAATTTTGACCTGCTTATGAACTCCAGTACTTTATTCTGTATGTTATCTTAATAAATACTACAGTTTATTTTTATAAATACTTAAATAAATACTTAAATAAAAACTTGGCTGAGTTGTCTATAGTATTTAAAGTAGCCCAGAAAACATGCTACCATAGACTGAAGACGGTTTTAACTAACCACTGAATGGCCTCATCCTTTTACACAAAGGTGGTGTTATAAAGCGGAAGGTAGAATGTGTGGAAAAGATAGGGTGCCTTATCAGACTGGGGAACTGCCATACTGGTCAAAGAGGGAAATAAGAAGGCCCTGTCACAGTGTACTTGTGCAATAGTAGTGCCCTCAAAAAGCCAAGAGTGAAGGGAAAGGAAGATGGCGGGTGTCTCTGCCTTGGTCCATTGTAGCATTTGGAGTAAGGCAGAGTGTGAACAGAGTGCATAGAGTAGACACTCACTTCCTGTCACCTTCACACTTTCAGTGAATCATACACTTTGGTACTTCACAGATGAAAACTGGGACACATCTGGTCAAGCAACATCAGAGTGTGGTCAAGAGGACTAAAGTTACGAAGGAGGAAGAACAGATGATCTAGGTAATACTGCAGCAGGTTGCTTTTGCATGAGTCTACAGGGAAGAGCAATGTTCTGCTCCCTCCTGCTGTCTTCCCTGCTGAGTTAATTGAGGGCAATCTACTTTTGCACTTTGAATTCAGTTTGCAGCAATTGAAGTAAGAGAGGACAAAGGTGCAAAGTTGGAGGAGGAGAGAGAAACAAGGGTGTTTTAAAAGAAGCTGAAAAGTGGGGTAACAGAGGATTAACCGGGGGTGTCCCTGTCAAATTGAAAGAGTTGGAGGGTATGTTGGTTGCCAGACTCAGTTTAAATACCAGTGGTGCTTAGATATCTGGACCCCAAGCATACCTTCTCAGCTGCCCTGCATGCTTTAAAAGTTACAGTTTGCATTCTTCTTCCCACAAATGATTCAACTGTCTGTTTAAGCATTATTTGTGATAATTTGTCCATTCGTTCAAGGCTATAACATCCCAGGGGTAATGCATAGATAATGACATGTTATTAAGGATAGCATCTTATCTAGTCAAGTGAACGCCAGCCAAAATGCCTGTCCAACCTGCAAACTCTGGTTGGAGATCATGGGGACACGTTCTTCCTTGAAGTTAGAGGGGGATGGGCTTAAGGGAGGGGCATGCTGGGCCAGATTTAGACCCTCTATTGGCCAGATTAGGCTAGTGAGTCAGAGGTCGTCATCCATACGTTACACAGCATGTAGTTTGGCCTGTATGAATGGGGAATGGATGCAGAGAGTATCGTCTTTAAAAAATTGTGAATTATTGCAGGTCACCATTTCATTTATATTTTTGCATTGTCGCTACTCCTGAAATAACTGGGGGTCACAGAAGAGAAGAAGCACTCTTCTTGTGGAGTGTTCTGAATCCTGTTGGTTGCTTCCAGATAGACTCTAAATTTTTGACTTGTGGGTGAGTGGGACTGAGACTGCAAAACGGCGCTGGGGTTGCCTGTGGGCTACACTTTGCCCACCCCTGAGCTGGAGTATACCTACTGAATCAATTGTTGAATGAAGACTAGGTAGAAACCTATGGATTCTATGTGTCTGTTCTAGATGGAGCTAATATCCATAGGCTGCCAAGTACGTTCCACAGATCTTTTATGCTATACTTCTTACATCCTTCCTTTTTTTGAAGTTGATCCCAGTGAAGAAGTTTACTAAGAAATAAGAGTGTGAGATTGCCTGTAGTCCATCCTAAAGGGCAGCATGGGAACTTGAAAAGACAGAAACCCTAACTGGGATGACCATGCTGTCTCATCTCAGCTGCTCTGTTTTAGAACAGATATTAACATATACTTCAGCATTTCACAGATCAAAACTGGGACGTGTGTGATCAAGATGACAAAGCTTATTACTGAAGAAGCACACACAAGCTGGAAAAAGCTGTAGTAGTTTGCTTTTCCTTGAGCTGACTGGGAAGTGCAAGGCTTTACTTCCTCTTCTGCATTTCCCCACTGCTGATTTAATTGACTGCAAACTACTTTTTCATTTTGCACTTAGTTTGCACCAATTAAAGTGAGCTGAGGACAAAATTGGAAAGTGGGTGGAGGAAGATAAACTGAGACATTTTAAAAGCAGCTAAAAAATGGGGCAACAGATGATTAATTTGCACTGTCCTCGGCAAATTAGGATAGTTGAAAGGTATGTATTAAATGAAGACACATGTGTGTCAGTCTTTTTTCTATAGTTTTAACTTGTCCTAGCAGGTGAAATATGAGATATGAGGAAGGAATACAAGTACATAATTGCATGAGAGTGGGTGGGAAGTTAATGGGCAAATCTGGGAGTCTGGGGAAGGAGGAGGACCAAGAGGAGGAGGGAAAATGGGTAAGATTTTAGGTTGGGCTTTGAAGCAACAACAGAAGGTAGGTTTACATCCACAGCTGAACTTTATTAAATGCCCCAGAGAATGAGCTGCAGGCACACAATGTCATTTTGCTGTTGAAAGTTGAGCAAATCCTGGCTCAGAATCCTGGCAGAGATCCGTGTCCATTGAGTAAGAATATGACCTTTCCTCTAGTCTTCTGTAGATTTAACAACTAAAGATGATTCTTTATTGGGTGTTGATGGCTAATACAGTGGGTGGAGGGAACACATGGCCCTCCAGATGTTGTTTCAACTGCAGTGCCCATCAGCCATAGCCAGCTTAGTTAATGATGAGGGATAGTGGGGCTCGTGATCCAACAACTTATGGAGAACCACTAGGGTTTTTTTTGGGGGGGGTGTGTGTGGGTAATTTTGGTTGTGAAGGAAGCAATGAATAATTTTAACCATTTTCTTCCGGCTACAAGCAAGTCTTCAAAAACCATGCTTTTTTCAAAGTATTCACAATTGCTGTGGAAAATTTGCACATAGAATTTCTTTTGTGCAGAAAATGCTGTTTCTTGAGAAAAACATGCTGGTTCTTGTGGAAAAAAAAGTGTGAATTTTTCACAGAATAAGTCCCAAATTATGAAGATCATCCTTGATCTAGAATGGAATGATTGCTTTGAATGGTTGCTGGACTTACAGCCCATCAGTTGACTGGGGACACAAGTAGTAATAAAAGAGAACAAGCTTGACTTCTTCAGTTGTATTAGTTTGTAATGCTCTCTTGGTGGGAGGTTCATCTGATGAAAGAATATTACTCTCTACCACTTCTTTTATCCATTTGAAAAGGAGTATGGAAGAATCATGTTTTGCTTGCTTGAGTGTCTTTTCATGAGGCAATAGAAACAGGAATGCTAACATAGAGACATATCTAGGGTGTGGTAAGTAGGGTATGTGCCCTGGGTGCCAATGCCAGGGGGGCACAAAACAGCTTTTTATGTAGGGGTGGGGGGACAAGAATGTAGAGGCATAGGGACAAGAAAGTAGGGGTGCAACTTCCATGCCTGCCCTAGACGTTGTTTACTCTAGATATGCCACTGCGTTAACAGGATTGGGGTTCATTCACACTCAGCCTCCTTTCTTGCCATTAAGCACTGAATCCCATTGGAAATTGTGTCCCAGTGTCTCTGGTTGGTGGATAGCCTTTTACTGCTCCTGGGTCTCAAGGTGTGTCTTGCTCACAAAGGGCTGTTTCAGGAATTACTGGATTTCTGCAAAATTGTCCTGTGTGTTGAATGTTATTCATCAGCTTTCCATTGTTGTGGTGTGCCTTCAAGTCATTTCCAGTTTATGGCAACCCTAAGGTAAACCTATCACAGGATTTTTTGGGGGCTGAGGATGTGTGATGTGTCCAAGATCACCCAGTGGGTTTCCATGGCTGAGCAGGGAATCGAACCCTGGTCTCCAGAGTTAACACTACAACTCTTAGACCACTTACACCATGCTTGCTCTCCATACCCTCCAATATTTCACATATGAAAACTAAGACACAAGCAACTTCACCATGTGCTCAAGATGGCAAACTTTATTAATAAGGAAGAACAACCAAGCTAGGGGAGGCTATAGCAGTTTGGTTTTTCCTGACCCTACTGGGAAGAGCAAGATTCTGTCTCTCATCTCCTCATCCTGCTGGTGAATTGAGTGCAAACTACAGTTGGCCCTTCATATTCACTAGGACTAGGGGCACAGGACCCCCCACAAAAGTAGAAAAAGTGCAAATATCAAAATATGTGTGTGTCTGTGGAAAGGGGGTCAAGGCCTGGTGGGGAAAACAGGTACTCAGGGTCCAAACCAAGTCAGAGAAAGGAGAGGGGAAGAGTGTGGGTTGGCATGGTGACCCCATACTTCCTCTCTCACACCCATCTCTTTCCTTGAGGGTGTGTGTGTGTGTATTGGGAGAGAGGTTTTGGTGCTAAGAAATTGGGATGTGAGCCATCCTTAAATGGCCGGGCAGTGGCTGCTGGTGGTCGAGGAGGGGAAGAGATATGTTTTTGAAGGGCTGCATAGTCTGATTGGAGGTGCTGATGTTACCACCGTGTACTGGCCTGGCCTTTGGTGAACCAAAGATATCATTTTGATATCACAATTCGGCCCTACTCTGCCATCAGCCAAGTGTTTGTGAGGCCACCGAACAAGCGTGAAGCTAGGCATGGCTACTACTTGCTGCTCACACCAAACCAAGCCAGAGATTGCCAGATCTGCTTTAGGGG
This sequence comes from Iguana delicatissima, assembly GCA_948472985.1. NCBI lineage: Eukaryota > Metazoa > Chordata > Lepidosauria > Squamata > Iguanidae > Iguana > Iguana delicatissima. The sequence goes on along the minus strand of CAOKZL010000460.1, from coordinate 404,750 downwards.
ACCTCCCTAAACAAACACCCTCATTACCAATGCGTGAGACCCTCTGCCCTGAGAGGACACCCTGGCGAGCTGAATGCTTAACTGCTGAGCTAGCCGCATCTACATACCAGCCATACTATTGTCAATTTGGAACATAACCCAATCATGTAATTTCTGACCTTTCGGAGGCATTGTCTCCAACCCAAAATGTATTGTTTTTGCCCAAGACCAGACTAGCCTACGGTCATTCTTTCCCTGATAAAACTCCTCAGCTCCGAGAGCTCCTCGGACCACTCAACGGACTTGCGTTCGGACTGCTCTCGTGCCTTGCTGCCACCTCGTTCTGCGAGCTCCCCTCAGCTGCCGCGCCGAGTCCTTCTACCCTCCATTGGCTTCCCCAGGACTGCAGGATTGGTGACGTATCACCCATTCCCCAAAACTCTATTTTCCTATTCTAGTTAGGAGTGTGTTCGTGTTTTTCCTAATAATTGTCTGATAAATTTTAATTGCTATTTTGAACTGCCTGACTGCTCACTGACCTGACGCTGTAGACATAGGGTAAAAGATCCCTGCTAAGTTACCCTGCCTCTCATTAGCCAAGAGCTAATTTCCCCATTTCCAGCTAATTCCAGCTAATTTCCCCATCTTTGCTTGTTTTGTTTTGTTTTGTTTTTTGGGTCCCCCCCCCCGGGGAACACTGAGAGGGAAGATTCCCCTGGGAAAGAAGTGCTTGAGATGTGGGTGGGGTAGGGGTGAAGAAACTCTTTAATAATCAAATCTGTGAAAGTTAAACACACAAATGTGGATGGCTGGTTGTGCTTTTGCATTCTGAACTTCACCAGTGGAAGTAAACTGGGGACAAAGGGGAAAGTGGGAGGATGAGAGAGAAACTGTGGCAATTTAAAAACAGCTGAAAACGTGAGATGGCAAGAAGATTAACTGAGATTGTTCCTGCCAAACTGGGATTGGAGGATATGCTTTACAGTGGAGAGCCTTTTGGTGCTAGACTGATGCCACTCGCCTTGATCACCCATTAGAGTGTCTTGGAGAGGGTGTTGTATAAGAAGGACTCTTCTTCCAGTTGGTTTTCAAGGGCATTCTTGGTTACTTTCTCTTTGGTTTTGACCTGCTCTTTGGTCCTGACCTTTGGCTTGATCCTTGACTCTGCCATCTGGTTTGTCCTTTGGTCCTGACTAATGGCTGCCCCCACAGTTCCTACTCATCTCCTGGTGGCTGCCCCTAGGCAACTTAATAGCCTGGTCTAGCATAGAGGCAGTTCCTTATTTTACCATGCATCCAAGATATGTACCATTCAAATAAGCCCACATACATAGAAAAGGCCCATGTGAAGCAACCTCCATGATGCTGACCAGTGGGACTGTGTTTAAGTATTTGCTACTAGGCTTTGACTGTTCACGGTAGACTCAACTGCCTTTTGATCCCACGTTGTACTTCGACCCATTTGCTTATTTTCTCGTCCAGTGTATTTGCTTTAACTACACAATGGAGTGTGATTGTTTTGACTTCCGAAAGCAATAGCATTCCTGTTCTGGCTGAAGTGGTAATGTTGTCTTTGAAACCTCCCTGTAGGAACATTCTTTTTAGAGAAGAGGCCAAGATTCTGAGGGCTTTTGAAGACAAAAGGAAATGGTTACCAATAACAGATTATACTAATAGCAGCACATGTTAAGGTGGAAAATGTAGATGAACACATTTCATATATAGGTAGATCCTAGATCTGCTCATCAATTTTTGGGTGTGTGTGGAGGGGGCTTTTCTCTTTTTCTGCCCCATTTTGCCATTTTCTCCTGCCAAATTACAATAATTTGGTTTAAATCTAAATAGTTGGTCCATCCTTCACTGTTCAGAAATTTAAGGTCAACATGGATGTGTTATGTCCACATTGCAAGAGTTTCAGAACCAGAACAAAAACCTATTTGTTTGACACTGTAGAATTTAGTTGAGTCTGATTTATTGTTTTTGCTGCTTTTCTTTGTCTTGATGCCATATTTGGAGCTTTTATTCTATCAACTAGGTTATCATTCAGTTATATTTGTACACTGTCTTGGTAACTATATGGGTGAAGGATGATGTAGCAAAGTTATGGCTAATAAAGGAAGGAAGGAAAAAAGAAAGTCAGTCTCTAGAGTTTGAAGCCCTTTGCACCAGCAGTAACATCTCACCTATTACTCAGGAGTAGGAATAGTATAATGCTTCACATGTTGTTGGATTCCATGAGTACTAGCCTGCACAGCCACTGGTGAGAAATGCTAGAAGTTGTTTTTCAGCAACACCTGGAAAATCTTGTGTTTCCCTCTGTTACCCCTTTGGCAGACCCCATCCTGGGGGGAATATAAAATTAATATCAAAAAATATAACTACTATGCCAGAGAGGTTGCTCAGGTGGGTGTGTAGACAAATAGGTCAAGTGACTGGACATAGGACAAGGCCAGGAAAATCCCCAGTCACATTTCCCAAGGAGACCTCAGGCAAGGCACATCCGCACCAACAAAAGGGTCCTCAGCCACAAAGCCAACTTGAGGGGATTACCAGGTTTTCCCTCTGTTGAGCAATGCTTACTTTGACGAATCTTACAAGGGCAAGGTCCATTTACATGAACCAATCATGCAAGCCACCAGGTTGCTATTGTGCAGTATTTTTCTTCTATTTTGGCCATTGTTCTTTCCGGGAAAGGGCCTGCCCCCAAGGTACGTTCAGCTCTATAAGTAGTCCCCCTTTTCAAGGCCCTCTTTGGAGAACTCCCCACCACGCTAGCAGACCAGCACTCTGTTAGTCAAGCACTCCCCTCAGCCACCTCTCTTCGCTGAGTTCCTTCTTTCTCGCCACTTCCTGGACTGAAGACTTCTGGACAGGTGCAGTATTACGGCCTTTACACCCTCCTCGCTTTATCCCTTATAAGCTTTCACCTCTTTCCCTTCTTGATAGGCCTTGTGTGCATGACTGAGTGACTGTGCTTGTGTGAGAGAACATATTTGTTAATAAAATTCATTCATTGAAATGATTGGCTGGCTTTTGCTTGGTCTGACCCCATAAAAATTGGGTTGAAGGTCTCGCTGGGTCACCCTGACCCTCGTTCTGCTATAGCCAGTGCTCCACTAATTCCCCCAGTCTTTGCTTTTTTTGGAGCAAATCAAGGCAACCCCCAGAAGTCAGGGTAACACCTCATCTGTGTTAAATAGCTGGCAAACCAACACGGTTAATTCTCAAGGGGTTACAGGAGTTGCAATCTATAATATTTGAAGGGTACCAGATTGGGTGAATCTGCATTTTACCAGTTCTAGCCCATACCACTCCACACATATTCATCTATCATCTAGTTTTCTGTGTTTCTTCTTGTTTCCTCACTGTAAGCATGAGAGTTCTGTGCATTTACAACTTATGAAATTTTACTAGTCCATGGCACAGACATACAGGCAACCATATGGGCTACATTATAAACTCTTTGTTTTCTTTCCAGTGGAAATAGCTTGTTTGATGAGGAAACCTCATCCACATAGGAAAGATTATTATTTGAATTAATGGCATCCTACTGTCCTACTGTTTGAGGGTGCAAGTGAAAAACAGACATATGGCCACAATTTCATAGACGTCAATGCATATGTAAAACCATCTTTGTACTGTGGTGCTGGTGTATATCATCTAGGGTTCCCATAACCTCTAATGACATGAGATGCTTCTAATTCAGCTACAGCAGTGCTGCAGTAGAGTGAATGAGTCCTGGTGGATGTCCATAATTAATATTAATCATTCAAAAATGTTGGGGTCTCTAGGATCTCTCATCCTTCTATGGTTATCATTGGGAGTGCACTGGGATTTACAGACCTATTATCTCCGCTTTCACAGTCCTTGAATAGTTCTCTGCCAACACCTTCATTTCTGTTCCCTAGATTTACAAAGGAATAAGAAATGGTTGGGAAGATTCCAGGGATCCTTAGCCTCAGAATATAGGGCTAAGCCTTAGAATATACCCTTAGAATATAGGGCTAAATCCAATGTTGATCCCAATTAGAGTGCATTGTTGTTGTGTGTCTTCAAGTTATTTCTGACTTAAGGTAACCCTAAGGTGAGCCTATCATGGGACTTCCTTGGCAAGATTTGTTGAGAGGGGATTGCTATTACCCTCCTCTGAGGCTGAGAGAGTGTGACTTTCCCTAAGCTACCAAGTGGTTTTTCATGGGCTAGCAGGGATTTTGCTCTTATCTTCCAGAGTTTTTCATGGGCCAGCAGGGAGTTTGCTCTTATCTTCCAGAATTTTAGTCCAGCACTCAAAGCACTGCATCACACTAATTGTTCCCAATTAGACTAGACCCATTGAAATCAACAACATTTATATATGTGGTAACTAACAAGTCCCACTTATTCCACCGAATCATAGAATTACAGAGTTGGAAGGCACCTCATGGGCTATCTAGTGAAACTTTCTTCCATGCAGGAATCCACATTGAGAGATCGGCATTCAAGTTCTATTTAAAAACTTTCACTACAGAAGGGTCTACCTTCTTGAATAGTCTGTTTCACTGTTGAACTTGCTCTTGCCATCAGGAAATTCTTCCTACAGTTTAGGTGTAATCTCTTTCCTTGTAATTTGAGTCTGTGTGTTGCAGTTCTAATCTTGGGAGCAGGAGAAAACAAGGTTGCTCCATCTTCTATGTGACATCCATTCAGATGTTCAGTGATAGGTATTATGTTACCTCAAAATCTGCTGTTCGCCAAGCTTTAGCCATTCCTCGTAGGGTTTGGTTTCCAAATTTTTCATCATTCAGACTTTTTATCACTGATCTGAGGGAAGACCTAAGATATCTGTTGAGTCTCTCGCCCCACTTTTAGACTGTACTCTATTTATCATACGTATCACACTTTTCCTCACTGTTATCCTTGCCACTCCCCTCACAGTAATCACCATCTTTCTAGATGAATATTTTTGATGGGAAGTTGCTACAGGGCTCTGCTCCAGACTGAGAACACATTCTGGATTGGAAATGTTGCAGCTGCTTTTTATTGGACACAAGTTAATTTTTTTTTAAAAAAATTAAAGAGTAGAGATGTGGGACAGCATATCTACCTGAGAAAGCAGTTGCAGAATAGGGTTTGTGAGTAGTGTGAACTAGTGGTGTGTGTATGGGAGATAGTGACATGCAAATAGAGTGTTTACATAGTATGAGTGGCTAAGCATGCAACTGGCAATGGATGGAGATATGGATACAGAGAATGAATTCCCCTTATTTATTTATTTGTTTGTTTGTTTGTTTGTCTTTGTTTGTTTACTTGCAGTATTTATTTAGTGCCATTAGTGTCCATGCTGTGTTACATAGGCATTTTACAATTGTTAATTTAACAGTTCCTTGTCCTCCGGCTTACAATCTAAAAAGACACAGGCCTTTTCCTCATGGGGGAATTAAAACGGCGCAGTGCGTCCTCTACAGAGGTTGTCTGCACCTTGGAGCGGACTAGGTTCGGACTACTTACTGGAGATCCACACCTCTGTCCGCTCTGAAACGCCCCCAACTGGTCCTCCAGTGCGCTTTTTAAAGACCGGAAAAAAGAGGTTTCTCATTTTTCCGGAGCGCGCCATTGCGTACCTGCTCCCTTGTGCAGATTCGCAGGCTTGCACCAATGCGAGCCTGCGATCTGCAAAGGGCGGGCTTAGGTGTGGCGAGCTTTGCGGTTGGTCGGGACGCATGACCAACTGGAAGCTGCCATTTTGGAAGCTGGAGCAGTGCAGATCTAAGACCTCGCACTGCTCCGATTCACCCTGGACCAGGCCAAGGAGCCAGAAGATCCGGTGAGTAACGGCACAGAGCGATTCACTCCCCTCGTGTGGAAATGGCCACAGTGTGCAAAGAAAAGGGTACAGCAGTGAGGGACTGATTAAGTCCAGCAGATGCTGTCTGCTCTTCTGTCCCTCTAGAAGCCATAATAGTGGCAATTGGAATGGAGAGAGGACTTTTCCTTAGCTGCTGGGCCTTGGCATGATGGACTGTGCCTGCCTGTTCTTTCCTCCTTCACAGGCCACAGCAGTGGCAGTTGGTATGGGAGGAAGGCTTTTCTCCCTTAATTTCCAGAAAAGCGTCAGACCTAAAAGTGCTGTCAGTGAACCAAAACTTGAGTCAGTTTGAAGAGTTCAAGCTGGATCGAACACTGGATACAACTTTTCTTCCAAAGGGTTGGCCTAACAAAGGACATTTACAAGTTACACACTTTCCAACCTATACAAATCACCACAGACTGCTTTTGGGTGCACTGTCTTAGATTCAGTAAGGAAGGAGGAAGGCAGCCACAACCAACCAGATTAATTGGGGAGGTTTGGTGCATCACAAGAGTACATGAATTGCTCCTCAATGACATTCAGATAATGAAGCATTGGTACTTACTGTGTATAGTCATTCTTGGATGGCCGGAGGAGCAATCCATCCCCACCCAGTTGTGGCTGCAAAAAAGATAGAAGGAAAACAAAACAACAATAAATAAAACCATTCACAAATTAATGAATAACATCAGCAAGGAAGGCAAGCAGACAAAGCTTTACAATAAAATGGTCATGGAAGTCAGTGGTTATAACAGAAAAAAGAACTTTGGACTCCTGCATTGCAGCTGGCACATGGTGAATAAGTATGAAAGATACAGTGCCAACTTTGCAGGTCTCCTGAAAGTAGAGTTGTAACTATGGGGAGAATTTTTACCCAAAAAGAATTCTGCTTCCTAAATGACATTTCCTTCAGTCCTCCCCCAGTTTTTGGCATTGCAGAGAGTGAGACCCTGAAAATTATTTACACCTAGAACTCTTCTATTTGCTCTGTTCACATTTCCTTCATAACCCTGCCTGTCCACTTTATTTGGATGCTTAAACTATTTCTAAATGCTTAGTAGAAGTTTTTAAGTTACTGCAAAGCCAGAAATTTGGAGATAGAAGGAAAATTTTAATGAGGAGAGCCGAATTATTATTTTGGGGGAGGGGAGCAATGCCTTCATTTTGCACCCCCTGCAGTTATTCCCCCTACCTGAAATCCTAATAGATGTCAGCATAGATCAGCAATGAACATATTTTGTCTTGTCTTGTTGGCCATAATCCAGCCAAAGTTAGCTGCAATTTTTCCAGCTGCTTTCAAATGAACTTATATATGGCTAACTCTGGCTGAATTGCGTCTACTTCTTGTTTTCGTGTACATATAATTTTCTGCAGAAGTGGTAGCATGCAGCCCAGATAGAAATGCATTGTCCAAAGTTTATTTACTGCCAAGTAGTCTTGTTATGCTTAACTAGATTGCTCCACAGTGAGTGGTTGTGGCTTATGATTGTAGATGTACACACACATACAGATGTGCAAAGTCACATGTACTGACAGTGAGCAATGAAAGCAAGGTGTATGATAAGCAACTTCATTTTCCCAGCCCATTCATCAGTTCTAGAACAGAGAGGATATGACTGGGATCTTGCACTGTTTCCATGGGATGTGAGCACAAATGATCCATTCAGAAGGTCTGGGCTCCATCTCTTACCATGTTCTTTAAAGACTTGTCTCTGTAACCATTGTTCCAGTAAATTACTTGTCAGATCTCTCACACGCCCCTGCAACATTTTAGGTTTGGGTTTTGTTTTGTTTTTTAGATGGGAGAAAGCTGGTTAGCTGCCACAATTAAAAGAAATTTTAATTGATTACTCTTGGGTCATTTCCCTCAGTGGAAATCCCTTCTCCCCAGATAGCTTTTAACCTCACTGGATGGGTGAGTGAGAGAATTATTTTCTAGATTTGTATTGATTCGAATCAAGATGAGAAACTTAAGGGAGAAAGTAGAAAAAGGCGGAATGGGGTTACCTGATTTAAAAATATATTATCAGGCTTGTGCCCTCTCTTGGATTTGTGAATGGTCTAGGTTAGAAAATGAGAGGCTTCTATCCTTGGAAGGGGCAGATCTTCCTTGGGGGTGGCATGCATATTTATTTTATGACAAGGCAAAGGTGAATAAGGAGTTTAATAATCACATAATTAGAAAGGCCTTGCTTAAAGTTTGGTTGTATTTCAAAAATAAATTCTATATTAGAATTCCTTCATGGGTATCCATCCACGAAGCCTTTTACAGCAGAGATAGACTGAGACTAGGTAAATGGATTACTTACATAGAATTACTTAAGATGGAAGACGGTAATATAAGATGCAAAAATAGAGAGGAGCTAATAGAAATGGGGTTGTCAACTCATTGGTTATTGATGACTCAACTCTTGCAAAAAGCAAGGACAGATTTAAAAAACACAGGTATCATGCTAGTGGAAAATGAATTAGATATCATCTTTAAAAAGAGGGTTGAACATTGTATTGGGAGAATCTATAAGATATTATTGGACCTGGATTTAGAACAGGAAGTACCGTAGTAAAATCCAATATGATTAGATGGGCTCAAGATATTGGGCGGTCAATTCAGCTTGAAACCTGGGAAAAATCGTGGTGTAAAATAAATAAATGGTTAAAGGCAACTCAATTGAAAGAGAGTTATTATAAGATTTTCTACAGGTGGTATTATACCCTGGTAAAAATGGGTGAAATGACTAATAACTCAGACTATAAATGCTGGAAATGCGAATATAAGGGGACATTGTTTCATCTATGGTGGAGCTGTACCCAAGCTCAAAAATACTGGAGAAGGATACATGAGCAGGTAGAAAAAGTATTAGAAAAGGAATTTGAGATGTTACCGGAAATATATCTACTCAATATGATTGATTGTATCCCAAATTTGACCCTACCGCAACAAAAAGTATTACTTTATATCATAAAGGCGGGAAGAATAGTTTTTGCAAAATATTGGAAACAGTCGAGTGCGTCGACTCTTCAAGAATGGTTTATTAAGATATACGATGTGATGGAAATAGATAAATTATCATTGTTATTGAGGGGTAAAGGATTGAAGTCATTCTGGTTAATGTGGAGTCCAATAATGACAATGTTGAAAGAAAGATGGGGAAACATAGCAGATATTGTTGTAAAAGATAATTAACCAATAAAAGATTAGGGCAGGAAAATATAGGAGATTAACAAAGACATTTGTTAAACAATAAACTTAGGAAAATAAAGCTAAAAAATTTTAGTACCATGGAGAAAGTGAGAGAGACTACTGAGGTGTGTTCAAAACCTAATATTAAGGTCCATCATGCATTATGCATTTGAAGTTTCTATTTGCAAATTTTCCCGTAGTAACAATTAGAAAAAGATATAAGTTTAAGCTGGAATTGAAATAGTAGGATATTGAGAATAGGAACGAAAAGAATTATATGTGTTAAGAAATTGACAAATAGAATATAGAAAAAGAATGCCATTAGAGAACATAAAGTGTATAAAGGAAGTCAAATGTTTTGTTGGTTTTTGTTGTTATAGGTTGTAAGAAATATATGTTGTTATATGTTGTAAGAAAATGTTGTATATGTTTGTTATAATGGTATGTAATGTGTTTTTATGGAAACTTGAATAAAAAATAATTAAAAAAAAGAGAATTATTTTCTATAATGTCTTCCTTGATCCACCTTCTATCATGGTAAAGAAAACTTCAATAGATGGGGCACTTGCTGTTTGGTAAATAGCATGGGGAGGGGGAAGTTGCTTTCCCCAACTAAAGTACACCCAATAAATGAAAACTTGGGAGTAGTTTGAAAAAGATAGTTGTGTTAGAGCACTTCCAGATCAGAAAACATCTCTGACAATCCCAGGTTTTGTTCCTGCACAAACCTATTTTATTTTAGAGATCCAGATGATTTTTTCTTCATCCTGAAGTATTTTTTGAAACACCCAACATTACCGAAGACTTTACATTCCTATTTCCCTGGTTAGTTTAAATTAACCCAGTATTTTCTAATATGAACTGTATCTCTACTTGTCTGTCTGTTTGTATAATCCTAGAAGTAGCTCAGATAGCTGCTACCTGTAAATACAGCTATTGTTTCCAGGACACAGATTCAACAGAGATCAAGAAAGCGAAAGAGGAATGTTTGCACCTGAACATAATCATCCTGATGCTTACCTAGGCCCTTTCCTCATGGGGGGCCCCAAAACGGGGCAGCGCATGCAGGGGCGGAGCTTACCTGGTAGCGGGTTGCTCCATCCCTGCGGGGAGCGCGGTTTCGCTGCTCTATATGCCGCCGAATTTCGGCGGCGTTCGGCAGCGTTCGGCAGCGCCCAAAATGGCGGCCAGCGGCTTCCGGCGGTGCTCCGCCAATCAGAGCAGCACACCAGCTGAAAGCCCACCCCCGGGCAAATCTGCAGGGACACGCTACTGCGTCTCTGCAGTTCTTCACCGGGGGCTGCCACGGAGCAGCGCGGGCGAGTTTCATAAAAACCACTTGGGAAGGTGGTTTTTATAAAACTCGCAGTGCCAACCCCACAGCTGTGCTAGAGCGGTTTGAGGTGTAGAGCCTAACTTTTTCCAACTGCACTAGCGCACCCCGTGGTGAAGAAGACCTCCTGGAGAGGTCGCCCTAGCGTGGGCAATATGCCCATGTGGAAAGGGCCCTAGTGTAATATTGCTGAAGTGCTTTTAGCACTTTGACTAGAACTCTTGACTAACAATAAAGAAGGATCAGTGGAAATGGGCAAAAATCAGTTTCTGAAAATGTTTTGTGGGTCTACTTGTGACACATGGTCTCTGAGAGGGACAGAAGAAGGGACACAGGGTGGGGGAACTGACGAAAATCCAGGATATTTCAAGAAAGAGTTTGGACACAAACCTGGGAATATGCAAGTAAAATCAAAACAAAAAGAACTGGGAAGTTTTGATTCTTCCAGAGACTTTTTGCTTGTTCTGGATGAGCCCTTAGTTTATCATAATATAAAAGCAAAAAGGATGGAAGGAGAAGAATTCTAGTAACATCTTAAGGCTAATGTATTTTACATGAACTTTCATGGGCATGAATGTACTTTTTCAAATGAATTGATGGAGTGCTATAGCTACAGGTATTTAAGCACAGTGATATAATTTTGTGGAAGTCAGAGCAGAATGTAATAGATACAAAAAGATGCAATTTTCACCCTTTGAGGAATAGTCAGAATTGTCTTTGTCAAATCAGAACAGTTTGAATGCATGCCAAGATCTCCCACATGGATTTACAACAGACCTTAAAATAGGTGAATTCCTCTAGCCTTTCCCTCAAATTATTGATATTGTGGGTGCTTCCAGTAACTCTAGAAGTTCTTTTTCTCATTTTCAAATAGTTCCAAGGAAGACTGAATAACTTTTTAATGGTTTTGGGAGCTCCATTTCTATGGGGAAATGCAATTAGAAATGTCGATTTGTTTAAAATCCAAAACTTCCTGGAGTTAGGAAGTGGTATATCCACTCTCCAACAATATGTCTCCTTTCTTTCTATTTGGGACATTTTAAATCTTCCCCCTGCCCCAACGTTTTGCAAGACTCAGTGAGACGCCAAAGCCTTTGTTTGATTATGCAAGTAATTAAATTTAAAGTCATATTAAAAACTGTTAATGAACGACGCAAAATGTCCAGCCACATCAGCTGTGTGGCTTTCTTGCAAGCTTTTGCTAAATCCACAATTTCCTGGCACTGCCTTTTCCAGGCTACTTGGGTCTTACCATGTCAATTCAACATCAGTGGCCTTTCCTCAAAGGGAACAGGAGAAGAAAGGAGTCTGGAGGGTTTGCATGAAAAAGGCCTTTTTGAAAAGGAAGACAACACAGAGGGCCTTAAAGAGATCTAGGCTCAGAGGTCAAATCCTAGAGGCACTGTCAGATGTACTGCTGAGGAACAAATGTATTACTGGAGATCATTATTCTGGGAGGGGGTATTATTCTGATTTCTCTTTTTCTTAAGGCTTTCACAGTAATTATTAGTAACATAGTAGTTTATTTTGTTTAAAATGAAGCTATAAATTTGCTCCCATGCATGAGATTTTAGGGACAGTTCTCCATTAGCAACTGTTCACCTTGCAGTGAACTTTGGAACTCTCTTCCAAGGAAGCCTAAATGTGCTTTCTCCGTGGTGGTAGACAGTAAAAAAGTAAGAAGAAGATGATGCTGATGCTGATGATGACAATGATATAATCCTGGGAACAGCAGAGTCAAAGCCAAAGGGAAGAATAACCTTATAAAATATCTAGACCCACAAATATTGTTAATACTACTTATAATTTTGTTCATTTATATCCCACCTTTTTGCCAACCATGAGACTCAAGGAACTTTACAAATTATTAAAACTGATTACAAACCATACAAAAACCTCAGTAAATGTGATGCCCAAGGCCACTTCACACATCAGTTGAAACAAAGTGCACGAATTAAAAATTTATGGTCAAAAACATTAGAACACAATTTCTGGAAGCCCTCACCTTTTGACACACTGTTATCTGACCACTTGCTCTTTTCAAGCTTTTCAGTTAAGGACAAGTTCCATAAATTCAACGGGGTTCCACCCTTTCTTCAGTTCTTCTTGCCTGCAGAGTCATGTGGTTGGTTCCAAGTGAGCCTCCATAAGTCCTTTATACTCCCTATAGCAAAGTACAGGGGTTCTGCTTTTTAACCAATTCTATTTTCTGACAATGCTCTGGTCCCTAATCTGTCAGGTAAGTGAAGGAAGCCTGTGAAGAAGGAAAACATCAGTAGTTTAAAACAATATAGAATCATTCAAAGCTGTAACAAGAACAATTAAGAAAAAACACTACAGCAAATGCACCCCATGAAAGACCTTTCCATATTGTCCCTTCCATAGTGTTGCAGCCACCAAGAAGACTCTCTTCCTTATCCTCACCAAGTGTGCCTGTAACTCTGATGGTACTAAGAGAAAGCCCTTCCCTGCAGTGTTGTATCTAGGTTCAACACTTCCTAAGGCAAATGTGGAAGTTATGCTCCTAGGTGCTGCTGCTTCTCCCACCACCACTGTCCCAGGCAGAGGAAGACCCCAGTGGGGGTGGCAGGGGTGGTGGCAGCCCAGGCCCAGTTGGAAAGGCTGCTGTCACCACTGCCCTGGGTTGAGAACAACCCGGGAAGGTTGGCAGCAGGCCAGGCCCATGTGGAAGGGTGGGGAGGCTCTGCTTTTTTGTGCCCCCCTAGCATTGGCAACCAGGGCATGTGTCCTGCTTGCCCCACCCTAGCTACACCTCTGTTGCTCTGAGAATCTTAAAATTCAGGCAGACTTGTGATCTGGTCTTTCAGATATTCTGGACCCAAGCAGTATAAGGCTGTATAGGTCATGACCACTACTTTGAATTGTACTTAGAAAAGAATTGGTAGCCTGTACCATCGCTGTTGCTATGTCCATATACTGGAAGAAGCTTGGACTTGATATAACATGATTCTTCTTCTTTTTTTGGCTCTTCTAGTGATAGATCTTAGCCTGCAGAGCAGGTCTGACAGCAGACTGCTCTGTAGGCAGATCACTGAGTCCAACTGGCAGGAGAAGGATCTGCCAGGAGAATGGCATTTCTGCTATTAGAACAGGATTGCGCCTAGAAAATGTTAATCCCTTACAACTGCCACATCTTTGAGTTAGGATTGCAGTGCCACTCTGGATCTAATCTACTATTTTAATGCAAGCACTTTGTTAGACAGATAAACTAGCTCAGAGGATCGGTGTTTTGTAAAATTATGCCTTGATAATTTTGCAGCATTGACTCAAACACCCAGGCCTCCCATGAAAACCACATGTAGGTTACAAACCATTCTCTGGGGACCCAATTATTGATTTATAGTGGAAAAAGTCTGCAAACTGCTGGTACTGATTAGACACAAGAGGTTTAATTGCATCATGGAGAGGAGTTTTCTCTTATCCATATCTCTTTTCCTGTTGGTTTACTAAGGGAACTCCAGGCATTCCAAACAATGAGTGAGTGAGTTAAAGTTGCCTGTTTTGTTTTTTTTAAAGTAAGGGTGGGGGAAGCTAAGACCATGATTTATAAAATCTGACCAAAGCACTGCCTTTCTTTACACATCTGGAAGAGCTCTCTCTTTCTCTTTTTTTTTCTGCTGCAGCTTTACAAGGGAAGCTGGTTACACAAATAAACAAAAGCATCGATGTGGTCATAGAAAATCTGCATTGGAGATAATCTTGCAAAAACAAACCCAGCCTCAATGCACTTTTGTTTATTGCCTTTACGCCAATATTATTGACCTTCTCGTGTATATTGTAAAGACATTGCTGAACTGCTGGCAATAGCCTTTTTGTCTGTAATTTGAAATCTGTTATCTGCTACAACTCGGCAGACCACCTGCCCAAGTGCTTTAGGCCAGTGTGATCTGCAGCTGCACAAGCAGTGGCTTTTGTTGTTGCTGCTGAAGTTAGAGTTGCTGCTTATATTCATGGAAGATTCAGGAGAGACTGTGCTCTTCTATATAAATAAGTAAGCCTAGGCTTTGAGTTCAGCAGGAGAGGTTCTTCTTTCGGATCCATCACCTTCAGAGGTACATCAGGCACAGGCATGAGAGAAGGCCTTCTTGGTGGTTGCTCCCAGAACTTGGATTTTTCTTCTGAAGGAGGTTAGGCAGTTGTTTCTCATTAGAAGGAGGTTAAGGGGTTGCTTTTTCATTGTCCTTTTGCTGGTAGGAAAAGACTTTTCTATTTTGGTAAGCCTTCAGCAATTGCCTGCCTGTTAAATTTAGAAGAAAATGAGATATTTAAAATTTAAAGTTCATATCAAAACCCGAATGTGGTTCTAAAGCTGGAGTGGCAACCATAAGGCCTTGCAGATGTCACAAAACAACAGCTCCCAGCATGCATCACTGTTGACTATGCTGGCTCATGGGAGTCTTAGTTCAACAATATCTGAAGGACCATATGATTTCTGCCCTTATACTAAAGTACTTTTCAACTGAAGTGCAATCAGCACCACTAGAGATCAAAATCTGGAACTTACAGTCTGATTGTTATCGCTTCAATGTACTTCTTATTTTTTATTTTCAAATCCACTGTTATAAAGCTGTGGTTTTCCACTCAGATTCAGATTAGAGTGGAATTTGGACTATTCAAATTCAACGTTGAATTAGCAGGGTCCATATTTTCCATATTTTTTGGTCTGGATTTTGCATGGTAAACCATCTTTAATTCTTTCCACAATTTCCCAAATATACCTCGTAATTCATTACAGTTTGTCTCAAACTTCCCTAAATATTCCACACTATGGTAAAATTTCAGACTTCTCAGTCATTGCTTTAGACTGCTGCTTGTCTAAATCAAGGCTCAAATGAATGACATTTTAAAGAAGTGGGACATCAAATGAGAAAAGTAATGACCAAAGGCACAAACATGGTCAGTCCTCCCAAAGGTTTGAATGGTTTTCATTCATGGTGAGGAATCAAAGGCCATTTCCACATGTTACCTGATCCTTTTATCCTCCTGTCACAATCCCAGCAGTGCCTTTGTCGAGATGGGAGCGTGATGAGAATGCTTCTCTCCACACCCGGCTGGCTCCCTGCAGAAGGGAGCACGAGCAACATGCATCTGCCTTCTGCAGCACAGCCAGTTTCTTCCCATGTTGCGCTGGGGAATGAAGCAGCTCCATTGCACTTCCTGCCCTTCCACATGGCTAGTAAGGATGGGAAAGTCGTGTGATTGTGGAGGCTTGGATTATTCCATTAAGTGAATATCCCATGATTGTAATGGGTGAGGGCTGGATGGGAGTGGGACCATGATGACATTTTCCAGAAGCATGACCCACAGACTGCTGCCATCTTGTCTCCATAGTGGGACTATGATGCTATGCGGAAATCACCAAAGTCTCAGAATGATTATTAGTTCAGGCTGCATGATCTTACCACCCATATTTTTCAGTGCTTTTTGTTCTCCCCCATCCGTAGTACTAGAAGTTAAAGAATCAACACAAAAACTGAAATGGGGTGGGGAGAACAATAGGGAAACATAGACCCCAAGTATTTCTCCCCTTTTATCTTTTAGATCTTTGTACAAATTGCTGTGCTTGGGCTTTATTCTTCATTTCTCTGAGGTCACTTCCTTCTTCCCACAGATTGAGACAGGCAAGTGGCACTTGGAGTATCTATAACAGATTTGCATGCATGGAAGTCAGCTTTAGAGGCTTCTATAACTGTGTTTAGGGACTTTCCCCCTCATCCTATCCTAACAGAATTTCCTGGAAAAGGCAAGTATTTCTTTTTACCTTACTATGAACATCGAGATTAGCCATAAGCTCACAGCGGGGTGTAAGTGTGAATATCAGATCTTCTTACAAGTAAGTTACCTTTTTTCATATTTAGTTCTGTGATGATTGTTGTTGGTTTTGACTCCTAGGAATTTGGAATCCCCTAGGAATGACAGGGAAAGGAATGACTTGATAAAACAAGACCCTTTGCCTTCCTTTGGAGGAGAAAGAAAACTATTATCCTTGTTCTGATCATTGTCTTTTTCTGGAGGCACTGGTTAGGGGTCATCTGAGACCACAAAAATGGCATCCCGATTCTATGGGTGTTTACATGGAAGTAAGTCCCACTGAATTTGATGGCTCAAATCCTGTTCTTAGTCCCAGCTAGACTGGAGCCAGTTAGATTTACCTTCATGTTGATTCACTGTTCAATAATTGATTGAATGGATTTACTCTGGATAGGTCTAGCCAATAGCATTCCTGCCAATGAGATGCCAGGTAAGTGTATTATGCCGTTAATATACTCCCTAGTCTAATAACATAGGAAATGCAGGTATACCTCAGTTAACAAAGCCCCTGACTTTTTATATCCAGTCATTCTCGAATTCTCCTCCTTGTCTTCTGTCTAGCCAGAAGTCTTTTAGTGGCATCAGCCTAGAGAGGATTATGAAGGAGAGCTGGAGAAACACAGTTTCAGTGCCAAGTTGCAGCAGTGTGTCTGCAACAGTCAATGCAGTAAACCTTGATCTGCAAAAGAATAGGATTCTGTTCTAAGCTATCCTACTGTAGCTGTATGTGCCTGCTTACAGCAGGCAAGGTAAATAGCAGTTGCCTCCAGAGTCCCTTACTGAGCATGTGCGAACAGCAAAATAGAATAGGAGGAAAGCAACAAGCCACCCTCTTCAGTTTGCCCACCAAAACAGAAATCATGAGAAAAATGGAAGTTGTTGAAAGAAAAAAAAATCATGACTGGATGCATTTTAAAAGTAGCCTCCAGGTGGTTTCTAGAAGGTTCAAAATGTTTTTGTTTGGTCATGCAAGGTTTACTTGAACTGGTTGTTTCATTTCAAGAGTTTATATTGTTAGTTTTGATTATTTGCTAAAGCATGACATTCTCTTTGTGTCTGTGTGTGTGGGATAGGAATATATTCCTGTTCTTTCCATGTTATTTCTACCTTTGGCACCAAAGTTTCTGTTAAAAAAGAAATGTCAAGGAATATATCTAATTCATTAAATGGATAATAGAATCATAGAGCTGGAAGAGACCACAAGCGCCATCCAGTCCAACCTCCTGCTATGCAGGAACACACATCAAAGCATTCCCAACAAATGGCCTTCCAACCTCTGCTTAAAAACCTCCAAAGAAGGAGACTCCACCACACTCTAAGGCAGCATATTCCACTGCTGGACAGCTCTGACCATCAGGACGTTCTTCCTGAGGTTCAGGGGGAATCTCCTTTCCTGCAGCTTGAATCCATTGCTCCTTGTCCTAGTCACTGAAGCAGCGGAAAAGAAGCCCGCTTCCTCCTCAACATGACATCCCTTCAAATATTTAAACATGGCTATGATGTCCCCTGTTAACCTTCTCTTCTGCAGACTAAACATATCCAGTTCCCTAAGCCATTCCTCATAGGGCATGGCTTCCAGACCCTTCACCATTTTAGCCGCCCTCCTCTGGACATGCTCTAGCTTGTCAATATCCTTCTTGAATTGAGGCGCCAAGAACTGGACACAGTATGAGGTATATCTGCCTGCTCTTTGTATGCATTAATTGTCGTGTGGAAAAATGATTAAATATTCCCAGGTTTTAAGGCTGGACTCATGTGTCTACTTGCAATATAAGTGCTTGTCATATAGGTATTAAAGACAAGGAGCCCTTTTAATCAAGCACCCCAAAAATGGCCAAAATGTTATTTTCCTTCAACAGCACAAAAATGACTGAACGCTCCAGGATTCAATGCCAGACTTTAAGAGCTAAACAGCCAAACCCCACTGTCAGAATAGATAAATCTGTCAGTTTCTCTCCCTGGGAAAAAGAAAATCTCAATCTTTTTCCATTTCAAATATAAAGCAATCTGAATACGGTAAATTCTTGCCAAAAATGAACTGACCTGAAATTCTTACTGCTTCTTTTTGGGGATGGCCTTTTTCAATAATTACCAATCTGTAAAAAACAAAACAAAACAAAACTGTGTTCTGGGTAGGGTTCATGATGAAGGTATAAAAAAAATATCCATGGTAATTAAATTTAACAAGACATTTTTCCCATTCAAGATTTTTTTCTTTAGTGTTTCTGTAAGCTTGATATCATGTAAGGAGACATTTTTTCAATGTCCCACCCGTTTGGTCATTCCACATCTGGCCAATTTAATCTGCAAAGCTAGAGAGGAAACAAGAGGAAACAGCATGAAATCGATCCAATAATATCAGCAAATGGCGATATTACTTTTTTGGACTGTGTGTGCATGTGCCTTCAAGTCACCTTTCTTTAGATTACAATTTCTCAAACCCTTCAGCCATTAGCCATACTGCTGGTAGCATGCTGGGAGCTGTAGTCCAACCCCCCAATCCTTTGACTAATATGACCATCTTTGATGCATGAAAACATTTTTCAACATACAGTGCTTTATTGTTTCCTTTTGATTTGCACAATCACATCTTTACCCCCAACCAATATCACATTCAATACTTTTGCTATCCATCAAATTTATCTGGAAAAGAGGTTCTTGCTGCTAAAAACTTTTGCCAGGGAAAACATATTCAATGCAATTCTATACATGTCTACTCTGAAATAAGCCCCACTGAGTTCAATGGGACCTACTCCCAGGCAAGGGAGTATAGGATTATAGGGCTCGTCATAAGATGCTGTGTGACTCAGAATTATTAGTATTAGTAGTAGCATTTTGGCAACAGGCTAACTTAGGTGCTCTTGTGGCATGTGGAGGCAATGACCCTTGTTGCTTTAGTTATTGAATCATTTTTTAACAAAATAAGGCCTTGCAAATGGAAACAGGGGGGTGGTCCCTGCCAGGAGTGCCATAAATAACAAATAAGATGGTGGATTCTCCTTCGCCCCCAGGCCTCTTGACAGACTCTCTAAGCCACAGTATCTGTTCAGAGGTTTATGACTGTGTCTGCATGGAAGCATAGGGGGCTATAGCACAGGGCTGAATAACAACAGATGTTCTCCCTTGTAGTCAAAACATCGACAAAAGACTCCCTAGGTTGTAGGGAGTCCACCTAAAACAACTTATTTTAACCCGTTACATATGTCATCCTGCTTCTCACTCCCTTTCCCCTACAGGCCTGTATATCACAGACATCATTCAGTCATAATTAAAGCTGGGTGTTTTAGCAACAGACATTCCTTGGTTGAAGGCATTTCAATAAAGTTCTTTCTTTCAGATATCTGCTTGAGAAACATAAAAGTTAAGTGCTCAGAGATTTAAGAAAATATTGACTTTATCCCCAAAACTGTTTTTTCTTCTTCAGAAAGCTGCTTTCTTTGTATAGCTACTTTAAATATGTTCCTTGTTGCTTGTAGCATTCTGGGTTTTAGTCCAGATTTTAAAGTGCTTCCAAGGTGTTGAACCTATTTTGAGGATGGAGCTGAGAACTTTTGATCGGACTAAATCCAGGTGAGGTTTCATTGCCTGACGAAATAGAAACCGCCAACTGACACTGAACAAGAGACAACTTACATGTGCAAATGAGTCCTTGAAGACAGAATTCTCACATTTTCTGATATCACATCACACAAGGTTCTTTGCAATGAAGGCAACCTACAATTTCAGTTGAGAGGTATGATGCTCCGAATGTTGGAATGCTTGAGAAATTTGTGGCTTGTAAATTTAGTAACAAACTGGTCCGCTCCACAACTCCCAGATTAAAGCATGGTTGATTCAAATTGGATTTTCCACTTCCTTAATTTTTGTAGTGCAATTTTTGGCTCAATAAACAAACAAACAAACAAACAAACAAATAAATCAAAATATCTAAACAGTTAAAAGTATTTGTCAAAATGGATTTTCATATAAAATATGTTTAAAAGTGCACATTTGAGAAGAAATGCTTGCTCTGTGATGACTTTCAGATGTTTTGCACCACAACTCCGAGACTCCATGTTGACTGGCTGTGTGGCTGAGAGTGATGCGAATTGTAGCACAAAATTTGGAGGCAGCTTCTCTGCATTTGCATTTAGCTATGCATACTTTATCAGACAATGCATTCAACAGTTGTGGTGGTGGTGGTGTGCCTTCAAGTTGATTCTGACTTATGGTGACTCTAAAGCAAAGCTATCATGGGGTTTTCTTGGCAAGATTTATTCAGAGGGTGTTTTCCGTTGCCTTCCCTTGAGACTGAGAGAGTGTGAATTGCCCAAGGTCACCCAGTGGGTTTCCATGGCTAAGTAGAAAACCTCACTGTCCAGAGTCCTAGCCCAATGCTGCATTCACTATGGCATGTTGATTCTCACATTCAATACATACTGGAATATGAATTTTTGTGTCTATGCAGCTTATGTATGCTGCCTTGAATCCAGTGCTGGGAGAAAGGTGAGAGACATATTGGGAAGCTTTTTTCAAATTTATGCAGAAATAAGCCAGAATTGCCAGCACGCATATATGGAAACAAACTGCCTGAAAATAAACTGATCTGTCTACTCCTACTTGAGTAATCTGCTAATGTCTAAATCATCTGTAGGAATACGAAGCAAAGTCCTGCATCTTCGTTAGAGAAGTAGATCCATGGGATGTTAAGGCAGATTTTATTTTATTTTATTTGCTTGTTGCAAAAGGCTTGTTGTTCAAGTCTGCCAAATCTATAGATGATCAGCAATGCCTGGAAAGCATATGAACAAATGAAGCTGCTTCATGTTAAATCAGGCCATTGTTCCTTATAGCCTTGTCTTGTCTGACGGGCAGTAACCATAAGAACAGAAGATAGAAGAAAAAAGATTTTGGATCAGGCCAAAAGTCTATGTTGTTCAGTATTTTGTTCATCCTGCTTCCAACCAATTGCCCCTCCAGTGGTTATGTGACTACAACATCACCACCGCTCACCCTCTGTCTCCAGCAGGTAGCTTTGCTATTGCCGGTTTCCTGACCATTTAAATAGCGTGCACAGCAGCTTTCCCAATTTGGCAAGGACAACCCCAGTTGCCAACTGCTGCAGCCTCTCCTAGCTTGTATGTTTTTCCTCTTGAATAACTTTCGCCACATTCTGATGTTGCTTCGCCACACATGTCTTGGTTTTTAATCTCTGAAATATTGGAGAATAAGGGATTTCATTTGAGATCATCTACATGCAGAGTTCATGCTCCACCACTGTGTGGAAGATCATTCCCAAAGCTTAGCCATTATATTAGACAGATTTGAAGGATACAAAAGCAATCTGTCTCTCTTTCATGCTGTTGAACTACTGAGATCCACGTAATGCTTTTTTTGCTATCATAAAAAGCAGACATAGATCTAATGTGCTAGAACAGGAATATGCATGCTTAGATCAGTGGTGGTTTCACTAGCTCCTTCCTCTGAAATATAGGCAACAGCATCTGGTATGCACTGGTGCTCTTCCATCCAACCAGAGTTGATCCGGCTTAGCAGCCAAGATCAGATGGGATCCTTTTAGGGTATTTAGGCCCTCTCCAATAAGCATTGGGAAGTTATTTTCCATAGATACAATCAAACATCATTAGTTTAGACTCTTTTGTCTTCACTGATGGTAACAGGGTTACAGTCAGGGCCAGCCCCACCTGCAACTGTAGACTAAGGTAAAGTTTACCTTATGTGTCCTAACTTTAGGCCTACATATTTCTAGATCATATGGCTATAAAGATAGCCTGGAGAATGTAAAGAAATGTATATGTGTGTATATTTCAGAGGAAAGAACTGGCAAAATGACCTGTGAGTATTCCTTGCCTAAAAAACACCTATGAAATTCATCAAGCCACCATAAGTCAACAGCTGACTTGAAGTCACTTGCACTTACAGATATACCTATTGTCCAGGTCTTCTGAGATTTGCTGAGCTCAGCAGAAGTAGTGTTGCAGCTGAACATGCAGTATTGTGAACAGTGAGTGTCTGGCCCAAAGCCTTCTTTGGAACAGAAAGTAAGTCCTTGGGCACTTACTTAGCGCTTGTAGTTTCCGAGATACAGGACTTCTGTTTCTCTGTAGTCTTTAAGGAATCACCAGGTGTAGAGTTTTGTGTGTATAGGCAGACCAGAAGGATAAATGGTAGGAGAGACAAGAAAATCAGTGTAGTGTGGTGGTTTGAGCATTGTACTACAACCATGGAGACCAGGGTTTGATTCCCTGCTTGACCATGGAGACCCACTGGGTGACTTTGAATGTGCCACACACTCTTAGCTCCAGAAAACCCCATGATAGATTCACTTTAAGGTTGCCATAAGTTGGAAAAAAATTGAAGGAGCACAACAACAAGAAGAAGGAGGGACAAGCACAGAGGGAGCCAGAGATCTTGGTAGAATATAGCAGGGGAAAACATCTACTATATAAAAGGCAAAGTGTGTCTGTTTGTTTGTTTGTGTCAGGCAGGCAAAGACCTCATATGAGGTTGTGTGAGGCAAGAAGACCTCATATGACTAGCTGACTGTGAACAGTGTATTGAATCCTGAGGTTGGCAGTGCAGGGAGGGGCCTTTAGACTTCTCAACCAGAGAGCTCAGGCTGGTTGCTATGGAGATGAGGCCGAGCAGCAAGGAGGAGGAGGGCAGAGTATTCTCTCAGAAACCCAACCTCTGTATGTTAATAACTCCGAATACATATTGGATTGGGAAATACAGGGAAAAGTTATAGGTACTAGACAAGACAGTTTGGGGAATTAGAGACACAGTATCTCAAACCTTTCTAACAAGTATTACTTATGAGAAAATAAAATCCTGGGCAGTGCTGGGTATATACACTAGTATGGTACTAAAAGTCTAACTCTGAGCATACAGCTAATTGCCAAGTATGCTATAAATCTGGCATTCTACTATGGATCAGGAGGAGATAAGCCACCCAGATAGTTTTTCTATTGCGTGTGAACACGCAAATGAATTTTGGGGAGATAATTTCATTTTTGCCATGGAAAAGCACAGAAAAATAAAACTTTAAATTAATGGTTATGTTTTTGAAAAAAAAAATGTTTGCAGTCATGTCAATCTGTTCAAATGCAACAAAAAAAAGAAACTGGCAGCATACATCTTTATTAGAGCCAACCCTGAAAGTTATAAAGTAGTCTTCAGACTTTCTTGGACTTTTATTCCGGCTGGATGTTGTTGCGTTAAACAAAAGCAGGAAAAGATTTTATGTTTGGCTGGGAGCATGATAGAAAAGGTGTACTCCGTGCCAAGTTATAATTTCAACATTATTTAGAAAAGTGCACTTTTAAAATTAATATGCAGACTTTTCTTCCATGACTCATGAAATTGTATGTTATGGGGTGGCATCATGGTACATGCGCTGGAGGGGCTAAAACAGATGTGTTTGCACTGGGCCATCCAAGATGATTCCTGATGCCTGTTTTTTCAAACACTGAAAATGGTGATTCTTGGAGAAATGAAACTCACTTGCCTTCCCAGTTTGGCAGGGATAGTCTCGATTAATTCTCTGTTGTCTCACTTTTTTCAGCTGCTTTTAAAATGTCCCAGTTTCTCTCTCCTCCCACTTTCCTCCTTTGTCCTCAGCTTACTTTAATTGATACAAACTGGGTTCAAAGTGCAAAAATAGTTTGCACTCAATTAACTCATCAGAGGGGAAAGGAGGGAGTGGTGGAATCTTGAATCTCCTAGTAGGTTCAGGCAAAAACAAACTACTGCTACCTCTCATAGCTTATGTGTTCTCATAGCCCCACCCAGTCCAATCCCCTGCCATGCAGAAATACATAATTAAAGCATTCCCGACAGATGGCCATCCAGCCTCTGTTTAAAAACCTTCAAAGAAGGAGACTCCACCACACTTTCAAGCAGCATTGGCACTGTCAAACTGCCTTTACCATCAGAAATTTCTTCCTGATATTTAGGTGGAATCTCTTTTCCTGAAGTTTGAAGCCATTGTTCCATATCCTAGTGTTACCCTGTTTACTGGGGGTCCCGGGAGGGACACCTAAATAACCAAACAATAAAACACAATTTAGGGAAAATTAGCTGGAGCACTCACTTAAGCTAGTGAGAGGCAGGGTAACTTAGCGGGATCTTGCAACCCAGTGTCTATGGGGTCAGGTCAGTCAAGCACCCAGACAGGTTTAAAGTAATCAAATGAAGTTTTATTGCATACAAACAAATATTAAAGACACCACAGTCACACAGCTAACTAAAGATTGAATTAAGGATAAAGATTTTCAGGGAGAATGGGTGATACAACACCTGTCTCGTCGTCCTGGACCTCGGGAGAGAAGCTGGGGGTACAGAGAAGAAGCTCAGCTCGATTAGCTGAGGGGAGCTCGCCAAGCAAAGCAGCAGTGAGACGGGATGAAACTCAGGAGCAATCCGAGGAAGGTCTTGGAGTTGTGGGGTTTTATAGGGTGAATTGGGACTGCAGGCTATGCCTTATTCAGGGAGAACAATGAGTTTTGGGTGCGAGACAATGTCTCGGAAAGGTCACAACTTTGCATGATGGAATCAGAGCTGAGTTAACAATAGTGTGGCCAGTATGCAAATGCGCAGTGCTTACCAGTGGACAGCACAACCTTTGTCCAGTAGCCTGCTCGGGGCAGGAAGCCTTTGTTAGTATCACGCATATGTAATGAGGTGTTTGCCGGAGAGGTCCCTGAAGCGACGAACCGGCTGCGTCTGGCCTGCCTGGGTGGGGAATGGAATGTCCAGCAATTATCAGCTGTACCTGTTTGCGTGCTTGTCCGGTGGCCTCGCAAACATGTGGAGCGGGGTGGCAGAGGAAAGCCAAATGGTTTGATATCAAAATGATATTGGGTGCTATCTCCTGGTAGGCCTAGACTGCAGTAACACTAGTCTCTGGATCAGCAGAAAACAAGCTTGCTTTATTTTCCATCTTCCTTATTAATAACTATTGCTACATTCTGGTGTTGCTTGATCATGTGTTTCCTGGGGAGTGTGTGGTCAACATTAGTGCCAATTTCTGTGATTTTTCTGTGCTGGCATAGAAACATGAAGTTCACACAGTTCTGAGGACTGAAGCTGCAATGAGAAGAAAATGTAATGTAGCCTGCTGAGGTTGCTGTCTGCATGATTTTGATTTTGATTTTTTTCCCCTCCCTTATCTTAAAAAGTAAACTAAAGTAAAAAGTAGAAAATGCCAGGTATATCTACACATACAATGCCATTAGTTGTGATGCTTTGGCATGTGCAAAAACAGTTGTGGGAAAGTCATTATTGTCCCTGTATTCTTCAGCGTATTGAATATACGCTCATGTTGTCCAGTCATTGCCTAACATGCGTAACATCTTGCACCACTCACATAATCAGTTCAGGTTGCTATGGAGCTGAGTCACAACATTGCCTACTCCTAGGCTCTCTGCTCCACCAAGGGAGGACTTGGAAGGTTTTTCTTTGCTTTTCTGACACAAAAAGAAGGGAGCTTTGTGAGAGGGAATTGACAGTGACGCTGAGATGTTAATGCTTCTGAGGCAACGACATGTTCCTTTGATGCCTTTGGGATGGGCCAGTAGGCTTCTGGAAGTGTCCAGCATGGAAACATCTTCAGTTTGAGTCGTTAATGCTGTTATTTCCAAGGATAGTTGTGGAAAACAGAGCTTCCATCCTTATCTCTTCTGTGAACCCCCTAAACCATTAAACTGAGGGGAACATCTTAACTAACATGCAGCTTGACAATCTTTTGTATCTCATCTCCACAGCACTGCAGATGTTAAGCTTCTCTGTTAACAGGAAAAGCTGGAACCCATATCTAGCCAGTGGACAAAGCTTTCCAGAAGGCCAGTCCTAAGTATTTTGCTATTCAAGGAAAAGCTAAAAATGGCACCTTCTCATCTCTCCATTCCATGTGCAGAAGTCAACTGGATTGGCAACTAAACCTTACATCTGAGTGTGCCACACTAATTTATGGGATGTATGACAGAGCATTGTTTTCTTCCAAGAGAAGGAAGAATCCAGGGGGTGTCCAGAGGAGCATTTGGAGACTGTCACTACTTCTACCATCTATACACATGAAAGAGTTGCTTCACTTTGCTTAATGGTAAAGCTGGTCCTATTTCTCCAGGTTCATTGTTGGAGTAAAAATTGTTGGAGTAAAAATCCTCCCCAAAGGTTCATCTCAAGTGAGGAACAAGCCCTCTGAGACCCTGAAGGCTGCTACAAGTCAGACTAGGCAACCTTGGGCAAACATATCTCACTGAGTGGCTCCATGTCAGAGGGGCAATGAGTCCACTGCAGAGTTGATTCTGAACATTAAAGGAGCTGTCCAAGATGATGAATTATTTTCCCAAATCAGTTTCAGCACCATAGTTAGGTCTTTTAAAGTTCAGCCTAAAGCCCAGAATAGTGGCCATAAAAGCTGGAGGATTCTGGGAAATATAGTCCAAAAAGTGACTTTCCCAAGCTCTGCTTCAGTACTGTCTGAGAAATACACTAAGTGCCGTTGGACCAATCTCTTACTCCTGACGGGATATCTTTATGACAAAATGCATGAAATAAAGTCATGAAAGACAGTCAGATGCATCACTGATGGGGGAAAGTATAAACATTGGCAAACTTTGTATTCCTGTATTCATGCTGTTTTTCATTGTAGCAATTTACTCTTTTGTTTGCTTTACCACACTTCTTTTTTTCTGCATCAGCCTGACCTGCAGCCAGGTCAGGATAATGCAGAGTGATTACTCTCTGTGTTCTGTCTGTTTCATCCATTAAATCATGTATTCGATTATGCACAAATAATTCATACATGCATTTTACATGGAGGGCTATGCTTATTTCTTTTCTATGCCAGTCCCTCTGTGTGGTGTGTATGTGTGTGTAGTTGCATGTGAGTGTGGGACTGGTTGTTGTTCAGCTTCTGACTTGCCAATTGATTAATTGATTACTCTGCTTGAGTGATCCACTGCTGTATCTCACATTTCCCAATATGAATGTGGCATAAATATGTCAAAAATGCTAAGTAGATCACCCCTCCATTTTGTGTTTAAGAAATTGATATAGGTATGAATTAGAAATAATAAAGTAGAAATAAAGTAGAAGCTGGGGGCTTAGGTCAGAAGAACGGAGAAAGATTTAAGAAGGGTAAAAAGGTCACGAGAGCCAATGTATCACGTAGCTAGGATGTTGATCACGTAGCCAGGGTGTCGTTTATTGACTGGCTGCGGTAATTGCAGATTGTAGATAAGCACTTTCCGGGGTCTGAGTGCGGGGGTAATTAGCTAGTAACAGCATGTGGTATTTGTGACCCCGGAGGGGTGGACCGAGACATGCCTGTGATCTTTGCCTGTGATCTTTGTGTATGCTGTGAACTTTGTCTATAAAAGAGCTGTGAAACTTGAATTCAGGGCTTTTGGTCTTTTGGAAACATCCAGCCAAAAGCCCGCACGTAATAAATTACTCTTTTTCTTGCTCTGTGGTCTCTGTGTTCTCTGGGCTCCTGCAACAAAATGATATAGGAAACCTGGCTGCTTCCTTTACCTTTGTTCTGGTTATATAACATAAGATATGACCTAATAATGCAGAAGTAGTAAATGTTGCTTTCTTGAACTACAGCTTCCAGAATCCCCTAGTCAGTTTGGCAATAACCATGGCTGCTAGTAATTAAAGTAAAAAAAAATGCTTATTTTTTTTAAGAAAGTGTATATTGGGGTGGGTGGTCCAGAGATGAAGACTATTTTGAAGACTTGCAATATATCTTAGTTATACAGAGAGTAGTTGTAAGGGAAATGGATTGTGTATGTGCTCAGAGGAACGTTCTTGTTTCTGCTTACTCCTTTTTCAGTCCTGGAATGGGAAACCAATATTGAGCCCAAGCCCACATTAAACAGTGAGGAGGTTTTTTTAAAAAAAATAAAAATAAAAATGCAACACAATAAAATAGTAAAGCATTTTAGAATGGAAATCCAAGGGGATCCAAAATAAAAGCAATTTACTGTAAGCTCATAATGAATGGAATTTTCATTTAAAGGGAAGAAGAAGAGAGTCATGATGGGTGCAGCAGAGACACTGTGCAATCTGATAGACAGGGTGGTAACTATCTGAAAACTTCCAGTCCCCAGACCTCACACAGGTTTGGAGTTTTAGGGTAATCAGGTCGAGCTTGTAACTGAGAGCAATCAGGAGCAAAGGTTGTCTTTGGGGGAAATATATAAGCGTGACTCACTGGAGAGCAGTGGGTGTAAACATGAGGTTTGCAGATTAGTGTAGTCCATGCTTGGTGAAAGCGTAGCATGATAACGTAATGCTGAAGCCCGATCAGATCAACTGCCTGACACGCTAGGAGAGCTCTCTGTTAAATTGCCTTCCTTCCAGATCTCCAGGAAGTACTGTAGAAATGCTGTACAGCTCAGTGGAAAGTGGGGAAGACTGTAACCAAGTGACTTGTGCATCTGCTTAGTTATTTAATGCAGACAGAGTGGATGGGATAACCCTTCAAGCCAAGGATTCTCCTCTGTAAATTAGGTTATACAACCACCCCAGCAATTGGTAACAGGTCTGCTGTTATGTTCTTCCATCCCTCTCAAAATTGCATTTTTGATGACACCTCAGAGGCAAATCTTCAACATGCAGATACCTGAATAATCTGAGTAAACCATATTCAAATTACAAGATAGGAGATTCCAGCTAAACTTTAGAAAGAACTTCCTGATGGTAACAGCTGTTTTCAGAGGAATAGACTGCCTTGGGGTGGTAGGACAGCTGCAGCTGGAGAACCTGGGAGGCTCCCTAGTTTGGTGTTTATTGTATGTATGTATGTATGTATGTATTTATTTATTTATTTATGAATAAATTTATGAATGAATTTATTTATGGATGAAACTGGCTGCAGTAACCCTCTCCAGGCTGCATGGAAGCAAGTTGCCAGGCCAACAGCTGCAGATGGCTGCTTTTCACCAATGTGATTCAGGGTGCTCTGGGGCCTGACATCACAATATCCACATGGTTTTGTTTTCAACCATGTGACAACAATGGCTACATGATAATAAGTAACCTCTCCCTCCACATCCAGGGCAGCCAGGGCAGCCATAAATCGTTGGCGAGTTTGCAACAGATGTCAGGAGGAAAGATGGGGTAACTTTGCTCACCTTCCAAGGATAGAGAAAAGACCCTGCAGGAAATCCTCCACCTTTCTACTGTCATCACAACTGGTGAGAGCAGGCAGACCAAAAACACAGCTCAGAAAAGAGATGCTACAGATGCGATATAACATGGGTTATCACATGGAATAATAGTGCAGACTGGGCCCCATTGGATGAATCAAAGGTTAAACCTTCTGCTTGGGTTGCACCACTTCCTGTTCAATGCCTGGAGCAGCGTGCTTGAATGCAGTTGCCTGTTTAACAAGAAGGGGAAGGAGGAGGAGGGATCTACTTGTATAGAAGAATGAGAACTAGACTGCAGATAGCATTAAAAACATAGCTGCTGGGATACTGTATTAAAGATTAACTGTTTTAACTGTTTTAAAACTGCATTTTAGAACTGTTTAGTTTGTTTTAAAAAGTGTTTTAAAAGTATTATAAAATGTTTTTTCAAATGTTTTGTTAATCTTTGTACTATTTTCATCATTTTTATTTGTTCATCACCTCAGGAGCTTCTGTGGGCTTTGGGGCAGTGCAAAAATAGGTAGACAGACAGACAGACAGACATAGCACAATTTTACATCACAAAATTATGGCACAGTTGCATTAAAGTGGGTCCCCTGTATACGCAGGGGTTTTGTTCCGAGAATCCCTGTGTAAAAAGAAAAGCCATGAATGCTTGCGTCACATAATACTAAATGGTTTCAGCACCTCCACACGCACATTGCTGCCATTTTAGCTATGGGATGTGATGCATTTGCATTTGCATTTGTTCAGATTCAAACATCCAGAGACAACAAATAGGTAAGGATGGGTTATTGTACATCACCTTGTTGCAGAACAGTGATGCTGCACAGCCAAATGTGCATTGTGCTTCAGTGTGCCTATGTTCAATCATGTGCAGCTGTGCAATCAATGCTCAATGTGAAATGGCAGGTAATGTGATAAAACCCACATGCCATGCACAATGATGGCAATAGTGCCACATGCATAGCCTTCAACTGAATATGGACAGTATGCATCAGCCAAAAACAAAAACGAAAAACCACCATGCATATGCTAACCAGTATATTGCTGAGCCTCATTTTCTTTCTTATTCTAAAGTAAACAAGCACACAGCCAGCCTGGGTGAGAACCACCACTCACTGGTGGGATAAATGTAAGCCTCTTCTTTCCAGCTCTTTCTTATTCTGCTTTAGTTTGTTCCCCAACAGACAGGGGTTTACAAAGAGTGAAAAAACACCACTAAATGCAAATTATGGGAGCCAATTTTAGTTGTGGGGGAATAGCTGGAAGACGACTTAAGCCTTCATTACTCACTTGTTGTGGTGGCCAGAGAGATTGGGCTTGCATGCTAGGTATGTAATTCTTCACTAAGTTTGGATGGAAATAATGAGTAGTTTTAACAATTTTCTTCCCTCTATGAACAATTCTTTGAAAATTACGCAATTTTTGAAACCTATTTACAATTCAGGACTACTACTGTGGAAAATTCTCATATGATTGTTTTGCACAGAAAGCAGCATTTTTTTGTGTAGGCCACAACATTTTCTGCATAAGAACTAATATTTCTGGGTGAAAGTATTATATTTTTGCACAGAAGATAAAATGGACAAGATTCCTGTCAGTCAGGGAGTCTTCCCAACATTCAAAACACATGTTTTTCAACCATTTTCAAAATATTCTTCCCATCGCTACTGCATGCACTTAACTTTATCTGTCAAGTAAAAAGAAAGGCATGTTTTATTTATATAATTGTTCAACACATTTAAACAAAAAGTGGTTCTAGGGCAATTCCTAATAATGCCACAGTGGCTGGAATCCTGCCTTGGGAGATGTACTTCTGTTGTACAGTCATAACTATTTTTGCTGGTGTTACCTCCCCTAATTTGCCTTTTAATCAATGCAGCCTCTGCACTCCCAACATGGCCAATTTCATGTCATTGAAGAGTGGGGGATCAGTGGAGATATGCTCAGTTATTTTCCTGTAGCTGGATGTGCTTCGATAAGTACCCTTCGGGAGTCCTCAGGAAGTCCCTGTAGAAAATTTCCTTACAGTGCATCCAGCTACTGGAAACAGCTGGGCTCTTTCTGCACCATACTTGGATCCTGTGTCATCCCATCACAATTCCGGCACCCCATCGGCTGCTGGTGGACGGGCAGGGATAGGGATACTCTTCTCCCTTCTGCAGTACAGCCCACCTCTTCCTGCGGTATATACCCTGGAAGGAAGCGCTTGATAGAGGTTCACCCCATACCCCTGCCCACCAGCGATGAGATTGTTGTGGGAAAGGGGGCCATTACTGGATTTCCCCCCTCCCCCCGGTAATGCTATATGGTGCAACAGCAGTGCATGGGGACAGAGCAGCAGTGGAACCACAATGATGTTGTATGAAAGCAAATGTCCTGGACTGGGCACAACACATTGCTGTGCCCGGATGGCAACATCATGCAGTAAGGGCCCTGGACACATCTCCATCAGTCCTCCCGCTCACCAGTGACATAGAAATGACTGTGTTGGTTTTGGGGTGAATTTTGATAATTGTGTGGTTGATAAAGAATTCAGATCTCTGCCATGACACCCCCCAAATTAGGTTATCATAAGTTGGACTTACGATATTGTAGTTCATGAAGATGATGTCAGTCAACATTTTTACAAAGCATTTTTTTTTTTACAAATGCATTTTTTGTAAAAATGCAAAGCATTTTTTACAAAGCATTTTGTAACTCCCCTCCCCACAAATAATGGACATTTTTGTACAGTTTGGAGAACCATGCAGAATGGGGATGGCATGGCTTTAAGAAAGAACCCAAAATATGTTATGGATGGACAAGAAAGAGGCTGATCTTTCCAACTCTAGCGCTCTCATGTCTTTCATCTGCAAACGCAAAGATAATAATACTGACCCACTTTATGGGTCATTGGAGGACAGGGATAGGGCTACAGCTCCCATCAGTCCTTGACCATTGCAGTTAATGGTGAAGGATTATGGGAACACCAGCCTAAAAACTGCTCCCTCCATCTGGAGGTCTATGGTTGCTCACCCCTGTTGTAAGGGATTACTGTACAACTTGATAATGCATTGAAAATGCTTTGCAAACTTGAGAGTGCTATCCAAACGTTAAGTATTATTATGATGTCCTCATGTCACATGTTTTGCATTACTAGCTCAAGCTTACCAGGAAAGAAAGGAAACGGATAAAATGGAACATCTTTTTGGGGAGAATCCACATGTTGCCTGTAAGATCTAGTTAAGGCCTCAGAGAAGTAGATTAATTTTATTATTTTATTTTATTTATTCAAATTATATTCCACTCTTCTTTGACAAATGGGACTTGAGGTGGCTGGCAGTAAAACAGTACAAATTCATAAATGCATAAATCATTTAACACACAATTTAAAACCACACAAGTTAAAGAAAAAATATGCTACCTCTCCAAATAAAAGCTGCTTCTGCAGAAAACAATGGCCTTCCTGCATTTTTTTAAAAAATCTTTGCCTGCCAGAAGAATGACAAAAGGGAGGAGGAACCCTAGCTTCTCCAGGCAGGAAGTTCCAAAGCCTCGGAGCAAGCATCATGAAGGCCCTCTCTTACCACCCCAGCAACTGTACCTCAAAAGATGGCAGGATTGAAAGAAAATATCAAAGCCTGGGCCAACTCATACCACACAAAACATCATACAGAGAGAGCCTGGACTCACTGATTTCAGTGCAAAATTAAGCAACTGCTTAACAATCACAATCCCGCTGTGTTTGTTAGTGCCTTCAAATTGATCCTGACTTCTGGCAACCCTGTCGCAGTGTTTTCTTGGCTAGATTTATGCAGACGAGGTTCGCTGTTGTTTCCCTCTGAGGCTGAGAGACTGTGACTTGCCCAAGGCCACCCAGTAAATCTTTATGGCTAAGAAAGGATTTGAACCCTGATCTCCCAGAGTCGTGGTGCAACATTCATCCTGGCTCTTGTCCCACTGCGTATAGCTAATGAAATGAAAACACTGTCACCCGGATAGGCAGCCTTGTAGTATCCTCCAAAGGCTTTGGACCACGGTTCCCCAGAAGCATCAACCAGCATGGCCAATGATCATAGAAGTACACAGTTGGAAGGGACCACAAAACCCATCTAGTCTGACTCCCTGCCATGCAAGTTCTTCCAGTAAAGTAACGTAAAGTTCTTACAGTACAGAAGTTCTTAATATTTATGTGGAATCTCCTTTCTTGTAATTTGAATCCGTTGGTTCTCACTCTAGTCTCTGGAGCAGGAGAAAAATGTATCTTCTTGTTTCATCTTCCGCATTACATCCCTTCAGATATTTGAAGATGGCTAGCCTGTCAACTCTCCTCTCTTCCACCAGCTCCCTAAGTCATTCCTCTTAAGGCTTGATTTATGGGACTTGTAGTCCAAAGCATCTGGGTTTCCAATGCCTGTCTTACTGCTGATGGGACATACTTTTAAAAGTACATGTTTGTTGGGCTATATTTCTCTGTAATCAGTGGTACTTTTTTTTTTTGAGAGAAACTCTTAACTTCTGCTGAACATTGCTTTTGATTAAGAGCCTGCTGTTTTTCACATGCCTGGTACAGAAATCCTCAAACTTCTCTTGAGCATCAGCTGTTGGCCTTTGCAAGAAACCAGATACTGTGCTATATGAACTGAATACAAGGTGCATTAGCTGATACAATCTATTATTTAGTACAGCAAGTGCAGCGTGATATGTAATATCTGCTGGAGACATCTTCCATGGGAGCGTATTATCTTGGAAATAATATTGGCAGGGTCCTCATAAGGTTGCTTCAGGAGACCTGATCACAGCCTTCTCTGTGTCATTACTTGGTTGCAAAAAATTCTGCTTGAAAAGCTTTACAGCCCTGAGCCATTAAAAAGCAATCTGGGTTAAGACTTGGCACAGAAAGACCACAATACAGATACACCCAAGGGAAGGAGGAACAGCTGCAATCTCTTGGATGCTGAATGCAGTTTTTATAATCTTCCACAGATGATCATTTTGCTGCTTCCATTGTGTATGTGTGTTTTTAATTGCAACGCTGAAACAACAGATGCAGGTAAGCCACACTAACACATACTCAGAGTACTTTTCCCTTTCTTTTTGAAATTTGCTTAGCCAGTGAGAACTGGGGAAGGGTGAACTCAAGAGCAAATCTCTAGAAGCCAAAATGACTAAACTGGGGCTGTCATACTTAGCACATATCATGAGATGAATAGGCGCGTGTGTTTGCACATGGAAAACTTCGGTTTCTTTCATACTACACAATCCTAGCACTTCAATATTGTTTTAACCACCATGGCCGCATCCTATGAAATCCCGGGATTTGTAGTTTGTTAAGGCATTAGAGGTGCCTGGCAGATAATTCTAAATATGTAATCGCTGTACATTCCAGGAATCCATAGGGTGGAACTGTGGCAGTTAAAGTGGCATCAAAGTATTATAATTATGTAGTCTGAGGGGGGAAAAGAAACCCTTCATCACAGTCCATGCTATGGCAAGTACAATGTATATAAAACACTACTGATTCCAAGGTGTGGAAATCATACCTTCTCCATGCCAACTCTCTGAATACATTTTTAAGAAACACATGAAGCAATTTATTTGACAACCAGAAGTGAATGGGCCATGGACTTTTCTATCAGCTTCCCCTTTGGCTTTCATACCAAGGGGAAATGTTTTGAAGAAACTGAGGGAGAAATAGCTTGAAGAAGTATTTTGCTTAAAGTACATTCTCATTGTGTTTGAACACTCCAGAAAGAGCTCTTTTAAGCTTTGTTTTTGTTTTCCTTACTTTACCTGACAACCCACTGTTGGGTGCCTAAAACAAGAGACCTGTCAACCAATTCCAGTGGAGTAATTTCCTGTGACATCCATCATGGTGTTTTCCAACTGTCTTACAGCTTTTGTGATCTTGACAGTTGTTTGAGCTCAATTCTTCATGGACCAGCTTCGACAGGACCTTAATCTGCCAAGCACAGCGGCTGGGTGGGCCTCAAGGGACATTGATTTCCTTCCTCCTGTGTTCCTACTCAGCAACTCCATGTCACTATCTCTAGGAAGAGATTTCTGAATGGAGCAGAATGGCAGCAGGCTTCTCTTCTGGCATCTGGAGAAAAAAAGAAGAGCAATTGGCATATGAGCCATCTAGCAACACATTTGGCTCAGTTTATTTTCTAAATACTCTGATGCATTTATCTATGCATGTATTTGCTGTATTTTCAAAGCTGTGCCATACTACAAGAAAAAGAGGCAGGCACAGTTCCATCATACCTGGGCCTAGATGAAATGAACGGTACTCCCTCCATCTCACGTGCCACTCTCCCCAGAGGGAGAGAAGAAGAGGCAGAAGCTGCTGGACTTAATCCCAACCCCCACTGCCATCCCCTTTTCCTTTTGTGCCATGTCTCAATTAGTTTATAAGCTGAGGGCAAGGAACTGTTTTGCTGCTCTTTTCCATGTAAAGAACCATGTACAGTGATAGTGCTAAATAAATACTAAATTCCCTGGATGGCTCTCAAGTGATTACAACATTCAAATATAGTATATGAAACAGAGAGAGATAGCATGCTGTAGTGATTTGGGTGTTGGACAATGACTCTGGAGACCAAGGCCCTTTCCGCACCCTATCTGATCCTGGTGGTGTCCTGTGGGGATCTCAGTAGAGGTTCTCTCAGGAGCGGAGTGTGATAGGAGCGCTCCCCTCTCCACCAGCTGCCCGCAGGAGGAATGCAGGAGGCACGATGGCCACACCTCTTGCTTCGGCAGTGCAGCAGGGTACTGTCCCAGGCTGCACTGAGGCGGGAAATACAGCCATTGCACTTCTTGACTGTCCACAGCTCAGGTAAGTGTGGGCAGGCAGCAGTTGGGCAATGTGATCGCAGGTCATTGACAGGGAGAACCCGTCAATGATTTGTGGTACAATCCCGCCACCTGGGGATGGGAGAAGGATGGGACCTGGACAATGTCATGCAGAACCGTCATCTGGGTCCTGTCCTTCTCCTGTACCCAGTGCAGGACGACAATGTCTTGTGGAAAGGGCCAGAGTTTGATTCCCCTATCAGCCATGGAAACCCACAGGGTGACCTTAGGTGCGTCACAGTCAGCTACAGAAAACTCTGTGATAGGTTCGCCATAGGGTTGCCATAAGTTGGAACTGACCTGAAGGCATACAATAATAAATATTGTATTATATTATATTTGCATTTTATATCTGTGTCAAGTGAACCTTTCTGGGAAGGTTGCTCAGGAACTTGGTTGCCATCCAATTTACTCCATTGGTTTTGGGGCGAGGTGTGCTCTCATTTGGGTCTCTAAAGATCTACAGATACATGGGACAACAAACTACTGTATTCCAGGCAACATATTTCTAAGTCATTTAGAACTTTTAAAAATTAAAAATACTTCTTGAATAAGCTGTACCTGAACATTCATGGCATGTCATCCAACTGTTCCAGTCTGACAAGGACAGTCCCAATTAATCTTCTGCTGTCTCACTTTTTCAATTGCTTTTAAAATATCCCAGTTTCTTTCTTCCTCTTTCACATCCCTCTTTGTCCTCAGTTTATTTCACTTGATGCAAACTGAGTTCAAAATGCAAGAGTAGTTTGCACTCCAATTAACTCGGCAGGGAGGAAGGAGAGAAAGGGGCAGAATCTTGCCCTTCCCAGTAGGCTTAGGCAAAAGCAAACTGTGGCAGCTACTCTTATCTTTTGTGTTCTTCCTCATTAATAACTTTCATGGTCTTGACCACACTCTGATGTTGCTAGGCCTCTGGTGTCCCAGTTTTCTTCTGTGAAACATTGGAGGGCATGTTATTTCATTCCCAGTCTGCTTTAAAAAGAGCCCTTGACTGGGAGCCAGTGCAGCTGACATAGCAGAGGCCATAAAGATTTAATGATAAAGATTAAGGAATGAGAAGGGGCAAAGATCACATGTAAAATGAAGGCTGGGGAAGAGAATGTTCCAAAGACTAATCAGTTTTTAAAACTGATGCATATTGAAGTGGGAACACAAGAACAGACAAAAGGACCCATCCTGACTTGGATCTGAGCTCTGTCTAACTTGGCATCCTGTTCCCAACAGAGCCTGGTCTGATGATTTTGGGAAGCTGACAAAGGAACATCCATTCTCCATTTATTCCCAACATCTATATTCAAATGTATAACTACACTAAACATGGATGCTCTATTTTTCCATTCTGGCTAATATTTGAACTAGGAGATAATAAACAGAGGGTTAGAAGAGGTAGCATCTTTCAGAAGCAGGGCTTGTAATGTTTTTTTTTTAAAAAAGAAATTAATTTTTTTTTTTTTTTATGTTTGTTACCTTTTAGTTCTTGGCTGAGATCCTCCATCTCACACATAGCCACAATATCTGACCCCTGCAACCTACCTTAAAATCTAGCCAGCTACACTGAGGGACAGAGTTATGCAGAGATGGTGGGATGGGAGCTGAAGGGTGATGTGTCCAGCTCCCTCCCACCAACAAGTAGCAGTGTGCCAAAGAGTTGTGACAGGAGCTCACAAGGGCCTCTTCTTCTAATGCCACTGGTGGGAAAGGGCTGAACATATCATCTTTCTGCTCATCAGCACCATAGAACTCTGTTCATCGACATGCTGGGCTGGCTTATCAGGTGAGTTTGTGGGCATTTATAACTGTGGCAATGGTATTACCACTCTAAATGTGAATGAAAAACAGTTGCCCACACTAAACTTTGTAACTAACAGGATGCCAGCCCTTACTTATTAATGTTAACAGGTTCCTTTCAATAAGTAAGGGCTGGCATCCTGTTACTTAGAATGTTTAGTGTAGGTAACTGTTTCTCATTCACATTTAGAATGGTAATATCATTGCCACAGTCATAAATGCTCACAAAACTGTACTGCATTAGTAATGCATAAATTTTATTTGCTTTTTAAAATTATGAAATATGTTAAAAAATATAGAAATGGACAGAAATAGCTGAAAAACCTATAAATTAATCTCAAGAAGGAACATTTTAGGAGTAATAACTGTTACTTGTTACACTGAAAAAGTTATAGCATAACCAGTTCTTATTTTGCAATCAATCAATCAATCAATCAATCAAGAGTTGTTGTTCCTTTGTTAGCCAAACAAGTAACAGAATAATAGAATTCAAAAGGACTCAAAGGAATACTAGTATAAGAATCCAGAGTTACAGAATCCCTGATGGGGCTTTCCAACCTCTTATACCATCACGTTAAAGGTAACATTGGTCTTCATGGTGCATTACTTCTAGATCATGTTCAAGGCTGAAAATGGAATATGGAATTCCTCCACTAGATCTTTTCATATAGCTGTTCCTAACCCATTTGATTTGTCTTACTTTAGCATCTGACATGAGTACCACTAAAATGTTCACTGTGGTCCTCCAGATAGTGCTAGCATCCTCTATGATTCAGAGTAATGTCCTTCTGCATGCAGAACTATGCTACAGCTGGCTACTTATTGATGCCCCCCCACCATTCTGTGCCTGGTGGAAAGTGTGGGAAAACCAGAGAAGGATCTGCTTATGTCTCCAGGGCCTGGTGTGAAATCATTACATCATCTGCAGAGGTCTACTGGGGTCCTCTTGAAGTCTCAGAAGATTGTCTAATAATTCTCTCTTTGGCTATGGAAACACATCCAGACTTTTCTTCAGTCTCCTTCTGCTCTTCACCAGACATGGAATTACCATGGATGAGGTACAGTGGTTCTACAGTAAATGGGGAGGGGGCTTGGTAGGTGTGGAAAGATGAAGAGAATGCCAACCTACACATTGACCAACCCCCCAAAAGTTGTATGCCTCTGTATACAACTAACAAGATGCCAGCCTTTGTTGGATTTCAATTCTCCTCAACCTCTGCCAGCACAGCTAATGCTCAAGAGTCATTGTAGCTCTAAACAGCAATCAACGGAGCATCATTTTTTCTCTATCCCTGATTTATACAGTTATCACCAGCCAATCAGGCTGAAATCCTATTTGTAGGATATAAACATGAAGTTACACTGTGCTACTGGATCCCTCCATTGGGCAACCAGGTGGTACAGCCATGTACTCTTCCACTGCCCAGAAGTCAGTCTCATTGTCTGCCCACTGCTAAGGATCACAGACTAGAACTACCAGGCTAGAAAACCACTTATGTCAGCATCACAAGCATTTTACAGTCCTGAATGGGATACCAACCATGTGCAATCTGCAAGAAAGTGAAACATTCTCTTGACATTTACACTGGTGTAAAGCCAGAATGGGCCTCAGTACCAGATTGTCTCATATCACGTCTTTCTTTAAAAGCTGAGTCACTGATTTTTAAGACATAAAGTCCCAGGATTCAACCTCTGCTTCTAAGGATCTTAGGTGACATGAAACCTGGGGAACTGCTGTCATCAAAATCCATGTTACTACATGAGAAATCAATGTGATGGCTATAAGTACGCTCCACTCTGAGCAAAGAAGGTGGGAGGGAATTTTAGAGAGCCCTCCCCCCCAATCTATTTAGGAGTTCACACTCTGCTAATTAATCCCAGATTCTGTTCATATGGTGCTCTTCGTTGGTGGCAAGCAAGCTGAGCTGTTCTCTGTAGGCATAAATGACCTGCTAACAATGACTTCATTTACTCCTTTAACTCACTGTGCATTAGAACCTTCTCCAGTTAATAAATCTTGCTAGTCTTCATCAACAGGAGTCTGATATTTGTAATAAACAATCCCATTTTCAGAGTTTAGTCTTAGGTATATTTTTCAAGCATTAAAAGAAACCCCCTT
This sequence comes from Iguana delicatissima, assembly GCA_948472985.1. Classification (NCBI taxonomy): domain Eukaryota; kingdom Metazoa; phylum Chordata; class Lepidosauria; order Squamata; family Iguanidae; genus Iguana; species Iguana delicatissima. The sequence continues at coordinate 364,688 of CAOKZL010000460.1, read as the reverse complement.
CCTAATGCATTGTGCAAATTCAGAAAGGGATCACGCTTTTATTTTCTATAGTATGTATATTCACAGTCAACACAGGCAGTTGAGCCACAATCAAGTCAGAAGAGAAATAGAACCACTTTTAAAATAGTTGTGTCTTTATAATCTGGTGGGCTTCTTCATTACACAAAAGTATATAAGTTTAAAAATATGAATGATTTTTTTTTAAATGTTCATGGTATTGGTAGGTCAGACCTTGAAGTCAGACCTTAGCTAGTGCAAAATGTGGCAGCCAAGTTGTTATCTGGTATGTGTTTTACAAACCGTGTAACACCAATCTGGGAACAGCTGCATGGATTTCCAGTTTGTTCTTGAGTCTAATTCAGAGGGGCCCTTCTCTGCACCCAACCAGTGGGAGCAATATACTGTAGGAGGGCATGAGAGAGGGTCTCTCCTTCTGTGGGGTGCTGGTTGTTGAATATCCTCTCCTTAGAGGTCTGATTGATGCTGACACTAGTAGCGGCTGAGGAAGACAACACGGCTCCACCAGAACTTTAAACAGTTAACTGCTGCTTTCTGGCTTTACTATTAATCCCTGATTTTGTGGTATAAAAAAGTTCTTCAGCTTTTTGTGGTTTACAATGTGTCTTCTTTTCTTTTTTATTTGTACTTGTACATGACCACAAGTCCTGAGTGTGTGCAGGGGTAATTTGAAAGTGTTCTAAGTAGAGCGCACTGGATTGGAGAAAAACCTTGAAAACTGTACCTATACAGATAGCTTAAAAAGAAGGAAGGGAGGGAGGGGGAAAAAGAATGTGGCAGCACCTTTAAGATGCCACATTCCTTCTTTTTCTCCTCCTCTCTTCTTCCTTTTTACACTGCAACAGACTACTTACTTGAAATCTGTACAGATTTTTTTTTAAAAAAATCCAAACCTTTTTCCTTCCTTCATGGTTTATCCCCCATGAAAATCTGGGAACAACCGGGGCTTTTGAACCCTGCAGCAGGAAGTGGTATTTTTAAAAATCTCGGGAGATCCTGATATCAGCAAGGATAACTCCTTATATTAATACCTATGGCCTCATTCCTCTTGTGTCCACAGCTGCCCCAATGATGCCGTGTTGCAGGGAGAACAACAGGGAGGGAAGAAAAACCACCAATAAAACAATTCAGCACAACAGAAGCAGGACAAAACCCCCTGTGTACTTATGACATGATGGGACGTGTGCATAGGAACAACCTCTACACGGCATGCAACTCAGAACCGTGTTTGCCTGATATTTACTGGCATTATTGGTCATCTGGAGGAACCCATAGATGCAACTATGTTTGGCAGCTGCAGCTCAGTGGAGAAAAAAGTAGGACATCAGTTTAACCAATAAAATGAAAAAGATACATAGACAGGTGGTGAAGATCCCATGGCATGGGTAAGGAAAATCTGGACTATAATTACCTGGGGATGTTTTTTTTTTGGAAGCCCCTGAGTGCCCCAGACTTACCCGATGTCCCCATTCTAAAAATATGGACTGACATCCTGTTAGGCAGTTATGATGTTGCAAACTAGACTTACAACCTTGTAATTGCTTTGTATTCACATCTGCGATTTAGCAGCACTGCCATGGTGCCCCTGAAACCCACCTTAAAAGCCATTCAGCTGTCCTGAGTGATGGAATTATACGATGCTGGCAAGCAGAGCACTGCGGGATGATGTAACCAGCCCCCTCCTGCCAGTGAACAACTGTGTGAGGATCAGAAGCAGGGACCCTTGCAGGATCATAGAATCATGGAATCACAGAGTTGGAAGGGGCCCCATAAGCCACTGAGTCCAACTCCTACTCCATGCAGAAACTCTGGCCAATTCTGCACTACATTGTTATAGTGCTATTAATTCCACTTTCAACCTCCTATGGAATCCTGGGGTTTGCAGTTTAGGGAGGGGCATTTAGAATTCTCAATCAAAGAGCTTTTTGGCCTCAGTAAACTACAAATCCCAGAATTCCACAGGAAGTTGAAAGTGGAATAACAGTGTAAGGCAGAAATGTCTTCTAGCTAGAGCATCCTCAGCAGGTAGCTGTCCAGACTCTTTTTAAAGATCTCTAAAGAAAGAGATTCCACCACCTCACTAGGTAATTGGCTCCATTGCCAAACCATTCTTACTATCAAGATGTTCCTTCTAATTTTTGATTAACATTTTCCCTCCTGTAACTTGGATCATTAGACCTTCTCCTACCTTCTGTGACAGCAGAAAACAAACATGCTCCCTTCTTTCTATCACAGGCCTTTAAATATTTAAAGAATGCAATCATTTCACCTCTCCTCTTCTCTTCACCAGGCTGAACATGCCCAGTCCATCAACCTTTCCTCATATGTTTTTTTGTCCATACCTTATCATCCTTGTTGGTCTTCTCTGAACCTGCTTCAACTTCTCTATGCCCTTCTTCACATGGGCCACCTCTCTTCATTGTACCATCACTTGCAGAAAAGACAGGGCTGGTTACATTGTTTTTCAGCACCTTGCTCACTACCACCACAGAACTCCATTGCTTGGGATAGTTAACTGGCTTTTAAGATGGATTTTAGCAGTTAGATTAGATGATGGAGTGTAACTACAATATCATAGCTACACCTCTGATATGGATCACAATCAGATCAAAATAAAAAAAAAAGTGAATTTTCAGTTTATAACAGGGTACAGCTTCCCCCAGCCTCTTAAGTGGGAAAAATGTGGATGATTGTTTTAGTGTCATTGAGGTGGTGAATCCACTCAAGGTTTCAGTCCAAACTTTAAAGGAAGTATCCAAGGGGCTGAGCCTCCTTGGGGAATAGGATTCTGCACCCAGGGTATCATCTTTAAAGTTTGGACTACACCCTGGAGTGAATTCACCTGCCTGCTGCTTGCTACCTCTGGGTCTATTTTAAAAGTATTTATCATTTATTTAGAATAGGGAATTGAAATTCTGGCAAAATTTACTTGAGATAATGATCTTCTTTATTTAAAGGAATTTAAGAATTTTTTGTAGAAAAGCACTCCATGTTTGGGTATATAGGAAGGGAAGAAGACTTCAGCAGTGCTAGGGACTTACAGAACAGAAATTTCTACCTGAATAACAAATTGAGTAATAAGCTTTTCCTTTTAATTTTTAGGAAATGAAATTCAACATGTTCATATGATGATTCATATAATTTTTCCTTATGACTGTATGTATTCTTTCTTTGTTTTTGTTTTTTTCAACATTTACAAACTATTGTAATCATGCCTTTTTGGTTTTTTATAAAAAATAAAATTTTATAAAGACAAATTTTAAATGAATTGTAGTTGAATGGATTTGATAAAGTGTCCATGCCCACAGTCCATGAAAATGCTGCCTTAAGAAATGTTTAACAGACAGTAGTCGCCTACTCCATCCTTACTAAATCTTTCCCCTTTGCTCCTAGTCCCTTTCCTCATAGTTGCTTGTATAATACAGCTGATAAGACCTGGGACAAGGATTATGTTACTTTTAGTATGGTCTGTGCTGCACATTTCTCTCTGCTGGTACTATGCAAACATTATATAGCACTGCCGTAGATCATCATTAATAAATTTATGGAAGCAAAACACAAGATAAGGGTAAAGGCACACTTTATCTGTCATGTGTTTCATATTAGAAAAAGCTCAGTAACACAGAGAGAGCAACAGAGGGAAAGAGATTTCCCCTTTTCTTTTCAGTCGGTAATATGCTGGATTTCTTAAGTGATATATCTGTACTTTTTATGAATGAAATATCTGTGATTCATGTTGTAATGACTCGCAGTCCATTTTTTAAAGGCAAGGCATACAAAGAAATAAAGAAAAAAAATCCCAACCTCTGACTAATAAAGAGGTACAAATCAAAAACATCAAGGACAAGTGGACAGTGTGGGATTTAGAAGGAAGAGATGAAAGTGATAGAAAAGACAAACATACATAGCAAAGGGCAGAGTGGAAGTCCTTTCAAGTCCTCGTAAACTGCCGAGAACAGAAGATTCCTGGTGGACAGGTTAACAGTTCAATGATGCTGTCCTCCTTCCCCCTTCCACCCAAAAAAAGAAAGAAAGAAAATCAACCATAAAATGTTTGACTCAGTGGGAATTGTAAAGTATACGTGTGAAGAAAAGAAGTCAACTTGTCCAGTATTAAATGTATACACATCAAATACTTGTAGTGCTTTGAATGTTGGACTACAACCCTGAAGACCAGGATTCGATTCTCCACTCACCCAAGGAAACCCACTGGGTATATCACACACTGTCAGCCCCAGAAAACTCTGTAATAGGTTCACCTTAGGTTGCCATAAGTTGGAAATGACTTGAAGGCACACAACAAAGACAACATGGTTGCATGGAGATCTTAAGGATGCTGGAAGTACTGATGAACCCACATTTTATGTGCCCACTTTGGAAAACAGACCTTTCCAACAGACGGCCACATGGCACAAAATTGTGTGGTATTCTTTGGCCCAAGGATGTGCAACAAATGAAAGTAATGAAAGTAAATTTTAGGTAAGTGTCTTTGAAGTGATGTTTAGATAAATGTTCTTTCTGTACAAGTCTTTGTGTCTGAGTAAGTGTATGTGTGTATTGAACATCATTCTGAGTATCTGAATATCTATTCTGTCTGTCTATTCTTCATGATAGCATAACTATACTAATATTAAACTTTAAGAAAGAGAGGTTTCATGAGATTAATGGAAGTACAGCTGAATGTACCATTCTCAAAGTGTTGTCCCAGGTTATTATTTCCCTGATGATTATTTCCCTGATCCAGACTCCTGAAGAAAATGGAGGCTTTGGTTGACAAGGGTCTGAGAGTACAGTGTGCATTCAATGATGTAGTGGAGGCACTGGGGTTGTATTATTGGCACAACCAATTACATCATCTGGCGCTTGTTTTATATGTCTTCTCCTCTCTGAGCTCAATTACAATCCTCACTGTAGCAATAGGACAAATGGATCAAGCTTGAAACAAAATATTGCTGTGAGTTGACCTTGGAAATACTAGTTTTTTGGGGGGGCTATGGTTCTCAGAATCTAAGGGATCCAATGGACATATTTCTTCAAAATCAATGTGGAGAGACAAGAAGGAGGTATCCAGACAGACAACTAGTATCTCATGGGAGATGAAGCTGTGCCTGATGCCCATTATGATGCCAGCCATTATGCAACAACTGGAATCCCCAAAACATCTGCCATCTTGCATGAGTGTGAAAAATGCACACCCACTCATGCAACAGGGATTTGCACAGGTGTTCTTCCAGTGTTGGGTTTAGGTCTAGAACATGCAGCTATTTTCCGTCCGCTGGCTGTAAACTATCCCTGTTGTAATCCAATGTGTTTGGGGATGGTTTGGTCTTGACTGGGCAATTAAAGTCCATTTGTGTTACAAGAGACTTGTTTTAGTGGAGATGAAAACTGGTAGAATGGGTTTGTTTGGTACACATCAATAAAGATGTTGGACTTCTTGGATTATTCCTGGCGGACTGCAGGGATTGTCATAATGGGTGCCTCCATTTCAGAATATAGCACAGTATCAAAGTTTAGCAAATATTCCTTGTACACATGGTATAGGGGAAAAAATACATCAGTGGATCAGGGCTTGTATGGAAACAAGCATCTGCTGCTGTGATGAGACAAAAACTCAACCACTGATGACATTACCAGGGGTATGAGAGAGTGGAATAAGCCATTACCAAGGGGGTGGAAATGTCTTAAGTTCTTGCTCCAGATCTAAATATAATCGTAGCCATGGGGTGTTTTGCTGAGCTTTTGCAAACACACCAGTGAGAGTTAATACCTTGTTTTGCTGAGTTGACAATGTTGGATCACTGACACTGGTGGACGGATTTGCTGACATCATCATTGCATTGTTTGGATGACATCAGTATTGCAAGTAACATAGGGAATGGTTTGCATCTCTGTATACTTGCTTTTCTGCAAATAGCAATAGTATTTGGGATTCCTGTAAGGACCAATTGCAGGACTGGCTCAAGACATTTGCTGCCTGAGACAAAGGACAAGATGGCACATATGTGCCATTCCATGCATGGAAGTCAACTGGACTGGCAGACTTCTCCCTTGGAAATGCGATGTGGTCCTCTATCACACCCAAGAACAGCTGGCCAGTTTATGAGGTTCAGGAGAGTATGCGTAGCAAACATATCTCTGCCTACAAAGATAAAGGAATGGCCAGAGGGCTCAGGAAGAAATAGTTGGTGGGCTGTCATTGCTGTCCTCCCTCTAGCATCTGTCACCTGAGGTGATTGCCTTATTTGATTTCATGGTTTCACCAGCCCTGGAAAACTGTGTTACGCAATTAGCTTGAATTGTCTGAATTAAAGGTAGGAACTGTACTATGTTATTGAACCACAGCTCTCTCTATATGTTTCTGCCTGAAGATTGTGTTACCACACCCAACACCTCTACTTTGAGGGGCATGCTATTTTTCATAAATTAGATATATTTATGGATGAAAACATGTTTGGAGAATGTGCTGACTGTAAGCATGTAGCCAGGTCAGGATGATCTCAGCATGGCCAGCTCATAAGTTCAAAGAGGATTAGATGGAAAAGCCCAGTGCTAATGGGCTTGCAATAATCCTTTGAAAGGTCAGGCAACAAAGACAATGGAAAACAAAATCACCCACATGAAGCCAGTAGAGACCTCTTATGATCCTACCCTTTCCTGGAGCCCCTGCCCATCCAGACGTTAAGAGATTGTTATGACTCCCACCAATGCTTTATCACCTAAAGTTAAAGCAAACAGCCCATTTTGGACTCTTTTGTCAGTTTCATGGGAAAGCCATTACTGCTTTGTCTACACACCTTCCTTCAGGGTAGGAAACTGCATATATGAAACTCAGCTCCAACCCCTACAATTTGTAGTACATTCAGTATCATGCTGCACATGGTCTCCTAACTTTGATTCATCCATATTACCTTCAGACTCTTGTTTGAGCCACTCCTCTTTGATCTTCTGCTTCAGGACCTGTAAATATCACCCTTTCCACACAAAGTCTCTCTCTATCCAATCTTTCTTATCTCTCCCTTCAATAGCCCTCTTTAGTTCATGAGATTGCTTTCTTTCTTGTGTGTGTCTATTAATTTCCAATAAAATAGTCTTTTAACTTCTAACTGGAGTCATTACTGTAGTTAGTACTGGTATATACACGTGAAAAGACCCTGCCATTACCCTCCTCTTGCAGGCTTCCTCTGAGCTCTAATTCCTCAATTTTCAATTGTTACCTTTTAGGGTAATAATTGTGATTTTACAGAAGTACCACTCATGGGGGAAAAACACTGTGTGAGGGCCTTTTCTATCATGGCACCCTAGTTATGGAACACTTTCCCCTTGGAGGCCTGATTGGAGCTGATGTTCACTGCATTCTTATACCGAGTTAAAACTTTTTTTTTAATTGAATCTTTTGATGGCCTAATGATTTCATACTAATTTATGTAAATACAGGGCTTTATACTTCATACTGTTCTATTTACATAATTCACTACTTCAATATATTTTTAAATATGTAAATTATTTTTTATCATTTTAAGTCTAAAATGGCTCAGCTTGGTTTTATTGCAAGCTGCCCAGACATCTGATAATGTAGGGTGAAATACAGATATTCTCAAAAACAAACTCCCAGCAACACTTGCAGCCAAGACTAAGGAATGCTGGGAGCTGCAGTTCAAAAACATCTGGAGAGCTACCCAATTCCTCCCTGCACCAGATTTAAGGCAAGACATTTTTGTTGTTATCGTTCTGTGCTTTCAAATAATTCCAACTTACGGGCACTTGAAGGCAAACCTATCATGGGGTTTTATGCTTTTAGAAAGAACTTTTTCATTTTGTTATATTTCTTCAGGTCAACTCTGACTTATGGTGTGTTACCCCAAGAGGTGGGGAATGTTAGGATCCACCTGCAATGCCAGTGTCTTCTTAAAATTTGAGGGAATTATAGCTCAAAGGAGGACTGTGAGAGGAGGGGAATAGCAAGATTTTTTCAACTATGTATACCAGTACTAACTGTAGGAAGAACTCCAGTTAGAATTTAAACACAGTATTTTATTTGGATTGACAAACACACAAGAAATCAGACACTCTCAAGAACCATACAAAGCTACTGGGAAATGAAGTGTGAAAATTTGGATAGAGATTTAACAGGGTGAACAAGGTGATAGTTACCAGTCCTAAAGCAGAAGGTTAAAGGGGAGGGACTCAAACAGCATCTGAGAGTAGCATGAAAGTCTGGGGTACCACATGCAGTTTAATATGCCCAATGTACTACAATTTGCTGGGGCCAAAGCTAGGGTTTATATATTCCATTTCCTACCCTGAAGGGAATCCATAGACATAGCGGTAATGGCTTTCTCATGGGATTGACAAAGGAATCTGGAATGGACTGATTGCCTTAACTCTAGGTGACAAAACATTGATGAGAGTCATGACAATGTCTTGGTTGGGCAGAGGGTATAAGGAAGATTTCCATAGAGCGAGATTAAGGGATGGTTGCTGATGGTTGCTGACACCTGGACAGTTTCACCTTCCATTTTTTTTGGATGTCCATGGAGCCTAAGGTGTTGAAAGGATTAACATAAAACCATTAGTATCTGAGTTTCCTGCTGAATTCTCTCTGAACCTGTGACTTGACCATGTCTCAGCTCAGCCTGACCTGGCAGCCAGTGTGCCTTCAATCATGTTTTCTAGCCATAAATATGTTCATTTATGAAAATAGCACATCCTCCAAAATGGGGGTGTAAGGTATGGTAACAAGTGACCTTGTTATGACAACATAGGGTTTTCTTGGCAAGATTTATACAGAGGTGGTTTGCCATTGCCTTCCTCTGCATATGCTTACAGTGACCTATGGTTGTAACAGTTCCTGTACTGGGCTGAAACTTTGGGGCAATACATTATAGCATAGTCTTGTGGGACAATATATTATACTTTTATTTTCTCTAACAGAATTATATCCCCAAACAATAATTCTCTGGCACAGCATTTCTCAAGTCAACACAAATCTTTCTGGAGAGTTTTGATTACTCCATTAATTTTGTATGGCTGTTAATTCTGGGAAGACCCTATCTTAATTAATATCAATGTTCAGTTTTGCTTATACAGGTATTATATTTCCTGAATTTACTAGATTTATTTTTCTGCCTTGTTTGCTTTAAATATATTATTGTGTTTTTGGGGTCACAATACATTAAAATATCATTTAAAAATAAAATAAGAACTCTACTTTCAGTTTTTCTGTAGTCTGGACTTTTACTTAACAGTACACACTCTGGTGAACCCTGACACTGACCCAGGTCACTGCTGACAGTTACCTAGGATGTCAGGGAGAAAGGAGACAAGGTCAAATAAGCATGCCCTAAATTTCAGGAACAGCCTGATGCAACAGGAAGAGTAGCCACTGCATCTCAAAAGGTATATTGTATAGCTGAAGAGGTCCAGAAAAGGGCAACCAAACCAAATGATCAACTGACTGAAGAAAGTCTCATAGCAGAAAAGATAGAACTGGAAAGGAAAAGTATATTTATTTAGACTCCAACTCCCAGAGTCTTCTGGTCAGCATACCCAGTGGCCATGCTGGCAGGGAGATTCTAAGAGTTGTAATACAGAAAGTTACTTTTTCAGCAGTGGCTACCTTGGAGATAGCATTCAGCATCTTAGAGATAGCATTCAGCTTTCAGAACCTTGGAGAGCTCCTTTAAAGCTAGCCAAAACCTGGAGTGGATTTACTGCCCTACCAGCATGGACATCACCAGCTGCTCTTGAACTTTTCAAAAGTATGAATAAAAGTTACCAAACCTGAAGCTTTGGGGCTAAGTACAAAAGGTGGATGTGCTGGGGGAAAGATATGACACACATAGTTTGGAGAAAATGGAGAAACTTGCCTTTCTTTCTCAGAATGCAAGAACCAGAATTGTCTTATAAAGCTGAAGAGTGAAAGAGACAGGACCAATATATAGTTCTTCACACAGTGCCTAGTGAAAACTATGGAATTTGCCATGGAAAGATATAACAATGGCCACCAACTTGAATGACTGAAAAGGAGGATTAGACAGGTTCTTGGAAAATAAAGCTAACCATGATTTCTAGTAATTGATATTGCCTTCTGTATTAGAAGCAGAATAACTCTGAAGAGAATATCAGCTTCAAAGAAATGTAAGTGAGAGAATGCTATAGTGCTCATGACCTGCAGGTGGCTATTTTCCCATTAAAGCCCAGATTTTCTCATTGGAAGTATATCTGTTAAAAAACAGGCCTTGCCTCTTTTACATAGTTGTGCCTTTTTTTCTCCATCTTGTAAATCTAAAGTCAAGGATTTTAATGTAAGAAGCTCTGTAGCAGTGCTTCCTAACCTCAGTCTTCCAGGTGTTTTGGTCTTCAGCTCCCAGCCACGCAGACAGACTTCTGGGATCTGGAGTCCAAAACACCCGGAAGGCCAAAATTAGGAAACCATTTGGCTAGCATATAACTGCTATAAATAAATAAAATAAGGTCAGACACCCAGTTGGCTACCTTTTAAAGAGATTGCTGTGTTAGACTGTTTCAGCATAAAAAGGGAAGGAGAGGGGGAGAAGAAATGCAACAACCTCTTTAAGATTAAATTTATTTTACATTCCTCTTATGTTCCTTCTACCCCATCCTGTTTTTCGCTTTTAGTTGGCCAGTATATCTGACCAGAATGCTGTACTCTGATCTGATCCATCATTGCTCTTATGATTCCATGAAAGAAATATGGGAAAATATGCTACGGCACAAAATATGCAAGATTCCCGTTTCATAACCCCCAAGATTTCACAGAGGAAAACTGTGGGCCCTTTCACACTACACAGTTACAGTGCTATGGTTCCACCTTAACTGCCCTGGTTCTACCCTATGGCATTCTGAGATCTGCAGTTTAAGAAGGGGCATTTGGATTTCTCAGCCAGATATTCCAACTTACGGTGACCCTAAGGTGAACCTGTTAAGGGGTTTTATTGGCAAGATTTGTTCAGAAGGGGTGTACCACTGCCTACCAATGTGGTGTAGTGGTTTGAGCATTGGACCACAATCCTGGAGACCAGGGTTCAATTCATGACTGACTCCCTATCAATCTTGATTTGTAATCCAGATCCTTTCCTGAGGTCTCCACTGCTGTGTGGAAGCACACAGTTTTCTTTTGGGGAGAAAAATGAAGCAAAATAAGTATTGATTAGTTCTGCCTTTTCATTGTGATCTGTTAGCAGTTTACCTTCCTTACCCAACAGTGCTCCCACTGTCTCTTTGGTCATTCTCCTTGGCCAGATCTGGCACCTTAAAAATCAGGTGCAGTTGGTATGATAAACATGCAAAAGATTGGCGGTGGTGATGGTATGATATCTTTATGTGTTTCTGTCACTTCCATGCTCTTGTAAAGAGAAGAACATCCTGTAAAAGGACAAAACCAATTAGGCAATGCACATAATCCAGAGCAATGATGTTTTAGCATTCCACTTCACATTAATAGCCTGCACTGGAGCCTCCATGTGAGAAGAGTCAGTCAACAATGCGCAGAAGAGGGTTAATGTACTCTTCTTCTTCGTCTTCTTCTACACTCTTCTTCTCACAGGTTGAGGGGGTGGGAATTGAATAATATTTCTGTGAGAGGGATATAAAGACAAAGTTCCTAGTTTTGCTTTCATCTTGCACCTTTTCCCTTGTCTTCACTCATCACTGCTCTGTGGACTAGAAGGTAGGTTTGCCACAAGGATGTATGGCCCTTGGGCTGCAAAAGAGTTCCCCGCTGTTGCCTTATGCCGGGGTCTTTTTACGCTACACAATTATTGCACAATGGCATATCCTCTAATATTTCACAGCTAAAAAGTGGGACACATGAGGCCAAGCCACATCAGAGTATGGCCAACATGGCCAAAGCTATTTATGAAGGCAAACAAGTCAGTTTAATTTTGCCTGAGGCTACAGGGAAGAGCAAGAGTCTGACTCTTCCATTCCTCCTCTGTCTACCAAGTTTATTGAGTGTAAACTACATTTGCACTTTGAAATCAGTTTGCACTAGTTGAAACAAGTTGAAGACTGTTACCCTGATTTCTTGGGGGACATCTCAATGTGCTCCATGTGATGGGGAATGGAAACTAGCCAGAGCACAAGTAATAGCAATACAAGAGGCAGGGTAACCTAGTGGGGTCTTTTACCCAGTTTTTACGGGGTCAGGCCAAGCCAAAAACCAAAGAAAAATGTCCAATAAATGATTTTATTAAAGGAAAGTCTCATGCAGCATCGCAATCACTCACACACTCACTCAAGACCTATTAAGAAGCAAAAGAGAGGAAACTGCATAGGGGAATATTGAAGGGGTGTAGCTGGGGTGATACGGCACCTTTGACCTGAAGTTCTTGGTCCAGGAAAAACAGCAGAGAAGTGGGGCTCAGCATGGAGAGGGCTGAGGGGATCACTCAACGGATGGAGCAACGGTCTGCTGGAATGACAGGGGGTGATCCAAAGAACCACTCAAAAACTGGGACTATTTGTAGGAAAAAAAGTACCATGGAGGACTAATCCTTTCCCAGGGAGAACAATGGGTGTTGGAGTGCTAATGAAGCTCCACCATGCTAATTTCCTTGTGTGATGGGATTGCAAGGTGTTGCCAAAGTCTCAGGATCTTCGGCTGTGTTTTGTGGTGTGACTTCTGGTCCTCGCCTGATGGGATATTTGCTCAACTTGGGCAGACACTCTAATCCCCTCAACTCGGCTTCTCAGGGGCTGAGGACTCTTTGTTTATTGTGGGTTTACACATCTTGAGGTCTCCTGGGGCTACATGACTGGGGATTTTGCTGGCTTGACCTGGTTTTCAGTCTTTGACCATTGCTGCCTACATGCCCATCCGGTGACCTCTCAGGCACAATGAATCATATTTTAATATCAAAATTGTAGACCCTGGGATAGGGTTTTTTCCAGTGAAGTAACAAGACAAAAGGGGAAAGTGGGAGGAGAAGAGAGAAACTGGGACATTATATACAATGGCATAGTAAAATGTACAAAAGGCAAGCAACTCAAATGAGTGCTGGGGAGAACCTGGGGATCTGTTGAAAAGGCAAGATTGACTGTAATTCCCTAGTGTGAAAGAACCCAGGAGAAATTTACTCTGAGGAATTAGATGTTGCATTGGCTACCAGTGGATCTTGGAAGAAATTTCCCCCCAAAGGACAAATTGAAGTTTCCTCATCAATGCCCCTCGCAACTTCATCATATTTTTGACATTTCTAATCCATTTTAGGCACAGGGGAGGTCTTCTTTCCTGCCAGTTGTCAACTTGGGACAGCTTTCTGTTGGGAGAAAACAGGAAATAGCTTGGGCACAGGTTGTGCCAAAAATGCCTCCTAAACCCCTTAGGGGACATTGTTGGGGGCAAAAACAGCCCTGGGAGCATGATTTCCTCAACTCTATCTTAGAAGAACTAGTAATCCAAGACAGGGCCTTTGTGTGTTTTTGAACAGTGTTTTCCAAATTCATAATGGGGCTGAGCGCATCTGTCTTGTGAATTAAAAGGACTGGTCTGACAGAAAGGAAACACAACCCACAGTGATCTCTCTTTGAGAGAATTTCATGGGAATTCTGAAGGAGGTTTGATTAATTCAAGTTTTCGTCCCTTGGTAGATGTTTTTGGCATGCTGGAACTATGCTTTAGTGGAAGGACCGTAGAAAGTCTCTAGTGCTACAGCCAATTGTTTGAAAAGAATATAAATGCTACCCTTGCTTTAGCTGCAACCACAACATGTCACAGCAATGACATCAATATGTCTCTCCATCCCCTCCCAAGAATAATAAGAAATCATATCAGCAGTTTCAGATGGGAGAAAAAAGGCAGGGAAGGGTGGAATTAAAAAGCTTTTCAAATAACAACAACTAAAAAAGCAATATTTCACTCAGCCGAACTGACATACAACTCTTTAACTGGTGTTTGATTGAATCCGGAATAATTCATACTGAAGTTGGACAATAGCTTGGGTATAATATGGACGTAGGAGTGGCTCTAGAAGTGGAGCCAAAATTTATTAAAAAGCATTTTCCTCCACAAAATATCTGAGTTCTCACTCCCATCAGGAATGCCATAGAATTTTTCCAATATTCTCAACCATTGTTTTTAAAAAGCCCTCCCAACTCCTCAGGGGAGTGGTTACAGAAGGAGCAAAATGAGACCATGAGTCCCCAAATAAAAATTATGCCTCCTAATGAAATTTCTCTGTGGTCCCCTAATTTCTAGCATTGCAGACACTAAGGCTTTGAAAACCCTTCATTCTTAGGCCTCATATATGCTGTGTTTTGCATTTGCCTGGTAACTGCGCCTGTCCCTTTGCTTTGGATGTCTAAACTTTATTTCTAAATGCTCAACTGAAGGTTTACGTTATTGTAAAGCTCAAAATTTCATGGACAGAAGAACAATTTCTTTGCAGGGAGGGGAAATCTTATCTGGGAAGGCCATGCCCCCCCATTTCCCCCCATACTTCCATCCCTTGTTTTTGTGTGCCTTCAAGTCATTTCTGACATATGGTGATCCTAAAGCAAGCCTATCACAAGGTTTTCTTGACAGATTTTTTTCTGAGAGGTTTGCTCTTGCTTTCTTCTGTTGTCATGCCCTGCCTTGAAGGCCCTAACACTGAGTAGGAAGGTTCAGAATCTGAGGCAGAAGTTTGCCCAGAGGGAACAAAACAACTAGCAGCAGGGGCCTGAGCAGGAGGAATATGTATCTGAACATGAAGCAACACAGACTCCGATCTTGTTGGAAAGACAATGGGAGAAAAAAGGTCTCAAGTGTTCAGCTCATTTATGCAACAAATGAGCTTTAATGAGGGAGCACCTCTGGCAACATCATTAGCCTATAAAAGGCAAAAGCTGGCCTATCTCCTCAGGGTTGGAGTCTTGTTCTGTGTTTTTCTGAATCCTGACTCTTTTGAATGTTTGTTTGCCTGACACCAATTTGGCTTTGCCCTTGTAGATTTGTCTGCTTTGGGATTTTGGATTTCTGACCTGAACTTTGTTTGAACAACTCCCTCTCTCTGCTGGTCTGCTATTTGGCTGCCTGGTCTGTTTGGGACATGATATCTGTGGCTAAGAGAGTGTGACTTGCCCAAGGTCATCCAGAGAGTTTTGTTTGTGGGAGGGAGCTGGAAACATCAGTCTGAAGAACAGACCCCCGTTGCTTGCAGAAGCTCATGTCAGAGGGATATTTATGATCCCTATGTATTTCCTAAGATTCAGTGTGATGTTGGACTAAGTTGGACTAGGACACTAGGAGACAAGTGTTTGAATCTCTGCTTGGTCATGGAAATCCACTGAGTGACCTTGGGCAAATCATACTTTCTCAGCTTCATAGGAATGCAAGTGCCCTCTGACCAAATTCTTCCAAGAAGACTCCATGAAACCACCTTAGGGTCACTATAAGTCAGAAATGACTTGAAGGCACACAGCAACAAATGTATTCTCTCTTCTATTGACCGTGTAGGGATTGTGATTAGAAATTAGTTACAAATGCATAATGTAAATATAATGTGAATATAGGAGAAAGCAAAACTGACAGAGAGTACTATCCCCACAGAGACCATCAAAGCCGAGCATAAAACTTTTTTATTGAATTATGTTAAGTTATAAGGGACTCCTGTTAACACCTTTGAGACTGAGAAAAAGAAATTTCTACCATAACCTTTTATGGATTCTAGTCCACTTCATCAGATGCATCAAGTCAGTTTGACTACAAGTCTCAGATTCTCCCAAACAGTATGGATTCTGGGAGTTGTAGTTCAAAAAAAAAGTAATGCATGCTAGATAAGAGATTTTGAGAGTTAGGAGCAACAAATAGAGCGACATTTCCAACTTCTGCACCAGAGTACAAGGAAGAGTTGAGGGTCCTCCTGACTTAGTATATAAGAAGGGAGGGAAGGAAGTAAAAAAATGAAACCCAAGTAAGATAAAATAAAAGGTGGTTTTGAAACCCATCAATCAAAAGGAATGCTTTGGGAAAAAGGATAGTTAACTAGAATGGGGTGGAGATGGTGAATGGGAGCCATATAATACTTTGAAGAAGGCTTATTAAGGAGAGCCCCCTTTTTTATATGTATAGTCAGGCAAAGCAAAAAGACCGAGACTGTGCAAGTGGAAGCAGATGTGTTTTGCTGAAAAAAAAGGTGACGTTATCCACTGAAGAAACTTGGCCGCCTCCAAAATACACAATTGTGCACAATTGTCTGAATCTGGGAGAGAAAACTCCATCCAGAGAGAAAGAAGGGGGTGTGCCAGCAGTTTGGGCAAAGGAGATTGCTGTGTTTATGATCAAAATGGGGTTCTGGAGGCCTTTGGTCAGTCATGTGAAAAGGATTCAAAAAGAAAGGTCATAAGGTCAAGGTAAATCTCTCCTGAAACGTTTGAGGATGATATACACACACACAGTTGCCGTGAACATGGTTATAGCAGTTGCCAACTGGATGCTGTTAGACTTGTCTGATCAGTAAAATCATGTCCTGGCAGGATGGAATCAGGATGGAAGGCCTGAAAAAGAAATAATGCCTGTAGCTGGGCTGACCAGAACAAAATGAAACAAATTAACTCGCCCACCAGCACCACCCTTCTTGGTCTACTTGGATAATATTTATTTGCAATGATTAGATCTTCAATGTGGTATGCGACTGTAGCTGTTGGGAGACACAAAGTAGAGGTAGTAGATCTTGGAAACATTAATTGAGGGAGGCAACCAATCCCAGAATCCCCCAGGTAATATAACTACTGGACACTCTGTCCAATCATTTCCTAGGTAATACTTTTATTAGGAGAAACCAGAAGGAGATAAAAGTGTGTTAGTTCTGCTTTGCTCTGGGTAGAGGCGTAGGTGGAAACCTACCAATCTGTTGATTGATCCATCAGTTTCCAACTTTAGCCGCTGGGGAACATAAAGACTTGGCTTTCCAAAACAAAACTCAGATGAAGTTCTAAGTCAAGGCAGACTGGCTACAAATTGATCCAAGGCGAACAACCAGTATTAGATTATGAACTGATTCTCTAAGAGAATCTGGGTTTGTTCAGCTATAGAAACCCAGTCTGTACTCTTGCGGAAGCTGCACTCTCTTCACCTTAGAGGAAGGCAACAGCAAACCTGCTCTGAACAAAGGTTACCAAGGAAACACTGTGATAGTATAACACCTGTGAGTTATCAGTTTGGCCTAGAGCATGGGAAAATCCTAGGGAAGGGGTGTACATTCCTCCCTCTACATTCATGGGTTTGACCTTTGTGAATTTGATTATTCAAGAAGCACATGCTTGCCTTCTGCCCCCCCCCCACCATTCCCTTGCATTCCTTGCCCCAGGCTCGTCAGGCTTCTGTTTAAAATGGATGCTTTTTCTTTTTGGGTGAGCAACCCCCGCCACTGATGGAGACATGTCCTTTCTACTATGTGGATGCACTTTCTGCTGTGTAATGGCTGCTGATTGGCCAGATGCTCTCTTTGCTCTTATGCCTCCCTTTTCAAGATGGCTGCTTTTCTCTCTTTGAGGGGAAAGTACTGGTAAGTACTTTTACTGTGTCTTTTTTCTCCCCTGCCCCCAATGTTGGGGCCAGAAGCAAATGAATGGGAGCTCTGGAGTGGAATTACTGGGGTGGGAGTTATTCATGATTTTTCCACTTTCACGAGGGTTCTATGCCCCCAACTCTCACAAATGTGAAGGGGCTACTGTTCTCGCTAGTTAAGTCCAGAAAGAGAGAGACTACTGGAGCTGGTGAGGAGCTGCAGTTGCTGAGGCTAAGAAGTGGGCCATTTTTACCTTGCTTTAAGATTGCATCCAACTTTTGCACAGGCAGAAGAGTCCTCCAATCAAATCCTACCCTAGCATCTCATTAAGCGCATGGAGCTTTTGGGACAGTTGCATCTCTGTCAAATTTAATATACTGTTTGTTGAATTGTGGTTAAATATAGACAGGTAGATAGAGATTTAAATTATGATATTAATTTATGTAATATTCATTTATTCTTGACCCCATAGAACCCAGAAAGAGGTACAAAATTGCTCCCCTCAACATAGGCATTAAGTTCTAGGAAGAGCACAGGTTTGATTTTTTTTTTCATGTTTGAGAAATGCACAAAAGCAATGCACACACTTCTAAAATGCACACATATCAACTGAAGAGGGCCTGTATCCATGACTTTATCCATTTGGAAAATGTATGCACAGATGGGTACAGATCCCTCCTTTACATAAAAAAAAATATGCAGAAAATGGAGGTGGGAAGTGAGGACAATCTCCAGAACTAGACTTGACCAGTTCACCATCTCTACTGTGATTTTAATTTAAAAAGACATGGTAAGGAGCCCAAGATGTGGGTTGGTGGGCAGCTGAAAATTACCCTGAGAGCAGCTCCAAGCTCATTTTGATTTTTAAAAATGCATACCTTAAAGGAAGGTAGTGAACTTTTCCTTACCTTCTCCTCAGCCATAATGCATGCCAAACAGCTATTTTTCAGTGTAATCTGAAGCTGTAGAAAGTGAGCTCTGCATTCTATAGAAAGCCTCTGCCCCATTTTTGAACGTCCATGCCCCCTGCCCTCTTGAGTCCTTGGAAAACCCCCCAATTAATTTTGGAAATGAATAATTGCCTGGAAATGGCCCCTAAATGGAGGAAAAGCATCCCCAAATGTGTTAGTTTACCTTCCACCATGCTTTATGACTTCTAAAGCACTTTTTAAAATAGCTCCCCAATCAGATCTACAGAGAAGTGGAGAACAAGTGTAGACTTCTGGTCACTTGTGGATATATTTTTGGCCAAAAATCTGCTAAACTTGGCTGGTAAAACCGATGGGATGTGCATCTATGTGAGCATGCAAAGGGTACTCTCTGTTTCCCATCCATGCTAACAGTTTCAGCAGGGAGTAGCCAAGGTTGCCAGTATTCTTCAGTTCTTCATGCGTAAAACTGGCAAACTTTGATCTGTGTAGTAAGTGCTGTATTAATGTTTGGGTAGGGTTTCCACCCCACCCAGCTCAAATCCATATGGAAATGTTCAATATTTTACATTAAGAGGGATAAACATACTTGTGTACAATGCACTGGCAAAATTTTGAAATGGGCTTCAAAGCCAGCACCAAGGAAATATAAGATATTTAAAAATTAAAACAGCACCAGACATACTTCTCACCTGGCTGTCATTTGATTTAGGGTCAGCCCCCTGACTGTATGTTGAGATAGATGATTCCATGGAGCCAAGAGGAGGCATGAGTTGGAGGTGGGAGAAGGAAGATGAAACAGGACAGAAATCTTCTTTGATCTGCTCCTTTTCCCCTTCCCCACAACAATTTCCACCCCATGGATCCACACACATTGTTTTCAGTTGACATCTCATGTGGGAACAGCAACATGTAGCTCGTTTTGAGCTTTTAATGTGTTCCATCTGCTTCTTGACAATTGACCAGAAAAGCTCACTGAAGGTGTGATCCTGAAAAGGCTCACTTGGATGTTTTACAAGTAAACTTGTTCAGGAATGGAGTGTTACGCACTCTGCAAGGGAGAGATGATGAAGTGATAGGTTGCCTGCTTTGTCATTTGTTCAGCTTGGGGGAGGAACCACACTGTACTAGGAGATTCTCAACCCAGGTTTTCTTCTTCTTCTCATGAGGTGGATGGAGTGACATAAGCAACCTTTACATGGCAGAGTTGATAGGTGGGAGGAAATGTCATCAACTTTCCCCTTTCCTTCTAGTCCTCCCACGCAAATTACTACTTTCCCAATTTTCTACAGATTAAGAGATAGCAGATCATTCCTTGATTTTTGCCTTCTTCTAGAAGACGAGAACATGGACTTTTTCCATTTAACAGCCACCCAAGGCTATTGATTAGCAATAATATTAAATAATCTGGCTGTGTTTGGAAAGCTCCTGGAAAGACCTTTTGCTCTGTCCCAGCATTCTCATGGGTACATTTGGTTGGAGCCCTGAAGCAGGCCTTCTCAGTGGTTACTTCCAGGTTCTTGGACTTCTTTCCTAGAGAAGCTAGACTAGTTCCTTCCTTACCATCTTTCTGTAAGCAAGTAAAAACCTTTTAAATCCGGTAGGTATTTGAGAATTGATTTTTCATGGGAAACAGGCCTTGTATAATGTGATGAACTTTTCTTTACTGTTGTTTTAATTTGCTTAAACTGGTTTTAAATGTTATGCTGGTTTAATTGCTTTCTAAATTTTGTATGCTGTTAATTTTTAACTACAGTGTGCCTGCTGTATATGCCATTCCAGGAACTCCATGTAAAACCAAAAAAGTGAGTGTCACATCCCATTGTACTGAAAAGATGCAACATGTGCACACTCTTGGTAGTGTGGGAATGCTCCTGCCACATCCATTGACAATAATGGGATGCTTTGAGCAACCTCACATTCATGCACGTGAGGGCATTCCAGAAGAGGGCATACTGTTTGTTTTAACTATTGTAAGCCACCTTACAACAATTTGACAGGATATTATTATTATTATTACTTCCTGGAAGGTTCCTCGCCATAACAATAAAAATGCATTGTGCAATAATTCTATCTTTCATCTTTCCCTCCTATTCCTCCTCCCCTGGCTAGAACATTGAAGGAAGAAGTGGTGGGAAAACACAAAAGCATTACAAACTGAATGTCACTTGAGGAACAGTCGCCTTTCAGTTTGTACAGCAGCTTGATACCACTTTGGCTATTATGGCTTCAACCTATGGAATCCTGGGATTTGTAGTTTTTGAAGTATTCTCTGCTAGGGAGCTCTAGTCCAGTGGTTCTATGTCTGAGGTTTTACATTCCAGAATTCTTGAATACTGACCATAATAGCTAGGGCCATTTCCACACTACATTGGTATAGTGCTATTATTCTACTTTCAACATCCTGTGGAATTCTGGGGTTTGCAGTTTACTGAGGCCAAAGAGCTCTCTAAATGCCCCTACCTAAATTGCAAACCTCAGGATTCCATAGGATGTTGAAAGTGGAATAATAGTACCATAAGAGTGTAGTGTGGAAATGGCCTAGGACTTCTGGGAAATCAAGTCCAAAGCATCTGGAGGACCAAAGGTTGAGAGTACTACTCCAGTTCACTCCTCAGAACTACAGTACTAAGACCTTCTAGCAGAGATTTTTATGTATCTCACCAAACTACATATCCCAGAATTCCATAAGATGAAGCCATGACAGTTAAAGTGGTATCAAAGTATAACTATGTACTCAAGATGTACCTCTGGAACCTTTGTAAAATTGTGTAAGTATGACAGTGAGCTTGTACAACAAAAGCGTAATTTTGAAACACTATGAATTATAGTAAGAGTAATACTATAAGGATTAAAGGTAGGGACGTAAATATTCAATTTTGTTCTCTCAAGTGAAGATGAGTAATCTCTACCATTTTGTCTCCTATATGGAGAAGACAAATGTTTTTTTGAAAATTTTTCCCAGTATTCACACATCTTGAATTTTTTCAAGATTTTTTCTGCACAGAAATAAATGGGGAGGGGGGTTGCATAAGATTTATGTATTTTTTTCATATAGACATGTGTGTGTTTGTGCAAGATTACCTTTTTATGCAAAAAAATTTCAGTCTTACACCAAAACCCCTAGCCAGCCACATGGTTTCCTGTACAAGATGGCTGATCCTTGTGCAAAATAACCTTGTGCGTACACACACACACACACACACACCGACAAAACAGAGTGAGAGACAGACAGACATAGACGGACATCATGTGGCCTTATTTTGTGCAAGATTTGCTCTTCTTAGTAAAAAAAAAAAATCCCAAATCTTGCACACAAAAAATAGTCATATGGGCAGGTTGGTGATGTAAGCTTGCTAAATGTTGTGAAAAATAACCTGCCTCAAAAATCTAATTTGGTGCTACCATATTGAAGTGGAAATTCATTTGTTGGACCTTAAACTATTGGTGATCGGTATTTATTCCCCATTAGAAAATAAAAGCAAATTCTGCAAGAAAGTAGAAGACGAGCTAAAGAAACACATTCAAGAAAAAAACAGAAGAATATGTTGATAATGGGGGATATGAACGGGGTCTTAGACCCCAAAATAGACAGATCATCCATGACCAGACACCCAAACAATCACTGCAAACTTCCTAAGAATTTCTTTAATTTAATGGAAAATATGTCACTTACAGATATTTGGAGATTAAAATATGGAGACTCTAAAGGATTCACTTTTTATTCAGATTATCACAAATCGATGTCAAGAATAGACATGTTTTTAATCTCCAGAGCTCTTCACACAACAATAAAGGACATGGAAATATTACCCAAAATTGTCTCAGACCATAATCCGATACAGTTAAAAGTAAATGTCAAAAGAAGAAATCAAACTTGGAATTGGAAATTAAATGACTCCATACTTCAAAAGGAAGAATACTTAAAAAAAGCCAAAGAAACATTGAAATACTACTTTAAAGAAAATACAACTGAAGATTTAACTATGAAAACGATCTGGGACGCCAGCAAAGCAGTAATCAGGGGTCAATTTATTAAATGGAGCACAGAATGGAAAAAGAAAAGACAAGAGAAAATACAGAAACTTATGACAGAGCTTAAAGTCAAAGAAGAAAGGCTAAGAAATGATACTTCTAACAATAAAATTAGGAAAGAAATTAAGACACTACAAGAACAAATCAGATTGGAAAATTCATTTGAAATTGAGAAGAAATTTAGAAGAATTAAACAAAGACAATTTGAGTATGCTAACAAACCGGGCAAGTGGTTAGTTTACAAACGAAGAAAAATTAAAGAGAAAAACCTGAATTTACAAGTTAAAAAAGGGAAGTCGGTGGTCTTAGATCAAAACTCAATAAAACATGTGTTTCAAAAATAGTACAGTGACCTGTTCAGTTGTACAACATCAGCAGATAAGAAGAAAATACAAGAAATGTACTTGGAACAACAAAATATTTTAACAGTGACTGAAGAACAAAACAAACTTCTTAATTCCCCAATAACTATCAAGGAGATTGAAGAAGCAATTCAAAAATTGAAAATATCCAAATCACCTGGACCAGATGGTTTGACTGCACTCTACTATAAAACCTGTCCAGAAGAACTAATTTCTCCAATGTATAAAATGTTGAATGATATCGCAAAGGCAGGGAAGCCGCAATCATGGAACGATGGAGACATAACTCTGATCTTAAAAGAAGGTAAAGATTCACAAGATCCAAGTAGCTATCGGCCTATCTCACTGCTGAATGTTGATTATAAAATCTTCGCTAGCATTATAGCTGCAAGACTTAGGAAAATACTGCAAACAAAGATCCATGAAGATCAAAATGGTTTTCTGCCTGGATGACATATAAGAAGTAATATAAAAACAGTTATTGATATGATAAAGTACTATGAAAAACACAATGAAAAGAAATTCGCAATTATCTTCGTGGATGCAGAAAAAGCTTTTGATGATGTTGATTGGAATTTTATGCTATCATTGTTTAAAAAGATGAATTGCAGTCAAAGATTTGGATTGCAGAAATTTACAAAAATTCAAAGCTTCAGCTCGTAATTAATGGGAAAAATGAAATCATTTGAAATCATGAAAGATACAAGACAAGGCTGCCCGCTATCACCACTATTGTTTATAATAGTTTTGGAGATTCTTATTAGAGCTATCTGTTTTGACTCTAAAATCAAGGGAACAAAGATAAAAGGGCAAGAATATAAACTCAAGGCCTATGCAGATGCTCTGGTGACTTTTCTAGAAGATCCAAGGCAAAGTATTGAAAAATTAATGGAAAACTTTGAAAAATTTGGCAAGGCTGCTGGGTTCAAAGTTAACAAAGAAAAAACAAAAATCTTATGTAAAAACATCAGGAGAACAGAGTTGGAGGACTTACTTAAGATAACAGGATTTAAAAACGAGAAGAAGATAAAATATCTTGGCATCATAACTACAAAACAAAATAAGGAACTCTCTGAGAATAATTACAAAAAAATTTGGAATGATATCAAAAATGACATTCAGAGTTGGTCAAAATTAAGTCTGTCTTTATTGGATAGAGTGGCCATGAACAAAATGAATATCCTCCCCAAATTTTTTTCAAAATTTGCCCATAATAACAAATGAAAAATGCTTTAAAGATTGGCACAAAGATTTATTTCATATGTGAAGGGAAAAAAGCAAGAATCAAATGGAAGACTTTAAAAGATAAAGAAAGAGGTGGTTGTGGACTCCCAGAACTAAAACTCTATTATTATGCAAATAGATTGACATGGATCACAAGACTGGATTAAGTTACAAAGTGACAGAATTCTAAATTTAGAAGGACCAGACTTACATTTTGGCTGGCATGCTTACCTATGGTACGACAAAGCAAAGATTGATAAAGAATTTATGCATCATTACATAAGGCGTCCATTATTGCAGATTTGGCTAAAACTTAAACGTAAAACTTACAGAAGATTGCCCCAATGGTTGTCACCACACGAAGCCTTATATGGTAGATGGAAGGATTCGAACAAAAAAATGGCTTAAATATAAAGACTTAATAACTGAAGAAAGAGAAACTTATCAGAGATTAAAGACAAGAGAGGAATTAGAGCAAGAGGGTGTGAATTGTCAATGGTTTCTCTATTTACAGTTAAAAGAAAGATATAAGATAGATATTAAGCTTGAAGGGATTGACTCAAGTAAACAATTCAATGAATTCGAGAAGGTTGTTTTTGAGAAACCCCAACACTCAATCTCTCAATTTTACAACTTTCTTCTAAATCGAGAGCTGGAAACAGAAGTGGTGAAAGAGGTAATGATAAAATGGGCAAGAAATATTGGACATGAAATAAGTTTGGAAAACTGGGGAAAATGTTGGAAAAATACCCAAAAATTTACAGCAGCTCAAAACTTAAAAGAAAACCATTTAAAAATGATGTCTAGGTGGTACCTAGATCCAGCTAGATTATGCAAGATTTCAAAACAAGAGAAAATAAATGTTGGAAGTGCGGGGTTGAAAATGGCACTTTCTATCACATGTGGTCGTTGTGCTCCGATGTGAGAAAGTATTGGAAAAATATACATAGATGCATCACAGAAATTTTAGAGATAAATATTCCATTTCCCCCAAAAATCTTTCTGTTGAATATGTTGCATGTAATAGAGAAGACACCAACAACAAAGTATTGGAGACTAATATTTTACATGGTTACAGCAGTTAGAATTGTCTATGCCAGATATTGGAAGAATAGTGCGACTCTTGAAATAGAAGAATGGCTAACTAAAATTAAAGATTTTTCAATATTAGATAATCTTACACAAGCATTAAGGGGAAATTTACAAGAAAAAAAGATAGAGAATGGTCTCCAATTAAAAACTATATCAAACAAAAATTGGGTATTGATATGTCATGATATTTCATGAACGTTGTGATAAACTAAATCTGATAGATAAACGAGACATGCAATGAGCAGAATTGTTATTCCTTTTGTTACTTTTGTTTTCTTACTTTTTTCATTATAGAAGCAGGCAAACCATCAGTAAAAAGATAGAAGCAGAGGTAACATTTAAGATATCAAATATCAACTGTGCAAGAGTCTGTTGGAAGTAAGAAATGCATTCAGAATATAATGAGGGGATGTAATTAGAAGAACTTTTAAATATGGTTAGATATACAACAAGGTATATTATATTTAATTATATTAATTATGTACATGTATGATATTTTATGATGAAATCATTTTTCAAGTGAATCAATAACCATACAGACCCCCCCATTCATATTATACCAACAGTGTAAGAATATTGCAGATTTTAATGTAATTTTATGTAATGTGGAAGATATAATTATTTCATGTTTATATAATGTACAAGTATTTCAACTGATTTTTTTTAATAAAAAATATACAAAACCCCCCCCTAATTTGGTGTGTGTACAAGAAAATGTTTTGTGTTTCAAAGCAATGAACCCAAGGTAAAGGCGGTAGCAGCTGGTGGCTTTCATGTCAATGGGCTGTGAATCTTCTCCAGAGTTTAGCCTGACATTTAAAGGAGCTATTCAAGGTCCTGAAACTAATTTTTTTTTTCTGAACCTAATGTTTGAGAGAGGGGATTGTAAACATTATTCTGCAGTGTTCTGAACACCAAGAGATTAGGTCTCTGTCAGCTGGGGTGGCTTCTGGCTGTTAAGGTAAGTTTGGAGGTATATTTACCATAATGCTGTGATTGTAAGCATTAATACCAGACAATTATGAATAGGTAAGTCTAGCTCAATAGGACACCAGCCATACCATTAAAAAGAAAACAATAGACAATACAGCACATTATTCAAGGTCAGTTCCTCCTGAGCATTCTGTCCTCAAAGACCTTATGAAACAAAAAAAGTCTTCATCTTCCTCTGGAAGATAGCAAAGAGGCTGAGAGTTAATCCATTCTAGGGGAAGTTCTAGAGCCTGAGAGCAGTCACTGAGAAAGCTATCTTTTGTGTTGCCATCAGATGTACCTGTGAGGGTGGTGGGACATAGAGTTGGGACCCCCCCCCCCAGAAGATTTCAAAACACAGGAAGGCTCATATGGGAGAATGTAGGTCCTTCAGATAACCTGGACTTGAGTGGTATAGCACTTTATGGATCATAAACAGTCCTTTGAATTATGCCTGGAGAAGGATCTAGATCTCTCAAGGTTAGAGCCTAGATTTCCCAAGTTCCAACCCAAGACTCTAACCACTACACCAAAGGAGCAGGCAAAGGAAGCAGTAGTGAGAAGAGGGAAGACAAATGAAGGAAGGAGCAGCTGAGATGGAAACAATAGAACTCCATGGCTCCTTGTTCTTCTAAAGTAGGATAAGGAAGCAGCAGCAGTAACCAAGTCAAATGGCCAGTGGAGAGGACAAACATATCACCAAAGCTTAGAAAGTTTTTTTTTTTAAAAAAATTGTAACACACAGAAGTAATTAATAAATAAGAACACATTAGTTAGTTATCATTCCAGGGGCCACCTCTGCCAATTTAGTTATGGTTACAAATTTCACAAAGGAGCTCATTCTCATTTTCAAAAGTAACTGATATAGATACTTTTAGTTCCTTAAAAATTAGCTGAACATTTTTCATTCAACAGCCCTGAGCAGAGAGCAAGCCAGCATATGAACTATCTGATATTCCTCTCTTTATTTAGTGAGGCCCCACTCCTATAACTATACAAGTAAACGTAAAAGTTGAAGTTATACTGCAAGAAGAGTGGAATTATCTCCTCTTATGTTACGTTATATTGTAATGTAGTTCCACCTCGGTTCCTAGGAAATTGAGTTAATTACAAGTAACTCATTGTTTCCAAATTCCAACTATCCCAGTGTTCAACTTGCTGATAAATTATAAGGACACATACAGGGACACATACATATAAACTGATTACAGACAAATCTATGGGATTCAAATTCTTTCTTTTTTAAAAATCACCTTTGTCGGTACACCCTCCAAGTGAACCATCCCCAAGATATAGATTAGTAAGCTGTTTCTGCAGTGAAGGCATGAAAGCCACAACCTGAATTGACAGTTGCTATTTCTTTTGCATCCTTTGATCTATTATTACTTAAAGCTGCAGGCTTCCTTTTCCATGGAAGGCACATCTGCTTCTTAATTTGGCCTTCCTCAGTTACAGATGGCCCCTTTCGACCAGATCATATATAATACACTCATAACACAGGAGATAAAGGAACTGATGTTTCCTCAGATGGGAAGCTTAGCAACAACAACAACAACAAAAATGCATCATGGAAATGAACTCAGCTGGAGTAATAAAATTTGAGCAAATCTGTTGTCCGTGTTGTTTTCCTCTTATCCTTTAATTAATCCTTCAAAGTATGCATTTTTTCCAGTATATTTCCCATAGATTTGGCTGCATCACTAAGTTTAAAGGTTTGCAGTTTCTTCCTTCTACTCCCTCAAAGTTCTGCAGTTTTAACAAGAACAAAGTCCTGGTGCTTTATCAGTGAAATATCCTCCATGTTATGTTTTCACTTTACAATGATATTTTTAAAAGAACATGCACAACTAGGGCCCTTTTACTTTTGTCGTGGCGGTGGGGGGTGGCGCTCGCGCAAGCAGCCATTTGCGCAAGCTGCTCATGGCAGCCCTTCTGCCTCCCGCAGTGGCTTGCTGGTTGCATGACCGTCGAGCTAGCGTCCCGCCCCTTCCTTTCGCAGCGCAGCCTGGGAGCTGTAGGCTGCTCTGGGGCAGGAAGTGCGACCAGCCCAGCTTGTTCGACGCACCGCACGCAGATAAGTGCGGGAGGGCCCCGCGAGCATTGCGCAACTGCGCAGTATTAGAAACTGCGTACAAAAAAAGCGTAGGAAATGCTTTTCTACGATTTGTTAAAAAACTCACATTGGGAAAGGGCAAACCCCAGAATTCCTCAACTAATAAAGCCAGTCCATAAAATTAACTTTTCTGAACTTTGCAACACTAACAGTGACTGAAATCTTCTATCAGAGCACACAAAGGCCATTTCCGCACTAGCCTGTTATAGTGGTATGATTCCACTTTCAACATCCTATGGAATCCTGGGGTTTGCAGTTTTGGGAGGTCACCAAGTGGGTTTTCACAGCAGAGTGCTGAAGCTGGGCATCTGTTGTCGTTTTGCAAAAAGTCAAACTAAAAATGAAATTCAATGCAGGACTGTGTGTATGCAGAGCCTTCCCTTGAGAGAGGAGGAATGGCTGAGATTATTCACTGCTATGAAAAGGTGTGCACAGGTGCTTTATGCATGCATACATACCTCTCTCATGAAATGGCAGGCAAACAGGAGAAGTGTAGGCTGTGCATGCAAATTGGGAGAAAACATTTAATCTGTACACACACACGCACACACGGAACTGCCCCACCGGTCCTGAAGTTCACCAACCATCATTGCTGAATTGGATACTTTCCACAGGAAGCCCTATGCTTCCAAGAACAGATACATATATAACCATAAGGAACTGAAACTGGGGACTTCCCTTGTTTCTAACCATACCACAGAGGCCCTGCCTCTACCTTGCCAGTCAAATAAGCTAAATTTCTCAATGAGCACCTGCTTTCTGCACCAGCTGATTCTCTTTCTCACTTCTACTAATTAGAGGGCTGACAGAAAGAGAAATTTATGATGACTTCCCAGGAAATCAAGGGAAGTTTCAAAGAAAAGGGGATTTTTCCTTGGTCAGCCACTTCTTTTCTTTTTTATCAACTGCTAGTGTATATACCTAGCGTTGCCTGGGATTTTGTTTTCTCATAGGTAATACTTGTCAGAAAGATTTGAGATCCTGTGTCTCAAATTCCCCAAACTGTCTTGTCCAGTACCTGTAACTTTTCCCCATATTCCCCAATCCAATCGGTATTCAGAGTTATTAACATACAGAGGTTGGGTTCCTGAAGGAAATACGCTGCCTTCCTCCTTGCTGCTAGGCCTCATTTCCGTAGCAACCAGCCAGGCCCAAGAGCTCCCTAGCTGAGAATTCTAAAGGCTGCAAACCCCAGGATTCCACAGAATCTTCTTAGGCAGCCAATCATGTGAGGTCTTTCCCTGACACAGACAGACAAACTTTAACTTTTATATATTAGATTTCCTTGAAAGCATTCTTCTCTTCATAGATCCCAACACAATGTCAGTTTTTTTGACAGTGGCAAAGAATGGATGACCCTGTATGATGAAGAATCTATTAGTGATGGAGAGAAAAAGTGCACTGGTCATGGTGGGCAGCAATTTGTATGAAAAACAGGGCCTCAACTTAATAAAAATGATGTTGCCATGCAGGGCTGTTGCTGAACCTGGGCCCGTCTCATCTGGCTTAGAGACATCAGAAGGAGCTAAAATGGATGCACAACTGCGCAAATTATATTAGCTGAAAATGGAAACAAAATATGCTCCCAAAGATAAATGATTGGGTAATAAGATTTATTGCTATGATGTTGATGGATAAACTATCATGCCTAATTAAATTTGAGATAAATTTGAGAAAGATTGGGATATGGTAATATCTTACTAGAAGAATGAATGGGGTGAATTGGTGACAGCAAAGTTAAAGACATGAAGAAAAATATGAGATGTAAATATTACAGAAGAAAAAGGACTGTAATGTTATAAAACTAGACTATCCATAAATATAAGTAATAACAAAATGGAATTAGTATATAAGAAACTCTTCAACATATACAGGATAAGGTCAGTGCTTTAAATATCAAAAGACAGATATGAAATTTACATATTGTTTTTATACCAAGACTAATTAGGAGGAAGTTAGGAATGTAAGGAATTGTGAATCAATGCTACGTATCGACTTTTTGTGTTTTTAACAATAAAAACGTGGGAAAAAACGGCTGCAGAAGACTGTCATGGCTACTAAGATGAATGCTGTTCTGAACTACAACAAAAATGGTGCCCAAGTTGCCGCCAAATATAACATAGATCAAGAGTGAGGAACATTTTCAATCTTGAGGGCTGAACTGAATTTCAGAATAGTTCAAGAGGCAAAAGGATAAGGCCCCAAATACTGGTACATTTTGTCTTAAAGCTTTTACTGCTTTGGGAGAGACACCAGAATGGGAAACCACCAAACGATGGTGCCACGCTTGTGGCAGCTGGTGGCTCCCAGGCCAGTGAATGCATTACAGGTTTTTATTAGCTTTGGAGCTCTCCAAAGTACTGACTGTGTTTAGGAACAGGAATGAGCATGTTGGAAATCTCCTTTACAGCTTGGATTAAAATTTGTTGTGGAGTCAATGATGTAGGAGCCACAAGCCCCCACTGTGTCATGGTGAAGTGGGAGAATGTCTGAGGGCCAGATTTGGCCTCAAGAAAGACTGGATTCCATTTCTATGACTGAATGGGGATTTGAACCTGGTCTACAGCATCCTAGTTCAACACTCAAACTACTACATCACATGATGACTACATAAGCACAACGTAGGATATCAACCAATATTTTCAGTTTAGGTGGAACAAAGAAGTGCCTAGTAAATCATGTCGTGTATGGGCAAGAGGAGGAAGAACCCCTCTTATTATAATGGCCATAATAACTACATAACATGCATGTTTGCTACAGGTTCATTGGTCATTTGTTTTTAATGCATGTATAAACAGCCCTAAGCGTATTTGACAGTTGGATAGTATACAAATTGAGAAAAAAGAAAAGGAGAGAAAATGCTTAAAGCTTGCAACATGATTTCAAACAAGTCTGTTCTGGATCCCAGAAGGATGCTGTTAATCACTCAGAACATATATTTATTAGCATGACTAATACAAGAGAAATATTCAAGTATTATAGCAAGAGATGTTGTCTTTTGCCTTCTGTTTCCAAACAGCAGATGAAAACAGATATTTGTGATAATATTTGAATATTTTTGTTGCGAGGGTGTGGTGGAAATGGAGAATGATTAGATTAAAGAGTTTCATGGCTGGATCTTTCCGTCCATCCTTTTATTTTATCTTTCTCCCAGGCTCAATCAGCATATAAAAAGGTAGAGAGTACAATGTAACATATCTGATTAAAAATGTACAAAATTAAGATTGAAAGAGTATGAAAGAACAACAGAATTAAAACCAATTAAAATCTTTTTAAAACAGATTAAAAACAGTACAGGACTATAAAATAGCAGTTACAATAGCAATAGCAGTTACATTTCTATACCACTCATCAGTGCAAAGCACTCCCTAAGCCATTTACAATATGTTATAGCTAATTGCCCCCAACAAGCTGGGTACTCATTTTTCCGACCTACAGAAGGATGGAAGGCTGAGTCAACCTGGAGCCCTACAGGATCAAACTCACAACGTCATGGCTGCAGTACCAGCATGTAACCACTGCGCCACCACAAGCCCTTCACTTGTTAAAATCAATTTCTTTTTGCTGGAAAAGAAAGCTCTTAACTTATCACTGAAAGCAAAACAAAATAGGAGGCATCCTAACTTCCCTAGAGAGGGAGTTTCCATGTGTGGGAGCAGCCACAAATAAGGTATTCTCCCATATTCCCACCCACCATGCCTATGAAGTCAGTTGGAAAGAGAGAAGTGCCTCCCTTGCAGATCTTAAAACCTGTGCAGGCTCATATGGGAAGATGCAGTCCTTCAAATAGCCTAGGCTTGAGTCATACAGCATTTTGTCGGTCAAAACCAGTACTTTGCCTAAAAATTAGTATTTTTGTCAATGGAGCTGTTGCAACATGGGGGCTGTGTGCTCCCTGTAATCAGCACCTGTTAATAATCTGGCTGCAGCTCTTTGGATCAACTGAAGTTTCTGAACACTCTTCAAAGGCAGCCCCATTGGATTACAGGAATCCAATCAGGTTGTTACTAAGGCAGCCAAGTCAGATGTCCCAAGGAATCAGTGCAGCAGATGAACTAGGTTTAACTGTGCAAATGTACTCCTGGCTGCTGCAGAAACCTGAGCATCCAGGGTCAGGGCTGAACTCAGGAGCACACTCAAGCTGCAGACCTTGATCTTCATGGGGAGTGTTACCCCATCTAGCACAGGCTGAATCCCTGTTCCCTGACAGATACAGTTGACTGAGGCCCAAGAGCTCTCTGGTTGAGAATTCTGAAGGCCCCTTCCTAAACTGCAAACCCCAGGATTTCATAGAATCTTCTCAGGCAGCCAATCATATGAGGTCTTTCCCTGACACAGTCAATCATATGAGGTTTTCTCTGCCTGACATGGACAAAAAGACAAACTTTCTTTTATATATTAGATTAGGTTCATCACACACTTGCCAGAACTGAAGATGCAATAGATGTTTTGATTTTAACAACCCCTCATGCCCCTCCCAACATTATCCTATTAACATTCCATTCCTGCACACCAAGGGAGTGTGCCAGTCTGTTGGAATGACCTTGGTTCCCATGCTCCAGTCAGGCTCCCTCTCCCATTACTCAAACATTGAAGTGAACACAGCAATACAGCCGCAGTACAGCTACACAGCTAAGCATGACTAGCATGGCAGAGGAGCAAAGGTGGCCTCTGACAACTAGTTTATGGGACTCATGGGAAATGATGGAGGGTCTATCTCTCTGCCTCCACACACCCTCCACTACACATACTTCCTGGGGCACCCACCTCACTCTCCTTCTGTACAGATAAAATCATGGGAGTGTTTTTAAAGGATAGGTTTTTGTTTTTGTTTTTTTGCTTTCACCTCTGAAAGAAGACCTTCCCTGTCACACCCAAGGGATGAGAAAAGTTATTTTGGATTATAGTTGCCAGAATCCCTCAGCTAGTATGTTTACTGGATGTTACAGTCCAAAAAAAAAAAAAATGTTTCCAAGCTCCAATCTGGGCTGCTGTACATAATAGCTCCCACTCTGGGGGCCTTTTTACATGGTATTTGCCATGCGAAAGGGCCTCTGGAGCATCGTGTGATTGTGAGGAGCGTTTCAGACGACATCCTTGCAAATGCGCGATGCTGCCGGAGCTGGAAGGTGCTGATCACGCACTATTTCATTTTCAGCTTGTGTTGACTGGATGAGGGTGAACAAGTTGAAACTCAATTCAGGTAGGATAGAGGTGCTCCTGGTCAGACAAAAGGCAGATCAGAGAACAGGGATTCAGCCTGTGCTAGATGGGGTAACACTCCCCATGAAGATGAAGGTCTGCAGCTTGAGTGTGCTCCTGGGTTCAGCCCTGACCCTGGATGCTCCAGGGCCCCATGCGCACTTACCTTGCCTGTGGAGCTCTGGAGATGCGACCTTCGCGCTTCCTCCCCCAGCGCAGCCTGGGAAAATGCCCAGCTGTGCTGCGGAAGGAAGAGGCGGAGCACTCATGCTGCCCGCCGGCCAGCCGGCAGCTCCTGCAGAGCTGAAGCAGCGGGGATGCAAGAGCCTCTTGCAAGAGGCTGCTCGCATGATCCCTGCGCCCCAGTGCTGGACAAAGGTAAGGTGCAGAAAGGGCCTGGGAGAAAGGTAGCATACAAAAATAATAGATAGATAGATAGATAGATAGATAGATAGATAGATAGATAGATAGATAGATAGATAGATAGATAGATGGGTAAAATTGGTTTACTGATTTATAAATAATGTTTGCCAATTTTTTGTTAGGCCTCTGTCTTGTGTTTTTAACAGGAACTTGATCTTCAGGCATTAGCAAGGTAAAGTAACATCTATTTTCATGCCATGAAATGCTACTGTTAAAGCCATGAGAGTAAGTTAGGACATTTTTGTATCTGGTCAGATATGTTAGCTTTGACACAGGCTGTATCCATAATCAAAGCCCATATAAGTAGAATCATGTCACCTTAAAAGCCAGCTGCTGGATCAAGTGGTCTGTTCAGCTTCCAGTACTGGGGGGGGGGGGAGTGAAGAGAACAACATTTCCTCCTGCTCTTGCAAGCAAGAGATGATGTGACTAGGACACAACAGCGATCCTGCTTCTGATTGATGCAGCCTTGCTGTCTGACTGGAGGAGGGTAAAGATGTCATCCTTCTGGAGCCCTGAACAGACCTCCTTCACTCCATCCAGCTGCCAGCTCTTAAGGTGGCCTGGGATGGCATTTATATAGCTTTACTGTAGTTCTCTTACTGAATTCAGACCAGTTATAGAGCCATAAGTCTAGGGCCACTTCCTCCCTGCACTGTTATAATGCTATTATTCCACTTTCAACCTCCTATGGAATCCTCGGGTTTGTAGTTTACGGAGGGACATTTAGAATTCTCAGCCAGAGAGCTCTTGGCCTTAGTAAGCTACAAACTCCAAGATTCCACAGGATGTTGAAAGTGGAATAATAGCACTATAATAGTGTAGGGAGGAAATGACCTAGGTTATGAATCTGTATCTGCAATAGTGAATGCCAGCCTCTAAAATATAATGATCAAAGCCCACATAAGTAAAACCATGCCACATTTTATTATGACATAAAATTAAACTATCTATAGAATTACAACCATTTAGCACAGCTGTCTGTTAGGATGTATCACAAAAAGGAGGAGGCTGGCAGTAAAGAAAGAAGGTGATTGATGAATAAGGGGGGGAAATCAAGTTTATTTCTCTAATTTTGTCTTGGGTTTCTTATCTATCTATCTATCTATCTATCTATCTATCTATCTATCTATCTATCTATCTATCTATCTATCTATCTATCTATCATGCTGGAAGTCTTTCAACCTTTGTGAAAGTGGCAAACTTGCAATAAGCTAGAAGTCAGGGCTTTCTGTACGTCAGGAAAAGGTTGATAATATTCCTGTCTGAAACAATTTTTTTTGCTAGAGCCATGTATCTATGCTGCTTACTCTGGTTTGATCCCTCTCCGCAGGTCAGTGTTTCCCTTTCTGGAGGAACCAGACAGGAAGGGAAACAGACATAAATCTGTGGTCACAGTGAAAAGGGGTTTCCTTAGGAGGCAGTACCATGTGAAAATGATCAGAACACCTTCCCTTTTTCTTGTTGATTCATAGAATGCTGATGTCATTCACATACATAGATGCTTCAGTCCTAAATTTGTACTCTCCAGCATTTCACAGACAAAATTGGGCTGTGGGAAAACAACATTAGAATGTAGTCAAGATGGCAAAAGGTATTAATGAGGAAGAATGCACAGGCTAGGAGAGGGTGCACTGGTTTGCTTTTGCCTGAGCCTACTGGGAAGGGCAAGATCCCACCTCCTCCTTTCCTTTCCTCCCTGCTCAGTTAATTTTTCACTACTGTTCCACTTTGAACTCAGTTAGCAGCAACTGAAGTAAGCTGAGGACAAAAAGAGAAAGAAAGAGAAATTGGGACCTTTTAAAAAGAGCTGATAAAGTGGGCCAAAAGGACTGTCTCTGCTGAATCAGGACTGTTAGAAGGTATAAAAATTACATATTGATGGCATAATCCAGTGAGGCAATTTGATGCTCCTCTTACCTGGCTCTGGTTTGAAACCAGAGACCCAAAGTGTGCCGCATGACCATTATTTTCTTAAGCATGATGAAGTAGGTAATGTACTAATGTACTCTCTGACCACAGGCACATAGACAGATGCTACTTCAATGCCTTCTGTTCTCCCTAATAGTGTAATAGTGGCTGTAGATGTTGAGGAGGAAAGAAGAAAATAGTACACTAACAACAGCAATAGTAAAAAATACATAAGCAATCACAGAGTGGCCTTGCATATGTTGCTAACAGGGTGGTGGCCATAATTAACTGTAATTGCATTAGTGCGTATAGGGAAGCATAAAGGCTTTAATATTATTATAATATTAATTTATCTTACTGGAAATACCCAGAGAAGCAGAAAAGTCATGTGTGTGTATGTATGTGATTAAAAAAGAAGCCAACTGCACTTCTTCCAAGTTTCTCCTGGATCCAAGAAGGATGCAGTTAATCACTGAATATCTATATCTATAGATAGATAGATAGATAGATAGATAGATAGATAGATAGATAGATAGATAGATAGATAGATATTTTCAGTGATTAACTGCATCCTCCATGGATCACTGAAACTTATATATATATATGTATGTTGAAGTGGTTAACAAAACTTTAAAATACATATCAACATATCAAGAGCAAAACATTTTGGCTTCTGCCTTCTTCAGCTGCCAAAGATGAAATGGGTCAGTAAAAATATGCATCGTGCACAAAAAATATTTTTGTTGAGTATTATGGATACAGAATCATCATCATCATCATCATCATCATCATCATCATCATCATCATCATCTTTATTTATACCCTGTTTTCTCCCCAGGTTGGGACCCAAAGTGGCTTACAGCACTTAAAAAGACATAGGCTATTTTTGCACTAGAGGCCATTAGCACGTTATACCTTTATAATGGTGGCATTGCCATTCACGCAATTACAGTGTCCTTGGCCACTCATTACAGCATCCTTGGCTGCTCCCTTTCTCTGCCTTCACCCTGCCCCACTGCCCCTGATTCAGCAGTGACTTGTTTGCTTTTGCTTTTGTTTTGGAAGCTGTATTAACACAGCAATGTTGTAACAGCATGACGTGCCAGTACACTTTTGCCCTATATTGTTTAAAAATGTATTAAAAAGTTTTGACTCACAGCAGACATTTAAGATAAACAGGGCGAGGTGATGGAAAGTTGTCATGTCATGGGAGTCACTGAGGGAGGGACGAACTAGGCTCAACCATAGCCCGCCCACTGCTGGATCTGCCATAACCGGAAGTGCTATCAAGTTTTGTAACGGTACCACACTACGACGGCTGACAAGATTGAAACACTATAGGAGGCTCTTAATGGATTTTTTTTTCTGGAAATAGAATATAGTGATTTGCCAATGCTTGGGGACAGAATAGCAGCTGGATAGCAACTATGTCATGCGGAAGCACGGCTCCTGGACCAGTAACAACTCACTGCTGTAGTGTTATAGTGACATTGTGCAGAAATGGCCATACAGTACAAAAGTTAAAACATAATTAAAGGATCGAAAAGAATTAAAACAATGTTAAAATACATAATTAAAAATTCAAACATTCATCAGCAACACAATAGCCAGCACATTCTATTAGACATGTCACATATAAGCACACATTGAATGCCTGTCTGAATAATTGTGGAAACATAGTAGGGAAGGTGCCAGCCTGATTTCTCTGGGAAGGGGGTTCCAGAGCCTGTGGGCAGCCACTGAGAAGGCCCTCTCCTGTGTTTCCACTAGGTATACCTGTGAGAGTGGTAGACAGTAAATATGGGTGATTTATTTGATATATGATAACAGCAGCAAGAACATTTTGCTCAAACCTGGAAACAGGATTGTTAAGGTTGCTGCGTTAGCCCAAATTAACGTGGGTCTTAAAGGATAAGCCAACTGAAGATTTCTTGAAAGACTGGAACCATTTATGGATTTTTTGGGCCGTCTTATTCCACTTTAACTGCCATGGCAATATTGCATGGAATAATGGGATTTGCAGCTTAGGAAGAGGCATTTAGAATTCCCAGCCAGATTGCTCCAGTGCCTCACTAAACTACAACCCCAGAATTCCAAAGGGTGCAGCCAGGGCAGTTAAAGTGGAATAATAGCACTGTCACAGCATAGTGTGATAAGGCCCTTTCTGAGCAATAAGAAATCTGATGATGTACTAATCTGTGGCTATGGTCACTAGTAATTCTGGTAAGATAATTTAGTTAGATCTGTGATGACAGAAGAATGTATTTTTTTTCTTTTTTCCTCCTCCTCCCCCTTCATTACAGTTTGGCTCAGGAGGCTGCTCAGAGCCCTTTTGTGTTTCAGTACGTTAGTTTTTAGAGTTTTAGATAGTGTTCAGTGTTTTAGTTCAGTAATTTAGCACTGTGTTTTAGTTTTATTTTAATTTTAATTTTTTCTTCTTCTCCCCTTTCTTTCTTTGCTTCTTTCTGCTTTTCCTTTTTCTGAATGTGTTTTACTTTGATTGTGAATTAGATCATTATTGTTAAAATTAATTAATAGGGTTTTTTAAAAAAATATATTCATGGTTTAACAACTGTGGTTCTCTGATTGTAAAGGGTCTTTTGGTATCTTATCATAATCAGAGGTTATTCTATGGGGAGTAGGAGTGTTTGTATGAAAGTTCCCAGATTGGGTCCATCCATCACCAGTCTGACTGCTATGAATTATTCGTTTGTCTTCTCTTCTACAGTTAGTATGAAGCATTTCCCTGAGTTTCTTTCTTTCTTTCTTTTTTAAATATCTGCCCTCTGGCAAATAACATCTACAATCAGGTGTCCAAAGAATGGAAAGACTCTGCAATGTATCTCCTTTGTTACATTGACAACAAGTGGGTTGCTGTGGAAACAGTTTGGGATCGGAAGATGTATATACATACCTGGGCAGGGTTCCTATGACAAATCAATATTATTTCACTAACCACAATTCCCTTTGGTGCAGCAATATTCTTGACTAGGTTGCTCAGGTGGAGGAATCTGTGACTCATGGACAGTATCTACAGCAGTTTGGTATCATTTTAACTGTCATGTCTCCGTACTGTGGAATCCTGGGATTTGAAACTTAGCGCTTGGTTATTTGGCACTACAGTTCAGAGGAGAATTCCAGCTACCTCATCAACTACATGTCACAGGATTCTGTAGGACAGAGTCATGACATCTGCAGTGGTGTCTAACTGTAATAAGCAATTACGGAGGGTACACTCTTAGTTGTCTTCTTCTGGGCTCTGTCACTCTAGTTATAACATGATACTTCAACTGTAAGTACTATGGGTGCATCCTATGAAAACCTGGGGTTTGTTGTTTAGAGAGGGGCATCTAGAATTGTCTGCCAAAGAGCTCTACTGCCTCATCAAACTACAAACTCCAAAATTCCATGGGATGCTGCCAAGGCAGTTAAAGTGGAATCACAGTACAATAACTGTGTTGTGTGAAAAGGTTCCTGGATCCTTCTGGTTCTTTGGAGCTGTAGCCACCACGGTATCTCCTTATCTTCGAGGACTGTTTGTACTGTAGAATCAGAGCTTGGAAAAACTACTTCTGTAGGCTACAGCTGGAATCCTATTATCAACACGTGGGGCTGTCAAGTTAGCGCCATCCTAGGCCCCACGATTTCAGGGTCAAAACCTGAGAGTTAAGGAGGGACCCTGGTGAAATCACATGGTTTAGACTCTGGTCATGTCATTAAGCATGACACATCAAGCACAGTTGCTCAAAGTATGTCATTCATTTAAAAAAAAAGTCAAAGAAAGGACAATATACACATTTTAAGGCGGTTCCTCACCCTGAGATTCCTTCCTCTTGCCCTGAAGACTGGAGAAGAGGGATCAAACCTTCAGATTCAGAGCTATGCCCTGAGATCTGGCAACTCTAGCTGACATATATCTAAGTATGGCTTAAATATGTGTATGCCCATTTTTGGATGAGGCACAGGGAGATATTTTGTAGCTCTTTGTATGCCCCCCAACACCTTTTAAGCCCTGGCAAGGGGATGAAGAGTGGAGGCAATTCTGATAATGAAGATGCAGTTAAGTCTGGTCTCCAATGGATGGTTCATTTGTGAACATGTTGTTACCCTGTTTACTGGGGGTCCTGGGAGGGACACCAAAATAACCAAACAATGAAACACAATTTTAGGGAAAATTAGCTGGAGCACTCACTTAAGCTAGTGAGAGGCAGGGTAACTTAGCAGGATCTTGCAACCCAGCGTCTACGGGGTCAGGTCAGTCAAGCAACCAGATGGGTTAAGTAATAAAAATGATGTTTTATTGCATACAAACAAATATTAAAGACACCACAGTCACACAGCAACCTAAGAAATTAGAGATTAAATTAAGGATAGAGACTTTCAGGGAAAAATGGGTGATACG
Organism: Iguana delicatissima; assembly: GCA_948472985.1. Lineage (NCBI taxonomy): Eukaryota > Metazoa > Chordata > Lepidosauria > Squamata > Iguanidae > Iguana > Iguana delicatissima. The sequence goes on along the minus strand of CAOKZL010000460.1, from coordinate 324,492 downwards.
ACATCTGTCTCGTCGTCCTGATCCTCAGGAGAGAAGCCAGGGGTGCAGAAAAGAAGCTCAGCTTGATTAGCTGAGGGGAGCTCGCCAAGCACAGCAGCAGCAAGACGGGATGAAGCTCAGGAGCGATCCGAGGAAGGTCTTGGAATTAGGGGTTTTTATAGGGTGAATTGGGACTGCAGGCTATGCCTTACTCGGGGAAAACAATGAGCTTTGGGCACGAGACAATGTCTCGGAAAGGTCACAACTTTGCATGATGGAATCAGAGCCAAATTAACAATAGTGTGGCCAGTATGCAAATGCGCAGTGCTTACCAGTGGACAGCACAACCTTTGTCCAGTAGCCTGCTCGGAGCAGGAAGCCTTTGCTAGTATCGTGCATATGTAATAAGGTGTTTGCCGGAGAGGTCCCTGAAGCGACGAACCGGCTGTGTCTGGCCTGCCTGGGTGGAGAATGGAATGTACAGCAATTATCAGCCGTGCCTGTTTGCGTGCTTGTCCGGTGGCCTCGCAAACACGTGGAGCGGGGTGGCAGGGGAGAGCCGAATGGTTTGATATCAAAATGATATCAGGTGCTGTCTCCGGGTAGGCCTAGACTGCAGTATCAATGTGTTCCCTATGTTGAACATGAACATGAGCTGAACATGAGTCAGCAGTGTGATGCAGCAGCCAAGAAAGCCAATGCAATTCTCAGTGGCATCAATAGGAGTATGGTGTCTAGATCGAGAGAGGTACTGGTACCATTCTAATCTGCTTTGGTTAGACCTCATCTTGAATACTGTGTCCAGTCCTCGGCACTCCAGTTCAAGAAGGACATGGTCAAGCCGGAGCAAGTCCAGAGGAGGGAAACCAAAATGGTGAGGGGCCTGGAAGCCATGCCCTATGAGGACAGACTCAGAGAGCTGGGTATGTTTAGTCTGCAGAAGAGGCTAAAGAGGGACATGATAGCCATGTTTAAATATTTGAAGGGATGCCATGTAGAGGAAGGAGAGGGCTTGTTTTCTGCTGCTCCAGAGACCAGGACAAGGAGCAATGGATTCAAGCTGCAGGAAAGGAGATTCCACCTGAACCTCAGGAAGAACTTCCTGATGGTCAGGGCTGTCCGGCAGTGGAACATGCTGCCTCAGAGTGTAGTGGAGTCTCCTTCCTTGGAGGTTTTTAAGCAGAGGCTGGATGGCCATCTGTCGGGAGTGCTCTGAGGGTGTTCCTGCATGGCAGGGGGTTGGACTGGATGGCCCTTGTGGTCTCTTCCAACTCTACATTTCTATGATTCTCTGTTTCCCACCCATGGATCAGACTAAATGTATTTCTGTCGTCAGAATGGACTCCCTTCTCTTATTCCGTCTCTACTGGAAAGTAGAGGTAATGCCCTCCTCCCATGCCTTGAAAGTCATCAGGAAAGAGAGAAGACATGGAATTGTGCAGATGGAGCCTTATGAACCACCTGATTGATGTTAGTCCTCAGCCTACAACTTCCAGAATCCCGGGACTCCAGAAACCTCCCAAGAGATACCTCTGTTAGTCTGTTGCAGGAAAAACAATAGAGTCTTGACGCTCCTTAGAATGCTAGAATACTTTAATTGACAGATGCTTCTGTTGATGGAAGCTTTCATCAATGAATATGTTGACAAGCTTTATTTGGCACAAGCGTTTCTGGAGTGCTGCATTTCTTGGAATGTAGTAATCCAGAAAAGTTGATGATGAATAAAACTAGTTAGGGTGACATTCTCTTGGGAAGAGTTGTCATTATAAACCAACCTACAGGCACACAAAGTTGAATTGCACTGTTGTACCATGTTTATATTCTCAAGAGGGGAGGGGAGATGTAGCTACACCATTGGGACCATTGTACAAGCTGTGTCACCGGCATGGCCATTTCACAATGGCTCTCATGCACAACAATGTGTCCCATTGCTTAGTGTGTCTGTATGCACCACGCACCCCCATTGTGCAATATGTCTTGATGTACAACATGTCCTGATGCACAATGAGAACCCTCTTTGCCTGATGGGGCATCTTACACACTTCCTCATTGGACTCATTTGGAATACTGTGTCCAGTTCTGGGCACCTCAATTCAAGAAAGATATTGACAAGCTGGAACGTGTCCAGAGGAGGGCAACCAAAATGGTGAAGGGCCTGGAAGCCATGCCCTATGAGGAATGGCTTAGGGAGCTGGGGATGTCTGCAGAAGAGAAAGTTAAGAGGGGACATGATAGCCATGTTTAACTATTTGAAGGGATGTCATGTCGAGGAGGGAGCGGACTTGTTTTCTGCTGCTCCAGAGACTAGGACAAGGAGCAATGGATTCAAGCTGCAGGAAAGGAGATTCCGCTTGAACCTCAGGAAGAACTTCCTGACAGTCAGAGCTGTCCGGCAGTGGAAGATGCTGCCTCGGAGTGTGGTGGAGTCTCCTTCCTTGGAGGTTTTTAAGCAGAAACTAGATGGCCATCTGTTGGGAATGCTTTGATGGGTGTTCCTGCATAGCAGGGGGTTGGACTCAATGGCCCCTGGGGTCTCTTCCAACGCTATGATTCTATGATTCATTGTGCATTCTTGCAATTCTGTAGTGTTGCATATTGTATCAACAACATAGTTCCGTCATCTTTTAGCTGTACTTTGTAGCCTCAAATGTAGGATCTCGGATCATTAGTCTTGTCAATGTCTGAATAATTGTTGTTGCTTTGATCCACAAATGTACATTTCCCAAGATCAGGATAAAACAAAAAAAGATTGCCCATGAAAACAGAAAAACATAATCTGCAATTAGTCAATGGATTTAGTAGGACCAAACAAAATACCACAGAAGTGTGTAAGCTTTTGCATTCTCCAGAACTCTCCCCCATTTAAGGTCAGGGATGGTGGTTGTGTGTCTGTCCAGATGTTGCTGGACTGCAGCTCCCAGCATTCCCCCATTACCTGTGCTAGCTAGGGCTACTGATAGTTGTGGTTCAACATCATCTGGAGGGCTGCATAATTCTAGATGTACAAAAAAAGACAGGGGAAAACCCATATTTGGGCCAAATGTTTTAGCCATGAGGCTTGCAGCTAAATCATGTCCTGGGGTGGAGACTGAAGTCTGAATGAATCACTGGTGAGTGTGCAAGGATCAAGTTACATATAATAATCCATACTGGAACAAAGAGGTGGATCAGTACCAAGGGTGGTATCTCTATCCCCTCACATACTCCAGAATTTTTTGAGCCACATTTATCAATGCATCCAGAGCATATATAGTGTCTCATTTTATTTCTTTTAGAGTATTCACAATTATTACAATTTAAAAACAACAACAGTAAAAGCATTCACATAAAAAACAGTGAAAGAATTTAGTGATGAAAAACCCCCAATCATATCCTCCAGTACTTTACAAGTGAAAAACAGAACATTGTGACCAAGCAACAACAGAATGTGGTTAAGATAGCAAGAGTTATTAATGAGGCAAAAGTTTGGAGAGGCTGCTAACGTTTATTTTTATCTGGTGGGTCTAAATGTCCTGAGGGTACCAGATCCTCTCTGACCTTGGTAGCTAGGTGGGGTCAGCCCTGGTTAGTATTTGGATGGGAGACCACCAAGAAAAACCAGGTACTGTTAAGCTGTATCTCAGTGGAAGGCAGTGGCAGACCACCTCTGAGTCTTCCCTGCCTAAAAAAACCATGTTAAAATAATGAGGTGGCCATAAGTTGACAGGTGACTTGAAGACACATACAGACACACTGGAAAGGATAATATTTCTCCCTCCTCTCCCATTCCCCCTTATGAGTTAATGGAGGACAAACTACTTTTTGCACTTTAACTTAGTTTGCAGCAATTGAAGTAAACTGAGGACAAAGTGGGATGACAGCAAGTTTATCAGAACTCTCCTTTCCAAATCAAGTAAATTGGAGGGTACAAGACCTGTACATGGAAACTGCATGGTAACAGACTTTGGCTCAACATGAGAAAAGCTCTTTGGTATTGGATGTCTTGAGAGGTGTTGGTTTAAAAAAGAAAGAAAGAAAGAAAGAAAACAAGATGTATTTAAGGTGAGGCTGAATAGCCATCATTTAGACATGATATGCTTTCTCCATTTAGGATCTACATTCTGTTTCAGAAGAGGTCCCAAATATACCGCTGGGAAGGGGATTTTATAAGTAGGGTGCTGTTGGTCACCCACTCTGTTGCTGAGAGTAAAGAGAGAATCAGAAAAAAAAAAGACTTTATTTACTTTTACGTTTATTTATTAAAACATTCCTATCCCACTCTTTTATTGTGAGAAGTCTCAGCAGAAGAGACATAAAACTGTACAAAAAATGTAAACCATAACAAATTAACATCAATAAATAACTTAAAACAGAATGAAAGCAAGTCTTGCAAATTAAAACAGCTTAAAAGGCCAAAAGGGTATGAAAAGCCATGTAGATGCTTAAGTGTAAGTGACTTCCCAAAGGCTTTAATGAAGAATAATGGCCTGAAGACAAACCAGCACTGGTACCAGTTAGTCTTCCAAGAGAAGAACATTCATTCCCCAAGTACGGTGTCACAGTTGAGAAGGCCCTTTCCCACATCCTCCTTCATCACATTGCCCTCACTGGTGGGACACAGAGGAGGGCCCTCATCCTTGGAAGGTATACTTTAATCTCTAGGCCATTTGATATGAGAGCAAGCACTCTTTAAGGTACCTCTGTCTCATTGGTCTTCTTGGTCAGAGCTACGTTTCTGGACTACAACTTCCAGAGTCACTTAGTCAGCAGGGCCACTAGCCATGTCAGCTGAGGGATTCTGGAAGCTGCACTCCATAAACTGTCTCATACTCTGGCAGTTTAGGAAGCTATTTCAGTAGTGGTGAACTATGTGTCCAGCAAGCTGTTCCAGTTAGTATTCCATCTGATTCCCAAAGCATGGATAATTGAGGAGAGGCTGTAGCTGGCATACCATCCTAAATTTACAAAATGCTGTCTTTGTTATTGAGAAGATTTTGGCTTCCAGGGACAAAGATGGATTAAGAATCACACCCAAACTACTAGATTAATTCTTCATCAGGAGTGCAGCCCTATTGAATTGCAGGCCTTATTCGCTGAGTTGTATCTTATCAGTAGTCAACGGTTAGAGTTGACACATGGACTCAGCTACTGGATGTTGAGTCAACGTTTCTGTAAATCCCATTGATCTGATGGGTTTAACCTGGCTGGGCCTACCAATATGATTCATGCCTGAGTAACTATTGTTGGCTAATCCTGCATACAAAGTTAAGACACAAATCCCTTTGCTTGTCAAGATCTTGAACTGGTAAACTGAACAATGGACAGTGGTGAAACCTTTAGGACACTGCCCAAATCTGGACAAAGGGAAGCAGTGGAGGAGGAGGAGCCATACCAGCTGAAGCAGCTGCTTTGCTTTAATAAACTAGAATAAGTCTGGTGATCCCATTAAAAATTCCTGGTCAGGCTTACTTAGGGATCTGAGCAACTAGAAGACCTGATGTTTCGACATATTATATCTGTGGGAGAAGGAGGCAAAACGAAGGCTCTGCCCCCTCCATAAAAATATGCCCCCAAATGAATTTTCTTTAAGTCCCTAAATTTCTAGCATTGCAGAGAGTGAGATGTTGAAAATTCATCACACTCATTATTTTTATATTTGCTGTGTTAGCATTTACTTTGCCTGCCTCTTTTCTTTGGATGCCTAAACTGTGGCCAAGATCCTGCACTGGAAGTTATGGCATGTAACTTTACGATGATGTAGCTACATCCCTGACATGATGCACAACCCTGCTAGTGATATCAGAGCACCTCATGCAGTTTCCCATTATACAACGAGACCCATAGCACTATGGCCATTTCCGCACTACACTGTTACAGTGCTATTATTCCACTTGCAACATCTTGTGGAATTTTGGAGTTTCTAGTTGACTAGGACGAAAATGCTCTCTGGCTGAGAATTCTAAATGCCTCTCCCTAAACTGAAAATTTCAGTATTCCGTGGACATTGAAAGTGGAATAACAGCACTTTAACAGTGTAGTACGGAAGAGTCCAAAGAGGTCAGGACCTGTTGCTCAATGGGTATGCTTCTGGCTGTGCTTGTACAACGGTCTCAAACATGTAGTTAGGTCTCTGCTCCAGAATTCAGCTTTTCTTGGCACTGAATATTATACTCTTCTCCCCAGTGTGGACTATACAGAACATTTGTACTTCTATGAAAAAACAACAACAGATACAACTTCTCAAATTCAAGGAATCTTTCTGTGGATAGGGAAACACAGTGATCAACTGAACAGAGGTAATGTAATACAAAAGTCAGCTGGGCTGGATCACAAGAGAAGTTACTTTTCTGTTGCTAATGGAGTTGAAATTTGATTACTTGTTTTTTATTGCTCTTTGTCCCTGATCTCCACATGGCCAAGAAAGGGAGCAGTCCCTGTCTACATTGAGATCCCTCCAGACCATCTTAATTGACAACAGAAGTAATATCTGAGACAAAATGTAGGCCTGTGACAAAATGTAGGCCTATCATCACTTTTCTTCTCCTCTATGATTTTTTTTAAAATATTTTTATTAAAATATACAATTTCAGTATAAGAAAACTACAGTTTTCAAACAAAACATACAACACACGTGACTACAGTAAAAGAAAGAAAGAAACAAACCAGCCAATCTACCTTAAAAAAATCCTACAACCTATACAAATATTATACATATAATATTGACTTCCCACTCCAAAGGCAATGGTTGCTATTTATCCTATAATCCAATAGCTTGATAATCTTCACACTTCCTAATGGATCTTGCAAAATAATTACAAGATCATCTGCAAATGTTCTCAGCTTTGTTTGTTTCTTGATAGTGATTCCCTTAATATTTTCCTCTTGTCTAATAGCTAAGTTTTAACACTTCCAAAATCAAACTAAAGAATAGAGGGGACAATGGACATTCCTGTCTAGTCCCTTTCTGTATATCACAAAAGTCAAATCTTTCCCCATTTTCTAAAACTTGTGCTTTACGCTTTGAATAAATAGCCATAATCCACTCTACAAAGCTTTGACCAAAATTGACCAAAATTCATTTTTTTGAGTAACTCAATCATAAAAGTCTAGGATACATTATCAAATGTCTTCTCTGCATCCAGAAGAATTATAGCTACCTGCTTTTCACTGTGAAACTCCAAATATTCCAAAATATCAATGAAACATCTTGTATTATCTCTCAATTTTCCTTTGGGTAAAAATCCACATTTATCTTCATGTATCCATATATTTAGAACTCTCTTCATCCTTTCAGCTCAAAATAATATTATAATCATTATTCAAAAGGGATATTGGCCTAGAATTTTTAGGATCAGTTAGATCTCTGTCTTCCGTGGGAATCAAAGGTATATTTGCACAGGTCCAGGTCTCAAGAGTCTTTCCAGAATCAGGCCATTTCTGCGCTACACTCTTATAGCATGATCATTCCACTTTACACTTCCTATGGATTCCATAGGATGTTGAAAGTGGAATAATTGCGCTATAAGAGGGTAGTGCGGAAATGGCCTCAGTTATAGAGTTCATCAACCCTTGTAATGGTAAGCATAATTGATCTTCTAATGTCCATCTGGTCCCAGAACCTTCCCAACTTCCATATGCTTAAATGCCTCTACTACTTCAGCAGCTGATATTCTTGCACTCAAAGTAAGCTTTTGTTTTTCTGAAATTGTTGTTAATTTTGGAGAGTCCAAATATGACTTTACTTTCTGTGGTAGAACTTTTTGTCTCCTGAATCATTTTTAACATTTTTGCCTGTTGAAGAAGCCAGTGAATCTGTAAAATCTTGCATGATTTATTTTGTGCATTTTGCTATGTATCATTATGGTGTGGGTTTTGGATTTTGTTGTATTTTGCTGCGTGACCAACGTGGCTACTCACTGAATATGCAAAGGGATCTTGTATAGTACCTTTAAAACCAACTGAGAGAAAGAAATGGGTAGCATAAGCTTGTGTAGATGTATCTGATGAAGTGTACCCAGCCCATTTCTGTCCTACAGTGTTATAGTGCTATTACTCCACTTTCAACATCCTGTGGAATCCTGGGGTTTGCAGTTTAGGGAGGGGCAGTTAGAATTCTTAGCCAGAGAGCTCTTTGGCCTGAGTAAACTACAAAGCCCAGAATTCCACAGGATGTTGAAAGTGGAATAATAGAACTATAACAGTGTAGGGCAGAAATGGCCTTAAGTCAATGAAAGCTTATGCTGCCTTCTTTCTCTAAGTTAGTGCTAGAAGATCCCTTCGCATACTGATCCAGACTAAAATGGCTGTGTCTTTGAATTCTACCCATGCATCATAGATGTTGATGCCATTGCCATCATAACCATTCTTTTAAAAGAAATTTTCCATCCTCACGGTTCCTACTGACTTCACCAAACAAACACTGTTGTCCTGAAGAGAATTTCTGTCATTACTTGAAGTATATTTCGGAAACTGAAGCTTGTTGGCCATGAGCCGTATCAGCTGAGGTTTTGACGACAAATGTTTTTTTCAACATCTTGTAATAAATTGTGGTTCCCTTCTGAAGAAGTCCCTGAGAGGTTAAAGGCTAATGATATCAGAAACCCGAGGCTGTCTGGTTTATTGTAAGTGTGTTTGCTTTAGATCAAGCTCATTGATAAGAAACAAAATGTCTGTCCCTTCTGGGAAAGGAAATGTCTTCATTTACAAGTGAATTGGTAATCTGGGGCTCCCAGAAACAATTGGGGAGTGGGTGTCAGAGGGAGCAAGATTGCTGAGTTTAGTTAATTTTGCCACTATTTGAACTCTTAGAAGAGGAGAAAGGATTCTGAGAGGTAGTTTGTGAGGAGAAAGACACAGAGAAGAGTGTGTTTGCTTCTAAATACAAGGTCAGATTCAGAGCTTGGGAAAGTTACTTTATGGGTCAACGTGATTAGGCAATTCTGGGAACTGTAGTCCCAAAAATAATATTTTCATGCTCCAGGCAAGTATTATGTAAATTAGGGATGGCAAGATCTCTACCGTCCAGGACTTCCTTTGTTTTTTGGTAGAACCCAAAGCTCCACTAATCAGAATGGATGCTGAAGACATAATACATTTCAATCCAAGGAATTCATTTCCTTTTGAGCAACAGAACTAAATGGAGCTCACATTCTTTTTTCTTTCTTTTTAATGTTTCTGGTAACCTCAAGCTTTTCATTTTAGTATAATGGTTGGCAATATGTTGCCCTCCAGATGTTGGATTGCAGTTCCCATCTGCCTTTCTCATAGGCCTGCACTTGTGGAAGTTACAGTCCAACCAGAGGCTTGAAAATCTATTTCTTTTTTGGACTACAACTCCCAGTACACATACCAGGTGGGGAATTCAGGAGCTGTAGTCCCCAAAAAGCAACTTTTCCATGTTCCAGGGCTGAAAACATCAAGAGAGCTACACATTGCTTGTGCCTACAATGAACGTTTTAAATATAATATGGAAAGGCTTCTTTTTAACTCAGTCACAACATAGCCTGAGATCAGCTTTCCCAAGATTGTGCCCTCTGAATGTGATGAATTATTGTTCCCATCATCCCCAGTGAGCATAACCAAGACTGAGGACTGTAGGGGCTCCAGACCAACAATCTGGAAGGCACTGGCTTGAGGAAGGCTTCTATATACTGACCGTCAGTGATTTTTCAAGCTTTCAGAAAGGAGATGTGCCTGCATTCCAGAGTTTTAGCAGTTCCATATCACTTTAATAGCTGCGGCTCTGTCCTAAAGAATCCTGAGAGTTGCAGTTTGATATGACACTTAGTTCACTGTCCTGAACTATAGTTCCTAAAGAACTTTGTCTGTCTGCACTACAAAATTAAACTGATTTAATCCTCAAGCCCTCTTTTCTCACAGTACCCATTCTTGGCATGTTCTAATTTGAAATCTAAGACACACAGAATCAATCTGTCTGTCTGTCTGTCTGTCTCTCTCTCTCTCTCTATCCATCCAGTTAACTATTTATCTAATTTCAGTGTCTTTAAATATATCAATGAGAGGATCAGATCTTGGAAAAATGTATTTTCAGAGTATAATTGCAAAAATATTTTTTTCTAAGCTCTAGCTGACAGTCATGGAAGCCCTGCTTCCTTTTGAAGGCCTAATGCAGTGCAATAGGAAACATAGTCCAAAGATTGGCAGAATTGTCGTTTTGTCTCTTCTTGTAACATCAGATGCAAGAGAATATTTAGTGGGTCAGAGAGTTGTAAAAGGTCACAAGTACAAACTGGGACACATATGGCCAAGCAACTTCAGAGTGTGGCCAAAATGGTGAAACCTATTGCACATTCAGGGGTAAGATCTGTTGTCCAACAAAAAACCACAAGCACTAACAGAAGTTGGAAAGAAACTGACCACAGCTTTATTGGTTACAGCTGTTAATGGGTTGGCATGTGCATGGGGCCAGATCTTGGCATCGGCTAACCCACCTGTTGACCAATGAGCCTGACCCTCCACCACTGCTGGAATCCATGTAGTGATAGGTGTGGAATCCACCCAATCACCCAAGGAGTGCAGGGAATGTGTGCACCTCCCATGTTGTGCACATCCTCTACCACCCCTGCATCCCTTGCTCTCCAGAAGGGGACACCATAGATTATCCTGCCCAAAGGCACTAATAACCTTATCCCAGATCCTGGACCCATGCCAACCACCCTCAAGTTGTGACAAGTAAGCAAAAACACAATTCAACACCTGAAAAAACATAGAGGGGGTGGGTGGGATGATGCTCCAAACAAAATGAATGCAGGCTGGAAGACCAGGCTGGAAGACCTGTCAGTCGTCATCATCATCATCATCATCATCATCTTACCCACCTCTCCTGAAGGCTTGAAATGGGGTACAACATAAGTTAAAATACACTCAAAAACACATTGTAGATTAAAATACACTAAAAACACATAAATCCATTTAAAATACATCAGTTTTAAATTCATAATTAAAAATTGACTAGGTAGGCCTGCCAGAAGAGATAGGTCTTTCGAACTTTTTAAAATTCTGACAGCATATTTTGCTGCTGAATCTCTTCCAACAGATCATTCCATAGTCCAGGCGCAGCCTATGAGAAGGTCCTCTGGGTGTCTGTGGCCAGTTTAGTCCTAGCTGGTTTGAATAAATGGCCCCCAGAGGGCAGATTGTATGGGAAGAGGCAATCCTGCAGGTAACTTGAATGTACGAACGTATGTACGGCTTTAAAGGTAATAATCAAATACCTCTTTCCCACACCAGAGAGAAAATTGCCAGCTAGCTCTGGCCTGGTAAAGGGGCAGCCAACTGAGTTTCAACCGTGGTTTAAACTCATTGGCTGATCAGTTGATGCCACCTCAAGTCCACGCAAGCCAAACAGCCTGCCAGGAAGACAGAACCAGGTCTCCCCGCAGCGCAAAGAGACAGTGGCATACCGAAGCGGGAGAGGAAGGGTTAGTGCACCCTATGCAGCATGTTTTTGAGGGCGGCACCTCCAACTCCATCCTCCATATACTGGTAGATGTCCAGTGTCTAGATGGGCACTGAAGTCTCCTGGAGAGGTCTGCCGAAGGAGTATGCCACCTCAGGAAAGGGGGCTGTCCATTCCCCCCTCTCCTCCTCTCCCTCTCCCCCTCCCAATCTGGAGTCAAACCTGTTTCCAGCCAAAGCAGCAGCACCCATGCTGGCAGACCTCTGGGTCAGGCAGAGAAGGAGTGAGGGAGAAAGGGAGGAGAGGAGAGGAGAGGAGACCTGAAGAAGTGGGGAGAGGTGCCCACCTTCCCTCCTTACCAGGGACGAGCCCAGCCCAGCTAAGCCTCTGAGGAGGAAGTGAGGGGGAGAGAGAGAGAGGGTGCTCACTGCCGTGGAAATGCTGGTGTGTCTCTGAACTCATGCAGAGCACTCCCTTTGAGTGAGAATATCCAGAGCCCAATCACCCAACACCAAAGAAGCATTTTTTATTTGGTATTTTGGATAGGTCCTCCCTCCCCTGAGAGGGATGGCAAACTCAGGGATTGCCCCTGGGCAGCAAAAGCTCTAGCTACACCACTGCAAAGAGACCACATGTTGTCTGCAGCTGCCCTGAGCTGCAAAATCACCACCCCATAAATCGGGCAGCTACATTTAATGAGGGAGAACATCCAAGATGGAAGAATCTGCAGCAGTTTGCTTTTGCCTAAGTCTACTGGGAAGGACAAGATTCTGCCCTTCCTCCTCTCTCCTTGCTTTTGCATTTTGAACTCAGTCTACAGCAATGGGAGTAAGCTGAGGACAAAGGGGGAAGGTGGGAGGAAGAGGAAAAATGGGACATTTTAAAAGCAGCTGAAAATGTGGGACAACACAGGAATAATCAGGACCGTCCCTACCAAATCAGGACAGTTGGAAAGTATGTGCAAGGGTTATCTAGTCCAGCCTCTGGACACGCAGTGATACACAATCATAGTACTCCTGAAATACCCAACTAATTCCTGTTGAAAGACCTCCAAAGAAGAAATCTGCATACATTTGAAAGGGAAGTGATTTTTTAAAGGTGCTTTTGCATGTATCATTAAAATTATCCCTTACAGAGGAATGTAATTATTCCCATGTTTCCTTAGCAGGAAGCCAGAACTTCTACAGACTTAATTAGGTCTGACACTTCATTAATTAAGAGACAGACAGTAAAAGAGAACCATTCGGTTATCATTACTTAAATCTCTCTCTCTGTCTTGTTCTCTCTTCTCTCTCTCTTTCACACACATGCAAAAGTAAGGTACTGTCCACTACTAACCTTAATTGTCCAGAACAGATTAAAGGGAAGTTAGATCAAAAAATATTGTCCCACCAGCATTTAATATCCCTGCCATCACACAGAGTGAGGGAGAAACTTGAGAAAGAAGCGGGAAAGAGAGAGCGGTGGGAAGAAAAACAGTCCCTCTGTTGTGCAGTGGGCTGATTCTCTCTAATGAATCCCCTTTGAAAACCACACTTAGTAATAAATGAGGACATAATATAATGCAGATGGATCAACAGGAGCATATAGGCAGCTCTCTGGATCCGTCACATGAAGGTTGGAACTGATATTTGGCTGAAGGTCAGGAGCCACAGAGTTAGGTAAGTCGTGAGAGCTTCCTGTAAGGTGCCTTGGTGAACAGATACACCAGTGTAAATGCTGGTGGTTATTTATTTTTGTATTTTATTTTATTTTATTTATATGCTGTCAAAGTGGGACCCAAGGTGGCTTCCAAAAGACTTAAATATATTAATAAAACAATTAAAAACATTAGAAAAACATTTAAAAAATATAAAAACCTGCAACATTTTTTAAAACATCTTGATGAATTAAAAGCTTACCTGCTTACATATTGAAAGTCTGCTTAAATAAGAATGTCTTTGCCTGCTGGTGAAAGGAGAGCAAGGAGGGGGCCAACCTAGCTTCCTGAGGAACAGTTGTGTAGAAACGGGACAGGGTGTGCTTTGCCCCAGGCAGCAGTGTTTTTGGTGTGTCCTGGCTCATAGCTATGCCCCCGCATGCCTTGGCCATGCCCCCACATACCATGGCCAACCTCCATGCACCGTAGCCCGTTCGCCCTCCCCCCTCCAAGCTCTGCCACTGCTGAGGAAGGGTGGGAGCAGCCACTGAGAAGGCTATCCCCCATGTCCTCACCAGGTGAGCCTGGGACAGTAGTGGGACTGAGAGAAGCCTTCCCCTTTGGAGCTTAGAGTTCTGGCAGGTTCATATCTTTTCTCTATTGCCACTTGAGGAACTATGTTTGATTGCCAGAATCCTACATAAGATATTACATTATGTAACTTTACACATACCTGGCTAAGCACTGTAAAGTTATATAACATAACGTGTTACCTAGCTAAGTAGCAAAAGCCAGTGTGATGTAAGGTTTGAGCACTGGACTATAACCCTGGAGACCAGAGATTGATGTCCCACTCAGCCACAGAAACCTTCCGGATGACCTTGGGCATTGCACACACTCAGCCCCAGAAAACCCCGCCTTAAGGTTGCCACAGATCAGAAACTATTTCAAGCAGTGATGGAGCTTGGAGTGTGTGGAGAAGTGGGTGGGAGGGAGGCTATGGTGCAAGGGGTGTGGCAACTGTGCATGGGGGTGTGGCTGCGGTGCATGGGGACATGGCCAGGGCATGTGGAAGTGTGGCCAGGGTATGCAGGGGCATGGCTATGGGCCGGGACACCCCAAAAACAATGCCGCCCAGGGAGAACCACCCTCCTAACCCCTTGTCCCTACACAACTGATTTGAAGGCATACAACAAAAACAACAACAAGCTAAGTAGTATAGGCACTAAGAAACCCCTTTACTGAAATGTGAAGCTGTATAACAGGATGCCAACAAGAGTGTACAGTGTGCATCAGTACCTGATGATCAGGAGAAACCAATGAGACGCCCACCCCATTGTGTCTCAATCATTCTCACCAGTGCTGCTATATAGCGATGTAGCAGAACTGCCCAGCTCCAATTCCTACAGATGTGAGTCCACTTACAAAGATGTAAGACCCCAAAAGGATTCCAGCTGCAATCATCATCACCACCACCACCACCACCACCATCATTGTATTGCCCTCCAAAAAGACTTCTGTCCCCCAACCCATGAAATTCTCCTTCGGTCCCCAAATTTCTAGCATTGCAGCAACATAAAGTTTTAGCTGAGCAACTAGAAATATAGTTTAGGCACCCAAAATAAAGGGGAAGGCACGGTGATCAAGGGGATGCATAATACATCAAATATAAGAGTTCTAAGTATGAAAATTTTTCAGTGACTCTCACTCTCTGCAATGCTAGAAATTTGCGGGGACTGAAGGCAAATTTCACAGAGGGTGAGAATTCTTATTTGCACGGGCAATGCCCTCGTTTTGCACCCCTGTCGTTACACTGACTGAGAGATGATGGGGGAGTTGTCATCCAATACATAGTGCCGGGTTAGAGGATGCTAATGTACAGCACTGCAGTCTAGGTCAGCCCCATCCACCCACCCAAATGTCTCAAATTAGTACGAGAGCCCTAAAACAGTTTCCACTATAATCTTAGCAGAACATAAGCTTTACCAAGAGAAAGAAAAAAAAAGCAGAGGAAGTGGTTTACATCCTGCCATTTGGTACTGAAAGGGGGAAAGGAAGAAGGAACGGGTAGAATATGAAACCAGTGGGTCACTACAGGTTACTTTTCAGGAACACTGTCAGAGCCGTGCAGAGAAATTAATGCCTGCCCTGAAACAGTTCCACTAATATAGGTTTCCTCCTAGCCTTGTGCAAAATCAAGCAGATAGCCTAGTGTCTCATTTCTACCAAAATGTGTTTTCAATTTAACCATTCTTCTCTTTTTTCCCCCCTCCACCCCTCCTTTCTCCTCTATTCTGAAATCCAGCTTTTCACATCCAAAGGAGGCCAAACACTATTCTAACAAAATGCCCCTACATAAGTTTGTGGGTAATGAAACACAGGCTAAGCAAAAGCTGCCCATCAGAGCAGAGTAATAGGGATTTCCAAAAAAAATAAAACTCCAGCAACAGCACAGGCAAGGAAATCAAGAACTGAGGGGGCCACTTGGAGAAGCAAAACAAACTCCAGAGACAGTAGAACTGGGTAGCATTGGGGTGTTAAAACACAAGATGGCTTTCTTCTCCCTAGATTGTGGAATGACCTGCTGGAAGAGATCTGACAGCAAAATTTGCTGTCTGAATTCAAAAAATACTAAAGACTTATCTTTTCTGGCAGGCCTACCCAGACTATTTTTAATTATACTTTTAATTGTGCTTTTAACTGCACTTGTACTTTTAATTATGATATATTTTAATTATGGTATATTTGTATTTTAGAGTATTTTAACCATGATTTGTCTTTAGTTGTATCTATGCTGTACCCTGCCTCAAGCTTGGGGAGAGGTGAGTAACAAACAATAATAATAGATTTTAGTGGGAATTGGATGCTGATGGGAATTGGATAGTGAAGTAACAAGTTCAGGCTGGAGGAGGTTTGCAAGGTTAGGAACAACAAAGTCACAACTTCAGGCAGAAAGGAAGTTGGAAGAATGTTATAGGACTATATAGAGAGGGAGAGAGCAGGAGAATAAGAATACCAATGTAGTACAGTGATCTGCGTTTTAGACTAGGAGTCTTATCACACTATGGGGTGATATGGGGATAAACTGTGATAGTGATGCGTTAGTCCCACTTTTGCCATAGCCTTATCACATGATATCATTGCTCTCCATGCACTATTGCATTGCAGGGTCATGGGAAATGTGTTTATTTTTTTAAAAAATATTTTAATTAATAAACAAAGAAAACAAACTATTACATAAACAAAGGGTTAATAAGAAAGAATATACAGTAACTCAATAAACATGATCAATTTAAGAGAAAATAAAGAAAATAAATTGAACTAAATATAACAGTATACCATTGCAATATATATAAAATTACAATCATTAAAATTAGTATAAAATTACAGTAACAATTTCTCTTTGCCTCTTCCTAACAACCCTTCCTTTCTCCCAACTTCTTACCCTCAAATGAATGAGTGATTTTCTATATATCATTTGCCTTCAAAAAATGTGTTTACTTGTACTTTCGTTATCATTTGGTCTTCATTCTTAATTTAATATATTCCACATCAGAACTTTTCACAGTGGGAATAATATGTGAATGACCCCCTTTCCTGCAATAATTCAGAAGCCAATTCAGGTGCAGATGTCTCACAGTGCTTTCTTCTACCAATGGTCCATCAGTGGGTGTGGTTTAGGTGTGCCC
This sequence comes from Iguana delicatissima, assembly GCA_948472985.1. Taxonomy (NCBI): domain Eukaryota; kingdom Metazoa; phylum Chordata; class Lepidosauria; order Squamata; family Iguanidae; genus Iguana; species Iguana delicatissima. The sequence continues at coordinate 307,787 of CAOKZL010000460.1, read as the reverse complement.
AGCTTATCCTTCCCTCAAGCATTGTAGCATCATAGTGTCATGATATCACACTATTATGGCGCCACTGCAGCCAGAAGAACCAATCATGAAGTGAGGGGTGGGATATGTAATGCATCACAGTAATGTCAGTAAAGACGCCTTAATGCGGATGAACAAAATGTGCAAATGACACTATTAAAGCTGAAATGTGACAAGGGTGTGATAGAAACCATCAGCAATCAGCTACCCTCAAGAGAATGTATGGAACAGATTTCAAATGGAATAATGTGGCATAAAGGAGCGATGTGATAAGGCTCTAAAATTCTGAGAGACCAGAGCTAGAAGCCCTGCTTAGCCATGGAAACTGCTGGGTAACCATAGACAGGTAACACATCACCTCCAATATTTCATAGAAGAAAATTTGTATATGTGTGACCAAGCAACATCAGAGTGCAGACAAAACGGCAAAAGTTATCAAAGACAAAAAGTACACAAACTAGGAGAATCTGCAGCAGTTTGCTTTTGCCTGAGTCTACATTTCCCACCCTCCTGTCCTTTCCCCCTTGCTGAATTAATAGAATGCAAACTACTTCTGCACTTTGAACTCAGTGTACCGAAATTAAAATAAGCTGAGGATAAAGGGAGAAAATGGGAGGTGGAGAAAGAAAATCGGACATTTTACAAGCAGCTGAAAAAGTGAGATGACTGAGGATTAATTGGGACTGTCCCTGACAAACAGAGACAGTTGGAAGGTATGGTAACACTCTCCCAGTCTGAGAGGAAGACAATGGCTCTGAATAAATCTTGTCAAGAATACCCTATGATAGGGCAACCATAAATCAGAGTTGACTTGAAGGACCGTGACAATAACAAATACACACACATGGTTACACAATGCATGCGCGCACACTCTGCCTTCCTTCTTCACAAAATAGGTTGTAATCACAATGGATGAATGATTAAAATGTCAGAGTGTATTTACAGTACATAATTACTACATTTTGATATCATTTTTAACTGCCATGTCTCCATCCTGGGATCTGTAGTTTGGTGAGGTACACAGAATTCTCTGCAAGAGAGCTCTAGTGCTGTTCTAGTGCCGTTCTTTAGGGAAGTGAACTGGAGCAGTACTACTCAAAGTAGGTTTCCATGGACTGGTGCAGGTCCACAAATCATTGGTTACTCGACCCTTGTGGGTTTCTAGGAAAGAAAGAAACAATTGTAGCTAATGGGCACACATAACGTACCAGTCTCTGGAACACTGGAAAAATATAGTTGCTGATCCCCCGCATCAAATAGTTAGAGACACAATGGATTAAAGTTCACCAGACTACAAGACTCAGGATTCTCTGTGATAGAAGCATGAGAGTTAAAAATAGTATCAAACTGCCATTAGTTGTGTAATGTGCGTATGCTGTAGAGAACAAAGGTAGCTTCTTTTAAAATGTATTATTATTACCCTGATTTTCTAGCCTTTTAGCTCACATAGAGACTTTCCATGTGTACACAAACTTTGCCCCATCAAACCTATCACTTTCCATGTGAGCAAAGTGACACGAGACACCCCCCACCATGTGTTGCAAGTAATGCTGATTAAGGCTATATAGTACACATAAGTTGGGAGTGGAATTGTAGACAGTGAGATGAGACAGAAATGCAATACAGAAGATATTGAAGGTGGCGATTGACATTTTTAACACTAGCCATTCATGAAACAGTTTGCTGATCACACAAGTGTTCTGACACTAGGTAAACCAACTAACTCATAGAATGTGATAAGAAAGCTTGACCACAGTTCAATCCTCTGGTGATAGACTTCCTAAGGAACTGTAACTCACATAGTCTCACGTAGCTCCTCATTTTTCCTGAACTCTCTTACAATTAAGGGACTTCTCATCACACACACAAACACACCCCTCCCATTTAGTGGATTAACTCAAGAGATACACAAAACACACTTTGTCTTAACTTTCTTTCACAGTCTTGCTGCCTGCCAGGTGCTTCAATTGCAAACAACTTCCCATTCCTCAATTCGCAGGACTGGTTTTTCCAGGTTGAAGTTATATGTGTTTGGTGGACCAGGTGAAGTTTAGGGGGACCAGGTTAGGTCAAAAGATGGGTAGCCCTGGCCTAAGGGGATTCTGGCACTGTTTCTTCTCAGAACTTTTAGGAAAGAAAGGGCAACCTGTAGGCCTCCAGAGGTTGTTGCGTGGCAATTCCCATCATCCATGATCATGTAATGTGGCATGTTCCAAGCAATGTTGCTCTTTGTAATTGTACTATTGTTATGGCGATGTCATCCAAATACTGCTGTATTTGTTGTTGCTGTTATACTTGGTTTCACAGTTTACCAGATGTTACTGGCTGGAATTTTAGACCATCAATGGTTCAGATTCTATCCAAGAAACTAAGTATCAGTGAGATGATGATGATCATTCTCCTTTTGTGAAGAATAAGGACTCAAGGCAGCTTACAAAAATTAAACCAGGTAAAAATTATTAGAAATAGGTAAAAACATACAAAATGTTATATTTAAAACATTATTGTGTGTCTTCAATTCCTTTTTGACTTATGGTGATCCTAAGGTTCAGAGAGTTTTCCTTTGTCTCCCCCTGAGGCTGAGAGAGTGTGACTTGTCCAGGGTCACCCAGTGGGTTTCGATGACTGAGTTGGGATTCAGCCCTTGTCTCCAGAGTCATCATCCAGCACTCAAACCACCACACCTCATTGTCTCTCCACTGTCTTTACAAAATAGTGCTATTATATTTTATCAGCATTCCCCAGCTCCAGCCCACTCTTTTACTACCCCCCCCCACAAAAAAAAGTGTGAATTGCTGTCAAGGAAGTCTCCACAGTCAGCAATTTGCATTTTAAATACATCACAGGATCCCACTATGCTTTTTAATATTACAAAATGCCAGTTGAACACAGCATAATTGCCCACCTCTCATTGAAGGACTTAGTTTTCTAATCTGTATAATATACATGTGCAAAATACACATAACAATCTTCAGAGAACTTACATTTTAGACTCTAACTCCCAGAATCCTCCAACCTGTAGGGCTAGCATGGATTATATAAATTGTAGTCCTAAAAAAATAACATTCCCAATCAGTATAATTTGCACCTGTATTTTTAATAAAACAATAATGCAAGTGGGTGTACAATCTCGAGACAGGGTGCCTTCTAAACCAATCACTTTTCTCCCCCTAACTATCTCACAAAGGCGGGGTAGGTGGGAGTACACAAGGCCATCCATGTTATCCTGAGCCAGTGGTGGAGCTTGGAGTGTGTGGAGGGGAGGCGGAAGAGGGGCGCAGCCACTGTGCGTGGGGGTGTGGCTGTGGCATGTGGGGGCATGGTCAGGGCACACAGGGGCATGGCTGTGGGCCGGGATGCCCCCAAACATTGCCGCCTAGGGCAAATGGTGCCCCCGCCCTCATTTCCCTATGTGACTGTCCTGAGCAACTTGAAGGGGGAATACATTTTTTTTTAAAAAAAAAACAGGCTAGGAAGATAAATTATTTCTTGGAATAAATTCCCCAAGTTTGCATCAAATTAAAATCAAAAGTAACTGAAGAAAGGGGAGAGTAAAATCCAGACAAATATATGAACTCTTCTCTTTTCTTTTCTTCTCTGTGGCCTGTGGGAAACTTTGGTAATGCAGACTTTGAAAGTGTACTTGGATGCAGATATGATTACTTGTAGAAAACCCCCATAGGCCCTGCTAGTACTGTGCCTGCCAAAAAAACACGAGTGTGATGAAGTATTACTACTTGACACACCTAAAAGAAGCACCGTATTATGACACCATTAAAACGCCATTAAAGGCCAGCTGCCTTATATTGTACAGTGCCAAGAAATGCAGACATGGCCTTGATGAATTATTCACTTTAAGGATACTCCCAAACTCCCACTCTTTCATTTTTTTTTCAATAAAATAGAATTACCAAAACACACACACAATTTAATCAGAATTAGTGCCCAGATTCACGTGGGTTGAAATAGCCTTTCCATTGACATACCGGAGTCTTTAAGGAAAGTTACATAGCTATCAGAGTTGGAGACACTGCCTGGTACCTTCCTATGGCTTTACATTAGTAGAATCAAGGGTTACCATAGCCTAATCTGGCCGGGTGAGACCTGATTAAACCTTTGTCACTTCACTTTTTCAGCAGCTTTTGAAATGCTCCAGTTTCTCTCTTTTTCTCCCAGTTTCTCAGTTTGTCCTCAACTTACTTCCATTGGTGCAAATTCACTTGAGACCATAAAAGTAGCTTGTATTCAGTTAACTCAGCAAGGGGAAGGAAAGGAGGGGGCAAAATCCTCCCTTTCTCAGCTCATGCATAAGCAAACTGCTACAATCTCTCCCAGCTTGCGTGTTTTTCTTCATTAATATTTTTTTTTTGCCATCTTGACCACACCCTGATGTTGGTTGGCCATGATGTGTTTCAAATTTCATCTGTGAAATGTTGGAGGGTATGGGTTACACTGGTGTGACTTCCTTTTCCCAGTGTTGTGCAAGAAGGTACCTAGTACCTTCTTGCACAACTGTTTTGATCTTCTTGTGCTATGGTTGCGAGATGGAGCTGGGTACCACTCTGCTTCTGACACAAACAGCTGCTGATTGGCCATAGGGGCACACTGAGAAAACTCCTTCATATTGCTGCCAAGTTAGTTTCATATTCCCAGACTTCCATGGGATCTGCACATAAATAAACTAGTGAGCTTTACTCTCTCCCGCTTCCAGATAGAATCTTGGTCCATCTTGTCTAAGGGCAGATGCAGCACTAGAATCTCCTGGAGGGAAATATATGAATACTTCATGTTTATGTGAGATAAAACTGCTGTACAGCAGGGAGCAAGGCAGACATATGATTCCCCCAGGGCAGTAATATTGTATGGCCTTGTTTATTAAAGCTTGTTTATTAAAATTTATTAATTATTTAAGAATGTATATCCTGTCCTATATGGGATCTCAGAATAGCATACAGGGGGGAAAACAACAGTTTGAAACAACTTAAAATTAAACTGAGTAAAAGAATATTAAAGTATACTAGTGTATATACCCGGCGTTGCCTGGGATTTTATTTTCTCCTGCTTGCTGCTAGGCCTCGTCTCCACAGCAACCGGCCTATTAAAGACAGGCACATTTGACTGAGACTGAAGAGCTCTCTCGTTGAGAATTCTAAAGGTCCCTCCCTAAACTGCAAACCCCAGAATTCCATAGAATCATATGAGGTCTTCTCACCTGATACAGCCAATCATATGAGATCTTCTCTGCCTGACACAGAAAAACAGACAAACTTTGACTGTTATATATTAGATTAAACACTGCAACAGATTAAAATAGGTTCTAAAAGCTAAAAGCAGTTTAAGACAATGTGCATTTTGGAATAAATTGGTTACATCCCAAAGCTTTCATAAACATATTTTTGCTTGGTTTCTGAATGAATCCCGTTTTGGTGCCAACTGGGAGGGGAGGGCATTCCATAGATGGAGTGCCATGGCCAAGAAGCCTTTCTATTATTGCTCTCACACCATATTTCACCCATCAGTGGGATACAGAGAAGTGTTTTCCCAGGACACATCAGTCCTTGATATATGCATATGGAAGCCCCAACCATTTAGGGCTTTGATTGTCATCAGAACCTCCTTGAATTCAGACTGACATATTGGGAGCTTTGGTTAGGGCTTTTGCCCTGGTTGGGGGAGTCTGCCTCCTAGTGACTATAGGTGATACCTCGGACTTCAAAGATGTAGACTTGTTAAAATTAATTTTAATCAAAGCGTTTAAAAGAACAAGCTACTCACAACTATATGCTCGTTGGCTCCTCATAGTATGCATGCCAACTTTCAAGTATCTGGGTTTCTTCATCTTGGAGCTAAGATTCTAAACAGGAGCACTGGAGGGGTAGGGTAGGGGAATCCAAATTGATTACTAGTTTATTAGCACTTAACTTGCAATTACTAAACAGAATTGCTTTTGTATACATGTTTGATGTTTCCTGTTATCCTAAGAATTAACTTGAGTGTTTTCCCTTTTACAGTTCATCTGAATCTCAGCCAGAAAGGAAAAGCAAGTACATTAAACAACACACAGCAAATGTACATTGCTCCTGAATGATTTTTTTTTCATTCTAGGAAATGTGGCTGTTGCCCTCACAGTGCTTAATAATTGGCACTCTGTTGCTAAATTATATAATTTACTGATAATTTTATTTCCCACCAAAGTTAGTTACTCAGGAAGATCACAGTGGAATGAATCAGGATAGAACCCTAGCCATGATCTTTTATTGTTCTCACAGCCATCTAAGCTGGTCAATTGATACCCCAGACCTTTGCAAACACTGATCCTCTGTCTTTCACTCCCTCCTCTTCTGATTGACTTATCTTTCTTGGCCACTCCACCTCAGTCCAGCCCACTTCACTTTTGGGATATATTTTTATTTCTGGTTGTCAAGTTTCTGGAGAGCATTTTTAAAATGTTCTAAGCATTTTTAAAATAAACTACTTATTTCATCAACACTTGGAAAACTTCTTTTTTTGGATGGTGCCTCGCAGAATTTCCCAGATAGAAGGTAACTTGCCATGCTGGCTTGTGGATTCTCGAAGTTATCCAAAAAATGTAACCTTCCCCAGATCTGGATTCAATTTACATAAGGACTGTTAACAATATAGACAAGATCTCCAGTTTGAGATCTGTAAATTTTGTACAGATTTATTTTCGGACTATAGTGCTTGCAGTTTCCCAGCCATCATGGCTGGTGACCATGCTTTCTGGTGGATTCTGGGAGGCATACAGAGGTGGATCTAGGATGAGACAACTGGGGCTCGTGCCCTGGGTGTCAATGTCAAGGGGGTGCAATAAAGAGGAACCTCCCTCGCCTGGTCCCCTGCTGCCACTTGCCTCTCCCCCACCCATCACCTCTCACCCCTTCCTCCCCCAACCCCCCATTGCCACTTGCCCTGCCCCCCCACTGCCACTCACCCCCTCACCTGCTAGCCGCTCACCCTGCCCCCTTGCTCTGGGGGCTGTTGAGCCTCGGAACACCACTGGAAGTATAGTCCCCAAAACTAATTTTTCCAAACCCTGCTTTGGTGCCACAGGTTGTTTCAACTCAATCTGTCCCATAAACCTGTGCTCCAATGAACAAGCCAAAGAGGAAAGGAAGGACAAGATATTCAATAACTACTGTAACATCAGCCTACTGAGTATTTTTTGGAGCATATGGGGAGTTCCTTGCACCAACGAACAGAAGAACAGGACAAAAAAAGGACCTGTTGTTGTTATTTCTGTTACTATTATTACCCCACCTTCTCCTGATAATGGGACTCGAGGTGGCTAACAACATAAAAATGATACAAATTAAAAACAATACAAAACATTCACAGTATGAACATAAGATTGAAAAAAACAAACATTTATGAGTTTAAAACATTACCCATTAAAAATATTAAAATGCATTAAAAGCCTATTCAAACCTTCAAAGCAGAACCACTCAGCATTAAAATACCAAACAGTTAAAATTTGTAAAAGCCTGACAGCACAAAAATATTTTGACCGGCTGATGGAAGGAGAGCAAGGAGGGGGGCTCTCCAGGAAGAGAGTTCCAAAATCTGGGACCAGTCATCAGGAAGGCCCTTTCCTTTGTTCCTACAATGAAGCCTGAGAGGTGGAAGAACAGAGAGAAGGGCCTCTTCAGATAATCTTAGAGCTCTAATGGGCTCATATACAGTCCTTCAAATAACCTGCACCCAAGCCAGATTGGGCTTTATAGGTCAAAAGCAGCACTTTGAGTTGTGGCCAGAAACAGCCAATGGAGCTGTTGTGAAAAGGGAGCTGTGTGCGCTCTGTAGCCTCCCACAGTTAACAACTTGGTTGCAGCTATTTCGGCCAAATGAAATTTATGAGCACTTTTCAAAAGCAGCTCCACACAGAGGGCATTACAGTAATACAAACAGGAGGTAACCTATCAAGACTCAAGAAAGCTACGGTCCTGAACTTGCAAGACCTGATCTGGGCTGTTAAGAACTTGGTATTTTGGAGGTTTCCTATTCAAAGGGTTGCCATAAGTCAAAGTGGACCTGACACCAATTAACAACAAGGTGAAAGTAAACAGGAGCACTACTACTAAATAGCCTTTGTGATCTTCAGGGGAAGCCTTTTTTCTTGATCCCAACACACTTGGAGGTGTGTTTGGCAACGACCCAAATGAGCGCCTTCTTGAAGGCTGCTCTCAGGTTGTGGAAGTCCCTTTCAGGTGAGGCTAGGTTGGTTCCCTCACTGTTGTCTTTCCTCCAGAAGCTTTTTAATTCAGCTAGAATAAAATAGGTAAGTGCTATATTGTTTTTAATTGATGTGCTTTTAAATTTCTTTTTAATTCAGTTGGGTTTAAATATTAGAATTTGCTTAGTTGTGCAGGGAAAATAAACTCCAAATATTAACAATTTACAGTTACAATTTACAATTTCAGTTACAGTTATTTCCCCAGTACATTTCATGCCTTAAGTCTCAGTCTGGGATGCAAGGTGGAATATAAAATACAGAATTAAATACATGCAGTGGAATAATGTAGTGGTTTTCAATCTCTGGCTCTCTTGATGTTCTAGACTTCAACTCCCAGCATCCCTGATCATTGGCCTGCTTCCTGGGGGGTGAACTCTAAAACTTTGGGATGACCAAAGGCTGAAAGCCACTGAACTTTTGTGCTCATAGATGGGCCCATGTTAGCAAGTGAGGGGTAATGAGGCTCCAAGGGACCTGCCATTCCCTTCCCCATGTGCTGTCCTAATTTGGAATATGACTGCCTTGGCATCTGTCCAGTTGCTAACTAGCATGAAGGTCATTTCATGTGGTTTCAGCTGCACCAGGGAAGCCTCATCACCTGCGCGGAAGGAAGGACTCTTTGATTGGCACCTCATTGATCACCATAACTCAACCCCTTAATTCATAAAAATGCTTCTCCTCAATTGCAGCCCATTAAGCCTTACTAGGAAATAATTGAGCCTTGTTTCTCTTTTTGTCTGGAATGAGTTTGCTTTGATCAGTAACCCGGCTCTGTGGCCTACTTGATTTAAGCTTTTTTCATGGGTACGAGGGATGGATAATGTGAGCTTCCTTGTTGCTGTCAAGAACATGTTCCAGTCAGTGAGTTGCGTCTGCAAGTTGTTAACCCACTGGGGATGGGTCTTGCTTGCTACGGGAAGAGAACTTTGGCAGGTTGCCTTACAACGGAGAAGGATTGTCATTTGCAGCAAGTGTGAAGATCAGCAATAGGGATGGGGAATTTAGTTGTTGGATCTACACCCAGTCTTTCCTCTTTGGGTCTTTGGGCTCTACTTGTAAAGCTTGTAAAGTAGGAAAGTGCTAGGTGAAATGACACCTATCCTCTAGGAATGTGCCTATGCATGAGTCTGGTTTCTGGTTTTCAGGCTTTCAGATTTGTTGGTGTTCTTCCATCATTCACTTTGTCATGAGTAGAACAGGGGGAAGGAAGTACTTGAGTTTCCCCTAGAACTAGGCTGGAGTGGGATGAACACTCTCTGAAATGGCTGAATTGGACTACGAAAACTCCTGTGAAGCTGAGTCTCATCAGACATGGTAAATCAGCAGTGTATTAAATGATCAAGGACTGAGAAATATTAAGACAGCTATTGTCAGTGAACCCTCCCAGGTGGTAATAAAGGCTACTTACAGTGTACCCTCCAACTGTCCTGATTTGGCTGGGACAGTCCCAGTTAATTCTTATTTTTTCAGCTGTTTTTCATATGTAAACTATGGCTAACATAAACCCCAGCTCCATATGACATGTGTTTTATGTTTTATTCATGGTCAAAGCTTGTAAAAGTTTTTTTTTTTTAAATTATGGCTTCCAGAGACCTGCAGGCATTATGGCCATTGGTCATGCTGGTTGAGAGAGTCTGTATTTCATAGTTACTTATGCCAACTCCAAGGACTCTGGAAGTGTTTTTAATGCATGGTCAACACTGACAGATAGGTTACTTTTCCCACTGGTGATCACTGAAATCTCCTTAAATGTGAAGACTCTTATAAACATAATGCATACAAAAAAGTGTTCTCTATATGTTCAGTGTAGCTTACTCTCAAGTAATGGAAATGACTGTAGTGTTGTTGTTGTTGCTGTGTGCCTTCAAGTCATTTCCAGCTTATGGAGACTCTAAGGTTTTCTGGGGCTGAGAGTGTGTGATGCCCACCCAGTGGGTTTCCATGGCCAAATAAGGAATTGAACCCTGATTTCCAACATTTCATAGATGAAATCCAGGACACATACGGCTAAGCAATATCACACTGTGGTGAAGATAGTAAAAGATATTCATTAGGAAGAACACACCACCTAGGAAAGGCGGCAGCAGTCTGCTTATGCCTGAGCCCGGTGGAAAAGGAAGATTCCACCATATTTTGGTCTGTGGCTGAAATTAATCCATTCATTCATTTATTCTTTCATTCAGGCTATTGCTCCCCGTCTCAGCTGAGTTAATTGAGTGCAAACTACTTTTGCGCTTTGAACTTAGGCCCTTTCTGCATGTGGGAAAGGAACCGCGCAAAAACGGGACTCACCAGACTTCCTCAGTGTCCGGGCGAGTCCGTCGGGATGAGGAGCAGTGCGAGTTCATCACTCCGCACTGCTCCAGCATCCAAAATGGCAGCTTCCGGTTGGTGGAGGCTCTCCACCAACCGGAGAAGCTCACCAGCCTAAAGCCCGCCTCTGGCAGATCTGCAGGAACGCACTAGTGCGCGCCTGCAAATCTGCACCGGAGCATGGCGACAGAGTGACACAGAGTTGCACACTTCGTGCTTTTTAAAAACCTTTAAAAAGAGGTTTTTAAAAAACACGCCGCGCGGCCAGTTCCGGTCGCTCCGGAGTGGACTGAGGTGCGGAACTGCAAAAGTAGTCCGCCCCAGTCCACTCTACGGTGCAGAAGACCTCCATCGGAGGTCGCTCTGCACCGTTTTAATAGCCCGGTGTGGAAAGGGCCTTAGTTTGCAGGAACTGAAGCAAGCTGAGGACAAAGAGGGGAAATGGAAAGAGGAGATAAAAACGGAGGGCCTTTTTGCCCTACACTGTTACAGTGCTATTATTCCACTTTTAACATCCTGTGGAATCCTGGGGTTTGCAGTTTGGGGGGAGGCTTTAGAATTCTCAGCCAGAGAGCTCTTTGGCCTCAGTAAACTACAAACCCCATAATTCCACAGAATGTTGAAAGTGGAATAATAGCACGAAGTGTAGTGTGGAAATGACTTTGGTTTTCTCTTGGGAGTCTCAATATTAGGAAAAAGGCAGGCTATAAACAAATTAATCATTAAAATTATAATGCCAGTGTTCAGACCCCAGCAGCAAATCATGGTTTTTAAACTGTGTCTTTCAACTGGCTTATAAGTCAGTTTGTAGACACTGGTTCAGACAGAACAACAAACCACAACCTGATTATGTTACATTACCATTATTTGTGAAACTGGAAGATGACTTTGTTCAGAAGCCACCAACAAACCGTGGTTTCTAATCTGTATCTTTCAGCTGGCTCACAAATCATAGTTTACTCATAGAGGCTATTTCAGACAGAACAGCAAGCCACAACCTGATTATGTTACGTTGCTATATAACATAATCTTAAGTCATTAGGCCAATGACTTGGGAACAATGTTTTCTTATTCTGTGGGAAAGAATTCTCCACCTCATGTGTCCCTTTTCCAGCAGCATCTGGAAGATGCAATATTTTAATAACAGTAGGATTTGTTTGATTTCTGTATGTGTCCCTTCCAAGAGCTCAAGGAGGTACCAATTTTGTCTGCATTAGGTTAGGCTGAAGTGGCAGGGATCAGGAACTTCAGGAAAAGAGATTCTATCTAAATATAAGGAAGAACTTCCTGATTGTAAGAGCACTTCAATAATAGAACGCTCTACCTCTGTGGTGGAAGGAATCTCCTTCTCTGGAAGTTTTTAAACAGAAGCTCGATGGCCATCTGTTGGGAATGCTTTGATGGTGTATCCCTGCATGGTAGGAGGTTGGACTCAATGATCCTTGTGGTCTCTTCCAGATCTATGATTCTGTGTCTTAAGGCTCAACAGAGATCTGAAGGTGGGTTACCCATATGAAGGTTCAGCTGCAGCACCTCCATGTAGGATCTAAAGAAGAAAACAGATGGTAGCTGCAGGCCTCAGATGCAGGGAAAACCAAAAGAATGAGGTGAAAAACTGTACTGAAAAAGTTGAATGAATCTTACTGTTCCACTGTTGTCATTTGCTTTAGTGTACATCAGCCAGATGTGACTACAACCCTGATGTTGAAGTTGTCCAGACATCCGATTCTCCTGGAAACAGCATGGCATTTTAATAGCATGCCATGCATTTACTTCAACATGCAATCTGGATTTGAAATTCAATACCATAACAAGAGACTTATGCATTTAGTAAAAACATAATTCCCCCAAACCTTGAAAGCATCTCCCTTTATCCAGGATTTGTAGCATCAAAATGTGTAATGTACTCCTCACAGCACAGTTCACTTTCCAAAATGTGAAATGTATAATTCTATTTATTATGAAAAGATTTCTTCCTACATAGTCCTTGCCTTCCTGATATCTTTGACAACAATTCTCATTAGCTCCATGCTGGCTGAGGATGATAAAGGTCTCAGCCCAACAACATCTGGAGGACATCAGGTCATGAAGGGCAGGTGAATGATTCTTTTTTTCTCTGTTTTTCAGATGTATGGTTTTTCAGGTATATTTTTCAGGTGTATGATCCTTAAGGCAGTCTACAACTCCTCCAATGACTAGAAACAGCAGGGGTGGAAACTGTCTAGCCCTCCAGATCTTGTTGGATTAGAATTCCTGCTGTTTCTCACCATTAGCTATGCTGGCGGGAGTTTCAGTCCAACGGTACCTGAGGGGCTACACAGTTTCCACTCATCTCAGCTACAGAAGCCATATCTGTTCTACAAGCAAGATTTATTTTTCTGGGCACAATTCAAAATACTGGTAATACATCTTTATAATCAAGGGGGCTCTGGTGGATCTGGTTTACTGAAGGACTGCCTTCTATTGCTAGGGTGCTCTTTCTAGAACTTTCTGTTCTTCTCCAGAGACTGTACTCTGAGACCTTCCCACACAATCAGAAGACACTAGCGTATATCAATGAAAGCTTAGAAAGTTACTTTAAGAAAGTAATTTGCTCCTGTTACTCACTGTAGTGTATTCAGAGAAATACACTTCATTATATGTACTCATTAACATAGCTGGTTGATTAACTTTTTCTACCAGTGATTACTCTTTCATTATCTTTTTTGATGCTTTGATAGAAAAAAACAAAACCCCAACAACAGAACCTTCAGCATTATAGAATTATGGGCCCTTTCCACACTGGGGGGGTGGACACGGGGGGAAACGGGGCAGCGCACGCGGGGACGGAGCTTACTGTGAAGCGGGAGGCTCCGTCCCCGCTGGGAGCAGCGTGAATTTGCCGTTCTGCACGGCGGTGGCCTTCGGCAGTGCTCGGCAGCACCCAAAATGGCAGCCAGCGGCTTCCGGCAGCGCTCCGCCAATCAGGGCAGCGCGCCAGCCGGAAGCCCGCCCCGGGCAGCTCTGCAGGGATGTGTTACCATGTCCCTGCAGTTCTGCACAGGGTGCTGCGACGGAGTAGCGCACGCAAGGTTTTATAAAAACCACTCGAAACATGGTTTTTATAAAACACGGAGTGCCACCCATGTGGCCGTGCGAGGGCGGTGTGAGGTTTAGAACCTCCCTTTTTTTGTGTGCCCTAGCACACCCCGCGCTGGAGACGACCTCCGTGTCTGGTCGTTGCACTGCGGGGTTTTACCCCCGTGTGGAAATGGCCATAGAATCCTGGAGATGGAAGGAATCACCAGGGCCAGCTAACCCATTGCCATGTCCTGCAGGAGTACATAACTAAAGAACTCCCAAAGGATGCCAATTCAACCTCTGTTTGAAAACTTCCAAAGAAAGAGAGTCTACCATCCTCTGAGGCTGCCTGTTCCACTGTTGAACAACTCTTACATGAAAGAAGTCCTTCTTGATGTGAAGATGTTAAAAAGCTCTTTTCTTGTAATTTGCACCCATTGGAGCAGCAGAAAACAAGCTTTCTCTGTCTTCTACATGATACCTCTCAGATATGTAAAGATGGCTAACATGTCACCTCTCAGTCTTTGTCTCTCCAGAGGAAAAATACCCAGTTCCTTAAACCATGGTCCTTTCTGCAGCATCCAGTGATAATGGTGGCAGCAGCTCTTCTGAGAGGGTGGCATGATGGAGTACTTCCCTCTGCATTGGCTGCCTCTGATAACCAGGAAGTGTGATGCCATGCCTCTTCCTGCCACAGCACAGCTGGGTACTCTCCCAGGAAGTGCACCCATTGCACTTCCAAGACCTCCACAGGCAAGGTAAGCGTGGGTATGTGGCAGGAGGGCAGCCCGATCACTGGTCATTGACAGGGAAAACCTGTCAATGATTTGCAGCATGATTGCGCTGCTGGGAGAAGGAATAAGGACAAGACCAGGACAATGTCATGCATAAGCACCATCCGGGCCCAGTCCTCCTCTGGTCCCCGTGGCAGATTGGGTGCATCACTCAGAAAGGGCACATGCCTCATAAGCACTGATAAAAGAAGGCTACAAAACTTTTTTAAAATCCTGTTGAAATGCCTCTTACAATGCCATTTTAATGTAATTTTGAAAAGTAACTAAAACATTACTTTTCGCTCTAGAACAGTAACTTCATTTCCAAAATTCCCCACTCATCATGTTGCTTTTGGCATGTGAGTTTGTTGCATCTTTAAAAAAAATGAGGTACTTATTATAGAGAACTATGTTACTTGTATCTTAACCAAACTCTTAGTTTAATTCTATAATTACAAAACTAATGCATTAAATCTATAATTTAATTTGATTCTATAATATTTCTTTTATGTTACGCCTCTGATAGTACACACCCACCCACCCCCACACACACACACACCCCACACTGTTCTTCCATGTAGGAGAAGCCAAGTGAATTAATCTCTAATATGTCAAGGGAGAAATGGTGTGTGACTTTTGTATGCCAAATAATATACTTTATTCATATTTGAATAATGTTGCAGCATGTTTAACTGCAAGCAGAGGTGAGTAGAGATGTTTCTCAGTTTTGCAATGTGCTTCCATCATATGGCTATTCTGGCTTTTCCTAAGAGCAGACAGAACTTCTCTAATGGCAACCTCTGACTCTAATTCAGCGGTTACAACTCACAATAAGGTTTTAATTCTGAGATGGTCCTATCAACAAATCTTAATTTAATGCATGGCTCCCAAAATACACTGCTTACAGCTGCCACCTTAACCTGCCCACTGATAGGGCCAGTCCTGGTGGGGATTAGTCACAGCAGGCAGGTTTTGCAATAGAGACAAGAGCAAAAGCCACAGCCAGTCTGTGTGCCTTCCCTATTATTCCCATGTGCAAACACATAAAAAGAACAGAGTGTGGTACGAATGTGATGTAATTTAGCCACATCAGCTCACTAGCCCAGGTGGCTTGGGATGAACTTTGCCTTTTACACTTTGATTCAGTGCCAGGGTTTCTAAAATAAGAGGCACCGGGGCTCATCTGCCTGGAAGTCAACCTGAAAAATACACATCTGTATTAACACAGCTGTGGAAGCAGTGAGGGACCTTATTCATTAGTAGCAGAGTAGCTGTATTATTCTACAGTTCTGTGCAAGAGCAAGGGGAAAAAAAATCACCAAGGGAGGTACTGGACTCAGAAGTTAGCTTCCTGAGAATCCCAGCATTCATTTTATAGCTGTGGAGTGGAAATTAGAACCAGAGGGGATCTTAGAGAATGATTCGGGCCAATCCTGGTTGAATGCCGAATCTACAACACAGAATGGAATTGACATCCCTTATTGGTGGCCATATTCATTGTTATGTTGTCATATGCCGTTGTGACAACTTTGACTTATGGTGAATGTATGCAGGGGAGGGTGACCAAAATTGTAGAAAGCTTGGAAACCATGCCCGGCAAGGTTTAAGGAACTGGGTATGTTTAATATGGAGAAGAGAAGGTTAGGAGGCAACATGATAGCTATGTTTAAATATTTGAAGTGACGTCATATGGAGAATGGAGCAAGCCTTTTTTTTTTTTACTGCTCCAGAGACTAGGACTTGGGGCAATTGCTTCAAAATACAGGAAAAGAGATTCCATCTAGTCATTAGGAAGAACTTCCTAACAGTAAGAGCAGTTTGACAGTGGAACATGCTGCTTCAGAATGTGGTGGAGTCTCCTTCTTTGGAGGCTTTTAAGCAGAGGCTGGATGGCCATCTGTTGGGAGTGCTTTGATGGTGTCTTCCTGAATGGCAGGGTCTTTGAGTCAATGGCCCTTGTGGTCTCTTCCAACTCTATAATTCTATGATTCTATCTCTTTAAGAAAGAGAGACCTGGTCATCTACAGCTCTGCATAGGTCTTGTAAACCCCGGGCCATCCCCCCCAGGAAAGAATTCTGCCTGCCAATGAAAGTTCCCTTCAGTTCCTATTGAAATAACTTAAAACTTCTGATGAACATGTAGAAAAATGGTTTAGGCCTCCAAAGAAAAGGGGCAGGCAAAAAGATAAAGAGAATGCAACCACAGCAAGTAGGAAAGCTCTGGATGTGAACGTTTTTCAGTGTTTCACTCTTTGCCATTCAAGAACTTTGAAGACTGAGTGAAAATTTTGCTGGTAGGGAGAACTCTTATGGGGAGTGGCAATGCCCTCATTTTGTTCCCCCTGTAGCCACACCCCTGGCTCTTGTATCTTTAAGAACTGATGCAGCAGCATTTCTAAAAGCTACTGGAATCGTCTCAAGGGCTTGTGCTGGCTACCTTCCCTTCCATTCTTTCTGATGCCAAAACCCACCTCGGCCGCAGCACAGCCAGACAAATTAGATTGTATTAAAATTCCAAGGACTTTAATACTGATGGAACGTGCTTATTATTTCTTTTTTTCCCCCTTTCCCCCTCACCCCCAATTTCTCACTTCACAGTCTGGGTTGCCCTATCCCTTAGTGGATTCAGTTCTCGGAATATCGTTCCAGTTGTAAAACATTGCTAGATTTCCCCACCCTTGCTTAACTTACATGTGCTTTTTGCATGTCTCTCCTCTCTTACTATCACTGTGATTTTTAGTTGCTTTGACACTAAACTTTCTTCTTCTAGCACTGTTCAGAGTTTACTGAGAATCAGAGTTCCAAAAAGTTACTTTTGGGGACTACAGTTCTTAGAATCCTACAGCTGGCATAAACAGAGTAGAAAAGTATTTGGTTTCTTTTACTCTTAAGCTTATATATCCCAGTTAGCACCCTATATGACCTGTTACTTTATGGCCATTTCCGCACTAGACTGTTATAGTGCTATTATTCCACTTTCAACATCCTATGGAATCTTGGGGTTTGCAGTTTAGGGAGGGGCCTTTGAGGCAGAAATGGCCTATGTTAATTAATGTATATCTAGTTATGTAGCAGAATCGTTAAGAAACCCTTTCACTGAATAGTGTGGGTACTTAGCCGAACACCAGCCATCAGAACACCATGCACACAGATGTCCATCGCGCACAGATGTGCATTGAACCCCAATGCGCATAGGGCACTTTGCCAGCTCTGTTATGTAGCAATGTAACAGCAGTCCTCCACTGGATACAGATATTGTACAACTGCACAATTCTAATTTCCGCAGAAATAAGTCCACTTATGAAGTTGTAAGGTCCTAACAGGATTCTGGCCCCCAACAAATTCCCTAGATTCCTGACAGTGGGAAAATTTTAAACTTTATAAAAACATGTAAAATTTCAAAACGCAATAGACAAATTTCATCCAGTGAAATTTGTCCAGGTGAACAGGCTTCTTCTCTTGGTGGAAGGCTTTAGCTAGAGGGGGAGTAATTTTGCTGGTTGAATGGGGAAGGAAGTGATCTTTGCTGATTCTCTGTTGCGTTGCAGTCGTGCATGTCCCCAAAAATCTCTTCCATAGGGTTAGAGAACCCTGTGGAATAGTGATGGAGGTGGCACTGAGAGCTGACCAGTAGAAGAAGTTGTTAACTTTCCCCACATTTCCAGAAGTGGAAGTGTTCTGCTTAAATGTCTGGGTCCAACCCATAAAGATTTTGATCCCACACTGTTAAAACTCTTCCATGAGTTCCACTCATTTCCATGAGATACACTTTGTCCTGTTGGCTGATCAAGCCCAAATTGGTAGCAGTCGTCCCGGGATTCTGGCAGGATTCTCTCTTAGCTTTAACTGCAGATACCACAAAAGGACTTGGGACATCTCCATGTAAAGTGTGTATTCCATCAATTATTACAGTCCACAAAAAAATAAAACCATGAGACATCTGCACAGATACACTCTCTGTATGAGGGAACTCATAATGCTAGGATGGGGAGTTTTTGTCCCTTCAGATGTTTGGGCTTGCAGAATCTCATCAGCCCTGCCCAACATGGCCAATGATAACGGGTTAGGAATGGAAAGAATATTCACAATTATTCATCCTCAGACCAGAAAATGGGTTTCCCAGTAATTGGGACATCCCCACCCCATTCAGGAAGAATAATTGGCACAGTTTTTTCCTGGTATTTGACATTCTCAAGTGTGGTGCAGAAATTTTTCAGTGGAGAAAAAAGTGGGTTTTCACACACACACACACACACGCGTGCGTTTTCTGTGCAGAAAATGCATTTTCTCTGCAGAAAACAGAATTTTTGCACAAATTCTCCCACAGTGGGAAAACCTACCAGCATAGATAGTTAAAGATTAACATCCGAATATGGAATAATAGCAGTATAACAAGGTAGTGGGGAAAGGCTCTAAGTAATGGAAAGAGCCAACAGATTTCATTTCCTTCCAGCTTTTACCCAAATCACAATTCATTTGGATTTTTGCAAAACTGCTTCTTGGTTTTGGTTGGATCTCTTAAGCTTAAGGGAATGCACTGTTTACATCACAAGATTCAAACCACTCCAAAGACAAATGACTAGAAGATTTGTTTATTTTTATTTGTCATTACAGTGCAGGGTTTTTTTGCCCTCACGTTGAATGCAGGTTATGGCAATCTTGTGAGTGATTTCAACTGCCCTACTCATATAGAAAATTATCCCATGGTTAAGGATTTTAAACCAAGTAGGAAGAACAGCTTAGAAGCAGGGCGGTCTTTAAAAAAAAATAAAAATCAGGTCCTCCTACTGTATTTTACACCACCTACCACATACGTCCTCCTTATTTGTCCCAGGAAATTGAATTATGACACTCATTTTTTTAACTTTTTTCTAGGAATCAGCGTGTTTAAAAAGTGGTAAGGGCAAGGAGATAGCATTAAAAAGGATAAGAAACGGAAGGCAAAATGAGAGGTTTTTTGGTGGAATTGATGAGAAATAGGGTTTTCAAAAATTCATGTCACTGTTTTCTTCTCTCATAAGGTCAAAACTAGACAAGGCAGGGAGGAATAAAATTGCAAATGGATTTTTCACCTTCATTTGCTAGAGCTTTTAAGTTAACTTCTGCAGGCATCTAACAAACTTAAGTTTATGTTCTTCAGTCTTAACAGATTTAACAAAAGTTTAACAGTAGTATTCTCTCCTTACTGTTTTAACAACAGGGCCATTTCCACACTACATTGTTAGAGTGCTATTATTCCACCTTCAACGTCCAATGGAATCCTGGGGTATGCAGTTTAGGGAGCGGCATTTGGAATTCTCAGCCAGAGAGCTCATTGACCTCAGTAAACTACAAACCCCAGAATTGCACCGGATGCTGAAAGTGGAATAATAGCACTATAACATAGTAGTGCAGAAATGGCTCAAGTGACAACCTTGCTATTTCAGTACACTTTAAAAAATTGACTGCAGTGAGCTTTTAAAAATGTGTTGCTTTGGGTTTATATATACATCTTTTCTTTTCACCAATTTTACATGGCTTTAATTCCATTGGTTGTTTAATTGCTTTTTAAAAATAACTTTCCCTTATATATTTTACTGGCATTTTCACACATTTTTAATCTGTACTGGCTCTGCTAACCACCTGAAGTGCTTCAGGAAAAGGCAGGGAATAAACAAATAAAATAATAATATAATACAAAGATTCACAGATGTCTGCAAAAATGCATTTCTGCAAATCAGGATTTACCCCTTTGTTTTAAAAAAAAGCAGCCAAGTGCGTAAAACAAAGGATAGGGATATCTTCATATTATCCTCATTCATAATGCCTTGTTTCCTGAAAAGCCACTTTCTAATAAGCATGAAGGCCTTTCCTGCTTTTTAAAAGATCTCTCTCATTCTGTGTGTGTGTGTGTGTGTGTGTGTGTGTGTGTGTGTTTGATTTTTGGACTCATGCCCTTTTGCACTGCTGGTTTTGTGCAATTTGTATGTGTGCGTGCGAAAGTGAAATTAATATCCTCTGTTTAGTCTGTGTGCACTTGGCCTGATGCCTAAAGTGACAAAGGAAAGAAAACTGCAGCTTTTAAGGCACAGCAAATTTCACAAACCCTATAAAAAGGAGCAACATGAAAGGGAGAAGTGGGGGAGGAAGGCTGAGAAGGTGAGAGTCAAAAGGGACAAACAGCGGGAGGAGGGGAGGAAATGAAGCTAAACCAAAGCAATCCCATTTACACTTATCGGAGAGTACTTTCCATTGAATTCAGGGCCAAATTAGACATTACATATCTACTGTCAGTGGCTTTCTCTTACAGTATTTTATGGACTGCTCAGTGGAAATTATGTCGGTTTGCTACAGATTTTCATGTTTCATTCTGGCTGATTTTAGTTCAGTGGTTGGCTCTTGTAGAGTTGTTGATACAATTTTAAATTTGGTCTTACTGGTGTTTAAAAGTTGCTTTTATAAAGGCAGTTTGAGAGAGCCTTTTGAAAACCAAGAAACTTTCTTTCATAAAGACGTAAGGGAAATTTGCTTATTCAGTTGGAGGGGCAGGATGAGAACAAACCAGAAAGGGAGCAGAGCTTGATCAGGGGCACAAAAGTTTGCCCCGAGTTTGGATCCAGATCTCCTCTTCCTCTTTCAGCTATAATTTGTCGCCAGAGGAGGCAAACTGTTATTTTAAGTAAAGGGGAAAAAAATCCAAAGCCAGAGGTGAAAGGCAGATCAGGGAACAGAGATAAAGCCTGTGCTGTATGGGGTTACACTCCTCACACAGGTTCGCAGCTTGGGTGTATCCCTGGATTCAGACTTGAGTCTGGAAGCTGAGTTAACCAGGAGTGTTAACCAGGAGTGCCTTTGCATAGTTAAAGCTTGTGTGCCAGCTGATCCATGCCTAGAGATATCAGATCTGGCATAGTGACACACACCTTACTTATACCCTGTTTGGATTACTGTCACATGTTCCATGTGAGTATGAAGAGTCTTTGGAAACTTCAACAGGTAACTGGGGCTAGCTACACGAAACATACAACTCCCTTGTTGGAATACCTCTAGTAGCTGTCAGTTCATTTCTGGGTACAATTCAATTCAAAATGCTGGTTATGATCTTTGCAGACCTATACTGCTCACGTGCAGCTCATTTGAAGGACTGTATTCTCCCATGTAAGCCTGCCCATGTTTTGAGATCCTCTGTGGAAAGCCTTCTCTGTCCCATCAACCTCACAGGTACAGCAGGTGGGAAAACTGGAGAAGGCCTTCTTGGTGGCTGCTCCCATGCTCTGAAACTCTCTTCTGAGAGAGGTTAGACTGGCACCCTTCTTCCTATCTTTCCATAGGCAGGTTAAGGCCTTTCCGCACGTGGAGGGGGAAACGGGGAAAACGCTCTAAAACAGAGCTTACTGGCAGCTGGGTAAGTCCATTGCCATGTGGAGCAGTGCGATCTCACTGTTCCGCAGTCCTCCAGCGTCCAAAATGGCGGCCTCAGCATCCAAAATGGTGGCTTCCGGCTGGCGGAGGCTCTCCACCAACCAGAGAAGCTCGCCAGCCTAAAGCCCGCCCCCGGCAGATCTGCAGGCACGCACTAGTGCGCGCCTGCAAATCTGCACCGGAGCGCAGCGATGGAGCTGCATGGGGCTGCGCGCTCCGTGCTTTTTAAAAACCTCTGAAAAGAGGGTTTTAAAAAACACGCCGCACCACCAGTTCCGGTTGCTTCGGAGCGGATTGAGGTGCAGAACTACAAATCCACTCCACAGTGCAGAAGACCTCCATTGGAGGTCGCTCTGCGCTGTTTTAATACCCCGGTGCGGAAAGGGCCTAAGACTGCTTAAAAAAAAAAAAATTTAGCAGGCCTTTGAAAATTGAGTGCTCAAGGGGTCTGGGCCTTGCAGAATTGAGAAGTATTATCTTTCTGTGTTTTGTTTATTTGCTGTTTTCAGTAACTATTTTTTTAACAGGTTTTAATTTTATGTGTAATTTAAGGATATTTTAAACTTCTGTATTTAATGGTGCAGTGGTTTGAACCTTGGGCTACAACCCTGGGTTCCCTGCTTGGCCATGGAAACCCAGAGGCTGAACCTTGGGCACATCACCTATTCTCAGCCCCCAGAAAACCCTGTGATAGGTTCATCTTAGGGTTGCCATAAGTTGGAAATGACTTAAAGGCATGCAACAACAGCAGCAGCAACAACAAATATTTTCGACTGTGTTTCTTTTAACGGTGGTAAGCTTCCTTGAAACCCAGATTGGGAAAGAGGTGGGATATAAATAAATATAGCTGCCATCATCATCATCATCATCATCATCCTGTGTAGTTTGCTCCCATGGGCAAGCTAATATAAATTTGAAACTCAAATCTTAGGCAAAGTTCACCATGATGGCTGGGAGACCATGGGGATTTTAGTCCACAAAAGTAATTTTGCTGAGCACTGAAAAAAAATGCAACACATGAACATCTGATAAAGTGGAGGGAGTCCTGAGTCTTTATTATTGATATCATTTAGAGCATTTCCTTAGCATTCAGCAAGTGATTCAGGCCATTTCCGCACTAGCCTGTTATAGTGCTATTATTTTGCTTTCAACATCCTATGGAATCCTGGGATTTGCAGTTTAGGGAGAGGCCGGTCGGCCTTTCCCTAAACTGCAAATCTCAAGATTCCATAGGATATTGAAAGTGGAATAATAGCACTATAACAGGCTAGTGCGGAAATGGCCTCAGTGGTCTGTTCTAAGCAGGACTAAGGCATAGACTCCAAGCCATAGGCTACCATCTTCTGATGTAGCGGGGGGTAGTGCCTCCAGATGTTGTGGGATTATAGCTTCTACCAGTTCTCTCAATGGCCCATGCTGCTTGTGGGATGATGGGAGCTGTGGGCCAATTTATTTGAAAAGCCTCAGGTCAATGATGGCTGGCAGTGGCGTTCCATGTTTTCAGATCAGAGTCTTTCCCAGACCCAGAGGAGCTGAGAAATGAACCTAAATCCTTTGCATGCAAAGAATATGCCCTGTCACTGAACTTCAGGCCTTCCCTCTCCCTTTCCTGGAGAGAGCTTGAACTACAAAGCCCAGAATCATCCATCCAGCATGGCCACATGGATTGTGGAGGGTATGATCCGAAAACCAGCTTTTTCCAGACACATTGCATAAGCTGGGTACTTGATAATGGATGGCTATCACTTCTTGGCCTTTTGGCTAAGATCAAGTGTAGATAATGGATGGCTATCTCATGCCAGCTTATGCACATTGTCTTCAGAAAGTTATTTTTTTGGACTGTACCCCTCATAATCCAAGTGTCTAAATTTTTCTTTTACATTACATTACTGAAGAGAATGGTAATCTAAATCAGGTTCTTTATCTTCAGAGAGATTGAGCACCCACCGCACCCAGGAAACTGTTGAGTGAGTCTGGGGCTCCCTTCTACTCCTGTACCGTAAGTATTAGTTGCTGCTGCACTATGATATGCAGCAGTGTCATGGAGGGGGTGGAGACTAATCTGTTTTGGGGTTTGAGCCAAACTTTAAAGGAACAATTCAGGGTTCCCTCCCACCATGGGGTCCCATATCTTGGATTGTTCTTGTTCTTGTTGTGTGCCTTCAAGTCGTTTCCAACTTATGGTGACCCTAATGTGAAGCTATTGTGCTATTTTCTACGGTTGAGAGTGTGTGACATATCCAAGGTCACCCAGTGAGTTTTCATGGCCGAACGGGGAATTAAACCCTGGTCTCCAGGGTCATACTCCAGTGCTCAAACCTAGTGGCTCTGGCCATTTCTGCACAAGACTGTTATAGTGCTATTATTCCACTTCCAAGATCCTATGGAATCCTGGGGTTTGCAGTTTCGGGAGGGGCCGGCCCCTCCCAAACTGCAAACCCCAGGATTCCATAGGATCTTGAAAGTGGAATAATAGCACTATAACAGTCTAGTGCAGAAACAGCTTCTGATAGCTCCTTTAAAGTATGGATTGCAAACCCAGAATGCATTCACCCAATCCATTGATCAGGAAGACATTGATTGCTACTGTCATGCATCAACGTAATTTAGAATAAGAGGATCAACATTGCTATGAAAAGAGCCCCCCCGCAAAAAAAGTCCAGAAAAATAACCTGATTTAGGCCAGTAGTGGTGAGAAAATGATATAAGCAAACAAGCAATGTGTTTGGACTTGGGAGTGGGGTGGGCAGAGTTTGGCTTTTGAAGCTGCTTTGGTCTCCATGAAGTTTGTTTATCCTAAGCTTTCATCTACCCTCCTTTATTCAAGAAGATAGCACAGAGCAGAAACAAACAGTAATTATGTTCAGGTATCATTAATGGCTTGCTTTGAATCCACAAACACAAAACAGTCTCTGTCTTCCCCACCTCCATCCCGCTTTCTTTTCAGCTAAAGTTGAAAACTCTGTCCGTAAGTCATTTGTTTGAGCAGTATAACAAACACATCCACAGATCACCTCTGTTGCCCATAAGACAAATAATTGCACCTAAAACAATTGCATCTTAACAATTAGAAATGCAAACAGTTACAAGGGGAGGAAAACATAAAAGCAGCAAAGTCTGATTTTCAGCAAGCTTTTCCTGACGTCTGTGCGGCTTTCAAATCAAAGCACTCTTTTTGCTAAAGTTAATACGTTGCCTTGAGAGTTTTCTAAGACACAGATAGATAATAAGAGCATCTTCCAGATAAACAGATGTTTAAATCTTCAGCTCTCGGGCCTAATAAGGATCTCTTCTCCCAGGTGTTAGCAGTTCAAAGGAGAGAGGCTTAGGTGAGTTTGTGTCAACTAAATAAGTGTAATTTGCATAGGTACAATGGAAGGAACAAGCCTGGCTTCTTTTCTTTCTTTTTTCATTTGACAGGAAGCAGAGGGGATTACATCAAAGGGTGCTAAAAGGTGCCTTGTAAGTTCACAAAGCAAAAGAGACCGCTAGTCTAGCTATCTGGGTAAGAAATCTCCTGGGAAAGGTGCTTTCTCACAGCACTTCCAGGCACTCTTAATCCCACTTGGATCAGAAACATGCATGGGCCATGTTATTTCAGTTCCGCTGGTCAAACTCTGACTGCAATTGCACGACCATTTTAATCCAGAGACAATTTTTATTTTAAGATGTTATTGTTTGCAACACACTGATTCTAGAAACACACTGATTCATGTGGATTTCTAATTCAGAACACAGCATGACCTGATTTTGTGAACTGCTTCTTTTTCAGAGTTCAGTGGCAGATCAGCAGTCCCATGTTTGGCAAGACAGCTTCAGAGCAGCCTTTTCTCTCAACTCCGGCAGCAAGTTGTGACTTCAGCAATAGTAGTGGAAGGCTGAAATTTTACATCTTTGGAGACAGACTGATTGAGCCCCATCCATGTATGTTGCCTGAAGACTTAGGGTGACCCCATGAATTTCATAGGGTTTTCTTAGGCAAAGAAAACTCAGAGTACCTATCTCATTTTTCCATCATTAAGAGACCAATTATGTAGCCCAGTTATTAACTGAAGTTAATTTCTGGTACAGAAAGTGAACCCTTTCCTTACAGTTAATCTAATAACTGTAAATATAGCCTCTTTTCCAGCTGTGGGACAAAACTACAAAAATACGTTGGCTTAATGAGGATGAAGTACGCTGAGTGTTTAAGAAATTATATAACTATTAAAACTGTTTGTATTTCCATTTTATTCTATGAAATCATATAAAAATGAAACTATTTGGTTGTATTTTATTTTATGTATTTATTCCAGAGCAGGGGGAAAAATCATAAAAGAGCAATTAAACTAAAATGCAGATACAAAATTCCACAGTAAGCTTCCTACCACCACCCATTACACTAACCTAGATACAGAAATCAGCAAAAGCTGGATCAAACAATGCAAATTTTAACAAGTACTGAAATGTCTTAATGAGGCTTTTTCACACTATGTAATGAAAGTACCGTGGTTCCACTTTAACTGCCATAGCTGCATGCTATGGCATCCTGGTTTTTATAGTTTGGTGAGGTATTAGGGAGTTTTAAATATTCCTTACTAAACTGCAAAGCCAGGACTACAGATCCTTAATTCTGCACACATCACTGCATCTTGCAGATTCCACAGGTTAACCATGTGATAGTCTGAGGAAATACTCCCTTTTATCTTCCTGAATCATCTGCTAGGCACTTTCATTGGATGATCCCCTAGTTTTAGTACTGCGAGAAGGGGACCAAAACATGTCCTTTCTCCTTTCTCTGCAGCAAATATAATGATGTATCTTTGAATACCAAAGTCTGATTTGTCCATGCCATTGTATTTCCAATTTCTATGTGTGGTTGTGAAAACTGGTGAGAGAGAAAGCCAAAAGAAGAAAAAAATCAACTCATTTGAAATGTGGTGCTGGAAGAGAGTTCTACAGATACCATGGACTGCCAAAAAGGTAAATAAATGGGTCCCAGAGAGACCCAGCTTTTGAGCATTGGACTATGGCTCTGGGTTTGATTCCCCAATTGACCATGGAAACCCACAGGGTGGCACCTCACATACTCTCAGCCCCAGAAAACCCCATGATAGGGTCTCCTTAGGGTTGCCAGAAGTTGGAGATGATGACTCAAAGGAACACAACACACATACACACATAAAGAGCAAAACAAGCCTGAAGTTTTCCTAGAAGCGACAATGACAAAATGGACACTATTGTATTTTGTACATATCCAGAATTGTACGTGGGATTTAAAATGTAGTCACCCATGCATCCCCACTGCTTTTCCCATCCTTTCTTTTACCACAGGATATCCACTGAAGAAGGAAAAATGGATTAGCTCCACAATTTCCTTGGACTGCATCAGGAACAGTGACCATAGCTCTGTGAATGAGACCAGCATGACTCTTGTGCTCTGAATAAGTTTTAGGTATATCGTAGTTGGCCAGAGATTAGCAGCTGCTGCCCAAGGGACGCTGAATAATGAACAAGAGGATAAGTCACGAATTGTGTAAATACAAGTGATTTGGCCAACATCTCATATGTCTGAACAAATCCAAAAGAAACAAAGTGAAAGGAGGTGGTGGCCAGTTCTCTGTACTGAAAACATAATTGTTATAAACAAGAGCTGAGAATTCAAAAATAAATAACTAGACTTATGCTGGTGCCTACTTCTGTCAACAAATATGTAATGGTGCCCCATGATGAGGAGAGAACTAAGTCTTCCAAAGCACGTTCCTCTGACGCAGCCAAGACTTCCATGACAAAGACCAATTTTTTAAAGTTAACACATCTACGCCAGAGACCAGAGTTCAATTCCCTGCTCAGTCACAGAGACCCACTTACTGACCTTGGCTGCATTACACACTCTCAGCCCCAGAAAACCCCATGACAGGTTCACCTTAGGGTCAACATAAATCAGAAAGGACTTGAATGCACACAACATCATCACCAAGGGCCTTTCTGCACCAGGCAATAAGAACAGGGCAGTGCGTCCTCTCAGGGAGGTCGTCTGCATCTTGAAGCGGACTAGGAGCGGACTACTTACTGGAGATCCACACCTCAGTCCACTCCAAGACAACCCCAAGTAGTCCTCCAGTGTGTTTTTGAAAGACTGGAAAAAACAGGTCTTTATTTCCCTGGAATGTGCCATTGCGTGCCTGCTCCCTTGTGCAGATTTGCAGGCTCACACCAATGTGAGCCTGCGATCTGTGGAAGGTGAGCTTTAGGCATGGAGAGCTTCAGCGGTTGGTCGGGACCACGACCAACCAGAAGCCACCATTTTGGAAGCCGGCAGCCACCATTTTGGAAGCCAGAAGCTGCCATTTTGGAAGCTGGAAGCCGCCATTTTGGAAGCCAGAGCAGTGTGGAGCGACGAGCACGCACTGCTCCGGAGCAGCCTGGACCGGACTGGGGAGCCATAAGACCCGGTAAGTAGCAGCATGGGGCGATTCCCTCGCCCCGTGTGGAAATGGCCCAACAGTCACTTACTTCAATCTTATGAGAATGAAGCAAGGAGGGTGTAAAGGAGGAATCTAGCAGAAATTTTCAGACTGATTTGTTTTAGCATCAGCTTTTGTAGATTTCAATCCACTTCTAAAGAAGAACTGGATTGAAATCCAAAAAGCTCATACTAAAATAAGCCAGTTGGCCTTAAAGTTCTTGCTGTCCAGCCTGCCCTCTTTTTATAATGCAACAGACTCACTCGGCTAATATAGAAAGGCAAATGGCAGGTTGACTCCAGGGTAGCTTGAAGGCAGCATGGAAAGTGGAACGAAAATGTTGTGGGACTTTCAGGGAAGAGACGTGGCATCTCTGTTATCCTGTCCACAGCCTTGCCAATTCACATTGGCTGAAGTGACATGTGAGAGGTGGAGTTTCTTCTAATAGAATCCAACACTTCTATTTTTGACTCTGTCTGGTCACAATGGGACAGAATTTTCTTATGGCAGCTCAAGGGAACAGAAGGCTGCTCTTGAAAGAATGGAACGGCTTTGGATGCAGCAGAATCAGAATGTTCCTTGATCTGTTCCTGGGTCTATTTGCACTACATGATCATAACATGGTGATTCCCTTTTAATGCCATACCTTTCAACATTTCACAAATGAAAACTCGGACATGTGTGCCCATGCAGCATCAGAATGTAGTCAATATGGCAAAAGTTCTTAATGAGAAAGAATACACAATTTAGGAAAGCCTTTGCCTGAGCCTATTGGAAAGGGCAAGAGTTCACCCGCTTCTTCTCTCCCCTGCACTTTGCAGAGTTAACTAAGTGCAAACTACTTTTGCACTTTGAACTCAGTTTATAGGAACTGAGGAAACTGAGGTCAGAGGGGGAAAACGGGGACTAGGAAAGAGAAACTGGGACATTTTTAAAGCAGCTGAAAATGTGAGATGACTGAGGATCAATCAGGACTGTCCTTGCTAAAGTGAGACAGTTAGAGGGTACATGGTTCCATCCTATGGAAGTCTAGGATTTGCAATTTAGGAAGGGATATTTACAATTCTCAGCCAGAAAGCTCTCATGCCAAACTATAAAATCCAACAGGTTTGGACTGTAACTGATCATTTTCTCTGTTCATTGCAGATTCCCTGAAGGGGAAAGTTGACTTTTCTTAGAGTCTCAGCCATTGAGTCACAGCTCCACTGACATCAGAGCCAGCAATGAACACTGGGCAGCTCTAACTGCATTCTAGCTAGATCTTGGAAATATTGGCTGGCATCCTATTAAGCAATTTGGATGTCTTAAACCAGACTTATGATCCTGTAACTATTTTGTATTCACATTTTTTATCATGGCACCATCTCCATGACCACAAACGCCCCTAAAACCCACTTTAAAAGCCAAGAAGCTATATTGAAGAAACAAGTTCTGCAGTATGGCAAGGAGGATTCTAATGGATGATACATCCAGCCCCCTCCTTCCAGGAAGCTGTGATTCAATAAGGAGTTGCAACAGGGTCCTTCAGGGGTTCCTGCTTCTGCTTGTTGCACTGTGGCTCACTGGTAAGAAGAGATGCCTCATCCTTCAGTGCCCCAATTGCTAGCACTGAAGAACTTCACTCAGCACAACTGCCTACCTTTTAAGTGGGCTTTTGGAGGGTCAGATCAAGAAATGTGGCATAGTTGCAACATCTTAGTTATGTGTCCCATGTAGGATCTTCACAATTTTGCGGGGGGCGGAGACTGCAACTCACTGGCTGGTTGGAGGACTGAGATTTCTACTGGGAGTTCTCTGGGAGTAAAATTTTCTGAGTCCTACTTCCTTCCATCAGCTATGTGTTGTTAGGCATGATCTCTAAAACAAGAAGTGTTATTATCTGAAAGATCCACAGAGTCTGCACAACTCTTGTGAGGATTAAGACCTTGGAATCAGTCATTTGGTCAACCTGTGTTGAAACTAAGGGCCTTTCCACCTACGCTGTTATAGTGCTATTATCCCACTTTCAACATCCTGTGAATTCTGAGGTTTCTAGTTTACTGAGGTCAAAGAGCTCTCTGGCTGAGAATTCTAAATGCCCCTCCCTAAACTACAAACCCCAGGATTCCATAGGAGGTTGAAGGTGGAGTAATAGCACTATAACAGTATAGTGTGGAAAGGCCCTATGTGTCATCGGAAATGGTTTTCTGGTATCTGGCTAAATGCTTCCCTACAGCATATACATCATATAATCCTCTACCTGCAATCCCAATGGTAGAATCCAGAAACGGGTAGATACTTTATCTGGTGTTGGTGCTTTTTTCTTACCTGACAGGCTAATTTTAAAAAGTGAAAGTTCACAAATGTGTAGGTGGCAGGAAGAACAGGAATGTAGGGCCCCAGGGTACTCTTCTTGTGATCTGTGATGTTTGATTTAAGCAGTTGATAATAGGGCACGTCTGTCCTAAAGCTGAATTCATATGTCTTTAGAAAACATTATGAATTCTTCAATCCAAACAAATATCCAGCAGAAGTGTGAGGAGGAAAGAATGTATCTGGGAAACACACACAGGAACAATTCATAACACTGGTAAAATGCCTCACAGCTTATATCCATAAATAAGCTACTTATGAGCCCAGACCTGATGAAAGGTTTCCATTTGCAAAGAATTATTTCACTGTTTGGTGATAATGAAGATCTATACTTTAGGGAAGGGAGGCAAGTCTATATCTAACATGTTGAAAACTGTTTCCTCCTCCGTTTCCAGTGATATCAAAGGTACTGAAAAACAGGGCTGGTCACAGCTTCCTTTATTTCTACATACCAACATTCAGTCATACATAGACATGTATCTTTTCCTTCTAGTGTTGCCACACCACTCAGAGCAACTAACAGTAGTGAACGGTTGAAAATGACTGAAAAATATGTTTCTCAAGAGTCAGGAAACTCTAATGCACATGTGTCAAACACAAGGCCCGCAGGCTGAATCTGGCCCGCCAGGCCATTTCATGTGGCCCTCGCACCTCTCCTGCAGCTGCGGCACTCCCCCCACCTGGCAAGCCCAATCCCCACACTGTGGGCCTCTGGCTACCAGTATTCTGAAGAGAGGCCCAGCAGCCAGCACTCACAATCTACTTCTACTTCTGATTGCTCCTCTGTTCAAGTCTCACCATCAGAACATTGCTGCAGGTTACCATGGCAACAATCTGGCCTTTTCTGCATCTTACCTTGTTCCGGCGCTGGGGTGCAGGGATCATGCGAGCAGCCTCTTCCCAAAGGCTCTCCCTTTCCTGCTTCTTCAGCTCTGCATGAACTGCCTGCTCGCGCGAGAGCCCCACCTCTTCCTTCCATAGTGCAGCCTGGGACCTTCCAGGTGCACTGGGGCAGGAAGCACAACCGGCCCAGCTCCAGAGGCTCCATATACCAGGTAAGTGCATGTGGGGCCCGGGAGCAATGCGCGATTGTGTACCATGTTCAGCTTCAAGCCGAAAATGAAAAGGTGCATGATCGGCCCCTGCCAGCCCCTGGAACATTGCATGATTGTGAGTGTGTTGTGCAGATTGCTCCTCACAATCGTGTGACGCTCCAGGCCCTCTTTCACATGGCAAATGCTGTGCAAAAAGGGCCTCTGCATGGCTCTCAAGGGTTGGAACGAGGAGCAGTCAGAAGTAGAAATAGATTGCAAGTGCTGGCTGCTGGTCCCCCTTCAGAATACCAGCAGCAGGGGGCCCACAATATGGGGATCAGGCTCACCAGGAACAGAGAGGGGCAGGGGTGCAGAAAGAGGCACAGGGGAGGAGGGAGCAAAAAAAGGCCCAGAGAGGGTCTGGGGGGCAGAAAGAGGCACAGAGAGGGTCTGGGGGACTGAAAGAGATACAGAATAATAGAATACAGAAGCAATTATTTAATATGATAAAAGAGTAGATACATTATACAGTCTTACAGATACAACCGGCCCTTTGAGGGCAACCATAATGCTGATGAGGCCAAAGATGAAATTGAGTTTGACGCCCCTGCTCTAATGAGAAGGATTCTGGTCTGATTAGAATTTTTGTAGTCTCAGACTTATTCTGCACAAAATTCATACTTTTTTGCATGGAAAACTGGACAGGAAATGCTATTTTCAGTGCAAAAAAAGAGTCTGAATATTGCACAGAATAAGTTGTCTACTACAAACAGTCTTCAAAACCTGCATAGTTTTTAAAGTTGTTACTGCAGTTTAGGCCTACCTGGCGATAGCACCCAATATCACTTTGATATCATAATTCGGCCTTACCATACCACCCTTCTCCACGTGTTTGTGAGGCCCCCGGACAAGCAAGAAGCTAGGCTCTGCACTTAACTGCTGAAATGTTCTCAAACAATACAGGCACGCCAGAAATAGCCAGATCGCAGCTTCAGGGACCTCCTCGGCAAACACCCTCATTATGTATGCATGCTGTTTACAAAGGACTCCCTGCCCCAAGCAGGTAACTTGGCAAGCTAGAAGCTTAAATGCCAAGTACTGCACATTTGCATATAGTCTACCTCTTTGTCAGTTCAGACTTAAGTCAATCATGCTAAATTGTGATCTTTCGGAGACATTGTCTCGCACCCAAAACTCATTGTTGTCCTCGAGTAAGGCATAGCCTGCAGTCACACTTCTCCCTATAAAAACCCGTTATTTCGAGACCTTCCTTGGATCGCTCCCGAGTTCCAGACCGCCTTGCTGCTGCTTTGCTTGGCGAGCTTCCCCTCAGCTCCATGTGCTGAGCCACACCGAACCCCAGCATCACTCTCTATCTTCTTCCAGGCTTCAGGAACAGGTATCGTATCACCCGAACCAACTATCCCTCTGAAAATCCTGCTATCTTACTCACATCTTTATTTTCTTTAGTTATCTGTGTGCGTGTGTTGCTTACATTATGTACCTGTATCTAATAAAGATCATTCATTATTTTCAAACCGGTCTGCTCCTCGACTTGGCCTGACCCTGTAAACACTAGGTTACAAGATCCTGCTAAGTTACCCTGCCTCTCGTAATGTTAAAGCAGTGCTTTGAGCTAATTTTCCCCACCTATAGTTGAGCACATTTTGGTGTCCCTTCCAGGATCCCCAACAAACAGGGTAACAGAGTCCTTCTCACAGTGGGAAAAGGTGCTGAAATTATTTGCTTCGTACAGGGATGATATTAACAAAAATTTACCTCCTTAGCTGAGAACAATTAAAAGCAATAAAATAGAGTAAAATTATGAAATATAATTTTAAAAATTGATAAATGGCATGAGTACACTGCATAAAACTTCAGAGCTACATATTTCCCACACCTGCCTTATGCCAACAGTTTTCAAACTCTAACCTTGGCTGACTCCTATAGAGTCCACAAGGTTGATATAGCATCACCCATTTTGCCATTCTTGCCTTCCAAGATGGCTCTTTACTCACTCCTAATAGCAGTAATTAAACAGCAGTTTCAGTGAAGAGTTCTGCAGGGATGAGAGCATGAAATGAGGGATGAAGTGGTTACATGTATATCTATGCATGTGTCTGCTTGTCTGTGTATATACATAAGCATGTATGTACACTTCCAGCAACCCAGCAAAAACTATAGTGTGGCCCTCAGAGCCAAAAAGAGAATGTGCACTTCTGCCTTCTGCAGGATGAGGATCTCTTCCGCATGTAGGCATGTAGCTCTATGCACAGAATTAAACAGTTATGCTCATTAATTACAGTAGTTCAACTAGTGATGTCTGGCAGTAGCTCAGTAGTTATAAATCTTGTAACAGCTGGGAATTCATGTTTACTGTCATTGATATCCAAGGATGACCCCCGAACTCTACCTATTCAGCCTGGCAGCATTCCCACCAAAGAGTGTCTGAGGCATGGCAGATATGGATGCTGGGAAATTACGTCTGCAGGACTTTCATGGTTGCAGGGTGCCTTAAGACTACCAGTTGCAGGAGAACCCAGAGAGGTCTCTCCAACTGTTCTTGTCAGTGGCGTATCTAGGCTTAACAGTGCCTAGGGTAAGCATGGAAGTTGCGCCCTTAGGTGCTGCCACCGCCGCCACTGCCTCCCCAGGAAGGATGGGGCAGTAGTGAGTGGGGGGCATTGGGCAAGCGTGAGGAGGTGGCGAGCAGGCACGGGGGACAGCGAGCGGGTACGGATGGGTGTAGGGGGGTGACGAGTGATTGTGGATTGGCCCAGGGTGTGGTGAGTGGGCGCAGGGGGTGGCGAGCTAGCACAGATGGGTAGGGGTGTTGGTGAGACGGCACAGATGGGTGTGGGGGTGGCAAGGAGGTGCAGGGGGCAATGGCGGGCCAAGAGGGGGGAGGGGGGTTAGGCTTTTTTGCACACCCCAGAGAATGGCTCCCAAGGCATGCACCCCAGTTGCCCCCCCAGATACACCTCTGGTTGTTGCTGTGTGCCTTCAATTCATTTCTGTCTGATGGTGATACTTGTCATGGGTTTTTCTTGACAGAATTTGTTCAGAAGGGGTTTGTCTTTCTCTGAGGCTGAGAGAGTGTGACATGCCCAAAGTCACCCAGTAGGTTTCAGTGGCTGAATGGGTGTTTTAACCTTGGTCTCCAGGTATCCTAGTCAGACACTCAAAACATTATACTACACTGTCTCTTTCTGTGTTTCTCTTTGGCTGCCTGTTCTCAATGCACCCCATGACCAGGAGAATGCCATAGGGATAATTTTACAACATCCAGGTCTGCAGTGTCTGGAAAATCCTTGGATTAGGAGACCACCAACCTGAAGAAGTGGGGAGTTGGGAGGTAGAATCATGAGATTTAACTACAGTGATGGAGTTCTGTCATCATAATTAGGTTTGACAAAGCAGGATCTCGGCCAATGTTCTCAAGATGTTACATCCAGAATCTGGAAACGTTGCTTTTTGGTCTACAGTCACTTGAATCCTCCAGCCAGTTTAGTTTCTAGTCCAAAACATTTGCATTTTCAGGCTCTGGTTTCAGCCTTCCTTCCCACCTAATGGTATTTTAAAGATGCCTTTCCTGGCACAGGATGTCTTCCCCATCAATATCCCCAGTGACTCTTTCTTTCCTCTAACTGTAACTGTTGCTTTGCAGTTTGTAAATAAGACCTATAACCCCCAAGGCCTATAAAGGTTATCTATGATCAGTACTTTTACTCTAATTACAAAGTAACTGAAGATTATTTCAGATTAGTAAAGCTGATTTTTTTAAAAAATGCCCCAGAGTTAAAGTAGACTAACTTAAACAGTATAGATGATGGTGAAATATTAAATGGAATTTTCTTGCGTAAACATGTTAGCACATTGCTAAAGATGCTCCATGACTTTTAAACAGACAGCCATAGGCCAGAATCCTGTATCAGCCACTTAGTTAAGTATATTTAACTAAATAACCTTTCCTGGCCTGACTCCGTTAAACCTGATGGAATCACCAGACACTCACATTCCAATTGGCACAGAATGGATCTTCTTCCGCCTATGCAGTTGAAGCCTGGTGAAATAGGCTGGGGGAAGATACTGTCATGGCAATATTGTTATACAGGGACTTTCTGCAGTGTACTGTTATAGTGCTATTATTCCACTTTCAACATCCTGTGGAATTCAGGGGTTTATAGTTGACTGGGGCCAAAGAGCTCTCTGGCTGAGAATTCTAAATGCCCCACCCTAAACTGCAAATCCCAGGATACCATAGGATGTTGAAAGTGGATTAATAGCACTATAAT
The DNA here is from genome assembly GCA_948472985.1 of Iguana delicatissima. Classification (NCBI taxonomy): domain Eukaryota; kingdom Metazoa; phylum Chordata; class Lepidosauria; order Squamata; family Iguanidae; genus Iguana; species Iguana delicatissima. Next base: position 271,844 of record CAOKZL010000460.1, on the reverse strand, counting down.
AGTGTAGTGTGGAAAGGCCCACAGAATCATACTGTTGGAAGGGGCCTCATGGGCCATCAAGTCCAATCCCTGGCTAAGTGCAGGATCTCCAGCTAAAGCATCCCCATGTTACCAGGCTGTAAACTTCCACACTTTGATATGGTTTGATTGTCAAATATGATTTAATTGGCAAGACATATTAATTGGCATAAATATAATATATACCCTGCTGTGGTTGAATGACCATGCCGGATAAGAGGAAAAGGCTGGCCGAACATTTGTGTTGTGAATTAGGTCAGAAGAGACTTCCAGGCAAAGCCAGGTCATAGTCAGGAAATCACCAGGAAACTTTGGCAATAATAGGTTTGCAGTTAACCTCCAATGACTCAGCCTCTTAGATAAAATGGCTGATTGCCTTAACTCCTCTCCCTCTGAGGAAGCAAGCTTCCCTTTTGTCCTCACACCTGTACAACAAGTATCAAACTATCAGGATGGCCATTAGCTCTTTGTCACTTAACTCCCATTCTGGATCTCATTGTCTATTAGCCCATTCCAGATCTCATTGTCCACTCTGTAAACTCCATTGTTTACTCTGCCAGAAAGCCTTTAACACTCTTTCCCTCCAAACAGGGTATTTAAACTCCAGGTTTTGGCCAGTCAACTTGCAGTACATTGATTGCTGGGTGCCACTCTGCTCCTGATTTCTATTGTGTACTGTCCTTAGACTTGCATCTAAGCCACATTGCTTCTTCACTACTCTTCTGGATTAGTAAATATCACCCACTTTACCCTAAAATCTTGCTGTCCAAAACTTTCCTCCCTTTTTCTTCAGTTAGCCTTGTGTGATTGTGTGACTGCTTGGATCTTTTGTGTGTGATTGCAATCCGCCCCCCCGCAAAAAAAAACACATTAAGCTTACTTTCGGATCTCCAGCTGATTCTTCGGATCTCCAGCTGATTCTTCACACTGGTAAAGATACCGGTAGGTGTACAAGATCCCAACAGGTTACCCCCTTCTCGCAGGCCTCCTTCTTGAGCTAATATTTTCCACTATTTCATGAAGGTACTGGCATTGCAGGTGGACCCCTGGGTTACCCACATTTTGGGGTAACAGCCATCAGGTAGCTCTCCAGCTTCCTTTTGAAGATGTCCAGAGAAGGATACTCCGCCACCACTCAAGGCAATTGATCCCATTGCAGAACCACACTTACTGTCAAGAAGTTCCTTTTAAATTCCTAATTTAAAACCATTAGATCGGGCCCTACCCTCTGGGGCAGAGAGAACAAACTTGCACTATCGGTGACATCCCTTGAGGTATTTAAACAGTTAAATAATGTCTTCTTTTCACCAAACCAAACATTCCAAGCTATTTCAAGCTTTCCTCCTGTAGTTTGTTATTATTAATCTACATATGCAGCTATAGTTCCTTCAGTCCTTTTCTAACTTCCCAGAATTTTAATTCCTTCAGCATTCTTCTGTTTTCTAGTCCCTCTGCTGTTCATATTGTCTTGCTCTGAAAGGGGGTGTAGTTCTATGCTTCTCCAAGGGCTTTTTTCAGTGCCAAACAATGACACATACTACTGTTGTGTGCGCATGTGTGTATGCTTTCAAGTTGCCTGTCAACTTAGGGTGGCCCCATGTATTTCATAAGGTTTTCTTAGACCAGGAAAACTCAGAGGTTGTTTTGCGAGTTCCTTCCTCTGAAATAGCCCACAGTACCTGGTATTCCTTGGTGGTCTCCCATTCAAGTACTAACCAGGGTACTAACCCTGCTTAACTTCCAAGATCAGACAAGGTCTGGTGCCTTTCTATAAGCTATATTCAGAGAAAGGCCATTCCAAGATCAGACAGGATGATGCCTTTAGGGTATTTAGGCTTACTTCCAAATAAATGTGTATCTAGGGTCATGCTGTCAGTAGAGTCTCCTCTCTCTGCAACACACATACCATGGGGTCATCCTTGATTATTGTTGCTGTTAAGTGCCATCAAGTTAACCTTGACTTATGGTGACCCTACAGATGAGAGACTGCCAAGCCACTCTATCCTCATGCACCCTACTCAGGTCTTGCAGATTCAGGGATGTGTCTTACTTAATTGAGTCTATCCATCTGTAATGTGGTCTGCTTTTTTCCCTCCTGCCTTCTATCTTACCAAGCATTTTTGTCTTTTCTAGAAAGTCATGTCTTCTCATGGTATGACCAAAGTACAACAGCCTCAGTTTTGTCCTCTTGGTTTCTAGGGAGAGTTCAGGTTTTGATTTGACCTAGGGCCCATTTATTTGTCTTTTTAGCAATGCGGGGTATCCATGGAACTCTTTTCAGCACCACATTTTGAATGAGTTGATTTTTCTCCCTATCAGCTTTCTTCACTGTCTGGTTTCACAACCATACATCTTTCTTTATTCCTTAATAGCTCCATTGGATGTAAAGGCAAAAGTCTGTGTCTGCACAAATGCTCTTAAAAGAATAAAAGGAAAGGCAACAGTGGGGATGCAGGAACTGAAGGGAGAGTCTTGTGGCACCTTTAAGGCTAACAGGTATAGTATATTTTAACCTGCACTTTCACAAATTCTACTCTGTTGGTCTGCAAAGTGTCAGGCCATTTCTGCACTAGACTGTTATAGTGCTGTTATTCCACTTTCAACATCCTGTGGAATATACTATAACAGTCTAGTGCAGAAATGGCCTCACTGGCCATTTGTCACCTCTCTCCCACCAAAACCATAGTGAAAAGAAATTGCAGGAGAAGGAAAACATGCACCAGATTTCTTTTCATCCTTAAAGGCATGGCAACATATGTGATGAGTTAGGCCTTAGGAAGAAAGGAAGGAAGAAAGAAAGGAATGAACGGAGCAAACGGAAAGGAATGGATGAATAAATCTTTAAAAATTAACATCCATGTGCAACATTCTAGCATCTCCCTGTGCTGTAGTCTCGAAAAAGCCTTTTACAATCTATCACCCCAGATATGTCAGACTACAGACTCCAACATCCCCTGGAATAATGAACATATTTGCAGGGGAACTAATCATGAAGAATAGGTGCTGGAGTAATTTTCCTCCAGAATCTATTGTCTATGTATAGAATAATTTGGGAGTCCAGGAGGTCTTGTATTACACAAACATGTTGTTGGTCAATAAATTTCCATTTCAACGTAGAACCATGCTGTTCATCTCCTGGCGGAAGTCTAAAGTCTGTCTGGAGAACTGTATGAATTAGAATTTCTTTCCATTGCAGCCTGAAGAATTTCTTTTTGAAAATAGTACTTTAATCAGCCACAAAGCTGATTGTTAATCAGGGCAGCGGCTTGCTTTTAACAACCAGCTTCACTCCAGACTCCAGAAGGAAACCACCCTCCATCAATGGACAATGGGTCAGACTGTGTCAATCTTACTGTCATGGATGAACCCCCACATCACGCAAGCTAGCTCTTTGAAGCCAAGGGGAAGATGTGTGGGAGTCTGATTGCCCAAGGGTGACTCTAGAATTTTGCAATCGGAAGGCCGTAAAGAAAGGGAGCATCTTCCGTGCAATAAGCAATGATGAAAAAGTTTGAAAAGTATGGGGGGAGGGAGTGGGGAGGGAGAGAACTGACTTCCGAACTCCCAGACAGTGAAGTGATGTGATAATTATCAGTACCATCTATGACAAATTCCAGCAGCTGGGATTAAGATAATAATATAATGAAGGGGAAAAACCCATTAACTTCCTGCAGAGAATCTGGGAGGGTGTGTATCCATGGAAAAATATAGACTGCCAATACAGTTTCAAGGAATAAAATGGTCTATCAAGCTGCCACCTAATCAGCTAAGTTCCCACAGACCTGGCCTGGCAAAGACATGAAACTGTAGCACCATCTCCAACTTGGCTAAGATAAGGACTCCTTCTCTTGCTTTTAGGCTCTGCTTTAAAACAAGGGAATAGGTGTACACTGAGCAGATACTGAGATTCATGGGTCTGTTTATATTTTTTACTGGAACAGAAGGCTAAACAGGACCCAAAAGGGCGGACTAGAACCACATACCCTCCAATGTTTCACAGATATAAAACTAGACATGTTTGAACAAGCAACATCAGAGTGTGGTCAAGATGGCAAAAGTTATTAAAGAGGGAGAACACACAATTTAGAAAAGGTTGTAAATTTGCTTTTACCTGAGCCTACTTGGAAGAGTAAGACGATTTTGTTGTTTTGCTCATCTCCTCCTGATTAGTTAAGTCCAAACTACTTTTATACTTTGAACTCAGTTTTTAGCAGTTGAAGTAAGGTGAGGACAAAGGGAGAAAGGGAGAGGAGGACAGAAAAACTGGAGCATTTTAAAGCAGCTGACAAAGTGGGACAACACAGGATTAATTGGGCTTGCTCCTGTCAAATTGGATAGTATCCTTCCAGATGTCTTTGGCCTACAACTCTCAACAGTTTCATTCAGCACAGCCAAAGGTAAGGGACTATGCATTTTTTCAAACAAACAAAAAAAAACAGGCTTTGAGGGCTTTGAAACTGGTGGGAGCAGCAAAATTGTGGATAGTGGAGAAACTAAGACATTTTAAAAGCAGCTGAAAAGCAGTGGAATGAAAGAATGTTAATCAAGACTCTCTCTGTCAAATCAGGGCAGCTGGAGATTATGGAACCAGTGGGTGGAAACTGCATGGTAGCCAACTTTGGCTCAACGTTAGGAGACCTATTTGACACTGAATGTCATTCTTTTGAGAAGTGATGGGTTTTCTTTTACTAGATGTGCTTCAGGAGTGGTTGAACAGACATCAGTTAGAGACAGCATAGCTGCCTCCTGCATTACTGATCCTGCACTGAATAGGAAGGTGGAATAGATCAGCAAAGTTTGGCCCATGGGCCAGATGTGCCCTCCCCAGATCTCCAGAGACATCTCTACAGGACTTGCTATACCTTTTAAATGTCTTTCACCACTAGGTACAGTTTAGCTCTCCACAGATGCTTTCAGAAAGACACAAAACACTGGGGAGAGGCATGAAGATTGGGGGCAGGGTGACATGCCAAGGTCAAGGAAAACCTGAAGCAGGTCCTGCAAAATCCCTTCCTGATCTAACATCAACAGTTTTAGCAGGTATGTGTGTATCAGCATTTCCCTGATTGAAACCTTAGCTGAGAACCCAAACTCATAGAAGATGCCAACTCTATTAATTTCATAGGGTTTTCTTAGCCAAGAATATTCAGAGGTAATTTTGCCAGTTCTTTCCTCTGAATTACAACCTACAGCACCTGATTTTCATTGGTAGTCTTCCATCCAGGTAATAACCAGGGCTGATCCTTGTTAACTTCCAAGATCACAGCAAGTAATTCTTTTAGTTTCTTAAAGTGTACTCTGTAGGGTATGTGAGTAAAGTGGGCATGCAGCTGTAATTCAGTGGGAAAAAGAAGCTTGAGAAATTCTGCTTCTGAAAAACCACAATTTTGTTTCCTGGTTATTGACTCAGAATGTTCAAGGAATCTTACCAGGTGTTGTGTCCTTCCTAGTTCCTGTCTGTCAGTTTCTCACTTTGTGTGGGAAATGTAACACAGTTCACTCCAGACTCAGCACTGTGAAAATGAACATTGATCTTTATTGTGCAAGAACCTCACACTCTGAAAGTGGGAGAAGGGAAGGGAGGGGATGATATAAGATATATTAATATATGTCCAGAAAAAAGCTACTTTCTCTCCCTTAAAACTAACAATTATGATTAAAATATTGTGCTAGGAATTTTTTTTGAAAGCAGAACATATAATTTTCTTTGACCACTGGCCACAGTCGCAACCCACATGAAACAATTTGGAGGAGATGTTTAAGAGCTGGAACTGCTGATCGCAGTTTTGTTAAGTCATTTTAGATGATACAACCCACAGATTTGGATGTGGTCTCGACCAGCCAAGTCCACAATCCAGTTAAGCTGAAAAGTCTGAATCTTAGCTAATCCCGTTTTGTTGAATTTAACCGAGATACAGAAGCTTAAACATATATTCACCCAGCTTAAATGGGTCATGGATCAGGTGGCTTGTATTAAGCCAAATGCACATCCTGGAAAACTGAGACTGCCATTTTGTGAGGGAGGCTGTTTCAGATGTGGCCTACTTATTGCTTTTATAACTCAGCTCCATTTATTTACTAGACTTGTGTGAACGGAAATTGGAGGTTTGCTGAATAAATCACAGTCATTTGAGGTTATAAAATGGGTCATCTAATCTGGTATTATTCCGTAAATACACCAAAGCACCATACACATAGAGGGATTTGTGATCCTACTCTGTCTGCTTGTGTTCTGTCCTTGATATGTTTAATATGATTAGCAGTTGTACAAATTATAGATTTCTGTATAATAATCTTTGGTTTACCAGAAACTGCAGCAATGATTGTAAAAACCTTGGGATTTGTGGGTCTTGGTGCCAGTAGAACAGGCTGACATTGTCCTTTCTCATGGCTAGATTTATCATTATGTTAAATATGCCACAAAGTAGAGCCCCTGCCAAATGGTTTCTGTACTTTTTCAGTCATCTGGTAGTTGTGGTATCTATCCTTATTTTCTCCCAGCTCTGGCCTTCTTTAAAATTGCCAGCAATACAGAAAGCGCTTAGCTGACCCCCTGGCAGGGTGTTGATCTGCTTGAAAAATTAAAACTATTACCAGCAGGTATGCCATTATGAGAAATGTACTGTGAGGGAGGGGGAAGTGTCCACATTTAGAACAGTATGGGGAAATTGGATTGACTTACCAGACAGAGTAAAACTATAATAAAGTAAGAGAAAGAAGAGAAAATAGCTATTAAAATGATCAGCAAAAGGAAGCATCATCCTGAAGGGCATGCCACAGCTAAAGGTAAATTCTGTTAGGTCCATTTTATTTCACTGGGAATAATTTAAGCTTTTCTTAATTGCCTTTTAAAAACTGGATAAAAGCAAAACTAGCATCATGCAAAATTGTACACTGGATGGATAAAAAAGGGCCACACAGTGGCCTTAATGCAGGCTTCTTTACATACTTGTGCAAAATCACACTAAACGTTTAAGGAAGTAGTCCTATATGGCTATATAAACTGGAAAAAGAAACAAGGTTAGTAAAATAGTATGATTTCATATACTGAAATTTCAATTGCGAGCATATACCAAGAAATATGGGCATCTCTATAGAGTTCTAAGAAGGGCATTTTTCCATCCAGCAATAATACTTCCATAACCATAAGGAGTTGAAACCTAAGACATGATACAGCTAAGTTTAAACATTTTAAAGTCCCATTTGAGAGTTAAATCCAGATTTAAAATCTCTGCCAACTGAAGCCAAATTGATTTTAAATTGTTTCACTGAGGCTGGGTTGTGCCTTTGATTTGGTTTGTTCTTGAAATTTAAAAACTATACTTGGAGTTACACAAACATGGTAATTCAGTAACAATGAATAACTTGTTCCTACCACATCTGTAGCCAACCCTGAGGTAAACAATCCATCTCTAAATCTAACTTCTTCTGATATAGTAAGGAAGGAGTTTGATGGAAGTGGTAGTCCTAGTCTATTCTGCTTTTTCAGGTCTCAATTAGAATACTGTATCCAGTTGTGGACACAACAGTTCAAGAAGGATATTGACAAACTGGAATGTGTCCAGAGAAGGGTGACCAAGATAGTAAATGGTCTGGAAACCAAGGCCTATGATGAACAATTTAAATGGGTATATTTGGCTTGGAGAAGAGAAGATTGAGAGTGCAATCTTTAAATATCTGAAGGGATGTCATGTACAAGTTGGAACAAGGTTGTTTTCTGCTGCTTCAGAGACTAGGGGGCCCATTCATGCTGTACAATCATAGTGCTTTCATTCTACTTTAACTGCCTTGGTTCCACCTTAAGGAATCCAGGAGTTTATATCTGGTGAGGCATAAGAGCGCTCTGACCAGAATTGTAAATGTTTTTCCCTAGATTGCAAATTAGAGAACTCCACAGAACAGAACCACAGCATAAACCTCCACATGTGGAGTTGCACATTGATTGCCCTATAATCATTCTTGTGATGAATGGCAGTGCTGCACAGCTGAAACAAGACAGTAAATACGCAAACCAATGCACAAGCCAAAGTGCACATGCATCCATGCATAATGGCAGTACCCATTCATATGCAATGTGCATCCATGCACAACTCTGCTTCCACAGCCTTGCACTGTTCCACATTGGATAAAATGTTCAATCACTTCCAGACTAGAGACACTTTCACATATATAAGAAACCAGCAAAATTTCAGCAAATATCTTTCAGTGTAGACTATGATGGAGTTGTAGTGTGGTGTAGTGTGGACCATCAGGCAGTGATGTAGACTTGAGTCAACTGACTTGGACTCAAGTCAGACTTAAGTTGCTTCAGTGACTTGACTCGGACTTGACTTGACAATAAATGATGCACTGACTTGACCCAACTCGAGACTTGTATAATTTAGTGACTGACTTGCTGCCCTTGGTTCAGTAAGAGAACACGTTCATCCAGAAACCTTACGACTCTGAACAACATTTCCATCCCTTTTTTCCCTACTGGTCACATGATGATCTGTCTCAACCTCAAAGTGTGGGTACATTTCTTGGAGGGAAATAGCAAACAGGTTAGGTAATGAGCTTGAGGTGGGCTTGAGGTCTGCTCAGCAGCCTGTCCCTGCTGTATATCTGAAGAGACTTCTAAAACTTTTCCTAAGAGCAGAAGGCAAAATTTGTCCCTAAAGTATAGGGCATGTTTCTCAGAGTATAGCAAGTGTGTTAGGCAGTGGGCTTGAGGAGGAAGGAGCCTTCCTTCTAAAGCTTTTGAAGCTTCAATAATGGGGAGGATCCTATTCCCTACTTCTGAAAAATCCTCCAGCTTCAGAAATGGGAAGTAAGATGGATCCTATTCTCTGCTTCCGAAGCTGCAGTTGGCAAAATTGCAAATGTGGAGGGTCGGCTCTGCTTAAATTGTTAAAACTGACTTTATTCAACTCTGCCCAGAAATTATGGAATACAGGTTGGGGTATAAAGTTGGGTCCAAGACTTGAGACTTGACTTGAAAGTATCTTCAAGGATACTTTGCTGCCCTTAGGCATCACCAAAACCATGGAAACCCACATCACCAAAAGGGAGAACAGACGATTTGCCTAAAATTTACAGTTGATTTTTTATAAAGATAGGGACAAATGTAGAAATATTTGCTGTAGTTTTAAAGGAAACATGCTACATCTCACCATAACGCAGAAGACTGTGAGTGGGTGACCTGTGTGCCTGTGCAATCTGCTGTTCAGGACCTACACGTGGATAGATAACATCAAAGTTCTTTATCCTTCAACCAGATCTGGAATGAGTAGCTCTTGACATAATGCCTTAAATAAGAGGACTGTTCTCAGTAAAGGAGTACCCATTGTCACCCCTGGCTTGGAAGTTTCAATGGCGACCTCTCTTTCTTTCTCTTTTTCTCTCTCCCCAAGTGCTGCCAGACATTCTGAGTCAGTTATCTTACCTTTCCTGCTAAATGACAGAGGTTTTGTGCTCTCTCTGTGTGTTTGTGTGTGTGATGTGTGTGTGTGTGCATGAGAGAGAGAGGGAAAAAGTGTGGGGGGAAGCAGGAAGAGTCTCTCTTGCTGCTTCTGACTGTTCCCACTCTACGAGAGCTGGGGAAAGTTGCTTTTCTGGACTGTACCTCCCAGAATCCCCAGCTTTCATGAGGAATCTGGGAATTGTAGTCCAAAAAAGTACCACTCTAGATTTTACCACCAATACCAGGAGCAGACAACATGTGGTTCTTCTGATGTACTTGAATTGCAACTCTCCTTGCTTATAGCCTGCATAGCCAACGGTGAAGAGACTGCAGCCTAGCAGAATACAATCAGCGCTCCACCTTTACAGGTTTAACTTGCATAGATTTGATTATTTGGGAATACAGTAGTTGTGTAAATATATATGCACAAAAAAGCAAGCAAGTACACAACACCAGATTTGCCCAGCTGCTGTGAAGCAAAGTGTTCAGGACTTGAGGAAGAGGCAGATATCCCAATAACAACCAGATAGACTGACCTCTTGTCAGAAGATAACAGGTTCCTTGTGAGCACAGATTCAACCCACATCCTCCACCTCAAGTGCTTAATTCCCCAGGGGAACCTTCACTCTCAGCAGCTCTGGTCAGGCCATACAGCCCTTTAAAAACTTACCTCAGGCCTTTTTCCTCCTCTTCCACCAGCCACTGCCTGGCCAGCTAATCCTCCTCCTCCTCCTCCTCCTCCACCAGCTGCCTGGCACCACTAACCCTCTCCTGACACCCCCCCGCACCAAAGAAGGAGGGGCCTAGAGATACTCATTCCCCCCCCCCACTGTTGTGGGCATCCTGCACCTTTAACACCTGGGAAAGTGGAGGGCCGATTAAGGAATCATACAGTTGGAAGGTATTGTGAAGCCTTTCCCTTCCAGCCCCTTGACATGCAGCAATACACAACTAAGACACTCCCAAAAGATGGCCATCCAACCTCTGCTTAAAGACTTCCAAATATGGAAAGCCAACCACACTCGAAGGCAGTCTGTTACACTGGCAAAAGTTCTTCCTAGTGGACTTCATTTTGCCCATCCCTGCCCTACATGCACTCTCACATACCTGGGAGAAGATGCAAGGCTGACCTCTCTCTGAAGTCTTCAGGGACTAAAGAACAAAGGTAGGATCACAAGTAGGACAAAGCAGTGGGTGCTCACCCACAAATGCAGTGGTAGCCAAGTGGTTTTCTCTGCATACCAGATGGCTTAAAAGAGGGTGTTTAAGTGGCAACAAACAATGGCTAGCAAACAAGACTTAACTAAAATCTCTGACCTAAGTTGCCTTAAGTTCTTCAGACAGGTATCTTCAGAATATACAGAGATAGGTATAAACTGAGCACATTCAGTTCTAGAACTTCACCACCTAATATTATGACAACTCTTGGTGGACTATAGGTTCTTATTTTCAGAGACAAGAAGAACCTCGATACATGGCACATCTTAAAATTCAGCTTTAGCCATACAGCAATATATGACACCTACACATTATGCAAGAGTTTAGAATTAGCTCCCTGCCTCCAAGAACTTAACTGCAAGTGAAAAGTTCTTTGTCCTAATAAATAAGCAAGTGAAAATCTGATAATCAGAAATGACAGTATCCAAAAACTAGTGAGATAATACTTCAGTCACCCAGAGAGTTCTGTCACACAGAGCAGGTATTGCAAAGCAAAGACATTTCAGAGGGATGTTAGAGGGAGAGACTTAGAGATGCAGCTCAGTAGACAATTCCAGCCTATTATCAGTGATTTGAACTGTGCTAATAGTTTCCTATTACACTATACCCTAATTATTATTGGTTAGTCTCAAGCAGAGAGGACCAATGGAATCAACTGCTGAATAATGACTCAGGATGTATTCATTGGCTCTAGTCTAGTTGGAAGTAATTGATTCATTGGGTCTACTCAAACTTGGAGTAGGAATAGGATTGAAGTCACAAGCTATAATCCAGCATCTTTTCAGAGTGGCATAAACATCTGCATGCAAAGATGTGCTGCACCTATTCTCTGCAAACACAATCCAGAATAGCAACACTCTGCAACATATGTCAATGACCAGGTGCCATTGTGTAACGCTCAATGCACAATGTACGACTATGATATATAATGCACAACTGCAGTGTGCAATGTACAGCATTGCTGTATGTGCATCTTTGCTTCCCCCCACTGTCAGCAAATATGTCTGTTGCACTATGGTGAATATTTCATCCTGTGTTCTTAGCATGAATTACACATGTTGATGTCACTGATCCCAGCCTTTATGTGTCAATGGGTTTACTTAGTCCCAAGGCATCCAAGCAACACATGGCGAGTGGGTAATGTAACTAATCTAACTGTCGCTGTTGATACTTTATGTCTTTTATTTCTCTCTGACATCACTGCCTGCACTTCCACACCCACCCTCTGTGTACCGTATCATAGGTATCTGAGAACAGTGATAACGTTATAGGTTAGATCAAAGAAACAACATTCAGAAGTTAGATGATAAAACCAGCCAACATGTAAGGAATATAAAACAGTTTCCCAGCATATGATTGTTGTTACATTTGCTGTCAAGTTGACTTTGACTAATGGCGACTTTATGAGTGCGAGACATCCAAGATCTTTAGTCATCAACTGCCCTGCTTGGGTCTTGAAAACTCAGGGCCCTGGCTTCTTCAACTGAGACCACTTCTACACTACACTGTTATAGTGCTATTATTCCACTTTCAACATTCTATGGAATTCTAGGGTTTGCAGTTTAGAGAGGGGCATTTAGAATTCTCAGCCAAAGAACTCTTTGGCCTCAGTAAACTACAATCTCCAGAATTCCATAGGATGTTGAAAATGTAATGATAACAATATAACAGTATAGGGCAGAAATGGCCTGAGTCCTGAGTCTATCAAGCTATAATGCAGTCCTTGTCTTTTCCTACTGTCTTCCACTTTACCAAGCTTTATTAATTTTTTTCAGTGAGTCATGTCATCTCATGACACGTTCAAAGTTCAACAGCCTCAGTTTAGTCATCTTTGCTTCCAGTGAGACTTAAGGCTTGATTTGCTCTAAGATCCATTCTTTTGTCCATTTGAGCAGCCCAGAGTATCTAACAGCTCTCCTCCAGCATCACATTTCAAATGAATTGATATAAGAGCTTTCTTCACTGTCCATCTTTCACACCTATCATGAAAAGGTACATACCATGCACACAGGAATTATCAAGTCAGATGCAATGGAACAGCTCTTCTAAAAACCAGTTGTTTGTTTGTGACTGTATTTTAAGCATATCCAGTCATGTACATTTTGGACTGTTTCTTTTGGATTTTTGATGAGACAATCCAAAAATGTATGTGATTGGGTGGGTTTCAAGCACAGCCACAAACAAACAATTGGGTTTTAGAAGAGCTTTTCCATTGTGTCTGACTTGACATTCCTTGCCAACACGATTGCTCAGAACAAAGGCTGAGAGCGCATTCTGCCTCTATCCAAGTGCAATATTCTTTGTCCCTTGTGTCTGTGAGCAGCACGCTGTAGCATGTTGTGGCACGCAGACCTGCCTCAGAGGTAGCTCCAATTGGGCATAATGGGGATTTTCCTTCTGCATATGTTTGCATGGGATTGTGCTGCAAATAAGCAGTGTGTTTATGTTGAATGAGCAAGACGCTGAAAAGGGGGAACAAGCAGAAAGAGCGGAAACCACCATATTTCAGAGGCTCCGGAGGGATATCCTCTACCTCCCAAGTGGACTTTTAAATCAAAGGGGACATTGTGATTAGATTAAGGTCTCAGAGTGACACAAGCTCTCCTCTGGTTTTGCTTTGAACTTTGGAGAGCTCCCAGGCTGAAGTGCTGTTCAAAGACACTTCCTTCAGATGAATAAATATGGGGGGGGGGGTCAAATTACCACTTCATCTCGCCTGCATCCTCCTCTTCTCCATGCAGTCACACAGCTCAGGTTTCAGCAATTTCTCCACTCCCCTTCAACAAAGGGAAGAGAGGCAACTGGGATGGGAAAATGGCAACAGCCGGTGACCTACAGTGAGGCAGAAGAGGATAAAGGAAAAAGAGGAGAAGGGTCATTTTTAAAGGAAAGGAAAAGGAAAGGAAAGGAAAGGAAAGGAAAGGAAAGGAAAGGAAAGGAACACCCGATACATGTTTGTCAACATGACACATTTGTGTCTAGTCATGATAAAACTCCTCCAAAAAGTGGCACAAGTTAGTCAAAACTAGTTGCAAGGCCCATTGCTTTCAACAGAGGTTGTTTTAGAATCACTACTTAATGCAGTCACAGAATCTTGGGCCATTTCCTCACTAGATTGTTATAGCTGTTATTCTACTTTCAACATCCTATGGAATCCTGGGGTTTTGCAAACCCCAGAATTCCATAGGATGTTGAAAGTGGAACAACAGCACTATAACAGTCTAGTGCGAAAACGGCCTTAGATTTGGAATAGAACAAAAGGGCTGGCCATCTAACTCATCCCCTTGCCATGCAGGAATACACACCTAAAGCTTTCCTGAAACATACCAATCCAATTTCTATTTAAAGACTTCCAAAGATGGAGAATCCATTACTCTCTGAGTCAACCTATTCCACTGACAAATAGCTCTTGCAGTAAAAAGGGTTTTCCTAATGTTTAGCTGGAATCGCTTTTCTTGTACGTTGAATCCGTTGGTTCGTGTCTCTAGAGCAGCAGAAAACAAGCCTGCTTCTCCATGTCATTCCTTAAAATATTTAAAGATAGCTATCATGCCACCTATCAACATTAAAAAGGAGGAAGGAAGAGGGAGAAAAGAAAAAGAAACGCGGTAGCACCTTTAAGGCTTATTTTTACTTTTGCATGAGCTTTTATGGATATAAACTCATTTCTTTAGATGTAGTACAGAGTGATAATAAACATTCAAGTATGCTTCTTTAGAAACATGTCACCTCTCAGTCTTCTCTTCTCCAAAGGAAATACACCCAGCTCCCTAAGTTATTCCTCATAAGGCTTGGTTTCCAGAGCTTTGATCATCTTTGTTGTCCTTCTCTGGACACATTCCAGCTTGTAGATATCAGTCTTGAACTGTGGTGCCCAGAGCTGGATATAGTATTCCAGGTGAAGTCTGCAAAGCAGATTAGAGTGGCACTATTCTTCCTTCAATCTGGACACTATGCCTAGCCTCTTGACATCAGGGATAGGATCTGCTGTCTAGCTGTTGTTGAACTGCAGCTCCCATAATCCCCCACTACTGCCCATCTTGGCTAGTTTGGACTAGTGGGGGCTGAAAGTCAACATATGGAGGGCCACATATTCTTCACTTCTGTTTTATACAATGCAGTAAGTGGTAAGTGGTAAGTGAGCTCTGCCAAATTTAACTGAGTGGTCCCTTGGTCTTCTGCCCAAATGTCCTTGGGCAGCCACTGTTTTTACTGGGTACCTTTACACGTTTCAGGATCTATATGTTTCAAAACCACCTGGAAAAATGTGGTTACTACTAAGGATGCAGTGTTTAGTCAATTAATCTATTACCTTAACCCATTGAAAACATTTCCAAACCTTTTGAAGAACTACAACGTTATTCACCACATTGCAATGTAGTCAGAAAATTTAAGAACATTTTGCATTGTTTATTTACTTACTTTAGGCCTTATAAAAATTGGGAATAGCAAACATCTTAGAAGGAACATGCTAACCTGTGTAAAAGAGATGGGACATGCCTCTTTTAAGACGATCGCTTCTTAGATTTTTGGCAAAGCTTGGAAGAGTTACTCTTTTGGATGATGATGATTCACCACTATTCTACAGTGGCTACTTAGTTATGTATGCAGCATCTCCTGGTACTAATGGCTGTTTTACAGATTTCTCATACATTCTGCATAGCGTCTTGGCAGAAACTATAATGTTTAAGATTAATTCTTGAGCATGGCTTTCAACCTCAGAAGAGAAATAAATCTGCTTCATTTTTAAAAAATTCAGGGATTTGCAGGTAGTTTATAGAATGCAGTTTCCTCTGTTGTGATTACAGTGACATTCTAATACTCTTCAGTCCATAAACAGAAGCTTGCTTTGGCTCGGCTTGCTTGAACCTGTTTGGAGCACCTTGGCTTTCATCATTGATGGAAGCGCAAGAGGGAGGCTCCAAAAAGTTACACAAAAGATCTTTTGAGTTAGCCAAAAGAAGAATCACACAGTGGTAGCTGTAGGATTCATGTCAGTGGGGCATGGAGTCCACTCTGGGTTTAGCCAATTTCAAAGGGGCCATCCAAGATGCTGAATCTAAAGTTTGGCACCTTGGATATCTAGGATTGCCATGTCAGAAATATGATGATTTCAGAGCAAAATCTTTAGACTCTGGATGACCCCTTATAATGTCATAGAGGGCAGGGTGTCATGATGTTTCAAAGGTGATGTCACAAGGGCCAGATCCTGGTGATGTATTAAATGCTACATTCATCAACCACTGTTGTGGGCAGTAAACCATTCTAATAAAAAGCATCATGTCTAACAAATAAAGAGAACAGGTAGACACACCTTTCAAGGCAGTGTTCTCCCCCTGAGATTCCTCCCCCTTGCCCTGAAAACAGGAGAACAGAGTCAGGCCTTGAAACTCAAGACCAGGCCCTGATAACTGGGAACCCTGTGGATAGCTCTGTTAAAGGTCAGACTTAAATTTTGAGCAGATCCACTGTCCTATTGACATCAGAACCACCAGCTGCTGCTGGAAATACTTCATTGTGTGTTTTTCTGTGGTGTGTGTGTGTTTCCTCTCTTTTTTTCCACAGTAAAAACAAAGTTCTGACCATCTTTTTTGACAAAATCCTGAGTGTTCTGGCCTTCTCCAGGGATGGCAAATTAATAACTGGGGCAGATCTAAACATTATGGAAAGTCATGATTTGGAATTTGTTGTAAGTTCAGAAGAAGAATCAAAGATTTGATCTGGCCAGCCTTAGGCTGGGTGGGGGCAGCGGCTTGGCACTAAGCTGTCTCATGTGTCAAAATAACTTGGCGCTGGGGTACAATGCACTTTGGTTTGAGCAAATCAAATGGGTGAGTTCCTTTTGCCTCTTTGCATCAGTCAGGGAAGAATCTTGAGTTCGCCATGTCTAATTGAACCTGCTTCATGGAAGAGCCAGTTTTGCTTTTCAATAATTAAGAGCTTTGAAAAGCTACATTTTGAAAAACAACTCCTGGAATCCCCCAACCAGCATGGTCCAAAAATTAATGTTTCAAGTTCTTCTCGTAAGCTGGCAGGGGAGGGAATAATGGATGTGTGGTTCAAAAAAGAGTACCTCCAAATGGGGTGAATGTGTCATGAGTTGGCGATATTTGATGTTGTAGTTCTTGGATTTTTTTTTAATTCCCATATTTAAATATCTGGCAATTCCAGCCATCAGCTGCAGAATCCATATGGAGACAGGTTATATTAGAACAAAGATGTCCCTCCCTCCCTCCCTCCCTCCCTGTAGTTTCTTATCATGCCACAGTGAATTAGTGCATAAGTGAAATGGCACATTTGCAATATAAGATCATACCCTCCAATATTTCACAGAAGAAAAATGGGACATATGTGGCCAAGCAACATCAATGAGGGGTCACGATGGCCAAAGTTATTTTTGAGGAAGAACATAGAAGCTAGGAGAAGCTGCAGCCATTTGCTTTTGCCTAATTAGAGGGAAGGACAAAGTTCTACTCTCTCATCTCCTCTCCTTCCTCCTGAATTAACTGAGTGCAAACTACTTTTGCATTCAGTGTGCAGCAAGTAAAATAAGCTGACGATAAAGGGGGAAAGTGGGAAGAAGTAAGAGGAACCGGGAAAATTTAAAAATCGTTGGAAAAGTGGGATGACAGAGGATTAATTGGGACCATTGCTGCCAAACTGAGACTGTTGGAAGGTATGTAAATCTATAACTTTAAGATGAAAAAAATAAGAAGAAAGGAGGAGAAAAATTGCTTTTCAACCCATACGATCCCTCAGCAAACCATATTCCTGTTTTTGTTTTTTGTTTTTTTAAGGACAAAAACCTAGTGTCAACCCAAGAAATGCCTACAAACATCCATCCGAAAGAAGGGAATGAAGAAGTATAGAAACAACAAGAATTGGCAGAACCCAAGTACCTATGTCACAAGAACTCACACTTTTTTAGATGGATCTGCAAGAGCCCGCAATAACTTTTCAAGCTCTGCTCACAGGCAGGTCACAAAGACAACCACCTTCTCTTGCAACTTGTCTTCACCATCTGGTATCTGACTACATACTTATATAGGGTCTTCATTTCGTTAGCAAGGTTAATATGTAATCCTTTATTGTCTTGAGAGACAATTGTTTTTCTCCAACCCCTGATTAGGAACTAAGAGTGAAAGATAGTGTTTTGGTACAATCAATATCCTTGCCCATTTCATGTGACATTGTGATTTGATTCACATCTTTTGGGGGACTTTTTCCAGCCATTTGTAAGTTAAATCTCCCGTGTATGCTCACTGCTGCCACTTCTTCCTTTCTGCAGCAAATCTATCAAAGAGGCAAAGTTGGGGGAGGGAATGCAAAGTATCTTCTGATCAATAGTTCAGAACATGGGGAAAGTGCTGAACCCTCATTCCAGAATAGTGCTGCTCCAATCCATTTCAAAGCCCTCTAGGCCTTTTTCATTTTAAATTTGTCTTAAAAATATTTTTTCTTTAAAAAACACAATGCACTAAGATCTGATCACAAATCTTTTGAGCCTTCAGATATTTTGCACCCCAGCTCCCACAATCACTATGCTGGGTGGAGCTGATGGGAGTTATAGCCAAACACATCTGGAAGGACCAAGCTCACCCGTTTTTCCCGTAGCATCCTTCAGAAGCAGCAGCAATTAGCTGTGACCATTCTTCTAGAGCATTTCTCACTAACCCATCTGCTCCCCTGGTTTTCAACTGCACCATATAAAGGTCTTCTCTAGTCATGCCTGCAGCAAAATGTTGCAGTTCAAAGTTCTCCTGTTCATTGTTCTAGCCAGCCACATTCTCTTTCTGATACTATGCCCCCTTTCACCTAGTTTTCCTAGTCATCTTTCCACGCCTACTGAGCATGCTTAGTCCTCACTGGAATGTTTGGGGGCTTTCCAACCCCTTATGGCTTCAACCCCCAAAAGCTTTTTGTACTTTTGCAAACCTTGGGTTTCCAGTGTATAGAACCATTTTCTCTAGTTAAGAATCCATGACCAGGAAATAAGTTTGTTGCTAGTATATTGGACTGAATCCTCATTACCCTAATCATGGCTGCCTCTTTACTTCTGCAACAGAATTTGGAAAAGTTACTGTCAAGGATGACAGCTCCCAGAATCCTTTAGCCAGTATGGCTTCTGCCCATCTTGACGGGGGGATTCCACATGTCCCAGCATTTCACAGGTGAAAACCAGGATACCTGTGGCCAAGCAACATCAGAGTGTAGTCAAGATGGCCAAAGTTACTAACAAGGAAGAACACACAAGCTAGGAGAGACTGCAGAAGTTTGTTTTCATTTCAGCTCACTGGGAAGAACAGGATTCCCCCTGTTGAGTTAACTGGATGCAAAGTACCTCTGCACATTGAACTCAGGGCCTTTCCGCACTACACTGTTATAGAGCTATAACAGACTTTTATAGACTTTTTTTTTATAGACTTTTAACATCCTATGGAGTCCTGAGGTTTGCAGTTTTGGGGGGGGGCATTTAGAATTCTCAGCCAGAGTGCTCTTTGGCCTCAGTAAACTACAAACTCCACAATTCCACAGGATGTTGAAAGCGGAATCGTAGCATCATAACAGTGTACAGCGGAAATGACCTCAGTTTGGAGCCACTGGAATAAACTGAAGGATGAAGGTGGAGAGAGAAATTGGGATGTTTTAAAAGCAGCTGAAAAAGTGGGATAGGGCAGGATTAATCAAGACGGCAGCTGCCAAATTGTGACAGTTGAAGCATATAGAATTCTGGGAGCTGTTGTCAAGAGAAGAAATGTTCTCCATATCTGTTTGAAAGAGTGAAGAAGTAGCCAAGCTCAGCCCTAAACTAACCAAATTAAACTGCCTGGAATCTTGTACTGGGAGGTATAAATTCAGATAGCTAGATAAGTAGGTAGGTAGGTAGGTGGGTTCTGCTCCCAAACTATTTTTTTCTGGATCACTCCCCCAACAAACACCCAGTCAAATTTTGTTCAAGTCAGTTTCTTCTCTAGCTGTAATTGAGTGCTGTTTACTAAGCAATTAGCAACACTTTTACAGTTTGACCTTAGCCAGTCCATCCAGGGACAAATGACAAGGTGTCAGGAGAAACTGAGGACAATTCCCAGGGAGACGATAAGACTGAAAAGACTCCTTGGCTGAGTTTCATTTTTTTCCCCCCTGGCCAGCTCCAGAGGCCCACACAGAAATCCAAGAAAGAAGAGGAGCTGTGTTGGGGGTTGGGTGGGGAGGAAAGGATAACATTAATGAGGAAGTTACGTCTGGATAGATTTGGGGGGTCAGGAGGAGGCCACACATGATCAGTGGGTACAAAACTATAAAGAGGTCACAGCACTGCTTTGCTAGAACTGAAAAGTAACTTCCATTGTGAAATCATGTCCCTTCGTTTCAAAGGATGGCTGTTCCAAATGTTGTTCTTCTCTGTGAGGAGCCATGGGTTGAATATTAAAGAAAGACTGCATTGAGAAAAGCAGTCCTTTCATGGAGGAACCATTGGCTGAAATTTGTACAACACTGAAGGAAAAATATAGGCTGACAGAGTTAGGTTATCCAGCCCCTTTACTTCATAGCAGCACAGCACAATGCATGTGGAAGAGTGGTCAGTGAGCATGGCGGACAACCCACTGGGCAATCACAATGAGCAATGTGCAAAGGCAGTGCATACAGATGATGCACGCTCACATGCTCCTCTATGTAATTCAGTGTGCTACCCTGTGTGCAATGGTCTCCATGCACAACTCTGCTTATGCTAAACCTTCAGTTGGATATAACCGTTGTGCCCTGTGGGGGAAAAATAGTCCACACATGTAGTGCAATTTACATATGTGCATGTCACTAACAGTATGCTGCCCCTTGTCACTAATAATAGCTGGCTACATTTATATTCTGAACATAAGTTTGGAGTACAATTCCCAGAATCCCCCAGGCAGTCCTAAGTTGTATTTGCATTGCAGAGTTGTTGTTGTTGTCCTTCTTCTTTCTCTTCCTATCTTTATTTGTAGCCTGCTTTTTTTTTCTAGGAAGGGCCCAAAGTCTTTCAGCACTTTAAAAAAATAGTAAAAAAATCATAACATAGAAAAGTTAAAAAACACAAATTAAAAATCAGTAATTAAAACAGAGCTAAAACCATGGCTCCATTCCTGTGGTGAAAATCATGGGATTTTTTCCCCGAGCTACTTGGAAGTATCTCTCAGAGAGCTCTAATATTGTTATTCAAGGGAGTGCGTTAAAGAATTCCAAGTCCCTTGTCAAATTACAAATCCCAGAATTCCATAGGATGGAGCCGTGGCAATTAAAGTGATATCAAGTTCCTATAATTGTTCAATGCAATTGATGAGGGTTACTTTGGGTTAAGCTCATGCTTCCAAGAAAATCTCAGCACCTCTGTCAGTGGTGGGAAAGCTTGGAGCCTTTAAACATTTGGGATTTCCATCAGCTGCATCCAGCATGGCCTATGGCAAGGCATTACAGAGTTGAGACCCAAAATATCTGGAGATCGACAGGTTCCCCCCCCCCCAGATGGTATTTTGGAAATCCTATCTGGCCTGTGGCACACTGACCTGGCCTTCATATTCCACACTGGGATGGTGAATCCAAATTAGGCCATGCACATAGGTTGAAACTGCACAAAATCAATTGTCAATCCTAAGAATTTATGTGAGGAATCAAGTGCATTCATATATAGGCTATGTTCAGAAGGGCCATGACTATGTGAACAGTGGAGACATACCATCTACATCTGTAAGATCAGACTGGATTTCTAAAATGTTGCTATTGTGGTGGTGGTGGTGGTCATCTTTAATTATGCCCCAACTCATTCCCAAGATGGCTTACAAATTAAAATTGCAACCTACAAAAAAATCAACTTTAAAACACAACCATTAACAATATTAAAACAATTTAAAACATTCACATAAAAACAATTCAAAGCAGTTTAAAACAGTGCAAATTAAAAACAATACCACACCATATTAAGGGTCCTTTCTTCTTGAAAACCTTGAGTTCTGAAAACCTATTGGAATAATAAAAATAATAAAAAGGTCTTCACCTTCTGACAGATGGACAAGAAGAGGGCCCTTTTAGCCTCCCTATGGAGGGAGTTCCAGATCCTAGAGGCAGCCACTGAGAAAACCCTGTTTCATGTATCCAGGAACTGTACCTGTGAAGGTGGTTGGACTGAAAGAATGGCCTCTCCTAAGGATCTCACAGTCTGGGCATGTTTATCCAGAGGGATTCAAACATGTGAAGTATGATTGCAACTGACCCTAAGGGAGCGTCAAAACTGTCTCAGAAGAATTTTGTCTGCAGGGGCAGTCAGGAATCTGAAAAGCTTTGATTCTGTAAATCAGAAAACTTGGGTAGATCTCCTGATGAGAAAATAAACAACTGTTACTGCTTGTTTGTTAAATGCAGGGAGTAGCATCCAACATTGCTATTGTGGATGTGGGTGTGTTCATGATAAATTGCAATAAGAATAATTAGCATGGCATATGCTTCCTTGTGAAGAAAGTTATTGATATCGATATAAAGATACACATATCCATGCATCCATGACACAATATTTTGCCATGAGGAGCAAGATCTCTAGCGAGACCTCCTATCATTCTTTAACTTTTATGAATCTAAGCCATTCCACGAAATATCAAACAGAACAATTGGGTTTGGTTAGCCTGATTAAATCAACTGTGTGGAGGGCTATTCACTGCAGCTGTTAGAAAGCTTTCCCAATCTCTTTCTGTCTATCTCCTTTCCTCTTGGCACCTTGGATGGCCGTAATTGATTTAACAGCATGTTAAATAGCTTAGCTTGTCACTTCCTGAGCAACTTCACTAAACTGGTCCAGAGAGCAAGATAAGACCCATGCATGCAATAATTGCTCCAGAGTCTAGAGCAGATCAGAACAATGGGCTAGCCAATGATGATAACTAGTAGGAGTTCAGTGTGGAACAAAAACCTGGAAGAAGGTGCAGCCTGGACTTCAGCAGAGAAGAAACACATTGGATCATAGACGAGGCAATATGGAGCTTTCAGTTTTCGGCTCCTGCTTATTTCAGAGGAAGGGATTCAGGGACTCTGGCTCAGAGATAATGAGTAAATAAAAGTGAAACCTGGAGTGAACTCTTCCATTAAAATCAATGGGAACTGCAGCTCAGCTAAGCCTAACATCAGTCTCGGTTCATTTTGGAAGCTCACTATAATCCCACAAAATTACAGGCTTCAGGACACCTTGTGATACTGCAGATTTTCCCTGAGATTGGGAAAGTTACTTTTGGAAGCTAAAACCCCACAAATTCCATAGCCATCAGTTGTGCTGGCTGAAGGATTGTGAAGGTTGTAGGGAAATTTTCCAGAGTTTTGGGACTTTCTAAGCCAAAGCACAGTGTGAAGATTTTGCATATATAACTGTCAGTAATTGCATATTGCTGCTATTCTCCTTTCTACCTTCCTTCTTTTTTGTCTCTGCTTCTCCTTTTTTCACAGAAACACTATTTCACCCCCAATTGTCATGCTCCAATCTTTCCCGTTTTAATACCTTTGCTAAAACCCATTTTCATCAGATTTTTCTCCATAATCTAATGTATTTTATATTTGTCCTCTTTAAAAACAATGACAGTGACTGTTCAAAAATCTGGTGAACAACTTCACTCGCATGGGAAGGTTGGCAATCCTCCCAGATGCATTTTGTGAATGTCCAAAAACTCAGATACGCTGTTGAGTGTTGTTGACGGCCGCCTACGCATACAATTGTCAGCCTTTGTGAGTGCGTCTGACAAGTAGATTTGTCAGAATCTCTCTGTGTGCATGTTGCTCTGTGCCTGCATCTCTGTGTGTAACTCACATGTTTCAAACAATCATAATTGTTTAACATTTCATCAAGTTTTGAGCATTTGCAGCATTTTAAAAACAGCTTTTATCAACCCCTTATTTATCATATGAAGAATGTTTATTTGAAACAATAAAACAAAATCCAAAATCTGCAGGCAGGCAATACCTTTATTAGCATTAATTATCATTCCACAGTTGGGTGCAAAGTTTTAGGTTCTTTAATTTAGGGTAGGTGTTTTAAAAAAGAAAAGGTTGGAGGAAACATGGAAATCCAAAAATTTGGCTAGATATTTTAGTTGTGTGGTTCACAGCTCAGCTAAGTCTTATAATGGAGAAAGCTGTCATGATGAGTCACTAGCAGGTGCACAGATATCATATTTGATGCTACACCAAAATGCAATAAATCTTATTCCCAATTCCCATTCCCTTTTCTTCCCATTCTCTAGACAAATGGGTCAAAAATTTTCGTCCCCTGGACATTTTGGACTTCAGCTCCTAGATGTCCCAACCTGCATCTCCAATGGCCAGGAATTCTGGGAGATGATGTCCCAAACATTTGGAGGACCAAAGTTTGAAATTGTGTGTATTCACTGTATTTACTGCTATGCTTTGCTGCTAACTCACCTTTTCACTGGCTCAAGGCAGCTAGCCCAAAATCACCACTGCACAAAACCACTGCAACCCGACAATCTAAAATCACAACAAACATAAGCAAGGAGGGAACTCAAGATACAATTCTCTTCCCCTCACTCCTACATTATTTGGCATTAGGTAGTTTTCTGGAACAGCAGTGACAGTGTGTATAAGCTGCTTCAGCCAGAATTGCATCTCTTTTTAATAGTTTTGAGCTCTTGTGTTCAGTGAGGTCTTCAACAACTCATAACTTCCCCGTCCCCGCCATAGCCAAGTCAGAGCTTATCAACCATCTATCCAAGAGCCCAGGATTTAATATTGCCCCCACCGCCGTGTTGCTTCTAATGAAAATTTGGCTCTCAAATTTACTTGTCAGCACAACAATCGAAACCAAATGCTAATTGCCAAAATGGGAATCCAGGAGCATTTTCCTGAAAAGACTGTCTGCAGAAGGATTCCTACCTCTGGTGAGTACTATAGATGTCAGGTGGGCTTATTTTGTTAATTTCATTAGACACATGTACTTAAAAAAATAGTTACTCCCCATCCTTCTTCAAAAGCTCTTGGGGGGGGGCATGTATACACACACACACACACACAGTTAAAACCACAAATTACAAATACCCAAAACTGCAAGTCATGTGGCCATTTCTGCATTACACTGCTATAGTGCTATTATTCCAGTTTCAACATCCTGTGGAATTCTGGGGTTTGTAGTTTACTGAGGGCAAAGAGCTCTCTGGCTGAGAATTCTTAATGCCCCTCACTAAATTGCAGACCCCAGGATTCCATGGGATGTTGAAAGTGGAATAATAACACTATAACAATGTAGTGTGGAAATGGCCACAGTCACAAGCCTAGAATCACAAATGATTCTTGTCTAAAAGTACAAATATCGAACGTTAAGATGTGTAGTCTTAGACTTGGGGTTTAAAGTACTTGTAGTTTGTGACTTCAACTGTGCATTTTAATGCAAAATTCTGTGTAAGAACTTCCTCATGGTAAGAGGTGTTTGACATCATAAGAAACCATCTTGGGAGGTGCTGAGTTCCTTCTTCATTGGAGTTTTTAAATTAGAAGTTGGATGACATCTGTCAGGGCTACATTACCTATAGATTCCTTTACTGAGAGGGGTTGGACTAGATAACCCTTGTGTTCCTACCAGCTCCATGATTTGATGATTTATATCCCATCTCTTCTCCAACAAAATCAAAGTAGCATAAATGGCTGTTCCCCATTTTATCTTCATGTAGGTTATACTGAGAGAAAGTGAGTGGCTTGAGGTCACCCAGAAAGTTTAATGGCTGAGTGAGAACTTGAATCTGGGTCTTCCAATCTCATTGTAGTGTAATTACTACAGTACATTGTAATTTGTCTTGCTGGGGCACAGATATTGGAAGCTGGGCAGAAGTAATAATTAACTTGTAAAGTTCCTCTCTGAAGTCCTTATCACATTTTACAGTGGAAAAGAATCTCAGGACCTAGAACTAGGGTAAATTCATCAGACAGATAAGAACAACAGCCTTACATCAGAGATAGAACCAGAGTGATATAGTGGTTTGAATGTTAGACTAGAACTTTGGGAGAGCAGCCATGGGAATTTTGTGGGTGAACTTTTGAAAGTTACACTCTCTCAGCTTTGAAGGAAGGCAATGGCAAACCTCCTCTGAATAAACCTTGCCAAGAAAACCTTAAGTTAGAATTAGCATAAGTTGAAGTCAGTCTGAAGGTACATCACAACTTGTCACATATTGGTGTATCACAGATCTTTTGCCTCAGGTGAGATTTATTACTGCAAGAGTGATGATGAGAATCAGTAGATGGCAGAGCTACCCATTGTTCGGATTTATCTAGTTGATGCATTTCCCTGCTTTGGGGGTGGTGAGGCACTAATTCATATACATAGCAAGTGGGTAGTAGAGGTAGGAACATCACATGCTGGAGCAAAGCACAGTAAAAGCAGATGAGTCAATGTTGGTTCGACTGCTTCCGGGGAATGAGATCATCTTTAAGACGATTGTGCAATGGTTTCTACAACCTTTGCAATCTCAAAGTCATGGTTCTTCTACCCTGGGAGCTCTGGGTCTCTTACAATACTATAACTACCTAAAATCTTAAGAGCTACTACCACTTGGAGTGGACAATAGTAAGCTAAGTGGACCAATGCTCTGATTCAGGTATCACAAAACTATTTTTTATGAACCAGCATGATATAGCAGTTTGAGTGCTGGAGTATGATCCTGAAGACCGGGTTTAATTCCCTGCTCAACCATGGAAACCCATTGGATGACCATGGGTGCATTACACAGCCCCAGAAAACTCCATGGTAGGTTCATCTTAGTGTTGCCATAAGTTGGAAACAACTTGAAGGCACACAGCAGCAACAAGGCTCACCGTTGGTAGGCAGGTCATTATTAAGTTTGACTGCTTGCAGCTATGTTTTTATAAAACAACAACGATGAAGTAACTTGCATTAAACCATCATCACCATATTCATAACTATCAACATTATCATTCCACTGAAGCTGATGACAATCCGAGTACCACAGAACAATGTAATGATCATTTAGTACACTTCTGATAGCTACTTCCTGGAGGGCTCAACTATATACGAGTCTTGGTGGTCTAATTTTGCCTGATTATTTTGGGGGCAGGCTCAGCCTTCTCTTATTCTTGGGGTGGTTTCACCTCCCACACACACGTTGTTCCAGGGAGCCTGATTCAGTGTAAGCTAGGCACATATCTTCATATGGATATAGAAGGAGAGGAAAGTATCTGTTTTGCTTGCAGAAAGTCTCATGTTCAGTCCTTGCCGTCCCTGGAGCAACTGTCTGACCAACTGGAAAGCTGTAACCAGTCAGTGTGTACTAAATATGAGCCTCAGTCACAACCAGGGGAAACTTTTTCAGACCACAGCTCCCAGAATCCCAAAAGTCATGCTGGTTGGGGGAGTCTGGGTGCTGCAGTCAAAAAATCAACTTTCCTCAGCTCTGGTCTCAGTATAAGGACATGTCCTCAAATCCAAAATGTTGGCATTTGGAAGAAGTTTTCTTCTCCAGAGGAGCTGCAAAAGATACAAGCAGGAAAAGGCAATACATTTATTGTTTTGTTTACTTGTTGCCTTCCCCCATTCTAAACAAGCCATTAGAGCTACTTTATCTTGGCCTTTTTCTCTGGGTCCTTCCTCTGCCGAAGTTTTTAGTACTGCCATTTGGGCTTGTATACGTGACTAGATACCATTGCTAGCCAGAAAATCACCTCAGTACAGTGGTTCTGGGTTTGGGGAGTGTAAACATTCACAGAGAACACAATTGTTCCAGCTAATCATAAGCTTCAACCCTGAGAGCTCTGGCTTTATGACAACACTATATCGAACACTAAAATCTTAAAAAGCTATTACCAATTGAAGTAGTAGATAATAGTAAGCTAAGTGGTCAGATTCAATATAAGATAGGCGCATATGTTGACACGGAGGTAGAAAGAATGTGGATATAATTAATAAATATTAACAGGAAGTAAGAACTGCATAGAAGGGAAATAGACAGCATTTTTTCTTCTACTTTGGCTTAGTCATAAACCCAAATGGAGACTGTAGGCAAGACATCAGAAGGCTAGGAGTTGGAAGGACAACTATGAAGGAACTCAAATGCAAAGATATGTCATTCAATACAAAAGTTAGAGTAATTCATGCTGTGGTATTTCTGAATTTTATGTAACATTGTGAAAGCTGGACAGTGAAGAAAGCCGCTAGGAAAAAAATCAACTCATTCGCAGTGTGGTGCTGGAGGAGAGTTCTGTGAATACCATGGACCACCACAATGAGAAATAAATAGCTCTAGGGGCAAATCAACCCAGAACTCTCCTACAAGCTAAGATGACCAAACTGAGGTCTGATACTTCGAACACATCATGGGACAACATGACTCACTGGAAAAGAGGCTAAACCTCAGTAAAGAGAAAGCAGTAGGAAAAGAGGAAGATCACCATACAGATGGATTGACTCAAACTCAGAAGCCATGGCCCAAGTTTACAAGACCTGAGCTGGACTGGTAATGACTGGGTTTCTTGGAGACCTTTTATTCGTAGGCTGACTTGACAACAACAAAGAACTAACAGGAAGGCTTGGGGTAGGGAAATACAGAGGAAAGAGGTAAATTTAGATAGGGGTGGAGATCCATGGTTCTGTTGGTGACCACATTCCCAGTCAACAGGTTGGGAAAAAAACTGAGTGAAACAGTTCCTTTTTCTATCTTTCTGCACCTCCTATTTTCCTCCTTGCCCTTCAGGCCGCTGAGGATTGAAGAGAAAGATGCCTCCTGCCAGATACTTGGACTGATAATTTAATTTAACAGGGATTTCCACCAGCACCACTCCATGCTGCTTCTTTATGGCTATCCCAAGGTGATCCTATCACAGAGTTTTCTGGGGGTGAGAGTAGGTGACATGCCCAAAGTCACCCAGTGAGTTTCCATGGCTGAGTGGGGAAGTGAGCCCTGGTCTCCAGAGTTGTTAGTCCAGTGCTGAAACCACTACACAACACTTGCTCTTTCATCCATTACTCCATCATTTTCTTACTTCTCTCCTTCTTTGAACTGAGACCTTGCAGAAGGCTTTCCTATTTCCATGATACCACCTTCCTTTCCACTTCCTGGTTCCCTTTGGGCCTCCCACAAAGTACTTAATATAATCAGGGCTGGATTATCAATGGTTCAGTTGGAGCAATTGCGCTGGGCCTCCTGCTGGCTAGAGGGACAAAGATAAAAGGGCTCTCGTACTTCCTCTTCTTCCGGAATCACTTACTAAATCTCCCAATGTTTCCTTTCTCATGAAAATGTTCTGTGTAGCTTAAGTAACTGAGTTAAAATGCATGGGATCTTCAGGTTGTTAGCCTCACTGAAGTTATAGGCTCACACTAGTTCACACAAGATTTTTTTTTTTCTGCTATCATCCTCTGGCCTAAATCATCTTTCAGTCCTGACTAGAGTAGACCCTTTGCATCCATTACATTTCTCTACATGTTAATAAAGTAATCAGTTCAACCACTGATTGAATGCCACTATGTCTTTATTCACTGATTTTATTTTATCACGACAGTTTACAATTTATTAACAACAATACAGATTAAAAACTATATAATAACCCTACAAAAACATCATTTAAACAATATAAACATAGAAGTTATTTTAAAACTACAAGAAATTTAAAACCTTTGAAAAACTTAGAAGTTTAAAATGAAGTTAAAACTATTAACATTCATTTTAAAAAAACTATATAAAACCAAGAAAACAGCACAGCACGTCATTAAAAGCTTTCCAAGTCAATGTCTAAAAGCCTGATGACATAAGAATGTTTTTACCTTCCAGCAGAAGGACAGCAAGGATGGAGCCATCCAGGGAAGGAGTTCCAAAGTCTGGGAGCAGCCACCAACAAGGCCTTCTCGTACTCACTAAGCAAGCCTGAAAAGGTGGTAGGACAGAGAGAAAGGTTTCTCCTGGAGATTTTAGAACACTTATCTGCTCATAAAAGGAGATATGGTCTTTCAAATTGCCTGGATCCCAGCTGTATAGGGACTACAGTGGTCCCTCCACATTTGTGAGGGTTCTGTGCCCCAAACCCTTGCAAAAGTGGGGAAAATGTGAATAACTCCCCTCCCCATGATCTCCTATTCCCCTCCTAAGCTCCTCCTTCCATTCCTTTGCCTCTGGCTTCAGTCGTCCAGGGGTGGAGAGAAAAAAGACAAGATAAAAGATACTTTCTTCTCAGACAGAGAAGAGCAGAATGCTAAGTTCTGGTATTCTAGCTACTTCCTTGCCATCTTGAGAAAGAAGATTCCTCCCAGAGGGGAGGGTTAGGAGCAAAGAGTTCACCTGAACAATTGGTGGCCATTATACAGCAAAATGTGTAGTGACATGGCAGAGAGGACATGACTCCAGGAGTGGTGGTGGGGTTTTGTTCACCCAACAGGAAAAAAACATCCATTTTAAATGCAAGCCTTGCAAGCCTAGGGTGAAGAATCCAAAGGAATGGGAGGAGGAGAATGTGGGGCGGGGAGGCAAGCATGTGCCTCACATAAAATCAAATTTACAAAGGTCAGACCTGCGAATGTGAAGGGAGGACTGTCGGGAGGACTGTAGACTGTAATTGAGACTAACGGAATGCCAGCCTTGGTATGTTATTTAGTATTTGTTTATTGCTTTAATTTCTATGCCATTACACTTGGAATAGCTCACAGTATTTTTGAAACTGCTCCAAGGCCACTTTTGCTTTACTCTGGCTATGCATGTAGCACTTGGAGCACACAGCTCTTGAGACACCTATCAGTATTGCAGAACCCTTAGTAAGTTTCAGTATTGGACTAACACTCTGATAGAATGCTGTTTGAATTCCTGGTCAGCCATGGAAACTCACATATCATTCTTTCTGATAAGGTTGGCACATATGTCAGAGTCAACCTGAGGGCACATAATTCCACAACAGATAGTAGGGGAACAATATTGACAGCAGCTTCTAATTCAAGTGAGATGGCCATGTGGCCCTCCAAATGCTTTTTGGAATGAAACTCCCATCAGCCCTAGCCCAGCACAGGCAGGGATGATGGGAGTTGCAGTCCAAAAAATCTTGCAGGGCCACATGTTCTTCATTTTTTTCCATATTGTCACAACTTTGCTGTGATTTGGCAGCCTTAAATGGACAATTAGGGACGGGGAAATGAATTGCACATACTGCTTCCATGCTTTGAAGATGTCTGGTAGATGTCTTTGGCTTAACTTTCTGGATGTCCAGCAGATGTCCAGAGAATGCACGGATTGCTCCAGAGTCTTTCTGGAGCAGATTGTGAAGAGTTTGCCCACTTCCTAATAAGAGGAAATGTCACAGAAGAGGCTCACGCGCACTGAAGAGAGAACCAGATGCTAAATGAATGCGAACAACTGCTAAGAGAAGAAATGATGACGCATTACAGGCAGTTGGAACTTTTTGCCATGGACTTCTGCTGGATCAGCCTCAAGGGAGGCCAATTGATACAGCCTTTTCACTTGGGTTTTCCATGTGCATATATTAGCAGAAATATCGGAAGCTGTACGTAATCTTCCGCTAGACTGGAAGGTCATGTTTTATTATTTTCTAAACAGTGCCACCTGGTGGTGAATTTTCTTCAAAAGGAAGAGAAAGCACTGCACAGCCCCCGCCCCCGCGCTCAATGTGAAAAAAGTACCATAGATGGGAAGGGATTTGACAATAGCTGTTTTAGACCAGTAGGTTATAAGGGGCACTCACTGATAAGAAGAGTTCTGTTTCTCCTGGTTAATATAACAGCCACATAAGCAGAATCATTGCATTTCTCTAATTTCATATCAGTTTTATATAGTGCCTTGGGCAACACTGTGTGGGTGAGCAGGATATAAATGTAAAGAATCATAACTTTTTGAGTTTCCTCACTGCCTTGTAGATTGACCTGTTGTTGTAAGGCTGGAGAGCACAAGAGAATCCCACCCTTGCCTCTGTCATTGGCTCCGGGGAGGAAGGATTACTGTGTCCACCCCTTCCAATCATGCCAAGCAGAGAGGCAGCTTGAGCCCATCCATTGGCTGGGAAAAGGACAGGGTCAGGTTTATTCCTTCCTGTCAGAAAGATATCAACTGCAAATGCTTGTTTTCCTCTTCCTTCCCCCTTCCTTTTTTCTTTTGTATCAAGTCCATGAGATTGTGAGCCTGCCTGCAGAAAGATAAGTAAGCTCCAAATGCTTTCTTTCTTCTTGCATCCCTTCTTAGATTGGATCAGATCATGTTATCAGACTGTGAGCTTGCAGCAAAGGGTTATTAATCTCTCTAGGGCACATGAAAAATGTAAGTATGTATAACATCATAGTGATGATAATTGTGATGAAGACGGTGATGGTGATGTAACTTCTGATCCAGATCTTGTTCTGTATGATTTGGTCATGTGCCACAGCTAGTAGGACCAGATGGAGATAGGTACCCCCAGTCTTTGTGAAGATGTCTATCATTTCAGTGGGACTGTATATTAATGAGACTGCAGGTATGGATGTAAAGCAAATGTGTGTATGGCCATTTCCACACTACACTCTTATAGTGTGGAAATGGCCTATGTCACTAGCTGCAAGATCAGAAAAGTGCATTAGTTAATTATACACACATACACACACACATTCACACACTTTCGAAAGAGAAATGTGCACTTTTGCAGATCTCTCTCCCTTGCTGGACCCTGAAAAGCAAGCGCATTGCATGCAACTGGCAAGAGGGGAATTCCAAACTATCAGAAAATTTGTTTCTGTCCCCCCCATCTCCAAAACACACTCCACCCAGCTGTTTCTTCCAAGTCCGGCTCTTGGACCATGAATAAGTTATTTCTCTTTTTCGGCTGTCTGAAGTCACTTCCTTCTCCCTTCAACGTTCTCTTGCAAAGCTCTGGCGGATCAAGCCAGCAAAGCCAACCCGTGTAAAGCGATTCTGATGAATTAAGAAATCATCAGAGCCCCAATCCCCCCTTTCCTTAGATGAGAGAGAGAGAGAGAAAATATGAAACCCCCTGGATTTTCCAAGCGACAACCGAGAACTAGAAAATCCTTAAATAGCCAAATACACACTATGATGGGGAAATGGGGGGGGATTTCAAAAGCGCATCTCCCCCTGGCCCTTTTCCTCTACATGAAGAGGAAATCAGGTGGTGGTAACATGTGTGTATTGCATTTCTCTCCAAATGTTTGCAATTAAACTTAATTGAATTCACTCGAGTTTGAACTGGTCCTGGAGCCAAGCCTACATTGAATGGGCAGTTCTGCTTCTCTTCCTCCTACCCTCCCTCTTACAGGAGTTCCCTCCCTCCCTCCCCCTCCTCCCCTCCCCTCCTCCCCCCACCTCTCCACCCTATTAAAACAACCTCCAAGTCTCACTTGTTAAAAAGCCCCCATAGAGGCAGAGAAAACCCAACACATCCCAAGGAAAAAAAAGACAGGGAGAAGAAGGGAGAGAAGAAGAAGAAAGGAAGGGGGATTTAATTTTTTTCAAAAAAATAATAATAAAAGAAGGAGGCAAGAAACGTCTGGAAAATATTATCCAGCCACCGTTGCTCCAACTGCTGAGGCTGTCGCTGCTGCTGCTGCTGCTGGAAAGCTCAAGATAGAAGCTCCATTCAGCTCGGACCAAAGAGAGAGCCCTTTTTTCTTTCCTCCCTTCCCCTCCCTCCTTGACGGATGCTGCCGCTGTTGCTGCGTCCCGTTCAACTTTCTTCCAACTTCGATGCCCGGCGCCTGGAGGACTCCGCCGGCGGAAGGAGCGAGGCCGACCCTGAAGTCGCTTTGGCTCGGAGAAGCCCCTTGTTTTAACCCAAGAAGAAAGACAGAAAGAGCCAGCCGGGCAGCCGGGAGACAGAAACCTTGCCCCTGAGTTGGGGGTCCAGGTGGAGAGACCAGACGCGCGCCCGCCTCGCCTCTTCCCCGCCCGTCCTTTTCGATGCTTCGGAGGCGAGGGGGCTCCAAGTCTTGCCCAGCGCTTCGGGGGTGGGCGAGCTGATCTCTTCCCTCGGCCCGGGGATTGGGGGTGAAGGGCTCCTGGATCGTCCTCACCCGACGGCAGCCCGTTGGCTCCTTGGATGAGCACGAGGACAGCAGGGCGGCAAGGTGAGTGGGGCTCTCCTTCAATGCAATTATAATGAATGAAATTTCTTCAAAAAGATTTCTTCTCGTGGCGGCGGTGTTCTTGGGAACTCCAGGGAGATGGGGGGCGCGTCTCTTGGGCTTCTGGGAGAGTTTTGCTTCCAGAGGTCTGCCCAGTGGAAGGGAAGGAGGAAAGGCACCCGGTGATCCGATTTCTGTAGCGCCGTCAAGTGCCCTGGCAGGGAGGGAAGGCGGCGGGTCCTTGCCCCGCAGAGCATCCAGTCTTGAACCATTGCTAAGGTCGGTCTGGTGTGATTTTTCCCTACCGATTCCCGCTATGGTTGCTATTGGCTTGGGGGACAGATCTTAAACTTTCCAGCTGTCTAACTTTTGAGCAAATCGGACCCGACAGTTAGTTGATCCAGGCAACCAGCCGATCACATATCTGCAGGCTGCGATCCTGTGCGTATTTACGTGAGAGTAAGTCCCACTGATCTCGGCGGTTTATGCTGCTGAGCATCGGTCAGATATCGAGCTGCGCTACCTTTCTGGCACCATGGAACAGTACTGAATGCAAAGGGCTTATTTTGGGATGGATCGGGACCTTTTCTCTCTCTTGAGCCAAAGTCATGTACCACCTTCTACTTCTTGTCCGCCCCTTCCATTTTGTTAATTGATCCGTTTCTATCCTTCCCACCCCAACCCCCACCCCCACCCCCGGCGTATTCTCCTAATGGGCCGAGAAACCTCGTGTCTCTTTCAAAACGATGCAGGATCGAGGCCTCAGGGCTCTCCTCGTGATGTAAGTCCCCATTGCCTAGAGTAAGATTTGTGCAAAAGTGAATGCAGCTAAGGCGTTACCCTTCCGTCTCGTGAAACCCCTGGGAGCGTTATGGGACTGGATAGGGCTACTCGCGAGAAAGCGTCCTGCGTGGGAACCGTTTAGTCCTGCGGAAGGCGATGGAGTTTATTTCCCTCCCCTCCCCCGGCTCCTCCTGATCTACGCGATAAATATCCTAGATACATATAGGCTCCCAGGTCATAAAGGCGCCTTAGAGAGTTGAAGGCATTGATCTGGTTCCAAATTTCAGGAGGCGGTAGTAGGATCCCGGAAGTCGGGGCTGCTGCTGCTTTTGGGGATGAGGGGGAGAGAAGGAGCTGCAAACACTGTAGCTATTAAGCCACTTGTAAAAGCATGAAACGTGACTTTGCCCCACCCTCCTCTCTTCTGTCCCATTTCGGGGGGAGGGAGGGGGAGAAGAGGGGAAGGGGGCGGGCCCAGGGTGTCAGATTCCCAGATATATGGAGGGTGTGTGAGAGAAAGAGGCCGTTTCCGCACTAGACGGTTATAGTGCTATGATTCCACTTTCAACATCCTATGGAATCCTTGAGTTTGCAAAGTGCAAACCCAAGGATTCCATAGGATGTTGAAAGTGGAATCATAGCACTATAACCGTCTAGTGCGGAAGGGCCAGAGAACAAGCAAACGGGAGAGAGACGCTGCGCAAAGGGCCAGATGGCTTCGTCAACTTGGCCGAGGGTCGGAAAGGTCCCTTCCGCACTTCACGCGTGGAATCCGTGGGCGCGCGAACGGTGCAGCTGGTTTCACCCGGGCCTCTGGGGACCGATCGTGCACGTATAGGAACAGTGTATGGCTCAATATCACATCCTGGGGGGAAAGAGGGTGGGCTGGCACCAACGAGCTGTGTTTCGTTCATGCCCCGCTGATGAGATCCGCCGGGTCGGTGTCGAGGGAGGCTCCTCTGGACCCGATCCGGCCAAGACGGTTTGGAATAACTTCCCAATGGGAAGGGGCGCCCAACCCACGGGGAAAGGCGTTCGCCCCTTCATCGTTTTGGACCACATCGGGACCTGGACAGGAAGATCCTAACATTCGGCGGGCCTTCCTTCCTTCCGAGGAGACGGATCTTGGATAGTCCCGTGGCGGGGAAGGCTTGTGAGCCCAGGGCCGGGTTTGTGGGGCTGGAACAGGTGTGATGTTGGAGGATCTGCTGCGGACCTCATAAGTGTGTGTGTGTGTGTGTGTGTGTGTGTGGGTTCGAATGCCCGCTCGGCCGCTGAAGCCCACTGGGTGACCTTAGACACGTCACACACTCTCAGCCTTAGGGGATGGCAAAGGCAAAGCCCTTCCTAACCAATCTTCCCAAGGACACCGGTTGATAGGGTCTCTATACGTTAAAAATGACTGGAAGGGGCACAAAAAGAGCAACCTAGGTTTAGGTTAATGCCACTGCTTCAGTGGGTCTACACTAGTGGGGACCATGAACAGAATGCCCCACTCCCCCTACCCCACTCACTCCCATTGAACTCAATGGGACTTGCTGCCCGGCAAACGCGCGCCCTTGGCTCGGCGCTTTGCAACCACTCCCTCGACAAGCATCACATTGAGGAGCGGACGGGGGGGCGGTTTCATGCCGTTTTAGGCGGGGGGGGGTGAATCGTCTTTCTAGGGGTGGGAAAACCGACGTGGCAGCCCTGGAGAAGCCAAGCTAGCCCGGGGCTCCGCTCGCATCCCTTCGCCAGCCACACCTTTCCTCCTTGGACAAGGAGAGCGAGGCTCGTTGGTCGAGAGGGAGGCTGGCGAGCCGTGGCGTGGCCGACGCCGGGCTCCAAGATGACTATCGGGCTCTTCTGGACGGAAGCCACTGCATTGTTCGAGTCCCCGGCCGCTTTTGCGCCGGATCCAAGGTCCGCTCTTGCCTCGTTGGTTCTCTCCTCTCGTTCCTTCGGAACGACGCGCCTGGCCTGCGGAAAGCTGCTCCGCTCGCTCGTTCCTTTTGAGGCGATGGTTTGCCTCTGCTGCAGAGACCCGCGACGGGTGGAAAGGGGAAGAGACGGAGGCCCCAGTGGCTTCCATAGAGAATCGGCCAGGGTCCGAACTTTAGAGGAGCTGGGGAAGGTGTTGAACTGCTGGGAAAAAGAAGTTGGCCTTTAAAGTTCGGACTAGAACCCGGGGCAGACCCGCCTCTTCCACTGACGTGGTAGTTTCCCAGCTGCCACTAGAGTTGCGAGAAAGCCCCAATTCCCCGCCATGCGGCCCATCACCAGCATCCGCAACCCCCTAAACGGGCTCCTCCAAAGAAGCCCCCAAAAACTCGCTGGCCGGGGCTACCTGCCAGCTAGGAAACCGGGGGAGGGGGACAGAGATGGATCTGAGGGCCGGCCGCTTCCTCCCCCGCCTTCCTCCTGCCCAGCAGAGGAGGGGGATACCGTGGAGGTGGTGGGAGGAGTGCGGAAAAAGCAAGCTCCAAGTCAAAAATTTCTTGCAGGTTTGGAACCCACGTGGCAGGGAATGCCGCCGATGAGATCATCGCCCGAGACGGGCCCCGCCTCCCTTTGATGACGCAGGGCCGCACCCTCTTCGGATTGGTCCCGAGATTCTGAAAGGGCTTCCCCGGCAAAGCAGGCTGAGAGCCTGGGAGCCTTGCAGGATCTTCTTTACGCACGCGCGGCTGCTGGGCGCAGCAGAGCAGAAGGGAAAGCAGAGCAGGGCGTCGTCAGACGCTAGAAAGTCCTGATTGTTGAGGCAAGAGTCTTAAAATTCGCGCGATCCAGCCAAGATAATCCATTTTAAAATATAACTGCCCCTCCTTTCAGATGTATGCTCAGAACAACTCAGGAGGAAGTCTCATTGAGTTCAACAGGAGTTGCTGCCCAATAAACATGCTCAAGGTTATCTTTGGCTTAAAAATTCCAGATGGGGCAGGGGTATTTATATTCTGAGTTTTTCCCCCTTTAAGAAGCTATTTACTGAAACTTGTAGGTCTGTAAAGTAAAAAAGGTACTTGGATTGGTTTTTAAGAGGAGCAGGAGGAAGTGCCAATAAAATTCTAGGGTGAATCAACAAGAAGGTAGTGTCCAGATCCAGGGAAGTAATGTTGCTATTTTATTCTGGTTTGGTCAGACTTCCCCCAAAATATTGTGTCCAGTTCTGGGCAGTGTAGTTCAAGAAGTTTATTGGCAGGCTGGAATGTGTAACTGAGAAAAGGTCTGGAAACCAAGGGCTGTGGGGAAGGGTTTAAGGAGCTGGGGATATTTAGCTTCGAGAATAGAATTCTGAGAAATGATATGGCTGCCATTTTCATTTCAAGTGATGTCATAAAGAAGATGGAACAAACTTGCTCTTTACTGCTGCAGAGATTGAAACACCAACCAATAGTTTCAAATTACAAGAAAAGAGATTTCATTCCTTCCATTAAGAGCGACTTTTTGACTGGAAGAGCTGTTTTAGAGTGGTATAGGCTGCTTTGGAGTGCAATGGACTCTCCTTTGGAGGTTTTTAAACAGTGATTAGATGGTCATAATTTAGGGAACTCTAATGTTTGTATTCCTGTATGGCATGGGGTGGGGTTGGACTTGAAGGCCTTTGTGGTCCTTTCCAGATGTGGTTCTGTGAAGATGACACCTTCTCTGTTCAGCCATTTGTGCAAATACAAGATATCTCTTGAGTGATACAGGCTGGAGCTCAGACACTGTACCTCTTGGAAATGAACTTATGTGGCCTCCCCCCATTTTAGAAAGAAAACATACTTTGGGTTTTGTTCAGTGATGATAGATAATGATGATGATATTTTTCACTCATTAAACAGAAGGGAAAAGAGCAACTGAGACCGAGTTTTTTTTCCTGGGTTTGGGAGAATGTGAATGGGGAAGAATTATCTTTCTTTGTATACAGTAGGTTTCACTATTGCTTTCCCCATGTTTTGTCTCAGAAAAATAAAGGAAGCAAATGCAATGCAAACACTGCTATGGGACAGTGGAAACAGGCTGTCGCTGCATCAAAAGTCCTTTGCCATCATAATCAAGCATCTCAGGACTGAAACATGCTTACTAGTAGTAATCTTCATACACAGATGGTCATGGCTAGTAGCTTCCAGGCAAATGGGATGGTAAATCTATACCAAAGTTACAGGTGCTGTCCATGGTCCTGAATCTGTTTTGAGGATGGGGTTCAGCACCTTGGATAATACCTTTACAGTTCAGATTAAAACCCATAGCAGGTTCACTGCTTCAGTGACTTGGAAACCACTACTGTTCATGCATATCCATTTGACCTAATGGAGAATAAACATGCTTAGGACCAGTATAATAGAGTTCCCTAAGACATACAGAATCTGTGGGTGGATTATTTCCTTATATTGAAGGATAGTGGTGCTGCTCTGCCCATTGGATTTCACTGTCTTTCCCTTTGCAATTTAATGTAACTGACAACCCACAAATATTCCCATTTATTGTTAAATATTAA
This sequence comes from Iguana delicatissima, assembly GCA_948472985.1. NCBI lineage: Eukaryota > Metazoa > Chordata > Lepidosauria > Squamata > Iguanidae > Iguana > Iguana delicatissima. The sequence goes on along the minus strand of CAOKZL010000460.1, from coordinate 232,844 downwards.
ATAGCCAGTAGGAGGTTTCTTGATATTCTAGGTCCTCATTCACTCACTCAGGTGAGCATGCATCTGCCTGGCAAACTGAGAGATCACAGTCCTAAATACGCTCACTAGGGAGTGTGTCCCATTGGAATCAGTGGAGTATTCTGAGATAAGTAAGATCTAACTCTTCAGCCATAAAGGTCAGAGTTAAGCAGTTTGACAACTGCAGCTTTAAGATGCTTTGGCCTCAGGAGTTTTAAAACAACAGTTGCAAAGTTTTTGCTCTATTTAAACTCTATTGCTCTATTTAAAAGTCCCCTTTGCTTGGCCGTGTTTGAAGAACAAAAAGCTTGGGGTTGTAAATGATAATTCTCTCTTGTGAATCATACATAATAGCCATGTTGATTTTTTCCTTAATATTTCAGCCATTGACATGATCAATGGTTCTGAAACATGACCTTTCACAGTAAGTTCTAGGGAACCAGCTACAGATGTTTTCCTATATTCAGGACTTGGGTTCACTTTTTGCTCTTCCAAAATGACAAAAATGTATTTTCCCATTGTCCCCTTCCTTACATCTCCCTCCTAGAGGAGCTCATGTATATGTGAATCATCTTCTCTTACGCCTTTTGTCTTTTCTTGCCTGGTAAACAGAGAGAGACAGCGTGGCATAGCAGCCCGAGTGCAGGACTACAGTTCTGGAGATGAGGGTTGGAAATCCACTGGGTGACCTTGGGCAAGTCACATTCTCTTGGAGGAAGGCAAAGGAAAAGACTCTCTGAAAAAAATTTGTCAAGAAAACCCTGTGATAGATTTGCCTTAGGATCATCATAACTTGGAAATGACTCAAAGACACCCAACAAGAACTGCCAGATATGGTGATGTTGGACAAGATCCAATTAGGCTGTACTGATAATGAAAGTCAGTAGAACTGGGAGAAGAGCAATGCAATGCCCCTAGCTGAGTGTATCATCAAAACCTGTTCCATGGGACTGGGAATTTTCCCTCAACCAAGCACATTTGGGAGCACAACAGAGGACCCTACAGATAGAGGGAGGAAAGGCTATCATGTTGCACTAAGCATAAAGTATTAGCATGTTGGACTGATTGACAGATTTTTCTGTTTCTTCTTTTGTCCAGTATGGGATTAAGACAGCTAACAATATAGATTGACACAAAATATAAAATGCCAGTCATTGCAGTAAAAGGAGTTTTAAAGCAATGGAATAAGTTACCCTGTGAAAAACTCTACTAGAAGTTTAAAAGTATTTAAAATGTTAGGCCTTGAAAAGCTTACCCACATCACACTAGGGTGGGGAATATTTGACCCTACAGATATTTTGCCCTACAATGGATATCAGCCTTACCCACTAGGGCCAATGGATTCTGAGAAGTGTAGCCCCAAATATCTGGAGGGTTATCAATTCTCTTCTGCTGCATTAGGCAACAGGCATAGCTCAATTAACAAAGCCACTGACAAAGAAGTTCCTTTTTACAAAATCTTTTTATGCTTGCACAGTCCCCTTTTTTCCATATCCCCTGTCCCAGCTGGAAGGCTTTTAGCCAGCATTGGTGGTATGGTGAAGAAAGGTGGCGGAAACACAAATTTTCATTGTTAGGTTGCGGGGGTAAACAATGCAATATCTTCAACAAACAATGCAATGAAGCTTTAAGGCACCAAAAAGCAATGCAGTCAGCCCTCCACATTTTGCATTTGACTTTCACAGATTTGATTTGTGAGTTTTTCCAATCCTCCCTTCCCCCTCAACCTCACATTCTTCTTTTCTGAAATAACCTGCCCACTTGGTGGCTGTGATCAGGCCATACAGCCCTTTAAAAATCTGCCTCTGGTCCTCCTCTTTCTGTACTAGCACCTGACTGACCAGCTACAGCTCACAGCCCAACCTCAGCTCCACAAACCTCCTCCTGAGGCCCCCACGCACCTGAACTCCAGACCATGCCTCAGCCCCCTTCCCACAGACACACATGCATTTTGATATTTGTGATTTTTCCATGTTTGTGGGGGTCCCATGCCCGCAAACCCTAGCAAATGTGAAGGGCTGACTGTATTTTACTCTAGCCAATCCTACTGTAGCTGTGTGTGCCTGCTAACAACAGGCAAGGTAGATTGCAAGTCCCTCAAGAATCCATTACTGAGTATGCATGAAATGCAAAAGGGGGAAGAACAGATTAGCCTGCCTTCTTAGCTCCCACCAGTATGTTAAAAAAAAGAGCATAGATCTATAGGTTTGGCCACAAAAAAATGGAAATCATAAGAAAACTCAAGGCTATTTGTTAATTTCCAAGAATCATAGAGTTGGAAGAGACCACAAGGGCCATCAAGTCCAATCCCGCACCATGCAGGAATGCAGAATCAAAGCACTCCCAACAGGTGGCCATGCAGCCTCTGTTTAAAAACCTCCAAAGAAGAAGACTCTACCACACTCCGAGGCAGCATATTCCACTGCCAAACAGCTCTGACTGTCAGGAAGTTCTTCTTAATGTTTAGGTGGAATTTCTGTTCCTGAAGTTTGAAGCCATTGCTCCATGTCCTAGTCTCTGGAGCAACAGGAAACAAGCTTCCTTCATCTTCCATATAACATCCCTTCAAATATTTAAATACAGCTATCATGTCACCTCTTAACTTTCTCTTCTCCAGGCTCAATATACCAAGCTCCCTAAGTCACTCTTCATAGCGCTTGGTCACACTCCTCTGGCCACATTCCAGCTTGTCAATATCCTTCCTGAACTGTGGTGCCCAGAACTGGACACAGTATTCCAGATGTAGTCTGACCAAAGCAGAATAGAATGGTGCTATTACTTCCCTTGACTATACTCTTATGCACTATACACTATACTCTTTTTGATGCAGCCTAGAACTGCATTGGCTTTTTATAGCTGCCACATCATACTGCTCACTCATGTTCATCTTGTGGTCTAAGACTCTTAGATCTGTTTCACAGGTACTGTGGTCAAGCCAGATGTCACCTATATCTGTGCATTCATTTTTTTTCTGCCTAAGGGTAGTATCTTACATTTCTTCTTATTGAAGTTCATTTGTTAATTTTGGCCCTCTAATCTGTTAAGGTAATTTTGAATTCTTATCCTGCCCTCTGTGATATTAGCTACTGCTCCTAATTTTGTGCCATCTAAAAATTTGATACGGATGACCTCTATTCCATCATCCAAGTCATTGGTAAAGATGTTGAATAGCACTGGGTCCAGGACAGAACCCTGTGGCAGCCCACTAGTCACTTCTCTCTAGGAGGAAGAGGAGCCATTGGTGAGCATCCTTTGGGTTCAGTAGGTTATCAGTTACGAATATAACAGTAGCATTGTCTAGCTGGCCCACAAATTTTCTAGTTTGTTTGCAGGAATAACTGGTGGTTGGTGGAATTAAAAACAACTAACCCTGGAAATATTTTGGAAGATGACTTCAAGTAGTCTCTAGAAGGTTCAGAATGTTTTTGTTTATTTAGGCAAGGCTTATCTGACCTAGTTGTTTCATTTCATATGTGCATATTGTCAATTTTGGATAAAACGTTTGCTGAAACATGTTGAAATGCTCTTTTAGTGATGTGGGAACCTATATTTGTTTTTCCATGTTAGTTCTGCTTCTGGTACTAAATTTTATGAAAAGAAGTAATTCCCAGGAAAACATCTACTTCATTAATTCAAGTACACCTGTTATGTGGGCTTTGCATTGATTTTCTTTGATGATTCACCTTGACTGTGTGACTGCCGCCAGCAGACCAGCTTCAGGCATGCAATTACTAATACAGACTGCAGATAATATACATTTCATCTATCAAGCAAGCTTGGTAATGGAGGTGGCAGAGATAAGGAACCTTCCCTTTCACCTTGTCCTATGTTTGATTTAGGGTGCATCTACACTGCACAATTATAGCTCAGTGCCATTTTAACTGCCATAGCTCTGTTGTCCAGAATCCTGGGATTCGTAGTTTGATGAGGGACTTTGAATTCCCGAGTGTGGATTCATGCTTAGTAAGCATGAAGGCTTTCTGGCAGCCAGTTCTATGTCCCTTATCAAACTACACATCTGAGGATACCATAGGATGGTGGTGAAAGTGGTATCAAACTAGTATATCTTTATGGTGTGGATACATGCCTATTAAAGGTATATGAACAAGAGAAATGGAAGAGAGACCTACAAATTTTAATCCAGTACTACTCAGAGACTCCTTAATAGGCCTTTCTTATGACATGAGAGTGCAGATGGTTTCATGTTTATAATGGCCTGATTCTCTCCCTTCCTTCCTTCCTTCCTTCCTTCCTTCCTTCTTTCTTTCTTTCTTTCTTTCTTTCTTTCTTTCTTTCTTTCTTTCTTTCTTTCTTTCTTTCTTTCTTTCTTTCTTTTAAATGTTTTTGGCTGTTATTGAAGGCTAGGTTCTCCTGTTCTTTAATTTGCACTTAAAACAGAGACCTGAGGTTGGCTCTGTCAGAACCCTGCAGCGAAGATCAATGGCCTGAACAATCTGGAAGTGATAAAGGAGTAGGAGACGTAGGCAACTGTGCTACAGCGGCTAAAGCCCTACAGATGTAACATAACTGTTCAGTTTCCCTTCCATTGGCTGTTAAACTGGAAAGGGAGGGAATGCTGACAGCGATTTTATGTTCATAATGAATGAATGCTGGGAATCATTTGTACTTCAAAGATGGATTTACTTACTTTCCTGCCAAACTAAGTCTCTGTCAGCTTCCCAGAAATGGGGTTGCTTGCAATTATTTTGGAGCGATCAGCTAACACTTCATCTGTGTGCATCCATGTACAGTGTGAGTGTAAATATAGTCACTGAGAATGTAGATGTCCATCTTCAACAGCCAGAGTTCAGAAATATAAGTTTTTCTGGTCTACAAATCTCAGAATCCCCATGAGGATTCTGGGATTTATAGTTCAAAATGTTACATTTCCAAACTCTTCCTGGAATTCATGATATTCTTCTTCAGCAGGGAATATCCAAGACTGTGGGCAAAACAAACAGATGGTGTTCTAGGACGAATACAATTTTTGTGCATCTAGTCATACATACAGATAATGAACTCACTATATACATAAGATAAGCCCTGCTGGTTCAGATCAAAGGACAAAGTAGTCCAACAGCCTGTTCCACAGTGACAAATCAGATGCTCCCTTGGGAAACCCACAACCAAGGACATAAATGAAATAGCATTTTCCCACTTGTGTTCCCGACCAACTGGTATTTGGAGGTGTACTTTCTCTAACACTGGAGATATTTTGACTAGCACTCACTGACAGCCATATCTTCAGTTTCCCAAATGTGGATGCTGATCTTGGCAAAAATAGCAGCAAGCTTGAAATAACCCCAAGACTGGTAGAAGTAAAGAAAATTTGAGTCAGAGACAGACAGACCTATCCGAGAGGCTTAATGAGGACTTAGCATGCTCTGTGCATATAAAATGTTGACCCACTGTTGGGGAGGAATGGAAAATGGGAGTAGGAGAGGAATGGAAAATGGGAGTAGGAGAGGAATGGAGTACCCAAAGAAAGGGCATGGCTGGCTGGCTGGAATCTTCAACAGGTGCATTTCACACTGCAGTATTTTGCTGCAGGGGCTATTTTCCTCCACACAATACTGGCCAGTGGCTCCAATATGAGTGGAGCAATCAATCCACTCTGGATTTTAGTCAAAAATTTAATGGAGTTTATCCAAGATGCACTGTCTACTCTGGAGAGAGGGCATATCTCCTTGGGTGGTTGTTACTGTTATGTACCTTCAAATCATTTGTTTTATGATAACCCTAAAGTGACCCTAGTGATCACAAGTTTTCTTGGCAAGATTTGCTCAGAGGGAGGTTTTGCACTGGCTTCTGCTGAGGCTGAGAGAGTATGATTTGCCCATCCGATGGGTTTCCATGTCTGAGCAGGGATTTGAATCTTAATCTGGACTCCTAATTCAACAACAAAATGGTACGCCACATTGGGTGTCAGAGATGTAGCTCCCTTAAAGTTCAGACTAAATGCCAGAATGGATTCACTGTCCCACTACTTTTAGAGCCAATAGCTGCCACTGCCTCAGCAATTGAGATGCATTTATGTACATAGTAACATAAGCAAGTGAGAAGGAGATAAGGGAAGAACAAAGCCAAGTCTAATGCAAGGAAAAAGTTATGTATAGTTATACATAAAAAGATATAGAAGAGTCTTTGAGACTAACAGAGAAAAAGATACTTGTAGCATAACCGTTCATAGGCCAAAGTGTCCCCGTGCCTGGTATAACATGTGCAAACTCATTACATCTGATGGAACAGACTACGTCCACAAAAGCTTGCATTACAGACTTCTTTCTCTCCATCTCAAGAGTACAACAAGATTCCTTTGTATTATTCAAAACAAGGTGACATGCTGGGTTTCACACAGAAAACAGCAATCTTGCACAAAAAAACATACATGGCTGTCTGGAAACCTTGTGAGGTGTCCTCCCCCCACAAAATCCCACAGTCCTCATGCAAAGAACACCCATAAATTTCTGAGCAGAATGATTTCTCAGTGTGCAGTCGGATATGTGGATACCAGAGAGAAACTGCAAAATTCTCACTGCTGTTTTAATTTCTCCAACTAGGTTTCTAGGCTGTCAGGAAGAGGACTTTGGGGAGGCTGGAGAGGGTCAAGAAATAAATAACACAGAATAGTCTTTCCATCCCTAGTTTAGACTACAGGTTCCAACAGCTCCTGTCAGCCATGTTTCCCAATGATCAGAGAGTTGAGACTGATGGGAAATGTATGCCTATGCATTTTAGAGGAGACATCTAATTGAAGACTAGTTTATAAGAGCAGTTCTCTTGGACAGGAGGGGAGGGCGGAATCCCTTCTCACTCTATGACTTTATTAAATTCAGATGAGTGTTCCAGTCACTTTTAGCAACTGTAACAGCCTTCATCTGCTCAAGGGCTTCTCCTTCTTTCATCACTGCCTCTCTCCACCATTCTGACTTTGCACATTGTGATCATTTATGAAATACTTTTAAAACTAGAATGGAGCAGATCACATTATTGGACATTATTATTTGAGCCAGAACTTTGAGAAGTTATTGGGTTAGAGGACAGCAGGTCTCAGGAAGTCAGCCAGCATAACCACTGGTTTGCTGTCTGTGGAATTATGAGAGTTGTAGTTCAAGAAAGTAACTTTTGTAAGTTCTGGTCCATATCCTCCATCTGTCCTGATTTGGCAGAGATAGTCCCAATAAATCCTCTGGTCTTCCTGCTTTTTCAGCTGCTTTTAAAATGTCCCAGTTTCTTTTACTCCAGTTTCTGCAAACAGGAGTAGTTTGCACTCAGTGCTTAGCTCAGCATGGGGTGGGGAGAGAAGAGTTGCAGCAGAACCGTTTCCTTCCCAGAAGGCTCAGACAAAAGGAGCTTCTGCAGACTCTCCTAGCTTGCGTGTTCTTCTTCATAGAATCATAGAAATGTAGAGCTGGAAGAGACCACAGGGGCCATCCAGTCCAACCCCCTGCCATGCAGGAACACCCTCAAAGCACTCCTGACAGATGGCCATCCAGCCTCTGCTTAAAAACCTCCAAAGAAGGAGACTCCACTACAGTCCGCGGCAGTATGTTCCACTGCCGGACAGCCCTGACTGTCAGGAAGTTCTTCCTGAGGTTCAGGTGGAATTTCCTTTCCTGCAGCTTGAATCCATTGCTCCTTGTCCTGGTCTCTGGAGCAGCAGAAAACAAGCCCTCTCCTTCCTCTACATGGCATCCCTTCAAATATTTAAACATGGCTATCATGTCTCCTCTTAACCTTCTCTTTTGCAGACTAAACATACCCAGCTCTCTAAGTCTATCCTCATAGGGCATGGCTTCCAGGCCCCTCACCATTTTGGTCGCCCTCCTCTGGACTTGCTCCAGCTTGACCATGTCCCTCTTGAATTGGGGTGCAGAGAACTGGACACAGTATTCAAGATGAGGTCTAACCAAAGCAGAGTAGAGTGGTACCAGTACCTCCCTCGATCTAGACACCATACTCCTACTGATGCAGCCGAGAATTGCATTGGCTTTCTTGGCTGCTGCATCACACTGCTGACTCATGTTCAGCTTGTGGTCTATGAAGACTCCTAGATCCCTTTCACACGTACTGCTATCCAGCCACGTGTCCCCCATCCTATATTTCTGTATTCCATTTTTTCTACCTAAGTGTAGGATCTTACACTTCTCTCTGTTGAATTTCATTTTGTTAGCCTTGGCCCAGCTCTCCAATCTATCCAGGTCATTTTGAATTTTGATCCTGTCCTCTGGCATATTAGCAACCCCTCCCAATTTGGTGTCATCTGCAGATTTGATGAACATGCCCTCTGTTCCTTCATCCAAGTCGTTAATGACGATATTGAACAGCACTGGGCCCAGGACAGTTATCAACAGTTATCAACTTTTGTCATGTTGACCATACTATGATGTTGCTTGGCCATGTATGTCCCATTTTTGAACTATGAAATGTTGGGAGATATGCTGGTCTGAATAAAACTAGCACCAACACTTTAAGGCTGCCAGTTTGTTGGCATTTACACCCTGAGTTGGCTAGACTAGTGAATAAGGAATTCCCTGACTGACTCTATTTTTGACCTCCAGGGCTATTTCCTGCCTGCTTGGACTTGTTCCAGCTGTCAGGCTTTTCCTTTTGTGGGCTTATCAAATTTGTAACAAGTGGATTGGGGGCTGGAACAGTGCCCAGCAGCAGCAATCCAGCACTGGTGGTGAAGTATCAAACTCTGGTATCACATCGCAAATGCCAGCTGTCCAGTTACAGTGTCTCTTGGGGTATCAGTCTTCATTTGTTTTTTTCTTTCAGGCAAGATGAAAAAAAAATTGAAAGTTTTCTTGTGATTAGCAAGATCCTATTTTTGTCCATTTTTAATGATTTTCTGCATTTGGAGATTTTTTTTTTTTTTGCAAAAATTGAATGGGGGGGGGGTGTACAAAAGCATTGCTTTTAGCAAAAACAATTGTTTGTAGCAGAAGCCACTGCAGTTGTGCAAGTAATGTTTTTGCATAAATACAATACTTTCTTCATTTGAAAAATACTGTGAAATTTTCTAAAAAAAAAGACAAAACAAAAAGAAAACAACAAAAGAGAAACAAACAAATAAATAAATAACAATTGCATAGCAGTTATTTCCCCCCCCCCAGTAAGATGTTTCAACATGTTGAAAAAACCCTTCTAACTGAGAATGAGAAAATTTAACAATTTTTTTTTTACATATTCCCTATGTTAACATATCAAGGCTGGCATTCTGTCAGTGAATTACAAGACTTGAAGTCCAAAATATGCTATCACAATCTGGTTTTTGAGTTGTTGCAGAAGTTGGAATCTTCTTTGACCGCACAACAAACTAATTTTCCCCAAACCCAGTTTTTAAGCGATTCAGCGCCCAACAGGGCCATTTCTCTGCTGTTGGAGAGTGGGGGGGGGGGTTCAGTGGAGATGTGTCCAGCTATATTCCAGTAGCTGGACTCACTGCAAGGTTTTCATCTGCAGGGACCTCCTGAAGAGCCTCAGAGGTCTCTATGGATGCCTGTTATAGTGCACCCAGCTGCTGGAAAATAGCTAGAAACATCTCCAGTGAGCTCACCCCTTGCTTATCACAGATAAGTGTGTGTTGTGTGTGGGGAGAGTACAAAAGCGAAGGAAGGCAGGCTGCTTGGGCTAGCTAGGGTACAGACAAACCAGGCCTGCGTTCTTTTCTCCCTCACTGGAGCAGCAGCACCCCTTTTAATGCTATTGTCACACTGTGGCTCCCTCCCCATGCTTCACAACCTTGCTTTCTCTAAAACCCACAACCTTTATGGATAAAAGGCAAAGCTTATTAATCGTCATGCCAAAAAGGAATGGATTATCTGTGGTAGAGTGTTATTAAAAATGAAACTGAAGAAAATGCTCTGTTGGGGCAATACTTCTAGAAAAATAGAACAAAATCTTTATTAAAAGAACTAAGAAGGGAAAACGTATTTTGGATTCAAGCAGAGTCAAACAAAATAACACCTTCTTAAAGATATTTAACTATTTCCTTCAAAACACTACAGTGTTCACCAACAGAGCGTTCACGCAAACACACACACCTTTGGTTCTCCCACCCCAAAGGTCTGTTCCCGCCCCCAGGGCTCCACTCTCTGACCCTTGGTTACTTCTCTGCCCCCACTCTCTGCCACTAACCCTCCCCAAGAAAACCCTCTTTGGGTTTACTGGACACTCTGGCTTAGAGTTCTCTCTGTGAGTCTAACTAAAGGAAGCCAGATTGTAAACCACGCTCCCAGTGTATATGCTTTCTGCTTTCTCACCCACATCCCCTCCCTCTGGCTTGGGCTGAGTTCTTCTCAGTCAGAGAGCCAGTCTGATTACATCACCCTCTGTTACTAGAGCTGCTCTGCTAGACACGTACCCAGGCTCTGTCACACTGCTCTCCGACAACACATCTCCACCAACCCCATTGCTCTCTAGTGTAGCAGAGGTTAGCAGGTACAATATGGTCGTCTTCATGGGGGGAATCTTTATACTTATGGAAACTGGCTGGTGAAAATGGGGAAGAAGTGTCATTCAATTCCTTTGTCAAGAATTTATCAGGTCTTAGAAGCAAATTGGAAGCCAATGTGGTTGGTTCAGGACTGGTGATATACATACCTTCTAACATTTCAAAGAGGAAACCAGGACACATGTGGCCAAGCACCATCAGAATGTCGAGAAGATGGCGAAAAGTTATTAATGAGGGAGAACACATAAGCTAGATAAGGCTGCAGTAAGTGGCTTTTGCCTGAGCCTACTGGAAAGGGTAAGATTCTACCCTCCTCCTCCCCTTTCCCTCCCACCTGAGTTAATTGAGTGTACTTTTGTACTTTGAGTTCAGTTTGCAGCAACTGAAGTAGGCTGAAGACAAAGGGGGAAAGTGGGAGGAGGAGAAAAGAGCTAGGACATTTTAAAAGCAGCTGAAAAAGTGGGATGATAGAAGATTATTCAGGACTGTCCCAACCAATTTGAAACAGTTGGAAGGTATGTACCATTACCATTGGCTGGGCTGCCTGAGGCTGGTAGGAACCGACAGTCTGGGGATAACTCCTCACTCCTGGGATAATTATAGAGAGTTTAGCTGTAGTAGCAGAACTCAGAAAAGTTACTTTTTTGAACTGTACACGTCTCCAAATCCCCCAAGCATACCAGTTTGAGATTGTGGTAATAGTAGTCCAAAAAATAACAGTCCAAGGTCTTCATCAGTTTCTATTATTAAGCATCCTACATTGGTTAAGAGTATAATCCAACGGGGAACACGAGGATGCTTTTGAAAATTATTTTGTGTTAGCTAAATAATAGTTGTGGTTTCCTCACAGAATTTTATGTACAGCTTCTGCACTACATTTAAAATGTCCTGCAGGATCGTTACAACATGACAGCCACAAGCAGAAAGAATGTCTTAATTATCACATAGTCAAGAAGTCTACAGGCTTTGGCTAAATCAAGGCACATATCAAATCCCAGCCTTCCAAGAGCTTGATGGAAAAATGACTGAAGTCAAAAAATTCCCACAGACTGCACTTTGCTTTAAGTAAGTGGCAAAGCTCCCACTGAGTTCAAGGCAGCCAAAATTACATCTGTCAGGTTGGTTTGATTCATTCGAGACTATGGGCTTAATCAGCTACGCCTAAGGCCTTTTTCATATGACCATTTGGCACTAATAACCCTTTAGCTCACACAGATTCTGAATGTCGCTCCTTCTTCATTGCTCTCATATGTAGCTCCAACAACATTTGCTATGCTTTACAAGATGAAAAAACTTGCCTTCATGCTAATAGCTTTGCACTGAAAAGAAAGGAACTAAGGCTAAACATAAGGAAAGGTTAGGAAATGGTGGTGTTATTTGGTAGCAATTTTTCCCCGAGTTTGTTATCTTCTGGTGTTTCTTGTATTACATGTATCCAAAGTGCATCCCACCCCTAGGGAGACATTTTAGCTGGGCTCTTATCTGGAGTATACTATCTCATTGTGTGGGGAGACATGTGAGTCCCTGATGCAAGTACTGCACCAGAAATACCAAAAGAAGACACAAGAGAGACAAATTGCAATCTATTATCACTTCTGAGGCCATTTAGGTAATGAGATTTACTTCCTAGTGAAGCAGTAATCTTACGTGGGGTGGAAGGAATGAGTGAGGATCACCAGTTCATCTAGAGCAGCCATTCTCAGCCTTTGGTCTTCTAGCTGTTTGGGGGTTCAGCTCACAGAATCTATCATCATTGCCGAGGCTTTTGGAGGCTTCTGGGAGTTGAAGTCCAGAACAGCTAGCATATCAAAGATTGAAAATGGCTGATCCCTTGTCCCTTGTCCGACTGATAGGTGTCTCTAATTCATAGAATCATAGAGTTGGAAGAGATAACAATGGCCATCAAGTCCAATCGTCTGTCATGCAGGAACACAACTCAAAGCCCCCCCCCCAGCAAATGGCCATTCAGTCTCTGTTTAAAAACCTCCAAAGAAGGGGATTCTACTATACTCTAAGACAGCATATTCCATTGTCAAATGGTTCTTATCAGTTCTTACCATTATAAGAGATGTCCCCTGTTTGAAAGCTGGAAAGCTTCTGCTTTTATGTAGGCTGAACAAGATGCCAAAAAATCCATATTTTGGGATGTGGTCCCTTTATATGTGCATTATGTCATTAATGAATGTGGACAATCTGTTAATTTTGCAAAGAAATCTGTGGCTAAATTAACTGAAATTGATACTTTCATTTGGTGTCTAGGCAGAACAAGAATTTGTTAACAGCTACTTCCTGATGGTCAGTCCTGCATATCATGAATTTCAACTCCCTCTTTTTGGTGTTTTGAAAACTTCGCAACACCACGTGTTATATAACCATCTCTTACGGTTTCATAGCCTTTTCAGTTGACTATAGGTCAGATAAAGTCTGAAGACAGGATGATCTTTTCCCCTGATTCTCATTTACACAACCAGCTGCTCTCCATAACGTGGTAATAGCATCAGTAGCGTGTACTCTTGCAGTCATGTAAATACTTGCAGAAGGAAAAATTCTCTAGAATTACAGAGATTACCTAGGGCCAGACTAGACATGATGGTGACAAATGTGTGTGAAGAATCAGATCTGCTGCCAAATCTGGATAAAACAGTGAGCTAACTGGATGATGTAAAGGAACATGTTTGGAGAAGACAGTAGTGGATTCAATCCTTCTTCTGAACATGTTTGTCACTACTACCCCCAAAGGCATGTTTTATCTTTCTTTTTCTCCCAGTGGGACTCTTTGGCCAAAAGTAACTTCTACTAAGAGAAGAGGAAAATGGTGTTAATGAGCAACTTGGAATGGGGGAACATGGGTGGGTTTCAGCTGCTGCAACTGTCCACCTATCTGAATGATTGCTTGTCTGTCTGTGTATCTATTCGTCCATTCCTTTATTTATCCCCCATCTCTTTACCAAAGCTGGACTCAAGGCAGTGAGAAAACAGAGAAATCACAGATAAAAGCACATAGGGTTAGAAACAGACCCAAAATTGTGATTCAAACAGGATTAAATTAACAACAAAATAAGAACCATTTGAAACATTGATTCAGAACTAAGAATAAAAGCAGTACAGTAGCCCCTCGACGTTGTGAGGGTTTGGTGTGCAGACCCTCACAAAAGTAAAAAAACTTTGAATAACTCCCCCCAACCCAGGGCTCCCCCCTCTATTTTCCTGCCTGTCACCTGCACGTCCTGCCTTCTTTCTGCATGCACAGGTGAAAGGCAGGTGAATGGAGGGAGAAACATTCTTCCCCTGTCTGTTTGCCTTCCCATCACCCACGTGCCCTGCCTTTTCTTCTGTCCATGCAAGTGACAGGCAAGTGAATGGAGAGGAAAACACTTCCTTCCAGCTTCATTTGCCCGCCTATCACCCATGCGCCCTGCGTTTTTCTAAGTGTATGGGCGATCGCCAGGAGAATGGAGAGGGAAAGGCTTGCATGTGTGAAAACCTTTCCCTCTCCCATTGGCTTGCCTTTTGCTGGGGAAGGAAAGGAAGGAAATGCACCTGGACAAAAGGTGAGGGAATGAGGGGAGGAATGGAAGGAAGCAAGCAGGCATCTCATGAATAATCAAATTTGTGAAGGTCAAACTTATGAATTTAGAGGGAGAATAGTACAGAACGCTCTAAAGCACTTTGTAATTCCAAAAAGCCTGCTGGAATGAATGAATGAATAAATAAATACATACATACTTACATACATATATGTTTTTGCCTACCTCTGAAAAGACAGTGAAGAATGAGAGATGCCATGCCTTCTTGGAAGAGTCAGGGAGCAGCCATGGAGAAGGTTGTCTTCTGTGTTCCCTCCAAACCTGCATGTGAAAGTAGTGGGATTGAGACGAATCCCTGCTCTGTACTTTATATTGCTTCTTGAGTTTCTTTATACAAAACTGAGAGAACTTGGAAGGGATCCTACTGCAGTATCTCCCATGTAGTCGGTTTGGACTGCAATGGATTACTGCTAGTGGTTAGGAGGAAAGTGAATTCTTTCCTTTAGGGTGTTACCATACTAAGAAGGTAAATTGCACTTACAGCAAGATAATAACATCTTTGGCTTGGATTTATCGCGTGACACTGCTCCCCTTCTGTTATTCTCCCAATCTGAGATTGTTTGGAAAACATTTACAAAGGAGATCATTCATGGATTAATCTGAACTTTAAAGGAGGTCTCCAAGGTACAGTACTCCGTATCCAAAATGAAAATAGGTCATTTACAATCTGGACTAAAATTCAGAGTGGATTTACTACCCTACTCACAGGACAGTTACCAGCTACCACTGTTTGAAAGAACTCTGTTAGGGCTATGGTTGACAGATCTCAGGGCCTGGTCCCAAGTCTCCAGTTTTTGTGAGGTGGGAGATGAGGAAGCAGATTCTCCAGTTTTGGTGGGCTTAGGGCTAGGCAAAAGGGGAGGACTGCGTGCAATCTCCACTTCAGCTAGGAGAGCAGCAGCTTCCTACAATTTCTAAAGCTTTACTGATTTCTTTGTGCAACTTTCACTCGCCATGAGATCTACATATTTACTTAGTTAGCTTTCTCCTTTCCACCCACTTGCTGTGGCACCAAGATTCACCCTCCACTCTGCTCTGCACTTACCTTCTGACTAGAAGCAAGTATGCTAGGTTGGATGTTCCTTATCCAGCCCCTTTAGCTAAGGCCATTTCTGCACTACTCTGTTACAGTGTTATTATTCCACTTTCAACATCCTCTAGAATTCTGAGATTTGTAGTTTACTAAGGCCAAAGAGCCCTGTGGCTGAGAATTCTAAATGCCCCTCCCTAAACTGCAAAGCCCAGTATTCCACAGGATGTTGAAAGTGGAATAATAGTACTATAACAGTGCAGTGCGGAAATGGCCTAAAATTTCAATTTTGATTTCCAAACTGTAAAATATGGCCCCCCTATTGATCGATGATCGACAATTGGTGAGCAACTGTTGTTTTTGTTGTTGTTGTGTGCCTCCAAGTCATTTCTGACTTATGGTGACTCTAAGGCAAACCTATCACAGGGTTTTCTGGGGCTGAGTGTGCATGATGCACCCAAGGTCACCCAGTAGTTTTCCATGCTTGAGCAGGGAATCAAACCCTGGTCTCCCAGGCTATAGTCCAATACTCAAACCACTATATCATGCTGGTTTTCATGAGCAACTGTGGTTGGAACTAAATGAACAATGCTTAGTTAATAACATCACCGGGGCCATCCCTGCATCTCAGGTTTTGGCTCAGGTTAAGGCCTGGAACAATTCCAAACTGGCAACTCTAGACTGGACAGGATTCTCCAGTCTGTGTCCAATTAGAGCTTGGAAAAGTTTATATTTTTGGACTACAGTTCTCCAAATCTTCCAGATAGTATGGGCATGGCTATGTTGAGTGGGAGATTTGGGGAGCTTCAGTCCCCCAAAGTAACTTTTCTAAGTTCCGATAAACATCAGGCTTAAGAAAATAAAAAGAGGTGCATGAACCTGCCCAACTTCAGCATGGATTATAATGTGTGAATGAACTATTACAGATCATATAACACTTGAAGAAACTTTAATTATCACTTCATCTCAAGCCCACTGCTTTTTACTCTAGCTAGTTTACAGATTCAGTTGTTTGCTGAGAATCACAGTGACAAATGTAAATGTGTAAGGAACAGTCTTAACACTTCAAACTCTTGGCTAAAAATTTAGGGTGTGACTTTGTTGGTCTTGCCAGGCATACATTTAGAGATCAATATTTTCTCCATTACAGAACACACAGGCATAGCCATACATTTGCAAAAGTTTACATCCCCTTTTAACATACCCTGTTTTTAAGTTCTCTGAAACTTTCTTTGCCTTTTGTCCCTGTGATCTTCTAGACGATTATTTTCCTTACATGGGTGGGCAGAATGGGCTTTTATTTTGGTTGTTCATTTCTGAAGAAAAGTGATGTATTCTTCCTCCCCCTCCCCCTGAAAGCTGTAAGTTTTCAGACAGAAATGTAAGTGGACTGATGTGAACTGTATGGTCATACTTAAGCATCAACTCTTTCTTTCCTTCAGACTTTCAAAGGAATGGCCTTCAAGCATGCATGATGTCAGAGGGTGTAGTTCCAAAATCAGATGTGGCCAACAGATGCTTGTGCTGAACACTATCAACATACTTGCAGGCACTGATAAATGCAAGTAAAATATGGATAAGGGGAAAAGGAGAGGAGAAAGAAAGAGAGGCAGAATGAAAATTACAATCTGGCTATACAGTCATCCCTCCACATTCGCTAGGGTTAGGGGCACAGGACCTCCATGAAAGTGAAAAAAATGTGAATAACTCAAGGCCCTCCCAAACCATATTTAACACAGAAAAAAAGTATGATCACCATATTCAACTCGCTGTGGATTCCTTTGAGGCCCCCGGGGTTCCTTCAGAAGGCAGACGTGCGTGGCTGGTGGGGCTGACTGCCACCTCTACTGCTACCTCACACCAGTCTTGTTCGCAGTTTCTCAGTCTCACGAGGCTTGCAGTCTCTATTAAAAATGGCCCAAGAAGGCAGCAGAGGTAACAGCAAATAATCCATGAATAATCAAATCCGTAAAAGTGAAACTCGCAAACGTGGAGGGCTGACTGTACTACCAGTAAGGATGGCCCTTCCATATTTTGGTATTATGTACTGTATTTGTTGTGTGACCACAGATAATCAAAACATGGGACATCCATCATACAGAACATAACAAAAAGTTAACTATAGAAAACAGACAAAGTACATGCCTTGCAACATTTCAGAGGAAAACCAGGATGTGTGTGAGCAAAGAACAACTGGGGTGTCATTAAGATGGCAAAAAGTTAGTAACGACAGAGCACACACAAGATGGGAAAGGCTGAAGCAGTTTGCTTTGGCCTGAGCCTACAGGGAAGGGCAAGATTCCATCTTCTCCTCTTCTCAACCTGCACCTCAGTTAATTGAGTGCAAACTAATTTTGCACTTTGAACTCAGGCAATGGGAGATGGCTGCTGTGTGTCTGTTAATGCATCTATGATTGTACTTTCACTCCTGTGCTGAGAGTCTTATTGGATTTCCTGTCTCAAGTGTCAAACTAAATTTGACCAGTATTGGATAGTGTGTTCCATGGTGATGGCTGATGACTGCCATGACAGTGTGGCAGTGAATCTGTTCCAGCTTTTAGTCTGAACTTTGAAGGAGGGGCCCATAGTGCAGAACCCTACCCCAGTTGAGCACTTTGGATAACTCTGCTAAAGTTCAGAGTAAAACCTAGAGTAGATTCATCATTGGAGACTAAAACTTGTAGGAGCCACTCTTGACTATGGCCATGTCCACACTAGACTGTGATAGTACTATTATTCCACTTTCAACATCCTATGGAATCCTGGGGTTTGCAGTTTAGGAAGGCCCCCTCAAAGGCCCCTCCCTAAACTGCAAACCCCAGGATTCCATAGGATGTTGAAAGTGGAATAATAGCACTATAACAGTCTAGTGTGGAAATGGCCCATGTTTCACAATGGTGTTGTGGGAGGCACTGTTATCTATTCTGTTCCCAGTAGCAAAATATCTCGAGCTGTAACTCTCAGTGATTTTTGTTCAAGAATACATTTAAGGCTGTGCAATTGTTTGTTTCAACTAATGCACACAAGTTCTGTGCTTGGCTTAGCTTCAAATGTATGGCTGTATTATTTTAGCTAAATCTGCCGCTCTAAACTCTGGTATTAGAGAGCAAGAGATTCTATAGTACAATGATTCCGCCCCCAGACATTTGTTTACACACACACACGCATACACACACACACACACACACTTACACAGTGCTCATTACTGTGTGTTGTCTTATCTCATTCACTTGTTAGATCTTGCATTTTTATTAGATCATGAATAACATGGAGTTGAGCCTTATGGAGATTCCAATGACAGACAAGCTAAGAATGCCAGAAGTTGCCTGATTCTATTTCAAGTTCTGCAAGGCTTCCAACTATATATAGTCTGCCCTTAAAAAAACAAAAGGCCTTCTAATAATAGCATAAGCAACATGGAAGAACATGACCGATGAAGTTGCTTTGCATGTCAAGCTTTCTCCAACAAGTTCAGGCTTGATACTTGGGCAGGCTGTATGTTTCCCTCTAGACTCTATAGAAAGAGGGAGAAGAAAGAAGAACTGCTCGTACTAGTCTAATAATATGAGGTCACTTTTGGTAAAAGAATCTAAAAGAACATAATGCCACAGTTTTAATACATGTAAAGAAGGTTTTTTCCTTGCAAAATTTATTGGTTAGCATCTAATGTAACATCTACCTGGTACTTCTCAATTTCTCAAAGTATATTACATGTATTGTTTCAGTAATCTTTCCACATAAGCCCATGAGGTAGACCAGCATGATTATATCTGTGTTATGGGCTAGAAGAGGGAAAGCTAAGGCTGAACCATTGTGTTTTATCATTATGACAGCATTTTCTGAGTTGATTGCTACAATGAGTTTTGATCTACAGAACTACACACGCAAGCAACGGCACACTGATCAGCTTATCTCTCATGGAAGCCTTTCTTCTTTCCATCTATAATTAACTAGGCATTGGAAGACAAAGGTGTAGTGATAAACTTTGATGTAAGTGCAGTAATCATGACAGTCTGCATAACTTTGACCCCAGGACAGTCCCAAAACATAGGCAACTGCTGATCCATATCTATAGAAGTGTCTCATACTGTCCACCTGTCCTGATTTGGCAAGGAGAATCTCAGTTAATCCTCTGTTCTTCCACCTTTTCAGCTGCTTTCAAAATGTCCCACTTTTTTTCTCCTCCTCCTACTTCTTTGTCCTCAGTTTACTTCAATAGCTGCAAGCTGAGAGAGGCTGCAGCAATTCAGTTAACTGAGCAGGGTGAAGTGGAGAACAGCAGGAAGAATCTTGCCCTTCCTGTAGGCTGAAGCAAAAGCAAACTGCAGCAGCCTCTCTTAGATTGTGCATTCTTCCTCATTAATAACTTTTGACAACTTGACCACATGCTGATGTGTTTGGCCATATGTGTTCTGGTTTTCACCTCTGAAATGTGGAATGGCATGCACATAGCTTATATATATATATATGTGTGTGTGTGTGTGTGTGCTATATATGCAGGCAGGTGTACATGCACATAGCTTATACCAATGCATTATGCTAGGAAAACTATTTTAGCAAGGCCAAATTAAGAAGGTTGTGACCCTGAAAAGTTCCAAACATAGGGGCACCTTTCTGCACACATGTAACCTATTTTAGGAGTGTCAGGACAGAAATAAAAAAGTGATTGAATGAATAATAAACAAAATGCAAAATACATGAGACAGCAGCAAAAAATCTCCATGTGTGAACCCATTTTCAGTCCTGGAGCTTCCAGGAGACTAGTAGCCTGATTGCATGCATTTTTACCCAGTACCTTGATTAACAAACAAAATATGATTGATAACAGAAAGATCAAGCTATTCAGGAAGTGACTAGGGAAGAAAAGAAAGCAAGCCATACCCTTTTGCCTTTAGCACTGAGCTCTTCATCCTGCTGAACCACTGATCATCTAGTCTTCTCTTTTAGTAAAGTCCTATTGATTTGGTCCTGAGAGCTGTGGCTCCCTATAATTCTGATTGGGAAATAGTACAAAAGGCAACAGCAGCACATTTTTTTTTAAAAAATGTGGAATTTAGAAATTCTAGAATGAAGATAGCATTCCTAAACAAGCAGGGCCAGATTCCCTAAAAACCATTCAGGCCATTTCCGCACTACACTGTTATAGTGCTATTATTCCACTTTCAACATCCTGTGGAATAGTGGGCTTTGCATTTTAGGGAGGGGAATTTAGAATTCTCAGCTAGAGAGCTCTTTGGCCTCAGTAAACTACAAACCCCAGAAATCCAAAGGAGATTGGAAGCAGAATAAAAGCACTACAACAGTTTAGTGCGGAAATGACCTTAGTGAAGTCTGTTCACACTGGAGGTAAGGGTGGAGTCTTTCCCTTCCCAGTACAGTGGCTCCTTCACATTCATGATGGTTTGGGGTGCAGAACCCTTGCCAAAGGAGAAAAACTGAGAATAACTCCCTCCCTCATCCCCCTCCCATTCCCCACTGGAGCTCCCTCCTCTCTTTCCTTTGCCTCTGGCCTTAGCACTCCCTGGGGGAAGAAAAAGGACAAGATAAAGGGCCTACCAGTGCTTTACTCTCAGATGGAGAAGAGCACAACACTGAGTTCTGACATTCTAGCTACTTCCGGTCACCATCTTGAGAAAGGAGGTTCTTCCCAGAGGGGAGGGGTATGAGCAAAGAGAGCACCTGACCAACCAGCAGCCATTAGACAGCAGAATGTGCAGCTAGGTAGCGGAGAGGACATATGGGGGTTTTGCTCACCCAAAAGTCCATTTTAAACACAAGTCTTGCTGCAAGCCTGGGGTGAGGAATGCAAGGGAATGGGAGGAGGAGGAGGATGGGGAAAGGGAAGGTAATCATGTGCCTTGCAAATAATCAAATTTGCAAAGGTCAAACCCATGAATGTGGAGGGAGGACTGTAGCTGCAGCATCTTTTAGCTTATGTGTTTTACTCATTAATAACTTTGGCCATCTTGAACACACTGTGATGTAGCCTGGCCACAGGTGCCCCAGTTTTCATTTGTAAAATGTTGGAGGTTATGAGAGGGAAATTTGGCAAATATTACCTCTCCACCCCATTTGTTTACCAGAGAGTCTGCACTGGATACCAGTGCTTTGTGCTTCCTCCCTGTCTGTGCAACAGCAGCTGTGAGTGACTCTTGGGCACAGCTCTGTCCCTCCCAGTCACTGATTGGCTGTAAAGGTGTACATTATGGTGGTCCATGAGCACTGGGAGAAGGCGCAGTCTCTGTCCCCAGCACGAGTCTATCTTTCTTCCCTTTGTGGACAAGGATAGCTGAATGTTCCTGGTGGGCCCATGCAAGAGGTCGGTGGCCAGGAGAATGAAGTTGCACCTGGAAATCTCCCAACTGCTGTTGCATACCTGGGGCAAGGAGCTTTGCAGAAGAAATTACTAGGTACCTCTTTCTGCAAATCCACCTAAAGTACATGCACTGGTATAATCAGAGGTTATGCCACCAGGTGTAACCGAAAGGATTCTAGCCATTACAGGTAACTGCATTACTTGTAACTAGTTATTTCTAAGCTTTGCTTCCACATTCAATACATTGAAGCCTTGCCATTATTTTTGTTTTTTCCTGAGAATTTGGATTTTGGTTTGTGAGATGCAGAATGTGTTTGTCAAATGGACTGTTACCATATGACTGTCCCAAAGAAGCCAAACAGCATCGAGGAGTTTAGTTTGCTTGAGTCTCCTCTGGAACTGCTTTCAATTGTCCACCGACTGTACCCTGCATGACTCAGGATAGGCTGACCCAAGAAAACAATGCAGCACAGAGCTGATCAGTTGAAAAATCTAGCATGAGGGACACTACTTTTTCTGCTGATACTTGGAAAGCATTTTAGGGACATATAACTGGTTCCCTGTTGCATGTATGAATACAGCTTTGTACAGGGGTGTTGTCGGGTAGCCCTCCATATTTCAGTATGGGACATGTAGTAGTAGTTCATTAACTGCTTGCTTGTAACTAAGGATGGGAACCAGAGACCCTTAGGTAACAAAGCTAGGAATGCAGCACTGATAAGAACTACCCCAAAGCCAGCCGTTCAAGGTCTCTTGCTGTGGGAGGGAACATTTCGCTTCTAATGTTTGGATTTTGCTAATTACTTTCAGTTCTCTCACTGAAGTCCTGTACAATGCATCACACTCCTAATAAATAGTGTATTAGCACTGTTACATTTGTGTGTGTGATTTCGGTTCCTGACAAGTGTAGCTACATTCTTGTTATATACCTTCAAGTCATTTCTGACTGATGGTGACCCTAAGGTGAAGCTATCATGGAGTTCTTGGCAGATTTTTTCAGCTGGGATTTGGCCTTTTCTTCTGAGGATAAGAGAATTTGACTGGGTAATTTCATCTGCCCCTTTTCTTTGGATGCCTAATTGCATTTCTAAATGTTCAACTGACACTTTAAGCTACTGCAGTGTTAGAAATTTGGGGACCACAATGTTAGGAATTCTTACTGGGAGGTTCCTCCTGCCCAATAGCTATACCTCTGTACTGTGGGGTATGTGGTAGCACGTGGTAACTCTATATCCCATCGCAGAGTCCTTCACTGAGTGACAATAGATCTGGCTGTTAATGTTTGGGTTTGTAGAACAGCAGGAGGGTAGCATTCATACAGCAGAGGTATCAAACAGGAGTAAGTGCAGAATTAAGTGTATTGACAAATCCTAACATGTTCCAAGGCAGAATAATCTCTTCTGTGAGGAGCTTCTTGTGAATTATGTTTGCCTTCATGAAGGAACTAGCTTCTTCTAGCTCAAGACATGATCAATGTGGCCTGTTGCTAGTACGCAAGGGAAATAGGTGCTGGTATGATTTTGCTAGAAAGATAGCAGACAGCAAATGAATGTATACAGTAATATTCTGCATTCTCACATTCCTCAGGTCAGACTCCTCAAAGACTTCTAAGTTTAAATGTTGGACGAGGACTCTGGTAGACCAGGTTTTGAATTCCTGCTTGGCCGTGGAAACCTGCTGGGTGACCTTGGGCAAGTCACACTCTCTCTCCCACAGAGGAAGGCAATGGCAAACTTCTTCTGAAGAAATCTTGCCAAAAAAGCCTTACAACATGGTTGTTATAAGCGAAGGTCAGCTTGAAGGCACATAACAACAAAGTGCTTTTTTAAAGTTTTATTGTTGCACAAAAAAGAATAAAGCAGTTCTGCTTTGGAGTAATGCCCTATTTGTGCAATTACACTAACAGTGCTACTTTTTAAAAGTAACACAGTGGCCAGCAACATCACAAGGAAGGGGTTCATGTTAGTAATAATATTATTTCATAATGCATTGTTTGAAACAGTAATGATTTATATAAATTTGTTGTTGTGTGCCTTCAAGTCATTTCCAACTTACAGCAACCCTAGGGTGAAACTATCATGGGGTTTTCTTGGCAAGAATTGTCCAGAGGAGGTTTGCTTCTGCCTTCCTCTGAGGCCGAGAGAGTGTGACTTGCCCGAGGTCACCCAGTGGGTTTCCATGGCTGAGCGGGGATTTGAATCCTGGTCTCCAGAGTCTTAATGCAATGCTCAAACCACTACTCCATGATAGCTCTCCACTTAGTAAATGCACTTTAAAAAAAAGTTCCAAACTCTGCTGATTTGCATACTTTGTTACTTGTTTCACAAATACATTGCACTTGCAGGCAACAGGCTACAGGACAATTGTTGCGTGAAACCCCGTGATGCCATTAGACAGCAGACAGCAGACCTTAGGGTCAGCAGACCTTAGGGTCCCCGTAAGTCAGAAAAGCCTTGAAGCCGTACAACAAGACAGACTCCTTGCTGTTTTTCACTTTTACCCCACTTGACCTGAATTTAGAAGCTATCATTTGTAACTATCAGTCTTTACACTTACAAACTTGTTTCCTTTAAACTGGAGTGGGGCAACTTGTGGCCCTCCAGATGTTGCTGGATAGCAATTCCCATCAATCCTAGCCAGCATCACTGATTATGAGGGATGATGGGAGTTGCAGTCAAACACCACCTAAAGCAGTGGTTCTCAACCTGTGGGTCCCCAGATGTTTGTGGACTTCAGCTCCCAGAAGCCCCAGCCACTATGGTCAATGCTCAGGGCTTCTGGGAGCTGAAGTCCATGAACATCTGGGGACCCACAGGTTGAGAACCACTGACCTAAAGGCTTGCAAGTTGCCCAACCTTTCCTTATACCAACCAGATTACCCCTCTACCAAGAAGCGGTGTATAAACTGACAATGATCTTTCTTGATCTGTTGCAGATGCATTGCGAGAGGTTTATATGTATCTTGAGAATACTTGGAACCACGCTGTTTGGGGTGTCCCTCCTCCTTGGAATCTCAGCTGCTTACATCGTGGGCTACCAGTTTATCCAAACAGACAACTATTATTTCTCCTTTGGACTCTACGGTGCTATTCTGGCATCACACCTCATCATCCAAAGCCTGTTTGCCTTTCTCGAACACAGGAAAATGAGGCGATCTCTTGAGACCCCAATCAAGCTGAACAAAACTGTTGCCCTTTGCATTGCTGCCTACCAAGAGGATCCTGACTACTTAAGGAAATGTTTACTTTCAGTGAAGAGGCTCACCTACCCTGGAATTAAGGTGATTATGGTAATCGATGGGAATTCAGAAGATGATGTTTACATGATGGACATTTTTAGCGAGATCATGGGCAGGGATAGATCTGCAACGTACGTCTGGAGGAATAATTTTCACCAGAGAGGCCCCAACGAGACTGAAGAGTCCCATAAAGAGAGCATGCAACACGTCACTCAACTGGTCCTGTCCAACAGAAGTGTCTGCATCATGCAGAAATGGGGCGGGAAAGAGAAGTAATGTACACAGCATTCAAAGCACTGGGGAGAAGCGTGGATTATGTACAGGTAGGTATGAAAAGCCTTGCCAAATAAAACATGCCTCCTAAAGAAAGCCGGTCTTGTACATCCTGTGCTGGATGTGGCGTAGCCCGTCCTAGTCCTTCTGTGAACAGAATGCTTCTTTCACCCTCCTTTGGAAAGAACAGGGTTGCTGGAAAAGCCTGAGCTTCCTAAATAGTGAAGACGGTGAGAGAGGGAATAATGACATGTCACACCAAAACAGGGATGGGCAGGAACAGTTCTTAAGACCATGAATAATAATAATAATAATAATAATAATAATAATAATAATTATTATTATTATTATTATTATTATTATTATTATTATTATTTTATTAAGGTTTCCAAAATAGAAATAATTCAGACATTCACGTGGCATCTCAGTTCATTATAGGTAGGCTCTCAGGCATCTGCAATAGCCTTTGTGACCCCAGCTGGTCTTCTGAATGACTCTCCACAGGTTGCAGAGATGGCAAGGAAAGCCATTCTGCCTTGGACCAGCTTGGAATTCAGAGGGAGATGCCTTATGTCAGGTCAGATCACTGGCCCATGTGGCTCAGTATTAAGTACAGCTTTTCACTCCTAATTGGCCTCAAGTTAGGATATTTAGATGCTTTTTCAGGATGGAAGCAGACAAAACAGGTGATATCCATGATTGGACAGAAGCCCTTTCCCCTCTCTTTGTATTGGAACAAGGGAAAGGAGCAAGGGTGAAGTATGAAGAGTTTGCAAGTTCTCATCACTTAGCTACAGTGACTGGCAATTTTGCAGGGTTTCAGGCAGGGGTATTTACTAGCACTACCACATATCCTCCACCTATCCCAATTTGGCAGGGACAATTAATCCCCTATCATCCCATTTTTTTCAGCCACTTCTAAAACATCCCATTTTCTCTCTTCTCCTCCTGCTTCATCCCCAGCTTACTTCAACTGCAATAAACTGTTTAAGTGCAGAAGGAATTTGAACTCAATTAACTCAGTGGAGTGGAGGAAAAAAGAGCAGGGGATGGAATCTTGCCATTTCCAGTAGACTCAAGCAAAAGCAACGTGTCACAGCCTCTTCTAGCTTGTGTGTTCTTTCTCATTAATGGTTTTTGCTGTCTTGAGCACATTTTGACGTCATTTGGCAACATATGTCCCAGTTTTCATGTGTGAAATGTTGGGGGGTATGCAGTGGTCGGCAGAAGTTTTGTAGGGTTTCAGGCAGATGTGTTTCCTAGCACTACCAGGAGGTTCTGAGGTTGAATCTGGGACCTTTTGCATGCAAAGCGTATGTTCTAACATTAAACTATATAGCTTGTTCCCACCTCTTAGGGACTGGTAAAATTCCAACTGCATGATTAGCACATGCCAGGAACTAAAGCAGGGTTTCCTGATATCAAGGCCTAGCCCTCACTCTCAGGACATGGACACTCTTCTCCGGGCCACAGAGCAAGAAGGGGGAATCTTGACGTTAGAGCACTGCCTTTGAAAAGCCTGTGGATACATGTTTTCCCTCTTCGTTAGTTGTGGTGAGCTTTATTTCAATTGTGTATTCTGTACAACTGTGATTGATGCATTAAGTATTGTTCTTAATGACATCTGCCACTTGTGACATCGCTAGGAGTTGTACCCAAGTTTCAAGTTTTAGCCTTGAAATCGCAGGGCCTAGGATGTTCCTGACCCAGCAATGCTAGAAACTAGAGATTCCAAAGCAGACCACAGAGAAGCTTGGGTTAGTTTTGGACACAAGCCCTGTGAATTCGTGGTTCAGTCTGTAATGAATGATGTGAATGAAATCTACAATTGCCTGGATTTTACTGCATCCCTAGCTTCATGGTGATATATAGACACAGCAAGACTGGATTTTCTCTCCACCTCTTCTTTCACTTCATACTCCCCTGCCCCAGCTGCTAGTCTTTCCTCTGTCAAAGAGACAAGAGATCTGGGCAGGGATTGCCCTGCCTAATATGTGAAAGGAAAATGTTTGCAGTGTTGTGAGCTCTTTGGAGAAATAGTTGGGTAAAAAATGGAGTTGACTAAGTACAGAGCACACATTCCAGCTTCACTTTTTTCATAGCAGAAGAAGAGCCTTTGTCCACTGGATGCTCCAGATGTGCTGGATTGCAGCTCCCATGAACTATGAGGTGAGGGAAGATGTAGCCCAACATATCTGGAAGGCAACAGTTTAAGGAAGGCTAGGACTCCAGCGACACAACCCATTGTGAATTGGGGGTCCCGAGAGGGGCGCCCAAACTACCAGACAAACTAAGCAAAGTTGGGGGACATTAGCTGGAGCACTCTCTTGGCTAACGACAGGCAGGGCAACGCAGCAGGATCTTTTACCCTATGTCTACAGCGTTAGGTTAGTGAGGAGGCAAATGGTTCAAACAACAATTAAGATGTGTTAAACAGTTATTAAAGAAAAGCACAAACACACTCCTAACTAGAAAAGGAAATAGAGTTTCAAGGGGAATGGGTGATACGCCACCTGTCCTGTAGTCCTGGGGAAGACAACTGCAGAGGAAGAAACCCGGCATGGCGGCCGAGGGGAATCTGCTGAACTGAGCGGCAGAAAGGCAAAGTGAAATTCAGACGATCCGGCAAGAGTTCTGAAGAGTTCTCAGAGCGGGGGATTTTTATAGGGGAAAGAACAACCGCAGGCTAGTCTGGTCTTGGGTGAAAACAATAAGTTTTGGGTTGGAGACAAAGCCTCCGAAAGGTCAGAATTTGCATGATTGAGTTAGAGTCCAAATTGACAATGGTATGGCCGGTATGTAGATGCGGCTAGCTCGGCAGTTGAGTGCCCAGCTCACCAAGGTGTCCTCTCAGGGCAGAGGGTCTCTTTGTGGTAGCGTGCATCTGTAATGAAGGTGTTTGTTTCGGGAGGTCCCCTAAAGCAGATCTGGCAATATCTGGCTTGGTTTGGTGACAGCAGCAAGTAGTAGCCATGCCTAGCTTCACGCTTGTTCGGCTGGCCTCACAAACACTTGGCTGGTGGCAGAGTAGGGCCGAATTATGATATCAAAATGATATCTTTGGTTCACAAAAGGTCAGGCCAGAACACGGTGGTAACACCATGTTCTGAGTTGCTCCTCTGAGGTGGCTAGTTAGGTCAAATCAGTTTGAGAAATTGATTGCCCTGCCTCTACTTGTAAGGGGCAATTAGACAGAGTGAGGCAGTGGCCTCAGGCATCAGAGTCTGGGTGTCATGAAAGGGTAGCAAATTGTAACCTATTTCAGTTGTTACTGTGGTGTTTCACTACTGGTGATGGTGAGAGGTAACTGAATAAGGGCTGTAGCTTAGTGGCAGGGCATCTTCTCCAAGTATAGAAGGTCCCAGTTTCAATCTGTGGCATCTGCAGCCAGGGCAGCCTCAAACCCTGCTGAGCTTCTGCCAGTCAGTGTAGATAGTACTGAGTTAGATGGACCAGTGATCTGGTCCAGTAAAAGGCAGCTTTGGCAGGGGGTTCTTCCCCCAGGTGCAAAAATAATGTGACTGCTGTTAAATGCAATGCACTTTAACTTGTGGGAGTTAAGCAAGGGCAGTACTTGCTATTCTGCTGCTGACTGCAAAATGGCTCAGGCGGGTGCTGCCTCCCTCCCCCGCCCCTCCCCAGCTCCTTGTGCTCTCTGCCCCTTCAGATTTTATAGGTCTGTAACTCTAATAGTTGCATGGCTGGGAAAGTTTTCCTGCACATGCAGCTGGAAGTGCCTTCCACTGAGGAAAAGCTTCAATATTTGGGTTCTTTTCAGCTGAGAAGAAAGACACCTGGAGGAAGGATACGAGAGGTATATAAAATTACACTCCACATGCTGTGGAGAAAGTTGATAGCTGCAAGTTATTTTCCCTCTTCCATCATGATAGAATTTGGGGTCTTCCAGTGAAAATGATTGGCAGGGGCTTGAGGTCAAATGAAAAGAAAATACCTTCGTGCAAGATGTGTGCTCATTTACAGATACTGGCTCGATGCAGGGGCAACCCTTAGTGATGTCATTAAGCACGACACATTTAGCATGATGCACAGCGAGCCAGCCTGCGGTAGTATTTCAAGCATTGGTGACCACAGTTTGATTCCCTGCTTAGCCATGGAAACCCACTGGGTGACCCTGGGCATATCACACACTCTCAGCCCCAGAAAACCACATGATAGGGTAGTTATAAACAACTTGAAGGCACACAACAACCACAACCACAACAGTTGCTCATAGCTTGTCATTCAAATCCACTCACATATACAACGTATTTTTCTGTTTGGAAATTAAGAGAAAAACCTTAGATCAGTGGTTCTCAACCTGTGGGTCCCCAGATGTTTGTGGACTTCAGCTCCCAGAAGCCCCAGCCACTATGGTCAATGCTCAGGGCTTCTGGGAGCTGAAGTCCAAAACATCTGGGGACCCACAGGTTGAGAACCACTGCCTTAGATAAAAAGACTGTTCCCAGTTTAGGATGAAATGGAGGGATTATTCCTTCTCATTTACTTAGGGAGATGGGATAAGGAATATTTAATCCAGCCTGCTTTGCATCTATAAAATTCATGAGATCGCCGTTAGGTCAACAGGCAACTTGAAGGCACATATGCACATAACACTTGCTTCTATCCCAGACCTTTCCATACTTTTCATGTTGGTGACACACTTTTTAGACATGCATCATTTCGCAACACAGTAATTCAATTTTACTAGCAAACTGGAGGTTAAATTAACCCCTTGTAAGAGATACAGACACATACATAAATTGCAATAACAAAATGTATATGGGGACACAACATATCTCATGAAAACCTTTCATATCTTTTTGAAAATATTTAATTCTAAATAGTAACATACATTTCCAAGATTGTAGGTGACACACCTACACACTTCAGATGACACACTAACATATCACGGCACACCATTTGGAAAGCCCTGCTCTATCCAAAAGGTGGATGCAGGGCAGAGTGCAAAATGAGCCTTGGAGCTACAATTGTGAGGAAAGGAGGAAGCTAACTGAGTAACTACATAGACTCCTTCCCGGAGAAGTTTTGCAAGTTTCAACAAGAAGTAAATAATGCCTTGGAAATTGTTGCAAGCTGGTGCTCTCCTAGCTGAGATTTGTGCACAGCCATTTCTTATCCATTTTGTAGGGCTGAAACCCCCAACACTGGAGAATTTGCACCTTTATCTCCTACCTGGAGATGAATGCGTGAAAAAATGGAGACTTACTTAGGGCCAGGCTCTCAGATCTGGCAACACCACTTCTCAGTATGAAGAGGATCTTGTTGTACAGGCTCTTACTTTGAACACCACTTGCTGGGAGGTAACTGGTTAGGAGGGTACTTTTCTGCTCAGGTCCTTTTTGATGGTGTCTTATGGCATTGTCTTGGCCTCTGGACTACACTATTGTACAAGAAAGGCCTGCAGTCTGATCCAGCAAGCCCATATATTTGTTGGTCTGCTAGACCAGTGGCTCTCAAACTTTGGGCCTCCAGATGTTAGGAATCACAGCTCCCAGACGCCCTGGACATTGTCCATGCTTGCTAGCACCAAAACATCTAGAGGGCCAAGTTTTAAGAACCACTGGCTAGAATAAATAAGAGTCAGCATAGAAGGCTGGAGACTGGGCGTGGGCAAATGAAACAGAACAGAAAGGAACAGAGGAAGCTGCCGCGGCCTAGCCTCTCAGTCTAGCATAGGGTTGCCAGTTCAGGATTATCCTAGGTCCTAACATTTCCAGGTCAAAACATGACACAGAGGAATGGCCTCTGGTGATGTTATGAAGCATTATCAATTAAGTACCAGTACAGTTCACAGCTTGCCATTCAAACATACACTTGTAACACATTTTCCTGCTTGGAAAATTAAGAGAGAAATATTAGTTAAAGGGTGAATTCCCAGATCAGAGTGAAATGTGGGGATTATTCCTTCTCACTTGCTTAGAAAGATGGAGTAAGAAAACAAATAATCTAGCTTATTAGCGGAGAGGCAGCTGCAGAGTGGAGTGGAGGGTGAGCTCTAGTACCATAATGACTGAGAGGGAAGGAAGAAGTTAACTAAGGAAATACCTACACACACACACACACACACACACACACACACACACACACACACACACAGGGGTTGTAGCAATAGATCAATGAAGCTTTGGAAATCATAGCAAGTTGGTGCTCTCCTATTTGAGCTGGAAATTTGTGCATGGGCATTTCCTCTTGCCTGGAGCTGAGCTGTGTCCAGGTCAAGGGAAGTAACAGCACCGCTTTGTTATACTTTGGTCAGACCCCACCTTGAATACTGTGTCCAGTTCTGGTACCACAATTCAGGAAGGATATTGGCAAGCTGGAATGTGTCCAGAAGAGGGAGAGCAAAATGGTAGAAAGTCTGGAAACCATGCCCTATGAAGAGCAGCTTAAGGAGCTGGGTATGTTTAGTCCAGAGAAGAGAAGGTTAACAGGCGGCATGAAAGCCATATTTAAATATTTGAAGGGATGTCATATGGAGGATGGAGCAAGCCTGTTTTCTGTTGGTCCAGAGACTAGGACATGGACTAATGGCTTCAAACCTCAGGAAAAGAGATTCCATCTAAACATCAGGAAGAACTTCCTGATGGTAAAAGCAGTTTGACCCACTACTTTAGAATGTGGTGGAGTCTCTTTCTTTGGAGGTTTTTAAACAGAAGCTGGATGGCCATCTGTTGGGAGTGCTTTGATTGTGTATTCCTGTATGGCAGGGGGTTAGGCTTAATGGCCCTTGGAGTCTCTTCCAATTCTATGATTCTACAAGCTCCTCAAAACTGATGAATTTGCATCCTCATCTCCTGCCTGGAAAATGACCCACAAGAACTGGAGATCTGGCAACCCTAGTCCAGCAGCAGTAAAAAGATTGCAGAAAGAATTCAGCAGCTATTTAAAAGCAATTTGACCACTCTGCCCACATTAATGGACAAGCTTACGGCAGGGCTTGGTGCCACCATATTCCCAGAAATTTGCAACAGACATCTCTTTCTCTCTCTTTTTTAAAATTAGTCTTTTTTGTTCTGACTTTTTTCATTAAAAAAAAAATCCGCTAAAGCCTCCCAATTTGCCGGATGTATGACGGGATTCAAGGCCATGATTCATCCTGTGAGAAACTTGGAGGCCCCGTTAGGCGAACATATGCTCCTGCTGCTCAGAAGAGTATCTCAGAGGATTGGCAGAGTCCACAAAAATGGAGAGATTTTAAAGCCCTATAAAAACTTGTTAAGAAGCAGGGAGGGAAAGAGGTCTGGGTGGAGAGGAGTGAAGGGAGGGGGGAGTTTAGAAATACAAACAAGAGAGATCCCTCGGCCAAACAGCGCTGGCTTCATAGTTTACAGCTGCATTACCTCACTCAAGGCAAAAGCTTGGCCTTTAAAGCCACTGTGACACCGTTCACTTAAAAACGAATTAGGCAGGGCCCACTCCCCCATTTCCAAAGTACAAGCTGCAGGCAGGGATTATACACCAGCTGTGCTGTATCTGGCAGACTTTTTTTTTTCCCTTCACTCTCTGGCCCCCCTATAGTACTAGGCCTGAAAAATGAAGCGCTTACACAAAGAACTATGCTCAAACAAGCTACTTGCATTAATGGCATTTGTTCCCCAGTCATCCTCCTATTATCATCGCCATTTCCACACTAGACTGTTATAGTGCTATTATTCCACTTTCAACATCCCATGGAATCCTGGGGTTTGCAGTTTAGGGAGGGTCTTTGCCAACTTATGTTGACTCCCTTTGAGGCCCCTCCCTAAACTGCAAACCCCAGGAGTCCTAGAATCATAGAGTTGGAAGAGACCCCAGGGGCCATCGAATCCAACCCCTGCAATGCAGGAACACCCATCAAAACATTCCCAACAGATGGCCATCCAGCCTCTGCTTAAACACCTCCAAAGAAGGAGACTCCATCACACTCCCAGGCAGTATATTCCATAGGAATAATAGTAGAATACTATTAGTAGAATAGTAGAAAAATAGTAGAAAAGTAGAATAATATTATCATTACAGTCTAGCGCGTAAATGGCCATAGTCTATAGCTACCTAGGGTTTCTAGATCTCAGAGCTTGACCCTGACTCTCCAGTTTTCATGGGTCATCTACAGGCAGAAGACAAGGGTACAAATTCTCCAGTTTTGATGAGCTCACCTCCAGGCAAGGGCTATGAGTAAATTTTCATCTTAGCTAGGAGAGAAGCACCTTGCTACCATTTCGAAGGCATAATAGATTTACTGCTGTACCTTGCAAAGAATACCCAGGGCTCTATGTATTTATAGTCAGCTCTCCACATTTGCAGGTTGACTTTCATGGATTTGATTATTTGTGAGTTTCTCCAACCCCTGCCCCTGCTACTTCAGGTGCTTCTTTTCCAGGGGAACACCTAATTACTCACCAAATTACAAAGCCCAGGATCTCTTAGGATGGAGCCATGGCAATTGAAGCAGTATTAAATTGATGTCATTGCCAAGTGCAGATATACTTTCAGAGAGATATGCATGGATAAGAATTACTGTGTATTATCTTTGCAATAATCTGGGTTTTATTGACTTTCTTAAAGTATAATTGCAGAGAATGAAAAAACAAAAAGAAATTAAAAAGAAGAAAACCAGAAAGAGATGAAGGAGAATACATAGTATATGGGCATGAGCTAGGTGTATATGGACATGAGCTAGACATCAGTGTAAGCCTGAATTCCCCCTAAACACCAAAGTGACTACAGTGAGGTTATCATACTTTGGGCATATCATGCGATGACAGGACTCGTCAGAAAAGACAACAGTGCTTGATAAGGTGGAAGTCAATAGGAAAAGAGGAAGATCACATTACAAGTGGATAGTCTCAATCAAGGAAGACACAGCCCTAAGCTTGCAAGACTGCACAGCTGTTAATTTCAAGGTGTCCTGGAAGTCTGTCATTCATAGGGCCGCCATATGCTGAAGCCAATTTAATGGCCATTAACAATCACCACCTCTTGTCAATATTTTTTAAAACTTTTTTTCTTTGCAATTATCTAGTGAGAAAGTCCAGACTGAGATTTATTTATTTACTTCCTTCCTTATTAATACTTTCCTTTTCTCCCATGAGTTCAAGTCAGTGCACATAGCTCTCTTACCCTACTATACTCTCACAACAATTCTGTGAGACATATCAGGCTGAAAAGGAGTGACTTGTCCAATATCACCAAAGTGAGTTTCAGGGCTCACTGGGGACTTTAACCTGGACCTTCAAGCTCACTTTTAATAGTGAAAACACCAAGGTTATAGAGCACAGACACTAATGCCAAGTGGGGCATTTAAAAGAGATACACACCGCTGGCTTGTGGAATGTACAGTAGGTCCCCCATAACCAACAGACAAGTATCCAATTTCATTTACCTGCAGTCTGCTCCAGTGTCATGGCTGCTGTCGCTGGCTGAGGTCCTTACTTTGTGCAGCCAGGCTGAGAAACGTGCAGAGTGAGGCACAGCTGGGCTTTCTGTGCCTCTCTCAGCCAAGGAAGGGGACAGACGCTCCTTCCTTGGCTAACAAAGCCCAGCATGGCCATACCTGCACCACTGTAGGTGGAGGAAAAGGATGCCTCTGAGCAGCCACGCTTACCACTGGATTTGGCTCCCAGGAAGGGGGCTGCTCACCAAGCCTCACTGGGAGAGAAGGCAAGCAGAAAAGGGGAGTGTGGCAGTAGAGCTCCCTCCTTCCGTCCCTCCCTGTATTGCCTTCCCTGGGGCTCAAAATACAACATTTGTATTATCCGCATTTTTTCACCATCCGTGTCAAATCTGGGAACTTATCCCTCATGGATAAAGGGGATCTATTGTATTTTATTCCTTACTGCTACAAAAGAATGGGTAGGAATTCTATTGGGCAGTCCTGAATACATAACCTACAGTTACATGTTCATAACGGCTACTTTTTCGTGATTCATTCATAGGCTGTAGTTTAGGGACTGCTTAGGGTCTGTGAAAATCTCCCAACGGCAACGGCTGAGATTGACAGGGCCCTTTCCCCTGTTAATGGAGAAGCAGCTATCTGATGTTCCCACCCACCCTCCTCACATAAATGGTCGCTTACACGAAGGGGAGATTTGTGACAAGGGTCCTTTTTTCTGAAGAGCATGAAACTGCTCTTCAGAGGCAGTGGGAACATCAGGCAGCTGCTTCTCAATTGATAGGAGAGTAGACTCTTGTCATTCCCAGTGGTCACTTAACAGCAAGCATGGTTGGGGCAGGGAGAGGTCTGGCTGGAAGTTATAGTGCTACATAGTACGTAATGGTCCTACAAGATTCCTGATTATGAAAGAAATGTTAGATTTTAAAAACCAAAATGGACCTTTCAGACCCAGACCCTAAAGTTAAGCTTTAAGTGCTTAACACATAAAATTTGAGGGTTGTATTCAAGCATGATGGTGCTGAATTGATGTTACCACCTCTTCTTCTTCTTGTTATGGTATCTTCAAGTTATGTCCAACTTATGGAGACCCTGAGTTGACAAGTGGCTTGAAGGCAAATACACACAGACACACAACATTCTGGGAAGAGCTGTACTTCTTGAATTAGGCAAGATTAAATGAGGGAGAATTTTGTTTCAGTTCATTTTGCAGTATTTTCTCAAATTTTGTAAACTTCATTATTTGGGAAGAAAAGAATGTGAGGTTTAAAAATTGAGACAGTATGTGTGTCATATTTTTATTCCCCTTTCTACCAAGGACCGGAAAGAAGGACACACAGACTGGTTAGGCCCAACTAGAATAGACCTGTTTAATCTATTTTTTGAATGATAAGTCAACATGTAGGTAAACACAAATGATTCAATGGGTCTGCTCTAACCAGGAGAAACAATAGATTTCAGGCCACTGTCCCACCCCACCCACCTTCACTTTCTCTCCATCAGCCTGTGAAAAAGGTTAGATGTAGGTTCCTGTCACACCACACTGTTATGGCACAATTATTCCACTTCAGCTTCCTTGGCTGCACCCTTTAGAATTCTGGAGTCTGTAGTTTGGTGGGGCACTGGAGCTCTCTGGCTGAGAATTCTAAATGCCTCTCCCTAAACTGGAAGTCCCATGATTCTACATGATATTGCCATGGCAGTTAAAGTGGAATAACAGTGATATAACAGTGTAGTGTAATAGGGCCCTAAGACAGTGGTTCTCAGCTTTTGCCCCTCTAGGTTTTGTGGACTTTAACTTCCCAAAACCTTGATCACTGGCAGTGCTAGTTGGGGCTTCTGGAAGCTGCAGTCCAAAACATCTGGAGAACTGAAGGTTGGGAACCACTGGACAAAGAAACCAGAATTGGCCAAAAGTTAACCAGTGATCTTCATGGCTGAAAATGGCTTTCAACCAGGCTCCTCTTATTTAGATCCAGTGGGATTTATCATTTTTTGAAAATAGTTATTAAAGAGTAGTCAAAAAACATGTTTTTTGAGTGTTGAGAAACTCTGATGAGAAGAATTCTGGTCTGATTGAATCTTTGCAGTTTGGAACTTATCTAGCACAAAATTCTCAGGTGGTTGTATTGTACAGAAAACAGCATTTTTTGTGCAGGGAACAACATTTTTTGGGCAGAAAATAATATACATACAGAGTGTGGGAAAAATATACTATTTTTTGCCCAGAAAATGCTGTATTCTGCACAAAACAACCACAAGCGAATTTTGTACAGAATGAGTCTTCGACTGCAAATAGTTGTTGAAAGCTGCTCAGTTGTTGAGTACTTTCTCACAGCAAGAAGAAAAACGCTAGTACCGCTCATTGCTTTTCTTCTCAAAAGTATCAAAGAATTATGTCCGTAAATTTTTGTGGCCAATTTTTCTCACTGGCTTGTTATCACATTTCAGTCAATAAAGAAAACATGTCCAACCTATCTTCCTGGCTTCTCCCTATTTCCCACACTCTGGGTGGGGAAAGAGTTTTCTCATGTATGGATTCTCATGGTATTTAAGGCTCTGGACATTTTCCCATACTCCTGGAAAGAGCAAATTATTCTTCCACCCTACATATTCTCTGCAGTGCTTTCAAATATATATTTTCTCTGATGGTCCACCCATGTCTTCAGCTCAATTTAGCATTCCTCAATAACCTTTGGTAGACATTATATGTTGACTAAATATTCTAAAGGCACCAAACTGTTTAATCTTAGAAGCTGAGCATGGTCAGCTCTAGTTAGTACTTGGGTGGGAGACTGCCAACAAATACCAGGTACCATAGGCTATATTTCAGAGGAAGGAATTGGCAAGATCACCTCTGAGGATTCCTTGCCTAAGAAAATCCTATGAAATTCCTGGGATCACTGTAAGTTGACAGGTGACTTGAACATACACACACACAAAAGGGTTGTATGACAAACACCACCAATATTACAGAGAAATGGTCTCATATCTCTAGTTGAAGAAAAAAATAGATAAGTTAAGCACTTATTTATTTAGCTGAGTACAAAGAAATCAACCAATACCTTGCATATGGGCATGAAAAGTTGTCTCAACATGGGTATGATAGGCTGCAAGGATTCTCAAGGCCCCGTGAGAAATCTCATCTCCAGAGTAAGTGTGAGATACCAAGGGTTTTTTTTTCTCCCCTTCCTGTTATGTTCTTTGCATTTTAAGCAAAAATGCCTCTGAAGTCTTTTCCCTTGGTGAAGGTAACTACATGGAGACACACAGCCACCCAGAAAGGAAAGATTCATTATTCACAGATATACAAATAGTCCTCCCATTAGTTCTATTTTTCTAAAGTCCATGCAACAAGGCAGCAGTTATTGTAGTTTAAAATATTGCACATTTACAGAAATGCACAAAACTTGATCTCATAAAGGTACAAATTCCATCCAAGACCAACAGAAACTGTAAAAATCTTGCCATCCCACAGCAAGGAGAGAAAAAAAAATATTTGCATTTCCTTATTTAGCAGGCAAGCACAGACCAAGCTGCAATTTACATAGCTAATTTTAGCACATTTGCATCTATCTGTGTATTTATTTACATGGCATGTAAGAAAGGCCATTCTACTTGCTTTTGAAGAGTGAAAAATATGCATCTTTTTTATTTTACTTTTAAAATTGTTTTGTTTGTTATAGTGATTTTCTTTATTATCTATTAATGGCATCTTTTCCCATCAGCGCACACTGTAGAAGTAAATGCCCCCCAAAAGTCATTCCATAAAAATATATTAAAACCATTTGCAACAACTAAAGGCCAGAAAGAACAATACAGTGTTGGTGACCCTTCCTGAAGCTCAACAAATGTTGGAGCCAGCGTGATTTCCCTTGGGAGGGAGTGCCTTAATTGAACTGTTAATACAGAGAAAGCCCCATCATTTCTTCCACCAAACTAGTCTTAGGAGGTAGTGGGACACACAACTAAGCCTCTGTTAAAGTTCCCTAATTCTGTGGAGGTAGATACCGGAAGAGGTGGCCTTTCACTCTACGGAATTATAGCTCTATGGTTCACTTCTTAGTGCTATGGCTTCAGCATATAGAATCCTGGGATTTGTAGTTTGTTGAGGTACTAGAGCTCTTTGGTTGAGATTCTAAATGCCCTTCCAAATCTCAGGATACCATAGGATAGATCGATGGCAGTTAAATTAGAATCACAGCACTATAATTCTGTAGTGTGATAAGGACATCAGATACCCTGGCCCTAAGTCCTTTGCGGGTTCCTGTGTCAACACCAACACCTTTAACTGATCTCAGAACCAAACCGGTAGCCGGTGCAGTGGATTGAGATCCAGTGTCAAAAATGCCGGGCAGGTGTAACATGATCCTTTCCTTACTGGGCATAGTTATATTTATTGAAATTGGCTGGTGAAAATGGGGAGAATGTCATTCAGTTCATTTGTAGTTTACCAGATCTTGGAAAAAAATTGGAAGCCAATGCAGGGGGTTCAGGACTGGTGATGTGCCTACCCTCCATTTCACAGATGAACTTTGGGACTCATGTGGCCAAGCGCCATCAGAGTATTGTCAAGATGACAAAATGTTATTAATAAGGAAGAACACACATGCTAGAAAAGTCTGCAATAATTTGTTTCTACCTGAGTCTGCTGGGAAGGGCAAGATTCCTCCCCCTCCTCTCATCTCATCTCCCCTCTACTGAGGTAATTGAGTGCAAACAATTTTTGCACATTAAAAGCCTGCAGCAATTGAAGTATGTAGAGGAGAAAGGGTGAGAATGGGAGGAGGAAAGAAACTGGGACATTTTAAAAGGAGCTGAAGAAGTGGGATAATGAAGAAATGATTGAGATTGCCAAATTGGGACAGTTGGAGGGATATGGGGTCTCTAAAAAGCGTGCCAGAGAGCAGTGTGGCAAGGTGTATAGCTGCTAAATAGTTTTCAAGGGTAGCCCAACATAGAGGGCATTTCAGTTCACTTAATAAGGCATGTGGCCTCTTCTGCCTTCCTTAGGAAGAAGAATAGCTAATGCACAGGTGAAGCTGGACAAGAATACTTCTGGCCATAGCAGCAATCCCAAATGAGGCTGAATTTATGAACCATTTTAATGGTTCCACTGTCTGAAGTTGTTTTAAACTGTATTTGTTGGATGCCTTGAGTGTTTTTTTTTAAAGTGTAGAGGCAGGAGAAAAAAATGGAGAAAAATAATGATGTTGTGTAGCAGGATCCAAGAAGATGTATTCCATCAAAGCTGTGACCAGATTGTACCAGCTTATATTTAGCAAGATGGCTGTATTACTCACCCTCAGACTATTTCTTGGATTGCAGTTGACTTTCTCTGGTTTGGTGGCCTGTTTTACAAGGGCTCTAGGTAGCCCAGTTTTGTCCTAGGACTTTGGCCAAGAAGCTCCTACACTTGTCCAGGTTCTGCATTCTACCCCCTATATCACATGAACTGACAAACTGGGATGGGAATTTGGTGGCCTCTAGGCCACACTCAGCCTAGCAGTCTCCTCAGTGCCACTCACATGGCTTCTAGATCCACCAACCCTCCCTGTTAACAGTTATTTTTCAGCCACCAAATGGAAAATCACATGTCCTTGAAACACCAAGGGGCTGCAAGTCTATTAAAGCTATTCCTTTCACGAACCTTTTTGAGGACCTTTGAAAGTAAAAGGTTATTTTGAAATGTTTTTGCTGTTTTGGAAAATGAACATGTGTGGCCCCCAAAGACCTGTCAGAGATGCAGGAAATGGGGTTGGTGCAGCCCTGAGCCATCTGCAGCTGCCCGCTATACTGGAGTGTTTTGAAAAAGTGGCAACTCTAGGTAATGTTCACAGAACATTTTCTCTCACATAAATGAGATACCCGCCTCTTATGCTGCACTTCCCATATGCATCAGTTCCCTTGGGGAACAGTGAATTATCGTCAAGACTGCAGCTGCTCATTAACACTTGACTCATATTTATAATAGTGGTAGTTTCTTTTTCCAAGGGAGAAGAAAACCAATGCCTGTAATATGTTTTAAACATGCTAGAAGTGAGGTCAGAAGGTCCTTTAAAACAATATGAGCATCTAATAATACATATATAATAACAAACAGAACAACACTAAATGCTAAAAACAGGAGTAAGCGATTATGAGAAACAGTTCTGGGTGAGTGCTTTCTATCACAGAGCTCCATGAAATGCAAGTTCAAAGGACTCTGCCTGGCAAAATTAGCTTCTGGGATCCAACTGATCTCATTCTCTTACATGAATGGTTAAACCTTCTGTGAGTAATAAAAGGCTATCGTATTTCTTCCCAGATCCTCTGCCAATTTTTATATGCATGTGTAGATTCATTCCCCTCCTCCTTAAGATAGAAAAAAAAGTTTTGAACTGGGAGGACACGAAATGCACCCATTTACCAGGTGGCTGGAGGAAAAGAGCAGAACAGCTGCAAAGTTGTGTTTCTCCTCATATGTACACTCAATGCCCCGCTTTCCTTAACTGAATACTTTGATCCAATGTCCTGAGAAAATTGACCTGATTCTGGGAACAGACTTTTCCTTAATTAAACAACTTAAATAAAATAATTAGAAGGATAGAAGAGGCAGGCATCTTGTGGTCTGCCATATATTGAAAGAATGCAGTTCCCATCAGCCATAGCCAGCAAAGCCAAATGTGAGGATGATGAGAGTTGCAATCCAACAACATTTGGAAGGTCACAAGTTGCACACCCTTGCTTCACAGCCATGGTAGTTACATGATTGCTATATCATTTACATTAAATTACACTTCTTTGGCAAAGAGTTTCTAGGAACAGCTTTGTTAGTATGATTTTTGTTGCTTGAAAACTAGTAGCAATATCAATATTTCACTGAGGATATTTTTTATAGAAAGTTGAGCA
Organism: Iguana delicatissima; assembly: GCA_948472985.1. Lineage (NCBI taxonomy): Eukaryota > Metazoa > Chordata > Lepidosauria > Squamata > Iguanidae > Iguana > Iguana delicatissima. Next base: position 191,641 of record CAOKZL010000460.1, on the reverse strand, counting down.
AAATGTGAGATACTGATGGAACTGTGAGCATATGAGTTTGAATCCTATACTATGAAAATGTTACCTTTTTAACTCCTACCATTCAAAATCCAAATATTGCTTTGCATAGAGTTTCTATGGGATATCCCATCCTTGGGGATTTGAAGTCCAGTCCCATCTTGGGGCCATATAGGACTCTCCAGATCCCTTATTTCTTGATTTGTTGAAAGCAGGCACCAACTGTTTTCCCAACAGACCAACACCTGAGCATTGGTAAGCAGCAAAATGGACTTACTTACCAGGTACTGGAAGTCTATCTGTTGGGATCATGGTTGATGTGACACTGCTATTCTTTCTCCTCCCCAGCCAGTGAGGCAGGGCAACCACAAATTGTGCCAAAGGTATTCAGTTGTCAGCCACTTGTAGGAAGAGCAGATACTAAGTGCACCTGTAACAGACAGACTCCAGCCTGAGGTCATCATGCCCTCCAACTGTTCTGGTTTGGGAGGGACAACCCCAATTAATCCTGTATTATCCTATTTTTTCAGTTGCTTTTAAAATATCTCTGTTTCTCTTTCTTCCTGTCACTTCCTCTCTTTGAGCTCATCTTACTTCAGTTGCTGCAAACTCAGTTCTTACTACAAAAGTAGTTTGCACTCCATTAAGTCAGCACGGGGGAAAGGAGAGGTTGGGTGGAATCTTACCCTTCCGAGTAGATTTGGGCAAAAGCAAACTTCTGCAGCCTCTTCTAGGTTATGTGCTCTTCCTAATTAATAAATTTTGATGTATTGACTAGCATTCTGATGTTGCTTGGCCACACATGTCCCAGTTTTCACCTGTGAAATGTTGAAGGGTATGGACCATTTTGCTGCATAGCGAATGTGCGAATGTTGGTGTGTGAGAGGGAAGCATATACGCACTTTTGGAAAGAGCAGACACCAACCACTCTCACAACAGACTGGCCCTAGATCATTTAGTACTTAAGCAGAATGGTTTCAGATGAGATTCATCTATTGTGAGCATGGCTGAGACCTGCCCTTCCTACTCTTGGCTCTACAGGTGTCTAATAAGATTTCCAGGCTCCCATGAGATCTCAAATCAAAGAATGTTGAAACTGTTCTACTTTTATCTTTGACCAATCTTGATGCTGCAGTCTTTATCAACTCTATGTTTCTTCCTTATGGACAGGTATGTGATTCCGATACAATGCTTGATCCAGCTTCATCAGTGGAAATGGTTAAGGTATTAGAAGAAGATCCAATGGTTGGAGGTGTTGGGGGAGATGTTCAGGTGAATATAAACAACTTTTTTGAAAATTCAAACTTTGCATCAATGATCTTTTCTTACGTTAAGGAACACTTTAGTTTCCACCTTAAAATTTTACAAGATTAAATTCCATGTAGAAAAATGGCACATTTTATTTACTTTTTAAACTGGATTATATCCTGCCCTTCTCCCACAAACAGGGAGTGGGGCATCTTACAATAAGAGAATGCCGTAAAATAAAACCATATAAAATATTCAAAAAATGAATAAAATATGTATGTATTTTATTAATTTATTAATGCATATACAAGGTATTTTTCCATCCCCGCTCTTGGAAATTAACCCAAAATAAGGAACATGGATGTGTAAAGCATAAAAGGTGGAGAAACACTTTATAGCACAGATATTTTTTAAGGGCTTTGGGCATCAAATGATGGCTGGTATTTAGCAGAAGCCTGAGAAAGTGCTACTGACATGATTAAATTAAGTCCAGTTCTTGTGAAATATAGTCCACAAAGAGATCAACTTTTATCCCTGGAGATTAATACATCACACAACATTCATCTTCATTAGACAGAGATAATTACATCATGATTGAGAAAGAAGATAGCACAGATATAGTGATGTGAATGATTAGGGTGAGATGTAGTGCTTAGTGGCATTTTTATGAGTGACTAACACTGCTCAGAATGGTGGGTCCTTGTGCTGGATCATGAAGGCCATTGCCCAGGGCATCTACACCGTTCCTTCCTGGCCATGCCCTTTCCCTCACTACTACCAAGAGGCATTAACTGGAAAACAAATACTTCTGCATCTCTTTTCTAATTCATGATCAGCAGCAAAAGATTTTATCATTCAACTTACACATTCCCAGTAAGCATCTCCAATAAGTGAGTCAATGGCCATTTCTGCACTATGCTCTTATAGTGCTATTATTCCATTTTCAACATCCTATGGAGTCCTGGGACTTGCACTTTCGAGGAGGGCATTTAGAATTCTCAGCCAGAGAGCTCTTTGGCTTCAGTAAACTACAAACCCCAGAATTCCACAGGATGTTGAAAGTGGAATAATAGGACTATAACACGGTAGTGCAGAAATGGCCAATATGTTTGATGCTGGGGTAAGGAAGCTGTGGTCATGGGCATATGAGGCCCTCAGAGGAGGAAAGATGAAGTAGCAAACACAGAAACAAAGAGAGGAAGTGATAACAAAGGTATAGCTGTGTTAACTTATGATCAAAGCATAATGAGGAGTATTGTTACTCATTTTGCATTATGGCTATAACACTTAAGTTACTTTACAAGGCTGTGGACTTTGTGAATAGTAGACAAGGAATATCACATGGCTCCAGTGTTGGCCTTTTGTGCCTGTTGCTCTGTTATTGATGGAGCACAGGCCATCAGCTGGTAGCATTCATGTGTTCTTTTAAAAGTAACTAAAACTAACAACTTTATTACTTTTGAGGTACAGAGAACGTAGTTAGTTTCTAATAAGTGCAACTGGGAGGGCAACTAACTATTCTTTGGAGCTTGTTAATATAAGTAAATACTGTTAAAAAGTATCTTTCCAGGCTGTAAGTTCTCCATGTATTGGCACATTGCTGAGGAAGATCAGATGGGGTAACTGAGTTGTTTTAAAGAGATACTTGTTGTGTGCTGGCCCCTCCCAAAACTGCAAAATCCCAGGACTCCATAGGATGTTGAAAGTGGAATCATAGCGCTATAACAGCCTAGTGTGGAAATGGCCTAGTCTCCAGAGTCATAATTTAACACTCCAACCACTACATCACACTAAGACAGTGGTTCTCAACCTGTGGGTCCCCAGATGTTCGTGGACTTCAGCTCCCAGAAGCCCCAGCCACTATGGTCAATGCTCAGGGCTTCTGGGAGCTGAAGTCCATGAACATCTGGGGACCCACAGGTTGAGAACCACTGCACTAAGATAAGGAATGCTTAGTGGCTATTAATGACCTCTTTAAGGAACTCCAGGTAAGCTACTGAGCAATCCCAGGTTTCACCCAAACATTGGGTCAGTGTAGACTCTCTCAATGTTCAAACAGCATGTGATTTGCCTACTTGTCATAGTATGTGTTTGTGCTAAACTATCTATCTGGCATGTAGTATGCTTTGTTTTGTCATAGGCAGATAAACACAGGCTCAACTTGCAAGTCTCAGTGCTGAAGCATATATCTTTAGGGAAATATCACTGTATGAAGGAAAACATGTTAAGTACAGGGAATATCTGTTATTTGATGCATAATTTCAGAACTACTGCTACATATTTCACAAATGTGTAATGTTTCTATTGAGCATGTAGAAATCAAAACAAAGTGTATGAAAAGATATAGCATGGACAATAGGTCAAAATATTGAAAATCATATTGCTAGTATTATTTTTATGGCATTTACATCATGGCCTTTAAAAACCCATCCCAATTTTTTTTCCCCTGAAGAATTAATTTTCTAACATCTTTTCCATTTATGCTGCTTGTAGATTTTGAACAAATATGATTCGTGGATCTCCTTCCTCAGCAGCGTTAGATACTGGATGGCCTTTAATATCGAAAGAGCCTGCCAGTCCTACTTTGGCTGTGTGCAGTGCATTAGCGGCCCTTTGGGGATGTACAGGAACTCCTTACTCCATGAGTTTGTGGAAGATTGGTACAATCAAGAATTCATGGGATCTCAGTGTAGCTTTGGAGATGACAGACATCTCACCAACCGAGTCCTGAGCCTTGGCTATGCAACAAAATACACAGCTCGATCCAAGTGCCTTACAGAAACTCCCATAGAATATCTCAGGTGGTTGAACCAACAGACCCGTTGGAGTAAGTCCTATTTCCGAGAGTGGCTCTACAATGCCATGTGGTTCCACAAGCATCATTTGTGGATGACCTATGAAGCTGTCATCACTGGGTTCTTCCCATTTTTTCTCATTGCCACAGTCATTCAGCTTTTCTACCGAGGGAAGCTATGGAACATCCTCCTTTTCTTGTTAACTGTTCAGCTTGTGGGCCTTATAAAGTCTTCCTTTGCCAGCTGCCTTAGAGGAAACATTGTGATGGTGTTTATGTCCCTTTACTCAGTGTTGTACATGTCAAGTTTACTTCCAGCCAAGATGTTCGCAATTGCCACAATAAACAAGGCGGGATGGGGCACCTCGGGGAGAAAAACCATTGTGGTCAATTTCATTGGACTCATCCCTGTGTCCATTTGGTTTACAATCCTCTTAGGTGGTGTTATTTTCACAATATACAAAGAATCCAAAAAGCCATTCTCCGAATCAAAACAGACAGTGCTGATTATTGGTACGATACTTTATGCCTGCTACTGGGTGATGCTTTTGACTTTGTACTTGGTTCTCATCACCAAATGTGGCCGGCGGAAGAAAGAACAACAATACGACATGGTGCTCGATGTATGATTTGACCACTGTGTCTTCATTTTTTTTTAAAAAAAAAAATTTTCCCGGCTGCCCATGGGAAGTTTTTCAAGTGACCCGATCAGGTTTCAAATGGCCTGAGGATGAACTTTCTAGTGTTTGTGGCACTGAATTTGATATCATCAAGGGAAAAAGAAAAGAGATCACTGCTGCTTGGAACCGAACATGAACAAATTCATGACCATGCCAAAGTTTTTTTTTAAAAAAATTAAAAATGTGATTGTGCCTTTTTGGGGAAGGGGGAGGGGGAAACAAAATCACATGGATTCAACCCATCCCTATGGGTGGTCTTTGATGATGCACTTTCTTCTGTTGTGGGTATGCCCAAAAGTGTTAACGTCCTCTATATACCTCATTGGTCACGCTCATGATGTGGACGGACGTGGAAGAAAGGGAGTTTTGGAGACACAAGCAAAGGATCTGATAACCCCTTGCAACCTAATTTATGAACTTCTTGTTGTTCTGTGATTTTTCTAGGAAGGTCGTGTGTGTGTGTGTGTGTGTGTGTGTGTGTGTGTGTGTGTGTGTTTTAGACTGCCAATTGTTAATTCCAAAGTCAATTTTTATAAGGTTTGATGGCCAAGTTGTATTTTTATATAAATGTAATTATTTGTCTTTGTTTACTTTTTACACCAGTTTTTTTTTAAAGAGTCTCATATTTTATATTTCTGCCAAAAAGTACGCTTTTTCCTCCTCCACCACTCTTGAAATCTCTTCTTTTTCTAACCAGGCTTTGAATAATTTCCCCCTTTAAAACAAAACAACCTCCCCTTGCCTACAATGTGAAAATGGATGCAGATTTTTTTTCACAATGGAAAGAATAAAACTTCTCTCTCTACTTTTAAACTGCTGAATGGCTATTTCTGTGAAAGTATTTAAATGTGTGATTTTGTTTTTCATTTGATATGAAAAATGCCAAGTTTGACTGTTAGGTTTTGGGGACAAAATCATTGTGTACAAACATGAGCCCAATCTTCCAGGAAGTTCTTCTGCGTACACTGCTATTGAAATGAATAGGAATATAACTGAGACCTGCAACAAATGTTGCAGTGCGAAATGCTTTTGTGCAAGGCTTTGACCAGCGTGCCCTCTGCCTGGATACTCTACTCCTCTGTCCTGCTTCATGGCTTTCCCACATTTTCCCAGGAGAATATTATAATTCCATTGCTGCTGAGCAGACTTGATGCTTGTTTGACCACTTGGGTTTCTGCCCCTCCAAATGTGAGCATGGAAAAAATGTGCAAAATGGCTTCCTGGGGGATTGAGCCCATTAAGGCCAAAGGGATAGATATGTGCAATCTCCTCCTCCCTTACAAATTTTGTAGGAGGGAATATAACTTCTGTCAGATGGTGTGCGTTTGGGGATTTAAAATAGCCCTAGTAGCTCTTCCCACAAACCCTAAAGGATCTCATGCCCAAAGCAATATTTCCCACATTTTATCAAGTCTCCCAGTATTGATCACTTTCCTTACCCGCCCTGCTCCCCATCAATTGAACAATATTGCTATGGAGTTAACCTCTTGCTTTCCATTTTAAAGCCCTTTCACACTGTACAGATATAGTGATATGGCTCTGCTTCAGTTGTCATGAATGCATCCTATGGAATTCTGGGCTTTGTAGTTTGGTGAGGCGTTAGGTTGAGAATTCCGAATACTTCTCCCTAATCAGAAAAAAACACACACCAGGATTTCATAGGATGTTGTCACAGCAGTTGAAAGGGGAATCATTGTGCTATAATTTCATAGTATGAAAGGATCTCCTGTAAACTTTGGTGAAATCCTAAGTGCTCATAGGGTTGGAGTTTTAGCACAGCAGTGAGAACCACCCAGCCCTTCAAAAGTTGTTGGATTGCAAGACTCAGCAGTCCTAGCCAGTATAGCTAATGGTGAAGGACTCTGGGAGTTGTAGTCTGACATCATCTGAAGGGCTGCATGATTTCTATTCCATAGCATGCAATTCTGAATGATATGTTGTTTAACAATACTAATTTAAAAAACCAGAGAGTTTTTCTAAATTGGAGACCATTTAAAAATGGCATCTCCACCCATCAAAACTTTTACATGCTAGCATTCTATCACCCTCAATGTACCATCTTACTTTCTAAAATGAAGGTCCAAATTTACCAGAAATGCAGATCCTCTGAAGTGGAAGCCTTAATTCTATCTACTGTAGTTAATAGTGATGGGAACAACGCAACCTTGGTGGCATGATTTTAGGCTGGAGTCAAAAGAGCCCTTCAAATAAATGAGGGTTACACTTATCATGGCCAATTCATATTCTGTTGATTCCATTGGATAACTTGTAAGTCTGGATCCACCCCCCTTTTTTTCAATATTTCACATTCCCCCCACCCAACAACAGATGACTTCCCCATTTATTTCAATTTGTAGAGCAGGTCCTGTTGTTCATAGAAGTGAATGGTGAAATCTCTTCAGGTGAAAAGTATCTGATCTGCACATAATGAACTCCTGCACCAGTGAAGGACTGAAAGATCAGGAAGGCTACCTACCAATACTCCTGTGGCAACATAAAGATCTGGTTCTGAACCACTTGCATCATATAAGTTTTATACCTGCAAGGGATTTGTCCATCTTTCCAAATGCACACTTGGCTCATAGGAGTTGCTCTGTGTTTTTTACCCAGAAGGCAAAAAGTAGCCCTAGAATCCTAGAGCTCTGGGTTATATATGAGTGAATCATCTAGGGGTACTGTAAAATAGCTAAGAGAGATCTAGAATTAAAAGATTCAGAAGTAAATCACAACATGATCACATAACTGAAAGTAACACATGTTTTTGAGTCCTCAGAACTGGAATTAAGCAGTCTGAGGAGTTAAACTGAGTGACAACAATCCAGTGAAACTGTCCCTCCTGAGCAAAAACAAAAGCCAAGAAAGTATGAGAAGAAGGAGTCTGAGGGCAATTCCTTAGCTTTCCTAATGGTTTACTGGTGACAAATCCAAACATTAGCTGGAGTGATGCATCAGGAGATGGCATGCAGCTGTGCCTCCATGGTCACCTCTCCTGGTGCTATTCCCCCACATCTCACCCTGTAAGTGACACAGTCCCCCCATTGCCATTTCAAGGCTGTTGGAGAGTAGGGGATAAAAGGATGTGTCTCCAACTATTTTTCTATAGTTGGATGCATTGCAACAGTCATCCTCAAGGACTTCTGGGCATCCGTAGGAGATCCCTCCAGATGGTCCTTGAAACACAGACAGCTACAGGAAAATAGTTGGACCTATCCCTGCTCATCCCCCTCTCCCCTTTCTCCAATAACTTAAAAGGTGAGGTTTAGGATGGAGTTTGGTCTTCTCAGTAAAGAATTCCCACCTCTGCAATGGCCAAAATGGTTATGATAGCCAAAGTTGGACTTAAGCTTTTGCAGCTCACTAAGAGGATCCCTGCCATGGCAACACTTTAATCTCACTGAAAATAATGGAATAAGACAGTCATAATTAACATTAGTCCTATCGACTTCAGTAGGATGAAAGCTAATCATGACAAGCTTGTCCCATTCTTTTTCAATAGAACTGAAGTGTCACTGACATCTAGGACAATCCTATATGCATCTACTCAGAAACAAATGTCATTGAGTTCCGTAAGATGTACTTCCACCCATGTGAACAGAGTCTGGATACAACCCTGTGTGTCTTTAACAGATAACAGTAGGAATTACCACCGTCCTGTGCTGTAGAAACTCCCTCTCACTGATGTAGTTTGGTAGACAGATTATCAATTTATTTATACACACCACACTTTTTTTCCCTTTTACTCTGGTGACAAATAGCAGTTTGGTTTTGAAAAAAGGAAAAGTTGGGTCCCAATTACAGCATAGGCAAAGTGATGTAATATTAATCCCCAAGAATATTTACAAAAAAATGAGCGAATGTCATCAGAATACTAATCTATACTCTTTGGGATCTATGTGTCAAGATAACACTGTGGTAAAATCTTTGTCCTCTATGTAATGCAGATATGAATTTGACATTTTTTCCATGCTGTGGAATGTGTAACACACATACTACCTTCTATTTGTTTGATGAACATGTTTGCTTGCAAATTTGCCTTAATGTATAATCACAATTGGGATGAGTGGGAGTGGAGATTGTGCCTTTTTGGTGACCTGTTGAAACAGTATTACACAGTTTTAAGAACAAAAACAAGCAAAGGACGCAAATGGGGAAAAAAGAAACTTGACTTTTCCTTTTAAACTATTTATATGGTATAAGTTAAAGCTTTGGGATAACACCATCCAAATGTCAAATAAAACTCATTCTATGAAAGATTGAATTAATTGCCTATATTTATTTTAGCAATTATTCAATGCCTTTCAAGTATAGGCTGTTTAGTACAATTGTTACTTTAATAAATAAAATATTTTTGATACGACTGTGAGCACGCTGTGTTCTTTCCTGAGCTGAATATTTAAACCTGTAGCATCTGGGTAAGAATTAAATTATTGATCCACCTAGCCGAGTATGTTCCAATTTCAATTTGGCATCAGGTCTCAGGAACGGAACCAACTCATATAAGATGTAGGAAGAAACTATACTTTATTGAAGTTAAATACATGTAATGACTTCAGTGTCCAGACTAATGAGAAGGAGAAAATGTAAGCAGTTATTCAGCACAGTTCAAAACTCCCCCCCCAAGGTTCCCATCTGAGCAGGCTCTTATCTTCTACAGCTGCATTCTACATTTCTGGCCTTCCTGTTTACCTAGCAGCTAACTAGCTACTGCAGGACCCATTATTATGTCGGGCAACTGACTACCCGACATCAGGACAATTTTTCATCTTTCTCAGGTCTGAGGTACACCACCAATATCTGTCCTCCATCTCCTCCTCTTCCTCCTCTTCTTCTTCTTTTATCTGAACTGCCATCGATTGAATATGGGATCAGTTGAGTTTGATGTTCCACAATAAACAAGGAATGTGGTGACAAATTTGGAATAAGTGAAACTCCAGAACAGTATCCTGTATGTGCTAACTATGGGTGTGTTGTAACCAGAACTTGAGAAAGTTTCTCTTTTGGACTACAGCTCTCAGAATCCCCAAGCCAGCATGTCATCAACCACAACAGAGCTTGGGGCACCAATACTTGCCACCACTTGAACTGGGTAATATTCTTCTTCTACAACAATTAGGTGGTGTGACATGGTAAGGTAGTGTGACATGGTGGTGTGACTTTCATATGCATTGAATTGCATGCATGTGGCTCTATATATTTTGAGCTTGGAGAACAGATGTATGGGAGGGGAGTTCTTTCATCCCTGTTTTCAGCATGTGCCTTAATTTAGCTGCTGCCAGTTCAGGCTGATGCAAAAGGGCCCTTGAAAAAGGGAACATTTCTTTTACCCAGTCATTTTTAATAGAAAGGCAAATAAACCATCATTCATTGGCTGCCAAAATGGTTCCAGTCTTCAATCATTTAGAAGCCTGTGTGTGTTTGTAGCAAAACTCTGCCCTTTCCAAGGGGAGAAGGGAACTTCAGCAGAACATGCAAATCAGGATTATGTAAAAGAATCTATTAAAAGAGAGAGCTTTCTAATTTGATAGAGATGTTTTAAATGCAGGGCTCATCATCGTCAGCACTACCACCACCATCATCATTATCACCTAACATCTGGCAATCAAAATTTGGTATAGCTAAGTAGCAAAATATCCCCATCTGTCTTTTATGTGCTAGCTATGGCTAGAATCCTCTATGGCAGTTATGAATGAGTAACTAAGAGTTCGGCACTTGTGATTGTTACATATTCACTGTCACTTATGTAGCTCCTGTTTTTAAAAACCAAAAATGTATTTCTTTTAGGTATGTTGCTAACCACCTTGAGTCTTATTTTTGGGAGAAAGGTGAAATATAAATGAATAAAATACTAGCAAATAATAACAACAAAGTCTTTCAATTCCCACTTACCAGGAAGCAGCCACTGAGATCAATGGAGGCTTGTTCCTCTGTTGATCAGGAAGCAGTTGACTGGTGTTCCCACCCACCTCTTGTAGAGTGATCTCTGACAGGAAGGGGAATTGCCACAAGGGTACTGCTTCTTTGCCTGTCACACTGGTGATTACTCATAGGAGAGGGTGGATATGGAAGTCAGCTGCTTCCCAAACAACAGGGGAATAGACGTCTGTTGGTCATAGCAGCTCTGCCTGGTACATAGAGATGGGGGGCAGTTAGCCAGGTTTCACTGCATAGCACTGCAAGTGCAGTGCTTATGCATATGTGTTCCCCATACCTGATGCTGGCCATTGTGTCCTCCCTTGCAAATGACAATTCTTTGATTAGTGGTTCTGCACCACGGTTGTGAATTGTGGAGCCCTCTCGGTATTGTTGAAGTGCAGTACCTGGGATTCTTCAACATTGGCTAAGCTCACTAGGACTGCTGGAAGTTATAGCCTCTCAACATTTTGGAGGGCTACAATGTTCCCATCCCTAATCTAAACCTTTGGCCTGCTAGATATTTTGACTCACAACACCTAGAATCTCTGACTACAACTTCAAAGTGCTGAAGTCTAAAACAGCTGGAGGGGGCAAAGCCTGAGAGCAACTGCGCTATTTGAAAGGCTATACAATCAAAGCCTGTTTAAAAGAGAAAGGACTATATGAAGAAAAAGAAGGACTCTAATATCACCTACTAACCATTAGTCCAGAGAACAAACTGAACAGGCATCCAGTTTCCTGCAGAGCCTTTCCTGCTGTAGGGGAATTTATTGTATCTCTAATTGTGCTAATTCAAATAAGCATCTATATATAAAAATCAGAGCTGTAGATCATGTGGCCCTCCAAGTATGGCTGGACTGCAGCTGCAAGTAGCTATAGCTAACATAGTCAATGGTAAAGAATTCTGGTAACTGCTGTCTAGCAATATCTGGAGAACGACGTGACTCCCACTCCTAATGTACTTTAACACAAACACATTTTATTAAAACCTCTGGCAACTTTTTTCGTGGTGCACAAGTGGCCACCTTAACTTGGAGAGGAATTTAACCACAGCTAGATTCAAACTACTGATTTCTATGGCCAAGATCCTGAATGGTCGCAACATACCACAATAGCTCTGCATCTATGTTTGTCCACTCAACACCTGTCAGACTCACTGTTTAGCTGCTGTAGTCCTGCAGCCATTCCATGCATGGTGGAGAGTGGAGCAGGATTGGACAACTATCTGGCTATGTCCCTTTAGCCAGACATAGAATGATCACATCATCTACTGAGATCCTCTGGGGCCCTCTAGGGTTCTTGGTAGATGATGAAATCATTCTGTACCTGGCTATGGGGAAAGAGCCAGATGCTCCTCTGGGTTTCTCAGCTGTCCATCAGCCACAGACTTCTCACAGGGGCAGCAGCAACAAAACAGTAAGGTGGGAAGAGTGCCCTGCTTTTACTGAAGTACAAACAAAGTTTAGATATTCAGAATTCATGAGCTGTGGTTAGAAGGAAACGAAGTTTTAGTATCAGAAAGAAGCATTGTCAGCAGCAAGAGATAAAGCAAGTGTTGTACAATCTGAGGTCAAGGAAGCAATTGACCAAAGCCAGAATTCCAGCAGTTATCCAGAGTAAAGCAATTCAGCAGTGTAGGAGTCACAAATTTGTCAAGAATAAGGTGAACTAGTTCTGAGAACCAGGAGTGATGTTGCTCTCAGCAAAGAGCCGGCATTCTTATCACCTTTTTATGGGAAGAGATGTCCACCCAATAGATCTAACAGAAATCCAGCTCCCCAGCTGTATTTAATAACAGCATCTTTCAGCTATGCTCTTCCTAAAACCTTGATTGAAATTGAAAGTGACTTAGCAAAAAACAACAATGACAAGAACTGATTAAATTTACTATTTTTAAAATGTGGGGTTAGGAAACATACTGAGAAACAATGGTCTGCTAATAATGTGGTTGCTATGGATAATTATTGAGAGGATTCTGTACTCTAAGACTATACTGGGACTCTTCAAAGAATACTGAGAGAAGAAAAATGTATTCAAACAAAATATTTAGTATATTTTTACACTTAGGTATATGTATATGTACAAATGTGTGAATAGCACAATTTCTTTAATTAGAATGAAGATGAATGACAGGAAAGAAACTGGCCATAAAATCCCACTGTAGGGACAGTTCTCACCTTTCAGTTGCCAACCAAGATGTTCCAACCTGATGAAAGTTTTCCTCTATAATGAAAGAATTAAGATCCAACTTTATAGGCCTCCATGTACACTAGAAAAACGTTTGAGAACAGAACATGCCCAAGCATATCAAAAACAGTTTCTTTGCTTTGTTTACAAAGCTGAACCAAATTGTTGGAAGGCCTAATAATCCCCAGGGCAGAGCTCCATTTGATTTTTCAACCTGAACTGCTTCAAAAGAAAGAGACAATCTATCCACCATCTTGTCACTAGAGAAATGAGAAGGAAAAAAAAATTCCACAGAGTACTACTAAAGGGCAGGAACTATGTATCCCTCCAACAGTTGCTGGACTGCATCTCCCAGTACATCTCATCACTGGCATTGCTGGCTAGGGCTGTTGGGAATTACAGCTCAATAACATCTACTGGACCACATACTCCCATCCCTGCTTTGTGACCTGGTTGTGGGCTTCCATACTCTCTAGCTGTCCCATTCTGGTGGGGACAGGCCTGATTAATCCTCTCCCACGTGCTCTACTTTTCATCTGTGAAATGTTGGAGGGTATGGGTTTCCCACAGACATCTGGTTGGATAGTGTGAGGAAGCAATTGCTGGACTAAGTGGACTATTAGTCCAATCATGCAGGGGCTTCCCATACTCTCCAACATTTCACAGATGAAAACCAGGACCGGTATGGCCAAGCGCACCAGAGTGTGGTCAAGAAAGCAAAAATTATTAATGAAGAAGAACACGCAAGTGAGGAAAGAATGCAGCAGTCTGAGACTACTTGAAAAGGCAATATTCCAACCCCTCCTCTCCTCTCATCCCACTGAGTTAACTACAATTTACTTTTTCACTTTTAATTCAGCTTGCAGCAACTGATGTAAGCTGAGAACAAAGGAGGGGGAATGGGAGGTGAAGAGAGAAACTGAGACATTTTAAAGGTATCTTAAGAAGTGGGACAACAGAGGAACAGTGGAATATGCTGCCTCGGAGTGTAGTGGAGTCTCCTTCTTTGGAGGTTTTTAAGCAGAGGCTGGATGGCCATCTGTTGGGAGTGCTTTGAGGGTGTTCCTAAATGGCAGGGAGTTGGACTGGATGGCCCCTGTGGTCTCTTCCAACTCTACATTTCTATGATTCTATGATTCTATGACTGTATAAGGATTAATTGAGGCTGTACCTGACAAAGCCAGTCAGCCAGTTAGTTAGTTATAGTGCTATTATTCCATTTTTGACATCCTATAGAATCCTGGGGCTTGCAGTTTAGGGAGGGGCATTTAGTATTCTTAGTAAACTACAAACTCCAGCATTCTACAGGATGTTGAAAGTGGAATAATAGCAATATAACTGTGTAGTGAGGAAAGACCCGATGGCTTCCTATATATTCATTTTCAAAAAATGTATATGCCATCCTTCAATAGAGCTTCCAAGTATCTTACCCAGAGAAAGAGACAGAGAGGGAGAGAGAAGGATAAGTACATCTTAATGAATAAATATTATGTTCAATAACATCTGGAGGGCTGCCTACTTCCAAGCCATGCTGGCTAGGGTTTCAGGAACTTTTGAATCACATCTTTGTTTCGGATGATGTGTAAGTGACCACACTAAGTGGAATGGGGGAAATTCTGGTGAGGAACCTTAGTCAAAAGGTTCAGAAAAAAGCATATCGCAATAGCTGTTGCTACTGTACATCTAAAAATCAAACACTCCACATATTCTTGGTCCTGCTATTCTAAAGCAACTACAAAACTACACATAACTAAAAATTGGTTTCTACCCTTGTTGCAGACTGTGAATTATAATCAAACAGTTAACAACTAAGTATTAAGTTCCTAAATTTAGATTTAGGTTAATACTGGTTGCCTATTATTTATTTTCATAGGCCCTTTCCACACGGGGTAAAAAAAACGGCTTAGGGCGACCTCATCCGGAGGTCGTCCACACCGTGGAGCACGCTAGAGCAGTTTGAATAGTGGAGGTTCCACACCTCAAACCGCGCTAGCGCGGCCGCAAGGGGTGGCGCGGCGCGTTTTTTAAAAGCCACATTTTATGTGGTTTTTACAAAACGCAAGCGCGCTAACCTGTTGCAGCGCCCCGTGTGAAGCTGCAGGGACGTGCTAGCGCGTCCCTGCAGAGCTGCCCGGGGGCGGGCTTCCGGCTGGCGCGCTGCCCTGATTGGCGGAGCGCCACCGGAAGTCGACGGGCGCCATTTTGGGCGCTGCCGAACGCCGCCGAAACTCGCCAGCGTGTGGAGCGGCGAACGCGCGCTCCCCGCAGGGATGGAGCAACCCCTTTTCAGGTAAGATCCGTCCCTGCGTGCGCTGCCCCGTTCCCCCGTCCCCCGTGTGGAAAGGGCCATAATAAATATAAACCTACAAGATTAGTTAATGCAGTAGAATATGCAAAATACTATCAAATCTCAATGTATTTATATTTTGTATTAGTATAGAATAATTCATCAGAGAGAGAAGAAAACTATTATTAGTAATAATTAATAATAATTCTAACTTAATTATTGAAAGTCAATTTTGCCCACCTCATAATCATGTCACTTGCAAGATGACATTCAGCAACAAAATTACTCGAAAGCTTTGATCCTTAGATATTCTATCTTATATGTAAGTCATCCCTAACTTGTTCTCAGTAACTGTGATGATTGCCCCACAGAAAAGTGTCTGTGAGAGGCAAAGGGCAAACTTTTCCCTTGCTGATCCTGGAATAGAAGCTGAAGTCAGACATTGACAGTGTTAATTTTTGGACTACAACCTTCAAAATCACTAATCAAGCATGGTCTCCGGGGGGTGGGGGGCAGTATTTTGGGATCTATATTCCAAAAAATATTTTGTCCAACTCTAAGCCACAGTCTCCTGGAAGCCCTCTTTCTACCTCATCCATTACATTGCTCACACAAGCAGATCACCTGGATTAACATGTTTGAAAGCACATCATTAGTGCAAATAAGCTTTTGCAGGAGGCCTTAAGCCTGTTGCTGCATATTCAGCAAACTTCTAGGCATGGTGGAACTGTGCACACCAATGTCATTCCACTTACACCTGGATTTTCTCTGATGAAATCAGGCTGGTTAAATAAACAGGGTTTAAGTTAGTCCATAGTTAAGCACAATTAAGCACCATATATTTAAACAGAGTTTTAAGTATCTTTAATTATTGCAAGGGATTGTAGCCACGTGCCTTATGCTGGGACGTATATGTTATTATAGTCTGTAAGTGTGTCTTTAAATAGCTTTTTTTTAAATCCTAACACAGACTGCTGTAGGGTATTGTGAAGACTTCAAATAGAAACCTAAATAGCAGAATACTGACCTTATGTAATCATTCATATAGCTTGGGTAATCATTCCATTAGACAAACCTTCTTAAGTGGACGGCAGGGCGTGATGGGTGGGGATGTAATTCTTCATTGATTTTCTTCTTGAAGGAAGCAATAAATTTTTTTTTTCCCAGTGAAAGAAAGTCTTTAAAAACTATATAGTTTTTGAAAACTATTCACAGTTAGAGATTTATTCTGTGCAAAATTTGCACTTGGTATTGTTGCAAAGAGATGCTGTTTTCTGCACAAAACTACCATGTGTGAATTTTGTATGGAATAGTCTCAAACTGCAAACATTCTCATCAGGGTTTCTTGATCCTCAAGAAACATAGCACATATATCTAAAAGGTTTCAGTTCAAGCCTCGGCAGCTCTATTTCTGGGAAGTGTGCTTCAACAGTGGTTCTCAGCCTTGTGCCCTTCAGATGTTTTGGAGCTCAGCGCTTGTAAACTATTGGCACTGTTGGCTCTGGCTTCTGATATCAGAAACGCAAACCACCTGGAGGATCAAAGTTTGAGAACCAGTACACTAGAGAATGCTCAGTCCTTCAGGAAACTGCAGATCCCACGATGCCCTAGGAAAGAGCCATGACTGTTACAGTGGTATCAGACTTCTATAACTGTGCAGTGTGGATACAGTGCTAATTAGTTTTTAAAACTAGCCTTCCAAGCTGTGCTCATGTTATTTGATACATCCAAGAACAACTTATGTATATGTGGGGGTTCTGTTCCAGGAGCCCCTGCAAATACCAAAAATCATGAATGCTCATTTCCCATTATATTCAAGGCCAGTGATGTAAACACGGATGGGTTGAAAACAATACGTGTGAAAGGGATCTAGGAGTCTTGGTGGACCACAAGCTGAACGTGAGTCAACAGTGTGATGCAGCAGCTAAAAAAATCAATGTGATTCTGGGTTGCATCAACAGGAGTATAGTGTTGAGATCAGGGGAAGTAATAATACCATTTTATTCTGCTTTGATTAATCCTCACTTGGAATACTGTGTCCAGTTCTGGGCACTACAGTTCAAGAAAGATATTGACAAGCTGGAATGTGTCCAGAGGAGGGCGACCAAAATGTTGAAGGGTCTGGAAACCTTGCCCTATGAGGAGAGACTTAGGAAGCTAGGTATGTTTAGCCTGGCAAAAAGAGAGTTAAGAGGAGACATGATAACCATGTTTAAATATTTGAAGGGATGCCATGTTGAAGATGGAGCAAGCTTATTTTCTGTTGTTCCAGAAACTAGGACATGGAGCAATGGATTCAAACTACCGGAAAAGAGATTTCACCTAAACATCAGGAAGAACTTCCTGACAATCAGAGCCATTTGACAGTGGAACATGCTGCCTTGGAGTGTGGTGGAGTCACCTTCTTTGGAGGTTTTTAAGCAGAGGCTGGATGGCCATTTGCTGGGAGTGCTTTGAATGCTTATTCTTGCATGGCAGGTGGTTGGACTTGACGGGCATTGTGGTCTCTTCCAACTCTATGTTTGAATGATTCTATGCTTTGATGCATCCACATTCATGTTGCCAGTTTGGATAAAGGACGTGATGCTTCATGTGAACTGGAAGTTGCAGTTGCAGAGATCATGAGTAAGGAGGAGCCACTCCAGACACACACACACACACACACACACACACACGCACATGCACACACGATGCTCTCTACATCTCAAACTCTAAATTATCCACTTGACTTTCCTGACACACATTCTCTCACACACATAGTCCTTTATCTTTCCCCTGCATTTTTCTTTTACCAGATTTCCATCTTCAGGAAGGGAACTTCAAGAGCTGGTGACTACAACCTCTCCCACCCCTGAGTCTGAAGGCATCTCCATCTCTCTTTGATGTGGCTGACCCCTGCTGAACCACAGAAGGCTTCTGCTTGTGAACTCAGATTCCCCCAAGGGCAATGAATTATTTTGACAACAGACTACTTACAAACTATCCAGGTCTTCTGGGCAGCGGGGTGAAGGAGAGAAAAAGGAAGATAAGCCCATCAATAGAGGTCTTTTAAAAAAAGAGGTACTCGTGTAGAAGTTAATTTAAAAGGAAGCTTAAAATCTGAAACTATGAAAAAAATTCAAATTCTGCCCACATTTATCACTGGTCACCTTTGCCATAGTTAGTCTAATATCTTTGTCTGATTTTTTTCAGCCACATGTATGGACAGCAATAGATATATCTCCTTACTTTTCTCACAAGTAGAAAATATCCTGAAGTGCCATAAATAACTGGCTTAGGGTTACCCACACTGCACAATTATAGCAGTTTGATGCTATTTTACTATCAGTGCTTCCTCTTACAGAATCTTTTTGAGTTTGTTGAGGGACTTTGGCTTTTCTGGTCCACTTCCCTGATCCATAGCATTAGGGATCACTGGCAGAAAGTACCTCACCATACTACAAATCCCAGAAATCCATAGCATGGAGCCATAGCAGTTAAAGTGGTATTAAATGGCTATTGTTGTATTGTGTGGATTCTCAAAAGAAAACAGCAGACCTTGAGGTTAGGCTTGTTCTATCTATTCTCTTTTTGTAAACATAGGTTAAAGAAATTAGAATGCCCTAGCAGAAAGCATGAAATACGATCAGGTTTTAACAGCCTGATTTTAGGGAGTGTTAGTATGTATTGGCTGGTTTTTAATATGTATTGGTTTTATATGTTCTTTGTATTGTGTGTTTAATTTGTTGTTCCCTGCCTTGATCCAGAGAGGGAGGTCAGTAAAAAAATAAAAATTATTATTATTGTTAAGGCTTTGAAAAATGGAAGGCAGTGGGACAAGAGGGAGAGCATACAGCAGGTGGACTGATAGCAGCCGTAGCAGCCGCAGCCCTGAGTTTGCAAAACCTGAGCAGAGTGGTGAATGACTGGAGCTTTTCAAAGTCTCATATTCATAGGGTTACCATAAATTTAAGTTGATTTAACAGCATATAACTCTTCCTCCTCCTCCTCCTCCTCCTCCTCCTCCTCCTCCTCCTCCTCCAGCCTTACAGCTGATTTCTAGTGCAATCTAATGTATATTCAATTCAATATTGTCTAGATGACCGTTAGGTGCTTTATGAGGAACTGTCTTAAAAAGTGTTGGGAAACATTGTCAAATAGTACATCAGTTCTGGATCAAAATATGTAATGTCATAATCAATATATTTCATACCCAATTTCCACTGAGCCCAGAATTCTTTTTACTATATATGTTGAGCAATCTAGATAAGAACATCATTAAAAAAATTGGAGAGTTAGTTTGTACATGGTCTCAACAGCAAGAATTATACTTGCTAAAAATTGGAAAAATAGAGCAATCCCAGAGTTAGACTAGTTTGACAGATCTATTAGAGATGAAAAACCAAGATATACTAACTAGACAAATCAATGGAAAATCAATTAAGGAAGGAGAAGAAGAATGGAAACCATTCATGGACTATTTACCTGTGAAACAGACATGAAATGGGAAAACTACAATTAATAATATGGGGATAACAAAAATAAAATTTCAAATGTAGAGGTAAATTCAACAATGAAATAACAGATCATTCAAAATAGAAGAATGGTAAAGAGGTTTCTTTACAAATGTAAATCAGTAATATACCAAGTAATAGGTGAGAGGAAATAAATTTATGACAAGTATTGTGCAATCAGCCAGATATCAATTACTTTTACTAGGACCTTCACATTGCTTATTTGTCTATTTCTATGTTGGTTTTTTTATATCCATTGGTAACTTTGTGTTTAGTTGTGTATAGTTGTCCCAATTCCATATATAATTTTTATGGTAATAATTAAAATAATAAATAAACAGTTTAAAAAAAGTGTTGGGAAACATTAACTTCTGCAAAATATGATAGACAGATTTACCTTTTGTATCCAGCCTTGAACCAACTGTCTTGGTTTCCCATTTGCTTTGAACTCAGGTTGGTTTTGACCTGTAAAGTGCCAACTGGGTTTGGGCCCAAAGGTCTGGCTGCTCCAACATAAACCTACCCCTTATGGTCAGCAGGAATGGGGATCATGCAGTCCTTCAGCAACTGTACATTCCTTTTTCCGTGAAGTACCTAGCAAATTCTTCACAGCAGGTAGCTGTTGCTTGTATACGTCAGCTCTTGGGGCCTGTATCCAAAAGACTTCTCACTACTTGGAAAAGTCCTACTGTGTGGGAGGTTGAGGATACAGTCCTGGAAGAGTGATATTTTTTACTTACTTCACTGCTGCATAGTAAGCACAACAGAGAGTCTTTGCTGATTTCTGATTGCACAGTTTTCTGGTCAAGCTGTATAACTTTCATAGAAAAACTGCACAAATACCTATCAGTTTAGGAGGAAAAAAAATCCCAAGAGTCCCAAAGCTATGGGATGAAAAACTACATCCTTGTCTTTGACATCCGTCAGGAATTGGTCTACAAAACGATTAATGGTAAAGGAGCCCTCCTCAGTTTTCATTCTGGCACTCCTAAGAAACATAGACCTGCTGAAATTTATTTATCTGGATGAATGTCATACCTGTGCCATGATTTTGTTATAGAATTCAAGCAGAGTTGTTTATTTATTAAAATATTTATATCTTGTCTTTATCTCCCGAGGGTACCTTAAAGTACTTACTTTCTAAAAAAATCATTAAAAACGTATTAGAAAAATACAAAACAAGAAAAAACATACCATCCAAAAAGATCACAACCTCCATATACCACTTAAAAATAACTTTTGGAGGAATAAGTCAACTTTGCATTTATCTGGTTTATATTGACTTGTCTAATTTTCAAGAGCTCAGCTAACATCTCTCTCTTTGGTATTTCTTTAATATCTGGAAAAACAGAAGTTGTATGTTTGGCTGAGCAAATGGCTTTTGGTACTTTGCATGAAAGTTAAAGTGCATGGCTCATTTTGTCAGCTCTTTTGGAAGCTGTTATTAAATATTAGCTAATACTTCTGCGTTGGAAAGACAAGTGACACCTATTTCTTTTGAGTTGAGAGCTACTTTGTTTTTTTTAATGACATACTTAATTTCATTCAACACCATATTTACAAGAGTTTCTGGGTTACAACAGTCTTACACTTTGAATGTCACAATTGCTCAGTTCACTATTGCTCAGTTGACATGGTTAGTGCTATAAAATTACCACAATTACAACCAGTGCCTAATTTTCCTCACCTTCTTTGAGGTTTTTGGAGTTTGACATGTGTGCCTGAAGATATACTGTTAGACTACAACTTCCATCAGTTCTAAACCAGCAAACCCAGTGTTGGGTAAAGAAGGGATCTAACACAAAATTTCTGGACCCAGGATAATGAAAGTTGAGGAATATAGGGTGTTTTGGGGGGGGGGGTAGAGCTAAAGTTGCACAGTCAGCCAGTACTGCTATATTGAAAAAGTAAAGCCAGAAGACTGGGGGTGGGTATTACACTACACAACCATAATAATGGTTGTATAATATAATATAATATAATATAATATAATATAATATAATATAATATAATATAACATAACAACATAACATAACATAACATAACATAACATAACATAACATAACCCAATTGAACTGCCACAGCAACTTCCTATGGAATTCTGGGATTTGCAATTTAGAGAGGGGGTGTTTAGAATTCTCAACCAGAGAACTTAGTGCCTTACTAGACTACAAACCCCAGGATTCCCTAGGATGCTGGTATGTTAAATTGGAATCATAGTGCTATAATTGTGCAGTGCAAAATAGACCCAGATTCTTCATATTTACAGCAGGTCTATCACCTCCCAAGGCTTTATGTGGCTTGCAAATTGTAGAGTCTACCATTACACACCTATATTCTGTGTCTGAAGATGCCTTCACAGGTTCAGTATCCACCCAGCCCTAGAAAGGTAGTTACACTTAGTCCTGGATTCAGACCATGAATTCTTGGGTCCAAGACTCTGACAAATTTCTTCTTTGCTAACATTCAGTGACAGCAGCTGTTCTTTTACACAAGACCACGCTCTTCTATTTCAGGAAATGGAAGGGACAAGTAGGTCTTCTCTTCTCTCCGTGGCCTTCAGAACACTCCCTTTGCTAAACCAACATGAAGCCCAAGAACACTACAGCAACACGATGCCCTGCCTTCAGCCATTGCAAGCTATTTCCAGTCAAGAGGCACAAAGTTAGTTTTCCCAAGACATACCTGTGGGTTAGCAATGTGAAAAGTCAAAAGAACATCGCAGAGCAAACTGTCAAAACAATTAGGCCCTTGTATGGCCCCAGCTCCCTCACACTTTTATGGTGTGGCTTCAGGCTCAGGAAAGTTATGGCTCCTTTTCTAACAGCCGTCTGTCAGTGTTTTAGAAACATCTATCCGAGAATAACATGTCAATGTTTGCTCTTCCAGAGGTACAGGAAAGCTGGAGAAAACCTTACTGGAAATACAAACAAATGCATCATTTTGTGATGTCATGAGAACATTTGCCCTTCATTTCACAGGAAGGGTGTGTGTGTGTTCGTGTGTGTGTGTAAAAGACAGAGATATGTTGCCCTTCTTTTGCACAACTAACTTTTCAAAAAGCAGACCTTTTTTCCCTAGATGATTGGAAAATTCAGTAAACATCAGACTACCCTAGGCACAACCTCTGAGCTTTGGCTGGATGAGTCCAAGTACAACCTGTAGCCAAAGCTACTGTATTTACATTCCTTTTACTACTGACATGTCCCTAAATGAACCATAAAGCAAACACTGTGCATGCACACACCTATTCAGTGCTTTTGCCACCTTCGCACTATGACTACAGCCTGCAAAGGCTGGTCTTGTTTACATTTTCTTTTCTGTTCTAGAGTGGTTCTAGATTTACCCATCCAAGTAAGGATAAACTACATAAGTGTAAGCCAGCCTTTGATCAAGGAACCAGGACACAGAGGGCAATCAAGGATCAACAGAAGCAGTCTTTAATTAGACAGGAACAGATCTAAGCACATTCTTGTGAATCTGGAGGTTTTAATACTGACATTTGCATTGTTGAACATATGGAAGTGAGTGAAGAATCTAGACGAGAAATCAGGCATGGAAGAAGGCTTGAGTGACAAGCTTCAATAGGCAGTCTCTCCCACATGCAACTTGCAAGCACATTGTATTTGTGAAATAGGAAAAGGATAAAAATATATGCAAAATAATCAGAGTTTGGATTTTTTTTAAAAAACCAATATTCTACGTTGGCTACTTAGTTACATGTGTGTAACTCTTGGCTCAACTCTGACCAGCCCACATAAGAGCCAGCAGCTGGATTGGATGAAGGAAGTCTGTTCACTTCCAATCAGGGCACAAGGACAATGATGTTTCCACCAGCAAGCGAAGGTGCAACAAGGACTTCTGGCAGGGTCCTGCCTCTGATCTTTGCATCCTCATTTGCTGGCAGGAGAGGATGGAAATGTTCTCCTTGTACTCCAGCTGGAAGCCAAACAGACATCCTTCTCCTGACCCAGCTGCTGGCTCTTAAGGTGGGGTGGAGTGGCATTTACAGTCTTGCAGTAAAACTACCTAGTCTTACTGCATACAGAGCAGTCACAAATCTGCAACTCTTAAGTTATGAATCTGTAACCGCTGTATGGAATGCCATTATTTATATAAGTCACTGCTTAAAAAAAGAGTAATGCATTATGAAGTAACAAATCAATGCATTATGAAATAACTAGCTACGACAGCCCCTGCCCTGTAATGTTGCAGGCCACTGTGTTTTTTAAAAAAAGTGTACTATTGTTTGTGTAATTGCACATAAACTAGTGCATTAATCCCAAGCAATCTCTCTTCCGGAAGATATTTAACAGCTGGATATGCTGGTCTAAAACAGTGCTAAAGACCAATCTCTTCTGACAGGCCTATCCAGATGATTTTTAAATTATGAATTGATTTTTTAAAAATATGTATGCTCTTTTAACTGATTTTCTATTTTTAACTGCTGTTATGTGTCTGTCTGTCTGTCTGTTGTATTTTAATCTGTTGTTCTCTGCCTAGATCCGTGGGGAAAGGTGGGAGAGAAAGAAGAAGAAGGAGGAGGACAGGAAGAAGAAGAAAGTTATGTTTGAAAAGGAGAACAGTCTTATTCTTTTGCATGCAAAGATAAAAATAAAAAAGCATTTTGTCATTGTTATGTGTGCTCAAGTCAACTCTGACTTGAATGCACATTGTTCAAAGGGGATTTACCAATGTCTTCCTCTGTCGCTGAGAGAGCCTGATTGCCTAAGGCAGTGGTTCTCAACTTGTGAGTCCCCAGATGTTTTTGGACTTCAGCTCCCAGAAGCCCTGAGCATTGACCATAGTGGCTGAGGCTTCTGGGAGCTGAAGTCCACAAACATCTGGGGACCCACAGGTTGAGAACCACTGGCCTAAGGTCTCCTAATGAGTTTCCATGGCTGAATGGAGATTCAACCTCAAGTCAACCAGAGTGCTCATCTGACTCTTAAACCTTATACCACACCAGCTCTCCAAAAAAAGCATTACTTATAGAAAAATCTCCAAGGTCTGCTTTCAAAGTTTCTGTAAAGTTCAGTAGTACAGGAAGCACTCATCTTTTGATGCCCTCTTGTCTGACAACTTGCTCTTTTGATGCTTGCAACTTTAGGACACATTCCATTAATTTGACAGGAGTTCAGCTCTTTCATCAGTTCTTCTTGCTTGCAGGGGCTCACTTGGAATTGCTTGCACATGCATGCTGCTTGCAAAGTGACCTGGAGGGGGGAAAAGGGCCTGGCTAAGAGACTTTGCAAACAGTGCACATGTGGTCACTCCCAAGTGAGCCTCCATAAGTCCTTCATGCTCCCAAGAGTACCATACATGGGTTCTGCTTTTCAATCAGTTATGTTTTCTGACAGTGCTCCAGTCTATAACTTGTCAGATAAAAGAGGTAAGCCTGTAATACTGAAACATTTCAAGGACCAACCACTGTGGAATACTGGGAAGAGAGGATCTGCGCATATCTTCCAACATTTCATATCTGAAGACAGAAATGCACATGTTGTACACAGGATGATAGAATCATAGAGTTGGAAGAGACCGCAGGGGCCATCGAGTCCAACCCCCTGCTATGCAGGAACACGCATCAAAGCATTCCCAATAGATGGTCATCCAGTCTGTGCTTAAGAACCTCCAAAGAAAGAGACTCCACCACACTCCGAAGCACCATATTCCACTGCTGGACAGTTCTGACTGTCCAGAAGTTTTTCCTGAGGTTCATGTGGAATCTCCTTTCCTGCAGCTTGAATCCATTGCTCCTTGTCCTGGTCTCTGAAGCAGCGGAAAACAAGCCCGCTTCCTCCTCAACGTGACATCCCTTCAAATATTTAGACATGGCTATCATGTCCCCTCTTAACCTTCTCTTCTGCAGACTAAACATACCCAGCTCCCTAAGCCACTGTTCATAGGGCATGGCTTCCAGACCCTTCGCCATTTTGGTGGCCCTCCTCTGGACACACTCCAGTTTGTCAATATCCTTCCTGAATTGAGGTGCCCAGAATTGGACACAGTATTCCAAATGAGGTATTCCAAACGTTTTAAGTGGAGTTGCCATTGAGTTGCTAGTGATAAAATTGGAGTAAACATAATTCACTTGCTTAGGCTTGGATCCCACTTTTTAATCCCAGCTAGAAAGGATGCATTGAATTAAATGTTGATTGGTGAGTCAACACATAGATGAATCTCATTTTTGCACAAAAATATACAACATTCTGTGCAAAACTTCATGTTTTGTGCAAAATCAAGGATCCTGTTTGAAAAGAAAAAACTCCCAACAGTTTTGCACAATTTTTTTTTTTTTTTTTTGGTGAAAACTTTTTGAAATGTAAGGATAGTCAAAAATGTGCAAAAAGGCTTGTCAGGAAAGAGAAAGCTTTTGAAGTTTTTTATCTAGTATGTGAGAATAAAATGGACATTATCAACATATAGAGCCAAATGATGATGAAAAAATTCATTGGCCGAATTTTTAGCAGTTTTAAAAAATATGCATCACCCTAATTTGTATTTCACAAATCAATTACACAACACAGTGCAATTATCAGTATTAGTATCTACACTTCTCCAAATTTTGCAATACAAAATTCTACAGTGGAGAAATATTTGCATAAAAATACATGTATTAGGGAGAAAACTGCACAAGAAGACATAAATGTTTGGAAAAC
Source organism: Iguana delicatissima (assembly GCA_948472985.1). Taxonomy (NCBI): domain Eukaryota; kingdom Metazoa; phylum Chordata; class Lepidosauria; order Squamata; family Iguanidae; genus Iguana; species Iguana delicatissima. The sequence goes on along the minus strand of CAOKZL010000460.1, from coordinate 165,380 downwards.
AAGTATGCACAATTGTGTAATACATACAAAATACATACATTAAGAGAAACTGTGTATACAGACACTAGCTATGCATAATTACATATATAAATTTTAATGTAGACTTTTTAAAAAAATTCAAAATATTTTGTGATGGTACAAACTTGTACAGTCTTCCCTCTACATTTGTAGGTTTGATGTTCATGAATATGAATATTTACGAGAGCGTGTGCTCCCCCCCCAATTCTCCTCCTCCTATTCCTATGCATTTTGCCCTGGGTGAGTTCTCCAAGGCAAAATGGAAGGAAATGGGTGGAGTGGAAGGCTCCCAAGAGCCTTCTTTTTCTTCTCCTGAGTTTTCCCCTCCCCTTTCTCTCCATTTTCTCCATGCTGGGGCAAAATACATGTAAAGGGGAAGGAGGGAACTCCAGAGAAGGAAAGGACAGCTCTTAGGAGCCTTCCCCTCCTCCGCTCCTTTTCTTCCATTTTGCATGGGAAGAGGAATGGGGGGAGCCCTGGCAGGGAATAGGAGGGGGAGCAGGTGGTGGAATCATTCACAATTTTTTCTGTTTTGTGAGGGTTCTATGCCTCAAACCCTTGCAAATGTGGGGGGAGGACAGTACTTGAAGAACCAGGAACAGTATAGAAAGTGAAACAGACATATCTCCAGTAACTTCTCACTGAAAACTCAGGATCATGTTGGCTCAAGTAAATGGACAGCTTTTCTTCTTTCTTAGGAGTGTGTGTTCTCACCTGCTTGGTTTTAAAGAGCTGCAGGATATATCAATGTTAATGAGACATTTGGATGCTCATTGTCCAATGGGCAAACAATAAGAGAGCAGGTTGCCCAGTTAAAACTTCCCTTTAAAACACCTGCTTGTAGTTGTTTCTTCCTTTGCTGTTTAGGGACATGCTGATTCTCTTAAACACAGCCCTCGCAGCTGCTGGAACTACACTTTAATATCATGAAATCTAGGCATTTTTTTTTTTTTTTTTTTTACAGAAACAGGATTTCCATTCTAACTTACTTACCTCCCTTGGATTTATCACAAAAACAATCTGATTGCACACCTTTCCCCTCTTTCAGCAGCATGAGTTCTGCTGTGTGACTACTGTCTGCATTTGAAAAACAGTATATTATATAGCTACATTTGCTTCCAATTTCCTGACTTGGCTTAGGAAGGATGTCTTCCCTCACATGGCTTTCTCTAACCCTTTGTGTTCCATCAAAATCCTGCCCGAGCCAGACAGTCCACTCACATTGGTCCAAAGGGGACACTGCCTTGTTGTCCTTCTGATTGCAAGCACTGATTAGGTTTCGCAATGGGAAGTTTTTGCAGATTCACGGTGTTATTAGCCATAGGAAGAATCCATGCAGGAATTGCTCTCAGGATAGTTTAAGGTTACAGTGATTAATCAAACATCCGGGGAAGACAGCATTAATCATTTGTCTCAGCAAGCAGCTGGGATGTTCTGAAAATGTCTCGATTTGGCTTCCATTCCTCTGTCAGTGTAAAGAGAAATGGCAAAATAAAATCTGTAATGACATCATTATGCAAGGAAGCCTTTCAGTATGGGGGCAGCTTTCCAACAGGATCCCTGCTACACCAGAAGGAAGAAGTAATATAGGGAGGAGTCAGGCCACCAGCCTATGGAACTGTAGCGAGATGGATTATCAGTTCCACAACTTGGCCAACTTGTCTTGTTCCTTAGTACTGGAGAAGCGGCTCTCCCAGTTGACCTTGCTCAGTTACACCAAATCGTGGGTTTCAGTCTCAGCAGATTCACTTTTACATCACTGTAAAGGCTAGCTAATCCTGTATGGCTCAGCATAGCATATGCAGAACTATGCTATGTTGAGCCATTTAATACCCCTCAGAGCAAGGGCTATTCATCAGTGCCTGGTGGAAGCAGGGGATACAAAAGTGCCTGCCTATGTTCCCATAGCCAGATGTGAAGTGATTGCATCATCTATTGAGATTCCACCAAGGCCTTCAGTGTCATACGGATGACGGAATCATTTTTGTGCCTGGCTATGTGGACATAGTCAAATGTTTCTGCAAACAACTCCGTTAGGCAGAGCAAGTTGTGGGAGGTACTTCAGTGACTATGGATCGAAGACTATAGTTTGACTCCTACCTGGCTCACTGCTTCTGGGGCAGAAACTTTCAACTATTTTTTTTTAAGTTATGATCATTAGACATGAAAGGAAGCCTCTAAATTGGGATGGGCAACAGTATGTGTGTTTGAATATGTGTGTCAATTTTTACCCCAGCAACTGCCGTGGGCCATACCTGGATGACTACATCACTTCAGAAGTGGCATGCTGTTACTGCCAGCTACCATGTTCCACCATTTGCAGACAATTTTGAAAGGACTTCTCGGGTGTTAAGGGTTTGGGGTGATGTGGGTAAGTTAGAATTGCTGCAGTCATGGATGGTTTTGGTATGTCTGGACTGGATTTCAGGAGGAAGGATCCGGGCCCAGGAATCCTTTCCTTTTTAAAAAATCTGAGAATTGGAGACCACAAAACTGGGTCCCACCTCTGCTATAAACATAACTACCATTTTGTGGTGGCACATTTCACAAGGTCTCTTCGTAAAAACAAGATTCATGAAACATTTCTTTCCTTCAATCTTTCTGCCTCTGGAAGCATACAGAAAGAGTAAGGGCAACTTGTTGAGTTTCGTTTCAGCTCTCAGATCTAGAAAAGTTATAATTCTTGGCTTGTTAGCAGCAGCCAGATGCTAGTAATTTATCAGACAGTACTCCCTCCTACCTTATCCTAGAGTTGCCAGTTCAGCATCATCCCAAGTCCTGAGATTTATGGGCCAAAACCTGAGACCTAGGGATGACCCCTGGTAATGCTATTGAGCATTGTATATTAAGTACCAACTACAGTTGCTCACAGCTTGTTATTCACACACAGTGAGAACATATTTTCCTGTTTATAAATTAAGAAAGAAGTCTTAGCTAAAGTCTAAATCTAAATTTCCCAGATCAAGGTGAAATGGGAGGCATTATTCCATTTCATCTACTTAGGAAGATGGGATAATCAACAATTTAATGTGGCCCCATTGCTTTTTGCCAGCAAGTGGATGTATAGGAGAAGAGAGGGTGAGCCCTGGAGCCTGAATGATAGGGAGTAGAGGGGGGAGCTAACTAACTAAATGCAGTGACCCCCCCGCCCCCCAAGAAGTTGTAGCAAGACGTCAAAGAAGCCTTTGAAACTATAGCAGGCTGCTGCTCTTCTAACTGAAGTGGAGATTTGCACAGAGTCCTTTCCTCTTGCCTGGAGCTGAGCTCCCCCAAACTGGAGAATTTGTACCCTTGTCTTCCACCTGGAAATGACCTATGAAAAGTAATAACTCAAGGCCAGGCTCTGAGATCTGGCAACCCATAGATCTGGCCTGCTGTCATAATCAGACAACCTCATCTTACTTGGAAGGAAAGGCAACATTGTTTTTCTTACCATGTTGTTTAGAAATCGTGAGATCAGTTGCGTAAGGATGGGGGGGCGATGGGGGCAGTTTGCCCCTGGCAGCAATGTTTTTGGGGCATTCTGGGTCATAGCCATGTCCCTGCGTGCTGCGGCCATGTCCCCACGCACGATGCCCGTGGCCCACGCCATAGCCCCACCCCCTTCTGCCCTCCTCCCGCTCCCCCTCCACACACTCCAAGCTCTGCTGCTGCATGAGATTTTGTTATGTTTTCATAAAGGAACAAATGCATGTCATGGAAAGAGAGATTAGTCCTTTCCGCACTAGACCATTATAGTGCTATTATTCCATTTTCAACATTCTATGGAATTCTGAGGTTTGTAGTTTACTGAGGCCAAAGAGCTCTCTGGCTCAGAATTCTAAATGCCCTTGCCTGAACTGCAAGCCCCAGGATTCCATAAGATATTGAAAGTGGAACAATAGCACTACTACAGTGTAGTGTGGAAATGGCCAAAGCTTCTGAAAATTTCTTGCATCAAGTGGCCAGTTTTGTGGAGCATTTTAGTGCATCAGATTAATTTGCTGGAGTATGATTTACTTGATAGCCAGTGTTGTGTAGTGGCTTGAGTGTTGGACTATAACCATGGACAGCAGGGTTCAATTCCCTGCTCGGCTAAACCCGCTGGATGACCTTGAGTGTGTCACATACTCTCAGCCCCAGAAAATCCTGTGATAGGTTCATCTTAGGGTTGTCATAACTTGGAAATGACTTGAAGGTTCATGACAACAGGAACAACAATGATTTCCTTGTAGGTAAATTATTTGTTTTGCTCAGCTTTCGAGACAGATTTTCAACTGCTTGGAGAGTGAATCTCTTTGGAAGTGAATCTGCTGGACTTGGGAGATAATGTTTCCTCCGTCTTGTTTCACAGAGTTCACTTTCTCTGGCAGGAATGAAACTATCAATTCCCAGTGATGAGAATCAGCCAGACAATGGGTTTCCTTGAACAGCAAAAACATCTGGTTACATTAATTAGCCAACAATATCTTTACACTTAGCCAAAAGGCCTAAGCAAAATGTTTCCCAGGAATAAACTGATGTCGTTAATCCAGCCCTTAAATGCTCTTTCAGGAGTGTCGGCCAATTTCATTCTATTCCTACAAACCTTCACATTAATGGGGTGGGACCCAGTGGATTATACACACTGCCCTCTTGGGGGATGATTTGATTTCATTCATTGGGGTAACCACCCTTTTCTCGAAGTTGGGAGGGCTGAGTATTGGCAGATAACAAATCTGCAACCAAAGGTCAAGCCAAACAGTGAGGTCAGCAAATCTACTGGGTCAGTGAAATCTCCACCACCTGACATTCATAAGGCAGAAGGCCCTATAAAACAATCCTCAATCTGTTTCTAGGTATAGTACAAAGTGTGAGCCTTGACCTTTTAGGGCAGAGATTGGACACAGCCTCCCTTTGCAGTCTTCCCAGCCACCCTCCAGAATTTCTTTTTTTGCAAATGAAGGAATGCCCCCAAAGGGTCCATGCTGTTGGACTTCTTGAACCCTCCCCGCCATGTATTAATGTAGCCATAGTGGCAAAAATTGGCCCCTGTTGCAGATACCTACCTCTGGTTTGTTTGTTTGTTTGTTGATTGATTGATTTGGAATAACCATGTATCTGAAGAGCAATCATAGTAACCTGTCCAGAGTTTTAACATCTTTTTACAATAATTCTGATCTTTGACCATTTCCACACGAGGCGAGGGAATCGCTCCGTGCCATTACTCACCGGATCTTCTGGCTCCTTGGTCTGGTTCAGGGTGAATCGGAGCAGTGCAAGGTCTTAGATCTGCACTGCTCCGGCTTCCAAAATGGCGGCTTCCGGTTGGTCGTGGGTCCTGACCAACCACTGAAGCTCGCCACGCCTAAAGCCCGCCCTCCGCAGATCACAGGCTTGCATTGGTGCAAGCCTGTGAATCTGCACAAGGGAGCAGGTATGCAATGGCACACTTCGGGAAAATGAGAAACCTCTTTTTTCCGGTCTTTGAAAAGTGCGCTGGAGGACCAGTTGGGGGCTTTTTGGAGCAGACTGAGGTGTGGATCTCCGGTAACCAGTCAGAACCTAGTCTGCTCCAAGGTGCAGACGACCTCCGTAGAGGGCTGCAGTGCGCTGTTTTAATTCCCCTGTGCGGAAAAGGCCTTTCTTGGAGGGGTGGATTCTGAAGATGCCTATTGAACAGGAAGGCTACTATTCTGTGGTTTCCTTCAGGGCTCAGTTCTGTCCCCCATGATCCATAACATTTACATGAAACTGTTGGGAGAGGTCATCCAGAGTTTTGGAGTTTAATGTCACCAGTCCACAGATGACACTCAACTCTATCTTTCCTTTCAATCTAAGGAAACTGTTCCTGTACTAAACCAGTGCCTGCTATTGGTAATGGACTGGATGAGGGTGAACAAACTGAAACTTAGTGCAGACAAGACAAAGGTGCTTCTGATCACTCAGAAGGCAGATCAGGGAACAAGGATTAATCTTGCACTGTATAGAGTTACTTTCCCTCTGAAATCTCAGGTTTGCAATTTGGGTGTACTCCTGGACTCAGATTTGGGCCTGAATGCTTTGGTTTTGGCTGTGGTCAGGGGTGCATTTGCACACTTAAACTCGTGCATCAGCTTTTCCCATTCCTAGAGAAGTTAGATCTGGTTACAATGACACATGCCTTGATGATATCCTGTTTGGACTACTGTAATATAGTGTGTGGGGGTTGCCTTTGGAAACTGTTTAGAAACTTCAGTGGTCCAATATACTGTGGCTAGGTTGTTGACCATGGCTGGTTACAGCGATCATGTGACTTCCCTGTTGAAATAGCTTCACTGGCTACCAGTCTGCTTATAGGCAGAATTCAAGGTGCTGGTGTTGCCTTTTAAAGCCTTATACAGTTTAGGCCCAGACTATCTGAAAGATCATATCTCCATATACAATCCAATGTGAACTTTAAGATCTGCAAGGGAGGTTTTCTCTCAGTCCTGCTGCCTTCATAGGTGTGTTTGGTGAAGACTTAGGAGAAAACCTTCTCTGCAGCTGCTCTCAAGCTGTGGAACTCCCTTCCATAGGAGGTCCAATTGGCTCCTTCTCTGCTCTCTTTCCACCAGAAGGTGAAGATTATTTTTTCCAGGCCAGCCTCTGAATTTTAACTATGGGGCACTAGTGTGTTTGCATGTAATTGAATGCTGTATTTAACCATTTACTGGAAATTTTATTTTAAATGTGTTTTAATGTTTTTAACCATATTTTAAAAATTATGTTTAATTCTTTTTAAACGTTTGTAAACTAATTGTTTTAGCTTTTAAAAAAATATTGTAAGCCATCTTGGATCCCATTTTGAGAGACAGGCAGGATATAAATTCAATTAATAATAATAAGAATTAATTTATTGAAGCCCTTCTTTGTTTGTTAGCAGTTAGCAGCTTTTGCATCCCCATACACAGTAGTTAGAATCATAGAATCATAGAGCTGGAAGAGACTACAAGGGCCACCTGGTCCAATTCCATTCTGCCATGCAGGAATACACCATCAAAGTATTTCTGACAGTTGGACCTCCAACCTCCAAAGACAGAGACTCCACCACACTCCCAGGCAAAGTATTCCACTGTTGAATTGCTCTTACCATCAGGAAGTTCTTCTTACTGTTTAGATGAAATCTCTTTTCCCAAAGTTTGAAGCCATTGCTCCATGACCTACTCTTTGGAGCAGCAGAAAATAAGCTTACTCCATCTTCCATATGAGACCCCTTCAAATATTTTCACATAGCTATCATGTCACCTTCTCATAGCCAACTCCCCAAGCCGTTCCTCATAGGGCATGGTTTCCTGGCCTTTTACTATTTTGGTTGCCTTCCTCTGGACATATTCCAGTTTGTCCCCAATCATTCCTGAACTGTGGTGCCCAGAACTGCACACAGTGTTCCAAGTTGCTGGTTTGCATGTTTGCAGACTTCCTGTTTGTTTGCCTTGTCACCTCATTGCCTTTCTGCACCACTGTAACCTGCAGCCATTTTCCTTCCCTTCTCTTTCTTGCCTCCATATGACCATGTGTTTGACTATTTATTATTTCTGTATCACCTCCTATGCATAAGTTATGTATAAGTCAAACTACTTTTATATATATTTTTACAAACAAGATGGGGCTTACTTCTTTCCCTATCTCTGGGTAGTTGTGGGACTGGTTGTTATTTAGTTTCTGCCTTGCCAAGCAGATTACCTTGCAGGACAAATATACTATCTCTCATGTTTCCCAACATTACTGAAGTCCTTGAAGTTTTATTAAAGCCTGTGTGTGGCCAGTGACAGGGATTGTTCTTGTTTTGGTCATAATGTTCATTTCTGCAACAGTTTTTTTAAGGATACTTGATTTCTACCTTAGTACCAGGAGTTCTTGACCTAAATCTTATGGTTAGTCCTGATTAGAGTGGAGCCATTGAATCAGTGGGATTTATCTATGGCCATTTCCACACTACACTTTTATAGTGCTATTGTTCCACTTTCAACATCCTATGGAATCCTGGGGTTTGCAGTTTAGGGAGGGGCATTTTAGAACTCTCAGCCAGAGAGCTCTTTGCCCTCAGTAAACTACAAATGCCAGAATTCCACAAAATGTTGAAAATGGAATAACAGCATTATAACAGTGTAGTGCAGAAATGGCCTATGTTTTGACCCACTATTCCACAACTGATTGTATGAATCTACTCTAGTTGGGACTACCCAACAGAATTCCAGCCCTACTTATGTATGTGAGTAGCTGCTCCATGTGAACCACTGAACTGCAGATGACAGCCTTCAGACTCTGGATTGATTCTGCTCACTGAGGCTGGGCATTGGAGTCTCCTGATCAGGAAGGTGTATAGTAATGCTTCTTGTTACAACTCAGCCTTCTTTGAGCGTTAAGGGCTTCCTGAGTTCTGGGATGTTCTTGTATCCTTAGTTATATGCTTTGATCCTGATTTAGTTTACTTAAACTAAATTAAATTGGGGGTGCTTTAAGTGTTTGTTTCTGCACAGGAGGGGGGTTGGACTTGATGGCCATTGTGGTCTCTTCCAACTCTATGTTTCTAGGATTCTAGGATTCTATGAACAGTCCTACCTAAACATTAGCAGCCCTTCCTTTGGTAATGGTTGACAAAACTCAATATGAATCAGTACCCAAAAGTATGTAAAAAAACTATGGTAGGTAGCTCACAGAATATCAGATGGGAAAGACCCAAGTGACCAGGTGGTGGAAGGATATTACACCATGCTGCTTCCTACAGAGTCAGCTCTGGACACTCAGTATAATGGAATCCATCCCTAGTTTTCCTCAGCTGGCCTTAGGACTGCTGGGATATTCATGAAGGACAAATGCTAGGTGGGATACATAATTCTCACTTATGTAAGAATACACATTTCGTTAAGCTGCTGCCAAGTAATTGCATTGTGTTCAAAGTGCCTCCCGGGTGGGAGACCTCAGGTTTACCTGGAGGCAGTTGGGTGGCTGATCGCCGAGAGGCATTCTATAGAAATTAAGATGGTTGGTGCATCTTCCTAATGGTACTCCAGCTTATTGAAATAAAATAAAATAAAATAAAATAAAATAAAATAAAATAAAATAAAATAAAATAAAATAGAAGGCCATGTTTCTTTAAACAAAAATGTAAAAGTGGCACTAGCTCAAGAGCCTTGGTGTTTATCCCACCATCGTTGTGTTATTGTTGCTATCTGTCATCAAGTCAGCTGTGACATATGGTGATCCTATCGGTGAAAGGCTTCCAAGAGCCCCGATCATCAACAGTCCTGCTCAAGTTTTGCAAGCTCAGGGCTGTGGCTTCCTTTTTTAAGAAAAATAAAACAAAATGTTGAACAAAAACCAAAAACCAAACAATAGGTAAGAAAATTACAAGCATTTAATGAAATGCTACTAACTAAATGCAACCAACTAAAAAAGACAACAAATAACTAAAAATTGGCTCCCACCCTTGTTGCAAACTTAACTATTAATCAGTACACTTAACTATTAATCCTTAAATTCACACCAGAGATTAGTACTTGCTGCTACTCTCTCTCATCATCCTAAATATATACGTATACAATTAAATAATTCATATAAGTTATAAACAATTGGAATCATTTATCAGGTTATTCTGTATTAGTTTAAGCTAATTATTGGTCATCAAAGAAATAATAACTCTAATAAGATTAATAAACCTAAAATTCTTTACTTACTAACTTAGGTCACAAATATCTAAGTCTTGCTTAACTTATTCTATGTTTTATATATTTCATTCCTAGACTAGTCTTATACTATGCTATATTCTATATTAGTTTAAACTCATAACAATAATTAAAAAAACAGTAATATCCCTCAGAAAAAAATAGTGATAAACCTCAATGTAGGAAATAATATTTAAAAGTGACAAATGGAGTGAAATTATTAATGTCAACTACCCTTCTCATATAGTACTAAGAATTTCAAATTTCAAATTAAAATGCAGAGAGTGTCAATATCACCATCAGATCACCCTCATTTCCTTCCTTAATAAGTCCATTTTTCTCTCTCAGTATCTTTAGACTCTTCTCAATCTTATAGACATCTTTCTTCATAAAATCAATCTTTCTTTCTTTCTTTCTTTCTTTCTTTCTTTCTTTCTTTCTTTCTTTCTTTCTTTCCAAAGACCAGTTCTTTTGGAGTATCCCTGAATGGCCATATACCAGATCAATCATCCTCAACCTGTGTTTTTCATTCTTATATGTAAAAATCGAGTCTTCAAGTCAGTTTCAGCTGGAAAATATAGTCTTTCTGATAAGTTTGTCCACCAAAAATATGTAATTTTCTCTTCTCCTGAGATCTTTTAGAAATACAGACAAGTTGTCATAACTTTTCCATAATAACTTCTGATCACACTCTAAGGCCATTTCCACACGGTCATATTGCCCACGCTAGGGTGACCTCTCTTGGAGGTCTTCTTCACCGGGGGGTGCGATAGAGCAGTTAAAAAAGTAAGGTTCTAGACCTCAAACTGCTCTAGCGCAGCTGAGGGGGTGGCGCTGTGAGTTTTATAAAAACCACCTTCGCAAGTGGTTTTTATAAAACTCACCCGCGCTGCCCCGTGGCAGCCCCCGGTGGAGAACTGCAGAGATGCGGTAGTGCGTCCCTGCAGATCTGCCTGGGGGTGGGCTTCCGGCTGGTGCACTGTCCTGATTGGCAGAGCGCCGCCGGAAGCCACCGGCCGCCATTTTGGGCGCTGCCGAGCACCGCCGAACACTGACGAGCGCCGCCAAAATTCGGCGGCATTTAGAACGGCGGATCCGCGCTCTCCGCAGGGATGGAGCAACCCGCTCGCGGGTAAGCTCTGCCCCTGCATGTGCGGCCCTGTTTCGCCCCCCGTGAGGAAAGGGCCTAAGATTTAGTCAGAAAAAAAACCAAAAGAGATATTGCTTGAAGAATCCAAGATTAAAGTCCACAGGTAAAAAGCCAACTATAAAAGTAATAGTTATGTCCCTTAAAAATCGTAAAGTAAATCCCAGAGTGAAGAAGAAAGGAAAAAACAACGGTTGAACTATTTAAATCATATAGCTTATCATTCCCACAGCAATCAAAAAGAAGTACTGTCTCTTTAAATCCTCTGTTTCACGAGAAGGCCCTTAAACATTAGGAAAACAGTATCAACTGCTACAATCAAGGACTTCTTGTCTTCCTTAAGCAACAATATTTCTAAAGTCAATATAGAAACGTACAAGAGGTCCAGGTGACAGTTAATGTAATGTCCTTACAGAGGATGAAAGACACCTACCCCTAGCTCCACCAAAGCATGCAATCCTCTCGTCAGCCTTGGGATACGCTGCCACTGCTCTGCTCCTGAGTTGGACGTCTTGCAGATCTCAATTCCAGCTGGTTTGGAGTCTTCGGACTCTCTGTGTATTGGAGAGTCCACAAGCTCGACAGAAAGAGCCCCTCTGTCAGACACAATGCTTCAGGTTTCACAATCTAGCAAGAACTTACTCGATCGCGTCCTCCATCAACCCAACTGGAAATCGGAACCTAGAGCTGTGGCTTTCTTGATTGAATCTCTCCACCTGTAATGTTATCGTCCTCTTTTTCTACCTCCCACTTTACCAAGCATTGTCATCTTTACCAAGAAGTCGTATCATCTCATAATGTGTCCAAAGTACAATAGTCCTACCGTGCCTGGTGAAAAAGCCATTCCTGACTATTAGCTATTTAGTGCATCCAGTTAACTGACTTAGGAGAACAAGAAGAGTACACAGTTCAGTTCCTTTTTTTCTGGTATGCTACAATGCAATTTCTTTTTTTAAAAAAATGTAGCCATCATCCTAAGAAACCTGTAAGTGGAATAAAATACACACATACACACACACGCGCGCACATGCACACAGATAAATACATACATATCGGGGACCAAAAAGATGTATGTTGCATATATGCATGGGGTGGAAGAAGATGGTGTAGAGTTTGTGTTTGGCACTGGTTGCCTTGTTTGTCTGTTTGCTCCTTTGAGCATCCTTGAAGCCGAGTCTTGAAAGGAAGGCAGGATCATAAGTAGAAAAAAAATAAAAATAAAATAAAGGACGTTATTTATTATTTTTAAATTTAATTTTTATATACTCCCTTTCAATCCACCTACATGCCATACAGCAAGTGGTGAACAAAATGAAAACATATTAAGGCCAAAAAAATCATTAAAAACATTTTTCAGTAATGAAACAACCATAAAACTAATTCAGAAACAATTTAGAAGACCGTATTTAAAAGATGTGTTTTCATATTTATTTTTCTAGAAACACTGGGAATGGGAACCCATCACAGTTTTGAAAGTAGTTAATTCCATAGTTTCATAATGATATGGAATAAATTCTTCTCCCAAACACCTTACCAGTGCTTTACAAGTAATGCTATCCTCAAGAGAGATTCTCTTAGAGATTTTTATTTTTTTTAAAAATTTTTTAGCAAAGATAATAACAAACAAAATCAACATATGTATCCAATTCTCATACAAACATTCTTCTTTGAACACACTTTGACTTCCTCCTGGCAATTCCTGGTATAACTTTCTTTTAATCATCATATCTCTTCTACCATCTTTTATTGATAAACTCTTCCTTAACCAATGTGAAGATATTATAATAAATTTAGTCTAATTACACTCTAATCAAGACGAGTATACATACATGCATACTCATATGCAACAGATAACAAGAAAAAGAAAACAAATTATATGTCTTGTATCTTCAATCCTTGAAACCAGCTATCGCCTCATCTTCACAAATATCCTGAATATACTCAAATACATTGTCCCATTCAGTCACATAAGTATTGAGTCTACCTACTTTAATTAAACAAGTCAGTTTGTCCAGTTGGGCCATATTTCTTCATTTTAGCACCTATTCATTTATTATGGGTAGAAATTTTCTTTCCATTTTTGGGTGAGGATAATTAGATTTACAAAATATTAGCTTTCCATGCCTTTTTTCCAGATTGTCATCAGTTATCCCTAAGAAATACATTTCTGGTTTCTTTTGTATCTGCATCTTAAGAATTTTCTTGCTCTGTAAAGGCATGGATTCCCCGAAACTTTTAACCTGTCTACATGATCACCGTAAGTGAAAGAAAGTATATTTTTCAACATTATGTTTCCAACACTTATCATTACAGTTTTTATATGTCTTATATAATTTATCAGGCATCACGTACCACTTAAAATGCATCTTATGTAAGTTCTCTCTTATAGTCTGTGAAGATGTATGTTTCATTCTTACAGACTATATTTTCTCCCATTGTGATGATTCTATATTATTCTCTTAGAGATTTTAATGACCTATGGAGTCATAATAGTCTGAAGAAATGGTCTGGGGCCAGCAAAAGGCTATGCTGAAATAAAGTGGTTAGTTTTGAAAGGGGTTCACAAGCTTCTCTTTTCCTTTCTCTTTTAATAATGAGACGGACAGACCCTTAGCTCAGACACTTTATAGGCTAGACAAAGTTTGAATTTCCTGAGGATGTTATTAAGAAGACTTTCGCAAGCACATGCATGGATATTACCTTCCACTTTTCTTTTAAAAGCTGAAATTCCCACATCAGCTGGAGAAACTTTAAAGGCAAAAGATAATAATAACTGATTGACTGAAATTGTGAAAGCTGACAATTCCAACTACTATTGTTACAGATCTTGCCAAATGGTCATTGCAGAGAAATGGTGATGTTCATTGTCAGATGAAATGCACGTTGACAATTAAAGTTATCTGAGCCAATGCTTCTTAGCTGTAAATGACAGAATAGTTTTTTCAGTTTTTCCCCATCTTTATTAAGAGTTGATGAATTAAGTTTAACTCTTTTTTAGGAATGTTTCTTTCAAGTAGAGCTATAATGTTCCCTTTTCCAGCTTTTACATAGCTTGATGACTGCTAATGGTCCTTGTTTTGAGATAGTTACTAGCTACTGATAATTTGTATGTATGCCCAAGCTGTTGCGGTGTGGCTCAGATCAGTGTGTCTGTGCACCATATACACACATATGCATGCCAGTGGAAAAACAAATTGGCAGGTTTGCATATAGCCAGGGAAGGAGACAGAAGTCTGAAATTTTCACATCTGTATAGCCAAGAACCTTGTACAGATTAAATAGCATAATACTGTTAGGAGGGGGAGGTGCTGTCGCTTTAAAGAGTCGGCTTTTGAGGGCAGAGCTGGCTCTATTATTAGGCAAATGATTTGGGCTATCACGAAAGGACAACAGATTGTTAGCTAATCAATTAGTTGCTACTGTATTTTTAGTACCAGGGGGAAGGGAGGGAACTTGTGAGATTTTCCTGCTTTGGATGCCAAAATAATTTGGCTGGCTTTAGATACATGTATGTACCTTGCCTTGGGTTGCTAGGTGAGCACTATTTGCAGCTCCAGCTCAGGAAGCAAAATACTGTGGGCTGACTCTGTTGGTGGGAAAGACTGAGGGCACTGGTTTTTGGAAGGGCAGTCTTTCAAACCCATTTTAGAATTGCAGTCCAAGGGAGACAAAGAGAAGGAAGAGGAAGTCAAGGGGGGATTCGGACTCTGATGTGGGTCTAATAAGCCACTATCTCCAAATATGCTCCTACTTATATATGTGTGTGTGTGTGTGTGTGTGTGTGTGTGTGTGGAGGTGCACCTCCTTTCACCCTGCACCAGTTCTGTCCTGGATGCAGCCTTTCTTATTTTGTGTTACTTACAGAAGGAAGGAGATTGTAAGGGTAAAAAAATTCCTGCTCACTTGGAAGAATATGAAGGAGCCTCAGGTCAAACATATCTGTACATGTCCAAGGAATAGCCAACAGGCACTTCATAGAATCATAGAATTGGAAGGGGCCTCCTAGGCCATCAGGTCCAACTTCCTGTTCAGTGCAGCATCTCCAGTAAAGCATCCCCAGCAGGTAGCTTTTCAGACTCTTTCTGAAGATGTCCAGAGAAGTAGACTCCACCATCTCTCTCTAGGCAATAGCTTATCACTCTTACTGTCAAGAAGTTCTTCCTAATGTTTAATCAGAGTTTACCCTCACATAAATTAAAACCATTAGACCTGGACCTACCCTCTGGGGCATCAGAGAAAAAACCTGCCCATTCCTCTGTATGACAGCTCTTGAGAGTGCAATCATGTTACCCTTCAGTCTTCTCTTCACCAGGTTGAGCAGGACCAGCTTCTTCAACTTCTCATATGTTTTGTTCTCCATACCTCTTATCACCCTAGTTGCCTTTCTCTGAACCCACTCGAACCTGTTTATCATCCTTAATATAAGGTACCCAGAACTGAATGCAGCAGTCCAGATGAGGGCTGACTAGCATAGAATATAGTGGGACTATTACTTCCCTCAACTTGGAAACTATGCTTCTACAAATGCAGACTAAAATAGTGTTTGCCTTCTTTGTTGAAGCATTACACTTCAGACAATTTGGCCAGACTATGACCATTGATTTCATTTTTTAAAAAAATGAATAAACATTTTGGGGGGGGAGATGGCATTTACTCAAGCCAGAAAAAAAATACAATGTTCTGGGGAAGTGATTGTCTTTCTGTAGCTTTTGCTTCCCTGGAGCAAAGACGTTGCTCTGCTCTAATCAGCACATGATATTGGCCATGATCCTGAATCATGAGATGTAATAGCTAGGATAGTCTCCTCTCAAACCCATCTTTTCTTTTTCATGTGCAGTGCCTCAAATCCAGTCATTTCCCAATCAGTGGAGAGTGGGGGAATAGCAGACGAGTGCAAGCTATTTTCCTATTACCGGAAATACATCACTCTGCTTCCTTAGAGATCTTCCAAAATCCTTTGGAAATCCCTGCAAATAATGTTATTGCTCAGTGTCCAGCCACGGAAAATTTGCATGCTTTTAAATTGCACTTTTTTACAGTATAAACATTTTTTGTGAGCAATTTTCCCTAATATAAACATTTTTGCAAGCAATGTTCATATTTCAATGTATATGCATATTATTTTCATTACAATATGCATTACGACATATATTTTACCCTAATATTTGTTGCATAGCATGATTTTCTTGATTGGAGGACATCACTGCACATGTCAGAGGCATATGAATTTCAAAAGAAAACTGAGTTTTGGTCCATGTATTGTTTTGTAAATGCAAAATTTGCCTTCAAATGCAAATTCAATTAATTTTAGAAAACACACCTAAAAAAGAGCCAAACAAAACAATCCCTTCTTCTCCCGATGCTCCCTTAATCCTCAATATTTTTATTCACTCCTGCAAAAGCGACCACTCAACAATTTTTAAAAAGTATTGTGGCGCAGGGTAGCTCCACAGGGTGACTTCCACGAAAATATCATTGTAACAAACACAAGCCAAGATCTGACATCATTTCAATGTAGCATAAACATCTGTTGGTGGAGTTACATTACACAGCCCCTATGCTGAATACTAATGTAATGCTACATATGTGGATCAATGATTAAACTGCATGGATAGCAACTCATTGTGTAATTGAAATTCACAATGGCAATGCAGACAGGCAATACACATTCACATGTACTTTAATCCACTATCACATGGGCAACACTCCTGGATATACAACTCCATCATTAGCTGGATTATGACCATTGTGCATTGTCCAGAAAGAAAGAAAGAAAGAAAGGAAGGAAGAAAGGAAGGAAGAAAGGAAGGAAGGAAAAGAAAAGAAATCACTCTGCCTGCATACAACTCACATCTGTGTATGTCACTAACGGGCTGTACTTTGTTATTTCATACTAGTTAAAAGCTTTTAAGACAAGATAGATTTCTGTTACCCCTCCAGGACTTGAGCAGACCATAAAAGCCTACATTATGTACTATTTTAATTCTGCCAAAGGTGCCAATTTGCTTCTGTAACCACTCAGAGAACATATATTAAAAATGATAATACACAAGAAGCCAGATTACATTGTTGAGGTAATGGCAAAACTTCTCAGGAGCAAAACAAAAACAAACAAACAAACAAACCCCCTTCATTCAGTCCTGAGCTCTCAAGTTCATCTAAGAGCGTACCACAACGGGACACTGGCTGGTCTTTCAGAAAATGATACGGCGACGGAGGAGGGTCTGACAGCACACTCTCCTCATCCTTGGGCAACTACCAGGACGCCAAGAAACTGTCAGAGCCCATCACTGAGACTTGGCAGTGCTTAGAAAAGTTCCTGTTTTGGACTACAAATTCCCCAGTCAGTATGGTTGGTCCTGGACTTCCTATAAACAATAGTTTTTTCATGAGTTCTGTGTGGCCGCAGTTTGGCAGCCGCTGTTTTACATTTCCCTTCATTGCCAGTTTTATATGACAATGCAGCAAAGAGCACTGTGGGAAATATGAATGGCAGTTTCCAATCCCAACTACCTGGCTGTCACTGGAACCCTTCAGTTGCCTGCTTCCATCTCCGCTGCCAGGAATTCCCTTCAGGAGTACCCACTGATTTAGAAAAGGGTACCCCATAAAGTTCTTTGCTCAGAGTCTTCTCAAACCAGGAGCTGACCATTATTTTGTTTTTGTTTTTTTCCTTTAGTTTTCTGCTCATTCTTCTTGCACCACCACTGATTTGTACTCAGTTCATCTCTTCTTGGTCAAGAAACCAACCTATTCAGTATAAGGTAGCCATATTGAAGCAGATTTTTTAAATTATTATATAATGCATGTGATAGATGTGATAAACCATATACCAATATAAATCATACAAATATTTGCATAAACTACCCTTTATTACATTACTATGGAATCTTTCACCATTGATGATATCATAAATCATACCTTATTCAGCATTTATGCTCATTACAGATAATTCCTTCAAGACAATTGTTGAAGTATTTCCCCATTTCTCCTCTAAGTAATTATATAAACAATTCTAGTCCTCTCTAAATTTGTCCAATGTTTTGTCTGTTAAAAACATGGTCAATTTAGGTATTTCCATAATGCCATATAATTCAATAAACCAATCCTCAATTTTAGGTACCTTATTGTTTTTCCATTCTTTTGCATATAGGATCCTAGCCTTAGTAATTATATACTGTAGAATTTTCTGGTCTTGCTTTTCAATCTATTCGTCTAACACCTTGATCGTATTAAGAAGGTAAAATTCAGAATTCATTAGGAATCTTTTCTTTATTATCTTTGTAATGAAATTATAAGGATATTGAAGTAGAAATTGAAGTGCCTTTCCCTGGGAAAAGGGTAGGAAAAGAGGGTGATCCTCGTGTTTTGGGAATCCATGTCTACTTTCCATTCTCCTTTCAACACATGAAAAACCATAATAGTATCATGCTCCAGCCATAAACCATGTATATGACAATCTGGACAAGTATCACATCAAGAGGTCACAATGAATGAGCCAGTTAGTTTCAATTAAAACCCTCAGCTTGTGGAGTGGGAAGACACAAAGAACCGGGAAGGAGGCATGGTGGGAACATCATGGAAAACAACAGTGGAAGTGTTTATGATTTTGTTGTGCAACTTATATGCCTTGCAAGGCCTGTCATATCTTTAGGCAGAATGGGGCAACTGCCCTAGGCAGCAGATCATGGAGAGGGAAGCAACCACACCCCTGGTTGTGGTTTCTAAGCCTGCAAACTATTCTCCTCTGTCAGAGGCCACATACTCTATCTTAAATTTTGCCTGCTGCCCTCAGTTGTGATGAAGGATGATTTCCCACCAGTGCTTCAGTAACATTCATGTACCACCAGCAACAATGGAAAGAATATGCATAGGTAAAAAAATGGGTTTCCTGATAGTCAGAAATTTCAGCTCCAGAATAATAGACCAGCATAGTGTAGTGGTCTGAGCACTGGACTATGATCCCAGAGACCAGAGTTTTGTTCCCTCTTTGGCCATGGAAACCTACTGGTTGATCCTGGGTGCATCATATACTCTCAACCCCCCCCCCCAAACCTCATGATAGGTTCACCTTCTGGTTGCCATAAGTTGGAAACAACTTGAAGGCACACACCACTACCAACAAGAATCTTGTAATTTTCTCTGTTATTTGACATCTTGAAATCTTCTGGAGAAATCACTTGGCAAAGAGACAGATGTGTTTTCTTGTGCACCCCCTCTTTTTCTGCACAGAAAATGGGCTTCCTGAATAGAAAGCACTAGTTCTGGGTAGAAAACAGGGGGGAGGGGGGAGAGTTATGCAAGAAAACACATGGCTTCTCTGCATAATAATTTCTGTGCAACATTAGGACATTTGAATATGGGGAGAACACAGTTGAGGAAGATTTGTTTTTTCCCACATTGGGGAGAAAAGCACTTTAATTATTAGCCATCATGTGCGTAGATGAAATATTTGAGGATTTATGTCTCTACTCATCTTGCCTTTCACCTGAGGCAGCCAAATACTTTGGTGGGTTTAATAAAATGGGGAACACTTATTATCAGCCCTTGAGCCTCTGTTTTCAGTGGCAATATATCTCTTTATAAATCATGCCTCAATCTTTCTAAATTTATTTTAATTTTTTTATTATTTGTTTTTAGCCTCTCATAAACATTTCTCTCCTCTCTTGCAAAAAAGCAGAAAGACTGGCCACTGCTTCCCATTTCTATCTCCAAAAAAACTCCCACTGACAATGAAAATGACAAAAAAGAACAAATCCAAATTGTGCAAGGGAGCCCGTTGTTCATAATGCCAGCCCAGGCCCAACGTGGTGGCTATTGCCAGCCCAGCTGGGTCCTCCCTGGCACAGTTGCTGTGAAAGTTGCCAGGCAGCAGCCAAGTCAAGAATCTGCAAGCTTGGGGTGGGGGAGAGATATAATCAATTCCATGTGCTTCATTCTTGTTGTTTATTGCCTAGCAGAAAGTAATTTATTCAGAGATTCCAAATCATATTTTAGAAACATAACAAACAGTCCATTGTGCATCCTTGGGTTTGCCTGGGTTGGAAAATATCCATTGTACGCAGCATTATAAAGGTCCCTTCTTGTTATTTCCAAATATCATGACTGATTTATCTTCTTCAGCCTCCTGCTGAGAGCTACTCTATACAGTCCTGCTCCAGTAGACAAGTAAAGCAATGTTTTTTCCCCTATGAATACCACAAACAAGGAGTTCCATCTACACCTCTGACTTTGCCAAGTGGAAAGAGCCCACCATGCATGTGCCACTTGATATGTTCTATTTAGACTACTCCATCAGCACTGAACATTCTTTCCCAAACTTGCACAGCCTGGGCCAAATCACCTTCCTAGATAGTGAAAAGAGAATCTTTACACATGAACAAGATACTGATCACTCAAGCTGAGACAATGTGGAAAGAAGTCTCATGGTGTTCAGATTGAGAAAGAGATGGGAATGGATCCCCCCAAAAAATGTTTTTATTTAATTATTTATTTACAAGGCTATTTACACCAGCAGGGTTGGGCTTCTAATCAAGGCCTGCAGCAGATTTCTCCCTCATCTAAGAGATGAAAGAAAGAGAAGGGGTATTGGATTGGCCTTAAAGGCAATTTGCAGCATTCATTAACTACATTTGAATTACCGTCCTCTCTCCACATCTGCAGGTTCGACCTTCACAAATTTGATGATTCACAAGGCACGTGCTTGCCTCCTCCCCATTCGCCTCCTTCCATGCCCTTGCATTCCTCACCCCAGGCTTGCAGGGCTTGTGTTTAAAATTACTTCCCCCGCCTTTTAGGTGAGCAAAGCCATCTCACCCCACTGCTGGAGGCTTGTCCTCTCTGCCACGTGGCTGCATATTCTGCTGTGTAATGGCTGCTGATTGGCAGGTGCTCTCTTTGCTCCTGCTCCTACTCTTCCCCTCTGGGAGGAATCTCCTTTTTCAAGATGGCAACTGAAAGTATCTAGAATGGCAGAACTCAGTGCTCCACTCTTCTCTCTGAGGAGGAAGTAATGATTAGCCCTTTACCTTGATTTTTTAAGTCCTCCAGGGAGTGCCAGGGCCACAGGAAAGGGAATGGGAGGAGGATCACAGGGGGAGTTATTCACAGTTTCCCCACTTTCATAAGGGTTCTGTGCCCCAAACCCTCATGAATGTGGAGGGGCTGCTGTATAAATAGTGGACCATGTACCCACATACGTCAGTTAACAAAGCTTCTGATAAAGAAGCTCCTTTTTACAAAGAACTTTTATGTCCAACCAGGGGAAGGAATAAGAAGCTTTAGTGTAGCCTCTTGCTTCTAGCCAGATGGTGCTTGCAAAGCAGAGTGGAGCGTGAGCCCTTGCACCACAACAGAAAGGACGGAAATCAAAAGTTAGCTAAACAAATACATAACTCCCTGGAGTTTCTGCAAACTGCAACAACAAATCAAAGAATCAACATATCTCCTAGCTGACTTAGAGATTTGTATGTGGCTCTTTCCTCTTGCCCAGAACTGATTCCACCAGCAACGAAGAATTTGCAGGCTTATCACCTGCCTGGAGATGGCCTAAGAAAACTAGAAACTCAGGACCAGGCTCTGACATCTGGCAATCCCGTTCCTATATGGCTAAAACTGCATTTCAGGGCAAAATCATAGGACCAGTCAACTTTAATGGCAGATGTCATAAACCCACTGGAATTCCCTGAATGCTGAGCATTCACACAACTACATGCAGTTAAGTATTACATACAGTTAAGATTTTGGAAGACAGTGGTGGCACAGTAAGGTGTGCTCTAAAGAACTTCACTGTTTTCCCCTTCTAATAAGGTTGTATCTGTTTTTTAAAGTTCTTACTTTGTCTGGCTGCTTCATTTTCCCTAGCTTTTCCAAGCCTACCTCACTTGTTTTATCTTATTTTAATTGATTTCTTGTTCAGAGGAGTTTTAACTTGGTTTGCTTATATTTGCTATTTAATAGGTTTACTTTGTTGTTGTGTGTCTTCATGCCATTTTTGACTTATGACGACCCTAAGGTGAACCTATTATGAGGTTTTCTGGGGCTGAGAGTATGTGACGCACCCGAGATCATCCAGTGGGTTTCCATGGCCAAGCAAGGAATCGAACCCTGGTCTCCAAACACATAGACCACTATACCATGCTGGCTAGGATCACCATAAGTTAGAAATGAATAGAAGGCACACTACAACAACAACAGTTTTATGATTTTTGAACATTATCTGAACCCTCTGAAAGACTGCATGAACCCATTGGAATGAGCAAGACAGGTATCAACATTGGAGAATCTAGTCTTCTTTCCTTGCCTGGCCAGTAATGTTGTGTCTTCTTTCTCCTGCTGTTCTTCAGCTTGCAGCTCCAATAACTGACTTCAAGGACCTTGGGCTAAAGAACATACTTTTCATCTGTAGCCGGGTACTGGCGCCAACTTTTCAGTTTGGCCCTGTTACTGTCTTCCCTTGGGTAACTCTATCCTACAGGCACATTTCCTTCCTTAGTGAGCAAAAATGAAAATAAAAAACAACCAGGATGAAGATTCTGGCCCATTTCTCCACTAATGTACCAAGTTATGTCAGAGTTCACAATTCCACAACTCTCAGACTTCTCATTAGCACCTATAATTAAACATGTGAGCAATTACAACTAGCCAATTTCTCTGGACAAGAAAAAAGAAGAAGACATTTTGACGTTTTTCCAGCCCTGTACCCAAACATAATAGCAGGCCCAAGCTCAATTGTTTTTGCCAAAGTATATTCAATGTCTTCCAAATTTTTATTTTAACTGGAGTTTTTCACACTATTCATGCTAGTATCAAACAACTTCTGCCCAGTGATGTTCCTTACTGCCAGCAACAAGGGCTATGCAAAAAGACCTGATTACAGTGCAAAAAAAGAAAAAGAAAAAAAAATCCTTGGGATAAAAGTCAATATATGAGCTCACCCTCCATTTGCAAAACAGCAGGGCTGCTCCCCTCATTACCTTCACATCATTCTCTAAACTGTTTTGTTTTAATTTAGGTCTTTCACATTCAAACCCTATTTTCAGCAGAAGAGGGTATGTCACACTGGATATTTAGGACTTCAGTCATCACTTAATGAAAGGGTGTTTAAGCAAGTGAGATTAACAGGTTGTTATCTCAATGTTTGTGACACAAGTGCCAACCCTACCAAAAAAGAGTGAAAAAGCCCCTTCCAACAGCAGGTATCCACAACCATCAGCTGTTTAACCT
Source organism: Iguana delicatissima (assembly GCA_948472985.1). Lineage (NCBI taxonomy): Eukaryota > Metazoa > Chordata > Lepidosauria > Squamata > Iguanidae > Iguana > Iguana delicatissima. Next base: position 142,346 of record CAOKZL010000460.1, on the reverse strand, counting down.
CATCTCCCCAATCCTAGAGGGACACAAGGTTTATCATCCTGTTGAGGACATACTGTTATTGCATGTCTTCAAGTCATCTCTGGCATATGATGACCCTAAGGCAAACCTATCATGGGGTTCTCTTGAGAAGATTTGTTCAGAGGAAGTTTTCCATTGTCTTCCTCTGGGACCTGCCCAAGTTCCTCCAGTAGGTTTTGTTAGGGTACAAGGCATGAGCAGCAAAGGCTGATCATTACAGGCACCAGGGCTGGGTCAAGGAATGAGGGCTGGGTCAGGAAGCCAAGGGCCAGGGCACACCAAGAGTCCAAGGCAGCAGTTCACCAGGTAGCAAGAGTCCACAGGCCCAGAAGCAGGGCCAGAAAGCGGTCCAAGTTCCAAGGTCCAAGTTCCAAGGTCCAAGGTCCAAGGTCCAAGGTCCAAGGTCCAAGGTCCAAGGTCCAAGGTCCAAGGTCCAAGGTCCAAGGTCCAAGGTATCAGTCAGGATCACTGGAAAGAGAGTGATCAGAAGAAGCTACAGACAGCACTGAAAATCCCATTGCTGTGGCAAAGACTGCAGACCCAACCCAGCCCTTATCTAGCTGGCTGCTGGCTGCTCCAGCTGTCCTGCATTTGAGCAGCCAGCTGGGTCTGAGGTACTGGGCAGGATTCTGCAAAGAACAGAGTCAAGGCCAGGGTCTTTGCAGGCAGAATCTTGCAAGGACTTAGTCACAGACCAGAACCCTCACAGGTTTCCATGGCTGAGGCCATTTCTGCACTAGGCTGTTATAGCGCTATGATTCCACTTGCAACATCCTGTGGAATCCTGGGGTTTGCAGTTTTGGGAGGGGCCAGCCATTCCCTTCTAAAACTGCAAACCCCGGGATTCCATAGGGTGTTGCAAGTGGAATCATAGCGCTATAACAGTCTAGTGCGGAAATGGTCTGAGTGGGGATTTGAAACCTGGTCTCCTACAGTCTTAAACCAACTGCCGGACCACTATACAACACTGGATCTCTTCTTGGTGAAATATGCAGGCTTGGGTGGGAAGTTAGAGTATGGCTGCTATCTCTCGCAGCTGGTGGCTGTTCTGTCAGTGAAATGGTGAATCTGTTCTGGGTTTTAGTGTGAACTTTAAAGGAGCTATCTAAGATACTGAAGCTATTTTGAAGATAGGATTTGGCCATATGCCCCACTAAAATTCTTTCTACTGGTTTGCTCAGAATTCTTCATTTTGCTAGCAAATCAAACATACAGAGAGATTTTATATGACAAAATAGATTGTATGTGTGCTTTTTCTGCAAAACTCTCTTATCTAGCAGCCAGGCAGGGCAGAAATGAAGGGGGAGTGTGATTTGTTGCTCCATTTCTCTCTCTCTCTCTTTTTTTTAAGAAACCCTCCCCCATACAAGAAAAAATTATAGGTTCCTTGATGTATGTTTGTGCTAAATATAGGCTCCAGGACTGAAAAAAAGAATTAAGGACAAGAATCGAGTGCAAAAGGTTCTTCTTTCATCAGTTGTTTCCTCTTTGTTTGTAGACAAGTTTGTACAGTCTCATTGGTTGCATCTTGGACCTCTGCCAGGACAGAGATCGATGAAGTATCATTGCTGTCCATCTCTGGTACTGCAAAACCAAACCACTGGAGGATTGACCTGCAAATGTAATTGGCAATGTGGGACTTTCTCCAATCTTATTATGTTTGTGCTTTTGAATGTTTTCATCTCATCTTTCATCTTTAGGCATGGGAGAAAGTCTCATTCTTGATTTTATTGCATTTCTCTCAATCTTATTTCCTTTTTGACCCTGCTCTTGGTTCATGTCAGGTACTGAGGCTTTTTTCTTGTCTTCCTGCATTGAAATGTGTATGCATATTTATGCATTTTTCCTATTTTTTTCCTCACTGGCTAAAGAGTATTTATGCATATTTTTCAATTGTATGTATTTTTTTAAGCTGTTCACATTTGAAAATGCATTGTTAATGCACCGTAAGCAGTTTATTTCTCCAAAGCAACTTGCAAACCTTTTCATGGCAAGATGCGTTTTGGAAGGTGGCTCCTTTCAGATTTGGCACACATTTTGGGAGGTTGCCAGAGGTGGAGAACCATACAGAAAATTAAGAAATGCACAGATTGAGAGAACTATGAAATGAGTGGATTAAAAAAAAAGGAAGGCTGCTGTGGTAGGTCCTGCTTCATTCTCTCTCATATAGGTATGGCAGTTCCTCAGTCTGATAAGGCACCTTGTCAATTTCACACACAACTCTATGTTCATATGCAGGTCAAACTTAATACAGTTCTTCAGAGTACTTTTAGTCAGTTTCTTTATACCTTCAAACTCTCATATAAGCGCAAGATCATAAAGAGCCCTTTGGCTACACTCTCACCAAAGATTCAACCCCCAATCTAGGTCACATCTTCTGACCAGATTCTATAATGGTTTAATTACTCTTCTGCCTCTCTCTAGGCTGTCCCTGAGAATTAAACCCTTTCCCACACAGACAACCTTTGGAGAGACTTTACTTTAAAGCTCCTTCTCACTGAAGATTGCCAAATGACAATCCGTGTTTGCCTTTTTACATATTTTTCTCTCAACCACCAGCCTCTCCCTCACACTAATGGGCTGGGCTTATCTCCTGAAGAGCTGTTCTGGTGGCCTGGCAAACTGTGACTAGGCTGCTCTGGCTCTCAGGATAGCCCCAGCCCCAGAACTCTGTCACAGCGCCATAGAACAGAAGAAGAAACAATGAAGCAAATTAGGAAATTGAGTAATTTATTATGGAACAAACGTTGTAGCTTAAATCCATTAAGGATTTAAGGCAGCGGTGGCAAAGTGCAGCCTCCAAGCCACATGCCACCTACAGGGCCACTCAGGGGTCAAAATGCCCCAAATGTCTTTTGCAGGACATGGGGGAGATTTTTGCCATGTTTCTGCCCCCGGAACAATCTGGGCTCAAGAGAGGCCTTTTCTGAAACAGAAAGTGAACTGGAAGTGACTGCTGCTCACTTCCTGTTGTCAAAAAGGGTCTCATCTGAGCCTAAAATGGCCCGGGGGATCTAGAACATGGCAAAAATCCCTTCTATGCCTCTAATGGACATTTGGGGGCATTTAGCAGCAAATATATATATATATATATATATATATTTAGGTGGGGGTATGGTAGAGTGAGGATGTAACCTTCCCAACATCCCCTGGGGTCCTAATGACTTCCCCAGCCTCCCACAATTCCTCACCCTTAGTTCAAGGGGATTGGGGGCAAGTGTTCAGCACCATAGGTAGTTCCTTTAAAATCTGTAATAAAAACAAGAATGGATTCGTCACACACCTGATGTGGAAATCACTGGCTGCCCTAGGGTAGATCCTAATCTGAGCCTCAAGTTTTTAGAAAAGGATCTGCATTTTGTTCCTTTTTTACATAAACTCTACCTTTTCTCTATCAAGCTCAAGGCAGCATACACAGTTTTCTTCCTCCTCCCCAGTTTTTCCTCACAACAAACCTGTGAGATGGGTAGGCATGAGAAAGTGGAATTGGCCCCAAGTCATGCAGTGTGTTTAGTGCGCTGGAAACTATAACTTTGATCTCTTCACTCCAGCACCCTAAACACTCTGTCACATGGGCTCTCAGAATTTTAAAATCTGCCAGTATCCCCATAATAGATGGAATCCATCCAAACAAGGACCTGGAGGTAGGTTGCCCTTTGGGCTCTTCTTGCTGACCCAGACTGTGTGGGTTCTACTGGAATCCTTTGTCCTTTGTTTGAACAACTTGCATTTGCAGAATTGCAAAAGAAACTGCTGAGAGGCTTCATGCTTGGCAAACAGACTTGCTTCACTGGTTCAGGCACTGATCAAAAGGATGAAAATTGAACAAATCCAGGCTTAGATCTTGTCCAGTATGAGGCAAGGAAGATCTTTCAGCTATTTTGGTTGCTGTTTTGTGTCATGAGTAGAATGGGTAGGAGGAGTCAGGAACTCAACCAGTATCAAAGGTAGCTTCTTATGCTAGGGGAACTGCTTCCTTAAGAGGATACTGGATGCCTCCTTAGACAAGCATGTTAAAAATTACAACCAGAGAGGGCCTGAGGCCCTTTTGCACTGCACAGTTATAACACTGTGATTCCACTTTAACTACTGGGGCTCATCCTGTGGAATCCTGGGATTTGTAGTTTGCCAATGCACTGAGTTCTGTGACTGAGAATTCTCTGACTGAATCAGCTTAGTGCCACAAAAGGGTTCCTTCCTCACTTTTCATATCATTTTACAGGCATACTGCTATGCCTTCCCACTCCCAACAAAGGAATTCAAGAGTGACAGGAAGCAGGGACAAGGGATTTAAACTGATCCAGACACAGGCAAAAATTGTTCATTTAAACAAATGGCTCTCTGGCAATGCAGATTACTTGGGGATGGAGACCACAGGGTGTGGCAAAGGATTAAAGCAGAAATGTCAAGGCTGGCCTGCACCTTCTGAGCCAACATGCCTTGCTTAGGTGTGATGGACAATTCTGTCTCGTCATCATCAGTGTCAAATTAAGATGAAAGTGCCATTTGGACTTCTGCCTCTGGCAAGAAAGTGTCATGGGCCAGCTCGGATCCACTCGTATTAGAACAGACCCACACTGGAAAGTATGGGGCTTTTCCACATCAAGTTCCTAGTTCAAGTTTATTCTGCATTAGCCAACCAGACTATTAAATACAACCATAAATACAAACCAATCTCATACTCAAACATAATTGAGATGAAATAGTTCAACTGGTAATAAAAACATACAAAATGAGCCTGAAATTATATCTTGTCACCAGGCAGGTTAGAGGTTTTTCTCTTTATCGGTCTTACGCAATGTACCATTCACTAGAATACATTATCAGAACACATTCTGATAATAATATCAGGTTTTAAAAAAGGAATAGCATCTCTAATCTGAGCAGTAGGGGACTCAAGGTACTGAGTTCTTAAGTCTAAATACCCCCCCCAAAAAAATCAGAAAAAAAATAGCATACATCTTCCAACTTTCTATAGCCATAGGGGCCCTGTTTATCCATATTAATTACACTATCATATCACTGTTTAAATTCCATTAGATGCATTTAGTTTGAAGGGTCTTAAGGTCATATGGGCAAGTAAAGGCTAAATAAGGAGGCAATCTTCCAGGAGAAACACTAAAGCTGTCATACAGTATAGCAGAGCAGCAGCTAAACAGTAGTGCAGCATTTTCTTAGAAATCAGTATCAGCCAGATGCCTTATAGCATCCGGTCGGGCACTGCTATAACCTTTTGCAACCAAATAGCAGACTGAGAATCCTGAATTGGATACAAGGTGACAGATTTCTGTAGCCCAAGATTCTGGGCCCATTTCTTCCTATGCTGTTAAAACTAAAGGGGAAACCACCTGGAAAATTATCTGGAATCAATACTGAATGGCAGCTTTCTGGGTCAAGATTTTAAGGGAGCAGCATGCAGACTCCATATGTACAACTACCCTGGGGGAAGATTTGAAAACACCCAAAGCACTTGTTAGAAATTTATATTGTACTGAGTCCCACACTGCCATATCTGAGTAGACCCACACAGCAGCTCCATACAGCAACAGAGAGAATAGCTTATTCTCATAGAGCTCAAGGAGAGGCACCACAAATCTACTATCAGAACTTGCTGCATACTGAAAAATAGCATTGACTGTTATATTGGCTGATATTACAGTAGCTTTCAAGTGTGTAGACCAGCATCCAGAGTCCTTAAATGTTACCTTCAAGTATTTATAGTAGCTAACTTGCTGCCGTTGTTGATTATTAAGCTACCATCAATATTTTTGCCTTCTTTCTCTAAACACCATGATTTTGGTTTTTTAATAGTTAACATGTAGGATTTTCCCCTCACTATTCTCTCTGAGTTCTCAGAAGCCTATGCAAGCCCACTTGAATATGAGACAGAAAGATGGCATCATCAGCATATAATAAAATAGAAAAGTCTGATATTGGAAGTTTCAGGTGTGAGGGGGAATTTGTACTTGATAGAGAAGAAATTATATCATGAAAGCATAAATTGAATATAAGAGGGGCTAAAGGGCATCCTTGAAAAACATTCTTATTAACAGGACTTCCCTTAGCCATTATTCTGATATGTAACTTGTAATTATTATACAGCTCCTGAATTCTCTTTAATAACCTTCAGTCAATATTCAAAAGGTTCAAAAGATTTGCCAAGACAAAAGCTAGCCTGCTTATCAGCCAAAAGGTTTTCTGATGACACCCAGGTTTCAAGTTTGTCCAAAAATTGTCTTGCATATAACTTAAGGATCACATCCAAAAGGCTAATTGGCTGATAGTTCTTAGGATCAGATCTAGAGCCTTCCTCTGGATAGGGACCACTACTGCCATTAGGAAAATTTCCAGTTATGCCAATAAGCATAAACAAGGTAGCTGATGCCAGTATCCACTAATCAGTTTGCTTTATTAAAAAGTCAGGTGTGATCCCATTCATACTAGGTGCTTTTTCTCCTTTTTAAATCTTGCTAATAATGATGCAATTTCATCATAGGAAACTGGAGCCATTCTGGTAAGGTCAAATCTTCTTCTGATATTGGTAAACATCCCACTGCTTCATCATAAAAGATAGAGTGGAAATGACTTCCCCATTCATATGTAGAAATTGCATTGTACATATAAGTATCCCTGAATATTGCATAAAATAAATAATATGCCACAATTTAGGTCTATCATTCACATACCAAAAACCATTCCAGCTTAGACCAATATGTTAAAAAATAGTCATATTTCTTCCTTTGAATCAATTTTTCATAAATTTTCCACAATTCTACAAAACAGGGAGCAAAGCAACGTTTAGGTTCTTGTGGATTTTATGCTGCCTTTGTAACTCCTTTCTTTCTTTCTTTGTTCATCTACATACATAATCAAACAATGAATTTAAATTTATAGGTTTTCACAATTTCTTGTTCTGTCATGCTTTGCAAAGTAAAAGAAAAAGGTTGGAGTGCAGAAATTATTTGAGAATAGCAGCCAATTGCCTCTTCAGCAGCACTTGTTTGTAACAATGTGTTTTTCAATATTAAAAGTTATTCAGATTTCAGTAAAGAGTCTGAGGCTGCCAAATTCACATTTATCCATTTTATACAATGTTTGGAGGCTGCCTGAGTTGTAACTGAAAGCACAAGATCTTGATCAGACTTAATCTTCCTTGGACAGGCAGCCTAGAGTATTATTGGCTGATAGTCACAAACTGGATAAAAGTCTATTTTAAAAAGTAAAATCAGCTCCAGTAGGGCTGGAGTAACTGCTATGAAATCCACCACGCTAGCTCCCAAATGATTAAAAACAGGTATATTCTTCCTTCTGGTTCTCTGAAATAGTACCATTTAAGAGAACCAGACCAGCCTGAAAAATAATGTGGATAAATTATTTTCCTTGAACATTAATTCTGTGGTCCTTAGATTATCTGTATTTTATCAGTGTAGAATCTTGTGGTAGCAAATGGATAGTTGTTCTAATGCATTCTAATTAAGGCCTATCTGGGCATTAAAACCACCCATTAGAATAAAATGGGCCTCAGGATATTTGATCTCCAGTGAAAATAAATATTCTTCTAGGTATTCTCAAATATTTTCAGAACAATACTTAGAATTTTGAGGCAGAATACAAACATTAATCATAATAAAATATATCATATCCAACTTGGGGGAAAAAGCCCCCCATGCCCATAGCCTAAGGGTTTAAAGTATCTGTCAGATGGGATTCAGCTCTCAATGAGATAGTCATGCAACTTGCAAGACCACCCCCCCCCTTACAATTACTGCTGTTTGCTGGAATGGAGTATGTCTTGTAGTCATTGAGCCAGATGTCATCAAAAGAACACATTTCTTGGAAGCAAATAATATCAAACTGCTTTAGATACTTCTGAAATGGAACATCCAGCTTCTTAATATTCCAGACAGAAATATTCCAGGATAAACATTTGAAAGACTCTCCATTGGCCACTTTTTTCTCACTGGTCATTATATGATGACATGATCCTTTGAAGATTTAAAATTGTGTATATTACAAGCATTAGGTCCAATCACTGCAGTTTTCTTGACCACACCATCAGACCTGAATTCTCTCACAGACTCCTCTTTAGTCTGGACATTATTTTGTTTTGGTACTCACCTCATTTCCTAACTTGTTTATAATTCACTTCTGTGTGCAGCCTCAGGATTTTTGTCTCATCCTCCAGGTAGTCAATCACATCAACGATTGGACTCCTTCTACTCACATTTGAAATTATTGGATAATTATTGGACAGTATTTTCCAGGTGACAAGTAAGTCCTGTTGGCTTCTCTGGAGATCCTATTTCTTCATATCCATCCAAATGGAAAACTTTATGGTTATTGCAGCATTTGCATTAGATAATGAGCAAAGTAAATTATACCTGATCTGACTCTGTTTTGATTTATCTGCTCTCAAATTTATTTCTGCAACAATTTTGCAATCTGGAGTACATGCTTTCACCATAAGAATAGCCTGACCTGCTTCTTCTGCACCCTCATTGTCTTCCTGATGAATTATAGCATCATCCGTGGCCACTCTATGTACCACCTCATTTTGAACAGATCCATTTGTCCTATTTGCATATTAATCAAATGAATTTTCAGATTCTGTAATCTTGTCACATTTCATTTTGAGCTGCTAGAAGCAAAACACAAAAGGAGTAAAATATTATCACCATTTCCTTTTTTTAAAAAAATCCCAATCCCTTATAGGGAGCTTGTTTATGTTCTTGCATCCAAACATGTTTATGTCTATCTTGTCCTTATGCTTCAGTATCACTATGAAGAGGAAGGGATTATTTAGGAGAGCTGAGGTCAATTAGATTTTTGGATTACAATGGCCCTCTCCACATTCATGAGGGTTTGGGGCGCAGAACCCTCATGAAAGTGGAAAAACCATGAACAACATCTCCCCTGTGATCCCCCTCCCATTCCCCTCTGGAGCTCTCTCCCCATTCCCTTGCCTCTGGCCCCAGTACTCCTGGAGGGAAGAAAAAAGACCAGGCTTACAGGCACTTTCCCCTCAGACAGAGAAGAGTGGAGTACTGAGTTCTGGCATTCTAGCTACTTCCAGTCACCATCTTGAGAAAGGAGATTCCTCCCAGAGGGGAGGGGAACGGGGAAAGAGAGCACCAGACCAATCAGCAACCCTTACACAGTAAAATGTGCAGCCATGTGGCAGGGAGGACAAACCTCCAGAAGTGGGGGGACTTTGCTCACCCAAAAGGAAAAAAATGTCCATTTTAAACACAAAACTTACAAGCCTGGGATGAGGAATGCAAGAGAATGGGAGGAGGAGAATGTGGGGGAAGGCAAGCACGTGCCTTGTGAACAATCAAATTTGTGAAGTTCAAACCTATGAATGTGGAGGGAGGACTGTACTTCCCATCTCAACTGATCTCCTTTTTGTATATGGGATGATGTTGACCTCTAAAGCTTGGGAGGATGTCAGGTTTCCAATCAATCAATCAATCAATACATAAATAAATCTTGAAACACATATGCTCCTTCCAGTGAGTGCACCTCTGTGCTCAAACACGAATCTGGTCTTATCTCACTCACTGAAAACACTGCACAAACATGGGTGTAATTATAAAATAGATATTCCATATGTGTTATCCTGTTTTCTGGGGGTCCCGGAAGGGACACCTAAATAACCTTGCAATTACGCAAATTTGGGGAAATTAGTCAAGAGCACTGGTTGGCAAAACGAGAGGCAGGGTAACTTAGCAGGATCTTGTAACCCAGTGTTTACGGGTCAGGCCAAGTCGAGAAGCAGACTGGTTTGAAAGCAATGAATGATCCTTATTAAATACAAGCACACAATGTAAGCAATACACGCACACAGATAACTAAGGAAAATAAAGGTGTGAGTAAGATAGTAGGATTTTTAGAGGGATAGTTGATTCGGGTGATACGAAACCTGTTCCTGAAGCCCGGAAAAAGATAGGGAGCGATGCTGGGGTTCGATGTATCTCAGCACGTGGAGCTGAGAGGAAGTTCACCAAGCAAAGTGGCAGAAAGGCGGTCTGGAACTTGGGAATGATCCAAGGAAGGTCTCGGAATCAGGGGTTTTTATAGGGAGAAGTGTGACTGGAGGCTATGCCTTACTCGGGGACAACAATGAGTTTTGGATGAGATACAATGTCCCCGAAAGGTCACAATTTATCATGATGGAATCAGAGCCGAATTAACAATGGTGTAGCCAGTATGTAAATGCACAATGCTTGACAGTGGATGGTTCAGCCTTTGTCAAGTTGCCTGCTCGGAGCACGGAGCCTTTTGTAGGTAGTGCGCATACATAATGTGGTGTTTTCCGGGGAGGTCCCTGAAGCGGCAATCTGGCTATGTCTGGCTTGCCTGTATTGTTTGAGAATATTTCAGCAGTTAAGTGCTGAGCCTAGTTTCGTGCTTGTCCAAGGGCCTCACAAACATGTGGGGAAGGGTTGTAGAATAAGGCCGAATTATGATATCAAAGTGATATCGGGTGCTATCTCCAAATAGGCCTAAACTGCAGTAACATATGAGTTATATCTACCTTAGCAAGCAGGCATAAGAAAGCCATTTTCAGAATGTTCAGAAGGTGCAACGTACATGCATACTGCCTTAAAAACCCTTTAGGTCTGGGGTAATTAGGTAAAACCAATATTCTATGATTTAATACTAGGTTCCAGTTTTTGCTATTTGCAACATTTTCTTGGGGTAATTTTGTCGCAGAGAGAACTTGAGACCAAAGCCCCTCCGTGCTTGGTTCAGAGATCTGAACTAGTGTTAGTTGAGATAACTGTGGCAAGACAGTAGTATGGGATGTAATATCGTCATGCTGATTGGTTTTAATCACAATTTGCCTAGTATTTTCCTCTTTGGAATTCTTCTGCTCAAAAGTGTTATCCAATAGTGCAAAGAGTATAACAAACTCTGTTTTTTTCTTATACTGTGAAATTTTTGCATTTTTAATTTTTTTTTTTTTTTTGTCATTTTGTCTTCTTGACTGTACTACCCACCTGCTTTTCCTCTTGTTAACTGTTCTCATGAGTCCTATATTTTGCACGTGGGAGGTAGACCTGAGGAGTTGCAAAGGATTAAAGCAGAAATGTCAAGGCTGGCCTGCACCTTCTGAGCCAACATGCCTTGCTTAGGTGTGATGGACAATTCTGTCTCGTCATCACCAGTGTCAAATTAAGATGAAAGTGCCATTTGGACTTTTGTCTCTGGCAGGAAAGTGTCATGGACCAGCTCGGATCCACCCGTATTAGAACAGACGCACATTGGAAAGTATGCGGCTTTTCCCCATCAAGTTCCAAGTATAAGTTTATTCTGCATTAGCCAACCAGGCTTTTTACATGCAACCACAAAAAACAAATCAATCTCATACTTGAACATAATTGAGATAAAATAGTTCAACTGATAGTAAAAACATACAAAATAGGTCTGAAATTATATCTTGTCACCTGGCAGGTTAAAGGTTTTTCCTTTATCAGGGCCAACTTAACATACCATTCACTAGAACATATAATAGTCAGTTTCTGCTAATAATAATGTCAGTTCTGCCTCTCCTCTTTTTAACTGTTCTCATGAATCCCTTATTTTGTACAGTTAGAACCATAGAATCATAGAGTTGGAAGAGACCCCAGGGGCCATTGAGTCCAACCCCCTGCCATGCAGGAACACATATCAAAGCACTCCTGACAGATGGCCATCCAGCCTCTGCTTAAAAGCCTTCAAAGAAGGAGACTCCACCACACTCTGAGGCAGCATATTCCACTGCCAGACAGCTCTGACCTTCAGGAAGTTCTTCCTGAGGTTCAGGTGGAATCTCTTTTCCTGTAGTTTGAATCCATTGCTCCTTGTCCTAGTTTCTGGAGCCATGGAAAACAAGCTTGTTCTCTCTTCAATATGACATCATTTCAAATATTTAAACATGGCTGTCATGTCCCCTCTTAACCTTCTCTTCTGCAAACTAAACATACCCAGCTCCTATGCCGCTCTTCATAGGGGAGTTATTTTATTTTGGGAGGCCCAGCATTTATAAGGCTTTGTGACCAGGTCTTTACCACCAAACCCTGAACCAGCCTCTTAAATGTTTCAACAAATGGAGTTAAAAGTTTATTAAAATCGGACAAGAAGGATTCAATGTGTTCGATGTCTTTTGTTATCAAAAACAACCATCCTTGTGAATTGGTAAAATGTCTGTTACTATATCATTCTTGCATGGAGAATCTTCCTTATTTACATTATAATCACTGTGAGTTAGATCTTGTTACTGCAGTTTCTAGGCCGCCTTGGCGATAGCATAGAGATAAACCTTTTGATATCAATAGTTCAGCTCTCTTCCACCACCCCTCTCCATGTGTTTGTGAGGCCCCCGGACAAGCACGAAACTAGGCTCAGCGGCTGATTGCTGCAATATTCCTAAACAATACAGGCAAACCAGAAGTAGCCAGATCGCAACTTCAGGAGACCTGCCGGCAAACACCCTATTATGTATGCGTGCCATCTACAAAGGAGTCCCTGCCCCGAGCAGGTAACTTGACTAGCTGAACTATCAACTGTCCAGCATCGCACATTTGCATACTGGCTGCTCCTTTGTCAATTCGGACTTAACTCAATCATGTTAAATTTTGACCTTTCCGAGGCTTTGTCTCGCACCCGAAATCCATTGTTCTCACCGAGTACAGCATAGCCTGCAGTCACACTTCTCCCTATAAAACCCCTGATTCCGAGACCCTCCTCGGATTGCTCTCGAGTTCCAGACCGCCTTGCTGCCGCATTGCTTGGCGAGCCTCCCCTTAGCAACACGTGCTGAGCTACATCGAACCCCAGCATCACTCTCTATTCTCCTGGGCTTCAGGACAGGTTTTGTATCACCCAAATCAACAATCCTCTGGAAAATCCCTCTATCCCACTCCCACCTTTATTTTCTATAGTTATCTGAGTGAGTGAGTTGCATATACTGTTTGGCTGTATTTTAATAAAGATCTCATTTATTCTTTCAAAATGGTTTGCTCCTTGACTGGCCTGACCCCGTAGACATAGGCTTCAAGATCCTGCTAAGTTGCCCTGCCTCTCATAATGCTAAATCAGTGCTCAGAGCTAATTTTCCCCACCTACAGTTGAGCACATTTTGGTGTCCCTCACGGGACTCCCAGTTAACAGGGTAACAATCTGAAGTTGAATTCAGCAGCTCACTAAATTGTTCACCTGTTCAGGTATACTTCAGCAAGCTGTAAATCAAAAGGCTGTACTAACCCCTGGAATGTCATGCTGTCAGCAGGTGCCAACTCTGTTGCAAGATTAATAGGAGATGCATCTTTATCATTGATAAAACCACAGGAATTTCTTTTAAGATCCAGTGACCAATCCAGTATAGAGCTTGGGAGATGAGCTACCATATCTGCAATTTCTTCTCTTCCCTTTATCACAAAGTAAAAAACTGTGTAATTTTGAATGGTTTTTTTGATTTCTTGAGGAAACAACCCCAGATGAAGGTGCAATGGCCAAAATTCTGTAGTCTTCTCTTATGAACACCATTTTCTAAATTATCCCAATTGCTAGAAGTATTGGCTGACCAGTGTTGAAATGGCCCTGGTTGGCCAACACTCACACCTGCAATTCTGGAGCTTTGGACACAAATTGTGTCTCCATCATCATCTATGCTGATATTAACAGCTCATGGTTTGTGACACAATTTGCTTCTGGTCTTATTTTTGCAGAGACAATGGGACTTCTCAGTCATGGATGTTTGGGACCTCAAAGACAAAGGCCTGATGGAAGAGAAACTGCTTTTCCTCTTGTCACAATAAAGGAATTTAATCCAAAGGTCTCAGGATTTCCAAGCCCTTCTGTAGAAATCTCACGTTGCCCTTTCTGTTACTGTAAAAATCAAGGTTTGGTAGGTTTATGTATTTGAAAAAGAAGATGATAAAGTTCTCTTTAATGTTCATCTCATTAACCTGGTTTAGCTTTACCTGTACTTCTTTAGCCCAGGTTAAAACACGCATCACCACCATCATATCCTCTGACATTTCACAAAACTGAGATATGTGCGGCCAAGTGACAAAATGGCAGAAGTTATTAATAAGGAGGAACACACAAGCTAGGAGAGATTGCAGAAGTTTGCCCTGCCTCTCCTCTTTCCTTTGCTGAGTTAATTGAGTGCAAATGTCTGCACTTTGAACTCAGTTTGCATCAACTGCAGGGAGGTAGGCTTTCTATCTTTTTGTTGTTGTTAACTGCTTTCAAGTTGACTTTGACTTATGGTGACCCTATGTATGACAGACATCCAAATCAACCAATCATCAGCAGCCTGCTCAGGTCCTGCAGATTCAGAGATGTGGCTTCCTAGGTTGAGCCTATCCATCTGTAATGTGGTTTTCTCTTTTCCTAGTGCCTTCTACCTTACCAAGCAGTATTGCCTTTCTAGTGAGCCTTGTCTTCTCATACGTCCAAAGAATGATAGTCTCAGTTTAGTTATCTGGGCTAGATTTGCTCTAGGACCCATTTATTTATTTTTAGCAGTTCATGGTATCTGTAGACCTCTTCCCCACAATACATTTCAAATAAGTTGCTTTTCTTCCTGTCAGCTTTTTTCTCTGTCCAGCATTTGCAATCATACACAGAAATTGGAAATATGATGGCATAGCCAATCCTAACTTTTAGTATTTAATTTAATATATCTTCATACTTAGAGTCTTGTCTAGTTTCATGACAGGGATTGGACTATAAGGCCTTGGTGATCCCTTCCAACTGTACAATTCTATGATTCTAACACATAAAACCACAGGAATCCCATCCTATATTCAATATGGAGATTTTAACTCAGTGTCCCTCTGACTGGTCATTTCTTGGCAAAAATGAGAAAACTTCCTCCTGGAATTCCCTGTTTAAAAATACCAGTGCTGTTTAACTTCTGATACTATTTAACACAAAAAACACCATACCAATTTTTAAAACTTTGTGGTTGCTTATGTTTTAATTTTGGCCTTTTCCACATGAGGTTTTTGAAACAGTGCAGTCCGTCCTCTGAGGAGGAGGTCTGCACCTTGGACCGGACTGGGTCGGACCTATTTAACATAGATCCACACTTCAGTCCGGTCCAGAACGACCCCAGGTGGTCCTCCAGTGTGCTTTTGAATGACCTGATTTTTCCAGTCTTTCAAAAGCATGGAGTGCGCCACTGCGAGCCTGCTCCCTTATGCAGATTTGCAGCTCGCACCAATGCGAGCCTGTGATCTGCCCGGGGGCAGGCTTAGGCTGGCGAGCTTCAGCGTTTGGTCGAGACCCTCGACCAACCAGAAGCCGCCATTTGGGACATCGGAGTAGTGCGTATTGATGAGCACGCACTGCTCCAGAGCGCCGTGGACCAGACCGGGGAGCCGAAAGGTCCGGTGAGTAGCGGCGTGGGGCGATTCCCTCGCCCGGTGTGGAAAAGGTCTTTGTTTGATGTCCAGAGGGTCCAGAGTTTTGTGTAGAAAGCTCATGTTATACCTCTTGCTGTTCATGATCTTTCAGCTCACTAGTTCCAATTTCCCTCTTTATCTGCCCATGAATTGTAATACTTCATGCATCTGAAAGCTGACCTTAGCCCAAATCCAAATACCAAAAATAAAATACCAAGCCCTTTAAGAAAAGGAACATTGATAGATTAGTGATAAAATCCAGTTCACCTAAGCTTAGCTTTAAACAGACAGAGCTTCACTTTCTTTTCTTTTTTTGTAAAACAGGAGCTCTCATATTAAAACCACCATGCTGTGATTTTTATTAAACGCAGCTATGTGACATTTTCATTTCAGTACAGAAACCCAATGAAAAATCATAGAGATATCATGTTGCTTGATAGATGCCGGAGTGTAAATCAGTAATTCTGTTTAGGTCTTGCAGACTTCTGGAATTAGTCTCAGCATCTCTTGGTGCACCAGGAATATTTAGGGAGTTGTTTGAATTGTATTCTGACATTTAGATGTATCTGTGAGCAGATCAGCAATATCTAGAATTTTGTGAAAGTTTTTAAAGTCACAGAAGGAGGTATTCAGAATGAGAATATCATATAGTTCCACAGAGAATGGGGGGCTTTTGGTTGGCAGAAGTCTTCCAGTTTTGAAATACAATTTAGCTGCGAGTCCTACCTGCCTCCATATATGGTGGTCATGGGAAACACCCTCTTGTCTTTTGTCTCAGGTAGCCCAGTGTCTTGGGCTGGGCCTGAGAATAAATGGGATAAAACACATCAGATACATACATATAGCAGTGCATCCTAGAAGCCATAAGCAGCAATGAAGAAAAGGAGGCATTTCCAGTTTTAGAGCATCATGACATATAGCTTATTTTGGGCCAATTTCAAGACTGCCTTCTGTTGCTGACAGTATGTCTAAATACTGTCTCCAGTTTAATTTTCACTTCTACATTCACAACAACCTCACAGGCTCATTCTAATTAGCTCTGTTGGTTTAGTCTGCTCAGAAATGAGCTGGACTGAAAGAAACAGCATCATGTGTATCTTCTTACATAGAAATCATCTTTTTGGACCAGAGACATGCCCTTGTCTGTGTTTGTAATTATTGTTGTCTCTTATCCCTTGTCACAAAGGCCTGAATCTTCCTGGTGGCACACATTGGCATAACTGGGGATTATACCATTATAAGTACTTTTTTTGGACATTGTGTTGGCATACCTCCTTATACAATGTTTTTTCTTAAGCTGCATAAACATGGCTGGGTGTTATGTGAGCACAGCTGCATCCATGTAATTCAAATGGCCACAGATTGGCTTCAGGAGTGCACCGGGAGAAATCCCTTCATGATCTTGCCTGATTTACAATGATAGCACCCCCCCCCCCCAAAACCCTCCTGATCTTCCAATGTAAGTAGGCTGCTGCAGCTTTACCCCTGGAGCATCCAGATTTTCATGGTCTGAATTGCCTCCCCCTCCCCTCCTCGCTGGCATGTGTCAGCAGCATAGGGGACTCCCAGGACTTAACAATTGTCAGGTGGAGGAAGATTTTTCAAAAGACCACAAGGGCATGTGAATGTGTCCCATCCAAAAAGAGTCATATAGTGTGTCCTCTGCTGGTGCAACCTCCACACACACAACTGCAAGGTTGCGCAAAGCCTTGTATCCTGTTATCATCAATGAATGTCCCAGGCATGCAGCCGCACTGGTGCAGTGTCCATTGATGATAATGGGAGAGAGCATTCATGTTTATGGTTTGCTCAAGGGTTCCTGGAATGGAAACTCCGTATGTATGGAGGGCACACTGTATAGAAATTTGAGCTGCACTTATGCATGTGTAAGTTGCTAGCAGGATGCCAGTCATTTTTCAAAGTGGGTCTCTGAACAAAAACAGCAAAACAGTAAGAAAATTTCCATCAAAATAGCATTAGTAACCCATGTGTTGTGTAGGTATAAGTAAGTCTTTTATCTAATATTTTGTATTTTGTGATTTTATGTAATCATAATTATGTAATTTTTTAAAAAAGAGAGAAAGATTAGTAGCCCATCAGATGCTTAAATTCAGTTGTGAGTCCCAATAGAATAGACCACTGAATGAATGAGATTTTTATGTGTGTTGACTTAACATTCAGCAATTGATTCAACAGATTTACTCTAGCTGGAACTAACAATTGGATTTTGATGATGCATATATGTAATGTGGATAGCAGAAAGGTAGAGCAATTACTTCTACATCTGCATCGAAACATACATACTTCACAAATGCAAATTTTATGCAAAATCACAGTCTTTTTTGCGTCAGTTCAGTTCTTTTTATCCTTTCTTCTGGTCATATGGAAGTGATCACCCTGTCATTGAGGTGAGGACGTCTGGGAACCAAACAGTGAAGTTATCAGTGAATCCCGGTATTCCTCTATGCCATATTGGAGTGTAAAGATTCTTCAGTTTGTTGTTGTGAACTGTTGCCAGGTCAACTTTGACTTATGGTGACCCTATGAATGAAAAAACTCCAAGTCATCCTGTGGTCAACAGCCCTGCCCAGATCTTGCAAACATAGGGCTGTGGCTTCTTTGGCCATTTCTGCCTGAGGTCCCTCTCTAAACTACAAACTGCAAATCCCAGGATTTCATAGGAAGCTAAAAGTGGAATAATAGCACTATAACAGTCTAGTGTGAAAATGGCCTTTGATTGAATGCAGTTTCCTCTGTAGCCCCTCTCAAAATGACAACAGGAAGTGATGTGGCATCACTTCCAATCATCATTTTGAGCGAGATTGCAGAGAAAAATGGAACTTCAGATTGCTATGGGGGGGGAAATTGACCGTTGCCCTCTTATGCAGTAAACCACTGCTAGAACAGGTTTTCATTATTTATTCAGATAGGTAGAGTCTTTGTTTCCTGAGCAAGTCTAAGTTTAAATGTATCTAATGTAGGAAATGGGGCTCCTACAGGCATCTTAGCCTATACTGGGAATAAACTCTTACCACACCATAAACCCTCACTCTGTGGGATGTGCTGTTTTCATAATTGGACATGTTTTATGTCTGACGGTGGACTGGCTGTAAGCATATGCCAGGTCAGGATAACCTCATACATGATCAGGTCAAGTTCAGAGAAGATTAGATGGGAAAGCCTGATTCTGATAGGCTTGAGACAATCCTTTCAAAGCTGTAAGTTGTGAGCACTCCTGAAAACAATAGCAGGGGAAATATCCCAGGTGAAGCAACCAGAGACCCTACTGTGAGCATATCCTACAGAGACCTTCCTCATTCACACTACCTGGCCAAAACATTAAGAGATCGTCAGGACTCCCATCAACAATTTGTCGCGTAGAGTTAAGACAATCAGCCCATTCGGACTTTTTTGTCAACCTCTTGAGAGAGCCACTTTGTCCATATACCCTCCTTCATGGCAGGAAATAGGGTATAAAAACCTCAGCTCCAGCCCCAATAAATTGTAGTACTTGGACATAATATGTGGTGCCCAGACTTCTGTTCATCCTTGCTACCCTCAGACGTGCTGTCTGAGTCACCTCATTTCAATCTTCTTCAGGACTGGTAACTATCACCCTTTCCACTCAATCTCTCTCTATGCAACCTTCCTGCCTCACTTTTTGATAGCCTTGTATGGTTCTTGAGAGTGTCTGATTTCTTGTATGTTTTGATGATCCAGATAAACTACTCTTTTAACTTTTAACTGGAGTCCTTTCTACAGTTAGTGCTGATATACACAGGTGACACAATCCTGCCATTCCATCCTCTCACAGGCCTCCTTTGAGCTATAATTTCCCCTATTTCTATGGAAATGCTGGCATTGCAGGTGGATCCCAAGGTCCCCCACCTTTTAGGGTAACAGAACATCTTGATAAATAAATGCCCTGTTCTGACAAATTACCCTTCTCCAAAGCAGAGCAGAAGCAAATGAAAGCCCAAAGCACAGAAAACTGGCTAGCAGTAATATGGAAATTTTTAGCAATGGAAAAATGAGCAGATCCCAGAACAATGAGTTTAGAAGAATTCATGTGATGTGATTATCTTTCCACACTCTTGTGAAAAGGAAATGCCAGACCCTAATAGATTCACTTCAATTATGTGCACGTGTGCGTGTGTGTTTCGAAAAAGAGAAAGAAGGAATACTTTACAAGTAGGATGGTGATGCAACTCTTTATGATTTCTATGGAATTTTTTCTTTTGGGAGCTCTGACCATAATTAGGATAGCAAAATCCTTCTGGACCACAAACATGCTAATTAGACCATGACTGTGGAGCAAAATCATGCACTAGGTCTTCCCAAAATGACCTTTTGTGGGAAGTGGAAGCCTGTCCTGTGCATTTCCTCCAGAGGGCTTCTGTTCCCTTCCTTTCTAATGAAGCCACATGACCGGAATTCTCTAACTGCTTGCATCCTGCAAACACAGGTGTCTTTACTGGACCACAGGATTCAAATGCAACAAAAGCTGTATTTCTTTTATTTTAACCATATAAAGGTGGCTCATTAATCCCAAATTTTAGGCTATTTCAGTACACGGAGAAATCAAACCATAGAATCACAGAATGATAGAGCTGGAAGAGACCACAAGGACCATTGAGTCCAAAACCCTGCCATGCAGGAATACAGCATCAAAGCACTTCCAACAGCTGGCCATCCAGCCTCTGTTTACAAACCTCCAAAGAAGAAGACTCCACCATACTCTGTCAAACTGCTCTTGTCAGGAAGCTCTTCCTAATGGTTAGATGGAATCTCTTTTCCTGAAGTCTGAAGCCACTGTTCTGTATCCTAGTCTTTGGAGCAGCAGAAAACAAGCTTGCTGCATCCTCCATATGACATTCCTTCAAATATTTAAACATACCTAGTCACCTCTTAACTTCCTCTTCTCCAGTCTAAACATATCCAGTTTTCTAAGCCACTCTTCATAGGGCATAGTTTCCAGGCCCTTTACCATTTTGGTCAGCCTCCTCTGAACGTGTTCCAGCTTGTCAATATCCTTCCTGAACTGTGGAGCCCAGAACTGGACACACTATTCCAACTGGGATCTAACCATAGCAGAATAGAGCGGCACTTTCACTTCCTTTGGTCTAAACATTATATTCCTATTGATGCAGCCTACAATTCTCTTGGTTTTTTTAGCTGCTGAATCACACTGCTGACTCATTTTCAGCTTGTGGTCTACTAAGGCTCCTAGATCCTTTCCACATGTACTGTGGTCAAATGATCATTACAACAGAAGCAGTGTTAAACATAAATACAAATAAAGTAAAACTGAGAGGCATATAAGCTATTTTGATCCACTAAGTGGGTATCTTTAAAATATAATAAAAGAATAAAAATGCCTGGGCAAAGAAATAGACACATAAAAGAATGTGACCTAAATACTATTGATAACACCAAACAGAGTAAACCTGTTGGTAAATCAACACTGACATAAATTTTATTGATTCAACTCTGAAGGGATATACCAGAAGTTTTCAAGCCACCACATTCTTTGCAATTTTGAACAGACAAGCTAAAAATTAGACTGGGAGGGGCAGGTTTAGTCTTCCTTAATGACATATTTAAGTTTATTTGCATATAATATTCTTGATCATTTCTATACTTGGACATCTGTTTTCTCCAGTTGCTGCAAAGATATGCTACTTGTCCTGTGCTCTGAGAAATGGGAAAGCCATTTCTGCTGTAGGCAGCAATAAAGCCAGATGGTTGGAACTGAAGCAGACTTCCTCTGACTGTAAGTGACAGTTACTAGCACAGCTGTATACAATCTTTTGTTTTGACTTAGAAATTGTCTGTGGGATATTGAAAACTGCTGAGCAAGTGGAGCTATTGATAATCACTTTAAAAACTGTGCTTTTATGCTGCACCTGGACCATTTCTATATATATTCCCAGCATCTTGGAGTCGAAATAGCTTCTTTTTAATGCAGTATCTCTCGTTCACTACATTGGTAGTTTGCAAATGGTGTTCTTGGGAAACCATGGCAACACAGGCCATCTCCAGGGAATTTGCCACAATGCCTTTCTTAATCATTTGGGCCCTGGCCGACTCTCAGGATCAAGGTTTTCCAGAGGAGCAATGGCACTGGAGCCTCTCCCAAAAAGAACAGTGCACAGTGATGGAAATCACTGACTATTTCATCCTCACATTCAAGAATGAAAAATTTCCATAGTTTTATGCTTGCTATGGGAAAAGACAAAGTCTTCTTTGCAGTTTTTGCCCAGTATTGGCATATCTTGAAGTGTTTGGGGGAAATTATTCTGTCATCCCCTCCAACATTTCATGGATGAAAACTGGGACATGTGTGACCAAACAACATCAGAGTGTGGTCAAGGTAACAAATGTTATTAACAAGGAAGAACAGATGAGGCAGGAGCAGTTGCAGCAGTTTTGCCTGAGAAGATTTCTCCACTTCTGCCCTCCTTGCTATGTTTCCACTTAGAGATTGGTTTGCAGCAACTGAAGTAAGCTGAAGATAATGGGGGAACATGGAAGAAGAAAAGAGAAACAGGGACATTTTAAAAGTGGCTGAAACAGTGGGGTGACCAAGGACTGATCAGTACTGTCCCTGCCGCATTAGGACAGTGGGAAGGTACGCTTTATGTAAAAATACATCTGGGATGTGGGCTTGGGGGAGATGTCAAAATAATGGGGGGTTTTCAGGCAAAGCACATTTTTGTGCAAAAACCCCCAACAACCTATAATTATTAACTATTAATGTGACTAATAATTAACAAACAATTAAAGGTTACCATTAATAATTGCCAGCTGATCTATGTAATGAGGCTATTTACTTTGAAGTGATAGTATAGTTCAATTAAAACTTCTTCCCCAGTTCCACATGTTTCGTCAGTGATTTCTGCCTGTATTCTCCTACCGTAGAGCCTCATAAATATCGTAGCCAGAGCTGATGTTGAAGGGTGGTGCCTGAGCTAATATCTGTGGCACATAAATCAGCCTCTCTGGACTTAGAAACTACGTCCATTCCTTACTTAACAAAGGAGCATTTTTGCTTATTAAGGGCCAAATAGTAATCTCACAGGAGTCCATGGGAGGCCTGCCATTCGTTTTTACAGAACTGGGATTTAACATTAAGTAGTAAACAAACTTGACCTTTTCAGCCAAAGTTTGGTCCAACTAAGGTCAGTGACAAATACTCAAAGACCTCAAAGGAGCCAGAATTTTTAACCTTCTAAAAAGCAAGATCATACAGTTCAGGCTGAACCTTATTAATTACAAGCACTTCTTGTTCTCCTACATTTTAGTGCAATTTTTCTAATTCCCTCGTCTCAACTAGTGCTCTGTAAAAGCTACAGTTGGGATTCTGAATTCAGCTCCATTTTAACTGTGGCAAAGCTGTGGATCTCCATAGAAAATTTATTTGCTTGTTCACATATTAGCTAGTTCTGCTTGTGCCAATGTTTTTTTGACTGTGCCATGTGCTCATATCAGTTCAGACCAAATTATTTTATGAATGCGGTGTTAACTCACAGTCACATTATGATAGGTAAGGTAGTCTTCAGACAATTTAAGAAGATAGTCCACCTCATGCAAGCAAACTTCATTCACAAAAATGGTGACATTTTTGTAGCTAACAGATAAGGTTTGGAAGGAATGTGAATGGCTGATGCAAGAGGTTTACCAATGTGGAGAAGCAAACCGTTCATTTATTTATCCCAACATCTAAGACTGGATAATACAATAGGAGGAGCACTGGAAGCGTCATCTCTCACAATAGTGACCTGAGTTTTAAGATCATCAGGAAAAGCTCTGCCCATGATGCCCTGAGGATCATGGCAGAAAGTAGGCCTTCTTGGTAGCAGCTCCCCAATTCTGGATTTCTTTCCCTGTAGAGATCCAGTTGGCCCAAGCACTCTTTTTATTTATACATCAGTTAAAAGAGATCTGCTTCTGCAGGCACTTAGTGAAAATTAATGGTATATATTTACCTCTGCTGCTTGTTGATGTTATATAAAGTGATGATTTTCTGTGTATGTGTTTACAATTGGTTTTTATACTGTCTTGTTTTGTTGAGAGTGTTAGCTGTTGCAGACTCTTGCAGGAAGAAAGGATCACAGAATGCTGGATAAGTACTTTTTTGGATAGTAAGATGAAACAGTTAAGATCAATCAACTATGACATTACCAGAAAAAGCACAACGTAGCACCCCTTTGGAAACATCTGAAACTGTATTTGAATACTCCCTTAGATTCTTTTGTGATCCATTTATGTAGGGCTTTTAAGTCAAAATTTGGTTAGTTCAATACTTTATTTCTCATTTTCCCTAAAATATTTACATTCAAATGTTTTCCTTTCTGGTAATCTAGGCAATCACATCAGGTTATGTATTTTACTTCTTATAAACAAATGCAAAACAGTATATTGTTTTAAATTATTGTCCTTTGATGGGTAAGCTTCCTTAGTTTTGAGTTCTCATAAGCAAATGCAATCACTTCTGTATTGTTTTATGTTATGGCTCTTTCACTAGTATGGATGCTGATTAAGACATTTTAAAGTGAAGCAGAAGTAAATTTTTAAAGATAAATAAATTCATACATGCATAAAATACAAACCAAGAGAAAATTACTTGAATTGGTTTCACCTCTATAGTGCTATCAATTGTGTCACCTATCCTGCAGCCAGCGGGATGACACTGAGAATATGTGATGGAGGTGTATGACTTGCATTGATCTAGAATTTTATGACTTAGAATTTCACTAAATTCTAAGGCTAGGTTCCTCATATGAAGTTAGACAGGTTCATCAAACCAACAAGGATTTTGAACGTGGCCAAGAAGGCCTTGACTTGCTCCATTGACTTGAACAGATTATCCATGTGGAGAAGCCTGGGAAATGTCTGTGATCATATCTATGGCCATAACTAAAGACCAAAATAGGAACCCACTTTTCTGTTGCAAAAATACAGTTAAAAGAATCCTATTATTGTAAGATAATGGATTTAGTTTTGAGCATATGAGTGCTACTTTCTCTAAGTGTCTGTGATAACAACAGAGAATATCAGACCTTTCCAAGCAGTGCTAAAAGTGCCAGAATTTGAAAATTAAGAAGAAAATCAGAGTGTTATTTCTCTTTCAAGGACAAGTCAGGGTATGTTTCCCAAGATCTGATCATGTGATGTAGCACCATATTTTTTAATCTCTCATCTTGGAAGCATCTCAGAGCTTTCACTCTTCTCACACATTGGCCATCCCTACTAGGTAATTGTCTTTCTTGATCTCTGTTGCTCCTTTGTGATGCTGACCCTGATAAATGGAACCTAACTCATCATATCATTAGTCCTTTATTTTCCCTGAGGAAAGACCATACCCCTCTACTATCACAGAAGGGGTAACAAAGGCTATTTTTTTCATCACGTCTATCCCTCCATGCCTTAATACCTTTCAACATTTGTTGCTATTATTTGCCGTCAAGTCTAATTTGACTTAGAGCAATCTATGAATGAGAGACCTCCATAGAACAGATGAATTAACTAATAATTCCCAGATGTAAAATTCATCAATGATTTTATTTTATATACATTGTATTTGTCCTGTTCAAAATAAAGATCCATTCAGTTATGAAGACCTGAGATAAGACAGGAAATGGCAGGATTTGGAAAAAGTTCTTTCTTTGGACCAAAACACCTAGAATATCCATGGCTGGAGAATTCTGGGAACAGTAATCTACAGAAGATAGAATTTCAAAGCTCTATGAAATAGATAAATTTTAACAATATCTTGCCCCATGTTATTTTATCAGCTTTTCCCAGCTGGATCCCCTTCATATGGGTTTTACATCATGATAAAGAGATATTGGTTTTTTAGAGGAGGGGTTATTCAGCCATTTCTTTTTGATTATAACAATACCATACAACTGTCTTCACAGGGTCTGACATTTCAAGAATTGCAAAAGCCAAAAGAAAATTCTCTGAGATTGAATCATCATATCCGGACGTGCAGTCTAGTCCAAATTACAAGTACTGTGCTCATAAATGGGAGGCAATAGCCTCCTACTATGAGTTGAATGGGTGCATAAAACAGAATGTAAATCACAAATAGAGCATCTCAGCTGAATGGAGAAAAAGAGACACATTAATTTACAAATGCTACTGATAAACTTAAACTCTCTTTTAAAGCTGGGCTTTGAAGGCCAATGTTCAGCCAAAGCAACAATTCTGTACAGTTTTAAGTATGCTATTTGTTACTTTTGCAGGGAGGGGTTACTATTTGGGTTTTGAAGATTTTTATTTCTTATTAGATTGACTTCTTTCCTATAAAACATACAAAAATGTGGTGAGTAACAATATGAGCAAGAAGTAACATGAAGGATCAGGTAATGGTAATTATGCTATACATATGCCTGAAAAAAAGGATGGTTGCTCACACATTTCTAAAAAAAAGACAAAAAATATGTCATAAAGAAAGGGAAGCAAAAGAGAGCAGAGTCTTATCCAATATTTGCATATGGTAATTTATAATTGCAGTTACAAATTTGAAAACAGTTACACCATGACTTGATAGTGGATGAAAGGTCTGACCTACCATGTATTATGGAGATGATGCTATAATTCACGCCACTCAACTCACCTAAGTAATAACCTTTGGCTACAAAAAACCTATTGGGAACAGGTTGGATGACAGTGAGAGTACTGGTGGTGTTACCCTGTGAATTGGGGGTCCCGGGAGGGGCACCCAAACAACCGAACAACAACAAACCAGATGGGGAAATTAGCTGGAGCACTCTCTTGGCTAACGCGAGGCAGAGCAACGCAGCAGGATCTTTTACCCGATGTCTACAGCGTCAGGTCAGTGAGGAGGCAAATGGTTCAAACAACAATTAAGATTTATTAAACAGTTATTAAAGAAAAGAACAAACACACTCCTAACTAGAAGAGGAAATAGAGTTTCAAGGGGAATGGGTGATACGCCACCTGTCCTGTAGTCCTGGGGAAGCCAATTGCAGAGGAAGAAACCCGGCATGGCAGCCAAGGGGAATCTGCTGAACCAAGTGGCAGCAAGGCAAAGTGAAGTTCAGGCGATCCGGCGAGAGTTCCAAAGAGCTCTCAGAGCAGGGGATTTTTATAGGGGAAAGAACAACCGCAGGCTAGTCTGGTCTTTGGGTGAAAACAATAAGTTCTGGGCTGGAGACAAAGCCTCCGAAAGGTCGGAATTTGCATGATTGAGTTAGAGTCCGAATTGACAATGGTATGGCCAGTATGTAGATGCGGCTAGCTCAGCAGTTAAGTACCTAGCTCGCCAGGGTGTCCTCTCAGGGCAGAGGATCTCTTTGTGGTAGCGTGCATTTGTAACGAAGGTGTTTGTTTTGGGAGGTCCCTTAAAGCAGATCTGGCAATATCTGGCTTGGTTTGGTGAGAGCAGCAAGTAGTAGCCATGCCTAGCTTCGCGCTTGTTCGGCGGGCCTCACAAACACTTGGCTGGTGGCAGAGTAGGGCCAAATTATGATATCAAAATGATATCTTTGGTTCACCAAAGGTCAGGCCAGAACACAGTAGATTGATTGATTGATTGATTGATTGATTGATTTTATATACCACTTTTCTCCTAGAGTGGGACCCAAGGCAGTTTCCAAGAAAAGTTAAAAGATTTTTTTTAAAAAAAATTAAAACAATTAAAAAATTAAGAACATATAAAATGATAAAAATCTACAATAATTTTTAAAAACAGCTTGATAAATAAAAAGCTCTTCTGATCACACACCAAAAGCCTGCTTGAAAAAAAATGTTTTTGCCTGCTGACAAAAGGAAAGCAGGGAGGAAGCCAGCCTAGGCTCCCATGGAAGAGTGTTCCACAGGGTGGGAGCAGCCACTGAGAAGGCTCTCTCCTGTATCCTCACCAAGCAAGCCTGGGATGATAGCAGGACTGAAAGCCTTCCCCTGTGGATCTTAGGATTCTGGCAGGTTCATATATGGAGATACAGTATGGCAATGTTTCTCGACCTGTGTGAAATGGTGGACCAGCATTTTCTTTTCCCATGTGCCAGGACCTGGCACAATATTTGAATCATATTATTACCATCATACTCACATAGTTTTCTGGAAACTCAGCATAGACCTACAGGCAATTGCAGACAAACTAGCACTAGTCAATGGACAACCAGTGGAACCAGTGTAGGGCACAGAACAAGTAAAATAAAAGAGGAACAAGTACTCTTCATAGTGCTTATTCTGCAGCAGTGAGATTGGCCAAAAAGATGAATCTTTGCTTCTGCTTTTGTTCCTCAATGAGGCACTCAAAGAGAAGTCACTCATATTCTTTCAGAACATTTCACCACAGACATCATAAAGTCTGGAGACATATCCAATGCTCTATTTGGTTAGGTTTCTTGGTATCATTTTTAGCTGTTGAAGATTTATGATGCTTGTATTACCAAGATGCTTGTATTAATCCACTCTTCCAGATGCAAATTTGACCATTGCCCATCTTGGATGATAGGCTCTAGTATAGGTAAATTGGTTATGTGGCTTCAGTGGGTGGTAAATGCCTCTCTCTTGGACTGAGAGATGTCTACCACTTTTGATGAGGCTGTGGTGCACCATTTCCTGAAGAGGACCTCATTGAACCCAAAAGTATGTGAAAACTACCAGCCTATCACTAATACCCCCTTTTGGAGTAAGGTCCTTCAGACCAGCTTCAGGCATTCTTGGAGGAAGAGATTATCTGGACCTATTTCAGGCCAGAATGTGGTATTAAAACAACTTCACCTATGTGAACAACCTGGATGAAAGGCAGAGGAACACTACTCTGTCAATTCTTCCAGATCTTCAAAGATTTTCAACAGCATTGATCATGGTATCCTACTGGGCTAGTTCTGGGGATGGGAGTAAGAGGCGTGGTTGTAGAGAGTGGCATTAGGGATTCCTTTTCAGACCCATGGCTGTTGAGCTCTAGAGTACAATAGGGCTCCATTTTGTCCACCATGCATTTTAATATCTATATGAGACCATGGGGTTAGGTTCTTAAGGATTATGTGCCATCAGTATGCTGATGACATTCAGGTCTACTTCTCCTTTTTGTAGGAATCTGCTGAGACTGTGCAGGTGCTCGACCAGTGCCTGGATGCTGCAGTGGAAGAGGGTGAACAAACTGAAGCTGAATCCCAATAAATTGAAAGTTCTGTGTGCTAGTAGCTTTGGGGTCCAGGAACTGGATGAGCAACCTTTCCTAGATGGGGCTGAATTTCCCCTAAGGGAGCATATAGTTTGGAAGTACTCCTAGATCCATCTACACCACTAAAGGCCCAGGTGCATTACATAGTCCCTGGGGCCAGCTTCAACTGTTTTACAAGGTACAGCCTTTCTTAGAGATAAGCTAGTGACAATAATTCATTCACTGGTAACCTTCCAATTGGTCTGCTGCAGCACAGTCTATGTGGGGCTGCCTTTGAAAAGGACTTGGAAGCCACAGCTAGAAACCATATAACACTTAAAAAAAATTTTTTTTTTGTTGACACACAAGTTAAATGCATAAAACAACATATGGCACATATCAACTAAACAAAATAATACAAAAACACCCAAAACAAAACAACAAAAATAACAACTACTTACAAAGGATAATAACATGTGACTTCCAGTTTTCTATTGTATGGTTATATGCAAAAACATTAATATATATGAGTTTAATGTCTACATATTGTTGAAACCTATTATGATACCAGTTTGTTAATAACCTGAAATAACCCTGAAATAACATTCTCTTGCTTATTTATGCATTCTCTCCAATTAGTCAACTCTTAAATTAAGTTCATCTATCTCACTATCACTCATAAAATTATACAATATTGTCTGTCCTTTCTTTTCCACATATTTAACATTCAGCATATATAACATTTAAACCACACTATACCTTCCTCTTTCTAGCCATAGAATATAGAATTTACATTTAATAATCCATCCCCCTTCCAATCCAAATATCAAATAATACCACAAATTAATTAACTATAACTCTGAAATTATCTTAATATCCATTCAAATACCACTTGTCAAATAATCCATTACAAATAATACCACTTGTCAAATAATCCATTACAAATATTTACATTTCACAGGAGGCTTCCTCCAAATATCCTCTTCTGTATATAGTAAACATAACTTCTCCCATATCTGAGCCCATAAAAGCAACAGACATCCCAACAACTTAAAATAATAAGCCTCTTCATTGTTCCTCTATTTAAGGTGCTCCCCATGGTTGAACAGTTCATTCTTAAGCTTCTTGATTCCCAAATAGATGGTGTTCTTCAAATTATCACATTTTTCTACATTGCTTTTTTTTTCTAGATGTGCTGGCTTTATCTAGAATTTCTCACAACAGTCTTCCTTACTAATTTCCTCAGTTTCTTTAAATAGGTCTTATTTTCCATCATATCTAAGTTGAGAGCATCTGGGTAAGAATGAAGAGTAGTGGGTATTTACTACAAACCTCCAAGCCCGTCTGAGGATTTGGATGATGCCTTCCTAGAGCAGATGACCACACATTCAAAAAGGAGAGATGCAACAGTAATGGGAGATTTCAACTATTCTGATTTATGATGGCGGTCAAATGCTGCCAAAAACACAAGGCCCAACAAATTCCTCACTTGTTTGCAGACAATTTCATGGTGCAGAAGGTGGAAGAGGTAACAGGGGGATCAACTATTTTAGGTCTGATCCTGACCAACAGGAATGACCTTGTTAATGGAATGGAAGCAGTGGGATCCTTGCAGGGGAGTGACCATGAGCTACTGGAATTTGTCATTCAGTGGGAAAGGGAAGCCAGGTGTAGTCAGACACACATTCTAGACTTTAAAGAAGCTAATTTCTGTAAACTTAGGGAATCACTGGCTCAAATTCCATGGTCAAGAATACTGAAAGAGAAGGGAGTTCATGACAGATGGGAGTTTCTTAAAAGTGAAATACAGAAGGCACAATTGAAAACTGTGCCAATAAGGAGGAAAAATGGCAGGTGTCTAAAGAAACTGGAATGGTTGACTAAAAAACTCTCAGCTGAGCTAAGTGTTAAAAGAAATATGTACAGGAAATGGAAGAACTGCAGAATCACCAAAGAGGAATTCAAACAAATAGCCAGGATATGTAGGGAGAGGAGCAGAAAAGCTAAAACACAGAATGAACTCAGGCTTGCCAGAGAGATTAAGTGTGATAACTGAAGCCCCTGTCAGAGGTGCTGATGACAAGCAGCAGCTGTTGGTCCCTGTGGCTCAGGGTGGAGATGATGAGCAGCAGCTGTTGATCCCTGTGGCTCTGGCTGAAGATGAGTCCTGCAGCTCAAGAGCTTCCCCTGCTGCCATGGACCAAGCTGGCTCGGACGTTCCTCTGCCAGTTCCTTTAAGGCAACAGAGATTCAGCTGTGATCCTGAGGATGTCCTGGAGCCTGCGTCAATCAGCCCACAAACCAGGCAGAGACTCAAGAGAGCTGAGCAAAGGGAGGCTTCCTTGATTAAGTTGAAGAAACAGTGACCAGCCACACCTGTGCCTGGGCTATATAACTGCCTGCTGGGAAGCTTTCCTTTGCTTGTGGCAAACTTTCTTCAAGCTCTCTCTTTGGTTCCAGCACCTGGCTCTTGATACCTTGGATTGATCTCTTGGCTTCTGACCCCTGGATTTTGGACTCTGACTATAGCTTTTGCTTGTCACTCAGGCTTAGGTAAATGGAATTCCTATGAGTAATTGCTTGCTTTGACTCCTCCTGGTGGGACTATGTTATCTCTCCCTCTCCCTTCTCAGGGATGGCCTTGACATTAAGAACAATAAAAAAGGCTTTTTTAGATATGTCTGCAGCAAAAGGAAAAACAAGGAAATGATAGGGTCACTGCGTGGATGAGATGACCAAGTACTAACAGGGGAAAGAGAGAAGGCAGAACTACTCAACACCTTCTTTGCCTCAGTTTTCTCCCAAAAGGATAAAAGTATTCAACCTGATGGGTGGGGAACAGGTGGGGAAGAGGGGAGGGGGAATAAGCACGGGAAGGGGGGAGGGAGAATGAGACAGAATAGGGTAAAGAGTCTCCAGGGTGAGATGAATTATGTCTGAAGATATTAAAAGAGCTGGCAGAAGTAATTTCAGAACCACTTGCAATAATCTTTGAGAACTCTTGGAGAACAGAAGTGCTGGCAGACTGGAGGAGGGCAAATGTTGTCCCCATTTTCAAAAAGGGAAAGAAAGGAGAACCAAATCATTATCGCTGAGTCAGCCTGACATCAATAACAGGAAAAATCCTAGAGCAGATCATTAAATGGTCAGTTTGTAATTACTTTGAATGCAATGCTGTGATCACTAAAAGTCAACATGTGTTTCTCAAAAACAAGTCATGCCAGACTAATCTTATCTCTTTTTAGGATACATAGCATCACAAGCTTGATAGATGAAGGGAATGCTGAGGACATAGCATATTTTGATTTCAGTAAGACATTTGACAAAGTTCCCCATGACATCCTTGCAAAGATGAAGCTAGTAAAATGCGGATTGGACAGGGCTACTGTTAAGAAGATTTGTAGTTGGTTGATTGACCAAACCCAAAGGGTGCTCACCAATGGCTGCTTTTCATCCTGGAGAGAAGTGACTGGTGGGGTTCTGTCCTTGGCCCAGTGCTATTCAACATCTTCATCAATGACTTGGATGAAGGAATAGAGGGTATGCTGATCAAATTTGCAGATGACATGAGGTTGCTAATATGCCAGAGGACAGAATCAACATTCAAAATGACCTTGACAGATTGGAGAGCTGGGACAAAGCTAACAAAATGAATTTCAACAGAGAGAAATGTAAGGTCCTGCACTTAGGCAGAAAAAAATGGAATGTACAAATATAAGATGGGGGACACATGGCTAGATAGCAGTACATGAGAAAGGGATCTAGGAGTCTTGGTGGACCGCAAGCTGAGCATGAGTCAACAGTGTGATGTGGCAGCCAAGAAAGCCAACACAATTCTTGGTTGCATCAACTGGAGTATGGGCTTAGATCAAGGGAGGTAATGGTACCACTCTATTCTGCTTTGGTTAGACCTCATCTGGAATACTGTGTCCAGTTCTGGGCACCTCATTTCAAGAAGGATATTAAGAAGCTGGAGCATGTCCAGAAGAGGGCAACCAAAATGGTGAAGGGTCTGGAAGCCATGCCCTATGAGGAACAGCTTAGGGAGCTAGATATGTTTAATCTGCAGAAGAGAAGGTTAAGAGGAGACATGATAGCCATATTTAAATATTTGAAGGAATGTCATGTTGAGGAAGGAGTGGGCTTGTTTTCCGCTGCTCCAGAGACTAGGACAAGGAGCAATGGATTCAAGCTACAGGAAAGGAGATTCCACCTGAACCTCAGGAAGAACTTATTGCTGTCCAGCAGTGGAATTTGCTGCCTCGGAGTGTAGTGGAGTCTCCTTCTTTGGAGGTTTTTAAGCAGAGGCTGGATGGCCATCTGTTGGAAGTGCTTTGATGTGGGTTCCTGCATGGCAGGGGGTTGGACTGGATGGCCCCTTTGGTCTGTTCCAACTCCATTACTCTATAAAAAAAAACTTCATCTTCAACCAAAATCTTGGTTCCTTCCTTATTTACCCCATGATCTCCTTCCTCTAGCAAAGCTTCAATAACTTGGATCAGAGGTTGTTTGGTCTCCTCATTTATCTATTAAGATTCCTTCTCCAATCCTTCTTTAAGATGAACTGATGGAACATTTTTAACTCTCTGATCTCTTTTCCTAGTTCAGAGAACATCTGTTTATGTTCAACTCTCATTAGCTTCAATTCTTTCAGAATAGTTTGCTTAAAAGCACTCTGCATTTTGATGGACACATTATGGATTTTTGAATTGTAATTAGTCTTATTTCTCTTTTGGGCACCACTAACGTTTTCAGTTTTCAACCAGTCTTTCTCATACCCCTTCCTCTTTCTTACTCTCCTTCCTCTTTAACCTGGAAGTGAATGTTCTCCATTCTTTTCTTTCCCATGTGTCTTGGATATCCTTACTCTTACCAGGTGTGTTGTAGATAAGCCTGCCTTCTCATAGTTCATTCTTTGTTAACCTTTATTTTGTCTTTTAAGTCAGGATCATAATTTTTTCAAAGTCTTTTCATGGTGAGATATTTTTCGTTCTTTAAAGTTTTAAATCCAATTTAATAACACTCTTCTACTTCCAAAACTTTGGCCATTTCTGCATCACGGGGCTGTGCTGCTTTGGGGACAAGATAGCAGGGATCGGCCAATCCGGCTTCTGCGCAACGTCATCGCCAGCCAACTGCCATCCTGTCCCCAAGCATTGCGCTCACAGTATTCACAGAACGGGAGAAAAAAATCTGTTTTGCGCCTGCGATTGTGCGGCACTCCCGTACTTACTGTCATGTGGAAGGGCCGTATGCAGCATGGAAAAGTGCCCAGCTGTGCTGCAATGTAGAAGGAAGAGGAAGGGCCATTGTGTTCCCTTCTGCAGGGAGCCAGTGAGGTGTGGAGGGGAGCATTCCTGTTGTGCCCCCTTCCCTGTAGAGAGTGCTGCAGGACAAGGTGCAAGGACGTTGTTGCGCGGAAATGGCCTTAAATAATTTACTTGTAGTTTCCAACTGTAGAAATAAGCTAACAGGAGGTAAAAGTCCTATTGCCTGGAAAACTTCTTTAAGAATCTTCATGTAAATCCAACTGGTTAAGCTAAGGAAATTCATTGTGACATTTTTTCCTGTTACCAGTGGCTGGATGTGGTGGGGTAAGTTGGTTCCTTCATGGTCCCCTCTGCTCCACTGCTTTCCGGTGACATTCATGTGTGTCTTCAGCAAAGCCAGAAACAGGAATCACATTCAAGTGAAGCCTCTGATCTTCCCATACCTGGAGGAATCTTCTGTTGGTTACCATCAATCACCATGTCCAGTGCCTCCCCTGCAGCAGAGCAGCCAGAGAGTGAAGCAACACAGCGACAGGTTGACCTGGTAGTCCCAGAAACCACATAACACTGGTTTTAAAGAAGTTGCCCTGACTGTCAGTATGCTTTCAGGCTGAATGTAAGGTACTGGATGATGCCATTTAAAGCTCTAAGTGCTTTTGGGACCATGATATGAGGAGCAGCTGTTCCTGTATATCCCTTATATGAGTTCAGCTAGAAAGGCCCTTCTGAGTATGTCCCACCAGTGGAAGGAATACACTATGTGAAGACATTGGAGGGGACCTTCTCTGCTGTGATGCCCTGGCTGTAGAACGCCTTCCCTTGGAAGCTCAGTTGGTGCTGATGCTGGCCTCATTCCACTGCTGAACTAAAGCATGGCTTTTTCTTAAAGCTTTGGGGGCCTGATTATTTCTTCCAAACCTGTACATGATTGGAAACTGTTTTAACCAGTTTTAACTTGACAAATGGTTTAATATGCTTTTAGTCTATTTAACTTATCCTTTACTGTTTTAAATTGTAAATTGTTTTCAGCTGAATGAAATGATTTTCTCTGTATACCACCCTGAGACCCTATGATGCAGGATCAGGACATGCATATTTTAATAAACACATCAGTAAAAGATTCATTTTATCATATGTCTAGTTTTTGTTCCACTGAAGTTAAGGTGCCATATACTGGGCAACCAGACATTTGCCTCAGGATGCCTCTTATGGCCATAAATAATACAATTAGTCTCCGTATTGTTGCTAAGAATGTTCCTATTTCCTCAAAATGTCTTTGATTTCCTCTCAGACTGATTTACACAGTTTCTCCTGCTGCCTTTGGCTGTCTGCTATCCATTTGAATGTTCCTTTTGTTCAAAAATAGTTGCCCTTCTTTTTATGAATAGGTCATTAGTGTTTATAGAAGTAGGGGGAGCGCTTTGAAATGCTGCATTTTGGGAGGGGAGCAAATCTGCCTACTTGAGCATTGCTGAAGCGCATGGCCTTAGCTGTCTCTTGTGGCAAAACAGCTTATGCGGCTTTCTCCAGATTCGTGAGAGGAAACTCACCCTCATGGCCCTATTTGTTGGTAGGCAGAGCAGAACAATACATGTTTTGCTAATGGTAGGGAGGGAGAATGAAGGGAATAAAAAGGAGGGTGTGTGAAAAATATTTCTCTATGACTGAAGCAGCTTTTTAAGAAGGGAAATTGGGAACCTAGTGAAGGAAGCCTAGAAAAAGAAACTTTCTCCCCCTTCCTCCACTCCAGCCTCACACACAGAAGGCCCGTTGAAAGAGAAATACTTGTGGGACATTAGGAATGAAAAATGTCAGCACAGGCACTGCCTGAACTCGCACGGTTTGCTGCTCCCACCTCATGGCAGGCCTGAACACTAATATAAAAGAGGCTCTTTGTCTCGGGAAAAAGTATAACCTTCAAGGACAAGTAAAATCCACATCCACCGTCTCCTTTTGACACAAAGGTTGTGACATTCAACGAATAATGCAAGGAATCATAAAGCCACCAGCTTAGTTTCAAGAAGCTAGTTGTTCCACGAAGGAGGTAGAGGCAGCCTGACACTTTAATTCCTCCATGCCTTGATTTACTCCTTCCTTTCAGATGTATATTCTGTTTTCAGAAAAGGTCGGTCCCATTAGATAAGGATTATGTTTATGTATCTCCAGTACTTGGGGCCTGTTTTCTGTAGACTTTTTTTTTAATTGGCCCCTCTCCCTTTCTAAACTTAAGTCTGTTAGGCTAGATCCCCCTCCCACAACTCTGCATCTGCTTAGCAGGATGAGTGCTTGGTCCTGCATGCCACAGCATGAAGTTGTCCCATTGCATCCTGCTGATAATCTCTGGATCAAGATTTCTGATATCAAGGATTATGAAAAACAAAAGTGCACTGTGAAGATCAAAATGTGCCTGGGCACAGGAATTCTGTCGGTGTGGTGGGAGGAACCAAGAGCAGAGGAACTATCTTAACCAAAGCACAGTTAAGAAAAATGACTTTTAGGAACATAGTCCCTGGGGTCCCTAACCAAAATGGTTACCAGCCATGCTGGTTAGGGGATCCTTAGATATACTCTAAAAAGGCCACTTTCCCTTGACCCAGAGTCTAGTTAGACCTCTGCCAGCAGAGCAAGAGAAAGTAGGAACTGCATGTTTCTTTCTACCTCCATGACTCTGTTTTAATTCCCTCTCCCCTTTTACATCTACAGTTTTCCTTAATCCATTATATATAATCCATATATATAGTTGCTCCTAGCTTGTCATTTAAATACAAACACACTCCCCACATTTTCCTGTTTGGAAATAATGAGCACAACCAGACTGACTGAAAAGTTCCTGTACTTTCAATTTTATACTGGGTTAAAATAAGCTGATGTGGGGAGCTGATCTAAAAAGTTTTTTATTGTATTGGGAGCTGATGGAAAATATTCTGGGATAAACAAAACATGCATGGATCTCTAAAATAAACCAGAAAGAAAAGGTACAAAATCTGGGACTTCCTGTTCTTTTAAGTTAGTCTGGATGTGCCCTAAGAGAGAAATATTAGCTAAAGAGGTTGTTCCCCTAGATCAAGGTGAAATGAGGGGAATCATTCCTTGTCACTTACTTAAGGAAATGAGAGAAGGAACATTTAACCTAGCCTACTTATTTCTAGACAGAAGGTGGATGTAGAACAGAGTGGAGGGTAAACCCTGACACCACAATGACTAGGAAGGAGGAAATTACCAAGTAAATACTTACACCCCTAGGAGAGTTTTTGCAGGTTACAGCAACAAATCAGTTAAGCCTTGCAAATTGTACCAAGCTGCTGCTTGACTCACTGAGCTGAATATTTGCTCACCACCCTTTCCTCTCGCCCTGAGCTCAGCCTTCCAAAACTGGGGAATTTCTACCGTCATCTCCGACCTGAGGATGGCCCATAAAAACTGGAGATTCAAGACCCTGAGATCTGGTAACAATGGAAATTATGGCCAAAATCCTACCTTGCGATTGCATAGAATAAATCTCCACATTGACGCATGATGTAGTAATTGTGCTATGCAATCCTCATGGTAAAACAACTGAATGCACAACAGAATAGACAACCAAATGCCTGTCCAAATGTGCATCTGTGTGCATCTACATGCACATCAGCATGCAAAGTAACACCACATGTGCAACTCCATATGTATAACTTTGGACTAAATATGGACTAATATGACCAAAATGTCCTCCAGGTCTGTAGGGGAACTTATGTATAAGACACAAACAAGATTCCAGCCTATGTTCCAATCTACTTTAAACAAACCCAACAGATCAGCTTTCACTTTGTTTTCATGACATCAGAGCCCCAATGTTGGAGAGAGAAAGTCCATGGATGTTGCCACAGCATTGTGGGAGGGGGTGCACTGCTGGCAAGGTTAGATACTCCAACCACTGAGTTTGGACCTCTTTCTCTCCCAGGGTCTATCAGAGGGGTAAACAGGCTCAGCAGACTGGAAGGAGGCCCAGAAAATATGTTGCATACATTTTGGTCTTTTGCAATAGACTCATTATTTGTTTATTGTTTTGGATATTTGTTTGTAAATTGGGTGGATCTCAAAGAAAATAATGATATACATACTTCTGTATTACAAAATAGTAAACATTTTTATGTGTTCAGTCTTGTTCCAGGAGAGCTGGACTATGACCCAAGTGATGGAAAGGAAGTGGCAGGTAAGCAAAACTGAACCAAAGGGTGGGTGAAGGGGAACGAGGGGGCAGGTGGGGAGCAGTGTTGCAACAGGTAAAATAGAAGACCCCTGGCTACACTAGTGGCAGCTTGGAATAGAGACCTAGAGGTGATCAGACCACTGTGGCCTCAGCTGCTCAAGAGGGGGAAAAGGAGGAGGAGCAGCAGCAACATTTCCACTACCACAGCCCAGATGAGCAGCTTTCCCAATTCTTTACCAACATCTCTGAGAGCAGGTCCTGAACATTTTCTGCCTGACCAGGATTGGCTGCTGAGGAGCACATGACACAGGAGGGGACGGTCTCTGGATGCAGATTAGAGTGAACATGGGCAGGTGGCTGGAAGGAGAAAGTGCTGGTTTGAGTGGCAGTGATTGTGTCTTCTTCTCCACAAAGACTTGAGATAGCTTGAGAGAACAAGCAAACTTCTGGCACTCCCCTCCCACAAAAATATTTCACTAGAGTCTGAACCTGTGAACTCTATTTTCTCCAGCCTTGGACCATAAGATTGCAGCCTGGAACCTCCCGTTACCCATGTTTATCTCTCTGTATGGAAATAGGTTGCTACAGAATGGCTATAAAACAGCTCCTAGGTTGGTGATGTTTCCGAAGTGGTGACTCATTAGTTTGCTTTCATAGCTATCATTGAGTCAGAGATTAATCTATAAACCTGGAATTTTCAAATGTAATCCCAAAGGATATTTATACAAGGATATTTATACAATTTATACAAGGATTATACAAGGATATTTATACAATTTTTTTTGCAATCCTGAAAACTATATTTCATGTGCTGCCAAATGGTAGTGGAAAAATCAACTCGAAAAAAATTGCATATCCTAATTCATTATGTAGAGACGCAGATTTGTGACCAGATCATTTGTTTCCTTGCTCAGTTTACTATCCAGGTGATAATAGTTGATGGGCAAATTCAAAGCTCCTG
Source organism: Iguana delicatissima (assembly GCA_948472985.1). Lineage (NCBI taxonomy): Eukaryota > Metazoa > Chordata > Lepidosauria > Squamata > Iguanidae > Iguana > Iguana delicatissima. The sequence continues at coordinate 103,369 of CAOKZL010000460.1, read as the reverse complement.
TTCTTTCTTTTAGTTCTTTACCTTTACACTAGACTTGGACTGGACATCCTATCAAGTAAAGGATGCCTTCAAAGAGAAGACTGTACTTTGACAAACTTTAACATAGAGGACTGTCCTCTGTAAGGCTGAGCATATGGCTGTTCTATAATATTTGTAAGCCACATTTTTCCAATATGCTGATAGAGATCTAGTTTAGTTTTACTGATATCTTAAGCAAGCTTTCAGAACTCCACTGGTTTCTTCATTAGGCAATAGTTTTAAAAATCATTTAGGAGAAGGAAAACTAAATGATGATGTCAGGCCTACATTTTGTTAAGATGTTGTTGCTGTCAGTTAAGACGACCTGGAGGGGTCTGAAAACTTGCATGAACCAATCTGTGCCTTTTTGGTTGGCCCAATAAAGGTATTGCTGTTTCATGTATTTTGGATATTGCTGTATTTTGCTGTATGGTCCATACAGCTATCTCTGGATATATTTTCTGGATTTGAGGATACCGCATTATGGCCACAACAGGGGAATTTTAAAGATGATGGAGCCAAAGGATTGGGACTAAACTCTTTGAAATTTCTACCTCCAATAAAGATCAAACTTTTTCATTGAGACTGCATTTGGTTGTTTCTTTCTTTCTGTATTGCCAACACAACTACCCCTGGGTATATTTTCTGATATTTTAAAATTTATATTTTCCTATTAAATGCATATTTTCCCCCTAAGCTAGTTGTGCATATTCAGGAAATCTAATGCACACACAATGCACTGTAAAAGAAGGACTGCCCCATGGTTTGAGTCTTAGCATCCATGCTTATTAAAAGTTATCTAAGCTGAAGAGAATTAGTTCTTCCAGCTTCAGCAGAGCTTCTGCAGAGCACAGAAACCCCAGATCTTGAAATCCCCTCAAATACCCAGATCTAAATTTAAAATTCCCCCAAATGTATTGCTTTAGTCTGGTAGCTATTTGATTGGCATGGAGGCAACATACTTATTTTACTTGCTGACTCCATGTAGGTGATGCCAGCAACTTATAACTGAAAAACGAAATTATCCAGACATTGGAATGAGCACATTTCCTGATGTCTGTTATAGTGGGTTTGAGGCTGAACAGCAGCCTTGCCAATAGGAAGAGTGCAGCGGGATGGGATGAGCCAGTTTGACTGAAAGGCTGGCATGCTCTCATATTTTGGCCACGTTAGGACAAGCTGACAGGTTTATGCAGCCAGCTGCTTTGCCAGAATCAACCTTTCTTAGCAAGTTTTTCAGCTTGAGCGGCTGGCTGGGAAACATTGATTCTGGCAGAGCTATGACATACTCTATTCTCTCACTAAATTTTGGGAAAGGGAAAAAATTCAACTTTTATCTAGATGAGCCACCAAATTTCTTTAAAACTCAAACATGGGTGGAACATGTATTGCTCTATGAAATTTATAAACTGTACATTCCCCACTGCTGTCTGTTGAAGATCAAAGTTAAACTTGTACATAAAAATTACATTGTCTGTAAAAGGCTGATCATATGATCAAAGCAGCAAAAATGTGGTCCTTTCGTTTCAGAGAAAAATTGTCCTTTGAGACCTGCAGTCGCCCTTATTGGCAGAAAGATGGGATATAAATTAAATAAATGAATGCAAACCTCTAAGAGATAGGAAAATTAGTGAGAAATTGTCATTATATTACCTTTACAATAAAAGGCTTTGAAACTTTTTTTCATCTGTTGTACATTGCTGTGTGGCCCCTGGCGGTCTGATATATATAAACAAACAAAACAAAAGCAAAAACTGTCAGTTGTTCCTATTGCTTACTTGCCTACTGGTTGCAACAATTTGATGCCAGGTTCACTTTTGGCCATAAGTGCCCCTAGATTAGAAATAATTATGGTGGGAATCCTGTTGGTGAGCTACAAATGCATTAAGTACCATAGTTATGGTGTAATGCAGTGAATCCCATCCTGACCCCCACCCTTCCCTACTTTCCAGGCAGCAGTTGCTGCAATCAGCGGGGGTCTGCTCCCCTGTCAATCAGAAAGCAGCTAACTGAGGGGCTCACCTCCTCCTGTGAGCAATCTCTGCTGCAACAGCCAGAAGGAGGTCCCTGTCACAATTCCTCCTCTTCAGCCAGCTGCTTCCCAAATGACTGGGGAACAGACTCACATCGCTTGCAGTGGCTGCTGCTTGGTAACTGGTGATTTGAGGATTTTCATAGTTCCTATGTATCCACTGAACTAAAGGCTATGCAGGGATCATGAATACAAAACAGTCACAAGTGCATAACTATAGGCTATGCATTCTTAACGGCCCAGAATTCTGGCAGTTATGTCCACTATAACAAGCATCAAGCACGGTCTAATGCTCTCTCTTTCAACTAGTAAGTTAGAAACAACAAGTGATTTGCTTGTATCCTGACTTTGTATGGGTCACTCCAGTTTTTTTCCCCGTTTCATTTTTTTCCCCAAAAAGAGTACAACAAAAGAATAGAGAAAAAGGGTGTTCAGATACAAAAGATGACTTTAGAACCTTTATCTTTATTAGTCATGGGGGCCTGACTTGCCATTGGCTAATAGGTATGTGGGCATTTGCATTCAAAGTCCTGCAACAAGACAAGTATATGAGAAAGCAACTAGTCTTGCTATGTTAGAATACAGGAAGTTTTATTTTGTTATATCAATTATAGGCAAAATTGCACATTTTTCCTAATATGTATAAAAAAAAAACCTCAAAAAATATTAACACTGAACAATATAAATAGATACCTTCATCTTATACAATATATTCTGCTAGTGCAGCTGTTGGCTCAGACGTGCTTGTGCTTGTAAGCTAACTGGAAATGTTACATTTCTTGAAAGATTTAATAGGCTCACACCGTTTTTTCAGCTGTAAGAAAGCTAATCTTTTATTCTGTCACAGTGTTTATTAAAAATGGTCAGTGATTATCCTTGGCTCAGGCACACAGAATCTGAGCTTGCCTCTTCTAAAATCCAAATTTTACGTAAAGATCTAAAAATAATAATATTATGCTTGTCATTATGACTGATGTATTAAAATATTATTAGATTTCTGCTATTTCTCCCTCTTCTCCCTTTCCCTCTTGTTTTGCATGGCCTGCCAGAAAAAAAAAGTAACAAAAAATAAGTACCATAAATGTTAATAAAGTTTATTGTCTCGGTTGTGTATGTAAGTGCAGAATGCATTTTGCAAAGCACAGATATTGCTGGCAGCCCTGGGAGTCCCTTCTAGCTAAGGATTGTTGCAAAATGTATGAGGGGAACTCCCAGATAGCTCCATTTCATGTGGTTTGGCTCACGGTCTGGAACGGAAGTTCTGCCTGCAGTTCTAAGTCTTCATGTTGCTTTTGTTAGGATCTGCAACACAATGCTGCAGCAGGGAAGATTCCTATACTGTTTGAATTGGTCAGCCTGTCCTTCTCTGTGATACTGCATTTCATTTCCCCCTCCTATCAGGTTTGCCATGTTTCATCCTCAACAGTAAGGCAGCATTCTGAAGCCACTGAACATGCTCAATCCTTGCTGAGCCGTTTTGGGTGTTCACTTCATTTATAGGTTTCCTTTTCTGCATTTTGTCTACACTCAAAAGCCATTTCTGCAGGGGGCAAGGGAATCGTTCTGTGCCGCTACATATCAGATCTTCTGGCTCCTCGGTCCGGTCCAGGCTGCTCCGGAGTAGTGCGTGGTCGTAGATCCGCACTGCTCCGGCATCCAAAATGGCGGCTTCCAGTTGGTCGTGGGTCCTGACCAACCACTGAAGCTCGCCAGCCTAAAACCCACCCTCTGCAGATCTCAGGCTCGTATTGGTGCGAGCCTGCGAATCTGCACCAGAGCGCAGGCAAGCAGTGGCATGCTCCGGGCTTTTGAAAGACTGGAAAAATCAGGTCTTTCAAAAGCATGCTGGAGGACCACTTGGGGTTGTTCCGGAGCGGACTGAGGTGCGGATCTACACTAAGTAGTCTGGACCCAGTCCACTCCAAGGTGCAGACGTCCTCTGTGGAGGACACACTGCACCGTTTTTATTACTCCATGCGGAAATGGCCAAAATCTCAAAATCTCTGGATCTACTGATCTGAGAATGATCTACTGATTGGGTATATGGAAGTATCAGAAACTGGGCAATATGTTTTTGTAGTTGTTTTCAATAACCTAAGTGTAATATTATGTCATAATCAGAACTTCTTTATGTGTATGTGGGCAAGGAGGGGTGAGGCACTTCCTCAGATTTTCTACAGTCTAGATGGAGAACTTCCATGGGCTGTATTGGGCTCAACATTTGGAAGTTCCTTGCTACTCTGTCTCCCTATCTTTGTAGCCAGGGGTTGAGGGGAATCACAGCCCTTGCTTTTTCCCAAGTCTAGAGAATCTGTACCAGTGAATGTCTAGCATCCTTTTAAATGGCATACACAAGTACAAGTCAACCCTACACTTGAATAAGTCTATTATTATTATTATTATTATTATTATTATTATTATTATTATTATTATTATTATCATCATCATCATCATCATCATCCCCTTCTTCCTGCCACAGCAACCAACCTCAACTCCCCCAGATTTACTGGAGAGCCACTTTAGCCACCCATGGCCACTCCGTGCCTGGTGAGAGCAGAAGAGATTGGAGAAGCAAGTGGCTATATCCCTGTAGCCAAACATGAAACAACTATATTATCTGCTGAGATCTTTGGAGCACCCCTGTGGACTGCAACAACTGCTGTAATCATTTCGTGTCTGGCTACAAAGACACAGCCAGACAGGTCTCTTATCTCCCTCCTACTCTCCACCAAGCACAGTATGGCTGTGCAAGAAGGGCTACAGCAGCTCTTCAGTAAGTCCAGGGGTAATGAATGGTCAACAGTATCATATGGCCATCTATAGAGTAATTATGCAAAGCTACTATGTTGTGCTGAGCCGTATGAGATGTTGGCTTATGTTGGACCTTAATTTATTTAAGTTGACACAAGTTTGCATTTTGGTCTGAATTAGGAAACGTGTTTTCACACTGTCTCCCTAAAAGCTGGTTCAAGTTCTGACTTGGATCTTTTCCCAGCTGTAAATTCCTGGGTGTATGTGCATGGTTCTTTTAACATCCAGGAGAGAAAAGTGTGCTGTATCTGAAGATCTGACTTGAAAGATATCTGCATTTATGGCTAGATTTGCACACAACTATCATAAGAAGCAGGGCTATAGGGCTCTGTGGGTGAGCAAGGGATTGGCAAAGCCCACCCAGAAACGTACATTTGATGAAGTGGGCTGCAGTCCACAAAAGCTTATGCCAAATAAAATGTGTTGGTTTTTAATGTACCACAAGGCTCTTTGTTGTTTTTGCTGCAACAGACTTAACGCAGCAGCCCCCGCCAACTAGAAATGTTCATGTAGAACTGTAGTGTGTATTATTCTCCTCACCTTTCCCCAGCTGGCACAGGACTGAGGCAGAGTACAATTCCAACCACACTGCTTACCTTGGCTTCTGGCTTGAACTCAGGGCTGTGGAAGAATCACCTTCGTTCCAGGCCATTCTACCTCACTGTCCTCATTCTATCCAGCTAAGATGGCCTCTTCCAGATTCAGGCAGAATGGACTAAGTGGTATCTCGGCAAAGGGGCCAAACCACTTCCTGCCCAAGGTCTTGATCCATTCTTCTGGAGGCAAGTCAGGGATAATGGGAAACATGGATGTGTTTGAGGTGATGGAAGTAGAGAGGGAAAGTTTCAGTTGCTGCCAAAGGAACAATATCCCACACTGAGTTTCCAGCAGGATCTGTCTCTCCCCTTCATCCTCCTGCCAACAATCCCATTACAGTTACAACTCTTTTTGGCTTACCACCTAAAACAGAAGAAACTACAGGATGCCTGGTCATTGACCTGTCCAACATGAATATTTAGACCCTTCTTGGGATCTGCTGCATCCCAAATTTCCATGAGGTGTTGTTGCGCATGACTGAAATACCAGTCCACCCTAGTTTCTCAGATAAAATAATGGAAAATTCAGAAAGCTCAGAAAACATTTTCCTCCCAACTATCTGAATCAAGAAGAGACCATCCCCTGAAATTCTCAGAAGCAAGGAGCTAAGACCTCCGCCCCAGTATAGTGTCTTAGACAAATCCTGTCTTGCCTCCAGGAAAACCTGGTCTTTCTTGCTTGGGCCATCCTGGTCTTCTCCTTTGGTATTAGGTCCTTCAGCAATTCTTACTGGACAATGAAGTGAGAAGGTGGCCAGGCCAGTGTCCCCTCCTAGGAAGACACCACAGGAGCAGGGCAGAGATGATGAAATGACATCAGTGACTCTGGTAAGTTCTCCAGCCTTCTTCCCTCTAAGTTTTCTTGCTGACATGTTCTCCTTCCTCTCAGCCCTGCTGATGTCCTGTGCTTAAAGGGAGCAAGTGCAAGGACAAGAAGTACTTATGAGAGAAGCACTTATGGGTGAGGTAAGTCTGTCCAAGTTTACTGAGGTTGAAGGCAGGTGTGGTAGCAAGTTTCAGCTGTTCCAGGACCTTCCATGGGAAGCCAGTAGTCATGATAACTGAAGCCACAAACAGACAAACAGACACACTCTATAAGCCAGTCCAGAGGTCTAGAATCCAAATAAATCCACAAATAGGAAGCACACACATGTCAGGGAGAAATAAAAGTTCTAAACAACAAAAACTCCCTGCAGCTTATGTGAGGATTTATAGCCACCTAACCTTGAGATGCTAGGTGCTTGATTGCTCAGCGTTTCTTATTTATGAGAAATTGGTTCTGTTGCTTCTGTTCCTTGCTCTGATGATGTTCCACAAATGATGGGGGTGTCTCCTCAGTGCACCTCAGTTCCTGAGGTGGGGCACCACTTTGCTGAAGTTGCTTATCATTTGAATGGTTTACCAGCTGCTCAGATTTTGGGGGAAGCCATTACACAGAGCCAGAGGTCTGACTTCTGCACATTGGATTCCTTGGACTCTACAGGGTGAGTTATAACAGCCAGAACTTTCCTCTGTATTTCCTTGCTTTCTCCCTTCCTCAGTCTCTACCCCATCTGTTCTCTATTCTGCTGCTTCTCTTTTCCCCCTGCCTCTCCTGATGATTTCCTTCTAAAACTGTCTTGCCTTGAGCCCCCCTCTGCCATCCAGACCTTTTCGGGTCTAATGATTTTGCATAAATCTGTACAATCATATGGTTTTAAACTGTTTTAAGCCATTCAAATAGTTTAATATGTTTTTCAACTGTTTACATTATTTTTTATTGCTTTAAATTGTTCTAAATGATCTTCAGTTGATTTGATTTGTATGTTACCCTGAGAATTTGTGATATAGGGTAGGACAGAAATATTTAAATCTATTATATAAAAGTCAATGTTCGTCTGCATGTTTGTCTGTTTGTCTGCATCAAGCAGGCAAAGACCTCATACGATTGGCTGAGTGAGGTGAGAAGACCTCATATGATTGGCTGGTTGTGACGATTCCATGGAATCCTGGGGTTGGCAGTTAAGGGAGGGGCCTTTAGAATTCTCAGCCAGAGAACTCTTGGCCCTCAGGCCAGTTACTATGGAGATGAGGCCCACCATCAATAAGGATGCCAGAAAACTTTTGGGAGGCATATATGAGAAAAATTAAAGTGACATACACAACATAGTTACAAGGTCTTCTCTCCTCACACAGTACATTGTATGGGTCCTTTATGTGAGAAATCTTGAAGCTGAAATTAAAAACAAAAAGTGCTTCCAGAAATGTAAAGCCATTGCACAAATTCAAGAGAAGGGGGGGGCAGTACATCAACATCACCAGACAACACAGACTGGATTGGAGACTATAGGGAAAAGTTACAGGTACTGGAATAGGCTGGTTGCTATGGAGATGATACCTAGCAGCAAGGAGGAGGACAGTATATCCCCGCAGGAGCCCAAAACCTCTGTCTGTTAATAACTCTGAAAACAGATTGGATTGGGGAATATGGGGAAAAGTTCTAGGTACTGGAATTGCTATGCAGTTGCTATGAAGATGAGGCCTGGCAGCAAGGAGGAGAACAGTGTATTCTCTCAGGAACCCAAAATGTGTATGTAAATAACTCTGAATACAGATTACATTGGGAAATATGGAGCAAAGTTACAGGAAATGGAGAAGACAGTTTGGTGAGTTCTTAAGAGGAAAATAAAAACCCTGGGCAATGCTGGGTAAATATGCTAGTAGATAAATAAATAACTAAAGTACATATACCAAATTGACTTCAACACATCATGGGAACAGAACATACACAGAGTGCAATACTGCCAACATCAGGAAGAAGAACATCAGGCAATAAGCAAGGAGCAAAGGCTACTTTAAACCTAGCACTATGATGGCCCCATTAACTAATCCAGGGGCCTAAAGTCTTGAATTTTCCAACACTGGCTTCATGGATGGCAATTAAAAAAAAAGTCTTTAGTTAAGGAGTGTGATTATGACCTTTACTAAATCAAAACAAGGTCTTCTAAGTAAAAATTATAATTAAGCTGTCTAGAAACTACAGTCTGCCAACAATTTGGGGGAAACCCCCCCCCCCGAGTTTTCCTGACACTGCTTTATTAGTCTTTCTTTTAGGCTAGCATATTCAAAATATTAACACTTCAAGACGATTCCAAATCTCCAGAAGTTCTACTATAGAAGGTTTTGGAGACAGCCGGAACCCTTAGTAACAGCATAACTAGGCTATATATAGTGATAAGAGCTAAATAATTAAAATGAATTAAAGACTTACTCTATTATAAAGTGGCAACTTAATTAAATTTGTTTTTAACTTAATTAAGTTAGAATTTTACTATTTTGTTCTAGAATGGAATGTGTGTGAATACTTCTACAAGGCACTCTATATTAAGCAGAAGAAACCCTAAAGTACATAAAAGGGTCTCATAACAGTACTCCCCAAAAGTGCATATTGTTCTAATAACAACAGAAATCTGTTTATTAATAGCAGGAATGGTTTGTACTGTGATTCCACATTATCTGAGACTTTAACCGATCGTTTACAGATGGCTTTCAATTTCTGTTGGTGTTGCATTCCTGCGACTTACAGTGTGAATTGAGAGTGATATAAATGTGGGGAATCATTAGAGACCAGGAAGATGTGTTGCTATGGAACTGAAATAGCCAAAAAGTTAGAGATGTACTCAACCCACCACTAATTTCAAATAGGCTTAAAGCATATAACATCACAGCTTACCTTTTCCAGGCTGGAGAAACCCCTTCCTTCCAGACAGTAAGACTCCAGTAGCTCACCACTCACCTAAGCAAGGAAAGGAAACCCCTTTCAGCCACAACAAAATTCCAAGATCCCAGTTTCTTCCTCACCCTCATGCCTCACTTCAAAGCAGACGAAGGAACCTGCTTTCTGCAAATGATGGCAAGATTCCAGCTTCTCCATCCCCCTCACATCACCCCTTCTAAGTAGACAAAAGGGAACCCCTTCCTTCCAGCCACATCAAGACCTCAGTTCCTTTTTCCCCTCCCCACTCACACAACCCAAGCAGGGAAAAGAAAGCCAGTCCCCTCAGCTTTTTTAACTGCTCAAAACTCCATGCCAAAACTCCAGAAAGCCTCACTGTCTCACCTTTCCCTCTTCACTGTTCTATCTCACTTAGCTGCACAGATGTGTTGAAAGGGCTGTGCATTGTCGGTAAGGCTTTATTTATTTATTGCTGGAGAAGCCTTATGAATTGTAATGTTGTAAGTCTGGGCAATGCAAATTGTGACTTGCCAGTACTTATCTTGTTCACAAATCCAGCACCCTGATCATGCATACATAAGTATATTTCTTCGCACCTCTTTTAATGCATGCTTATGTTTCACAGACAACCCCCTTCAACATTCACATGCAGTCTTCCACTTTTTCCATGTCAATAAAAGCCCTTACTTTTCTGTCTCAGGATAGAATATGTTATGTCAAGTCTTCCCTTAGATCTGTAACTCCCCTTCTCATGCTGTACCCAGTGCTGTGTAAATTCTGAAGTTTGCTAGTTTTTGAAGTCCTCATGGCAGTCCTTGCAACTATACCATCAAGGAAAGTCTAAAAATGCAAATTGATTCTAGTACTTTTCATCTTCCATCATAGCAGGTCTTTTGTAAAGCAAATGGCTCTTAATGCAGGTTTGTGTGGAAACTTGCACTTGGAATCCAATATTGAAGACCAGAAGAAGAAAATAGTTACAGTAAGCCCTCCACATTTGCTAGGGGATAGGGCCACAGAACCCCCGTGAAAGGGAAAAAAATGAATAACTCCCCCAGTGAGCACTCCCCCTTCTCTGCATTCTCCTGTATGCCGCTGCCCATGTGCCGATGCCCACGATCGCACCTGCAGCAGCTGGCAGAAGATGGTAAGGAAGACGAAAAGATATTTCCCCCTTCTCCCTCCCACCGACCACTGGGCAATCGCACCCACAGCAGCCAGCAGGAGACCAGGAGAGGGAGGAAGAGATCGTTCCTCCTGCCTGCCGCTGGGGTGATCGTGCCTGCAGCGGCCGGCAGGAGATTGTGAGGGGGAAGAAAAGATATTTCCTCCCCTTCGCTTTGCTGCTGGCTGCACGCCAGGGGTTGGGAGGGGGACAAAGGGGGCTAGGCAAGCGAGCACCACGAATAATCAAACCCATGAGAGTCAAATCTGTGAATGTGAAGGGAGAACTGTATTAGGAAAACTCTGGAAACCATGCCCTGTGAGCAGCAGCTTAGGGAGCTGGGTGTGTTTAGCCTGCAGAAGAGAAAGTTAAGAGGTGACATGATTGCTACGTTTAAATATTTGAAGAGGTGTCATATGGAAGACGAAGCAAGCTTGTTTTCTGCTGTTCCGGAGAATAGGAGGAATGACTTTAAACTTCAGGAAAAGAGAATCCATCTAAACATTAGGAACAACTTCCTGAGGGTTACAAGAGTTTGACAATGGAATACATTGCCTCAGAGTGTGGTGGGGACTCCTCCTTTGGAGCTTTTTTAAACAGAGGCTGGACTGCCCTCTGTTGGGAATGCTTTGATTGTGTATTCCTGCCTAGTAGGGGGTTGGAGTCGATGGCCCTTGTGGTCTCTTCCAGCTCTACGATTCTATGAAGTTACATACATAGAAAGGAATGGCCTCTGCTAGCTACAATTACAGTAGGGCTGGTGAGCAGAAGTGTAGTTGGACCTGAGCAAATGTTGCACTTGCTGTACAAATGTGAAAGATAGAGAACTTTCTGTTATATATCTAACAGAACTGGCCTCCTCAGAATGAGCTTCATCACACCCCTGTCCAATTTTATATATTTCTTTTTGTTTCTGCCTTCACTGACTACTAAGTATTTGTATGTACATCAATTGCAGTTTAAAGTGTTCCTTTTTCCATCCTGACGGAAAGAGAGGAGCAAAAAGGGATATTTTTCGGTGTGTTGTTCAGTTTCCTGCTGCTTTTGTTTTGTTTTGTTCTGTTTCTTTAATGGAGCGATTTTCTCATTGTTCCCTCCAGACAGCTGCATAGATTATATATGTGTGTATAACGAATCCGCTACAGCTGCTGGAGATATCCACTAAAATTCAATGCTGAGTATTTCTCCTTTCTTTTCTAAATACAATATCCTTTTAGCTTCCTTTTGGCTTATTTTGATAGATTTCCCAAAGTGCCTCCTTACCGAATTGTTTACATTATCTCAAACCTTCTCCTACTCTTTACATCTGTACCTAACCGCATTGGTCATTGTTACTCTCTCCCCCTGTTTAGAGCTGAATAGAAATGGCAGACATTTTCCAAACACTCTTATTTTAAAATGTGTCCCGCTCCCTTCGCTCATTAGAGAAATCTAGTCAAAACAATGCTTGCTATTTCATATTACCTCAGTGGGATCTTTGCTAATGTCAAAATGTTTGTGTTGGTCTGGGCCTGCCCAAACCTTTAAATGTAATTGTACTGAGGAACACCAGATGTTCAGTGAGAAAGCAGAGGCAACTTCCTCTACACTAAGGGATGCTTTGGAAGATCACAATTAAGATGACAAACCTGAGGATATTGATGTGGAACTTCCCAGCCACTCAGTAACACTACCCTGGTTAGTTTCCATTGACTTCATGTCAAGTTTCTCCCCTACAATTAATCTCCATCAGTGTTACGGTGTGATTTTGGTGTTGTTGTATGCCTTCAAGTAATTTCTGACTTATAGCAACCTTAAAGCAGCCCTGTCACAGTGTTTTCTTAGCAAGGTTTATTCAGAAGTGGTTTGTCATTGTCAAAACCCAGGACCACTCAACCTGACACCTCTTTATGTCCAGGTCTGAATAGCCAGGGAGATCTCTGGATCAAGCCAGGGCTATGACACACAGGACTGCTCCTATTCTCCCTCTCTAGAGAATGCAGCCCCTTCTCACTCTTTATCTTCCACCAGCTTCTCCTCCCAGGTTATCTCCCTCTACTGCTTTCCTTAAATCCTCATTCTTCTCGGATATAAGGACAAGCAGTGATTTATCTTGCCAATGACTGTGGTACTGATGGTAGTGTGTGTAATGTATAGAGCAATGACACTGTCTCAAGACTGTTCTTTATAAAAATATAAACAACTCTTTGGTTAGCACACTGTCAAGGTAAATAGATATTTGGTAAGTAAAGATTCATAAACCAGCACAACACTTCTCTCTCTCTTAAATCCAAACACACCCTCTTCTCAACATCCACATTCAACGCACTCCATCAACTCTGTTCTGAACCTCAACTCTCTGTTTCCATGAGGTTTCTGTTGCTCACTCCCCCCATCTAGCCCCTCCCTCTGGTTAGCCTGGGGTTCCATTTGCATCACCCATTCAGTTTGAACCCTCTGGGTTGCTAAGGTGGGTCCGTTGCTAGTCATTGACTTCTTCTGCGGCTGAGGGGGTGTGACTTTTCCAGGGTTATCCAGTGGGTTTTTCTATGGCTAAGTGAGGATTCGAGCCCTGGACTAAAACACAATACTGGCTTCTAATAGGGCCATACATACACTCAAATTTTGTATGAGATGTGCAGCCAAATCCTAGGCAGCAACAAGTTTCACTGTGTTCTCTCTTCAACATTTCCATTCTTCTGAAAATTAACAGCAACAACAAAGGAGGGAGTTCAACCACAACCCATCCTCAATCACAGAATGCCACTTTTACAGAGAACTTCATGTCTAAACATTTTCTTTTGGCTTAACTCATTTCCAATACATAAAAGGAAGACAGTGTTCTGAGAACGAATCTCAAGAAATAATCCAGTCTTAATAGATATGTTAAACTCCTCAAGCATAGTTTCTTAATCCATTCCCTGTAGCTGTTTCTGTTTCCAGTATTTTTAACCAAGATTTCAGTAGCAGTTAATTCATTCTTGACCAGATGCCTATGTGTGAGTTTCCAGAAGATTGTGCTTACTATAGCCTGAAGAATTACGATGGATTTCAATAGGACTTTGTTTATAATAATCTTTAAAGACTTACTTATCTCAGTCTGCCTCTAGTTCATTTTAGTGTAGTATGTTTTAACTGAGGTTTTAATTATTGCTGCTATTTTATTTGATATTTTAATTATGTAGGTATTCAAGCCACAGATATTTAAGCGCAGTTTCATAATTATGGGGATAGGATCAGAGTGCGATGGGAATCCAAAAGATGCAAAATTTGACACTGGCTGTAAACCTCCAAAGCATTGTGTAAGATGATACAGGTCTGATACCGCTGGCCCATTAGTCTAATGATGTCAAAGCAGTCCCTTCTGCTTAGCTAAAAGTCAGTTCCATTGCAGTAAGCAGATGATTATTTTGTTACGAATAAACTAACACAACAGTGGTGAGAACCAGCATGTTCACAGAAGCATGTTCATACTTTGCCAAGGAACCATCTTCTCTTTTCATACCTCTACTAACTAATGGATTATCCTCAGTGAGCATGAGTGCCTTGATACATTGAGGCATATTGTCAAAAATAGTCGACCACCTCAAGATCGTTTTGCATTTGTGGAAATTTTGTTGAAAACTGTATTTGTGCAAACAGCTTTCATTTCATTTCTCCTACCCCAACATTTTGAGGCTGCATCATCAGCTGTAACATTTTATCCTGTATCATCAGACATAACTCCCCCCCCCATCAAACATTTTTGGACTCCACCATAAGGCGTAACATTTTATCCTGCACCATCAGACAAGGGAACTCTTTGCAGCTACACCTGATGATGCCACCATCCACAACAAAACTCAGGGAGCACTTCAGGGAGCACTCCATCTGAAAGGCTTCAAAGATGCTAAAGACTGGGGCATTGGGAAATGATGTCTACAGAGCTCTCCTGGTCATAGGGTGACTTGGAAACAGGCAGCTGGAGAGAATCCTTTGAGGCCCTGCTACAACTGCTTCTCTCAAGGGCTACCACTAAGCTGTAGCACCTCAGAAACCCATCAGTGGGCCACTCTGTGGCTGAAAAGTAGGTTTTTCAGCTTTTAATGACCACATACATGAATCCTAAAAGTTACAAGATTGTTATGTCCATTATACAATCTCATAATTACTGAAGAGAATGCCAGCCATTGTCTTTTGCCTAAAAACAGGTTTTTCTATGTAAAAATTCTAGCCCCTGATCCAAAAATAGAATTTTTCACAAAAAAGACTTACAATGTAAAAAAGCATTAAAAATGCATAAAATTGTAACCTCATAATTTTGCCCTCTAGGGAGAAAACTGGTGATATTGTTTATTCTTCGATATGAGAATAAAATAAGTGAAGAGATGCATACTTACTTTTAACCAAATCAACTGACCTTACATGCCAAGCGATGTCGGCTCTACGATTTGTAGATCTGTCAGCCAGGGGTTGTATGTTACAGGTCTCTCAAAGATATGGCCTCTTAGTCATAGAGTGTGAAAGCAATATAAACCTGCTGGGTTGGCATCTGTGATCTTTGTCCCCACATTTGCTCTGGAAGCAACATTACTGGTCCCTGTAATGTCACCCATGACATCAGAGGTACATTTACTTGTGCCTTTACTCAACCATTTGAAAGCTGATGGCCAAAACCTCTCAGTGGAAACTTTCCACGCCACATCTGTCACCAGTACTCATTTAAATGTTCTCATTTAATTGTCACATTTATATTATAATCATGGAGTGGCAAGATATCCGATGACATATAGAGTTTTGAGTGAGGAGCATGAATAACAGCTAAACAAATCTTAGACTGAAGATTTCTGGCAAGTATACTGAAGTATTCCCCCCACAGAATACAAAGTACAGACTAGAAATCTATTCCAGACTATTAGCTTTTACAGTTCCAAGGGATCCTTTATTACTTTTGCTAATCTCTCTGACATTTGGTGAGTGTTGCAGTTAGAAATTTAGTTAGTTATTACACAATAATGCTAGACACAGATTACCCTCTTAGTGTGAAGTAATTGTTGTGTTTGCATTTGTAAACCAAAATATAAATAACTCAAACCATTTCCTGAACCACTTTTACATTTTTTTCTCCTTTGCCACTAACAAAATGAAAACTCCAACACTCCCTCCTAAGTCCAATTAGCTGATGAGGCTTTTGATTACAGGAATTTACTCCCATGTAAACTGCAGTTCTGAAGGTACATTTTCATGTATTACAAACTTAAAGAATTGGCTGCTTTGTAGAAATCTTTTTCTCTTTCTTTCACTGTCCCATCTCGAAATATAAGATGATGAAAAGATTAGCTTCTTTCTAGCTACACTGGCTTAGAAGTAAACTAGCACAGCTGTGTGGAAATGGAGACAGCCAAAACTGAGAAATCGATGTAAGCACAACTCTGGCTAAAACATGAGCAGGAAAGATCTTGAGGCATTTTTTTTTCCTCAGGATAGGAAGTATGCAAGTGATGTGTTTCTGCTATATTTTCAGTTTGAATCTTCTAGTGTAATGATTTTTTTCCAAGTTTCTTACCTGCAGAGTAACCTTTCCACATTACCTTGTCTGCTGAGAATCTACTTTAAACCTGGTGCACAATCCCAGGGTGAAACAAAGGATTCTGGAGATGGGGAAAATATTTCAGGGTGTGCACACTGTTGATACAGTTTGCTGGCCAAGCTTGTTCGGCATCACCATTCCCATACATAAACTCTGTGTAGCTTCAAGTAAGGATGGGAATCATTGGGTTAGTGAATTCAGCCACAGTGGGTAAATTCAGTTTCAGTAGTATGCTCAGGGTTCATGTTTCAGTGGTACAGAAGGCCAAAGGCAAAAGGGGGCATCCAAGAATGCCAACAGATTATAATTTAAAGCAATTAAAAACATTTCAGATACACAATTGAACTAAAAATCAATTAAAACCAAGATAAATTATAGAATCATAGGATCATAGAAATGTAGAGTTGGAAGAGACCCCAGGGGCCATCCAGTCCAACCTCCTGCCATGCAGGAACACCCTCAAAGCACTCCCGACAGATGGCCATCCAGCCTCCGCTTAAAAACCTCCAAGGAAGGAGACTCCACCACACTCCGAGGCAGCATATTCCAATGCCGGACAGCCCTGACCGTCAGGAAGTTCTTCCTGAGGTTCAGGTGGAATCTCCTTTTCTGCAGCTTGAATCCATTGCTCCTTGTCCTGGTCTCTGGAGCAGCAGAAAACAAGCCCTCTCCCTCCTCTACATGGCATCCCTTCAAATATTTAAACATGGCTATCATGTCCCCTCTTAACCTTCTCTTCTGCACACTAAACATCCTCAGCTCTCTATGTCTATCCTCATAGGGCATGGCTTCCAGGCCTCTCACCATTTTGATCGCCCTACTCTGGACTTGCTCCAGCTTGACCCTGTCCTTCTTGAATTGGGATGCACAGAACTGGACACAGTATTCAAGATGAGGTCTAACCAAAGCAGAGTAGAGTGGTACCAGTACCTCCCTCGATCTAGACACCATACTCCTATTGATGCAGCCAAGAATTGCATTGGCTTTCTTGGCTGCCGCATCGCACTGCTGACTCATGTTCAGCTTGTGGTCTATGAAGACTCCTAAATCCCTTTCACACGTACTGTCCCCCATCCTATATTTCTGCATACCATTTTTTCTGCCTAAGTGTAGGACTTTACATTTCTCTCTGTTGAAATTCATTTTGTTAGCCTTGGCCCAGCTCTCCAATCTGTCGAGGTCCTTTTGAATTTTGATCCTGTCATCAGGCGTATTAGCAACCCCTCCCAATTTGGTGTCATCTGTGAATTTGATGAGCATCCCCTCTATTCCTTCATCCAAGTCGTTGATAAAAATATTGAACAGCACTGGGCCCAAGACAGAACTCTGTGGCACCCCACTAGTCACTTCTCTCCAGGATGAAAAGCAGCCATTCGTGATCACCCTTTGGGTTCGGTTGGTCAACCAATTACAAATCCACCTACCAGTAGCCCTGTCCAGCCCACATTTTACTAGTTTCTTTGCAAGAATGTCATGGGGTACTTTGTCAAAGGCCTTACTGAAATCGAGATATGCTATATCCACAGCATTCCCTTCATCTATCAAGCTAGTGACTCTATCATAAAAAGAGGTAAAATTAATCTGGCATGACTTATTTTTGAGAAATCCATGTTGACTTCTCTTGATTACCGCCTTGCGTTCTAAGTGATTAGAAACTGACTGCTTAATGATCTGCTCCAGGATCTTTCTGGGTACTGATGTCAGGCTGACTGGGCGATAATTATTTGGGTCCTCTTTCTTTCTCTTCTTGAAGATGTGGACAATATTTGCCCTCTTCCAGTCTACTGGAACTTCTCCTGTCCTCCAAGATTTCTCAAAGACTATAGCAAGCAGTTCTGAAATGACCTCTGCCAGTTCTTTTAATATCCTAGGATGCAATTCATCTGGCCCTGGAGACTTGAATTCATCCAGTGTGGCCAGGTATTCTTGTACCACCTCTCTACCTATTACGTGCCTCATTTCCCCTGCTTCCTCACCTGCTCCCCAACCGCCAGGTTGAGTGCTTGTATCCTTCTGGGAAAAAACTGAGGCAAAGGAGGTGTTAGGTAGTTCTGCCTTTTCTCTTCCCCCTGTGAGTAATTCCCCATCTTCTCTGTGCAGCGACCCTATCGTCTCCTTCTTTTTCCTTTTGCTGCGGACATATTTAAAAAAGCCCTTTTTATTGTTTTGAATGTCTCTGGCCAGCCTAAGTTAGTTCTGTGCTTTAGCTTTTCTGACCTCTTCCCTACATCTCTTGGCTACTTGCTTAAATTCTTCTTTGGTGGTTTCCCCCTTCTTCCATTTCCTGTACATGTTTCTCTCAACACTTAACTCAGCTGAGAGTTCTTTAGTCAACCATTCTGGTTTCTTCAGATGCCTTCCATTTTTCCTCCTTATTGGCACAATTTTAGACTGTGCCTTCAGTATCTCCCTTTTAAGGAACTCCCATGTCTCCTGAACTCCTTTCTCTTTCACTATTCTTGACCACGGAATTCCAGCCATCAGCTCCTTAAGTTTACAGAAGTCTGCTTTTTTAAAATCTAAGATGAGTGTCTGGTTACACTTATCCTCTCCTTCCCACTGAATGCCAAATTCCAATAGGGCATGGTCACTCCCCCCTAAAGATCCAACCACTTCTACCTCATTAACAAGGTCATCCCTGTTGGTCAGGATCAGATCTAGAATATTTGATCCCCTTGTGGCCTCTTCCACCTTCAGAACCATGAAATCGTCTGCAAGACAAGCAAGAAACTCGCTGGACCTTGCTGTCTTGGCAGAGTTTGACTGCCAGTATATATCTGAGTAATTGAAATCTCCTATTATTACTGTATCTCTCCTTTTTGAATGTGCAGTCATTTGGTTGAGGAAGGCATCATCAAAATCCTCAGTCTGGGTTGGAGGTCTGTAGTAAACCCCCACCAGAATATCCCTATTGTTTCTTGCTCCCTTAATTCTTACCCAGATGCTCTCGACCTGGCTTTCTGGGTTTAAGTCATGGATCTCTTCACAGTTGAAAACATCCTTGACATACAAGGCTACTCCTCCTCCTTTCTTGTTTGGTCTATTTTTACAAAATAGGCTATACCCCTCTATTCCTACATTCCAATCATGAGACTCATCCCATCAGGTCTCAGTGATGCCTATCAAATCGTATTTATTTTGTTGTACTAGGAGTTCAAGTTCATCTTGCTTGTTTCCCATTCTCTGTGCGTTAGTGTAGAGACACTTAAGTCCCTGGGCCCTTCCTGCAAGTCCTGTACTATAGTTTCTACTCCTCCTGCCATTGGCTGCTTGTACTACTTGTCTAATATCATTTGGGCCTTTTCTCCCTGGACTCGTCGAGTCCTTGCCCTGAATAATATTGTCTCCCTCCCCAGCGGAACTTAGTTTAAAGACTTCTTAATCCTCCTTGCGATACTGTTTGCAAAAACATTCCTGCCAAGTTTCATGAGGTGCAGCCCATCCCTTGCCAGATGCCCACGTTCATGGAAATTCAGGTGGTGTTCCAAAAACCCAAACCATTGCCGGCAGCACCACGTGCGGAGCCAGTTGTTGACCTTTGCTATTGCCCTTTCCCTACGTGCGCCATATCTTTGAACAGGGAGGAGAGACGAAATGACCACCTGCGCACCAAGATCCTTAAGCTTTGTCCCCATAAGCTCGTAGTCCTTTGTGACATGGTGAAAGCTGTGCCTTGCAGTGTCATTGGTTCCGACATGAAACAAAATGAGGGGCTTATGGTCAGTGGTCTTGACCAGCCTGGTTAGCCTCTCCGTTATGTGGTTGATCCTGGCCCCAGGAAGACAGCAGACCTCTCGATTGAGCTTGTCTGGTTTGCAAATTGCTGGTTCGGTTCCTCTGAGCAAGGAGTCCCCAACAACCAGAACTTGCCTCCTCTGAGGCTTCTTGAGGGCTCCTTGATGAGCATGTTCTTCTAGGACTGCCTAGGCATTCTGTTTAGGCCAGTAGTGTTGACCTAGTTCCTGTTGCCGACATTCTGTTCCCTCCTCCTGGTGCTACCCATCGTTCGTAAGGCCAAGAACTTTGAAGCAATTGTGTAGGTTGAGAGTCTCTGTTACCTTTCTGGTCCTTCTACTCCTCCGGGTGACATTCCTCCAAGCGTCCGTTTCCTGGCACAGTGTGCTGACTTCCTGATCTGGCAGCTCCTCCATGAACTCGGTCTTGAGGAAGGTCTTCTCTGCCCTATCCAAAAACTCCTCACCTTCCCTTATAAGATGAAGATTGGAAAGTCGTGCCTCCAGCTGGTGAACCTTCTCCTCCAAGAAGGTCACCAGCTTGCACTTGCTGCAGGTGTACCGGACAACATCTTGTGGCAAGAAAAGGAACATCCCACAAGTGCTACAGGTTACTTTTTATAAACCAACTGCTAATATTTCAAAATAAACTTCAAGTCATATCTGGATCTGATTTTTGTTTTTCAGGTTTCAGATATCTTTGAGTTTTAATTACTAAAAACCATGCTCAATTGTTGTTATAGTTGCATGCCTTCCAATCATTTGCGACTTATCCCAAGGCAAACCTACATAGGGTTTTCTTGGCAGCATTTGTTCAGGAGAGTTTGCCTTTGACTCCCTCTGAGGCGAAGAGAGTGTGACTTGCCCAAGGTTACTCAGTGGGTTTCCATAGCTGAGCAGAGATTCCAACTCTGGTCTATAGAGTCACAGTCTGATGCTCAGACTAGTACACCACACTGGCTCTCCATACTCAACTAATCCACCGAAACTGTAGCATAATTTGTAAATGTCTAAAAGAAAAAAAAAAAGCTGGGTAAATATTAACCTTTCTCTCTCAGAGTCATAGTAAAAGCATGTATTTTCCTCAGATTTTCCACCCTGTTTCTAACCATTCAATAGTATCCTTTACTGGAGACTCTAAAAAGATGGCAAAAAACTATTGAATGATTTATTGCATTGGTCAAATCACTGAGATTTGTAAATGGAATTAAATATAGGCCATCTTTTAGAAGCGGCCTGTCAATACCACATCTCTTGAAATACTACAAAGCATTTTGGTTAGTGCAAATGATGAAGTTTATTAAAACAGACAAACCAACTTCCCTTTGCACATCTAGGCAGACACTTACAACAAGTTCCATGTGATTACTTAATTTTCTCATGTAACATAAACACCACATTAATGTAATAAATCAGTTTACAAGGGAAATGCTAGCCATTTGGCAAAAATATAAAAAGGTGTTAGTTCCACCATTATCACCACTCTGCACTTAGAAGAGCCATGCGGCTTTTTGGAGCAGAGGTGTGTAGCACATTGTGGTTTTTACTGGATTTTTTTTCTACTTACTTTGGAAATCACCTTGCATCACAGCTCTGGGTGAAAGATAGTACATAACTAAAAACATCATTAAAAAAATGAGAAAAATTCACCCCCTACCCCCAAAAGAAAGCAGACTAGCTTAAGGGACCTTGGAGAGGCTATGCATTGTACACAACACTATCCTCTAACAAAGAGATAAACATAGGGACTTCAGGAAGAACCAACTGTTATTAACTTTCCCCTAGCAGTTTCTGCCTGGGGAAGATACACACATCACTCTGTCAAGTGTTAGTGTCTGGGAAGGTGGGGATCATCCCTAAAAAGACCTCAGTTTGAGTAGAGGAAGATTATCTCTTTCTTTCAGGAAGTCCTGACAAATCTTGGCCCCATCTGTTGTTTGTTTGTTTGTTTGTTTGCTGTCAAGACAAGCTCAACTTAGGACAACCCTATGAATGAAAGACATCCAAGAGATCTGGTAATCAGCTGCCCTATTCAGGTCCTGCAAGTTCAGGGCTGCGACTTCCTTGACAGAAACAACCCATTTGCAGTGTGGGCTTCTTTTCCTATTGTCTTCCACTTTGCCAAGCGCTCTCACCTTTTCCAGTGTATCAAGTCATCTCGTGTATGTTGCAAGTATGACACCCAGTTTAATAATCTTGGCTTCTAGTGAGAGTTCAGGCCCCATCTCCAAAAACATGAATTTCCCTGAATGGGGAAACTGCTAAATAGCAGTTTATATATTTTATGGTAAATTCTGTCATCCTTGGTCATGCTGGTCTATGACTAAAAGAAAATTGTTGGTTGATTGATTGATTGAAACATCATATAGAATCCTGGGATTTTCAGTTTGGGAAGGGGCATTTGGAGCTCTCAGCTGGAGAAAAGTAGTGCCTCAGCAGACTGTAACCCCTAAGATTCCAATAGTGTGCAACCATGGTGGTAAAAGTGGGATAAAAGTGCTATATCTGTATAGTGTGAAAAGGCCCTGAGACAAAATATCTTTGCCTGAAAAATTCAGAATTGATTGTGAAAAGTTTGAGATATATAAAATACATAGAAAAGCAGGTGTATGTTTTTCAAATACAAATCGCAAAAGATCAGGAGAACTGATAAAATCACGTATTAATCAATGGGGACAATACATATACAAAACATACATATCAGGAAAACTCAATTAAAATGCATACTTTAGGAAAACTTGTATAAGGAAAACGCATACGTTTCAATAAGGGAAATTCACAATAAAATGGTGTAGTTTGTTCAGAACAAAAGGTGGAATGGGAATGCAGGTTCGTTTCTGAGAAATGCAGCAAAATTGTGACTGAGAGTTTTCATGTCCCTAGGTTAGATTTCATTGAGATTGTCTCTGAGTAAGCACAAGGGTCTTGCTGACCTAACACAACCTCACACAAGTGACAGAGCCTTAATAATCTCTTTGTCCTTTCTTTAACTTCCTAACCTCTCTTCCTCTCTATCCCCTTTGTGACAGGGCTGCTGGCTGGAACAAAGCCTTGGTGACTTAAAAGGAGACAATTAAGCAGGGGAAGCTTTCCTGAGAGGATGAAGGATTACTGTCCCCCCAGCTTTTAAAAACCAAATGCTTCTGTGTGATTATCTTCAGTGCAACACTGATAGTGAAGAGTGTTTCAGATAAGAAACTTGCAGGTTAATTAAGACAATTTTAAACATCTTCAGTAGATAGCAAAGGGCATGACCTTGCTTTGGCAAAAAAAAAAAAAAGGAAAGCCAAAGAGCTGTTGGAAATGAAGGCTGAATGTGAATAATTCAGATGTTTGTTGAGTTCCTTCAATCACTAACTACATGTCCACCGACATAATTTATTGTGAGATGGAGAAATGGAACAACCTTATATGGTTTGTACCAATCACCACCATAGAATCAGAGTCTTGTAGGCTTGAGCTCTTTCTTTAAATTGCCCATTTGCAACTGCATCATGTGCATTATAGAGCTAGCGTTGTCAGTGGAGAGCTAGTGTGGTGTAGTGGTTTGAACATTGGACTACGACTCTAGAGAAGAGGGTTTGAATCCCTGCTTGCTCATGGAAGCCTGTTGGGTGACCTTGGGCAAGTCACACTCCCTCAGCCTCAGAGGAAGGCAAAGGCAACCCCCCTCTGAATAAATCTTGACAAGAAAACCCCATGATAGGTTTGCCTTAGGGTTGCCATAAGTTGGAAACAACCTGAAGGTACACAACAACAGCAACAATATGTGTGTTACATAATTTTCATGGTGACCATGAAACATGCATGGAAATTCATACTGTCCAAGATCTTACGTTATGCTTGTGTTTAAATTTACATTCATATTGTTACATGGTAGTTGTGATACTTCAGCCTTCTGTTAAGTACTGGCATTGTGGAACTGACAGTACCTGTGATTGTATATTGCTCTGATTTGGATAGTACTATTAATACAGATTCAGTGGCTGTATCTTTGGTTCATGCTTGACTAGTGAGAATGGATAATTTTCAGTTTGTGCAACCTGAGGATGTGGACCAGATTGTTGGAGAAGTGAGAGTCACCATATGTGTCTTAGGTCCTTGCCCTTCCTGGCTCATTAAAAAAAGCCAGAGGAGGACTGCTAAGTAGGATAGAGGAAGTGGACAATGCTTTTCTAAATCAAGGCAGAGTTCCAGCATGCTTAAAGGAGAGAGCTAGAAAACCATTGCTAAAAAAACCTTCCCTGGATTCCACAGTACTGGATACTTATCAGCTACTCTCCAACATTCCATTTTTGTAAAAGGTACAGGAGTGTGTGATAGCCTCCCAGCTCCAAGGATTTCTGGCTGAGACAGATTATTTAGATCCATTTCAGTCTAGTTTCAGGTCTGACTATAGGACAGAGATAGCTTTGGTCACCTTGGTGGATGACCTACACTGAGAACTGGACAGGAAGAGTGTCCCTCTTGGTTCTTCTGGACTCTTCAGTGGTTTTTGATACCATTAATCATGGTGTCTTTCTCAGCTGCCTTGCTGGCACAGGACTTGGAGGCACTGTTTTGCAGTGGCTTTGTTCCTTTTGGAGAGTTGAAAGTGGTGCTGGGAAATTCCTGTTTGGCCCTTTGGCCCTTTGCCTATAGGATCGCTCAGGATTCAATTCTCCGTGAGCTTAGAATTTTGGTTTTAGTGATGGCCAGGAGTGCCTTTTCATAGTTAAGGTTTGTGCACCAGCTGCTCCTCTTCTTTGAGATGTCAGACCTGGCCATGGTGACACATGTCTTAGTTATATCTTATTTGAATTACTGTGATGTGCTCTGTGTGGGGCTGACTTTGAAGAGCATTCAGAGCAATAAGCTGATCTGAAGAGCTACAGTCAGATTGTGAATTGAGGCTGGTTACAGAGACCTCACAGCTTCCCTGTTGGAACAGCTCCACTGGCTGTCCATTTCCATTTTCAGGTACAATTTAAGGTGCTGGTCATGACTTATAAAGCACTACATGGCTCAGGTCCAGGTTATTTAAAGGACAGATATTAATCTGCCTGTGTTTTGAGATGAGAGAGTTGTTCTCTGTCTCTCCACTCTCACAGGACACCTGGTGGGAACATGAGGGAGGGCTTTCTCCATAGCTGCTCCCAGATTTTTCAACTCCCTCCCCAGATGGGCATCCTCCTTACTATTTTCCCATAGATAGGTGAAGACCTTCTTACTCTGACAGGCTTTTGAGAAATGAGTTTTTAGGGGGAAATAAGCCTTTCACAACATGCTTGATTTGTTGTAGTTGTTCATGGTTTATGCTAAAATTGTTTTTAATCACTGATTGCTTTTAACTTTTGTGCACTGTGAATTTTTATCTATGTTTGTTTTTAATTACTGTAACCCATCTTGAGTCTCAAACTGAGAGAAAGGAGAGATCATCATCATCATCATCATTCTCTTATCCAATAAGTTCACTTATGGTTCCTGTGTACAATGGGCAATATTGTTTCTGCTGCCCCAGGCCCTTTGTGCCCTGCACTGTTACAGTGCTATTATTCTACTTTCAGCACCCTGTGGAATTATGGGGTTTGTAGTTTAATGAGGCCAAAGAGCTCTCTGGCAGATTAGTTTAAATATCCCTCCTTAAATTGCAAACCCCAGAATTCCATAGGATGTTGAAAGTGGAATAATAGCACTATAACAGTGTAATGTGGAAATGGCCCCAGTGGCTGTTTCTGCAATCCCAATCAATAAAGTGGTTGATGAAAGTTACTGGAATCCTGTTGGTTAGTCCCAAATAGAATAGATGCATTGACTCAATTGTTAAATGGCAAGCCAGCACATAGGTAAATCCATTTTGATTTAATGGCTCTATTCTAATTGAGACTAATAATAGATTTTAGTCCCATGTGAAATGGTCACATTCCTGGAACTGTACTTAGGCAACCATGAAATGAATACATCCATTTCATAATGTTTAAAAAACAACCGAGTGCATAATAGAATGTACATAGACAAATGACACAAACAGGTTTCCAGCCATTGTCTTATTTGGCTCAGTGAAGTATCTTTTAATTCCTCCTTAGTTTAACAGCTTGGTCCTGTCTAGGGCTGGCTGTACCATTATGCAGAGCAAAATAACTGCCTCAAGTGTTACATTGCTAATGGGAGGTGTTGTTGTTGCTGTGCTCCTTCCCCCTTCTTCTTATGCTTTTAAATGTTTTTGAAACTGTTTTTAATCCAGTGTTTGATTAGTTTTTAATTGTTCTCTAATTTAACTTATTGGCTGGATCCTGTTCAGTATTGTCAAGACTGTGGTCATTTCCGCACTACACCGTTATAGTGCTATTATTCCACTGTCAACATCCTTTGGAATCCTGGGGTTTACAGTTTAGGGAGGAACATTTAGAATTCTCAGCCAGAGCGCTCTTTGGTTTCAGCAAACTACAAACCCTAGAATTCCACAGGATGTTGAAAATGGAATAATAGCACTATAACAATGTAGTGCAGAAAAAGTCAGACTTAACAATCTTGCAAACTTTGCAATTCATGTTTTTGGTACTTAACCACCTAATATGATCCCCAAAACCTGCCTCTAGAGACAGACAGCACCCCAACCAAATGGTTTCCAAGGCACTACAGATTAGACCATGGGAAAATGATGACTGCAGTGCTCTCTAGATTGTAGGATGCATTAACAGAAGGCGTTGCATCTGGAACTGCACAGGCTTTTTCAGAAATTCCATGTTCTCTGCCTAAGAAAGTACCAGTTACTCCCACACAGGGCAGAGACAGCCTGGATTTCAAGGGAAGTTACTTTTCTGCTCTAATGGAGTTGAAATGTTATTACCTGTCTTTTATTGCCCTTTTTCACAGGTCCCCAAGTGGCCAAGAAAGGGTCCATGTGGCCTCTGTCTGCAGGGATATCCCTCTAGACCATCTTAATTGACAGCAGAAATAAGCTCTGAGACAGAATATGGACCTGCACCTCTAACATCAACACTTTTCTTCTCCTGTATGATTTTTGAAAGTTTGCATGATGTATTTTGTGCCTGCTGGTTGGCCAGTAAAGTTATCACTGTTTTGTGTATATTGAATCTAGTTGTATTCTTAAATATAAAGACTCTTACAAGCACAATTTACTGTATTTGCTGTTGTAGAAAACTCACTTTTTTTCCTGAAAAATCCTGTTTGAAAATGGGATGCATCTTATACACCAGTGTGTCTCATACACTGGCAAATAGTATTTGCCGGCATATAAATAGGGTGCATCCTTTATACCTGTGCATCTTATATGCCAGCAAATACAGTATATTGTGAAGCTCCCTCCAGCTGTTCAGTGCTGCTTACTCACAAGTAAGTGTGTATAGGATAGATTGCAGGGAGCCTTTATTATTCCTGTGAGGGCTTATCAGCAATTGCTGTCTTAACATTTCTCAGTGCTTGCTCATTTAGTACATTTTTGACTGATAATTCCTGGGGAGGAATTATCAAGGAGTATCACCAAAGGATCTCAGTGCCAAGAAAGCCCTGTGGTAGATTTGCCTCAGGGTCGCCGTAGGTCAGAAACCCCTTGAAGGCATAGAACAACAGCACACAAAATGACTATCCAAATTGAGCAAGGCATGGGTGGATGGAAGAGTCATAGGGGTGTACCAGAAAATGATGCTAGTATTTAAAACACCCTAGTTCTCACAAAGCAACAAAATTCCCACAGCTGTTCCAAAGGCTGGATTCTCTTTGTTTGTTCTTTCCTTTGCTGATGAGATTCAAAAATGCCAGACAATTGTTCTCAGCCCTGACCCCAAGCAGGTCAGTTGTGCCCAATAGCTAGGGGATGCCAGCCATTACAAGTCCTACGTGATCATTCACTTAGCTGTACTGAGGAAACCTAAAGAGACACTTGTTACCATGAATGGCCATGTCAACAGATAGCATCTTAATGATCTGACTGCTTAATGATCTGATTGCTTATCTGATTGGAAGAGATTGTAGCGTATCCTTCAGTTCTTGTTTGAGCTACATGCCATATTTGTACCACCACAAAACAATATTGGAGAATGGGGAAAGAGAAAGGGAGACTACATAGTACAAACTTGTATTTTTATATTTTTCCATAAGGCTGAGACATAAACAAGCAGAATGTAATGAAGAATAAAGATGTAATGCTGATGTTCCATTCTTGCAAAAACATGAGTTCTTCACATTCATAGAGCAAACAGCTTTATAATTGCCTTGATGATAGCTGTATATTTTGATAGATGATAGCTGTACATGATAGCTGTACATTTGAGAGACTGTTATCATCAAAACCCAGAGACATGGGGTCTTTTGTATGTACGGAAGCAGGTACTACAGAGGCCAAGGCTACTGTTCAGATCATTCACCATTTGAACTAGACAAGACAAAATGTGTTCCTAGTAGCTAGCAGTGCATTTGGCAGAACGAGAAAACAAGGATGGATCCAATGTATGTCTGCCTTTCTGCATCCATGTATTGGATGCAGGATTTAATTTAATTGGGTGCAGGATGCATCCAATATATGTCTGCTTGTTAAAAACATTTAAAAGACACGCGGAACTAAATCAGCACAGTCTGAAACAATGCAGGCAGCATCCCTGTGTCAGCTTCTTGGCTCCTGCTCAGAGGGTTTCAGTTTCCAAATTTTGATGAATAGCACAGTCCGTACACTCAGTCCAATCCTGCTTGTTGAGTGCCAGGTTCTGGGCTGTTTTGCACTCTAGTAATCGGGGTGGAACCCTATTGAGCTCCATGGATTTACTCCCATCTTATGATGTTATTACTGAGGGTGCATCTTGACTTTCAATTCCTCACCACAGAAGGGGAGAAAGGCAAGACCCTGAGCAGATAAATGGAATCCAGCTGTAGCAGCAGCCTCCTTACATCTATCAGCATCTTTCTCTCCCTTCATCCTCTCCAGATATCAAAGTGGAAAAGCTATGATCTGTCAGTCTGGATCTGTCCAACTCACTAGACAATGATTTAACTTCCCCCACTACTAATCCAGTTGAAACAGAGGTTTCAGGAATTACAGGCAAATTACCTGCCTCATCAAATCAACAGGGTCTTATTAAGGTTTTTGTAAATATGCCTCTCCAGATCACCTAAATTAACCTTTAGCATTACTTCTGTCACAAAACAAAACTCCACAAGTACAAATGTGTCTCTGGTTTTTATGTCCAATTTTTTAAAAAATAACAAATTACACTTGCCAAAAAGCAGAGGAAAGAAAACAGAGAGATTTTTGATAGCAAGCTTACAGTAACATTTTTTTCTCATGGATTCTTTGCTCATTTTAAAGTATCTGGGGACATATTAAGGCTTTGATTCAGGAATGAGACACTTCGAGGCCTCCTTCCTTAATTTATAGATTGTGTAGAGAATAACATCTTAAGATGACATGAAATGGCACTTTGTTGCACTGTGGCGTCTGGCTTGAGCATGAATGCTAGGATGGTGTCTTCTTGGCTTAGATATATCAGTCTCAGACCAGACAAGGGAGTCAAAGAAAGAAGTTGGTGTCCTCCATGTTAAAAGCCTGGCACATTAAGCATGCAGCAATGAATTTACTTGCTCTGTGTGTATATTCTACAGCTGAGTGCTGCTGTACCTGATGGAACTGGGAGGATTCCACTAGGCAGGAGGCGTTTGCTTCTGAAAGGGAAAAATCAGTTATGTTCTCAAATCATTCAATAGAAAAGTAACTTCTCTTGGGTGACAGGAACAGCTGGATCTCAAGGGAAGTTACTTTGCTGTTGCTGATGGAGTTGAAATTTTATTACCTGCCTTTTATTGCCCTTTGTCCCCAGGCCTCGGTTGCACTAAGATCCCTCATTACCATCGTAGCTGACAACAGAGTTAATATCTGAGATAAAATCTTGACCTGTCACTCTAACATTGCCATCTTTCTTCTCCTGTATGGTCTTTAACGACTTTGCCTGATGAAGAAGACAGTGAAGCTTCAAAAGTTTGCATATATATTTTTGCTTTTGAGTTGGCCCAATAAAGGTATCTCTCCTTTGTGGATTTTGGATTTTCTTATAGTTTTCTGCATGGCCAGCATTACTGCCCCTGGATATGTTTCCAGAAATGTGGCAGTTCATTTTAACCCATTCTGCATGGTTTTGAAAGATGATCTCTTTACCTTTTTTCTGCTCTACCAGACTGATGTTTCGTTCCTGAATAAAACTAGTAGTAATTCAGAACTAATCTTTCCAAGAACTGAGGTTGCTAGATCATAATGCAGAGATACCACATAATAATGAAGTCCAATTTTTTTTACAGATAATTGGCCTACATTTTGAATAGAGGTTTTTCATCTCACAAAAACCTGGGTGGGTAATTATGGCCAGAATATGCTCTTGGCCTTCAGCTTCCAGCACAGCCAATGGTAAGGGATTATGGGAGCGGAAGGCCAAAACATCTGGCAGTTGCCCACATAATAAGTAACTTATTATAGATAAATATCAATGAAAAATACATGGGGGTGTTACCACAAAATATGAGCGCCACGAGGGCCAACGTGCAATGCCAGTACCTATGTTTGAAAGAGTAAAAGTTTGCAAATAAAATATTTTCCCTTCAAAAAAAAAAAAAAAAAAGGAGGCTTGCAAGAGGGGGGTAGCTTAGTGAGACCTTGCCTACTAATATTGATGGGCTCATGCAAGAAAAAGAACCAGCTGAAAAGTAAAATGAAAGCTAAAAATATGTTTTATTGATAAGATTCACACCAGCACACAAAAGCTCAACCACTTACATGCTCACACAAGGACTAACTGAAGGAAAAGGGAAGAAAGTGGGATAGAAGATTTGGAGGGATTCGGGCGATATTTAACCAGTCCAAAGAGAAGCGGAGAAAACAGCGATGTGGCTCAGGCAGGAACCTAAGGACAGTTCTCTTTTAGGAATTGGATGGACAGACCGGCATTTGAAATGGTGAGAGACTGCTGGAGCAGCCTAAAATCAGGGATATTCGTACCTGGAAAATGTCCCAAGGGTATGATTGTGATTTGCACTCCCAGCTAAGCGGACAATGGGAGTTGCAACATAAGCAATGAAGTCTGGACAGAGTCAATGGATTTTGTGTTTGAGTGACAAGGGGATAATGGTTGTTGTAATAGCTGGATGTTCTGGACAGGTGGGGAAACAATAGGAAAATGTCCAGGTGCACAGGGGGCAGGGTTAAATCAATCACAATTTGGTGGGAACGTCCCTATTTCAGTTCTGAGACCCCACCTAGATATTTCATACCTATTGTATTCAGAGTGATCGCACTATTGTCCTGAACTGACTGAGTCTCTTGCCTAGAGGTAGGTGGGGCTGACCTTCCTTGCCATGTCACGTTTTCAGTCAGAAATTTGCCTCTTCAGCATGACCTTATATCAATGACAATTAATATAGCACCAATCAAATGTTATTTCCCAATTAAACCATGCCAATTATGGGGGGCTGTGCGGTGCTGTAATAGGAAGTGCTGATTGACCACTTTTTAACCCTTATATATTTTTTCTGCTTCTGATTCCTTATATTTTATACACCACCCATTATTTTGTTCCAAAGAAACCAATTTCCCAAGGTATAACCTTAACACTGTAAAAGAGATCATTTCGTTCAGGGAACCACCATCCCCAGCTGTTTAAAAGTCACAGATCCCTCAAGCCACAGAATCCTAAGTCCCAATTTTGGGGAAAGGACAGGATATAAATGAACCAATACAATAAAATAGTATTCCAAGTGATCATTGTGCAAGTAAACAGATGTTAACATGTGCAGCTTGCTAGCAACACTGCACTTTTTGTCCACACAGATGGATGTAAACCCCAAGAATTGCAGTTGTTAATTAACAAGGCAAACAAATCTGGATGCCATCATGATTTAAAGAACTGGATGAGAACTAATCCTCCTCAAAGCTGTTTGTGTGTATTCTTAACATGGGAATCTGTCTGTGAGAGAAACAGACGGTAATGGAGCAGCGGCAGATCATGGTTTCTCAGGCCAGGTTCAAAGCTAAACCCTTCTCTCATGTCAAAATCTAATTAAACAATCATGATTAGGTCCATGCCCTCCTTCCTCTCCCCAGGCAGTCCATTATCATCCAATAACAACTGGGAATGGTGCATGCTTGAGTCATATTTCTGTAAGCTTTTCTGTTTACAGTTCTCAGCCATCAAAAGTCTCCTGTTCCTTTAAGTGACTTGTCTTTTCCTAGCCAGTTGTGCAGCTAGGATTGAATCTCAGGGCTGAGGTTAAGGGCATTGCATCCCAAAGGAGACCTCATCCAAATAATCACCCAGAGAATGGTAAGTGATGGTGGGGTAGAAGCGTCATCACCTAGGCCCCTTCAACACTACACAATTATTACACTACCTGGGCACTGTAGTTTGGTGAGGCACTAGAACTCTGTTAATGAAAATTCTAAATATCCCTTCCTAAATTGTAAATCCCAGGATTTCATAGGATAGTGCCATGGCAGTTTAAGTAGAATCATAGTGCTATACTTGCGTAGTGTGAAAGGGGCCCTTGGGCTGTCCAGAGCTTGGAGGACTTACTTTTGAAACTACACTTTCCACTGGCAATGCTGCATGGAGGATTCTGAGATTTGTAGTATTTCATATAATCTCATTTCCCACATTGTACATAACAAAAGGAAAACAATTCAGGTGAAAGACAATACAGACACGTTCACAGTCTCTGTCCATTAGCAAGAGACCAGGTTCAGTCATTTCATCAGTTACAACCATCAAGGCAAACATACAGCATCAACCAGATCCCTCTAGAATCTCCAGTGACAGCCAGCTGGACCATAAACTCTTTTTTTCCCCTTATTTATATAATCTCATGTTTCAATGAAAATATCTTTTTTGTCTCCACAAAGTTCCTATTGTGTGTGGATGATATGATGACGATGAGCTAATTTCCGTATCTTTCTACACCATAGAAAAGAGTCCATTTCATTAACTGACTTCCAGTTCTTAGCTACCATGAGTCTCGCAAGAAAGATTTTGTCAGTCTCTTTGGAACTCCTTCCAGAGCACCTATTACTACTTGAACTACAGTTGTTTTCTTTTCTAGACAAAATAATAATAATCACAAATACTGTAATAGTAGCTACTATTGCTCATATTGTTGCTGTTATAGGACTTTTTTAAAAAAAATCTAATGTATTGGAAATATAGAAAGGGAAGAAGAAAATGGTAGGGGAAGAAGAAAAACATGAATTTTTATCTTTATGATGGATGAACATTCCTTTAATTAAGGGCTTTCCACCCTATCTCATTCCATCCCATTCTTGGGACTGAAACCTAATACGATGGTTGAGAGAGGAGGCTTATGGATGAGATAAATTATACAGAAGGGAGAGAGCCTGTTTGAAAAGAGAGCCTTCAGTGAAATCTTAGCCAGAGAGGGTGGCTAGTTTGTGTTTAAGCACCAGGGGAAAAGACACAGAGAACTGGTGTCTAAGGCTGGGAGTTATTGGCATAGACTGTAAGAAGTTTGAACTGATTAACATAACAACACTTTATATGAACCCTAACAAGATACTTTATTTCTAATGATGATAGAACCTAAAATTTTCATGGTAGTCTGTTGCTTCAAAATCAGGAGAAAAATGTAGCAGCATTTGGAAGACAAAGTGACAAGAAGCGATATCATGCGTCACAGAATGGTGTGGCACAAATTGTTCCAAATGACCCTGGGCTGAAATTGGCAATTGCCCAGTTTCCCAGGGCTGATGCAGGCCTGCTGTAGGATCACATGGTTCTTCTTGGACCAGACAACTTCAGACTACTAAGGTAGAAATATGTTTTTGAATGTACATTTCAGGAAACATCCCTATATACAAAAATATTCTCTGTATATATACAAAAGATTAATCCAAGGAGCGGGATTAGCTAACACCTTTCTTTTGGTGTATTTGTTTGTTGCAGGAAGGATTTTCCTTACCTCTTTACATCAGTGCATTGCAGTTGGATTCTGCCCCTTAATCAAAGTCAGTTTAATTGTCTAAAATCATGTGCATTTTTTTTCTTGAACAAATCCTGTTAGAGTTGTAACTCTGCCATTGCCACTTATCAAAAAACTGTAAAAATTCCAAATCAATGTTAGATAATAAATTTACCAAGAATCAGCATGGTGTTGTGGTTTGAATGTTGGATTAGAACTCCAGGAGACCAGGGTTCAAATCCTCATTCAATGGATTAAACCATTAATTACATCCTTTGTAAAAGAAACAATCTCCTACTATGAGAACAACAGAAGAGGAATGACGTTGTGCGTTAAGTCCCAGCCCAAGAAGCTGTTATCTGACTGTAAGTGTGTCTTGTTTGATAAAGCCCAGAGTGTCCAAAAAGCAAATGTGACCCAGAAATAAAAGAGATAACACTAATGATCTTTTTCAAAGACACATGACAATAACATATTTGTTGTTGTTGTTGCTGTGTGCCTTCAAGTAATTTCTGACTTATAGTGACCCAAAAGCAAACCTGTCACAGAGTTTTCTTGGTGTGATTTGTTCAGAGGGGATTTGCCCTTGCCTACCTGTGAGGCTGAGAGAGTGCAGCTTGCCCAAGGCCACCCAGAAAGTTTCCATCGCTGAGCAGGCATTCCCCAGGGTAGTAGTTCAGCCCATAAACCACTACCCCACACTGGCACTAACATAATATTTACTAGGCTACTAAAATTTGTGGTGGTGGTGTGCCTCCCAAGTTGTTTCTGACCAATGGTGACCCTAAGACAAACCTATCATAGGGTTTTCTGGGGCTGAGTGTGCATGACACATTTAAGGTCACCCACTAAAATACACTTTTTTTGAAAAAGAAAGTTTTTAAGTCTTCCACAGACTGAGTCTTAGAGAACTTCTGTAACATCCAGCCTGATGAAGAGCTCAGAAAGAATCAAGAACATGCTTTTAAAATGGCTTTTGGTATTCTAGCCCAGCCCTTTATTCTGGATTTTACTCATGGACCACACAACTGTGCTTCTTTTCTTTTCTTTTCTTTTCTTTTCTTTTCTTTTCTTTTCTTTTCTTTTCTTTTCTTTTCTTTTCTTTTCTTTTCTTTTCTTTTCTTTTCTTTCTTTCTTTCTTTCTTTCTTTCTTTCTTTCTTTCTTTCTTTCTTTCTTTTAAAGAACAATCCGAGCAGTAGCTATAATCTTTTTCTCACTTGTATCTTTCAAACAATACATGCACAGCTCATTAGGGAGAAGAGAAAGTGACAGTTCCTAGGGAGGGGGGATTCTTTTATAGAGCTAAGAAAACCCATAATGGACACTTAAGATGTACAAGAAGCTGACGTTTCTTTTCTGTTAGAAATTACCCCAGAGCTTGGGGGATTTTTAGTTCTTAAAAAAAGGATTACTCACAGTTGAGACAATACAGAGCTTCCAAATTAATACATGTATTATCAAATTATGGGAGTCAGCTTAGAGGAAGGTTTCTTTCATTCAGGAACAGTGGAAGAGAGAAGATGGGAATTACCCTCTGAAATGTGGGCGATTCAGGACACAGACTCACCCTGTGTTTTCTCCTGTTCCAGAAAACCAATGAATTCAAATTACAAGAAAGGATATTCAGTTCCTCTCTCAGCCACAGAAAGCCACTGGGTGACCTTGGGCATGTCACATACTCTCAGCTCCCAGAAAACCCCATGATAGGGTTGCCTTAGGATCACCATAAAGACAGAAAGAACTTGAAGACACACAACAACAACAATATTTTGACTACAAATTACAGTGAGCTTTCCAACAGTGGAAGGGAATAGCACATAGGGTTCTCCTTTGCTGGATTTTTTTTTTTTTAAAGAGAGGCTGTTTGGCCATCCTTCAGGGATCCTTTAGCTCTGGATTTCCTGCATCAATAAGGGATTGGACCAAATGGTGCTTGCTAGTGCCTCCACCTCTTATGAATTAAGGCTTGAATGTTTCTGGCAGTCCTATGTAGAATAAACCCACTGACGCAATTTTTGAGTAGTAAGCCAACATTTATATAAATACCAATGAATTTATTCTAATTGTAAGTGATGATGCAATTCAGGGCAAGAAATCATGTGATTGCTAAATTATTGTGGCATAATTTCACATCAAAAAAGGCAAATGCCAATATTTTCTATCAGACTTGCTCCCAGGTGAGTGAGGATCACCACCAAAAGCAACAAACAAACAAACAAACAAACAAACAATAAATAATGAACTATTAACATGCGGGATTCAATGCTACAGGGGGAACTGTAGCTTAGATGGATATTTTTTAAAAATTTGGACGAATTTTTGGAGACATATACCTAGCACTGGTTACTAACCCCAGCAGCTAATTTGAATTTCTACTCTCAGCAGCACTGCACCTCTGAGTATCACCTTCCAAGGGCAAACAAAAAGGAATGGTCATCCTTTGATACTCTATTTGGGAGCTTCTGAGAGGCACCTGAGGGGGCCATTATAACAGACAGTGCTGGACAGGAGGATCCTTTGATTTGATCACTGAGCTGTCTAGCACTGTATTTGTCATGGTGGTGAATTAGGAAGTGAATGACTTGGATCCAGGCTATCTGAAGCCTACAACTCAAGCTGTCTGGAGCTAAAAGGCCATTGTGATGCTGCCCAACAATCTGGGTCTCATTATCCTCAGATGCATATTTGGTGGGAACATGAGAGAGGCCTTTTGCTGGCTGGTCTCAGGTGATAAAACCTTCTTCCCTTGTCCTTCCACTGTCAGGCAAAGACCTTTTTCTTCAGGAATGCTTTTGGCAGTTGACAGGTTTCTGACAAAGGTGATCTGAACAGGTGTATACTGTACCTTTTTTGAAACTGGCATGCTTCAAAATTGTTTTAAATTCAGATGTACTTTGTTTAATTGTGATGTAAGATACACGAAGCCCCCACATTTTGACACCCCATTATTTCATGACTCGCTCTTTCGATGCTTCCAAATTAAGGACAAGTTCCATTAATTCAACAGGGGTTCTGCTCTTTCATCAGTTCTTCTTGCCTATAGAGGCTTGCTTGGAATTATTCATGTGAGTGTGCTGCTTGCAAAGTGAACTGATGTGTGTGTGTGTGTGTGGGGGGGTGGAATGGCAAGCCAGCTGAAAGACTTTGCAAACCAGCCTGCACACAGTTGGTCTCAAGTGAACCTCTGTAAGTCCTTCATGCTCCCTACAGTATAGTACGTGGTTTCCACTGTTCCACCAGTTCCATTTTCTGACAGTGCCAGAGGCCCTAAACTGTAAAATTAGTGGGGAAGCCTATAATTATTTTTTGTGTTTTTATTTGTATCTATGTTTTTATCTTGTTCTGAAGCACAGTCCTGGGAGAAAGACAGTCCTCATCTGATATTCTGGCACCTACACAACACCAGTTCAGAGTAATGGTTTGGGTATTGGACAAGAACTCCAGGAGACAAAGGTCCAAATTCCCACTCCATCTTGGAAACTCATTAAGTGACCCTGAACATGTTTCAGCCTTAAAGGAAAGCAACAGCAAAGCTCTTGAGAAGAAAGCTTGACAGGAAAACCCTATGATGGGGTCTACATAACTCAGAATCAACTTGGACAATGACATAACACTGGTGATGGAACAAAATCAGGCCGGTTGTGCTGTTTTGGTTGAGAATTTTGTGTTGGTATTGTGTACGTGTGTGTGCACAGCTGTGTGTCTGTATTTAACTACTCATAGTCAACATTATTGGTTGTTGTGGTTGCTCAACATCATGCTTGCCACCAGAGGAATTAAGCGGCAAATGAACAGCACACCATCAGCACTGAGCTCCAGGTTGGTGTGACCTATAACCAGTAGAAATTGCATTTACTGAAAACAAAAGGCATTGTCCTTATTTTATTTTTAAATGTTATCTTTAAGTCCAGAAGGGATCTAAGGCTGCTTACTCTTGAATTTCTTCAGGGATCAGGCCACCCAACCCTGCTGCCTCCTCCCTACCTCCTGCAGTCCTTATTCAATATCAGTCTTCTTGCTTCTTTGCTTCTCCAAACCCATGGAGGTCAATCACACAAAAAGTCCAAAGCATTTGTTTCCTCCCCCACCAAAAAGGGATGCATTTATTGTCTTTGTTTCTTTGGACAACATGTTCTCTAATTGTTTTAGCTGCACCACTGGGAACAGTGATTAGATTTTAAAGACTCTAGGACCAACTGGATTCTGGGTTTTGGGAGGAGGACTGTTTTGTTTTTTTGTTTTTTTGGCATATCAATTTTTTCCAGCTGTGTTAACCAACTGAAGCAAAACAGATGGCGTACCAAGGGGAGGAGGGCACTCAGAGAAAGCTCAAAGAGACTCCAATACTTGGAGAATCATTAACATCTTCCAGCCTTCTGGATACTCTTGTAAAGTAAAATTTCACCTCTTGCTAAGGTCAGCAGGAATTCTTTGTCTGTTGTGATATTTTCACATCACAGCAGAAAGAGATATGCTCCCTTTTTAAAAAATGAGGCAAGGGCCCAAGTCTCATCTCAATCAACTCAATAATTTAAATATTCCAGAGCAGTAGGTAATCATGCTACCATGTTGCAGCAAGAGACTTTGTACACATTTTAAGACTGGCAGTGTTTTAGGGCTTATGTGCCAGTGAAGAAATGTGTCAGTCTTTCAAGGTGCCACAAGACTACTTATTGGTTTTATTGCTTCACATGGAACCTAGACAGAGAAGTGGGCAGCTGGCACAAAGGTAGACTTTATTTTTATATATATTGGTTCAAAGATGTGCAGACTTTTGAATTGACTGAACTAGGGGTAAACAAGTTCCAGGGGTCTCACGGCCAGTGTCAGGCCAGGAGACTTCCATGTCAGTGGAGTGGCAAATCTGCTCTGGATTTTAATGTGAACTTTAAAAGAGCTATCCAAAGTGCTGAACTTATTTGGGAGGTTTGGTTCAGCACATTGTATACCTCCTTTAAATTTCATACTAAAATACATTGTGGATCCACTGATCCACTGACATGGGAGTCACAACTGCTTAGGGCCAATTGCCACCTGCACCAGGACCCCCTGTAGGCTTCATTATCTCCCTGCCAAAGCCCAGCTGGAAGTGGTCAGAAGTCCAGTTTTATTTTCCTAAAATCCACCCTATAGTTTCCTAGCTGCAGGTTCATGTCTGTGCCTTGTTTAAGGGAGAATCCCATGTCTTGGAGGCTTCAGGAATCCAGTTCTTCACTTTTTCATGCAAAGTAGTGTGTATGTAAGGGGGCTTTTGGTATCTCTGGGGGCTACAACATTACACAACCCAGGGGCCACACAGTGCCCTCCCAACACTAAATTCTTCCTCAGACAAAATTAATAAATGTTTCAAATGCCAGAAGATGCCTGTTAGAGCAAACCAAAGATTTGTGCCATAGAGTAGGGTATGGGGAACCTGTGGCCCTCTAGAAGCCATTGGAATCCCTGATCATTGACCATGCTGTCGGGGGCAGATGGGAGCTGGAGTTCAACAGTATCTGGCATGCCCTATTCAGTATCTGGCATGCCCTATTCAGTATTTCCAGACTGATATTTATAAAAAGGTGACAAAAACAATGATCCCTCACTGTGATTTCCATTTAGGCTCTACTGATCAGCCTCTAAATATGAAGGATCCATCCAAAGATGCAGTGATCAAGCTCTTGTTGAGGTTGTAGGTCTTTCCTTCTTTCCTTCCTTCCTTCCTTCCTTCCTTCCTTCCTTCCTTCCTTCCTTCCTTCCTTCCTTCCCTTTGCTTGCCCCCCCCCGTCTTAAAATGTCATTTTGTGCCTCTAACTGGAATACAAAAAATAATCCAACGAACCTGTTGTTTGTATAGAAATAAACCTATGGAGAATTTTTACTAGACAACCTATTCTTAAAAGCACTAAAGCAAGACTTCTCTCAGCCTCTTTTAAAATGATCAGTTCCAGTGCAAGATACCTGATCTATCCATGTTTTTTTTTCAGGAGGCAAATCAGAATTAAATTTCCTCTTGGCCATAGGTGTTTAGTTCCGTGAAAGGGTTTGTGCTGCTCCCAAGTGCTCTGAAGTGCTGCTTTGACTTTGGCACAGTTGGTTTTTGTCCCATAGAGAAGTCTCTATCTGTGCAGCAATCTTTTCCAAAGGTTCTTCTGACCTTCTGGAAGTGAGCATGCAAACATACACAGAGTATTCAGCAGCACCTAAAGCCAGGCCTGTGCAGATTACCATAAGTATAACCTTCAGTGTCACAGGACTGGTTCCATAGTTATATTGCACTTACTGAAATATTGAAATTAATAAACTTGGGTGAATCCTGGCTAACTCAAATCCCACCAATTTTAAGGAGCCTGCAGTAAGTCTGACTAAATCTGGATCAAACCCAATATATTTATGTGCATCTGCTCTAAGCCTGACTATGCACATCCAATCCATTATATTTTTATGTGTCTAACCTAAGCCTGACTAAATCCACATCTAATCCATTATATTTTTATGTGCCTAACCTAAGCCTGACTAAATCTGGGTCCAACCCATATTATTTGGTGAGTTTAGTCTAAGCCTGACTAGCCCAGTCCAAGTTATGTGATTTTGTTATTCTTCTTATTGTGTGCTTCCAAGTCATTTCTGGCTAATGGTGACCCCCAAGGTGACCCAATCATGGAGTTTTCTTGGCAAGATTTTTCACAGATAGTTTCCCAACATCTTCCTCTGAGACTGACAGTGTATAATTCCCCAGTGGGTATTTCTTGCCTAACAACAATAGGTTCACCACCTTAGAGAGCTTGTTTGAAATTTGGACTAAAACTGGGATTGGATTCACCAGGCCACTGACATATAGGAGCAAACAGATTCCATGGGGAAATCACAAGTACATATGCAAATATACAAATACATACACGGGCATCTGATATTAAAGGTCCATGGAATCAGCTTGATCCCATATTTGGAGCTGGTGTCTGTAGAATGCACATTCACATACGCCTAAAGCAAAGAATCGCTACCATTCGTATATACAATATCTTCCTCATTACCATTTCTCTATGCTTGGTTTTGCTCTTATTGTTACTCCTTTTGTTACTTTTATGAAAAAAAAATCCATCTAAAAAGGAAAATAGCCTAAGAGTTGAAACAATCCCCTCAAAATGTCCCTGAAAGCATTTTTGACCCCCAAAGTAACAAAAAACAATAAAGAGTAAATATTATTTGTTGTGCTGGGAGTGGGTAGGGATAGGAACATAAAATCAACCTGTTGCTTTGAAAAAGAATAATCATTAATACCTTTTCCCCTTCTGTCTTGATTGTTGGGCCATCATTACTGTGAAGCATCATGACACTGTTGCTTTGAACAGCAGGGTCTAACAGTGATTATTCTAGCTGTGCTAGGTAGGGTTTGCTTGAAACTCTAATCCAGAAAAGTAACTTTTCCAAATTAGCTCCAGTTGTGTTTTATTCTAACAAGCCCCAGTCCCCAAGTAAGAGTGGAGGATGGAAGAATGGAGAGTTTTGGCAACTTTTGATTTCAGGTGTACAAGGAGGCAGATACTATCAGTCATGGCTTTTTCTAGAGGCCAACCCTGATTTACTGAAGTTTCTCCAGAACTAGGCTTTTCCAGTTCACTTTATTCTATGAGACTTGCTGGCCAAGTGGCTGTTCTCATTTCCTGCCCTTTGGCTTGTGTTCCTCAATCAGGCCACCCATGCACACTGGCCTTCAAGTTGTTCCAGCTGTGTTAATGACTCCATTCTACAAAGAGTTGCTTTGCCAGGGGCTAATCCTGCAACATCTGCAGACACAGCTGAGCCTTCTAGAGACATTCCAGAAGGATAACTATGTTAGGATCTCAGATAGAATCCCACTTCAAGCTGCCTAGAGTCCAGGCTCTGAGAGGGAAAGGCAATGCTTAAAATCATGATCAGTTAAAAATGGTAGGTAACATGGATAACTGCTTGTATTGTGGCACATTCAGAGATAGGATGGGAATTTTGCCAGCCCTCTCAGACCCTACCAAAAGCAAATTGTAACAAAATATGTGCTAAGGTAGAAATACTACATAGCCGACTACATGCCGTTTGATTTTATATTGGAGAAGAGAAGGTTATATCTAGGTCAGCTGGGAGAACTGGTCCACGGGGAGGGAGAAATTGACTGAGTTTGTAAAGGGGAGAGAAGGTTATGAGGATGTGGATGATAGAGTTAAAATGATATACCACCTAAAGGGGAAAAGAAATTAATTATGAAATACCATTCCAGGGTTGGGTGGGGGATGGGGAAAGGGATGATATTTAAATATTGTATGTAATTTGTATGTATAACAAATAATTCAAGTACATAAAAATATAGAAAATGTGCTAAGGGTGGGATTTGGGATATGGTTTGGGGTCTGCTCCCCCTCAAAAAAATCCACTCCAGATTTAAAGGTGGCACAACATCTCCACTCTTGGAATTCTCTATGATATAAAATAAGGCATAGCTCCCATGCATCTTGTCCTGTCCCACCTCACCAAAACACCCACAAGGTTTTGTTTTATTTTATAGATTGAGAGGGTGCAGAATCAAAGGTACTACTGTGGCCTCCAGACCTTGCTCACTGATGCCTTAAAGCAGGGGAGGGCAACTGCAAACAGGGCACGGGCCATTTTTTTGTCCTGTGCCCATCCGGAAGATCACAACTGTGTTTTTCCGTGCACCTGAAGTGATGTGATATCACTTCTGGCTGCCATGTTGGTTGATTTTTTGTTCTTTTTTGTCTGTTTTAGGGTGGCCTGAGAGCCTGGGGGAGTTAGGAGTTACCTTTTTAGGTAGTTTTGGGAGATTTGGTGTGGTTTGGGGGCAAAAATATTGCCACGAAATCAGCTGAAAAATAATTTAGAATTCTTGGGTTGGGGCTCTAGGGGCTTCGAGGAGCTTCTGAGGATTCCCCAGGGCTGCACTTAGGGGTTCCAAGGGCCACATGCAGCCCACAGACTGCAATTTGCCCGCCCTTTCTGTAAAGCCTTTGGAGACATACCCGGGAGTTACAGCTCATGAACACAATGCAGCTTAATCTTGAGTACTGTACTGCAAGACTGCAGTCTACCACATGCTTGATTTTAACTTTGGAACAAGTCTAATTTAACTGAGTGGGATTTACTTACAAGTAAATATGGATAAGATTGGGCTGTGTCAGATATGTTTGTACTATTGGCTTCCACTCTGTTTGAGACACAGGGAATTAAAACAATACAGCACACTTTTAAAAGCCCTTTCCTTAAAATCCTTCAGTTGTAAATGCCTGTTGGAATTTTTTTACAAAAAGTTTTCACAGGCTGGTGGAATGACAGCATAGATCTGGCTATTAGGAAGGGAGTTCCAGAGCATGGGGGCAGCCACTGAGAAGGTCCTGTACACAAGCAACTGAAGATTATAAAACTGCAACAGGCAGCTAGCTATACATAAGATTAAAATTCTTTGCACCTCATGCAAAGACAGAAGATAACAACCTTCCACAATGTTTAGTTTCTGAAAGCAAACAAAAGCAAACAGAATCTTGAAAAGCAAGAAACATCAAAACACCCAGCCACTGTAAGCAAACAAAGAAACAAACCACAGATTCTTCACTGTTGTTAAGTCCCCAACCATTCTGAAAAGTACACATGCAAGTCCAACTAGTTTTAATGGAAGGGAGAATTTTTACAACTGCAGCTTCATTCACAACTATAAGGGGTCCCAGTGGGAAACCACAATGAAAAGTGGCAGTTGTCAAGATAGTTTTCAGGATAAAAATACAAAGAATTTTGAAATTAGGAACCTAGGAAGCTACTTTACACCGAGTCCATCTAGCCCACTGTTATCAGCTTGAATTGAATTGAATGGAAATGAGAAGCTCGAGCTAATAAACTCACCTGTCTGGGATGAAGGCTTTGAGTTTTTAACTCTCAGCTCCTGAGACTGAGGCCATTTCCTCACTACACTGTTATGGTGCTATTATTCCACATTCAATATCCAGTGGAATTCTGGGGTTTGTACTTTACTGAGGCCAAAGAGCTCTCTGGGTAAGAATTCTAAATGGCCCTTCCTAAACCGCAAACCCTAGGATTCCATAGGATGTTGGAAGTGGAATAATAACACTATAACGGTGTAGTGCAGAAATGGCCTGGGGCTCTTCAGCTTTCAGAGCTACATGGCAGGCAAGTGAAAGGTGGTTCTCTCAACTCTGGGAATAATAGCTGGCCATATTTAGTTTGAGAGACAGCATGGTATAGTGGTGCGAGTGTTGCACTGTGATTCTGGAGAACAAGACTTGAATCCCCACTAGGCCAAGGAAACCTACTAGGCAACCTTGGGCATGTCTACTCTCTCAGCCTCAGAGAAGGGCAAAGGCAAAGCTCCTCTGAACAAATCTTGCCAATAAAATTCTGTGATAAGTTCACCTTAGGGTCACCACAAATGAAAAGGAAATTGAAGGCAAGCAACAATAATATTCAGTATTGGTTGATGCAAATACAGAAGAAGCATTTCAGTTTATTTTGAAGAATGTCATCCAAAGAACATGAAGTTTGTTTAAAAAAAAAAGCTGAATGCAGGAGCAACTGAAATTAGCAGAATCTCCCATCTCTTATTTGTTTTGATTGTTTTACTGTAGTTTGACTGTATGATTTCTAGTAGCTGGAATACTGTTGGTGTCTTACACATTCATAAGTTCCCCCATGGAAGTGGTAGAACGTTTCAACATTTTTGTCCAATGTAGGGCATTCACCTCAAGATTGCACATGGTG
Organism: Iguana delicatissima; assembly: GCA_948472985.1. Classification (NCBI taxonomy): domain Eukaryota; kingdom Metazoa; phylum Chordata; class Lepidosauria; order Squamata; family Iguanidae; genus Iguana; species Iguana delicatissima. The sequence continues at coordinate 59,068 of CAOKZL010000460.1, read as the reverse complement.
ATGTTTTGCATGCGGATTGACATGGGCATTCAGATGGACATTTGGGTATACATTCAATTGCACAGTGTTGCTTGGATAACCAATGAGATTTGCTGAGAGGGGCCTCCTTTGTGTCCCACCAGTGAGATCAATACACTGTTGGATGACATAAGGAAGGACCTTTGCAAATGTGGCATCCCAGTTGTGGAATGCTCTCCTCTCAGATGCCCAGTTGGCACCAACACTGGTTTCATTAGGATACCAAGTGAAAATGTGTTTGTTCACCAAAGCCTTTGGGCCTCACTGATTTATCTCAAATACTAATACACTTGGTTTGAAGCTGCTTTAATTTCTTAAACTTGCTTTAATGTATTAATTATGGTTAACATGTTTTAATTTGTTTAATTTATCTTTAGTGTTTTACAGTGGTTTAACTTGTATGTATTAACTTTACTTGCAGGCCACCCTGAAGTCTTTTGATATAAGCCAGAGTGCAAATATTTTAATATATAAATGGAACAAAATAAATTCAGCACAAAGGTGGCAAAATGCAATCAATATGTAACTCCACCTGCATAAAATTATCTTATTCAGCCTCAATGTTGCGTTTTGGTAGTACTACTCCTCGCTTTGGAGTTCTTTTTATATTAAAAAGTGGATAATAAACTTTGCAAATTAGTAAATAGATAACTAGTTTTCCCCACCTTGTAGAAAACCACACCTTTAGAAATTTCTGGGGTAACTATTTGCTATTTAAATCCAGTTTCCAGGCCTGTTCTAGGCTTGAAAATAAATTTTCAGAAATGGGAGTGGACTGGTTGTAGAAGTCCTGCGGGGAGGACAAACAAGGGGCAAAGTTAGAGGACTTGCCTTTTCCGTAACTCCAGCCAAGCACTTGATGTGCACTTTCCCACAACCAGGCCCTGGTTGATTAGCCACCCTTGTTGGAACCAGCTGCATTTTCAATGGCAGTTGCCACTTCACTGAAAGTCAGGAAGCAAACATACCTATTGAAACAAAGGGATGTTGGGGTGAGGGGAAGAGAGCTGGGCTTCAGCATCCCACTTTTGTGCCCAGTATGACCTCTTGTTCACAGATGTTAAGTTAGTAGGTAACTTCTCCATTCCCTGGCCTTGCTCCAAAACTAATAGTCGCTGGGGGAACAGACATGCCGGTTCCTGCACACACTTCTGTTTTTCTTATACATCCACTGCTCTCCCCCATCCCCACTGCTCTTCCTCCATCCCTGTTGTAAAAACATCCCTGATTTCGTTTGACAGTATTCTAAACAACCCGACTGAAAGGCCCAAGGGATCCGTAATTTGATACAGGACCTTTCACTGCTAGGTAGTGAACAAACATGATTACCATATGATCCATATGCAGCAGCAGAAGACACAAAGGAGCGTAGGTGGTCTGAATCTCCTGTTGGGTTTCCACACCAAGAAACAATGGGAACCAGACACGATGCTCCACTTCACATGTTACAAGTTAGTGGCTGGGTCATAGCTCAGTGATAGGGCATGCATGCGTTGCATGTAGAAAGTTGCCCAGTGTCTCCAAGCATTGCTGGGAAGGACTGGAACCCTAGTGAGCCATGTTAGTTGGTACTGACCTACCAGGCTAGACAGACCAATGGTCTAATGCAGTCCAAGGCAACTTCCTGTGTTCCTACATGTAGAAGTCTGTATCATGAAAGAATGTGTTATGTGACAGTTGTAATATATAGTCTAGAATCTTGTTGGTTTATTGTTTATGCATAAGTTTCCACACAGAATCAGTTGGACATCTTTGTGCAACATGAAACGGCTGTATTTAGGTTCAGGTTGCAGAAGTGGGGTTGTACATGTATGCCATTGCTCCTGGTTGCACCCTGCACATGAACATGCATGTGCATGTTTGTGCATTGTACACAACATACCACGTGCATGGTTACACACTGCATACGGATGTGCATACACATTTTGCACACAGATGCATGTGTATGTTCATTTGTGCAACACTGCAATTCATGATGATGCAGCGTTGTGCAACTGCCCCATGACTCAGTGAGCATGAATTTACATTCCATCTCCTTGATGTAGGCTCTTGGCCATGAATGTTTTCATTTGCATGCACATGCCTGGGGAAGCCATGATTGTAAGGAACGCACTCATTCTGAAGGCATTTACATGAAACAGTTGTGTTCTGTAACTCTGGCCCTTTCCACACGAGGGGAAAACACAGAGTAACACGGGGTAGAACGACCTCACCCGGAGGTCATCTACACCGTGGGCTGTGCTAGGGCGGTTAGAAATGTGGAGTTTCTCCACCTCAAACCGCTCTAGTGCGGCTGCGGGGGTGGCGCCGCGTGTTTTATAAAGACCACATTTCATGTGGTCTTTATGAAACACGCGTGTGCTAGCCCGTCACAGCGCCCTGTGCAGAATTGCAGGGGCGCGCAAGTGCGTCCCTGCAGAGCTACCTGGGGGAGCTACCTGGTGCGCCTCTCCGATTGGCGGAGAGCCGCCGGAAGCCACCAGCCATCATTTTGGGCACCGCCAGACGCCGCCAGATGCCTCCAGACGGCGCCACCGTGTAGAGAGATGAACGCGTGCTGCTCCCCACAGCGACGGATCGAGGTAAGCTCCGTTCCCACATGCGCCACCCCATTTCCCTGCATTTCATGCCCCCCCATGTGGAAAGGGCCTCTGTTTCATGTCAGATAAGACTACACTGTTCCAGTGAATGTGGGCAACACAATACATGCTTCATCTCTCAAGGTGAATTGCGATGCAGATGTGCACTCAGATACATTTCAGTTATTCATTTGTTTCCCAATTCTAGCAAGGAATCCACGTGCCAAACATGTTTCTATATGTAAATTGGGCTGTGCGCGCGTGCGCGTGCGCACACACACACAAATATACATGTACATATATATGGGGGAGAGAAGAAGTCAGACTAATTGACAATCTACGCAAATCTATCATCTACATAGATGACCAGGATTTGTTGAGGACATTTTATAAAGAAAATACAAAGGCCTAAATTCTATTAGTTGACCCAACTAGAATAAACCCACTAAACAATTGAATTTTGCCTATGTGTTGACTTACCTCCAACAATTGATTGTATACATCTTCCCTAGCTGTAACTAGCCAACAAGATTCTGCCCTAAGGATTCCTTCCTGAGATCTTCATCAGCTTCTCTGAAAGTCATTTTTCTGCATGATTCGGGAATGTTTTAGGTCATTATTGACTCACGTGTTAACTGCCATGCTACTGTCTGTCCTGAACTGAACAAGCCTCTCCAACCCTAGGCATGCCAAACACTCAGGATATCTTTGGCAGGTAAGTTAGCAACCAGAATAAGAAGTGACATTCCCCTTCTGGCTTGATAGAACAGGAACAAGCAAAGAACACTTAGCTATGTGACTAATACAGAAGACTAACCATGTTTTTCCAACTATGTTTTTGAATATTTCCCATCCCTATCCCTGACACAGCTATGCAGAGGCCAGTGGAAAGCAGGGGTTGGCTGAGAAATGTCTGGCTATGTGCTTATAGGCAGACATGCAACAAAGAAGGCATTCTCCAGAACCACCCATGGGTCTCCCAGAGGTCTTAGAAGATGTCATTATGTGAATGATTTAGGCCACTGGTGGACCACAACTAAAGATCTGGTGGTCATTTTTGCCATCCTGAGGCTCTGATGGGCTATGCCTATCCCCAGCATCCTGTACTGATCTCTCACATTTTCCCACCCAGTCATGCCCTCAGAAGCTTCTATAGGGAGCTATTTGGAATTTAAATGGAATTCCTTCCCTGGCTCAGTTTTACATTCATAAAAGCCAGCCAGTCTCGCTCTCTCACTCTCTGTCTCTCTGGCCCTTTCCACATGGACATTCGTCCTGGCATGGGGACACAAGAGGAGCAGGACTACGACAACACTTCCACAGGACATTGTTGTGGTCCCGTCCTTCTTGTGTCACCAGCCAGCATGATCACAGGGTAAATCATTGATGGATTTTCTTTGTCAATGACCCCCAATCGCACAATGCTCCCACACTTACCTGCCATGTGGAAGAGCCAGAAGCACGATGGAGGTGCTTGCTGCCCCAGGGCAGCATGAGAAAGAGCCCAGCTGTCTTGCAGAAGGAAGAGATGTGTCCCTCGCACTCCCTTCTGCAGGGAGCCAGTCCAGTGCAGAGGGGAGCACTCCTGTCACGCTCCCTTCCTGCCGAAGGTGCTGCTGGGATCACGACTGCAGCATAAGGTAAGGTGCAGAAAAAGCCACCCCCCTTCTTTCAGAAATCTACAGTGTAACTCCTCTTGCTTCCTGCCATCCTACTGGAATGTGTGTGAGGTGGAATCCCACTCTTCTTGGGAACTGGGAACATGAGCAGGCTGGGGGGGATTCTTGGGATGGGGCACTAGGAGGGCTTTGGAAGGGAAATGTCAGCTCCTAAACTCTTTGCAGGTCAGGGTGGTACTCGGGTGGACCAGATTAGGTCCTGGCAGCAAGGTTGTCTTCCCTTGGATGTTAGGCATGCCATCCATAGTATGGTATTAAGTTGGCAATCCTCAATGAACATTCAAGCTTTGCATTTGCTTCTCCTCCTCCTCCCATGTGGAATACATTCCTTGAATGTAGACAAATTAAAGAATAACAGTTAGGGAAAGTAACTTTGATCCTGAAAGGCACATGTAAACCTAAATTCTTGTGATGTTCCTTTTTCAAATGGAGAACCACCAAATTTCTCTACAAACTCTTCCAAAGAATGGCTCTGAGTACATATTCTTCCCTCCCTCCGTCTCTCTCTCTCTGTTTTAAAACTCAATCATGTATAATATTTCTTTTTTCCAGTACTGGCCATGATTTGCTTCATATGTGTAAAGCAGTAAACAGAATACAGGCGGATCCTTCAAGCTGTGTTTATTTAATTGATCCTACATATAAATAGAATTAATATTATCAAGAAAACAGCTACCAAAACAGACATATTTAATCTACCACTTTGCGTCATAAATTTTATGTGGTATGGGGTCACCCAAGATACTTCATGCCACAAATGTATGTGGTTATAAACACAGGGACCATGTCATTCTATATTGTCCAACTGAAGAAATCTTACTGGATTAAGTCATATTCGTTTTAGTCAACTAATTGATTAAATGTGCATACATTCACAAATGCCCTACAATAAAACTGCATCATTTCAGTATTTTTCGTATTGGACTAAACCTCCCAGAATCATCCAACTAGCAAAGCCATTAGCTGTAGTATTCTGGGAAATGCAGTCTCTAAAAATAACTTTTCTAAACTGTCCTTCCTTTCAGGATATTGGGGCAGGGGACACACACTACAAGGAGTAAGCAGGAACATCTGGTAGTATTGCTCTCCCAAGCTTCCAAAGCTTGTCCCCATCCCCATCCCCATCCCCATCCAGAACCACTTCTTCATCCAACACATTTCAGGCTGAACTTTCAGGTAGTGTCCAATCTGATGGTATTTTGAACCACCAGCTTAAATGCAACTCAATGCATTGTAATTTCAGACCTTTAGAAATGTCTGGTCAGTTCTGCCTATCCAGAACTAGCATTGTGTAGTGGCTTGAATGTTGGACTAGGACATTGGGAAACCAGGGTTTGAATCTCTGCTGAACCATGAAAATCTACTGGCTGACCTTGGGCAAGTTACAGTCTCTCAGCCTCAAAGGAAGGCAAGGGAAAACCCCCTCTAAATAAATTCTGCCCCATGATAGGTTCACTTTAGGGCTGCCATAAATCGGAAATGACTTGATGGCACACAATGAACAACCCACAGGTCAACTATGCAAGATCACAATAAATGGTGGATCACAATAAATGGAAAATTGTTGGTACACAATCTGCTGGTAGGTCATGTGTTTTGCAAGTTTGCTTTAACCCATGAAGGAGAATTATGCATCTGCAGGCAATCAAAGCAGTTGGTGATCACAGATACTTTTAGACAAGAAAATGATATCAAACAGGTTTTTAAAATCCGCCCTAAGAACAATTTGTTCCATCACATAAACAAAATTTGCACCCTATTTATCTTTTGCTGTGGCTATTTCACCAACTACAGGCGGAAGTCTTGTCCTTTAATCAAACTGTTGCTAGATAAGGGCTGATAAGGCATCTTTTTCCGGCTCATTGTTTGAACCTTGGTCCCTTGAGCTCTCAAAGAGGAAGCTCTAAAAGTTACTAAAGCTTAGACTGTACCTAATTAGAGAATCAGAGGAATATTCGGTTCAGTGAAAAGGTTAACGAATAGGAAAACTTCAAACCTGAACTCTATAGGGGCTTCAGATTTGAATTAAAGCTATAGTGAGTCTGGTCATCAGTAACTCAAGGGCTTTTTCTTCTCACTTTGAAAAGCTCAAAAGAGCACAGCCGGCAACCCTTTCATCTTGCCATGAAAGACAAACACAAGAGGAGTTGCCAAATTGTATATATTTGTGTTTGGATATCGAGGCATTTCAATCAAGACAGAGGTGGGGGGTTTGGCACTAACTTATGGGAGAAAGGGAGAGGAGAACAGCATGGAAGAAATGAAACCAATAAAATAAAATTCTAATTTAATAAAGAGGCAGGGAAAAGAGAAACTATAACCTTTTTGATCCTTTCACTGTAGTTCAGATTTATTCAAGGGCAAAACTGAAAGTGACTTCTCTGTTTTATAACGCCCCATTTTTCTTCCATGTGACTTAAAAAAAAACACAAACTTCCTATCTGTAAAAGAAGAACTAATTACACCCAATTAAAGATTGGCTTAAAATGTGTTCTGATCCTGCCAAACAGTCAAGGCAGCAATTTTTAATTGGTTTCATCAGGAGCTTAATCAGGGGTGCCATTTCAGGTTTCAGTAGAGGCAGGGGGCAAAAATGAAGTCAGATTCACAGCAAGCTTTCAAAAGCCTGTTCTGGGATATTCTCAAATGAAAATGCAACAGCAAAAAAAAGGAAAGCAACATACTTAAATAGTCAGCTTATACTTTGCCAAACATTTTTAAAAAGAGGAAATTCATTAGAAACGGTACAAAAGAGGGCACATATCTGATTAATATGCATGTGCTGATTTATAAGCATAGATGCAAATGCATTTAAATAAAACAGAAAAACGATACACTTTCCATCCTAGTAGGAAATGACTGCAACCAGGTAAACTGTATGTCTACTGTCTTGGTGCAATTGGTGGGCAAATTCAAGGCCCAGACTCTCCCATCTTATGATTCTGTGGCTGTTGAGAACTTGTGTAGATCACTCTATGCCAGCATAATTCCATGGGATTGTGTGAAAGCCATAGTATACAAATTGGTGAGGGGAGGTTAGTGTTATGCCTACATGTCTTTCTGGGATTACCACAGACCGTTGTATAATCCAGAGGAAAGTTTGCATAAAGAAGGTCTCAAAGACCTCTTTGTGCAAGCCAGTAAAAGTCCAATTGCTTGCATAACAGGCTCATTAGAGGACTGTAAATTACCAACAGTATTCCAGCTTTTATCTTTAATCAGACTAAACAGGCTTACAAATGGAGCGATGGTTCTCAACATGTGGATCTCCAGATGTTTTGAACCTCAAATCTTAGAACGCCCAAACAGCATGGTCAGAAATCAGAGATTTTGAGAACTGAAGGCCAAAATATCTATAAGGCTAAAGTCTGAGAACCACTAAAACAGTATATGCATTAAAATATATGGAAACTCTATGGGAATACAGGGATGGCTACTGCCTTCAGAAGCACTTAAAGCAAAGTTTGTCACGAATCACAAAACTGATGTTCTTATATACATTTGGAAGGAGATCATCTAGTTTTCTCTAAATCTGACAGATACTGTTGTCCCTCCAGTAAGAAATAACGAGATTTAAAATCAGCTCACGCTGAAATGGATATTGCAGCATATCATGAGGTATTTGACAATATTCTCTACACATAAACCAAAGGGACTATTTTCTGTTATCACTCATGAACAACAGTTAATATTGTAAGCTGCAACTAGTTGCATTAAGTATTGTGTTAGTTGCTGAGAGCAACACTTGTACATGTTCATTGTTTTTGTAAGAAGTCTACCAAGCCTGGTCCACAATCATGCTTGTACTTGAAAATGGCATACTGTAATACAATTTGGGTGTCAGAAATGAGACCAAAGACATTTTGAAGAGCAGGGTTGCAGAGGTTTCTTTACAGGGATGGAATTTCCCATGCAAATGGCTGGGGTCATCGCATTAGATATTTGGGTGGGTGACGGGATATTTTAATGATGGGAAAATACTTTGCTTGAATTCAGTCACAATACATTTCTCTAACTCCCAAGGAGTGAGTGACATTTAGAGCTGAAACTTGGACTTGTCTTTGGCCAAAGAATACTTGCTAATTATAACTGCCTATCAATAAAATAAGAAGCCAGTTGTTTCTGAGAAGGGGCTGTAACATACTGGAAATAGAATAATGCATCAGAGGGGAATTTCCTTGTCTTTGTATTATAATACTTGGTCTACAGAGAAAATTTACTGGTTTTGCCTCGTTGTCTTCAACAGAAGAATGGAAACATTGCAGACATCATATGGAAGATACGGCCCAAGGTCCTACATCGTTGCAGCAGAGCGTAAATATCTTCTGGTAGAATTATGTTGCTCAACCCCTAAATGTAGTGCAATGCATATGGATCAAAGGTCAATCTGCATTTCTGACAACCCACAGTGCAATTGCAATGCTCGAAGGCAATGCATAAAGGCAGCGTGCACTCACACACCACTCTGTGTACTTTCATGTGAGCATATACAGAAGTCCTTCATGCACAACCATTGCACATTGTTCCCCACACCAAAATCAGTCCTTACGCCTTGTGCAACTGATGTCTCCATATGTCACTATCAGGATGCCAGCCATGGAGTGAAATGCATTTTATATAGATGAGATTCTAGCAGACATGGGTTTCGTTGTTGTTGTTGTTGTTATATTATTACATCTTTCCATTTGGCACTCAAGGCAACTAACCAACAATGAAACACCATTTGAACAGCAGAAAACATTCAAACCACTGCAATTATTTTTTTTAACAAAGAGTTAAAAGGACAAGATGGAAAAGATATGGCTTTGCATTCTTTCTTAAAAGCAGTGAGAGTGTGAACTGATAACAGTTCTAAGGGGAGTGCATTCTGCAGTCAGGGAACAAGCAGGAGAAGGCTCATGCCCATCAAACAGTTATGCAAGTGATGGTGGGCTGTTCTTAAAGATCTTAGCATGTAGAGAAGTTCATAATGAGCATACCCTCTGAACTGTCCCAATTTGGCAGAAACAGTCCCAATTAATCTTCTGCCATCCCACTTTTTCAGCTGCTTTTAAAATGTTTCTGTCTTCTCCTCCCACTTCACCCCTTCTTCCTGGCTTACTTCAATCCTTATTGCAAACTGGGTTCAAAGGGCAGAAGTAGTTTGCACTCATTTAATTCAGTGGGAAGGGAGGAGGGGACAGTTTTACCTTCTCTCTGTCTGCTCCCAGGATCTGGAACTCTTTCTCTAAGAAAAGTAGGATGGCTCTCTAAATACAGCTGTTCCATTGACAAGCAAAAACTTTTCAAGGTTTTAGGAACTGACCACAAGGCTTTTATCAGTGTACTGTTTTATTGACTTTTCACTTTTCTAGATTTGTTTCAAATGGTTTCAAGTCTATAGATAATTTAGTAGCATTGTAACAATAACCTGTTGTATGTTTTTTTTATATCTTTGCAAGTCCTTCTACCTGAACTGGTTTTAATTTTTGTAAAATACCTTCAATTCCAGGTGTTTTTTTTTTGTTTTGTTTTTTTTGAGGAAAGCAAGATACAAGTGAATGAAGAACAGCAGCTACAACTTCTGGAAGGCCACACGTTCCTCAGTACTGTTTGTACACTGCCTACAAAGAGCTCCAAATGCACACACAGAGCATGCAGTGTCATAACAACGTGTATACAGCTGAGTTTGCATACAGCATAAACAGATGTGGATACTGATTTTTCCCAGAACTGCAGATGTTTGAGATGATTAAACATCTTGTTCATGCTTCCGCCCAAACAGGGTAGGTCCTGTTAAGTTTGTGAAGGGATGTCATATATAAGATGGAGTGAGCTTGTTTTCCGTTGCTCCAGAGACCAGAATGAGAATCAGTGGTTTCATATTATAAGAAAAGAGGTTCCACCCAAATATTGGGAAGAACTTCTTAATGGTAAAGGCTGTTCAACTGTGGAATAGGCTAATTTTGTTCCTGTTGTTGTCTGCGTTCAAGCTGTTGCTGACTTATGGTGAACCCTTCATGGGGTTTTCTTGGCCAGATTTATTCAGAGGGTGTTTGCCTTTGCCTTCCTCTGAGGCTGAGAGAGTATGACTCAAAAAAAAAACCCATTGCCCTATATGAGGCTCAAACTCATGACCTTCAGATTATGAGACTGCTGTGCTGCCTACTGTGCTAATGAGTCTCTTCATTTTTTGGAGGTCTTTAAATAAAGATTGGATGGCAAACTTTCAGGAATGCTTTAGTTGTGTATTCATATACATGGCAGGAGGTTGAACTAGATGGCCCTTGGGACTCTTCCAGCTTCAACGTTTGCTGTCATGCAGTAGGTAGTTCACAATAAATGGTTGATGGTTGGCACTCAACTTGGTAGTAGATTACGTGTTTTGGAGGCCTGCCATAAACCATGAAAGGAAAATAAGCATCTGTAGTCAAGATATGATCCTTTTCAACTCATATGTTATGATTTTATGAATCTACCTGTAGTTACTAACATTGGTGTGTTATTCTCAATCAGCTTTCAAAAAAAATCCATACGAGCCCTCACAGGTTGGGAAACAAAAGATTTCACCGAACAGTAATGAGAAGCCATGAACTGGATTGTCTGATGGATTCATTTACATTCATAGATTATGCAGAACCAATTGGGATTATTTTTTAATTTTGTTTTCTTCTGGTTGTTTATAAAAGCAGAGTTTGGGGTTAAATTGAGGGAGTGAGGAGAAGGAACTGCTTTCAAAATTCTCACAATGGGTCAAATTTCTTCCCCAAGTAAAAATTTTGGTGTCTGGGTTTTCAGCTGGTGTTGGAGAAAAAAGCACCCTGACCTCCTCCTAGCTCACACACCCAGTGGGAGGGGGTGGTCTCTCTCTCTCTTTTTAATATTAATCCAGTTGTGCCGTGACTCACAAGCTGACTCAAAGATAAATCCTCAAGGGCATGTTTAGGAAAGGTCACCTTCTGGCTCCAGCTGGAAGAGAAACTCAGCTGTGTTTCAGGGAGAATATATGCTCATGTCGTGAAAACTCCCCTTCTGCTTTTGAAATGACCAATCCGTCAAAACTCAGAATAAAGCTGCTGCAACTTAATTTGCATTTATGCCCAGAAGAACCACCAGCAACTTCAGACAATGGTGCATTTTCCAGTTGATACCATTTCTCAAATTTCACTGAACATTTGCACACCTTCAAACACAGAATCATAGAGTTGGAAGAGACCACAGGGGTGGTCTCTTCCAGTCCAAACCCCTACTACGCAGTAACACAAACAAAAGTCAACAGTTGGCCATCCAGACTCTGTTTAAAACCTCCAAAGAAGGAGACTCCACCACATTCCAAGGCAACATATTCAACTGCCGGACAGCAATGACCTTCAGGAGGTTCTTCCTGAGGTTCAGGTGGAATCTCTTTTCTTGTAGTTTGAATCAGTTGCTCCTTGTCATAGTTTCTGGAGCCATGGAAAACAAGCTCATTCCCTCTTCGATATGACATCCCTTCAAATATTTAAACATGGCTATCATGTCCCCTCTTAACTTTCTCTTCTGCAGACTAAACATACCCAGCTTCCTGAGCCACTTCTCATAGGGCATGGCTTCCAGACCTTCACCATTTTGGTCGCTCTCCTCTGGACAGCTTGTCAATATCCTTCTTGAAATGAGGTACCCAGAAGTGGACAAAGTATTCCAGATGAGGTCTGACCAAAGCAGAATAGAGTGGTACTACTACTTTCCTCGATCTGGACACCATACTCCTTTTGATGCAACCAAGAATTGTGTTGGCTTTCTTGACTGCCGTGTCACATGCTGACTCATGTTCTACTAGGACTCCTAGTTCTCTTTCACACATACTGTTGTCCAGCCAGGTATCTCCCATCCTATAATTGTGCATTTCATATTTTCTGTCTAGGTGTAGGACCTTACATTTCTCTCTGTTGAAATTCATTTTGTTAGCCTTGGCCCATCTTGCTACAGTCTAGAAGTAACCAACTACAGTTGTCTCTCCACATTTGCGAGTTTGACTTTCATGGATTATTTGCATGTTTCTTCACACACACACACACACACACACACAAAACTCAGCCACTTATTTTTCCTTCTCATTGGCTCCAATAAGGCCATGCAGCCCTTTAAAAACCTGCCTCTGGTCCTCCTCCTCCACCAGCCACTGATTGGACAGGTAAGGGCAGCTTGCAGCCTATGCTGACCCACCCTCTTTCCCCCTCCTTTCCCTGACCTGGTTTGGACCCTGAGTGCCTGCTCTTCCCACCATGACTTGGTCCCCTGCCCACAGAGACACACACACATTTTGATATTTGTGATTCTTCCACTTTTGTGGTAGCCCTGCACAACTAACCCTTGCAAATATAGAGGGCCAACTGCAGAAGTACTTTTGCCCCTAATATGTTGGCTAGAATCCTGCATCAGGAGAGATACAGGTACAGGCTTCCCCTGCTTATCTGATGGGTTAGGGACTGGAGCACTGACAGAAAGCAGAATTGGTTGAAAAGAGGAACCCATGTAGGGAACATGAAGGAATTACAGCAGCTTGCTTGGGACTGATCCTGTGCCCACACATGCTACTTGCAAAGTATCTCAGTCAGCTTGGCACCTTTTTCTCTCTCTCAGTTCACTTTGTATGTATTGTGCACACGAACAGCCTCAAGTGAACCTCTGTAGGCAAGAAGAACTGATGAAAGTCCGCTGTTTTGATGTGTGCAAATTACAGACAAGTTCCATCAATTCTGTCGTATGTTCATGAACAAATGGTCCCAAGCAAAGTTCTGTAGGCAAGAAGAATAGATGAAAGAATGCCCCCCTCATCAAATTAATGGAACTTATCTGTAATTTGCAAGTATTGAAACAGCAGAACATCGAAAAAGAGGTCAAAAAATGCTGATGACACCTGTATTGTGCAATACAGCCAATTCTGTGCTGTCAGAAAACAGAGGAATTAGTGAGGACGCATCCAGTTATTTTCCTGTAGCTGGATGCACTGTAACAGGCACCCACAGGGACTTCAGGGAGTCTCGTAGGTACCTGCAGATTATGTCCTTGCAGCATATCAAGCGAGAGAAAAATAGCTTGATGTGTCTCCACTGATTTCCCAACCCCCCAACTTTCTGATAACATGGAAATGGCCATGGTTGCCTGATTAAAGGTAGGTTTCAGAGGGATTTGGTTACTGCAATTGGAACAGAATTTCGATCTCTGCAATGATGAAAAAAGTGTGTTGCAATAGCAAAAACACTTGCTTAGTTCTGGCTCCAAGTAAGAATATGGCTTTTTTTCTTAAAGCTTTTGGGGTTCAATTGACTTATTCCGAAAAACTCACAGTTTTAAGCTGTTTTAACTTTCAAAACTTTTTTTAATCAGTTAAATTCTTTAACATGCTTTTAGGCCATTTCCGCACTACACTGTTATAGTTCTATTATTCCAGTTTCAACAGCCTGTGGAATTCTGGGATTTGTAGTTCACTGAGGCCAAAGAGCTCTCTGGATGAGAATTCTAAATGCCCCTCCCAAAACTACAAACCCCAGGATCCCAGAGGATGTTGAAAGTGGAATGATAGCACTATAACAGTATAGTGCAGAAATGGCCTTAGTCTTTTCAAATTATACTTTTTGTTTTAAAATTTATGCTGCTTGAACTGTTTAACTGATTTTACTTCTACAGTCCTCCCTCCACATTCATGGGTTTGACTTTCATGAATTTGCTTATTTGTGAGGCATGTCTCCCCATTCTCTTCCACACATTCCCTTGCCTTTTGCCCAGGTACACATACCACATCTGGGCAAAAGGAATGGGAATGGGAGGGGAAGGCACTATTCCCTTGCTTTTTGCCCAGGCATGGAGAACAAAGAACAAGGCACCAGGAAAAGGAATGGAGGGGAAAGCATGCACACACTTTTCCTCTCCATGCATGGTGCTCCTCCCCATTCCCTTGCCTTGCATCCAGATGTGGAGAACATGTGCCATGGCAAAAGACAAGGGAAAGGGAGGGGGAAAGCATACATTCCTCCCCCCAGTTGCTTGGCTTTTGCCTAGGCATGTAGAAGGAAGGCATGCATGCCAGGGCAAAAGGCAAGGGAATGAGAGGGGAGCACGGAGAGGGAGAGTTATTTGCAGTTTTTCTACTTTTGTGGGGGTTCTGCACCCTAAACTCTCACAAAAGTGGAAGGAGCACTGCAAACTGTCTTGAGATCCTAGAATATAAGATGTGATATAAATATGTTAATATATAAATAATTAGACTGTACTATAGAGTGCTTCTCCCACCTCCCTGAAAAGCATGCAAAGAAACCTGCAGATGCAGTGCTCACCCATCCATGTGCACCATATGAGAACCCAAACAGGATCTAATTTATTTATATCACCAGACTGATGTTTTGACCTCGCTTTACAACAGGTATAATTGGGCTGTTCTTCAGCTAAGAAGTGAAGCAATGATGCAGTCAAAGGCTGACCTTGTTCTTCTGTGTCACAGCTTTGGTTTCACTTCCAAGATGCACTGAGAGGATAATTATTGGCTAATTAGTTGGCTAAAATACAGAACTGTTTAGGTGTGTTTGTCATGCAAAATGTTCCTGGAGCTATCAGAATGCGGCTCACAGATCTCTCAACACTTCAGAGCAAGGAATTTCTTAGAAAACCTGTTTGTTATATTTCTACACAGCATCACAGATACAATCAAGTGCTTTTCAAAGCAAGCAAAAGGCTCCAGGGCTAATTTTTCCCTCTTAATAACACCCTTTCATTTTTCTAGGACTGAAATCACACTATTTCGCTGCTGGAAAGGAAGGATAATTCTTTATTCAGAAAGTATCTCCACTGCTGCATGTTGTATGAAATATAGTTGTGCAGATGTTGCATCCTATTGCAGAGTTGAGCAAAATGTGGTCCAAAGGCTACACGTGGTCCATAGCAGCATTTTGTGGCCTATCGGCATCCAAAGTCCCTCGGATTCCTATGCACACACATTGTCTCAGGGGGAAAAAAGTGGATTGCCCATCCTCATCCCCAGAAACTGCAATTCACCTTTTGAATAGGTCACAGGTAGGGTTGCCAGGTTAAAGTTATCCCAGGCCCTGGGATTTCCAGGCTAAAACCTTACTGTTAACAAAAGCATGAGGCCAGGCCCTGGTGATATCATGAACCATTAGACATTCAACAGCAGCCATAGCTGCTCCCTGCTTGTCATTCCAAGACAGACACACATACAGAGAACATATTTTCCTGTTTGAAAAACTAAAGGGGTTGTTCCCAGATCAAGATGAACTTATCTATGTAGGCAGAAGGGCTAAGGAATATCTATTTTAATAGTAAAGGGAGAATAGTGTACAAATTGCACCAAATGAAGACTGACATTTGGAAGCTGAAAATAATTAAATTTCATAAACTGCAGCAAGCTACATGGCCAGCTAGAAGAATATAGAGCTTTTTCCCCCCTCCAGAGCAAACACAGACAGACAGATAGATTAAAACTGACACAGGACTAGCAGAAAGCTCTAGCAGATTTTCACACAGCCCTTGGCACTCACTTGGAATGATGCCATGAAAACTGGAGAATTTGAACCCTGCTCTCCCATCTAGTGATAATCCATGCAAGCTGGAGACTCAGGGTGGGGGTCCTGAGATCTGGCAACCTTTGATGAAGGTCCCTTTGCCCAGTTTAACAAGAGAAGGAGAAGGAGAAGGAGAAGCAGAAGAAGTGGACTTCTAATCACTTCTAGTTTCATTCTGCCCTCTCCCAGTTTTGGAGCATATGTGGGGCCCAGAAGTCCCAGGGGACAGAAAATGACCAACCTGAGTCACTCCACCCCACTCCACTGGATAGCATCTTTGGCTTCACTAGCAAGCCATTATGTTCCACCCAATTCTCATACTTTTTTTAAAGGGGGCAGTTTGACTCTTGTCACACAGGGCCACATGATGACAGCCCTATTTACATCAACAGACCTGTGCATCAGATTCATTACATTCTGGCTCTACACCAAATGTGCATTGGTTGCAAAAACTGGAGATGTTATTTTTTGAGACTATAGATCCCAGAATTTCCCCAGCTAGCAGGCACATATCCTGATTAGCCGCATATATCAGGTGGTTTTATTGGCCAGGACTATTATTTTCCAAGTGAGAATGGTGCTCCACAGCTGCAGTTGTTTATATATAAAGCTCTCTGTGAGTGACTAAAAGGCCTGAGAACTTCAGCTCCTATGAGGTGTGGCTACCAGGATGCTTGTGAGGGCTCAGGTGTTCCCTTCACTTGTATGCTTTTTCTGTGTTATTATCGCTGACCTGACTTCCTATATGCTTCTAGACTCATTTTAAATGCTAGCTTTGAATATTAAATCCCTAATACTTTGGGTCTGTGGTATTTGAAAGACTGGTTGGCATCTTGTTAGTGAGATATGCAAGGGCAATACCACTTTCATCTTGTGTGTCTATGTTTTTTAGTTGATGTAGAGGTGAATCACTATGTCATTGTGACAGTTACCTGCAACAGATCTTCAGTGCTGGTGGAGAACAGAAAAGACATCATCTGCTGAGACATCTGGAGGACCTCTTGGCAGAAGATGTCCTTGATCTACATCAGGCTATGGAAACAGAGCAAGACACTGCTCCAAGGTCCTCTAGTTCCAAAGTAGGGGGGAAAAGTGCCATATTCTCCAACATTTTGGAATAAAAACTGGCACAAGCATGACTAAACAACACTAGAGTGTGGTCAGAAGGGCATGGTTAGACAACAAGAGGGCAAAAGCTACTAATGAGGAACAACAAAAGAAAGTACTAAGCAAACCCTGCTTGATTTTAAGGAAGAAAAACCCAAATCAATATACAATGGTCTCTCTCTTACTGCAACCTCCACACATACAAATGCAAGGTCATGCAAAGTATTGCATCCCATTATAGTCAAAGGACGCAGTGGACATGTGCCTGCATTGCTGGGGCCTCACGCACATCATGTCCACTGACTATAATGGGATGCGGTGCTTCATGTTTTTTATTTCACAGGGGGGTTCCTGGAATGGAACACCAGCATATATGGAAGGCACAGTGTAGACAATACTCTGTGTGAGCATGTGTACATGGACAGCATAATTAACAATGTGTTATGTAATATATAATTCTCAAATTAAAATGACTTCAACGGTACTGCTCAAAATTACAGCTTTCTCTCAGGCCCTTTCCACAATTTCTTCCCATCCCAGAATGGGGACAGGAAAGAAGCAGGGCAGTGATGATGCTTCTGCAGGACATTGTTGCAGTCCCACTACTCTTCCATCCCTAGGCAGTGCAATCATTGGTTTTCCCCATCAATGACATGCAATTGCTCCACAATCCCACACTTACCTGTCCTGTGGAAGAGTAGGGAGCATGATGGCAGTGCTTCCTGCCCCAGAGCAGTGTGGGAAAATACTCGGCTGCACTGTGGAAGGAAGCAGCATGTCCATCGTACTCCCTTCCACAGGGAGCCAGTCCTATGTGGAGGGGAGTTCTGCCATCATGCTCCCTTCCTGGCAGACCCACTGCCAGGATCGCCACCGAACCACAATGGTACAAGGTATGGTGCAGAAGGGGCCTCAGATCCACCATATGGACTCTGTGTTCTAACCCAGCCTCTCTTCCCAATGTCCATTATAGGTCAGGTCAAAGTCTACCTTTCCTGTAACATAAGACTCATGTTGTTCAGTCAATCATAAATTCTTAGACTAACTTACCTCACAGAGTTGTTCTTAGAATAAAAGTGGGATGGGTGGTGGTAACAATAACATGCAATACTTTTGACTCTAGTCAATGTACAGGATCTAATTAGGTAAGAAAAATATAGTTGGAAAAAAGTGATTGTCATAAAGAAATACATGCATTTCAGTGCCCTTTTGGAATCCCTCAGGCACCAATTCTGTACACTTATATCTAGGAGAAAGGCTCACTGGGCTCACTGGGACTTCATTTCTCAGTAGATATGTGTACAATTGCATTGACAAGTAGAGCATTGCTCTGCAGAGAGAAAGAAAAAGAAAAAAAAGAAACTCTCCCAAAGTAAATAGCCAGGAAAAGTTTTCTCAGTGTTTGACCTATTAATGGTACAATTTCTTTCCCGTGGTACTGGGCAATTCCAGAATACATGCAGAATACTGGTAAATCAAATGGAAGGGAGTGAAGAGAAGAAAACCAATAAAACTAAACTTTAAAATAGTAGGCTTATGTAGATCTCAAAAATAATAATAATAAAAAAGAATATAAGGGAAAAGGGAAAAAATTGGTCAGGAACGTTTCTCTGCAGTATTGATCCTATTTTTAGGGAAACTGGAGGTGGGGGATCTCTGTGTTTGTGAGAGATTGAGAGAGCATCTGGAGCATAATTCTAGGGGTGCTATAATTCAAAGGTGATTCCCCTCAAGGGAAGGCCCTCTTAATTGGCAGAGCTTCCCTCTTGTCTAGGTTTTTACAATGTATATTTATTCCTTTTGCTTACCTGAAGAGGCAATTTGCAATCACACAGAACAAGAGGTTCTGTCCCAAAGCTAGGTGAAGCTGCTTTTGTTTGCTTTTGCATGAGCCTACTGGGAATGGTAAGACTCCATCCCAGTTGCATAGGGACGTGGGGGCAGAGAGGGGAGATTCGCCCCGGGCGGCAATGTTTTTGGGGCATCCTAGCCTGTAGCCATGCCCCCATGCACAATGGCCATGCCCCTCGCACTGTAGCGCCGCCCTCTCCCACCCCCCTCCACACACTCCAAGCTCTGCCACTGCTCCACTCCCCCCCTCCTCTCCCTCCAGCTGAGTTAATTAAATTGTGCTGTGAAGTCAGTTTGCTGCAGCTGAAGTAAGCCAAGGACAAAGAGGTAAAGTGGGAGGAAGACAAAAACTGGGAAATGTTGAAAGATGCTGAGAAAATGAGACAATGGAGAAATATCAGGACTGTCCCTGCCAAATTGGAATAGTTTGCAGAGATGGAACGCAAACAATACCAAGTTTGACAGATTCACCCATTCCTTGTGGTAGCATGGAAGCCCATTTGTACAGGAAAGGAAAAGGGGAACAGAATCCAACTTCTACACTATCCTCAAGTAGCTGAAAAGGCTATTGGTTATTGGTCAGCAATTACAGTTGGCCCTCCACATTCACTAGGGTTAGGGGTGCAGGACCCCTGCAAAAGTGGGAGAATCACTGATATCAAAATGTATGTATGTATGTCTATGGGAAGGGGGCCAAGGCGTAGTGGGGAAAGTGGGCACCAAGAGTCCAAACCAGGTCAGTTAAAGGAGAGGAAAGGGAGTAGATCAGCATGGTGGCCCTATACTCCCTCTCTCGCACCCATTTTCTTCCTTGCATGTGGAGTGGCATTGGGAGAGGGCTTATGGTGCTAAGAAATCAGGCTGGAGGAGGAGGAAGACCAGCGGTAGGTTTTTAAAGGGCTGTGTGGCCTGATCAGAGCCACTGAGAGAGAAGGTCCTCTGGAAAAGAAGCACTTTAAGCTGGGGGCAGCCACTGGAGAAACTCACGAAATAATAGAATCTGTGAAAGTCAAACCTGCAAATGTGGAGGGCCAACTGTATTTCATGAGCTTCTAAATTTCAGTTCCTGCCAATGAACTTGCACTTACTTTTCTCCCATACATTTGATTTCAGAAAGTCTTTCCGGGGCAAAGACAAGCAGTACCAAGAGTTGTCTATATGTGAATTATATAGCTGCTCTTGTATTAAAATTGCAGTGAAGTGTTAAGGGGGGAAGGCTTTTATGGACAGCTCTGCAGCTAGGCCTTTTATAATACATCACTCAATGTCTAAACAGACCTATGTGCCATGTACCCTTTTGGCAATAATGGGGGTCTTGTTCTTCCTAAATTTCCATGGAGCAGCTCTCTTACTTAAGCAACAAATGAAGGATCCAGTTACAGCCAGACAAACTAAGAATGCCGATATTAAGATTTGTTTTAAAAAAAAGCATTAAAAAGCCCACCTACACCCTGAAAAACTGGGAAGAAAATTAAAATTGTCTCTTGTTATTGTCAAATTATTTACCCTCTGCTTTGGTTGGTCTCCATGGCAACAAAAGGGAGTCACATGCATTCACACATTGAAAAGTTCTGATTTTGGAAGCTACAGCTTTGATTCTATCAAACCAAAACTAATTTGGAGACAATTACACCCTCTGGTGGAATTCTTCTGAATGCCACTCATAAGCCCAGTCTTGGCATGATTTGCATACACTAAAAAGTGCATTTTGTGGACCATATACTCTTTTCTGAAGTTTGCAAAGGTATTTCTTCAAAGAAGAAGTAAATACATTGCAGCCCTAGGCTTGATGCCATGCAGCACTCGGATTAATTTCAAAAGCAATGTGCAACAGATCACTTCAGGTCTCTGGAAGAACAATCTGTCCCTTCACCAGCAAGTGACTCAGTGGGAAGGAAGAGTAAGACTGGATGGAGAGAGAAAAGAAGGTGGCAGAAAAAGATGTGTTAGTCTGGTGAGAATCCAAGACAGAACTTTTGCTGGAGTGACAACCCAGCTGTTAAACTCCCAAGAGAAGGCATCCTGACTTCATCCTTCTTGAACTTCCAGTGGGTGGCCAATGGTTTCTAAGTAGCTGAAACACTTCAAAGGTACCATGCTTATTCATCTCATTCATACAGAATTTAAAATTAATTCTTTACAAAACTTTTCTAAATACTTTTTTCAAAAACCAGCTCAGTATATGCCTCAATTACAGATTTTGCAATCTGCAAATTGTACCACTTCTGGTGGTGACTTGCTGTCCTCCATCTTGCTTGATTTTTAAACTGGAGGTGGCCCACAATACCTCTCTGTGTGGCCCTTAATCTGAACTGACCCCTTCCAAAAGCAAGAGGAAATATAAGCTAGAAAGCATCATCAGCAAACAGCTTCACAAGAGGAACTAAACATGGAGACCCTCCACATCATGTGATAACTGTCCAGAAAAGGGAATGGTTCGTATACTCCCCCTCAACATGGCAGGGACAGTCCTAATTAATCCTCTGTCATCCCACTGCTTCAGTTGCTTTAAAAATAATGTCTCAGTTTCTCTGTCCTCTTCCCACTATCCCCTTTTGTCTTCATCTTATTTCAATTGCCGCAAACTGAGTTCAAAGTACAAAAATGGTTTGTTTGCACCCAGTTATCTCAAGAGGGGAGAGAAGACGGGACTGAGTCTCCTCCTTCCTGGTAGACTCAGGCAAAAGCAAACTGCTACATATGTCCTAGTTTATATGTTCTTCCTCATTAATAACTTTTGCCACTCTGATGTGGCTTGGCTCCATATATCTTGACCTTCTGTGAAATGCTGGCAAATGTTGTGTTGTGGATGGTTTGTTCTTTACTATTATCACTGCAGATGGTCAGGAGTTACGACTTCAGTTTTCAGCTTACCTGACACAGGTGACTATGCCCTGTTGCCCCAAAGGGTAGTACTTGGTCTAATGGTCTGAAGAGACAGGAAGGGAGATTTTGAGTGAACCTTCTTGACAGTAAGAGTGATTCAGCAATGGGACCAATTGCCTAGACAGGTAGTAGATTTCTTTCTATGGATGTCTTCCAAAAGAGGCTGAACAGCTATCTACTGGGGATGCTGTAGCTGGAGATCCTACACTGGTCAGACTCAATGGTCCATGAGCCCCTTCCAGCTCTATGATTCTGTGAGCACAGTTCTGCATGGCTCTATAAAGTCATTGAATGTGATATGGTAGGGTTGCAAGGTGTTCCTTATTGTAAGGTATGTCATTTATTCAAGGACAAAAATGCCTGTCCCATGTAGGCATTACAGAGGACTCCAAAATCCTGGATGTCCAGAAATTAGTTGTATATATGCATCCCTCAAATTGCGCACCAAATGTTGAAGGACCCAGCAGCAGTGAAACTCTTCCCCTTTCCAGGTTTTCAGATTTCCTGAGACTTGGGGTTTCCTGTGAGGAGCCCAGAACTCTCATTAGAAGTTTCCTGTCATGAGAAGTGAGGCCATATATTATCCTATCTCATATGTCCCAGCCAGTCTTGAATATCCCTTATTTTGAAGAGCTTGGAACGCTATTTTTTCATCAGAGGGACTTTTTGTGATAGATGCTGCTGCTGTGATTGAGGAGCAACTGATTGTGCATCTGGCTGAGCCAGTGAGTAGGATAGATGATGCCTCAGAGATCGAGGAGCAATTGACTGTGTCAAGGACTGGGCCAGAGAGTGAGCAAGTCAACCTGCAAACATCCCCTGCCTTGGAAGGTCAAACAGAGACAGAGTTGCCCCAGCCAGCTCATGACGGAGAGGGAACCAGCAGTGATGCAGAGGAGTTGCAGCCACCTGTGCCCATCAGTCCTCAATCATGAAGAAGGTTGAAATGGGCTGCTCAGAGGGAGGCTGCATGGACTAGTTTGAGGAAACAATAACAAGCAGCACCTGCTCACAGTGGCTATTTAAATCTGCCGGCGTGGCTGCTCTTTGCTTACAGCAAATTACTAGCAAGCTCTCACGACCTTCATGTCTCCTGCTCCCTGAAACCCTCCAGACGGATCTCTGCTTCCTGAACCTTTGGACTGGACCTTGACCTGGCTCAGCTTGTGTTTTCCTGGTGTTTGGTATATTCGGACTCTACCTGAAAGTATTCCTGACCTCCCTCCTCCCTTGCTGGCTGCGGCTCAGCAGGGAGAGATTCCTGACACCTTTCACAGGACAAAATTATAGCACTATGATTCCACTTTAATTGCCAAGGCAACATCCTGTGGAATCTTTGGATTTTCAGTTTACATGGGGGCATTTAGAATTCTCAGCCAGAGACCTCCAATGTATCAACAAACTACTACCCCCAGGATTCCATGGGATGTTGCTATGGCAATTAAAGTGGAATCATGATGCAATAATTGTGTGCTGTGAAAGTACAGCTGCCTCCAGTGTCCAGACTACCAGCCCTGACACAGAAAGAAAATAAAGAACAAGAGTTCAGAGGAGTGGGGAGGATGAAGCATACTCAATTCCGTGATTGATACATCCATAGTGAAATAAAAATCTGGATCCCAGCAAGGATTTTTAAATTCTGTATGGGAGTTTTTTTTTAAAAAAAATTACTTGGGCCCAGTTCAGGAAGAAACCAGTTTCCTGGACTGGAGGGAGCACTTTTCCCTACCTTTCACCCCACTTAACCTTGTATTATGCCAATAGAGCCTGAAAGAGGTCTTTTCTGGGCTTGAAACAGGTTGGTGAAATTGACCTCCCATAGCCCCAGAGGGAGTGAGAGTGTGGATTTGGCTAATTTTTGTAGTAGTAGTAGTAGTAATAATAGTAATAATAGTAATATTTAAAAAATGAAAAACTTTTTTTTCAAGGTGGGAAACGTGGAAAGGTGACCCTCCCAGATCTGCTGGAAGTAATCTTGGACCCTTTTATGTAGAGTAGCTGACTCCCCTAATCTAACTCAGTATTTCCTACACTGAATTTGAGGCACAAGTGTTGTCCAGCCCTGTTAAGAGATGCAAGAGAATGAACTTGAGTCCTTTTCTTTGTAAAGCGTGTGCTCTGTCACTGAGCTATCTTTGTTTTAATATAGAAAATAATAAAGTATGCTAGGAAGAGGTGAACTGAATGCACGTTTGAGATTTTTTTTTTAAATCTAAAACAGGAATGGCGTGCACTTGGATATTACAAAAAAGTGTCCAATCTGATCATCTTGCCAACACCAGTCCCTCCATTCACTATTATTTAGGAATGTTTTGTTTTCTTCCATGAAGATGCACATCTCCCAAATGTCCTGATCTGGCAAGGACAGTCATGATTAACCCTTTATCATTCCACTTTTCAGCTACTTTTAAAATATCCCAGTTTCTCTCTCTTCTTCCCACTTTCCTTCTTCTCTCCTCCTATTTTTCCCCCTTTGTCTTCAGCTTGCTACAGTAGAGGCCTCCCACACTTATCTGACAGGTTAGGGACCAGAGCACTGCCAGAAAGTGGAAATTGTTGAAAAGCAGAACCCATCTACTGCAGGGAACGTGAAGGACTTATGGAGGCTTGTTTGGGACTGATTGCATACTTGCTGCTTGCAAAATCTCTCAGCTCTCTTGGCACCTTTTCCTCCCTCTCTGAGCTTGTTTTGCAAGCAGCACATGTGCGGTCCCAAGTGAGCCTCTGTAAGGAAGAACTGATGGAAGCACACTGCTTTGATGCTTGCAATATGGGCAAGTTCCATTCATTCAAATTAGGGGATCTGCTCCTTCTATAGGCAAGGCTTTGGCCCATGCATGAGAGAAAGAAAGCAGTCCCAAACAAGCTTCTATCGGCAAGAAGTACTGATTAAAGGGTGGATACCATGTTGAATTAATGGAACTTGTCTTTAATTTGGAAGCATGGAAAGAGAGTTTCATCAGATAATGGGGTGCTGAAAGGCAGGACTTCCAGTAGTAACACTCATGGGGAAGAGGACAGGAGGGGAGGGGAACTAGAATCTTGCCCTTTCCAGCAGGCTCAGGCAAAAGCAAACTGCTGCAGCCTCTCCTAGCTTGTCTTTTGTCCTCACTGATAACTTTTGCCATCTTAAATACATTCTGAAGTTGCATGGAAATATGAGTCCTGATTTTCATCTGAGAAATGTTGAATGGTATGAAGATGCCTAAGGGTAGGAAATTATGTACAAGAAATAGTGACAAAAAGGACACCTAGTAGCATCATGCCATGCTGAATACCATGGCAGGGGGGTAAGTAATAAGGAATTCTTTGTACCGGCAGAACCTCCCTCTGGTTCTGCCTCCCTCAGAGAAACACATGGTCCATTTCCGCACTAGACTGTTACAGTGCTATTATTCCACTTTCAACATCCAGTGGAATCCTGGGGTTTAGGCCCCTCCCTAAACTGCAAACTCCAAGATTTCATAGGATGTTGAAAGTGAAATAATAGCACTGTAACAGTCTAGTGTGGAAATGGCCATAGTCATCAAAATGGTCACAATCTTCCCTTTCACAAAGAGAGACAAAGTTGGAAGAACTATTTCAACTAATGCCAGATATTGCAAAAAGAAGTGAGATAATTTGCATCCTTGTTGCATTTGGAGCTAATGTGTGTAGCTTATGCATTTTTGGTAGTATCTGGAAGCTAACTTAATTTTAATTCAAAGGAAAGGATAGGGGAAATTTAAAGCTGCACATCATGTACTTAAATCCACTTAAAAAGCTACTTTATGGAGAAACCAGAGTGGAGAAAGCTTAAGTGAAAGATAGTTGCTTCAATAGCAACAACAGCTTTGATATTATCATGAGCTGATTTATTTATTTCTTCTCATAAAAGACACAACTGAAAAAGAAGCAGTGTAGAAGAGAACGGTCATGATTCAACATTACGTTTTATTTTAGCTTTAAAAGAAACAAGAATAATGTTCTCATCTATGCAGTTGGAATAGATTTGATTCACTCACTCATTCGTTCATTCTTCTTCTAAACCACAGATTGGTGGAATTTCAACTTGCTTAATATTCTCTGTCTTTGCATCCATTGAAATCACCAAAATGCTTCATAGGTTTACCAGTAAACAAGATGGTAAAGCTGGGTGATCATTTTGGTCTCATTCTTAATACCAGCTAGCATCTCCTCCAATATTTCACAGATGGCATCCAGACATGTGAGTCCAAGCAACAAGATCAAGAGTGTGGTCAAGACTACAAAAGTTATTAATGAGGAAGAACAAACAAGCTGAGAAAGGCTGCAGAACTTTGCTTCTCTCTAAGCCCCTTGGGAAGGGCAAGACTCTATCCCTCCTTTCCTCTTTCCCCTGATGAGTTGAGGGCAAACTACTTTTCCACTTTGAAATCAGTTTGCAGCAACTGAAGTGAACTGAGGTCAAAGGGGAAAAGTGGGAGGAGGAGAGACAAACTGGGACATTTTAAAAGCAGCTGAAACAGTGGGATGACAGAGGATTAAGAGGGACTGTTGTTGCCAAATCCAGACACTTGGAAGAACTGATGTAATGAAAGGGATCTAGGAGTCTTAGTGGACCACAAGCTGAACATGTGTCAGCAGTGTGATGCAGCAGCTAAAAAAGCCAATATGATTCCAGGCTGCATTAATATGAGTATAATGTTGAGATCAAGAGAAGTAATAATACCACTCTATTCTACTTTGATTAGACCTCACCTAGAGTTCTGTGTCTAGTTCTGGGCACCACAATTCCAGAAGGATATTGACAAGCTGGAACGTGCCCAAAGGAGGGCGACCAAAATGGTGAAAGGTCTGGAAACCATGCCCTGTGAGGAGTGGCTTAGGGAGCTGGGTATGTTTAGCCTGACAAAAAGAAGGTTAAGAGGTAATATCATAGCCATATTTAAATATTTGAAGGGGTGTCACGTTGAAGATGGAGCAAGCTTGTTTCCCTTCTTCTCCAGAGCCCAGGATGCAGAGCAATGGATTTAAACTAAAGATTTCACCTAAACATCAGGAAGAACTTCCTGGTGGTAAAAGCCACTCTACAATGGAATAAGCTGCCTCAGAGTGTGATGGAGTCATCTTCTTTGGAGATTTTTAAACAGAGGCTGGATGGCCATTTGCTGGGGTTTCTTTGAATGTATGTTCTTCCTTGGTAGGGCATTGGATTTAATGGCTGTTGTGGTCTCTTCCAACTCTATGATTCTATGATCGAGAGGACTATGTATGCACTAGGCATACTTTTTGTATGTCTGCATTTCTTTAAATTGTGTATTTTTGGATTAGAATGTGGGATTATGTACACAAGCACAGTTTGGCACTTCTAGTTCCTCATCATCCAGCTAGGGACATGCATGAGTAAATGTTCTTCTGCACGTGCATGGCCCTTAGATGGATCAGGGTGAACACATTCTGGCAGTTCCATACTGAAAAGCATCTGACCACATATATCATATGTGTAGTCTGTCTGAGGTTTTTGAAAATATACAATGCCCACCCTAGTGTGATTAATCTTGGAACTTTTTCATTCAACAAAGATGTTCAGATCTCTTTCCACCCAGAGATTTTTGGTTTTTTTGAAAGAGTTTGTTTACATTAGCAGTCCTGAGTCAAAGATTTCATTTTTCAACTGACATACTGGGTAGCTTTCATCTTTGCATTATCTCTCCCCCTTGGTTTGCAGCCTGGGACCACAGCCAGTCAGTGCTTAAATGCGTCAACTTCCTACTTGGCCCACAAAGTTCTTTCATTCATTGATGGATTACAAGCCTAAATATGAGCAGGCTAGTGGTTAAAGCAATAAATTATACCCTGCTTCAGAAAGCCTTGCTCCTCAAAATGCATTTTCCCTATGTTAGTCACACACACACGCACACACACACACAACCCTACATCCAATATTATGAAAGTGTTGATCTTTCTCCCTGTATCTGCATTGTAAGTTCCCTTGCTTCAAGCTGCCTCAATACTGCTTTGCCTCTGAACTAAAACTATGGGCCTTTCCGCACTACACTGTTATAGTGCTATTATTCCACTTTCAACATCCTGTGGAATTCTGGGGTTTGTAGTTTACTGGGGCCAAAGAGTTGTCTGGCTGAAAATTCTAAATGCACCTCCCTAAACTGTAAACCCCAGGATTCCATAGGATTTTGAAAGTGGAATAATAGCAATGTAGTGTGGAAAGGCCCTCTGTAATCTATTTTATAGATGACAGTCCCCTGTTTGAAGGTACAGTCCTTCCTCCACATTTGTAGGTTTAATTTTCATGAATTTTACTATTCAGGAGGCATGGACATCCCTTCCCCCATCCTCCTCCTCCCATTCCCTTCCCTTTGGCCTGGGAGCATGTGCTTTCCTTCTCTGTACCCAGGCAAAAGGCAAGGGAATGGGAGAGGGGGACTGGGGGGGAACACGTGTGTGCCTTCTCCATGCACAGGTCTGCCCCCTCCCATTTCCTTGCCTTTTGCCTTGGTGGATGGGTGAAAGGAAGGCATGGATGCTGAGACAAACAGGCAAAGGAATTGAAGGGGGAAGGTATACATGCACCTTCCTTCCCTATGCAAAGAGATACCCCTCCAATTTGCTTGCCTTTTGCCCAGGTACATAGAAGGAAGGCACATGCACCCAGGCAAAAGACAAGGGAATGGAGGAGGGATAACACCTGCTCACCTTCCTTCTCTGCATCTGGGGCTGCCCCTTCCCATGCATTTGTTTTTTGCCTGGGCACATGGAAGAAAGGCACGTGTGCTCAGGCAAAAGGCAAGGGAATGGGGAGAAGGCATGTGTGTGCCTTTCTTTCTTTGTGTGGGAGTCTCCCCCTCCATTTCCTTGCCTTTTGCCTCAGCACAGTGAAGGAAGGCATACATAACCGGGCAAAAGGCAAAGGAATGGAAGGAGGGAGTTCCAGAAGGGAATTGGAGGGGGAGTGCAGAGAGGGAAGGCATGTGCATACATTTCCTCACTTGCTTACTATGGTGGGAGGGAGCTATTCATAGTTTTTTTACTTTTAGGAGAGCTCTGCACCCCGAATTCTTGTGAAAGTGGAGGGGCCACTGTATATTCTTGTTGAAGGTCTTTGAATCCACCAGATATGAATTCAGCACAGAAAGTGAGTCAGTTCTCAGCAACAACAATCACAGACTGCATTTGTTGGCATGATAAAAAAACTGCAGCCTTATTGGTTACAGCTGAAGAAGGTTGACATGAGAGTAGGCCTGGGTCCAGGCATCACATGACCTCCCTGCTGGCCAATAGAAGCCCAGCTCACCCAAACCACCTGCTGGATTGATCAAGAATGACAGACATGCAATTCCAGATGGGAAGAAACCACAGTATGGTTCCTTTTCCAGTTCAGAGTGGGGCAGAGTCGTTTGCTCCTTGACCTGGATATGATCCACCAAGATCCTCTATGGGAGGCCTCCAACTGGGTATGAAGGGTGCACAGGTCCTATCTCCCCCTAAATTGTATCTGGGCTACTATTTGGTATCTGGGCTACTATTTGGTCATTTGTAAAAACTTGCAAATATCATATTGCATAGAATTACTTTTTAAAAAATAACTAAAAGCAATCAGTCGCTTGCTATTCTGATTACCCAACCTGTCGCTGTTACTATTACTGAAGTCCAGAAAATAACTTGCTGAGTTGCTCATTGCTAACAAGTTACCATAAGTATTATTGTGGTGCCATTGGAAAATAGAGGGAAATACTCTCTGGTTGCCGCAAATTGGCCATTTCCATTAATGAAAGATGGAAATTTCAAAAAAACTCAGATGTCGCAAAGAAATCCTTGTCAAGTACAGCATAAGATAGGTAGCCACGTGGTCTTTTTTCTCTCTACTCCCATCATATTGGGGGGGGGAAGCATGTGCCCATTCTGCTGGAAAAATAAAAAAGGAAACCCTGTATTACAGCTACTGGCTTTACACGTAAAAACTGGTAAGTGTTTCAGCTAATTGTTGCAGAAATCGCACACAGTTTCTGTAGTGCAAGGGCCCCTTTAGTGTCGCGTAAATGGGAGCGTCAGTCCGTACGACGCACTCCCATTCACACAACGCTCACGAGCCTAAAGCGCGACGCGCGCACATTTTCTTATTTTCGGCTCTAAGCCGAAAATACTGGGAGGTTGCGCAATGCTCCTGGGGCCCTCGCGCACTTACCTGTGTGCGGTGCGTTGAACAAACCAGGCCAGTCGTGTTTCCTCCCCCAGTGCAGCCTACAGCTCCCAGACTGCGCTGCGGAAGGAAGGAAAGGGCAGGGTGTTTGTGTGACGCTCGCGCGGTCGGCAAACAGCTGTGGGAGGCAGAAGGGCTGCCATGAACGGCTCAAGCAAATGGCTGCTCGTGCGAGTGCCGCCCCCCACCGCCGCGACGAAGGTAAGGTGCGAAAAGGGCTTAGGTTATGAGGAAATGAGTTACTTCCTAGCTCTGTGTACCTGTATGTGTGTGCGCACACGCATGTGTATATGATCTTCCATAGGGCAAACAACAGATGGGGATTTCAATTAGGGACACAAAAGTGCAGGGAAGGAAGCTTTTCTCCTAGTCAGCCTAGTCCTGAGCAGAGTCAGCCCAACCAAATTTGCTGTTCAACGCTTTACAAAACAAACCCAAGGGACAAACATAACCCTCATGCCTCTGTCCTTTAGAAATTCCGCTTTGCCTCAGATGCAAGACTGTTCCATGTTGCAAAAGAGAGGCATGTTTGTCAACCAGACTGCGTCGGAGAAGGAAAAAGAAGCCGTACATTTTAGACAAAGCTGTTTACTATCAGCTTCTGCTGGTTCCAATCTGCAGCATGGCTAATGAGACAATTATGCATAGTGAGTTTCCTCTCCAAGTCTAGGCAGAGAAGAACTCCATGTCAAAAATGATAAATATCTCAAAAGAGATTGTTGTAGGTTCTTTTCTTTTTTTTAGCAAGCAATATTTATATAAATGTTAAGACTTCCTTAGGCAGTAGTTTAGCTCTAAAAATGCTTTCCTCCCCAATGATTTTTGAATATCACAGAAATATATTACAACAGTGAATATTTCTGCTAACATCTTCTCTCTTGAAGAAGGCCCACCATTTCTCTCCTGTTTGTGCTGGTTTAGAAAATTCAAATTAATAGATATTTCTTTTGTTTCTGTAACAGGGATGTCCTTTCTAGGGCCCTTTTTGCACTGCATTTGCCATGCAAAATGGCCTCTGGAGCATTGCGCAATTGTAAAGATTCTTTGCAATCCTGTGACACTGCCGGGGCCAGTGGGCGCTGATCATACCAAAAAGGTAGCCAAAAACGGTGCGAGGTCGCACGTCGCTCCGAGGCCCTCGTGCTTCCTCCCCCAGCGCAGCCTGGGAAAATGCCCGGCTGCACTGCAGAAAGAAGAGATGGAGCCCTCACGCTGCATGCTGACCAGCAGGCAGTGGCTGTGGAGATGGAGCAGAAGGGATGAAAGAGCCTCTCGCAAGAGGCTGCTTGTGTGATCCCCACGCCCCAGTGCCGAGAAATGGTAAGTTGCGGAAAGGGCCCAGGTTTGGCAAGTCAAGATTATCCCAGGGCCAAAATCTGAGATTTCAGGGGCAAAACCTAAGACCTCTTCACCCTTTGTGATGCTGTGGGACAGACTGTGATGATGTCACAAGAGTGATGTGACCAGGAGCAGTGCCACTAAGCATAGTGCCTTAGCATCAGACTGAGTAAGCCACTGATATGAAAACCAAGTTCAATGAATGAGGAATAAACTCTGTATATTCATGTGTAAGTCCAAACATTTTCGCCCATTTCTGCTCTAGACTGTTATAGTCCTATTATTCTACTTTCAACATCTTGTGGAATCCTGGGGTTTGCAGTTAAGACAGGGGCCTCAAAATGCAGAAATGGCCTGAGTAAAAAAATTGACCCCCAAAATTTGGGCCAACTTATTCATGGGTTAATGTAAATACTGTACCTTAACCATCCCCTCGTCTGAGTAGAGTGGCAAAAGGAGAGTTGCTAAATCTGTCCTCGGAGAACCTTTAAAAAAGCATTGAATTCCTTTACCCTTTCTGCAGTGGCACCACTTCTAGACTTTTTGAATGTCTGGGTGGGAAAATGGCACTTCCTGTCAAAGGAGTGCCAAGAGACTAGAGGTACATTTTTAACTTTTATAAAAAATTAGTGTATATATCTGGAGTTGCCTGGGATTTTATTTTCTCATAGGTAATACTTGCTAGAAAGATTTGAGATCCTGTCTCTCTAATTCCCCAAACTGTCTCGTCCAGTACTTATAACTTCTCCCCATATTCCCCAATCCAATCTGTATTCAGAGTTATTAATATACAGAGGTTGGGTTCCTAAGGGAATACACTGCCCTCCTCCTTGCTGCTAGGCCTCATCTCCATAGTAACTGGCCTATTCAAGACAGACATAGTTGACTGAGGTCCATGAGCTCTCTGGCTGAGAATTCTAAAGACCTCTCCCTAAACTGCAAACCCCAAGATTCCATAGAATCTTCTTAGGCAGCCAGTCATTTGAGGTCTTCACCTGACACAGCCAATCATATGAGGTCTTCGCCTGGCACAGACAGACAAACTTTGACTTTTATATATCAGGAAAAAAAAGGAATCATCTCCTTCTCTAAGCAGAGTGGTGAAAGGCCTTTTTGAATGCCTTTCATTTATTTTGAATGCCTTTTTGAGCATGGCCCATGTGGGAAGATATTTTCTATAGTATAATCCTGTCCAGTCCATTCCATATCTTAAAATCTTGCCACACATGCAGCTATATGCATGCCGTGAGGATCCCAACAGGTGTTTCACTGAGCCTTCCCAATCTGATCACCATTCTTCATTCAGGTGGCTATTATGTTCCACAAAACCCCAGTCACTATTGACAAAGTGGGCCTGTTACCCTGACTTCTGGGGGTCCCATGGGGGACACCTTGATTTGCTCCAAGTTATAAAGGTTGGGGAAATTAGCAGAGCACTGGCTATAGCAAACGAGGGGCAGGGTAACCCAGCAGGATCTTTTACCCAACTTTTACGGAGTCAGGCTAAGCCAAAATACCAGACTAATGTATCGAATAAATGGATTTTATTGAATGAAAATATTCTCACGCACCAACACACTCACTCACTCACTCACTCACTCACGCACACAAGGCCTATTAAGAAGAGAAAGAGGTGAACTATGGATAGGGGATACAGCAAGGGATTGTAGAGACAGTGATGCTGCACCTATCCTGAACTCTTCGGTCCAGGAAGTGGCGAGACCAACGGAGCTCAGCAAAGAGATGGCTGAGGGGATCACTCAACTAACAGAGTGCTAGTCTGCTAGCATGGCAGGGAGTGCTCCAAAGAGATCCTCAAAAACTAGGACTACTTGTAGGGCAAAACGTACTTGAGGGCAGACCCTCTCCCGAGGAGAACAGTCACAGCAAAGGAAGGAATGCCAAACAGTGGCAACTTGGTTTGCATGATGGGTCTATGCTGTGTTGCAAATGTTTCAGGGTTGCAGTGTTAATTTATGTAGATGGACCTTGCCTTGTAGGATTTTTCCAGAGTCACAGTTGCTCAACCTGGGGAAAAAATGCTAATCCTGTCAAGTTGGCTCCTCTTGGCTGAGAACACTTTGTCTTCATGGATTTGCACACCTTGAGGTTTCCTTGGGCTACATGACTGGGGATTTTTTCTGGCTTGACCTAGTTCTCGGTTGTTCGACCTCTTTGCCTACGTGCCCATCCAGGCAACCTCTCTGCCATGGTGGGCATATCTGATATCAAATTTATAGTCCCCAGGAATGGGTACGCCAGTGGGGTAACAGGACCCTGCTGTTCCTTGCAAATAATCAGGTTAACAGGCAAAAGGAGCATATGTGTTTGCACATCCTGGACATCATACCTCCCTTAATTGCTCCAGTTTATTACGGACAGGCCTGATTAATTCTCTGTCATCCCACTTTTTTCAGCTGCTTTTAAAATGTCCCAGTTTCTTTTTCCTCCTCCCACTTTCCCACTTTGTCCTCAGCTTACTTCAATTGCTGCAAACTGAGTTCAAAAAGCAAAAATAGTTTGGACTGAGCTGGGGGGAGAGGAAGAGACGGAGAAGGCAGAATCTCACCTGGTAGGCTCAGGCAATAGCAAACTGCTACAGGCCCTCTCAGCTCACCTGTTCTTCTTCATTAATAACTTTTGCTGTCTTGACCAAATTCTGGTGTTGCTTGACCACACGTGTCCCAGTGTTCATCTGTGAAATGTTGGAGAGTATGAGATATGTGCAATTTCCAGTCCTACAACATGCCTCCTATATCATTCCTTTTGGTACATAAAGCTTGGGTGTGGCTCCCCCTTGAAAGTAGACACCGTTGTGTAAATCTGTGCCTGCTGCCAAAAACTGAAGCTTTGATTTGTCCTGTTTCTCATAGAGTAGGGTGGGGTGGGTGGAATCACCACTTGGCAGGACAGTCTGCAAGTCCTGCATTTTCTGAAAAAAAAAGTCAATCTATGTCTATGATGTAATAAGGCCTTCCTTTTTGGTTTAACATCAGCCAAGATAACATCTGGCCTTCATGAATGTTTGCTTGAAGACAGCTGCTCTGAAGATAACACCACCTAGGGCTGAGACTGAAGTGGCAACTAAAATAATCAAGGCCTGGATTTGATTGGCAAAACCTTCAATTATTTGAAACACCCATGCCTGGGAAATGTGTTCCTATCCTGGCAAGGTAGAAAACGTGTTTTCCTTTATCCTTAATCTACACCTCCCCCCATCCATGTTCTGATTTTTGTTAGCAGCTAACAGCAGGAGATCACTGATGGCTTCCATAGTGGTAGGGCAGTGAATCGGCCCTGGATTTTAGTCTGAGCTTTCAAGGAACTGTCTAAGGAGTTGAACATGATTTTCCAAATAGGTTCAGCACATTGTGTAGATCCTTCAAAGTTCAGACTAAAACCTGGAGTGGATTCACTGCCCAAGGGACATAGAAGTCAGCAGCTGGCATAATAGGAAATGTTGTTTTCTAAATTTTTTTTTTTAAATCATTATCTCATGCCTAATTTCTCCCAACAGCTGCAACCAGTATATATGGTCCTATACCTTTGCATTCCATAACAAGCCTGCAGTATAGGATAGGTTGATACAAGAAGACTATGCCAAAGTCAGTAGTGAATTTCACGTCTAAGCAAGGATTTGATCCCTGGGTCTCTCACCACTCAAGTTCAATATCTCATCTACTCCTCTGCCCTGGCATTCGTAGCAGTAAGACAACATGCAATCAAGCTCCTGTTCTGAGCTTTCAGAAATTGTTTGCCAAGCAAGAAATAACTTATTTATGCAATCCTGTACTCACTTACCTGAGCATAAGCCCCTTTTCACTCAGTGAGAATTGTGAATAGAATTGTTCAGGAGTGTGCTGTTAATGAAGGTTGTATCTTCTTAATAGAATATCAATAAGAAGTAATTAGGAAGCACTTTGACTACTTAAAATATATTATCATACAACCCAAGGACTACATGTCTTTTCCACATTGAAATTACAGTGTAAATCAAGTCCTCTTTAACAATTTTTTGGGACAGCTAGGTGAGTAGGAGGGAGCCAAGAGAGAGGTGTGGTGGTTTGAGCATTGGACCATGACGCTGGAGACCAACATTTGGTTTTTCACTCAGCCATGGAAACTTACTGAGTGACCTTGGGTGCATCACACATTCTCAGCCTCAGAGGACCCCATGATAGAGTTGCCATAAGTCAAAAATGACCTGAAGACACACAATAGCAACAAGATCAGTATGAGATCACAGACATGTCTATATCTGTTTTTACTGCATATGCATATAATCTTCTTCCCATTCACTCCTTTCTCTATAAAGACATCCACTCAGCCCTACTTTGAGTGGGATTGCCATTCACTCTACTCAGAGTCTGACAGAACCTAGAATGAGGTGCCTTAGAAATCCCCTGACCACATTTGCAGAGAGGGAGGGTAGCCTTAGTGAAGTGTCCTCTGGTGGGTCTCCTCCCATCTTTAGTAGGTCTGATGACCTTAAGAGGTCCTCACAATGGCAGCAATGCATTGATTCAGCACTGAGAAGGTGGGAACCATTTAAATTTCCCACAATGCCCCTGAAATAGTTTCATTTCAGAGGACTGTGGGAAATTAAAATGGTAACTCCTAGCCACTGGGCTTTTTCTAGTTTTGTTTTGTTTTAAGGACCCCAAGTCAATGACAGACCTTGATTGATTCTGGCACTCAATGGAAGATGGTCCAAATTCATGCTTAAACCTCACATTCCCCATCTCAGCTCTGAAGTAAGGCCAACTAGCTCCTGTACCTGGAAAGTAAGTACTGCTAGGAAGGCATCATGTATAGAAATTAATGGTTTTCAGACCTCTCATCTTCTGAACCCATGAAAGCTACCTATACCTCATCATATGGAATCTCTGCATGCTATATAGCATTGATGCTCAACCAAGTAAGCTCTAAATCTTGGATTTTGCCTCCCCAAATCCTTTGCCTTTGGCTATAATGGCTAAGGCTTCTGGAAGCTGAAGGCCAAGAGCAATGGGTCTACCTCCCCAGTTTGAAAACCACTGTTTGGAAGTATTCTCAAGAACATACACACAGAAGTTTTTTTTACCAATTTTCTTGGGCATCATTCTTACTCCATATCAGCTGAGTGTACATTGCAAACAGAAGTTCTGGATCTCCTGGTACATGATTGGGTACACTAGACAGGCAAGTTTTCTGATTCCCATTTGCTTGTGAACAGAACAATAAAATGAGTTTTTCCACCAAGCTAGGCAGGAAGCTTGAGGTAAAACTACTGGGGCCAGGGATTAAGGTAGGGCAGTGCCCTTAAGATGTGATGGAGGTTGCTGTCTTTATACCAGTCTAATTAGCTTACATATAGAATGGAGAGATGAGGCACCTTATGTTTTACCTAGTTGGCAGAATGTATGGTGTCAGGCTTGGACTTTCATGCTAGCTTAACTCTGTTCCAGTACTAAAAACAAATTTCAAGGCTCGGAATGTGCACAAAGCTTTGAAATTATTCATTCTTACATGCAAAAATGGAATAAGCAAAGATTTACATCCCTACAGCATATTCACACAATAGGGCAGCCAAGGTACACCTGCCAAAAAGGTGTAGGGGTCCACATCTGATGCTTGCCAGCTGGGGTTCAAAGAACCATCTGGGCTGTAAATCTCTGAACCCTGTCATATATGATGCAATAAAGCAGATTAATTATGGGATTCAATTTTAGTTATCTGCAATAATGTAAAAGGCTGTCAAGTGAGGGGCATTCAGCATTTGACATCTTGAGGGGGAAGAAATTCCTTTATAAAGGCTCAGATTTGTTGCTATGTGCCTTCAAGTCAAGTCTGACTTATGGCGACCCTATCCTAGGATTTTCTTGGCAAGATTTATTCTGAGGAGGTTTGCCATTGTCTTCTTCAAGGCTGAGAGAATGTGACTCGTCCAAGGTTATTCAGTCAGTTTCCATGTCTGGGCAGAGATTTGAAGACTACTGTCTCTCATGCATTTCCCAACACTCTTGGCAAAAAATTCTTGGTGAAATACTTCATCAAACTATAAATCTCCAATTGCATAGGATGGAGCCATGTCATTATAGTGATATCAGACAGCTGCAGTCATAGAATCATAGAATTGGAAGAGATCACAATGACCATTGAGTCCAATCCCCTGCCATGCAGGAACATACACTCAAACCACCCTCAGCAAATGGCCATCCAACCTCTGTTTAAAGACCTCCAAAGAAGGTGACTACACCACATTCTGAGGCAGCATATGCCACTGCTGGACACTCTTGTTACCACCGTGAACTGGCCTGGCCTTTGGTAAACTCTAGATATCATTTTGATATCACAATTCGACCCTGTTCTGCCACCCTTAGCCACATGTTTGTAAGGCCTCCAAACAAGCACGAAGCTAGGCATGGCTATTCTATGCTGACTCATACTTGTTTACACCAAGGCAAGCCAGAAACTGCCAGATTTGCTTTAGGAGACCTCCCGAAACAAACACCTTCATTACAGATGTGCGTCAAAACAAAGAGACCCCTGCCCCGAGTGGACACCCTGGCGAGCTGAGAGCTCCACTGCCAAGCTAGCTGCATCTGCATACTGGCTATCTTATTGTCAATTCGGACCTTAACTCAATCATGTAAATTCTGACCTTTAGGAGACATTGTCTCCACCCAAACCTCATTGTTTTCACCCAAGACTAGACTAGCCCACGGTCATACCTTCCCTAATAAAAACCCCAAGTTCCGTGAGTTCCTCGGACCGCTCCAGAGTTTTCTCCCACCTTGCCGTCGCTTCGTTCTGCGAGCTCCCCTCGGCCGCAACGCCGAATTTCTTCTCTTCAATTGGACTTCTTCAGGACTACGAGAAAGGTGTCGTATCACCCATTTTCCCCCAAAACTCTCATTTCCTATTTCTAGTTAGCTGTGTGGTTGTGTTCTCTTAATAATCTGTCTGCTTGTTAATAAATATCATTGTTGCTACTTTAACTGTCTGACTGCTCACTGACCTGAACCTGTATACATAGGGTAAAAGATTCCCGCTAAGTTACCCTGCCTCTCGTTTAGCTTAAGAGAGTGCTCCAGCTAATTTCCCCATCTTTGCTTGGTTTGATTTGGTTATTTGGAAGCCCCTCCCGGGACCCCCAGCACACAGGGTAACACTCTGACTGTTAGAAAGACCTTCCTGATGTTTAGGTGAATTTTTTTCCCTGTAGTTTGAATCCATTGCTCTGTGTCCTAATCTCTTGAGCATCAGAAAACAAACTTGCTCAATCTTCAACATGACATCCCTTCAAATATTTAAATATGGCTATCATGTCACCTCTTAACCACCTTTTCATCAGTCTAAATATGCCTAACTCCCTAAATCACTCCTCAGTCATGTAGTATGGATATACTCCTGAACTTCGTGAAGGTTTCTTGTTGGCTACTGTAAGAAAGATGATGAAAGAACATCTGGACTGATCCAGCATGATGGTTCTTGTAAAAGCTTAGCCACCATTATGGATCTTTTCATTGAAGTTTTTTTAGTTAGTCTCCAAGCAAACCCAGGTTCTCCCACCCACACCTCAGCCCCCCAAAGACATGTGAATACCTTTGCCATGATCAAAACAATTGAATGATATTTAGTTAGTTAGCTAGTTGGATGGGGGAGCTTTTGATTTCACAAATCTCTCTTAAAGAAAAGTCCAGCCGATGATGAAATCATCTGTGTTGCATTATGAAGAGTCAGCTCAGTTGAGAAAGGATGTTTGACTGTGCCATGTGGTAGATATTAGCAAACACTTTAGAGAAACCACAAATCCACATGTATTTGCCTTGAGTGAGCCAACAACATCTGCTCGAGCCCTTTTGGGTCCCTCCACTGTTTGAGAGCAGAGCTTGGTCTCTTGGTGGTTCCTCCTCATTCTTCTCCAAACTCCAAAACCAGATGAGTAAAATCACAATCACTTTGTGGTGCAGACGCTCAAATTGTTTCAGGGTGCCGCTAGCTTTTTGATAAGTCCACAAGCTTCAGTCAGACTTAGGCCCCGTTGTGTGACATTTTGCTTGGTCTTGCCGCCTGCAAAAGCTCCACTTCCCATAGCAAACTGTCAAGCTAAAGAGAGATTAAAAAATACATAACATATCCCATCAGCATATGTGGTCCTTTGTAGCTTAATATAGTTTTTTTTTTTAAAAAAGCAAGCCTTTACTTTAAATCAGATGTTACTTTTAAAAATGTCATTTACAGTTATAGTTCAGGGGCCAAAAAAGGAGTTACTGTACACACTCGTGTAAATTTAGAAATTTTACTCAAAAAATTTATGACCCAAAAAACCTGGGTTGACTTATTCACAGGTCAAAGTAAGTGCTGTACCCTAACTTATCCAAAAAGGAACTGTCTTTTCCCCTGAATAAAATGATGAAAGGTTTTTATGAATGCCTGACTGGGAAAATGGTGGTTGCAGGGGCCAGGGGCAACTGGCCCCCAAGGTGGTGCTGGCGCTTTCCGTTCTCCATGAAATGACCCTTGATTTATCCACAGTGGATATCAAAATCCATAATTTTGGCCCAGTACCTGCCCTTGAGTTATACATGAGGTCAATTTATACGCAAATAGATACAGTAATCATTATTGCATTCAAAAAATAAAGTAAGTATTTCCCTGTTTCTCAAAACCAACTAAAATAAGCATTTATTATTACTTTAGAGGGAGAAAACCCTGAATGCTACAAAAATCTTGTGGTACAAAATGGATTTTCCTCCCATCTACTGTCATTGCTTCAACATCCACAATACAGCACAACTCAACCTTTGAAACAGGTGGCATTCTTCCTTCACCACCTACCTGTAACTATAAACATAATTTAAAATTCACAGTTATGTGTTGTCCCTTGTTAATGAAGTTGTACTTTACTTACTGGAGGAGAGAATCAATCACAGTTAACTAGTTATTGCTAGAGCTGCATTGCAAAAGAACTTATGTTATCCCTCATTAAGCTGCAATAATAATATAGTATTGTGATACCTTTGTTCTTGGGGAAATGAAAGAAATTAATTCAGCTATTTGTGGGAAAGAGAAAAAAGGAAAACTAGACAACTGAGGAGACAAGAAAGAAGAGCAGGGAGCCTCTGCCCCTAAACAAAAGCATGCAAATGATGAGTTATTTAATGAGATTTTGAAGAAACACAAAATCATAGAATCAGAGTTGGGAGGGACCACAAGGGTCATCCAATCCATGCAGGAATACACAATCAAACCACTCCTAACAAATGACCATCCAGTTTCTGCTTACAAACCTCAAAGAAGGAGACTCCACCACACTCTAAGGCAGTGTATTCTGCTATCAAACTACTCTTACCATCAGTTGTTCCTAATGTTTAGGTGGAATCTCCTATCCTGTAGTTTGAAGCCATGTTCTGTGTCCTAAGCATTTCTTCATTAGACTGTTATAGTGCTATTATTCCACTTTCAACATCCTGTGGAATCCTTGGGTTTGCAGTTTAGGGAGGGGCCGGAGCTTACAGCCGAAAATAAAAAAATGCACACGCTCCCCACTTTAGCCTCACGAGCATCGTGCGAGTGGGAGTGCATCATACGGAGCGACGCTCCCATTCACACGATGCTCAAGGGGCGCTTGCGCAAAAAAAGAGGCATGCGAAAAGGGCCTGCATTGTTACAGTGCTATTATTCCACTTTCAACATCCTGTGGAATTCTGGGATTTGTAGTTTACTGAGGCCACAGAGCTCTAAATACCCCTCGCTAAACTGCAAATCCCAGGATTCCATAGGATGTTGAAAGTGGAATAATAGCACTATAACAGTATAACGTGGAAATGGCCAAAGTTTCAGCTATATTTTTTATTACAGGCAAAGCAACTTAAATAGGATGAGGAAGGACAGCTTGTGGTAGAAGGCCTGCCAAATGCCAAGCAGGCTCATGTCAGTAGGTTAAAAAACTGGGGATGGCTGTAGGGTAAGGAAGCATAACGGCTCTAGGGTTGGATACTTATTCCTTTCTTCCTTCCATGTTGGATGGGTGTCAGGGAACAAGCAGTCTTTGGATCCAGAAGTTCTCAAAGCCCAATACACATCGGCACTCACTTTTTCTGAAAAAAAAAAATGAAAAACAGAACAGAAGTGGCGATGGTGGTTTCCTCAGCAGCCAGGAGGTGACTTATACGGGAAGATTCCTTTCTCCAATTGCACACTGCTTTCTCCATGACTGCAGAGGGAGACTTGCATATAAGTCAGAAATGACTAGAAGGCACACAACAGCAGCAGCACCATCACCACCACTAACAACAACAAGCACAACAGGCTATGGGAATGTCCTTTTCATGGACTGTTGAGACTGTAACCAGAGCTTTAGACTGCTGCTGATGTTCAGATCTTAAAAGTATTACTGGCTTTGGACCACAGCTGCCCAAGCCTGCAGCTGCAAGGGATTTGGGGAGCTATAGTTCCCCCAAAATAACTTTTTCTAAGATCTGAATGAAATCATATTTTAGGAACAATTGATTCATGGCTTAAACGGGTATGAAAGGAAGAAGAAATGAGTCCAATCTAGATAGTTTTGATATCTTTTTAAAAACTCTGTAGAAGTATCCCAAATTCCCCTCCTCAGCCTGATTTCTGAAGGAGGCTGAATTTCTGAAGACAGACTTAGCCAGAAGTTAATCTGGAAGCCCCAAAAAACCTAGACAGAAAGCAGAACTTGTTGGTCCCTTCCCTTGACCTCTCTTTCCTTCACTCATCTATCTCTCTCTGTGAAACTCTAGACTTTATCTACGATGTCGTTGCAATTATGAAATGTAAGCTCACAGTTTTCACAAGCTTGTATTTATATGACATCATGGAGACAGATGGCACTTTGCAAATTACTTGGCAATGATACATCCCAGATCCAAACAGTGCATAGCACAAGACAGACAGGACAAGCAATGACAGAAGACAGAAGTATATGACAGGAAGAAGAGGACAGGGGCTGAAACAAATAAGGGCCATATGATGCCTTTTTTAAAATGACTTGAGCGTTAGGAGTTCCAGCTTTTCCAATCTCCACCCTCCTTCTTCTCTCCTTCATTTGGTATCCTCCTAACATTTTAGGGCAAGGGAAGAAGAAAGAGTGAGGTAATGATAGGCAGACAATTTTCATCATATATTAAGGGCCAAAACCTTTAAAAGAACATAATTTTTTTTACAAACAGAAATGGAGCTCTGTCTTTTGTCCAGTAAGATTTACTATTGTTGTCTTGTCACCCTTTGCTGTTTCTCCAAAGACATATAAATTAAAAGGTTCTGTTCTGGAAATCAAATCTGTATTTTAAGGTTGCCAGATCTCAGGGCCTGAATCCTCTTTTCCAGTCTCCAGGGTGAGAAGGAGGAATCTCAGGGCAAGACCACTGCCTTGAAGGGCAAATGTCTATCTCTCTGTGTGTGCGTGTGTTGTTAGACTTGGGCCATTTCTGCATGGTGTTGCAGTCCTGCTATGGGGCGGGATGGCAGTGGTCCATGGGTTATGCTTCTGCACATC
Source organism: Iguana delicatissima (assembly GCA_948472985.1). NCBI lineage: Eukaryota > Metazoa > Chordata > Lepidosauria > Squamata > Iguanidae > Iguana > Iguana delicatissima. Next base: position 16,382 of record CAOKZL010000460.1, on the reverse strand, counting down.
ATCATGGTCCCACTGCCATCCCACCCCCACCCGTCACAATTGCGGGATATTCTCTTAATGGAATAAATCTGTTAAGTGCCTGTGATTGTGAGACAATCTCATCCTTACCTGCCATGCAGAAGAGCAGGAAACATGATGGAGATGCTTCTTTCCCCAGCGCAGCATAGGAAAGAACCTGGCTGCACTGCAGCAGGCAGGCACATGTCACTCACACTCCCTTCTGCAGGGAGCCGGTTAGGTGCAGATGGGAGCATTCTTGTCAGTCTCCCTTCCTGGCCAAGGCCCTCAGATGTGAGGGAACTGAGAGTGCAAGAACCCAGTGAGAGGTGCATCTCAAGGGCATGAAGTTAGACAAGGAGGGGGTAGGACAGATGAGAGAGCAAACAGTGCAAGTATGGCACATAAGAAGCAAATGAAGAATGCACTGCTATGGTGAGAGGTGAAGCAAAGAGGGAGTAGGAGAGATAGGAGAGCCAGTGGTGGACCAATTTTGCACTTATTTGTCTTGGGGTATAGTATGAGCATTTGAACTGCCTATTCACATACATGTCTTACTAAAGGCCTTTCTGCACTAGACTGTTATAGTGCTATTATTCCACATTCAACATCCTATGGAATTCTGGGGTTTGCCGTTTAGGGAGGGGCATTTAGAATTCTCAGCCAGAAATCTCTTTGGCCTCAGTAAACCCCAGAATTCCATAGGATGTTGAAAGTGGAATAACAGCACTATAACAGTGCAGTGTGGAAAGGCCCTAAGTTTAATGTGCTTAACAGAGGAATACCATTTATCTCCACCATGTAAACTCTATCAAGGAAACAAAACAGTAGTTGCAAGGGTGAGGATGTAGAAAGGATTTATGTTAAAAAAGAAGTGCAAGGATGGTGTTAAGTTGAAGGGGATATATTTGCCACACTGGATTGGTATTTGTTTTAATTTTTTCCCCTTCCTACACCAAGGAATATTTTTTAAAGCTTTCAGAGGGTTAGCTGTGTGTTAGTCTTTTGCAGCACAAAAAAAAAAAAAAAAAGGATTTAGTATCTATTCTTATCTATGCAAAAGTAGTATCTACCCTTAAAGACTAACAAGTTTTATTTAGCATAAGATTACTGCCGCCCACTTCATCAGATTTATGGGGAGCTGCCTCAGTTGGCAGATATTTATATACATTTTGGGTGTGTGGGATGGTGTCATTTGGGAGGTGAGAGGGAATGGAAATATAAAAAGTGTATTTATCATTATCCTAACTGGCATTAACAATCAATAACTGAGTAGGAGCAGAGACACCCTAGCAAAGATAAGCTGCTTAGTATATATATTTTGATGAAAAGTCACATAGGTAAAAGTCAGTTAAAATATACTGTTTTGTACTCATAATAAAATATTTATTCTGTTATCTTTGAAGGAAATCAGAACATGCTTTCTCTCCCCCCCCCCCACTTCAGCTACCACTGTTTGTCTCTATTTTCTCTGCACCTTGCTCTGTGAATCAAATGAGCACTTTGCACAACTTCACAACTATGATAACTTGTGAGTCGAACAGTGCAAAGCCTATAACATTTTAAAGGCAGAAACTAGGACAAGTGTGGCCAAACAACATCAAAGTGTTGTCAAGATGGCAAACATTAATGGGGAAGAACAGAGAAGCTAGAAGAGGCTGCAGTAGTTTGCTTTTATTTGAACCTACTGGGAAGGGCAAGACTCCATTCCTTCCTTTCTTCTCCACCATGCTGAGCTAAGTGTGTACAGACTATGGGCTTCCCCGTTTATCTGACAGGTTTGGGACTGGAACACTGTCAGAAAATGGAATTGGTTGACAAGTGGAACCCATGTGCTGTACTGTAGGGAGCATGAAGGACTTATGGAGGCTCACTTGGGACCAACCATGCGTGTGCTGCTTGCAAAGTCTCTCAGCCAGCTTAAGCAGTTACCCCCCCCAGCTCCCTTTGCAAGAGCTCACACATGCAAGCAGTTCCAAGTGAGCCTCCATAAGCAAGAAGAACGAGTGGAACCCCCACTGAATTAATTAACTTATCTTAATTTGGAAGTGTCAAAAGAGTGAGTTGTCAGATAATGGGGCACCAAAAGGTGCAGGTTCTCTGTACCTTTGCAATTTGATCTCAATTTGCAGCATCTGAACTGAGCTGAGGACAAAGGGTGAAAGTTGGAGAAAAGAGAAACTCGGCCATTTTAAAAACCAAGAAAGCCAACACAATTCTTGGTTGCATCAAAAGGAGTAGGGTGACTAGATTGAAGAAAGTAATAGTACCACTCCATTCTGCTTTGGTCAGACTTCATCTGGAATACTTTGTCCAGTACTGGGCACCTCATTTCAGGAAGGATATTGACAAGCTGGAACATGTTCAGAGGAGGGCGACCAAAATGGTGAAGGGTCTGGAAGCCATGCCCTATGAGGAACAGCTTAAGGAGTTGGGTATGTTTAGTCTTCAGAAGAGAAGGTGAAGAGGGGACATGATAGCCATGTTTAAATATATGAAAGGATGTCATATCGAAGAGGGAACTTGTTTTCCATAGCTCTGGAAACTAGGACAAGGAGCAATGGATTCAAACTACAGGAAAAGAGACTCCACCTGAATCTCAGGAAGAACTTTCTGATGGTCAGAGCTGTCCAGCAGTGGAATATGCCACCTCAGAGAGTGGTGGAGTCGTCTTCTTTGGAGGATTTTAAACAGAGGCTGGATAGCCATCTGTTGGGAGTGCTTTGATGTGTGTTCCTGCATAGCAGGGGGTTGGACTGGATGGCCCCTGTGGCCTCTTCCACTTCTATTATTATGTGATTCTGTGATTCTATGAAAAATAGCTAATAAAGTGTGATGACAGAATGTTAATCAGGATTGTCTCTGCCAAACTGAGACAATTGGATCTTAGGCTAGTATATATGAAGACCTCCAGACATGGATGTCCTATATGCGTGTCTCTTCTATCTCAGCAAAAGAAGGGGAGATTGCACCAGTCAGGTTTATACATGCATAGGCCAACATACACAGTACCCATATATCTCAAAATACCAGGTGGGATATGCATGCCCAGTGCTGCAGATGGCACATTATCTTTTCTGAGTTCAGACAGTGTCTGATATCCCTCATAGAGCCCAGGTCTGTTATTGGCCTGGGAGCCTAGGGCTCAAGCCATGGATTGGCTTTACATGACCATGAGTATGTAGCATTCCTTCCAACTGTCTTGGCTTGGCAGGGATTGTTCTCTGTTAATTGTCTGTTGTCTCATTTTTTCAGCTGCTACCCTGCTTTCTTTCTTCTCTAATCACTTCCATCCTTTGTCCTCAGCTTCCTTCAATTGCTGCAAACTGCATTCAAAGTGCAAAAGTAGTTTGCACTTGGTTGACTTAGTTGGAGGCCAAGGAGGGGACAGAATCTTGCCCTTCCAGGTTAGTTCCCCCCCCCCTTTTCTCTGGATTTCCTAAACTTGGTACATGAATTCCAGGATTTCCTTGCTTAAAACCATTGTGTGTGTGTCTTCTTCACTCATAACTTTTGTCCTCTTGTTGCCTGGCCACCCCCTTTTTGACCACACTCTGATGTTGCTTGCTCACCCGTGTCTCAGTTTTCATCAGTGAAATGTTGGAGGGCGTGGTGTTGATCTACTTATTTATGTTAGAATATCTTCCTTACCTCTCAGCTACTGTTTGTTAAACACTCATGGCTTAAGCAAATGATCCATGTTTATACCTTTAGAGTTTTTAATTCTTCTGCTTGCGATTCTCAGCCTAACGTGTATCAATGTCTGCCAACAGAGGCAACCAACTCCATGCATCTAAAAAAGCAGGCTGCACTCCGCAAAAGCCTGTGCCAAACAAAACTTATTAGTCTCTAAGGTGCCACATGAGCCTTTGCTGTTTTTACCATGATGATGTGATTTTAATGCTGTCATGGTGTTGTGTATTGTTTTAATCACATTTGTATATGCCTTGCCATCGGCACAGATGAAGCTTTCTTTTTAAAGTTACAATAAATAAATAAACCATTTTACTACATAAAATAATAAGTTTTTCTGGGTCTAAAATTCTCAGCCTAGTGCTTCAGAAAAAAAAGTCGAACAGACCTTCTGGCTGTCCCAATTTGGCAGTGAAAGATCCTGATTAATCCTCTCTTGTCCAGATTTTTCATATGCTTTTAATATGTCCCAGTTCCATTCTCTTCCTCTCAGCTCCCCCTTTGTCCTCAGCTTCCTTCAATTACTGCAAACCCAGTTCAAAATGCAAAAGTAGTTTGCACTCAGTTAACAGTGGCAAAGAAAAGGAGGGATGGAGTCTTGCCCTTCCCAGTAGACTCACGTAAAAGCAAACTTCTGTAGCCCCTCCTAGATCGTCTGTTTTTCCTCATTAATAATGTCTGCTTTAATGTAGCTTGTCCACACAGGCCTCAGTTTTCATCTGTGAGATGTTGGGCTATGTGCATTGTTCCATAGGAACAGAGGTCCTTCAGTGTGGACTCATGTGTACAAGATTTCACTTCAATGCTAGAGACTGTGCAGCTCTGCAGATGCATTTCCTTATTACATTTTCCTGGCTATTAAAGTGCGGAGGCCAGACCCCCTTGGCGTAAATCTGAGCCTCACAGTGGTCATGGGACTCAAAGTGCCTCTGGTTTCTCTCTCCTCATCCTTTAATTTGAATAAATTATAGCACATGTTAACAATTGAAGCCCCACAAACACATTTCCTGCCAAGGGTGTCCTGCTTCTGCTGCTGAACCTGGGACAGCAGAGCTTAATGAGGGATGAAAGGCCAAAGTTCCATACTGTCAGCGCCAGCCATGTGAAGTTTATTAGCAATCCCTTTTTCACATTACAAGATGCTTCCCTATTTCTAAATGTCATATTTTAAGGGAGGAAATGCAACTTTCTGTACGTAAACACTAGCTACGGCAACACAGTGATCATTAAATATTTATTCATGCCTCCAAAAAAGAAGCTTAACTCCATAATTCAGTGGTAAGATTTTTTTTTTTTTAGAAGAAGAAGATGTTAAAATAGGTAAATAAGATTCTAGTATCTTGGATGGAATTATTTTTATGTGTACACCAATGTTAAATGTGATGATAGCAAACCCAGATCAAAATCTTAGGGTTTTGGGGTTGTTGGTGTTTTTATTGGATTACAGTATCCTGAATCTCTCAACCAGCACGGCCCCTTTCTAATAAACCACAAAGAAAAACTTGTCCTTTATACTTCTCCAACTTTCACAGTGGAATTCTCCACTCAGATAATGTATTTAAATATATATCTATTAAAGGAAAGTGTGTACAAAAATGGGGCAGTGAAAGTCACATTCAAAATGCATAATAGTAAGAAAATTGCTTGCAAAAATGTGTCTATTATAATCAAAAAATGTAGATATTTTGAGGAACTTGTATGAAAATCATGCAAGTTTTTTGCACAAAAAAATTGTCTTGGGCCCTTTTCGCACCTTACCTTTTTACAGCGCTGGGGTGCAGGGATTGCACGAGCAGCCTCTTGCGAGAGGCTCTCCTGTCCTCGCTGCTTCAGCTCAGCAGCCACTGCCTGCTGGCATGCAGGCAGCGTGAGGGCTCCTCCTCTTCCTTCTGCAGCACAGCCTGGTTTTTTGCTAGGACAGGAAGCGCAAACGCTGCAGCTCCGGAGGCTCCGCATGCACGGTAAGTGCACGCAGGGCCCTGGAGCAATGCGCAATTGCGCACCTTTTTTGGCTAGAAGCTGAAAATGAAAAAGTGCGAGATCGGTGCCTGCCTCCCCTAGCAGCGTCACGCAATTGCGAGGACGTCATGTGGACGGCTTCTCGCAATTGTGCGACACTCCAGAGGCCCTTTCGCATGGCGAATGCCATGTGAAAAGGGCCTTAGTTATGATGAATAAAGCTTGTGATGGGAAAATTGATCAAAGTTTAGGATGAATTATCCTTAAACCTTGAAAAATTAGAAAGTGTGAGCAATCAAAATTGATAATTTCATCCCTCCCTACATGATACCATTCAACTTCTCACCATTCATATTGAGTTCTACATTGCTGTTTTACACTTTAATTGTCTTTGTCACACTGTCTCCAAAGGGATGATATAAAGCCAGACTACAGTTCCCACAATTCCTGACTGTTGGCCACGATGTCTGAGCATGATGGTGCTGTAATCCAAAGTATCTGAAGGGCTCCAGGTCACTGGTCCTAGCCAAGGAGTTGAGGAGAACCTGGCTACTGGATGAGAGAAAGAGAGAAAAGAGGAGCAGTTTGGAGTTCCTGCATACTTGATCTGGTTCTTTGTTGATGGCCGTGTGTAAGTTTGACACTCTTAATTGTTTCTTGCAAATGTTTAATGTGGTCAATTTCCTCTGATTCTTCCTTGTTCTTGTCCCCTTCCCTCCCCGTTTATATGCAAATGTGTTGAGTTTCCAACTGGTTTACAGTCATAGAAGGAGATGAGAACTACAATTCTCAGGAAGAAGCGCAAAAAATAAAATAAAATACAAATATGGCACCATCAGCTTACATGCATATGCCAACATTATACGCTAGAAGAGAACTCATGGAACCAAATTTTTCCTAAATACTTGCCAGAAAGTTCATAAATAATGAGTCAATTCCAAATTCAACTGAAGAGAGTTGGCTCTTCTCTGATCATGATGACAATGGGTTGTGTCCTCTGTTGATGGGGAGGGCTCTTGGAGAATAAATTCTCCTGGACAATGAAAGCTCAGTACAGACTCCACAAGGCTTGAGCTGTCTCAGCCAGGTTCAAAATCTTGTAAAGTCTTCTTCTTTTGTAATAACTTTGGTAAGTTCTACCTCAGACTCCAGATCTCCTGGGCAGATGATTCTGCCTCAAAGTCAGAATCTTAACAATGGCCAACAGTTGGTCCTGGAGCCATGCCATTATAGTAGGACTGTACATTGTTAAATCACTTTGTACCTCACCATGCACTCTGGACAGAACAAGGTCACAAAATATGGACCTGAGGAACATTTCCGTGCATATTCCATTTCTATACATGTTCCTGAACAAAAAGCAGGAGTTGCCTTTCCAGGTGTTCTTCCTCCTCCTCCTCCTCTTCTTCCTCCTCCTTCATGCATTAAATGAACATATGTGGAGGGGTGATGTGCTTTGCTTCTGATCAAGATATTCTGTTGAATGCCTTGGACAAAGACAGGTACTTTGATGACTGTGTATGTTTTGGATCATGATTCTCAGCAGCTCCAGCTAGCATCAACAGTAATCAAGAATGACTAGCCTGAATCCCTCTGGAAAACATGGCTTTCTTACACTATTGTCAGGTGGTTTTTGGAGAGGTTTACATTGGTGACAAAAGGACAGAAGAGAAAGCTATCTCCTCCACCAGAAAAAAACTTGTCTGCTGAGTTTAGAGCAATGCAGAAGCCACCTGAATAGCTTTCTATCTTGACAGAGATGCTTTAGATGCTGTAATATTTGTTGCCATGATGCCTGTATCCATTTCACATCTGCAACTGTGCTTTCACCTATGCCTCCATGGCCACTCTTACTGCCATTGTTACATGCGCCAACAGGATTGTGACCGTGTGGTTTACTATCGAAATATCCAGAGAACAGCAGGTTGTCTTCCCCTAGGGTAAGACCCATAGGGGACCTCCTTAAGCCTGCAAAGATTGGTACAATCACGGTATAAAGATCAGAGATGAGTCTGCAGGAGCAATGGGACCTTCACTGAATGCACACAGAAGAGGCCTCTAATATACAAAAAAAGTACTTATATTTCTTGTTATCAATAACCAGTTATTCAACAACTGAAATACTGATACATAGAACATTTCCACATGTTCCCGTGATGGGGACGTGTTATCAGCAGTCCGTGAGTCATGCTTTCACACAATGTCATCACGGTCTGCTGCCAATGCGTCCCCACCCATTGTGACTGCGGGATATTCCATTAACAGAAAAAACTCGTTAATGACCTGTGATGTCATGACACTGCCATTGCAGGTGGCCATGTGGAACAGGAGGAAATGCGATCTAGGCACTTCCTTCTCCAGTCCAGTATGGGAAAGAGGCTGTCTGCACTGCGGAAGAAAGGTGTGTGTCACTCGCACTCCCTTCCGCAGGGAGCCAGCCGGGTACAGAGGAGAGCATTTGCATTGCGTTCCCATCCCAGCAAAGGTGCTGCTGGGATTGCAAGGTGCAGAAATGGCTATACTTATGGTTATTTTTTTAACAATCCCATCCTTCAAGCTCAGCTGCTGATGTGATGGAACATTTCATCATGCCAGTACTGGAGTACCTTCCCAATTAGCACAATTTTTACTGGCAGTGTGTAAACCCAGAAGGACACGAAGAGACTGATGTTATAAGCTGTGCTCACATAAACTTACAATTCCTTTTAAGTTACATAGTACTTTTTGATGATCTATGATTTCATTTGCCACTAGAGCTGTACTTTCAGTCCCCTCATGCCAAGTATAGCTAATTGTTAGGAGTTTTGCAATACATTCCCCACCAGCACCAAGTCTGGTCTATACTATGGTGGAAAATGTTACTCAAAGGTAGCAGAAGCAGTAGTAGTCTGACGTCAGAGGATAGACGCCTTGTTTATTAAAATCAGCTTTCTCACCCTTATGAAAATGTTCTATTCATCTTCAAAGCAATTAGACACTGAATTAGGATGCATGAGATATAAGTTGTAAATCTGGCTTAGCAACAAGCCTAGTTAATCCTTCATGTTTTATTACAGCTGCTGGATATTGAAGGCATGATTGAAGGCGTGATCATGAGCTCAGTGGAAAACCTGACGCCCCAGCCTGAAATAAAAATGGCACCTTGTGGAATCAGATCAGAGTGGCTCTGTTAAGAAAGAGTTCCAGGGATTCACTGCTTTTCAGCCTTTGAGGACAGGACAGCCTTTAACTCTGGACCACATGGACTTCACATTTGCAGGATCTCTGGGTTTTGTTGTTGCTGTTTACTAGAACTGTCAAATCCACCAATAGGAGCTTGACGCAAAAGGCATACACTATGGTTCAGAGAACATATATGGGCCAATATCCTAAATTGCTCCACCAGGTATAACTAAATTCCCTCCCCATTTCCTGCTCTCTTATTGTTCTGCAGCCAGAAAGTTTCCCCTCAACCATATAGTGCCAGGACTGCACAGGGGACAACAAAATAGCATCCGGTCATGTTGTTTCAGCCACATGCACAAAGATGACATCCTCCAAGAACTCCTTGGAGATCCAGAGGAATGCCTGTAGATGTCTCTTCTTTGTGTGTCCAGCTGCAGGCTGTCCCCAGCCTCTCCTGATCACTAAATGCTTTTGAGTAGTTAAGTGGTGAGAGCAGAGCGTTATTACGGATATAGCTGTTGGATACTTCTACCTGGAGCAACCCAAAACAATCGTACACAGGCATAACTTGCAATTACAACTGCATAAGTGACTAACTGGATTTCAGCCTTTAACTTTGTTTTGAACACCAGAACTCACAATCCTTCTATACAACAACTCACTCTTGGCTATCCCAAGCTTTCAATTGCAACAGTATTATTTCAAGAACTGGGGGAGTCTTTGGTGCTACTTTGTTTTTGTTGTGTGCCTTCAAGTTGCTTCCATCTTATGGCAATCCTAAAGTGAACCTATCTTGGGAAGATTTGTTCAGTAGAGGGTTGCTATTGCTTTTTTCTGAGGCTGGGAGAGGCTGGGAGAGGTCACCAAGTAGGTTCTATTGTTGAGTGGGGATTTAAACCCTGGTCTCCCAGAGTCATATTCCAACATTCAGACATCAAACAACTGCTAAGTATGAAGTCCTTCCTGATGTAATGCAAGTTATCCTCAGATCTGCTAGTAGCACCATATCTATCTCTTTCTCACAGTTTCTGGGAAGCATCAGTGGAAGGCTGTCATTGGCATGTTCTGTTTGGAGGCTTTCCCAGATGCATCTGCTTGGCTACATTGGTAAACAGAATGGTGGATTTGATAGGCCCTTCTCCCTAATCCACCTGGGTTCTTTTTGTGTGTAAATTGACTTCACCTTTCTAAATGACTCAATGACATTAGAAGTAGATCTTCCAAGGAATCCATATATAGTAACTTCACTTCCAGCCTTAGGGTGCTAGATATCTGAAGGAATGTTTACAACCACATATCACTCCTTAGACATTGCTATTGGATTTCTGCCCCAAAGTCCTGTCTCGATGTCACTGCTGAGTAAAGGCTTTCCTCTCTCTACATCAGTTGTCTTATTCTTGGATCCCTCTACATGTTTGTTTTGACAAACCCACCAACTACAGCCAGCATGGACAATGACCAGGGATGATGGAAGCTGTAATTCAGCTCATCTGGAAGACATAAAGGTTCCAGTTATCAAAAAGAATATCACACTCTCAACATTGCAGACATCTGAAAAGGCCTTGATCTGAGAAACTGAGGCCTGAAATAGTAAGATGTAAGTTCTTGTTAGAGAGCCAACGTGGTGTGTTAGTTTGAGTGTTGTACTATGATCCTGGAGACCGGGGTTCAATTCCCCAATCAGCCCTGGAAATCCACTGGGTGACACTGGGTGTGTCACATACTCTCAGCCCCAGAAAACCCTGTGATAGTCACCTTAAGTTGCCATAAGTTAAAAATGACTTGAAGGCACACAACAATAGCAACAAGAGATACAACAAGATCTTGTTAGTGGTGATTTGACAGTCTCATCCCTTGGAATTTTTACCAGGCTAGCTTACTCTTTGCTATTAGAAAAACTGAACAAATAATTCTTTTTGGAAGGTGTTTGGCCTGCGAGAGTTTTGTGAGGGCCAGTGTTAGTCTTCTTCCCGATTCAGTGCACTGTTTCTGACATTTTGATTCCATTTTCATGGTTATTACAATGTGGTATTAATTTTTATTCTTTTTGATTGCTGTTTTAATTGATTTTTACACTAAGCCTCATCAAGACATTTAGTCTAGACATATGTGTAATAAATAATGCAAAATAAGTAATTGCATATGATTTCACTAAACTGGAGTGGCGTCGTATGTGCACTTGCCATACTAAAAAGCAGACATCTTCCCACCCACCTCCCATGTGAGCATGTGTTCGTACAACTTAACTTAATAACTTCCATAACAGTATTAGTTGCTGTTGTTGTGTGCCTTCAGGTCATTTTGAACTTAGGATAACCCTAAGGAGACCCCTGTCACAGGATTTTCTCAGCAAGGTTTTTTCAAAGCGGAGGCAAGGGGGTTGTCATTACTTTACCCTGAGGCCGATAGAGTGTAACTTGTGCAAGTGAGGTTTCCATGGCTGAGTAGACTCCCTCTAGTCTCCCAAAGTTCTGGCCCAACGCTCAAAACCATTACACAACACTGGCTGATGTAACATTATACACTGTTGAATGAACACTTTGTGGAGAATAGAGACTTCTTTTGAATGTGAACCAGCATGAGCTGATGATAGCCATCTTCAGATATTTGAAGGGATGTCCTGTTGAAGCAGGCTTGTTTTCTACTACTTTGGAGAGCAACATGCAAGCCAGTACAAGGGGCAAGATTTTGACTAAATGTTAAGACAAATTTTCTGTTCATAACAACAACGGAACAGACAGATTGCCTCAGAAAATGGTAGCTACTCATACACTGCAGGTTTTTAAACAGTGACTAGATGACCACCTTTGTGGATTCTTCTTTACACAGTTGGCCTTCCACATTTGTAGGTTTGACTTTCACAGATTTGATTGTTTGCAAATTTCTTCAGCCCCTGCCCCCTCCCACCTCAGGTGCTTCTTTTCTGGGGGAACATTTCCTCCTGGTGATTCTGATCAGGTTGTGCAGCCCTTTAACAACCCGCCTCTGGTCCTCCTCTATCACCACCATCCACTGTCTGGCTAGCTAAGGATGGCTCACAGCTGGGTTTCTCAGAACCACAAACCATCTCCTGATGCTCCATCCCCAGGAAAGAGATGGGCAACAGAGAGAAGAAGTACAGGCCCATCATGGCCACCCATCTCCTTTCCTTCTCATTTCCCTGACCTGGTTTGGACCCTGAGTGCCCACGCTCTCCACCATGCCTCAGCCCCCTTCCCACAGACAAACATACATTTTGATTTTTGCCATTTTCCCACTTTTGCGGGGATCCTGTGCCTGTAACCCTAGCGACTGTGGCGGGATGACGATGGCCCTTTCTGCACGAGGTGAGTGAATCGATCCGTGCTGTTACTCACCACTTCTTCTGGGTCTGAAGTAACGCGGACTCTCCCTTAAGCCCTTCTGCAGGGCTCCTCCATTTTGTCCAGGGCGAATTGGAGCAGTGCAAGGTCTTTAGATCCTCACTGCTCTGGCTGAAAATGGCGGCTTCCTGTTCTCTGTGGGTGCAGAGCAACCGCTGACGCTGGTCACGCCCACAGCCCACCCTCCGCGGATCGCAGGCTCGCATTGGTGCGAGCCTGCACATCTGCATACATCAGCAGGAACGCAATGGCAAGCTCCAGAAGATTGAAAGACCGGATTTTTCCGATCTTTACTTAGTGTGCTGGAGGATCACTTGGAGGTGTTTTGGATCAGACTAAGGTGCAGAACTAAGGTAAATAGTCCGAACCTAGTCCGATCCAAGGTGCGGACAACCTCCGTGATAGCACGCCTTGGCCTATTTTAACTTCCTCGTGTGGAAAGGGCCTATATATTGATTACATGCATTGGCTAGGAGTTGGGCTTGATGAACTTTACGGTTTCTTCCAGCTATACATTGAGGAACATCCCACCCATCATATCTCACAAATGTTTAGTGTGGCAAATACACACCTGAAACTGTCTTAAGTGCAATATATTTTATCTGTGGTTGCAGCTATATTATGGGAGTAGATATGGATGTTCTCTGGATTGTAGTTCCTTCATGTGTGTGTTTGTTTGTTTCCCTCAGACAGGTCAGTGAAGTAAATACCAATGAGCAGGTCTGGCATCAGTGTGTTCGCACACCCTTTTGAGCTTTTGCATATCTTCCAGTAAACAGATAAAAACAAATTAGGCCTTCCAGTAATTTAGCCCTCTTACAGTTTTTCAGCAGTAGCTGAAGGCAAACTCATACAATGATGTAACCTGAGACTTTGAACTTAATGGCTTTATGAACTCTTCTTCTTTAAATGGCCTCGTGTAGCAACAGTCAAAGTGGCGGTCTGTGGATGAGTGTCAGTTCATGAGCCATTGGCTGCTAGTCCCTGGCAAGTTTCCCAAAAAGAAAGAAAGAATTGTAGCCAATGGGCACAAATAAGTCTCTGGAATATTAGAAGCAAAATTGCCAGACTTAAGCTCCATTGCTCTAACAGCACATGGGTGAAGGGGGTCAAACAGCGTGCTTAGTTGGGAACATTTTCCAACAAGTCCATACCCAAGTAAGTTAAGCTGGCGTCATCTCTTTGGAGCTTCTGGCGGGCAGCTAAAAACAGTGCTGTTCTGTCTGGCCTTTAATGTTTGAAATCAGTCTGTCTGAAAACTAAACTTAGACTGCTTCTAGAAGTTTTTAAAGAGCATTTGAATGTGCTTTTCAAATTGTTTCACAGTTGTACTGTTTTAATTGCTTTTATTTGTTCATCATCTCAGGCTGAATCCAGCACCAGTTCTAAGAAGGGGAGGATGCAGTAATTGTGGCTTCTGTTGTCAGGCAGATAATTTTTAATCAGCACCACACTGAAATGTTAACAGCTGTAAACAGCAGGCATTACAAGGTTTCTTTTGTGTTTATTAGGCCCTTCTAGCTGGTTTCTTTTTAATCTGACAGTTTGAGGCTGGGAACAGACCAGAGGAGTAAATTGTCGTTTTATCAACTTGCTTGTGCTTTTCTCATCTCTGTTCAGATGAGAGGTGGGTCATACCAGCACACTTTGATTTTCTTCAATTGGTTTTCCCTTGTATAAACTCAGGCCATTTCTGTACTACACTGTTATAGTGCTATTATTCCACTTTCAACATCCTGTGGAATTCTAGGGTTTGTAGTTTACTGAGGTCAAAGAGCTCTCTAGTTGAGGATTCTAAATGCCACAGGATTCCATCGGATTTTGGAAGTGGAATAATAGCATTATAATAGTGTAATGCAGCAATGGTTCCAGTGATTCACTTTCTGGATACCTTGGCCTGAAATGGGGAAGGTAGTGCATCTCAGGCCAGGGGATCTATTATCCAGCCACAGTGATCACATGTGGTGGTCCTGGGACAGTCTAAGAAGAATTTGTTGCTTGCTGGCAAATTCTACCAATTGCTGCAAGGCGATACTCAGACCCATCAGCCCAGCTCATAGAAGTGTTGTCTGTCAGTTTTTGTTATCAAATGTGATCAGAAAAACAAAAGAGTTGTGGAACATTTTAAAGGTGCACAGATATATTATACAGTGAATTCTTTGTATCTGTGGGGTCCAATTCCAGGTCCCTATGATGCTCACATCCCATATTATTAAATGGCAGTGACTTGCTCACAGATGCTTCAGTGCATCTCGGCATACATCACTGCCATTTTAGGTATAGGATGCGTCACTCTGTAATGCTTAAATTGGCAAATCCTGAAGTCATTTATATAATGGGAGGTTTGTAAGTACACCACCCAAAGATCTCCGAGGGGATGTTATTCAATTTGTGCATGAACAGGGACATCGTGGGCGAGGAGTCACATTAGACCGGGTCAGGGAAACTGGATGGTGGCCACAGATCAAACAGGACGTCAACCAGTGGGTTGACAACTGTTTGTCTTGTGCTATGGTCAATGCTGACACATCTGGACCTAAAGCCCCCATTCAACACCAACGAATTGAGGGACCCTGGACACGCATTCAGATTGATTTTATAGGTCCCTTGCCCACTACACCTCGAGGGAACAAGTATTGCCTAACGGTAATTGATCCCTTTAGTAAATGGATTGAGGCTTTTCCCTGCCACGACAACACAGCAAGCACAGCTGCACGCTTGCTGTTTAACAATGTGTGGGCACGCTGGGGTGTGTCACGTGACCTTGATTCAGATTTAGGGGTACGCTTCACTGGTGAGGTGACACAAGAACTGTGCAAGGCACTGGGAATACGTCAACGATTCCATATAGCACACCACCCGCAAAGTTCAGGGCAGATTGAACGGACAAATCGCTCCTTGAAGGAGGCACTTCGAAAGGTAGTGCGTTCTTCAGGGAAAGACTGGGACGTTAAGTTACCAATCATTCTAATGGCCTTTAGAGGCACAGTGGCATCTCATGGTTTTGCTCCACACATGGTTATGACTGGGCGTAAAATGATGCTGCCAGAAGCTTTCTGGATTGATACAAGCCTCCCCTCTGATTTAGAACCTGTTGTCTTGAACAACGAATGGGTGAGAAATTTGATCCAGCATATAGGACAGATACACAGACAAGTAGCGAAGCAGCTGGGGAAGAATGTGCAGAAAATGGACAAGAGGCTGGGATGGGTACATCACCCCTGCCAGTGGGAAGAGGGACAACTAGTCTTGTATAGGAATTTCTATAAGGACAGGCACTCTCTCGCTGCCAAGTGGGTTGGTCCTGTCCCAGTTGTAAAAAGAATTTCCCCTGCTGTATACCAAGTACGTATTCCCAGGAAAAAGGGAGAGTGGCTTAAGTTTTTCCATGTCTCTCAATTGAAGGAGTGGAAAGGTCAGCCTGTTGATCCTGCATCCGTGGTAATTTTGGATTCGGATAATCCCAGCATCCAAAGACCTAATGTAGGTCCAATAAACCCACAGATTTCCTTGAATTGCAAGGAAGTGCCCATCATTGATCTGTCTGAAACTTTTGTTTAAGAGTGGCAACCCCTCTGCATCCCCCGTTTTTGTATGTAGCCCCTGTAGGTGAGTTAGTAAAAGGTAATGACAGAATCCCATCTCTGTATTCCCACACAGGGAGGCGGAATGAGACCGTTTGTATGGATTCTGTTATTGCTTGGAGGTGCTCTTGGAACTTCTCCCGAGTACATAACTCAATTTACTACTGATTGGCAATACAACATCCAGGCAATCTGCCATTGGAATCCCTACAAGGAGGCAGAAGTCCTGCTACGCAATACCCGTATGTTACCTTGGCTCCATAAGCGTTATCCATTTGAACTGTTCACCCAAGTGCAGGTACACCCTAAGGGTAGACTAAGTTCAGAGCTAAAGATGTCCGTTGCTGACAGTGAAACCTAAGTATATACAGAAATGACAACGGAACCATCTTCATTGACTGTCAAGATGGTTAGAAGCCCAAACTGCAACATTTCCTTGTTTATAATCAGATTTACCTATGACAACTGCTACCCAGCTTGGGAATGGAAAACTTTCTTGTTCACGTGCCACAACCTCACACGCACCCCAACTGGTTGTAAATTCTCTTGTGGAAAGATGTGGTGCCCGAACACCCCTGTTTCTGCCCCTCCCCCTGACGATTACCCGGCTATGTATGTAGGT